>LR990138.1:12727285-15425119 GCA_905147285.1 Hypena proboscidalis | reverse complement strand
GTTTATTATTTATGAACAATTTGAATGACGGATATGGCCATATTATCTCTAAAACATGCTGTAAAATATTACACACAGCGTGATACATCTGTGTATGCGTGTTTTCTGGATCTCAGCCGCGCGTTCGACTTAGTAAATTATGAGTTACTCTGGAAAAAGCTGGGTGCGTCTTCTATTCCAAAAAGCTTAATCAGTTTGTTTAGGTACTGGTACGGAAATCAAACTAACGCGGTAAAATGGGGTGACACATTATCTAGGGGATACACGTTGGACTGTGGAGTGAGGCAAGGTGGTCTGACCTCACCTTTGTTTTTTAATATTTATATGAACGGTCTTATTGAGGAGCTGAGAGGGGCAGGTGTTGGCTGCAATATTGGAGGAACTTGGTTCAATAATATCAGTTTTGCCGACGATATGGTGCTTCTCAGCCCCTCAATAAGGGGCTTACGTAAACTAATATCAATATGTGAGCGTTATGCCTTATCTCACGGTATGTTGTATAATACTGAAAAGACAGAAGTTATGGTCTTTAGGGCAGGGAAAGGACCTGAAGTGGTACCAGAAGTTTTTCTAAATGGTTTGGCAGTACGGGTTGTGCAGACGTTCAGGTACTTAGGCCATGTTCTCACTGACAGGCTTAAGAACGATGATGACATTCAGAGAGAAAGAAGGGCACTTTCCGTCCGTTGCAACATGATAGCGCGAAGGTTTGCTCGCTGCAGTATCGCGGGTAAGAAAATACTATTTAAAGCATTTTGCCTCTGTTTTTACACAAGTCACCTGTGGATTAATTTCAAAAAAGCGTCAATGAGCGCATTGAGAGTGCAGTATAATGACGCATATCGAATATTAATGAGACTGCCGCGATACTGCAGCGCATCAAACATGTTTGCGGAGGCGGGAGTGCCTGACTTCTTTGCTGTGATGCGATCGCGTATAGCGTCTTTTTGGGCCAGGTTAAGAAATTCAGTTAACAGTTTGCTGAGTAGGTACTGTCGGTGGGAACATTGGTTGCCCGATAATCGGTCATTGGCTGCGTGTCCACCTGAGCCCGAACCGCAAGTAGCATGAGGTAGGTTCATACATTTTAACCAATTGTTTTATACATTTTAATCAATTGTTTTATGGATTTTAACCAATTCTTTAATTTTATTTTGTCATAGTTATGATTATTTTGTATCGTCACTTATAGGAATTTTGGACTATAATAAAATATATGATTGAATGTTATTTAATAAAATTCACCATATTTTAAATAAATTGTAAGAACGTTTAAATTATTTTTAGCTTAATTTATTCTAACTTTTATACCTAATTTATTCTGATTAGTATTGTAATTTTTCTGTTTTATTTTTGGTTATTGTGCTATGTATAATGAAATATGTTATAAACCATGATTTTAATGTAACTGAATTGTAATATTGGGACCTTGTACCTTGAAAATAAAGAATTTATTATTATTATTTATTATTATTATAAGGCACTCACGTAAACATAATAGTTTCGGAAATAAAAATATGTTTGTTTTGGGTCGCCACGGATCTCACGTAAAAAACCATGGATCTTAGGTAGCATATGAAATACGAGGCGGCATAGCTTAAAAGTCGTTTATTTTAAAGAATATTAAACGAAATTGTAAATAAAACATCATTTGTCTAGTAATAATATTTTTTTTTCACTTAGTCAGCAAAAACAAAATCAACAAAAGTTAGAATAATTATAAAAACGTGTTTAATTTTAACAAATAATAAAGGTAAGTCAGGGATGGTGGTAGAGGAGCTCAAGGGTTGATAAAGCCGCCATCCTACCTTAAACTACCACCAAATACGAATGCTTTCACTACTGTGATCCAGTTCGGTGGTGAAATCAGGTCCTGAAATTACAGGTACATGAAGCAAAGCACCGTAGCCCTCAGATGAAGCAACGCATCTACAATCTGCTTTGTGGATTGTAGATATATTCATGGGCTACAGCAACATATAACATCAGGTGAACTACATGCTCGTTCGCTACATACGTCGTATAAAGTAAATATAAAAACTAGACAAATGAGGACTCTAATAATGCTGGACTACCGTTTTTTTCGTTTCCAGTGCATGGAAAAGCATAATTATAAACCGGCTAAGTGCTTGTTGGGCCAAATGCAGTGTAGGGTTCCATAATCAACCGTTAGAACATACCTAGTAATACAGATTTAAGAGGTGCTCACTGCTTGACCTACTTGTATTAAATATACTTGTATTAATTAATTTTATTAAATAAGTTACAACTTCAAACAATTCATTATTAACAAAGGTTATGGATTTTGTACGAATTATTTCAAGTAATTGCATTTTTCAATTCGGACTTAGCCGTGACACTTTTCCTTCATTATATTATAATACTACCACAAAATCGTTGGTTACAGAAAACTAGCTCATGCATATACCTAAGTTGCTATACCTACACTCGGCGGGCACGCGGGCGTCCAGGGGCCGTACGCGTGCAAACGAAAGTAGTCTGAAATTGTGTCTGTGAGCGATGCCCGAGCAACGCAAACATAGAGCGCGCAACGTATGTAGCATGTCTTCTGTACCGTATTCAGTAATACCACAGTAACGAATTATTCTGTATTTCTTGAGCCAATTGTTTAGCTTTTAGAGGGGGAGGGCTATTTAAATAAAAAAAATACTATCCATGGTTAAAAATATTTTTAGCAGATCTCAGAGTAAAAAATTACCTTTGCATACCCTTAATGCTTTTATAAGACCTATTTAATGATACTCTACACTAAGAGGTACGTGAAAGAAAAAAAACCCCTTTACTCTTAGCAAAAGTACCTACCCCAATTTTTTTTCTTCAAGATTTAATTTTATCACTTTGTAGCCATAATTATCATACATAAATGTTTACAAAATTTCAGCTTACCGGCACTAACAGTCTAGATGCTAGGGCCCGGACAGACAAACATAGTGAAACTATATGGCTTTCTAGTAGATAATACCACAGATAATATAATACTAGTACAGATACCCAATCTCATACAAAAAATTGACGCCACCCTAAAAAATATTATTCTGGGGGCTATTTTAATTCATTTTTTATGCCAATAGATGGCCGTACTTGTGAGTAGTCTCAACCGCGCTACCTCAACGCCATCTAGCTTTTGCAAAAGGTAACATCAGGTACATGACGTCCTTGTGTGCGTGAGAATGTGTCTGTGTGCGTGCCAAAGCTGTCAATATATTATTATCTGCATGTGTGCGTGTCAGTCAGTATGTACATTACCATTACGTTTGACCTTCTACAACGCTATAACACTGCTGCATTCAAAATATCAAACGATATTTTAAAGTTTTAAAATTTAAAGTTTTTTTAATGAAATGTAATGTAATAAAATAATGATTACTTTCTATTGCAATTGATTTTGATTTAGACTAAACTAAAAAATATAAGGGAAGTGTCGCTAAAACGAGCAAAACAAAGGTATCGCGGTAAAGGGCGTCCTTGTCGCGCACACTTGGCGTGAGTCACAAACCTTTTGTTCAAAACCTTGAACCTTTTTTATTTAGTCGTATTTATTTCGGAATGTTAGTACTCAATAAAAGTTTTAAATCAAATTCAACTCATTTATTTCAAACGGGTACAGGCACATAGTTATAAATAGATTTTTTTTAAAATAGAGAATTCAGAATCTATGTCTGTGCCACTCGAGGAACTTTAACTTTCTGAAGTGTCTGTTACATGTATAATAAAGCGATTGGCTGTTTTGTCTATTTGATGGTCAAGACCTCTAATCACGGCTGCTCCTTTTTTGACGTGCTCGACACAATTTTGCCATTTTTCAGGCGTTACCTGATTGAAGGCATCATTAAATAATGTTTTAAAATCATTTAATTTAAATGTAGTAGGTATTGTGTCGAGCAACGTGACTTTTAATGTCCCCCCATCATACGAGCTCTATTGGATTGAGCACCCCTGACTCACTCTGACGTCACACTCAGCGCCGAGTATGCGGGCATATCCCAAAAAATCTTATTTTTTGTTAAGAAATTAAAAAATTCGGTTATTTTATAATTAATTGTTTACTTCTATGAAAATTAGTTACAGCTAAATAAATAAATGTAATGATGGCATGTTCTTTGATTGATACATAAGTTGAAAACTTATACAATTTATATAATTTATAATATTTATAAATTATTTATTTTTCAATTACGTAAACAATAGCAATTACATATTATTATTTCATTGTTTTAATATGTATTTTTGAACATGAAAAAAATACCACAAATTATGCCCCTAATTTACGTATTTCTTACTTAATACCTTGCGATAAGAGGTGTTTGATTAACCGGTATTATGAAACTCGATCGATGCAGTTAGCGACAGTTTTTAATGACCGCCGATCGCTATCGTAATTTTATTGACTTTTTGGTAGAAGTCGGATCAATGACTTTTATTCTTTACTTATCTATCTGGAACTATAGAAGCGACTATGGAACATTCACAGTTCGCGCGCTGTTATAAGTTTCAATTTTGCGTGCACGTGGTCGTGGGTACCTCAGGCGAGGTGTAGGTATAATTTTTACATTTACTAGACTTGCGTTTGGGAGTGAATCTTCTGTTGTTCCCAAGGACGATAATAATATAATACCTACTTAACGTTGTTACTTATTTTGCCTATACCTACTTTAAATAAAACGTCTTAAGTCAAAAAAAAAGTTGCAAAAGAAAATCTTTATTTATTTCTGGTAAAGTTTGATCGAAAAATCTAAAATCTGTTTATAAAAACGTGCAATCATGTTTGCTTAGCATTGTTCCTACAACTGTTTTCGTTCGCAAAAACGTATTTTTGTAGCAATCTTACTATCGAAATTTTTAGCTAGACTAAGATTAACTTTTAAACTATCGCGTTGCATGATTATTATTATAATATTGACGGGAATTAACGCGAAACATGCATATTATTTACCTTTTGGCTATACGTTTCGGCAACGGGTTACACCGGCCGTTTTCTATAGCGTACTGAGTCAGCAACTCTCCGCCTCCGTCAGTGATGTCGATGAATGTTCATCCACCCTCACTTTTTGATTTTTTGATGTGAAGCCCTTACACACTACACTAACCGTATCGGCATCGCGGAACGGACCGGCATTCACTTTATTAAGGGTTTTTGTGATCGCGATCACCGGATTCCATGCCCCAGATAACTTGAAGCCGTCTTCACGATTGAAATTTATATGTTTCCTATTAGGAATTAGGAATTAGTAAATTAGGAAACATATAAATTTCAATCGTGAAGACGGCTTCAAGTTATCTGGGGCATGGAATCCGGTGATCGCGATCACAAAAACCCTTAATAAAGTGAATGCCGGTCCGTTCCGCGATGCCGATACGGTTAGTGTAGTGTGTAAGGGCTTCACATCAAAAAATCAAAAAGTGAGGGTGGATGAACATTCATCGACATCACTGACGGAGGCGGAGAGTTGCTGACTCAGTACGCTATAGAAAACGGCCGGTGTAACCCGTTGCCGAAACGTATAGCCAAAAGGTAAATAATATGCATGTTTCGCGTTAATTCCCGTCAATATTATAATAATAGACTAAGATTGCTTTGAAGGAAGAAGACAAGGGAGGTTTTAGTCATATCACTCAATACAAAAAACATGTGTATGTAAATACCCACTAGTGTATCTAAGGGTGCGCTTTGTTTTTCATAAAAAAAAATCTTCATAAAATCGCAATTATTTTCCGAAAAAAAATGTTATTAATAACAAATTAATAACATTTTTCTTCATACTCATTGGCATTAATAATATTGTTTTTCATTCACATCTTTTATCATATTATTTTCTTATATTATAGTTTTTCTTAATGATACCGATCATTCTTTTCAACTCCTAATTATTTTTATTTATACATTTGTTTGTTCTTTTTTTTATGAATTTCTTCATTTGAGTGTTACGTTATTTACTTTATTGATATCTATAATGTCAATATAAATATATTAATTATTTATTTATTTAATTGTAAAAAGATCTGAAAAACATCTCGCATAAAATATCCACAAGAGCACACAAACAATCCGAAAACTTCTACCGAAGTGAAGGAAACACGCGCCCGTTCCTTTGTAAATAAACATTGAGTAACATTGCAGAAAAACATTTTGTTTCTGTTCGAAGTACATCACATGACAATTGATATCTATATTATTTTAGATTAATAAAAAAATAAAATACATTTGATTACTTACATTATTAGAAAAACATGTATTTAATAGATATACAATTTAAAAAGTTCGATGATGATTTTATATCTAACTATTATTGGAAGGCAATCGTAGCCTCAGAAACTAAACGCGTCATCGTAAGTGAATGTCCATTAAATTAACATGTTGAGTGACAAAAGCGTCGAACTCTAATTTGTTTATAACTCAATATACACTCACACACTCATACAATATTAAAATAAAATTGAAATAAGCGCCATCTATTAGCCACAAATAACCTACCCGCATGAAATTTTTACATTTTGTGCCGTATCCAAGACGGCGACTGAAGAGTTAAAGACATTGATTTCTTTTTTCTCTCAAATCACTTTGAAATAATTGAAGAATGCTTTTAACGTTTTATATATACGTGCTTTATTTTTTAAAAATCATATTTTGGTCAAAAGTTGAACAATAGCGTTTATAACAATTTATTATTTTTGCATTGCTACACATAACGCCATCTATGGAAATTTTTAAGAAGTAAAAATCTAATGTTCCTAATGATACCCCATGCCAGTACTATCCTTCATCCAAGTTTTAACAGGATACAAAGATTTATATGAATAAGCATTGGATATGAAAATCGATTGCTGTGCTTTATCGATTATTGGGGTCAATGTATTGTATCAATATTCATATTGCAATTATTTTTATAGCTTTTAGCAATGCTTATTTTCTTCAACTGTTTGTAACTACATACCAGCTATAAAAATAAATAATTGAAAATATATCTTACAAGAAAATTATATGAATATTATAAGATCGAACATCTATTATTATATTGTAAAAAAAATATTCTAAGACTTGCACCAAAAACAGAACTTTTCTTTAATAAAAACATTGTACAGCGCCATCTGTCAACCAAAAGTAACATTGATTACTTCGCTATCTTAGCAAAAAAGTGTGCACAGAGTTTACAATGAACATCGCAATTACTTATACAAATAAATCCTAGATAGCGTCACAAGTTTCATTTCAAAATATTATGATTTTAAAACCTACGCTTAGTTACTCCGATCCTTTTACATTCATGCGTATATCGTAGATTATCTTTTTGTAAACATTTAAGTAAGTAGGCAGCTACTTTGCGTGTGTTGTTCGTATTGCTGACGTCACACTAATCGTAAGTACGTAGGTGGGTCGGAGGCCCTTAACCTACGTAGTTAAGTTAAAATATATTATTATGTATGTTTGTGTTTGATTATAATTAACTAAACATTAAAATAAGTTGATTAGTGGTTCGTTTGATTATATTTTTGAGTCGGTAAAGCATACAAGATGGGATGAATGTGGCATATATTGAAACCAATGTACCTATGGTCAGAATAAAAAGAATAGAATTAAAATTATTTTTCATAATATGGTGGTTTACAGGTGTTTATAAATACGGCATAGTCTGCCATTTTAGGCGGCCAAATATTTTACATTTCTAAAAATCAAAACGTTGTCATTAATTATTATCAAATTAATAACATACCTACTATAAGTTAATGACACTACTCATTTGTGGCTACTTAATATTAAATTAAAGTTTACATTGCAATTAATCACAGCACAGAAAGAAATGAGAATGTAAAAAAATAAACACACACAGGTAGAGTATTTAAAATGTTGTAATCTTCGTTATATTATCTTTTTAATATTTATTAACAATATAAAATATTTTTTCCAGCAGAAAGTTGTATAGTTTTTTATTAAATGATTAATCTCTAATGCTAACTGGAAGGTGGTTATACTTATAACGTTATAGCCACACAGGGGGAGTTTCTCGTACACATTTCTAAACTAACTTGTGGAATTTTTTATTTTGTTTTTGTGTCTGGTCCGGCTATTCGCTGTGTCGCCTAGTTTTGTGAATATCTCAGGATGTTGTTTAGCAAATTTACATGTATCATAGATATAAATACATAGCAAGCTTTGCTATTTAAGCAGTCGGAGGCGAACATCGCTCTGAGACATTTTTTCTGAACTACTTACAACTAATCTATTTATTCAGTGGCGTAACGTGCCTTGGCGGGGCCCCGTATAAAATATATTTGGGGCCCTTATGAAGGGTAAAGATTTCTCACAAAAGAAAAAAATGTTTGATCATGATTATCTATCTGTCACTTTTATCATATTTTTTACAAACAATTTAAATTAAATATACCTTGCCTTTTCTTCGGCAAACTGATTTATCCATAGAAATCTTAATAACTAGTCAATAGAAATGCTATCGACTATCTTTTAACACTGGGACGCATGTCGCCGTTTTTCAAATACCACTTTTTGTATTCCTGCAAACAAAATTATTCTTTTTGGCGATGACATTAAGACGACAATTCCTCAACTCGCACTTGTGTTCGATTAGACAGATGCGCTTGTATTCCTGCAAACAAAATTATTCTTTTTGCGATGACATTAAGACGACAATTCCTCAACTCGCACTTGTGTTTGACTAGACAGATGCGCGGCGACAAGGTCACGCGTCTTTGACATTTCTATTGCCTTATTATTAAGATTTCTATGGATTTATCAGATCATTTATAGCTGATGATGACACATAGTACAAGATCTGCTTAGTTTGGGACTACATGACGTTGTGTGTAAGTTGTGAGATATTTATTTATTTGTTATTTATCTCTGTCAATCCGTTTCAAGAGCATAGTGTTATAAATTTCACCAATCATAACCGCTCGCTCACCATAAATTCTTGATTGAATGTGTTGTACACAATTATTTATTCACTGTTCAAAATATTGCATAGCGATTGAAAATGTAACATTGATTGTATAGAAATGAGCTACGCGATATTTTGTCATTGCAAATATCATCACTGCCGCTGATACATTTCACCGCAAAAATGAATAGTGATGTAACTGTGTGTTCGTATTTGCCAAATATCGACTAATTTAGGAATGTTCAGTATTCACCGAGTGGTCGAAATATTCTGTAGATAGGATTTCACCACAAAAATAAATAGTGATGGGATGTAATAACTTGTTAGAGCGGCTTCTATACATGGTAAGTATCAATTTCCACCGGATAAAAATTCTCTGGCGAAAAAAAAAAAATCACGTTCTCCGAACAATTTGAACATTGCGATCGTGCAATTTGTTCGGAAGACGTGGATTTTTTTTTTCGCCAGAGAATTTTTTATCCGGTGGAAATGCATACTGGCCATGTATAGAAGCTGTGGTTTCAATAAATATCGCTATGTCGCATCCACCCTGTATAAAGTTCTGTACTGTATAAAAAACACACATTATATGCAGAGATGGTGGCAAAAGTTGTCCAGTCCCAAACCTTTCTATCTCTAATTACAAATTATGCTAACTAAATCTTCTTCGGCTAACAATAATAGTAGTACTCTAATTTTGGCAAAAATGTTAAACCGTTTAGGTATGTTGTACCATCATTCATCATTTAGCCTCTCGTAGTCCACTGCTGGACATATGCCTCTCTCAATGTGCACAACAACACCCGGCACCGTAGGTCATAACAGGTAGGACGCACTGGTTGTAGACTTTCGTCTTTAGGCACTGCGGTAAAGGCAAAGTTGTACCATTATTGAAATAATGTAATAGTAAATGTTGATTAGAAGGTATTAAAATACACATCTAGATATTCTGTAGATAGGATTTCACCACAAAAATAAATAGTGATGTGATCTAACAACTGGAACTGTGTGTTCGTTTTTGCCAAATATCGTCAAATTAAGCCATGATCAAATATTTTCGCGAGTATATGAATAATAATTATTCAAAGGATGTGTGGCAGTTTAAATTCCTATTTTTATAAATCGTTATTATGTTATTGGAATTATTGAGGTCAGTTTTGTTAGTTCTGGATAAGTCCCTTTTAGCATTGTAACTTTTTTAAACTGGTGTAATGTCAAATTTGTTCATAAATTTTAAACACCACCAAAGAATAAAGATAAACTTTCCGAAAAATGTTTTTGTTTACAATATGTGTTATTATGAAGGTAAATTGAATAGATAAATAATTAAATTGTTTTTTTTTTACTATGGCGTAGTTGACTCGGTCGCGGAGGGGTAGGGGGGAGGGGCAGCCTAGGTAATATGACTCCGTGGAGCACACTTTGGGAATAGCTGGTCTATGGAATAATTTGATAGTAATCTTCGCCTAGGCATAAATGAAACTATGATGTAGCTAAAAATAAAAACGAGCAATTTGCTGAAAAACACCATTTACAAAACAATTTTAATAAACCTTTTTTTCATTTTTAAAACTGATAACTTGTTTACAAAATTATTCACTAGATGGCGCTAGCAGACGCCGAGTTACAGGTTATGCTACTTTGCATGGTTTGCGCTACAATTTTACATTGTATGTTGTATATTATGTGTCCTAAGTTCATACGCTTAACGGGGAAGCCTTTATTGCTAACGGACTTATTAATGTTATTAAATATTTTGACGCATAACTTCTTAAATTTTTATTTCATTTTTCTTTTAGCTGTATATACATAGTTAGGTATTTTTTTTTGTATAATTTAATATTTAAGATTGTAGATAAAGACTAATATTTTATACTAACGAGCTTGATGAGTACATTTATCGGTACTCTGGTAATTGGTACGACCGGATGGCGAAGTGGGTAGTGTACCTGCCTGCGACGCCGAGGTCGCGGGTTCGATGCCCGCTTAAGACAAATCTTTGTGTGCATCTTAGTCTGGGTGTTTCTATGTATCATAAGTATGTATTTACAAAAGAAAAGTATATATGTATTAGTATCAGTTATTCTAGTAACCATATTACAAGCTCTGCTTAGTTTGGGACTAGATGGCGTTGTGTGTAAGTTGTGAGATATTTATTTATTTATTTTTTTTATAATCACTGATAAAGGCACGATAGATGTTACAAATTAATTACTTTTACCTCGCCTTTTGGTAATTATTAATAATCACCGGTTATTATTAATAATTTTACTGTAACATATTCATTTTAATAACACTCACGGCACATAAGTTAGCAATTAATGAACACTTATACCTCTGTATAACGCCTCATTGGTTCGGTGGCTAGTGGCGGTGATCTGATAGGAAGTGGTAAATACATTCCATGCACAAATTTCAATTTCATTTATTCACACATTATAAGCTTACAGTTAATTACCAAGTCGCTTACATGCAAGTCATACAGTAAAAGAAAGAAAAAATAAAGCCATTTAAAGACAAATTACATACATTGAAGATACAATTAAAACATCATAAAAAAACTAATCTAACATAAGTACGTCATCAAATTATTACATTAAAATTAGTCAAATATTATATCACATTAAATAAGAAATAGATTAGAATACATTAGGATTAGAAAAAAAATAAAATTAATTATAGTAATAAATGTCAGATACAATATAAATCATTAATTACAATTAAAATTATTTAAATAAAGCGCGACAGCTCTAGCTACATTGCCAATTTGATCAAAGAAAATATCAGTATGCGGTGTGTTTTGTAAAAAGTTATTCATTGATTCAATTGCCCTACCTGTAGGGCCACTACTGGCGCGCAGTGACCGCCATGATACTGGGTAGGCGAGTAGCTGGTGTCGTCGTCTACCTGTAGCTCTTAGGTATTGATCAGGCACATATAAACTAATGCATTCCCTTACCGATGGGTTATCCAAATAATGAAGTATAGATGCGTTGACAAATTAATTTTAAGTTATGTTATATGAGGAGTCGATAGTGCAACTGTCTACTACGCAAAGGTTGCAGGTTCGCAGTTAATTTTGGGTAAAAAAAAATGGGTTCCTGGCAAGTTTAGCTGTTAAAGCGACTGCCCGGTGTGCAGAAGGTAGCAGGTTCAAATCCTGCCGGTCCCATAATTTTCAATCGTTTTCAATTATGTTTGTTACTCATTCACGCAAAAACTACTGGATAAAATGTAGTAAAATTAGGCACACATGTAGCTTATAACCTCAAAAAACACATAGGCTACTTTTTATTGCCTTATCATAGCCGTGGGCGAAAGCTAGTATTTTTTCTAAAGCTTTAGAATCTGTTTTCGCCAGTATTCTGAGATCTGACGAAGTATGCGGGCCCTAATACTTGGCATACAATACAATACCGTGTAGTCTCTGTGTCTTGCTCCCTCGCTTCGAACCCTAAGCGTGGCGACGGAATGACAAACTTAGGGGAGAAACACATTTATTTTCAATCGTTATTATTGTCTATCCTGCAGGCTGTAAGTATCGATAGTTTTCTGTGAGTAATCTCTTTTGAATAAATTGAGATATTTAGATTCGTTTTATTTCTATTCTTCTTCTTCGTCATCGTGTCGATGGCTGAGTCAAATTTTATTTTGACTTGCCATCGTGGTGAAAGGATTAGCCAAGCTTTGGAGGTTTTGCGAATTGCCCAATTTTTTTTTTCTATTGCTAATGACATTGTTAATATCACGCCTGTATTAATCAGTAAAGGTGTTAGTCAATTTGTTGAATGATAATTTAAACAGATAAGTTCAATTTTAAATACAAAACATAAACATAGAATTTATATTAAAGGAGATATATATATATTAAAGAAATAGAAACATTAGTGTGATTTGTCAAAACAAAACAAATGTATCTTGTTTCATTGGCTGGAGTACATATAGTATGTAAATTACAATTAGGTACACATTGTTATTAAAGGCGGTTAGGTATTTGGTAAGGATTGCGAGTAGAATCAATACCGAGCTATTTGCCGACGTAACGAGGTTTTGATCGTTATAGCGAGAGTTACAAGTAACTCAATTGAAGAAGGGGATAGAACAGGCTCTAAGAGTAGGTACGTTTTCACTGATGGTATATTTTCTGTATGGTATAATTTCACTGATGATCTATATATAATTATATGATGACTGTATTGCCTATATTGTTTTTTTTGTTTATGCCAATTAAAATGTTCTTTTCTTTTATTTTTTCTTTTCATTCTGTGTGCCGGTTTGGTGGTGAGATCAGGCCCTGAAATGACTGGCATATTAGGCATTACACCATAATCCTCAGCGGCAACGACGCATCTAAAATCTGCTTTTGTGGATTGTTGATGTCTATGGGCTATACTTCACTTAACATTAAGTGGACTACTATTTGTTAGCTGCAGACGTAGTATAAAAAAAAAATGGGTAATTAGTTAGACGAAGCTTTGATGCTGATTTCTCTCAAAAGCTCGTTCTTACAAGCTCAGCGGCCTCCTGAAGCATCGTATTATTATTCAGTCAATAGTCAATTCGACAAATACAACTGTAAATAAAATCATTATCATGATTTTGGTAACAAAAATTGTAACAATTTTGCGGCAGTCATGTATCTCTGGACCTCGTGAAATTATTTCATTCCTAACTTAATTGGGACGGGCTCGAAGGACGACACAAAAATTAATGCCCATTCAAAAAAACTTTATGCTTCATGATTAGAATTTTGATTTAGAGGGAAATAAGGATTTAGGACAGCCTAGGTTTAGTGGTACGGGACCACTAACGGTGATCTCTCTGGTTCGATCCCCGGGTTGGACAAATGAACTATTTGAGATTTTTGCAGTAGAGAATTTGTTAGTAGCAGCACGGAGTCTGACATTTTGCCCGGTAGATGGCGATAGGCTCACTCCCTATCACATAACAGGTAAACTGTGAGTGTTGAACACAAAGACTACTCGGGTCGGTTTTAACACGTTATAACGAACATTGGACCATTGTTAATAGTTTCGTAAACACTAATAGAGATACAACGACACGAAAACGCAAATTTTAATATGTTTTTTGATAAAAATGCCAAAATACTTTAATGTTTGGCTCCAAGCTGTCAAATTTGCTTGGAGCCAAACCGTTACAGTGATAGGGACAGAAAATATGTGTATATGTGTGATTTGGTCTATTGGTTTCTCTGTCTACGGTTGAACATCTCTCATACCGTTCTATATGATAAGTTATCGGCGTTATAGAAATTATATCACGGCGAGAATTATAATTATTAATAAGCAATTTTATCATAGCTACATTTCTAGTTGGATATTTAAGATTTTTTTAACTATCCGATTGCAATTTAATTTTCTATTATATCTACATATCTAAATAGGCCATTCTACAAAATTGATTGTTTCTTTATAAGCTGCATAGCCAATCATGGGCAATTTGAATAGGGTTAATATTTTTTTTACTGGAAACTGAAAACTAATCAAAATCACGGATGTCATACAGCTATACCTATATCCTATCGGCGACTGAAGACAGATACTCTGGTAACCGGACGAACTGTTTAATGTAAATTTAACTTTAAATAAATATTGAATAGCAAAACAAAAATTGGCAGTTTCCAGTTAAAATAATAAGGCACCACAAAAAAATATGATTTCATTTAAATTTGCTAAAATAAAATCTTTGAAAAGAAAAAAACACATAACAAAACATTTTGATTTTTTTAAGAACCGGTAGAATATTGAACCTGCGATCTACGGTCGCCTCTTGCAAGCACCCAAATTTGCCAGTCCCATAATTTTCCAACTGTTTCTTGGTATAATTTGCTAAGCATAGCTAAATGCTATAAAAATAATCAACAAGAAGTTGATTTTAATTTTGTTTCGTAGTTTATATACGATATCCTGAACTTTGAAGTTATGATAGGTATTGATATCCAGAAGCGGGTTAAACCAATCAAAAAATGTAACATAACAACTGTGTGAAACAGAGCCTGCGTACGATAGTACTCTATCTAACTAAAGGTACACTGTGGATACATAGACAGTTAACAGTTTGAACGTAAATTGAACTTACGCGGTCCGCCCACTAAAATATTGAATGCCAGTCTGGGCAGTGGGAAAACGCTTCAACGTACGTATATTTATTTAATACTAGCTTTTACTCGCGACTTCGTCTGCGTGGAATTCGTTAAACAAAAGTGCATTGACCCGCGTTAAACCTTACTGCTCCGCTCCCGTTGAGTTTAGCGCAATGCTTAGTATTTTAAAACCTTTCTTAAGACATAGACTATCCAACACAATATGAATGATTAAAATCCGACGAGTAGTTTGCGAGATAAAAACAAAGAAACTTTCGCCCGAAACATGAAAAAAAAAAAATAATCAAGTCATTTATTTTCATAGGCCCCAGGAGGCGCTTGAACACGTCAAAACATTACAAAAAATTATATAAAAATAAATAATACTAAATTGTACTAATTACAATGATTTGAATAACCGAGGCTGAGATTAATTTTAATCAAAGTGTTTAGAATCAAATTAAAATCAATCCAAGTACCAGCTCCGATGGGTATTGCATTATGAGAAGAGCTGGTGAGAAACTCATGTGAACCATCTTTTAAAATGAAATATATAACAATAAGTATACATATAAAAGTCACATATGAAGAGCAATTCATTTCCAAATACTATTATCATTTATGTAGTCCTAAATACTGTAGTAAGCTTTTTGACATAATCTAATTTTACAAGGATAAAAAATAGCCTTTAACGTCTTAACCGTTTTGAAATTTGCTGAAACCAATAGACAGATAAATCTTGACATTAAAAACAGACACTACAATTTGATTTATTTGTATACATGTGGATAATGTATCGATGATTACTGTAGCACCTTGTATACACAGCACACAATCTAAATTATCCTCCGCCCCTCCCATTCTCTATTACAATCACGTTATAATTTTCCTCTGCCTCTGCTATAAGGTATATTAGATTCACGGCTCCACGCGTATTGCCAGGGGATTCCTCTGATATATAACGGTCAATCCCGTAATCCCGTGGAACGTCAAAGGTATTCCAGCCATGGACCATAGCTTGATACTATGATATGATATAAATATGATACTGTTCTTATATGCCATAGATTTGATTGGCTATACTGTTATATTGTCTATGGTTATATATATGTACACACAGCTACACTATACATCTCCAGTTTAAGATGGTGGCGCATTGCATGTTGTTTTGCAAATGTTTAGTTTGATTATTATTTTTAACAAGCTGTTCCTTGGGGTACACTTGTTTAATTGGTATATGCGTAATTGAATATTATATCAATTTAATCAAAAACAAATTTTAGAAGTTAAATTCGGAATATTGAAAATTGGAATGTCGTTCTCCGAACCGTGAATCCATCGAGCAGTTGATTCTTCGGACATATGAAATTTGGAAAACAAACAAATCGCCTTTACGACTTTCGTTGATTCGTTTGACCTTATAATTCTTTGGTGTTATGAAATTCGGACTTTAAACGTCGAAACAGCGAAATTCGGAATAAAATATTTCGGAGTATTTGGGTGTTTCAAGATTAGCTTGTACGCCCGACCGCAACATACGTCGGTCGTATAAAAACTGTTCTATGTTCTATACTGTAGGTATTACAACGTCACTTCACTACCTACGTCACTTCACTCACGTCATATTGATTTGTAATCGCTACATAGTATAAAACAAAGTCGCTTTCTTTGTCCCTATATGTATGCTTAGATCTTTAAAACTACGCAACGGATTTTGACTGATGTTTTTTAATGAATAGAGTGATTCAAGAAGGTTTTTATGTATAATACATGCATATTATAGTAGAGAAAAGCCGAGAAATTTAAAAATTTGTAATGTGATGTAACAAACATATTTTTCTGCGCTTACTTTGCAAACGCTGGCTAAACCTTACGAGATATCAAATTTATGTACTACGGAATTGTATATCTTAAAAAGATGAATAAAAAAGTCCGGGGTGGGTCGCTAGTACAATATAATAAAAATAGCCATGCATTTTCTGTAAGCTATAATAGGTTTGTACAATGTAAAGGCCAGAATAACTCGATGTTAACAACGTCACGCTCTTAACACAATATGAAATACAGAGAGTACAGTCGAATAAGTTTATATATTTGCTGTTACTGTAACCGCTGTAATGTCAAAATGATCTAAGAATCAATATCCTAAATATCCTAATACTGTCCCTAAGTAGTCCTAACAAATTAGTACTATAAATCCGAAAGAAACTCTGTCTACTTGTTAGGCTTTCACGTCTAAACAGCTTTACCGATTTAGATGGAATTTGCTAAAAAAAAGATAGTTCCAGGCATCTGTTATTAGTTCCCGAGATTAACGCGTTCAAACAAACACAATCTTCTGCGTTACTTATTTAAGTGTAGATTTGGGCAATTATTAATATTCTATTAGCCATGTGATGTTATTATTTACGAACATTTATGTATTCTTTATTGTAGGTACTTATTATATACAAATTAAATGAATATTAAGGAGGCATTGAACTTTTACAAGGTTCCGAAGGGCATTTAGTTTCGTAAATGAGGGGCATCAGAGTTCACAGAACGCATTGCACCATTTTGTATTTTTTTGTACAGGGTGGATGTGACTTAAAGGGTATTTATTAGAGGGTAAAGGAGGCGTCTAGAATCTGTGTTTCCAATAATTGTCATTGTATTAAGACTTGTTTTAGTAACCGATGTTGTAAGTCCACCTGATTGTAAAGAACAACATAATATAATAATTATTTAAGACGAATGGATGGCGGAGTGGGTAGTGTACCTGCCTGCGACGCCGAGGTCGTAGGTTCGATTCCCACTTACGACAAATCTTTGTGTGCATGAACATAGGGTTATGTCTTAGTCTGGGTGTTTCTATGTATAATAAGTATGTATTTACAAAAGAAAAGTATATTTATGTATTAGTATCAGTTATTCTAGTACCCATATTACAAGCTCTGCTTAGTTTGGGACTAGATGGCGTTGTGTGTAAGTTGTGAAATATTAAATAAAGAAAAAAAATAGAACTAGTTACGTAATGTTAATGGGGCCCTGGTTTGATTAGCCGTTCTTATTTAAATTTATCTATAAGCATTATCATATTAGCGATTAATATATCGTTTCAACTGACTACTACCGAGAACGAATCACTTGGAACGTAATGCGACCCCTCTTATTTATTGCGTCGTTCACGTCACCCCCCGCCCGCTACCCGCGCCCCTCAGACGTCCACACCGTCACGCTCGCACCAAACAAAGTATGATAGACGTATCGACGTCATCAAATTCGAGAAAATCACTATCTAGACGTGCTTATTATAATTCGAATATTTATTTATGTAACTGTCTTGTAAATAGACCAATTCTTCTTCTTCTTGGTGCATGAAAGGAGCCTTCCCGAGTGACGATACTGTACACAACGATTCCCTACGTCTAGCGCACCCTGGGCAATTCGCGAGTTCTTCAAAGCGAATTGGCTAATCCTTTCACCACGATGGCAAGTCAAAATAAAATTTGACTCAGCCATCGACACGACGAAGAAGAATAGACCAATGAGATTCAGGTTAACATATGTGCCTCTCACTGCAAGGTTATGGGTTAGATTCCCGGATCGGGCGTGTAATTGATAAAGTGTCATTTCGGCTTTTTCTTTTTTGACCACGTAGTTAGTTTCGCCCGATAGATACGACTTATCTCCTATCACATTGGACTTAAACATAACAGGTGAAGTGTGGGTGTTATACATCTCTGCCACTTCCTTCTGGGTAATATTTAGTTTTTTTTTAAATAAAAGGATAATATAGGATAAAGGCTACGAGCCCGTACACTCCTCAATGTTCACCCCTCAGATTAAAATTGCATTTTCACCCCTTTTTGGAGAGCCTTTACACCCCTTTTGAAGGGGTGTATCAAGACAAAATTAATTTAATATTTTATGACGAGCCCGTACACCCCTTACGGATAATCTATATTATTTGAATTATTTTACAAATGAAAAAGTACCGTTAGACAAAAAATGCTAAGAAATTTAAAAATAAATCGAATGTCTACCCGTGCCAATCCGGGACGGGCCGCTAGTGTATTTATAATTATTATGTTTATTCAATATCTACAGTAAATTATTTTATTATACTAACTAAACCATTTAATCAATGTTAAAATGTAATAATGTTTAATGTTACTTAATATAAATTCTAAATCGCTCTTAAAAAAGTTAGCATTTAAAAAAAATAGTTCTTCAATAACAATAACAGTTAGATTAAAAGTCTTTTAAATAAAATAATGATAATCTATTTCTATTAAAAAATCACAGTTTCAATACAGTAACAAAGTACTACTACTTAAAATATGAAATTGTTTTTATCTAAAAATAAGTTTTATTTAAACAATCACAGTATTCAATATAACAATCACAGTTTGATTAATAATAAGTCTTGTAAATATTACTATTGTTTTACAGTAACAAAGTACGCTAAACATTAAATTTTAGATAACATTAAAAAAAGTTTTATTACACAGTCACAGTTTGATTTTCAAAGTCTTAGTATTCGTCTTATGAATATAATATTATCTATTTGTATTTATAAAATCACAGTTGTTTCATTGGTAACACTTTTTTGTAAATAATATAAGTACTAACTAGAAAATAAAAAAATAGTCGAAAAACAATCAACAAAAGTAATTATGCACAATTTAGGCTAAATCTAATTATACTAACTTTAAAATAGGGATTCGTTAAAATAAAAAAGAAATAACAGGTCTAATCATAGAACAAACCACATCCATGTTATTGAAAAATCACATTTATTTACATTGATGTACTTAATAATAGTATAGGAATAAAAACCATCAACAAAAATACTACGTATATTCACATAATTTTTCCAAGCAGTGACCCAGGGTAATAGAGCCGGTTGCAAATTGTTGCAGTATAAAATTAATTCTTTCATCTCTTTCTTTGGTATATTTTCTAATATTATTAATGTTTTCACCATCATTTACTTTTTTATTTCTAATTTCGCTTAGTTTTGACTCTTTACTAAGGGGTGTCTAAAAAAATCAATATGTTGGGTCTTCTCTTGCTCTCCAAATACCTATTAATTTTGGAATGCCACCCTTCTAAACTATTTGTGGTTTTATGTGGAAGTCTATGAAAGTTCCACTGTGTTCTGTCAGTAATAAAACTTTTTTTTAATGTAATCTAAAATTTAATGTTTAGCGTACTTTGTTACTGTAAAACAATAGTAATATTTACAAGACTTATTATTAATCAAACTGTGATTGTTATATTGAACAGTGATTGTTTAAATAAAACTTATTTTTAGATTTTAAGTTGTAGTACTTGTAGTACTTTGTTACTGTATTAAAACTGTGATTTTTTAATAGAAATAGATAATAATTATTTTATTTAAAAGACTTTTAATCTAACTGTTATTGTTTTTAAAGAACAATTTTTTTAAATGCTAACAATGGTTATTTTAGAATATTTATTAGCGTAACTAATTCGTTAAATAAAACTTTTTCCGTGTACTGTTTGTTTTATTTATTTTATAATACCATTGTTCTGCTGACTGTACTTTGAATGTATCTGCATTAAGGGGTGAACGGGTACTGCTCTTTTTTCAAGGAGTGTACGGGCACTTATTCCTAATTAGGGGTGAACATTGAGGAGTGTACGGGCTCGTAGCCGGATAAATTTCAAAAAATTAAAGCGTAAATTTTGTGGAAAATGTTAATGGTACCTAAATATAATGTCTTTTCCTTTTTTAATTAAAAAAAAAATGTCTAAAATAGTTCAAATTGATATCTCGATGATTCTCACATAAAATACTACTTAACCAACAATGGCAGATTAGTACTTTACATTTATACATATATTAATATACTTATTTTTTACATATATACTTCTTTTTTTAATTAAGTTAGTATTTTAATATAATGTTAGTATACATAACATTACATATTTTGCATACTAATTATCCGGTGACACATGAAGTGTCCTTTTATTGAATTGTGCCATCTTTTTGCTACCATGTTTTTGGCAAATAAACTTTTCTATTTCTATTTCAGACATACTGGCACTGCAAAAGGGTCCCAAGACTTGCCCCTATATGAGTCCCATGCAGCTACGACGCCCTATGACACCGCACACATAATGCGGTCATTAACAATCTGTGGGCGTGCGGCCTGACGCCTCTGCCCACCCACAGATAAGAACCGTGACGATATTACTATTAACCGAACATCCTGTTACGGTTCATTCTGTTTTCTATAATTCCATTATGCATAAAGTATTTAACATTAATTATAAGTCTATTTATTTGTTAATTAAATAATATTTGAAGACGAAATTGATTGATTTTCTAAAGTAAAATTATAACTGAGTATAGACTGCTCGGTTATTTCGCCAAACTCCTTAAACCGGATTTATTTAACACGTATTTCGAGACAACGATAAACGTTGTGATATAATATGTTGGTGAAATTGGGACTTAATGAGCATAGACCAAAATATACCAATATACAATAGCATTATCCATCGATGGTCTGTGTGTTAGTGGTGTGTGTGTGTTAGTGTAGTGGTTACCGTAAGCGCGTCTCACCGCGAGGTCTTGGGTTCGATTCCCGGGTCGGGCAAAGTGTTAATCCGACAGGAAATTCACAAAAGCAGCACGGAATTGGAATTGTGCCCGGTGGATAGCGATAAGCTCACCCTCTATTCAATGGGACCTATATATAGCAGGTGAAGTATTGGTCTTGTACACCTCTGCCACACCCTTCTGACTAATATAGGCGCGATGTTATGTTATGGAACAGTGTTATCTCTTAACCAAATTACTGCATCACCCAATGAAGGTCAAATTACTTAGTTTCTCAGTATCCACTGAAATGGAAGCGAATTTACCTATCTCAGAATCGATTAACAGAACAGTTAACTTCCAGGCACGAGCTGACAAGTGGCAACCACTATTCAATGCTGTGAATCTTGGAAACGCCGCGAATTATCCACGAAACGAGGTGGTTCTTCTCAAAGACAATGTAATACTACCGTAGAAGATGCGGCACTTAGAACATTAAGTTTTGCCTTAGATGATTTTTTTATTGTAAATATAACAATATAATAAAAAAAAGAAAAGAAAAAAAAGAATTATTTTATTATGATGGTATGAAACTGTCATGCAAGATGTCATTGTCATGTCTTGTCTTGTGGTCATCTCTCAAAATTGACAAATAATCGCGTGTGTCAAAATTGCTAGTGTTGTCAAGATTCGATAAATACTAGTGATTGCAAAAGTGTCGACAAATCCATCGATATCGATTTAAATAATGGCAAATTATGTTCACATATTTTTTTTAAGGGATAACTACGGGCAATAAAATAATAAAAAAAAAATCAATAATTCATTTCATTTATTCTTATTGGATCATAAGCATGCATTATACAGATGGTTCTTCTTTAAACCGACTCGTTTTGTTAATGGTTTGAATAATCGACTATTTGAATGTCGAATACTTGCTTTACTGTTCTTTTTTTTCGTCAAGAAGTTTTCAATAGCAGCACGGAGTTCGAATTGTGCTCGGTGGATGGCCGTAGACCTACCCTCTATGACATGGGATCTAAACATGTTAGGTGAAGAGTGGATGTTGTACACGTATGCCACACTCTTCTGGGTGATGTTAGGTACAAAATGCACCAAAATTAAATCTGCGCCAGTCACACTAATACTCAAAATATTATCTCTAAGTAAGTAACATTATATTATCAACGAAGCGTTATACAATATTGTAAACGGTTTACTGGTGGTAGAGCTCTTGTGAATGAGCTCGAGGGCGGCAGCACCACCGCCTCACCTTTAACCTGCCGCCAAATAGTAGTGCTTCCCTGTGTTCCGGTTTGGTGGTGAGATCAGGACCTGAAATTACTGGCACATGAGGCATAACACCGTAGACCTCAGCTGCAGCGATGCATCTATAATCTGCTTTTGTGGATTGTATCAACAATCCACAAAAGCAGATTATAGATAGCGTACAAGCGATAGAGTACAGCCCATGGACATCAGTCCATGGGCTGTACTCCACTTAACATCAGGTGGACTACACGTTCGTTCGCTGTGGGCGTAGTATATAAAAAAAAGAAAAAAAAACGGACTATATCAATATGTCGATCGCGACAAGAAGTAGGCTTCAGGCAGGCGATATTACGTAACAGTATTGATTATTATTATTACTCTTTATTCATCTTACAACATTAGACATATTGTTTATAAAAGATAACAATATAGTAATATAATAGTTTGTCTATTTTTTATTATTTATATATTTAAAATTTTAATTTCTGTACTTATTAATGTAGACGCTGTGGTCTCGTCTAATTGAGGTATTACTTTGCTTTATCATTGTGAATGTAATTATTATTAATGTCTAGTGTAATTCTTGTTGGAAATCCTATAAACAAATAAATAAATCTTCTCGTGTCACAATGTTAGTTACCTTACTCCTCCGAAACGGCTTTACTGATTTTTACCAAATTTTATATGCATATTCAGTAGGTCTGAGAATCGGCTTCTATCTATTTTTAATACCCCTAAGTGATAAGGGTTGTTTTAGTAATTTAATCATTTTCATCCCGCTCGATAACCGATCACTAATCGTCATTTACAAATGTTTTTCACTTTATTTTGATTAATATATCCCTAAGCTTATGGCAATTCCTTTTTTTTTTTGAAATATGTAATTTATATGGCAAAACAATATTTGCCGGGTCAGCTAGTAAATATATATAAAAATAACAGTGCCCCACCGACATCGGGTGCAGGGACCAAATTGGTGGTGGTTAGGGCTCCAGAGGAACCTCCTCCCATTACGTACCGCGTCCAAAATGACAGCATGATCATTATAACTTATTATTCCTTTTAAGACTGACTTTATCAATCTTGTTAATCTACGGTATTTGCATCTCTCTCGCTCATTCAATGTTTGCACGGGTTAGATAGAGAGAACACTGAAGTTAAGCGTTTAACTTGAACTCAACACGTTTGAAATCGGTACTTAATTAGTCATATCCGAAACTTTCCACATTTCACGTTCGCAAAATCAATTTATTTCGCAATCCATTAAATCTATCGCTTCAATACTTAACTTTGGCCACTTATAGAAGACCTACCTCACCCCTTGCATATTTGTTGTTGTCAGAATTTTAAAGAGAAATTCAATAGTGAGTCGCAGTTCAAGTTGTACTGGACGACAATAAAAGTTACCCCATGTTAAGTACACAGGCTACCAAGCTATACATTGTCAGCATAAGCTGGTCTGGCATTGCACGGGTAGCCAATACACTGCGGATCATCTTATGCTGGCAATGTATAGTTTGGTGTGTAGTCGTGTGAACAATGCATAGTGCAAGGGCTTCTACCCTTATGTCGGTAGGTTAAGGGGTCGGCCTGGAAGGAAATAGTGTACGAAATCACTCGTGTTTGTTGATAGTTGATGTTCCACGTAATGTGGGCGCGAACTGAATGGTGTGGATGAGGCTTCATTCAAGGCAACAGAAATATATTGCTTATTTCGATAACGCTACATAGTACTCTATCTAGATACTATCTACGCCGAGGTCGTGGATTCCCACTTAAGACAAATCTTTGTGTGCATGAAGATGGGGGTTTGTCTTAGTCTGGGTGTTTCTATTTATAATAAGTATGTATTTACAAAAGAAAAGTATATAATATGTATTAGTACCAGTTATTCTAGTACCCATAGTACAAGCTCTGCTTAGTTTTGGACTTGATGGCGTTGTGTGTGAGTTGTGGAATATTTATTTGTGAAATATTCATTTTATACTTTCACACATAATATGTTAAGTGTATCAAACTGTTTGCCTCGATGATCTTGTGGTTAACGTATGCGCCTCTCACCGCGAGGACTCCGGTTCGATTCCCGGGTCGGGCAAAGTGCTAATAGCTACACGGAGTTGGTATTGTGATAGGATATAAGACCTAAACAGGTGAACTTCTAATTGATTATTTTTATAGCATTTAGCTATGCTTAGCAAATTATACTAAGAAACAGTTGAAAAAGATATGGGACCGGCAGGATTTGAACCTGCGACCTTACTGCACACCGGGCAGCCGCTTTAGCCATCCAGCTACGGTCGCCTCTTACCTGTACGAGTCGACCGTAGCTGGATGGCAGGTCGCAGGTTCAAATCCTGCCGGTCCCATATCTTTTTCAACTGTTTCTTAGTATAACAGGTGAAGTGTGAGTGTTGTTCAACTCTGCCACAGCCTTCTGGCCTTAGGTAGTTAAGGCGTGATGTTATGTTATGTGCATCTAAAAGTACCACTTGTTCAAGAACTGACAATTATGACAATGTACAATACATGTAGACGCAAAAAAGGAAATCGGGCCAGTTTAAGTTAGCTTAGTAAAATAAAAGTTAATAAAATACGTTTTTATAAGCATGGTTGCTATATCTGACGAGTGGGCACAAAGAAAAGGGAGCAATCTAAATGAATACCGCTGTCAAGAAAAGGCCGAATTGCAAAAATAAAGGGCTAACTGTTAAAAGTTACAAATAAAAATCTGATTTATGGCGTAATGCTTTAATCTGTCAGAACCATACAAACTGAAATAAAAATTCAATTTTTTTTTCATAATTTTTATAATTATAAAAAATTATAAAAAATTACAAACGCAAAATTTTTTTATCATCGCCATTGTGAAAAATAACGATTATTGAAGTGGAGAAATGTACTGATTTGAGTACACACTGAGTACACTTCTGTATCGAACCCGAGACATCGCGGTTAGAGGTCGCATACGCTATTCCCCAGACCAACAAGAACGACACTATCGATATAATAAAAATGCAATATCATTAACTCCATATTGACTGAACATTTAACACTTTTTTAAACAAACATAGTAATGTTGTGTACTTAGTATGAGTCATCGATTAATGTTTTAGAAGTTTGACTTCTCAAAGTCAAGGTGATTGAGACATTATTTGTTTCAATAAATAGTTACACTAGATGATTATAAATAAATAAATAAATGAATAAATTTTGATTTTTTTACATTAGATAGAACGCCAGAAGCAATTACACTATCCAATGGTCCCAATGACAAGGCCAAATACACACATTCACTCACACAAGCACACCCAGTCTCAGATCAAATATTTTCGAATTACACTAAGATTTGTCCCATGTGGGGATCGAACCCACAACACCAGTGCAGTGGAGAGCGGCGAGGCGACCGCTTAAACCACTACACCACACGTGCAGACAATATTATAATATTAGTTAAATAGATATAGATAAAGTATTGTATTCACGATTGATCGCCTATAAATAACAAATTAAACAGCAACCCGTTACATTTATTCAAAGTTGGAAATATCCAAATAACTTCATATTCATATCTTCCATTATCGGTGAATATTTTTATTGTTTTACATACATTATTAATAAAATAACGTATGTGCTCGCAATGTTCCAGGCGTTTCTCGGTAGCAGGTCAGCGAACGATCGGCCGCAGAACAATGGATGAAATTCATCATTTTAAAATATATTTTATTTTGTTTGACTTTCTGTCAGATATGTCGCGGCTCGGAGTACGGCATAAATAATTCGGTAGGCAAGTTCACTCTGTTGATACTCAATGTTTGAAGGAAGTCTGTGATTTATTTTGAACTAACAACGAAAAAATACTTATGCTTTTGGTCGTTCTCAGAAATAGCTTTTCATGCTCGCTCGTAGTTATCAGAGAATAATATAACATAGTATAACATCACGCCTATATTACCGAGACGGATATGGCAAAGGCGAACAACACCCACATTTCACCTGTTATGTTTTAGGTCCCATGGGATAGGGGTCGGTGCTGCTATTGTGATTTTTCCTGACGGAAAGTTAACAAATAACATTTTACCCGAACCGGGAATCGAACCCGAGACAATCAAATCACCAATTTTTTTTTATTTTTTTTTTGTTCTTGGATTTTGTTAATTATACGTTTATATAATATTAAGGTTAAAAATTAATAATGCAGCAGGATTTTAACCTGCACCCTTCGCACTCAGGCGTTTACCAGAGGGTGCAGGTTTAAATCCTGCTGGATTCTTAATATTGTACAAAATATTATAAAATATACACAAAGTTTTACATTTACTCTAATAGTACGGTAAACGCTTTGCTTAAGGACGTGTAGCCTGCCAAGTTTGAGGGTGGTATGCACACGACGTAACCACACGATGCCTTGGAGACCTCGTTACGTTATCACGTCAATTTAGTGCCATCGACGTCTTTAGCAGGCGTTATGGTGTGTCAATATAGTGCCAATGGCACTATTGTTTTCCGATGATGATAAATAGGTAAATTAATCAATACTTATATTAGAAAGTCGAAGAGATTGTTTGTCTTGTTGTACGCGCACTAATGTACTGCTATTTTTTCGTGTTGGTTGAATATGGTTCGCCTATGCGTGAAGCCATCCTTGCCGTGTATAAATCAGTGTATATTTCAAATAAAACCATTCTTTGACGTGCCTCTGGTTAGAACTATTCATATTTCGCCACACAACACCAATTCTTTGAACAGAATAGGTCAAACGGTTGGCTATGTGTACTTTATTTTGCTGTTTTTTCAAACGCTGTTAGTGCGAAATGTTTGAAATAGCGTCCTGTCCGTTCAAAAAGGCTCGAATAATAATGATCACTGCTCGACCTGTTCGTCACAATTACGTTCGAGCCTTTTCCTAATTACATTGTAGGCGGTTTCTAGTCTAACGGATTCAGCTGAATATCAGTAATTTAAGTGGACAGACCTCCACAACCCAGTACGAGGATATACGAGACTCGTTATTAGACTAGTTGTCAGACTTCCTAGCTTCTGACTACCCGTAACAAAGATAAAAGGTACATTAAACGTTTAATACGTTTTGGTAAAAAACCTCACAAACTTATTTTTTTTTTATCAGTAGGTATTATTAATAAATGCATGTCCTGAATATCGGATAGTATTTTTAATACTTCTCTTAAATCACTATAAATAAACAAAAAAAACAGTTGAAAAGTTATGAGACCGGCACGATTTGAACCTGCGATCTCTGCATACCGGCCAGCCGCTTTGACCACCAAGCTACAGTCGACTCTTGCCGGGACTCTAAGCTTCTCAACTGTATGTTACATCATTACGTGACATACAGTTCCCATAATTGTTTCAACTGTTTCTTAGTATAATTTGCTAAGCAAATGCTATAAAAATAAATCAATGGGAAGTCACCACAAATAAGTTTCCAAACGAATCTTTTGAAACCCTGTTATAACATACCTGAAGCTATTGAAATACAATTCCATTTGCCGTCGAAGTTTAGACCACCGTCGCTCAACGCGGGCGTTTTCGCTAAACATTCGGTTTGAACTGAAATATTGCTGAAACTTTGAGCATGCATGCTGCACGGACGCGTATGAATGCGAGCCGAAAAAGTTCTGTAAACAAACAAGATCTGTAAAGCGGAATGAAGTTAACCGCAAAATGTTGAGCACCTCTAGTGTCGAGGACTCTACAAGTCGGTATTGGATTTGAAATCTTTTTAATGACGTCAGTATATGATTCTGAATTCAGAAAACTAAACTCAGTGCGTAATTTTTAAAGTTGATTTTGCGACATTGTTTTTCAGTATTTGAGGATATAATTTTGAAGCCAGAGACAGGTGCAAAAGTATTTGATTAAAACACTACTAAATGGTAGTTAACCGGGAAATCACAAATTAATTGGGATAGTATAGAGCAACGGTTCAAAAATAGCGTGATTCTACTATGATTATAGTCATGAAAAAGTCGCAAAGATCATAAATTTGCCTCGGATTAGTCATGAATATTCAGACAATTTTGCACCCTTAGATCTATAAAGTTAAGTATACAGGCATAACCACGTGATAAATGTAGTAATACTTTCTGGTGGCACAATGGTGCAACCCAAGCGCGTAGAGATGTTGTCCGTGGTTAGCTGTCACCGTGAGCGGTCGAAACATCAAAATGTGTCATTGTGTGGTGAAAGGTTGCACTAACTACCAAAAGAGACACAAGAAATAACACTTTGATTTTTCATATCACCACTAGGTCGCAAATCCTCGATTCTTTTTAAGGTGACGATATCGTCCAATTTGTTTTCACGGGTCTATCGTAACATGGATATCAATAGCACCTACTAACTTCTCTTTCAGGGAGCGAGACGAAGCTAATGTATCGTATTCCTGAAGTGATATAAGTTTCGAGGCTTAAATTATCTCGAGACGCACGTCACAATCGGATTGTGACGTGCGTCTCGAGATAATTTAAGAAAGACGTGGAAATACTCTTCGTATGATATTGTCAAAGGCGTAATTTGCCAATATCCTGACGTTGTATAATATATTTGGGGTTTATTGGGAATTACATATAAAGAAAAAAAATGTAGTACGTATTCCATCTGTTATGATAGGTATTATATACTGAATTTATTTTCAGAATGCGTCATTGAAGTCTCACTAAGAGAATGCTTTTATGCCTAAGTATAGGATTAAAGGGGAAGCAGCGATAGCCGAGTGGGTGACCGTAGGACTGCGAAGTCAAACTTCACACACACCTCTGTCAAAATCGTTAAGATTCGTCTTTTAGAAGATATGTGTATTTATCATAATATAAATTATCGCTCGCTATCGGTGAAGGAAAACATCGTGAGGAAACCTGCATGCCTGAGAATGCCTAAAAGGTGCTTGAGGGAAGTCTACCAATCCGCACTTGGCCAGCGTAGTGGACTATATAGCTAGAATACTTCACAAACCCGACAAGGACTAAATAAATATAAGGGTTGTCAAAGTTAACCTTGATCCGTCGGCAACACCCTTTTTATTGGATTTCTTATTTATGTGTAGTGTACCGGACAATGTTTCTTTTGTGGACAAGATGCCGACATCTTCTTTATTATTTTTTTTTCTTTATCCAGCGATCGGAGGTGTAATACACCTGATGGTAAATGGTAACTATCGTCCATTGACGTCAACAATCTACAAAAGGAGATTGACTGATCCATAACTGATGTAGTAAGTCTTTACTATGACTTAGAAGTTTTTGCCCGGCATACCTAATTCGTTGGCCCACTGTACATGCGTCGCTTCATAATTGTAAGGACTAAGGTGCAGCGGTGTTATACCTCATGTGCTTGTAATTTCAGGTCTCGATCAAACGACCAAACCAATAGTATTATTATTATTATTCTGCACGTGTGGTGTAGTAGTTTTAGCGGTCGCCTCGCCGCTGTCCACTGCACTGGTGTTGTAGGTTCGATCCCCACATGGGACAAATCTTTGTGTAATTCGCAAATATTTGTTCTGAGACTGGGTGTGCTTGAGTGAGTGAATGTGTGTATTTGGCCTTGTCATTGGGACCATTGGATAGTGTAATTGCTTCTGGCGTTCTATCTTATGTAAAAAATCCAAATTTATCTTTATCTTTATAGTAATTCAAGCATTACTGTTTAGCGGTAAGTTAGATGAAATCGGTGATAATTCCGGCCTCGTGTTATATATTATTATACTAAACTTATTACATTAATGGTCAATCTATTTAGGGAATTAGTAAGTATAACGTTCACATTTTAGCAGTTACTCTCATGTGGTAGAAAGAGTGCCCAGCGCCATATCCAAGCCACATTTTTTTTTATTGTAATACAAACTTATATAATGGCATGTAAGGTTGAAAATCATTTGTTAAGGTTAAAATTCAGGTAAAACACTAAAAGTACAAACATTTGTAATACAGTTCATATTTCAGGTAGTTGTTCAAAATGATAAATGATAGTACGTCTGTCTCCGTCTCCACCCGCCGCACTTTGAGCTCTGTGTAGGCTTTATGTTATACATGCCACATGAAGGGCAAGTATCTGAAATATGGCAGATAGAAGATTTTACTGAAAGTAGACTTTATTTTATTAAAAAAAAAATCCGTCCATGTGACATTGCCGTGGGACACAGTACCGGATTAAGCCAGCGCGGGGCCTGTAGAAAAATCTGTCAGGGGGCCCTTCAATAATTTTTATATAATTATGGGGCCTTTGGCCTGCTTTAGGTTTTAAAGTTTATGGTATTAAAAAAAACATAACTATTATCAATTAATTATAAAACAACTATTCTTGATTTAATGTGGGCAAATTTAGATATAACGCTTTTCATATTAGTTCTTTAAGCAAATCATGCTCTACAAGCTGGCTCATTTATATCGGTCAGTATGGGCAAGTCTGTATTTACAAAACATACACAAATTGGTTCTTACAAGCAAGATATTTTACGCTACTATTTAAATTTAATTATTTTTACGGTCAGACAGGCGTTGGAGCGCGGGGCTCTCCAATTCGCGGGGCCCGTAGCATTTGCTACTCTTGCTATATGGCTAATCTGGCACTGGTGGGACACCAGACACCATGTATAACGAACGTATCACATGACCGAATTCTACTACCAGTTTGAAGAATTCTAGATTTCTATTTTGCATTTTTTAACATAACAAACATCACACCTATATTACACTGAAGGGTTTGGCAGAAGTGTACAACACCACCATTTCACCTGTTATGTTTTAAGATCCCATGGGTGAGCCTATCGCCATCCATCCACCGGCCTTAATTCCAACTCCGTGCTGCTATTGAGAATTTTCTGACAGAATGTTCACAAATAACACTTTGGCTGACTCGGGAATCGAGCCCGAAACCTCGCGGTGAGTGGCGGTAATGCTAACCACTAAACCATCGATGCAGTTCGAGCGCTTTTTATTGACACAGAAACGGATAGTACATACAAGCGTATTATTGTCTAATTTTCCTCATTCGTCATAGTGCATTTTTTTTCGACAAACCAATACATTTTTTGTAGTTGTCTACTAAATCAAACGGTAAGCGGCACACGACCTTTATTGAGTGAGCCTTCTTTCCTTAAAATAAGATAACGGTATACCTGTCTGATTGATCTACGCCTACATCAGACTGATAGAAAAAGCCTTGGGAGCCAGACAAGCGCTGAACTACTATATTTTTTTATTATAGTTACCTTTTGGCTAGACTGTTAAGTGTTCTAATAGAGATAAAAGTATGTGTTACTATGTTAAATCACGTCTTTATCTAGAAGTTCAAAAACTTTTTTTTTTTTAAAAAAAGCTTTCTAGCAATTTGCAAATACAAATTATTAGTATTCTTGTTAACCCTCTCCAGCTAAGCTTATTTCGCTTGTGTTAGGAGGAAGTACACGTCCGTGGTGTAATGGCCAGGATTCGAACCCACGACCTCTCGATCGTAAGACCGATGCCTTATCCATTGCGCCACGGCCGCTTGAACTGTATTGAATGATTTACTGGTGGTAGAGCTCTTGTGAATGAGCTCGAGGGCGGCAGCACCACCGTCTCACCTTTAACCTGCCGCCAAATAGTAGTGCTTCCATTACTGTGTTCCGGTTTGGTGGTGAGATCAGGCCCTGTAATTACTGGCACATGAGGCATAACAACATAGTCCTTAGCTGCAGTGACGCATCTATAATCTGCTTTTGTGGATTGTTGATGTCCATGGGCTGTAATACTCCACTTACCATCAGGTGGACTACACGTTAGTTCGCTGTGAGCGTAGTATAAAAAAAATATGCTATGTTCTATTTTATCTTTCTTATTGATTATTTTATAGTATTAAGATATTCTTAGCAAATTATAATAAGAAACAGATGACGATTTAATCACTAAGTAACGGTCGCCTCTTGACAGGGCCCTACATTTCTCAATTGTATATTACCTCAATACGTGAATCCCCACTACCTCATTATCTTGCTGCAAAGACCAAACGGTCTGGAAACTTTATATCCCATTTTTGTCTACGATTTATGTAATCAAGTATCGAATTTTCGTTACTCTCTTCCACATAACTTATGCTTAGCTATTATTAGATTTTCAGCAGGTTAAAGTGACGCAGTGGTATTGCCTCCTATGAGCTGATTCACATGAGCTTAAAGTAACTTGTTTATTTGGATTAATAACAATATTCATACGAAACAATCAGTGATATAACATACTTATTGATTTCTTATTGAATTTTATAGCAATTAGCTATGCTCAGCCAATTATACTACGACAGAGTTAAAAAAAAATATGGACTAGCAGAATTTAAACCTACAACCTTCTGCACACCGGGCAGTTGCTTTAAATAACCAGCTACGTAATGACGTAACATAAAACTGAGAAATTTAGGGTCCTGGCAAGAGGCGACCGTAGCTGGTTAGTTACAGCGAATGTCCGGAGTGCATAAGGTCGCAGGTTCAATTCCTGCCGGTCCCATATTTTTTCAACTGTTTCTTAGCATACTTAAATATACCTTGTTCCATGTTAATTTGAGCCATCTGCCAACGCCACTCTGCCCTCCCTTGAGAAGGACTGTATCGGGAGCCAATTCCCCATATGCAAGGCTTTGCAAGGTGTTAAACTGTTACAGTGACTGCATAGATTTGAACTTTGATTCAATTGGGAGACTAAAAAAGTGCTTTATTGAAATGCTACCTAATTGATGAACACAGAGGAGAATATTTTTAGATCATTATCACCTACTGATTGTAGGATTAACTTTGAGAAAATCCTTAGATTAAGTTGTTTTATTTTTTGTTTCATTTTTTGTTTCATTTACAGTTGTTTATTTTTAATTCTTTATACTTTTAATTACAATATAACGCTGGTGGTTCACAATATGTTTTAGCTTATAAGTGCGCATGTGGTGTTTACCTATAAGAGTTTGTTACACTTTTGTATGATGTAAAATTTAAAACAATCCTGTGTAATTTTAGTGTAAACAAATGTTGGTAAACCAAAATAAATAAATAAAATAAATAAATCTCGCGTCAAACTGTGGTTTAAAACAAAGCCAGGTAGATGGCTCTGATCTAAATTTTTATAACCCTTTACTCAACGCGAGTAGCAAGGTGGGTGGGACGCTGTAACCTTCACAAAGATGCGATACCGGCCTGCAGTCGTGCGAAATATACCGTTAGTCGATCAATCCATGTAACCATGTGTGGAGAGCTGAGTTAATTTGATTCGCTTGAGACACATCGTGGCTACGGATCAACCTATACATTTTGATTATTTTTATAGCATTTAGCTATGCTTAGCAAATTATACTAAGAAACAGTTAGTATAATTTGCTAAGCATAGCTAAATGCTATAAAAATAATCAAAGTTAAAATATCGTACACGTTCATTCGTTACAACATTTGTGCTGAATGTAACTTCGCCATGTTGGTTTGTATCCTACCTAAGATAGGAACAAATGGATGAACGTGACGTCACGAAATGACGTATCATACAGTTGAGAAATTTAGGGTGCCGGTAAGAGGCGACCGTAGCTGGATGGCTAAGAGCGACTGCCCGGTGTGCAGTAAGGTCGCAGGTTCAAATCCTGCCGGTCCCATATCTTTTTCAACTGTTTCTTAGTATAACCTATATATTGACAATTTATGCTGGTCTCGTATTTTACTTTCAATCTTTCGTGCTTGGTGCCAACTGTCCGTCAGTCAGTTGGCACCAAGTGAACTGTCTGCCAATGGTAAAGGATGATTTCTACCATCACCAAGATTAACATATTATTATCGAAAAATTACGCACTTAAATAACTTTTTTTTTAATAGGGCCTTGCCCGAACCTTTTGTCCCAATTGCCGAAGCCTTACCTACTGGCCACGAACAATCAAGACCGGTCTGGAAATCCCTAAATAGACTCCGGTGCAAGTCGGGCGGAGCAAGGAAAACCTTGTCAGATGGGGATATGTGGTTGACACTAACATAAATTGCGAATGTGGAGCAATACAATCAATGTCCAACCTTACTGACTGTCCAAAATGCCCTACCCATTGCACAAGAGAGGCGTTCATGAACGCCGATGAGAGCGCCATAACAGTGGCCACTTATCGGGCCAATAAAATTTGACTCAGCCATCGACACGACGAAGAGAAAAATATCTTCCGAAGCCAACGATATTTCGTGATCGTTTTAACTTTCAGCTTTTATAAAATTACGTTCGCTTGAGACATCATGGCTACGGATCAATCTACACATTGATAATATATGCTAGTCTAGAATCCTACGGAAAGCTTACGAGAGGCCGCCATATGCTGGAAATGTATAGGTTGATGTGTAGCAGTCTATACCACGACTACAGACTGCTTGCACTCACTGATAAGAATGATACGGTTATGCTCTATTTAAAAATGAGGTATTCGGTACAAAAGTTCAACAGAACAGAAGGCCTTTTAATGTTTGTAAGTTTTTAAACTTGATTTTATTATTATAATAATTAAAACCTAAAATTTTGTTAAACATTGATTACTAGCTTTCGCTCACTATGGGTTATTTGTGCCAAATACCTTGCAAAATGTGTAATGAAAAATAAAATATCATCTACCCATTTTATTGTCTATATCCCCAAAAACTGCCGCATTTATCATTTTAGTTGGATATATATATATTTTTTTATTGTTTTTAGGAAGGCTTAATAACAAAATGTGAATATTACATACATAAATTTAAGAGAAGATTGCTTTTGAAAAGCCTCCAAATATACAGTAATGCTATTTTGGAGGATGATAACCTAGCCTTAACTCGAATCGGTACTCGAACCCATTCACAGACGTATTACCCCTTTCAGTTGCATGTTACGGCTCCGATAGTAAAAAACTTCAATCAAATCATTCACTTCGTTCAGTTCATCATAAAGTACATCAAAGGGCAAAGGGCTGAGGGTGCTACAGCTTTAAATAGTTCTTTGCCATAGAGTTATAGACCAATGTTCTAGACGTATTTTCTCTATGGTATGGTAACCAGAGATAATAGATGTCAAGATGTAACATGAAGAAAATTGACGGTTAAATTTTTGCAACAATTGGACTGTCAAATTTCATAGAAAATTTTCCCCGGGCTGGGCGAAAGCTGTCAAAATCTATACATTTCTAACTTTGATGTGAATTTTATCTGGAACGCACGGCTCTGCTCGCGCAGTGGGAATAATGTAATTTAAACATAATATTCTATACCTCATGCGACCAGAAGGTTGGTTTCTACTTTGGACAAAGAATCAGCATTGCCATACAACGTGGCAATGCCGCCAGCCTTCTGGGCACGTTACCCGCGGTCGACATTGATGCGGACGTATTTTTTGACACCTGGGAACTTTTTATTAGATCTATTTTATTTAATAAGTTTGTATTATTTTATTTTTGATATATATATAGTTAGGTATATATTTCGTTTTCACGTTTTTAATAATATAATGTAATTTTAAATGTTTAATTGTATCATTAAGAATGGCTTATTTCTATACTTATATAATCATATTCTCTAGTTAAATTCATGCTCGCCGCTAGTAACAAGCCTGAGGAATTTAATACAGATGAATATTGCCTATGATGGAGTTTCAAAGGCATTGTCGAAGTTATTTTGTTTACAAAACATGGCATGTCATTTGACGGTATGCAAACTAGATTATATTTATCTTGCTTACTGACTGATATTCATGCGGTCGCGAAATATGAAGAAGATGGCAGTCATGAAATTAATTATATAAGAGCAATGAACACTAGAGTTATTAACTACACACACCCATACACGCACGCACACACTTATGTTATGGTTTCGTGTTGCGAAAAATATCGGTGAAATCCTACTGGAATTACAAGAGTTGCTGTTTTCATTATAATAAATAATGGCAGTCTTTTCAAATTAGTTTATTTAAACTATTCTGACTATTTCGTATTTTTTGTCTAAAATCTAAACTAATGTGTAAAGCAATCTTTTTGCACCTTACTTACTTCATATCTACACTCAATGATATTATATAAAAACAAAAGCAGATATGTTATAAGCGCTCGCGCTGTGAATACTCAAATACGTCCCAATTGGGACGTCTTGTGTTTAGTTTGCGTGTGGCCTGCGTCGAGCGCAGTCACGTGCGTACCACTGAAGTGCAATCATTAAAACTATAGCTATCTCTTTCATTCTCTTTCATTTGCGTGCTATTTCGTATCTTTTGTTTTACTTATCAGTTACATTTGTCAATGTGTGCAATTTGGAATAGCTCGGAACGGATTTAAATCGTAATTTCTATGAACGTAACATATCTATAGTTCTATAATATCATTGTCTACACTGCACCATTCATCTGGTTCACTGGTAAAAAATACCAAAGGCATTAAGTTTGCCATTGCAATTTACATTTGGATGGAGTGTAAAATAAATAAATAAATTAAAAGGTCTAAGGTTATAGTTTTCCTATTGAAACATTACATCAGTAACGATTGTTTAACGTTATTATTTAATATCTGTACGTATACCTTTGCCTAGACACTAATAGCATAGCCAGACTAACACACCTAAACTTTCAAACTTTTAGAGTGTCAGTCATTCAGTTAGCAACAAGTTAAGTGTCTGCCAATGGTGAGGGATGCTTTCTACCATCGCCAAGATTAACATATCCAACAATTACGTATATTTTTTTTATCTCCCAAAATCACCACTCTGTGGCTGCCTCTGCACCACACTGGGGCCATAGCGGATTAGCGAATTTCTCAACAATAATTATAATGACGATTAATTTATTTGAATTTTCGTATTTTATTTATTATATTTTATTGACATGGACCTTATTTATTTATAAATTGTAGTACATAATAATGCTAATATTTGCATGCAATAATGATTATTTAATATTTGCACGCTCTCAAAAGAGCAAAACATGCTGTAACTGATATACAGGGTGTATTTTTGAAACGGGGCAGTAAGGGCAAGTACCTTAACCGTTGCAGTTACAGCAAAACGTTCTTAAAAGACCTTCCCTAACTTTTTGGGACATTTTGAACTGCATTCACAGATTTTGTAAAAAACTTACAGTAAGCAAAAAAAATGCAAAAAGTTCAAAATTTTTTTTTTTATGCCAATCGATTCTATTTCATGTGGGGATCAAAAAACTCTACGGGACCATTTTAGCTTTCAGTACTAGAAAAGACAGAAATCGCCAAAAACGTTTCCCATACATTTCGGCAACAGAAACGAATTTCTACGATGGTCTAACTTTTTGTTATGGCCTGGAAGTGGGTAGAATTGACTGTAAAGTAAATAAAAAGAATTTTTACCCTCAAATTTCGAATTTGATTCGAAAATCTGTGTGTTATACTTAGTTTCAGCTGAGAAACTTCGTATGAGTTATTAATTAAGGATTTTCGCTAAAATGTCTTCTAATCGTGAAAAAATTGACTTATTAGAAGCGTATTTTGTCAATAATCGAAATGCGGGAGCTGCATTAGTGTGGTACCGCAATAAGTATCCGTTGCGGCATGTGCCAACAAGAAAGGTTATTACAAATCTTTTGAAAAACCTGGAATTGCAGGGTTCTTTCAAAATACGCTTCTAATAAGTCAATTTTTTCACGATTAGAAGACATTTTAGCGAAAATCCTTAATTAATAACTCATACGAAGTTTCTCAGCTGAAACTAAGTATAACACACAGATTTTCGAATCAAATTCGAAATTTGAGGGTAAAAATTCTTTTTATTTACTTTACAGTCAATTCTACCCACTTCCAGGCCATAACAAAAAGTTAGACCATCGTAGAAATTCGTTTCTGTTGCCGAAATGTATGGGAAACGTTTTTGGCGATTTCTGTCTTTTCTAGTACTGAAAGCTAAAATGGTCCCGTAGAGTTTTTTGATCCCCACATGAAATAGAATCGATTGGCATAAAAAAAAAAATTTTGAACTTTTTGCATTTTTTTTGCTTACTGTAAGTTTTTTACAAAATCTGTGAATGCAGTTCAAAATGTCCCAAAAAGTTAGGGAAGGTCTTTTAAGAACGTTTTGCTGTAACTGCAACGGTTAAGGTACTTGCCCTTACTGCCCCGTTTCAAAAATACACCCTGAACAACTTGTAATTGTAACCGTGTTTTATGCAAATAAAGTTCTTTGAATCTTTGAATCTTAGAATCATAGGATCTTAAGTCGAGTAAATGAAAGTTACCAAGATCCAAATTTCCATATTTAGTTATCGTTTAAACCTTAATTAGAGGCACAAACAGAAAGACTTTCAGCTTTTATAAAATGACTCAACACGTCGGCCACTGGCTCTTATCCAACTCTAATCCCCACAAACAAAAAGTAGCATACTAAAGTAGCATTGAGAAATGTATACATTAGATTGTGCTACTTAATGCAATCACTTTCACAAGTACACCATCAGGTCAATATGCCATCTATCAACATCCACACACATGTTATGATATGATTTACTTTCAAATCGGTAGGGCTATTACAAATGAGTTTGACAAAGCACCAGCGCTTCATCTTTAACTTGCAATTAGTTACAAAATACCAAAGCTTTGCATTCAGTAGATAATCAGCTTAGATTACTGGTAACGCCTGTAATTTTTGACATAGAAGTTGTATTCTTATTCTGTGATAGAAGGCATGAAGTTTTCAAATTCACAATTTTCAACATTTTCAAGCACGTACTACGTAGTACACGAAACTGATAGCATGTACCATGAACTAATTCATGATCCACCTTAATACTTTCATTGTATAGAATTTCAAACTACTAAAGTCATGCGCTTATTATATCAACAAATTTCAACCTTATCGACTTTGAGAATTTCAATGGAAATATTTGTCAAATGAGTCATAAATCAACTTTGCTGATAGTACATAATTATAAAAAAGATGTATGAATGCAAAAAAGAAATCTGAAGAGGTGTGTTAAAAATGATAGCTCTTAGTGTTCTATGTCTCTGTCTGCCTCCGTGAAATAAATGCGTTACTTTATGTATGTATTATAGTCATAGTCGGCTATTCTTGTAGTCGGCGACTAGACGGCTAATTACGCCGACTACTAGGCTTTATAGTATTTATAGTAATAAATGCCAATAATCTAGTATAAGAAGTGCTAGAATATAACATTTTTAAATCCTTTTTTAAATTTAGCCGAATCTAATGATCGGGCTCTTGCCGCTGCCGACTATTCGGCCGAAACCATAGTCTGCCCATCACTAGTATAGTACCTTTACAAACTACAGTTAACATTGGCACCACTAAATACCACCAGATGGGTGGTAAGGTTTTTATGCCTAATAATAATGTTTTACGTAATGTTCCAAGTCATTGAGCTTTAGGTCTGACGTATGTCGTTTATAAATTATTAATACCGAACCCTTGTTCTAAATCTGTCAAAACAAAAAAAAAATGCCTAAGCTTGAAGTATACCACTTTTATGTAACTGTATTTTTGTAATTTATGTGTACAATAAAGTATTAAACTAAACTAAACTATATTTTGAACCAAGCCGTGGGTGGCTTAGCTTTTCATCATACTACCTACTAAAATATTATTTTAATTATAGGACATTCGAAAAAACATATTAGGATTTGCAACAAAGCGACGGTCCCTACGTATATAAAGACATGTTAAAAACGAGGTTTTTAGGAGAGCGTTTTTAATGTTCAAACTGCTCTAGAAATAATTTGTATGGACAATGTATATGTTTTTTTTCTAAAATGATTTTTTTAGTTTTAGAAACTTTATAGTGGTATCAATACATGGAAAAACTGATAGATGACTGTTTATACGCCGATATTAAAATAAAAACATGTCAGACATGTCAATGATAGCTTTTTATACGCCGGAAAGAAGAAAACTGTTTATAAAATAGAACATAAATAAAATGTTTTATGAACACGTGGAATTTGGTTTATTTTTAAAACGTTGCAGTTAATATTATGAATAATTATAACTAAAAAACAGACTACTAATTCTGCAATATTGTATCAAAACAAAAATATTTCACGACGCGGACAAGTATCGACATGACTTATTGGGGAACTCAAGCGCCGCCGTAAATGACGTTATGTCAGACATGACCGTCTTCGCAGCGAGTGGCGCGCATTAAAAAGACAATGTAGAAGACGACACGTATAGATATCCGTATCTACGACACTTATTCGCTGTAAGTATATTACTTGTTCTCTTATACGATTTGCAAATGACGTTAAATAGGTAATATTAAAAAAATATTTATGTCCAGGACTATGTATATGGAAAATCTAAAGCCAATTGAGCAATAAAAAAAATTGCCATTTTTGACATGTCTTTATATACGTAGGGACCGTCGAAAGGCTATATTCTATCGAGGAGGTTCAGACGAAGCCGCGTGTAGAAGCTAGTTGCCAATATACATAACATTTCCCTGTCGTTCGCTAGTTCTCATGAAATCAGGAAATGCCAGTGAGCGAACTCTCCGTACGCGACTCTACCTAACTTTATAGAGCTAGATAGAGTCTAGCTATAGCATAACTTACGGCTGCATCCCATCTCTACCACAGTAAAGACAGTAGTATAACTTTACAGTACGGCGCACCCTGGGCAATTTGCGAGTTCTCCAAAGCGAATTGGCTAATCCTTTCACCACGATGGCAAGTCAAAATATAATTTGACTCAGCCCTCGACAAGACGAAGAAGAAGAAGAAGAAGAAGAACTTTATACAAACGGGCCGCTCTGCGCTGCCGGTTTGAATGTGTGCGTGCGCTCCGTGCGCCTTCTACGCAGTGTACGCACGCACTCACACATGTAATCACGAAGGAATCCCGGGTGTCGGCCGTACTACGCATAGACCTAGGATCTCGCGCGCTATTCTATATCTATGGCCGTACGCATTCAAGTAAACCGCACGGTCGCTCACACTAAATTTTGATTGCATTCATTGTAAAATGACAACTTTGCGCAACAACAAGAGTAGATAATTACCTCAACGTGCGGCCTTAGTTAACCTACTAATTTTTACTTTGTTTCTACTCAGAGCTGGAAGTATACTATTCAATAAAAACTCTTTTTTATATCATTTTTTTTATTGTTTTTGACGTGTTCAAGCGCCTTCTGGGGCCTATGAAAATAAATGATTTGAATTTGAATTTGAATTTGAATACAGAGGTGAGATACTATGATTGAAGCTAATTGAGTAACGTGTTAAACTGACATTTAACGCGAAGCTACAGCTTTCGATCTCTCTGACCCCTACTAAAATTGAATGAGAGAAAGAGAGGGTTGCAAATACGGGTGAAATAGAACCGCAGGGTAAGAAACTTGGTGAAATCGGCTGAATGAGAGAGGGAGATGGCAATACCTTCGGGTGTAAACAACCGGCGGCATTACGTTTTGTTAAATTATTGTCAAATACTAATATTTAAAGCGAAAAGAGTTTGTTTGGTTAATTGTTTGTATAAACAGTACAAGTTTTAAAAGCTTAGAAAATCATTGAAACACTTGTCGTTTTTTTTAATTCTGTTTCAAAACAATGGAAGTAATTCCAAGCTTTATAATATTTCATAACTTAATTTCCACTTGAATATTTTTTAGTGCCGTATAACACGATTAATTGAAGGTTTAAAAGGCATTCCAACTATTCTGTTGTCTCTGATATGTTGAGTAATCTGAGTCAGAAAATAAATTAAAAATTAAAATTAATTTCTCTTTGAATAACGGTTATTAAAACTATTAAGTTTCAGTTACGAATGTTGCGTATTATAAGTTCAATATTTCTTCAACAGATGGCGTTGCCTTTTACTAAGAAAGCAGGATTGTTTATAAAATATCACTCAGTCAAGATAATGTCCTATGCGGACACTAGTGAAATTTTGTTACCCTGCATTTTAACTTCAAAGGTTATTTAATTAATTTAGCAATAAAATTGTAATGCTAATAGTATAAAATAAGTGGTCATACACGGAGGCATTCACGAAGCTATCCTTCTAGATATAGTTTCTCGTAATATTGCGATAAAAAAATTTACATTATTTATTGTTAACAATTATATATCAATCATAATCAGTTGTGAAAGATTTTCACTACAGAGTCAAATTAACTGCGTCTTTAGTTAGCCCTCACACCCTGTATGTGTTCGAATGCGGGGGCACACACTCGTACAATGGTGTGCACAGATGTATTTACCAGACACATAAATCATGATTCATGAGAATAGGACCCTTTTATAAGTATAGTCAACACTTTGGCAGAAATTATAAAATTTAGCCTATGCGACTCGGTGAAGATGTAGCTTACAATAATGCTGAAACATTTTTAATGAACTCAAAAACAACTCGTAATTGGAACAAACAGACTAACAAACACAGAATACAAAATCTTCCCTCCTTGTAATATTAGTTAAGATTGCTAATTCTCAAAGAGACGATTCTGGGCGGACAAAGTCGCGTGCACAGCTAGTAAATAAAATTTATTTACTAGCTGTACACGCGACTTCGTCCGCCCAGAATTCGTTGCATTCAGTAGTAGCTGCTGCCACGCTTTGGCTCACGTACATCCTTACTGCTCTGCTCCCGTACAGTTTATCGTAATGTTGAATATCTAAAGACCTTTATTAAAAGCTACACTTTTTATCAAAAAAAGAATTATCTTAATTCGACCAGTAGTTAGACATTAGAGCTATCAAACTGTAGGGACACAGTGCAAGCGCATATGTATTTAAGTGGATGCTTAAGTTTAGTCGCCCGGTTTGCCAGTCGCCTTCACGTATCGCTAGAGATAGGTCGTAGTTAAGTTAGAATAATGCAGTCAATAAGTTGATTATATAATTTCCTCTGGTACCAGTTAATTAAAACATTTTGTATAGTGACCTATCTCTTCAATCATACAACATCAATTCCATACTACACAATATCAAGCACCCCCAAAAAAAAAACTAACGTACTCCCGCGGTTTCGTCTGCGTGGTAGGCACATAGTTAAAAAGTAGCCCATGTAACGTGCCGTGTAGTCAGTTACAGTAATCTGCTTTAGCCCCGATGAAGAAGAATCTGAGTTCACAGTTAAATGCAAAGATGCAAAGGGAAACTGTTAGAATTACCATGCCGTGATTTTGAAATTACATACGCAATACGTGAAACAAAGCAGTTTTTTTTAGAATCGAGAGGTATTTTTATTTATTTTTATATAATTATATTAAAATTACAACTTTTTTATTTGCTACTCTTCGAGAATATAATTAAAGCGGCCGTGGCGCAATGGATAAGGCATCGGTCTTACGATCGAGAGGTCGTGGGTTCGAATCCAGGCCATTACACCACGGACGTGAACTTCCTCCTAACACAAGCGAATTAAGCTTAGCTGGAGGGGGTTAACAAGAATACTAGTAATTTGTATTTGCAAATTACTAGTAAGCTTTTATTAAAAAAAATATATATATAAAAAAATAATATTACAAGGAGGAAAGATTTATTATTCTGTGTTTGTTAGTCTGTTTGTTCCAATAACGAGTCGTTTTTGAGTTCAAAAACTACTTAAAGGATTTAAAAAATGTTTCAGCATTGTAGTAAGCTACATCTTCACCGAGTCGCATAGGCTATATTTTATAATTTCTGCCAAAGTGTTGACTATACCTACTCTGTACCAAAATCAGAGAGACAAAAATCGAGCTCAAATTTGTAATTCACCAATATATATTACATAAGTAATAAACCAAAGACAAATTCGTCAATAACACACAAATCTCTACAACATAATCATAATACGTTTGATTTGCTACCGAAAGTAACACGATTGAGTTTTTCCATGTATTCCACAATAACACAACTTTATATTGACAAAGTTAAAGAACTTTTGTTGAGCTTATCATTTCAATGAATCTCATTACCATGACTCTGTTCCATGGAAATGTAGTTTGGATTTAACTTCAGTTTTCCTTATTTCTGACTGAATAACACTATTTAATAGCAGCCCTATATACAGATATTTGTCCCACTATCGGGCACCGGGCCTTTTCTCATGATAAGAGACGATAGATTAACTTTTACACAATCGCGTTGCATGACTAACTAAAATCTAAATCTAAATCTTTAATCTTAAACCAGAACTAGTTAAGGTTTGTGATAAAATTGACTCGACTCAATGCGAGAGAGATCAGAGCTTCGTGGTTATTTTTTTAAGCAACCCAGAAGCATGATATACTTATATTAATATGTGTAAGAATAAAAATAATTATTATCACTTCACACACTTTTAAAATGAAATTGATTTAAGTGAGAGTGCAGACTGCCTGTCCACTGCGCTTCGCAGCTAGGAAACTGAAAAATATTTACAAATAGACATAGATTAATGACGCCTAGATCGATAGTCAGCACTTCGTCAACGCGCCGCCTCCCTTAAGGAACATGCTTGAGGTTGTATTCCTTATTTTGCGTACTAAACTTCCTTTGTTAGTCTACCAATATGTAGCTAATACCTAAGACTATTTAGGTTAGCTGGAGAAGCTAACAAGAATACATAAAGGGTGTAAATGACATTGTGACGAAGCCGCTTCCCGATGACTCAATAAATAATTCTTAGACCCCGGTTTCATAAAAATGCCACCAGAAAATTCTCGATTTTTTAGGGATTTTTTTTGTTTCGACTTACTGTGGAACAGTTACGTTTCCCTCTAGACTATTCCAATACATTTGCAATTTCCCGGTCAACTCTAGGATTACTACAAAATAAATCCATTTGCAGATTTTTCCGACCAAATATTTTTACGAACGGAATGTGTTTTCGCAAGCTTATTTTCATACATTTGTGTTAAATATTTCTTATACCATTTTTCCGATGTGTGTAAACTTCCGGTGTAAATGTTTGCAATTTGGGTCCCAAAATCATTTACCGAATCACTGGTAAGCAGGTTCGTCAAGATGCCATTCTTCTTCTTCTTCTTCTTCGTCGTGTCGATGGCTGAGTCAAATTTTATTGGTCCAATAATTGGCCACTGTTATGGCGCTCTCGTCGGCGTTCATGAGCGCCTCTCTTGTGCAGGTGGTAAGGCATTATGGACAGTCAGTAAGGTGGTCAAGGTTTTGACTTGCCATCGTGGTGAAAGGATTAGCCAATTCGCTTTTAAGAACTCGCGAATTGCCCAGGGTGCGCCGGACGTAGGGAATTGTTGTGTACGTCACTCGGGGAGGCTCAAGAAGATGATGCCATTTACACCCTGTATACGTGTAATTTGCAACACAAATTAGTAGCAAACTTTCAAGAAGCAGTTTTGATCAGTATACATACATAAATTACTGATAGATATATAATTATGAGATTAGCGGGTTATCAAACAAACTCTTCACCTTTGTGATATCAATATAGAAACATTATGGATTTATTTTTACGTCCCCAGAAAAAAATAATCTGTGAGTAAGTTCCACTCACATTAACATTTTACTCGTACGTGTTCCATATTCACTTTAACCTCACTGTGTCATTTGTTGCTCTATAACAGGATAGAAAGAGAACCCTGATATCGTTGCTCTTCTCGCTCGTTTTTTCTTGAGCCCCATGGCCGGCTGGCAATCTCGTGCGAGTTTGTGTATGCTATTCAAATTGTGTGCTCGAAGCTTGGTAACCGTAATCCAGAGTTTGATCTTGCTAACTTTAATAGCTTCTTGTTTAAAACTGTGTCGATATATTTGCATTATACCTTGCTGGTGTAGCGCAGAGAAAAGTAGAAGTATAAAACGGTTTAGTTGTCTATTTTATATGAAACGTCAGCGTGTCTCCAACCACACATAATATTAAAAAAACAGAATGTATGTTTGCATTTTAAATATCGGTAAAACAAATGCCCGCTGGAGTGCAATTGTCAGTTGCAAGTACTGACTTTCGTTAATTTTCATTATATTATTATTTTAATAATACTATGAACCTAGCAATCGAGCCTGTTATCCTGCCCTAATGGGATGTTTATTTTTAGAAATTATGAATGCATCTTTATTTACTTGCATATTAATAGGTGAATTTTGACATTCATAGGAGCAAAAGTTTGAGTACACTACGCTTTCTTGATATGTATACCTCTCTAGTGGTAAAAGAGTTATTACCAAACTCTTTGTACTAGCGGTCGTGTATGTCTTATACACATTACACATTTACACATACCATGAAGTCTCGTCTCTGGTCAAATTTCGATTCCTGAATCGATCAAAAAACTTTGTTTTTTACCACAAGGCAATTAATTTAAAGTTACAGGAAGGAATATTTTTTTGGGGTGGAATATTCTATGCCCGGCGCATATCCAAGCACATGGACCAAAATACAAATATAATTTGACGACTGGATGGCGGAGTGGGTAGTGTACCTGCCTGCGACACCGAGGTCGCGGGTTCGATTCTCGCTTAAGACACATCTTTATGTGCATTTGTCTTAGTCTGGGTGTTTGTATGTATAATAAGTATTTACAAAAGAAAAGTATATATGTATTAGTATCAGTTATTCTAGTACCCACAGAACAAGCTCTGCTTAGTTTGGGACTAGATGGCGTTGTGTGTAAGTTGTGAAATATTTATTGTTAAAAAAAAAAAATTGATGGTTATACATTTGCAACAATCGGACTGTCAAATTTCAAAGAAAATTTTCCCCGGGCTGGGTTAAAACTGTCAAATCCCATACATTTCTAAACTTTGAGGTGAATTTTATCTGGAACGTGCAGCTCTGCCTGCGCAGTGGGAATAATGCTATTTAAAACTTATAGTAGTATCTAGTTAAATGCCTAAACGCGACTTAATGTTATATGTAATATTAATAATAACGGCGTAATATAGACATAATGTACCTACATATATTTTTTTTAATGTAACTGAAACGAATAAATAAATAATACACTAATATTTAAATAAATCGGTAGGAAGTTGCTTTTTTTAAACTAGTTGCAAGAGTTATTCAACTTTCACTTCGGACTTAACTTGAGATCAGCGTAAGTATTCCGTAAATGGCATTACACGAAATTTGTATTTCTGTCAATCAAATATTGACCTTATTTAAGATTGCATGCGGTTGAATATTTTGACAATATTTCACGTCTACACGTTACCGTTATTAATATCGAACTGAAACAAACAAACAATCGCGTTTGTTGTATGGGAGCCCCCTCCCCTAAATGTTTATTTTATTTATTTTTAAGTATTTTTTGTTAAAGAGGCAACAGCTTTACATCTCCTGTAAAAATGTCAACTGTCTTGCTATCACGGCTCATAAGATACAGCCTGGTGACAGACGGACAGATGGACAGCGAAGTTCCAGTAATACCGTTTTTACCCTTTGGATACGGAACCCTAATCAGCACTTATTCAATGCACCTCATTCTTAATAGTAGCACGTAGCACGGGACTATAATTGTGCCCTAAATAATCTAAACATAACAGTATGAAATGAAGATGTGATACACCTTTCTGAGGAATACTGGCGAGATAACGTTTCACCAGCTTTATAGCTAGGTATATCTATAATATCATAGATATCAATTAAAATATTGATAATACCGTTCATTGCTATTTATTAAAATAGCAATGTCGTTTTTCGATAAATAACGTGTAAAGCCGGTAAATAGGTAAAACAAATGCCCGCTGGAGTGCAATTGTCAGTTGCAAGAACTGACTTTCGTTAATTTTTATTAAATTAATATTTTAATAATACTGTGAACCTACCAATCGAGCCTGTAAGCATCCCTTAATGAGATGTTTATTTGGTTCAATAAACCAGGCTTATATTTTTTTCTAAAAGCATAATACAAGAGAGAAGAAATAAAGAAAATCAGTTTATTTTTTTAACAAACACACTCTGGACAACACAATTAAAAACAAAAACAGACAAACAAGAAGAAAAAAGACAAAAAAAATCAAAACCAAAAACCCAACATTAAATATAACAAAGCTAATTACTTGATGTTATAAATTCACACTAAGTATATCATAACAATAATTTTGTCTATTCAAGCCACTTCATTGCAAATGGCGGGCGAAATTTTCAAAAAATAGTTTCGATCAAAGTAATTCAACGTAATAGAAAATTAAATACAAGAAGTTAGGTTTTAAAAAAGAATTGTAATTTATTTTTGCTATAATAAAAGGTTTTTGATTGAGATAGTAAAAATATAATTTATTTAAAAAAATCTTGTTACCAGCTGACTGTTTAACGTCCTGCTCGATAGATGGCAGTACCTGCACTTTACAGCAAAGTCCAGGAAGTGAGAAGGCTTGGTTTGAGTTCATTATATTTTTACAATAATTATCATCCGGTGATAAATATTTTTAATCCACATAATTTTATCATGTTGTAATACTTGACATGATATAATTTGTGGATTGCGTAATTGATTGAATACATACATACTTAAGGTCACGCCTCTATCCTACTGGGGTAAACAGAGACGATAAAACGTCATTCATCATTTAGCCTCCCGTAGTCCACTGCTGGACATAGGCCTCTCTCTATGTGCGCCACAACACCCGATCCTGCGCCTTCCGCATCCAGTCCCTTCCAGCGACCTTTTTCAGGTCGTCAGTCCACCTGGCAGGAGGGCGTCCCACCTTACGGTTGCCGAGTCGCGGTCTCCATTCCAGGACTCGTTTGCTCCAACGGCTGTCGGTCCGTCGGCAAACGTGACCAGCCCACTGCCACTTCAGCGAGCTTATTGCGAGCTATGTCGGTTACTTTGGTTCTTTGTCGGATGACCTCATTACGATTTATCCTTCAAAGAAACTCCGAGCATAGCTACTACTAGTGCAACCGTTAATGTCCATGTCTCGGCCAATAAACGTCACTAAATAATTAATTTATCGTGGTACGTCGACAAAGATTAGCCTATATTAACTCTGGCGGGCTAGTCGAGAATTTTCGCATTTTTTTATGTTACCCCATACATAAACAAAAATGTATCTTGCCCACGTTAGGCTACCCACACCATTTTAACACGCTTATATTAGCTTCACCTGTATGTACCTATGTATATGTATATGTAACCGACTCCTTTGGACTCTTTTTTGACCCACTTTAAACGGACAGATTTCATAAAAATTTTGCACACTTGTCAAAGATCGATGACAATGCAATAATTCGATAAAAATAATAAAAAAAAAAATAAAATAAAAAAAATGCTCTTATAAATAAACCAAAATAAAAAGTGGAAAATAAATAATAGTTTTGAAAAACTAAAAAAACCGGCCAAGTGCTTGTCGGGCCACGCGCAGTAGGCTTCCGTAGCTAGTCGTAACAACATATTTCGACTTAAAAGGGATTTACTATCTGTATTAAACAGGTAACATCTTCATACAAGTCATTACTTTCAAAGGTTTTTGTAATTTGCACGAATTATTCTAAGTAACTGCATTTTACACTTTGGACCCCAATTACTCTAGAACTAATTAAGTTAAAGTAACCAGATAAATAGCGTCCTTCAGATAGGAAATGTTTGTAGTACACGAAACCAGCTAGCACGTATGACGAGATGTATGAATGTTGAGGAAGCGAAAGAAGTATGTAAGGAGCGAAGCACATGGCGTTCCATCGTCTCTGCCTACCCCCGTGGGATAAAGGCGTGATTTTATATATGTATTATGTATGTTTATATAAGTTTCAAGAATTTTGAACGAAATATTCTGAGTAACTGCATCTGACATTTCGGACCCCTATTCCTCTTGAACTAATGAAGTGAACTTACCCGCTATAGTTTTCCTTTAAAGTTCATTACATGTACTACCGACACAATTTTTTTCAGATTTTAGGATCCAGTAGTTTAGCTTTTGGAGGGGGGGGGGACGCCCTACTCGAACAAAAATTTGCTCTTTAAAGTTAATTATCTCGCAAACGGATCCCTAAATCAAAAAACTGTCTTAGCAACCCCTAAACGTTTTTAAAAGTCCTATCTAACAATACCCCACACTATGGGGTAGGCGACAAAAAAAAAAAACATCCCTACTATACCTACATGTAGGGGAGCTACCTGAAAAAAAAATATTTTTCCAAATTTTACTCTACGACTTTCTTTGTTTAGTTAACATACATGTTTATGCAAAATTTCAGTTTTCTAGCACCAACGGTTTCGTCGCTATGCCGTGGACAGACAGACGGACATGGCGAAACTATAAGGGTTCCTTGTAGGTACTACGGAACCCTAAAAACACGCTTTCAAAGTAGGTACCTACCTACTTCTAACTAAAAAGTGAAAAATAATTCATAATGTAAGCTGAAAATGGTAATGAACAAAAAATGTATCTTGCCCACGTTAGGCTACCCTAGCTGGTGTCTTAATCTATTTCCACACCATTTTTATATTGGTCTTGTTGATTTGAAGCTCTGTAGTTTGCTTTTTGGTGGTTTGACATTATGCAAACAAAAACACCTTTCCTCTTTATAATACGAGAATATAAGTATATTTGACGACCGGATGGCGGAGTGGGTAGTGTACCTGCCTGCGACTTCAAGGTCGTGGGTTCGATTCCCACTTAAGACAAATCTTCGTGTGCATGAACATGGGTGTTTGTCTTAGTCTGGGTGTTTCTATATATAATAAGTATGTATTTACAAATGAAAAGTATATATGTATTAGTATCAGTTATTCTAGTACTCATAGCATAGTACATGCTCTGCTTAGTTTGGGACTAGATGGCGTTGTGTGTGAGTTGTGAAATATTTATTTATTAATTTATATATTAAAATTACACAATCATCATCATTATAATTCCGTGTAAAATGATGTGTTTTTATGTTGTTTATAGATAAGAAAGTGAATAAAAGCAATCCTAGGTATTTCATAACAAAACAAACACTTTCTAATTAATTTATATATAGCATTTAGCCATTCTCAGCAATACAAAGAATAGTAGGGTTCAAATCCCGCTTTAAGTCCAAACATTTTTCGACTGTTCTTTGTATTTAACCAACACATGAATTATCGGGCTAGTGGTTGACAGCCGCTTCTGTTGGGGTCCGCATAAAGACTATGTTTGCAACAAACTACGGTCTGTCCTAGGTAAGCTAAGTATATTAAAGCACAAATTGCCGTACAAAACGCTAAGAATGTTGTACATGGCCCTTGCCGACTCGGTTGTCAGTTACGGGCTTAGTAGCTATGGTCAAACTTACTATACATATTTAGCAGATATATACAATTTACAATTGAGAATATTGAAAACCATAGTTCCAAAACATATAAAACAAAAATATGAACATAACTACGACGATCTTTTTAAGCACTGTAATGTTATGAATGTGTATAACAAGGTTCAATTTCTCACACTAACGGAAGTCAATAGACCTGAGCTAATCAATGAAAAAACAAGACCTGACTGCTTGAGACCAATCGCATTTAAAAATAAATATGTACTACCAAAAGCTAATAACGTGTACGGAACAAGAGTTGCTCAATATTTAATACCAACCTTCTTAAACAGGCTGCCTGAGGAGTTGCAATTAATATATACTAAAGGTGTAAAAAATGTTAAATATAAATATAAGCGTCATTACCTAAAATGTACCTCATAAATACCTAAACATAGATTTTTTTAAAATTGTTATGTTTCGATGTATAAATTAAAATTTAAACATAAATTTCTACTTTAAAGTTTAATTAATGTAAGTAAAGTGTGAATGTAGTGACTCGCCTTCGGTTAGATAAACCCTTAGTGGTTTTTGACCGAGGCAAATGATGTCAAAAATAGTTTTAAGTACTTTGGTTATAATAAATAAAAATAATAATAATAAAAAAAAATGACCGAAACATGAGACATTTTATGTCTACAATTTGTAGTTCACGAGTTGCAGTTCCCATTATCATTAGGTTTCAATAAACCTAGTTTTTACCGCATAAAAAACAACTACAAAGGAGTCGGTAGGTATTTGTTAAAAAAAAAGTAAAAGTGTTAACCTCAATTTCACGAAATTTATTGATCCGCGGTTAACGATAATCACAGATTCGTTCTCTCTCTCGTTTTATGTTTGATAGGGACAGAGCGAAAACGTTCACCCAGCGTTAAACGTCGGTATAACCTAACAAGACTACATTAGTTCTCACACAAGTACTGTAAAAAAGTAGTTTGTGTTATCGAAATTCCGATCTAGAAAAAGAAATAAATAAACAAGCTATTAGAAGTTTAAATTACTTTAATCTCTTTGATACAGTATATTGGAATACACAAAGCATTTTAAAAGCTTAATATGCGTCTAAAATCTCGGCTAGTGGTGTAACGAATACCAATACGAAAATGAAAAGTGTATTTAAATATTCGGCGAATACGGATATTGGGTCACCAGCGACTAGGCTGCCGCCAAAAATAAAATATCATCAAACTATATCAGTAAATTCTGACTATTTCTGCCGAAGTGTGCACGAATCAAAATGTTGTCAAAGATATTTGCTATCAAATGTGTGTCAGATGTTGGGTTTTTATGAATCGTTAGATATTTGATGTTTTATTAGTACAAAAATAGTAAAATTGTTATTTTTTTGGAAAACAAGCGTTTTTAAGTCATCATTGTTTAATTTTAACGTATTGATCTGAAATATTTTGGTAAGAATATATTTTTCCATCTATGTATTAGGTAGGAATATTTACCGAAAACGGATATTTGTTTTCATTGGTTACATCACTATTATAGGCGTCTAAGATTATTCGCAGACTATTGCCGTTTGATTTAGTTTATCTAACAAAAAATGTAACAAAAGAACAGTCTAACGTACTTTTAGTTCTTATAATAGAGTAGATATAGACTTGAACCGTAAGGTCTCGAAATCTCATTACTAAAACGTTAGCCAGAAAAAAATATTCACAACATTTGCATCGTTTATAAATAAAGTCGCTTTATTTCCCACTGTTACTGACGTAGTTATAGTTATATTATAAAAATATATATATTTTTATATTTTTATAATTTTATATCCTACATGTATGAATGCGAAAGTGTGTGAATATATTTTGTGGATGTTTTTTACTCTATAAAAGGTAAATTTCAATTTAATTTGCACAAATGTAATTTGTAGCCTGGATTAACAAATAGACTACTTCGGTCTTCGGTTACGCCGCATAGTCGTAACTTACCTTCTAGTCGGTACATATCTAATTTGCTCTTACTCTACAATATTCTTAAAACGTGATAAATACAACTGATAATAATTCTAAATAAAATAAAATTGTTTTTTTTAATAGGTAGAATAATCTCTCCTCTCTCGTTAGAAATTCGACAAATTATGGTTTGTTCAGCGGCTTAGAACAGAGGAAATACTTCATAAGTTCTACAGGCAACTTAAGCTCCAAATACTTACCTCACCATTTATGGAACTAACCGATGCGACGCGACGCGGCGACACGTTTAACTCTAAACTAACATTTACCATATCTCTGACCCGCGTTAAAAAAAAGGGAGACCGAAACACGGTTAACATAAGAATGTTAACCGCGGTTTAAGTAGTTTGGTGAAATTAGGACTTTAACTAATAATACTACATACTAATCATCTATTAAGCTATATATTGAAATAAATGACAAACTAATATTTGCATTCGGGACTATTTCAGTATTACGTAAACGCTATACGGTTTACATCAATACAAAAAAATTGAAGTGTCTGTTTTTAATGCCAAAATAACAACGGTTTTGTTTTTTTTCAATTGATATAGCTATTTGCACGGTATAAATGCCTAAAACACAGTTTTTAAAATTTTTGTCTGTCCGTCTCTCCGTCCGTCTGTCTGTCTGTCTGTCTGTCTACCTGTCTACCTGTCTGTCTGCTTAGATGCTCAATGCAGGTAACTGACTACAACAGTCTGCTTTTTATCGATGTACCTACCACTCATACGAAACCGCTTGAGATAGTATGTTTGTTTGTTTTTCAAGCAGTACTGATATGATTTTCTTTTTTTTTTTGTTATTGATAGTCTGACTATCAATTAAGGTTTTTTAATTTTTAACATTAAGCGCATCTCCACGGAAGCAGAACAGTAAGGTTGAACGAGGGTCAAAGCGCGGAATCAGCTTCTACTTAATACAACGAATGCCACGCGGACGAAGTCGCAGGAAAAAACTAGTTTAACATATTTGCTGGCAAGGTGAAAGAAAGAAAAGAAAGAAAGAAAGAAACATTTATTTTGGCAAATCATAATCTTAATATAACCTATAAAACTACTTATAATAAAAATTTAATTGATGTGCCAAAAAAGGTACACACCTCAGCATACTACTGCAGCACATCAGCACTACAGCGCTGGTATTCTGGTGCGCCCTGATTGCGAGTAAAGGTAGCGCGACATTCGTCCTAATGATGACAAATTTAACAGAATATACAAATATAATTATAATTACAAGTTATAATAATAATAATAATAATAATAAGCTTTATTGTACACCAAGGAAAAATAATACAGAAGAATATGTAGATAACAAAAGTACAAATGGCGGTCTTATCGCTGCAAAGGCAATCTCTTACAGACAACCATTGGATGGAAAAGTATGAAAGAGACACGAAAGGGAAGTAAAAGGTGTACTAGCATGAAGTTTGAATGAAGAAGAAAGGAATAAAAATATATTTTATAGGAGTTATAGAAAAAATAAAACAAATAAAAAATAAAAATAAAAATAATAATAATAAAAATACTCGACAATAAAAACAAATGACACCACAAAACCTCAAAAACCGAAAAAATATGGAACGCACCCATAGCGTTCGAGTGGTTTGACATATTATGTCGCGAAAAGTCAGGTTTAACTCGGGGTTCTCATTTGTCCCTATCGTCCTTTCAAAACAATGAAAGACGAGGTCTAAAATCGCAAAAGAAACTGCTTACGTAATATTTCAACTTGAGTAATTGAACTAACTTAAGTAATTGAAAACTCCAAAATGGGACGTATTCTCTAACTGTTATTAACTAAATTATGTAGTTGTATTTCTTTAAGCTTTTTATAAGCATATTTTGGATAATGTATGTTAAAACATCACGCCTATATTACCCAGAAGGGTCTCGCAGATGTGTACAAAACCCACACTTCACCTGTTATGTTTAGGTCCCATGCAATAGAGGGTGAGCCTATCGCCATCCACCGGGCACAACTCCAACTCCGTGCTGCTATTGGGAATTTCCGACCCGGAAATCGAACCCGAGACTTCGTGGTAAGAGGCTATACGATATAACCAAACACCAAAAATCTGTGTCAAATCAATCGTACATAATACCGATTCAAACTACGCATCTATTTGCATTTGAATTAATAGACATCCATACATAGTACACTAGCAGCTATCAAGTTCATTTACATACACCATTCTTAAATGAACGTAATTTATATGAGCTCAGGTCACATTTTACAGTGAAAGAAAACTTTATCCAAGTGTTGAGTTACGAATCGTCGAGTTACTTACATTACGTAACTTGCCGAGAAAGTTCGTTCGAGATAAAAAATACGGAAAATGTAAAATATTCCCTCTTATTATCTAGTTTTGCTGTACTTTGTACATATAAATAAATAAGATACGATAAATTTGGATTTTTTACATTAGATAGAACGCCAGAAGCAATTAAACTCTCCAATGGTCCTAATTAAAAGGCCAAATACACTCAAGCCCACCCAGTCTCAGAACAAATCTTTGCGAATCACACAAAAATTTGTCCCATGTGGGGATCGAACCCACAACACCTGTGCAGTGGAAAGTGGCGAGGCAACCGCTTAAACCACTACACCACACGTGCAGACATATAAGCAAGCTCTGTTAATTTAATCGTGTATGCTTAGTTTACTTTTATATGCAACTACAACTGAATTGAGAACCTCCTCCTTTTTTTGAAGTTGGTCAAAAATATGCATGTTTTATACATAAAAACCCATTCCTACCCCTTGTACCCTAAAAGAACTTATGAAGGCCAACCAAAAAGGCGTCGGCGTAATATAAATATAATTTATTTCACAGAAATATAGTCATTGTGACACGACAAAAAGAAGACGAAGACATAAAAACCTCCGTTATGAATCTTTCTATCTATAAAAAATCACATATAATAACAAACCAGCCAAGTGAATGTCGGGCCACGCGCAATACGGTTCCGTGGTCAGCCGTTACAATATAATTTTGAACTTAAAACAGGTTTAATATCTTATTAAAACCGACGTGAGGTGAAGACATTATTATTGAGAAAACGGGTTAATCACGTTACTTTAGCCGGGATATGCCGACTAGTTTCGAATCTAGTACGTAGATTCATCAACTGTCTACAACCTATTAATCGCGTGTCGTCGCCTCCGCGCGACGTCTACGAAACTAGTCGGCATATCCCGGCTAAAGTAACGTGAGTAACCCGTTTTCTCAATAATAAGGTTTAATTTCTATTGAACATAACAAATTCATACAAGTTATTATTATCAATTATTATTAGTATACGTTTATTTTATATTTGTATGCCATTTATGTAAGATGTCAAATGGCAGTACTAAATGTTACCTTAACACCTGTGAAAATCACATTGTAACAAATAAAAGATTTTGAATTTAAATTTGAATATGTTGTGTCCTTGAAGTACGGGGGGCGAAGTAAAACCACTGTTTAACAACTGTTGCCTGAACCTACGATTACATTCCTTATTAGTTCTGCATAACTTAACTAAGAACTACCCTCGACCGACCGTATATTTACATCGAACGTATCTTTGGAGTATTATAGGAGTATTTTTATTAAAACTGACGTGAGTTTGTAACATTATTCAAATTATGAAATACGGGTGTTATCAAGTAATGTTTGTCTATTTAGTCGACCGCGGTTTCACCTATATTTTGAGGCATTATCAAGAGAGTGCGATATGTCGCGCCTGAGTCGCAGCCAGTCTTGCACTCCGCGGTCGACTAAATAGACCAACATTACGTGAGTAACACCCGTATTTCATAATTTGAATAATTAAAGGAGTACCTACATACATCACAGAATATAGGCGTAACGATAGTTTACACATTGCCGTCCCATTATAGCAGTTGCTTCAATGATTACCACACTACGCAAATACCTCTATCTATCAAACCCTTGGCTAATCTAGATTCTCATTCGGTAATAAATCGCGTCCTTTGTTGATTGATCTACGTGACTAAACTCAGTTTCAAAGTTCATCAATTTACTAGACTAGCCATTAGCTATAACGCGTTCTTGGATATTTGGATATTTGCTACTTGGTAAGCTCCCAAACAATACCAATTTTAATGACTGATGATGAGTTTCTAATCGTACTATATTTGCCGACGCATTCCAAAGATTTTTATGACCCAGTCCTTCACTGTTGAATCCGTTCGCTTGTGGAATGCGTTGCCTGTTGCAATCAGACAAGCTTAATAACTTATTTTAGTATTATACCTATTATTTAGCGCTATTTTAAGCGCTAAATCCTTCTTAATTTCTGTCTAAACTACCTTCTGTAAATCTTTTACATTAATGTCCATCCAAAGGTTGCCTGGAAGAAATCGCGTTAAGCGATAAGGCCGCCCTTTGTGCATAATAATGTTATTGAAACTTTCGTACAAAATGTATTTCCTATGTCTTATGCACAAATAAAGTTTTTATCTATCTATCTATAGGAACATAATATCTGAGATAAGCAGAGTTGTCACTCAATAACACCAAATTCAATACGCATCTGTGAGGCAAGCTGCTTGTAGAAGCTAGTCATTTTTTATTGACTACCTCGACGATCTAGTTGTTAGCGTATGCGACTCTCACTGCAAGGTCTCGGGTTCGATTCCCGGGTGACAAAGTGTTATTTGTGAACTTTCCGACAGAAAATTCAGCATACGAATAGCAGCTCGGATTTGAAATTGTGCCCGAAGGCTCACCCCCTATTCCATTGGATCTAAACATAACAGGTGAAGTGTGGGTGTTGTACACTCAGCTGCAGAGAAATCTAACCCCTTTAACTACTTTTTTGCACTTCAAAGGGGTGAGCTTATTCTGCAACTGACTGTACAATACCTTTCACCAATTTCAATTTAGTGGTTTAGCTGTCAAAGCAACACAAATTAACAGATAGTGAAAAGAGATTTCACCACACTTCATAACCTACAGCTATATTCAACCTGTAACCTACAGCTATATTCAACCTGAATTTGCATCTCGATCGAAAGCTGTAGGTTAACGGCTACGAGCCCGTACACTCCTCAATGTTCACCCCTAATTAGGAATAAGTGCCCGTACACTCCGTGAAAAAAGAGCAGTACCCGTTCACCCCTTTAATGCAGATACATTCAAAGTACAGTCAGCAGAACAATGGTATTATAAAATAAATAAAACAAACAGTACACGGAAAAAGTTTTATTTAACGAATTAGTAACGCTAATAAATATTCTAAAATAACCATTGTTAGCATTAAAAAAATAGTTCTTTAATAACAATAACAGTTAGATTAAAAGTCTTTTAAATAAAATAATTATTATCTATTTCTATTAAAAAATCAGTTTTAATACAGTAACAAAGTACTACAACTTAAAATATGAAATTGTTTTTATCTAAACATAAGTTTTATTTAAACAATCACAGTTCAATATAACAATCACAGTTTGATTAATAATAAGTCTTGTAAATATTACTATTATTTTACAGTAACAAAGTACGCTAAACATAAAATTTTAGATAACATTAAAAAAAGTTTTATTACACAGTCACAGTTTGATTTTCAAAGTCTTAGTATTCGTCTTATGAATATAATATTATCTATTTGTATTTATAAAATCACAGTTGTTTCATTGGTAACACTTGTTTGTAAATAATATTAGTACTAACTAGAAAATAAAAAAATAGTCGAAAAACAATCAACAAAAGTAATTATGCACAATTTAGGCTAAATCTAATTATACTAACTTTAAAATAGGGATTCGTTAAAATAAAAAAGAAATAACAGATCTAATCACAGAACAAATCACATCCATGTTATTGAAAAATCACATTTACATATTTACATTCATGTACTTAATAATAGTATAGGAATAAAAACCATCAACAAAAATACTACGTATATTCACATAATTTTTCCAAGCAGTCACCCAGGGTAATAGAGCCGGTTGCAAATTGTTGCAGTATAAAATTAATTCTTTCATCTCTTTCTTTGGTAGATTTTCTAATATTATTAATGTTTTCACCATCATTTACTTTTTTATTTATAATTTCGCTTAGTTTTGACTCTTTACTGAGGTTGTCTAAAAAAATCAATATGTTGGGTCTTCTCTTGCTCTCCAAATACCTATTAATTTTGGAATGCCACCCTTCTAAACTATTTGTGGTTTTATGTGGAAGTCTATGAAAGTTCCACTGTGTTCTGTCAATAAAGAGTCTATTACCCTGGGTCACTGCTTGGAAAAATTATGTGAATATACGTAGTATTTTTGTTGATGGTTTTTACTCCTATACTATTATTAAGTGGGTACATGAATGTAAATAAATGTGATTTTTCAATAACATAGATGTGATTTGTTCTGTGATTAGATCTGTTATTTCTTTTTTATTTTAACGAATCCCTATTTTAAAGTTAGTATAATTAGATTTAGCCTAAATTGTGCATAATTACTTTTGTTGATTGTTTTTCGACTATTTTTTTATTTTCTAGTTAGTACTAATATTATTTACAAACAAGTGTTACCAATGAAACAACTGTGATTTTATAAATACAAATAGATAATATTATATTCATAAGATGAATACTAAGACTTTGAAAATCAAACTGTGACTGTGTAATAAAACTTTTTTTAATGTTATCTAAAATTTTATGTTTAGCGTACTTTGTTACTGTAAAACAATAGTAATATTTACAAGACTTATTATTAATCAAACTGTGATTGTTATATTGAACTGTGATTGTTTAAATAAAACTTATGTTTAAATAAAAACAATTTCATATTTTAAGTTGTAGTACTTTGTTACTGTATTAAAACTGTGATTTTTTAATAGAAATAGATACTAATTATTTTATTTAAAAGACTTTTAATCTAACTGTTATTGTTATTAAAGAACAATTTTTTTAAATGCTAACTTTTTTAAGAGCGATTTAGAATTTATATTAAGTAACATTAAAAATTATTACATTTTAACATTGATTAAATGGTTTAGTATGATAAAATAATTTACTGTAGATATTGAATAAACATAATAATTATATATATACTAGCGGCCCGTCCCGGATTGGCACGGGTAGACATTAGATTTATTTTTAAATTTCTTTGCATTTTTTGTCTAACGGTACTTTTTCATTTGTAAAATAATTCAAATAATATAGATTATACGTAAGGGGTGTACGGGCTCGTCAAAAAATATTAAATTAATTTTGTCTTGATACACCCCTTCAAAAGAGGTGTAAAGGCTCTCCAAAAAGGGGTGAATATGCAATTTTAATCTGAGGGGTGAACATTGAGGAGTGTACGGGCTCGTAGCCAGGTTAACGTTACCCATCAAATCAAATCATTAATTTTGCAGAAAACACTTTTGCAATAATGTTATTTAATATACATGTCTCAAGTGATCCTTTTTTTTTTTTTTTTTACGTGGGGAAATGCATTTACGCATACCACCCCACCCCGGGGAAGGGCAGAGTGGTTATGTGGGACTCGCCCGTGCCAAAGATGGTAAACGGCACGGGAATACCCACTAAAACCCCACGGTGCTCCCGCACTCGCCTTGATGGGAGGGTCATGGGAATCTGGCGCAGCCTTTACGTCCACGACCCTCCCGGCGATACCCGCCGAAGCGGGCCCCTCATGGCCCCCAAAGAGGGGGCTGGCGCAAGCCACCGACCAGCGCGAGGACCGCGTGCAAAGCCATCGGACATTCCCCATGTCCGACGGCCTGGTCCTCTCGCGGCGAGACAGGTGGTCGGTCCCGCCGCCCACCACGCCGCAGTTCAACGGCTGCGGCCCCGCCGGGACCGGGGAAGGTAGGGAAAGTGGCAACGACACACCAACAGTCCTCTCCCGCCGCGGCCCCGTAAACCACCGGGCCACAGTGCCAGCTTGCGCCAACACCGCAGCCCGGCCTTGCCCGCCGAGGCAGGCCCCTCATGGCCCCCAAAATGTGGGGGGACCGGCACCAAAGGCCGCGTGCAAAGCCGTCAGACACTTTCGTATCTGACGGCCTGGCCCTCCGCGGTGAGACAGATGTTCTTCCCACCGCCCACCACGCCGCAGTACTGACAGCTGCGGCCCCGCCGGGACCGCGGAAGGCAGGGAAAGCGGCAACGGAACACCGACAGTCCTCTCCCGCCGCGGCCCCGCAACTCCTCGGCCGCAGTGCCGACTCACGCCGACACCGCAGGCCCTCCTGTTGCAGAGCCCCCCCATAAGGGCCCTGCAACATGGGCTGCTCCACAAGGGCTTCGCTACCCAAAGCCCGAGGAGCAGCCCCCCTCTAGGGTCCTCTTGGCTTCACCGTGGCAATGCTGCACCACGGTTACTGAGCCCCACCGCGACTACAACGCGAGACCCTGTTGGTGGGGGTCTCAAGTGATCCTGCCGTTAGGCATGCCAAAATATATTATTGGTACAATTTAACACGTTGGTGAAATCGGCAATAATATACAAAAATACAGATTCCGCATTTTTACTATCGAGACTTAATCGCTTGACCTTTATTCACTCTTAAATTCGGCGAAACCAATTTAGAAATATTTTGCACATTTTAGTGCGTCGTTTGCCTTGCTTATCACATACCTAGATAAATTATCTACCTAGTTGATAACCAGTGACGCAGTAACAGCTGTTTGAACGTACAAATAGAATGTTAAGTATGACAAGTTATTTTTGGTTTTAATTTACGTAAAAACCTATCTACAATTTTTGGGCATGATAATTTTATTATCATCACACATTATTAACTGAATGATTATTTCTGAATCTTTGTGAACAGAATTGGGCAATCATTTTCGGTATTGTTCAAATTTTGAAATACGGGTGTTACTCACGTAATGTTGGTCTATTTAGTAAACCGCGTCGCACTCTTGAAGATGCCTAAAAGAATAGGCGAAACCGCAGTCGACTAAATAGACCAACATTACGTAAGTAACACTCGTATTTCATAATTTGAATAATGTTACAAACTCAGTTTTAATACATATTGCATTGCTTGCTTATATTCGGAATTGCTTAAAAAATACTATTTTAACTAGTCTCAAACAAGTATTAATTACGTCCAGCCTTACAAGTAAATATCGTTATGGCATTTTGTACTAGTTGGCCGAAAGTTGAAGAAAAGTCTGTTCCTAAATCTCATTAAATCCTTCAATACCACGCCGTTCTCCAAAATCAGATGCAACTTTACTCTGCGAAATTTTATAGTACAACATTTTCTGATTTAAAACCGGCTTTACAACAAATCGAAACCTCTTACATAGATATGATTATGTCTTATTCAGAACACTTTCGGAATTTCAGATCCAGGGCTGATTAAATATGCAAAGGTTACCAGAGAAACTACTATCTGGACCGGTCAGTTGAGCAACTGATATTACGCCCAATACTCGATAATCAGTGGCGTAGCGTGCCTTGGCGGGGCCCCGAATAAAATAATATTTGGGGCCTTTATAAAGGGTAAAGATTTCACTCAAAAGAAAAAAAATGTTTGCATACAATTATATTTATTCAACATGATTATTGTATATCAGCCACTTTTACCATAATTTACATTCAAACAATTCAAATGAAATATACACTCTCCTTGCCTTTTTTACGGTAAACTGATATATTGAATCATTTATAGCTGATGATGACTTTAGTTTTTTTAAAGTTTCTGCCTTTTCTGCCAATACTAAGAGTCTGACAGACGTTCATGTGCTCGTATTTTTTTACTTTTTTACTTACGGACTTTGGGGGCCCTCTTATGCCGGGGGCCCCGTATAATTGATGCGGCAGATACGGCGGTAGCTACGCCTCTGTCGATAATAACCACTGTCTCTCATAATATTTAGTGCTTCGGTAGAAAGCAAAAGCTTCTAGGTATGTTTTTATGTTTGTTTGTATGTTTTTATTTTTATATTTCACCGTAGCGCCTAAACGACTGATCGGATTTTAATGAATGAGGTGTTAATAAATTTGTTAAATTGTTAGATGGGCCGGGTGACATAGGCTATATAAGTTTATGAAAACTTTGTACAACGAAATTTAAACGTCAGATAATAGACTAAAAAAAAAATAATCATGACGTGTTTTTTATCAAATAAAAGTTCTTGGCTTTTTTGTTTGAAACCAATCGATTTCTGTAAGTTAATAAGAGTTATGTAAGCGGTCCATCATGGAAATTTCTGTACACTTGTTTGTCTTCGTTTCTCGGATAATTATTTAACATTTACATAATGATAATATCTATGTGGTGCCTCGTTTGTCTAGTGATTAGCGTAGGTGTCACCCCACCGGAAGCAATTCTCAATCGCGCGGAGTAAGAATTTTGGCCGATGGATGGCGATAGGCTCACCCTCTTTCACATGAAGGACCTAAATATAACTGATGAAATGTCGGTGTTATACACCTCTGCCACACCCTTCTACGTAATATAGGCGTGATGTTATGTTATGTCTAGATTGCATTAGATAGAATTAACATAGAATGCTATTCAGAATCAATAAATACTCTCTCTTTACCCAATGATAATAATAACATTAGTCGTATCCGTAAACGGACTGATAGCAAAGAGTCTCGACAAACATCTATCTAAAGAGACTCGCGTTGGGTTGCTGGGTCTAGGGTCTGATGCAGAAGGCAGTACTACTCGATACAGCACGCATTGTGAGCAGGTTCCTCTCTCTGGGGCCCTAACCATCGGTAGCTTGGTCCCTGTATCCGATGCCGGTGGGGTACTGTTTTTTTATATTTTTAAATATTTTTTTGTATCTACTTTATATTTAAAAATGTAGAATTTTATAGTTTTATATTTTTGTTAACATGTTGTTAACATGTAAAAAATAAAAAAAAGGAATAAATGAGTGATAATAACAATAATATTTTATCTTATTTCTAGCTAAGAAACTCTTCCGACATACCTACCACAACATGATAAAAGTCATGAGTAAACATCATAAATGTAGTGAGTGTTTGACTTCCGATAAACATTAAAAATGATTTCTCCTCCTTACGACCAATTGCTGAGGCAATTTTGATGTCCATATTTTATTGGACCTTGATTTACCGTAGATCACTTAACACACAGACCGTACTGAATCGTGAACCTTAATGGTGGCAAGTAAGCACCACCATCTTACCTTAAACCTGCCGCCAAAAAGATGTGCTTGAATTTCTGTGTTCCGGTTTAGCGGTGAGATCAGGCAGGAAAATACTAACACAGGTCCAACACCGTAATCTTTAGATAAAGCGACAGGCTCATGGGGTCCTTGGACTCTAGTTACCATTTACCATCAGGTGAACTACATACGTCGCATAAAGGATTCGCGATTGTTCTTCATTTGATGTTTTCCGGAAAAGAGTTAAAAAAATACTTTCTCTCTCAGACTGATTCAGTAAAGTTATATATCGATATTGATTGAATCTCAAAGTATTTTATTTATATTTAAGTATGTTTATTTAACTGTGTATTTAGGTATATAGATAGGTAAATAATTTATATATTATGTAATTTATTTGATAGTGAGCATAATAATAATAATAAATTCATGTCTATTTGACTACGTTTATGTATGTAACTTTAGTTACTTTTTATTAATCTTTTTAGCATAATAATAGTAATACTGTTTTCCTTTTTAGTTGTACACTTGTTTTTGCCCTCATTTTGCATCCACTTCTCCTCTATAACTCTGAGGTTTGCTGGAAGAGAACTCAAATTTGAGTTAAGCTCACCTTGATTGTATTGTGTATTATGCACAGGAGTACGACACCCACATTTCAACTGTATATTTTCATAGTAGATAGATAGATAAAACTTTATTTGTGCATACAACTTATGATATACATTTTGTGCGAACGTTTAAATAACAATATATGCACATAGGGCGGCCTTATCTAGACACGTCTCGACACGACGACGACCGGATGGCGGAGTGCGTAGTGTACCTGCTTGCGACGCCGAGGTCGTGGGTTCAATTCCCGCTTAAGACAAATCTTTGTGTGCATGAACATGGGGGTTTGTCTTAGTCTGGGTGTTTCTATGTATAATATGTATGTATTTACAAAAAAAAAGTATATATGTATTAGTATCAGTTATTCTAGTACCCATATTACAAGCTCTGCTTAGTTTGGGACTAGATGGCGTTGTGTGAGTTGTGAAATATTTATTATTATTATTATTTATTATTATTATCGCTTAACGCGATTTCTTCCAGGCAACCTTAGCATGGACATTAGTGTAAGAGATTTACAGAATGGTAGTTTTAGTCAAAAATAAAAAAGATTAAGCGCTCAATAAATAATAGGTATGATACTTAAATAAGTTAATATGCTATTTTTATTAAACATATATATTAGATATATTTCATAGCATTTTCTGGAATTCATGAAAATTTTGCGCTTGTCTAATTGCATATTGTTACCCCTTCTGGGTAATATAGGCGTGATGTTATGATATGTATTAGGATATTCACAAAAGTATAGGAGAGGTTTACAAAATATTGTTATTAGTTATTCGATTTCTTTTTTCATTTTATACCATTGTAAAAGACAGACAAACAATCACATATTTAAAAAAAAAACGTGTCTCGATAGTCCGCAATATGCACTCTTCTTTAAATTCTAAGCTCCAATTTCACCAATCATTTTAAACCTCGGTTAAAGCGTAACCCGTATGCCGATCTTTCTATCTCATTCAACGTTTGAACGGGACAGATACATCTTAAACCTATGCTCAACGTTGGACTTGGGTGGTGAAATCAGGGTTAGTAGTCAGAGCCGTTTAGTAGTTTATCGCCTTGTGCTTTCCGGCAAGCATTTTGCTGGAGCGAAATAAGAATGCTGTTGCGTGCTCACTTATTACTTGGAATGTTTCATTTAATTAGTGACTTTAATTGTGGGCTGAGATACGGAGCTAAGTTATTTTAATCTCAAACTTGATTTTCAGAAAACACCGCGCCATATTGTGGCTATGCGTTATTCCTTATAACAATCAACATACATCATGTTTGTACTGGAAAGTAGGCAGAGGTGAATTTATTAACAACCACATTTTGTCTGTTATCTTTAGTTAATAATAATAAAAGCAGCGATAGCCGAGTGGGAGACCGTAGGACTGCGAAGTCAAAGGTCTCGGGTTCGAACCCACGGCACACACCTCTGTCAATAAATCGTTAAGATTCGTCTTTTCGAAGATATGTGTGTATTTATCATTTAAATTGTCGAATAAAAACATCGTGAGGAAACCTGCATGCCTGAGAGTGCCTAAAAAGTACTCGAGGTTGTGTGAAGTCCACCAATCCGCACTTGGCCAGCGTGGTGGACTGTGGGCTATCCCTTCTTATCATGAAAAGAGGCCCGAGCCCAGCGGTGGGACATGTATTAGATACAGGGTTGCTATTATTGTTGAATTACATAACATTATTTTACAACATAATTTTAACATTCGCCGACATAAAAGTAAAATATTAAAAGTACTAAAAGTAAATCAGATTAATATAACAACGATTCCACGAAAGCATGAACTCGTCAAAAACGTATTCGCCCGTGGTAATTACGTACTTACTAGCTGCTAATTTATGTCTAATAAATATTGGGCAAGTTGTTTTTTAAATATATTTGACGAACTTAAATAAATAATTTTAACACGATTATTTACCTTTTAGGCTTGACGTTTCGGCAGACAGATTACAATGGCCGTGGTCGCAAGCAGACTGGTCTCGGATCGTGGGGCCGATGATTCTCCGTCTACCCTCACTTCTTGACTTTTTTCATTATAAAGTCCAGTACTACACTGACCGTGTCCGGATTCACGGATTTCGCCGACTGCGAATCAAAGCGAGGTTTTGCTTTTGTTTTTGTAAGCTAAATAATGCATGATCGCGTTAATTCCCGTTAGATTTTACCTACAACGCGTAAGTTTAAAAGTTATTCAACAAAAATATGTTTAAAATGCAAAGTAATGTGCAAGGGACACCGCAACAAATTAAAAGTTTCATCTAAAAACTGAAAATACTGAAAATGTATACTGAACCCACAAGAATTAGGAATGCCGTGCGTATCGCGGCGTACCCTTCGTCGTCTGTCTTTGAATGTGTATACTGTATATCTCTGTGTGTGAACTGTGTATTCTATACGTACACAATACACAACACAATTTATCTGTGTGTAACAGAAGGGTGTGAATGGGGCGTCGGCAAAATATGGATCGACAGAAGGGTCACTCGTAAACGATTATAATTCGTTGTGCCTTTTGTTTTAGAACTATTAAGTGTACTTACCATCAGATATAATATATATCCGAATACTCATTTTCTTCCCTATGGAGTGCATCTGTGCCACTAGGCACGATATACACCGCGCCACGAAAGCAGTGTACCTTCGCAATTATCACTTCTTTTCCAGTTTTGTAACTGTAGCTTGGTAGCTATAATATAATAAATTTGTGTGTAAGTTTGTGTGAACATACAATTTTTTACCTGACCTAAAAAAAATATTTACATCAGTATTAAAACAAGATTGGAGTTTTTAACTGCAGTTTCTAAATGTCAGTCAAACTTGATTGTCACTTACATTAAAATTCACGGATCTAAAGTTATATCATAGATTATAATATAAAAATATAAATATAAAAAAAAAAAAAAAAAATAATAATAATAATAACCATACTCTGTGATTATAGACACGTGTCCGGTTAGGCACGTGTAAATGTTTTTTTTATATTGTCTTCCGAGTAGTACCGTCCCGAGGAGCAGTTTATTGTGCTCTGAAATTTGATACAAAATTCACTATTGGTTTCTTAATATATTCGGTTATTTATTGTGATATATTGCATGTGTCAATGTGTAAGTGTACAGTGTTGCATGTGGTGAATATTTGGTGTTGTTGAATTGTATTAGATGTAAATGATTTATCAAAAGTTTATTTATTCATAACCCGAAATTTGATGACCCGTCTGTTCTCTGTAGTAATTTAAAGGGTGGGTGAGAAGTAAGGCTGTACGCAAGGGTCATTGTGTGCTTCGTGAGCCCAAATTCTTGTTCCCAATCTCATGTTTACTTTTCAATCAGATCTTATTAAAGGTGCTAGCTGGTTCATCTACATAGAAGTATCAAGTGATTGATTACATGTCATTTGTGGTATAACAGTTTTAGATTCTTTACCGTTGCGGTGCTGGGTTTGATGCCCGATTGTTGTAAATTGTATACTAGTTCTTTTCCTTTCGTGTCATTTTTTTTATAAATGTTATAAATTTTTTGCCCAAAAAGCAGCAACGTCCAATCCGTTTTTAGTTGCCTGCATTCGATCTTGACACGTACACGTGGCATGAGACAACGGGTATTATAGCAGGTGAGCCATATTTTGTGTAGGGAACCACACTCACAATTGATGTTATTTGTGTCAATTATAGCCTGACTGAAACTATATATATATATAGTGATGCGTAAAACATATGTTTTTTACACTGGTCACAATGATATAAAAAACCAAAATGTAAAAAGATTTTTAGGAAGTGAACTGTTAAGGACAAACGCACTAATATTGTCAATATCATCAGCGTTGAATAGTGACGAATGCCGAAAAAAACCGTCAATACGTGAAATATTGACAATAATATTGCGTGAGTGTATTGTATTACACCTTCAGACAAATACAGCTATTTTTACCGAAGCCTACGGCTAGCCGCATTAGTACAGTTTTGACTAGACAAAGCTTCATAAAAACCAGTCAATAATAAATATTCTTACGAACGATGTTATTGTTAAACAAGTCCTAATTCTAATCAATGTCAATAACAATTAAAACTTGTAAATATTTTAAGACATACATAATTTATTCTCAATATTTATCACGAATCCATTATCATTAGCAATAAATATTATCAACAATTTTGATACATAGTTACATAACAGTACAAACAAATGTCAATAAAACTGATAATTTATTTAAAAGCTTTTCAATTCTCTATATACCTACTCGATATATTTATCTGTTTTTTTTTATATTATAGGTACTGTGCCATCGTGGATTCCGCCGGGCAAAGCAACTAAGGAACGGCATAGTTTTATAAACAAAGCCAAACAAATGATTTTACGCAATATTGCGCAAAAATTCTGCCTCCTTGGTCTGCAGGGTGCGGCCGGCGCTCCAAAAGCATTTAGGACTCGCCTATTTTGAATCACTGTATGGTTAGTCTGGTACCTAACATAGTCTAAAGTCTTCATTGTTGCTAACGTAAATATCATCCTTTTTTTATTATTAATATAAAAAAATCTGTGTGATACTCCGACCCCTTTTTGAATCCACCCACTAAATAAAATAATATTATACTACCTACCAATTTATTATTATCATAGATCGTAACAGACGACAGTACGTGGCGCCACCTGCAGAAGCTAAAAATGTGCCTATTGGGCAAAAAAGGAAGCGTGGACGCCCCGCGAAAGCAAGACCCGCTTTAATAATTCAATAAATTACAATTTTGTATCTAATTTTATATTTTTTTTTGCTGATCTCATTATGTGATAATTAATAAATAATAAGATGACTGTGACTAATAAAATGTTGTTTGATTTAGAAAAACTGCTGTAAATATTATAAAAATAGAAGCTATATTTAAAAGAAAAACGGAACGCGGCTGTCACCGCCGACATACAAAAAAATCTTAAAATTATATGTAAATTATAATTATACTATAATTTCAATGAATTCTTCTTATATGTACTAGTACGAATATAATTATAATGGAATAAATACCTCTACCTGGTATTTTGGGGAGGCCTGGTTCCTCTATCATATTTCAACGTGAGGTACTGCAATTTCGGGCCTACCACGCATGCTGCTCACCCTACTATTCCAAATATCAAGATCACCTGGTGGCTGCCCGATATTCTCTAAGTTGCTATTATTTATCTTTGTTGTTTTGGTGCCTTTTGTCGGGACGCAGCAGCGGCGACTCCAAGGCAACGACGACGCCCCGTTGCCAGGCGACTTCTGTCAAGCTGTCAATATTTTTGTAAATAGTTTTGTAGGATTTTTATTGTGTATATAAAAATGTAAATATTTTTACTTATTAGGAAGTAAGTAAGTGTATGTTTAATGTCGTTGGACCCTTCAGGAGATGGCAATGTGGATGTTTCAAGTGCACATCAACCTTCTACATCGCGGGATGGATGGGTGGAGTGCCCCTTGTGTTCTCAGGTAACAGGTCGTTCATTTAGAGGTGAGCGGGGTTTAAAAATTCATTATGGCAAAGTGCACAAATCCCAGGATGTACATCTGAGCCCCGCTTCCATACCTAATAATACAAACAACAATAGTTTACAAGTACCATTTTGGCAACATTTATCGAAATTAAAAAATTCTGTTTCAATCATCAAACGAGTTCCCCGGGGTGCGAGACCTGCAGTGGCGCAAAACTTATGCCGTTGTATAGGTCTTGTTGTCCGGGAGAACTCCACAATAGCCTGGGAACAATTACTTACCTTCCCTTATAGGATTCTACATGTTGTAAAAGATCAAAATATTCAAAAATCTCTAACGGCCAAAATTAAGGAAAACTGCACCATTTCGGATCAAAATTTAAATCAAAACTTTCATAATTTCAATAAACCCTTTTCATTATTTCAACATGTGGAATCCAAATTAAGGGAGGGTGACATAAGGGGTGCCTCACGGCTACTTTTTAGCAGTGATTCGGTAGCGCCTTGCTCTGCAGATACCCTCACGTGTTTGCAGAGCAAGCATCCCGCGCCAGCTGATGGCCTCTCTTTCCCTGATCCACTAGATAGCTCCTCCGATTATCTTACCGTTGCAGCCAAGGACGTGTTCGCAGCCGTTAGCTCCTTCCGGAATGGATCCGCTGGCGGTCTTGACGGCCTAACGCCTCAACACCTAAAAGACCTTATATGCTCAGGTGCCGGAGAAGCCGGTGATGCCCTCTTGAGGGAGCTGACGGCTCTAGCGAACCTAATGCTCTCCGGCGGTGTGAATAATGCTATCATTGACATACTTTACGGAGCAAACTTGTGTGCTCTTAGTAAAAAAGATGGTGGCATTCGTCCCATTGCCGTAGGATGCACATACAGGCGTATGGTAGCCAAAATATGTTGCAGGTACTACAGAGCCGAACTAACATCAAAATTTCAGCCCCTCCAGCTTGGTTTTGGTTCCAAGGGGGGCTGTGAGGCTGCCGTACATGCCCTGTCAACGTACCTTGGCTGCGGCGAGGGAGAGGTCATCCTTAAGGTTGATGTGAAGAACGCCTTCAATTCAGTTAATAGGGATACCTTGTTGACACAGGCAAAAATTGAAATACCTATGATTTACAAATTCCTTTGGCAATGCTACAGGCACCCATCAAAATTACTGTATAAACATAATGTTTTGGAATCTGCAGTAGGCTGTCAACAAGGTGACCCGCTGGGACCAGTCATTTTCAGCCTAGCCATACACCCCATAATTCGGCAATTAAATTCTAAATTTAACGTTTGGTATTTAGATGATGGAACCTTGGGAGGCGATGTTGCTACAGTTTTACAAGATTTGACACTTCTGAAAACTAAATTTCAACAGATTGGATTAGATTTAAATCCTTCTAAATGCGAAATATTTTTTAATAAAAACATTAACAAGATTTCGGCCCTTTCAAAATTTAACACTTTAACCCCCAATATAAAAGTGATGGAAAAACATGATCTCCGCCTCCTTGGGTCCCCAGTCTTGGAAGAAGCATACAATGGCTTTATAGACGAAAAAATACAAAATTTCAGTGAAGTTTCGGATAGACTTTTCAAAATCAGTATGCATTCTGCTTACACAATAATTCGGCATTGTCTTTTTGTTCCTAAATTTACCCATGCTCTGAGATGTTCTCAATTTTGGAAAAATTTACCACTTTTAAGCAGAATGGACCTTAAAATTCAAAATTCATTCAGCAAAATTTTTAATTTGGACTTGAATGACCGAGCGTGGCTACAGGCAACTTTACCAGTTCGCTTGGGTGGCCTCGGCATTCGCAAAATTACCGATGTAAGTTTACCAGCCTTCTTGTCTTCGGTCCACAGCACGGAAGAATTAACCAGGAAAATTCTGTCTCCTACACTGGTTAATTCGGAAGTGCTGTGCATGACCGACGCTGTGAACGCGTGGCAAATGGCTTGTCCCGGGTCTGACTTGCCGACCAACCCTTTCTCCCAAGGACAGTGGGACGCGCCTCTCTGCGACATCGTTCGTAAAAAACTTATCAACACGAGCACCGGTGTTGCGGAGCGCGCGCGTTTGCTGGCTGTGGGGGAGTGGGAGTCTGGCGCTTGGCTGTACGCACTCCCGTCGTCTAACATAGGGACTATGTTGGACATGGCCATGGCCTGTCTTGCAGCAGAAGTGCCGGCCGTATTCCACGTCATGCCCACCTCAACGACATAATTCGTCGTGCTCTTGTCACCGCCGGAGTGCCAGCCGTACTTGAACCCAATGGCTTGGCGCGTGACGATGGGAAGAGACCAGACGGTATGTCGTTATTGCCTTGGAAGTTAGGTAGGCCTTTGGTGTGGGACGCAACTTGCGTCGACACCCTTGCGCCATCACATCTGCCAAGCACAACCGCTTGTGCTGGCGCTGCTGCTGCATCCGCGGAGACTCTCAAGCGGCGCAAATACGACAACCTTCTTGGTAGTTACGTGTTTGAGCCGTTTGGGGTCGAAACGCTTGGGCCGTGGGGTCCACGTGCACGCGCATTATTTCATGAAATATCCAAAAGATTGGTTGACGCTTCACGTGACCCGAAGGCTGGCTTTTATCTTGCACAAAGAATTAGCATTGCCATTCAACGTGGCAATGCCGCCAGCCTTCGGGGCACGTTTGCCGTTGACAGTGATGCGGACGAGTATTTCGATGCCTAATCTTATTATTATTTTTATTATCTGTTGAAATTATTATTATTATACTTTTATTATTTTAGTTGTGTAAATATTTTGACCTATTGTATTAATTTCTGGTTTATAATAAAAATAGTTTCAAATAAAAAAATAAAAAAAAAAAAAAAAAAAAAAGAGTTAACATGTATAATGTGCATTAAGATTATTAGCTGTGCATTGATAAAAAAGCTTTTACTTTAGGAAAAATTGCTGTGCGCTGTGAAAATAAATTGTAGTGTGTTTAGTGATATTTTGAGTTGAATATTTTGTTGTGCAATCAGTAATTTTGATGGGAATTCGGTATTTAAATGCATAGAAAAAGGATATTTTATGATTTGCGTTTAAATACTACCCATTTAAGAATGCGAAATAACTTACAGACTCACGTCTGTAAGTTATTTCGCATTTAGTGATTTACACCGCTATTTTTTTTACGAAAGCATTTAATACTTTATTGTACACATAAATTACAATAATACAGTTACATAAAAGTGGTGATGACAAAAGGTGAACTTAACTCAAAAATGAGTTTTCTGCCAGCAAACCTTTGAGGGCTAGAGGAAAAAGACACTCGTAATATGTGAGAGTGAAGTGTACAAACAAAGAGAGATGAAAAAATAAAAAAGATACTTAAATAAAAGAACTAGGCTATGTATATCTACATACTTACATATTCTACATAATAATCATATACCTAATATACCTAATGTAACCTAAATTATTTACACAACAATCATTAAAAATACTTACGATAAAACTAATTTATATAATATATGTTTAACATAAAATATATACATACATAATAAATACATACATACATAATACATACATACATACATAATACATATATAAATATAATATATCCAATTAATTAGAGTTGAGAGAGAAAATGCTCTTTTGTTCTCCTCCTGAAAACGTCCAATGAAGGACTCTCGCGAATGGAATGAGGAAGACGATTCCATAGACGCACTGCGTAAATAGTAAATGAGCCGTCGTAACGACTAGAAGTGTGGAGAGGAGTTCGAAGAAGTAGAGAGGAGTAGGTTCGGCTAGGTTTGTCACGAGGAACGAGATACTGAAAGCGCTCACGAAGATATGAAGGGGAGTTTGGATTATGTAGGACATTGAAGAGAAGGCATAGTATGTGGGTATCACGACGCTGCCGGATTGGTAGCCACTTCAATTGGCGACGGAATTCTGACACATGGTCAAACTTGCGCAGGCCGAAAATAAAGCGGATTCCCAAATTCTGCAAGCGTTCGAGCTTGTTAAGGTGTTCTTCCTTTGCGTCAAGAAAACAGACATCACCATAGTCTAGAAGTGGGGGTTTGTGCAAGAGTAACTTTAGTCTGAAAAGGTAGAAAGTTTTGAAGACGTTTGAGTGATTGAAACGAACAGAACATTCTTCTACTCACCTCAGCGATATGAGCATCCCAGGAAAGATTAGAATCCATGATGACACCTAAATTCTTTGCAGTTTTCTGATATTCTATGGGCACGGAATCATATATCACTGGAGGAAGAGTCCCATATTCTAATGTGTTAAGCATGTATCTGCCACCAATAACCAGAGCTTGTGATTTCGAAGGGTTCACTAGTAAACCAAACGATTTAGCCCATTTACAAATGTTTTCAAGATCGCTATTGATGACAGTGGCAGTTTCAGCAAACTCACCCACTTTAAAATGACGATATAGCTGCAGATCGTCTGCATAGAGATGGAAGTGAGAAGTTAGCACTTTCGTGATCGCATTGATAAAAATGGAGAAGAGTAGAGGAGAGAGGACGCCACCTTGAGGAACGCCCGCAGTGAGCTCGCACCATTGAGAGTTTTTCTCATCAACGCGGACACACTGCGAGCGACCTTGAAGATATGAACTAAACCACGCAATTGCAGAAACAGAAATATTAAGTGAGGAAAGGATTCCTAAGATGATGTCAAAATCAACGGAGTTGAAGGCACTGCTAAAGTCCATTAATACCAGAATAGTAAGCAGCTTATTCTCCATGGCCAATCTTATATCATCACTAATTTTGACTAAAGCTGTAACAGTGCTATGGCCACGTCGAAATCCGGATTGGTATGGACTTAGCAGGCCGTTAGAGGAGAGGAAAGAAGACAGTTGTTTTTGGACCACACTTTCTAGGACTTTGGACAAGACTGGAAGGATGGAAATAGGACGGAAGTGCGAGAGCAGAACAGGGTTTTTTGTTTTAGGAAGTGGTACGACATACGCATTTTTCCAAGATTTAGGAAAGGTGCCGGTATAAAGGGAGTAGTTGATAAGATGCGTAAGGATCGGTAGGATTTCATCAAGAATCGGAAGGAGCATTTGGGTTTGGATACCATCGTTACCGACAGCTTTGGTGGAAATGGATAGGATGGATATCTTAATATCTTGTTCCGCAATTGGGGTAAACGAGAATGAAGTATTTACAGGCATGGGAAGAGTTGCGAGATAGTTTAATGTAGAAGATTTAATATTTGGATCCATTGTGATTGGAGGTTTCGAAAAATAAACATTGAGTGAATCAAGATCCATGTCAATGCTATTGTTTTCCGAGACCTTACCAATACCTAGTGTTTTTAGAAATTGCCATACTTGTGGAGTGTTGAGGTTTAGAATAGAATTGTGGATGTGGCGCCTTTTTGCATCTCTACACATACGACTGCAGCGGTTCCGGAGCTTTTTGTACACATCCCAGTTCTCCTCCGTGGGGTATTTTTTATATTTCCGCTTGGCTTTATCCCTTTTCGACATGAAAGCTTTTATAGTGCTAGAAAGCCAAGGTGCAGGGGGATGTTTTACTCTTACTTTTTTCAGAGGCGTGTGTGTGTCATATAGCCCTAAGAGACGTTTTGAGAAAATGGATACCTTGCCGTCAAGATCCTCACATTCAAAGAGAGAAGCCCAGTCAATACTGCTCGCGTCCACCCTCAAACGTTCCAAATTCATATTTTTAAAACTGCGAAGAAAAAGAAATTTACTCTTGCGTTTAGGAGGACGAACTAGGAGAGATAAATAAGATCATGGTAGGAGAAAGAGGCAGGAATTTGACCATAGGATGCCACTTTTTTAGAGTCAGATACTATAATCAAATCTAGCAGGGAAGGTGTGGAGTGAGGAGCATTGTGGGTAGGATTTAGAGGAAGGATATGCATGTTGACAGAAGAGACAAGTGCGTGAAGTTTTCGGCTACGTGAGTCATCTTTGAGGAGACAAGTATTGAAGTCTTCGAGGATAATCATGGTCTGATTATACAGAGGAGAAAAATTTTCTAATTTGGCTTCAAATGACGCAAAGTAGTCAATTTGGCTAGAGGGACTGTAGTACACCCCTAGAAGAAGTTTGGTGTGTTTAAAAATAATTTCAAGGCTGAGCACCTTTTGTGCTCAGCAGATTTATGTGAATTATGTTTCCGGAACCGGAAATAATCCTTTTTCACATGATTGTAGTAAGCATTGGAAATGAAAACAAGAATTTAGGATCTGTGTTTTCAATAAATGCCCAATTTGCTATCCACTCTGTATATTTGATCTCGATCATACATGTTATTTGAGTGAGTAGATTTGGCAGCCCTACTACACACAATTTGAGTGCTATTCCAACCAAGCTAATTGCTTGTACTAGCACTGATTCATGTCAATATAACTGTGAGTGCTTCAGCTCAGACTATTAAAATGTTTCTTAGCAATTAAAGATAGCTAAACTTAGGAGATTATATGGTATGAGAGAGTTTCAAGTTACATTTTTAGCAACTTTTTGTTTAATTTTGATAAAGATATTAATTTTATTCATTAGGTAACATAAACGTACTAATTTTGATATCAGTTCTTTTTATATATTGAAATAATAATTCAAATCGCCTGAACTGTCTGGACTCAACGATTACACCCTGTATATGTTTGTGATCACGAGCTTACATGTTTGAGTGAGTCGATTTGGCAACCCTACTACAAACACTATTAGGGCTGTGCTCCTCCAACTAAGCTAATTGCTTGTACTAGCACTGATTCATGTCAATATAACTGTGAGTGCTTCAGCTCAGACTATTAAACTGTTTCTTAGCAATTGAAGATAGCTAAGCTTAGGAGATTATATGGTATGAGAGAGTTTCAAGTTACATTTTTAGCAACTTTTTGTTTAATTTTGATAAAGATATTAATTTTATTCATTAGGTAACATAAACGTACTAATTTTGATATCAGTTCTTTTTATATATTGAAATAATAATTCAAATCGCCTGGACTGTCTGGACTCAACGATTACACCCTGTATATGTTTGTGATCACGAGCTTACATGTTTGAGTGAGTCGATTTGGCAACCCTACTACAAACACTATTAGGGCTGTGCTCCTCCAACTAAGCTAATTGCTTGTACTAGCACTGATTCATGTCAATATAACTGTGAGTGCTCTAGATCAGACTATCTGTTGATCCTAGTGATTTCTGGTAAGCTTTGTGGATTTTATCGTGTGAAAGAGTTATTACTTCATATTGTATATTATTTCATATTGTATAATTTAGCCAAAATTAGTGAAAGAGGTTACGGAATCTTTATAGCTTACCTACCTACTTATTATTTGTAAAATACTAAATTAAGCATGCTGTGTTCACTTCGAGAAGGTCATACACTAAGTGTTTAGTTTTATCACATTTAATTGTTAATTTTAATCCTGTGTTATGACCAGTTTAGTGAACCAAATAAAAAAAAAATACACAAAAAGGTGTATATAGAGGCACAGTTTAATAGTCTTATCTGTAGCACTCACAGTTATATTGACATGAATAAGTGCTAGTACAAGCAATTAGCTTAGTTGAAGGAGCACCGACATAATAGTGTATGTAGCAGGGCTGCCAAATCGACCCACTCAAGCATGTATGCTCGTAAACAAACATATACGGGCTGTAATCGTTGAGTCTACCCAGGCGACTACCCGTAACTGTTATAGATATAAAAAAACCTTGGCAGCGGTGTATAACACCGACATTTCACCTTTTATGTTTTAGACCGATGAGATAGGGAGTGCGCCTATCGCCATCCACGGGGCACAATTCCAACTCCGTTCTGCTATTGAGAATTTCCTAACAGTTACATTCCAAATAACATTTTTACCCTACCTAGGCATTTATTTATTTATTTAAACTTTATGCACTAAAATGTACAAAGGCGGACTTAATACTAAAAGTATTCTCTACCAGTCAACCTTTGGGTGATGCAGAGATGTAGATAGTAGGTGCAGTTTTTAACACGTGTGAGTACTAGATAATAATCTAAGATAATAAATTACTAGCTATATAAAAAGCATTAATATATATTAAGTTAATACTTACATAATTATTAATACAATATATATATATATATACCTATATTTATAAAGAAAATACATTACATAGATAATATATACAAATATAATACATACATACACTTCAGTAAATAATACATAGTATAGGACATAAACTAATGATGAGATGACTACACCAATTCATCAAATAGAAGAGCACGAATCTTCATCTTGAATGAATAACGTGATGTTGCATTTAGCCCAAGACCTCGAGGCAATAGGTCTGGGTTTGTCTGTCTGGTGGAAGAATATTTTTTTTTTTACCCATAACACACTTACGCCTATACCCAGAAGGGGGTGACAGACAATAACAACACTGACATTTCACCTGCTATGTTTTAGATCCCATGGGATGGGTGAGCCTATCGGCATTAACCGGGCACAATTCCAACTCCACGATTTCAACTTTGCCCGACCCGGATATTGAACCTGGGACCTCGCGGTGAGAGATACGCTAACCACTAGGTCATGGAGGCAGTTTCTCGAGGTAAATTAAATATGATTAAAATAGGTATGTTTCTTGTTTTCAGCCATATCGGTATAGAAATCTTAGAAATGTATATCGATGATATACGTCGGCGACAGAAAGGCTAATAAACTCAAGCTACTGCAAGGCTTCTAAGGTAAATGCCACCTTTAAAAAATCGTCAAATTTGCCATATAATCATGTTTAAACTCAATGTATATTTCTACTGCCTTTTACCAGTATAGTCAATGAATTTAATTGGCAATGGATACACCAAAGTACAAGAGACGAACGGTTACACAGACGGAAATTCAGATATCAGATATATCCGTAAGTACCGAATTGCATACAAATTAAAGTTGCCTTTTAACTCGCACATTCTGATTTTGTCAAATCGATCTGCAAAAATGACCAATTTTAAGTTAATTAATGTTATTATATGACTAACGGTTCTTTGTTTTGTATAATGCATATTATTCTGTAAAGATATTTTTAATGTTATAGTTTAAATTAATTTTATGTGATGAATTTGATATTTTATAATTTATGACTAATGAGAAATGTATACGTATACATTTATATAATTATTATAAATAAATATGGATGGTTATATTGTACGCCAAATATGGCATGTCACACATGGAGACTTAATTTCTAGTACATAAGAACTGTATACTTAACACCTGTAACAAACAACTAATAAATACTTGTAATATTTAAAGCAAATTTTAGCTTTGCTATGCCTTTTTGTAATTTATAAAATATTAAAGTTGAAAAATTAAGAATCCAGCAGGAACCAAATAAGGTTCGTCTAGCTAAAAGCTGGCACAAAAAGAGTTGAGAAATTTCGAGTCCGGCAGCATACGAATCCATAGCTGAATTGGCAAAGCACTTGGGGCGTATACCCAGGGGGTGCAGGTTCGAGTCCTGCTGGATTCTTAATTTTTCAACTTTAATATTTTATAAACTAATAAATAATTTTAATTTGTATTTGAAAAGCTATCAGGGCGCTTGCTCGTGTTTCTTCACATGTCGCACACAAACACACACACAGACACACACACACACACACAGACAGACAGACAGACACACAAACACCCACACTGGAAATTAAGATTTAGAATTACGAATGTGAACTCCAGTCTATGTAAGGCCGCTCTTAGGTAGACTACAGCTTTAAACAGGCCGTCCTTTTTTGAAGTTGGTTAAAAACATGAGCTAATACGAAAAGTATATAAAACGACACTCGTAGAGTTTTGTAGGTCAGCGTGCGACAAGCCTTGACCTAGTGGAAAGCAGGCCGTTTCAGGGAATGTTTCCCTGAATTCTATATACGTATTTATTAAATATTTAAAACTTTTAAAAAATTATCCAAGCGATACAATTTAATATACAGGTGTATACGGCATAGCAACATATTATATTGAAAGCACCTTTTTATCAGTATAGTAAATAATTATATATAGTTTCGTCAGTACGCGTGGAAAAAAAACACTTCTTCTGAACAAATTGAATGATCACACCCAATGTTCAATTTTGTTTGTTGTTCGGAAAACACGTAATTTTCTTTTCGCTACAGTATTTTTACCAGGTAAATTTACTGGCCATGTATGGAAGCTGTGGTTTCAATTAATGTCGCTATATTGCATCCCCCCTGTTATACGTATTGTATAACGTCTTGGTCTAAAACTGTAATGTTGTACATATGTTTAAGTAAATAAATAAATAAATACGTATGCAGCTAATTTCATCTAATGTAATTGTAGTCACAGGACCTGAACATCTACAAAGGGCTGAAGTTGCCTTGTTAAGTCTGAGGACTCCAAAATCGTGCTCCCTTTGTCCCTGCAAATTTAGGGTCTGCTCTCACCCCAAACAAAACAAAAAGTCTGTAATAACTTTTAAACATCACAAATGCTCGCCCGTTCCTGCGATCAACAAACTCCAATAAACTGGACTGGATTAGTGTAGTGTGTGGCGAACATTGAAAATTAAAAAACCAACAAAAGTGAGGGTGGTTTTTAAGAAATCATCAACCTTCCGAACGGAGCCAGGGCGCTGCTGAATCAGTCTGCTTGCGACCATGACAAAGTGCAACCTGGTCGAAACGTCAAGCACCGAAAGGTAAAAATTAATCGCGTTTATTCCCGTTCTAATCTAATCCACAAAGAGTCTGGTAAAAAAAAATTGTGATAAAGATAAAAGATAAATTTTGATTTTTTACAATAGATGTTCTATCTATTGTAAAAAATCCCAATAGCCAGAAGCAGTAACACTATCCAATGGTCCCAATGACAAGGCCAAATACACACATTTTATCATTAAATTACCCACACAATTTAAAGCAACTTTTGTTGTAAAACCATTTTCATAAACGCATTATTTCGTATAGCTATGAAACAAAATATATAACTTCAAATACAAAATACATAAGCGTGACATCACGCTTATGTAGCCGTTTGTTTAAAATTGTATTATCTCTGGCAGTTTACGTGTTAACAACGTCATTCTTATAATTATGTGTCTAATATCGAAAGGAATTTCGATAACACATAAAAATAAAAATTATGCCTATTAAAAATGTTTACTTACCTCCATTTAACAATGTTCAAAATGTAGTGGTGATTACAATAATTGCTAGACACAGATTTAAACAAATTCTAGACTAAATTGTACAATTCTTTGTCTATATAGAATTGGAAGCGTGAAAATTATTCAACATATTTTTGGCAAGCTACAGAGAAAGAAGGTGGAATTATTCTAATTATTCATTATTCTATAATTAACCACAGCCCAGGAGAAGTGTGGTTGTTATACATCTTTGTGGGTAATATAGCATAATTAAGCGATTATATTACCTGTAATATGCGATGTTTTTTTTGTCACCAAAGGCTTAATACAACACGACTAATCCAAACATTTAGCAGGTAACAAACATCTTATGTACAATTTTTTTATGAATTGCTTATTAATATTAAGTATGTAACTATATTTCTATCGATTAAGCGATTTTTTTAAATCTTGGGAATGCCTGACCCATACCACTGATCTGGGTAGAGCCAGCGGTTATGTCCCAAGACTGCCGGCGTGTCAGGTATCGTTTGCGCATAGACGCTGACAAAGTGAATTGAATCTACGTCCGTTCAAAATAAGACTATAATTGCCACTTAATATTAGGTGGACTCAAGTTCAACGGAAAGTATGTATAATAATAAAAGATAGGCAGGCGAGAGTAGACGCACGGTTTTGTTTTAGTAGGTGAGGGCCCCACATAACCGCACCGTCTACGCGTCTCCCTGAATGGTGCGGTATGCGGTCAGGAACATTTCACCACCTATTAAAAAAAAGAAAGAAGACAAAGAAAGTTTTCTGCCAGAAAAAATTCCAAAATTTGCACTTAAGAAATAAACATCAAATCATTTACAACTCGTTTAGTATGCATTTTCCCGACATATAACAACGTAAAATCATGCCAACTTGCTACTATTTTAATAGAGTAATTCATTTCAAACAAATTCAACAATCATGTTGGTGCACTCAAAGAGCAACTCATTTTTCTTATGCATAAATCTTGCTCCCTCTTCATCCCATTCACAATTAGGTGAAGGGATGTAACGATATGTCACAGCCTAAAATATCGATAAACTATTGATAATATTGATATCGATGAAACTCAATAATATCGTAACGAAATATTAAAATTGTTCACATTGTTATTTGTGTTTCTTACTTGAATTGATTAGGAGAATCAATCATTATGATTTTTTTTTTGAATAACAAAATTAAGATAAACTATGTTATACAAAACAATGTTATGAATGCCGAACAGTATTACTGCCCGATCAAATTAAGATAAAAAATGTTATAAAGAAAAGAAAACAGACTTGCAATTTTATGAATTAAAAAAATTACCCAAAAAAACCCTATAAATTTCGATATACTGATCTAGAATGATCAGTATATCGAACATTGATATCGACTTCATTCGAAATATTTCTATATCGATATTTTTAAACTAACATCCCTTTGGCAATACGACTGCGGCAGCTGTTAATCTCTGCCTGTCTCTTTCGCACACACTATTAGACGTACCGTTCCCGTACTTCATTGTATGAAATAATACCGTAGCTTAGGGTGGTAAGGAACAGCTGATTTTTACCTGAGACAATGTACGTCTCCTTTCGAATATTCAACTACATGTTGTATATATAGGAAGACCCGTGTAGTTAAGAGAAACACAAATATACAAATGAAAAAGTAGTTTGTCGGTCTGTCTGTTACATTTTACCTTCTAAATTGATGGATTTTGTTTATGAGCAAAAAGTAGTTAGTCAAAGTTAAATCATTTATTTTTTAATTAGCCCCACGGAGCGTTTGAACACGTCGAAAAAAATATCTAAAGAATTAAATAAATTGCTTTATTTACAGAAAAATGTACATATTACATCTTAAATTAAACTAGTTTATTAACTTAATCTAAGCTTAATAAGTCACTATCAAAAGGCCTTCTGTCCAAAATGCTGGCAGCATTACCGCGATGTATTGCGATACTAAGTCGCTGACTGAAATATAAGTCAGAATTTCGAGAACGAGTTGCCTCAGTTAGACGTGCTGACAACTCTTTGTACATACTATAAGTGGTACGGCCCCAAGACCCTAAAGTTTCGACCGCAAAGGCACCAAGAAACAATTAATTAAATAGTATTTTTTTTTATCAAAATAATGTGATTTGAATTACCAAAGCTTAAATCAATGTTAAGTATTTAGTAATAACTAAAAGCTTGAAGAAGGACATCTACCTATAGGCATATACCTTGGTGGTTCGTTCTTACCTACGCTACAGGCCGATTTGAAGCTTTTATTAAATGACGTCTATCTGCCACCCACGGGCTCTCACTCTATTAAAATTTACAACGAATCTCAGACGAAGTGAGTTAGATTTTGAATTGTTTCATTATTTGTACTGATGACTGCTGATAATGGGCAGGGCACATAGCTCGTAGAACAGATGGCTGTTGGAGCCGAAAAGTTCTTGAGTGGTGGCCACGAACCAGCAGGCGCGGGTCGCCCCCCAGCCAGATGGACGGATGATCTGGTTAAGATCGCGGGGAGCCGTGGGCTTTGGGCGACCCAAAACCGCGCGTTGTGGCGGCAATTACTGGTAGGTCAGTGAGTAATCAGTGAGGCTTATGTCCAACAGTGGACGTCGTTGGGCTGAAATGATGACTGCTGATGAATAGATTTAAAGTGTGTTCAACAGTTTTAAGAGCCACGTGGTAAACCGAACCGTGTTATTATGTAGACAAAAACATAGTTCTACACTCGGAATAATGACTCATAGATTAATTAACATTCAATTTTGTTGTCTGTGTCACTGCATACATCCACTATCAGTTTTCAGACTCGTTTGTGTACATGAACATGGCGGTTAGTCTTGGTCTGGATGTTTCTATGTATAATCTGTATTAGTATCATTTTTTCTAGTACCTATAGTACAAGCTCTGCTTAGTTTGAGACTAGATGGCGTTGTGTGTCAGTTGTGTAACATTTATTTATTTATATTTATCAATCACACTGAACCAGACTGTACTGATGATAAAAGCCTGTTTTAAAATATTTTTGATTCAAAACTTTTCACGTAAATATCCGAGCTGATTCAAAGATTAATATTCATAGTGAGCTCCCGGACTACAAAGCGCCGTTCATTCATTTGGTAACTGAAAACATACAAGGTAACAGGAAAATAATAAATGTAATACTCCTACATGAAGTTGAAATAGAAATGGATTATTTTGTTTGGCTAATACTGTAAGTAAATGCTTTGTTTCCTGCTTTCAGCTTGTGAGATTGGTTTGTTGTGATTTCTAGGTATAATAATAATAAATCTTTATTGGTACAAAAGAGGGTATTTTACAAAAATATACAAGCGCTGGCCACCGCGATAGTATTAACCGTGTTGCGGGTGCCAGTGTCTTCTTCAATAGCCACAAGCAAAATCGATTTAATTTAAGAAATAAGAATTTTCATTTATTTTAATTACAAAATTGCATGACTATACAGGTTCTCATAAAAAAATAAACAAAAACTGAAATTGATATGTAGGTTTCAATATACCTCTTTCAATTGAAGGCGTCATGTTAAGTATTTTTAATTATAAATCTAAAAAAATACAACATCAATCAAACACACCACACTTAAATACTCCACATTAATTACACTCGAAATTTTGATTTACACTTGGCTTAGGTCCGTGTTTGTCTAAAAACCCCGGCATCAGAGATACAAAAACGTATAAAAATAAAATAATAATAATGAATTTATAAATATTTTTATTAACTGCAAGCATCGACATAAAAAAAAGTTTTTTTTTAATATTATGTGTAATATCAATACCATGAAAATATGGTATTGATACCAGAAAGAAATAGTAATACTATCGCCTTCTTTGTGCCCAAATCTCTGTAGATACGGCTACAGATTTAGCCATACAGGTCCAGTATTAGCTGGTCTCAGATTGTTTGGAATACCTATACAATGCGAGGCCAGGTTATACTGGGCATGTATAGCAAGATCTGTAGCCGTATGTACACATATAGCTACAATATCTATAGATAATCAAAATCCCAAATAGGGGTGGTTTTCCTGCCTTCATAGGTGGCAGGGTGAGCCGTGAACTTTTGCGAATTTCTACCCCCAATATTACTAGTAATCTCCTTAATGCACTTACCTGTTTAGCTTAAAAACTACTTGTTTGTGTTTGGAGTTGGTTATTTGCATTATGATTTAATGGAAATCGATGCCATGTCTTTACTTATACGAAAAACCTATTTTATTTGAAAAGTGACGTTAATGATTAATCTTACCATCAGCACGAAATAATAAATAATGTAATAAAAATAAATATTACACACTTAACGCCATCAAGTCCAAAACTAAGCAGAGCTTGTACTATAAGTACTAGAATGACTGATACTATTACATATATACTTCCATTTTGGAAATACATAATTATTATACATAGAAACACCCAGACCAAGACAAACCTTCATGTTCATGCACACAAAGATTTGTTTTGAGCGGGAATCTAACCCGTGACCTCAGCGTCGCAGGCAGGTACACTACCCACTCCGCCATCCGGTAGTCAAAACAAAAGTCAAAGTCGACAAAAGTTTTAATAGTGTTGTATTAATCAAATTTAATAAATTCGATTAGATTTTTACTAAAAACAAAGATAAGTATTGATTGTTTGATCTCCTTACCACATACCACATTGTTTGACATTGTTAAACAACGCCATCGTTTGTGCCACCATGGATCCCCCAAGCGATGCAATATCACCGTCATCTGTTAAAATTGAGGGGTGCTTAACAACTGACCAATTAAGGGGTCCATAATGGAAATGAATAAACGCTGGATTATGCTCTGTTTATTATATTTTTATTGATGTTTGATTTTGGTTTTTGAATTCGATTCTGATTTTAATCAAATATAATTTTCTTCAGGTCGTCAGTCCACCTGGCAGGGGGGGTCCTACTTTCCTTTCGTTGCCGAGTCGCGGTCTATATTCCAGGACTCGTTTGCTTGCAGGTGCACTGACGACCTGAAGAAGGTCGCTTAAAGGAGACTGGATGCGTAAGGCGCAGGCCTGGGTGTTGTGGCGCAAATTGGTAGAGGCCTATGTCCATATATGGACTGTCCTATGTGGACTACGAGCGGCTGAATGATGATGAAGATGATGAAAATTAGAGTTGCCGCGAATAGTGTTTATAGCGAATAGTCGAATACCGATTAATCGCTATTCACTTTGGCGAATAGTCGAATAACTCGTCATTACTATTCGACATAAAAAAAACATTAAACACATTAAAAATATTTCTAATTTATAACAAAAATCACGAGTTCCTAGTCACCTATATCAGATGTGATACCTAGCACTGTTTCATTAATCAGATACCTAATGAAAGATGCGCTGATTCAACAAACTGCACACGTTACGAGGAAAAACGAAACCGACTTGCTCCAGAACGTGCAGAAAAAAATGATTTTTTGCACCACAATCTGCCTCTGTTGGATTTTAAATATTAATTACCTTACTAATTTAATTTCATGAATATGAAAGGCACAGGCACAAAATATTACAGATAATAATAGATATTGTGTATTGTTTTATTACGGAAAATAATTTAAAAAAATATTATTTTTAACTCATTAGTTCTTTTGTTCGTTAAAAGTTTATTTTCGACTATTCGCCGAATGCCGAATAATACTAGATATTATTCGGTATTCGACGAATATAAAAAAAAATTTCGAGTAATGCCGAATACCGAATAATAGCGAGTATTCGCGGCAACTCTAATGAAAATGATAATTTTTTTAAGAAAAATCAACTTCTGTTACAAAAAAATGCACTCAAAAGTAAGAACACAATTTTAATGAAATCTGTCCGTTTAAAGTGGGTCAAAATCGAGTCAAAGACAAAAAAATACAGGTAAAGCTAATATAAGCGTGTTAAAATACATCAAAGATCGCTATAAATATTTGGAAAAGAAGTCCTGACTGAGTATCCGTCTAGCCGGTCCAATTTTAGTATTAAATATATCAATGTCTACATATTTGCATAATTTGTTAGTACTACTGCTCGCTCGCCACAAAAATACAGTCTGACGATAATTAGTGGTCACCAAGGGGAGATGGATAGGATTGGTATCCTTTTTTTTCGTAGTTTTCTAATACTCTGTACAAGGTTCTTACGGAAAAAGGTATTCATTTTTATATGGAGGATATTATAGATTCCAGTTCAAATTGAATAGGTACGCATACATAAGATAGGTCAGCTATACAAAATAAAGTAGTGCATCAAATTTACGCTAAGGCGGTACGAAGTTCGCCGGCTCAGCTAGTTTTAGATAAAGATGGCCACTTATCTCTTCGTAATATTATTACCTTGACCTCCTCATAGGCCGTACGTACTTTCACTGCCACTTTGTTGTAAAGATTGTTTAACGTTTTCTATTTTTTTTGTTACACGTTTGTTGTTGTGTGGAAGTGCTTAAAAAGTTCAAAACTATAAGTACTCGTAACTAGGTGATGTAAAATATTCGACAGGAAGGTGGGGCCGGGTTTCGGTAGCGGGGTGAGGGCGGGGGATCTGTACGGCGGAGTGGGTAGTGTACCTGCCTGCGACGCCGAGGTCGTGGGTTCGATTCCCACTTAAGACAAATCTTTGTGTGCATGAACATGGGGGTTTGTCTTAGTCTTATGTATAATATGTATGTATTTACAAAAGAAAAAGTATATATGTATTATTATCAGATATTCTAGTAACCATATGTTCTACATTCGGAATAATGACTCTTAGATTAATTAACATTAAATTTTGTTGTCTGTGTCACTGCATTCATTTACTATCAGTTTTCAGACTTGTTTGTGTGCATGAACATGGCGGTTTGTCTTGGTCTGGATGTTTCTATGTATAATAAGTATGTGTTAACTAAAAACAGTATATATGTATTAGTATCATTTTTTCTAGTACCTATAGTACAAGCTCTGCTTAGTTTGGGACTAGATGGCGTTGTACTCTCACTTCTCACCGCGAGATCACGGGTTCGGTGCCCGAGTCATGCAAAATATATTTTGTAAACATTCCGTCAGCAAATTCACAATAGCAGCACGGAGTTGGAATTGTGTCGATAGGCGATAGACTCCCATGGGACCTAAACATAACAGGTGAAGTATGCCATACCCTTCTGGGTAATATAGGCGTGATGTTATGTTATGTTTAAGGATTTCAAAAACATTCCCCTCATTAGCCCCGGGCATGGGGCTTAAGAGCGTGTATTCCTTTTCAAAATGTAACTGTCAATTTTTGTAGTGTTTTGGGAATATTTCGTAAAAACTGAATGAAAGTATGATTTTATTCAACTAACTTTTTAAAATGCAAGTTTTGAAAGGTAAATATAACAATTTCGTAATTATCAACTTAACAGTTAATACTCTTTCAACTGATAAAATAGAAAAGTATGCTTTAGTTATTCAATGTAATTGTCATATTTACCTTTTAAAGCCCACATTCTAAAAAGTTAGTTGAATAAAATCATACTTTCATTCAGTTTTTACGAAATATTCCCAAAACACTACAAAAATTGACAGTTACATTTTGAAAAGGAATACACGCTCTTAAAGATAAAGATAAAGATAAATTTGTATTTTTTACATTAGATAGAACGCCAGAAGCTACACTATCCAATGGTCCCAACGACAAGGCCAAATACACACATTTACTCACTCAAGCACACCCAGTCTCAGAACAAGTATTTGCGAATTACACAAAGATTTGTTCCATGTGGGGATCGAACCCACAACACCAGTGCAGTGGAGAGCGGCGAGGCGACCGCTTAAACCACTACACCAAACGTGCAGGGGATGGTCGGCCATTTTAAAAATAAGTTATTCGTAACATAGCGTCTATATTTTTAAGCAAAAGATGTCAATGTAAAGTTAAAATATCCGCAATCTACAGGAAAATACATAGTACTTTTCCCCTTTTCCTATAAATTCTTTATTCCGTCAAGAGATTAGCGCGTTGTAAAAACTTTCTAAAGTCCGGAATTATCCGTCGAATTTGTTTTCCGTAACTTTCGGACGCGACCTTTCCCATGCTTACGGCTATCCCCATACCAAATTATGTCAAAATCGGTCCAGTTTTTTAGTTATGGCAGCGTTATGAAAAATACATAGCAACGAGTACATAATAAATATCATCTTTATTTACAGAAAAATATATACATGTTGGATCTTAAAATAAACAGGTCTAATAACTTAATCTGAACTTAATAAGTATTTCGTTTACATATTGTAATATTAGCCAGGAACTTACCGAAAGATAAAGATCATTTTATTCACACAAAATAGAGTTACAATGGTTCTTAAAATATATAATGTATGCACATCGTCATCATATTATTATATTTTAAGAATCATCTATTAGGCCAGTCTGTGGGCATGCGAACATTTAAACATGCATCAAAAGTTAATTAAAGATTTATTCTAATTATGTAATTAGCAGGTACCTAAGGCTTGCTAAACTTGTAGCGAAAACAAACTCTTTAGAATTTTCGCGACCGGCCGCGTTGCGCGCTTGTTGTCTAGCTCACAAAAGAAGTCACTAGGCTTCAGCCACTAAGCAAGCCCCTTGGCAGTCCGGCCTTATAGATTGGATTTCTGGTGCCTGTGATACTATGATCGCAGGTACCTACTAACTTTTTTTTTTATACTACGCCCACAACGAACGAACGTGTAGTCCACCTGATGGTAAGTGGAGTACAGCCCATGGACATCAACAATCCACAAAAGTAAATTATAGATGCGTCGCTGCAGCTAAGGACTACGGTGTTATGCCTCATGTGCCAGTAATTTCAGGGCCTGGTCTCACCACCAAACCGGAACACAGTAATGGAAGCACTACTATTTGACGGCAGGTTAAAGGTGAGAGACGGTGGTGCTGCCGCCCTCGAGCTCATTCACAAGAGTTCTACCACCAGTAAAACGTTACACCTCTTTCTGTATAAGTTATACATATATAATTCTATCTATGTAAAGTGTTTTTGTCGCTTCTATTGTGTAACCATGTTATTTTTTCTGTAAAAGACATTATTATATTATATTTCATACAGAAGAATCTTTCTTACCAAAATCACAAAGACTATCAGTACGAATTATGCAATATTTCCTTTACCTCGAGTTAATTAATGGCCAATACAAGCGTTAATCATGTTGTTTTATAATTCTTGGCTACAGCACGCACACATTGAATGTGCTGATTGCGCAAGAGTTTGTGAACACGAATATAATGCAACGCATCTAGTTTCATTCTACATGTAAAAGAGTCATTTTGAATATTTGAATAAAGAAGAAAGATTTTATATTTCGTTTTTTAAATTATCTCGAAAACGACTGCACTGTTTTTTTTCACCTTCTTCTTCGTCGTGTCGATGGCTGAGTCAAATTTTATTGGTCCAATAAGTGGCCACTGTTATGGCGCTCTCGTCGGCGTTCATGAGCGCCTCTCTTGTGCAGGTGGTAGGGCATTTTGGACAGTCAGTAAGATGGTCAAGGTTTTGACTTGCCATCGTGGTGAAAGGATTAGCCAATTCGCTTTTAAGAACTCGCGAATTGCCCATGGTGCGCCGGACGTAGGGAATTGTTGTGTACGTCACTCGGGGAGGCTCCTTTCATGCACCCCATTAGAATGTTTGATTTTTCCTGAGTAACATAGTTTATATTTTTTCTTGATACCATAAGAGCGAAGTCACACGCAGATTCTAGAGAATTAATATTTTTAAGGAACCCACCCGGCCAGCCACTTGATCATAATGTCAATTGCATTACACATACTAAATCTAATAGCGAATATGACGTCGATCGTTTCGGTATTATGCCTCTGATTTGTACCAGAAGGTTTGAAGGTGCACTTCTATTTGGTGACAGGTTAAAGACACTCTACTACTAATTAAAAAAGATCTCCTTCTTTTTGAAATCGGTTAAAATGAATCATCGAAGTTTTAGACATCACAAACAGAATCTGAATAGTCGGCATCGGACATACAGCTGCCGACTGTGTCATTTCAACTCTGTTTCTCGTAAGGACAAAGGACCTCAGTGCTTTAATTTTCGTGAGGAAATTCAGTAATGCATTGAGTCTTCAACAACCCGCTAGATGGCGGTAGCTACAATAAGGGGCATAATCTGTTAGTAACTTGTATCTTACTTCTGGGAAATTTTCGGGGTAGAATGATATGTTATTTTATTATAACTACACATTATTACTTTATGTTTTTACTAATAAGCTTGATCTTAGTCAATTATGGAATAAATTAAATTATTTATAAATACAACTCATGACATGAACTGTAGAACGGGTATGCTAGAGGATTACGACTTTTAAAGCTATTGCCTATCTTCTTCCTAACCGAGCTCTGCTGAAACCGGTTTTTGATCTCTTTCCGCGTTATTTTTTTATCGGGTCGGAGATCGCTTTGTACTCATTTTCAGTAAATATTTTAGTTTATTCTCTAGCCCACCCCTTCCATTGGATAAGAGGGTGATTTTATGTGTGTAGTTATGTACCTATGTTTATTTATTCTAGTTTTTGACGTGCAAATAATCCATCCAATCCACTGTCAGATTAACGTTAATTCAACATAATATATATAAAGATAGCTATAGCTAAACTTTACAGAATGGTTGGTGTTTGTTTGTTATTCCTTGTAAATATCTTAGAGCGTAAATAAATCATATAGTTAAGATTCGTCACTTCGAAGATATGTGTGTATTTGTTTTATAAATTATCGCTTGCTAATAACGGTGAAGGAAACATCGTGAGGAAACCTGCAAGCCTGAGGGTGCCTATAAAGTGCTCGAGGGTGTGTGAAGTCTACGCACTTGGCCAGCGTGGTAATACGATGGCCTAACCCTTCTCATCATGAGAAGAGGCCCGAGCCCAGCAGTGAGACATGTATTAGATACATGGCTGCTATTATCTTAGAGCGTTTGTCTTGTATGAGTAATGAGAGTAAAATGCGCTTCGGCTTATTGCTTACGCCATGATACGAAGTAGTCCGAAGTACTCACTTACACAGTAATGTAATGTAGGCTTAGATTTAATTATTGCTACTGTTTTTTCTAGAAAAGTAGAAGCTGTATTAATTTGCAATCCTAAGGAGCCGAGTGGGAGACAGTTGGACTGCGAAGTCAAAGGTCTTGGGTTCGAACCCACGGCACACACCTCTCTCAATAAATCGATAATATTCGTATTTTCGAAGATATGTGTCATATAAATTGTCACTTGATAACGATGAAGGAAAACATCGTGAGTATCGTACATTTAAAATCTCGAAGTAACTTTATATTTCGTTCCATTTTAATTAGACTGCTTATATTTATTCACCTGCAAAAATATCGCAGAAAAATAAAATTAATAAAAAATCATGGAACCGCGCCTTCATTCGCGCCTCAAAATTGTTTCCACATTTGCGAAGCAGACCTATTACAAAACCTGATGATAATTATCATCTCATTAATGACAGCTCAATATAAAAAACAATAAAAATACTTCCTTATTAAAATTAAATATACACGATATTATAAATATTCAGATTATTTTCGAATATTCCACAGATTGTTTTCTATATTGACAAAGTGTGCTCTTAGTAGTGTTGCCTTATGGTATATCTAAAAGATCCGAACAACAACCCCATATACAAGTAAAAAGTCTTGACGTTGCTAAAGCACCCGTCAAATAATCGATTGGTGGGTACCTCCTATCTATTTTTCGCAAATGTTCGCTGCGCGTTAATTTATAATTATGTAGAAAAAATAAGTTTTAATATATCGTTTTTTTCAGTTTTAGTTGTAATATGAAAGAAAATAATAGTCAATTAAACAAAATTTCTACGCAAATCGAAAGAAATTTTGCTCTAAAATCCAAAAGTCCGCCGTCACTACCCAAGTCCGGCCGCAATCCTGACGTCCCAGGACAAAGCCTGACGTGTGGCAGCCCTTTCGCTCTGTCAGATTTTTTTTTATCAAAAGTGCTCCGTCACCAAAAAACTAGTGTATGCGGATCTCACTGCGAAGTCCCCAGTAAGTAACCCACTCCCTAACACACGGAGCCCTAACATGTTATACAAGTGAAAATTAATACAGGCGTTACGTTATGTTTTCCAACTAGGTATACCATTTATTTGCATTACATACAAACACGTCGTAAAAAAATCTCCAAATAACAACTACTTACTTATCTAAGTAAGTGGAATGAGATGGTTAATCGGAACCGCTACTTAATAGGCAATGAGGTATCCGCCCAATCCGGAACTGTGTTGTAGCACACTTCTCGAGTACTTATTACATAGAGATTTTATGTACACACTGTACAGTAGATACCAATGTTGTGTATTGGAACTTTTTAGCAACCTCTTTAGAGAATAGGAATTAAACCTTATTCGATGTCATCGAGACCATAGACTAGGAGTACAGTAAAAAACAAAAGAGGCGCCTTTGAGTAGGCCGATATTATATTGGGATATTTGTTAATTTAAAATGATAAATAAATAGGAATTCGATTAGTTTGATCGTAAATATAAGTGAGATGATTTGTTACTATGAGTTTAAAGCTATGGAGTAATTATTTGTTTAAATTGTAAAATGGATGTAAGTGTGTACTGAAATTGTTGTTATTTTATGTCTAAATTCTTTAACCTACCAAAAGTACACTTATTTACGTAAGAATAAGTTTCAAACTATACATTGAAAAATAACTGATTTGGGCTGTTGTTAAGATAACTATTATGCATACCTATTATGTAACCATCGTATTTTTTCTTGCGTCGCCATATCTGACTATACAATAAATATTTTGCTTCATGTGCCAGTTTTTTCAGAGCTTAACTTGACACTCATATCTCTGATTGTTCTTGGGCTTACATAACATTCTTCTACACCAATTGCAAATGGCATCCTCACGAAGCCGCTATACAATCCGCACATGATTCTGCAACTCTCTAAATCTCTAAACGCATTTTGTATAAAGAATAAGGATATAGGTAACAACTACTAAATTCGTTGTTCAAGAACATAAATTCAAATTCAAATTCAAATCATTTATTTTCATAGGCCCCAGAAGGCGGTTGAACACGTCAAATCATTACAAACAATATCTAATATAAAAATAAATTATAAGTAAAACTCAATTTTACTAATTACAAAAATATTGAATAAACAGGGCTGGAATTAATTTTAATCTAACTCAATAAGTTATAATAAAATATAAATCAATAAGTTCGTGACCTTTATGATGATTCTTAGATATATAATGATGCGCTATTTGGGTTTTCTCATTCCAATTCCGAGGCAATGACTTAGTCGAATGGGAAAACCGATCTCCTGTTCAGAAAATTTCGTAAAATTTATAACTAAGCATTCCACAAAAATATTAAACATCGAAAAATATCAGACACTTAATTTTATTTTTATGTGGTATGTTTGCTCTGTGAATGAAACGTTCACGATCACCCAATTGACAACTTCGTACTTACTTGTAGAAAGTAAATAATTTTAAGACTCCGATTTTAAAAACCCAAATAATACATTTGCCCGACTCAGGCATCGAACCCGAGACCACAGCGTGAGCGATACACAAATTATATACCGCTAAACCAACGAGGAAGATTGATAAAATCATTTATTGAAGTACCCGTTCATACTTTGTTTTAATTAATGCAGTAATGGTATCGATTTCCTTCCTTTCCACTTTCCTTTAGCGGAGAAATATCCTGTCAAAAAAGATATGAGACCGGCAGGATTTGAACCTGCGACCTTACTGCACACCGGGCAGCCGCTTTAGCCAACCAGCTACGGTCGCCTCTTACTAGAACCCTAAATTACTCAAGTGTATGATACGTCATTTCGTGACGTCACGTTCATCCATTTGTTGCCCGTTGTGCAGTAAGGTTGCAGGTTAAGTTAAGTAAGCATAGCTAAATGCTATAAAAATAATCAATTAGAAATATCCTGTCAAATTCAGAAGATTTGAGAGTATGTTCAGTATTATCCTTATTAATATAAATTTCCCCATGTTTAATGTGTAATGTCAATAGTTATTACTAGCTTTGTTCAAGGTCCATAATGTTACACTGCCGTTGACTTCCATTACTTCCATAGCAGACGAAATATGAATCATTACAATTCGTTTAATTCTTTGAATCGTGAGTCAAACAAAAGTTGAATTTTCCCTTTTGTTCATATGAAATGGTAACCACACAGAAAAACTAGCAATTACACCTGACAAGAGAAGTCTAGACGTTGAATTAGCCCTGATTACACCAAATTTCTTAATCTAAGGTTTTATTTTTATTAAAACTGACGTGAGTTTGTAACATTATTCAAATTATGGAATACGGGTGTTACTCACGTAATGTTGGTCTATTTAGTCGACCGCGGTTTCGACTATACGTCTAGGCATTATCAAGAGAGTGCGATACGTCGCGCCTGAGTCGCTGCCAGTCTTGCACTGGCTGCGACTCAGGCGCGACTAAATAGACCAACATTACGTGAGTAACACCCGTATTTCATAATTTGAATAATCTAAGGTTTTATTTACCATTATTTGCATCTCTCTCCCTCTCTTACATTCAATTTTTGTACGGGATGGCTTAACATTAAACATAAAGTATAACAGTTACCTCGTCTATGATGGTGATGTTATTTGTTTAGTCTATCTCGATAGTCTAGTGGTTAGCGTATGCGCCTCTCAACGCGAGGTCTCGGGTTTGATTGCCGAGTCGGGCAAAGTGTTATTTATGAACTTTTCGTTGGGAAAATCCATAATAACAGCCCAGTGGATGGCACTTCGGCACAAATGTAACGGATCTTAATGTAATCAGTTCTGACAAGTTTTTCAAAAGCTTACCTGTTACTATAGTGAACTGTGGCCACAGATATAGATCTACATAGATAACGCAAATGCATGTACTTCGCGTGTCTCAACCCCGACCAAGCGTCGAGGTTGGTCGCCGCTAACTTCAGTCCACGGGCGTCTTTTGTCAGAGAAAATCATAGCGGACGGCTCCAGTTGAACGTACTGGGCGGATGGGCATCGGCGGCATCGGTGTCTTTGAATCGGTTTGGATTTCCCGTCACTAAATTTCGGCTGTGACGTCACAATTGGTATTAAAAAGTCGGCACGCTTGGTTTCAATACAAATCGTGATACTTGCGTTATCTATGTAGATCTATATCTGTGACTGTGGCATAAAATTACTGCGCTGGAATTAATTACTATTTCTTTAAATATCCTGACGTAATTATTTAAAACTAAACGCGTAAAATGAACATACAGCTCTCCTTCTATGACGCAATAACTCATTGACGCGCGTACTTTGCAAATGGTCGAAATTTCCTTGATCATAAATGAGGAAAATTTAGTATTCGGAATTGTGCATTATGACAAATTTAATACAATATTAGTGTTTAATTTAATTGTGGATTTAAGTTATGCATTTGACGCCTTCGTTGGCTTTGAGTCAAAAATAAAGACGAAAATACACGAAATATTATTTTATAAACATAATAATGATCCTCAAAATGTGTATTTTAAGTGTTATAATATCCCTGTTACATATTTTATCATTAGTTATAATTATTATTGTCACCCTGTACCATAACTATTAAATACATATCCCACCGCAAGGCTATGGCCTAACTGCTTTTATAATAAGAGGGGTTAGGCCATGCGATGCCATAGTCCACGCTGACCAAGGGCCGCTTTGGTTAAGCCGCGTTCACACCTAGTAAACGTGGGCTAACGAACACGTTCGTTGGTACTATTTTTGAAGGCTGAACGAACGCCAACGGAGCCCTTGATGCTACCGCCACGCTTTGGATTCCCGGCGAACGCCAACAAACAATCGAATTCGTTCGCTTGTCCAAACTAGTACAAACAGAAACTTCACAAGTATACACACGCTCGGGCATTATTAATCAAAGAAATACCCATACAACAGTGAGCTGTGAAATAAATAATGATTCATCGTCGCATAAGTGTGTCATCATAGGATATCGGTCATTGGGAAGCCACAGGAGTCATTCCTAGGTTCATTTAGTCATTTCAAATATTGGCTGATTGTAGCTGGATTCTAAATTATTTGTAGATTCAAGTTATGTTTTTTGACGACTCTATTTATTTATTTATTAAACAAGATACTCATTGTGCTAACAGTAACCCAATACGCACAAAAAGCTAAGTATAAAATATTACGACATAAATAAATTACATAATATTACAAAAAAAAACGCTTTTGACACAAGAATTACAATGAAAATACAGTATAATGCGTATTTTAACCAAGGTAAGTATTATATAAATGCAAACTGTTAAAAATATTTCAGAAAAATAATATTCACACAATAGTGTAAAAGCAATACTGTGAAATAAAAATGATTCATCACAGCATATTCATGTTGATAGAATATAGGCATGCCACAGGGGTCATTCCTGGGTACATTTCATATCCCCTGCTATTGACTGATTGTAGCTTGATATTATAAATCATTTCATCATTATATCCACATTCATGATACGTCAGGTTAACAAGCAGACACTTTGAAAATCTCGCAATACTTACTGTCAAGATCTTAAGACCCATAAAGTAATTTTTTTTATAATCGCAGCAGGTGTTGACTCGTCTATTGCTTTCAAACTAGCTCGCTGCACTTCTCATATCAAAGATTACTTACTCATGTAAATGGCTGTACATTATTACATTCATTATATTTGTCCGCATTACTGTTGATCTTGTCTATGGATGTCTTTGGGAAAACATTGAACTTGAGATGGCCTTGGTCACTTGGTATGAGTGAGTTAGCATAATAATGAACATTCAAAGTAATTACCCGATCGAAGTCGAATACTTTAAGGTACTCTCTGATACTTGTTTCATTTAGGTTTTTGGATTCTTTTAAGGTTTTACTGGTTAGTTTGGTTTGAATTCATGCACTTCACATTGTGTCAAATTCTTTGTTACATTTCTTAGCAGTGTTATTTAATTATCAATATCTTCATATGACTAGTACTGTAAGCGTTTTCACCTGGGCAGTGATAATATGACAAAAATGTGACCTAATTTTAACTCATCTACAATGAAGTTAATTTCTAGCAAACTCTATCTGGCCACATTTATTATCGTAAAGGTTTTTCACAACCATCCTACATAAGACATGTGTACGTTATCCTTGTAGCAATTTGCATAAATCCAATTTTACCGTAACTTTTCCTCATGACTGTCAAATACGAAGAACCTTGTCAAATTTTCATTTCTCTTGCATGTAACTGAAAATATCCAGGTGTAATGCCGAATAAAAAAGCAAAAATACAGTTTAAATTTAATATTTATTTATTGACCATCTCTTAGCTTAAGACAGGAAACATTTATAAAATAGCAGCTAGTCACAATAATAAAATTATGATAACATTTACAAAACGTTCTCTTAATTTACTATTTTCACGAACAATTACCTCGCCTCGTATGACAAACCGCCTGCTTACATTTCAAAAAACACATTCATATAAATAACTCCTTTTACATTCGCTACAAAATTGTAAAACGCGGGACCTCGAACATTTTGTAAGACAATTAGTATTTTGAAACCTTGTTTTAGGAGTCTCTTTTGGGCAAGTCTTATTCATTTATAAATTTCGATTTTCTGATATTATTGTTATCAAATGGTCACAGTGTCACCCGAATTCCCTTCTGATCACCGATTCGATTGCCCTCACAAGATTTCAAATATCTAAAGTATTAATAATCTCTCTAATATTCCAGGACTCTTTTTACAGTCAGTAACTCAGTACAAAATAAAAGTCTGTTGTTTCAATCAAAGCTCCGAAGATTTTACAACTCTGCATTTCAGGAAATCGATTTTACGGATTAACGATCGCATTAGGAACTGCTCCGAAATAAACTTATTCATTGCTCTTTGTTTACATTTCATCAACTATTACTTTACAAATCCTTAAAGGTATTAAGAGTAATCTGTAAAAGTATTATGCCGTCTAGGAATTCCACGAAGTATTTCGTCCGTTTTTCTTGGAATCGTATAGGTTTGATATCTAAATTCTGTGTTATAGTACTGTCGGTCATAGTTTTATAATATTGCACAATCCATTGTTTTTAGCTGCACGTAGATTGCTTGTTTTATTTACTGCTATTAATTACTGCTATTATTATTTGGTCGCTATATATTAACCTTTGTTAATATATAGCGACCAAAAGTCTATTTATTTGTTCTATTTTTTTCCTTCTCATTAATATTATTCTATTAATGTAAAGAGACTGTATGCACAAGAGTTTGTTCAATGTAAAGTTTCGGAGTGCACGATGACTCAATCATTTCAACTGATTCTGACTCACAGTCTCTGATATTGAAAAACAGCTCAGGGATTCTATTATTATATTAGGCAGGAGTGCCAAGATGTAAATAAAATGCCAAATAAGCAGAACTATTAACTTTATTCAGGTCTCAAGCTTACACGAAACCAATAAAATTATTTAATTGCTTTGGAGTATTATCAACACAATATTACAATTCTTTCAACACATCGTCTCGATGGCCCCGTCTCGCTCACTCCCACAGCGGGCGAACGAGACGGACACGAGTTTGATTCAATAATCTGATAGTCTGCAACATACTCTTCTTTTTCTTACATTTTCCGATCAACTCGATTGAATGACTAAAGCTAGAGGCTCGGTATTAAATTATTTATTTATTCTCTAAGAATCTCACATTTAAAGAGGTGCCACGTTTGAAACGACTCTAATAAATATTATAAAAATTCATCTAGTTTTGGTCCTTGTTGGTAAGAGAGAGAAATATCGAAAACTTCATCATTAAACAGAACTGTGTTGTTTTAAACTCAAATGAAACCCAGTTAGGTATAGGACAGTACAGTTCATTGTTTGAAAACTTGACATCTGTGAACTTTTCGACATAACTAACTCTTGGACCGCGTCGAGTCCGTACGATGGTACGATCAAACGTGGCAGTATTACGTACAATGAAAAATCTACTTATTTGTTAATAATGTGCGTTATCTCCAATTTAAAGTACTTTCTGCTTGCAAATACAAATTTAACAACTAGTGAACATAATTCATTGAGAATGCTATACTTTGTATGAATTTCATTTGTTGTAGACTTATACTTCACATCATGATCCCTAATAAGGGCAACAGCTAAGTGTACAAGCGCCTATCTTTATAAATTTTTAATAGGTACAATAATAATGATTATTCAACATTACATTCAACGTGTAACCAAATTATCAAAAGAAACATCTAATCGTCACAAATGGTGATCGAAAATCTAAATGCGTCCCTACAGTCGAGTAAACGACATTAAAATCCGGTTAATCCGTATAAAATGGCCAATATAGAAAAGGAATTAATTTTTTAAGCTTTTTACAAGCACAATATTCAAACAAGTCGGTTGGGGAAACTAGCACAAATACGACACACGGGCTAGGCTAATATCACAGGAGTGCTGGGAACGGTGCAGATACCCCACCCGCCGCCTGGCGAGCAATACCCCCCCTACCCCGCGCCAACGGCCGGCTCGCCCCCCGACTCGCCCCCCCGCGCGCGCTGACACCCCCGCGCTCCCCACCACTCTCCCCGTACCTATTTACTATTCAGAGGGGGCGAAACGGGCTACTAGCGATATATTTTGCGACAATTAAGATTTCAAAAGAAAAGGAACTCGCTTGTTCCGCGGATCAATTGCACAATCGACGATTGATTGCCTTCAACTTATTGCACAACCATTTGATAAGTAACGCTTTATTACACACAATCCCCCAACTTATAAACGTTATATAAAATTAAGCAACGTTCCGCATTCAATCTTCAGACAGATTTTTATACCTCCATTAGATAAAATTTATAAGTGGGACAATGCGGCTCTAGCTGCGATAAAATAAGTCAACAATGCACAATAACTCTCTAAACCCCAGAATTAACCCAATTAAATATCAAAATAATGGTAACAAAGCTTAATATGGTGATAAGCATAGGGTAACATTAAAATGTACAAAACAAAAACGTTTAAATAAAACTTAAAGCGATAAAGTACAACAAAACTCGTCCGAAGTAACTCTCGGACTTGTTAGTCAAACGTGAGCGTGAGCAAACGTTGGCGATTGGCCGCCAACGCTGGCGCATTGGCGCACATCACCTCGCTGACACGCGCGCCACTTTGCTAAGGAAACTAAAACCCGTCAAGTGTAGCCGATGACACACACACGAGCGTTACTCTTCACGATTCCATTTAAACACTATTAGTAAAGTCAGCAACGTCTATTTCATAAAATAACTCATTTTCTAAATTAATTTAAAGACTGGCTAGCCCCAACAATCTGAACTCTAATATGCGTATGTGTGCATCAAAAGCCACCGTTTCACTTTACTCAGTAACATTTAACCGATCCACAAAAGGCAGCATGAAATAATACTATTCAATTAAAACTAAACGCGAAGCGTGGAAGTTCTGTAACCGCTCATCTACGCAACCGTTCCCAGTCGATTTGCACTATCTCTTAATCACTAATTACTTTACAATACAATAATATAACATAATAATTATCGCTTACAACTATGCCTCCATATGAACCGTTAATCTTCCTCCGTACGCGTGACACATAGTGGAGCGTACACTCAGAGTCCTCTGTTCGATAAAAATGAATCGTTGAACACTAATTGGACCGCGCCCGTCGGCAGCGCCTGAGCAACTTTCACTAAATAATAAAAACACGCTAACAAAGTAAGTACTCTTCTTAAACAACAAAGAATTGGCTAAACGTCGACAGTCCGTTCCGGGTAACGTAAATTACAAACACGAATCAATAGTCCAGTGATTCTCGAGCCGCCGTAGTGGAGCGCGTGCCGCGATCTTCGGAGCGGGGCCGCTGCGGGCCCGCTCTCCTCGCGGCGCGCTGCGCGGTCAGCGACTCGCGTCGGGAGCACGCGAGCGACATAGCGCTCGGCTTACAGGGGAGAGTGGAGGTGCGCAGGCCGGCGCGGTCATGAGTCCAGCACAGTCAGGAGACCAGGGGGCAGCAGAACATCCTGCCGAGGCATCTGTCGCGCCAGCTGCGCGCAGCCGAGGTTAGCGTCACCTAATTCAGGAATGGCATCAAGCAGCGCCAGACATTCGTCCTCTACTGCTCGCCTTGCCTTCTTTCCGACCCATGAGTCATCGCACTCCTCCCTCGCGCGTCTCCGCCTCGCCTCTTTTTCTCTACGCGCCTCCTCGCTTAAGCGACAGTAGGTATTATTGATGCATACTGATCTCCGAAGGTCCCTGGCGGGATCCTCAATATTCTCTAACTTTTGCGAGCAAATCTCGATGACCCGCTTGCGCTCCTCATTAGCGCGTAGTCGCGCAGAGATCATGGACAGCTTAGGCCTGGTGGCGGGCTCGGTGCGTGACGGACCGAACATGTCGTCCTCGAAGGCGTCAGCGATCTCCGCGCCGCGTGAGTTCTCGCGCTCTTCTTGCGGCGTCATTCTGCAACAAATACACGGACACATTAGCACCTATTAGCGATACGTAAATTTTATAATGGAAACGAAATTAGAACGACCGGAAAGTAACAGCTACTTGTCTCGGAAAGAATAAATGGAATTGGCCGAAGAAAATTTTAAATACGGCTAACGTTGCACTAATTAATTAACAAAGACATTATGAATACTAAAACTGTGATCGTAAATGAGTCAAGGAGAAGCCCTAATTATTTCATAATAGCAAGTACTAGGTCAATACGAGAACAATGCATCGACGTCCGAACGGGCCAATCAGGTTCATAACTCGTTATAATCTGCTCTCCATTCGCAATCACACCAAAACGCACAACAGATATTAGCGAACAGATTTAAAGATTAAAAACACCTTGAAACATTTTTTCGACATCACCTACCTAAACGATAACTCAGGCGAAATGATGAAGAACCCTGACATAAGCATGATCAGCAATCCACGGAGACCTGGCCACTATAAAAATGGTTCCTCCAATGTCACAAAGTTCAAAACACTAGCACAATACAGGCGCGCAATTCGTCACTTTGTCCTCGACGACTATAAAAAAGCAAAAAGACACAAGTGAAACAAAAATAAATAGCGCGGTGAGCGGCGTGCGCGCAGCTCAGCGACCACTCGGCGAATGACAACATACCTCACTGTAGATAAGACATTGAAAAAGCCAATTGCGTCATGTACGGCTACATACGTATGGAGAGGAAACGGGTGACGTAGGCTGCACCGTCATTTTAGACGCTATTGCCTGACTAGTCATGACTCGCCGTACTAATTTGTTTACGGCACAAAAGAAACGGGTATTTTGGTAACTCGGCCAAAATGGATGCAAATTTATAAATCTAGCTGGGAAAGACTGCTGAACGTGAGGAAAAAGACCAGTTTCCTGATCGATAAAACAGAGCAATTTATTGAGTACTGCATGCTAATAAATTGAAAAAACCCACATAATGTGATCACAACAATGGAATAACCAGTCAAACGGTAACTTGACAATGTATAAAGATAAGCGTGTATTAATATTTGTAGTATGAGTCACAATGGAAATCATTTCAACTAGTAAAAGGTGGACGCATCCTTCAGGATAAGAAGAACGCACAGAGGACACTCGAGGTAACAATGTAACCCTCCTGGCTTTACAATTGCCTATGTTATGAATAAATGATATAAGGTTTGTTAACAAAATTACAAAAAAGGATCGTTGAGTAACAAAAACGTATATTTGGACAATGAGAAGCTGTTACGGAAGGTGTTGCTTTAAAATGTTGAATAATGTGTGATGTAAACGGTAGCTCGACCATAATCAAAAATTTGAATGAAGATTTCGTTTATTAAAACGAACACGAATGCTTAAATATAGGTTGGCAATGTTGGCGTGTACACAAAGTGAACTATCCGAGTTGCATACGATTATTAATCACAAAAAGGAAATATCAACATAATGAAACCACAATGCGTGTAAACTAGACATTTAATAGAAACCTGCTTGTTGCAGGATGAAACATGTTCTTTCACAATCTTATTATCGAAAAGGCGTTATTTGCTACGTGTTTTGGAGTCAAATTGCTTCTAACCTTGCTTTAAATCTAAAGCTTCTGTAACAAAACCCTGATCATTAAAAATAAGTATCATTCTTATAGCTCTTTGAATGCTAAAGTCGAGCTGTTCAGCGTTGTAGTTCCGTTGTTTATTCAAGGTAACTAGCAAACAACAAGATTTGCGAGTACCGTATAAATTACTACTTTTATTTGCCCAACAATTTTACTAGGAAAATATAAGCTCGTTGCAGTGTTGTAAATCAGCGACAATCAACCTTGTCATAAAACCCATCGTGATCTTTTAAATGTCCTTAAATTGTAGAAATTTGTTTTACTTTACCAGTATCGATATCAGATGAAAAGAAATTCAACGCTCATTAAAATGCCATGTTACTGAACAAGCGAGTCGTGTAATGAACGAAATATTAATTTCAGCATAAAATGTGACGTAACTTGAGTTGAAACAGCTAATATCAATGTTGCTAACTGTTATTGCAGATATCGCCAGCACAATTACTTCAATATGATGTAATAAAAACTGCAGCGAACGACTTGACACCACCGACCGTTTTGTATACCATGCATTTATTACAATTATCACTAGCATTTTTATTACTAGTTTCGTCTACTCTATTATGAAATGTTTGATTTGATTTTAGTGTTGAAATACAAAGGTAAGGTCATTTTGAGTTTAGATTGGGAGATTTAAATCAAGATATTTGTCTGAAATACAAGTATCTTGATTTAAATCAATGTAGTAGTATCAGACTGAATGTATATTTATTCACAGGCGGTCACACCATGGAAGACAGAAACCATTGTTTGATAAGGACTATAATATTAATCAAAAATATGAAGTTGCTGACATCATTTTGTTTACAAGAACATAGCTATAAATATCTGCCAGAGATTTCAAATTAAATGGCATCCGAACTCCATTTCCAATGAAACTAATTAACAAGGATTAATACCCATAAATGTGAATACACCACGGTCATGGTTTTATTTTTTTCGTGTGGCGAATGCGCGACGACACTGCACCGGGTTTTGCCGACCCCACCAGTTACGATCTAATAAATCTCACCCGCCTCGACCGACGCCACTGCCTACACTGCCTACCTGCACTTTCTTTTCTCTGTCCCACACGAGCCGGGGGCAACAATCCACTGATATGTCGCATACCACCATAATATAGGGGACTTTTTCTACCATTTGACATCGATGACGTTGACTTCTATTCCTTTTAGCATAATCATGTAAATGTAAACTGCTTGTTTATTTATGTAGGACATAATTCAACAATAAACATGTTAGTTATTTATGTAATCGACTCTCATTGCTTTCTTCAAATAAGCCACGTAATGGCAAGTCACGAGTAAAGTGAACGTATCGATAACTTTTTCTAAATGAAGATTGAATTATGATGTTGATGTTGTACGCTCTTTTCAAGCTGATAACACGTTCTCATTTTTTAATTTTCCTGTTGAAGCCCATGATAGTGTAGCAAGCAAGCAACGATGTAATAATATTGAAACGACGCGACGACGCTACATATTTCTTTCAAAGTTTTTTTTGCTCAATCACTATCGTCACGTAGGCGTTTTGATGGAGAACCTTTTACGGATTAGTTTTATGTATGTTACGATGAATTATCTTATGTAGGTGGGTTAATAACAATCAAATCAAAATAATAGTTTAACAATCTAACGTTTTCCTCTAATTCCTTCATCGTACACTTTCACAACAACACAATCTATGATGCCCTTAATTGCATGAGTGGTTATGACTTTGCGACGGAATCCATGGGAACACAATAATTCAGTGTTTTCTTTTGAAAACAATACAACTACAAGCAACCGCACTTAAGTTTTTCCTTATATGGTTGATGTTTGCCTTTATCGTTCATTGCTTATCGGTGAGCGGTATTTGATGATATGCCATGATAAGATCCGATCCAAAATCGTTTTTAGCTAAAGGTTTTTCTGCTTCAATTCAAAACAACTTTTTACATATGTTTAAGTAAAGTTTAAATGTTAAAATATCTATAGCTTTGTAATAATTGGCGTCAAAAACCAAAATCGTGTATCGTTCATATTGATTGCGTCACTAGTAAATTACAAACCATCGACAATATTACGTAAAAAACTTGTATACACTTATCAATCATTCTTTTCTTTTTCTTATTCCTGTCTTCATCTTAGTTTATTGGGGATCCATGCTAAATGTCTTTTTCCTCCATATTCTTTTGTCAGCCGTCTCGCTATCACTCACTAACTTATAATTTATTTTCAGAAAGATATTTATGTATATTAGCTTTTTGTAAGACCTATACAAGGTACCTACCTATTTTTTTCAGAATTTTGTAAAATGTCTAGACAAGCACCTAAAAGTAGGTTTTACATTTGACATTATTTACGGTCATGTTGAGCTTAGAAGAAAAAATGTCTCCAAAATAATAAACTTTTTAGAAGATAAAAAAGGAATTTAAGAAAACAGGTCTAATTTTAATTAATTATTTAGAGTTCATGAGACTGATACGCTCCGATATGCCAGCTGATTAAATCGATAGATTGCAGATATAAAAACAATATTTATAAGTTTTTAACATAATTATTGTATTAAAGGAGAACTTAGGCATTGAACAGTCAACTAACAATCGTTTTTGATTCACTTCAAACTTTTTAATTTATTATTCTTCAATTCCGTGGTGTTGCAACAACAGAATTTTCTATGAAGCATCATGATTTTTTTTAACAATAATTCGCACAATGATGACATCTTATGTAATGATAATGATCCCACAACGGCCAGTACCTTTCTAGGTCACAAGTTACGAATAATTAATTCAGTTTCTACTGTAAGAGTACTATTATTATGGAACAACTCGGCCCAACTTCCTGAGTCAAGATTTTTTCTTAATTTTGATAGTACTACATTGTTTGAACAACTTTAGTCGACTGACATAGATGCGGAGGGGTATTTTTTGACGCCTAAATTATAATTATAATTTTTACATTTTTTTTTTTTTGTACACAGTTAGGTATTTCAATTATTTAATTAAACATACGGGGTGGATGCGACATAGTGACATTTATTGAAACCACAGCTTCTATACATGGTAAGTATCTATTTCCACCGGATAAAAATTCTCTGGCGAAAAAAAAAAATCACGTTCTCCGAACAATTTGAACATTGCGATCGTGCAATTTGTTCGGAAGACGTGGATTTTTTTTCCTTAGTCGACTTGAATTTTTATTTTTATAAATCTGTCGTTGTCAGCTTAATAATATATTAAATTATTTAATTTGGAGTAAGATCATTGTTTTAATTTCTGAATTAGAAACTAATCTATAACAGCATTAACAAGCTGCTATTAAGTAAAGGTTGTTTGCTTCTAACAGCTATGCGTCACTCATTACAATGAAGTCATACTAAACGGAATTGTTGATACTGCAGAAATTTCCTTTTGTGTACACACGGCGAAAACAACTTGTATAATATTATAAACGTTATTGGCCTTAACGTGGAGTTTAAAACTATAGGAGACAGTTAGCGACCGTAAAACTCTGATACCAAGTGTAGACTAATCAAAATGGCTGTGTAATGTACATTGCGTGTTTGTAACTAGCTGTATATTACGTAGATAGTCTACAGCAGACAATAGATGCCGCTGGCAGCGAATAAATCACGAGTAATGGCGGCGTAGTTGACGCGCTTTTTAAACTTATTGACTCTGACTTACTGATACTTTATTTTTATAAAGCGCTTTAAATTGTTTGCTAATACTATTGTCGGTTTTTGCGTTTTTATCCGTGAAACTGATGTTTTTGTTTTCAAATGCTGATTTGGGCGGGCATTTTAAGACAAAACGTTTTTTGTGTCACGTAAACAATCAGAAGAAAAACATAAAATAGCTAGTTCGACAACACTTTATTAGCTCTTCTTCCACTTTACCAACAAAACTAGGATTTTGGCACGCTTCCCACGACAGTAAAGTTTATAATATTCCGTAGTAGAGAGGGGAATGTAGCGCTGTCTCTTTCGCGCGCGCGGATACCTGCGAATTATCATGATCTCCTATTGATGTGTTTGTAAAGAAAAGCCAGGGCAATCCGCATCTGTTTTTCTTTTTATTTACGTTTGTTATGTATTTTATTTGTTCAACTGCAGATTTTAAGTCGTGTTTCTTTTCATTAGTCACTGTTACAATAATCACATCTTATACCTGCTTATAATCAGCTGTTTACACTTAAACATAATTTATAAAGTATTTTTATGTCTTCATAAATTTTTAAGCGTTCCTTTACACGCTTTGATATTAACTTGGGTGGGGTTAACAGTGGCTTCATTTGAACCCTATTTAAAAAGCTCTGCCAGTTAAAAGTAATTCTACGGACACTGTTAATGCTCACAAAAAACACATATTTTTTGCAAATGAATACAAAGTATGTCAGATGCCACGCAATGTAACCGGCAGTGGGGGAATGGGAAGTTATAGAATATTAATGCAACGCTAGACGAATTTCAACACATCACAATTTACGCATAACAATCATGATATAAACAACGTTATTTATATTAATGAAGGTACATTAACTACAAAACAGTAGTAATATCATATTCGCTTTAGCTGCATTAGCAAATAAATTAAAAACCTAAGCAGGTAGCTATCGAATTCTAATTTCAAACCAAAATTTAACAAACTCACGAAAGCCCCTATTCTGAAAATCTCGCTAGTCGCATTCGAATACCATTTGTCACGCTCTTAAAGTGAGAGAGAGACAACAACATGGCATCTAACAAAAGGTCTCGATTCTACGAAATTAAAAAATAAGCATAACGTCTAACAACCAAAAATATTTGATGAAGTTATTGATAATCAAATATTTATACAAAAGGTTTCTCCTTAATTTGGTCGTGTCAATGTTGCACCGCCCTCCGAGAATGTTTAGTCGATAACGCCTTATTTCGAGTTATTCTCAATTTACTATTTACAATATTGTACGCGGATGAAACGCTGCCGCTCGCATTAATTATGTACTGCTTCACTGCATTACTGTTGGCAGATTCTGATAATTTAAAACTTTTACCAATATCTTCCATCCTTTGTCTTTCTATCTCTCTTAGACATATGCGTCTCATTTTATTTTTTCTTTTCTTACAACAATGTTTCACTTTTATGTTTTTATTCTTCTGTTGTTATTTATTTATTTGTATTACTAAACTTAGTTTCTAACGGCCATTAATATATCTTTAAAACATAATAGTTTAAAACAATGTTTTTAGAACAAGAACGGGTTACTAACTTGCAGCTGATTAATTAAATAACCAAATAAACTATTACGTGCTTACAAAAATATTTGTACACAACCTTACGTAAGTAATAGCAAATTATACTAATCACTTCTTTGTTACAATCAGAGAAAGTTAAGAAAAAAAGAATTAAATACAACTGATTTTCTTAATAAAAAATAATTACCAACCTGACAAATAAATCCAAAATAGGAACAGTCCAAAAAGTACTCAACACTTCAGTTTATTAAAATAACGATATCAATAACCATGATATGCCACGAAACAATTAATAAATCGAACGGTTAAATTAAACATAATGCCAACGAGGTGTATCACATAAAACGATCAAGTTAGCACTTGTCCAAACAGCCGAGCGACGAACGACGAGCGGCGCGCAATGCTGCTACATAACTAAATTGAAAGCGAGGCGCGCTCCAACGTGTGCGACTGACGGCTTCACACGCCGAACTGCGTCGGTTCCCGTACGTAAGTTGTGGTGATTTACAGAGGGCGCAGGCGGGCGGGCCCGACCATGGATGCTCCATGCCCCATGCTCCCCTAGCAAGGATACCTCATTATCCTCACTGTAATCCGTGTGCCTTTTTGATAATTTTTATTTATAGGGTGACACGGCTCTGACCCCTTTTGGAATATCTCTTTGCGATTACGTACTAAGCACTTACTTAAACGCCACTTGTTCGTTAATATCGGTTCGCAATCACGGAAATTCTAAAAGATACATTTTACAAACAACTTTCAACCCTGTTATATATTGCATTCCAACATCTTCAAAGGTTATGTATAAGTTAAAACAAAAATACATTCCATTTATTAAACGCACGATCACAAAAAAATATTGCCCAATTGGTATTCAAGGCTACAGAGCCACGATAGTAATTGTTGTTCATTTGCTGTACCGTATTTCGCTAGTATATACAATCAAATTAGAAACTATCTCAAACGCTGCATTTAAATATTTTGATAATTCGTAATTGGCACTTAGATATTTGGGTCTAGGTGATCTCATCGCAGATAACGCGGTAACTGCCGGGGCTGTTTAGACAAACACAAACTGTGATCATTTGGAAGCAGAAATTTGGTATTTTTTTTATTCTAATTAACAAAGGCTCTTAATATAATAGCTACGTTGAAATGTATGCTAGAAGCGTCAGTTTTCATTTTCTTTATTTCCCTGGCTATCAGTGTGTGAAGGAAAACACAATAAAACTGTTTAATGTACTTCCCTTGTTGTTATTACTTGTTATTTCACTTGTTAACTTCTCTTTAACAGTGAAAGTAAATAAAATAAAAACGATTATCTTCTATATTTGAAATCATGTCGATCTTGATTTTGCCGGATGTTCTTGATCCACATAGAATAATGCATGAGATCAATTAAAGGTATAAAAAGATTGTATAGCATCGACCTTAACAGAGGAGGATCACGCACGATATTATAAACATAAGCAGTCGACTCGCAAACATTTGCATTTGGTACTCATTTATTTTCTTGAGATCCATATTATTCGTTACATTGAGACAGATTGACATAGACAAAAACTTTTTTTTTTAATTTGTCATAGGTGACATTAAAAAGACAATCGAATTTTAAATGGTAGACTTTATGACCATTGATCACAAACGCCCCTTTTGTGGAAAAAACGAAGCCTGTCATCAAATGAAATCGCACCGTTAATAGTTACTACTACCTGAGAACTCGTTGCGGCCTTGCCCTCGCCCCGCGCCCGGACCAATACAAGCATGTGCTGTTAGAGTTTGCTTGACGTTTGGTGAGGAAGTCTCCACCTATTTTATTCCATTTTTAAACATTGTTTCTTGGGTCTTTCAAATTGAATCGTGAATGAACAGATCTAAATGTTGTTTGAATGTTTATGGACAACGCGGAGTATCAATAAGATGTCTAAGTGTTGTCAAGTAGATAATTTTTTAGTTTTTCAGTAAAAAATTGTTCTATTTAGACTTAATAATTAACGAAACAAAATTTAAATTTTTTGAAGAGTATAGTAGCGGACAAACGATCTGACCACGTACTCTTTATGAAAGAATAAAAAAACCACCATGAATGATTACTTCTCAAGTCTACAAGCAAGTTGACGACCCAGCGAGTTTCTACCGAATAATGGTCGAGATTTGAATTTGAATGAGAGCCAAGCAGTGACACAAGCAGATGTTAGATCGACCCTCAAACCGCTGTATTCAATCAACCATGAAGGTGCAACGCAACACTACGAGCAAAATAAAATAAAATTGTTCTCCTCTAATACTGATTTATCGATATTGCATTGTTTAATATCGATTACATTATTCAATAGGTCTTTATCTGTCACGAGATATATTTAAAAGGTTGACCCTCGGAAAGTATCAGCAGCCGACCAATAAAATTAAGGTCGGAAATATTTGCTCGGGCTAGAGAATGCGGAAGTCGGGAGCGGGCCGGTACGCATCGTAGTCGGTGACTGCTCCGCGGGTTAGTGTAACCCGAATATAGGAGGATGTCAGGTCGAGGTTCAATAATTGCGGACCGTCAAGACTTTCACCTTCGGCGCGCGGCCGCGGCGCCGCCAAGGCCACCGAGGCACCGTTCACCGTAACTTCCGCCCGCAGCCGCGCACGGGCCTGCCGCGGCCCGCGACACCGCCCGCTATACCGACGACGACGTCTCGCGCTTTTGCAATCACAATTTCGGAAAGCGGTATCGGTGCAACGGCCTCACTGTCTCACCTCGCCGCCATAGCCAGAATAACGGTCGGACGACGGACTCGCTCGCTCTTACGTAATGCTCTCAAGAAAATGACAATCGCCACTTTTTTGCAAACTGAAACGATTGATAGACTCCAAAACTTCAGAGATAACGGAAATATAAGCCGACTCTAAATTCAAAAGTTATTATTTGCAGTAATAACTGTAATAATCATAAGAAGTTATTGCACGAAGCGAACGCAGACGATTGCAACAGGCGGATTCTGAATGCGACGAGTTTAATAAAGGCACATAACAAAAACGGCTTATCGAAGCGTGGCGCTACACCTTTTGTTATTTCATTAGCGTGTGTGCGAGCTGCTGGTAAGCGGCGAGTGTGGCGACCGCTCGCAGCGGGCCTGCCTGCATGCGCCGCGGCCGCCTCGACGGACACCCGACCCATATTTACAGTGCACGTACTACGTACGCTGAGTGTACCATCTCATTCCGCTCGTTAAATCGATGCTTTTAATAGAGATGATGGCTCAAGACTCCATTATATTTAAATAAACGGGAGCGCCACGTGCAAAATGTTAACCTGACATTTAAAACATCTCGAGCCCACGATTGATGTCGTCCGACTAATACAATTCTGATAAGCACATTTTTGTTCAAGCAGCAAATTTTAATATAATGTCCATTGGTCGAAGCAATTTCAGCGAAAATTAATAAATACCCTTGTAAATGCCAGCGGTAATTGGGTATTGAAAAATATTGTAATCCATGACATGAGTAATATAGTCATTGTTAGAGTTTTTATTAGAGAAATTGACTAGAACGAAATGACATCACCTACGCAGCCAACTTAGCACATAACAGTAGTGCGACAAAAACCTCCGTAAACATAAGACAATGACCGATAAATTTTCGAGGTCACGGAGGAGCGCGGTGGACAGCGTACCCTAAAATTTCCTTATCATCAACCTATTGCCGTGACGCCAGAGATAGTGCACTTACGAATAACGTAATATACATATTATTAATATTGATAAAAGACAGCACCATTGGACAAAAGATAAACCAGCACAGATAGCGATATTTTTAACAAAAACATCTCAAATATAGGTTAAGATTCAACGGACATTTTTAACTCTCTCTGAATACGGAATAAAATGTATAGGTACAATCGCCTTTGCAAGATTGTCAGAAAAACATAAGATCAGTCGCACTTCCTTTGCCAATAACAATACTTTGGTACAAAGCAACAACGACAGGAAATGAACAGAATTACTTTTGTAGGCAACCCGAGGCGAAACTTGGATATTCGAGGCATTTGACTGTAATTTATCCAATACCTTGTAATAAATGCTATCTGTATCAGAAGTATTAAATACTTTTAGAAATATTTAGCACAGGTAGTATTGGAATCGTTCTTAGCATTTAATATCGTTAAACTGTGCACGGCAGTGTTGTTTGGAAATTTCCGTGAGACAAACAATACGCATGATCTCGATATGTTTTTCAACATTGCTCGTTGCGTTCAGATGTGTGACGAGAAAGTTATCGGGTCATAAAATAAGATGAGAAAAGATTTAGTAGAAACGTAAGCCAAATGGTGTTTCTGTGAAATATTTGTTCAAATTTGGGGTACCACAGGGTAGCATGTAAGGACCTATTGAATTTTTGTGTATACACCACATTAAAATTGTCTTGAAATTATTAATTAAATAAATATTTTTTTTCTTTTGTGCGGAGGGAATAGCTGAAAATCAGTGCTGTGCGTCATGCATAGCATAAACTGAGCTATATCCCTTGCTACACATAATATTGTTTAGTTTTTGGATTAATATTATGAGAGACTTAGCCTCAGTTTCGCCAGTTCCTGATAAGGTTCTAAATTGCTAACCCCCTAATAACTCTATATAAATTTGACATTTTATCCGTGAAAGTACCGAATAGGCCTATCTGGGATATGTGGGGTGCCTGTAGAGTTGGACCTAAATTAAGTAGGTTGTGGCAATATAAATAGTTGAAATGGTTTAAATTGGGTAACAAAATAGCTGATATATGTATAGCCTAAATTTGTAAAAAAATACTATTTTAATGCATATTTATCTAATAGTAACTATATATTAAGAATAAGCATTGCCATACAACGTGGCAATGCTGCCAGCCTTCTGGGCACGATGTCGGCATTTGACATCGATGCGGAGGAGTTTTTTGAGGCTCTATAAAGTTTTGTAAATATTATACTATAAGTTTTTGTAGGTTTGTATATTATTGTATATATAAATAAGAATTTGAAACAAAAACATAGTAACTATTTAATAACAGATATGGCCAAGCATACATTTCCGTTGACTTGAATCATTCGTGATCAGAGACAAACTTCAGAAAATTTTTAACTTTTTACACAATTTTAAACATTATGTCCATTTTTAACCGACTTCCCAAAAAGGAGGAGGTTCTCAATTCAGCCGGTATGTTTTTTTTCTATGTATGTACATCGATTACGCCGCGGTTAATGGACCGATTTGCGTGATTCTTTTTTTGTTCGACGCGAAATAGCTAATAAATAAATCCCATAAAAATTTCTTTCAGTTTGGTCTAGCAGTTTTTATTTTATAAGCATTATTTGTATTTGACGTCGGTTTTTTTGTAAAATTATTTGTAATAAAAACATTAATCAAAGTTTTTCAGAATAGTGGGTAAAAAGCCCGTTAGAAGTAAGTCAATTATTTTTAAAATTACCCTCTTGGTTCCTCGCGTCCTGTCCAAGAAAATTTACCTGCACATATTTTTGGCTTCCACCTTTGGAGTTATTATAAGTAGTCACCATATTTAAAAGTAAAAGTAGAGCATGCTAGGCAACAACCTGCGACGCTATAGACCTGACTAGGCTAAGAAGACACCGGGAAGCCTATACAAAGGGATTAAATCAAATCGGTTCAGTGAACATTCAGGCTTACATACTTAATAAAAGCAAATCTTTTGTAAATAAGATTGAAATCGATTTAATGATCGATATTCTTTTGTTTTACCGAAATTAAGACAACGACTATAGCTTGGCAAAAAAAAAGTAAAACATTAAGGCGTCACTGTGCGTTATGTATGGCAACCCAATTACAAATTACCACTCAGCACATTAAATAAATAAATATCTCACAACTTACACTCAACGCCATCTAGTCCCAAACTAAGCAGAGCTTGTGCTATGGGTACTAGACACCTGATACTAATAAATAAATATGTACTTTTCTTTTGTAAATACATACTCATTATACATTTGAATTTGAAATAGCAAAGAAATTTTAAACTAATCATGATCTATGTTAAGCAGATATAGTATTCGTTTTAGGACATTTTTGACTATTAAAAAAATAACAGTATTTTGTTATAAATTACGATTAATAATATTGTAAAATAACTGCTATTCGTTGAAGTACTTTAGGAATATAACTCTATTATTCTTGTTATACTAATCATGGATACAATACCTACTTAAAGCAAATATGAAAATAGAGATATTATAATTAAATTTAACTCTTTATATTATTTTTAACTAAGTATGCAAATTGCAAAGTAATAAAAATATAATTTTTCTTCGTTTTCGTTCTCTAATTATAGTATTTAATAAAACAGTTAAATGTAAACCCGTTTACGTTATTAATTGACTGTATTATTCAAAAATATCTATGTAATACAAGGCAAGTCATCAGAGCACGCACATTATAAATTAAAGAAATATTCAAGAAACAGTTGGAAAAATTATAACACCGGCTGGATTTAGGGTCCTGGCCAGAGGCGACCGTTGCTTAGTGGATAAAGCTGCCCGGTATGCAGAGGTCACTTTCAAATCCTACCAGTCCCATAATTTTTTCAACCGTTTCATAATATAATTTGCTAAGCATAGCTAAATGCTAATAAAAAATCAATAAGAAAATTCACAGATGTCATACATAAACGTATAAATGTTCTACGGTTTAAATAATTAATCTATCAATCAAAATAAATTAATAGAGGTATTATGCGGAATTAAAGATTTATTATCGACTGTGTATGTAACAGAAATGGATAACGTTTTTTAATCATAATCCAAAACTTAATACTAAGGAATTTGTTTGTTTGAACACTTTAATCTCTGAGACTACTGATGCGATTTGGATAAATCTTTTTGCAATAGATAGCCAATTTTATAGAGTAGGCTAAAATTTATTTAACATAGCGCTAAAACTCACGGGTGCGTAGCAGTGACGTTTAACGGAGAGAGCGTACTTTATAGATTAGATAGTTACGCAATATCTAATCGTACCGTTATGATAAAGAATCAATATTGCATCAGTTTCTAACAGTGTAAATAGTTTTTACTGCAAATAAAACGGCATAGGATCCAAATAGATTTTAATTTAAGAGCCGTAATTGGAACTTTTTAAGCAGATTCTAGCTTCGCAATCAACGATCTCTAGATCGTTGTTCGCAATGGAATAATCGCATCGATATGTAACGTATTTGTTGATTTCTCAGATGAGATTTCAAAATAAAATACATACTTCTTGTATTTATTAAAAAATAAACCAACAGATTTAAATTTCGAATGTTATTCCGTCAGTAACATTTTTTCTACATTTAAATTATTCAAAAAGGCCCGTCATACTCGGTGTGTTCATTGCATTGAATAGCATTTTCGCTATGGCAACCTCAGTAGCAGTTTCCACAGGCGGGTCTTCGACTTGCCCGAGTAGCGACTGGTTAATTAATGCGCTGTACGAGCTCGCAAATCACTATGATCACTATCGCTAACTTTCTGTTTCAACAGAATTATTGAAACTCAGAATAAAGAATTTTAACACCTTTACTGTTGCACAGACTGCATTTTATGTTGCATCTAGTGTTGTACCGTTACCCTATGATATTGTATAATTTTGTCAGAAAGTTTTTCCATTAATGGTTTACACTTTCTCTCGCCTTTGCACGTACACTATCGATCAGAATTTGATGTCCGATGTACTATTCTGATGTCAGTCAAGCGTCTGACCCACAATTTTTTATTTGATAACTAATCTGTACGGTTATTTTATTTAACCTCGAAGATGATTGTATTTAATTTATCTACATGAATAAGTATCATAGATACACGAAGCTATTAGAATCAGTTGAGTGTCGAACAAACCTAGGTACGGCACGGACCAAAGTTTTTCTAATTTATATGCGTTCACGTAAGGTTCAAATTATCGATCAGGGGTATATATGCTGGCTGGTAAGCATGTAATACATCAATAAATGAAAATGCATAATAATGTGTGTTATAGTTACTGATTGTAAATAATTTACCCTATTTTACTCTACGTATACGTTATATTATAAAAACGGTAATCCGCAAAGTATACTGTATATGCAGTGGGGTATCCGTATTCTATAAGTAGGTAATTATATAGCCAGTGTGCATTGCATTACCGTTTACATTGATAGTGAGGTGATTACGCCCGATTCCCGATGTTGAACAAAAACAAAAAGTCTTGATAGCGTGTGGGCGAGAACGCCCGAAGTGCACACGAAAATACTCGAGCGGCTTAGTCGTGTCGTGACACCGATCCGCGACGAGGCTGAATGACGTGGACGCTCGAGTCCTTGATTATTAAAAAATCAAGTTACAGTTAAGTTTGTCTATGGTCGTTGTCGATGTTTGAGTTTTATTTGCAGTAATTACTCCTTTGTTTACATAATTTAAAACTCAACATAATTATGTATATTATATAAAAAAAGAAGAATTTCGTATGTAGCTAAACAAAATGTTGTAATATTCTTATTTCAAATTCTTACGTTGTAAGCATTGCAAAGTGACGCTGTTTGATGTTAAATTATGCCACTGAACAATTACTAATAAAACTTAATAATCACGAAGTAAATGATATGTTATTAATATTCATAGATAGAGCGATAATATACAAGGTACTTTAATAATTTATGGCGCTCTGTCTCACTAGGTGTAGTACTAATGGAATTATTTATAATTTATTATCCATGGTTTTGACAACCCCCAAAAAAGTTAAAAGAAACACCGTGAAGTGAAAACGTAAAGCATTTTTACTACAAGACTTGCACTTTTTGATATGCGTTCTACTTACTGCATCCGTTCTACATATTAACAACTAGCTTCCGCTCACGGCTTTGCTCTTGTAGTATTACAATAAAAAGTAACCTATATCCTTTTACAGGTCTTCAGCTATCCCGATACCGAATTTCATCAAAATCGCTCCAGGCGTTTAGGCGTTAAACGAGACAGACTGAGTTACTGCCGGATTTATACAATTTATTTAGGATTATGAATAGGATAATATATGTACATACTATAATAAAATTTAGCCTTATTCCTCAGAAACTTAAATATTAAGATTATAATCCAGCAGCATTTAACAATAAATCTAGAAAATAATTTCATAATATCTATCCTGAGCAAATCAAATTAATTATCAAACTCAAGTTGCTCTGAAGCTATTAAAAAGATGAAAAAAAGAAATCTTAACGATTAAATTCCCATTTCTTTTTACTCGTTATTCACATCATAACAAAATATAACGTAACATCAATGGCAACCGGAATTGGGTCCATTTCACATTTTCGCGTTTTCGCGCAATTTCCAAATCCAATATGGCGTACTATTACCGTTACGGAATGATTCGGCGGCAGTGTAAATGCAAACAATGTATCGAAATATCCTATCAGGTAAATAGTAACTAATCTAGGATAATTATTTGTCAATATTAGGACGTCAAGCGTGATAGTACGCGATAATTGCTTATTTTTTTTTAAATGTTACATGACCACGTTTTTTCGTTTTTTTTTCGTCATTCTATAAAAGCTGAAAGTTTCCCTGTTTGTGCCTCTAATAGAGATAGACTCTACTAGAAACGATAACTAGTTTTAGTTTGCTGGCAACTGGCAACATTGTCAAAGTAATGACGTTTCATCTAAACAAAGCTCCACCATTAGTTCACGATTTCGAAGATTTTAAATTGGGTTGCGCTGATTGGTTGATTTGTAATTTAGCTGTTATAAGAACGGCACAGTGTCGCCCCCATTATTTTCTACTCTGTTTTAAACCTAGCTTATATTTTGTGTTAGGAATACTCTAAATTCGACGGCAACTCATTGCTAAAACTTAAGAATGTCGCCTCACTATTTATTGTATTTTATATAATTTTATACCGCACTAACAGTACGCAACATTAACCTGTATGTGTAGGTATGTGCTAACGACACTTTCTACGCGAAATAAGCAGAACATACGTACCGTATGCAATAAGTAAAGTTGTAGTCCATCGTACACATGGCTACACTTAAATCTATACATTTCCAGGTAAAGCTGGTCTCGCATTGTATAGTATTCTCGTACAATGCGAGACCAGCTTACACTGGACATGTATAGCTTGTTATGTATCCGTGTGTAAGTACCACGATAACAACCGTGTGAGAATATCACAGATATAGAAGTGAGGTATGGAATGAATGTAATATTAGAGGTTGTTGCATTGAGTTGGAGCTCTGCTGGTTATTCAGAATAATGGTTTATTTATAAAATACTTCTCGAAGTTCACAATATTAATTTAAAAAGTTCAAATGGCATAAATAGTTAAATTGCCTTTGCTATGCAGTTCGCTCTGAAAAACTAATTCACCAATTTTTATACGAAATTATGAATGACTGTGTAATTCGTATACAAAAAATGAATAAAAATTTGGAATGGATATTATCTAGAGATGTGCCAATTAGTCGGCTTTACTATAAATGTAAATAGTCAAGGATTAGAAGTTAGAAGTGCTACATGACTTGTGCCGCTTTGTAATATACTGCATATGGTGGTGCAACGAACAAAACGTAATAATAAGTATAAAATCGGTTTTAAATGCATTTAAAATTTAAAATGTAACCGATACTAATGATCGACCCCGCCGATTACTTGGCAACGCGACTTGTCGGCCACTTTTGTAGTAGCCGAAAACTCAGCCGAACCCATCACTAATACTAACAAACAATAAAAAAATTAAACTGCTTTAAAAGTTGACCAAACATCTTTAGATTCCGACTGATTAAATTTTGATATTAATTTGTCATTTAACAATACTTATCATTTTAACTGAAATAAAACCGTTCTACGCTGGTTTGGTACCGATACGGTCCGTCCGACCAACTATATAAATTTGAATAAGTAAGTAGGTAGGTATACATGATTAGTGCAATAAACTTTCCGTGGGTCACGTCGCGACTAAAACAATAAGTAGGTATTCCAACCATGTCCCATAAACAATACATCATTCTTTATAGTGCAAACATAAATTAATCCTAAAAGGTAATCTGTAAATTACTGATTTTACAAGAGTACTAACAAGGGTCATTCACATTTACAACGAATATTTAATTGGCCATAGACAAATAGTAATGAGCTGACGCGAGCGGACCATAGACTATTAAAATTTTAATTATCTGTGCAGTGAGCTTAGCCAAGTGGCGGCAAAAACTAAAATATGTAGAGAAATAAAACTATGCATCCTTTTGCAGTGGGACATACACTAATTAATTACAAACAAGTGGAAAGCTCTATCTACCAAATATAGATATTTTTATTTGGTAGCTCGCTAGTACTATGTCGCTAGTCTGAGCCCGTGAATTGCATTTAGTTAAATATTTCGGCGCCGCAAAGAGCGGAGAGCAATATTTTTGCTTTGAATTCGTGATATTTAAACATATTAAACCCATTTCATACAATAAGAGAGAGGCCTAATGAAAGGGACACTAATCTTCATAAATGACAGCGTCATTAGAACAAAGGTTATTCAACTCATACGTAAGAAAATCAAAGATTTGTTCATAGATAAAAATATTTTGGTGACGTACAAATATCTTAGTGTGACTGTTGTACGCCGCAGAGCCATGAAAACGTAAAGGTATTTTTAGAAATCAATGTCACTTTGAACAATATTTGCCAAGAGTCAGTGACTTGATTGCGTATTATTCATAATATCAGCGTAAATAAACACATCTTATCCCAGTTGTCGCCTCATTAGGTATTTTTATGTAACATTGGAATATCCAACGGTTAAAGAGTTTTAACCGAACGGTTTTCCCTAAATACTGAACGTTAATTCGTTGCCCTGAAACGTTTTATTTTACTTAGGTAGGTATTCATAATTTACATTTCTGAACGCGAGTGGAGCTGTCAAAAGTTGTTCGTCAGGTATAAAACAAAGAGAATAAAACTGATTCTACAACCGTGTCTGAATTCTAAACTGGTATGAATTCCTTAAATATGTTGTAACCTTAGCTTCTTTAGATATTGAATTCTGGACAGTCTAATCCCATCAAAAAAATTTACAATGCACAAAAAGGGTCCAGTTTTGCTACGAACGTAATTCTTCTCTGTTGTAAACAGTTGAGAAATGGAATATAAACAAGTCCGGTAATCCAGTTCCTTGAACTAGTGACTTGGCAAATACCTACATTGTAAAGGTTTTTTAATGGAATTTTATCTGTTTTTGTAGGTAGATGTGCACACGTTTGAAATATTCTTAAAACGAAAATCATAGCTTAGGACGTTGAGCCGAAATTAGGTAATGAGGTAAGTAATAACAGATAACGGAAAAAGAAACATGTTTATTATTTAAAAATAATGGGACATTTATAAAAATCGCGATAATTAACAGCCTGAGACGGACTTTCCGCTCCTAGTACTAAAGATATTTTCTTTTTCTTTTTTTTTTGTTGTGTAAGCCTGGATACTCGATCTTTAAACTCTGGCCAAAAATATGATTATTCGCTGCAACGCCATGCCGTGCCAATATCAAAAAAACATAGTAATTTTTTTGCCCCTATGAATGTCAGAAATGCATACATAATTTATGTATTTATGTGTGTAGGTGGAGACGCTTTAAATAGAATAGACAACTAAGCCGTTCTATCTACTTCTACTTATCTCTGGTATTTAGGGTACATAATTCAGCAAATAATTTCGAAGTTTGATGTCTCTTTTTGAATGTAAATGGAAATCAAAACCATACAAATAGAAACATAAAATACTAGTAAACCGCAAATTTTAGGACGTGATGTTTAAATCTAGCAACACTCTTCACCTAATTTTCCTCTTGATAAGCCATTTATCTCGGTATGATTGATACTATAATTATAATATTCAAGTTGAAAAATATTTGATTCGAACCTGCACCACAAGGGTAAACGCCCAAGGATTGTTGATGTCCATGGGCTGTACTCCACTTACTATCAGGTGGACTACACGTTCGTTCGCTGAGGGCGTAGTATTAAAAAAAAAAAGTCTAAATAACTTTGAAACAAGCAAATTTTACGTGTGGTGAATTTTGTAGCTCTTTATTTTTGTTTACTGAAACAAGCCATGTAGTCAATTCAATCCCAAAGGTAATACGTTTTCAGATAATATCCGGCGTACGGAAAGTCAATTAGACAAACAATATTGGTGTCATGTACGTAACTATGTAAGAACATGTAGGTCCATTTCCCTATGGGCTTAGCCCAAAATAAGGACCACTATTAGTTTTCAGTACCTATTAAAGACATCCTGAACCATACTTATTCTACTAGGTATTGATCAACGCTTATTCTTAAATCTATTGCGAGATAAAAATAGAAGGCGGTATTCTTTTCATATACCTTGCGGTAAAGACAGTAGGTTGTTTACAATACATTGCCAAAGACAAAGACCTTTTTGGTCCCACCCTCCAATAGCTACATGTAATACGTTATTTGACAGGTATTTTTAACTGATCAAAAGTTATTATGGCAACAAGATCCAAATGTCTGTTGTGAGCTGTGCGTTCTCAAAAACTAGTTACCTACTGCTGCCATACCAGCTTAATTCTTGAACAACAGCTTGTTTCACCAACGTAAACCTTACTGTCTCGCTCCTGTGGGTTATAGCGTAATGTTAAATAACCTAAAACCTTTTTTAAAACTGAAATAAATAATGCAAGAAGAACTATCTAAATGCCAACCAGTAATGATTTTCATTTAAATTTGATTACAATGTTAAACTAAGATGAGTAATATAATGTAATTAACTCTAGAAATTTGTTTGTTTGAACGCGTTTATTTTTAGAATTGATGATTGCATTTGAATATTTATTTTTAAATGAATAAGTTAATTATTATACTATTTACAGTTTTAACTATTTAAAACAATGTGGTCAGGAGCGATGGAGTATTGTTTAACGTAGGTACCAGTTGCTAGTATTTGTGAACGCATAGCTCAAAACGGAATAACATTTAAAGATGACGTTGTAGTTATTTTTGTTCAGCTCAAAAATGTCCAAAGATATAACACATGTATTTATTGCATGGGACCAGATTCCATACAAATAGTCTATCTCCTTTAATCGGTAGGTATTTTTAGTATTTATTGTACTAAATTCCTCTGAAAATAAATATATTTTAATTTACTATAATTTTTTTAATCGTAAGTTAAACCATTTTTTTATAATTAAAATAATCAATTAATTCGATATTTAATAGTAGAAAAAGAGTTTAATAGTAGTAAAGTAACATATTATTATACTTCATTTGCGTTTGCACTAATTTCAGCAATCTCTATTTAATTTTTCTTTCTCAAATAAACAGCAGAAATTGATATTTAGTTTCATGGAATTCGAATTTCAAATTGCATCGTAGTTATTGCTATAAACTAGGCATATTTTTTTAAATATTGGGAACTCTGACATTCCAATTTTGAGATGGATTTAAATAATAAACTAATTGATAACTTCTTGATGGTTGATACTTCTTAGACTCAGATATTATATTTCATAAGTGTATGAGAAAGGCTTAGAACTTAAAATGATTGTCTGCCGCTAAAACGTTCTAGTTCATCGCGTAAATTTACTTTGTAATTTGCGTAGAATGTCTGGATGGAGTCTGGGAGTGATCTAGACCCAGACACAGACAGTTGGCGCACCGTGCCAGGTTCACTGCACTAGCGATGGTCTGCGTCACTTCAGTCTGGACAAGTAACTTTCAATTTCCAATGTTTTATTACCGTCCTTAATAAGATACTGTAACTACTAACCATGCGTCAACCAATCAACTGATAACCATGAATAATAGAATATGTATTCACGTTCGCGTATTTTACTTTGTTTTTATCCGGCTTTGGGCACATTAAGTCAATGTTGGAAGGCTGTCGAGCACATTTGAATATAACTCAATTTCCCGTATTCTAACGCCCACAAAACCACCAAAAATTATCTACACATATTATGATCAGATAAATATTGTCAAAAAGGCGGCATTTTAACACTGCCTATTATCTTCTCTTCAACACCGTAAATTAAACTGGTAGGTACGAAATGCCGGACGAATCAGTCGACTTGTGGCGCAACGCGGCTGGTTTCCAAACTGTTGGCGGATCGATCGAGCGACTCGTCGCGCGATTGCAATCTGTTTCCTTTGTCCGGAACGGAGCACTCGAACCGATCGGCGGATGAGTCGCGCCGCTAGTGACATCTGTGAATCGGTTGGGTAGGGAATCTTTATGAAGACTGGTATCGCTTCAAAGATGCTTGTGGCAAGCATGTGGGGTTCGACGGGGCAGGTGCGTGTATGGCACGCACAGAAGTACTCTATTGAAAATTGGACGCTGTGTATTATTTTTGTAACCCGATGATAGCGATTTAATTTCTGATTAACATTGGTAATTATATAGTAATTATCTTGATTACATAGAGTTAAATAGAGTGTTATGTCACCTAATATACTCTGTGCCTATTTAGAATAGGTATCTAGATATCATATAGGTACATTTTGGTAGAGTGACTTTATCTGTGGTAGAGTCGCCATTACAGCTGATAAACAGCGTTTCATATTTAGCTTTGAAACGTAAGCAATTAACGGGTGATACAAATAAAATAACATAGGTAATATAATCATTATCAGAATAGGTAATAAGTGGAAATAATTTACGCATCGTACTAAAAATTAACTGAATACGCCCTTTGATAAATACCACGATATTTTGTAAACATTTCCACTTATTTCCACGTTTGATGTCAGAATGCTGAAAAACAAACATTTTATTTTATATTTTAATACCAAACCAGGTATTAAAATATAAAATAAAATGTGTAATTGAATTTTCGGAATGAAAGTAGTCTTTCTTTGTAATAATAATAAATATTTTGTCATTAATGTAGAAGGACAACAAATAAGTGCTTAACGCACTCGTTAAAGGCTCATTAGTAAACGACTATTTGTCGATGATAGATAGATAATTATTACGGTTGAGAGTCTACCTTTATAATCTGTGGCAGAGTTCTGCTCCGGCAGGTATCGACGTATCATTCGATATAATTATGAAAATTCACCGAAAAACGCTCACTAACTAGGGCGCCATATTCTATTCAGACAGATTACGCGAAAGTAGTTCGAATTCCGAACGCTCGGTGGTGGTGTCGTAAGTTTACGCGACCAAGCAAACTAGAGCTCTAGTAAATCAGTCGGCGTCCTCCACCGCGCTCGAGTCCCTCAGCGGCGGGAGGGACGTGGCCGGTCTACGGAGACCGGTGATCGACTAAGTACCTTTCACGATCTTGAGGCGCGTCACTTTCCCCGCTCTAGTGAGTTTTTTCGAACGTAACAACAACACGATTACATCAATATCGCATGCGGATCGTTCCGCGTGTACACTGCACCTGTGAATCGGAACGCATCGTGGCTGTTCATCGCGATGCCTTTGCTTATTGTTTATTTATTTATTGACGTTGACAATCAAGATTAATAGCCATCTTCGTGAACGAACGGCCGCGTTCATTATGACATGACGAGTTTATAAAGAATGTTTCGGTTTCCTGCTCTGCAATTAGTTAGACAGAACGGTGGTGTTACGAGTCCCGAGGGGACAGGTAGCGATATTTTTTCCAAGGTTTCAACTTTTTAAACTGTCATTGAATTAATGAGTGCATAGTTAACTTAAGGACGGCAAGTTAAATTTAAACTCACACGATAAATAGTTTGCAAGTAGATGAGTACCTGGAATGAAATAAAATATTTATTAAAAACATTACTCTCGTCTATGCATAAATTACAGAGTTTTCCTCTATGGTTGCTCAGCTTTGAAGCGTGTAGTAATAAAGCTGAAACACGGGCTAGAGACAAATTGTTGTAGTAGCATTTAATATTAAACTGAACTAGACATGAAAGACATTCTAAACGAAAATATTTATTTAAGGTTTGCAGAATAAAGCTAAAGCATTCAAATTATTATTTATTAAACAAACATATTTAATTAGTAGGAATATTTCTCAGTAAACAATTATTTGTAATGTCAGACCTCAATTAAAGCGCCACCTAGGGCAACAGCCGTTGAAAAATTACACTTCGTCCTTTTTTATTCAAGAGTTTCTGATCCTGCAGAGAAGATACAGTAGCATTGGAACAAGCAAAAATATACCATAACGACCGAAATGTAAGGTTAAATATTCCGTACTTGTCGTGCAGACAAAACCTTCAAGTCAGAGGTACAATTTCGGGAGATTATTTTCTGAGAAGTGCGTTGTGTATCACAGAGTACATTATGGTCAAAGTACTGTATTCTGTATGATACTTTACTTACATGTATACGGACAATAGATATTAAATTATATTATTTTCTTATTCATTTACTCTCGCATTTATTAAATTTTTAAATACAAATTTTGAAATATAAAATTCTACATTTTTAAATATAAAATAAAAAAAATATAAAAAATTGTACTCAACCGGCATTGGATGCAGGGGCCAAGCTACCAGTGTATAGGGCTCCAGAGAGAGTAACAAAAAAAAATACATTATATCTAATGGAAGGAATATTTAAAGTAAACACCGCTGACACCGATCAAATAATAGTGAGGTAATAATTATACATAATAATTTTATATCTATTGTCCGTATACACGTAAGTTAAGTTTAATAATAATTATATATGCAATGCTGCTTAGGTGTCTATTTATTGAATGTGATAAGATAACGCTATAGTTTCGCAATAACTGTAGAATAACTGTACCATAGAGGTTAGTACACTGCGGAACTGTGACGTCATTAGTAAGTTTGGATCACGCAATCACTTATAATTTCGTCTTTAATATCCCTGCTGATATAATAAAGTAGTATTATTTTATTAAATGATAACAACACTGGCACTAAAAAAAAAACTACTACTACTTTCACTAAAAAAAACTATTCCATTTTTTTAAATACCGCGAGTGAAGTCCTCTATTAGTCTGTCACTCGTAATGTAGCGACAGTTGTCGAGTGCTCGCGATCGTAGGAACCGTCACGGACTCGCAGCGTAAGTAAAGAAAGCATGGTGACGTTTCGTGGCGCGCCGCAGTTAGCGTCACGGATGATGAATCGCACACGGCACGCCTGCGAATGCCCGCTGTACGACCCAGGCTTGATAACTGTTAACCTAACTATAACACAACTTGTGTATAGGAAGCGGTTTTTATACGCTAGTTTTTTACCATCTGCTCTAGTGGACACTAAATAAATATTTTTTTTAAACTATTATAGTACTTATATGAACGTTTGAGATAAAGGATTGGAACTAAAGTAATTTAAATTCTCAGCATCAAAAGTAAAATTAAATATTTTCTACAATAAATATTTTCTTTGAATACGGTTCAGTTTTTTTACAGTTAATTTTCAAAATAAATACAAAAAAGATCAAATACACGGCGTTAATACTCTAAATACTTAAAACAAATTTTAGATACAATTTGCATTGCATCAAGACTAAAATTAGAGACACAACTGCCTCATTCATATAAGTTCATAACATATAAAAATAAAAAAATAAAAATAACAGACTTAGAAATACCTTGAAATAGTCGGATAAATAGTTCTTGAAGTCTGTGCTGATCATTTTCTTACTTGCACAATTTATAAGCACCGACTTCAAGAACTATTAAACCGACTTTTTGCATTATTTAACCCTTTTTTATGGTTTAACTTTTTTTCAAAATAGTTTTTATTCATCTCTTTTTTTGTGAAGTATCTTTGAAGTATCATGGTAAAGACCATGAACCATTTTCCTTTACGACTGCTTGTCCAGCACTTAACAAGACAGGTACATAAAACGACTTATCCCATAAAGATTTTTTTCTTGCTCTTAACTTCTAATACGAATATACTTCAGTAATATTCATGTCTCGCCCGAGGGCTACCCTCAATTTCTCTAGGATCCTATCATCAAATCGTGACCAGATGACCATGGGACTACATAAAAACTATACCCTCTCATACAAAAAAGACTTTTGTATGAGAGGGTATAGTCTAGGCGTTTTCGTGTAATCTTATAGAGAGAATAAAAACATACAACCGCTTTGAGAAACTCCTCCTTTTTGGAAGTCGATAAAAAGTAATTTTAATTTTTAGTCTACAATAAAAACTATACATAATAATATTAGAATTGAACGATCAATAATAATTAGTAATTGGAGTACCTACCATTTTTAAGGCCGTAATTATGAGTAAATTAACCATGCAAATTTCAATACTAAGATTAATATTTTTAATATGAACATACGGTCAATTAATTAATATCCTTTTAAACCTACATCGTACTTACTAACTCGAAATAGACGGCTTTTACTTAATTAGTAATCGATTTAATTCTACCTACGCTTACTACACAATGGCGCAGAATAAATTTTAGCTTCAGCAGAACTACAAACCACTTACCATATACGTATCTTTTATTGCCTTGATAGCTTTCATTAGACATTTGCAGATTTAAATAAATACAGAACAAAATAGTTTTAATTAACTCGAATAGATTTTGTATAAGAAGCAATAGTATTTACTATTGCTTCTTAGACAAAATCTATTATTTTAATTTATATCTCAACATAACCAACATACTTTTGGGGATTTATAGAATCCATATAGCACGATAAGGTGCAATATCCTCGCTAACCGTAGCCAGCCGATCAAATGTCGGAACCAATTATTGAGCGATCAAAAACCACCATAGCAATCGACCGCTTTATAGAATACTCCCCTTCAAACTATTTATGAAGATGATATACTGGCAACTCTGAGATTTAGTGATTTAGTTACATAATCTATGCTCGATCGAGAGCGGGCATTTTGTTCCATTCTAATTGTTTTTGGTTTTTGGCTAGGGATGTAAGACGCAACTTTAAAACTTAGTTTAAATGCCGAACATTTGTTTACGTATAAATATCGAATGAGTAATACTGATGATCTTTTGTTTTGAGTTGTATTTTCTTGCTCGTGGCTTTATTCAAAAGTTTTAGATTTAAAACACCTTCCTAATTTATTAAAGACAATCATGCGAGACGAAATGTTTTAATGTCCCTGGAACAAGTTCGTTGATAAATAGGTGAAAGCTTGTCGTAATCGATAAATGAACCGGATGGTTATTAGGCACGGTTAGCAAGCTGGCTTATTAATTTTTAAACCAACCTTCCGTCACCTCGGTAGGTTCTTTCTTACCTATTTGAAGCTTATAGAGCTGTAACCAAATAAATTATTCATCATAAATAACTCTTCCGATAAGTATACAAAAGAATTTTCTTTTTGAGACACGCTACGCTACACAGTATAATCCACCATTTTAGCATAAAGACTAATATACCTCTCAATATTGGCGTTTCATAAATCAAAACGTTTCGCAAATAGAGGTCGCATATTGCTTACATTATTCATGAGCAGCTTCAAGGATAAAAAATTGAAGGCTAATTAATTAGGATACAATGTAAAACGGGACGCCCAAATCGATTCACAAACGTCTGTTCCGATTCACAATATTCATCGCGTAAATCGAGCATTCTATTTGTTTGAACTCGAATATCAACGTAGGAGAGCATATCGTACGAATTCCATTGAACGAGCAGGCGCTGACGAAATAATGTAATATCGTGTGAATTAAAACGTGTGCGATAATGTACTCTATCTGCTTGTGATAAAAGCGTAACATGTCTTGTATATTTTATCGCAGCGCGGCTGTGTGTATATATATCGAAAACGCACCAAGCGTCTATTTTTAAAATCGATGCGGTGACCGAAGTGGGACATTTGTATAGCTTTTTCAATTAGGGAACAGTTACAATCTTCACGGTGCCGAAACGTCTTAAGTGCTATTTATTTAGTTTTAGCTATGGTATTTCCCGCTCTATTTCGATAATAATTTATTAAAAAGTTTGCTTATCTGCTCTATTTGGTCGGGTTCGTTGGAATGCCACCAAATGAGCGTTTAAGAAAATATATTTAAGCTGCAAACGGTTATAAAACTCACACAAAGACGAATTACAAAAGTAGAATATAGGTTGATTTAAAAATGAAGTGGCTTTATTTAAATGAGATTCAACGATCGCACTTTAAAACACCAATGATCATGTTAATTTAAACGATATTGCCGCGTTGTGCGAAAAAGATGGCGGCCTGCCAAAGGGATTTACCGTAACCGCGCTGCTGTGTTGAGATTTGTGCAAGCTTTGGTAACAATATGCGCTTGTGCTAGTTAAACAACTGCATCCGATTAGATACTCATTTTATTATTATGTATCTAACAATATAAACTCTTGTAATAATACCTTGAGCCGTAATAGTCTAGACTACCACTAATTCATTTAGGAACCTGTAATGAATTTGGGCATCTCGGTCGCGGTCGCTGGGAAAATAAACAGTCTACAAGTAAGACAAGCTTTAAAATTGTACTGACTGAATAATACTGACAAAGTAATATAGTAACAAAACAAGCAAAATTTAGATTGATGTTTTGAATTCTTTTAACTAATATCCACTTTATTATGTGTATTTGTTTCTAAAATAAACCATATAATTAAAACTCTTCGAATATATGCGGTATACAAAAGTAGCCCGAATAGCACACACACACACAAAATGTGTTCACAAAGGTTGTATAAGTACAACTTAACAAAAAATCGTCTGGCCTCTTGCTCTAACCAATGTCGTACGACCCACCAGTGCCACTACCCAAAATATTATAAACATTGGCTATTTTAAGAGGACATTTTTTGCTATTGTAGTCTTTAATATGCATGTAAATAACTTAAGCTGACAATTTACATACAAAATGAGGGTTTTGGCAACTGATACGATATTTTATCAATGCCGATCACAGGTCTTTTTCAAAGTATTATAACTATTTTATAACTTTCACAGCGAATGAAAAATATTCTAAGATGTCAACCAAAATTTAAATAAGAGCTATTCGCACTGTATTAGGGACACAGGATAACATATCAAGCTATATATTACCAGTATAATATGGCCTGGCTTTGTACAAGCTTCCTATGTTATACGAGACTATCTTAAATAAATAAATATTTCACAACTCACACACAACGCCATCTAGTCCCAAACTAAGCAGAGCTTGTAGTATGGGTACTAGAATATCTGATACTTTTATATATTGATATACTTTTTTTTTGTAAATACATACTTATTATACATAGAAAAACCCAGACTTAGACAAACCCCCATGTTCATGCACACAAAGTTTTGACTTAAGTGGGAATCGAACCCACGACCTCGGTGGCGCAGGCAGGTACACTACCCACTCCGCCATCCGGGCGTATATCTTAAACTGGAAATGTATGGGTTGATGAGTAGCCGTGTATACTTACATACAGAGATAAACTTGCCAGTCTTGCCACCTTACGATGCAAATTTCTGAAGTTACGGCAACGATAGCTCGTATGCAAAAACAGCTTTATCTAACATCAACACATTCGCTGTCGATACTCCGGCCGTAATACATTCAATAGCACACAGACAATTTGTAATTCATACAAAAAGAGTATGAAGTAAGAAAACAATAGAATGGTAGGCACCGAAGATATTGTACCCACGGTTGGTCGAGTACGGAGAAAGCGTTGGATATTACTAGAACAGGTACTCGAGTCTACCTCTGGCGAGGCGCGGAAAGGGTCACCTGTCTCATCTTTTGTAATAAAAGAATTACTACGTTTTGTTCCCAAACTGAAGCCTTACAATTCCATAATGTTATTATGTCATTACCAAGGGAATATGACCTCATTGTTACTCAAGCTCGATTTACAATTCGAACGTTTTTGGTTTTCGTTTTTTAAACTGGGTCTGTACTTTAAAAAAAAAATTAGACAACGTCTAAATCGCGTAATTATAATACAGGTGAAAAATACCTATGCTCGACGTGGGTCTGTACTATCATGAAGGGTTGACACCACAGATATAGATCTATATCTGTGGTTGACACGTTTTATTTCAGTTTTTTTTATAATTTACATCTTACTAGCTGACCCGGCGAACTTCGTACCGCCTTAGCGTAAATTTGATGCACTACTTTATTTTGTATAGCCGACCTATCTTATGTATGCGTACCTATTCAATTTGAACTGGAATCTATAATATCCTCCATATATAAATGAATACCTATTTCCCTGATGCAAAATTAAATGTATATTTTACAATCTTTCTGAGAGATTTTCTTAATATTTTTTTCCGTAAGAACCTAGTACAGAGTATTAGAAAACTACAAAAAAAAAATGCCATATCGGTCTAGCCGTTTTCATGATATGTCGTGACAACGGAAAACGGGTATTATTTTTATATATTGCTTTATATTTTTTCCCGTAAGAACCTTGTACAGAGTATTGGAAAACTACAAAAAAAAAATCTGCCAAATCTGTCAACCCGTTTTCATGCTATGTCGTGACAACGGAAAACGGGTTTCATTTTTATATATTTTTTTCCGTAAGAACCTTGTACAGAGTATTAGAAAACTACAAAAAAAAATCAGCCAAATCTGTCAAGCCGTTCTCATGCTATGTCGTGACAACGGAATACGGGTTTCATTTTCTTTATATTTTTTTCCGTAATTGTACAGAGTATTAGAAAACTACAAAAAAAAAATCAGCCATATCTTCTGTCAAGCCGTTTTCATGCCAACTCGTGACAACGGAAAACGGGTTTCATTTTATATTTATAGATTTTGGATGAAGAAACGCTGCATAACCTGAATTAACCTATAATTATGATGATTTTTCAACGCAAGAATTGACGCGTGTGGAAGATAATGTCGATATACAAAGAGAATAATGAGAAATAATCCCTACAACTAAATGTAATAACAAAGTACCGATCACAAGCAATCAATTCGGCTTATTGATAGTAGATAACATTATCAGATTTATATCAGATACAACAATGAACGGTTGCCGTCACCAGAGAAAAGTAGAAGTAGATCGAACGGCTTGGTTGTCTTTTATATCACTACATAGTATAAAACAAAGTCGCCTTTTCTGTCCCTATGTGCGCTTAAATCTTTAAAACTACGCAACGGATTTTGATCCGGTTTTTGCCAATAGATAGAGTGATTCAAGAGGAAGGTTTTTATGTATAATACATGCATAGAAAGGGGGAATTGTTTTACTCCAAATTTAACGCGTGCGGGCCACGGGCAGTAATGAATAAATCAAACTACTGGATCGATTTTAATCATTTTTTCAGTGAGTGACATAGGCTATATATTATATACCCGTGCGAATCCGGAGCGGGCCGCTGTGTTTTTATATACAACGTTCACAGTTTTTCTGTAGTGTATTTAGTATCAGCATTGTACCCGTGCGAAGCCGGGGCGGGTCGCTAGTAAAATAATAAACGTCGAAAAAGAAATTTATTCAGATGATTATGCATTTTTTTCTCTCCTAAAAATGTGATAGTTCGATAGTCTGATCGATTTGATCACTCGATAAAATATATTATACGTATTGAGTCATAATAATGTTCATTTCTATTAATCAAACTATGCACTCAGTGCTCAATACGCAAACTAAGTATGTAATGTCATTGACCAGTCATTGGTCAATCAACTTACTGTATTATTCTGTGACTCATTAAGTATACATGCCATTGTTATGCTTTGTTGTATTCAGTAAGTTGTATTCAAGTAGATAGGGCTGACCCAATTTTTTACCTGCGCCTTTGAGTAGTGTTGCCAGCAGAAGCAGGAACCGAAAAAGATAAAGCATTTTTGTAAAACGTTTGTATGTAAATCAAATTACCGCGTTCACATTATGGTTATTGTAGTAGTCTTCTCTCAAAACAAATCTTAAATCCTCTACTATCAGAAAAATAAGTAGAAACAAGAGAGTTCCTCTTGAGGCAAGTAACAACGCCTAAGATAATTTGTCTAGGTGTTGCAATAAAGAATATTATTTTATTAATTTTCATTATTACAATAATCCAATCAACAGTAAATTTCCCTGATATTTAGGGCTATTCTTCCAAAAACTGGCAACACTGCTAAAATTTATCATGTCGTGTTCACTCGCAATCGTCAACTGATTACGAACATAACAGTAATTTGAAACTGATCGAACGGCAACCATTTTTCAACGGCATGGTATTGGATGTCCTTTAAAAGAAAATGGGACTATTACTTTATTTTATTGGTTATTGAGGCCTATTTCAAATAATGAAATATTAGTGATATTAACTATGGTATTGTCGGTAAAAACATAATGTTTAAGTTAAGTCAAAGGTTTCCTGCTTACAAAAATCACTTAAAATTTTACGATATCCGTCAATTCTGTCAGTAGTTAAGAAGCAATCAAGCGATTTGATTGGTTGTCAAAAATGTTTTGTCAGATCTTAGGTTGTTTTTGGTTCGCAGGAGACACGTCTCTAGATATAGTGCTTTATTTTTACTGGATTGGATGACAAGGAGACTCTAAGGTTAGACAATTCTTGGAATATTTTAGGCTGTCTAAATCTACTATTACAAACGTTCGTGACGGTTAGAGACTTTGCGCTACGTGCTCCACAGTCGATGCGGTCTACGTGTGTCTACAAGGGTTACAGATTATTTTTAAGGTACCGTACCAAAATTGAAAAACGTGATTGAAGAAATTACTCAGCAACTACTTACTGTTGTTGGTTAGTCTAAAATGTAATCTAGACTTAAATACACATTTTGCAAAAGGTGCAAATAACAGTGTACTTCTCCAATTAATTACATACCAAATTAAGGGTTGGCACTCAATTAGAACTCGGAATAAAAAAAACAACTAGTAAAGAAAAACAAGTAATCAATGCTATATTACTTGCAGTATATAAGCCGAATATAACCATATAGCCATATTTCAGAGTCTAAGGCTCAAGTTCACCAAGAAGGAGTTAAACAGTGTTTACGGAACGGGCTGTCAAATATTTAACAGACGTTTAAACGAGGAGCGTTTATTTCATGTTCACCATCTTCGGTTTGCATTCGGTTACGAAACCGAGCGATTGTGAATGATTGAATGAAGACAAAGACAATTATGTCAAAATTGTCATTTTTTTAATTTTTTCATCGACAAAACTTCTATAATTACCGAAATAAATAAACATTGACATTGGCGGTCTTGTCATTTCGTTGTATTTTATCTAGTTTTGCGTGCGTATAATATAAATAAAAAATGGAAAAAGGGGATAAGAAAAGGCGAGCCGCGAATTTCAGTTACAATGAAAAGTCCATTTTATCGGAACTTATACTAAAATATAAAGATATAATCGAAAACAATAATAAGTAATATTCTCCACGTGGTCCAAATACTCCAGCATGATTATGTAATAATCTTCTTCCACGAAATTCGATGCAGACATCATTAATTCATTTTACACTAAATTTTAAAAGAAGCTTGTCACTGGGGAAAACTACAATAACGTCAAAAACGCCTGTCAAAGCATTAACCAAGAGTTAACCAAGCTCCAGAGGGTCGGTTAATTTAATCGCTCGTTTTACGCCTCTAATCGCCGATTAGTGAGTGGTGAACACGAAATTTGACGCAAACAGCTGATTAGTCATTTAAACAGTTGATTATGTGTCGGTGAACAGGGCCCTAAGTAAAGCTTATTTAACCATAAGGTACAAATATGACGAAAAATAAAATCCCTCACGCAAAGTCGCATGCAAGGCAGCCAAGGCATAATGACCGTATCACGTCCCCACTCCCACATTGAAGCCATTTAATTTAAGACGTCAAATGTTTGCAGGCATTAGTCCTGACAGCTGGGTAACGCGGAGTGACGTGTGAATGTACGCAAACTCGACGCTTTTTCATTCATTCTTTGAATGTTTAACTAAAGTAACTGGCTGGCCGACTCCCGTGGGATTCTTTTTTTATTTTATGAAGATAGATTCGAAAAAGGAATTGATTCAAATTTGGATCTCTCTGAGAATCGGAGAGCTAGCTGTTTTTGGTTTTAGAAGTTACGTTAACGTCAGTAAATATAAGTTCAAAATGTTAAATTACGTTACTAACCCGTCCGGATTTCATGTCTAATTACCATGTTATGAAGTCCACAGTTCCACACAGACATTACCCTCCTTTTAATCGCACAGGCCGCATAAGATAGTGTATCAAAAAGTGTGTGGGTATAGGACAGGCCAGTGCAAGCGACCGCGGTCGGACCGTTATTCGAACGTATAGCTACGATACAACCAAGTTTAATGACTGCACCGACGATTTCACTGGCTGTTGCATTATTCTTCTTGCGTCCTTTTCGAGTGCAGATTCGGTTATGTTAAAATCGTAATTCTGTTTCGAAAAAATAAATTTGGAGACAAATTAATTGAGCATGAAACCTGAGCGATTTATTCGGGTACTTTTCACTTACGGGATACAGGTTCTTACGAATAAAAATAGAATAGAAAGTCGAAAAAGTCCCATTCTATTAGTTTCCGGGTAAGTATACTTTTTTATTTAAAAAAAACCGAACACTAGCGTAATATTTGATTGCATCAGTCAGCCTTGAGAGTTAATTACGTAAATGCAACTTTATCTCGGTCCAGTTCAGTCTTTATTATAGGAGCAAATTGTATAATCTCATTTACATTTCACTGGTCAAATCAAACTGGTCACATTTCAAATTTGGAACGCGAGTCCGTGGCATGACCCCAGAATAAGTAATAGCAGAGTAAAGACCTACCTAGTAGTTTATCTTCATAGAAACGGTGGAAACACGTCAAGTGACTACGCCTCGGAATAACAACGCAATACGGGTACCAACAAAAGACGGGGATTCGCGTCTCCTATCGAATTTTGACAGTTCGCCTCAAGAATGTAAATAATATGACAGATTAATACATACGAAAAATAATATCGTTTTCTGAACAAACTGACTTCTTTTAATACTCCATTTGTTCGGAAAACTTGTGGAATGGATTCTATCACTGATTCTAAACACGTTTACTTTAAGGATTCTGATAAAGTAAAAATATTGTTGTACCTACCATTCTACCATGGAATGGATATACCATTCATTCCGTGGTAAAATGGTAGGTATAATTAAGTTAGTAAAGCCATATTCACAAAGGATACAAGTTTTATTCCACGTATCCTATCAAACAAACACCCAGGGGAATAAAGTGTAACCATAGTGCGTGTGTACTGCCGCCATTGCTGTGTGCTCAGTTAAAGCTAAACGTAACGGTACTAGTTATGTGAACTTCTGTTTGATTTACCTTTATTTGTATTTTAGTTAAATTTACTGGTAATTTTGTAGTTAGACCTCCTTTAATGCTCGTTGCATTGTTTGATTTTAAAGCCAGTGCACGCCAAATCTTCATTTTAACAATTTTAACTATAGATGAATTTTATTAGACTTCGTCCAAAAAAGGATTCTTTAAAAAATCCATACTTAATTGAAATTTTGAAAATAGCAAAAAGGTAAAATGAAGTGCTGTAGAAAGTAATCTTTATTTAATTTCTTTTATTTACAGATTTAACGCAAAACATCGTAATCATTTTTTTATCTTGGACGCAGTATAGATAGATACCTATTCAAAAAATCCATTGGTCAATAAACAAAATATGATTCAATATTTCTAGCAAAACAATAATACCAAAAAATATGTTTGTGAAAAAACGTGAATGTTGAAGTTGTAATAAATAACAATTTATCAACAACCTTGAGATATGTAAACGATGATATTCAGTTCGTTTACTCTTTGTTGACATTCGGTTACTGTTACAAAAACTTCATCTTTTTTTAAATATTATATAATATATACTTATATAAAATCTTTATATTTGTCTCCGTGTGTTTGTGTGTGTCTAATTGCGATGAGATTTTCACAGACTCTTACGCATTACAGCACAATTTTAAACAACAATATGCAACAGATCACTGTAAAATAAAAAATATTTAAATATATCAATAGTCAACATCATTACATAATTAAATTATTTCTACCTTCTAATATCGTACCTAGTATATTGCCACGCTGTGTATTTTCATAATATTTCGTTCAAAAACCGAACAGCTCAGGGCCCGGATTAACACCTTTTTTAACATTCAATCTCATTTAAATTCGGAATGCGTTTACGATGGTCTGTCGAAACTCTATAGCATTTAATGGCAATAAGACGGAATAAGACCTCATTGGTCAGACTTTATTTTTAATTCACATTTTAAAACAAAAATTAAAAACTATTTCGTTCAATAGAAATGCAAATTGTGATTAACTTGAATAAAAAACCAGCTAATCTAGTATGTTATTATATTATCGGCTAATCTACTAGGCAAAATCACACTAATATAAATGCGCTTGGGCACACTTCAACATGGATAGAGCGTTGACTGGCCGCTATCTTATCTTTTGTAGATAACATGCTACAAAAACGGTATAATCTACTGCACGTTTGCGTTACTATTTTGATTATGGAGTGTATCAAACTCGATCCCACTGCACATTAGCACGTGAATTGTTTTTTAATTCTTGAATAATTTAGAGTTATAATTTGTTTTTTAGGTCGATATTTATTTACATAAAGGACCCTTTTTTACCTACTGTTAGTACGCAAGATGCTTTAAAGAATATCATAAAGAAATTAACATTGTTAAAATTTAATGGACTAGTACTGAAAGCTCAAATTATGCGCGTAAATGTTTGAAAATAAGCATTTGTGAGCAGGTTCAATGTTTATATTTCTTTTCTCAAATGTTTAATGTAACACGCCTATTCTTTACTGAGTGGTCCAAATTTTAATATGGAGTTTTTTTTAACCCGTTAAATGTTAGTTTATTATTTACTTTTTAGTTCTATTTCATTGGTTTTTTTTTTGTATATGATTTAATTTATTATATTATTATGCATTTAGCAATAATTTTCTCCATTAGAGAAGTCACTTGCTAATCATCTAACAAAGATCACAGTTGCTTCAAATAATGACGTAATTTAAATAAAATATCTCATAATAAGGTCACTCGCTTCATTGGCGAATTGGGTACAATAATATTGAGCGCATTTTTGTACATATTCAAGGATCATGGTAATTAGTAAACGATAAATTACATACTTAGTATCCAGCATCGGTCTTATAAGGCAAAAACATATAATTCTCAAAAACTTGATCCATTTACAAGTCCCAAATGTCAAACAGACACGATTTCAATTCGCCTTCACGTAACGCAAGGTCGCTCAAACCTTAAACTTAATAATATAACTGATAACTTCACGACTATATCACGAAGAAGGGAATGGCAGAGGTGTATAAAATCTACACTTTACCTGTTATGTTTAGGTTCCAGTTTCTGGTGATAAGAAGTGAGCCTATTGCCATCTACCAGGCATTATTCAAGACTCCATGCGGCAACTGAGACGGCGGCGACGGGAATATCACAAATAACACTTTTGTTCGTCCCGGGATCGAACCAGAGACTTAACAGTGCGCCGTCGTATACACAACCGCTTGAAAACCAAGGTATTTATAAAAAAATACCCAGCTAATTACTCGGTGGTAAAATAATTTTCAATTTCTGGTCGCGACAAGTTCCATTCGTAGTTGCCCGACCGTACCCTCCGCTAAATTAGTAATGAAAATTCTTTTTATAAAACCAGGAATGGAGTATACACTTAAATTTCTTATTGCTAATTTTAAGTACCGGAATACCTACTTTCGTTTGAATGATGTTGATTAGATTTCCAAATATTTTCTCTTCTTGCGTCATCTCAGGTTGTGTCATTTTACATGTAAAGAAGCGGATGGTAATTATATTTTGGCCGTAAACTCATAATAGTGTCTAAGTACAAGAAATATCATAGATAATATCGGTGGAAGCAAACTTTTACATTTATTTAAAAGAGAACTGCGTAAATAGACTAAAGTATTTCTCGCTCTTTAGGTCGATCTCTAGATAGGACTTTTTGAAAAGAGCCCTTAACTATAAAACGCTTGAGCTCCCGTTTGCAAAACTTTGAAGAGCATTGAAAGGTCTTTTGTTTGTGTATTTGTTGAGGTAAATGGGATAAAATAAAAATTATAATAATTACCTGTGATTATTAATAATTACCACATGTTTTGCTACATGTGATCACAATATTGAAATTTTCCCTTTTATCAAGTCTTTGGCAAGCATTTCGATTCTGGTACTCGCCGACCGCTGCCGCAGCACTATGGCAGCACGCTCGCTGCGCTCGCTCGGCTCGTACGTCGATGGTCACATTCAAACGTAACCTAACCTACTTATAGGACTGAAATTTAAAAACCTCTACCTCTCCTCTGTTGCTTGAGTGGTCAGAAATACTTAGAACTTACGTTATTTTTCAAAATGTATTTATCGTTACTGCGGTTACTTCTTTTATAATCACCGATAAAGGCACGATAGATGTGATTTATTTATTACTTTTACCTCGCCTTTTGGTAATAAATAATTATCACCGGTAATTATAATTTTCAGTTCATCACATTCACCGTAACATACTTACCACTATATTTATGTTATAACTACCTTGTTGAAAATATTGTATAAGTAAGTACATAATTTAAAGATTGTGTGCGGTTGAAGTTCTAAATAAAATACAACTTTCAACCAGTTTGCAGCATGAATAAAATCATGATTTAAAAACGGTTCTTTTTCGAATAATTCAGGCAACTTATAAGTTGATTTTTAAGCAAGAACTGTTTTTACTCTCAAAGTACACCATAAGTTAAGTATTGGCATATCAAATAAAAAAAATCAAATCAATGCAATTAACAGCAGTCACCTAAAAACTAAATACAACAGGTCAACATTTAAACACATCTGCTCCGTCAGGTGTTCTAAACAATTTAATTAATTTCAAAATCAGAAACGAACTGCTCTCAGAACATTGCGTTTTTTTTTAAGATAGAGCATTGGTCATGCATGTGCACATTAAATACTGTAGGTACCTTTACAAAGAAAACATTCGCGCAGGCCTTCCAATATGTTGATAATGATGTTAATTAAGTGGATATTACCGATACTCCTGATCTCGATAACATAATGAAGTAATGATTTTATTTACCAGCATCTACTTACGCATTACCGCTATCACGATACGCTGGTACTGCTTAACCTGATCGAGTCCCCGGGATAATGACTTCAGAAAAGCGAACCAACGACAAAATGTATGAGCTTTATTTACTTACGCCATACATACTCGACTATTTTCTAAAGGTGAGTCCTGATAACGGAGATTGACCGTCCATTGCGCGAAATCTAGTGGTTTAAATACATCCAAGAAATAACATTTGTAACCGTCAAATAGTTAATACAAATAACTAAATTATTTTTCCAAAACCTGGCCTAAAGAAACGTCTAGGTGAGCAATATTTGGGTTTATTAAAAACATGACATTAATGTAGCCTTCTGGGCACGTCACCCGCATTTGACATTGACGCGGCAGTATTTTTTTAAACATAACTTTTTAAATTTTTAATTCTATTTCTCTTTCAGCTGTACATAGTTATGACGGTATAATTTTGTTTTGTATTATTTAATATTTAAGATTGTAAATAAAGTATACTAAGCGTTGGAATAGACCATTGGAATAGACCTTAAAACCAAACCATTGGAATAGACCTTAAATATATTAGCTTCATTTTTTTCTATTTACTACATTTAATAGAAAAAAATGAAGCTAATATATTTAAGGTCTATTCCAAAGAAACCTCTTATTTTAGGCCTCTTCGATAAATAATGTTACTTATTCTGTGACATTATGTTCCCCTGAGACACGGTGTTCATTTCTAAAATAACTCGAGTACATAAGGCCAGTACACAACCTCTTTTACATGAATAAAGCCAGTTTTCAGTTTGTACTACAAATCAAGTTACTAAGCTTTTAAAATAATATTCCAGAACCATACGGCGACCTCTTTGTTCATTGACCTTTTTAAAAAATATTTGGCTGTATATCACATATTATGCCTTTGCATAATAATAAGTAGGTACCATAAACACATAGATAGGTACTGTCTGGAATAGCACTCTGGTACGAGATAGCACTGAATATTTTAGATCTAGGTTTTTACCCCTACTCTAGCTGCAATGAAATAGCTTCGAACAAAAATTACATGCATATTACTTAGTGGGAATTATATTTCTAAGAGTATTAAGGGTCCCGAGCGCCGTGTTTTTATACTAACGTAATATAGGTTTATTTTGAATGTTATCAAGTGTTTATCTATTTTTATCGACAAATGTAATGAATTTATCTAATAAATACTAAGAATTTACAAAAAAATAATCTAACTAAAAATAACTAATGACTAATAAACTATATATATATAAAACTATATATCACATAATTTGTCATAATTGTTTTAATCAATTATTAAGTTACATTCAAACAGAAAAATTAAAACAATAATTTTGAAAAACTGAGCGCCAACAGACATGCATTTTAGTGTTTTACATTTTGATTTGTCTATCATACATAACAAATACAAACTTATAAACCCGTATTACTTTTGTATGGAAAACTGGCAAGCAATTATTTCTCCTTAACGTTTTTCTAAATAAATATTGATTAACGGAATGTCTAAATATTCCAATCAAGCTATAAAATGAGCAATTTATACAAACTTGTCCAAAATCAATTCCAATTTTAAAGTCCAATTTATAATAAACAAAATGATTTTGTAAACGTCTCTATTCAGTAATTTGGTCTAGCATTCGATTTCGGTAAGGGGCGAAAGATGTAATTAATCGAACAACTTCTGTCACTAGATGGCGCGCCCGAACTTCCCAGTAAAATGTTCCCCTAATTTTGGCGCAAAATTACTTTCCCGTTCTGCGATAAAACTCTTTATATATCGCTCATTATGTTCCATATTACCATGCAGCGTTTGCGAAATGCGAATAATGTAAAGGGTAGGTTTTTCAAATAAACAATTGCAGGGCTTGTGGTTGTTAACCATCTGCAATCGAATTGAGGGGCATTGTATTGATTTCGCTCGGTTCTCTAGAATCACTGACTCCATAGTTCTATTGCGATATTGAACATGGCCGCCACGTGACGTATGTTTTGTGTGAGTTTGGATTCAAACTACGCAATTCGGTCATTATGTTTTTATGAATAACACAAGCACATGTCATCTCAAATATTTATCTTTTTTAAACACCTGTTTAACAAGCATAAATTCAGACGTTAGGTTTAATGACGTGTGAATATAAAAAAGGATTGTATTTTTATCATAGAAATATTACACCTAGAAACCGAGAACACGCATAAAAGTGAAGCCACTTTATTGAGCTGCTTTGTCTTAATTAGGGCATGCAATATCGGAAGGATCTCAATTCCGGAACTGAGATCCGATATTTCCGGCTAATTCCGGAATTCCGGAACTGGTTCCGGAATTGTCATTTTTTTTATTTTTTTTTATTTCTCACTCTCTTTTGGTTTATATTTGTTTCAGGGTCCTTTCTCTATCTAGGAAAATAAAAAAACAATGTTTCAAATCAAATAAAATGTAATAAATCAGCCTTGTAATAATCATTTGAGCTACAAATTATTTGGCCATTATTTTCTCTTATAATTAAACTTTCTCACAGTAGTAAAATCAACAAGGTTTATATAAAACAAAATGTAACTCAACAATAACAAAACATATGAAAAATATACTCTGAATAGTCCTTTCTGTCTACAAATTATTGTTAATCAGTCATTTTACAAGTTACAAATAATAGAATGAAGTCAATGTCGCTATTTTCACCTCTTGATATATCAGTTGACGCTTAATTGCATTCGATCGTATCGTATAGATAATGTACCAAGACAAGAAAATGTTTTTAAAACATTATTATTAAAGTTTAAATTTGAATGTTTTTAATTAAGTTAGTTTGCGATCTTCGGGAGGAGAAGTCATCGAACAGTTAAATTTGATAATGATATTATTATTCTATAATCGTTTAATTTGTTTATTGAATAAGATGGTTGATTTTAAATATTCGTTAAATTTATTGGTCGATAGCTATATTAATCATCTCTAGTATGGAGATAGTTCAAAACCTGAGAAAGCACATAGGCTACTTTTTATCGACATACCACGCGCATGGGTCGCGTGCAGAAGCTAGTAAACAATTAAACGTTCGCGAACGAACTAGTTCGAAAGAGCGCTCCTACGGATAAACGACGTGAACTACCTTCTATGTTTTGTTTTATCTACTGCCACTCACTCATTATTATACTGTACATGCATCCAATTAGCGTCTCATCTGTCTCATGCGGTTGTTGTTAATAATCTGTATGTTAAAGCTATTTTTAATTATTTTCGATTATTTTTATATTAAGAACCAGTTTTTTTTACATCAAACACAAAGTGTTTTAATTGCACCAGTATACATAGGTATTATTTACAATAATCTATTTGCGTTAAAGTATTAAGAAACCAAAAACTGTGGATAAAAGTAAACCATCTCATAATTTTGTAACAAGCAACGGGAGCAATATCAGAACGACCAAACGATCTGCCTTTCTTTGGTCATGGTGAGTGTGGGATGACACTGTGGATAGTGGGGACGGACAAACTAAACGAATAACCTAGTTCGTTGGGGATCGAAGACCGAGACTGAGCGATATCAGTTGCGAACGACTTTGCACAGTACCGGAGTGGTAAGTATTAGTGCACCGTGCTCGGTGTAACGCGCGCGTGTTGCCCATTCGACTTGCAGTTTGTGGCATAATCCACAGACGTTAGATTGCGTGCGTTTAGAAGAAAATAATCATCAAAATACAAAAATATCGGAATTCCGGAATTTTTCCTCTCAATTCCGGAACTGGAAAAATCAGTAAAATGGTCCAGAATTCCGGAATTACGGAATTCCGGAATTCCGGAATTGCATGCCCTAGTCTTAATACGACTCGCACGTCATCATATTTATGTTTGTGTGCGTGTCTGCCAAGCGGCGCGATGTAATTTTCCCTGTTTACATGTTTGGTTTTTGGCTTTACTTTAATGAAGACAATCTATCTAGGTGTCTTAAATCTATGATTTTTATGTTGATTACGTAGATTAGTTCAAGTAAGTGGGTAAGTTCATGGACTTTATAAAGTATTACTGAGACGCCTTGATTATTAAATCAAATGGGTCTGTAACGAAGCATAAGTTTACGTCTGGAGGATTAGATGAAAGGGTCTGTCGTTGTCACTTTGTCTGACTGAGTGAAGTATGAATCAGTGTAAATATTACTCTAATAATTATATCTACTAGGACATCTTAGGGTCGCAGGAAGTATGCGCGACTATAATCTCTCTCTCTCTTCCTGACTATGTATCCCACATGGTGGTGGGGTCAGCCTTCCGGGTCTTTTGCCGCCACTTCGCTCTATCTTTGACATCGTCTTCACTCAACATGCACTCTTGTAGATCCTTTTGGACTACCTCCCTCCACCCTATCTTGGGTCTGCCTCTGGATCTTCGACCGGGGATGGAGAGCTGTAGTACCAAGTTCCCGACGTAGTCTGGTGGCCTCCTTTTCACATGGCCATACAGTTTTTCGATCTATGATCTATGCGCGACTATAATCTATTCACAAAAAACAAGTAACTTTTCAGTTTAGCCAAAAATCGACAATAGCCTTGAGGTTGTGGTGACTTGTTAGTCCGCCTATAGCCTATATGTTAGTCCAGGTCATAAGCTACCCGTGCGTAAAATTTCACCGATTTTGACCCAGTAGTTTTTTACCCGACTTCTAAAAAGGAGGATGTTCACTATACTTCTGTTTTTTTTTTATGTTTGTTACTTCATAACTTTTGATTGGGTAAAGTGATTTTAATGATGCTTTTTATTTGAAAGCTGGTGCTTCCCGTGTGGTCCCATTTAAATTTGGTCCAGTTCTGACAATCAAATGGCACCCATGAGAAAACCATATAATTATGAAATAGTATCAAATATTCTCACATACAGACATCTTCACAAACCTTCGCATCTATACTTTTAGTAGTATGTCCTTGAAAGCAATACGTATTATTACGTATCGTCTATTTGACCTTCATACGACTAAATTATATTAATATACCAGATGGACAATTGACTATTACACTTTTATAAAAATAGTATCGAGAAAGTGTTATTTCATTACTCATATTGTAAACAGACAGAAAAACTAATAAATAATAAATAAATATGCCACAACTCACACACAACGCCATCTAGTCCCAAACTAAGCAGAGCTTGTAATATGGGTACTGATAACAATACATATATACTTTTCCTTTGTAATTATACATATTTATTATACATAGAAACACCCAGACTAAGAGAAACCCCCATGTTCATGCACACAAAGATTTGTTTTAAGTGGGAATCGAACCCACGACCTCGGCGTCGCAGGCAGGTACACTACCCACTCCGCCATCCGGTCGTTTTACCAATTATGAAATAGTAACAAATATTCTCACATACAGATCCATACATCTTCACAAACCTTCGCATCTATACTTTTAGTAGGATTTCCATGTAATACCAATACTTACGTATTATTACGTATCGTCTATTTGACTTTCATAAGACTAAATTATCTTAATATACCAGATGGACAAAAGATATTTATTCAATTGACTATTACACTTATCTAAAAATAGTATCGAGAAAGTATTACTTCATGACTCATATTGTAAACAGACAGAAAAACTGTACGTAATATTGCTGAAACACTCGTTAGGCCTGGTGGTAGAGCTCTTGTGAATGAGCTCGAGGGCGGCAAACCTGCCGCCAAACAGTAGTGCTTCCATTACTGTGTTCCGGTTTGGTGGTGAGATCAGGCCCTGAAATTACTGGCACATGAGGCATAACACCGAAGTCCTCAGCTGCAGCGACTCATCTATAATCTGCTTTTGTGGATTGTTGATGTCCATGGGCTGTACTCCACTTACCATCAGGTGGACTACACGTTCGTTCGCTGTGGGAGTAGTATAAAAAAATAAAAAAAGGTCAACATTTTCCATTTTCATGCTTCTTTGTAACAAATTGTATTACAGACGTAGCTGTCACAGAACACCTGTTTCCAAAAGTCGGTTATATTTAGTCTCCCAAGGTCCCAGTCTGGCCCAGATCTGTTCAGACAATCTACTAATCGTTAAAATTAAACCACCCTTACAAATTAAATAGTCTGTTCTATGATTCCTTTAATACTTTATAAGGTAGTGTACTATTAAAATATCGATAGGGAAGATGATGCACTATCGTTTAAGTTTAAAGATACTTCATTCTCATAACACGATTTACATAATTGACATGAGAACATTGTTAATTACATAATAATAAAAAAAAAAATAGCCTTCATTATTCTACTACAATATAAGACTACACTAATTAACTTATACAATAAACTTTACGATACAATATAAACAAAAATACATAATATTGATTAAGTATTCGAATGTAAATTTGTAGTAGTCGCCTTAGCGGCGTAGGCCTCTCCTAAACCTCTCCACTCGTCTCTACCCCTTGCCTTTTGCATCCAATTAGATCCACATCTGTTGTTAAAGATATATCTCCATCTTTGCCTTGGTCTTCTTAGGTTCCTTATTTTATTATTTAATTACATAACAAAATTTTATCATTCGTCGACATAAAACAATAGTCAAATTATTAAAAGTATGTAGGTAGTACTCTAAAACTAAATCCAATTAATATTTAACGAATTCACAAACTAAGCATAAACTCATCAAAAACGTATTCGCCCTTGGTAATTAGGTACTTACTAGATACTTATTTATTATAATATAATAAATATTGGGCGAGTTGTTTTTAAAATTCATTTGACGAACTTATACTTTTAATGTTCGTGTGTAGTTTGTCGTAAAGTGGCGCTACTTCATATGTTAGTATTGTTTAAATTAAACTTATAAACGAATAATTATTTTAAACAAAAAATATATCGGTGCATTTTAGTCCATATAAAGTTCCTCTTTAATAAAACCGATTATTATTTCAAATCTAATCTGTAACGTAAAGAAAAAAAGCGGTTGGACAAGATATAGGTACGTTTGTTTTTGCAAGTTTTTTATTTAAAGCTTCCCTTTGTCATCCACAAAATGAGAATTATTTTGTGGATCCATAGCACTGAGAGTTAAAGCAAATTAAAGTAATATTATTGGTAACTGAAAATACCGGGTTGATTACATTCTGATTAATAACGATGTCCCAATTCATGCCTCCTACGCGTGGGTGCCTCGACTATTAATACAATAATTGTATGAAAGAAAGAACAAGAAGTGTCTGATTAATGTGCGCTTTACAGGAGCTATTTTTAGTTTTAATGGAATATTGAGAAAGAATAGGTATATTTTTACTATCAGTACGTAGCGACCAACTGGGTACGACGTGACGCTCAACGTCGACGAGGAAGACCCAAACGTAGATGACGGGACGGCTTGGATGCATTTCAGAGCGATTGGCTAGAGATAGCAAATTACAGAAAAACTTGGAAGTCATGGGGAGAGGCCTTTGCCCAGCAGTGGGACACACCCGTAGGCTAGGACAAGGCTGCCAAGAGGATAATATAATGATCAAGTGAGAGAATCACTAGAAGATATCTCCTGAATAGTCACTATCTTCTGTGTTTAATATATTCTATTTAGGTAAAGTCACAGATATAGATCTACATAGATAACACAAGTATCACGATTTGTATTGAAACCAAGCGTGCCGACTTTTTAATACCTATTGTGACGTCACAGCCGACATTTAGTGACGGGAAATCCAAACCGATTCAAAGACACCGATGCCGCCGATGCCCATCCGCCCAGTACGTTCAACTGGAGCCGTCCGCTATGATTTTCTCTGACAAAAGACGCGCGTGGACTGAAGTTAGCGACGACCAACCTCGACGCTTGGTCGGGGTTGAGACACGCGAAGTACATGCATTTGCGTTATCTATGTAGATCTATATCTGTGGGTAAAGTATTCAAGAAAGGTTGAGTTTTGTGGAGCGTACAAGACTTACACTTTGTCTTTGTGACAAAATTACATAAGCAGTGTCTTGTTCAAGGTAGTTGCGAGCCAGGGTGCGAAGTGATAAAATTTTCATTAATATAAAGAACACTAATGGCTAACCATTGAGCCTCTATACGTGTATCTGAAGAAAACTCAACGCCATTTGCCGCTTTTGGGTATCCAAAATTCCAAATGCTACACAGAACATTTTACGTGGGGTTCGTTTAATTAATAGCTTCGTCAGCTAATTTATGAATAATGGTTATATGCTTTATAATCTTGAGATCTTGTAAGTTTTACTTAATTACTCAAGTGATATAATTTTAGAATTAGTCTTTATCTATCCACTGTCGCCTGATGACCTCTTTATTTCATTGTATACTTTGTTATGAAAAGCTGTCTTCCGTGGCTTTAAACGCGTAGTGTAATCTAATCTAATAATACAAAGAGGGATATTTCTTTTCGTTACGATTTAAGTCGAAAACGAATGGACTGATTTCAAAAATGGCTTTATTTAGAATGCTAGATTATTGCACAGTAACATAGGCTGAAAAAAAATTGGTGAAACCGCGGTTGGACCTTAGTATGTAATTATATATATCAATAAGAATAGACAATATCTCTCAGAAGACAGAACGTGTCTATATATATTATAAATCTTTATATCTGAGATTATTTGCACCTTTTTTTCGTCTTTTAATTTTCTATAAAATAATTTATAACGGAGTTAATAACTTAATGCTGTAAGAACTACAAAATACACAAGAAAACACCTAAGACAAGTTAGAAGGGAACTTATTTGCTTCTGATTTTGTTATTCATTTCGTGGCCGAGGCCGCGGGAGGGGCGTGCCTCCCTTACTCCCTTCGTAGGTTCACCAAATATTCAGGAAAATTCGGGAAAAGATGTGAAAATGCCTGCTTTTCGCTCGTGTTTTGTCCCCTTTAGGATTATATCTCCTTGAAACATTATGGCACTTATGAAGCAGGTTTGTTTATTTTTTGCGAATGATGACTGTAATTATTTTTATTACGAGCAAAGGCTTGTAGTATAAAACATTTGTGTCTAGTGTATGCAAAGAAAATGCGTGCATGTGAAAGTGAATAAGTAATAATAATTATGTGTGCATGTTGACTTGCCGTATCGTTGAACATTTTCTGACATATTTAAAGTACAAACCTAAATATATAATAAATTAAATTGTTAAATTAAGGATTAGTTCTAAAGACTAAAAATAAGAATTATCTATCTATCTATACAAATAATAAAATTGAAAATTGGTCATGTTTATACATTGTAAAGAAAAAAATTAAACATCAGTAGAAACCAAAATAATTTTTGCGTAGGAAATAGCACGAATCTTCACATAGGTTCCTTATAAATCAAATAAATCAAAATTAAGATAAATTTTCGCCAACTACAGTCGCTAGAGAGTGAATTAGGGGTTGAGGATGTATGAATGAAATCCCTCAATTTTTAACGCTAGTTGAAAGACTTTACGACCATATTTTCTTTCACATGTCCAACTCAAAAGTTTAATTGAAAAAAATTGTACTAAACTAAGCTCGCCTTTGTGCATAAAATTGTTTATAAAATAAGTATACTCCACTATCACTATAGTAACCCAACCAAGCTAACAGTAAAGTAGCAAGTAAAAGTGTATTAACTTGTAAATGAGCGAGCATTATCGGTATGTAAACGATCGAAATCCGGACTTGTCCGCAAGCGTCCGGTTCTTTGGTTACTGTGCACCCCTCTCCCCTTCTCCTCGACGTTTCAGGCCCCGCCGAGAGAGGTGATCGCCGATGCGCGCTCGCTCTAAATACTAGACTATATGAAAACAACATGCTGTTTTACCGTAATTTACTAATACATGGGAAATTGTGCTACTTCTAAGAGGAACAGTTTTTTATACGAGCCTTGGAGAAACATCAGACACATATTAACGGTACTATGTTTAATTAAATGGTGAATTTAAGCCCTGAAATTACTAACACAGATCCCATCTGCAATTTTTGTTACTATTCATGGGTCCAATAATACGATCAGGTGGACTAAAATTCCTCTAGCCACGTTATTAAATATACTATACAAGTCTCCTGCGTCACCCAGTTAGTCAGTATACGTATGAAAATACCGCAGTTCACCTAATTTTGCGGCAAAAAGCGTCGGACTCTCGGCGATCGTAGCCACAAAATGTCAACACAATAATGACTGCCAAACTGGCATTAATGAAAGTGAATGAGCATTCGTTTATTTTTAAACGAAAAAACAAAACACTGCGATGTATAAAATTGATAAAAGATATAACGTAGTAAGAGCAATGGATTGCGCGATTTCGTCAATATTACAGTTTTATTAACGACTTGCTTTGACCGCGATTCCGTCCGCGTGGAATTGTTTTGTTTAGTAGTAGCTGCTCCCGCGTATTGACCCGCGTTAAACCTTACTGCTTCGCTCCCGTGGAGTTTAGCGTAATGTTAGATATCAAATAACCTTAATTGATAGATCAACTATCAAACTCATAATAATTATTAAAATTATAATTAGTAGTGCCTGATATTAGCGCTAACAAACAAACAAACCAACTTTCACCAGCGGTTCGTCTGCGTCATCAATAAAAAGTAGTCTACGTTACGCGCCTTGTCGTCAGTTTCCAGCATTTCAAATGTTATCAAAATTGGTCTATCCGTTTAGAAGATTATACGATACAATCACAGAGACAGACAAAAATTTAAAAACTGTATCTTAGGCAAAGGTTATCGTGCAATCAAATATAGCAGCTAGAATAAACAATGTTATTTTGACATTAAAAACTGACAATATTATTTATATGTATTGATGTATTGCCTAGTTTCTGTGCGCGATATATAATTTGTTGATAAAAAAACTTTTTTCCTTCCTCAGTTCTTAACTTGATCAATCATGATCATCAAAATTGGTTCAGTAGTTTAGTGTAACAGACAGACATACAGAGCTACTTTCTAGATTATAATAATATACAGTTTATCAAGTCGCGTTGGTTAAATCGGAACTAAGTTAAGGAAAGGTAAGGTTATAGTTCAAAGAAGTGGTACACTTTCATTTTTTTTATAATCTTTTCGTTTTAAAATACGATTCCCGCACTAGGAATAACTCCTGTGTCGCGGGGGTGTTCACAAACATACATTTGACAAACACAAATCACACCCAGTGTCAGAACAAATCTTTTTGAATCACACCAAGATTTAACCAACTGGGGATCGAACCAACAATACCAGCGCAGTTGAAAGCGGTAAGGCGACCATTTTAACCACTACGCCAACCGTGCACCTGCACATTTTTCAAAGTACTTTTTTAATGAAGAGGACTAAATCGAGTACAATTTATCGAATCAATTATTTAGAGCCTAGTTCAACGCTGCACGATTACTTGTGATCTTTTGTCCCGTTTAAACATTGAATGAGAGAGAGATAGTGATGAGCGATATGCGTTTTAAACTCGGGTGGTGCAATCGGCACTCATAGATTCAGTCAACAACTATTCGAAGAAATGGTCGAGAAAGATTTATAAGAAGTATTTAAAATGAAGCTAAGGTTTCATCTTACGGTGCTCGATATTATCCGTGATTTTTCTTTTATACCTTGAAAGCGAAACCATTATATTTATTTATTTTTGTACTTTTACTGGTGATAGAGCTCTTGTGAATGAGCTCGAGGGCGGCAGCACCACCGTTTCACCTTTAACCTACCGTCAAATAGTAGTGCTTCCATTACTGTGTTCCAGTTTGGTGGTGAGATCAGGCCCTGAAATTACTGGCACATGAGGCATAACACCGTAGTCCTCAGCTGCAGCGGCGCATCTACAATCTGCTTTTGTGGATTGTTGATGTCCATGGGCTGTACTCCACTTACCATCAGGTGGACTACACGATCGTTCGCTGTGGGCGTAGTATAAAAAAAAAATATATTATCCGTGATTTTTCTTTTATACCTTAAAAGTGAAACCATTATATTTATTTATTTTTGTAATTTTCCTGCCTTGATGGTCTAGTGGTTAGCCTATGCGCCTTTTACCGCGAGGTCTCGGGTTCGATGCCCGGATCGAGCAAAGTGCTGTTTGTAAACCTTCCGTCAGAAATATATAATAATAATAGCAGCACGGAGTTGGAATTGTTGCCGGTGGATGGCGAAGACTTACCCCCTATCCCATGGGACCTAAACATAACTTTAGAAATATGGGTGTTGTACACCTTCTGCCACACCCTTTTTGGTAATATATGTATGTTATTTTAATTGTGCAGTTTCCTTTTGTTCCGAATCTCAGCATATATCCCTTCACGTGTTACGTAAGTAGATTTTTCGCATTGATTATTCCTTCCACTTGGCAGAAAATATGTTCTGGTTGTCGTTCTCCATGTCTTCGAAAATTAGAAAAGCTCAGACCTCCCCACCCACCCCCCTGTCTTACGTTTTTATTTTGTTTTATCTGAATCATATCACATGATGAATTTCTTAATATACACTTTCCAATCCAACCTATAGTCGTATAAAAGTGACAAATTAAATCGATTCTACAGCCTATTTCAAGAGCTTCACAATCCAATAAATAAATAAATCCATTAAGCTTTGAAAGCACATGAATGGAAAACCAAAGCCAGGGGTGAATGAAAATAGCCAAGGTGTATTTCAGAAGGTCGAAGGTCAATTCAGTTGATGACGTCACGTCAAACGTCAGAACTTCTTTGTTAGGGTTACAAAAGAGTTGATATGTATCAAAAGTCATATAATGAGAAAGCGAGTGAATTATTTTGAAAAAAAACAACTCAGTCATCCAGTATTAACAATGATATTGATAAAAGCAAATGAACGGAGAAAACTTATGCCGGCTCTAGATGCTGGTTGTTTGTCACAAACGCCAAACAGCGAACAGAAATCGCCAAATCCCAACAGAAACAGGCGTCCTAAAGTTTGGCGAACGGGTCAATATATTCCTGATAGGAAAACATGACGGACGTTAAGCTTGTAGCAGCTATTACTTTTGGATTAAGTTACTTTTATTTGTATTTCAAACAAAATGACGTATAATTAAAAAATATATTGTTAAAAAGATTGGCAAATATAGTCTTTTGGGTCTATATGAATGAAATGACATGTTATGTTATGTTACGTAAAACTTTTGCCCTACCCGGGAATCGAACCCAAGATCTCGCGATGAGAGGGTGCATACTGTCCACTAGACCAACGAGGCAGTTATATTTGAATAGTTTATATTTAAAGCTGGCGTCCGCCGCCTTCAAGCTCGCGCGCAATACTGACTGATAAAGCACTGAGACAAGCGTGTGGAGACATCGCAAACTGTTTGCGAATCCTTTGGTTTGTTAAAAAAAGCCGACACTTACTCAGATTATTATAATACAGAGATATTAGACACTTACTCACTTACTTAGATTTGTTAGCGAACACAAACACAAACAGGCAAACATCGACAAACACCCGTCCACATGATGGCGTTTGCTGTTTGTTCGCCGAACGTCTTAAGCCGTTATGATAGCTTGTTCTTTTTTTGAAGTTATCCTATACCTATTTGTAAATATTGTGAAGAATAAATTACACTGATGTATAAAAAGTTGTTACAATATTTCCACATTTTTTTACGATGAAATAAATATTTTACAAATCATAAGTTGACCCCTTCGAATCAACTAATATTTTCAAAGGATTGTTATAATAGATAAAAAATAACTGCGTAACAATTCAACCGAACAGCAAAATAAACATGTATTTGATTTGATGACGTAACACAGATAAATACAAAATAACTAGAAGCAGCCTTTGATTACGAGTGTCGCGTTATTCGAGTACCTCATGTTTCTTTATTAATGTATTCTTGGAAGCTTATGTGGAGCATTCCTGTGATCACCTTAGGTATACACGGCATTACATTAAGCTATACATAGCCAGTATAACATGGTCTCGCATGATAAAGACATCTCCAGCAATGCAAGGCAGCTTATACTGGAAATGTATAGACGTGTAGCCGTGTGTACTGGCTTGAAACTCATTTACTATTAATAACCTATTAACCAACTAGCTTCCGCCTACGGTTCTGCCTGTGTGGTACTTAGGTCAATAATATAGATAGATAGATAGATAGAAAAAACTTTATTTGCACATCAAATTTGTAACAAACATACAAAGTTATTAGGTACTTAAAACTATAACGTACAAAGGGCGGCCTTATCGCTTGACGCGATCTCTTCCAGGCAACCTTAGGATGGACATAATAGAGTGGATATTTGCGGTAGTTTAATGCATTGGATTTGTTGTTGCTTTTTTTTTTAATAAATATATATTTTTTTAACTAATATAAATATTAGTATGTCTATGTTTATTTAGGTTACAAACTATCTGTGCTCCAAATTTCATGCAAATCCGTTCAGGGGTTATAGCGTGATTGTGTAACAAAGAATCTCAAACTTTCACATTTTTTCGCTTACCTAGTAGGATGTTGTACTGGCACTGTGACGTAATGAAGTCAGTTTGTTCACTGTGAGGTGTAGGGTTTGATCGCTAGGTTCGGCGAAAGTGCTATTGGGTGTTTTATAGATTGTTTTAATAATTAAGTTCTCTAAATTGCGTGGAACGACGCAAATGAGCTTGCGAGTTCATCTAATGGTCTACTACCATATACGTACTTAAATGCATCTGAAGAACATTAAAATAAATATAAAATGTAGATAAGTATCTTAAAGGAGAGAATATACACGTGTACAGAGACAATGCCGGAGTTATGTTTCCAACCACAAGAGAAAAATAATAGAAAAATCTTCAATAACATATTCGTAGAAGCTAATATGGAGTGGAGCAAATTCTCGCAGCTAATTAACAAGATTACTTTTATAATAGCTTTTGCCTACGACTGTGTCGTTGTTTTAAGTTGTAGCTGGTCCCGCATTTAGCGTAATGTTAAATATCAAAAGATTTTTATTTATAGCTGGACTACCAAACACAAAAAGAATTATCCACGCCTACGGTCCTCTCAAAGAATACGGCCGCGGCGCAAGCTCTGTGCTGTATGACGGTATGAGCATGCCGTCTCATTGAATTTGTATTAGCTTTGTGGCTTCACTTTGTGAGTCCGGTACGCTACATCAATTTATTATATCTACGATTTGTATAGTTAGTAAAATATTGTAGATTACTTATTGCAAGAATAAATTCATTTAACGATGAAGTCGACGGCGATTGTCGCTAGAGGTTGCCCCAGTTTTAAGTAAGCATTTTGTAGGTCGTTTATCGTGGTCATTTCCCCGACGTCATATCAGTATCGGAATAAAACAGAAGGACTACTTGACACGAGATACACCGCCGAATTTAAAGGTCAATATAACATAACAGAAGGGTAAGGCAGAGTGTATAACACCAACATTTTAAAGTAAGTCTTAGAAAGATAGCTTTGAATCTTTTTGTGAAATATAATTGTGTTTTTATAATAAACCAAAATCTATTGTAAGCACAAGAAGAATATACTATCAGACATTCTCCAGAACAATTTTTATCGTAAAATATGAATAGGTATGGGTTGTGGTTATACCTTATTGCCAAAAGTGCCAAGTGCCAAGTGGCCATTTACGATTCAGAAGCTTAATTACTTCCATTACTTCTTAGAGCCACTCATTTTAGTGTCAAAACTGAATCATGTTTAAAATATCTAAATTCTTATATGCTTTGGATCGCAATTGTGGGACAATTAGACGTCATAGTGCCAGGTGGATTACAGAACCTACTAAACATCGACGGTTATATCAGCTGATACAAAAAAACGGAGAACGTGCCCGACGTAGTGTACGTATTCACACCCCGTCTCTTTCACACCATTTTAAGTGAAAGAGACAGACAGGGCGTTTACCTGCATAGGTGGCACAGGTCAAAATGATGACAAAAAATAGATAATGGTCTTATACTATGAGGGACCTGACATTGTGTTAGATCAAGAAGGCATGATTTATCTGGCTCGAAGGATCATGAAGAAAACTAAATTATATATATATGACGTTGTATTACCAATTACATTCTAAATAAATAAATAATTCTTGGCCAGCGTGGTAGACTAAGACCCTACCCTTCTCATCGTGAAAAGAGGCCCGAGCCCAGCAGTGGGACGTGTATGATACAGGTATGCTATTATTATTATCAATTAAAGCATTTTATCAACCGAATGATGTGCAGAATGGTATAAATATGTAGTAGGTATAACCTCACCAGCTTCTACGGCTCCGCCTGCGTAGTAAATGTCGATAAAAACAAAACTATTAAAAGTGACCTTTATATTATATCTGCTAAATATCATAATCTTGCAGTATAGTTCTGCATTAAAGAGTAACAAACTAATACACACTCTTCTTTCTCATTAATAATTTTCGTGAGACTATTTATTCTAAGACCAAACGATTTTCAATCTATCTAGGTATAACTGATCTTTTAAATTAAAATAACATTTCTTAAACTAAATTAGAGAAATACCTAACTATGTACAAAATAGAAAATAAAATGAAAAAAAATATAATTTTAATTTAGGCATCAAAAAATACCCCCGCATCTATGACCCGATTTTTCATTAACCGAAATTTAAATTTCGTGTGATGCCATTCATGGTATACGAAAAAATTTCAACACATGCAGCAAAATGTTTAATCGTGGCTATTTAAAAGCCAATATATCTAGTATCTTTGGCCATTAACGTGCCCAAAAGGCTGGCGGCATTGCCACGTTGGATGACAATGCAGATTCTTTGACCATGGTAGAAGCCAGCCTGATCACGTGAAGAGTATTAATTATTTGGTATTACATGAAACATGTACACAAGTAAGATACTTAGCATTATTTGTAGTTATTTAAGTGCTTTAATCAATATTCTCTCCGCAACATGATGTTGATGTTAAAGATAAAAATTACGTTCTCGGAATAAAATACCTAATAGCTGTTGAAATTAAAAGTTAAACATGGCTGTGATAGTCGAGTTGCATTAATTCATTGAGTTTCTTTGAAGTTGTCAGATGTAACTCACTTTTATTTCAACGTTAACTGTTTTACAACTGTAGGAATTTTATTAGGTAAGATTAATAAATTAAGTACATCGCTTCATTTTTTTGACTGTGTTCGGCTTATTTTTCTATAATCTAGGACAAATTAACTATGACCAAATAGTATTTAGTAGCTGTTTTTAATTAAAAAAATCAATTAGGATGATTTGTATATGCAATTTTGAAAAGGCCATCTCTCGCATATTTTGCCAAATACGTTTTTCTTCACAATGTGCTAAATTCTTCCCTGAACTAATCAAATTAAACAAAATGGTAACCTTTAACTTCAGAAATTTAAATACCTGATAAATAAATCAATTTCCTTTTGATTAACAGTATTTCGGGCACTGTTTTCCGGATAAAAATGATTCACCTCTGAATGTCGTTCACGGAAGATGTACAACATCTAAAATATAAAAAATTGGCCTTCTGTATTCATTTACTATGTAAAAACGTAACGTCGAAACGACCTACGCAGTACGCACCCAGCCTTCGCAATCGGACACCCCGCCCTAAACGATATTCAAAACCCGCTCGCCATTTCCTTCTTCGAATTGCTTCTTAATTGGACCAGCAATGTATATCGTACATGAGTACTCATTACTAGATGTTACACCATTAATGGAAACTACAATCAAATGAGGGGTAGAAGATGACCTTCTTAGGTATAATCATCTTCTACCCCAGAGGCAGTGTCAGTGGCCGCTGAAAGTTTTCCCGTTTGTACCTCTAATAAATGTCGAAATGATCACCAACTATGGAATTAGGATGGAGCTTGGTGATGGTCGAAGTCATTGATTTCCTAAAAAAATTACGGTTATACGGTATACTATGACGTAACTTTTTTACAACTTTTTTTTAATATCTCCCAAAGTCGCCACGATCCAAATTCCATATTTGGTGATCGTATTAACATCTTGTAGAGTCACAAACAGGGAATCATTCATCTTTTATTAATTGACGTAAGTCGAGCGGTAACTGGCTATAAGGTTTGTTTGTCAAAACATTGGCAGCAATGGCAGATAACATTTTTTTTGCCGTAGAAAGTTAAAAGATTGCACACACGATGACGCAACAACTTTGCGACACTATTTGTCGTACAAGAACTAGGTCTTATGTTCCAAGGCTAAATTGTGGATGCGTTCATTTTGGTATGTCTTTTTTGTATCAAAAATGAAAGAATATAATAGAAAGCGATGAAATTACGAAAGCAAGAAAGGAGTAGGACAGGAGATGAAAGAGCAGGACAGATAGAGTAACTAGATCTCTAATTGTTTCTACCACGACTTTCAATTTATTGATAAATTGATTATTATTTATTGATAAATAAAAGACAGTGCGAGAGTAAATTATAAATAAGGAATTCGTTAAACTAATAACACGGATTAAAAAGAAAGAGGTGTTACGTAACAGGCATCGTTATTAATTGGTATATTCTTAATAATATTTAGTTGATGAGAATATATTGATATTGTTTTTATAAGTTTTTTTTTAGTTAGATAATGATTTGCATCACACAGGTTTTAGTAAAAGAAGGAGAAGATACTGTCGCCATTCATTCGCAATATTTCGTATTTATCAAGGCTACAAGAAATGTGTCATTACCGTGGAGTAGTGGGCGATATTGTCAAGGCATGCCCGATGCCCTAAATCGAGGCGCGTATAAATAAGTGTGACAAAGACGTGGGGGACAATAGACGTACTGTGTCTTTACTGCGTATTATTTTAACATTCTTGACTATATTGCGGCAGCAACATATTTCTTAAATCTATATGTTTAAGAAATATGTTGCTGGTTAAAATTTGTCATCTTCAATTGATTTAAAATATTTCAGAAATGGTTTATTATCGGGAATGGCTAAAGCGTTATATTATAAGTTACTATATTTAATTAAATATTGATTGTTTTCTACACGCCAAGTTTTCTGTGCTTACTCGATTTGATGACCTCATCTGAGAGAACCTACACAAAAAAGGTATATATACTTATTTTATTTGAAAGCCAAACTATACAGCAAAAAGCTCCTGGCCTACGTGTAATGAATGTTTAGCAAAGAAAGCATTTTTCTTTTAATTAAGCATAACCTTGACTGTGGACGCAATACTATTTAGCGCCGTTTTGTAAAAAAAAATTGTGGTGCTTTAGAGTTGGTTTAAAAAAGGTTATCAATATAAACTGCGGTCAGTCAATCGAATTTATTTCACACGCCCTTACGGTGGGTTGGGGTGGGTTACAGGGGTAAAATATGGATACAATGTTCATTGTAATAGTGTTATGTACATTGTATTTTTATTTTACATAATATATATATTTTTTAATATACTTTTGAGAAGTTTTTTAAGGGGTTTGCATTTTCTGATTAGAATTTGAGGTTTTGTCAGACATCTGACTATTTTTACATTTCGTACTGAGCCTTATAAGCAATTACTTACAAATATTATAATTATGAAAGTTTGTGAGCATGGATGTGTGGATGTTTGTTACTCTTTCACGCAAAAACTACAAAGTAGATTTCAATGAAATTTTGCAGAAATGTAGCTTATAGTCAGGATTATTATATAGGCTACTTTTCATCTCGTAAAATAGAAGTGATCCCGAGGGATGTAAAATATTCGTGACTGTTTAAAATTCAAACGGCTCAACCAATTTTGATAACATGTAGCAGGAATAGCCAGCATTGAACCTGAATTAACAATTTCACCCCCCAACAGGTTAAATAACGGGTTGATAGTGTATGCGGGCAGTGCCTCAATTTTGAAGGAAATAGCGTGGAAATATCGAATTCTACGCGAATGAAGTCGCGGGCAACCGCTAGTATGTACATAAAAGGCGAAATTAGAACGTTTTAGTTAACTGATGTCAGATTTAATTACTATAAACTACCAAAGAATTACTCTGACTAATAAAAATACTACCGTAATCGAAAAAAAAGTGAAATCTTCGCTCTAATGACGTCATTAGACTCATAAATTCCTAGATGTATGCATTGAAACATTGACAATGAAGTTATAACCGCCTTTCTTCCATCAATAGAATTCCTTCGCCTTAGAAAACGGATTACCGCATTGGAGCTATAGAAAATTGATTGTGACGTCACCGCCTTGTAACTTCACTGTGTTCGCGTTCTCACTATTCCTTTTTGACTGTTTTGTAATAAGATTTGACTAATACGTTTTATTAATGAAAAAAAATACAATACCTGGAGTAAATATGACTTTGGTAACCAACTTACTGCAGATATTCAGGCCATTTTTGTACTTTCGCCATTTTATGTAACTAAGTTATTATGAAACTTGTTTTTTTTAATATACTATTAATGTAGATATTTTAAGAACTTACCGATTAATAGTTTTAATAGAGGAAACAGAAATAACAATCACAATATTATCTCAAGTCGATCTAACAGCAGTCACAGCTGCACATCTTCACAAGTAGGCTGGTAAATCCTAAAGACGTCAAATTGCGTATGCTTCGTTTATATTCTAACATTTATTTAATTTTATTCCAATATTACCTTATGTAATAATAATCTTTGTGAATTGTAAGTAATTTTTTTCTATATAAGTACCCATATATTTCATGCAAAATTGAAATTATAAGTATTTTTTTTGTAGTTTGCCCATAATTGTCATGCAAAACCTAAATTATTACCTGTGTAATTATACTGACACTATAAATAATTATACTTTTATTCATTATTATTATTAAAACTGACGTGAGTTTGTAACATTATTCAAATTATGAAATACTCACGTAATGTTGGTATATTTAGTCGACCGCGGTTTCACCTATACTAGGTATACTTATAGGCATCTTCAAGAGAGTGCGACACGTCGCGCCTGTGTCGCAGCCAGTCTTGCACATGCAAAATACTTTTATTCATTGTATAACACGAGCCGAATATATTCAGTTTTATTTATGATACAACCACACAAACAACTTATTTTTACATAACGTCATTTTAATATTTGCATTTAAATGTGAATGAACTAAATTAGTTTCAGCAACTGTCTTGTTGTATAAACATACTGTTTCTTGGTTTATAAAGCTGGCAAATTAACAATACGCATAGTCATAACGAATACTATTAAAGTAAAATGTCATAACAATATTATATATAAGTCTGGTATGTTTTCAAGGTCTAGTCGGTATTATAACAAGTGTTTTGTAAGTAATTACAATATACATAATATATGATATTAAAAAGTATATTACAGTTTGACTTGAGAATCTGCTCCGTTTCTTTTCGTTGGTTAAAAAACTATTGGAACTTCAACTCACAATCACAAGCTTTTAAGTTAACTTAAAAAAAAACGTTAAAAATTTGTCAAGTTCTTTGCCCTGTACCAGATTCCTTCCATAGATTACCCATACTTATCTAGTGTACTTCACCTACTTAATTGTTTCGGAGTGACGTACACAATAAAGTTACATACGCACATAACATACATATTTTATGCTTGTTTTACCTTGGTATAATATAATGGTACTTCTTAAACAAAATAGCCCAAAATATCCAGCAATAATTTTGCAAGCCTTTTTGATTGTTCAAACGGAGTTTCGGACAAATTACATAGTCATAATGTGCCCATACGCCATACATGTAAGCGTAATGCCATGGTATTATGTCATATTTGTGATATTTCAGTAAAACTTGCTAATAATTAATTATAATAAATAACCTACAACTTGACATATAAACGACTTTAAAAATGATAAGAAAATATCCTACAATAGTCTTGTTGATGATATTAAGGTGTAATGTAGGTATTAGGTAATTTATTTTAGCATTTTACAAAAAAAATACAGATAAATAATATAACTAAAAATAATTAATAATAACAAACAAAATAAAGTTTTTTTTACTAGCCTACGGGTGTGTCCCACTGCTGGGCAAAGACCTCTCCCCATGACTTCTAAGTCTTTCTGTTATTTGCTATCTCTGGCTAATCGTTCAGAAATGCATCCAAGTCGTCCCGCCATCTCCGTTTTATAAATAAAATAAAATAATATTCTTTTTGATTTTTCAAACGAAGTTCCACACACATAACTAAGTCATTATGTGCACATACGCCGTACATGTAAGCGTGGTGCTATGTTATGATGTTATTGATGTAATAATAATTATTTGTAATAAACATCAAATTGACGTATAAACTTCTTTAAACATCATAATTAAATAACCTATAATAGTCTTTTTAGATTTTTCAAGCGAAGTTACACACACATAACTAAGTCATATGTGCACATACGCCGTACATGTAAGCGAGGTACCATGGTATTATTTTATTTATATCTGCTGTTCGCGGTCACGTGCATACGTGATAAACATCGTGAGCAGGCCGCTGGCTACATGTGTGTGTTTTTCATTGCCCCTTTGTTGTTATTTAAGTTGTTTAAGTTTAGGCAATACTTTTAAATATAGACGTTTTGTGGCATATTATTAACTATAGACTATGTTTAACGTTTTTGAAGCAAATAAAATTAAGGTCCACATGGATTGTGGATTGGTGCAATACATATGAGAAATATACACATTATTAAATCAAATCAAATCATTTGTTTGTTGTCAAAACAAACATCAAAATACAAAAAATATAAAATAAAATGAAACTACAACAATCCTACAATAATCTTTTTTGATTACTACTACATAGTACTTTACTGTACTTGTATCTTAGCAAATGTCTTTCTGTATTTATTTTTTGTTGTGGTGAGAAAATAAATATATTATTATTGTCTATTGTCTAGTACTAATTAAATTATAATACTTATTGCAATAAAATGATTTGACACCGAAACTTAGATTGACTTTAATTCAACTTCACACACAAATTTGAATTAAAATCAATCCAAGTACCAGTTCCGATGGGTATTGCATCATGAGAAGAGCTGGTGAGAAACTCATGTGCACCATATTTGCAATAATACATACAATATTCGTTTCTTTTTTTTAACAAATTCTATGTGTAAGCTATAGCAACTAAAACACAATTATAAAGTTGCAAATAGCTTAACAAACTTTTAAGGACAATTTAACCCAGGTATCAACAAATACTATTAGCAGCAATGCTTTCTCCTTACAAAACACATTCAATATTAACTTGGCAAGCTATGTTGTAACTTAAAAACAATAACTCGTCAAACCAAAATTCCCCACCCATAATCATATTACAGATGTGTCAATAACAAGTTCACAACACTACTTAGACGAATTTAGTCATTCTGTATTAGGTACTTAGGTCGTAAACGCCATAGCATAGGTATTGACCAAACGGTCTACTTACTCATAAATACATTAATAGCTATTCAATCGATGACACGTTACATGAGTGATCTCATGACTTTCAAGACTGAAACATGTATATTCCAAGTACAATACACATTTTCATCCCAAGAAAATGTATTACAAGAAGAGCTTGCTCCCTATTAAATCTATAAAATATAGTTTAAAAAAACTAAAAAAACACGCTTTTAAAGCACATCAAACTAAAAAGTGAAAAATAATTCTTATTATAACCTGAAAATAATAATAAACGAAAAATACTAGTACTATTGTGAAAAAAAGCGTGGGTCGCTCGATAGACGAAAAATATGGCACAGAGCGCCCCACGCTTTTTTTCACAATAGTACTAGTATTTTTCGTTTATTATTATTTTCAGGTTATAATAAGAATTATTTTTCACTTTTTAGTTTGATGTGCTTTAAAAGCGTGTTTTTTTAGTTTTTTTAAACTATATTTATTTTTCACTTTTTAGTTTAGTTTTTTTTTAATCCTGGCGATCCTAATCAGGATAATGAGATAAATTTATGAAATTATTATATTGTCGCTGATTCTTTACAAGTGTAGAAAGTTTGAATGAAATCTGTCCGTTTAAAGTGGGTCAAAATCGAGTCCAAAGGAGTCGGTTACATACAAACAAACAAACAAACAAACATACAGGTGAAGCTAATATAAGCGTGTTAAAAAGACTAACCACAATAAATAAAGTATAAGCTCGTGGCTAACTCGACGCCGCGCGGACAGATCGATCTTAAGTTTTATTTATTTTATTTTAATATTTTAGGAAAACTTACAGCTTGTACAAGATATTGTGATAATACATAATAAAACATAGCCAATTACAAGTTTCCACTGTTAGTAAATGAATAACATTTTGCTCACACACATGCAACTGGATATAAATAAATTATTCTAAACTTAAAGAAGATAATACATAGCTACAATAAATTCACAATGTCATGCCTTCTGTGTAGACGCGCACACCCAATACTACTTCGCTAACGCGCTACTTGGTAAACAAGTTGTTATACTTACATTTTTAGTTATATTTAGTTCCGTTAGATAAGAATGAGTTTCAATAATCTTCTTTAATTAGTAAAAATTCAATCTTAATAGGTTGCACGTAGTGTTATTTTTGAATGACATCATGACATTGTTATTGTATTGAATGCGTTTGGCTCGATCACTCCGGTTCTTTTCAATTTTATTTAGGTATCGTAACTTCATATTTTTTCTAGTTATTTTTTTTATATACACTTATTGTTCTGATTTCAGTAAAGCCGGATCGAGCTGCCGGTGCTGCTTAAGAACTGCTTCCTGAGGTCTTCCATGTCAGCCAGGAGCCGAATTTTTTAAGAAAAATTCTGCCCTAACGGAGGGGGTGTGTGACGTCGCAACCGCACGGCCACCGCAACCTCAAGATGCGCCCCCCACTGCAGACCCCTGTGGGGTATATAAAGGACCTGCGTGCGCGTCGCGCCCTTCTTGCCTGCGGTCACCAGCGCCGAGTTAAGTGTTCCTCACTTCACTGCGCCAGGACTTATCAAACCACTTACCTACCTACCAACCTACGCCTTGAGACTACCTTGTATTTAATAGATATAAATATATAGAATAATAATACCTTTGTTAATCTATCGATTGTTTCTATTTATTCTGCCTACCTAACTAGTCATTAGTAGACTACGTTACATAGTTATGAATCGAAAAATATGTTACTAATAGCTTTTTTAGGGTTTCGTAGCCGAATGGCAAAAAACGGAACCCTTATAAATTCGTCATGTCTGTCTGTCTGTCTGTCCGTCCGTCCGTATGTCACAGCCACTTTATTCCGAAACTATTAGGACTACACCATTGAAACTAAGTAGGTAGATTTTAACACAAAAAAAATAATAATATTAATATTAGAGGGGAGCTCCCCATACATTGAACTGAAACAATTTTTTTTTTTTCATTCTACCTATACGTGTGGGGTCTATAGATAGGTCTTTAAAAATTACATTGAGGTTTCTAGAACCATTTTGTTTCAATGTCAATCGTTCCAAAGATAGACACTTTCAAAGTGCTAAAACGAGTGGCCCCCCCCCCCCCCCTCTAATTTTTAAACCACAGGAGAGAAAAATCTAAAAAATATATATATTATAGATCTTAATAAAAACTTTCAACCAAAATTGTTTTGAATGAGATACAGTCAGCAGTTTTTGAGATATAGCACTTTTTCAGCAACCGCAAATTATTACTTTGTTATTGATACAAATTCCATAAAACACTAAAAATGTTGGTATTTTGGCTATTTGTCGGTAATCGGTACGTTTATTTATTTATTTATGTTGTTACAACTAGCTACGGAACCCTATTGCGCGTGGTCCGACACGCACTTGGCCGGTTTTTAACTTAGCGATATTAGTATTAAATAAGTCAAATTCAACCATACGACACTCGCGTTAAAAGTTCGACAAACTCTTACAATAAATGAATTCTGTCGATAAGTAGTTTTGGCTAACGTTATGTTAAGAAGATCGGTTCTTCTAGTAAATGCAGAAGGCACACGGAATTCTATCTTGCTCAGTAGCTCGGGGACGTCCATCAAACCATTCATAAGACTGCTTAACAATGATAGATCTGCTATTTTTCTTTTAGTTAAGCTATTCTAACCGCGGTTGACCGTAGATGGGTGACCATTATTAAGCTGGCGGTCCCGGTTGCCATTTGAACATGTATGGCAGTCGTTACAGGTAGTCAGCGGCCAGAAAGTCTACAACTAGTCTAATAAAGAGTATATCGTTTTACCTCGTACTGGGTTGTGGAGGTCTTATGGCAATCGGTTCACGTAAAATACTGATATTCAGCTAAATCGGTTGGACTAGAAGCCGACACCAATGTAATTGGTGGTAGAGCTCTTGTGAATGAGCTCGAGGGCGGCTCCACCGTCTCAACTTTAACCTGCCGCCAAATAGTAGTGCTTCCATTACTGTGTTCCGGTTTGGTGGTGAGTTCAGGCCCTGAAATTGCACATGAGGCATAACACCGTAGTCCTCAGCTGCAGCGACGCATCTATAATCTGCTTTTGTGGATTGTTGATGTCCATGGGCTGTACTCCACTTACCATCAGGTGGACTACACGTTCGTTCGCTGTGGGCGTAGTATAAAAAAAATGGATAAAGGCTCGAAAGATTGATTGTCAAACAAAAAAACTTTGAAATGTTATGTAACGATATCCTATGAGAATTGGAATATTCAATGAACTTCTACAAGAGTTTATTTTGTGGGTACCTCACAAGTATTTTATCATTTAGTTCTGGAATCTGGATGTTTTAGTAGAATTTTGTTTTTTTTTTAAACTTCTTCTTTTTCTTCTTTTTATCGTGTCAATGGCTTGTTTAATTATACTGTCTATTTTTAAACTTATAGTGAGAGACCTAAAGATGAGAAATATACTAATAAATATATACGTAATAGGTTCCTACATTAACTTGTCCTAAGTTCATTAAATATTGTTTTGTGTGGACAAATATTGAGACTACCTCATTGGTGTAGTGGTTAGCGTATGCGCCTCTTACCGCGAGGTCCCGGGTTTGATTCCCGGGTCGGGCAAAGTGTTATTTGTGATCTTTCCGCCAGGCAATTCACGGCGTTGGAATTGTGTCCGGTGGATGGCGATAGACTCACAAAACATAACAAGTGAAATGTCGGTTACATTTTTGCCACACCCATTTCACATTATTGTAAGACCGCCCCGAGGAGCAGTTCAAAACTTTTCCAAAATTGTTTAACTGCTCTGGACGGTTTTACAAAATATACAAAATAGAATCAATATAAAATCAAAATACAGTCAGAAAGCCATAAGGAAATAGTATTCGTTTTAAAAATACCTAGACACAGACGTAATAATTGGGTGGAGATAAAAATAGTTGTATTGTTGATCAAACGAGTTATGTAAGTAGCATTTACCGTTATTATATTGTTGTCATTAATATTTATTTATTTCTAAAATATACATAATTTTGGTTAACGATCGATAAATATTATCTTTTATTTCAATGACAACATCTTAATGACACATCTAATTTTGTCTACTATTGTAATAAAATACTGCCTCGACGAGGTAAAAGATTCGATTACCCGGTCGAGCAGTGTTATTTGTGAGGCAATTCACAATAGCAGCACGAAGTTGAAATTATGCTCGGTAGTTGGCGATAGGCTCAGCCACTATCCCATGGGACCTAAACATAACAGGTGAAGTTTGGGTGTCGTACACCTCTTCCATACCCTTCTGGGTAATATAGGCGCGGACGGAGCCGTAGCCAGAAACTAGTTTAATATAAATTTACTATCCGCTACCCGGCTCGAAGGACCATACTTTGTGTAGAACGAGAGTTCTTGCACTACGAAGATGATACATCAAGTCATAGATAATTGACATTGATACATGCAGCGATAGTCTAGTGGGGAGACCGTAGGACTGCGAAGTCAATGGTCTCAGGTTCGAACCCACGGCACACACTTCTGTCAATAATTAATTAAGATTCGACTTTTCGAAGATATGTGTGTATTTATCATATAAATTATCGCTTGCTAGCGGTGAAGGCAAACATAGTGAGGAAACCTGCATGCCTGAGAGTGCCTAAAAAGTACTCGAGAGTGTGTGAAGTCTACCAATCCGCACTTGGCCAGCGTGGTGGACTATGGCCTAACCCTTCTCATCATGATAAGAGGCCCGAGCCGAGCAGTGGGACATGTATTAGATACAGGGCTGCTATTATATAGATAATTTAATCCTGTGTTTATAATGCGGCTTATTTATTTCACCCAAGGAAAGCAAACTGATAGAGCCTGTGCAAACATTTGACGGAGTATGCTTAAACCCAATACATGCAGATGCGCGGTTTCACCGTACATACAATGTACTCGCACTTTCTAACGCGATCACTTTGATTTGTAGTAAACAACATTCCTGTTTTATGAATCATGTGTAAATGATACCTACTAATAGAACAAAGACTTATTTATTTATTCTTCTTCTTCGTCGTGTCGATGGCTGAGTCAAATTTTATTTTGACTTGCCATCGTGGTGAAAGGATTAGCCAATTCGCCTTGGAGAACTCGCGAATTGCCCAGGGTGCGCCGGACGTAGGGAATCGTTGTGTACGTCACTCGGGGAGGGTCCTTTCATGCACCCCAAATTATTTATTTAAAAAACTTCATACACACGTGTTTATTGGCGGACTTAATACCTAGTGCATTCTCTACCAGTCTACCTTCAGGTGGTGCAGAGATAACAAGGTAGGCAAAGGCATGACATAGTGCAGAGAGAGAAAACAATAAATTAATTTAAAAACATAAAATATAAATCCTAACTATGAATAGATGCAAGTTATAATATACATAAATATATAAATATATACATACTTGAAACGACGCATAAATACAAATTATATCACAGTATGTGGTAATTATTCTTAATTAAGATTACGCGAACTTTCAATTTAAACGCATAACGGCTCGTAGCCGTCCTGATCTCAAGAGGGAGGGCATTCCAGAGAAGGACTGATTGAACAGGCAAGCATGAATTAACAAATCCAGAAGCATGAGAGGGAACTAGGAGGAGAAGATTATTAGAAGAGCGAAGATCATAAATCTGTTACAAAGAACATCGTAAATTATGTGTTGGAATCGTGAAAGTTTGAAATGTTTTACAGTTTTATTTGCTTCTCAATATTAACATAAGATCACGCCTATATAACAGAAGGGTGTGGCAATAATGTAACTCACACTTCACCTGTTATGTTTTGTAAGTCTATCGCCATCCACCGGACACAATTCCAACGCCGTGAATTGCCTGGCGGAAAGATCACAAATAACACTTTGCCCGAGCCGGGAATAGAATCCGGGGCCTCGCGGTGAGAGGTGCATACGCTAACCACTAGACCAATTAGGTAGTCTCAATATTTGTCCACACAAAACAATATTTAATGAACTTAGGACATATCAATGTAGGAAACTATGTATTACGTATTTATATTTATAAGAATGATTCTCTTATTTAGGTCTCTCACTATTAGTAGAAAAAAAAATACATCTAAATTATCCAGATTCCAAAACTAAATGATAAAATACTCGTGAGGTACCCACATAATAAACTCTTGTAGAAGTTCATTGAATATTCCAATACTCATAGGATATCGTTACATAACATTTGAAAGTCGGCATCGCAATGAAATCTGAACGCTTTACCAAAGACAATTCGTAACGTACACTGTTGTAAAGTAAAGATGGTTCTAACTAATTTAAAATAGGAATTTGTTGTGTGAAAAATAATGTTTGGTAAGTCCAAAGAAACTTCGGGTAATACCCTACCATCCAATAAGTTTCTTTACTCAAATCATCATCGAGTTTTAATTATGCAAAATATCAGAATATATCAACTTACAAGTACGGTATTGACCAAATGCATCTATGGTTTATGAATTTACCTGTAAAAAAAGAGAAAATCTGATAAGACAAACATTTTCAAAATTTAAAAAAAATACTCGTTTAATTCAAATATACATGATTCTATTTCGGCAGTCAATTTATTTTTCACAACAATAACATTCGTATTTCGAATGACATTATTGTTCCATTTGTATTGAACAGTTGCATTCTGTAATTGAGTTTACTGATAAACGTAGGCAAGGCCATTGCATTGTAGCCGATAACACTGTCTGCCATATGACTTGCGACTAATGGAATTTTTTGTATCTTTTGTTGCATCGATACATAGAAGGTAAATATTGTAATTTTTCTTTGTCTTTTTAAAGTCAATAGCCGATGACGTCAACTCAGTACAAAAAAAAGCTGTTACCGTATGGGATGGGGCAATTTTGTGATGCAAAATTATTTTCTTACCAGTTTTTTTTTTTTGTCTCTGTTTTACTACTAATATAAGGATGTAATAGCATCGCGCTACGAGGCCATTAATACAAGCCTACAAAACATAGGTGCAGTAGCGTAACCAAAAAAAAGTAGCTATATAACTCAAATAAGGAGTTATGATTTCCCAAGATCGAATAATATTATAATCCCACTTCATTCAATAGTATTTTCACACAGAAAAGAACCGTAGCGGTTCTATACAAACAACGTTTGGGTATTTGTTAACTGAATTGGTCAACGCTTTCAGTCCATATCAAATCCATTCACGTTTTTGTCACCGGCTGTCTTTTCAATACGTTTATTTCAACACGAATGGTTTTATAATCTACCACTTATATGACAAGTTTAAAACATTGAAGAATCTAAATACTTTCGAAATGTTTTCGAATTCGTAATTCGTTTATTCATTTAAAATTTAAATAAAAAAAAATTATGTTTTCATTTACACGGAATGTTAGTATGTCAAAACTGACAGTAGTTGTGTTCGATATTTTCTTATGTACTGCATAGTCTCATAACTATATGTTAAATCACAATATACAATCTTATCGTCAAGTGGGTATGGCGTTAAATGTCAATAAACCTTAATATTCATAAACCAGCCAGCTCATCAGACAAAACAAACAAATAACTTGATATGTGGCGTAAAATTACATACACGGAGAACGATGTGTAATCATTATACATAAATGTAACCTCTCATACTGTTAATGCTTGGTAAACAAAGAAGGCCAGAACAAAACCTTTGCCTTTACATATTTAAAAACAAACCAGTATAAGTTTGGTATAAGTAGTCTATGGCTCTTATTTTGAATAAGAATTCTATTTCTACAATTTACTACGTTTGCTTTTAATATTAGAACAGTTTCGATAAACGGCCAGCTCTGATCGCCGCAATAATGAGATTAATATGAAATATACTAGCTATTGTCCATTTACTGATGTGTACTAAATTATTCGATCGTCAGCCCGCACCTGTGTTGCTTATGACCTAGATCTTGCTTGCTCCGTGACAAATAACTTTTTAATACTCAAGGACATTTCAGAGGTCGAGGCGTAACCTTCGATTTATGTGTGTCAGAGCAAAATACCAGTTGTGATTACACAAGTCAAAATATATCGTTTGAACATATATATTACTTTATTAGTAAAGATACTTTTGGCTTATCATTTTATGTCGTACCTTATAATTAATGTAACGTTGTATTAGTTTTCGACTAAACATCATGTATCTTGACGATTGAGTGATGAACGTAACGGCTAATGCATTTATCATCGTTCAAAACAACGATAGGGAAAAAGTAGAACGTCGAGCAAATTCAATAAATAAATAATGAGCAATATAGTTCGGTCCGCCTGACGCGGAGAGAGCGGCGCGGCGCGGCCTCCGCTGTGCTGTGACGTCACTGAGAGCGGGGGCACACGATGCGTTGCGGCGGCGGTACGGCGCCGGAGCGGTGTCGCTGCGTCGTCTTACATAGAAATATCTGTGGCATGTCACACGATGCGCTCCGTCGCCGCACCGGACTTGCAACCACCAAGACGAGGCGGGGAGGGGTGAATGCGTTGCGACGTCGGAGCGGCACCGCTCAGTTGTTTTGCGTCACAAGGAAGGACACACGCTCGCTCGTTTCGAATTTTTTCTAAGTATTTTTGTTTATTGTGATTGAGGTTTTAAAAAATGAGTGCCAACCTAGATGTTATTGATATAGACTACCTAATTACATTAGTCCAAGAACGGGAAAACCTTTGGGATAAGTCCAATGAAGACTTTAAAAATAAAACAATGAAAATAAAAGCATGGGAGCAAATTGCCAAAATTTTATTTCCAGACTATGATAATTTTGCTCCTGATATAAAGAACCAGATAGGTAAGTAATTATTTAATGTTTTTATGATGATCAAATCTTCTGTAACTGCCATTGTAGCGACCCTCTGTTGCTCATAAAATAGCTTGCAAATTCATCTCTAATGACATTTGCTGCTGTCATCTCTTCATCTTGAGGTTGTAATGAGTGAAATTCATCATCAGTTATTGCCAATGTATCCTTTTGCCGAAAACCATCCCGATCTGCGACAAAATTGTGTAGGACACAACATGCCTTCACAATGTCAGTAGCAAAATTATAGGACACGTCTATCGGTCTGTGAAAAATGCGCCATTTATTCGCCATAATCCCAAAAGCGCATTCGACATATCTTCTGGCTCTGCTGAGACGATAATTGTAAATCTTTTGTTTAACATTGAGATTGTTACCTCCATATGGGCGCATAATGTGGTTGCTCAATCCAAAAGCTTCGTCACCCACAAATACATACGGGGTTCGTCTATTGGAACCACACAGTGGCTGGGGATCAGGCAATGGTAGGTCATTGTTAATGAGTTTCTCATATAGTTTTGAATTTTGAAAAACAGTTGAATCGCATTCTTTACCGTATGCGCCAATGTCAATAAAAATAAATTTGTAGTTTGAGTCCACAACAGCTAAAAGGACTATTGAGAAAAAGGCTTTGTAATTAAAAAAAAGCGAGCCACTATTAGCAGGATTACGCATGCGAATATGCTTCCCATCGAGGGCACCGATGCAGTGAGGAAAATTCGCCCTTAAATCGAAACTAGATGCAATATTTTTGAGTCTTTCTGTTGTTAGTTCGGGAATGTTGTCTTGAAGAATATTTTTCCATATAGCACGACAAACTCTCCTAATCATATATCTAATCGTAGATTTGCCCCGTTTGAATTTGTACTCCAAATCTTGTAGTGAATTTCCACTTCCTAGATACCTGTAACAAAAACGTTTATTTAAATAATAAAATCTCATGTAATCTTAATGTTAATATTTTATTTTTAGGTAATGATATAGTGAAGAAATGGAGAAGTGTCAAAGATAACTTCTATAAATATTTAAAAAAGTTAAAAGAAGCTTCTAAATCTGGCTCAGCCGCTAAAAAACTGAAAAAATATCATTTTTACAATCAACTTTTATTTTTAACAAAAGTGGCACAAAATGAGACAGACAGTAGCTTAGACGTAGCTGGAGAAACCAACACCGATTCTACAAGTGATATTGCACCGGAGTCTTCGCGTTATGTTCCTATCACCCGCAAAAGAACAATGCAAGCTGATGATTTCGAAAAGGAAGCATTAAAAGCCCTTAAGGAGCCCGAAGATCGCCACTTGTCATTTTTTAAGGGTATTTTGCCATCAATTCAAGATTTCACAGACCTTCAAACTCTCACCTTCCAAAGCAAGGTGTTACAAATTATCACTGAAATGCGGTATGGCTCAATGTCCCAACAATCATCATCATTTAGGTTTGAACAAACGTCTCAACAGCCTTCATCACACGGGTATCATACAAGAAGTTACAGAAGTACATACACTCCAACAGACTTGAGCTCAGATTATAATTTATTGACATCTCCAGGTGAAACATCTCAAGACAGCGTAGAGTACGATTTTGCAAATTTGTAATTAAGATTTATCAAGATTACTATTAAGAAGATTAATAAGATTGATTATGATTATTAACATTTCCTTTTTTGATCGTTTTGAAAATTAAAAAGTATTATTATTCAAAAAAAAAATTTTCATTACTTACCTCAAAGTGATGCCCAGCATTTCTATTGGCTCCACTGGATTCCTCATGTTAGTGTACTGTTTCCGTATATGTGATTCTAAAGATTTCAATAAACATTCGAAACTTAACACACTCATTCGAAAGAAATTGTAAAACTTCTTTTCGTCCAACAGCAACTCTTTATATTCTTGGAGAAAAAACTGTCCATCACTGTTCCTTAGTGCAATAAAAGGACAGATCCAGTATCGTCGTACGCTTCTACGTCGATTTCGGCGGTGGCGTAATAGTAGGGCCAACAATAGACGTCTTTTACGATCCATTTTCATTAACAGACTGTCCAACGGTGCTACGGCGCCGCTGCGACATAACAACGTTACGGCGCCGCACCGCTCGTGTGCCCACTGACACGGTGAAATCTTTGCGGTGCGGCGCCGCAACGCATCGTGTGCCCCCGCTCTGAGGGCGCGAGCGCGCTTCCTACATGTCAAAATCGCTCGCGATCGAACGGTCGAATGGCGATTGTTATGAGAATAGGGCACCAAATAAAGAATATACTTTTTATTATTTGTGGTTAAATAAAATTTCAAAGTTGCGATGCATATTTGAACTAGTTTTAACTGGTGTGCAAAAAGCTGGGGGTATGATTATCATTTTTGAACAGTTTGTTTATGGCTAACGTATTATTATAATATTTAATAGAACAAAGAAAGCTTTCTAGGGTTATCTTGATTTTTAGGTAATACACTGCAGATTGGTGAGATAAATACAGAAGTACCGATACCTACAATTCATGTTAAAACGGCATTCGGCATACATCGCGGCACACACTCCGTACACACACACAAATTGCAATAAAGAGCCGCAATGCATCCGATCCAATAATTGAAACAGCACATAATATGAATATTGATGACTTTCGGTTCGTTTAGCAGACGATGCCTTCTCTGTTCGCGTCCGCCATTTTTAAACGCAACAATCAAATTATTCCTCATTATATTTGAGAACAATCCTTGATAAATCACGGGAACATTTTGTTTCATAAACTTATTATACTTCGGGATACTAAACAGTTTTTAGTTAAATGATCCTTCTTTCGCAAAAAACATTATATTATTTTTAATGTAATAGTTAGTGTTATTATAAGTAATACCTGTATTTTTAACCGACTTCAAAAAACGAGGAGATTCTAAATTGGTCAGTATTTTTTTATTTTTTAGGGTTCCGTAGTACCTACAAGGAACCCTTATAGTTTCGCCATGTCCGTCTGTCTGTCCACGGCATAGCGACGAAACCGTTGGTGCTAGAAAACTGAAATTTTGCATAAACATGTATGTTAACTAAACAAAGAAAGTCGTAGAGTAAAATTTGGAAAAATATTTTCTTTTCAGGTAGCTCCCCTACATGTAAAGTAGGGATGTTTTTTTTTGTCGCCTACCCCATAGTGTGGGGTATTGTTAGATAGGACTTTTAAAAACGTTTAGGGGTTGCTAAGACAGTTTTTTGATTTAGGGATCCGGTTGCGAGATAATTAACTTTAAAGAGCAAATTTTTGTTCGAGTAGGGCGTCCCCCCCCCCCTCTAAAAGCTAAACTACTGGATCCCAAAATCTGAAAAAAATTGTGTCGGTAGTACATGTAATGAACTTTAAAGGAAAACTATAGCGGATAAGTTCACTTCATTAGTTCAAGAGGAATAGGGGTCCGAAATGTCAGATGCAGTTACTCAGAATATTTCGTTCAAAATTCTTGAAATTGGTGCAAATTACAAAAACCTTTGAAAGTAATGACTTGTATAAAGATGTTACTTGTTTAATACAGATAGTAAATCCCTTTTAAGTCGAAATATGTTGTTACGACTAGCTACGGAACCCTACTGCGCGTGGCCCGACACGCACTTGGCCGGTTTTTTATATGTTTGTAAACTTATCATAACTTTCGACTGGGCGAAGCGATTTAATTATCCTTTTTTTATTTTTTTTTGCCTCCCATTTTAATTTGGTCCAGTTCTGATAATGGCACCCATGAGTAAACCATATAAGTCTATAATTATTGTAATTTAAGTCAGTTTTTTATTTTTCTATTTATTTCCGCTTTTATGTTCTGTTATGCATAGAATTTAGTCACATTTGCATTTACATCTATGTTCTGTGACCCCGGACAGATATTCAATAGCACGTAAGCTTCCGGTTGCGATTTACACAATTATACGATCGAATTAGACAACTTATCTATACTAAATACTAATACTAACGCATTACTCGAGAACGGTATAAAATTCCTTAGATATTAATAAATGTATCTTCAAAATATTATTAAAACCGATGAGAGGTAAATACATTATTATTAAAAATACGGGTTACTCATGTATTTTTAGCCGGGATATGCCGACTAGTTTCGAATCTATTACGTAGATTCATCAACTGGGTGATTATCGCGTTTCGAGCGACGCAACGCTAAAATACTATCCCGGCTAAAATGACGTGAGTAACCCGTATTCTCAATAATAATATCATCTTCGTATTGATTGTTTTTATAGCATTTAGCTATGCTTAGCAAAAAATTATGAGACCGTAAGAGGCGACCGTAGCTCTCACCTGATGGTAAAGGCAAGGCAAGGCGTTCCATTCTTTGGCAGTTCCCATAAGAAAAGAGGTCTTTTTGTTACACAAACAAGTTATGCCCCAGCCACTCGTAGTCCACTATAAAAACTTCATTTTTGAACAATGACAAAAAACGGAACCCTTAATGAGTCGTCATGTCTGTCCGTCTGTCCGTCCGTATGTCACAGCCACTTTTTTCCGTAACTATATATTTTTTCATCAAACCCATACGTGTGGGATCTATAGATAGGTTAAAGCTTCTAAAATGATATTGAGGTTTTAATTATTTTTTTCTAAATAGTTTGCGCGAGGGACGCTTCCAAAGTGGAAAAAATTGTGTCCCCGTAACTTCTAATGTAAAAATGATTGACGGAATGTAAAAATAATATAATGATGTACATTACCATGCAAACTTCCACTTAAAATTGGTTTGAACGAGATCTAATAATTAGTTTTTTTTTAATACGTAATAAATCGTAAACCGCATTTTACCTTTCATTCAATAAATCCAATATAATAAAGAATTAAGAAAAACATTTATTTAGATGTATAGTGGTACGGAACCCTATGTGCGCGAGTCCGACTCGCACTTGGCCGGTTTTTTTTAATATTGATAGCTGCAGAATACAGTATAACATCAAGTGGCTTATTCAATAATAATTAACAAAATCATGGCACAATTCACTATTGCAGTTTTCAATTACATAGCCACTGTATTGCTAAGCTAATTTAAATGATACTAATTAAACCAAATTAATAGGTGTGTTTATTTGAAACCATCATTAAGGCCTGTGTCAGAGGTCCCGGATAGCTCTAATCCGCTACATAAAATATAACTTGACCGAATATAAAACTGACACAATTTACACTTGAAAAACAACTGTACAATGGGCTGTGTTCTGAAGAACTGTTTGATATGGTACCTACGGCTACGTTCTACCACCGTACCTCTCGCCATCGACAGCGAGCTCATCGTCACACACTTAAACAAATATCGTCGCGCACAGTGCGGTTCGCGAGGAATTTTCTTCCACGCACGATAAAGTTGTGGAATGAGCTCCCTGCCAAGGTTTTCCAAAAGAATACAGCATGGGGTTCTTTAAAAAGAGTGCAAATAGGTTTTTAAAGGGTCGGCAACGCACGAGTGATGCCTCTGGCGTTGCAAGTGTCCATAGGCTACGGTAACTGCTTACCATCAGGCGGGCCGTATGCTTGTTTGCCACCTCAGTGAAAAAAAAAAAAAACTGTTACTTTTATTTATGTGTGTTATATGAGTATCTTGCCAATAACGTTTATCTAACACCACACTGGGGCTAAATGTAATAAGTACGTCGCAAATAATACACCTTCATTTTAAGTCAACAATAAAGTTCTTGTTCACTAACCACGACAAAACGAGCTACCTTAAAAAAACATGCCTATCGGACTGTGTACTTCAACAGCATTCTTTAAACAATTCACAGAACAAAACAAAGTTTTCTTCATTCTTAACAAGGTCACGAGACGACTGGTAAAAGTTGTTTTGTATCCGATGACGGCTGAATCTTACCTCTATTTTAATGCTGATATGCCAGAGCTGCAATGTAATCTGTTTATACAAAGATATTTATTGCGAAGTTAAACATGAAGTGGTAGCAAATAATACCCAGTCGGCTTCGTCCTTCAGATATATCTTATTGAGGTCAGCAAATTGTACCACTTCACTTCGTTAATTTGTTTGTAGCTTTTAGTGGATAGTTGTTATACTGTCTATTTTCCTGTGTCGTTCCGATGTCGTCATCGCTTTGATTGTCAACAAACGTGATGCCACAATGAAACGTGATTCGTCTACTTATTAGGCAATTAGAAATAATAGAAATATACCTTAACCTGCGCCTATTGATATAAACTACAGAGGAAGGAAAACACCGTAAATTGCGACACGATACAGCGATGCTATTTCCGTCAACAACTACTCGTACCTATCTATGTTGAATAATATTGTTAGAGAAACAATGTTTATATTGGAAGTCGTGACGCAAGGTATCATTCGAGCTGAATGTGGTGATAACCGTTGCCGAAGTCATATTATCAGTATTTTTGTGTTACCAAACTCTCAGCGTCAAGTGATAATACCTATTGTCCCAATACTAATTAAAATAATTTCAAGTTGTTACAGCTTTAAATGTGGGACGAATGTGAGCACGACGGTATGCAGAAATGCAACATGGCGTATACTATAGATACATGTGGCATGTAGGTAACTTTACACAGTGTTACTCACACACGCAAAGCTAATCTCATTTGCGGTTGATTGGTCCAGCTCGTTCTGAAATTACTAAAATAATACGACGCGTTTGTGAGCGTTCTAAAGCTGCGAGAAATTACGGGATACTGCAAGATTGACGAGAACGCGCCTTGTTATTGATCCATTTTGGTTCTCTTTGTACCGCTAGCTAGCTAGTTTTCTCTTGCGGTTTCGCTCGGTTAGGACGATAAAAGTTATATAAGTATATATTCTTTGTCCTTTCGTCGGCGAAATTCTAACTAGTATCTTCATAGGTATGTTTATTCGAACGTTTTTTTTCCATAAAAGCATGGCAGACAGGTATATTAGTATCGCATATATAACTATTAAATTAAACGATTCAATCCTAAACTGCAAATAATCTGTTTCTAATTGAGAATAAGACAAAGCTCTAAGAAATCTTTTTTTAACTTTTTGTGTGCAGTGAGATGCTTGAGCAAGAGCCAAACAGTCTGCGATGTCACATAAACGAATCAAAGCAATTAGATTAGTTCTGGATGACTTGTTCTCTATGTTCTAATATATCACTTAATTTGGTAGTATTTTCAGTTGTCACTTTCTTTAATGGAGATACTTGAATGATATACATACTAAAGCTGAAGAATTTTTGTTCCTTTTTTTTTAAAACGATCCCCGCTCTAGGAATAACGTCAGTGTCGCGGGGGTGTTCACAGACATACATTTTACACACACAAAGCATACCCAGAATCAGAACAAATCATTGCGGATCGCACAAATATTTGTCCCGAGTGGTGATCGAACCCTTAACACCAGCGCAGTTGAAAGCGGCAAGGCGACCACTCTAATCACTACGCCAACCGTGCACTCAGTTGTTTGTTTGAGTGCGCTAATGTCTAGAAATACTGATCCGATATGAGTAGTTTTTTTGTATTGTTGTCTTATTGTTCAGAGAAGCTATAAGTTATTTTATACTGCGCTAGGGGAAGCAACAGTTACTGATAAAACGGGTACATCTAGTCAAAAACGTAGCAATAGCTTTGTTTTAGCAACTACTTTTAATCTCAACTAATTAAAATAAAATCTAGTGTAGGAGTGGTTCGTAATAGCGTGCATGTATTCGTGATTCAAAAATAAGGAAGAAAACGTTATTCGAGGTTATTTTAGCTTTGTAGGTCGTCTAATTCGCGAATTTCCTTAATCAAGTAACTCTTTTTTTTTAAAATTTAAGGCGTAGTATTTTCAGATCTTTTTTATATTTTAAAGTCTTAAGCCGTCGTATATTTTCGGGCCATTTAAACGATTGACTAAAATAAGAAGATCTCGATTTGTCGTAATGGTACGTCCATAAAAAGTATACAATATCCTTCTTGAAGCGAACACTTAACTTATAATCAATTTTAATATTATTAATCAAAATCGATAACGAAGTCTTGCAGAAAAAGAATAACACATAAACTACAATATTCGCAATTTATCAAACATCTAAAAGAAGAACTTTCTCGAAGGTCAAGTGTAGTTCTAGGTAAGCGTATGCGATGTCTCGGGTTCGATTCCCGGGTGGGGCAAAGTGTTAACTTCGTGAATGGTGTCCTAACGTGTCAACAGTGTTTGCGCACGTTCACTTACAAAGTTGGCTACTGCAGCCATCTAAGGGCACACGAAAAGTCTAATCACACAGTCCACTAGATGCAGTCACCGTAGCCGAAATCGACATGGGATATCTATTTGAGATCTTTCCGTCAGGGAATTTACAAAAGCAGCACGAAGTTGTTATTGTGCCCGGTGGATGGCGATAGGCCCTTATCCAATGGTACCTACACATAACTGGTAAAGTGTGGGTGTTTTACACCTCTGCCACACCCTTCTGAGTAATATTGCCGTGATGTTATGCTCATAAAAGAAGGGTTACATAATCACTTAAAAAAGTTGACGACGTATTTTCTATATTTTCGTTTGATCATTATTTTCGAAGCAAGGTTGTGACAATTATTACTTTTTTTTAATTTAGTCCGTTACACGAGGACATTTTGTCCTTTATTGTGACATTGATATTATGACAACGATCTTCCTGCTATAAAGACCGGTTCTACTCGCTTGACAACAAATTATAAAGGTTACTTCACACGCCAATTTATTTTATTACGATTAAAATCATCTATCTATTTTATGAATCGCTAATGCCTATGTATTAACATAAAACACCGTATTTTATCTATTTGGCACTTATAATTAAAAATAACAGCTACTATTTAACAATGTTATCATTTAAGCATGAATTATTTTATATTCAATTATTATATCCGACCGATATATTTGACTACCGGATGGCGGAGTGGGTAGTACCAGCCTGCAACGCCGAGGTCGCGGGTTCAATTCCCGCTTAAGACAAATCTTTGTGTGCATGAACATGGGGATTTGTCTTAGTCTGGGTGTTTCTATGTATATTAAGTATGTATTTACAAAAGAAAAGTATATATGTATTAGTATCAGTTATTCTAGTAACCATAATACAAGCTCTGCTTAGTTCCTTCCTTCATACACTATCAACCCGTAATTTAACCCGTTGGGGAATGGAATTGCTTATCCTGAATTAGCAATTCCACTATTCTATGCTGCCTGTTCGTGATAAATGTCATCAAAATTGGTCGAGCCGTAGGAATTATAATTAGTAACGAATATTTTTCGGGATTAAAAGTAGTATATATGTTAATACAGACTACAAGCTACATTCGTGCAATTTTTTATAGAAATCTACTCCGTAGTTTTTGCGTGAAAGAGTAACAGACATCCATACATCCATACTCACAAACTTTCACTCCGCCGCCCTCGTGGTAATTACGTCGTCGATCCAAATTAGCCTGTCATTCGTGGTCACTCTATCTCTAAACGAATTTTTATCAAGTTTTGTTCAGTGGTTCATGCGTGAAGGCGTAAAAGTTAAACAGACAGATATACTTTAGAATTTATAAGGAAGAAGTTAGAAGACAAAAATGGTCCTCAACGGAAAACTTTATCAAGTCATATTCGCTTTTATTGTTTTTAAAATCAGCGACAGGAGAAAAACAATACTGGGAAATCCTATACAAAGTAGGTTACTCGCATTAAAAACTAGTTAAACAACGGTTTTTTTTTTGAGCTAGTTCAGTGAAATTAGTGATTCAAGTGGTTTAGTGCTACCTTAAAAGAACACAAGAACAAAGTGTCATTTTCGATAATAGAGACAATAAGATAGGTGTTAATGGACACATTCTTAGCATAAATTAATTTAGTAGCTTAGGTCAAAATTAAATTACTCATTAGTCTCTAATGTTATATCTAGACTAGATTGTAATCTTTATGACGTATCTAATTGCTTAGAAACATCATTAATAAAAAAAAAAAAAAAAAAAAAAAAACAACGGTTTTAACAGCATTGGTACAGTCGGCTATACATCAAACTATACAATTCCAGTATAAGATTGACTCACATGTATTGGATGCCCGTGTGATGCTAAAGTCGGAATTTTAATTCGATTCCAGATTTGACATTAGCTACTGTCATTTTGTGAAATAATGATACCACATATAATAGTGTAGTGATGAACACAAAAATCGATAAACAATCAGTGTGTGTGCCATCATCCTTCATGATCACATTTTTTTATTTATTTCATACACAATTATAAAAGAAAAGTCTCAGATCGTTAATTAATTGTCAAAACTAAATTATCGGTTCAGAAATATTTAATTTCCTGATATACTTAGTTTACGAGAGTAAAATTATAAACGAGAAGAATCGATCTGGAAATATTCCATTTCCATATCGAATAATTTCGCAACGTCACTATTTAGTACTTGTCATAACGTTGCAACACTGAAATTGTCAAATCTGGAATCGAATTAAAATTTCGACTATAGATCAGCTTATACTGGCATTACATCAAGTTGTACAATAGGCATGGTGACTGATCTATAGATAGTAAAATATAGGATACCTTATCAAACTATAGGTAAACATAAACCAATTTTTGTTACATACTATAAATCTAACTCATTTTATGATCATTTAAAGTTTCATGGACGAGTTCATTTTTAAAATACGAAATTATTCGATTTTTTTTTATCATTAAATTACATACACAATTTATAGCAATATTTGTAATAAAACCATTTTTATAAACGCAATATTTCGTATAGCTATCAAACAAAATTCATAACTTCACATACAAAATACTCAAGCGTGACGTCACGCTTGAGTAGCCTTTTGTTTGGAGCGTTTGGGCGAGTCCATTATTAATGTGAATTTGAAATTGTATTATCTCAGGAATTTTATGTTAGGTCAAAGTAATTCTTGTAATAATGTTTCTTATATCAAGAGGTGTTTCAATTACATACAAAAATAAAAATTAGTCATCATGCCTATTCCAGTGGCAATGTGCAGCTGTATGTAGATTGTTGTAATTTGTTTGATAACGCTAATGGGTTCACCTTGACAATCCGCTAGATGGCGCCTGTGTCTGGCCCCGAAACATAAATACTATTGAAAGATAATCACTTGTTTTGAAATCCTGGTAACTTAATAAATAAATAGGTGTGAGCATGATCTAAAACCGGCCAAGTGCGTGTCGGGCCACGCGCAGTAGGGTTCCGTAGCTAGTCGTAACAACATATTTCGACTTAAAAGGGATTTACTTTCAAAGGTTTTTGTAATTTGCACGAATTATTCTAAGTAACTGCATTTTACACTTTGGACCCCTATTCCTCTTGAACTAATGAAGTGAACTTATCCGCTATAGTATTCCTTTAAAGTTCATTACATGTACTACCGACACAATTTTTTTCAGATTTTGGGATCCAGTAGTTTAGCTTTGAGAGGGGGGGGGACGCTCTACTCGAACAAAAATTTTCTCTTTAAAGTTAATTATCTCGTAAACGGATCTCTAAATCAAAAAACTGTCTTAGCAACCCCTAAACTTTTTTAAAAGTCCTATCTAACAATACCCCACACTATGGGTAGGCGACAAAAAAAAAACCATCCCTACTTTACATGTAGGGGAGCTACCCGAAAAAAAAATATTTTTCCAAATTTTATTCTACGACTTTCTTTGTATAGTTAACATACATGTTTATGCAAAATTTCAGTTTTCTAGCACCAACGGTTTCGTCGCTATGCCTCGGACAGACGGACATGGCGAAACTATAAGGGTTCCTTGTAGGTACTACGGAACCCTAAAAAAGATAGGGTACAACAGCTACGATGGCAGTTGAGTATCGTGTGCCAGAGATCCATAGGAGTGACGTCACATTTTCAGGGAACCTGGCACAGTTTGATATTTATTTCTCATATTTGTCCTTACGAGGCCATACTCACTACATGTCAGGACTTTATGGTCCCTCTCAGGATTTCGCCCGGACTTGGATAATGTTAGGCATTTTGGTGCAATCATGAAAGGGTATTTATAAGTTACTATATCTATTTTAAATTATTATTATACAATTCACCCATACAGTACCCACGTCAATGTAAAGTAATCTCTATTTTGATCTGTGCCGTAAAGGTATCTATGTACGAATTTTCTTTAAAATTTGGTCAGCAGATTTTGCGTAGAAGAGGAACAAACATTCACAGTATTCACACGTTCTCACAATCTTTCGCTTTTGTAGGCTTTTAGTATTATTAAAAGAAAGTTAATTTAAAAAAAAATACTCGTTCACGATTTCCATTGATTGAACAATGAGTCCATGCATGGCAAATATCTATCTATTGTTATCATAATACAGACCCAATGAGCTAGCAAATTAATTAAATCAGTATACTTTAGTGGTTCATTCAAGGGATATTGAAACGAGTCGTTATCCAATCTAATTATGTACTATTACACTAATGGATTAATTTTTTTTTTTTATTCTACGCCCACAGCGAACGAACGTGTAGTCCACCTGATGGTAAGTGGAGTAAAGCCCATGGACATCAACAATCTACAAAATCAGATTATATGCGTCGCTGCAGCTGAGGACTACGGTGTTATGCCTCATGTGCCAGAAATTTCATGGCCTGATCTCACCACCAAAGCGGAACACAGTAATGGAAGCACTACTATTTGGCGGCAGGTTATAGGTGAGACGGTGGTGCTGCCGCCCTCGAGCTCATTCACAAGAGCTCTACCACCAATTATCAACCTTAAAACTTATTTCGCGAAGATTCAAAACATTTCATTCCAAAGTTAACTTGACAATTACCTAATACTTAAATTCTTATGAGACTATATCAAAAACTATCTCAAAACGTACTAAATATGAAGTAAATTGTCATGTTCTATTACATCGCCTCATTTGTAAAGTAATTTCAATAACTTCATTACTGCTACCGTCGATGGAGCGCAATGGATTGTAAAACGGAAATCATTATTTTATTAAGTTTCTTTTATAGTGGTTTTAGTGTTAGTTAATGTTAAGTGGTATTTATATATATATAATATCGACTTTCGAATTATCTTGAAAATAAATTTTAGAGTGAAATTGAACTCAATCTGAGGTTTTGTTATCTACTAAACACATAACATAACATAAGCTCACGCCTATATTACCCAGAAGGTACATAGGTGTGGCAGAAGAGTACAACACCTACACTTCACCCGTTATGTTTAGGTCCCATGGCCTATCGCCATCAACCGGGAACAATTCCGATTCCGAACTGCTATTAAGAAGCTATTTTTTTACCACTTGGTAACTAGCGATCATTATATAAATTGCATCTAATCAAAAATTGTTGTTTGTTTGATAGCGCTTAACTCTTAAACTATACATCAGATTTCGGTAATTGTTTTTGAGATAGCTATAGCAAAATTCTTTAGAAAAGTGATTGGCTATTATTTACCATTAACACTCCTAGCCACGGGAGCGGAGTATCTTGGTACGTCTTGCACAAGTTAATCTGCGGTGTTGACGATTTATATTATCAGTGTGATTAGTCCCCTTTGTAAACTTAGACTAATCAGGCTTTAAAAAACATAAATTCCTGCCTTCAATATAAATAGAGAAAAGTTTTGTATTGCTCCCTTTTTAATAAGTTCTTTTGAATTAACTTTATGTGAAATATTCGTCACGGTATTGTTTCGTAGCTTATTGTCCATGATTTTGAGTAAAGCAGGCACTGAGATAAAAGCTAATTGTTAACAGCTAGCCGTTATGAATGTCATAAGTCGGTAAATGAGTCATAAGTTTTATTTGTCCAGGATTTTAGTTGCCACTTCATCACCTTCATATACTTATTTTTTTTTCTAAACTATAAAGAGGAAAGATTATATTTTTTGTTGGTTTGTACGTTAATTTAAAAACTACTGGACCAATAACATTTTTTTATCAGTATTAGAATGCTTCATATTTAAATAAGAGAATATTCCTGAGTTATATAGGTTATATAGTTATAGTAACATATTATATTATATGGTTATAGTAACATATATGGTAGTAAAGATTTAGTTGAATCTCATTATTATTGTCATCAGATTTCAAAAATTATAGGTAAAAGAGTTAGTCAATTCGCTCTTAATCCTTATGTGTCTTTTAGTTGATCAACAACACTAATAATTTATAAAGATAATGACTTGGAACTTATTACAATTAAGAGATATTCAAAACGGGCCAGACAGCTACAAACCAATACACTTCACGGTATTCAAAAGAACAAATAATCTATTCCAAGTACTTGTCCCAAAGGTCGGGGGTTCAATGCTTACCCTTGAGTTTTTTAATAAAAAGGCTTGGTGCCACGCCATTGTGACGATTAACACGTCTTGTGGGTTCGTACAGAATATAGAATATTACAGAGTCATTTTAAAAATACAACTGTCCTCTTAACTCTTTCAGGTTGAGTGGTTAGTAGTCTAACCATCTCTTCTCAGCCTATGAAACCATATTTTAATGCAATTTATTGATAAATTGGTTAGTAATTAATATCAATGGAAGTATTTACCAATAAATTTACAACGTCGATTAGATTAGTTTTTTTTTTCATAATTTTGTTAGGGGACTGCATTGAACTGTATAATTTTGTATTTCTTTTTAGGGTTCCGTAGTACCTACAAGGAACCCTTATAGTTTCGCCATGTCCGTCTGTCCGTCCGTCTGTCCAAGGCATAGTGACGAAACCGTTGGTGCTAGAAAACTGAAATTTTGCATAAACATGTATGTTAACTATACAAAGAAAGTCGTAGAATAAAATTTGGAAAAAATTTTTTTTTTCGTGTAGCTCCCCTACATGTAAAGTAGGGATGTTTTTTTTTTGTCGCCCACCCCATAGTGTAGGGTATTGTTAGATAGGACTTTTAAAAACGTTTAGGGGTTGCTAAGACAGTTTTTTGATTTAGAAATCCGTTTGCGAGATAATTAACTTTAAAGAGGACATTTTTGTTCGAGTAGAGCGTCCCCCCCCCCCCTCTAAAAGCTAAACTACTGGATCCCAAAATCTGAAAAAAATTGTGTCGGTAGTACATGTAATGAACTTTAAAGGAAAACTATAGCGGATAAGTTCACTTCATTAGTTCAAGAGGAATAGGGGTCCAAAGTGTAAAATGCAGTTACTTAGAATAATTCGTGCAAATTACAAAAACCTTTGAAAGTAATGACTTGTATGAAGATGTTACTTGTTTAATACAGATAGTAAATCCCTTTTAAGTCGAAATATGTTGTTACGACTAGCTACGGAACCCTACTGCGCGTGGCCCGACACGCACTTGGCCGGTTTTTTTTTATATATTATCTTACAAACCTGTGTCTGGAAGAGTTTCACAGTTTTACACACTATACTGTCGTGAACGAATTTATTTTTAAGATTTTTCAAAATCCAATGTTTTTTTAGGAATAAAAAGGGGGATTTGGAAATTCTACCATCTACTCACAATTAATATAAAAGAACTAAGCATTGCTGTGTGACATTTATTGTGATAAATTAAAGACTTACCGGTTACGGAAGTCGTTGATTTACACAATATAATGAAAAAATAGTAATTTTTAACATTAATTAGCGCTATTTTGTTGAGTATAACAAGTGATAGAACATTATTATTATTAGTATCAGTTATTCTTGTACTCATAGTACAAGCTCCACTTGTGTGTAAGTTGTAAGATATTTATTTATTATTTGGAATGGTAGCAAAAAGCTAAATGGCACTAAAAGAGAATTACTATTCTTAAAACTACCCTGAATACAGAGATACCGCCGTTTTCAGTTCGTGCGATACTGCAAAGTCTAGACAAGCTAGAATATGGGTTCTATGTCCTACGTAACTTGGAAACAGCATATTGGTTTAACTTTCGCAACTTGAAAACAAGTTAGGATGTTTTAACTTCTAATGGATTATTTTTATAGCATTTAGCTATGCTTAGCAAATTATACTAAGAAACAGTTGAAAAAGATAGACAGTGTAGGCTGCCCGGTGTGCAGTAAGGTTACAGGTTCATATCCGCCGGTCCCACATCTTTTTCAGCTGTTTCTTTGTATAATTTGCTAAGCATAGCTAAATGCTATAAAAATAATCAATTAGAAGTACAAATAACGTACACGTTCATTCGTTACAACATTTGTGCTGAATGTAACTTCGCCAAGTTGGTTTGTATCCCACTTAAGATAGGAAGAAATGGATGAACGTGACGTAACGAAATGACGTATCATATAGTTGAGAAATTTAGGGTTCTGGTAAGAGGCGACCGTAGCTGGATGGCTGAAGCGGCTGCCCGGTGTGCAGTAAGGTCGCAGGTTCAAATCCTGTCGGTCCCATATCTTTTTCAACTGTTTCTTAGTATAAGTTAGGTTGTATCGTGTTAAGTGGTAATAAGGATGATTGTGAGTCGTGACTGTGATTGGTGCAATGCGGATGGAAATATCTAAATATAATAAACCAAACTGCCGCGATGGTCTAGTGGTGGGTTCGATTCCCGATATTACCTGACGAAAAGTTCACAGAAAACAGCACGGAGTTGGAATTGTGCCTGGTGGATGGCGATAGGCTCACCTCATATCCAATGGGACCTAAACACAACAAGTGAAACGTGGGTGTTGTACACCTCTGCGACACCCTTCTGGTTAGTAAAGGCGTTATGTTATATTAATAATCCAAATTAGATACTAAATGTAAATATATTATGAACGTACTCTATTGATACCGAATTGAGATAATGCTGGCTATTTCCAATTAAAAAAAAAAGTATTTTATGTATTTTAAAACTATGTATTTACTTAGACTATGTATTTTATAAAATATACTTAGAATAAATAGTAGGTATATTAATGGGGAAAACGGCTATGCTATTCTGTAAATGTGACTAATTTCCAGTCGCTTTCGAAATCGACTAATAGTTTGGCAAGTAACCGGTACATCTCGGATTTAGTACATCCTTATTTCCATACAGATACGGTTGATAACTGCTTGGCAAAAAAATTGACAGCTTGCCAGTTACTATCCTCTAGCAGATTTGACAGCTTTACAGGCAAGTAACGCAATTTCTTATGTCAAAATCGGAAACTGGTCATGGAGCAGTTTCTTAGTAATTTCTTGTACTTTGGCGAGATAAAATAATGATATTTAAAAGGTTTTTTTACTTCAGATTAACGTTATACAACAAATCAATAACTGTTTAATACTATGTATGTCATAAAATACTAATTAAATACGTAATGCAATAGAATTTAGGTCATATTATTTTCAGTCATAGATCTCGAGATTTTTCATACGAAAACTAATAAATATGACAAGTAGTAGCACGAATTATGCCAGTCTGGGATATAAAAAGCACTAAATGAAAATAATGTATCTTCAAAATATTGAAACAATAATATTATGTAGCTAGGTTGTAGGCTTCCTCTTTCTCGCCAAACTAAACAAATTTTAATGAATTCTGGCACACGGGTAAGTGCTTTTTATCGACGTAGTTCAAATCTAGTTACTTAATTTAATAAAAAATGAAAAACCTAATTCATTCCATTTCAAGGATGGTGGAGACCTTTGCCCAACAATGGGACAATACAGGTTATGCACCAGATAATGTAACTGCTTACATTCTGTATTCACGATTATGAATTTATTTGGAGTTTACATTTATAATTTCTTATGTACGTAACGTAGTGTCTATGTTTATGATAATTATGTGAGAGAAATAAGAATATATTAAAGAAAAATCAGAAGTTTTGAAAATTTTATTATTTCACAGAATTTCAGGAACATTTATTTTCTTCTAATGTTCGCTAGGCTTGCACTGATGAAACTTAAGTCTTAAAAAATATTTAGCTCTGAAATCACCCGCCACTATCATCTTTATCATAATACTATTATAATATAGGTGTGCTGTATTCGTGTATTGCACCTGAAAGACAAAAAACATTACAACACAAGTGAGAGATATTTATATGTGATTTCATCGTGTCACGGAGGACTAAGTAGAAATTATAACGCATACTCACTGTTTCTAGTACATAGCAGAAGCAAAGAGTGAAAATCACATTTATATATCGTTTTTATAGTTGTCTTAAAATACTGTCTTGATCTTAGATATTTGTTTTGTAATAAGGATAACTTTTTTTTTCATCACATCGCGTTCCATTCTTATTTTATTTAATTTTATGCACTCGTTTTATACTAAAGAGAAAATCTCTCCGAAAATACCTCTTACCATAATGACTTATATTGTGTTTGTTGTTATAATGTGTACAATTTTCTATTGATATAATCAGTTAAATAATTTGAATTTTATTGTTTGTATTTGTTGCTTTCTTAATTCAGTTTAAAGCTATTTAAATGCTTTTTGTTGTAATGAAACGTTCCAATTTTCTTCAGCCAAAGACATTAGTTGCCACAGAGTAAACATGCATTTTAGTAGGTGTCAACAAGAAGGTTTTATCAATACAAATAAATAATATTGAATTGTCTGTTTTGATTTTAATGTCACAACAACAATATTTTTAATATAATGTTATACCTAGTTATTTGCTCGATACTTATTTATAAAATCAGTTTTAATTTATTTAGCTACCACGCAGACAAATCCGCGAGCGAAAGTCAGTTCGTTTATTTTATTGTTTTATTCTCGCGAACTACTGAATATTGAACTGATATTTGAGATTACGCTAAACGTCACGGGAATGGAGCTGTAAGGTTTAATGCGGGTCAAAGCGTGGGCGTAGCTATTACTAATTTATAATGAATTCCACGCAAACGAGGTGGCAGGCAAAGTAGTTATATAAATAAATATATGGAGAATGTTCAAGTTAAATATTGAAAGCCCAAAAACTTAATTTATGATTTTGTGTTTATACTATTTATAGCTACATGGCGAAACCTCACGGTAAGCGGCCGCAAATTTTACCTCTAAGGTAATACTAAAAATATTTATTTTTTTTCTAAGTGGCAGGCAGCAATTTTAAGGCGTCTTTTCACTTTCAAATATATTTTTAAAAATGTAGAAGTTATATTTCACTCTTTACATCAATTTCAAATGTAGTTTAAAAAGTATTATTTTATTGTTAAATAGCTTCTGCCCGTGGTTTCATCCCCGTTAAGTTCGATATTTCTGAGTTATTATATCTTTCAAAATTGAGAAACCTTCCTTATACACTTGCAACCCATAATTTACCCCCTTTGGGAGTTAAATTGCCAAAAAATCTATCCCAAATTCATCTAAAAAATTTATTTTATTTATGTACTTTACCTATAATTATGAACATATTTACAGACAGACAAAAATCCAAAAAATATGTTTCGGCTTCTACTGCTGTTCTAGTCTCCTCTTATTATTTTTTTCTTAAATGTCTTTAATGAACAGGCATTTATAATTTCAAATTTTATTATATGTATGGATTAGCTAATAATCATAAAACCATTAAACCTTTTATTACGACTCAAGTTATTTCAACCACAGATAAAACATCATTAACTAATACAGTGCGCGCCACAACTCAGTAAAAAACTATAAAACAAAATAATTTTTACTTCTATTAAAACTATAACACAACAATAAAAGTGGATAAATTTGTATATTCCTCGTCCTATTAAATAAGAATTAATTTAATATCAGTTAATAATTTACAAATTGGTCATTTCCATTTAGTTTTGCCTATTGTCGTAAGCCATTAGTAATAACACGCACTCTATTTTTTTGCTATTTTGAAATGAGTTTTTAAGCGTAAGTATTAATATCAGGCAAGTAACCAGGAGAGTAATCCTTGGTTTCGTTATGTCAAAAATGCATGTTTTGAGTGAAAGAATTACTAATTGACAGAAACTATTTGTTAAGAAACCAAAATCTCAATAAGCGAATAACCCCACGGATCAAAGGAGCAATGATCGGTCAGTTCAATGGTGAAATGGTGAGTCTGTTACTACAATATACCTCTATACATGCACAAGGCGAGCGAGCGAGAGCGCTGAATGCCAGAAACGAGTTGAGGGCATTGATTTCTTACATTGACCGGACTACATTGACAAATTACTGGCTGAACGCATTCTGTAAAAACTATTTAGAACCTACACACTTCGTTCATTAAACATATTAATTAATACTTTGAGTTTCGATGATTCTATTATATTTCTAGATAATATTTATTATTTATCTACAAATCGCACCGGAAAGACTGTGATATCGGCCATCATCGTCATATCGGTCAATCCTTAGACCTATATATTTTTGCAAGTTACAAATCAGCGTGTGCTGCAATCAAATGTTAATCCATGTATTTAATCAATTTAATTGGTCCTGTACCGTTTTGATTAATAAATAAATAAATAAATAAAATCTACTACTTACTTTCATCCATCATCCACATCTTGTGGTTTTGAGTCTCTCACTACGTTAAAAATTCTAACCTAAAATACGACCCAGGCTACGCTTGTGATTCTAATAAAGAATCTTTCGCTTCAAGACTCAAAATTAGCACGTACGCAAGCAAATACGTACTTTGCTATCTTGTACAAATAACTATTTTGCTTTCAGCTAATGGTATAAATTCTTTGCTTTACATACATGCCGACTCCAATGTAATTAGGAAGACTTGGGAAGATACATTCGGTTAGTAAAGCCATGGTGAAAAACTGTATTCAAGTTTCAAGTCCATTAAATGATTTCGAACTTAAAACATAGTAACATGACTCAAACACCCAACCAACGGCAAAATGCCTTTGTGTTAAAATATAAAATGTGTAAACATCTCCGGCATCATAAAAATAAGCTCCTATAAAACCAAGAAAAAATGTTTTAGTCAGACTTGTCGAGGTTAGGCTGATAACTATATGTTTATGAATAGCGTTTAAATCCGAGATAAATATTATTAAATGGAAGTATTTGTTTGGTTGGCTGTTTGTTTGTTCGTGATATCGCTAATCTGTGGCATAATAGTTGATTTAATCTAAAGGTGTTCGTTCCTTTTTACGCTTCATCACTATCACTACATAGCATAAAACACTATTATATAACTTATAATAATAATTTAAACTTAAATACTTAACTTATATATATGATACAAAAAGACAAACGCTTCGCGCTGTCTGTCTGTCCGTATGTATGCTTAGATCTTTAATACAATGTAACGAATTTTGACGCGGTTTTTTTTAATACATAGTGTGATTCAAGAGGAAGGTTTTTTTATACTATAAATGCACAATTAAGACAATAACAAAGAATTGCACAATAAATGCACTCTCTAGTCTCTTCAGCTTTATTTTAACGAATATATACCCCCGCATACGTTGGAATCCTATGTATAAAACCAAAAAAAAACCTTGTAACTACATAATGTTTAAGCACTAGCGTGAAAATTCCAAGATAAAATCCTCAATGACCTTAATCCTCGTACAAGGAAGGTGGTTGGTTATTGTAAATAACATAATGTATAAGATCAATGTCAAAGCCACGAACAACCTTCGCTGTATGCTGTTGATATGATCCTAAAAGAAATACGACGAAAATATATGAATCATCTTCGCAAATGGCTGGTACTTTGTATTGCTAGTATTGCGTAGTGCGTACTGATGTCACTGGCTTTATTTGTTGGTTGTGAACCTTGATCATTTCTAGTTTGTTACGCAAGTTACAATTGAGTTCTTAATGCAATTTTAATTGTCATTTCTTTCTTTTAATAAGTTTTAGTTATTTATTTGATAAGTTACAAAGAATTTACAGATAAATAACGAATGACTATTACTAATACAATTAATAAATAAAATTATGCTTGATAAAAATCCTCTGTATCGCTGTCCACAGCAGATACCGTGGCCATAAGGCTGGCAGCATTGCCACGTTGAATGGCAATGCTTAATCGCTGGGCGAAGTAAAAACCAGCCCTCTGGTCGCGAGAAGCGTCGATTAGACGTTTTGCAATGTATTTTCTTTCTTCTTGAGTCCTATATGAAATTTGGTGGGATTTCCAAATATCTTGCCTTACTGCGCACTTAAAAGATATAAGTAACCGTTGTGTGTGCAAAATTCAAGTTTTTAGCCCCAAAGCTTTCGTTGAGACTGCATTTAAGCCTATGCATTACAATAGGTACTAATTGCATGAAATTAAATTAATGTATGCAAGTTGATGTTGACCCGTGAAATAGTTAGTGAGCGACATTCATTTCATCAACAACTTCACTGTGGGACAAGTAAATTTATAATTTACACTAGCAACCTGCCCTGGCTTTGTCCCGGGTACTATGTAGTACTGTAAAATGCAATTTTTATACATAAAAACTTCGTTATGATTTATTATATCATAGAAGTTTTAAAGATCTAAGCATACATACGGAGAGACAGACAGTGGTATGCGGCTTTGTTTTATACTATGTAGTGATTAGAATGTGCCTCACAATAATAATGAACATTACAAATCCTTCAAAATCGTCCACGTCAATAAAATAATAATTATATATCAAAAACAGCCTTTTGGCCCAAAACATCACGCCTATATTACCCAGAAGGGTGTAGCATGTACATTTCACCTGTTATGCTTAGGTCCCATGGGAATGGCAATTCCAACTCTGTGCTGCTATTGTAAATTTCCTGATGTTCACAAATAACACTTTGAGACCAAGCGGTAAGAGGTGCATTCGCTAACCGCTAGAACATTGCGAAGCATTGGCCCATGTAAACATAATATTCTTCAATAGCTTATTTAATCACGTCCATTTATTTCACCTATAACATCACCAATATAACTAAACAATGTCTATAATTTAGCAGTATTGCTCATTTGTCCTAAATGGTGAATTTATGTGAGTCAGGGTCACCCTTCAACGTCTTGGCCTTGTTCTCCTCACGATTCTCTCAATTTGAATCAAAGTCATACTACGCATTAATCATCTTCTTGAAAAATGGTTACAATATATATTGTAACCTTTTTTATTAAGGAGCAAGTAGGTATAGGTTTTCTATGTGAATTTTAAATCGTTACTTTTTTATTGATGCGAAAGTATCTCTTTCAATCTGTGTTTGATTTACAGCTAAATAATACTGAACCTATCTTGATGTAACTTAAATTAATACGACGACCGGATGACGGAGTGGGTAGTGTACCTGCCTGCGACGCCGAGATTGCGGGTTCGATACCCGTTTAAGACAAATCTTTGTGTGCATAAACATGGAGGTTTGTCTTAGTCTGGGTGTTTCTATGTATAATAAGTAAGTTATTACAAAAAAAAAGTTTACATGTATTAGTATCAGTTATTCTAGTACCCATAGTACAAGCTCTGCTTAGTTTAGGACTAGATGGCGTTGTGTCTAAGTTGTGAGATATTTATTTATTTAATATAATTATGTACCTTGTTGAGAAGTCAGGAGTAGAATTTTAGCAAAGAAAAGGGAGTGGAGTAGTGTTAGTAGACTTATCTGCTATCTCTTTGGATTTAAGTTACTTTTTGCTAGGGTTACTACGCTAATGACGTCACGGTCAAAGGTAAATGTTACGTTGAACAAATCTTTCGTTGCTACAGAGTCCTTTTTGAATTAATCATATCTAGTTGAATGTAAGAATTTAGAAAATGGACGCAAATCATTCATTTGCCGCATTGATACCGCACCGAGGGCAGCAAATTTTTTAATTATTATATGAGAACGTTTAGAAACCTCATAAACTTAATAATAAATACTTTGAAAAAAAAGTTTAAGTTCATAGTAATATAGAAATTTACAATGGAGCAATATAACACAAAGCCTACTTTTAAATATGTACAATGTAACCTACATCATCGTGTTTTGTTGCTCCAACAAGCCAACTACACTATGCTGCTCGCTAAACTCGGTTTTCGATCTCTTTCTCTCTTTCTCATGCAATGTTTGTATTGAACGACAGAGAGATCGCAATATTGAGGGCAGAATTGACCTCAAGTTGGTGAAACTTAGCCCTTAGTAGCCACAATACACGAAGCTTGACTTTACTACCTACCTTCAGAAAAATACTGGTGCCATAAATTCGGTGTTTGTCAGCCAGCCAATAACCGCTTGCCACTTTTGAGAATTTTTAGAGATCGTCTTTGTTCAGATTTTGCTTTAAATTTTATTGACAATTATTTATTTTTCACTCCTAATTTTATTTATTTATTTATTTTAAAACTTCTTGCACTTAAAAATAGTACAACGGCGGACTTAATGCCTTAGGCATTTTCTACCAGTCAACCTTAAGGTGATGCAGAAAGAACAAAGGTAGGTGCATAAGAAAGTAAAGAGTTAAAAAAAGAAGAAAAAGTTATGTGCTGAATATGTGAATACATACACTATACTTCAACTTTAGTTTAACACGCTGATTAAAATTTTTAAAGTTGTTTATTTTTTTCTACTATTATAAATTCCTCATGCTTTTCTTTTTATGTGAAAATTCGTGTTTTAATTTCACAGTGTGAAGTTACAAAATTAAATAGTTAGCAAGTTTACAATGGTTCGGTAAACACAGTTTAATAGATTGATTTCAAAGAGCTTTGATATTTCAGTAGCTTGTGTGACATAAAAAGAAACGTCAACATTAATTAAGAAGATTTTTTTTTTTCATTTTATTACGTTTACTACTACTTACTACATTGATATTTTTCTTTAATTAGATTAATGCTATAAACGTGAGCAAAACAATACACTAATCAAAACAAAACCATTCAAACGTTAATGATAACTTTCGTAATATGTAGTTTAATAGATTTATATGTAATAAAATTTGAAATGCAGGTAACTAACAAGGCACGTAACATAGTCTACTTTATATTGTAGTACCAACCAAGCAGACGAAACCGCATTCGTTAGCTAGTTTGAGTGTTTAATAGCGCTAATTTCGAGAGCCACTGGTCGTATTTTGATAATTATTTTTGTTTAATAGTATTTTAATAAAGTTTTTTTTTTATACTACGCCCACAGCAAACGAACGTGTAGTCCACCTGATGGTAAGTGGAGTACAGCCCATGGACATCAACAATCCACAAAAGCAGACTATAGATGCGTCGCTGCAGCTTAGGACTACGGTGTTAGCCTCATGTGCCAGTAATTTCAGGGCCTGATCTCACCACCAAACCGGAACACAGTAATCACAGAGCTCATTCACAAGAGCTCTACCACCAGTGGTTAAAGGTGAGACGGTGTTCTTTAGATATTTAACATTACGCTAAACTCCACGGGAGCGGAATAGTAAGGTTGAACGCAGATCAAAGCGCAGTATCAGCTACTACTTATAAAACGAATTCAACGCGGGACGAATTCGCGGGCAAAAGCTAGTATTATTATCAGTTTAGAAATACCCTCTACTCGTAATACACATATTAAACTTATCTTATCGATAAACATTGCTAGTAAAACGTGTTTTATTTCAATCGATGCAGATAAGATTTCATATTGTACAACTACACAATAGTATTTTCCAACTTTAACATTATATTTATTTTAATTGGATTCTGACATTTTGTGAAAATCGGCTTCTCCAAATTGCCATGTATTTGGTCTTTAGTAAAAAAGTATAAATGTTGAAAGTGTGGCGGTCTCCGCACATAATAAATGACGGTTGACATTAAACAACGTCAAGAAGTGACACAACTGTCAAAGAGCGCTGAATCGCGATAACGAAATGTTCACTGCAAGTATACATAATTACAACTTCCAATACACTACCGTTGGACAGCTGTCCGCCAGGCAATACCACCGAGCCTGGTCGGAGGATCCTCCCTTTGTGGTGGAGGAACATCACACCCCGTTCCTCTACAGAAAGCATCAGTCTTTTCTGTAGTTACATATATATTATATTTCATCTTGTGATATGAATTCAAAGTAACAGCGTCCCCTTCCCCTTTCATTTGCAAACATCGCTCTTGCATTTTTTTACCATTTCATCTTGTACTCTGTCATTTCTCTTTCCTATTGTCTGTGAACTTGAACATTGTATACTCAGCTTAAGGTTGCCAACCGTTCCGGCTTCCCAGGATATGTCCTGGGTTTTAGAGTGATCTCGTGGATAGTTTTTTGCAGGTTCTGGGTATATTTCATGTTAAATGCAAATAAAACTTGTGATTTAAGGGCATTTTCTAAAGTGACATTGTGATGGCCAAGTCTGCAGTTGTTGGAGCAAACGAGTCCTGGAATGGAAACCACGACACGTCAACCGTCAGGTAGAACACCTCCCGCCAGGAGGATAGACTACCTGAGGAAGATTGCTGTAGGAGACCGGATGCGGCAGCGGGCATAAATTGGGAGAGGCTTATGTAAGTTGATTGCATTAATGATCATGTGCTCAAAGCTGCTAGTCTTCAAGGAGAGGTGCTAAGACTCCTGGGTATCGATACCTGGAAGAATCCCGAATAAATCTGAACATAACCCACTCGGTAAGTCCAACAAACAAGCCAGGACCTAACCAATGACTCTACCCGGGTCAGTGATATGATAAACAGATAAACACTTTTATTGATAATGATTAATTATACGTCATAGCATTTTTAGCACATACAAAATCATGAATATAATTGAATCGATCATAAAAACAATGGCATCAACATATCATTCATTATGTGTTTATCATATCCCAGTTTAAAAAGGCCTTACTGTACTTACAGGATCAATCAAATTGTCGAAAAAGGGAACTAAAATATACCAACAACAATCCTACGTTTTGTGATGAATTGGCAACCTTAACTGAGGTAGATACTTCTACAATATGTTTCCCTTTTTATCAAAACCTTGGCAGTAATCGAGTAGAGTACGCAATGTTTATTTATTTAAAGGTCACACGCGTTATTACAAACATGTAAACTGTGTAGTACAACTTTTATAGGTATCTACTTAACGTTTAAACTCAGTGGAATTTAACTATAGGTGATAATAATAATACCCCACGCATGCCTTCCAAAGTACCGGGACTCCATAGTCCCGTGTTGTGGGAACATAAACAACATAATAAATATATTAAATTTAAATTTGGATTTTTTACATTTGATAGAACGCCAGAAGCAATTATACTATCCAATGGTCCCAATGACAAGGTCAAATACACACATTCACTTACACAAGCACACCCAGTCTCAGAACAAGTCTTTGCGAATCACACAAAGATTTGTCCCATGTGGGGATCGAACCCAAAACACCAGTGCAGTGGAGAGCGGCAAGGCGACCGCTTAAACCACTACACCACACGTGCAGACAATAAAAAAATGGTGATGTTGATTCGTGACTTTTTACTGTCTAAGCCTCGATTTCAAAAAACTTCTAAATTTACGGTTTTATTAATCCCGTATTTGCATCTCTCTTTCTCGTTCAATATTTGTACAGGACAGATAAATCGAAGCTGTAGCTCAGCGTTGAGGTTAACATGTTAGTGAAAACGCCACTAAGAAAAGAATAAGTCTTACTGTCTGTTTAAGAAATGGTATATCTTTTTTTCTATCTAACTGCGATCATGGCAAGGAAAACTGGTATTCGATCAATTGATTATTATGTACTTCCTTCTTACATAACTATTTTCTGAATGATAGCTTCTATAATAAATCAGTAATTTGCCGGCTAATTTGTGTGAGCTGATTAAAATAGTCTTCAAACATAGTTGTAGACGACCGGATGGCGGAGTGGGTAGTGTACCTGCCTGCGACACCGAGGTCGCGGGTTCGATGCCCGCTCAAGACAAATCTTTGTGTGCATGAACATGGGGGTTTGTCTTAGTCTGGGTGTTTCTATGTATCATAAGTATGTATTTACAAAAGAAAAGTATATGTGTATTAGTATCAGTTATTCTAGTACCCATATTACAAGCTCTGCTTAGTTTGGGACTAGATGGCGTTGTGTGTAAGTTGTGAGATATTTATTTATTTATTTCCTCAGATTACAAGGTAAATTCATCGCGCGATGCCAAGCATGTCCGGTTTGCTTACGTCATAAATTTTGTATTTGCTTTGGTGGCTTTACTTTTCGAATTCGGAATACTCCATCAACTTTTTTTTTATTTTATTTTTATTTTATTTTATTTTCTTAGGAAAACAAACAGTCTTTCTATAAACTGAGTTAATAACTAAAATACTATCTTAAGACCATGTAGGTAACAGTTTTCACATATTATTGAAATTGATTTATCTATGGTTCTTCTGTTCAACATCTCTGGCTGGAACCCTACTCTTTGTGGTCGGCTTCTAGACTATTGCATTCAGTTGAATATTTTATCATTGATATGACGTCTGATAGCCAAGTTCGGAAGGATAAACCATATTGGGCCGACCCAAGTAATTTGGATAAGGGCCGGTGATGATGGCCAGCATTCGCCATAGAACGTTTGGTTAAAAATGATTATATAGCTATCTTTATTGCAACAACATATTCATTAGTAACGTCCTTAATTTAATTTGTGTACTCAGTTCAACGAACGCAATATCAAAGATAGTAATGTTTATTTGTTTTGATTTAGCCTTATCTGATACGTATTCAATTCGCTTTTTGTTATTGTGCTGCATAGGTGCATGCCTCTGCAGTATTGTGGTTTTATTCTTATTCTAGACTAGCATTTACTTAAATTGTTCTATCTGTAGCTGTTCCTAGTTTTATTAAATCTCACTTTATCACTATACTTTGGATTTTTTTTTTTACATTAGATAGAACGCCAGAAGCAATTACACTATCTAATGACAAATACACACATTCACTCACTCAAGCACACCCAGTCTCAGAACAAATTTTTGCGAATGAATTGGGGATCGATCCCACAACACCAGTGCAGTTGAGAGCGGCGAGGCGACCGCTTAAACAGCACACACGTACAGACAAAAAATGTTGTGGATGGGTTAATACAAAGAAACCAGGAATAAAGGAAATAAATTATATTAGGAAAATAGGAAAATAAACTAAAGACAAACACTGAACCTAGAATGATACAACCAAAAGACTATAAATATATATATATGTATATGTCACTTTTCATTTATCATTAATTTATTATTAAATCATATCCGCTGTATGACTGTTTTTATTGATAAAAGCTTTTGCCCGCAACTTAGTCCGCGTGGAATTTGTTATATTATATGTATTACGTTGTAGCTGCTCCAAGCTTTGACCAGCGATAAACCTTACTGCTCCGCTCCTGTGGATTCTAGCGTAATGATAAATATCAAAAATATTTTATTGATTGTAAGACTATCAAACACAAAAAGAATGATTTAAATCTGATAGTTCCCGAGATTAGCGCTAACAAACAATCTTTCTATCGCGGTTTCATCTGCGTGTTAGGTACATCGATATAAAGTAGCCTATGTTACGCGCCTTGTAGTCAATAACCTGCACCTAAAATTTTATTAAAATCAGTCCAGCTGTTTAGAAGAATAGCCGGTACAAACAGACAGACAATCGAAAACTTTGAAAATTTTATTGGTGATGTGAAAAAAACTATATTAACTGAAAAAAACATTGCTATTGTGACGTAAACAGACACTTCAATTTTATTTATTTGTATTAATACTAAATATTAATAATTTAAATTATCCTAATGCGCTTCACACATTGCAGCGATAATGTATATTTTATACCAATCGGTAGATAGATACATATTCTTAAGTCAAAATACGAAGATCTAAAAATATACAATATTATAACGGGTGGCGCAAAAGTAAAGACCCTATTTGGTTCAGCTATAACATTTTTTCTAAATTAGAAAACTAGATTTAGATTTTTTTAAATGTATATTTGTGCCATTAAATTTCGTACCATTAGGATTTAAAGATGATGTCTTTTAAATGGTGACCTCCAGAGTTGATACACCTTGAAGAGGATGATTTTCCTTCAAAATTGGTTATGAGTGACGAAGCGCATTTCCATCTCTCAGGGCATGTCAATAAGCAGAATACTCGGTTCTGGGGCACTGATAATCCGCGCATTATTCAAGAAACACCTCTACACCCACTAAAAGTTACTGTATGGTGTGGCATCTGTGTTGACAGAGTGATCGGACCCTATTTTTTCGAAGACGCTGGAGGCAATGCGATAACTGTCACTGGAGAACGCTACAGAACCATGTTACGTGAGTTTTTGATACCCAGTTTGGACGAATTGGGGCTGGAGCACATCTGGTTTCAACAAGACGGCGCTACGGCACACACAGCGCGCGACACTATGGACTTAGTGAGGGACGCTTTTCCAGACCGAGTTATCTCTCGTTTTGGCGATTTGCCTTGGCCTGCAAGATCACCCGATCTGACCAGTCCAGACTTCTTTCTTTGGGGTTTTTTGAAATCTCGGGTGTATGTGAACAAGCCACAGACTCTCGCAGCTCTAAAAGAAAACATTCGTCAAGAAATAACGAACATATCGCAGGAAGTGTTACGGCAAGTTATGCAAAATGTCATAAATAGGGCTCAAATGTGTATCAACTCTGGAGGTCACCATTTAAAAGACATCATCTTTAAATCCTAATGGTACGAAATTTAATGGCACAAATATACATTTAAAAAAATCTAAATCTAGTTTTCTAATTTAGAAAAAATGTTATAGCTGAACCAAATAGGGTCTTTACTTTTGCGCTTACTTATCAGCCGTGTGTTGTCACTTTGTAACCTGTTTATTTCTATGGAAAGATGTAATGAAATGTATCGAGATGTAAATATACATTTTTTGTATTTTCAACATTAAAGCTGCCGCATTATAACTGCTTAAATCGGAGAATAAATCCAACCGAAGAGGTTTTTGTGCCATTTACAATTAACTTTGATATTCCTTTTAAGCTTCGTAGCTTCGTTCTTAGAAATTTCTACACGTTAACATTATCAACGCAATTATACCCACATTTACATCTCTTTCTTCAAAAGAGTTTAGTTATTTAGTGATATGATGTTTTCCTTCTTATATTCGTTTTGAAAATAAGTAACAAAAACACAGTCTCCGCAGACACGGGCGTACTTCTCTATAAGTGAGCGTAGCAACAAGGGGAGGCAACCCCTGTGGGTTATCGTTTCCGCCCGTAAGCGGTGAATCATGCCCGTTCCCAGCTGATCGTAATAGGACGAGTTTAAGTTTTATAATGTTTGTTTGACCAATAGCAATGGTGTTTCAACAGCTGGAAGAACAGGTACTATAGGGTAAGCCCGCCAAATATCGGCCCTGTTTAATTTTTAAGCATTCACCTTTGAGCTGTTTTGAAATTTTCATTTTGTAAGTCATTGTGACATTTTTACGTACTGCATTAGTTGATAATTATTTTTTTCATATAACTTTATGCACATCACAAGTACAATGGCGGACTTAATGCCTATTATTAGGCATTCTCAACCAGTCAAACAATTTTTTTTTGTACCTAGATTTTGTTTGATACCTTTTATAACGGTATTTGTGCGAAATTCACTATTTGCCTCAATACCGGCCTTTCGCTTCAAAATTTCGTCCATGTTGCAGCCTTATATCGGCATAGATTTAATATTAATAAAATTGAAGTCACTAATTATTATTAATTATGATGGTTGACTTATTGGGCAGTAGCCAACAAATGTCAACTAATTAAAAATTAAAAAAATTAAACAACTCAAAAAAGCAATAAGTCAACAAATTAAAGCCATTGACTCGAGAAGAAGAAGAAGAATTAAATTCTCAACTGTTATTGACAAAAATGTTATTATAATATCCCTTAAAATAGAACAATTTTGATAATCATTAATAATTTGTTCATTTGAGTCTAAAGTGTGCAAATTTCGTTTTAAAGGGTCGGCAATGGACTAGTAATAACACTGATGTTGCTATTGTCCAGAGGCTAAGTAAACTGCTTTTAACCAGGTGTGTTGAATGCTTGTTTGCCAACCTAATGTAATTTAAAAAAAAGTTTGACAAATTGACGAACAAAGGGGGCCACTTAAATTTGTTGTAATTATTATGAATTAAATTAAAATAAGCAGCGATAGCCGAGTTGGAGACCGTAGGACTGTGAAGTCGAAGGTCTCGGGATCGAACCCACGGCACACACCTCTGTCAATAAATCGTTCAGATTCGTCTTTTCGAAGATATGTGTGTATTTATCGTTTTTCGCTCGCTAACGGTGAAGGAAAACATCGTGAGGAAACCTGCATGCCTGAGAGTGCCTAAAAAGCGCTCAAAAGTGTGTGATGTCTAACAATCCGCACTTGGCCAGCGTGTTGGACTATGGCCTAACTCTTCTCATCATGGGAAGAGACCCGAGCCCAGCAGTGGGACATGTATGAAATACAGGGCTGCTAGTAATTATGAATTATGGTGGCCGGATTTAGGAAAATATTCTAGGTCTGTACCTTTTTTTGGTCGTAGCTGGATAGCATGAAATGAGGCGGCCGAAGTTAGGCAAAGTTAGGAAGCCAAATATCGGCCACTAGACCGATATTAAAAGTTTTACAAATATTTGAATCCCTAACCTCGTCCAAGCGAATATTTAATTGAATATGTAGTCAATCAGTTAGTACTTCTAAACACTTTAGCTTAATAAACTAACTAACGATATAAATAAGTTTTTATCAATTAGTTTTCTATTTAATTTGTAAAAAGCTACTTTTCAGCTACAGCTGATTTCGTGAATTTGACTTAGAAATGTCATGAAAATAACCAAATCCACACATGTCTTTGTCCATTCGGTCATGGCGTGCCCGAGAGATGTGCGATGGCGACCTTAATGAGTACTTATCTATTCAAAAAAATAAACTATCTCTATGCTTAAAAATTATGTGCATAATTTTGATAATTATTTCGAAAAATGTACAAGTGGCCGAAATGACGGGCTTACCCTACATTAATTAATTATTTATCAGCACATGGAATTCTTGCATTCATTCATTTTCATAGATAAATAAGAATTTACCTATAATTTGATTGTGTGCCAAATTTAAGCATAAACTGTTATCCCTGTATATTAATTATTATCTCGGTCTGGGTGTTTCTATGTACAACAAAAAACCTATGTATTTACAAAAAAAAAGTATATAATAAGTATTAGTTATTCTTGTACCCATAGTACAAGCTCTGCTTAGTTTGGGCAAGATGACGTTGTGTGTCTGTTATGAAATATTTATTTATTATTACCAAATTTGTTTATGTACTAGTAGCATAAATTAAGACCTTGAAATAGGTATTGCATTGTCATTATTAATATTATTTTCATTATTGCTGTTCGTTTTTAAGTTTTTACTAAGTTGTCGTTACGTATTCAGTTTTTACGTTAGTGAACAAAAAATGAGGGATTGTTCAATGATTGTCTCATTACCTGCTTTGTCAGATCAGGTAACTAACTTTTGAATAAAAAAGAGTTTTCATTTTATATTCCAACCCTAAGATACTGTAGTCATTCTGGCTCATTCAGTACTGAATTCATTTTGACTTTCCTTTTTTACCTCAATAAAACTACCCAAGGAGGTTTTTATCTATCGATACACCTACGTACCTACTTACTTTTCGACACCTGAGTTTTCGCCCTTTAATATGTATTATTCTCATAATAAAATGTTTACAAATACATGGGTACTAGGTACTATACTAGATAATGTTAATTTCTCTCTTCAACTGGATCGCAGACCAATTCGTTACGTCATGGGCGTCCCCTCCCCCTTCAGTCGTGTTTCTCACCCCTCTTTCGCCCGACGCTAAGCACTTTATCAATCACCCGCTAGATTGCGAAAAAGTATTTAGGGATGTAAAATGTGAATGGCAATTTGCTAAAATTGAGTCTCATCTTTGAATGAGGTCAAAAATGTACGAGCCAAAATGGCCTTGTCGAGTGCAGTCGGTATAGGTGTTAGGCCAAGGGCATTCAAAGAAAGATAATTAACTATAATAGCTAATAGGTACCCACAGATTTGGTACTACGTAGGTAGGTTATTGTTCGGTTGCCAGTATGTACCTATTAGGTAGGTAGGTCAATACTAATTCGTTTTTATCATAAAGATGCTAATGACATCTTTCTTTGTAATCGCATTAACAAGTAGGTGTCATCCGCTCCAATTCGAGGCTCATAATAAACGTCAGTTGATGCGATATCAATTAGTGCGTGCCAGATGCCTTTCCACGGAAAACCAGTTTCGGCCCTTTTTATACCCACGCTCGACCGCTACCTTTGTTCTTAAATAACTCCGCTTCTATATCGTACTTACTCGAACACAGCTCAACCCGATAATAGTTGCGTTATTAAACAAAAAGTGAGAACAATGAGTTACATAAAATTCAATTACGACAGACGATAAAAGTAACTCGTTTGTGCTCGGAAAAAGTTTAGTGAAGCGTTTGCCTACCTGCTAATTAGACAAAGAGCTCGCGATCGCCGCGTCGCGTCAGTGACAACACGATACACAAACATGCACACACTGACACATTCGAGATACGAGCGACTGGCGAGCGAGAATGGGAAGGCAAACAGGCGTAGGGGCTGTGGGGCGTCTGTCCGCGGTCGGCGTGCGTCGAGCACTGGGTTTGGGACTTTGGGTTCAGTGGCAGCCGCAATGCACGGCGCGGCATTCGGGCCCCGGCAGAGCGGGCACGAGCGCGAACAGCTGATGCCGGCTGCCTCGGCGCACACCTGTGGCCGTGTGCGGTGCGCACTCTCTCTTTCCCGCACGCTGCCGCCGCCGGCGCAGCGTCTTGCCCTGATATCGCCCGTGACGTTACCGACCGTCCGGCGCGACCACTTACCGACAAAACAAAAAACAGAAAATCCAATGGCGATTTACTGGTCCGTAATTATTTAGGCGCATCTGTTATCTCGCATACGTAAGCTGCATAGTTACGTACACCTGTCATTCTGGCTCCACTTGTATGTAGGGACATGAGCCTTCTTTTTACAAGTTGCCGGCTTATACGGAGTTGACTTGCTGTATAATTATGTATTTGGTGGTTCAACATGAGGCTTGAACCGCGTGTGAACGTCGCTCGGTGATGTGCTACATTATCTCGACCAAATGTCGCTCGCTACTGAATTCCTGACTGGCCACCGGCTTGTTGCTAGGTCAATACCATCAATACACGTATGACGTGTACATGATGTTAACGTAGCAATAATAATGCTCATGAACAAGTCATAATAAGGTCATTAGCACAAGCTGTAGATAATGTAATTAGAGGACACTATTGATTTGTGTACATTCCAACGCTGTAATTCCTAGGTGCAGTCTGAAGTTATGTCAATCTTCAAACGCAATGTTTATGAAATGAATAATGAGAATAAAAGCAGTTTTGGAAACTTGAGCAAATTTCTCTCATTCTGAGTGCAATAATAACTGTATTACAGATATACGTAATGAGCACAAAGAAACTGAACCAGTAAGTACTTTTTTAAGAAACCTGACTCAAACAGCTGTTGTCAATAAATTCAAACATAAACTGGCTGTTAATAATGGTAAGGTAAAAAAAAAAAAAAAAAACTTTTTGGTTAACAAATTAAACATAACGCCCGCTTGTATTTTTAGCTAGCTAATTAAGTCTAAATAAGGTCCTTATTACTTCCTAGCAATACTTCGGCGATAGTGATTAACGTGACAATAGATTATATACTTTCTTTTGATGATCTTTATGGCACGAATGTTTAATATAAAAGGCGATTGTAATAAATGATTCTCCCCATGAGGGACTGTGGGTAGTCAAAGATAAATAGATGTTTTAAGTTCATGACTAAGGTAACGGTAAGTAGGACGTTGCCCGTTGGCTTAGTTTGGTTATTAAATTTGAAGTGAAATATTTGTGTTCTGTGTCGTCTAACGATCATGGAAAGACCTTAAAATCGATCTAAACTAAACATTTCCATAATTTCGTAAATACAGCTTTTGGCAGAGATTGTTTTTATTTCAAATCTATTGCTTTTTGTAATAATATTACATGATTTCATAAGAAGCTGACTGTATTTTCATTACTTTTCATATTATTATTTATGATTAAATCATGAATATCTTTTATGTGCCAGGAATATCGTATAATAGGTCGGTAGGTCTAGGATAATAGAAGAATATTTTAACTTATATCTGGGCAATTCGCGAGTTCTGCAAAGCGAATTGGCTAATCCTTTCACCACGATGACAAGTCAAAATAAAATTTGACTCAGTCATCGACACGACGAAGAAGAAGAACTTATATCTATTTATACTTAAATATTTAAACTTATATAGGTCTTTCAAAATTTACCTAACTAAATAAATATATAAATACAATACGTCAGGAAGATACTTTCCTGACGCAAAGTTCGTTATAAAATTTGCTATAACATATGAAGTGAAGTGGTAAAGGAAAACATCGTGAGGAAACCTGCATGCCTGAGAGTGCCTAAAAAGTACTCGAGGGTGTGTGAAGTCTACCAATCCGCACTTGGCCAGCGTGGTAGACTATGGCCTAACTCTTCTCATCATGAGAACCTCTTCTGCTATTATATACTAGTACCTAGGCACTTTGGTTCCACAAAGTAGTGTCGGTAACTTAAATGATGAAATAAAGTAAGTACAAGAAAACCATGTCGGTGAGCGAGCGGGCTGACTTGACGGTTGCATTGCTACGTGATCGCAAGCACGTTGCTAGGGACGGTAGGGACTGATATCATTTCCGTGCATTCTGTTCTAATTTCAAATATTGTAAAAGATGCTATTTGAGCTCTATGGATGTTTTTTTTTTCACAATACCTTTATTTAGTTGGTTGTCAAATTTTTTGATGAGGAAAGTTCTGTAGTTAAAAATTAATTGTGTTAATAAAATTAAATAAAGTACAGGTACGTAGTTATCTACTTATATATGAGTTATATTATATTAATTGGATGAAATAACTACCAAGTCTACGAACCTGCACCACAGATGCAGAGGAAACCTCAGGTGCCTCATATCATTTAGTGTTAGTATCTATCTACCTATCTACCTACTAATTACATATCAATTTATAAATAATTATTATAACATTTGGATACAAACTAAAAGCTATTGAACTATAAATTAAATTAGGTAAGTACTACCTAACTAACCTAACCTAACTGGGGTGCATGAAAGGAGCCTCCCCGAGTGACATACACAACAATTCCCTACGTCCGGCGCACCCTGGGTAATTCGCGAGTTCTTAAAAGCGAATTGGCTAATCCTTTCACCACGATGGCAAGTCAAAACCTTGACCACCTTACTGACTGTCCAAAATGCCCTACCACCTGCACAAGAGAGGCGCTCATGAACGCCGACGAGAGCTCCATAACAGTGGCCACTTATTTGACCAACAAAATTTGACTCAGCCATCGACACGACGAAGAAGAAGAACTACCTAACTATAGCTGCATACCAAGTTATTAATGTGTACCGTAAACCTTAGCTACCTATCTGTCATAATCAGAATCCCCGTCACGGTCGTCACTTGGATAGGTGACCCTCTTTATAAATCGAATTCTTCGCCTCGGAGTGCACGTTAAATCGACGATCCAGATTGCTATGCAATCATTCATAAGTAGATACGCACTCAAGCTTGATATGTACTGACAAATGTGCACTAGACTTCACAATACAAGTCAGCAAGAGAATATTGTGAGGCTAGACTGGCAACACTAAACGAAACCGGTTGGAATATTACTAATCATCATCGAATTGACGCTTACCCATAGATATTTCTATGCGTTTACCATAGTTATCTTATATAAAGGTTTTATTAGAAATCGCTTTAAATTTAATGACCTTGAAATAAATTAGTAGATCGGTCCTGTTGTCAGGTAAGGTACCTTACCGTACAATAAAACTAATGACATGTTATTTTATTTTTAAAATGCACTAAAACCATAAACGGGTGAATTAGTGATGTGAACTTGACCGCTCACTTTCCGGGATCGCTCGGCTCGAACGTGCCGAGTGTCGTTCGAAATTTAAAATTTCGTCCGCGACCGCCCGCGCGCCCGCCATGACGGCGCAAGGTTGGCGCGAACTCGCCGCCCGTCGAGGTCATTGTACACAGATTTGATGGCCCAAATACTTAATACAGATAGAAAATACGTATTACAGAATAAAAGCTTATTGTGTCGTTTATTGAATATTTCTTATGAAGTCATCATTCTAATTCATTTATATTGTTAGTATTGCTCTAGTTACTGAATTTTACAATTGCATCATGTGGAAAATTTAAAATTACCTTTTGTTATGCAACTGATATTCTAATAAATATTATTAAGAAATCAATTAATTTTATGCTTTATCAAGAGAATAAAGACAAGTATATAAAACACTAAGTATAAATCATAAGCGATAAAAGGGCAATATAATTTGCTCGAAGCAACTGTTTGCATTATATTAAGTAAGAGCTTTCAAACCTCGCTAACAGAATGAACAATAAAATAGAGTTTTTACCATCGCACAGACAGAAGTGAATGGTCTAGAAATATTAGTTATTTAGCCGAGAGCCGAGAGCGGCTAGGCACTGCAGTAAAACATGACAAAGGAAGATGCGTACTGTGAATACCAATGTTTTTCTCATTTGGAAACTATGAATGCTGATTAACTTAATCATCTGTATTGCTTTTTGGTTATTAGTTTTAAAATGTTGATTTGAAATGAGGATTTATGTATTAGTTTATTTTCGAACGGATGACGTCAACCTTTCTTACTTTTTAAATTTCTTGTAATGTTTTTTTTATATTCATAGAGGTGGTTAAAATGTGACTTAAATATATATATGCAATGTCAGTAACCTTCGTCGTAGAAGCCTATAATATGTCTTATTGTAAAAAGAACTCGGTAAAATTAATACGAATAAAGAAATTTTATGGGTTTATTTTATCATATAAATGACGTCAATCATTTCATATTACACGTTCATCATGTTTTAACAAAGAATAACAATATGACGGAGTTATTAACACGTCCTGTATTTAAATCATGCTCGCAATACTTGCCTGTTCCGAGCGTTGTTTTATGTAGCTTATTAACATTCTCATTATGATACCTCATGCCGGATTTGTCGCATGTAATTAGAATAATGTTAGTGTTTATTTATTTCTTTACAATACTAATTTTAAATTAAATTGAAAAGATTAGCTGGATCGGTTACCAAAAAGGGTTTAAAACATACTGCGATTAAGGGCCGATTTTTTTTTAAATGAAGGCATTAGTAGCTTTAGCAGTATGTCGATTTTATTAAATTGCTATGTTCCTAACATGCTTGTTGTTTTTTCTAATCCTGTCCTAATGATGTCCCACTGCTGAGCAAAGGTCTTCCCCATACACGACCACAATTTTCCAAAATTTTTATCATGCTTTAACAAAGAATCACAATATCACGGAGTTATTAACACGTCTTGTATTTTTTTATATCTTTCTCTGCAATACTTTCCTGTTCCGAGACGTTGTTTTATGTAGCTCATTATCATTCTCATTATGATACCTTATGCCGGATTTGTCGCATGTAGTTAGAAGCGTGTTTTATTTATTTTTCTACTTATATTGCGATTAAAAAAAAATGTAATTTGGGAAAGGCTCGTAGAATCATGAAAATGATATATTAAAATACTTTTACCTTTCATAGCCATTATGTTTTTATAAGATTAATAAAGTGATGAATTTTCTAAACAACTAAATATACTCGATGAGTGAACGATTGTATAGAAAGGGATGATAACGCTAAATTACTGACAAACGAAAGCAAAGATAATTTAAGACCGTGGCCATAAGCATATTATTATCATAATGATATAACCTACTTATTTTTGCGGTATTTACTTCTGACGTAAATTAAAGGATTCATTTTACCCGATTTCTATAGAAACTATATACGGGGTGGATGCGACATAGCGACATTTATTGAAACCACAGCTTCTATACATAGTAAGTATCAATTTCCACCGGATAAAAATTCTCTGGCAAAAAAAAAATCACGTTCTCCGAACAATTTGAACATTGCGATCGTGTAATTTGTTCGGAAGACGTGGATTTTTTTTTCGCCAGAGAATTTTTTATCCGGTGGAAATGCATACTGGCCATGTATAGAAGCTGTGGTTTCAATAAATGTCGCTATGTCGCATCCACCCTGTATAACCAGACTGTTGACTTTAGCAATTTGTTTCATTTGAGTATTTAATTGAACATTCGTTTTGTAATATTCTTTTGACGTTGCCCATGCATTATGCTCCACGTGAAATGTTTCGCAGTATTAATAGCACTTAAATATTGCTTTAAAGATTGATACCTGCAGCAATTTTTATTTTTAATACTTTAAAATTAAATTTTAAAACCAATTTTAAATTTTAAAATTAAGATATTTTTTTTTTTGCCTGCATTTATTTATGATAAAATTTTAAGTTGTATTAGTCGCGAATGCGCAAGGTTGAGATAATGGATGCATTGATGTATATGTTTGTTACTCTTTAACGTGAAAACCACTTGGTCGATTCTGAAGAAATTTTGCAGTCCTGTAGTTTATAGACTGGATTACAGTCCAGGATATATTTTTATCAACGATGTCGCACGTTAATAGAGGCTACTTCGGAAAACCAATGTATTTAGTTGTCTAACATTGTATATTGTGAGATTTTTATCAATTCGTGTCAACAAATAAATGTCACAAATGCTGTGTTTCCTAAAGAAATATTGTTCAAACTTAAAAATTCATTTTGATTCTTTGACTGAAACGCGTTGAAAAAATATTGGCAAATCGATTGCTAGTTCTCTGTTGAGGCTTCGTGTCAGAGCGTTGTAAAAGGAAAAAATACCCGCGTTTATCAAACTAACCAAGTATTTTTGCAATCTGTTGTAGATAACTATTACTGTAAATGTTTTTAGGGTTCCGTACCTCAAAAGGTAAAAACGGAACCCTTATAGGATCACTTTGTTGTCCGTCTGTCTGTCTGTCTGTCTGTCTGTCTGTCTGTCTGTCAAGACCTTTTTTCTCAGGAACGCGTGGAGGTATCAAGCTGAAATTAATATCAAATACTCAAGTCTATGGTCTCTTGGAGCTGTGAAAAAATCAAACTTCTAAGTCAACGCGATCAAAAGATACTCCCGTTTATGCCGCAAATTTTCGACACTCGCAAGGGAATCAAAACCTACAGGGTACTTCCCGTGAACTCAGAATCTTGAAATTTGGTACGAAGCAACGTCTTATAACACAGATAAAGGAAAAATTGCGAAAAGCATAAATTTTTAGTTAGCAATAAAAATACCATAACTTTTACTTATATACCTACAGGTTTGTACGGAACCCTCAGTGCGCGAGTCTGACTCGCACTTGGCCGGTTTTTTTCATACTAAAGCCTCTGAATATTTAGGAATTGGTATATATTATGCTAATTAAATAATATTGTAGTGTGTTTTCCAAGCTAATATACCCTGAAATCATTGACGCAAAAGGCATTAATTCAGTCCTTCAAGTTAGTTCCGCATTTGCAATTGCTGCAGTGTTTTTTTCTCCATGAATTACATACAAAACTAGCTGTTACATTTAGAACGTAGGTAGTAACTGTATTAATGTAAACCACTTTTGGTAAACCTTATAGAATAAATAAATACATACATAGTACTTTATAACTCGTGTCTCTGACAAACAAAATCTGCAGTAAAAACGTTTTTTTCCACTTTGAAAGCAGCAGGTCGGTACAAAACAGAGGAAATATGTATTACACAAGAGCTGCCTACATTTGAAATTACCCAACTCACCTTAAGATCTCGATATCTTGGAATATTTTTTCTCACAGTGTCGGGTATTATTTTTCTTCACATTTATTACAAAGAATGTGACTGAAAGCATTTTCCGCTGAACGTGTCAGTTTTATTCGCCCTATTACACGGAGTATTATCGAGTTTTGCAGTCAATAAAGTTAACTGAGGAAGTTTAGGTTTTATCCACATCTGTCACAATCATCTGGGTAATATGTTATAATTTAAGAATAATATCCTTATTAATTTGTCTTACCTATTTTAAAAAAAATCGTGTCCTTTAAATTATTAAGTAGAAATACATTTAAAACTAAAAATAATAATTTAGTATCTTATTATTACATACATAATAATAATATTATCAGCGCTTATTGGTTCTCAAAAAAAAAAAATTAAATACTTTTCGAAGTTCATTGTTTACTGTTTGTTAAATATCCTGTTGAAAGCAACACCTGAAAATATCGATCAGTGTATTTCAAGCTGAAGATTTTGATTACAACGACTATCAATTTCAATTTAATTCAACTTAATGTATAGTATCTAATGATTACTTTTAAATTGTTAATCCATTCCAGTTATTTATAGTCATGAATACCTATATCTAGCCAGTGCAGCGTCGATGCAGGTGACATGGACTGAATTATAAATATGTAGTTGGGCCATATGACCACCTTAGTCGCAGTCAAGCGACATAGGTAGAAAAGGTATACTGTTGAAATCCATTAATATATACATAGTCCTTGTTCTTTGCAACATTATTCTGATTTGTGTTTAAAACATTTAAACGTATGTTTGACCGCATTTTAAACGTACATGTTGAATTAAACTATAATATAATATACATATTTGTAATATTCTCAGCCAGATCTTTCATTTAATACCAAACATGTCATGATCATCTCAATTTCGTGGTTAGAATCTGACATTTTAGTTACGTCACTCAGATTTTAATAAATCTGAGTTCCGTACTATATCATTTTGATCAATAAAAATATCAATTAATATCGCCAATGTCACTTGGGCCAATCGATTGACTCTTTATTCATTTAAATCCTTTTAGTAGTTAAGGCGTTATGGTGGAACATAGAACATACAAACATACATAGACTGCCAAAATCATTTACCGAAGTCGGGTAAAAAGAGAAAGTATAATAAAATATGCAAACTATCGAGTGATTTAATAGTTAATGATTTAACTACAGGAAGTTATGAGATTTGTTTAAAATTGGTGCAGTATTCTGCGGGCCGTATGCCTCAGAGGGGCAATTAATTATTCTACCTGCTGGCCGCCGAGCATCGAGGTAGCCGGTCCGCTATTGTGTGCCCGAACCCTTCCCGTCACTGCCTATTGTCTTTTTCTATAAAAGTATATTCACGCCTCCGACAAATCAACAAGCGTCATGGATTTTGGTCAGATTTTCAAAAGTCTGCTCCATTCCTCCGATATTATGTTTCAGTATCGCACGCGATTCTCGACCTTATTGCGTCGTCTTGAAACGGAATGTATTCTCTTTTCTACGAAAGAATAGGAATATTCACGCTGTCAATAAATCATCACATCACCCATTTTGGTCAGATTTTTAAACGTCAACTGACTCCATCCATTTCTTTGATATTGCGATTCAGTTTCTCAAGCAATTTTCGACCTTATTGCGCCGATACGCTCTCTTCATTTCAAACAGTGTAACTGCGCGCTTTAGTCACGTTCGTGTAGTATAAACTAAATAGGTATGTAGATATCGTCTGGGCGCTTAATAGGTTAATGACATAAATCATTTTAATAGATACATTCCTAATAAAGCCTAACTATTAAAACGTGACTTATAAGTAATTATAGGTTTAAAACTTGTTTATTTACATAGCGAGATGAGTATTTTAACTGAATATTCAGCCTATAAAAACTTTTCAAATTATACTTTCGGAGAGAAGACCATCTGCAACGAACAAATAAAAAATAAACCTACATTTTTATTTTATTAGCTAGCCCTAAAATGTACAATCGAGTCTGACCGCTTCAATTACAGCCAAGATTTATCTAAGCATCGTTACATCACTACGCCAACAATTCCGGGAAACTAAAATCTACCCGCAATTTACTAATACAACGATAGCGATAGATAAGTATATCGTAGTAATGTACGCCGCAATGCTTGGTTCGTCGGCGGCGCCCGTCCCCGTTTCTCGGCCGTCGTCGGCGCGGGGCGCGGGGCGTGAGCGGGGTTGAAGCGCGGGGAGTGCGGTGCAGCCCCGCTAAACGGGATGCGCGCCTCCAATTTACATTTATGAAGTCCCGTAACAGATTCCGGGATGTTTACTTTCGATAATTAAAAACGTCTCAGGTGCTTTGCGACGCACAATATCGCCAATACTGGCGATATATCGACGATTATGGCGATACTATTAGCCTTTGTTTTATTAACCCTAATTTTATTTGTGTATTATATTGCCGATGTATTCTTGCAAGGGTTTTGTTAGCCTGGTTAGGGTGGTTAGATATTTTATAAGCTAAAATCTAAATAAATTACTGAAATATCTACCAACATCTTCTTTTTTACTTTTATAGCTAATTGAACCGGTATTATTATTTATTTCAATAATGAAAATAAATTGTATTTGATTGCCCAAACCGCTCAAGAAATAATCATAAAACTGCCCCATGCAGCATTTTCATGTAGTTTGGTATTTTTTACAACACACATAATTTTTTTGTTGTACAGTCAGCAAATAATTACGATTTTAAGAAATAACTTATATAACATAATATCACGCCTATATTTTATTTTTACTATGCCTATATTACCCAGAAGGGTGTGGCAGAGGTGTACAACACATTTCACCTGTTATGTTTCAGGTCCAAGGGGATAGCCTACCGCCATCCAGCGGCCACAATTCCAACTCCGTGCTGCCGTTGTGGATTTCGTGACGGAAAGTTCACAATTAACATTTTGCCTGACTCGGGCATCAAACCCGCGTTGAGAGGCGAATAAGCTAACCACTACACCAATGAGGCAGTTAGAGGTTAAGAAATAAGTACCTTTGAAAATTTGTTTGTGTGTAACTACTTCTGTTGCTTCATGTACACTTGTACTTTATATCCTTAATCATTTTTATTTACATCTGCGTACCCTTGTCACAGCGGACAGACCACAGACAGACAGACAAATATAAAACGTTTCATTTCGTCGACATTCGTCCCACAAGTTTTAGGAAAAACACTTTTCCTAGAACTAAGAAAGTTTATTTTACTAGGCCCAATTTCACTTAAACCACGGTTAAAGCTCAAGTCTCTCTTTCAATGTTTTAACGGACTAAAAAATCTAGAACCGCACCCGTTAAACGTTAGTTTAACTTGTGTGTGTAATTGAGATAAGTCAGACAGGTATATATACTGTCTGTCAACCGGCTTTTTGAAATATTTTTGAGAATATATAGAACTAGCGACCCGCCCCGGCCTCGCACGGGTAGAATGCCGATACTAAATACACTACAGAAAAACTGTGAACGTTGTATATAAAAACACAGCGGCCCGCTCCGGATTCGCATGGGTATATAATATATAGCCTATTTCACTCACTGAAAAAATGATTAAAATCGATCCAGTAGTTTTGATTTATTCCTTTCCCGTGGCCCTCACGCGTTAAATTTGGAGTAAAACAATTCCCCTTTCCCTATACCATGAAGATTTCCTGCTATCTTCTGGAATATTCATACACAACATTTTTACTTATTAACTTTTTACATTTCTCAGCTCTATATCTATCCCGAAGCTGACTGAGTCGAGCCTCACGCTCTACTAACGATTCTCTGACCCTCTGAACAGGCTTGCTCCCGCCGCCGCGCCGCCCCGACCGGCCGATACCGCCGCGAACGCTACGTCCCGCAATTTTTAAATATGTAATATCTTCGAAAATATTCATTTAAATCACATGCTGTATAGGGCAATTTTGATCTACATGAAATGCACAACGTATCTAATGTATTTAATTGGATAAGGAATGATACTGTATCGTTTAAAATAGCTTGATAAATAACCCATATTTTTTTTGTAATATGTAAAAGATAAAAATGGTTACTGTGGGTTATCCTTAGGAGATAAACATATGCTGTCGCGGACTTTTTTATTCATCTTTTTAAGATATACAATTCCGTAGTACAAAAAATTGATTTATCTTGTAAGGTTTAGCCAGCGTTTGCAATGTAAGCGCAGAAAAATATGTTTGTTACGACATCACATTACAAATCTTTAAATTTCTCGGCTTTTTTCAACTATAATATGCATGTTTTATACATAAAAACCATCCTCTTGAATCACTCTATTCATTAAAAAAATCCGTTTGCATCAAAATCCGTTGCGTAGTTTTAAAGATCTAAGCGTACATAGGGACATAGGGACAGAGAAAGCGACTTTGTTTTATACTATGTAGTGAAGCGTTCGATGAGGTTATATTTTATAGAGCAAATAAGAGCTATCCGGAACCTCTGAAATTTACAAACAAAATGCGTTCATACAGAAAAAAAAACAAAAAATAACCCAAACTGAATACTAAATCGGTGTCCGCGAACTTGGCAATATGAGATGTAGCCGCTTTTCCACGAACTCACCGCTCACCCAATTCTACACACTGCAAATAAACAGTGTTTCAGGAAAATTACCGATATAATCAATACTGTAAAGTATACAGATAGGTACTATAGGTAAGTCTATTTAAGTATCAGTTTTCCTCCATCACATACGTTACAGGTAGGGTTGCCAGGTGAGTCACGAAAAAATACCGGACAACCCTAAAAAGGGTGGGGGGGGGGTTAGTTAGGTCGCAAAAAAAATTTTTTTTTATTTATTTATTAAATAAATAAATAAAATAAATAAATATTTCACAACTCACACACAACGTCATCTAGTCCCAAACTAAGCAGAGCTTGTACTATAGGTACTAGAATAACTGATACTAATACATATATACTTTTCTTTTGTAAATATATACTTATTATACATAGAAACACCCAGACTAAGACAAACCCCCATGTTCATGCACTCAAAGATTTGTCTTAAGTGGGAATCGAACCCACGACCTCGGCGTCACAGGCAGGTACACTACCCACTCCGCCATCCGGTCGTCAAGTCAAAATATTTTTTATTTGTATGTTTTGTTATGTTTGTATGCCTACTTTTGTAGGCGCTTGTGACCAGTAGTAGTGACGACTTTCTTCAAAATACCGGACATTGTTCTGTCCGGTATGACCATTTATTTTTTACCGGACAGGCCTCGAAAATAACGGACTGTACGCTTAAATACCGGACATCTGGCAACCCTAGTTACAGGTAGTCAGAGGCCAGACAGTCTGATAACTAGTCTAGCAATAATGTACCCACATTCTTGATCTTCACCCTTATTTAGATTATTGCTAATTGTGATTCCATTTCATTTAATATTATTATTATGATAATTTTTAGTTAAAATTTAACACATGAATCTTTTAAAAATCACAATATACTGTGTAACACTATATTGTTTTCCTATGATTCTTCTCCATGCCAGGTTGTGTGGAAGAAATTGTTTCATAAGCAACTAGCGAACCGCCCCGGCTTCGCACGGGTACAATGCTGATACTAAATACACTACAGAAAAACTGTGAACGTTGTATATATAAAAACACAGCGGCCCGCTCCGGATTCGCACGGGTATATAATATATAGCCTATGTCACTCACTGAAAAAATGATTAAAATCGATCCAGTAGTTTGATTTATTCATTACTGCCCGTGGCCCGCACGCGTTAAATTTGGAGTAAAACAATTCCCCCTTTCTATGCATGTATGTTATACATAAAAACCTTCCTCTTGAATCACTTTATCTATTGGAAAAAACCGCATCAAAATCCGTTGCGTAGTTTTAAAGATTTAAGCGCACATAGGGACAGAAAAGGCGACTTTGTTTTATACTATGTAGTGATGATGAGTAGTGATGATGATACCACCGCCGTTTGTACAACTACATAGTTTTAAGTGTGTTTATGTATCTTTCTTTTGTATTTTGTAATTGTAGTTTATGTTTCCATAACTCGGGAAGGCCGAAGCCAACAGCGCAGAGGCCTGATAAACATTTTAATCTAAATCTGAAATGGGACTATTATTAGCAGTAATCGTAATAGAAAAGAGGCGATGGATAAGTCCCTCTGAAATCACTTTTAATAGTTCTTTAGTAAAGTAACTATAATGCAGTTACCTCTGAGTTGCTAGGTAACCACTTGCCATATGGCAGGCTTGCATGCGTGCACTGCAACATCTGTCAAATAAAAATAAATCCAATATAAAAACTGCACGTTTTTAACCATTTCTTTCTATAAATAAAATATACAAGTATTTACTTACAAGCACGCGTTTTAATGCTTTTTATTTCTTTGTGCAATGTTGCGTGATCTACGACAGTTCCCTTAAGCAGTTCTGTAGGACGGAAACCATTGCTCCATGGTCTTGCTGATCACCAGAACAGATTGCTGCCGAGCATTGATAAGGATATAAATGGAAGGCAAAAGAGCTTGCGTCGCCGTCACCGCGTTGTTTAAAAAAAAGGCTGCATAGTGTGTAGGATACCAAGTCGATTTCAAATTAATTTGACATACATAATACATTGATTATCCACACATAAAACTCTAAAGAGGCTAATTTTAGAAATACTAATAAGTATACCTCTGGTTTTTTTGCTTCTATTACTAATAATTCGACCTAAGGCTTTTAAAATTGTATTGTTTGGTTATTGAAAACGGTCGTATTTACTTGAGTTTCTTATCCGTTTTTGGGTTCTGTAGTTGATAAATTTGCATTTTATTGACTTAACTGTCCTCTTACAAATTATTTTTTTTAACGACCGGAGTGGGTATTGTGCCGAGGGCGCGGGTGCGATTCCGGCTTAAGGCAAATCTTTGTGTGCAGTAACATGGGGGTTTGTCTTAGTCTGGCTGTTTCTATGTATAATAAGTATGTATTAGCAAAAGAAAAGTATATATGTATTAGTATCAGTTATTCTAGTACCCATAGTACAAGCTCTGCTTAGTTTGGGACTAGATGGCGTTGTGACATATCTATTATTATTGCCTAACCATCAACACAATATTTCTTTCAACCAATTAATAAGTCACATCACAGATTGTCTGTCGAAATTTGTAAAATGGAGACTGTCAACAATACGTCCATCGAATTACCAAGGGTGGTTAATGGTCCACGAAAAATAGAAGCCAAGGGGTAACAAAGCTAAGGGGAGGTACCCCTCACCCCTCACCCTGAGAGCGCAAGTTTTAATAATGAAAAATGTATTCGACTGAGCTTGATTTGTGTGGAATAAGGTGTGGATTTTGTAATTGAAGTGATTGTTGCGAAGTTTCTTGGATCGTTTTGTTTTTGGTAGAGTGTTAATTACACTCTACCATCTTCTTTCTTGATTGTTTTCTCAAATATTTTCTTATTATTATTACGAGTTATTCTAAACAACTTAAAGTGAATTTTAAGTTCTGTAGACATAATCTGTCTGTAAACTATCCGTCAGGAAGTTAACAATAGCAACACGGAGTTTGAATTGTACCCGGTGGATGGTGATAGGCTTACCCCCTACCCCATGGGACTTGTAATCCGCTGCCTTACCCTTATGGATAACCCTCAAAAGCGAGGCATCTATTCTTTTACGGATAAAGAATTTTCATAGGCTGTAAAGTGTAAATGCTGTAAGGCTATTACTCTAGTTACCATTAGGTAACATGTCCGTTCGCTAAAAACGTCAAATAAAAAATCATTTGCGTATGCGCCTCTCACCGCGAGATCTCGGGTTCGATTCTCGCGTCGGGCAAAGTGTTATTTGTGAACTTTTCGTCAGGCAATTCACATAGCGGCACGGAGTTGGAATTGTGCCCGGTGGATGCCAATAGGGTTATCCCCTATCCCATGGGACCTAATCATAACAGGTGAAATGTGGGTGTTGTACACCTCTGCCGCACGCTTCTGGGTAATATAGGCGTGATGTTATGTTATGTTAAAAAACAGTATTGAAACACTATCCTTTTTCTTCTCGTGATATAATACAAAACCAGTGCACTTGCACCCGTGCTCGTGTAGCTTGCATAATCAGCAGGGCTCGGAATTAGGTAGAGTTTTTCATGTACTTACACTGATTTCATACAGCGAAAGAATAAAGTGGATATGCCTCAAATCCCGAGATTAATTTTAAAGAGCAGAAAAAAATCCCATGATTTTTTTAATAAAAAGTTATTTACTTTTTTACACAATTTAAACTACTGCACGCGCGACGAAATATTTTAATTCTCACAAAATTTATACAGTAATGTCGGAAGCGAACACTTTAAATCTTACTGGTAATGAATCGGACAAGGAAAATGATTCTGATGGGCCGTTTGAATAAGCAAAACCTCACGAGTCTAGGCCAGAAGCAAAAGTATTTGCTCGTATTTATAAAAAAGGCGAAATATGCGTATGAGAATTTACTACAGACTTTCAACAATTTGTATTGTGAATTAATGTAAACTAATAAAAAAAAATATGTTAATTTATCTTTGTTTTATTTGTCTATCTCTGAGGTTTTTATTATTATTTATTCGTAAATATGTTGGCCACACGTGATTGTCCATTAGAAATCCCGGGAAGGGCCACATTAATATCAACATTTCAATGCAAGTACATAAAAAACTCTACCTAATTCCGAGCCCTGATAATCAGTGTTTGGTTGGCATTGGTACAGACTTTCTTTTGTATTAAATGTACTACCAACTTATATCGAGAACTACTGGTTGAATTTTGATAATTCTTTTTGTGTTTGATATTCAAACTCTCAATAAAGGTCTTTAGATTTTTAACATCTCACTAAACTTCACGGAAGCCGAGCAGTCAGGTTGAACGCAGGTCAAAATCTGGAAACAGCTACTATGCAATACAACGGATTATACAATTTGTAAATGTCTATGGTCTTCAAGCCTTACATAAGTTTAAACCAACTTTCTTTATCAAACAATTTTATGGTGATAAGTGTTAATTTAAACTTGATGTCTAAATGTTTTTAAAAGGTGAGTCAGCCTGCAAAACAATTTTATCTTATGTGTGTTTGCAAATAGAATAAGATCATTTGTAAATCTTATGTACCTACATATTTACTAATAAAGACATTTAAAAATCAATCAATACAACGGATTCAAAGCGGACGAAGTGGCGGGCAAGAGTTAGTCTCAAGTAACTGACGATTAAAAAATACTAATATTTGTGATACAGCTGACAGCGCAGAGAAGAAGTGCACTTGCACCCGTGCTCGTGTAGCTTGCATAATCAGTGTTTGGTTGGCATTGGTACAGACTTTCTTTTGTATAAATGTACTATCAACTTGGCTGCTATAAGGCTACGTTTAACACTCTAGAATACGGTCGACAAAATTATGTTACTGAGTGTTACAACATAAAGGCACGACTAATATATACATAGTATCACACATATTATAGAATGATACGGCAGAGGTGTCTAACACTCACACTTCACTTGTTATGTGCAAGTTTTATGGGGTTAAATCTATCGCCATTTACATGGTACATTTCTAGATCCCGTACTACTATTAAATGTTTTTGAAAAATGTCAATTATAAGATTTTTTTTATGATGTTTCTACACAATTAGATACTTCATATAAATATAACAATCTAGTCTCGACTTTCAATTAAAGACTAATGAGAAATTTGATTTTGACCTTAGCTACTAAATAAATAAATAAATATTCCACAACTCACACACAACGCTATCTAGTCCCAAACTAAGCAGAGCTTATACTATGGGTACTAGAATAACTGATACTAATACATATATACTTTTCTTTTGTAAATACATACTTATTATACATAGAAACACCCAGACTAAGACAAACCCCCATGTTCATGCACACAAAGATTTGTCTTATGCGGGAATCGAACCCACGACCTCGGCGTCGCAGGCAGGTACACTACCCACTCCGCCATCCGGTCGTCAAAAATGAAATTATATAATAACTTAGACGATTGAATTCTGAATTAATTGAATATTTGTGACTGACAGAGGAGAATGCAGGAAAAATATGTTTTGCGCCAATCCCAAATAAAATTACATAAGGCCAGTGTTGGGCAGGGCTATCTACCCCGCTATCCCGATTGTATGTTAGGTTATTGTTTGTTAAGTTAAAAGGTTTATTGTAAAAGGTAAAAGTTGTAGTTAAATTATACTGTAAGTTATACTAAGAAATAGTTGAAAAAGATATGGGACCGGCAGGATTTGAACCTGCGATCTTACTGCACACCGGGCAGCCGCTTTAGCTATCCAGCTACGGTCGCCTCTTACCAGAACATTTCTCAACTGTATGATACGTCATTTCGTGACGTCACGTTCATCCATTTGTTCCTATCTTAAGTAGGATACAAATCTTTTTCAACTGTTTCTTAGTATAATTTGCTAAGTATAGTAATGCTATAATAATAATCATTTAGAAGTATACTGTAAGTTGTTGTTACGTTTAGTAGTATGAGTCACGTTTACGTACAATATCTGTTTACCAAACACACGTTTATGCGTTACAATTATTTGGTAGCGACTATCGTAAACGACTGATTATTGTTTACAAATGTTTCGCTGTTCGAGCAGTATTGGCCAGGAATAAGAAGTGTACTACGATTTACTAAACGAGGCATGCAGTCCAAAAGAGACTCGAGAATCTCGATCGGCAATCATATTCCAATACAGTATGTCGATGCGCAATGTCCGATTTGTGCGTTTGCAATGCAGTGTGGTGACGTCACGCTTTCACTTGGCACCGACGAACGACCCGATAAACGCTGTTCAATCGCTACATTTGGTACCGAACCGATTTACTAGTGGAAAAGAAAGTGAAGAAATTACGAAGCGGGCATCGACATTGGGGCTTTTTTGCACAAATTTTAAAAATATACATGAAACTGACGAGCACAAGGCTTAATCTAGAATTAGCTAGGTCACTAACAAAAGCGGCTTATGTCCGTAAAAAACATTTTCATACTGACATCATTAGTTGGCTAATGTCGACATTAGCTCAAACGAATCGGGTAAAAATGTATTCGATGTCCAAATAATACTTATTTGCGTGACACAAGTAAACTCACCACACGAAAGTGTCCGACTAATCGGCTAATCGGTAATATTAAACCCCCCTCCCCACCAAAAATCATGTGTATTTTTAGTACCTACAAAGAATCTTAAAAATTTTATTTAAATACCGGTATAAAGTATAATCTAATCCTATTCTAGTAAATTGGACCATGATAAAAATGTCTATACACAGAATAGTTGCAGGTTGTTTTTGACTGATATAAAAATAATATTAAAGGAATGGTGTAATCATGCGAAAAAACATATATTGTACTAATACATGAACATATTTAATACGTTAAACCGCTTTTCGGTTTAGAAATCACGCGTTTGACAAAAAAATAAATACACGTGTTATCTTACTATACCCTCCCTCCCTCCCCCCTTGTGATATTTCGTGATTTTTGCCGAACCCCTCCCCCTCTTTCGAACCTCACGTGATTAATGGACAGCCCCTAATGGAGAAATTATTGAAATCTCAGCCACTAGATGTCGCTTTGATAATGAGCTAAAAAGTGTGGAAATGAGCACGTTTGTCTATGAAACCATTTGTAGCAATAATTATTTTGTTTCACTAGTTAATTAGCATACCTCGAGTTAACAACAGTTAGTTATAATTTCTCGAATCGATTACTTAAGAGTCCGGTGATCGGACCGCGTTGTAACCATTCGGAAGCAGCTGCAAAAATGAGACGGAGTAGTGCTATCTTTATTTGGCAAACGCGCGATTACTTATCAACGCGAGACAGCACTACTGGTCGTTCATAATGTAGACGCAAATAAAATTTACCTTGGTTATATATCAATTAAATTTTAATATATCTCCTATTTCGTTTTGTTAATCCCAAACTAGACAATATAAACTATGTTTAGGTTCAAAAAACATTAAAGATATAAATGTTTACTATACAGAACAAATATGATGAAAACGTGACGTTTACGCCGGAAAAATATGTGAAATTAATTCTCTTAAACTTCGATTCATGTTAATCCTTACTAATATTATAAAGGCGAAAGTTTGTAAGTATGGATGTATGGATGGATGTTTGTTACTCTTTCACGCCAAAACTACCGGGTCGATTTCGATGAAATTTTGCACACATGTAGCTTATAGTCTGGATTAACATATAGGCTACTTTTAATTGACATACCACGCGGGCGGAGCCGCGGGCGGAAGCTAGTACTATCTAAATGTAAATAACAAATGTATTAAATAAAAACGCTTGAATCACAAATGATTGCGAAATTCCGTTTGTATGGAAAAATTAAAAAAAAGTATTTATTGACTCAAATTAATCACAACAATGTTTGCGTAAGACGACACTAGAACATGTTTGAAACAAAAAGTACTGCTACTGATTCCCAAACTAAGCTATTGCTTGTATTTTGGGAGACAGCGTTCAGTCGTGGAGTATGACTCTGTGTTATATTAATGTATATAATTATGTTTAAACATTTAATTAAACTTCGCCTGACTCTTAAAAAGCTTAGCAGTTTATTAATAGCTAATTTAATTAATCATAAGTTATTTATTGAACTAAAAAAATACGTTTATTATCATGTGACAAATTGCTACAATAATATATAATTCCTGTGGGCGAAGGTTCATCCCGCCCACACCTGAACTCGTCTTTCATTCATTCATTCATATCATTTATTGTCTTTGATAATGATAATCATGATAAGACTGCTTTCCACTTCCACCCGATTGGGACTCCTAAGCTTTTGGTGAACCTTTCGAATCCCTTAAACGGAAATTATCCCGCTCACACTTTCATCGTTACTTTTCCTCATTGATCCATGAAAATATAACTTAAATAAGAGGTAAATTTATGTTATCCTGACCAGGACTGTTGTTTTTCTTGTGCGTTAAGGTAAAATTATGGAAAATAATTTTAATGGAGATTTAATTTGTGTCGGTACAATATTTATGTAAACTTTTTTCAATTCTAGTAAACTCCTTTCAGCTAAGCTTAATTTTCTTGTTTTAGGAGAAAGTTCACGTCCGTGGTGTAATGGACAGTATTCGAACCCACGACTTCTCGAAGGTGAGATCGATGCCTTATCCATTGCGCTTCGGCCGCTTAGTATTAGCACAGTATATATATGTACAAACAGTACGGAAACTGCCTACAAACGTGCGAAACGGCACGCACACATAAACATGCACACCGACGAGACCCCTAAGCGGCACTCGCTATGGAGAACACCGCGAAAACCGCTTAGGCGTCTCGTCGGTGTGCATGTTTATGTGTGCGTGCCGTATCGCACGTTTGTAGGCAGTTTCCGTACTGTTTGTACATATTTATACTGTGGTATTAGTGAGCGACGGATGTAGTGGGTCCCCTATATTTGGTGAGCTTTAACTTAAGCCACCAGACAGAGCTTAAGGGAAGAGCCGTGCTGACCACAGTTACTCATATTGTAACACCTATGTACCAGCAACTACTCAAGTGGTATATCCAGGGCAGTGACACATTTTAAAGTCGGCACTTTCATATTCTATCGTTTTATCTGCCTGCACCAACCGTATTTCGCTGATCCGAATATGTGTGAAGCAATCCTTAATGATAACTCTACCTTCTTCTTCTTCTTCGTCGTGTCGATGGCTGATTCCAATTTTATTTTGACTTGCCATCGTGGTGAAAGGATTTCGCTTTGGAGAACTCGCGAATTGCCCTGGGTGCGCCGGACGTAGGGAATCGTTGTGTACGTCACTCGGGGAGGCTCCTTTCATGCACCCCAAACTCTACCTATTTATATAAATATTAAAAAAAAAAATACATTCATTACTTTCTACTTATAAGTCTACTAACCGTAACTACTAAGCCCTATTTCTTTTTTTTATATACCTACTTTTATTTTTTCGTTCTAAACCAAAACAGTTTCCTTAATTTTTCTTATTGTTATTTTATACATTTCGGCAGCTTCGTTTCAGTATAAGAACGTGACAATGGGCTCGATTATAATAGCCGTGTGAAGGCCTGGCTGAACTCCATTGCGTCCTTTACCGTCAGCGCCATCTAGTTACCGACGCGCCAACAATGTACCTTTCGTGTTATCTCGCTCGGGGCGGCTAAATTATTTCTTGCCAGTTCCGGAACAATCAACATTTCGGCGTTTACTGTACTGCTAGTACCGAATTTAATGCGTTTGATTATAGTTATTGCAAAGGACTACACAGCATAGTAAGTTTTTTGGAGTTCAACATATTTTAACATAAATGATTTCTACGTAAATAAAGAGTATAATAGATGATGGCTGACCTCTTTCCTTCTGTGCCCATGTAATTCTATGAATAAAAACTTAAAAAGTAGGTATAAAACCATATTAAAAAGAGTTTCGCACACATAATGAGATAATTATTGTATTATGTAAGTATTTTCCGGTGTCATGCATAATAGGGCGATTATAACTGCATAGTAATGCGTGTTCTACTTCTTAAGATAATTCCGAAAAGTAACCGGTAGTCGTAAATTAATCACTTTCACTGAATCGACGGTTACTGGCAAGAACAGCCAATCTCGTATCAACATCTTAACATGGGTATTGGATCATTCTGTTAATGGTATTTTTGGAATGTGAATACCTACATGGATATTTTTAGAAGCGACCATCCAGTCTTCTTTCTTCCATATTGTAAACTATGTGTTGGCTTATACTGAATGGGATTTATACATATTTTTAAGAAAGTAAGTATCCCCTCAAAAATACTTTTTTTTTATCCGTCTACGGGGCAAAGCTAAAAGGAAGGGTGGCAGTATATTTATGTTTGTATGTTCCACCAAATCGCCTAAACTAATGAACGGATTTCAATAAATGAGGTGTCATTTGTAATAATAGACGGTTGACATAGACTATATAAATTTTATTAAAATTTTATCAAACAGAATTTGAACGTCAGATTCTAACATGAAAAATAAAAATATAACATAATCGTGACGTGTTCAGTATCAAGCCAAAAGGTCTTGGCGAGAATATTTGAAATATGTATACTTATCATATATATTATTACGTAGTACGTTAAAGTTTTAAACTTTATTACTCGTCGAATCTTCTGTTTGACTGACCCCACTTGATGGTAAGTAGTTATTTTTCAACCCTTGAAAGAACACTTGCCAAAATTGCCTGGCGATTTTATTATTATTAGTTTTATTTATGTTTTCTGACACTATCAGATTGGATTGTGACATTCCCTATAGCTTTAAAAGCCCTCTAAACGTCAAATAAAGATGTAGTACACAATTTGGCTAAAGAAGAACATCGACTCGTTTAATGGCGTCCAATTTAGACGATAATCAAACTGAAAAATGGAGAGAATATGGAAAAATAAATAGAGATATGCTACTATGCATCTGTGGGAATAAAGGATTTTTTTGGTTTAATATCCAAATATTAAACCAAAAAATTCCTTTATTCCCACACAAATTCCATGGATACCTTTTGTCAAAGGACCAATCTTTTGACAAGAGGTATCCATGGAATTTCTACTACTACCAACTAATTTTGTTTGATAGTAAATCCAAGAAAGCAATTATAATAATGTAAGTCATAACTTTAAGCTATGACTAAATAATAAAAACTAAGTAAAGTGTTATTGGACGCCTCTTAGATTGTTGACATATTAATTTAGGTAAAAATATAATTACTCATTAGCCTTTATGGGCTAGATTGTAATAAAATAAGATATTTGTGATATCTTACAATAAAAAAAAATAAAAAAAATAACTATAAGCAAGAATTAATTGTGAATGAATGGTCTAGACATCTAGTGGTAAACGTATGCGACCTATGATCGCGAAGTCTCAGGTTCAATTCCCGGGATTTTTCCGTCAGGATTTCGCATAGCAGCACGGAGTTGGAATTGTGCACTTTGGAAGTAGCTTACCCACTATCACATGTGACTTAAGTATAACCAGCGAAATGTGGGTGTCATACCCCTTTGTATAATATAGGCGTGATGTTACATGACGTTATTTAAATAGAGACACCACCTGTATTATGATACTATAACTTTAGCCATCAAAATCTTTATAACTAACAACTAAAGTAAACGACTTTTATCATACAATCCAGCAGAGACAACATTGAGCAATATTTTAGCCAGAAAATCATAGTCTAGTTTAACTTCAACATAGTTACGTAAGGAGTAAAAGTTTGGACGAAATCGATTCAGTCCAGAACTTTCTGACTCGCAAACAGTGAATTTACTTCTTTCTCATAACTAGATCGTCTCTACGGATAACCGACTTGTGTAGCATTAGATCACATTCACTTTTGATCGCATTTGTAAGCAGTTGTTCGCGACTCCTTCCGCGTGATATAATGTTGAAGCTTCATAAATAAATAAATAAATTAATAAATTTACATTACCTAGATAAAACGCCAGAAGCAATTACACTATCCAATGGTCCCAATGACAAGGCCAAATACACACATTCACTCACACAAGCACACCCAATCTCAGAACAAATCTTTGCGAATCACGTAAAGATTTGTCCCATGTGGGGATCGAACCCACAACACCAGTGCACTGGAGAGCGACGAGGTGACCGCTTAAACCACTACACCACACGTGCAGACATAATAATATGTGAAGATGAAGAGTTTTTTGATCTCAAAAACTACTGAACCAAATGTAAATAATCTTCTTATGTTGACAGTCTATTTACTGAAGAAGACTATATAATAACACGGCTTCTAGTCAAACGGATTTAGCTGCCATCAGATATTGAGATCTTCACAACCCACCATGTGATACTACACTCTTTATTAGACTAGTCGTAATTTTTTTTGACCTCTCACTTCCCTTACGACTGCCATAGATCTTAAAATGGCCAGGTTGTCTGCGAAGGCTCCTAAAAGTAAGTAATTAAGTAAATTTAACTTTCTTATTCTTACGTGTCAATGGCATTATGGTTTCTCATTTCTTATTTATATTTTGTTTTTGCCCAGTAGGTAGCAACTTCTACTACCTTGCTTGTGGCCTGCATTAGGTCCTCACGGGCACATGAGGGAGACAACGGGCACGAAAGCAGTTGAGCTATGTTTTGAATGGAACGAGTTGCATTGGTGTTCGTGATTCCTGTGAACTCAGATAAAAATTATAGAAACAAGAGCTGGTTAGCGGGCGATTTTATTGTGGAATAATGTTCAAGCTTCATATGAAGCTGAAGAGTTTTTTGTTTGGATGAATGCGATTATCTCAAAAACTACAGAACCAAATGTAAAAAATCTTCTTGTGTTGGCAGCCTATTTAGTGAAGGAGGCTATATAACATCACGCTACAACTCACAGGAGCAGAGCAGCAATAAAAAATATTACGAAGATGGGCAAAAATTGCCACGGGAGCAAAACAGTAAGGTACAACGCGGGTTCAACGCAAAATATTGCTGATAGGTCTTTTACAAGGGTGACGAAGTCGCGGGCAACAGCGAGTCTTTTATAATCAAGATTTAAGGGCGAAAAAGTATTATTGATATCAATACAAATAAATAAAAGTGTCTGTTTTGAATGTCAAAGTAACAATGATTTTTTTGGGTATATAGTTATTAGGACAATACCTATGCCTAAAAAACAGTTTTTAAATTTTTGACGAAACCGCGGCAGAAAGTTAATTTGTTTGTTTGTTAGAGCTAATCTCGGGAAGTACGGATTGGCTTTCAATAATTGTATTTGTGTTTGATAGTCGTAACTATCAATGAAAGATTTTTGATATTTAAAATTACGCTAAACTTCACGGGAGCATAGCAGTAAGGTTTAGTAGGTGCTTCTCTACCTGTAACCTTTTGCTACACAAAGTAGGCGTTGCTACACCCACTCTTTATTCGTGGGATAAAACCTACGCTTCGATGTAACGCTGCTTTTGCAAAGCGTGGTCTGTGCGTGGATGATATACAGGGTGGTTGGTGTATCGTTTGCCAAATTAAATTGGGTTAAAGGTAGTCAAAACTTGTGAAAACGTAAAAAAATATATTTGAGGTAAGTGTTATTACTTTTTTATCTACAAAAGTGTAAAGAACCAAATAATCACAATTAGTATTACGGAGGCAACTGCTCATATATTCAAACTTCTTTTAGGTAAATCAGATTCCAGGTGTAAATAAATATTTTATAAAATAATCATTCCGTCACTTACCAGTGAGATTACAAGTCATTATACTTCCAGTAATTTCTGCAGCACAGAAGAATCTCGAGTAGAAATATAGAGCGTTCAACAAAAAAATATTACATTACCTACATGAGCAAACTTTACTATATGAAAATGAATTGTGGACATGATATAGGAACAGAGCATTGTTTAATTCTTGAGAGGAGCTACAGCTAAGTAATTAATAATTCTGTCACCCAATATACAAGCTTTCGCTTAGTTTGGGAGACAGTATCAGTATCTAAAGTACAAATATATGTGTCTTAATTTTAACTCATCTTACTTGTGAATGTACCTGTATTATTTGTGTCAAAAAAGACTTTTTATTTTATATTTATTTATTAATTCATTTTATAAACAACATAACATGAATTACATTCAAAGCTGAAATACTTATAAAATAACTACTTTTCTCAATGAGTCATTGTATAACTATCAGTACCTAGGTCGTTTTATACTATCGGGATTCCCCATTATGCAAATGAATATAAAATTATACTAAGAAACAGTTGAAAAAGATATGGGACCGGCAGGACTTGAACCTGCGACCTTACTGCACATCGGGCAGCCGCTTTAGCCATCCAGCTACGGTCGCCTCTTACCAGAACCCTAAATTCTCCAGTGTATGATACGTCATTTCGTGACGTAACGTTCATTCATTAAAAATAATCAATTAGAAATATAAAATTAAATAAACTTTAAACAATGTTTGTTTACTTTTACATGTCTTTTTAAAGCAAATTATAGCTTTGCTATGCCATTTTGTATTTTATACAATATTAAGGTTGAAATATTATGAATCTAGCAGGATTCGAACCTGCACCCCCTGGGTAAACGCTCCAGGTGCTTTGCCAATTCAGCCGTAAAATCTTATGCTGCTAGATTCGAAATTGTTTAACCTTTTGTGCCAGCGTTATAGGTAAATACCTTAGCTAGAAGAATCTTACATAGTTTCAGCGCTACCTGTGTGATGAGTACTGATGAGTGGATACGTCACTAAGGCAAAAACCAAGTAAGGTTCTTTCATGTAACTATTCTATAATATAAGTTCGTATACTGGTGATAAAACAAAGTAATTTGGTTTAACAACCATTCTTCCTCGCAAGAAGATAGCTATAAGATAGGTACCAAATCTACATAACCTATAATAATATAATAATAAAATATATTTATTCAAGTGACCAATGACTTATAATGTTAGTAGAGCTTATATACTTTGTTAGTAAACGATACAACTAGGCAACTTATTATAAAAAAGCGAGATGAGCACATAGTTCATCGCCTCGCCGCCGCGCCGCGCCGCCATCCCATGAGAAATGGCGTCGCAGCGACCCACGTACGGACAGTCTTCTCTGCTGAAAATGATATCATTTTCAGGATGCTGTTTGAGCTATATCGACTATTAATTGATCGAGATGTACTAAAACCGAGAAATTATACCCCGCATTTATTAATTTCAGCCTCATAAAGAAAAGCTAACCAAACACTTTTAATTAACCATTGCAGCATTTAATTTTTATTTACTTTTCGGTGCTTGACGTTTCCACCAGGTTGCACTTTGTCATGGTTGCAAGCAGACTGATTCAGCAGCACCCCGTCTCCGTTCGTGAGGTTGATTTTTTGAAAACCACCCTCATATTTGTTGGTTTTTAATATTTTAAATAATATCAATAAATATGCAAGGCGAAAGTTTAAAAGTTATCATTGCAGCATGTAAATTATTCATAAATTTCTTACCGTCCATATTGATAGTTAATATTTAAATATGCTCCAGTATAATTGCGTCCAAATTAACTTTGTACAATGTAACGGAAAAATCTGCCAAAAGCAGTCAACTCATAGGTCCAAAACCTATCTTAAATGTTTATAAGGGCATTTCTATATTTAGTGATTGGTTCGCTCGTGGCCAGGTCAGTCTCACCTCTGCCATTTTCACTCTTTGATTTTATAAGCGGTCTTGGTGACATTTAAGGCCGTTTTCATTAAATTTCTAGGATTCAATTAATTACGAGCTGAGAAACGAGAATACTACTTCAACACAAGTTAGGTCATGGTTACATGCATTTTACTATATACACTCCTGATGGGAGCCGGCAGATGGATATCCCTTAACTCAGTGAAATGTGGATGTTTTACACCATTGCAATTCTCTTCTGGGTTATATAGGAATGATATTTGTAATATTTGAAAGCAAATTTTAGCTTGGCTATGCCTTTTTGTATTTTAAAAAACCAAGTAAGGTTCGTCTAGCTAAGGCTGGCACAAAAGAGTTGAGAAATTTCGAGTCTAGCAGCATACGAATCCATAGCTGAATTGGCAAAGCACTTGGGGTGTATACCCAGGGGTGCAGGTTCAAGTCCTGCTGGATTCTTAATTTTTCAACTTTAATATTATATAAAATACAAAAAGGAATGATACCTATTCTTCTTCTTTCGTGTCAATGGCTTTTTATGTCATACAGTTTTCGCTCAAAAAGCAGCAACGTCCACTTCTATTTCAGTAGCTTTTTTTTCATGAATGATGTTACGAAACATTATTTCCACACCTGAAAGAAAGTGACAAATAAGTGAAAATAATGCTTACAAAAAAATGCTAAACTGACTTAATGCCTAATTAAACTTTTAAAAGCGTATTTAGGTCATAGGCTCGATATTTGACCTATGCATAGTCCCTGTGGCCCATACACATTATATACTTTTTAAGTATGATCCTTTGCCGATTTTACCAACATGTTGTCTGTCCCATACATACATTAAATGAGAGAAAGATATACAAATACGGATTAAAAAATCCGTAGATAAATAAATTAGGTAAGATTATAATTGGCCCTGAATCAGCTAATAAGTATGAAAGCTGCTGTCATTAAAGTAATGAATGAATATCCATCGGGGTTCGTTTCAGCCTGTTCAGTTCTCCCACTCGGCTATCGCTGCTCTTGCATTACATACCACGGCTATATTACTCAGACGAGTGTTGGAGAGGTGTAAGAGATCCACACTTCACCTGTTTAGATCTCATTTGAAAAAAGATAAGTCTGCGGGCACAATTCCGTAATACTTCTTCGAATTTCGTCCTAAATATACCTACGCTAGCTCAATGAATTAGGCAGTCAGTTTGTATTCTCGGATAGTTAATAATCGCAAGCTGCTAGTAATAACAAATCATAGCGTAATATAGGCAACCTTACGCCTATATTACGCAGAAGGGTGTGGCAGTGGTACAACACCCACATTTCACCTGTTATGTTTAGGTCCCACGACCATCAAGAATTAATATCGCCATCCACCGGGCACAATGCCAACTCCGTGCTGCTATTGTGAATTACTTTACGGAAAGTTTACAAATAAGACAGTACCAGACCCGGGCATCGAACCCGCAGGCGCATACGCTAACCACTAGACCGTCGAGGCAGTTGTTAGAGATCTTAAAAAATATAAAGTTCCCTGTACCAATATACTAAGAGATAACGATTCTAAAACCCACTGAACTTTAAAATTGTAAGCAAACGACGAGACGCCAAAAGTCTGAAGTTACAAAACAATGTCTTATCTAAAAGAAATATTATACGCAATAAACGTTCACATAAATATAAAGGGATAACGTACAAATATGTAAACCACATCGGAATAGGATTTAGAGAAAGAAAACTTGCCATTTCGAAGGGGAACAGATTAACAGACGAGACAGACAAATTAAAGCTATACGTAGAAGTAAAATTAACAACACGAACGTGTTTATTGTTATTTAAAAAAAAAAAATCAGATGGATAAATTCTAAATAACACTTTTGTTCGTCATAGAAATCGATCCCGAGACGTCACTATCAAAAGTCGTATAGACCAACTACGAAGTTTTTTTAACATTTTCGAGTTAGAATCCAGTGGGTAAAATAAGGCTAGCCGACGCCCGACACACGCAATAACAATGTCAATATTATCAGCAATACTATAAAAGATATCGCGAAATATATTGCGTGTGTGCGGCTAGCCAAAGAAAGTTAAGTTGATCGTGTCGATCGTATAGCTTTTCATAAAAAGTGGATCCAATTCTTTTTAGGTGCAGTATGGTGACGTCACTCTTAACGTGCTCCATGCAATCCTGACTAAGCGCACAGTTTTGTATGACCATGTAAGTGAGACATAATGGCGTGATTACACGTTTAATCTCAAGAGGATATGCATTAGATAAAATTGTACCACGCGACTCATGTGTGATGTGATCGAGTAAATGTTTATTAAGTAATATATATTAATGTGAAAGAAAAGAGGTTCTTTACGTGTAAGTTTTGTAAAAAAAACTTGAGGTGACAAGGGACACCCGGATGGAACGAAGTTTTGTATGTACACTTGCTAAACACACAATAAAGGAGAGATTATAACGCGTATGACTTGGTTAGCACAATACTAAAGAGAGAAAAATACATATATTTATTATAGCCTGTATAAAATCTCTACTTACCTAACTCGCGTAAATATACAAATTTTACATGGTCCAGGATTAAATGTCAATAGTTCAAATATCTGGCAAACTATTTCCCAACACCAAAGCATTTATGATGGGATAGTTTTATTATTACTAACAGAAATAAACTTCATTAAAAGTAAAACATCCAACACTTTCATAAAGCTCATCCTAAACGGATATTAATTCCAAGCTTCACAATTCAAATACTTATAAACTCCATCGTGGAGTTATTACAATTTTTACTGCTCAAAGCATTATTTAGTGTTTCTCCATAGTTTAGTGTTTTGTATAAAACACCGGGATTGATATTAAGTTAATTACCTGCCGGCCCAAAACGTCCTTTGTCGGTCGACTCCAACTGAGTTCATTGATTCCGTTTCTGCGCCCCCTTTGCTCCTATAACACAAACCAACTTAACAGACCTGTTTCTCTACCATAAACCCCCTCGTTTTATCAACAGTTTTGTACAGACAAAGGAGGCGGGGGAGCTCAGCGTACCTGGACGAGCAATGCCAACATGTGTTTGTGGCATTGGCCTTTACAAACTGTTAAAGCAATTTGAAGCTTTGTGTTTAAGCAATAAAGTTTATTTTGCAATGTGGTTTGAATGTAGAATTTTAGAAAATACTTTTTGCGTAAAGTTGTCAAGAATAAAGTATCTAATATTAATTACATAACGTTAAAGGTGGAGATACTTTAAAAATATGACCTCGAACAAAACGTGGTCATCGTGTGAGGTCCTTATGCATGTGTGGTGGCTCTTAGCACCTTGAAATGAGATGTACCGTGTTCAACGCTACATTTTTCTCAATATTTACTCACCCATAAATCTAGATACGAAGAACTTCTGTTTCACACGCTTCGAGCGAGTTTATCACTAGGTAAATTATTGAATTACTTCTTAGATTATTTCTTAAGATACTAACAAGATTATAATTACGCAGGAGAGTTATTCAACGCTAATCCAAGAATAAATGAGTCCACGGCGAGTAAATATAACCGCTAAATGTGTTCGAAATGTCAGGAACCATTTAAATTCAAATCAAGCGCGATTACGCTCCCAAAATACTTACCAACGTATTTTTGTTACAAACACGAAATGTAGTTTGATTCTTAAATAAAATAGAATTGAGTAAAATAAACTATTAGGTAACGGTACCAAATCGATAACTCATTGTTAAATCTTTATTAGTATACTGTACTTAAATACTAAAGAATAAGAAACCAAACTGTACCTTTTAAACTATCGCTGTGCATGATTATTATACTGTGACTACATAGCATACGGAGTATGCTATAGAAAACGGCCAGTGTAACCCGTTGCCGAAACGTATAGCCAAAAGGTAAATAACATGCATGATTCACGTTAATTCCCGTTCAAATTTTATATTATAATATAACAAACTGTGCCTATTGTAATAAGGAAAAACAAACCGAATAATATAAATACATACATATCACTTCACATTAATGCAACGCCATCTAGTTCCAAACTACGGGTCGATTTCACTAGTCTTCTTAATCTACGTTTTTATTAAACCCTTGTTTACATCGCTCTCACATTCAATGTTTGTACAGGACAAAGACATCGAAAGCTAAAGCTTAACGTTAAAAATGAGTTTAACACGTTTTGGTGCAATTGGCACTACACAGAGCTATAATAGTAACATTATTTTTTATTTTCAGAATTTAACATTAATATTTACTGTATTCACCACTTGAATTCCAAAACATAAAAAATCAGCTGCTTTCCGAATCAAATAAGTCACAGTTGTGTTGTCTGGGGGTAACTTGTCTGCAGTATTAATAGTCGAGGGGATGACAACCAATCACTACATGACTACACTGTTTCATTGGGCAATAACCTTCTTACGCACTACTGAGGAATTTCAATATTGTGAATGAGACTTCGTCACTTCGTGCCATCTGCTGATTAGGGGCCGTTCAAATATTACGTAAGCAGATTTTTAACAATTATTTATCCCCCCATCCTCCTTGTCAGCAAAAGTAAGCAAAGCGTTTACCCTCTCCCCCCATGCTTACGTAAACATTTTTCAGATTAAAATGTATTTTTTATATTATAATTATAATGGAATAATTTTAAAAATAAGAAAATAGATTTAGGATAGAGATTAGATTTTACTGATGCAGTATTCAACATAGGGTAAGGGACAAAAATATTATAATCTTACGAACATAACAAACTTATTTTAAATTTTTGGTAATTTTGTACTTTCGTACTTGTATGAGATTTTTTAAAACTTTCAAACAATTTTTGGTATAACTTGGATTTGTCTATTTGAAACGACATCTTATTTAATTAAACGTTAAACTTTGGCTAATGGAATAAACGGTAACACAAATGATAAGTTGCTTTGCTATGCTTACAACACGTACGTCTACTCGCTATAGTATCAAAACAAAACAATACACTGACGAGAAGAAATTTAGACAAGTGAACAGCGCGCGGTAATTCCCCGAATCGGTTCTAAAGCGAGTGCCTAAACGTATGCGTGCGGGAATCCCCAAAAATGCGTTTCGTTTTCAAGCATAGAAAATGTGAGGGTTGCCATTCGTGTAAAAAAGTAAATAACTACCGATGACGTAACATCATCTAGACTCCACTACGCCCCATGTCATCCAAAATAAGCAAAACAAAGACCCCCCACCCCCCTATAGTGCTTACGTAATACTTGAACGGCCCCTTATATTCGAAAAAAGTGTTTGTTATATTATGTATATTTGAGTACCTATCTATACTAAGTAATAGCTTAATTATATCTGTAAATTTTAAATTTATGAAATTGTGTCATGTTAAACACATTTTCGGTAATTAAAAAAAACTAATAACTCACAAATCTTAATTAACCTAACTTATGTACTAGCCTTCTCTAAGAGGCAGTAGCCAGAGGGAAGCTTAATTATGTTCTTTTAGTGCCATTGTCATCATAGTTTTCTTCTAATTCGATTTTTTTATCATTCTATATAAATTAGTTAGTCACGGTTTGCCACAAAGCGATTTTGGTACTCCAAAAATTATTGAAGATTGTGTTCCAGTTGGCTGCAGTTATGAAAAAACCAAAAAATGATGTCATCTACTGTCGAAACGTCAACAACACTAATTTAATAGACATTAAAATATCAGCAGCTGTAGCAGACGTAGCAGTGAGAACAAATTGTCCGTATTGATAGTCGAAGAGCTGACAACCAATCACTACATGACTACACTATTTCATTGGGCGATAACCCCTGGACTACCACACTGTCGAGGAATTTCTGCTGCCGCCGCTTCGTGTGAAATTAGATTTTGTGATTACCGTAAGGAATTTTAGCATTGCAGCCATGTTTTTATAGATCAATGATTGCAGCTATCGAATTTTAGAAGCATGATTTTTTTTAACTTGTTAACGTATTTTTTACACATTGCTAGTAGTGATATCGAAAAGAAACACTTAAGAAAAAAAAATTGTTAGTCTTTGTAGCGAGAACTTTTTGTATTTCTGCAGTGTAGTAAGATGCCTAGATTTGTATTTTTTTGATGTAAATAAAGTGATCAACGGATGATATCGATGATATACACGTGAATAGAGGACGGAATCAAATAAACTTTTTTGCCACAAAATAGCATAATTATCATAAAATGTTGATGAACCTATCTATTTGCCTATTTTAGCTGGTCAGCAATTCATATCCACCGGTTCAATTTGTTTAACCGAAATGAAAACACATTTCCCGAACCAATTTAATAACAACGATCATCTAATTTATTAAGGAAATGAAAAAACTCGTAAAAAAAATCATAATTCATTTATTCTGTACATGGGATGTTAAGTTCATATGAATACATTTGAGGAACACTGTATTTTACATTGTGGCATGCAATAAATTAGACACTAAATAGGTACTAAGATAGAATAATGAAATACAAACAATATAAACAAAATAAAATACAATAATGTTAACAATTTTTCAAAAATTAGACAACGGGTCTGAATCGCGTAATTATTATAAAGGTAAATAAATACCTTCTTCTTCTTCGTCGTGTCGACGGCTGAGTCAAATTTTATTGGTCCAATAAGTGGCCACTGTTATGGCGCTCTCGTCGGCGTTCATGAGCGCCTCTCTTGTGCAGGTGGTAGGGCATTTTGGACAGTCAGTAAGGTGGTCAAGGTTTTGACTTGCCATCGTGGTGAAAGGATTAGCCAATTCGCTTAAGAACTCGCGAATTGTCCAGGGTGCGCCGGACGTAGGGTATTGTTGTCTACGTCACTCGGGGAGGCTCCTTTCTTGCAATAAATACCTATGCTCGACGTTAAGGTTCAGATCCGTTGTCTAATTTTTGAAAAATGTTCTCAAATCGCGAAAGTTTAAAACATATAAATGATAAACAAAAATACCGGTTAAAATGAATACTAACCATGTTAAGTAATAGTATGGAAAGTACTACTAAGTAAGTATCTATGATTACGAAATGCGCATAATAGTAAAGCAGAAGCCAATCTCATTTTATAGCTTAGGCACAGCCCGGTAATAATACTGTTTAGGACTCCTAAACAGTACACTCCTAAATTAGGAGTCGTGAAATAGAAGACAGTACAATCTACAACTGTGGAGATAATAGCAATACATGGCAATACGGACTATTGCCATCAACACAGTTGCAAATAAGAAAATATGAAACAATAGCTTTTACCCGCGACTTCGTCCGCGTGGAATTCGTTGTATTATGTAGTACGATACCAAATATACAACCTATACTTTAAAATTAAAAATAAACCTAAATAACTCTACCTTAAACTATACTTACACTCTCACATCATCCACTCATATACACTCACTCCTCAACGGAGTCATCACACAATAATACACTCACAGTTAATTCAGCTTTTTCTTTTCTTGCTGAAATTATATTTTTCGTTTTATCTTACCTATAATTAACCATGTTTCTGTTTCTATCACGGGTTTAGTAGTTTTATTTTTGTTATTTGTTCATGGAAAGAAAATAATGTCTGCCTTATTCTAACCGAAGTGGGGCACTGGTGACCTGTAACATAGGTTTTATTTAAACCTACATCAGGCACCAGTCTCTCACATAGGTGAAATTAAGACATTGTCTGTCTGCATCTTATATGATAAGTTAAAACCTACTTATTAATTGTAAAGCAAAACCTATTGTGAAGAGAAAATAAACGTTTTATTTATTATTTATATTATTATTATTATACTTAGTAAAAACTAAAAGGAATAAAAGGTCACACTGAAAAGCACGGTTTAGAATTGCAAGTAGCAGTTAAAACATACAGGGTGTCCGGTGGCAGAATCAGGATTTAAAATATAAATAACAAAAAAACTACGTGAAATATACATTTATATTTTTAATCATTATAAAGAAGACAAATGCGAGAAATTTTATTTCTTAAAAATTATGTCGTCTAAATGTTGACCGTCACGTCGGATACATTCATGGAATCTGGCTTCAGTATTTCTTGCCACTCGCTGGAGAAGTGCCGCCGAGATGCCATGAACTTCGCGAACGATATTTTCTTTTAATGATGAGATAGTCGCCGGGTTTGTTTCGTAGACTTTATTTTTGAGATATCCCCACAGAAAAAAGTCCATGGGTGTAAGATCCGGTGACCTGGGTGGCCAGGGGATGTCACCGAAACGGCTTATCAGTTGGTTGGGGAAGAAATCACGAAGTAGCGCCATGGTCTCCCTAGCAGTGTGCGGGGTGGCGCCATCTTGCTGAAACCATGTCCGTGAAGTGTAGGAAGGATGGTCTCTCAAAGATCCTTCTTCAATATCTCGTGCACTATAGTTTTTGGAAGCCCCAAGGCAGCCGCTCTCTTGCGAACGGACTGACGCGGATTATCGCTCAAACTGGACGCGACGAGTTCGATGTTTTCATTTGTTCTCGACGTCCGGCTGGGCCCCGGTCGTGGGTTATTTTCTGCTGAACTTGTTGCCCGGAACCTTCGCACCCATGATCGAATCAAATCTTCACTTGGGGCGTCACGTAACCGTCGAATATTGTAACGTGAACAAAATCTTCGACGAGAAATTGCACACGAATCATTGGCTTTAAAATACGCTTCGATTGCGAACGCACGTTGTTCACCCGTCCACTGCGACATTGCGACTAAAAAACCCGCACGAATGACGAAGCCAACGCGGCCCCCTCCCCGCTCCTCCGTGCAACGGTTACGGAGAAATTCGAAATTTAAATCCTAAATCTGCCACCGGACACCCTGTACATAGCCGTGTGTGCGGGTGAGGTAACCTACGACAAACTTATTATTTGAGGTTGGTACAGTAATCGGGTCTTGTGATCGAACCGCAAAATTAAGTTTGTTTTTTATTGCATATCTTTTTTACGGGTGAAAAGTAGCCAGTGTGGTGCCGAGGATATTAAAGAATTATTATACCAATTTTCATCGTAATCGAACCGGTAGTTATTGCGTGATGCCTGAACAAACAGACAGACAGACATATTTTATAAAAAAAAGGATTAGCCATTTATTTTTTTGATATTTTCAATGTACAGAAATTTTACTTCTACAGATTTATTATAAGTATATACAGGTTTGACCTATGAAATTTATTGCAGTATACATTTATGAAATTGAGAGTCATATTCATATTCGACAGTGAAATGTGTAAAATGTTTGATTTATTACAACACGGTATATGACACATCAAATGTACAAACAAAGAGATTGGAGATAGGCCTTTTACGAGGGTGTAAACGACTAACAATCATTCATAAACTGATTCATGATTAAACAAAACATACTAAAGACTTAAGACCCAATTTCACAGGTGTAACATAAACCTCGTTGGCAGAATAAGCATATAACACCCATAAATGAAAGTGACAGCTGTGTTATTTTTTAAAGTGTAGTTTGTGTCACTTTTAAATTTAGTCAGGTTATATTTTTTGGGTTGTATACTCAGAAGAACGAATCATATGGAATTGCCGTAATTGCTCTATTTGACACAGCAATAATAATGTAATACCTATCTCTTTCTCACAACACCAGTTTTACGTTAGGAATAATGACTAACACTCTTTTTATCAGCACTCTCCTCATTGGCTAATGTACTTCTGCTGCCAAGGCCGCCATTTTACTAAACGGTGTTTGACGGTTTTGTTGACAAGTGAGAAGATGTCATTGTGAGGTTTTTATATTTTTCTAGTGTTTTCGACTTAATTATTGTGCAAAACTGTGATATAACTTCGAATCATCTTGGTTGTGAGCTGCAGAAACCCGCAATATTCTTAATAATTAATTCATTTCAAAAACATTAACGGATGCTAGTGTTGTGCCATCATCGAACATAGAACCTTATCGATAAATTAAGTACTAAGTTATTCAAAGTATTATTTGTCGTTATAGTTTACCAAGAAACGAATCCCGGAAAAAGAAATGGTTAGAAAAGATTGGCTTAGAAAATATCCGGCCAGGAGTCTTTAATTCATGTGTGCTCATTGCACTTTGAAGAGAGTGCATTCAATAAAACTCTAAACATAGTTAGATTGAGAGATGATGCTATCCCAACAGTATTTACAAAGGCAAGCAATTTATCAAACTGTTGTTTTTGGGTCTAATGTAGTAGAGCAATAGAAAGTAGGAATAGTAGTAGTGGTAATGTTGTGTGTTGTTCCTGTTGATAGGTTGATCCGATTACCATACACTCTACGTTATTATTTTTGACAGATCAATGCCCCAAAGTGATAAGTGATGTGATAATTGGTCCCTAAACCTTAATCAATTTTTTTTTAGCTTTAAGAATAATATTTTATCTATGTATGTTTCTGTAACTTCCTACTATTACTTGTGACCATATCCTTATTATACTACTTATGCCCTTTCAGGTAAACCACCCATCCCAATTGGCATTTATTGACAGAGCAAACACTATTGATCAACCATCATGTTCGGGTTATTCACATCCACAAAATGCAAAAGATCGTGAAGGGCAGTTCTTGAATAAAGTACCTACATAAAATAATGTTGGTTTCTAATCTATACTATCTATATATACTAATACTTTTAAGCATAACATTTAACTTACACATAGAATTGTTTGTTTTTGTTGTTTTTTTTGTAAGCGCCTTAACCGATTTTCATGAAACATATTTCTTTTATAATCAACACGTTTTGCCCGTTCATTTTATACCTTAGTTGGGCTAAGGTATATCTTAAAATATTTGATGGTTCATCTCCACTTCAAACCCTAATTTCTTGTAAATAAATGGCAGAATCAATATTTATGAAAAATATATATTTTTGTAATGTACACATTTTTACCATTCATTTGATACCCCACTTGAAAATAATCGATTCTTCATCCCCACCTTTACCCTCCATTTATTGTAAATGGCTGAACCAATTTATACCAAACATAGCTAAAAACCATTGCATGGATACTGGCTCTCGTAAGAAAAAAACTGCATCGAAATCGGTCCATTAGTTAGAGAGCTACGATGCCACAGACACCCACATAGACAGACATCGACGTCAAACTTATAACACCCATCTTTTTGCGTCGCGGGTTAATTAAAAATGTCCTATAAATGATGTACAAATAAAGTTTTTATCTATCTATCTAGGTATAATAAAAGTAGATGGAAATCTTGAAATTATCTAGTTTCACCGACAGTAGTATAAAAATCAAAGTTCTTAAGGTTAGTTGAACAATCTTAACTCCAGGCAGCCATCAATATAATTTTATCGATTAGATAGACAAGCGAGTGAACATCCCTAATCCGCCATGTTTGTGAACGTAGGTATGGCAGGCAAAGTACATGCTTATGGCAGTTCCATATGATTCGTTCTTCTGAGGTTGTATAAGATATATCCGGAACGGCGGAACCTCAGAAACTGGTACTTAGTCCACTGCCAATAGCTCGCGGCATAGCCAGTTAATATTTATATATATATACCTCCCCGATACATATTATGCAATTGATGACTTTTTGAATGATACAATTTTTAATTAATATTATTATCGTTTAATGTAAATAAATTGGAGCTATGGAGCTATGTAAATAATACAAATTATTAATCAATTATATAGTATAATCTTTTTAATTTAATTAATATAATATATTAACTTGTACACCGCAGCAATTGTAAGGGCCAAGTGGCAGTTACATGTATCCTTTATGTATTATTTTTTTATAGATTTATCTAGTCATCGCAAGCATTAGTCCTGTAGACCATCTATTCACAACTCCATTATCCTTCGATATCAATAACAAAAGTGTTTTTTTACGGGATATAATCCCACCCACACACCCACCACTGTGACTCCTGTGACGCCAGGATCTACAGCGGTAACAAAAGTGTTACAATCATAATTCCCCATAGACTGGTCCCATGCGATAAGACACCATAGTCAGATAGTGACGCTTATGCTTATCCACCATGTGTTCAAACAATAATAAAGTTATCTGTCAACACTGATATGGACAGTTTATTTATCCATCTCTATTTCTCTATCAGTAATTCTGGTTACAAACTACGCTTCAACATGTACTTTGCCAGTAACGATTATCTCGCGTTTTATAAGGGTCGACACACACCAAAAGCGCGTCGAAGCGCAGTTTCAGTGACATATGAATTCCAATTCTATTTATCAACTATAATACTCATTATCGCATGAGAAACTCTACTCTATTAGGGAATTCGCCAGAATTCCCGTGGCACCGCGGGCATCCGCGCGACTCGTTTGAGTTTCTCATGCGATAATGAGTATTATTGTTGTGAGAATAGAGTTGGAATTCATATAACACTGAACTGCGCTTCGATTCGCTGCGCTTCGACGCGCTTTTGGTGTGTGTCGACCCTAAGGCTTCACGTGGCCATCTTATACTGGAAGGTATAGGTTGACGTGTTAACGTACATAACACTAGAATGGCATTTAAAAAAGACTATTGTTTTAGGACTATCTATCTTTTTTGTGAACCCATCTTGTTCATCGTTCAACGCCTGTCTAGCTTTGAATTCAAGGGTGTTAAAGGGTGGACAATTCTTCACGACCCATTCACCGCTAGAAGATAAAAGGTTTAGTGAGTGGTTTCCAAACATTTTTCTGATCATTCACTTTAGTTCTGATATTAGATCGCGGCGCATTTAGGTACAGTGGGCCAACGAGTTAGCTATGCAGGGCAAAAACTTCTATGTCATAGTAAAGACTTACAACACCAGTCATGGATAAGTGAGTTATTTATCTAAATAGTGGGTATATTAGACTTATTAAATATGTAATTCACACATGCATATCTATTGCAGTCAGTTTTAAGTATGGCTTAGAAGTTTTTGCCCTGCATACCTAATTGCTTGGCCCACTGTACAATAATGCTAGTTGTCACGGCGAAATTCGGTATAAAATGTATTTATCTTTATGTTTATAAGCAGCAAGAAATCTTGCAGTGCAAAGTTTGGGAGCCCTTGGTCTAGATTATAATATAACGATTATCTTACTGATATATGTCATAGATCCGGTGACCCATCCGAAGGGCGAGAGTAGGCGCACGGTGGTGCTTTAGGGTCTCAGCACACATATGGGATCGGAAAGGGATCGTAACCGTAACGCCTTTCGCCTCGCTGTCAACCAGGCGTCAACCTACCGTATGCACGTAACGAAAGCGTATCAGCAGCGCCTGTACGTCAACTCGGCTACGGCTAGGCGACACCGCGCTTACGCCTCGCCGCCCCCTGGCTGACCTGGTTGGCACCAGATCAGTTTGAATCCAAACGTTAAGTGTAGCGCACGGTTATGTCTTGGTTTACAATACGTGAGTTGGCTATCATAGCCATAGCACTTGATGAAGAGGAAAAAGAAAATAGCAAGAAAATCGAACTTAAAATTTAAAATAAAACATACGCGCAACACGAATGAAATACTCCTTGCGAATGGCGGCGTCTTTAGCAGGCAAGTCGTGGGAGGGGAAAGGGGAAAGGGTGGACGAAGAGATGTGAGCTCGGGTACGGAGAGACGTAAGCGCGGGGACGGAGAAACGTAAGCGCGGGGACGATGAGCCGTAAGCGCGGGAATTCAAGTTTGGAGCCTGTTCCGAGGCGAGGCGATTACGTTATTATTCCGATTAGTGTGCGTTGCAGTAGGGAGTTTAATACAAACCATTCTGAACGGCTCGAGGCGATACGGTGACGATCCCTTTCCGATCCCATATGTGTGCTGAGACCTTTAGTGGGTGAGGGCCCCGCATAACCGCATCGTCTCCCCGAACGGTGCGGTATGTGGTCTGGAACATTTCAATATCTAAAAAACACAAGACGAGAAAATAAAAAAACTATAGTTTAACTCAGTACCAAACATCCTAACATGACACTTACACATGTCTTTTATTGCGAACTAAGCTTATTATTTTGAGACTTTTGAGAGTTATACAACTTGGGTGGTAGAGCTTTCTATTACTTAATAAAATTTAACTTTGATTTTGAAGTTATTAACCTTATATTTGATTCTTAAACTACAACGTCATTACTTGCAAATCGAATAAAGTAAACAAAACAATATCTCCATCTAATACGGCAGTTAGCAAGTATGATATCGTTCACAGGCAGCTACCCGTTATCGGCATTGTTTGAATGAAAAGCAGCTGTTTATAGCTTTTAGTTTGCATACAATTGCATAGGTGTCGCCGTACATGGCGAATGCTTTTTGTGACAGCAAACGCACGTCGCTTCCGTTGTATGTCTTTAATATTAGCCTGAGTTTGCTAGTTGTAGTGTCGATTGATTTTCGTTGAAACATAGGTAAGTATTTTCTGTCAGCTTATAATAAACCCGGGACCTATTTCGCAAAAATTGTTTAACGTTAATCGTTACCTCCATATTTTGTACCTACTAGGACAGCATGAGGAACGAAGAGATATAACTTGGTTTTTAGCTACTGTGCAAATCGGTTGGAATTTTGTCACACTTCCACATTACCTATCTCAAACTTAAGTATCTGGCGGGAGTCCCCATTAGTATTATTATTCGTATACCTTTTAAGGATACTTAAATTAGTCCGTAATTAGTGTGAGTTCGGGTAGCTCTGAATGCTCGCTTCTGAATGTAACCTGTAGTACGGTGGTTTCAAAAAGGCAGGTGCAAATTCCGTCTCTACAATACCTACAGCAAAAATCATTCCAGGTTTTTATAGCCACAATCTTGTCCGAACACTATTGCAAACACTAATGACTGATCCGATTCTGATAAACAGTCAATCAAATCGTCAAACCACATTATTATATCAGCTGCAATTGCGTCGGACCGGATATCTACCTGAGTCGAACAACGACAAGTCGGCCAAGCCAACGACTAACTGTTTGTGATGCCCCATTCATGTGTCATGGGCGTCATGGCTGACCTTGCCTCGTGAGTCGTGGCCTGCGGGGACTAAGGACTCAGCTGTAACTACCTGACACATGTTTGACAAGCTTTTTTTAGGCCAATACTTTTGAAGGTTTGAACGATGATACTTATTAAGAAAGGTATACTAAACGTCTAACTTCTTGGTGGCTCAAGGGAGCGAGAGCGAAATATACGTGAAGCGTGAACCCTACACGAGTGATGGAGACAGTGCATTTTACGACCCGTCAATCTTTGATTTTACAAAATATATATTATGTAAAGCATTAACGTGTCTATATTGACACGATTTGTTAATATCGATATAAGATGCGGTTGTATCTTCTTATAATGGTCTCACCTTTAACCTGCCGCCAAATAGTAGTGCTTCCATTACTGTGTTCCGGTTTGGTGGTGAGATCAGGCCCTGAAATTACTGGCACATGAGGCATAACACCATAGCCCTCAGCTGCAGCGACGCATCTATAATCTGCTTTTGTGGATTGTTGATGTCCATGGGCTGTACTCCACTTACCATCAGGTGGACTACACGTACGTTCCCTGTGAGCGTAGTATAAAAAAAATTATAAACGTTAAATCAGTTAAGTGCTGTGTTAAACGTGTCACTCAGTGCGATGGACCATCTTATTTTCTTGTTTTTTTAAACCGTCTAGGACTAGGAATTACTCCTGTGTCGCGGGGGTCTTCACAAACATACATTTCACACACATAAATCTATTATTATAGTGACAACGGGGGATATAGGAAAAGAAAATGACTACCTTCGAATCTTCAAGAATGCATTTCTCATAAATCTCTTGTATCCGGATACTTATACAATTATACTTCCTACCAGCGTTTGCCAAGTGCCATGCGAATACAATACAAATACAATACAGTCAATAAGTAGGTAGGTACTTTACGTATGACCTCTTCAAGGGTAACTAACACGGCCATTGCCTTTTATAGAAGTGCCTTATGTATGATTATTACGTGCTTCATGATATTGCGCATCTGATAATATTATAATTATAGTATATACCCACGTAAGTTGAAATCAACTGAACTTTATACTTTTATATTTTATTTTTCAACCTTGATCATTGTTGTTGACTTTTTAACACATTTTATAATTATTTCAGTTTTTAGTGAGCGAGTTTTATGTGATTTATAAAGTAATGAGTTGTTTTTGCGGTGACGACCGGATGGCGGAGTGGGTAGTGGTGTACCTGCCTGCGACGGCGTGGTCGCGGGTTCGATTCCCGCTTAAGACAAATCTTTGTGTGCATGAACATGGGGGTTTGTCTTAGTCTGGGTGTTTCTATGTATAATAAGTATGTATTTACAAAAAAGTAGTATATATGTATTAGTATCAGTTAGTCTAGTACCCATAGCACAAGCTCTGCTTAATTTGGGACTGGATGGCGTTGTGTGTAGTTCTGAAATATTTATTTATTTATAGGTTGTGTGGTGAGCCTAACGTCATCTACCAGGCATTATATAGACTCCGTGCTGCTACTGCAAAAATCCCAACAAAAAAACTGAAATAATACTTTGCTTTTCTCGGGAATCAAAACCGATACCTCGTAAGCGTCCGTAAATTATACCAAACGGGTTATAAAACCATTTAAATTATTTTAATGAAAAATGAATGAATGAAATGAAATGAAAAGAAATTGCCATCATCCGTTTGTTGATCAATTTTATCACAAAACTTTACAGTCCTCAAAGACAATAGGACACTAATACTAAGAAATAGTTGAAAAAAATATGAGAGCCGCAGGATTTGTATCTGCGACCTGTATATGGGATTCTGGATTTGTATACCGGACAGCCGCTTCAACTACTGAAGTACAAATGAATGTTACGTCATTACGTGACGTCACGTTCATCCATTTGTATAAGTATTATTAGGGTGCATGAAAGGAGCCTCCCCGAGTGACGTACACAACAACTCCCTACGTCCGGCGCACCCTGGGCAATTCACGAGTTCTTAAAAGCGAATTGGCTAATCCTTTCACCACGACGGCCAGTCAAAACCTTGACTACCTTACTGACTCCCCAAAATGCTCTTCCACCTGCACAAGATAGGCGCTCATGAACGCCGACGAGAGCGCCATAACAGTGGCTTCTTATTGGGCCAATAAAATTTGACTCAGCCATCGACACGACGAAGAAGAAGAAGAAGTATTATATTATGAGTAAGTACAAGTATTATATTCGGCATAAGTAGGTTGTAGTCAGGCAGAGGTCGCAGGTTCAAATCCGTTCGGCCCCATCATTTTCTCAACTGTTTCTTAGTATAATTTGCTAAGCATAGCTTAATACTATAAAAATAAACAATAAGAAAAAGACACTTGTCTTGACATAAAATGTTTATGAACAGACACAAGAGGTTGTAAGCCGAAAAGTAGTGAAATACGGAGGAATCGATAGAGGTGGGTTTTAGTACCGACTAAAATTTGTGGACTAGATTCCATGCAGAGCGATAGATGCGCTCATTCCGAACCGTCTGGCTGCGAAATATGCATGCAAATGTATAGAACGAAGGTATTGTACAGTGGGATTTAGTTTTATAGTACTGTACATTTTACTATAATAAGTTTTGAGGTGAGCCATTTTATTTTGCATGCATTATATTTTAAAAGTGATCGTATTATATTAGACTTTATATAAACATTAGAATCCTGAAAAGACACCTTGTGTTGAAATAAAAAGTCCGTGAACAGTCACAAGAGGTTGTAAGTCTCCGAATAGTAGTAAAATACGGAGGTAATGATAAAGGTTACTACTGTAATTTGTAGACTAGATTCCAGGCAGAGCGGTAGATGCGCTCATTCCGAACCGTCTGGCTGCGAAATATGCATGCAAATGTATAGAACGAAGGTATTGTACAGTGGGATTTAGTTTTATAGTACATATATACTGTACATATTACTATAATAAGTTTTGAGGCGAGCCATTTTATTTTGCATGCATTATATTTTAGAAATGTTCGGTAAGTGATCGTATTATATTAGACTTTATATAAACATTAGAATCCTGAAAAGACACCTTGTGTTGAAATAAAAAGTCCGTGAACAGTCAGTCACAAGAGGTTGTAAGTCTCTGAATAGTAGTAAAATACGGAGGTAACGATAAAGGTAACTACTGTAATTTGTAGACTAGATTCAATGCAGCGGTAGATGCGCTCATGCCGAACCGTCTGGCTACGAAATGTGCATGCAAATATATAGAACGAAGGCATTGTACAATGGGATTTTGTTTTATAGTATATTTTACTGTACATTTTTCTATAATAAGTTTTGAGGAAAGTCATTTTATCTTACATTCATTATATTTTTGAAATGTTCTGATAAGTTATCGTATTATATGTGACAGCTTTATATAAAAATTGGTGTCCTGAAAAGATAATAAGACACATTGTGTTGAAATAAAAAGTCCGTGTCACAAGAGGTTGTAAGTCTCCAAATAGTAGTAAAATACGGAGGTAACGATAAAGGTTTCTACTGAAATTCGCCTGAGGAGGCCTCCGGGCCCAAGATGCCACGACCTTGAAAGTAACTAAACATAAATTATAAAATAAAAAATTTAAAAGCATTCATCGAAATATTGAAAATTGGGCAAGATAACGCAGCAGAGTTACATGGTAAATCGCGAAAGACTCATTTTTCTTCTTGAAAATCAGGCATTCTAATGTGAAGAAATTTGCATTCCAGTACTGAATCCCTAGTAAGCGGCTTTAACGTAACGATGTTTACTAGCATCCAATATTTTTGCCACGGGCCCCCGATGGTATACAGTCAGTGGCGTATAGCCATACCACGCCATACGCCACTGACTGTACTATAAATTTACATGACCCTTCAGTGCTACAGATTGACAGATTATCTAATGCGGGCGAGATTGGGCTTTGTAGATAAACATTATTTTATCTGACTAATATATTATAATGCTAATACATAGGATAATTGAAATCGGTGTCCTTTCGGGATAATATTGATAATACGATGCCCTGAACAGCACTGAACATTTCTTATTCCTTTTTAAATTCAACGGACATTAATTATAATTAAATTTATTTTTAGTAGTTTTGAGCGTACGGCATTCGTGGGCTGCAGCTGTACATCAGCGTTAGGTGACTGTAGTTCAATGCAGTCACTTAGCATTATGCTGAGCTGAGCTGCTGGCCAATTGGTACAGACTGTATTACTGTATTTGATTTCTTCTTCTTCTTCGTCATGTTGATGGCTGAGTCAAATTTTATTTTGACTTGCCATAGTGGTGAAAGGATTAGCCAATTCGCTTTGGAGAACTTGCGAATTGCCCAGGGTGCGCCGGACGTCCGGAATCCTTATGTACGTCACTCGGGGAGGCTCCTTTCATGCACCCAGTGTAAGGCGCTCCACCCACTGAAGATGCGTCCCGCCGCGGTCCGCGGAGCAACGGATAACGCGTGTGGGGACGGAGGCGCAAATGTGCCTTACTTAGCGGTGTAATCTGCTCCTCCGCGCGGTGAGGCAGATTACGACGGTCCCGCGCTAAATAAACTCATAATGTTCAGTGTGTTGTCGATCGTCGTGGAGAATGGACGAACTTATTCAATTTCAAGATGTTGCAGGTATATTGGCATTTTGGTTTTTGTATACAAGAATCAAAAGACTCTGCGTCCATAGAAGATTTTGGATACGTCCTTATTTACGATCGAGATCTATAAATGGGTCATTTGCACTGAATTACGAAGACTTAAGAAAATATGAAGATAATTTTTTTAGCTACACATGCTATGTCAACTGCATCTTTTGATTATTTATTAAGCAAAATTTCGAACGACCATTACTGGAACAGATACAAATTTTCTTCCTTGCATTACGCCGGAAGAAAAACTTTGGGTTACACTGAGGTAAGTAAAAAAATACCTTTACTCAACTGATGTTTAGATATAGTGATTAAATATTTTTCAATAACGGTAACTATGTACATAATTTTATATTATATTATTAAAACTAGGCTTTAGATTTATGTTATGTTTATTGATCAACATATTTATACATTTTTCTCTTAAATCTTACTACTTTGGAAAAAAACTTAGACATTGAAATTCAGTCTGTGTTGTTTGTAGTAATAAATTATAATTTTTATATTCTTAATATCAAAAGCAAACCTCACAACATTTTTATTTAGATTAGGGTTATTATATAATCACAGCTCAATTTTAAAAACAACCGAATTTTCTGTGCTTACGGATTGAAGAAGTGTTGGGTCTTCTTGATTAATATTATTAAGAGATGTTTGAGTACTTGGGCTAGCTGTTTCATAACAATTTTCAGGTTGACGGTCATGGGCTTGATTTAAACTGGTTGATGGCTCCTGAGCTCTAGTATGATTGGAGTACAAGTAGGGGCTGTGCTCAGCACTGTGTACTTGATAGAAATCATACGTTTCATCTTGAGCTTCCATAATACATTTCAAAATATTAATCTTTACCATAGGCTTTAATCTGAGAGGCACCCTTTTAAAATCGCTCACCAAGGACAACATAAACTGCCGATCTGGATCTTCTTCTTGAGTCTTTTGTTGCATTGTAGATTTTAAAACGTTTATTAGTTCACTACCAATATCATCAGTTGGTTCCATTTTCTTAGTCTTTTTTGTTTGAGGTGTGATCAAACTGTCTTCATGTGAACTGTCAACTGAATCTTTGTCTTCTTCATTTACCATACTATTATGAGTTGTATTAGTGGAGACCACCGGCAAGAGAAATAACAGTTGTTTATAGTATTTGTATTGCTTTTTATTAGAAGCAGCTGATCCACTCTTGGAAGAACCTAGCTCCCGTCTTTCTTTAACAAAAGCGTCTCGTAGCGTTTTCCACCTTTTTTGCAATAATTGACCTGAAATAAAACTTTATTAATAAATATTTACTTATATTTGTCATGGAATGGAAATTCAATCTTGGATCATTTCGGTGGCTGTTATAACTAGAGCTAGATTCGTTTAATTTGTTTCAAAATTGTGTATTTAATTTCGCCGTAAGTACTGATTTGCTTGAATAGTTTTCCTATTGTTTTAAAATTTTTATCATACAGTAAGAAACGGTGCACAATCTATCATTTCAGTGGTATTTTTTTATCATTATAGTAGACACTTTTCATTTCAGTGGACTGTAAAAAATTCATCCTTAAATATTTATGTAAGTTATTGAAAATACGGGTTACTCACGTTACTTTAGCCGGGATATGCCGACTAGTTTCAAATCTAATACGTAGATTTATCAACTGGGCTGTTATTCGCGTGTCGTCACCTCCGCGCGACGTACGACACGCGAATAACAGCCCAGTTGATAAATCTACGTAGTAACTAGTCGGCATATCCCGGCTAAAGTAACGTGAGTAACCCGTATTTTCAATAATAATGTCTTCACCTCACGTCTGTTTTAATAATATTATTTATGTAAGTTTTGATGATATTTGATGTCGACTCACACACAATGTTATAAAATAGGCTAAAGTTCAATTTGTCATTTAAAATATATAGATAGCATTGAAATTAAAATAATCCACCGAAATGACAAAAAAAAAATCGCTTGTTGAAATTCACCCAAGTACCGTTTTACACAGACAAGCCAGAAAAATGATATACGATGTACACTTTTACATGCAAAAACGATTTTTTATTTATAATTAACTTTTATGGTATTACGGTTTATTTATTAATTAATAAACTTCGTATTCGTCTCCGTTATTTGCCTAACAGATTTTTTTTTTGAGTTCTCTTTTCTTTACAAGCTATTATCATTTAAATGTAACAAAGCTAAGATTGTACATACATGCACTTAGTAATGTTGTACACACAATATGAATGCCTTTAAAATTGGCAACAATTACAAACAAATCAACACACCTCGCCATATGCATAATAAAAATAAAAATACTATAAAGTGTAATGCGCAATCTCATCCCCACTACGCCAAAGCCTTGCCTAGTTATTTTCCGATGTCTATACCTACCTACCATTGTACAAGTTTTAATTTTCAAATAATAATAATAATAATCATTTATTTCAATAAGATACATGGAGCAATACAATGTAAGTACATATTAGATTAATCCAAATATTACAAAAGGTTGTAACGTTGGCAACTGTACTAGTGAAAACCACTGTATCACAGGTACCAGCGCCTTCCATTTCTATCAACAAGATAATGAACGGTGTACTGTATTATAACCAGGGCTCGGAATTAGGTAGAGTTTTTTATGTACTTGCATCGAAATGTTGATATTAATGTGGACCTTCCCGGGATTATTAACGATAATTAACTATTATTATATAGCCAACAATATTATGAATTAAATAATAATAAAAACCTCAGAGATAGACAAATAAAAAAAAGATTATTAACATATTTTTTTTATTAGTTTACATTAATTCACAATACAAATTGTTGAAAGTCTGTAGTAAATTCTCATACGCATATTTCGCCTTTTTTATAAATACGAGCAAATACTTTTGCTTCTAGCCTAGACTCGTGAGGTTTTGCTTATTCAAACGGCCCATCAGAATCATTTTCCTTGTCCGATTCATTACCAGTAAGATTTGAAGTGTTCGCTTCCGACATTACTGTATAAATTTTGTGAGAATTAAAATATTTAGTCGCGCGTGCAGTAGTTTAAATTGTGTAAAAAAAGTAAATAACTTTTTATTTAAAAAATCATGGGATTTTTTTCTGCTCTTTAAAATTAATCTCGGGATTTGAGGCATATCCACTTTATTCTTTCGCTGTATGAAATCAGTGTAAGTACATGAAAAACTCTACCTAATGCCGAGCCCTGATTATAACATAACAAAGTTTACATGAATAAACTATTGTAGGTATTTAATAATAATTTGTATAATATAAATTAGCATGCACAAATCATTAATATAGATTTAGATTACTAAGTTTATCTAGTTTTAGCAAACAGTTAAGTAAAAGTTATTTAATACAAAAGGGAAACAAATTTTATAGTTAAGTTATTAACTAGCATACCATACCATACGTTTCTTAATTTATATTTGTGATTTTAAAAGGTTCTCAGTCTGTTTATAATCTTATGTCTCTAACCAGTCTGTCAGTTTTGATTTGAAGGCATTCTTAGGTAGTGGGTAGTGGGTGAATATAAATTTGCTTGTTGATGCGATTGTAAATAAAACTAAATAATAATATACTTACCCAGTTTTCTCTTTTCTTCAACTAATGTACTCTCATCAGTAAATATATTTATAATCTCCTCCCATTTCTTAATTTTTTGTATGCGGTCGCTATATTCTGTGCTTTTCATATCCCAAATTGCAGGGCGTTGCTCAATTTCATATATAAATTTGTCTACGTCGAGATCCATCGTCACCAAAAACGCTAACGTCTTTATAGTATTAAATCACGCGCGGGACTGCGGAGCCGGTGTGTCATACCCCGCGGCACGCCCCTCGCTCCCGCGCAGATTAGCAGAAACTGCGCGTGGGACGCCTTCCCGCGCATTGCCGCGTCGGCAGTGTGTTGTGCTAGGCGTGATTTACATACAAATTGAGATACTTGCTATACTATACTACGTCCACAGCGAACGAACGTGTAGTCCACCTGATGGTAAGTGGAGTACAGCTCATGGACATCAACAATCCACAAAAGCAGATTATAGATGCGTCGCTGCAGCCGAGGACTACGGTGTTATGCCTCATGTGCCAGTAATTTCGCGTTTCTAGTATAGGCGTGATGTTATGTTATGTATTTGATGATTTCTCAGTTACTTAACATTTATTTTTAAATTTAAATTTTAAATTTAATTAAATAAATATAAATATAAATAAAAATATCTCACAACTTACACAACGCCATCTATTCCCAAACTAAGCAGAGCGTTTACTATGGGTACTTGAATAACTGATACTAATACATATATATACTTTTCTTTTCTAAATACATACTTATATATAGAAACACACATATTAAGACAAACCCCTTTGTTCATGCAGCCATCGAACCCGCGACCTTGGCGTCGCAGGCAGTTACATCACCCACTCTACTACATCCGGTATATTTGGACTAGTAAATAAAATATGATTAAACCTCTAGTCCTAAATTAAGAACACTGTAAACGTGCATCTTTCATGGAACAGTGTCGCTTCACAACTACACTCCCAGAGCGGCTCTTACGAGAGAGCCGGCGCGGTTTATTCTTTGTCCTCATTTCCTCTACGCCAGTGGCTCCCAACCTTTTTAGATGACAGAACCTTTTTGATAAGCAAAATATAGTACTCCGTACTAGCGGGGGTTGGTATCATACTAGTAGCCCGGGATGGTGACAGGGGGATTAAGGATGGTCGATACTTCTCGCGACATCCCATTATTTATTGAAAAAATGCTACTAAAACATAAATGAATATTTAAATGAAACATTAAAAATAATAATAGGTATCACTATCACTACATAGTATAAAACAAAGTCGCCTTTTCTGTCCCTATGTGCGCTTAAATCTTTAAAACTACGCAACGGATTTTGATGCGGTTTTTTCCCAATAGATAGAGTGATTCAAGAGGAAGGTTTTTATGTCTATAATACATGCATAGAAAGGGGGAATTGTTTTACTCCAAATTTAACGCGTGCGGGCCACGGGCAGTAATGAATAAATCAAACTACTGGATCGATTTTAATCATTTTTTCAGTGAGTGACATAGGCTATCCTTACTAATATTATAAAGGCGAAAGTTTGTAAGTATGGATGTATGGATGGATGTTTGTTACTCTTTCACGCCAAAACTACCGGGTCGATTTCGATGAAATTTTGCACACATGTAGCTTATAGTCTGGATTAACATATAGGCTACTTTTAATTGACATACCACGCGGGCGGAGCCGCGGGCGGAAGCTTGTATTTTATATACCCGTGCGAATCCGGAGCGGGCCGCTGTGTTTTTATATACAACGTTCACAGTTTTTCTGTAGTGTATTTAGTATCAGCATTGTACCCGTGCGAAGCCGGGGCGGGTCGCTAGTACACTATATTTTAATTACTAACCCTCAAGAATTAGTAGCTAGTTATATTACTTTAATCATTTATTATTGCAGATATGGTATTCGATTAATTATAAGTATGAAGATGATTAAGTATAATATAAAATTGTAAGATACAATTTTAAATTTTTTTATATTTTTGTTATAAACACAAAGAGCTCTTTCTTCCTCTCTCCTACTTTTGCCGTGCCCGTCAGGGTCCATATAATAAACCCTGTACCTATTTATAAGACTATTATAACATTGTGGAGTGCAATAAAGACTTGAATATTTTAATACTTGAGCGTCGCGGAGCACACTTTGGGAGTCTCTCTCTCTGGCACCCAACCCTTTTTAGATGACAGAACCTTTTACTTAAGCAAAATATAGTACTCATTTCTAGCAGGGGTTGGTATCACACTAATTGCCCGGGATGATGGCAGGAAGAAGAAGGATGGTCATTACTATTTGCGGTATCCCAGGGCTCCGCGTAGCACACTTTGAGAGCCGCTGATCTACACTTAAGCTATTTACTTCTGAGTCTTCTGACGTCACATAATTAACAGTTGATATTACTCTATATGATATTGTATTTCTCGTAGTTATGCGATTTAAATATTTATGAAAGCGTCTGGTAAAATCTAGCTGCTAATTGTTTTGTTAAAGTCTAGCAGAGACTCTCATTCGACGAATCATTTGTATTCGAACTTATTGTTTTGTTTTATAGTTGGTATGGAAATTATGTGTTATTGTTATTCACCAAGTTTTTATAAATAGAATACTTTTTAAATAAATATAAAATTAACTTTTTGTCAATAGGAACTAATCTAGAACCTGTCAAAAATACGATCATTAGTGAATTTATTTTACAACTATACGCCCAGAGCGGCTCTTACGAGAGAGCCGGCTGTTTATTCTTTGTCCTCATTTCCTCTACGCCATTGGGTCCCAACCTATTTAGATGACAGAACCTGTTACATAAGGAAAATATAGTACTCCGTACTAGCGTGGGTTGGTATCCCACAAAAGGCCCAGGATGGAGGCAGGGGGCAGTAGGATGGTCGTTACTTCTCGCGATATCCCAGGGCTCCGCGTAGCACACTTCGAGAGCCGCTGATCTAAACTTAATCTATTTAGTTCTGAGTCTTCTGACGTCACATATTTAATAGTTGATATTACTCTATATGATATTGTAATTCTCGTAGTTCTGCGATTTAAATATTTATGAAAGCGTCTGGTAAAATATGAGAGCAAATTGTTTTGTTAAAGTCTAGGAGAGACTCATATGCGAATTGCTTTGTTTTATAGTAGGTATGGAAAAAGCGATATGTTATTGTTATCACCATGTATGTATTAGAATACTTTTAAAATAAATATAAAATGAACTTTCTTCGTCAAAAAGTTCTGGTTTTAGATTAGGTCAATCTAAAACCTGTCAAAAATACGATCATAAGTTTTTTTTTATGGTGGAGGCACGCGTTTGACCACGATCTCACCTGATGGTAAGTGATGATGCGGTCTACGGTGGAGCACGCTTACCTATGAGGTACCTATTAACTCTTGCTTTGAAGAGATCCAAGTTGTACTCATGCGGCAACACAGACTCGGGTGAGATACAATTGTTTTTTTTTTGTCAGTCAGTAAGTGTTCGTTAAGTATTTATTAAGCCTAATTATAGTCGTGTAAGCCACTTCAATAATAGTAAATGGTTCAACATCAACAAAACGTTTCAGTTGTATATAATACGCCACGGATGTTACCATAACGGATAACCCGGATTTATCCGGTTATTTCAGGATTTGACAGGAGAAACAAAACCGGAACAAAGAAGTGTAAGACCACTTCGGCAGGTTATAATATAAGTAGGGCGGTGTAGTGCTATCTCCCTCGAGCCAACTTGAACGAGTTCTACTTAATATCAGGAGGATTGCTTGCAACATTTGCAACTCGTTTCAAATATAATAATTTGTCGAAAATATTACAAAGAGAGAAATCAATAATTTTATAAATAAAAAAGGAAAATAAAATTATGTGTTATTTGTGAACTTTTCGTCAGGAAATTCACAATAGCAGCATGGAGTTGGAATATGCCTGGTGGATGGCGATAGGCTCACCCCTTATCCAATGGGGCCTAAACATTACAAGTAAATTAAATTGTACACTTCTGACACTCCCTGATGGGTAGTAAAGGCGTGATGTTAAGTTAAATATGAATAATGTTAAATAGTACCTATCCTATTTTTAACCGACTTTCCAAAAAGGAGGAGGTTCTCAATTCGGCCGTGCCGTGCTTTTTTTAGCTTTTTAGTATTTTTGGTAGTTGTTTTTTTTTAACGTAGTTTTATTGATATCTTTCATTATCACTTATTTTAATTGCCTTAATTAATTTACTCCGTCGGTAAAGTACAAAACTGATATATCTCCTTGAAGATGTTTATATCGCGAGCGTTCCTCGACACATTACACATTACTGCGCGTCATATGGCACTACGCATTCCTTTATAACAACCGAAGACAGGCCCTGTTTACATCAAGAACGTCGTAGTGTTTACAAACAGCTATACGCCTATAACATAATGTATACAAAAACAGATTATCTAATCGATTTGCTTTTCATGTTATTTTAATATTTATTTATTATTTGCGATATAATCATTGTCGTTGTCGACACGTTGTAAGCGTATTCTTTTGGAATATTGCCCCTCAATATACTGAGTAACAGTGGAAAGGCATTAGTGTGCGTAATTTTAACGGAATGTGTGCGTTTGACGACCTTTACCCCTACATTCACCGGAGCCTCACTGATTTATTTGACACAAAGTACATCGCTGGCTCAGTATAGCTTTATCAATTAGAGCAATGTTTTTCACGTTCTAAAGCGGTAATGTATACTGTGCTATTATATTTGTTGGGATTTATATCGTGTCCCAGGGACCAGCTGTGCGGTCGCGTTGATAATCATGTTCTGTTTCGTTTTCCGACCGAAGCGTGTGTACTTCTTAGGTCGTTTCTACGTCACGGCCAACGTTTGGCCCAATACGCCACGCATTGGTTAATGTTTGTGCAATGCGGACGGTAGTGGTCGAATCACACTGTAACACAATTAAGTAGCTGTCAAGGATAAGTAGAATTGTTTGTCTTATCGGTCATTGACATATTTTATGTACACTTTCACTGCTGAAGTAGCAAACAATGGATAATTAAGAAAACCAAAACAGTAGGCTGCTGTAGGCTATCTTAATATTTTTTGGTTAGTCTAATTGTTTACTTTCTTACTGTATCATAATGAAGTCATACGAAACTACTGGATAATATAAATTTGATTTTCATAGTTATTTATGTAGTTTATAGTTTTATCATTCGAGAATTTACTCGTTTTTGTCTACTCCCGTTGTATAAAGGATTTTATGTATGTATGTATATATTTTTTTCAGTAGGTTTATAAATGTTTTAAAGTATGAACTGCGGATTTAATAAGAACAGATTAATAACATTAATACGCAAAAAGGGGGCATCTAGTTTTATGCAATAATGAATCACCTTTTTTCACATTTTGAAATCATAAAGCAGTGGCTTACATGGGGCAATTGTATATGGATTGTAACTATCTGAAATAAATGTATACTCATTCATTCATTCATTCAATAGTCCTATTTCTTTCTCTTCCTTCATAGTACCTCTGTTCGCCTTTACAAGAAATCATTCCAGTTGCCAATAAATAACTAGCTATTTATGAAATCAATTTTATACATACAATTATGTAGATAAAACATATAGGAGTTAACCTCGATTCCATCCGTCTGGATCGGCCAAAGTATTATTTGTGAACTTTCCGTCAGGAAATTCACAATAGCAGCACGGAGTTGTAATTGTGCCAGGTTGATGGCGAAAGGCTCACCCCCTATCCCAAGAGACCTAAACATAACTGGTGAAGTGTGGGTGGTGTACACCTCTGCCACACCCTTTTGGGTAACATAGGCGTGATATTATGCTAACTCGGCTAGTGTTCCAGGGACTCTTGAAGTACATCTTACAGTTGGTCAATCGCTGGTCAGACCCAATACTTGTGAAGATGATAATACTCCATAATGACTTCTTCTTCTTCTTTGTCTGCACATGTGGTCGCCTGGACGCTCTCCACTGCACTGGTGTTGTGGGTTCGATCCCCACATGGGATAAATCTTTGTGTTATTCGCAAATATTTGTTCTGAGACTGGGTGTGCTTGTGTGAGTGAATGTGTGTATTTAGCCTTGTCATTGGGACCATTGGATAGTGTAATTGCTTCTGGCGTTATATCTAATGTAAAAAATCCAAATTTATTTATTTTTATTCGGGGTAGACCTAGAAGGCGCTGGCGGGACGACCTAGATGCCTACAACAACAACTGGTGGGAAACTGCAGGAGATAGAGAGGAGTGGAAACGTTTGGGGGAGGCCTTTGCCCAGCAGTGGGACAGTACAGGCTAATAAAAAAAAATATATTTCTGTAACTAGGAATTAACTCATAGGTCGTAGAAGCCCACACAATAGGCCAACGAGATTATTAATCAGTACACACATAATGAAAGATGGCTGCAATTTCGAGCAGCTAATAGTAACGGCCAAAGTCAACGGCAAACGTCGTAGAGGTCGCAGCCCGACTAGATGGTCGGACCAAATCCGCTCTGGCCTCAATCTGAATTTACACGAGGCATTGCACGAAGCCAAGAACAGGAGCGATTGGAGGAGGGTCATCAGAAGCAAAGTGATGCACCATCGCGGGAATCACGACCCTCAGCAATGAGGAGTACGACGCGAGGAGGAGGACACACATAATTACACGCAATACCTACACACTAGACGTCTAGACATAGAATAATAGATTTAGTAAATACTACATCGTTTAAATCAAGTATTTCTTGACGAGCGGCGACCGTGGCCTAGTGCGGAGTGCGGCTTCCGCCTGCTAACGTTTCTTACATCCTGTGCTCCAATTCCAATGGGATCTCGGATAGTTATAATGTCGGATTATTTATTTACCTCTTCGTTTTTGGACTATCTTGTATAAGCAGTAATATTTTCAGAATAAATAAATATTTATAGAAAATTGACTTGAGTTGTAAATACTTCGCATATATTAGGTATGTTTAAATCTTTTCCTCGTCTTTAATCCAGTTATTGTATTATTTTAATCGAGTTTCTTGTCTTACTTGGTATACATCTAAAACAACTGAATTGAGAACCTCCTCCTTTTTTTGAAGTCGGTTAAAAATTATAAAACTAAAATTGACTGAAATTTATGTAGCTTATATATAGCCTGAATTAACAAATAGGTTACTTCCTATCGACATACCACCTGGGCTTGCTTGCTCCCTCGAAGACCTTATACGCGACACCAACTGGTCTAACACAGTATAATTGAACAAGCCATTTACACGAAGAAGAAGAAGAAGACCACCTGAGCAGAGACTAGTAAAGAAAAAAATATTTCACATTACTACACGCTGTAAAAATTACAGTAGCCTTTAAAATTATGTTGACATCTTAGGCACAATAAAGATCTTAGGGGTCAAGACAAGTGGTCATTGCTCTTCCCGGGGCAACTTGTGGCCATAAATACGGACCCTAAGAGCCCTACCCCTCTGGTATAATTTGTAAGGGTGCAGGGTGCGTACCACGTGGTACATTCACACCCTAACAGGTACCGCGATAAGAGGGGAACGTTTTGGAGATAAAATGGTGATGTACTTTAGTTTTTATCTAGTTTTACAGCCAGTTGGCCAGTTATCGGAATCTTATTGCATTATATCTACATCTCTGCATCACCCAAAGGTTGATTGGTAGAGGATACTTTTAGTATTAAGTCGGCCTTTGTACATTTTAGTGCATCATCATCATTATAAACCCAGATACGTCCACTGCAGGACATAAGCCTCACCATTCGATTTCCACAGCGCGCGGTGTTAGTTGTTGTTTTAGTGCAAATAGTTTTATAAATAAACAAAAAAAAAATAAAAAAAATATCGCAATATTGTGCCTAAATGCGGATAAATCATTACGTGACCAATGTTTTATTTTTCACAGAGGGTCAGGCAAAGTTTTTGTTTTGATATTACTTGAGACTTTTCTGTCAGAAAATTCGGCAGATGACGAAAGGCTCACACCTTATCGTATAACATGACTTGTGATAAACATAAACGCGACAGGTGAAGTCAGGATTTTACAACTGTGCCAGACTTTTATGGGTGATATAGGCGTGATGTTATTGGCTGGGTGCAAGGATCTAGGTACTTATCGCATATATATACGTATACATATATATACTGCGAAGCCGAGGTCGTGGGTTCGATTCCCACTCAAGACAAATCTTTGTGTGCATGTACATGGGGGTTTGTCTTAGTCTGGGTGTTTCTATGTATAATAAGTATGTATTTACAAAAGAAAACTATATATGTATTACATCAGTTATTCGAGTACCCATATTATAAGCTCTGCTTAGCTTGGGACTAGATGGCGTTGTGTGTGAGTTGTGGAATATTTATTTATAGTTGTGGAATATTTATTTATACATACATTACGGCGCTCATGGTGTCCAAAAATAGAACTAGGTGAGGCTATTAATTCTTTCCCTGTTATAAAATGACTTCGCATCCCACGTTTCGCTTTCACCAATGGATAGAATAATTGATGAGGAAGGATTAAATCCTTCATATACAATACATTTGAGTGCACGGTTGGCGTAGTGGTTAAGGCAGTCGCCTCGCCCCTTTCAACTGCGCTGGTGTTATGGGTTCGATCCCGACACGGGACAAACCTTTGTGTGATTCGCAAAGATTTGTTCTGACTCTGGTTGTGATTTGTGTGTGTGAAATGTATAATAATAAATAAATAATAACTATTTCACAACTCACACACAACGCCATCTAGTCCCAAACTAAGCAGAGCTTGTACTATGGGTACTAGAATAACTGATACATATTAATACATATATATACTTTTCTTTTGTAAATACATACTTATTATACATAGAAACACCCAGACTAAGACAAACCCCCATGTTCATGCACACTAAGATTTGTCTTAAGTGGGAATCGAACCCAAAACTCCGCCATCCGGTAGTCTAATGTATGTTTGTGAACACTCCCGCGACACAGGAGATATTTCCAGTACGGGCGTCGTTTAAAAAAAATATATTTGTAGGTAAAAGTCAAAAATCTAATAATTTGTAATGTAAAAAAAGCTATAATAGTGTGCTTACACTGAAGAGCTGGCTAAACCTTACGAGATACATCAAATAACACTAAACTCAAATACATGTACGACAGAATTGTATATCTTTACAAGACAAATATCAAAGTTCGCGATGGTATAACATATGAATGTATCCTAAGGATAACCCAAAAAAACCGTATTTATCATTTAGATATTAATAATATGAGTTATTCATTAAGTTGTTTTAAACAATACAGTTTAATTTCTTTAAACACATTAGAAACGTTGTGTATTTGATATAGAAAAAACTCGTGAGCCAATTAGCAGCAATACCTTAATTTGACGTTGATAAAATTGCATTAGTGACTTTGCCTTCGTTACACGATAAAAAGTTATTTGGTACAGCTTGACAAAAATATACCTGTACCCCTGGTGGGACTCGAACCCACAATCCCCGGCTTAGGAGGCCGATGCCTTATCCATTAGGCCACAGGGGCTTGTCATCACGGGAGAAAATGTATAGTTTATTTAAATATAGCATGGTGAAGACCCATTTTGCTGGATGGAGTATTTTATTGCATACGCATCTTTGAACAGTTGTGATGTATAATATTTTTGAAGAAAGTAACAGCTTTGAAGTTCCTTATTGAGTTATATTATGAATTGTTACTATGATAACGACTGTTAAAATTATCTTATTACTTTTAATATCAAAGAAAAAGACAAATTACAAAAGTAGCCTTTATTTCCTTATTTTACTGTTTTTTTAAGGTTTTGATATTGATTGTGACGAGATATTTTTATTGTAATGAAGCTGAGATTAAAGTAATGAATCATTAATATCTTTTTAATTCAAAATACAAAACGTTTAAGTACAGTGACATGAAACATGTTTTCGGTGACAACTGGAGTATAACGCCATCTATTGAGAGTATTGTGAACTAAATAAAACGGATCTTGGTAAAATACGTTTTATTTTATTTTAGCAGATTTATAAGAGGGCACGTGAAATATTAAATCATAATTAAACAACAAATAACATCACACCTATTAAGGGCATAGCAACCACTAACAAACCTACTTACACCCTATTTGAAAAGACAGCATCCTATTGGAAGGTTTGGCGACCAGAATGAATGTCTGGAAACTCGCCCCAAGGTCTCAAAGATAGTACGCAGAAATATTCGTTCAACGTAGAAGCTGTAAAACTGAAAGTGGGCGTCCAAATGCCAATAAAGTTGATATTGAAAACTTTTACATCTCTGGCTCAACTATGTTTTACTTATTGGTAAACCGTTTTCTTTACATATAAGTAAGCTTCTGCCCGCGGCTCCATCCACGTTTTTTGCCAAAAATAAGTATCCTATGTCCTTCGGCAGCCGTTAAACTATCACCATGCCTAGTTTTATCGAAATTGGCCCAGCCGTTTAGGCGTGAAGCGTAAAAGACCCAGTGGGGTTTGAAAGACTGAATATTCCTAAATAACTTTACCTCAGAGGACATTCTCAATTTCACATTCAAAGAATTGTAAGACCTCACATGATTTTGGTATCAATAAACTCTGAAACTGACACAGATAATAATATCTTTATTAAGTTTATCGGTTGATATTATCTCAAAACTACATTTCAATTGGTAAATTCAATGGATATATATCGCAAACAGAATCTGTGGTGGATCTCAGAATTAATGACTCAATTCAATATTAAAACGTTTTAAATTATAAACGTTTTCTTATTTTATTTTATTTTATTATTTATAGTATACAGTTTTGCGTAAGATAAGTGTAGTTGGCGTAATTGTAGTTATACTGGATTTTATTCTTTTATAGATAAGTTGGATTCATTTCAGAATGATTAGCCAGGGATAGCAAATAACAGTAAGATTTGGAAGTAATGTGGAGAGGCCTTTTGCCCAGCAGTGGGACACTCCCGTAGGCTAGTAAAAAAAAATACATAAGCTGTAATTTAAAATAAAGGCCCGATTTTACCAAGCTTATCTAACTAATCGATTTTTTACAAAGTGAGAGACTTTATCTTATTCAAATTACGAGATACGGGTGTGACTCACGTAATGTTGGTCTATTTAGTCGACAAGACTGGCTGCGACACAGGCGCGACGTGTCGCATTCTCTTGAGAATGCCTAAAAGTGTAGGTGAAACCGCGGTCGACTAAATAGACCAACATTACTTGATTAACACCCGTATTTCATAATTCGAATAACATGAAGTAATGTTGGTCTATTTAGTCGACAAGATTGGCTGCGACACAGGCGCGACGTGTCGCATTCTCTTGAGAATGCCTAAAAGTGTAGGTGAAACCGCGGTCGACTAAATAAACCAACATTACTTGATTAACACCCGTATTTCATAATTCGAATAACATGAAGTAATGTTGGTCTATTTAGTCGACAAGATTGGCTGCGACACAGGCGCGACGTGTCGCATTCTCTTGAAAATGCCTAAAAGTATAGGTGAAACCGCGGTCGACTAAATAGACCAACATTACGTGATTAACACCCGTATTTCATAATTCGAATAACACGAAGTCTCTCACTTTTTAAGACATCGATTAGAAAGATTAATAAGTTTAGTAAAATCGGGCCTTTATTTTAAATTACAACTAATCTATGAAAGAATAAAATCCAGTAGAACATAATTTGAATAATGTTACAAACTCACGTCAGTTCTAATAAAAAAAAGACTACTTCTTGAGAAAATTATACTCTTCTTATGTTTCTTAATAGGTCTTGGAGGGTAAAAGACAGACTTTAATCTACTTCAAACAGTTCAGTTTTCACTATTGTGTTCCGCTTTGATGGCGAGGTGAAATGACTGGTACTGGAGACATAACAATAAAGTAGGTATGTAGTCCACGGTGTAGTAACCGTATTACGTTGATGTCGCTTGATGTGCATGGGCTGCCATTACAGTTAGGTGGATTGCTAACTGGTCCTTACCAATACCATAATAATATGTGAAAGTCGTCTTTTGGAAGATAAAAAAAAAAAAAAACAAAATTCAAATCATTTATTTTCATAGGCCCCAGGAGGCGCTTGAACAGCGCGGATATGTGTGTATTTATCATATAAATTATCGCTCGCTAACGGTGAAGGAAAACATCGTGAGGAAACCTACATGCCTGAGAGTGCCTAAAAGGCGCTCGAGGGAGTGTGAAGTTTACTAATCTGCACTTGGCCAGCGTGGTAGACTATGGCCTAATCCTTTTTACCATGAGAAGAGGCCCGAGCCCAGCAGTGGGACATGCATTAGATACAAGCTGCTAGTATGTGAAAGTCATTCTGTCTGTCTTTATGTTTGTTACACATTTTCACTTTCAACCAAAGCGCTTACCCTGACTTGATGATTTGATTGATATAGTAGGACGACTCGGGAATTGGACAAGACATAGAATATTTACGCCCAAGGAACTGCAGACGAAAGCTGTAGCATATTCACTGTTAAAAATATATCTATAACATAAAATTAAAAAACAGGTTGTGTGGAAGAAATTGCTTTAAGCAATAACACCGCCGTTTGTGCAACTAGTTTTAAGTGTGTTTTCTTTTGTAATTTTCTTTTGTTTTTTTATGGTGTACAATAAAGAGTATTTATTATTATTATTATTATTATAGATAAATATTTAGGTCACATAGTGACTGAGAATTTGTGTGATGATTTAGATATAGAGAGAGAGCGTAGGGCATTGAAGATACGTGGTAAATATGTTGGCGCATAGATTCGCTCGATGTAGAGCCGAGGTTGGTCACGCTTTTTAAAGTCTTTTTCCAGGTATTTTATACGAGTAGTCTGTGGGCCAACTTTACACTGAAGTCCTACAATACCCTACGCGTTCAATATAATAACATTTTCAGGGCTATGTTCCGGCTGCCACGTTACTGTAGACCATAGAAATCTTAATAACTAGTCAATAGAAATGCTATCGACTATCTTTTAACACTGGGACGTATGTCGCCGTTTTTCAAATACCTCTTTTTGTATTCCTGCAAACAAAATTATTCTTTTTGGCGATGACATAAAGACGACAATTCCTCAACTCGCACTTATGTTCGATTAGACTCATGCGCTTGTATTCCTGCAAACAAAATTATTCTTTTTGCGATGACATTAAGACGACAATTCCTCAACTCGCACTTGTGTTTGACTTGACAGATGTGCGGCGACAAGGTAACGCGTCTTTGACATTTCTATTGCCTTATTATTAAGATTTCTATGCTGTAGACTGTAGCGCATCGGGAATGTTTGCCGATGCCAGTGTTGATGATTTTCACGCAATGAGTGAGCGAGTTGATTCAGACTTGGTTGGCAGATTCACCGAACTACATGTTGCAAAGGATCGGTGATTCTGATTAACATCTCGTTGTCATATTAACTTAGGAGATAAGTTTTATTGTTACTAACACTATATGGATCTGTTGGTCTGAAAATAAATGATTTTTATTTTTTTTATTCATTTATTAAAGTTCACTGTTCAATGTACACAAGGCTAAAATCAAGCTATACATTGCCAGTATTAGTTGGTATCGCATTGCACATAAACTGTATACAATGCAAGGCCATCTTACTCTGAAACTGTACTATTTTATTTTGTGCCCCATCGATAAAGATCGGAATCAAACCTTTTCCCTTTGATTTACGAGTAGAAAGACGTTAACCCGCATATCCCGGGTGTCGCGAATACAATCTGTGTACTTCAAGCATATTTTTTTGGATACGAACTCCTCTACACATGATCTTAATACATTTAACCTTAAAGTTTCTTTATGAAATCCTTTATTTCTGGGTGAGAATTAAATAATTGTACGGATTGTGTAGTTTGCGCACATGAAAGGTAACACACGCACATAAGAAGTGATAGAGAAACAAAATTATTCCTTAGTCGGCCAATTATAGCTACTAAATTTAGGGAGCTAACAGCAACATAAAAATAGGTTAATAAAATAGGTCAAGCAGCGATAGCCGAGTGGGAGACCGTAGGACTGCGAATTTAAAGGTCTCGGGTTCGAACCCACGGCACACACCTCTCGTCTTTTTGAAGATATGTATGTATTTATCATATAAATTATCGCTCGCTAACGGTGAAGGAAAACATCGTGAGGAAACCTACATGCCTGAGAGTGCCTAATAAGTGCTCAAGGGTGTGTGAAGTCTGCCAATCCGCAATTGGCCAGCGTGGTGGACTATGGCCTAACCCTTCTCATCGTGAAAAGAGGCCCGAGCCGAGCAGTGGGACATGTATTAAATACAGGGCTGCTATTATTATTATTAAATAGGTCAGCTAACACCAATTACAAGCCTCCATTCCACATAATATAGTAAAGAAGTCTAGTTTATGAAGTGCTAGATAACTTGTGCCGCTATGAAATATACTGCATGTAGTGCAACTAACAATACAAATATTATAACGGCTGTAAATGCATTTAGATTTAACCCTATCTAATGATCGGCCTCGCAGACTAGATGGCAACACTTGCTGCTGCGACAGTATTTTCTAAATTATTTAATTAACATTTCGTACAATAAAGAGTTATAATAATAATAATAATAATAAAAGCTTTATTGCACACCATGGAAAAATAAAAATACAGAAAAAAGAAGTTAAATAGTACAAATGGCGGTCTTATCGCAACTTAGGCAATCTCTTACAGACAACCATTGGATGGAAAGTAAGAAAGGGACACGAAAGGGAAGTTAAAGGTGTACTAGAGAGAATTAAGAATGAGGAAAGAATATAAATGCATAAAGATATTAATTAAGATGAATATACCTACGTATAGGTACAATAATAAAATACTTACATACATACTTAATACATATAAGTAATATAATAATATATATAATATATAAATACCTAAAATATATATTATAATTATATAATGGACAGTATATGGTAGATTTCAAATGACAGATGTAAGAGAAATAAGAACAGGTCAGATATTATTGAGTGAGAAAGTGTTCTTTAACCAAAGTTTTAAATATTGGTAACGATTTAGCACTCCTTATGGATACCGGTAACTCATTCCAAAGTCTAATTGCTTGCACTGTGAAGGATTTGTCTAAAAACTTGGTGCTGTGTTCCGGCATTTTAAGTCGAGAATTCTCTGATGAACGCAGGTACCTTGTGTGCGTATCATGTAGAAAAGGAAAACGTTTTTTTAGATAAGATGGAGTAGAAGGACTGAAAAGAATGTTGTAAAGAAGTGATAGAATATGTACATTCCGGCGAAGGCGAATAGGTAACCACTTGAGTATATTCATACAACTCGGACACCACCGGACAGCACGGCGGGGACGCTTTGATGCAGCTGTGTAGTTTATTGTGAAAATGTTTCAAAAAGTCGGCGCCTTCGGCGCTATCTGAAATACTAAGGGTTTCAGGCATTATATTATTATTTAGGCGCTCTCTGACTGTTGACAACGAAGTCGCTTAAGACACGTTTAAAAAAAATAGGCAGAGGTGGTGGGGTGCCGAAATCTTTTCTCGCTCCAACAAAAATCGACCGGGTCGACGACACGGCAAAAGGCGGTCGAACGAGGTGACCCACCCTTGGCTAAACTTTCAAATAGGCGCGACACTGACGCGTTCACTAATATTGCGATTATCCGAACTATGCAGTCTTCTATATAGGTATAATTCTCAAAGGGACCAAGTAAGTTCTACAATATAAATGTTCAGAGGAGGTCAAAGGCGATCGAGCCTTTGGCTAAAAGTTGAAATAGCCACTGCACATCACTGACCATTCACTAATATCACGTTAATTCCAAATATCGAGTCTTCAAAATGATTTCATTTAATGAAAACTGTCCAATTTCATACAATAAAGATATAAATTACTATACAAACGTCTCAAAGGGAGCAAGTAGGTTCGCCAATATAAATATTCAGAGGAGGTTAAAGGCGGTCGAGAGAGGTGAGCCACCCTTGGCTAAAAGTTAAAATAGGCGCAAGCCTGACGCACTCAAAGGGAGGATTACGTTCCATTATATTACACAGGCTTGTCGGACTTTATTGGTATTGTCATTCTAAACTTACGGGAATTAGTCTTCTTCTTCGTCGTGTCGATGGCTGAGTCAAATTTTATGTGTCCAATAAGTGGTCACTGTTATGGCGCTCTCGTCGGCGTTCATGAGCGCCTCTCTTGTGCAGGTGTTAGGGCATTTTGGACAGTCAGTAAGGTAGTCAAGGTTTTGACTTGCCATCGTGGTGAAAGGATTAGCCAATTCGCTTTAGAACTCGCGAATTGCCCAGGGTGCGCCGGAACGTAGGGAATTGTTTTGTACGTCACTCGGGGAGGCTCCTTTCATGCACCCCACGGGAATGAGTGATACAATGTAACAACATAAAATAACATAACATCACGCCTATATTACCCAGAAGGGTGTAGCAGAGGTGTAATACACCCACACTTCACCTGTTATGATTTGGGCCCATAGGATAAGGGATGAGTCTATCGCCAACCTACGGGCGGGAAAGTTTACAAAATCACTTTGCCAACACCGAGAATCGAACCCGAGACGTCGCGGTGAGAGGTGCATACGCTAACCACTAGACCATCGAGATAGGTAAAATGTAACAAATGAAGTATGTTTTCGTCCTACTAAGTTATTTTAGTTATTTAGTTTTCTAATACTCTGTACAAGGTTCTTACGAAAAAAAAAATATAATAATAAATTTTCTGTAAAAATATAAGTGAAATTATTGAACCCTACGGAATAAACACTATTATGAAAGTGTATATTTTGTTTTTTATTTAATAAAATTAGTAAAGTCCTTCTCAGGTATGACGAGACCAGGGAAATAGGTATTCATTTTTATATGGAGGATATTATAGATTCCAGTTCAAATTGAATAGGTACGCATACATAAGATAGGTCAGCTATACAAAATAAAGTAGTGCATCAAATTTACGCTAAGGCGGTACGAAGTTCGCCAGGTCAGCTTGTATTATTATAATTTGCTGTTGAATAATCAGCAAGAAAAGCTACACACCTGTAGATATACACCTACAGAATTCAATGCACGTACAAAATAAAATTAAGCTAATTACTGCGCCAATTTTTCCTTTTTTTGTTTCTTATACACAATTTTTTTTTAAATGCGCTCTGAGAGACTGTATCACAAGCTGTTTACTGTTACATGAAAGGTTGCTTCGGGGTGAGATTTTAGCGAAGGCTGTATTTGCTCGTCTTATAATTTATGGTATTTGTATGATTGTAGTTTTTATCCATACAAATGTAACCAGAAATTGAGGCTGTGGTTTCGACGAAAATAACAGCGAGATGAGTTAAAAATCAATAGTAATCATTTGTAATTAATGAGAGACGTGACACTCGCAGTGACGGGTATAAAATTAATAAAGCTTTACTTCTTAGAAATAGTTAATCAAGCACTTTATAATATGTAGGACTAATACATCCATAAAATAACGCCAGGTCATATTAACCATTTTCATAGTGCCTGGAAATGAAAGGGGTGCATGAAAGGAGCCTCCCCGAGTGACGTACACAACAATTCCCTACGTCCGGCGCACCCTGGGCAATTCGCGAGGTCTTAAAAGCGAATTGGCTAATCCTTTCACCACGATGGCAAGTCAAAACCTTGACCACCTTACTGACTGTCCAAAATGCCGTACCACCTGCACAAGACAGGCGCTCATGAACACCGACGAGAGCGCCATAACAGTGGCCACTTATTGGACCAATAAAATTTGACTCTGCCTTCGACACGACGAAGAAGAAGAAGATAGTGCCTAAGATTTAAGGCACTGTGCAGACGGCAAGGTAGTTGCCGTCTGTAAAGTGCAAGTGCCTGGAGACAAGAGGAAGCACACGTCCGACCCTAAGGTCCAATCCGCCTCCAAATTTCATGAAAATCGGTCCAGCCGATGAGGGTATAAAAGCGTAACAGATAGAGACCTTACTGATATTATAAATCCGAAAGTCACTCTGTACTTTGACGACGACCGGATGGCGGAGTGGGTAGTGTTGCCTGCCTGCGACGCCGAGGTCGTGGGATCGATTTCCACTTAAGACAAATCTTTGTGTGCATGAACATGGGGGTTTGTCTTACTCTGGGTGTTTCTATGTATAATATGTATGTATTTACAAAAGAAAAAGTATATATGTATTAGTATCAGTTATTCTAGTACCCACAGTACAAGCTCTGCTTAGTTTGGGACTAGATGGCGTTGTGTGTGAGTTGTGAAATATTTATTTATTATTTATATTTAAAAAAAAACTTTCGGATTTATAATATCAGTAAGGACTAGCTGGGATAAATCAACTAATCCACAGCAGATCATTATTATGTAACAAACTAAAGCCCACACTGCTCATTACATAGAGTGTTGCCATATCTAATTCAGGCATTATTTCACGCCAGCCAGCAATATTAGTTTTGGCAGCACCGAGTTCAAGATACGTTCTGCAAAGGTGACTCGATTGAACCGAGGTTAGGCTTCGCCGCATGGTAGGCTGTACAGCTGTACTGGGTCAATGCACGACCTGTCTTGCTCCTATCAAAATTCATAAACTTATATAAAGGAATGGCTACATTAATTTTGCATCTGTCTCTGACAGACTGACACGAGACCTGTGGATTTAGCGTGGACATGAGTGAGTGGGTTTATGACATGTATATCGCACATACTGTTATAATCAAGCCTATAGTATCCAGATGGGTGTGGCAGGGATGTAACCAGTATAACACCAATATAACACCTGTAATATTTTAAAGCAAATTATAGCTTTGCTATGCCTTTTTGTATTTTATATAATATTAAAGTTGAAAAATTAAGAATCCAGCAGGACTCGAACCTGCTTAAAATATTACAAGTATTTGATAAAAATGCGTCATCTCTCGACAGTAATAGTGTTGATCTTAATTCAAACTTACTGTATGTGAATATGTGAATAAGTGACTTATCACATCGAATAGATGGCGCTAAAACCAAGTAAGGTTCGTCTAGCTATGGCTGGCACAAAAGTGTTGAGAAATTTCGAGTGCAGCAGCATACGAATCCATAGCTGAATTGGCAAAGCACTTGGGGCGTATACCCAGGGGGTGCAGGTTCGAGTCCTGCTGGATTCTTAATTTTTCAACTTTAATATTATATAAAATATTACACCTGCACTCTTAAAAAAAATTGGTTGCTCCTAACAAGATTGTGATTATTGCAAACAAGCATCTTGATTCCATTTGAGCCTAACAAGACGTTATATGAATCAATTAAGGTGGATTTTGTTGCTCTTACTATCTGCTTCTTAAACAGAACGATTAAAACCTTAATCAAAGTCAACAAGAAAATGACTAATATGACGATATCAACATAATATATTCATCTATGGTCTTGGTTAATATAAATATGAAAATGACTACTCTAACTAATTCTCATTAATAAATTTGACTAAGAACTTCATCATTATAACTAATTCATATTCGTAGACTCAACTAAGAACGTGGTCATTATAACTAATTCATCTACGTAGACTCAACTAAGAACGTGGTCATTATAACTAATTCATGTTCGTAGACTCTACTAAAACCATGGTTATTTTAAATATGAAACATTATTATACCAACAAAGTTACTCTTAATCGAATGTACTGAGATACTTTGTCTCATTAACTAACACCGATCTATTAATTGCGTCAGCACTTCAAATGCGTATTTAAGAACACTTTCAGTATTAATTGAGATTTATAAATACAACCCTTACCTCCGGTTTTTGAAATGCTTTGAAAAGGGTTGTATTTAAAAATCGCACTTTATACCGAAATTGCTCCTAAATATGCATTTGAAGTCCTAACCCATTAATTAAGATAGCGCCTTTCTTCTTCTTCTAGAAAAGAAGAAAGAAAAAGAAAGATAGCATCTCGAGACCGTACGCAGAATGTTATCGGAGCTGAGTGTATTAGTGTATTAATACAAGTATATTCAAAGTGTATCTATTGGTAACTAATTTGGTCAAAATGAAACAAAAATATAATTAAAAATAGTTATATTATATTCATCGACTACTTAGATAGTACAGAGCAGGGTAACATATTTTTTGGCATTGCTTAAAATATTTATATTACAGGGAATCGGCGTTCTAACTTTTTTAATAACAATATTTAACAGAGAAAACAATTTTTACACAGCTTATTTCTTAACCAATTATGAATAATCATCAGTCACAATATTATTTGTTTATTATATTAGATACTTATTAACAGTGGTCTAAAATGATTACAACCATAGCAAACTAAACTTTGTTGTAACAATTTGCTTATTATGTACCTAAATAGGTATAAAACTAAATACTTAAGTAAGAATTATAGTAAAGAGAAATTTTCACATAAACAAAGTCATAAACAAAAGTTACTAATTATTATCAGTCATTAACAGTTTTGGCAACAATTATTAAAAATGAAAAATACAATAGGTATTTAAATATTGCAATCCGCAAGGAGAGACTCAGCAGCAGTTTATCCTTTATCAAATGCGGATGACATTTTATAAAACGCTTTTTGTATGAAGTACCACACAGGGTATGTGTCGATACCATACTCTGCATTTAGGGCTCATATTATTATATAACACGTATCAACTGCGTGTATAACAGACATTCTCTCATAGATGACTGATCTATTCGCAACTATTAGAAAAGTATTTATTTTGTCCAGCGACTCACCCACTACAATAATACAAGGTGGGATGGCGCTCCTTTTTGGAGAAGGGTTGAAAGGCGTAGTTCTATTGTTTGACGGATTTCTGCACTAGATTTTACATGCTTTATAAAGCCTTCCCGTGGCTTATCTTTACTTGGTTTCCAGCTTTGACCTGCATCTGAACCGCTTTTCTTCTTTTGTTTAACTGCCGCAGTGTTTAATAAAAACGGTATAGATTAAAATCCGGCTAAATTCGATGTATCTTCATTCGATGCTGAAAAAAAAAAAAGATGTCAGCAACAAATTTTATTGGAATCTATTTACTACATAGACAATTTTGAAGGGTCAGCTTTTCACTAAATGCATATAAAAGTATATATACGGTACCTACATCAAAAAATCTATTTATAAAATTTTTGTCTATCTGTTTGTTCCAAGAAATCTCTGAAACGGCTTGGTCGATTTTAACGGGACTTTTATTGGCTGAAAGCCGATATTATAAGGGGTAACTTACGCTACTTTTATTTTACGAAACGGCTTTAAAATAAAACCAAAACCTACCTAAACCCCTAAACCCAGGTACTTACCTAAACCCTTGGGTTCAGTTAGGTACCTATTACATTTTCAATAAGCACCATAAAAAAAAAACTTGCGACTGAGATACTTACGGGTGAATACTGGTATTAGAGCCTCTAAATCCCAAGTCTTGAGCAGTTTGCTAACGTCTTCCATTTCCAGTAGTCAAAAACGGGATCACACGGGATAGCTGCACTTGTACTTATCATCAACGTTTAATATATACCTTATCCTCTACAATATCAAACGCACTAAATTAAATTACTTGATACTAAAATGACCACCAAGATTCTAACTTTAAGCAGAGAAAAGAAGCACAGCGCAGGCCAATCCACGGCACGAAATAAACTGGTTTAGACTTGCTTTGCTTGCATCGCTCAGTCACCTGCCACCAAAGGTAGATGCGGGCGGGTAGAGGGAGGCATAGGGAGGGGTCGATCTCTTGATCGAAACGATCAATCGAATGATTAATTCAACTAATATGAAAGTCGATTCAACGTTTTAGTTATATTAGAATGTAACATTAAATTTTAGTTGACGTTATTATCAGATCTTAGTTAAATCTAACAAGACAAATTGTTAATTTTATAAATAAAAAAAACTATCATTTGATTTTGATTGCTTTTATTAGTTTATTATAAATTGATTCAACTGACGTATTTGTTTATGTTAACTAAATAAAAATGATTAAGTTATTCAAAGATGTGAATAATGATACAAACAACGTATATACGTGTTAGAATTAATGAACATATGTACATTGTTAGTTCAATCAAAATGAACTTGTTGCTTTAATTAATCAGCTATCGTTGAGTTTCGTAATATCATGGTTGTTTTATTCAATTTAACGTCAACTAAGAGAAAATCCCTCTTAGTTGGCCTCGATTTTTTAGAGTGTGTTATTGTTAGATCTCATGTCATAGGGGGTGATCCTATCAGCATCCTCCGGACTTGGGGCACAACTCCGTGATTGAATTTCCTTACGGGAAACACTTTCGCCCGACCCGGGCATCATACCTGAGGCCTTGCGGTAAGAGGTCACATACGCCAACCACTTGACCTACGAGTTAGTAAATCGCTAGCAATATCCATAGAAATAAAATAATACCTTAAATAAGATACAAAAATCTGTTCATAGGAACCATGACATCGATTTTAATAAAAACAAAAACTGTATACTTTAATTTAAGAAAAAACTTACACTCAGCTCGGGAATCGAAACCGGTCGAATTGAAAAATAAAACCAACCTTTTTAATATTGGGATATCGGTTGTGTACGTGATAAGTAGTAAATCTTACTATAAAACATGATATCTACAATGAATATAATATACTCACCGATATATATGAGCCATCCTATATACAATTGAAAATATGTACAATGTCTACTATATCAGTCTTGACTCCTAACAATTGCCTTGGCCTTAGTCAGGAGCGTCTAGCGATGACAACACGAGTGGTTAGCTCATGAACAGAATTGCATCGCTCCTTTAATAAAGATGGACAGATTGTACCACTAGTAACTTCCACTTATACCTTGTGTATTCGCTTATATTGTTTTTGACAGCCCACGCCTATGAATTACCGGTTTTTTTTCACAGTTATGCCGTTATTGACGGCAAAAATCTCTTTTTAGTGAAGACCCTGAGTCATACATAAGTAACAATCGAAATCGTAATTCTACATACCGCTCATTAATTTTGTTAAGTGATTGCGGAGATCTCTGTATTTACTAGTGCGAAGAGTTACTATAGCAAAGTTCATCATACAACTGAAGGCATGAGTGGATGAAGAGGATATGATATAATTTGTAAATATGGAGACAATGGGCACCAAAGTTTTGTTATTATAATTTTATGTTGGTACATATCCCCTTCATTACATAGTATTTCTAAAACTAAGCTTAAACTGCGTTGTTTTAAAGTTTAATATGGTTTGTAGGCACATGACACCTTAATTTAGCGTCTAAAACAGTAAAAAAAAATTTACAAAACCCCTACATCTTGTAGGGGTAGTCTTCAACTATTTTTTTCTCGTTTACCATTTTGCCATCTTTTACGGGATATAATCCCACCCACACGCCCACCACTGTGACTCCTGTGACTCCTATGACGCCAGGATCTACAGCGGTAACCAACTGAATGGCACCGTGCATGACACTCGGGCAATCCCAGGGAGAGTTAAAATTGTCTTGGAACCCGCAACGAATTTAATCAGAAGTAAGTTAACTTGGAAACTGTCCAACTTAAGTTGGACTTGGAAAGTATGTAATTTTGCCATCTATCGAATAACGAAGAAATTGAATTTCCCTATAACATGGGACGTAAGGAGGTGAAGTGTGGTTTATATACACATGTATAGCCGTAATGTTATGTGTGAATAAAACATTAAATGTCAGTTCACCGTAGCATACGTTCAAATACTAACTGTGCCCTTGACTGTGCCTTTCAAATCAGAGAAATTCTCCATATCGCTCGAAGAACCGACAACCGATGGGGAAGAAAGGTTCTCGAGTAGCGACCGCGAACTGGATGACGCAGTTTTTTTTTTTCTCGAGGTTCTTCTCGTAGGCCCCCTAGAGGGTCTCGGGGTAACCAGTCCAGGCAGTGTCCTGTCGTGGTGGTGTCACCGCCGGCTGCTAAGACAGCCGGGTCACTGGGTTGGGTCCGGGTGGGCCCGCTGGTCAGTCCGGGTCGTCAGGTCCGGTGGGTGGTGCGGCTAGCAGGGTCAAACCCGCGGGCGTGAATCGCTGCGGGCGGCCAGCATGCTAGCAGCGCTTTGGTCATGTCCGGTGAGTCCTCCAGTGTATGGCGAGGTCGAGCTCCCCGAGGAATGACCCTGAGGAGCGCCCATCAGCCATCACTGAAGGAGGCGTCGCTCTCGGTTGCCACTGAGACGAGGTCTCGCGGCAGGGCGAATTTGTCCGGCGGGCGCCGATGATAGGGCGCAAGCTCTCGCAAGTGGCGGGCTTGCGACCCATCGGCGCGCACGAACAAATTGGTGCTCAGGCGTCCCACGAAGTCGTCTAAGCTCTCCATGCGCAGGTCCCTGGCGATCGTCCTGTTCCGCACGAAGCGAGGCGCGTTGGCGAGGGTGCGTAGCGCAAGCGACTGCTGTGCGCGTAGACGCCGGCGGTTCGTCTCTGAGGTGAGTGCGAACCAAGCCGGGGCAGCGTAGGTGATGCGGGTGCGGATGTACGCCTTGTACACGCCAAGCTTCGCGCGGAGCGGCAGTCGGGACGAAAGAACGGGCCATAGGAGGGCACGTGCGGTGCGCGCTTGGGCAACCACATTGGTGACATGGGGCTTCATGGAGAGGTTTCTATCAATGGTCACGCCGAGGATGACGCAGTGTGGGCCGGCCTCCTACCAGATGGACCGACGCCGCGACGACCTGGTCACGACAGCCGGGATTAAGTGGATGCTTGTAGCCCAAGACCGTCAGGTGTGGAAAAGATTGGAGGAGGGCTTTGCTCAACATTGGGCGTCTTTATAGGCTGCGTAACAGTTTGTATACTATAGCTATCTAAGTCATGTCATTCATAGGAAAAAATGGCAATGTTCTAATAGTTTCTCTGCTAAACTATAAAGCTATTGAGCCACCCCGCTCTTAACACTCTATAAATAGAAATAACGCTTCCAAAAAGGTTCTCTACCTGCGTTTCTTTAGTTCTTTGCTATTCAAAATCTTCAGTCAATTATAGCCATAAAGTTGTTCATTCTTCTTCTTTTGACGACCGGATAGCGGAGTGGGTAATGTACCTGCCTTCGACGCTGAGGACGCGGTTTCGATTCCCGCTTAAGTCAAATCTTTGTGTACATGAACATGGCCGTTTGTCTTAGTCTGGTTGTTTCTATGTATAATATGTAGTATGTTTTTACAAGGAAAAGTATATATGTATAAGTATTAGTTATTCTAGTACCCATAGTACAAGCTCTGTTTAGTTTGGGACAAGATGGCGTTGTGTGTAAGTTGTGGGATATTTATTTATTATTCTATATTTCTAACTAAAGTTAGCCTGTTAATAACCGTATAGAATTGACTCACACGCGTAGAATCATATTACTACACAGTTTACCAAGCATATGAAATACAATTACCAGTTTTGGTAGATCTCTAGAATATGCCATACCGCTTTGTCTTCTAGCTCTGGTAATTTTGTTTGGTAGTTTGGTCTTTTGTCTGCTGACACAGACATGATGAAAAATCTGCGGAATTCCTTATATTGATTTAAAATATTTTCTTTGACTTCGTTAGTCGTTTTTGCGTTTTTGGGCGTTCTGGATTGAAAAAAAAATGTATCCTGAATTCCTGCTACTTGATTCACTTAGAGCATATTATTATTGACGATTGTGAATATCAAAAGATGGCTATCACTCACCTTTACCAAGTGAAATTTGTGTTTGTTGAATACGAGACTTGAAAAACAATGTATACTTTTCAAAAATTAGACAACAGGTCTAAATCGCGTTATTATTATAAAGGTTAATAAATACCTGTGCTCGTCATATTTACCTTTTTGAAAAATGTTCTCAAATGTTTAAAACATATTATAATGTATACTAAGCTGGTTTCACCAAACTCGTTCGAGTACCAAGTTCAACGCTAAACCCGCTCGTTCTCTAAAGGCCGATTGCAGCAAACTTCTTAATCTACAGTTTATTAAACCCGTATTTAGCATCTCTCTCTCATTAACCGACGAAAAAAAAGTAGGAGGTTTTTTTTCTTTAATCAATGTTTGTACCGACAGAGAACACAAGCTGTAGCGTTAACCGTTAGTAAAGTTGACAGTAAGAGTAAATGTCGAATTTCCTTAGAAAGATTGTAACAATGAAGGTTATTAGCATATAAAATGGTAGACCTTTTACTCACAGCAATCACAACCTTGGGATCGGAGGTCGGTACACACACGCTCTTGATGAATTGCTGTACGCCGTACTACTGCTTACGTCACCTATCGAGGCATAATACAATATGAAAACAATAATAATATAATCAGTAGTTTAAGCAGGCATCACCAAAATTAAAGAATAAAAAATAATAAAAATATGTATTTTCTCTTTCACAATTTGGAAAAAATACATAAGAATGTTGTACAGAGACTGTGAGAGTGACTGACAGTCAGACAGACTACAGAGCAGGGACCTTATGGATATGAAATTTCGGATACGGATTGGTTACGGATATAACTCATATAACATTGATTATTAGACCGGGTACGGATTTGGATGCGGATATTAATTTATTCGTTAGTTTCGGATAATTTCGGTTCATCATTCATCATCATTTAGCCTTTCATAGTCCACTGCTGGACATAGGCCTCTCTCAATTTGCGCCACAACACCCGGTCCTGCGCCTTCCGCATCCAGTCCCCTCCAGCGACCTTTTTCAGGTCGTCAGTCCACCTGGCAGGGGGGCGTCCTACCTTACGGTTGCCGAGTCGCGGTCTCCATTCTACGAATTTCGGTTAAGGATGTTAGATTTTTAAGGAATATAAAATTAAAATACATATATAGCTAATAAAATGGTTATATTTATATGTCACCATTTGGTACGAATTACGGCGGGCCGATCAAAGCATTTTGTAATAACGTGTCCCAATTAGGCTCCGGCCCTATCCGATACTATCCGAAACTTTTATTTCGGATTCGGTTACGGTTACGGATATATTTTTATAACGGATATCCGATAGTTTCGGTTACAGTTACGGAGCACCCTAACATGCCTGCACAGAGTGTCTGATTTATATAGACCTGTTGTTCAAATTGTCTTGACACATAAACGACTATAATAAACAAAAGCATGGAGCGGTTTTTTTTTTTTAATTTGACACGGAGAGCTCTGTATAAAGATATTTCTCATAAGCACATCAGTCCACTTAAAATGAGATACAATGTTAGTATAAAGTAATAATACAGTAGCATTATCTCTGGAGTTATAGAACATTAAAACTTACATTACAGTAGGTATATATATTTCTTTAGGTTTTTTCTTCACGACATTGCAAAAAGTAAATATATTTTTATTAAAACTGACATGAGTTTGTAACATTATTCTAATTATGAAATACGGGTGTTACTGACGTAATGTTGGTCTATTTAGTTGACCGCGGTTTCACCTATATTTTTAGGCATTCTCAAGAGAGTGCGACACGTCACGCCTGAGTCGCAGCCAGTCTTGAACCTTAGACCAACATGACGTAAGTGCACGTAGCATTTCGTAATTTGAATAAAAGTAAATATGTTTTCAATTTTAAATATTATTTTATAAAAGTGTTATAAAGACTTTATGGTATGACGTAGTAATTTACACAAACACCTCGAACACTGTTTTCCTACTCAACTTTATTCATAAAAGCTCACCTTTCAAATACCTGTCAACCAATGATTTATATATTGTACCTTTATTCTTTATATCCTTTCTCCGCAATACTCGGTCACAAGACCCACAAGCGAGTACAATGTCTTCATCGTCGTCTCGTTCGTTTTATACAAGATTTACATCGACTAATTCATTTAAAATATCAAAATATATGAAATACTTTTTTTTTATATCAATATCAGTATAAACAGATTTCAGCTCGCCTGTTTGAGGCCACACGTTCTCAAAATGCTGGTATTTATTTTGGCCAAAAGTTGAGCATTGCCATACAACGTGGCAATGCTGCCAGCATTATGGGAACTTTGCCCACTGGTAGCGGTCTTTTAGACTAGGTTTGTACATAGTTAGATGTAGTCATTTATTTTTAGGTTAATAGGAATTTTGTTTTCTTTTTTTATTTTCATTTGAATAATGTTAATATAGTATAAATTTTTTTTTTTTTTGTTCAAGGTGTATATAAATATTTATACATTTTAATATTACGCCTACCTTAAATCCAGAAGGGTGAGGATGAGGTGAATAAACTATATAACTCATCTAGCAGTACACACTCCACTTTTAAAGTTTAGGTTTATGGAGCCTATCGCCGGTTACGTATTATAATATCTAAAAGTATTCTATCTATTTTTGAAATAACTACGGTTGATTTATATATGTTTATAACACATATTGGTGAACTCAAGTACTGTTTTATTTACATAATGTCGATTAAACTAAAATTAATCTCACTAACGAACGATTAACCTAATGATTTTTTTAAATATTGGATATTTCCACTACACATGAAATATCTAATGGACGACTCGCCTACTAAAATTAAGGCTTCTCCAATAACTAAGACTTGTCAATTAATTCAACATCATTTGGCATCTACTAGTGCTGACATTTCAATTAATTTACCATCAAAAGACGCCCTGAGACAAATAGTTAATCGTGAAAAAAAGAAAGCTATGTTGACTATTAAAGAACCAACAAAATTTGATTTTGTAGTTAACGAAGAAGCAGTTACAACTGGAGACGGGGAATTATTTTTAATTAAAAGCAAAGTTTTCGGAAATAAAAGAGTAATGCTGTTTAGCACTAAAGCCTTAATGACCTACTTAGCAAAAAGTGAATATTGGATCATGGACGGGACATTCAAAATTGTTCCTAAATGATGTTATGGCATTTGATAGTTACAGCTTACAATGATTAGACAGGCACTTCGCCGGCCGCTGCCGCGGCACGCTCGCTTCGCTCGCTCGGCTCGTGCGTTGTCTTTCATGTTTCTAACCTAACCTACCTATTAATTTTTATAATTATTTTAAACTTTCTTACAAGCAATTTTGGTGGGAAATGATGTTATGGCATATGATAGTTACGGCTTACAATGATTTTACTGGCTTTTATGTACTGGCTTTTTGTCTTTCATGTTTCTAACCTAACCTACCTATTAATTTTTATAATTATTTGAACCTATTTTACAAACAAGAAAAGGAAATCCAAGAATGAGCATAAGTTACAAAAAATTGAAGGTATTCTAAAAGAAATCCCGGAATACTCACATGTGGAATTATTGCAAGCTATTGCTTCAAATCTTTAAATTTGTTCGTTGTTCATTTGTATCTAATTATATATAACTATGATTCAACGTTTTTTTGTGATTTCCTATATAAATATTAACCACAGATATATCAACAGTAGGTGAATAGTCCATTAATTAATTCAACCTTAACTTAATTAATTATAGTTAAATAAACAGTAGGTGAATCGTCCAATATGGATTTCATCCATTAGTTATCATAAAAATCTGTGAAATGACCTTTAGGTTTTTTAAACAGTAGGTCTTATGATCGTAGTCATTTCAATAATAGTTAGAATACTTTTAGATATTATAATACGTAACCCCTATCGCCATCTACCGGGCACAAATGCAAACTCCGACGACTCTGTGCTGCAGCTGAAAATTTCCTCACTGAAACTTGGACTGTCCAATATTATACTTTACTTTATCAATCTAATGTAGATAAATAAACTTCTTCAAATACCGTCTCTCGGTATAGCAGTATAAAATTCTACATCAACTAATTCTTTCAAAAAACACTCAACATTTCTTAGCAAAAGTGATCAATAAAATTCTTCATACATCATGTAAAAATAATAAACATAAGAAAACGGAAATTGCATTCAGTTATCGGACGTATCGTTAAAAGATCGGTATGCTCGTTCGAGGTATACACGGCGGCACATCAACCAATACATAACTAGTATAACATGGTCCCGCATTGGCTAGTCTTCCCATACAATCTAAGACCAGCTTACACTGGCAATGTATAGGTTGATCAGTAATCATGTGTACACCCTTACCCTTCGCTGTAAGGACACGGAAGAGACGTAAAGGGAAGAGACCTTTATATTGTAAGAGCAACGGGATTTAATCAAACCATTCATAAATCACTTGGTTTTGACAAAAGGGCGTGTTTGGTTCCATTGATATTATAAAATGTTGTAGTCCAAGATGCCAGAGCTGACAGACATAACTTATTTTCACATGGATGAAACCTGAAGTTTTCAGTAGCGTCTCGTGTGCCTTGAATACCTACGCGCTTTGTGTAACTTGCCGAGTGACACCTGGGCAGGTACCAGGTGAGAAAGGTAACTAAAAATAAGAGTTATTTAACTTAAATTCACATGGCTGATTTTTACATATGTCATGTAGAATATTATTTTAAAGTAATATCATAAGTGCCAGACACTTTTGATGGACCAGAGCTTTTGCCAGACGCTTTTAAGCTACCCAAAAAATAAATGAACTTTACTTATTTTGATGAAATTAAATCTCAAATGATTGTCTCGATAATTATGATGTATAATGATCTTACTCTATTGGCTTGGTTGCTTCAAATTCTAGGTTGAAATGTTCAGTAAAACGTTCTGTGTGCTTTTGGCGCAGCGGTCACGGCTTTAGTTTAATACGTGCACCTGGGTACGTTCTGCAATTCGACTCAATAAAATCAATGTTGATCCAGTCATATTGTGAAGTAATTGGAAAGATAAATGCGAAAGTATGATAAGACTACACTTAGAAGACAGTAATTCAATCTGACCTAGTTTTAATTAAGTCAATATTGTGCAAAAATTGTGGCGAAATGTCTCTTCCATGTCACTTACTCCGTGTCAACGAACATCCCTCCCTTGCCTAAATATTGTGCTCGTATTAGAGCGTCGTTTTGGCGGCAAGAGCAGTCGGGGCCGTTCTGACGGAGACTCGGTATTGACGGCTCATGATCGCACGATGTAGAACAAAGCCTTGAATATTGGGAATGTTATATAAATTGTATGTATTATCTTCTTGTTCGAAGCCTTCAAGCGTAGGTGACGAGTAGGCAGGTCTACGCTGCATAGCTAAAACGTAGTAACTATTTATTAAGGAAAATCCCAAAATTGAAAAAAAAATAGAGATATTTTTATCTAATTAGAATCAGTTAACGTTAAAATCAATGTTTTATCAATCATTTGATATTACACTGTATTGCTTGTAACGGGAATACTGCGTATTAAGATTGAATTGTAGGGTAAGATAGTGTGGCGGTATCCGCACAGAAGTAATGACAGATGACAATGTTATGACAACGTCAAGTAGTGAATATGTCAAAGTGCGACGGAGTGTATATATATATATACCACACCGTCGCCCCGTCGGACAGCTGTCCGCCAGGCAATACCACCGAGCCTGGTCGGAGGATCCTACATTTGTGGTGGAGGAACATCACAACCTGTTCCTCTACATTAGTAATTACTTGCACAAGAGGTTTAATACCGTAGTCCTCCAGTTAGCAAGCAACTACAGCCTCTAATTCTTGAATAAATAGCCTGTATTTCCCACTGACCACCAATTAACAGCTAGTTAGTTATTTAATGATATAAAACATAGTTTTATAACAATTTGCAAGTCGAATTAATTTAATGGAGTTATATAACGTCTAGTTGTCTAGACAGTGCATATTATGCAACAATCAAGTTTAATAGATGCAGTGTAGCAAAATATCTCGTGTTTGCAACCTTTCACAGTTTGCGTCGAGTATCGTGTAAAATATGTTTGCCGAAGCTCAGCTTACACGATGTGTTCACAATCTGTTGCATCAAAATTTGAACTGTATTTTAGAAATATCGGGATTTGCTTAATAAAGTTGGGTGTCACGATATACTTACTATCGCAACTTTATTGGGAAACGCCGCTAATTGAATATGTTTACTTGCAAGTTTTCGAGTTACGGCGTTTTTCCACTGAGGGTGCGCTATAAAAATTTTTGATAATCTTTATTGAAACAAAATAAATTATTTACAAAAATATATGTAGTAAACTTCCGCTATAGAATTATCCGTTTTGTATGCTATAAGGTCGTAAGTAATTATTTTTGTGATAACAAAAGAATCTCTGTTACACAAAACAAGTATTTTCTTTTGTCGTTTAAATACAAATCAACCATTTAAATATTTTTTATGTGACAAATTAGAAGGAGACATATTGTGTGTGTGACTGATCGCTTTTTTCTCATATTATTTAGATCAAATTCAAATTCAAATAATTTACTTTCATAGCCCTCAGGAGGCGCTTGAACACGTCAAAACATTACAAACAATAATAAATTATAAGAAAAACTAAATTATACTAATTAAATTACAATGATTCTGTCACAAAGTCAGTCTTATTTCACCATAATGCTTTTTTAATCCTTTCTTTGAATATTTTTCCTTTGTGACTAGACAAATAAAGTTCTCGTCGTATCTCATTTAGAAATACTAAATGGAGTTCCGCTTTATTTGTAATTCCGTAAAGAGGAAAAAGGTGTTTTGGTTTTTACGTCCCCGATTATTACACACACATCCATGTTTGTCCTAAGTTAGTTCTGAGAATTTTATTACTTATTCTGATTGTCATATTATTCTGATAAATAGCACAGGATATTATATTAGCAATACCTAGGCAATCATCTTGTTCAATTAACTGACTAATCCCGTTAAGTTTTTAAGAAGAATATTTATATTCTTCTTAACTAAGAATAGAATAAACTTAAAGATTTTGAAACAAAAATACGCGAGCATTATTTTATAAAGAAGATATAATTGGTCCTTTGTCTAGTAACTCAATTGCTCGTTAATTAGTGGCATGGCTTCAGCCATATGAACACAGCTAGGGGCAGTCCACGGTAGAGTCTTTGTGTGCGCACCTAATCTTTAGATCAATATCGCCGCCGTCACAGGACTGGGGATCATGCCTTAATTTTATTACCGCTCAAACAACTCCATTACTAACAATCTTACAACAATATCTTCCTTATTAAAACAATTACGTAGAAATAACGAATCCACATCTTCCAAGTCTCCGCTTGTGGGCGGACAAAACAAATAATAAACTCCGGAAAACAAAAGGAATTCACAACACTAGCTGCCGCAAAATAGTTTACCTATTTAAAAGAAAGATTCTGCAGCGCTGAATGAAGCGCCTGCCGACAGCTAGCCAAGGTTGAATGAATATAATAACGCACAAAGCGCCTTTCACAAAATAACGAATGAAATCATCACAACCGCAACTGTTGACCCAAATGTACGGAATTTTGTTGTTCCCATCAGATACCATTGGAACAAAGATTGGACAAACATTGTCTTGACATAATAAAATCATGTTTGAGATCGTGAAACGTAGTAGTCGGAAAATTCAAATATTTAAATGCTCATTGTTCTCGACATTGGGTATTGAACGTTAATGAACTTTTAAACTTGGAACGCAAACGAGCTACGGTACGGCAAGGCTCACAAACATGGATACGCTTGTTTACGAAAAAAACTCCAACAGTTTTATACTTGTGCGATACATTCTTTAGAATAATTTACTAAGGTTTCTCTGTTTGCATAACAAACCTTTTGTTTAGATACAATACTTTTTTATCTCAAACATTAAGTGAAACGATAAAAGATCGTTGAAAACAAAACCCATTTTCAAAGAACAAAATCATGATCTCTGTTATTAATTCCATTATTACAATCTACAAAGAATTTAAATCTAAATACCAATATATTCATCTACACTACATCATGAAATGTTTACATGAACATTAACATCAAGTTTGTGAGTGTAAAAATAGTAGCTCAGAAGTCGTAAAACTAATTCTTTCGAAGAGTAGTGCTGTGAGTTCGTGAGTAAAAAGATTACTGCGATATCGGAGAAACAAGGCAGCCCTACATTTAATGGAGTCCCATTCCCGCCGTGTGCACGTGCGCGACGACGGCACCCGAATGCGACCGATCGGCGTCGAACCTGCTGTGTCCTATATTCAACAAGACCTAAATTTAAAAAACAACCATTCCACCTACACCCTATTTTCTACAGCATAAAGCTTATTTTGAAATAAAGCCTAATTTTAACTTACGACGTTTTGCGGCACACGCACCGTATGCCCTCGAGACGACCGTAGCGCATGCGAAATCATATTGTCGCTTTTCTGCTATGATCCATACAATACGTTTTTAGTTAAGACCTTCATTGCTCATCTTGATATAAGACAATCGATGGTTACTAAATTGATAGGTAGAACCGTACCGCCTTAAATGGACTTACGGTATTTGTATATAGGTCGTTACTACTCGCTTTGCTTTGTATCGTGTTGATTTTCAAACCACTTTTGTTCGCGATATGTTTTTTGTATGAAAGATAGTTTGACAACTCGTTGTTAGGAATATTTTTATTGTCATCTGGCGATATGTGAGGTTTATCGGTCGAAAACTGATAATATATTGGCTTATCGTTCATGAACTACGCGAGTTCGCCCATTAGTACCGGTAATTAGCAATCATTATTTTAACGATAAAAGTAGTGTGTCGCGGCCAAATTCTAGTTATAAATACTTTTAAGGTCAAGTTCCAAAAAGATAAGATGTATTTAACAAATTCTTCTGTCGTTTGCGACTTATTTAATTACTTTTAGTTTTAGTATGTTAAGTGTACAGTCAGCAAAGAAACTCACTGGAATACATGAAACTTTCTGTTTCCATAAAATAAAACTTTAATTGTTTATTTGGTAATTTATAACATATAATAACATTAATAACGCTAAAATATTATTTACAAAATGGCATAAGCGACACAGTTCAACCATTTTTTTTAATAATTAAAATGTATATAGTGCGATGCTGAAATCATTTTTTAAATTTTAAAATAAGAATTTTCACTAAATCGGAATACACATAACATCCTCCTTCGAGTTGTATAAAAAAATTACCACTATTTAACTGTGCACAAAATATACTGAGTACCTACTTAGTGTACTTACTAATAATGTTTATATATTATGTATCTACTTAATGAAGTACACCTATACCATTATATATCCAGCCATTATTATGGGGGCGATCTAATCGGTCACTTGTACGGTCATAATGTATGGCAATGATACGCGTATCTTGATGATCGATAAAAAACAGATGGTATTATTTGAGTAAACAACTGAATTATTTATTACTTTTTTTTTTCTTCTAACTATCTATTGTTTTAATTTTAAGGGTATATATTATGATGATAGTTTTTGTGGCTAGTAAGAGTTACTTTATAAGCCTAAATAACAAGTTAACAATAAGGAAGTATTATTATATTCGCCTCTCTATTGACTTACCATAACATAACATCACGCCTGTATTACGAACAAGGGTGTGGCTGAGATGTACACCCACACTTCATCTGTTGGGCTTTAGGCCCAATGGGATAGGGGGTGAGCCTATTGCTATCCACCGGGCACAATTCCAACTCCGTGCTGCTATTGTGAATTTTGAACAGACACCTATTGATATTGCTGAAAGTTTAAGGGCGTGTGTAAGGGAGTTGGAACCATTCTAAGTGACTGCCCAGTACCTGGGCAGTGATTTCTACCATCACCTTGAACAACATATCCAAAAATGTTTGACTGAACCGCGTTAACCCGCATGCGTATTCCATAAATGGAATCACACGAAATTTGAATTTCTATCAATCAATTATCGACGGAACTATAAGGAGATTAGGATACACAAAATTTTTGTTTCCGACAGTTTCCCTTACAGAATAACGCCACCGGTTTCGCGTTCAACTTGAGCAGGTGAAATTGAGCCTTAAATTCATTAGCATTCTTGTGCATGTACACATCCACCACGCACACACATATTTCCAGTATAAGATGGTGGCGCGTTGTTCAGTCAGCAGTCAGAAGAAGGCTAAATACTAACAAATTTTCAAAATCGCTTAATTCTGAAAATCGTGATTGGAGGAATTATAACTTCTTCTTCTCCTTTTTATGTGTCAATGGCATTATGGTTTCTCATTTTTTATTTGTATTGTTTTTGCTCAGTAGGTAACAACTTCTACTCCCTTGCTTGTGTTATAATTAAAACTAATAGTAATCGATAACATGTGCATTATTTTATAAAAGAGATTATTTTAATGCGAATAATGAGTGTTGTATAGAAGTTTTAAAATTTTAAAATATTCTGCTACTTTTGTTGCTGACTGTACATACAGGCTTCCTGTGCAATTCTAGGTTGGTCGGTAGCCGTGGTTTGTATTTACTTAAGTCCATTGAAGTACCAAATTTTAAGTAGGTATCTTTTTTCGATATGTTTTATTTGTATGATCTCTTTTTTCAAGTGTCAAATATCATATTATGTATTATTATTGTTTTTACTTAGTAAGTACTCAGTAGTGCTTTAAAAGAGTGCAATATACAAAGATAAACAAGGTTCAATTTTACTTTTAAGTCTTATTTACAACTGTTGAGTTACGTACCTATTCATATTTAATTTGGATGCCTTCTCAGCTGCGAGTAAACCTCGCCAACACTACTAACGCCATCTGTTGTACACGAACGCAAACGTAAAAAGATTGGTTACTTAAGTGAGTTTCATGCCCTTCATGTTTTGAATTGGACCTGCCAGTATATTTAAACTAAGATAATACTGAAGAAAATTATAATATATATTATTTTAATGTATGTATTAGTATATTTGTTATTATATTTATGTATTCGAATTTTTGATATAACATCATTTTCACATTATTTAAATTTATTTATGCACCTACCTTTGTTCTCTCTGCAATGTAGAAAATGCCTATGGCATTAAGCCCGCCGTTGTATTTTTAAGTGCAAAAAGTTGTAAAATAAAATAAAATAAATAAAATAATATTGTCTTACAAGAAGATAAATTTATAAAAGTTTGCATATATATAATATCTATATAATCGAGCTGCAGAGATACCATTTTCTAATAAAAGATAGGTAAGAGGAGAAAGCAACATTACACAGTTTTGCCCTTGACCTAAATATAGGTTACTCTATTTATTTTACACGTAATGATAATTATATTTGAGAGCACAATGCTAGAATGATAGTACTTAGGTACTTTTAATTGAATATTAAATCAAGTGCCCAATGATATACGAGCCCATCCCACCGTTATAGCGTAAGCGACAAAAATAATTTTATATTAAATGTTTAACTTTTAGTCATTTGTAGCTCTATACTCTTAGTTAAAAGGCAATGCCCAAAAACTGTATCGCCAAAACCCTTGTGTCACGAATATAAGATAGTAAATAATTTCTAGTTTTGTGTATGACGATTATCTAGTAATAAGAATAAGAGACATAACTTAATTGGGATTTACTAACAAAATAGATTTTCTATTTAAAGTATTTAAACATGAAGGATGAACTAGAATCTAATTTTGTTTTGATAGAATTATCACGTTTTTTGCACATGTTTACTAACTTTTTTCATGACATCCCAGCTTACTATGAAAATATCCGGCTTAAAATTAAACTTTCATATAATTCTACATACAATACAGCAGTTTTTATCTTGACAAGCCACGGAATAGATAGCACAGCAGCGATAAACAATCTCATAGTCGATTGGTCATACCTCTTTACTGTTTTAGCTCATTTTAAAGTAATAGTAGGTAAGTACTTAAAGAGAATTCTGCTGCGCTAAATTTTGATTTGTCGGTTTTTTTACGATTTACGCTTATACAGCGGGCAGAGTTTGATACTTCATCAAAATGTGTTGAAAATAAATTCATTACAATCTTCATCATTAATGCTCACGTTTAAGAATAATCACGCTAATGAATGCGGCACGCTAGCCACGCCCACTTCGCATGTCTATTGTGAAACATCATCCCGATTTTCATTAATTATAGCAGCGCAAACTAATGACCTATAAACCTATTTTGTTTTAGGGTTAATTTCAAAAGATATTAGACTACTAGAAAACAATTTCAGCTTCCTCCTCCCGCTTATCAAGGCATTACATCGACGAATTTTAATGGTTTAGGTAGGATAATAAATTTTAATGTTTATAAAATAAAGATTTAAATTGTTTATGTATTGAAAAATATACTATCTTAGGTACAATTAATACTATAAAATTACTTTAAAATTCATTCCTCATTTTGGTCAAAGCATAGGCTATGATTATCAAAATCGGCTTAGTCGTTTAGGTGTGATAATGTATGAAACCGATAGACAGTTTTTTTAATCTTTATAATATAAGTCAGATGGGTATCACAATTTACATAAGCTATTCGAGGATTCATTCAAGCTCTGGCAACATAATCAAGGAGTGACAGCAAGAGCCTCATCAAGGGCTTCTCGAACAAATATACTACTGAGCTACTAGCACTAAGTAAGAACAAGGTGTCTCATGCTGTTAGGTCCCTCACAGGACACTGCAAGCTAAACAGACACTTATCCCGTATGGGCTATGCGGACAATGACAACTGCAGATTATGTTAGGAGGAACCGGAAACGCCACTGCTACACTTTTGCGACTGATCCATATACAAAGCATCATTCTGGGACGTCATATCTTGGATCCGTATGATGTCAAGTCACTCCCAATCGGCCAATCGCTCCAATTTATGGAGACTATTGGCCTAAAGGAGAGTCTATAATGAGGTTACTATATACCCACAGAGGTCGACGTGAACACCCAAAGTCTCGTCCCAACAATATAAATAATCATAATTTACACAAGCTCAAGAAAACGTTTTTAAAACTGAAAAAACCAGCTATTCATATCTCTGGTTAAACGTTTTTTTCCTTTATCGTATTTTGAACTTCGAATTTCAAAATCTAAAGCCATGCTATCAATAAAAGGATCACAAGTATGGCGATAATGATGATATACTGTACTTATTGTTCTACGTCACCATGCATAATGGCGTCGCATGATGCATGCACGCACGGATATTGAGTTGTAATTGCATATGCTACGTACCATTCATGACTAATGCCGGTAATGCATCTTTGCCACTTTGCCACCCCTTTTTACTTGCATTTGAGTCAATATCCTGTTTGTTATGTTATAACCTTTCTATACTGATGTTATAGAGAACGTTATTTTTTGTTGGGAATAATAGTTTCAAGCACTTTTGAACCGTGTTATTTCACCTATAATAAAATAATAATAATAAAAAAAATATTTACCTTAACACAATATAAAAATCATACATGAAAAAATAAACATAGGGATACTTATCAGTATCACATTGCAGCATAATAAATTCACTGGTGGTAGAGCTCTTCTCGCTCGAGCTCGAGGGCGGCAGCACCACCATCTCACCTTTAACCTGCCGCTAAATAGTAGTGCTTCCATTACTGTGTTCCGGTTTGGTGGTGAGATCAGGCCCTGAAATTACTGGCACATGAGGCATAACACCGAGTCCTCAGCTGCGGCGACGCATCTATAATCTGCTTTTGTAGATTGACGATGTCCATGGGCTGTACTCCACTTACCATCAGGTGGACTACACGTTCGTTCGCTGTGGGCGTAGTATAAAAAAAAAAAAAAATTAATAATTATACAATACATCGATAAATAGTAACCAATTTTACGCGTCTTGTAGTCAGTTACCATCTGAAATCGTATTACTTACATTTATTATTACAAACCTTTTCTTAATACTTATTTTTTATTCTAGTGTTTGATTTCCTTCACATTTTATATGACTAAGCTATGAAATCATAGAGATCATCGCATTTAACGCTAAGCATCGATTTCACCAAACTTCTTAATCTTCGGTTTTATCGTATTTGCATCTCTCTCTGTCATTCAATGTTAATACGGGACAGAGATTGAAAGCTGTAGCTTTGCGTCCTGAGTATGACACGTTACGTGAAATCGGCACTAAGTACAGCACAGACATAACTCTCAGCAAACAACTCAATAAACTTTGATTACCGTCGTAAAGTTATCGGGGCATAAATCAAGCGATTGTAATCGAATCAAGCATAATAAGTATAAAGACAAGTCAAATGGAGTGTCGATATCACTCGATCGTCGGTAACACGAGGGGAGTGCGGAAGTGGGCGGAAATGCCGTGCGGGGTCGCGGGCGCATCCGACCCGATCCCGCCGCGGTCACCGAAGTAACCACGCGTGAGAAGGTATTTAGGATAATCCGATTTTTGAAGGTCGATGCTTGAACCGCGTGGTTTTTGTAGCCGGTACTGTAACTTATCAGATCTGGATTCTTACTCAAATTGTATAGTGTTGTGAACAACTAAATATGGTCAACTTTAATATGATGCCGGGTCGTGGTGTACCGTGGCCACATGTATGTGATAAATATATCTCTAGTGTACACCGTTTGTCTACCTATACCGTTTCTTAGAAATTATTGGCACTGTTTTTTTTTTAAATTTCTTTATTTGACTTAATAACTATACATAGTTACATTAGATGCCTAGTAATAACTAGCATGAAATATTTACAAGTTTACAGACACATTATTTTTCTAAACTTTATCGCATAGGCACTGATATTCATATTCTTAACTCTCTTTAAGACTCTTTAATCTCTTTATAATTATTATCGCCATTCACAGACTCTCTAATACGAGTACTAAACTGATAAAATCAATTTCTGCAGTATATTAACGCTTTACACCGGCCGAATCACAAATTAGACAATGGAAGTTCCAATTTTGAACGATTCGAATTTAACCGCCCTCTTTTGTCCTGTCCCGTTTTTTGCTTAAATTATCATGGCATCTCTCCCGGTCAGTCACCCCGCAGGAGCAAGTTAGCCCGCACCGTGCGCGCGCGCCGAACCAGCTGCCGCGCTTACTTTTGAGGCTTTTTGCTTTTTATGGGCTATATGTGAGGAAATGAGCGTAATTGTTACACGACGGTTGGTGAGTTAAAGTGTTTTTGCAAGGGAATCTTTTGCCGACATGCTTATTGGAAGGTTGAAATATTGTCTGGAACAAAGTCAAATCAGCTGCTTACTTTTGAGCCTTAACTCCTGTAAAGGTTGTCTTACAGATTGATTGTTGTAATTACATATTTGAAAATGACAAATATATAAGCTTTAGCAATTGACAATAAGGGGTGTTCTGAAATGACGTCCACTACGCAGTAGCACTGAGGCGTCAGGTCTAGAAACTAGTCAAATATAAAGTTAGATCGCCTATATTTAAATACACGCAGGCAGCGCACGTGAGAATTGTTCAATTTATTAAATAAAAAATTGCTAAACAAAGAAAAAATTGTATTATCCTCATTTTTTTATGATTGTCTACCAAAATATACGTTCATTTATATTATTATTGAGAATACGGGTTACTCACGTTACTTTAGCCGGGATATGCCAACTAGTTTCGAATCTAGTACGTAGATTCATCAACTGGGCTATTATTAACGTGAGTAACCCGTATTCTAAATAATAATATCTTCACCTCACGTTGGTTTTAATAATTTTATTTATATTATTATGGCGGTTACGTTTTATACATAAATTTACGTAACCGCCACAAACGCTCAGCTGTAAACACGTTTATAACTTATATCCCACTAAATAACCCATAAAAAGCCGAAGGAAACTAACGAAAATCCCGGGAGACCTTGAAACAAAAATGTGTTACATTTACAAGTAACAATTACAACTTGTAATACATAACTTACAATCACAATTTGTACAAAAGTTAGTAGACTTGGAAACTCACAAACCCTAACAGTTTTCAGTTCTGAACTACCAAACTTTAGGCATTATAGATTCTCATTGTCTGCACGTGTGGTGTAGTGGTTTAAGCGGTCGCCTCGCCGCTTTCCACTGCACTAGTGTTGTGGGTTTGATCCCCACGTAGGCCAAATCTTTGTGTAATTTTCAAAGATTTGTTCTGAGACTGGGTGTGCTTGTGGTGAGTAAATGTGTGTATTTGGCCTTGTCATTGGGACCATTGGATAGTGTAATTGCTTCTGGCGTTCTATCTAATGTAAAAAATCCAAAAATGTAATTTAATTTTATTTATTTATTTTAATTTAATTTAATTCAGAACGCCATAGTTACCTCAGAATTTGAGATTTGTCATTCAACGTTTTAAACGTCTATTTATCACTTTAGTGAAATAAGGACTAAAAGCTCGAATAAACACCCTCTTACTCCTTTCTTTGAATTCTAGGTGTAGCATCTTATATTATGGCTTATACTACGTTACATTCCCAAAGTAAGTAAAAACCAAACGGACCTATATCCGTTATTGGATAAAACATAAAATGGCATCACAACTAAGTAAGGTCACCATCATCGTACACATCGGAATATTTTATTCGTTTAGCCTCAATTCAACAAAACTTCTTAATCCGTAGCTATCGCTAAACTCGGATGGATCTCCTCTCTCTTTAGAGGTTTAAACGAGACAGAGCTATCGAAACGATTGTTAAACCTAGGTGAAGTATTGGCTTAGTTTTATGTTTTATGGCGGACGGAGAGCAGGTAAAAGCGGTCCTTTGGCAATCATCAACGGTCAATCACAAAGGAAGGAGAATTTACAAATATTTGGTACGATTTATCAACCGGCGGAAAAGAGGAACAATAAACATTCCTGCTTTGCCGACACTGTTGAATACTTTCCGTGGAATTGAGAAACTTCGAAATGGACAGATATTATTGTGTCATACGTTTAAGCGTAGACTCCCGAGCGGCGTGTTTTCATACTAACGGAATATGGGTTTAACTTTAATAGTAAGTTTTTAAATGACATAACATTATCTAAAACACTTATATTCATGTTTGTTTGAAGCCACTTTGAGTAAATTGTTTTAATCATTAATTGAGTTACATACACACTGAAAATTGAAAATAGTATTTTTGAAAAAAACCGGGCGCTTACGAACGCATTTTAGTGTTTTAGATGTGATGTGTCTATAAAAGCAGATAAAAACCTAATAATAATAAAGTTCTTCTAATATTTTAAAGCAAATTTTATCTTTGCTATGCCTTGTTGTATTTTATATAATATTAAGGTATATATACCTAACACGCTGGCAAAAAAAGAGTTGAGAAATTTCGAGTCTAACAGCATACGAATCCATAGCTGAATTGGCAAAGCACTTGGGGCGTATATCCAGGGGGTGCAGGATCGAGTCCTGCTGTATTCTTAATTTTTCAACTTTAATATTATTAAAAATAATAAAGTTAACCTCATACTTTTGTATACTTTTGTACTTGTGTACTTGTGTACTATGTGTACTTTTGTATGGAAAGCAGCCAAGCATCTTTCCCCCTAAAGTACCTTTAAGTATAGGTAGGTAATATACACGTTTTGACATACCTTTTCTAATGTAGGTAAATTGGTATTGGTACCTATATGTATCTACGCAATTATCCAACAGTTAACGTTATAATTAAAGGTCGCATTGAGTGACCAAGTGACTAGAGTCATATCCGACTCGGGGCTCAAAGGTCGTAAGCGCCAAAACTCAAACATTCAATTATCGACTCTTTCGTACGCATTTCTTCGTAATTCCTCATAATTAATAAATGTAGTTTTATTACAGTTTATTTATTTATTTATTTATTTATTCAGGAAACTCAACAGCTATATTACATGTTACATGCTTTTAAGATGCAATCAGCCTTAGCTGGTTGCATTTACAAGAAGTGACTTAAGCCAATTAGAGAGTTCCACGGCAGTGCACGGAAATGCGGTATTTAATTTATAAACAAGATAGTATTATTTTAAATTTTACTAAATTAAATTATTATTATTTAAAGTAACAACGAGTACACGCTATGATATAATCAGTAAGTGTACAACACCCACACTTCACCTGTAATGTGTAGGTCGCATGGGATAGGAGGTGAGCGTAACGCCATCCACCGGGCATAATGCCAACTCCGTGCTTGTGAATTTCCTGACAGAAAGTTCACAAATAACCCGACCCGGGAATCGAACCCGAGACCTGACAGTGAGAGGCGCATACGCTAACCACTTAACCATGCAGTTAATATGTATAAAAATAAATTATTTTATGAATAATGTTTTCTCATCTCCAAAAGACAAAGAGAATCTCTTAACTGAACGAAACTTTTTACCGTTTTTGTGTTTTAGATATAAGTAATTGTTAGTAATAAGAAGATTACATTTTGTTATTTTTATTACTTACTATTATATTTGCATGCTATTTAATGGCTAAATATGCTAGAGTCTATAAACTATTGTACCATCTTAATGTACCATATTCTTGGCAAATAAAATATTTCATTTCATTTCATTCATACCTAAAGCTAAAAGCCTAAACGCCATGACCTCGTAAAGTCGTAACTACCACTGGATTAAAAAATAAATTCACCGCTGGCATTTAAAAAACTATCGAATACAATATCAATACGGACTAAGCTCGACGCTATGGTGTGCGTCACCCTCGCCGCCATGCGCCAGATGGGACAGCCCCGCCCTGCCATAGATATATATACCCATACATAGCTATACGGCAGGTGTATCCCATAAAATATGCCTTATTATATCCAAATTCATTTGCGTAAAATGTATGGTGAGCTAAGGAATAGTGAAATGGTTATTGTTCAGAAACATTTATTTGTCAGAAATCAGAAACATTTATTTGTATAAACATACTAGCTGACCCGGCGAACTTCGTACCGCCTCAGCGTAAATTTGATGCACTACTTTATTTTGTATAGCTGACCTGTATGCGTACCTATTCAATTTGAACTGGAATCTATAATATCCCCCATATAAAAATGAATACTTTTTTATTTTTTTTTTGCCGTAACAACCTTGTACAGAGTATTAGAAAACTACAAAAAAAACTATCAGCCAAATCGGTGAAGCCGTTTTCATGCCAAGTCGTGACAACGGAAAACGGGTTTCATTTTTATATATGTATATAGATGTAATAGGTGGATCTTGTTTACAGTACAAAAAAGTTTCACTATGTTTTACCCTCAATGTTGTAGATGTAACCTATGTTGTGTAGACTATTCTAATATAGTTATTTTTTTCTCTTCTTTGTATTTGCCTAGTTACTTAGAATAAACACTTGTGTCAATGAACATCTTTTTCTAATCCTTACTCTACAAATAAATTATTTAATACTTTTCCAAGTCTATTTAAATGTAATACTACAACACTTAAGGGTGTACAAATTTAAAAAAATAAAAATTAAACAGAATTAAAATTACAAATTAAATATTAAAAAGAGTAATGCATAGTTTACATTTTAAAATTTATCGTTATATAAATTGTTTATGTTATAATATGCTTTATCAATTAGCATTCTCTTACAATGAACCTTGAACAATTTGCTCAGGTATTTTGTTAAATATTTTTGGACCCATGGACACTGTACTTTTATTTGATTAATTTTAACTATTGCCAGTGGTTTCATTCGCGGAATGAGATTTTCCTATTCCTAATTTAAATCCTTAGAAGTTTTCTTTTTTTTCTAACCCATTATGTCCCACTGTGGAGCAAAAGTCCCATACACAACCGCAATTACCTGTTTTGGGCTCTGTCTGTCCAATCCCTCGAAAAGAGTCTTCCTTAAAAGATACATTTTAAAAAACCTACTTATAGTTAACTTACGTCATACTTAGATTACTAAACTGGATGAAACCAGATTAGGCCAGTTATGTTGGATAGTAAATCAAATCAAATCAAATCAAATCATTTATTTTGCAGAAAACACTGTTACAATGGTGTTATTTAATATACATGTCTCAAGTGATCCTGCCGTAAGGCATGCAAAAAATATATTATTGCTACAATCATTGAAAATAAAAATAGAATTAAAATAAAATTAAAAACAGGGCTGTCAATGAAATAATTACCTAGAAATTGCTTTAAAAATTCAATAAGATAAAATGTAATAATGTCAATTAAATTAATTAATAGAATGTCGAGTAGTAATATAAAAAGATTTTTAAATTATTTCAATGTCACTCCTGGGAACATTATCATTCTATTACAATCATACAATACAATAATACAACATAGTTACTATAATTGTCCTACCACTCGATGACACTGTAAAGGTATAAAATTAATTTTGTCATTTAAAAAATCGTTTAGGGTGTAGTAGCATTTTTCTACCAAAAACGTCTTAAGATGTTTTTTAAAGAGAACAATATTCATGGCCCTGATTTCTTGAGGCAATTTATTGAATATTACAGGAGCCATGTGAAAAACACTTTTGTGCATCAAAGTGGTACAAGTCCTTCGCATGCAGAGGCGAAATGGATCGCGTTGTCGCCTATTATTTACGTCGGAGGCTAACGTAAATAAATTTGGATTAGACTTGACAAATATTGAGACCTCATAAATGTACAGGCTTGAGAGAGTTAAAATTTTATTATACTTAAAAATTGGCTTACAAGATTCCGTTGTTTGGAGCCCAAACATAGCCCTTATGCATCGTTTTTGTGCTTTAAAAATTAAGTCTACATCAGTCGAGTTCCCCCAAAAAATTACACCATACCTCAAGATTGATGCAACTAGACCATGATACGCTGTTAGCAAGGTATTAGCATTTGAAATATGTTTAAGTTCATGTAGCGCATAAACTGATTTATTAATTCTTTTACAAATAACTTCAATATGATTTTTCCATTTCAGTTGATTATCCACCGTAACACCAAGAAATTTAGTGAAACGCACTTCAGCTACAGGCTCATTCTTGTATTTAATCTGAGGTGCAGTTGTGTTCAGACGTTGATTGAAGTTAATAATTTTTGTTTTTGCTATATTAGCCCTTAGATTATTAATGTCTAGCCATTTAATTATTGCATTTAGGGTACTGCTTATATCGTGTTCATAAGTTGTTTTATCTTTACACTTAATTGCAACGGTGCTATCGTCGGCAAAGAGTGTCATTGGGTGTGGCGTCGTATTTGGCAGATCATTAATATATATTAAGAAGAGCAATGGTCCTAATACACTTCCTTGCGGGACTCCATATTGCATTTCACGTACCATTGATTGGTATGTATCTTCTATCTTAGTTCTAGTATTGACCCTGTTAATTTGTGTATATTGAGTGCGGTTTTTGAGATAAGAGCCAATTAAATTCAAAATGTTGCCTCTTATGCCGTATATCTCAAGTTTATCAAGCAAAATGTTATGTGCCACATAGTCAAACGCTTGTGTCATATCCATAAAGATGGCGCTGATCGGTATTCGCTTGTCGACATTAGATGTTATAATTTCTAGGAAATCATATATAGCAAGATTAATACTTTTGTTCTGTCTAAATCCTTTTTGTTCTTTAGCTAAGATGTGATTGGTTTCAAAATAACTTACTAATTCATTATAAATGTACTTTTCAAAAATTTTTGAAATAATTGGTATGAGAGCAATAGGTCTATAGTTATTTATATCTTCTTTATTACCTTTTTTATAGATTGGTTTAATAATAGCAACTTTTAATTTTGCCGGATATTCACCAGTTTCTATAGACAGGTTAATAATATGACTAAGAGGTTGAGATATACATTCTGCAACTAGTTTAATTACTTTAGTACAGATGCTGTCATATCCTACACTATTAGTATTTTTTAAACCTTTTATGATATTTTTTATATCGTCTGGCAAGCATGGCTTCATAAAGATTGAGTTAAGTCTAGATGTTAGGTATTGTTTATGCTGATCTTTGTACTTATTATTTATTGGTATTATCTTATCGATAAAGTAGTCATTAAATGCATTCGAGATGTCATACGGATTGGATAAGATATTATCATTCAATCTAATACATGTCATAGATTCTATAGGTTTATTTTGCTTGGCAGTATTTATAGTTTGCCATACAGCTTTTGCTTTATTGCTTGCATTCATTATATTGCAATTATTTTGCGCTCGTTGGGTCAAATACACAATCTTTTTAAATCTTTTGGTATATTGCGTCAACTTTAATTTGTTTTCTACACTTGGAGTTTTTCTATATTTCCATAGCATTTCACGTTTCTTAGCACTACAAGTCTTAATCCCCCGTGAAATCCATTTAGGTTTCTTGTGATTGTGGATAGTTATAGTTCTTTGGGGAAAACAGAGATCATAGAACAATTTAAATGTGTCAAAGAAAATATTATATGCTATGTTTGGATCACAAGTATTATACATGTCTGCAAATGTTATTTGTTCTATACAGTATTTAAATTTTGCCTGATTTTCCTTGCTATAATCTCGACGCTTGATTTTCCAGTACTTAATTATACATATATTATGATTTAGTTGACATAGTAATTCATATCCATTTGGATAAGGTAGTCTAGATTGACTGGATGCGGACGGCGCGCACACAGTGGCTTTAGTTGAGGCCTATTTGTGTACACGGTGGGATTGTGGTAAATTGAATATTAAAATGAGGGAATGTGTACATGGCTACACATAAAGCTAAACATTCCCAGTATAAGTTATACATTGCCTAAAGAAGACCATCTTGTACCGTGATGTACGAGTACGTGTTAGAAAATAGCCTTCTAGGTACTAAGTAACCTATAATTAAATAAATAAATATTTCACAACTCACACACAACGCCATCTAGTCCCAAACTAAGCAGAGCTTGTACAATGGGTACTAGAATAACTGATACTAATACATATATACTTTTCTTTTGTAAATACACACATATTATACATAGAAACACCCAGACTAAGACAAACCCCCATGTTCATGCACACAAAGATTTGTCTTTAGTGGGAATCGAACCCACGACCTCGGCGTCGCAGGCAGGTACACTACCCACTCCGCCATCCGGTCGTCATGCCTTAACTACCTATATATATTTTTTATATTGGCATATTATAGTTTATAAAAAGTATTTTAATTGAAGATACGAGTTATTTGAATATCATTTAAATTACTTTTAACTGTGATAAGTGAGGGTAAGCTTGGTCATTAAATTAGACCCGTCGCAGTCAAGTGCTCATACATTCTGTTACATATTCAGATAGTTCCTTTATTTCTTTACTTAATGTACGCACATGAAATTATATAAAAGTATATTATATATTACAAATAATAGAAGAATAAACTGCTTCACGTAATATAATATTACCTATTGAGTAATGTGATGAAACTTCCCAGAAAAATCTAGCCATAAATAGAGATGATAAATAGTAGATTTAAAATAGAGTATAGTGAGATAGAATAGGTAATGAAACAATAAAAAAAATACACGTTGACTTGAAAACCTCCTTCGTTTTTTTCGTTAGTTAAAAATAGTATTTACCTTTGAATTGTGTTGTTAAATAAATAAACTGTGTTTCTTGTTTCTATATTTTATTGATAGATTGGCTCACACATAAATATATTCATTTGTTTTCAAAATATGATAACCTAATTTACATAAGATCAGTCGATTGAACCACAAAAATACATAACGTAATTTTAATCGATAAATATTGTTCCTTTTAAGTCACCACTTTCTTCTCATCAAAAACAAACTAGCTCCAGTCTCTCTCCGCCTATCTGACCGCCTCTCAAACCTGACAGGTGCAAACCACCTCTAAGTACCATATTGTAAGAAACCATTCACAATATAAAAAGTAATGGCTTCCATTGAAAAAGAAAGTAATCCGCGTTCCATGTCCGTCCACTTGACTAAGGTCGCTAGGGACTATGGCGTTTTCATCTAACCAAAGCGATCAATCCTACGACATAATATCCAAAAGGGATGGCCATAGAAATCTTAATAACTAGTCAATAGAAATGCTATCGACTATCTTTTAACACTGGGACGCATGTCGCCGTTTTTCAAATACCACTTTTTGTATTCCTGCAAACAAAATTATTCTTTTTGGCGATGACTTATAAGACGACAATTCCTCAACTCGCACTTGTGTTCGATTAGACAAATGCGCTTGTATTCCTGCAAACAAAATTATTCTTTTTGCGATGACATTAAGACGACAATTCCTCAACTCGCACTTGTGTTTGACTAGACAGATGCGCGGCGACAAGGTCACGCGTCTTTGACATTTCTATTGCCTTATTATTAAGATTTCTATGGGGATGGCTTTATTACCCTTAGATTCCGTAAAAAATGTACAAAGACTTGAACGTCAAATTAAGGCTTACGTAAAACACGGCTTGACATTTTTGCTTGTCTTATCGATTCAACTATGATAAACTTCAAAAGACAAAGGATTTGGACGTTTTTATGTTAAAACCACATTATAATCGTATCTAAATGTCAAGAGTAGCTGTGTTAATGGTGCTGGTAGTAGTTTCAAACTTGTGAACTTTAGTTTGTTGATGAAAAAGACGGTGCCCTCGGCGCGTCCTCTTCCTTGGCGGCAAAGAGACATAGATGCCACTGCATTCACTTTTAAAGAAAATGCGTGAAAATTTTCTTCCTTACGTCCTAAGTGGCAAAGATAACTCGGTATCGCTTTCTTATTCCCATTCGAGAGCTTTTACAGACTAAATGTAGCAGTGAAAGTTTTAAAGTCCCGATATTTTTCCAATCTAATCGCTTGATTCATTTTATGTTCTGTGTCTTTACTCTATGGTTCTGTCAGATATTCATATCATTCAATGTGATGTTATTTTAGGGCGCAGCGCAAGAGATCTGACTTAGAATTAATTGTAAAAGAGCTTACTAGCAATAGCTTTACTTATAATAATAAGAATTCGGTAAATCAATGGGGTAGATGTTTTTACTCCTGATTACATTTACACTGATACATTTAACAAACTTCCTAACCAATATTTCATAAACAGGCCCAAAAAACCTCTACAAAGAATAAAAAAGCTTGTTCTAAGCTCACTTGTTATTTACCGAGTACAGCGCTTCAACAGCTGTTCGTTTCTTTTGTCTGTTCTCTGCTCCGTACCGACCGACACATTTGACGAGCATGCAGGCCAACAATGGCTAAGTAATACGATGTTTTGTTAAGTTTTTAGGGCCTTTGTACTTTATGAACCGATATCGCACCGACCGATGAAATACTTTGATGGCATCTTATTGAACAATTTTATTTAATTTGTACCTGAAATTGTTATAGAGATTATATTTTTTACAAAATTAGATAAGTAATCTAATTTATTTACTACTAGCTGTTACCCGTGACTTCGTCCGCGTGGATGTCGTTTTATGAACAAAAATTGCTCCCCACGCTAGCCTTCCTCGGTAAACTACCAAACACTGAAATAAATTTTTAAATCGGACCAGTAGTTCCTAAAATAAGCGCGTTCAAGTAAACAAACAAAAAACAAACTCTTCAGCTTTATAATATAAGTATAGATTCACATCAACAACAATAATGTTTTAAAATAGTGTAGGTATAAAAAAAATACAAATGAATTACCAAATAATTACAATATACAATGTAAAGAAATAATAAATAAAATAAAATATATTAATTATATTACGTATGCGTCATTAAATTCCTCCGCATCGCTGTCCACAGCGGATACCGTGGCCAGAAGGCTGGCAGCATTGCCACGTTAAAATACGTTGTCAAATATTTTCTTCTCTTCTATTGTTGTGGTTTCTAACTTAATTGTAGACAATAGAAAATTATATACGTTTAGAATACTAGAACATCAGCTTTAAGTTATGGTTAACCAAATCGAGTACTTGTGCTCAATAGTTAGTTTTATCCACCGCTATACTTACAGCTGAAATTCTCATGAACTTGTTAGCGCTTTGAGACTTCGCAACAACATTTTATTCAGCGTTCTCGTAAACATTTCACGTTATTTTTGTTCTGTTCCAACTTCCAGCACAAGCTAAAACATTAATAATCTTGACTGTGTTGAAACAAATAACTTCAAAATCAAATTGAAATTATAATTGAAATTCATTCATACGGTTTCAACATTCAACAATGCCGTGATTTCATATTTGACCAACGCGAACTCCGTGCGATCCAATACTCGTTTGGTACTACATAAATACGAAACCACACGAATGACCGAAAGCCTCCTAATGTATACGCTTATGTGAAAACCCTAATCTCCTAAAGGTTTAGATTGAAGTGCCCCTTAAAGTTAATTTTCGTAAAATCTTACGGTGGGTTGTTTCTAGAACCAGCGAAAGCGGATCTCTGGAGTTATTACCGCGTGCCGCTTTCTAGAGCTCGATACTAAAGCAAAGAGGGGTGGGGTAGGTCTGGTTAGAGTGGAAGATGAAGAACTAGCGGGGCGTAGGGTAAGCAGACTGGTTGACCGACTGCGCGGCTGACAAGTTGAGCATTTTGCGGCAAACGAATAATCCAGAGCGCTTCGCACGAAATAAAATATGTTCCCGGCGCTCGGTTATAATAAGAATTTTATAGAAATATTTTTTGTACATAATTGATAAACTGCACACTTGTTCGTCGTGCTTTTAAAGGGTTGTTAAGTTACTTTATGCCTGTGTAATTAGTACAAAGGAATTTTGAGAGCTGAATTTTTACGAGGAAAGAACAAGTAGGTAATGTTTGTTAAGCTTATGGCCGTGAATTATTACTTAATGGACGCATATTTGATGTGTTGTTGGCACGAGCGGAAAAAAAGAACTCGGGTACATATTTTGTTTCAGATTTTTACTCATGAATATTATACAAAGGCAAATAAATTACATTTTGGCAATTACACTGAAAAATACCTGGCAGGTATTTGGTAGCTAAATCCATTGAGATATTATAATGTGCTACACTACTAAGTTCATACCTGCCTATATATTATATATATTATTATTATCATAAAACTAAGGACCGATTGCACCAAACTTCTTAATCTACGGTTTTATTAAAACCGTATTTGCATCTCCTTCATTCATTTAATGTTTGTACGGAATAGTGATCGTTAAAAACTGTCAACATATTAATGAACTTTTTTTTATACTACGCCCACAGCGACGGACGTGTAGTCCACCTGATGGTAAGTGGAGTACAGCCCATGGACAGCAACAATCCACAAAAGCAGATTATAGATGCGTCGCTGCAGCTGCGGACTACGGTGTTATGCCTCATGTGCCAGTAATTTCATTGCCTGATCTCACCACCAAACCGGAACACAGTAATGGAAGCACTACTATTTGGCGGCAGGTTAAAGGTGAGACGGTGGTGCTGCCGCCCTCGAGCTCATTCACAAGAGTTCTACCACCAGTGAAAACTTGACTGTACCTACACATATATAAAAAGAAATTCTAAATGATTTTTCCATGTCATTCAAAATGTTAGGGTTCACAAAAACTAAACAACTATCGTTCGTTCGCGTTAAGAATGCAGTAAGTTTAAATATAAAATGTATAACACACATATTTCACGATATGGTATAAGGATATGGGGTAAGCCTATCACTATCCACCGGGCACGATTCCAACTCTGTGCTGCTATTGTGAATTGCCTGACGGAAAGTTCACTAATAACACTTTGTCCGACCCGAGCATCGAACCCGTGACCTCGCGGTGAGAGGCGCATACCACTAGACTATCGACGCAGTACATAATTATTATAAATAAATTTTACAAAATCCAATTATTTATAATTTCTATTTAACTAAATGAAAAAACGTTTTATTTTGTGCGAAGTAAATTTATTTTTTGCTTTTTAGTTTATCCTTTAGGCGGTAAATGTGGGACATGTATGTACAGTCAGCAACAGAAGTAGCAACACAATCAAAAAAAAATGACAGTCACTATTTCTCAAAATCGTTAGTAGGATTCGTAGTTGTATGGAAGTTTATAAATTTTAAAGCGTTCAGCAGTATTTGTTGCTGACTGTACCAAGTACCAACCCTACCTTAGAGCATACATTGGAAGTATACGCCCCCCCACCCGCACCGTAGAACGTCAATATTATAAACTTCGTCCTTGATACCCACTAACATGCTAGAAAATATGTATGACGTATACTGTAGTACATAATCAAAAGAAAGCTTATTTAATAACCTTCCTACCTGTATAAAAAATAGCAAAGCTAAAATTAGCTTTAAAAATATTACAAGTATTTTATAAAAATGCGTCATCTTTCGACAGTAATAGTGTTGATCTTAATTCAAACTTACTGTATGTGACTAAGTGACTTATCACTTCACATAGATGGCGCTAAAACCAAGTAAGGTTCGTCTAGCTAAGGCTGGCACAAAAGAGTTGAGAAATTTCGAGTCTGGCAGCATACAAATCCATAGCTGAATTGGCAAAGCACTTGGGGCGTATACCCAGGGGGTGTAGGTTCGAGTCCTGCTGGATTCTTAATTTTTCAACTTTAATATTATATAAAATAGAAAAAAAGATCTTTACTTACAGCAATGTACTTATACTAAGATGGTAAAATAAGGGTGGAACACGTACCAAAGCACCAACCCTGAGAGCATACATTGAGAGACGCTATACAACCTCAATATTATTAAGTTCGCCCTTGATGTTTTTATATTACGGGAATCCAATAGAAGCATACCTTTGACGGACGCGTTTTGCATGCTGATGACACACCTGAAATTACGTAAATCTTCTAAATATTATGTACATGGAATAAATATAGTAGGGACGTGTAGGTATAGTTTTTAGAAAATAATCGCATTTCTAGTGGTGTGTAGAAAATTGTAATATTTAAATCCAGAGATTTAGAAAGCATTTTTTTATAATGAGATAATTTGTTTTGAAGACTAATACTAAGTTTCATCTAAATAATTAAGATATTTTTTTACCAGTAGTTATTCATAAATAATTGCCAAAATTGCCAAAAGATAAAAGAAATGATGCATTCTCATCACAGTGTATTTTTGCCAATATATATATATATGTTTTAAAATTATTCTACACCCCTTTGGTGATACACCTAAATACGAAGAAAAACTTTCGTAATTATTTGGGTGCGCTACAAAAGGGGTGCAGGAAGCTCTGACGTGACCTAACTTGGTTGCAACAAATATGACCTCTATAACCAAATCATTCAGCATTTAGAGGCTTTTCAAAAGCAATCTTTTCTCAAACTATGAATTTTTATATTCACATTTTGTTATTAGACTGTAAGCCTTCCTAAAAACAAAAATACTATGATTTATGTTTATGCCATCATCTAACCATAGGCAAAGAACAAACACACTCAACACATACCTACTAGAGGTGTAGCATAGTCGCCTCTATAGCTCCAGTGCGTCTCCTTGGATACGGCGACCGAAATCTGGCGCGATCTCATTTGTAATAATAGAAGTATAAGGGGTTGTCTATGGACCATGGGGTTGGCCGATACGCACAGTTTGCCAATAGCGGTATTAGTTTCCAATGATGGGGTAACAAAATTATTGTTAGTAATTTAAGCTTCGGGGTTATTGCAGAAATTATGTTAAGATAGAGAAAATTATTTCTTTGAGACAAGTGTATTTATATTTTGCGATTATTAACCGACTTTGAAATAGGAGGAGGTTCTCAATTCGTCTGTATTATTATTATTTTTTATGTTTGTTACCTCATAACTTATGACTTCAAATCTGCAGTAGGAAACCGTATATCTGACTGCACCAGAAAGACTGCCAACAGGGAGAGATGGCGAAAAATCGTGCGGAAAGCTGTGTCCACTACTGCCTCCGATGTGGACGCCTCAACGTGACGACGACCGCTCTGCCAAGAGCGAAACGACAGAGAAGAACTTATGACTGTGCGAAGCGATTTTAATGTTTTCTTTTATTTGAAAGCTTCTACATCCCGTGTGGTCCCATTTCAATTTGGTCCAGTTCTGACAATGGCACCCATTAGAAAACCATATAAGTCTACAATTATTGTAATTGAAGTCTTATTCTTTTTTGGAAAATTATTTATAATAATAGACTTGAAGTTCTAAGTTTGCAGCTTCTAAAAGTCTGTAATCGTTTTAATTTTACATAGGTAGGTACAATATTTCTGTCTGCACGTGAGGTCTAGTGGTTTAAGCGGTCGCCTCGCCGCTCTCCACTGCACTGGTGTTGTGGGTTCGATCCCCACATGGGACAAATCTTTGTGTGGTTCGCAAAGATTTGTTCTGAGACTGGGTGTGCTTTGTGTGTGTGAAATTTATGTTTGTGAACACCCCGCGACACAGGAGTTACTCCTAGTGCGCTTTATTAAAAATGTATGTTAAATTACATTTTTTTTAAACGACTCCCGTTTAAAAAAAGATGTAATATAACATACATTTTTAATAAAGCGCCTACTAAATAAAGAGGTTATATACAATTTTATTCGAATGTACGTTGACGAAATCAGCTCATAAAATGGCTACAAGAGATCTTAATCTGTGGTTGCCGGTATTCCCACGCATAGTTATGTAGTTTGAATCATCATGAGGTCAAACCAGAAGTCCATACATAGACGTATAATAAAAATAAATAATTCTACACGTAATCTACGGTAACGAGGGTTTGTGAGCTCCGTGTCATCATGTGAAAAAGGAATCTGTAAACTTTAATAAAAAACAAGATAACTAGATTAAAATGTCTAAACTTGAATTCGGAATTTGACATCAAGTAATGTTGACAGATAGATATTGATTCAATCCAAAAGTTTACAAATAAAAACTAGCCATGTGCGTGTCAGGCCACGCGCAATAGGGTTCCGTAGTATGTCGTTACAACATATTTTGACTTAAAAGGGATTTACTATCTGTATTAAACTAATAACATCTATATACAAGTCATTCTTTTCAAAGGTTTTTGTACTATGTACGAACTACTACAAGTAACTGATTTTTTTTACAATTTGGGCCCCTATTACTCTTGACTTAACAAAGTTAACGTAGTTTTCCTTTAAAGTTCATTACAATCATGTTTTTTTAGATTTTTCGAACCAATTTTTTAGCTTTTAGAGGAGGCGGGGAGGCGGGGAAACGCCCAACTAGAGCTAAAATTAACTCTTCAAAGTTAAATTTCTCGCAAACGGTTATCTATATCAAAAAACGTGTTTGTAACTCTGCAGTGTTTTTAAAATACCTATCTAACGATACCCTTTATAGCACTAACGCTAACGATGTGATGTCTCGGACAAACATACAGACGGTCATGGCGAAACTATTAGGTTTCCTTGTAGGTACTACGGAAGTACGGAACCCTAAAAAGGGCAGAAAACTGGCGGTAGGATTTTTGTAGAATTTCCCTCGCTATAATGTGTGTGCCATATTTAATGCAAAGGCAATGCAAAAAGAATTTCCAAAGGTATCCAATGGTTTCTGATTTCACCAATGGGTTAAACTCAACGTTAACGCTAAGCTACAGTTTTCGATTTCACTTTCCCGTACAAATATAGATGAGAGAGAGAGAGAGATGCAAATACTGTTTTTATAAAACCGTAGATGAGGAAGTTTGGCGAAATCGCGGCTTAGTAATGTGGATATTTTATTTAACTGGTCAAACCAGTTAAATAAAAATAAATTATTAATAGGGGGTACAAAATTAGCAGCCCAATTATATCCCTGACCGATTGCAATGTTATAATGCGTGCCGCCACGAGGGTTGCCAACTTTAGGGTTGTGACGGCACACTTATTAAACTCATTACTTAATTTGCGAACAGGTTTGTGATTCGATATCCTTTTGTAAAAATAGATTTTTGTAAAATTTACATGACATGTACCTCGAGCTTTTTCTGTAGTTACGATTACAATGTAGATTATGTTGTGGATTTAAAAGAAATTACGTAAAACTGGACATGACATAGCATCATTACATTTTATTTTACACATTTTACCTGCTATGACTACGTCCTATGGGATAGGGGGTAAGCCTATCGCCATCTACCGGAATCCGACCAGTGCGCAGTGGTTCTCGAGACAAGCGCTATTAAACAAACAAACGACCTTTCTGCCGCGGTTTCGTCTGCGTGATAGATGTGTCATAGGATATTGATAAAAATAACCCTTGTTAAGCGCCTTGTTGTCAGGGATCTGCTTCTAAAATGTTATCAAAATTGGTTCAGCCGCTTAGAAAATCAGCCCAATCATGAAAAAATTATAGTTATTTTAACAATAAACACTTAAATTTTATTTATTTGTATTGATGATAACGTAAAGCTTAAAGGTAAAACTGGATCCTAAAATAATGATGGATTAGTACGTAGTTGTATACTGTAGCACTACGTATCACAGTTAGCACCTCATAATAAAAAAAAAAGTTTATATGGAACTATCGAAAAACTTAAAGCTTACTGTAACAACTGCATACTTAAATACACGTAGCGCCATCTCTTATCAACCTTCGGTATTAAGTATTTCATTCATTTTGCCCTGCGGTGGCTGCGAAATATGTAGATATGTAGTATACAATTATTATTGTATTTGCCGAGCAAGTTAATTAAAGGTAAATAAATATAATCAAGGAGGTGTTCTTGAGGGAATACCTACGTAATACCTACTAAATAATTAGTTTAATATTTCGCCTAAAATATCAGATTTCTGAAACCTCTAAGATCTAGGTTAATTTATATTATTTATTTATTTATTATACACTTTATTGTAATCTTAAGTTTACAATTAGAACTTATATCTAATGATTAGAGTACAATGGGCGGCCTTATCACTAATAGTGATTTCTGCCAGGCAACCCTAGGATGGAAATAGATTTAATAGTTTGGCGTAGTTGTTTGGGTACAAAAAAGAATAATAAAAAATATATATACCAAAACGTATTCCTAGTACAGGAATATTTTCTTACTCGATGACGTAACGCCCACTCGGTTGAAAGGTTGAAGCTCGCTAACAATTTAGATTTGAGGAAAAGAGACACAAAACAATACACCCCTCTATTTGCAACAGTTCGTAATTTCTTTACCATTGAATACAATAACATTAACTCGGTCTTTGGTCAAGATGGCACAAGTTCGTTGCTGATTTCGACATTCGAGGTTCCGGATTCCTTTCTGCTGACTCTGGATGATGCAGGTTTATTTTTGATGGGATTCCTTAAATTTGTACAATAAATAAATAAATAATAAATATCTCACAACTTACACACAACGCCATCTAGTCCCAAACTAAGCAGAGCTTGTACTATGGGTACTAGAATAACTGATACTAATACATATATATACTTTTTTTTTTTGTAAATACATACTTATTATACATAGAAACACCCAGACTAAGACAAACCCCCATGTTCATGCTAACAAAGATTTGTCTTAAACGGGCATCGAATCCTCGACCTCGGCGTCGCAGGCAGTTGAACTACCCACTCCGCCATCCGGTTGTCAAATGTATGTATGTATGTTTGTAATACAACCCTAAATGGATTGATTATTAAAAATTTAGAGAAACAAATAAACTTTACTTGTATTTTTTATAATGACTCTACCTAGTACCTACCCCTGTGGAATAGAAGCATGACTTTTTGTAAACTACGTGTATGTACACAGGTATGCGTTTCTTCCAGACAGCCACCCAAAACCTGAAAAAAAAAAAACAAAATACACCAACACATAGATAAACTCATAAACAGAAAAGTAATACCTCTACAGCTATACTCATTTCTCATTTTTGCTTGTATCCGGCGCTAACCGCACTAATTTGACCGCACAGTATTTTGTGCGGTCGTTGACTCCCCGCAGTAGGACCTCCCACGCCTTGTGGCATATCGTTGAGCTGATTTTATTGAGCCACCGTGATATATGCGGCTTGGAAGATTGAGGTATGTATCGCCATGTTACTGGACTACCAAAACTAGAATTATTTAGACAGAGTTGTGTATACATGACATGGACATTAACGGTTGCACAAATTTAAAGTCAGAGCAAGCTATGCTCGGAGTTTCTTTAAAGGATAAAATTCGAAATGAGGCTATCCGACAAAGAACTAAAGTAACCAACATAGCTCGCAAAATAAGTTCGCTGAAGTGGCAATGGGCTGGTCACGTCTGCCGAAGGACCGATAGCCGTTGCAGCAAACGAGTCCTGGAATGGAGACCGCGACTCGGCAACTGTAAGGTAGGACGCCCCCCTGCCAGGTGGACTGACGACTTGAAGAAGGTGCAGGACCGGGTGTTGTGGCGCAAATTGAGAGAGGCCTATGTCCAGCAGTGGACTACGAGCGGCTGAATGATGTGTATACATGGCTCCTCTAATATTTAACTCATTACCTCAGTGGATTATACAACTACCGTTTAGTAAGTTCTGTAAATAGCTACATAAGTGGTTAGTGGCAGAATGTTTCTATTCAGTGCAAGACTTTCTAAGAAAAGGTTCTTGTTGATCATATAATTTAAGAAATGTTTTATAACTTATCTATAAATATAATCTAGTAATATGCTATTTCAAAGACTTAATTAATTTTATATAAATAATTATATAAACATGTTATGTTGAGAAATTTAAAAGATTTCTGATATGTGTAATTCCAATTTACTGTTTTTTTTTGTTTTTATTAAGCTAATAATTTAATATTAATTTTTTGCATGCCGATGTCGAAATGTGTCCTGCGCTAAATATATAGATAATATTGACATCCTGTAATTACCACATTTTATGCGAATAAATGAATGAATTGAATTGAATTTACTACGGCAAACTTTGTCACAACTATTTGTCGTATTTAGTTATTAAAAACGCGACAACATCTGTCTCGCACTCATACTCATTATGCAAGCGCGACAAAAAACGTCGTTATTGCCGCTCAATCGTAATTCGAAATTTGAATTAGATGACGTCATGGTATGGAGACAGAAGATAATCTTTTGTCTTGTTCAATTAATATGCAACATTAACACATTGAATTAAATACAGTTCTACATTTAGTTAATAAAAGCTCTATTTGTCAGCTAGATCTGATTAATAACGCCTGGGCTAAATCCAAATAATTATGTAGAAGCGTTTAGCCAGATTGTTAAAGCCAACGTTTATAGTAAGGGCATCACTCTACCGCTTGGTTATTCCAATTGATTTATGACGTAGGGTGACCAACCACTGTGGGTGGACTAAATTATACTTACAGATAGGTTTCAAATAAAATTAATTTTAAGCAATGGGTTGAAGCCGTAAAATAAACAATCTGTCCAACATATTAATGAGTCACTCACGCTATAATAATATTTATGATAAAACAATTTATAAAAGTTTACGGTTAAGTTAAAGGTTACCACTAAGTATCTTATAATTGTAAATCATTTCACCAATCGAAAAAACCTATGTCAAATTAACGCAATTTCACTATTTCACTGGCGGCTGACAAGACAAATTATTTGTAAAGATAGCCTATGTCATTTCAGAGGCTTACAGCTGTACTCCTACCAATTTTTATCTCGATTAATTTAGTAGTAGTTATATTCGTGATAGATCGATAGATAGATAGATAGAGAATTATTTATTGTACACATAAAAAAGTACATAGTTGTGATACAGAATCTAATTTAAATATACACTAATCACTATAAAGTGACCTCTTCCAGGCAACCTTATTGACATAGTGAGATTTTTTTTTTTCAACTTTAGATCTCACAGTTACAGTGTAAACTCTATGGAGCCCCGGCACACACGTTATAATATTGACAAGATTATCAGCTTAGACTAGTAAAAGCAATAGAAAAACCAGTGAATGCGCGAAATTTTGTCATTAATATTGCGTATATAGGTAATTGAACACTCGTTATTCACCAGTATTTGCAATAAACATGAGCTTTCAGCCACCTAAGACCCGAAGCACGGCTTCCCACTCTTGACAATTGACCACTGTGATGTAGTAGGTAATCAACATAGGAACGTCAAAAGACCAAAGGAATTGACGTTTCTATGTTGATTTCTACCTACGTCATAGTCGAATCGAAATGTCAAAAATGGCAAGCCGTGCTAAGGAGACTGTAATTTATTTGCTAAATGTGAATAGACTAGACACAACGTTCTCAAATTGCCGCCATCTAAACAAGTTTCTAGAATCTACGAGAATGCGAGCCCATCTGATTTTAGGAAACTGATTAGATTATTGTTTGTAGATGATAATAGCTTTATACGGACTACGTAGACGACAGACAATTTAGTTTTTTTTTGTTTTGTTTACCGTATTTGTTATTTATTAGGTTTTAATATTGACAATTAAATTATTACAAAAATCAGTAAATCCGCGAAATATTGTCAGTAAAATGGTGTGGGTGCGAGAAGCTTAATATTAAGCAACCCGAAATGCATGTTTTTTTCTTAGAATAATAATAATAATATAGAAATCGATTAAACAAAAATTAAAGAAAATCAGTGGTCATGAAAGTGTGAGCACTCAAAGAGCCCAAGCACTATGGGACTTATTTAAACCAGAAATGGAGAACCCCTAGATATCTTTTTGCTCTATACGATCAGCTTATGTCATCAATACCATCATATTAGTAATTAAATTAACTTATACACGTATGTATACCAAATTTCATCCAGTTCAAATCACAAAAACTTATTTAAAAGTAATTTCCATTTTTTCGACCTAAATGTATTAACAATTTCTATACCCTGTTGTATATTATACACATACGAACATACAATTATTGCTCGTTTAATATAATAGGATAGTGTATACGTGTCACTCTGTCTGCCTACACTGCACGCTACGAGTGTTGTCGACCCTTGTCATAGACACGCCTGTATTTCTGGTCATTCGAAAATAGAATACCAATTGTTTTTAATCCATAATAGCATAGACCAAAATAGATAACACACTTCTTTTTTACAAAGTATTGTCTATTGAATTAACCAGCTTTATTTATTTAAATGCTTTGTTTTTATTTTTTCAAAGCCATGTATTTCCGCGGCTTTTATTCTTTTTTAATTAAAACGCCTGCTGCTACGTCAATATGGTTGATTATTGCACGGCTTCAATTCTCGCTCACGACCTCAGTTTTGATTTCACATTTTGATTTTTTTCTGAAATACTAGATAATTTGTTTAAAAATGATTAATTATTGTTTTAGAAATATAAAGAAGGTATCAATCGATCTTAAAAAATATATATATATAACTACGCTAAAAATCACGAATTAAGTAACAAACACAGAAGTTAATTATACTGACATAATTATCTATGGGCATGGTGTCTGATCCATATATAGTAAAATAAAGAATACCTTGTCAAAATGTAAGTAAACTTAAACCAAAAAAAAATGCAAGAATTTTTAATTACATATTAATTAATCTTACTCATTTTATGATAATTTAAAGTTTCATAGGCGAATCCATTTTTGAAGTACGAAATTATAAAAAAAATATTACAACACACAATTTATAGCAACGTTTGTAACAAAACCATTTTCATACATTTCTTTTAGCTATCAAACAAAATTCATAACTTCACATACAAAAAACATAAACACGACAACACGCTTATACATAAGCGTGTTGTCGTGTTTATGTTTTTTGTCTGATATAATACAATTTTAAATTCACATTAATAATAGACCAACACACAATTTATAGCAACGTTTGTAACAAAACCATTTTCATACATTTCTTTTAGCTATCAAACAAAATTATACATAAGCGTGTTGTCGTGTTTATGTTTTTTGTATGTGAAGTTATGAATTTTGTTTGATAGCTAAAAGAAATGTATGAAAATGGTTTTGTTACAAACGTTGCTATAAATTGTGTGTTGGTCTATTATTAATGTGAATTTAAAATTGTATTATATCAGGCAGTTTACGTGCTAACAAAGTAATTATTTAAATCATGTTTCTAATATCGAGAAGTGTTTCAACTGCATATTAGTATATTGTCATCATGCTTATTATTCTGTTCGATTATTGTTTTTCTTTGTTACTTCTTCTACTATTTTTTTGTGTAGTAGCTTCATTTATAGTTTTCTACATACTAAATACCTGGCCTGAATACATAATTTCATTAAATTAATCATAACTGTCTCAGCTGATATCTAATCCATTTTTGCAAGGTTTTTTCATGTAGTTGGCTAAACAAAGAACCTCAGAATCTAAAGAAAAATGAATATATTTGACTAGCAGCAGTAAAAAACATTGTAAATATTGTTTACTGAATCATCTAATCAAATTTAACAATAAAAGTCTATTACGTACGTTTTACTTCTTACTTTAAGATACCAAAGTATCCAATATTTATTTTGGCAAATGTAATAAAAAAGTTTTTACTCACAAAGCCGACTATTACTGTTAACAATCAAAAACTTAATAAAATGCCGCATTCAACTCAGCGGTCTAAACTTTTTGTGTTCATTCAGAAGTTAATGGAAACCCTGGAAAACGACATAGCATCAGTTAAATAAAGTTGGCCATAGAGAATAGGTAGGTGAAAAAGTAAAAAATGCTTCTGAATTTAGAAATGAGGTTTTAGTCTTTTTTCAAGTTTGAATTTGGAAATAAGTGGAAATGGCGCTCGTAGGTGAGATCTGCAAGGGGCGAAGGAGGGCGGTGCGGCGCAGAGTGCGGGCGCGGGGAATAATCGATACCCCATAGAACCATAAGTAGGGTGGACATACGGGTTGGATTACTGCTATTTTGGCGGTAAAAAGTGAGTATTGTGTACATTATCATAAACAAGACCACATAATAAAGTATTTATTATTAATATATTTCATTCTAACTGTACTTTATTATAAACTTTTTTAAATTTATTTATAAAAGAAGCACAATATTATATAGAGTATTTTATCCTAATGTACGTAAAAATCAAATAAGTATTTAATAAAACTGTTTGAGTTGACCCAGTTTTAATGAAATATTAGGTACACTAACTACCTCAAAAATGTATTCTGTTTTTTTTTACTTCGGGCCAATATGAGGCCGTATCAAAGGATTATATTAGTCTTAATTCATCTTATTCTAATAAACATAATATTCCTCACTATATTACAAAAATGAATTTCTAGTGTTATTCTTAAAAGGTTAGTATTGAAACAGCTTCCTTTAACAAAGTTTGAAACTCGAAGTGTTATTAGAAGTAAGATTAAATAATTCAAAACAGAATAACTTTCAGAAACGAGAATTGTTTCAAATTAAATATACAATTTTACCTCCAACGATTCTTTTAACTTTAATTTTAATGGTCCAATTTAGTTTATTTTAAATTAGGAATATTGTTTCTGCTATTTATCTATTAACCACTCACACTTAATTATTTGTAAATAAAATCCAAATGAAAAAAAAACATTGTGAGCCATCAACGCTTTATTTACCACAATTAAGAATGATTTCTTTAAATTAACAAATTTTCAAATCGATAAAAAAATACAGCTTTACAAAAAGAGTATTTATTAATGGTGGCGACACATTGCCGTTCGTATGAAGTTCGGTCGTAATCAGCGAAACCCAATTTAAAACCTTAAAAATCGTTTAGCAATCGTAGAGTTTTGTTTAGATGGAGCGTCATTGCTTCGACCAACATGGTCGTCAAAAACCAAAAAAAAAATTGCAAAAAAAAATGTATGTACTTTATTTTACTTCTAAAAATATACTCTTTTTCAACTTGAAATAAGTAACCACTTTATTTTTGATATTTAGATCCGGGATGAATGTGAGCCTAAAATAGTCCAAATGTCACAGTATCGGAGGTCCTAACCACAGACTAACAAAAAAGGTTCCATTATGAAGTTTTGACACATTTGATTTCATCTTTATTTTTAGCCCCTGGTTGCGAAAAAAGTTTAAAAATAGTATTGTAGAGTTTATTTTTTTTCGTATAATGGACACAATATGCAAATATTCAAACTAATGTGATTCCTGGGCAAAAAAAAATCCTCGCGTCACATTTTATGGCATATTATTTTTAATTTCTTTGCGTTGACAAAAAATATGTAGCAAAAAAGAACTTCACAAAAAACGATTCCGTCAATTAGGCACCCTCTTACGTAAACATAGTTAATAGAATCAGAAATAAAAATATATTTGTTTTAGCATGAAACGGATCTTACCAACCATAAATTATCACAAATATGACGTAGCATGTGAAATACATAACTGAATTTCGGTAAAGTTTTAAGTGAAGTGATTGTTTGTAAATTACACCTTACTTTAATAAAATGAAATAATATTTTTTTGTTTAATATAAGCAAATTTTTAGTTTTTTGTATTCAACTATTTTTTTAATGCTATGGTTATTCCATTCCTCAATAACTTAAACAAAAATAAACGAATAAAGATAAAAAGATTCGATTAATAATTGTCACAATCCACCCTACATCTTATGGTGGTGCAACATAGATGCATCGGGATCGGGTCACTGACCCACGCGGGGGGGCGGACTCCACACCATGTGTCAATTCAAGACTATATTATTAGCTGTAGATAAAAAAAACGGGAGCAAGCCGACAAGAGCTTTCTATGGAAACTGAAAATAGGTAAAATACTAGTAAAGGCAAGACTGAAGGGTGGTTGTTGTTATGTATTTTGTACAGATATATGTACAAATTCCTTTCATTTCATTTTAAACTTTCTGATACCAACTAATAAAAAAATGTAAAGTAGTAAAAATCCAAAGACATTAATTAACTTAAGTTAAACGAAGTCTTAAGCCCACAAAATCTTTTAAAGTGGTTTAATATTGCACCATTGACAAAACACTTTTATGTTTCTACTGCATTCCCATTCATAATCCACCGCAATAAAATAAACACGCCATTAATAAAAAGAACTCGTGTTTTTTTCTATCCCCTCGACGACGACGCGGCGACGCAAAGCGATGGCATCGCGCGCATTCTGCCAAGTACTTTTCTTTCTCTTGATTAGTATCGTTTCGCGGGCAGCCTCCATAAGATTTATTTCTTACGTTCATTGAATGTTCATTGTTACAAAGTGTTTTATAGATTACTTCAAGTCAAACCAGTTCATAAATACAAATCTTTGAAAGAGGTTAATATTATTTTCGTTTAATTATCTCATTATAATTTAAAGAACAATTAATCAATATGGAGAGGAAATTAATGCTAAATCTATGCAAATAAGTGTAGCGTGTGGAAGTGTGTGTTTTATATGACACATATTTGACAGCGGAGGACGCCTGAAAATGACCAGTCCTTTTAGTTATACTGTCTAAGCTATAATCTATAGCGCCATCGATAAAGTACTTTCATATTTCGAACGACACATAAAAAAAACTCGGTTTTTTTAGGGTTCCGTAGTACCTACAAGGAACCCTTAAAGTTTCGCCGTGTCCGTCTGTCCGTCCGTCTGTCCGAGGCATAGCGACGAAACCGTTGGTGCTAGAAAACTGAAATTTTGCATAAACATGTATGTTAACTATACAAAGAAAGTCGTAGAATAAAATTTGGAAAAATATTTTTTTTTCGGGTAGCTCTCCTGCATGTAAAGTAGGGATGTTTTTTTTTTTGTCGCCTACCCCATAGTGTGGGGTATTGTTAGATAGGACTTTTAAAAACGTTTAGGGGTTGCTAAGACAGTTTTTTGATTTAGAGATCGGTTTGCGAGATAATTAACTTTAAAGAGCAAATTTTTGTTCGAGTAGAGCGTCCCCCCCCCTCTAAAAGCTAAACTACTGGATCCCAAAATCTGAAAAAGATTGTGTCGGTAGTAAATGGAATGAACTTAAAAGGAAAACTATAGCGGATAAGTTCACTTCATTAGTTCAAGAGGAATAGGGGTCCAAAGTGTAAAATGCAGTTACTTAGAATATTTCGTGCAAATTACAAAAACCTTTGAAAGTAATGACTTGTATGAAGATGTTACTTGTTTAATACAGATAGTAAATCCCTTTTAAGTCGAAATATGTTGTTACGACTACCTACGGAACCCTACTGCGCGTGGCCCGACACGCACTTGGCCGGTTTTTTTCTATCGCTTCGACGAGCGCAAGGCATACCGCGCATTACTAACGTACTTTTTTTTCTCTTTACAATGTTCATTATTGCGAATTCAAAAATATATTGTTTTACAGATTTTTTATAAAAAAAGGTCATCAGATGATTCAAACAGCGTATCTCAGCTATCAGTGTTCAACGTGGCTGTATAGTCCGATTTAGGAGTTGGAGTAGAGGGCTTAAAAGTTTGAGAATAACCTCTATAATATTTCACTTATCTACTAGTAGAGCTCTCAGTTTGTAAAATGACCCGTTCTTTAAAACAGAAATAACTACCTTGAAACAAACATATATTTATTTATTTTTAAATTATACATCTATTATTTATTTAACGCAAATCAAATTAATAATAATAATTTTATAAGAAGACTATAAACATAGATAGATCTATGACAATACATGTTTGTGCGTAGCTAGTAGCTACATCTTTTCGCGTAGGAAAAACAATTTCACTTTGAACACTTAACACACAGCAGGTAATGCACAAAAGTATATTAGGTGCGTATAAATTAAGCGCGGCAGCCGCGCGAGCCAATGTTTGACCAGAGTTGACGCTCATTTGCCGCGCGAGCCAATATGTAGATAGAAATTTAGTTGGACGTGACAGCCGCGCGCGGCAGGCGATCCATCACGAACACCGCGGCGGATAGTCAGACCAGCTCACTCTCGTAAACCTGCGAGTATGGACGGGTGGCTGCCGCTTTTATTGTGATTCACCATCTTATTTGTAAAAAAAATAAAAGAAAAAAGCGTTGGTAGATGAAAAAATATATCTAAATAGATCGCTATATATATATCGCCACTCTTTGCTGTCCATTTTTACGTATTCGCCGCGCGAGCCAAATCACCAAAACTACAACCGTCCCCACTGCGCGCGAGCGAACGACCGAAGATCCTTTGATGCGGTCTCAAAAACCGACAGCAAGCGGATCGCCCCGCGGCACGTTCGAGCGCGGCAATGTTCGCGTCGCCGCGCGCGGCGATCCCGTCTACATAGAGCGCGGCCGCCACGCGCACCAATGTTCGATGGTTTGCCGCGCTTAATTTATACGCACTAGGTTACATGCCAATACATCTTGTCAAATTCACAGGTGACAAACACGCAGGTATAATGTATATTATAAGATGTTCGTATTTTGACATACATTAATATACATTATAACTGCCGATGGTGAATGCGAATTCGATTTTCAATGCCATTTTCTCAAAATTTCTTATCGCGAGACTATAATTTCAAAGCAATAGCTATGAACAATATTTTGACCTACTTTTCCATGTACAAAAAACATTAACTAGTATAGGCCAAGTGAAACCATGCAGTTCGAAATGTCATCGCATGGAATTTTCATTTTACATTTGTTGAGTGTTTCGAGCGAATCCTCTTCAATAATAGTTTCCCTACGTCCGGCGCACACTGGGCAATTCGCGAGTTTTTCAAAGCGAATTGGCTAATCCTTTCACAACGATTCCAAGTCAACATAAAATTTGACTCAGCCATCGACACTATGAAGAAGAAGAATAAAAGTTTAACCCTTAATCAAATGGACATATCTTTTTTAAATAAAATTGAAATTTTGTCACGGTTTTTAGGTAAGAGAGTTTTATAGATTTCGAAAAAAAACTACTTATTTTTATAAAAAGGGGGGAAATGGGGATTTTTTAAAGAGATTGGTACTGATAAGAGTTGCCAATAAAGAAATAATAAAAAAAAATACAGTAGTGTCAAGTGGGAAATAATTTCCCAATGTATTCATAATTTAACCCTTATTCAAATGGGTTATGAATACAACTTTTACGATGTTGGGGCATTGTCGTTAACCTGATGGTAAAAAGAACCATAGCAGTAACTGAAGCAACACGTTCTCGAAATGCTGGTTAATATTTCGGCCAGCGACTTAGTACCGCAATACAACGCGGTAATGCTGTCAGCATTTTGGGTACGAGGCCTTCTGACAGTGACTTATTAAGTTTAGATTAAGTTTAGATTAAGTTATTAGACTATTTGAATTTAAGATGTATATTTTTCCTTTTTATTTTCACCTTAAATTTTATTTGTATAACCTCATTTCATTTTATTTCAAATATTGTTAAGTTAAGGCAATCTGTGCGTACATTTTTTTTGGAGTGTAAATAGTATTTGTAATTAGCATAATTATATTTTTTTTGTCTGTTCTTGAACCATTATGTATACAGTAGTATGCACACATTGCTTTAACTTCTTTATTTTCTGCTTGAAGTGTATGATACTGCAAACTTATATGCTATGGACTAATTTATTTATAAGTATCTATCAATTTAATTACATTGCAATATTTAATTTAATTTTTCTCTCCATAACCATCTTTAGCCATAATTTTGTCAAAATACAATTGGCACAAAGAATAAGCATTGCCATACAACGTGGCAATGCTGCCAGCCTTCTGGGCACGATGTCGGCATTCGACGTCGATGCGGAGGAATTTTTTGATGCTGTTTAAGGTTTTGTAAATATCTTTTTATATTTTCTATGTATATTATTGTATATAAATATTATTATTATTTTTTTAATTCTTAGTGTATAGTTGTAAATATTTAAGTTATATATTTTTCAGGTTGTATGTAACTCAATTAATTGTAAATGAAAACAAATATTGTATGAATAATTACTAAATATGGTGCGCAGGATTCGAACCTGCACCCCCTGGGTAAACGCCCCAGGTGCTTTGCTAATTCAGCCATGGATTCGTATGCTGCTAGACTCAAAATTTCTCAACTATTTTTGTGCCAGCGTCATAGGTAAATACAGTCGAAACTGAATATATACAACATCGTTTATAACGACAGATCGGTTATAACAACCGAACGGCAAGGTTCCGACCGAATATCTACATAAAGTAATTAGTAAACATACCGCATACAACGAAATCGTAAACAGCGACATATCGATTGAGTTGTCTATGAACTGTACTGTAGATACTTCATTTTTCATAATGAACTTTTTGTTTCTTTTTTCCTGAATTTTATTTAGAAACAAGATCATTTGCATAACCTATTCCCATGCTACAAACATAATTATGACTATTAATATGATTACTCGTGTATATTGCTTTTAACAACTATCGGACATCCGAAGTATACCGTCCCTTCAATGTCGTTATATCCGGTTTTGACTGTATATATATTTCAACCTTATTACAAAGCATAGATTAACGACTCTATGCTTGAACCACAAAGGCACTCATCAATCATACGACTACCCACACGAACATACTCTTTACTAAAGCATATTTGAGTAAGTGGGAGCCAAAAGTACTAGGTAATTTGCAACACAAATTGTTGATTGTAAGGGTTCGGCACAAAATTTTAAGAACAGATTACACTATAAAAGAGTGAGAGCCTGTGGGCGGCCGACTTACGTCATTTTATAAAAGCTGCAAGTTTAAGTCGTTGTATTTTTCTGACGATTGTCTTTTAGAAAGCCTTAATAACCCTTCATCCCGGCATCTGGAAATGGAGCTTGTGTCTTCACCAAATTATCCCGGCATCTGGAAATGGAGCTATGTCTTCATCATACTTCTAAATGTCAAACACAACGTCACGTCTATATTACCCATAAGGGTGTTGCAGAGGTGTACAACCCGACACTCCACCAGTTTTGTTTAGGTCGATCCCATAGGATAGGGTGAACCTATCGCCATCCACCGAGCACAATTCCAACTCCGTGTTGCTATTGTGAATTTCCTGAAGAAAAGTTCACTAATAACCGTGAGACCTTGCGGTGAGAGGGGCATACGCTAACCACTAGACCATCGAGGCTTAATCTTAAAGGTTTATCAAACCCATATTTGCATCTCTCTCCTCATTCATTGTTAGTACGGGACAGAGATATCAAAAGCTAAAGCTTAGCGTAAACTTGAGTTTAGCACGGTGGAGATATTGACACAAAGTTTAAATACTAACCCAGATAGACGAGAGGGACGATCGATACATAGCGGTCAAGCCTCTATTATGGAAGGGCTATATTATACTACAATGTAATCATGCTGTTTTGTTTATAAAAGTGTCGTTCGGTTTGTTGATTTATTACTTTTATTATAATAATAATAATAATACGTTTATTTCAGACCATGACCATAAGAAGTAGTAGTTAAAAATATTACAGTCAGCGTAGAGTGATCCAACAAATAATAAATTGCGACCGGATGGCGGAGTGGGTAGTGTACCTGCCTGCGACGCCAAGGTCGTGGGTTCGATTCCCGCTTAAGACAAATCTTTGTGTGCATGAACATGGGGGTTTGTCTTAGTCTGGGTGTTTTTATGTATAATAAGTTTGTATTTACAAAAGAAAAATATATATATGTATTAGTATCAGTTATTTTATTACCCATATTACAAGCTCTGCTTAGTTTGGGACTAGATGGCGTTGTGTGTGAGTTGTGAAATATTTATTTATTTTATTTATTTAATTCAACATTAAAATAGCAATAGAAACATAAGTAAGAAATACACTCGGAAAATATACAAATAATTAATCAAATCAATTGAATATCAAGTCAATTCATTAAAAACTATAAAAATTAACAACATAAAATTATTATCATAAAATATAAAATTTAAATATAATTTTAGTCCTGTCCAGTTATTATCCTCACCCATTTGGATAGGACAGTCAAGTCGTGAGGCAATCCATTATCATCAATTCTTTTCTCTTTCCGAAATGTCCATCCTAAGGTTGCCTGGAAGAAATCGCTTTAAGCGATAAGGCCGCCCTTTGTAAATTTTTTCTGTTACTTTCCTTTTGTGTTACCTCTTAAGTTTTTCATGTGAAATTATGTACAAATAAAGTATTTTCTATCTCTATCTATCTATCTATTTACATTAATACAAATAAATAAAATTGAAGTGTCTGTTTTTAATGTCATAATAACTATGTTTTTTCAAGCTGGTATAGTTATTTGCACGAAAACTTTGACTAAAATAGAAATTTAATTGTTTGTCTGTCTGTCTGTCTGTATCGGCTGATCTTTTAAACGGCTCCTATTTTAATACAATAAGATGCAGATAACTGACTACAAGGCGCGTAACATAGGCTACTTTTTATCGATGTACCTATCACGCAGATGAAACCGCGAACACAGTAATGCAAGCACGGTGCTTGCATTACTGTGCACCGTTTTATTTGCTTGAAGCACTATTATTTGGCGGCAGGTTAAAGGTAAGACGAAGAACTCTACCACGATCTTAATTTGCTTACTTTGTATTACAAAAATAACAAAATCTACATCATATAAAATACTTGCTATCCGAAAACTACTAAACAAAGCATCCTATCATACACTAGTAACACAGTTTACACACACAATCTCAAGTTAGATTGTGTCGGTTATTGATAACACGACGCTGTAGAACTTCCCCCAACTAGCATCGCCTTACCCTTGAGTATTGGTACCACGCTCTTTTAAAATAACCGGCCAGACACACGCTTGACACTTTGGGGAGATCAATAGAGGAACGTTTACGATCCGGGGCATAGAATAATGTAGATACATATTATGTATGGGTAACGCGGGACGCCATTAAGAAAATTGTAATTATGGCGGTAGGTATTCATGTTTCATATTTATGAATTTATGGACTCAAGACCTCATATTTTTGTGTAGGTACTATGCTGCTTACTAATACCATATATATAAGGACTTTAATTACAAAAAATGCACTTAAAAGTAAGAAATACTTTAGTTATATTCAACTTCTCGCCTCATCTGTGTATAACTTGAAATAATAAAGTAAACGGCCTTAAGGTCGATATTTAAAGAATTATCCCCGTAGGAGTTGTACCTTCCAGCATCAGCTCAGCAACATAAAATGCTGACTGCTATATAGATGCAAATATCTGAGTAGCTTTAGGTGCCTAAAAAAACAATATAGAAGCCTTTACAATTTGAGTTGCTCGCGTTAACTCTAGGATACCATCATCAGATCGTACCTGGTGATAATGGGACCACATGACAATAATACTCCTCCTAATAACGTCCTGGGGTATTCAAGTAATCGGCGAACTTACAAAGAAAAATCGAATGGAGAACCTCCACCTTTTCTAATTCCACCATTCTATGCAGATTAACAGCAAATAAATCCATTTTCACAAAATTTCTTAATCCGCGTTTAACACTGGTACGGTTTTCGATATCTCCGTCCCTTTAAAATTGAATAAGAGAGTCGATTTATCGTTGGTGAAATCGGGGCTTATTTACTTCACAACGCTTGTTTCAAATCATAACTTCGTAATTTTCAATCAATCTTGATTGGACATTCAAACTGTACCCTACCCAAAACATTGTGACGTCTATTCACACAAAAACAAAGTTTTGATACCATCTGGTGAATTCTAAATGTTATCCCGTTACTTTTGAGAAAGTAAAGATAACTTCAAAGTAGTTACAAGTTATTACAGTCAGGAATCAGCCAAGCAAATAATTTAGTAGATTAAAAATAATTCAAAAGTAGGTCACTGTGACTAAGTTCGAGATTATACAATTTTAATGTTAGTTGAAGAAGCGCAGCTTCGTTTAGATGCCAGAAAACCGGCATTTCCAAAATTATCCCGGCACTTTAACGTCTTGTCCCGTGCATCAAAGTCTAGCTATTGTAACAAGTTCATAAGTAGTTACACGTACACGTAACATATGTCAAAGAGCGCTGAATCGCGATAACGAAGTGTTCACAGATAGTATACATATATACCACTTCCATACACTACCGTTGGACAGCTGTCCGCCAGTTTTATTATTCGTAGCCGCCAGGCAATACCACCGAGCCTGATCGGAGGATCCTCCCTTTGTGGTGGAGGAACATCACACCCTGTTCCTCTACACACGTTAATACCTAATTTTGAAAACACGGTTGGGGTAGTAGTTCAAGCGGTCGCCTCCTCGCTTTCAACTGCGCTGGTGTTTTGGATTCGATCCCCACATGGAACAAATCTTTGTGTGATCCGCAAAGATTTTATCTTACTCTGGGTATGCTTTGTGTGCGTGAAATGTATGTTTGTGAGCACCCTCGGGACACAGGAGTCTTCTAAGTGCGGGCGCCATTTTTTTTAAGAAAAATAATTATTGTAACCAGAGAATAAAGATCTAATAATTAGTTAGTATGAATGAGTTTCGTATTAAATGTATACGGCCCAATAGTTTAGGCTCTCAGTTGCGACATTATGAACTAGCATAGCATTTACGGCTATATGGCTTGCCAATATGCACATAATACAAACATTGTGCCAAGTTCTATGATGAAGTAAATGTACAATCTGTATAGTTTTTTATGTTTCTCTGAAGTAGGACAGTACGTGTAGCGAATAATTTTCATTGAAAAATTTGAGCGTCACAAAGCATAATATGAAAAAGCTAGCTTGGTTACGTAGAAACATTATACCTTCATAGATACAGATGCACTAAGATTGAATAAGAAGATGTACAATTTGGTATAAAAATAGAAATAATACTTATTTATACCTTGAAAAAATCAAATACCAATTAAAACCGTATTTACCGAATTAATTGTTGAAAAAATCACAAAATCAAATACCAATTAAAACCGTATTTACCGAAATAATTGTTGAAAAATCATAAAATCAAATAAAAATACCAATTGAATTGGTATTTGATTTTGTAATTTGGCGCCGACTTCAAAAAAATATAATTAATTGGTATTACATAATTATTTGGGTTTATTGTTTTAAACAAATTAATATAAAGGTAAGCAAAGTTTAGCGAATATTTTATTTTTTACTTATGAGTTTTTGAAGGCGGTTCCTTTTTCTTTGAAAAAAATTAGTACATAATTATAATATTTAGAATACGCTCGAGTTAAGAATATTCTTTTTTTTAATTAGTTTTTTTTATTTTATTTTTTTTATTTGTTTTTTTTTATTTTATTTTTTTATTTCAAGCTTTTTAGTGTCTTAGTTTTTTAGATTTAACGATGGGGTTAGGAAGAAATACTAAGGCATCATTACGCATGAAACACAATAGAAACAATCAAAATAATCAAAAAATTCTTTCTGAGATCTTCATCATCATAAGTTATCACTACGATAATAACAAATGTGCTGAAACGTAAGCCCCGTCCAAACCTAAGCAGAGCTTTCGGTACTTTAAGGGTAGGTAAGTAGGCTGTCTCTGCTTACCCTTCAAAGCATACACAGGCATGATGTTATGTTATGTAGTGGTGAAAACAATACATTGATACACGATTGCACAAAACGTGGTTCATTAGCTATTCGTTTTTGAAGAGTTCCGTTGCCTGTCTCCAAAGATCTTCATCAGATTCTGATAAATTATTATACTAAAACCTTCCTTGAAACACAAGGATTAAAATACCGAAAACTGCATTCAAATCGGATCAGTAGTTTCCGAGAAAATCGCGAACATAAAAAGGTGACATACATACATACATACATACATACATACATACATACATACATACATACGGATCGAATACAGAACCTCTTTTTTTTTGAAGTCGGTTAAAAATAATAACGAGAGAGAGACCGACTTACAAATCAAAAATAATATTATAAATATTAAAGATATATTTTTTTATTCCTTTGTAACGAGTTAACTTGAAAACTAATAGACTGATTTCAAAAACTTCTTTACTTTTGTAAGGCTTTGTGTTAAGTTTGTAACCTAACAACAGATCAGAAAGAAAAAATGCAAGAAGACCATTTAAGTTACTCCATCTTCACAAATTTTCATGAGTAAGTACTTCAGAAGGCACAGAAAACCCATTCGAACTTAATCTGGGTTAAAAACGAACAAATTGAATTGAAAAACGTTTGATTTGAAATCAGCGGCCCGTTTAACTCGGGTTTTATGTTAGAACAAATATTGTACGGCGGTACTACGGATCGATTTGATTCTATACGGATTTATGAGCAAATGGGCCTCTTGCATACAGCTATATTAAATTCAATAACTGGGCGCTAATAATATTTAATATTTTCACAACTTACACACAACGCCATCTAGTCCCAAACTAAGCAGAGCTTGTACTATAGGTACTAGAATAACTGATACTAATACATGTATACTTTTTCTTTTGTAAACACATACTTATTATACATGGCAACAGCCAGACTAAGACAAACCCCCATGTTCATGCACACAAAGATTTGTCTTAAGTGGGTATCGAACCCACTCCGCCATCCGGTCGTCAGTTTATTCATTTAATTCACAAAACACATTACAATCAATGAAAAACAATACATAATAAAATACAATGTGGATCTGGATCATAACGCAAAAATGTGTACGCAAAAATATATAATAAACAATATAATTTTTGACTAATCTAACTATAATTTAATATTTTAAACTAATGAAATAAATACCTAACTATATACACCTAAGAATAATAAAAAATATTAAATAAAACAAAACTCGTAAAAAAATAAAAATAAAATCAGGTGTCAAAAAATACGTCCGCATCGATGTCGACCGCAGGTAACGTGCCCAGAAGGCTGGCAGCATTGCCACGTTGTATGGCAATGCTGATCCTTTGTCCAAAATAGAAGCCAGCCTTATGGTCACGTGAAGAGTCGACTAATCTTTTGGTTATCTCTTTGAAAAGAGAACGAGCGCGAGGACCCCACGGTCCCAGCGTCTCGACCCCAAACGGCTCAAATACATAATTCCCAATTAGATTATTGTATTTGCGCCGCTTAAGAGTCTCCGCTGAAGCAGCAGCAGCGCCAGCACAAGCTGATGTGCTTGCTTTATTAAATTATAGTTAGATTAGTATTGTAAATATTCAATAAGCAATATGTAAATAAAAACCACATATTAGATTTTTGACTGATAACAAAACTAAACTAACTGACAGCTTGTTTCATAAAAGCTAACGGTTGATGTGTCTAGCTAAAACTATATCCAAATCAAATAATAGGTTTTTACTATGCCCTTGGGGTGCATTAAAGGAGCCTCCCCGAGTGACGTACACAACGATTCCCTACGTCCGGCGCACCCTGGGCAATTCACGAGTTCTCCAAAGCGAATTGGCTAACCCTTTCACCACGATGGCAAGTCAAAATAAAATTTGACTCAGCCATCGACACGACGAAGAAGAAGAAGTAGAAGACTATGCCCTTTTTGACAAAAACGGCGGTCTAAACCGATTAGTGCAGGAAATTGTGATGAACCCACTCCAATCCACGAAATGATTCTGCATAGTAAAGTTTTCAGTTCATTATAGCAACCTTTTTTCATTATTGCAATTATATAAAACATGTAAAATAACTGTCCTTACACCGATTTGCTATCAGCCGATACAATATATAAAAAAACTATTATAATACTATAGACAAATAGAAAGTCTGTAGTCTGCAGGGGCGCGTAATGCCACATTGCATGCATATTACTGCATAGTTTAATGCATTTCTTTTGTACTTTCTCATCCCCATTCTAAACACATACAGCCTGACTATTGTGTGAAGCCTCTTTTTGCACCCTCCGTTGCTCTCTCAGCCGTGTTGTGACGATTTTCATTATTTTATCGACCCTCTCGGTGGGAAAACGCCCGATTTTATCTTGCCGTAGACACATTTTCCGCAAGCCCTTAATTTATTTGTTTTAACCTAACAGTTGCACACGAATTATAAAGTATTAATAGTATTACCCTAAATTATTTTCTTAGTAAAACTAAACGTGAGCTAAGTTTGTAGAAAGTGTTGTCTTGTGAAATATGTGCCTGCAGCGCTGTGAGCAAGACTGTGTACGTTTCACGTCTTTTAAATGCAGATGAAGTCTGTGCACAGTGTGAACCGAAGTGTTTAGAACAAGGGGTAATACCTAAGATATTAAAAACTGAGATGTAGAACTTAATACAGTGTGTATGACGCATATGCAATCTTTATTAAAAAAATATGTAACTCTCTTCAAATATACTTAGTGTGTATTCAGCGTTCAAATGTTTTAATCAGTCCTAAAAACGACAGTGTTTCATTATCTTACTGTTTGACACACGAAATTAAAAATTGACTTGCTTTAAGCTTTAGCTCAATGAAAGATAAGCCTATATAATCCAGGATATAGGTGAGCTATCTGTGTACCAAATTTGATCAAAATTAACCTTGTAGATTTTACATATATTATATTATTTATGTATTTACTTAAATTATAACGGTAATTACACCAATTACCATAATTTAAGATAGTTGTATGCTTAATTAACACAGTCAAATTAACCATACTGAGAATACAAGAGATATCATTAGAAAACACGACAAACGATTCACGTGTAAGAGTACGAAACTTCTCATTTGGGTGATTGGTATACGTGTAAATAAAGAATAAAAAGAATCGGGTTCTATATTCATGGAAGTGAATTACGAAAACATACATTTTATTGACTGTATAAAAGAAGTTTTTGTCTATTTGTCTGTGAGTTTGATCGGCTATAATGCAAAAACAGCTATATGAAATAGGATGCGCTTTTCACAGATGTGTTTCTGCTGGTGTAAAGTGGTAAGCATGTTTTATCTTTGTACGTCACTCAGAAGCTAAGAAATCTAGCTTATAAATCCAGCTTTTAAATATTTCGAACCGTTTCAGGCGCCTAATAATACCCCATCAGAAATGCCAAGTCATTACTTAGAGTTGAATTAATCAATGAGATGGCATCACACGGAATTAGGACGGTAGGTACACTATTAAATTAGACGTGTGAGGCTCCTAATCCCATAGTCGACGGCGTTTGAGGACATTATACCAGTACGAATACCTAATAGACACTGCCAGTACAAATCTGGTATTAGTTAGAATCGGAATACATAAACAAACGTGCCTACAAGTTATAATTCCTACTTATCCTACTATAATCTTCTTCGTCGTGTCGATGGCTGAGTGAAATTTTATTGGTCCAATAAATGGCCACTGTTATGGCGCTCTCGTCGGCGTTCATGAGCGCCTCTCTTGTGCAGGTGGTAGGGCATTTTGGACAGTCATTAAGGTGGTCAAGGTTTTGACTTGCCATCTCGTGGTGAAAGGATTAGCCAATTCGCTTTTAAGAACTCGCGAATTGTCCAGGGTGCGCCGGACGTAGGGAATTGTTGTGTACGTCACTCGGGGAGGCTCCTTTCATGCACCCTATAATATAATATTTACTATAGGCTGACCGCTTAACTGAGACTTCGTCTACGGGGTACAGGGGCGCGGGGGTATGGCGACAACGGGGACTGAAACAGCTGCGGGCGGTGGGGGCACTTAATGAAACATACAGGAGATGAAATGTACCAAGATATTTCCTAAGATACGTGACATCATAGGAAAAAAGAAATAGTGATTTATCAAATGAAAAATAGTTAAGAAGATACAAAATTTTAATAAACTTATGTACGTAGATAAAATAATTGAGAATAAACTATTATACTATTTTTTATCTAAACATATAATTAAATCGTAAGAGAGTCAAAACTTTTTTTGGGTCCAGTTTCTTTTTTCTAAAATTTATGTATACGTTAAAAGCCATTTGCTTGCACTGACTGTTTACTTTATGTCTGAAGATTTTTCGATTCATCTTGAGATTATCATTACATGTGTACCTCTCACAAGGTGTCTGCAACAGTTAACACATGCGATCGCTACCCATGTAGCGAACGTAATGAACAATCACAAAAATTTGCCCACCGCCCGCAGCTGTTTCATTCCCTGTCACCATACCCCCGCGCCCCTGTACCCCGCAGGCGAAGTCTCAGTTAAGCGGTCAACCTATAATGAGGAAGTTTTTTAATCTTCACGTAAAATCTACCACGTCGATTGTAAGAGCTGATGTTGAGTGCACGGTTGGCGTGGTGGTTAAAGCGGTCGCCTCGCCGCTTACAACAGCACTGGAGTTTTTTTTTTTATACTACGCCCACGGCGAACGAACCTGATGGTAAGTGGAGTACAGCCCATGGACATCAACAATCGACAAAAGCAGATTATAGATGCGTCGCTGCAGCTGAGGACTACGGTCTTATGCCTCATGTGCCAGTAATTTCAGGGCCTGATCTCACCACCAAACCGGAACACAGTAATGGAAGCACTACTATTTGACGACAGGTTAAAGGTGAGACGGTGGTGCTGCCGCCCTCGAGCTCATTTACAAAAGCTCTACCACCAGTAAAAAAAAGGTTGTGGGTTCGGGTCCCCCATGGAACAAATCTTTCTTGCGAATTACAAGAAAGATTTGTTCTGACTCTGGGTGTGCTCTGTATGTGTGGAATGTATGTTTGTAAACACCCCCGCGACACAGGAGTTATTCCTAGTGTGGAAGTCGTTTAAAAAAAAAATAGAGTTTGCCCACATGTAGCATAGAGGCTAGATTGAAATTATAAGCAATTTTTTTGACGTAACACGCAGGCAGAATTTATAAATGCGAAAGTATCATCATGTGGATGGTTGTTACTCTTTAAAAAAAACTACTTGCTAGCTTAGCTTTTATCGAGCTGAAGTTTGAATCTGAAGCTTGATGAAGCTTGTCTAATTGTAATTCCGTTTGTCCAACGTTAAGATGATAAAACACCTAAATACGCCCACGCTAATATACCTTTGCCTAACCGTGGTCTATTAATATTATTTTATATATCTCAGGTGCTACCTCTTGTATTAAACTTTTCGGTTCACAGCCTTCATCTGCATTTAAAAGACGTGAAAAGTAAAAAGTACACTGACTTGCTAACAGCGCTGCAGGCAATTTTACAACGTTCTAAAAACTTCACTGTTACCCTGTTAGATAAATGCTTACTATAAGCACAGCCTTAGTATGGAACGTCAGGTTTAGTCCATTATATAAATAAGCATGTTATATTTTTCTACGGTTCTAAATTTGTGGGTATTTTACACTTATATAAATAAATAAATTTGGATTTTTTACATTAGATAGAACGCCAGAAGCAATTACTCTATCCAATGGTCCCAATGACAAGGCCAAATACACACATTCTCTCACACAAGCACACCCAGTCTCAGAACAAATCTTTGTAAATCACACAAAGATTTGTCCCATGTGGAGATCGAACCCACAACACCAGTGCAGTGGAGAGCGGCGAGGCGACCGTTTAAAACCACTACACCACACGTGCAGACAATGAGGTATAGTTCTCACGCCGAATGATGATCCCTATGACGTTTCAATTGACAGTTGTACTAGTTATGCGAAACAATTTCGATAAAATACTGTTTTTTTTAGGCAAATGTCATGTCATTCAGCTAGGTCATTCAACATAATAAGCAATATTTAGTTATTTTGAAAAAAAGATTACGCGCATTGATGGACATAAAACACTAGATAAAAAAGTAACAGCCTTATTATATTTTATTTTACTATACTTTAATTTTGACAGCTGACGATTGGCGAAAAGTGGTCGAAAAAACAAAGAAAATTTGCGTACAAGACTGGGATCGAGATGTAGAATACGACAATATCATTGACCAACCGTTAATAATAAACGTCACGGATAGCTGCAGTTCAGACTCAGATTTTGAAGATCCGCTTGACCCTGTATCAGATTCAGCTTGATATAAATAAAATACAAACTCAAAGCATTTGTTTAATTTTTCCAACAAATTATCGATATTTGGTTTATCGATGTGTCCCTTCTCAGTCGATAACAGCTAGACGACGTAACTTTTGCAGCACGTACCATGAACATTTGCATTGAGTTTTTCTCCATTATTTCTGAACATTACGTAATAATTTCTTAATATTCATTTTTATAATTTACAAATGTACACAATTATGATTTTTTCGACTTTTTAATGGACCTCTAAAGGATTTGATGTGACAGGACGTCGGTACAATGTTAAGCGCTAACGAACTGTCATAGGGATCATCATTCGGCGTGAGACGTATAACAACAATTTTATGTCTCGCCCGTGTGGTAGATACACCATTATGACACACATAATATAAATGAGACCTTACTTATAATCACTTAATAGTGATAAGGCCGTCCATTGTGCATACTTAGATAGGACTCGATAAATAATTTTCTATCTATCTGTCTGCACGTGTGGTGTAGTGGTTTAAGCGGTCGCCTCGCCGCTCTCCATTGCACTGGTGTTGTGGGTTCGATCCCCACATGGGACAAATCTTTGTGGAATTCGCAAATATTTGTTCTGAGACTGAGTGTGCTTGAGTGAGTGAATGTGTATAATTGGCCTTGTCATTAGGATCATTGGATAGTGTAATTGCTTCTGGCGTTCTATCTAATGTAAAAAATACAAAATTTATTTATTTATTTTACTCAAAAGTATATCGTCGGCTAGGTTTTGGAAACGTCGAATATAATAATCAGTCGTTTCTTTCATAAAACGTCTGAATATTTATCTTTGGTACTATCCTTGTTTTAAACTCGTCTTTCGTTCACGGATTCATCTGCTGCGTTCACGGATTTAAAAGACGTGAAAAGTGAAAAGTCTACCGGCTTGCTTACTGCGCTGCAGGCATTTCACGACGTTCTAGAAACTTGGCAGTTGAATTTGTAGATATTATTTTAAAATGATTCAATAATAATAATATTTTAATTTACAACTTTAGTTTCATTAATAAGACAATATTTTCTGTCCGGTTTTCTCGATACAGGCTTGGCTAGTGAGAAAACCACAATTATTTTTTAATGTTACTCAGGTCAGTGCTAAAAGCTTGTTAGTTATAAATCTGCATTATAGTTTATTAAGTAGTAAGTATGTAGTATTATTTATTAAGTATTGTTAAAAATCTGTGTTTTGCTTCTGCCTGTAAATAAAATATTTTTCATTTTATTTTCATTTTTCATACTCTTAAACTTGCTCAAAATATTTACTATCGTTATAATAATCCGTTTTATAGTTAGTTCACAGAATATTGTTCACAATATAGACGGAAAGATATCACGTGATAAATAGTTTCTGCATTTCAAAATACCTACTTACATGTCAGCAACAATCCTAAACGCTTTTGCTACAAGACAATATACGTAACGTCATCAGCTCGGCACGGAAGCGTTCGGCGACCTCTCGAATGGACAGCGCGCATGCGGGGAAATTACAGGAAACTCCTGTTACTTCGTGCAGGAAAATATACTTACCGACTGTTTTGTTACTAAACGTAAATGGAAGATAAGTAAATCCAGGGCAATGGGGCTAGTGTCATCAGAACTAAAGGGTTTTATCATAGTAGTTTTATTCAACGTTGTTGTGTTATTGACGACCGGATGGCGGAGTGGGTAGTGTACCTGCCTGCGACGCCGAGGTCGCGGGTTCGATTCCCGCTTAAGACAAATCTTTGTGTGCATGAATATGGGGGTTTGTCTTAGTCTGGGTGTTTCTATGTATAATAAGTATGTATTTACAAAAGAAAAGTATATGTATTAGTATCAGTTATTCTAGTACCCACAGTACAAGCTCTGCTTAGTTTGGGACTAGATGGCGTTGTGTGTAAAGTTGTGAGATATTTATTTATTATTTATTTATTTATTTACCTGCGACGCAGACGAAATCTCGGGTGAAAGTAAGTTTGTTTTATAGCGCCAATGTCGATAAAGCGCGGCTAGAAATAAATAATTTTTATTGTGTTTGATAGTCTAATCTAACTGTCAATTAAAGTTTTTAGATATTTAACACTACGTTACACTCCACGGAAGTGGAGCAGTGCGGGAGCACGAACTACTTTATATATCAAATTCCAGAAAGACATCGCGGACAAAGAAGTATTTCAAAACAACATTTTATTAAAACAGATTAGTTTCATATTTCGAATTGAATACTAAGATAAAGAAACTGTACTAACAGTTAGCAAGATCTTAAACTAGGAAGTAAAGCAGATCCCAGCGCGTGCTTGTTCAGTGAGCTTTAAAGTTATAACTCGCTTTTCCCTCTTTGCTCGTAATCTGCTGATTCTGGTTATGGATTATAAGAGACTTGACTATTAGCTAGGTATTTTGTTAAATGCTTAATTTTTTTTTACAATTTTGACTGATATACGAAAAATCTAACAACTACTTATTAATTTATAATAACTTTTAAATTTTCGCGCCGCATATTTATTGTTATTATTTGAAACGGGAATTGACGGAAATAAAATTGCAACTTTGTCAAGAACTTCAAAAAAAGGAAGATTTCAATTCGATAGTTTTATTTTGTTTTTTTTTATGTTTTTACACGATTACTCGAAGACGCCTGGACCGATTTGAGAACTTGTCCTTTCTGAAGGACGCCATTTTTCTGGTTCTAATAATAATATGTCTGCCGCGGTCGACCTCTTCCAGGAGTTACAGCCTCATCTGCGTTGTATATCTATTTCATTTATAATAAAATAATAATAAGTAAACATCTCACAACTTACACATAACGCCATCTAGTCCCAAACTAAGCAGAGCTTGTAATATGGGTACTAGAATAACTGATACCAATACATATAATGTAAATACATACTTATTACACATAAAAACACCCAGACTAAGGCAAACCCACATGTTCATGTACACAAAATTGTCTTAAGCGAGTATCGATCCCGCGTCCTCGGCGTTTCAAGCAGGTACACTACCCACTCCGCCATCCGGTCGTCATTTATCGACTTTCATCCATTCTTTCAACATCACCAAACCATCTAAGCATACCTTTCTCAATCCAATTAACCGAAAATAAACTTCATAAATACTTATGATACTAAATGTCAAAACAAGGCAATAGGTTCATGCCGTTGGTACCGTAGGTCATCGAACTTATTGATTTGAACCGTCAATTTTCCGCAGCTGAAATCGTAGCTAAAACGATGCTGAAAGTGCTAAAACGTAAGAGCAACCTAACATTGTGTATAAATGCAGAAGTTACTGTCTGCTGCCTCCCTCTTTGGTCTAGTGGTAAGCGTATACAGTCTCTTTCCGTGAGGTATAGGGTTCGATTCCCTGACCTAGATTACAGGGAAATCTGACCTAAATTCTAGATTTTATATCTTACCGAAGATCTGACCTAGATTTTCAGCAGGGATTTTTCCATTAGGCAATTCTCGATTCGGAGTAATTATGCCCGGGGGATGGCGATAGACTACCTTATCCTTTAAATTCTATCCTCATTATTTTCAAATTCATCCCGAATTTTATTTGAAGACTACTTATTAGTATTTTTATTTTATTTTATTTATTTATTGTGGTACAAGAAACAAACAGTATTATAATTAAGAACAATTACAAATACATACATAATTATCACTGTTACCAATAAAGTATATAATAATAAATAAAAATTATTAGAAACTATTTCTCTATTTAATAGCATTTGTCTATTTGATATTAAATTAGTGGCTACGTAGGCCATACGGCACATCTAAATTAGTTACCTAGTACAGTATCGAGTAAATACCAGTTCCGACCGTATCGATTCGGTGTAACCTGACCTCAACGCTGAGATAATGATGTCCCTATAACCTTTGTAACAACCTGTTATTTACTACTTCATTTGTACTAGTTTGGTATCTAATTGGGATATCTCTGGGATTCAATTCAGCTCTAATAAAATGTGAAGGTGGTAAACAGAGTGCACGGTTGGCGTAGTGGTTAAAGTGGTCGCCTCGCCGCTTTCAACTGCGCTGGTGTTGTGGGTTCGATCTCCACACGGGACAAATCTTTGTGTGATCTGCAAAGATCTGTTCTGACTCTGGGTGTAGTCTGTGTGTGTGTGAAATGTATATTTGTGAACACCCCCGCGCCGAAGGAGTAGTTCACATTTATCAAATACCTAGTCTAGTACCTATACGATGTTGCTATAAGTAAGCAGTCACAAGTTCCGAACCACCTCGGGGTGCAGTGTACCCACTGGCGTGCGCGATCCTTAGGCGGGAGAGCAACGCGAGCGCCGCGTGCACGCCGCGTCAGCGTCGCGTATCGCTGCCGTGGGGTGCATGAAAGGAGCCTCCCCGAGTGACGTACACAACAATTCCCTACGTCCGGCGCACCCTGGGCAATTCGTGAGTACGTAAAAGCGAATTGGATAATCCTTTCACCAAGATGGCAAGTCAAACCTTGACCACCTTACTGACTGTCCAAAATGCCCTACCACCTGCACAAGAGAGGCGCTCATGAACGCCGACGGGAGCGCCATAACAGTGGCCACTTATTGGACCAATAAAATTTGACTCAGCCATCGACACGACGAAGAAGAATTGCTGCCGTGCGGCGTGCGTGCAGCGAGCTCGCGGCCGCGGCGTACCGCTAATGTGGGCTCATCCTTACTTCAATACAGTTAGATAAATGTTGCTCTGACCTTTGAAACAGCGCCTGTAATTAGCAATGAATTATTGTCTCTAATTGTATTATCTATTTTAATTACTACAACTATAGTATATGAAAGCTTTCGAATGCAATTTACCCAAAAGCACACGTCAATTCAATGTAATAAAAACTTAATTGTATAATTATATGATAATTAAATATTGTTTTATTTTTATGAACTCCGTTAAGCTCTTTATTTTAGGCATCTTATTAGCCTAAATTAATGCATGTTGTGAAAGTTGATGTTGTAATTGAACAAAATAAATTTCAGCAACAATTTCACCGTAGGATAAACAGGTAATTTTACAATATACTACCAGAGCTAGATAACCTAACTGCAAGATATTTATCTCCCGTAGACATAATAATTTACAGACACGGTCTCAATCAATCTCCGCTTACTTTTTCTCAGGGTTAAAAAGTAGGGTCAACCAAATACACTGCGCTATTCACATGTTAAGTACCTTGACAGCACTGGCATCTGACATTAAATTGTCCTGCGTTTATTGGATAGTATTGCCCTGCACTCCCTAAAACGAGTAATTAATTCATAACGCCAGTAGAAGCTCGCAGTGAACCTAATTGTTGATTTATAAACGTTTTGAAACCACATTGTGAACAATACGCCACTGCTTACCATTACCGTCGGAATGTAGTCTAAACTTATGTTATTCTACCAACTAAGTATTTCTTCCACAAAATGTCTTATTATCTTTACAGCTTTGTAATAGAGGTGATTTTTCTATAGAGGGCAAATTAAATTGGTTTTCGTCGCCGCAAATGTAACTTTGTCCTGTCGAAACACTTACTTCAGAACATTGAAATGATGTAACGACTTTATGACGTTGTATTAAGGACGGTTTTTGTTTGTTTGCAGGTCTGCCTATGGTGGTACTGTCAGCTTCGTGGTGGCCACTGATGGGATGAGTCACTATCGCCGTGCATTCTTGGGACGTATCCGTTTCTAAGTTATTTTTTATTTCGTTTACATTTGAAGTTGTGTCGACGAGTTTAATAGGTCATCGTGCTATCTTTATTCCTCTTTAAGTATTCTTTTCGATTACTTTAGTTGCTTTTGGTCGTATTTCTTCATGTATACTTGGTTAAAAGTATGTAATAGTTGAATCATTTATTTTGCAAGAATGTAGTACAAATACAGGTGTTAAAAAATGGTTCAATACATTCTACCATAACAATGCAGTGTGCAAAAAAATAAAAATATAAGGAGTCATGCAGTAGAATATATGGAGTCATGCAGTAGAATATATGGAGTCATGCAGTAGAAGTTGCAAATTACTAGTAGCTCTATCATTTATTTACCTATCTTATTAATATTTTTGTTATTGTTTCAGGATGTGCTCCTTTTTTACATATACATACATACATACACATACATACATAAATAACAATTCGCCTATATTACTCATAAGGGTGTGGCAGAGGTGCACAACACTCACACTTCACCTGTTATGTTTATATCCAACGGTATAGGGGTGATATCGGGCACAATTCCTACTAGGTGCAGCTGTTCTGAAAATACTGACGGAAAGTTCACAAATAAGACTTCGGCCGACCCGGGAATGGAAACCGAGACCTCGCGGTCTTCTTCTTCTTCTTCTTCGTCGTGTCGATGGCTTAGTCACATATCATTTTGCCTTGCCATCGTGGTGAAAGGATTAGCCAATTCGCTTTGGAGACTCGCGAATTGCCCAGGGTGCGCCGGACGTAGGGGATCGTTGTTGTGTACGTCACTCGAGGAGGCTCCTTCCATGCAACCTCGCGGTGAGAGAAGCATATGCAAACCACTAGGCCATCGAGGCAGGCAGTGCTCTTTTTGTGATCGAATATAAGACTAATCAATCGCAAACGTATTATTATAATAATTTTCGACTGAATGGAGAAATTGTAAGGCTTACACTAGTTATTGTGTAAGTACTAATACCAGATCATAGAAAATACACAATGTACCAGAGGGATTATTAAATAAATAGCAAAAGAAGAAACCTTCTATAAGTCTATTGAAAAGATATTAATTTAATTAATTTTAAGTATAGCAGCTATAGCCGAGTGTGAGACTGTAGGACTACTAGGTCTCGGGTTCGAATCCACGGCACACACATCTGTCAATAAATCGTTAAGATTCGTCTTTTCGAAGATATGTGTGTATTTGTCATATATATTATCGCTCGCTAACGGTGAGGAAACATCAACATCTTGAGGAAACCTATATGCCAAAGAGTGCCTAAAAAGTGCTCGAGGGCGTGTGAAGCCCACCAATCCGCACTACGCCAGCGTGGTGGACTATGACCTAACCCTTCATGATGAGAAGAGGCCCAAGCCTAGCAGTGGGACAAGTATTAGATACAGGACTAAACCTAAAAAAATTAAAAAATAAAAAATAATTTGGATTTTTTACATTAGATAGAACGCCAGAAGCATTACACTATCCAATGGTCCCAATGACAAGGCCAAATACACGCATTCACTCACACAAGCACACCCAAATACAGTTTCTAAAAATTTTGTCTGTCTGTCTGTCTGTTTGTATCGGCTAAAATTTGATAAAATTAGGTAATTGACTGCAAGCGGCGTAACATAAGCTACTTTTTATTGATGTACCTACCACGCAGACGAAACCGCGGGCGAAAGTTAATTAGTTTGTTTGTTAGCGCTAATCTCGGGAACTAATGATCAGATTTTAATAATTATTTTTTTGTTTGATAGTCTAATAATCAATTAAAGTTTTTTGATATTTAACATTACGCTTAACTCCATGGAAGTGGGACAGTAACGTTTAACGGCGGGTGAAATATTTGTACGTTTACTATTTACTTACGTTTGTAAGTAAACAGTAGATAGTAATATCACTAGTACGGTTCTATATTGTGTGAAACATCTATGTGTGCCTGAGTTACCTGGCACTTCGATTCACTGTAATACTGCATGCAATTCTGTGAAGTTTATGTCAACTGTGTTCGAAGCTAAATGCCGTGGCATTCTCCGTTTAACAATCGTTTTACTACTAAGTACATATAGCAACCCTGTATCTAATACATGTCTCACTGCTCGGGCCTCTACTCATGATGAAAAGGGTTATGCCATAGTCCACCACGCTGGCCAAGTGCGGATTGGTAGACTTCACACATCCTCGAGCACTTTTTAGGCACTCTCAGGCATGCAGGTTTCCTTACGATGTTTTCCTTCAGCGTTACTACTAAGTATTTATTTTAATTTTATTTTTAGATTTACTACATAAGATAGAACGCAATAACACTATCCAATGGTCCCAATGACAAGGCCAAATACACACATTCACTCACACAAGCACACTCAGTCTCAGAACAAATCTGTGAAAAGCACACAAAGATTTGTCCCATGTGGGAATCGAATTATTACAATATTGTATGGTAAAGTGGAAAGTAGAAACTATTTGTAGGGACACAGTGCAACCGGCGCATAAGTATTTAAGTGGATCCTTATGTTTAGTCGCCCGGTTCGCCAGTCGCCTTCCCGTATCGCTAGAGATAGGTCGTAGTTAAGGTATAATTATGTAGTCAATAAGTTAATTATATATATGTCCCTGGTACCAGTTAATTAAAACATTTAGTATAGTGACCTATCGTTTCAATATTATCTACAATCATACAACATCAATTCCATACAACATGAAGCACCCCACACTATTAATGTATGTTTTGATAAACACAGTAACATCGCGCCCTGATAGGTAAAGGAGCAGTATTCAAACACCCACATTTCTCCAGTAAAGGTCCCATGTACACAGGACAAAGCCTATTTACAATTTTGGGTCCCATTAAAACCCATAATGTTTCAAAGCAATATTGATTTTCAATTAAATGTAGAGATAGACACTAGCTTTCTTCTTATTGAATATTACATAAGACATATTACAAATTATTCTAAGAAACAGTAAGAACAGTCACGAAATGACGTAACATACAGTTGATAAATTTAGGGACCTGGCAAGAGGCAACCGAAGCTGTTAAAGCGATTGCCCGGTGTGCAGAATGTTGCTAGTCAAATCTTGCCGGTCCCATATAACTATTAACACGTTTATATTAACTTCACCTGTATGTATGTATGTATATGTATGTATGTAACCATTGGACTCGATTTTGACCCACTTTAAACGGACAGATTTCATTAAAATTGTCAAAATTCGATGACAATGCAATAATTCGATAAAAAAATAAAAAAAAAATAAAAAATAAAATAAAAAGAAACGCTCTTATAAATAAACCAAACCAAAAAGTAGAAAATAAATAATAGTTTAAAAAACTAAAAAACACGCTTTTAAAGTACTTCTACTAAAAAGTGAAAAATAATTCCTTATAATAAGCTGAAAAAAGCGTGGGTTGCTCGATAGACGAAAAATATGGCACAGAGCGCTCCACGCTTTTTCACAATAATACTAGTATATTTTGTTCATTACCATTTTCAGCTTATATTAGGAATTATTTTTCACTTTTTAGTTAGAAGTATTTTAAAAGCGTGTTTTTTAGTTTTTTAAACTATTTTTTTTTCTTTCAACTGTTCTTAGTAAAGACACCTACTTACTAAAAGAGATCTTAAGTCATGGCGGCGTTCTTATAATTTATTCACCGTTCGTGTAGGCAAGCCTGATAGTGGTATAACAAACACGGATGACGGTTATCTCACCAGAGGGCGGGACGATCGCGTCCTATGAATGAAGGAGTACAACCTCCATGCACCGTACAATGTACAACCTTCAATGAATAAAGCTTTTATCTATTATATTGAATAGATGTAAAATAGTTTATTTGTAGGCTCTGGCTCGCACTAATGAATCTGTTACGGTGACTGTGATAAATTGAAAAAATAAAAATAATAACTATCACCTTTGCAGGTAGTTTATTTTGTCAATCTGGTTTTTGGCAAGCATTTTGCAGTTGGTCACAATAAAACCTTACCTAACCTACTTATAAGACCAAAAGTTAAATACCTCTTTCGATTCGACGTTGAGTTACGTTATTTTTAAAATGTATAAGAAGATCGGTATTGTGGTTAAAAATGCACAAATGTGATTAATTTATTACTTTCACCACGCCTTTTGGTAATTATTAATAATTTTCAATTTACCACATTCATCGTACCAAATCCAGCAATCCGATTCTAAAAATCTGTACACTGATAGAAAGTCAAATTCTTTCCAGGTGATATAAGCTTATATACCTACATATATCTAATCTACCATATATGGGCGAAACTAGTAGGTAGGTTTACCAGAAATTACAGGTGTATGAGGCATAGTATCATAGTCATCTGGGATAGCGACGGAACTACAATATTTTGCATATTAATAATACTGTTTACTATCTGTACTGCCGACTTACCAATGTTACTATCAGGTGGACTTTATTCCTGTTCGCTGCATTAGTCATACAACATAATAAAATGTTATGGATGCGACATAGCGTAGCGACATATTGAAACTCTTTCTCTCTCAATTCTTGACATGTCAGTGTTGATTCCCACCTATTATATATTTTTTTATGATAAAACAAACGCTAACAAACGTTATATTACCAATAGGGAGACGAATAGACAAAATGTTCGTCATCCTTTATATTATTGGTCAATACGTTTAATTCTTACTATTGCCGGCGGCAAAAAGTCTGGTTGTCACATACGTCTAAAATGGGTGCGGTCTATTTGGTAGAAACTTGATACTCCGAAACCTATTTGGGATAACTGACTTCGCAGAAACTTCTTTAGTCGATCATTTATTAGGCATAAAAAATATTTGACATAAATATTTTTAGGCATAATGTGCTTATGACCGAATTTAGAATGGCATACATTTAAGATAGTAGAATTTTTATTGGCATATTTACCTTTGGCATAGGTAAAATTTTGTATAATTTCATTTAGCATAACGTTCATTTAGAGTACAGATTATTTGGCATAATTTGACTATGCATACTATGAAGATCATAGAATTTCAATTAGAATAATATAGATTGGGTTACTTTCTTCTTTAAAAATGCGTAGGTTAGGTTAGGTTAGAACTGTGACCTCTTATGCACGAGCCGAGCGAGCGAAGCGAGCGTGCCGCGGCAGCGGGCGGCGAGTGCCAGAAATGAACATGCTCTCATGGGCAAGGATATAAAAACCAAATAATTATTATTAAATCAACTTTTATTTATTACAATTACTATAAAAAAAACAATTAAATTAATCAGAAAACAAAATTAAACTAATCTTATATTAGCTCCTATTGCTTTAAGGTACCCAACTTCAGTGTAGTCCGACTGATTATTTATAATATTTTGAAGACGATTTGTTTTATTTAATGTTATTTATGCGAAATGATGGTTCTACTTTTAAATAGTTATGGATAAGAAATATATGCCAAAAGATGAATCTGGTTTTGAACTTTCTGCGATGTGATGATTATACATTGTGATTATTATGGATATCAAAATTATGCGTACAGATGATTCTGACTTACAGAATTATGGGTTCCAATGTATGCTAAATGAGTTTATGACAAACGATATTCTGCGAAAAGAGGTTTATGCTATTAGTTGTAATGCAATATAAAATTATTACTTAAAAAGTTCTACTATAATAGGTGTACCCGTCTAAAATCCGTGTTTTCAATAAATGCCCATTTATCGCATCCACTCAGTATATTACGGGCCAATCGCATCGTATGAATGGAGGAGAGAAACCTCATTGTGATACAGCCTTCAATAGATCAAACTGTTATCGTGATCTTGGCACACGGATTCTTCAACGAGCTGTAAGGCCTCTAAGTGTCTTTAAGCTCTTTGGAAACGCTAACTTTATTTTTATTAAATCTGACGTCAGTTCGTAACATTATTTAAATTATGAAATACTTATACTACTACTACTAATATTACTACTAATATTATATTAACAATCTTGGGTGTTACTCACGTAATGTCACACTCACAGGCATCTTCAAGAGAGTGATAGGTACATGTGCATTCTTAACATGACCGAACTATAGTCTTATTTCAAAACGGATGGTTAATAAAATATTATAAATATAAATTATATTGTTAAAATATTAGTAAATTAGTTGTAAAAAGTGTTAAAAACATAGGCAAAGCATTAACAATCTTGACGCGATTATAGAACTCAATCTTAAATGTATGTAAATGCCAAGAGTTCTTGCAACTAATTTTGATTTAAATCCTGTAATTTGTATGAAGTGCTTTAAAGTGTCTCAAATTGTAATTATTATTCAAATGAAATTCATCTTCCTCTGAAGACGGAGCCAAACATATAGATTTATATTTTTGACGACAGATTTTGAAATCAAGGCGAATCTTGTTGAAATTAGGTAAGTTTAATAAATTGAGAAGACTGCTATTACTGCTGACGGAATTCTTGACGTAAATTCACAATAGCAGCACCGGTGGAAAGTGATAGGCTCACCTCCTATCCAATGAGACAAAAGCATAAAAGGCAAAAGGTGAAGTGTGGTTGCTGTACACCTCTGCCACACCCTTCTGGGCAATATAGGCGTGACGTTATGTTTAAATGATTAGTAATTTAATCTAGTTTAGTTCTAAACTAACTTTAACTTTAACTACAGATGAATATTAGACCTTTCTGCTTCTTCGTGATAATCGCAGTCAGCAAAAGTTTACTGGAATGGCTAATTGCGAGTTTTTCAAATTGGTAGATACGTATTACTTTGGACTTTCAGGGAGGTGCATCATCTGCCGATATTTGCAAAGTGTCTTCTGCTGGTATGTGTGTGACTGTGTGACTAGAAGACACCTTTTTTAATTTCGGTGGGGGCACTCTCATCCGGCATGTGCATTATTACTAGAAAGTAATTATATTAGTAGATATCATTATGTATTGTAGAGATGCATGCCATTTCCATTTACCATCAGATGGACACAGAATACCAACATTCGTGTTCAACTAATTTCCAAAAAAAATGCCTAAGTAGAGTTCATATTTCGAATTATGTCGCCTTTAAAATTTTGATCCTATATTAATGCTCGATGTAACATTTTAACATGGCAACATCGTACATACGTACACATCTACTTAACATGCGCATATGGCACAACACTGACCTCTTTCTTCAAATTACAGACATTAACAATCCGAGTGCAAGACTCATAGTTAACAGGTGGCCAGTGCTAGCTAAACGGTTTTAAAACAACCGATTACCTATCACAGCAATCCAACTTTGTTATAATCAAATTATATATCTACAAAGAAAATTGTACTTTATTGTATTTTAGTAAGAATGATTTTTGTTCGTAACCGCGACCCTAGTAAAATAACAGGGAGCCCTATTGTTGCTTACGCAAAGATGTAATCTCTTATTTTATTATTACCTGACTGGAAAGGGACACAGAAGACCCTATAATAAATATTAGACCTTATCTCTCTCAGAATAAAGTACATTGTACGTCGCCCTCGTTTTAATTACATGAGGTTAGCTTTAAATACTTAAACATTGTAAAGCAGTCCATACCGTGACATGTCAATTTTTCTCGGATTCAGTATAAATTCTGTGAAATATTGCAACTGGCGACACTATTGATGGCAGAGATAATAAAAATGAAATTATTTCGACGGATATTGACAGAGGGCGATAATTTTTTTTTTTGTTTATGTATGTCATTTATTTTATGGCACGTTTGTTAAATTGCCACGTTTCCGTTTCGTTACATTAATGTATACATTATGTCATAAATTATTTAACGTAATAGGTTGTTTATATACCTTGTTCGCGATGAACTCTAAATCTTTTTCTTTAGACTACAATTAAAAGAATTGCGGGAACACCAGGAGATTTACAAAACAGTTTGGGGGCTCAAACGAGGAGAATTTGTAAAAGTTAAAATAACTTGCATAATATAGAATTATGGAAGTACTTCTAGTGACGCATACTGATCTTTTAAGCTCACTTATTTCTGAATATCGCAATTCTTAATTGATTTGATGAATTAAAACTTATCGATTAAAAGTGCATTATTTTATACTTGTGATGTTTTTTTATGAGAAAAATGTGATTTGTACGGAAGTTTAAAAATTTTTAAATGCTACTTTTGTTAGCTAAAAATAATTTAATTAGATATTAACATACCGATACCCATCAATGAAGCAAAGGATTTTTTTTTATTGAATGCGAATATATTATTATTATTTTATAATAAATATACAAAAATCTTTTGGAATCTTTAATGTCGTATTAAGCCTTCTGCCTTCTCTACACAGAAAATATTGCATTTCTAGAGAAAGTGATTTCTAAACCGCATAAGTATTAAGTTAGACCTTTTTCTTTATTTCTTGTGTTGCGATACCTTACAATCAAAGTAAAAGTAACCTATTATAATATATAAATGTACCTGTATAAAGTATATCTATCCATCTATAGCTAAAAGAACCGCAGATATTTTATTAATATACGGGATGATTTTAAAGATGTCCGACGATTATTTTGTAACTATGAAAGACATAAAAAACTGTTATCAAAAGTACGTTACATAATGAATAAAACTGCATCAGTTACCTTTTTTAAATAAACCGGGAAATAGGCCATTTTTTACCTGAAATATTTCTGATAGGCACGGAATAATCGGACAGTTTGACACACATAACGACAGTATAAACACATTTAGGCGATTTTAGGTTTAAAATATTTGTATATTATTAGTTGCTTATAGTCTTTATAAATAGTTAGTTACTTTGTTTTCGATAGGTTAGTGTAACATGTATTCCTAATTTACTCACGGGTAAGTACATTCCCACAAGATGGCCAGCCTTTTCGTTTTCATATTATCATTTTATTTCAGAAAGTGTGAACGCCCAAGAGGGTAATTTGCCGCCTCTCCAATGAAAAATACACCGATCCAAACGCAGGGGCTATAAAAAGCTGCTAAAATGCCAATGTCAAAGTTCACGAACATTGTAAGGCCCTTAGTACATAATAAATAGATACCGTATTCAACAACATGTAAGTTATATCATAGAACTGGCTTTATGAAGTATAATAATGAAAAAAGGTTGGACTAATAATAGAACTATTTTATGAACGTGTGATGCCGCGTTGCGGACGGCTAACGCCATCTAGTTTTCAATGACGTAAGTGTTTTAATAATGCTTTATTCTGTTCGATTTAATAAAAAGGCTGGGTGTGACATGGCGACATTTATTGAAACCACTGATTCTATGCATAGACAGTATTCATGGCCACAGGTATTTTATTTTTAATATTTTTTTCGAGCAAATTTCATGATCGCAATGTTCACTTTGTTTGGGAAACGTGTTTTTTTCCTTTTAAAATATTGGAACTGGTGAAAATTTTCACTATTTCTGGATATGTCCCGGATATTAGGAACTTTTTGGACAGATGAAAAGTCAAGCTTGTATAATTAATTTATAGAATTAAACACTACTAAACTATCCGAAACCTTATACAAAGGCTCTCATTTATTAAGAACTTGGTAAAATTTGGTTTTTGAATATCTTAAATATAAATTCTAAATGTTTTTTTTTTTGCAGAACACACATAAGTACTTTTGAATAAAAAAAATATAACATAAAAAGCTATTTATTAAAACAATTTACATTAGTAAACTAAGCACTTTCATTCGATACCACAATATCATTCCACAAACAGCACATAATCAAACAAATTAGTTGACTAAAACCTTTACAAGATATTTCTACGAAGCCGTGTTGCGGTACAACTCATCGCCCGACCGGTTGACCGACAAGTTGGCCAACAAGTCGCCGCTTCATTTTCTCAACAGGCGACGCGACGTGAACATCGCTGAAACACGGCACAAAATGTATTGTCATTGGACTAAAACGTGTTGGTTTTTTATGATGCGAACGTTGAGAAGATTTACGACAAATTATCTTGTAATCTTTTGTGGAATCGGTTTTGAATGTTTTTTGTCACGGGATATTATGAAAAATAATTATATATATTTTTTTTTTCAGAAATCTTATTTGTCATAGAGTGTAGTGCCTTATACAGTCTGTCCCCCGGACATGCCACATGTAGGGAAAGTATTATAAATATTATTATATCTATTGATTTATCTATCAGAAGAAATTATTTTATTTAAAAAAAATAGCATTCAAAGATTTTTGAAAATATGCGTACTTAACTGGGAATCGAACTAGCTTAAATCCGAATAAATAGCATACTGATTTTTTATGACAGCGGTCAAAGAAAACAGCGTCAAAAATTAAGATCAAATCAATGTAACAAATGTGGTAGGTGAAATGCAAAAAAAACATGAATTCAAAGAATTTGTGAAAAGCAGTCAAAATGTCTATGTAAATTAGTAAAAGACAAAGACCTTTTTGGTCGCACCCTCCAATAGCTACATGTGATACGTCATTGGATATGTATTTAGCTAAACAAAAATAAAAAACAAAAATATGCGTTCTCAGAAACTAGTAACAGCTTACCCACTTAAACCTTACTGTCTCGCTCAAAACGTACTAACATTTACAGTTACAGCTATCCAACAATATATCACATGTTTTTTTACCACATTGCATGTTCGGGCCAGATTCCATACATAAATCCTCTATCATTTTTGTCGAAATATATGCTAAAATACCATTTTTAAAATTTATCTCAGCTTATTATTAAATATTATCTACTTTAATTTTTAATTAAGGTCTTCAACAATAACTTTGGTTAATCCAATAGTTGGGCTACTTACCAACACATGGGTACTCATTCATTTAAACTAAACAAATCTTATGGTCTCCCATTCATTCAAATATCCATGTTTGTTAGAGAGATTTAATTCTTATGATCGACGCTATCGATTAATATTATAAAAGTACACAATGTATTTTCTTTTCAAATTCGATCTGGTTCAATTCTACGGAGAAGCAAATTTTCAAAAATATTTTAACTTAATTTAAATTGTTCTTTAAAATGTAAAAAAGTTTTCTATCAATAAAATCTTCTATCGACCATGTGACGGAGTGAACCGAAAATGTTTTCAAAATTGCGTTTTTAAACTTACAGAAGACCGACGATAATGATCCTACAGTTTCGGAGCCATAATAAAAATACTCAAAAAGGCAAGTTCTAATAGTTTTTTTTTCTAGGCTGGCACCCCTTTACCTAGTAGCTACTATAACTAATTAATGTTTGCTTTATAAAAACTGAAGGCTTTTCTAATTACTTTACGTCTGTGTAAATGTATTTTCATTTGTGAAATATGACGCGCTTTAGCTCTTGTTATTAGCAACCTGCTTTTGTTCTCTTATGACAAGACTGCCGAGACAATAACATAAATTAAAAAGTTGGAAAATATTCTATGTGATTTAATTAAACCGCATTTGAAACTATTTATGACAAAATGTTGATGTATTGTAAGGAAACCAATTATTTATTTGTTTTAAATTGATTACATAATTAAAATAAAATGATTTAGGACTTAATACTTAATAAAATGCATCTTCATATTTACCCCATAAATGCCAGTAATTAATTGCAAATTTTTTACTGTCATTAAAGGAGCCTCCCCGAGTGACGTACACAACGATTCCCTACGTCCGACGCACCCTGGACAATTCGCGAGTTTTTCAAAGCGAATAGGCTAATCCTTTCACCACGATCGCAAGTCAAAATTAAATTTGACTCAGCCATCGACACGACGAAGAAAACTATACAGGGTGTCCCATATTTAATGGATAATCCTTTACCTGCAGATTGGGGGCATCACGCCTGATAGGAAAATGCAAAATTTGTAGAAGAAAAGTATCACGAATTTTTAAATATCGAACATTTTCGATTTTTTCACAAATTAACCACTTTCGTCCACTCTTCTTGATGCCATGTTCGTAAATCTTAGAATTTTTCAAGTCTGTTTTTGGAATTCAATTCTTGAATAGATGTACTATCAAATTTACAATCTCATTATTGTACAATTATTTCATTTAAAAAACTACAAAGATTAATAAAAAAAAAAATTACATGACATTATTTTTTACAAAAAGTTTGAACCCTTATGGTGTAAAAAAAATGTATGGAGACATGTGTGCCCATCACGGAAAGATTTTGTGATATTACACAGCACAATATCATAAAATCTTTTAGAGAAAACTGAAAATTTCGCATCCGCAAATTTCGAAATTTTGCGCTCCTTTTTTAAAGAACACATTTGAGTGTCAGTGTTTTTTTTTCGTAACCAGAGAGAAGTTATGAGCAAAATTAAAAAAAATATTGTTTAATTACTTTCAGTATTTTGATCTTAATCGATACTTTCATAGATAGGTATTATAAGATTTATAATCGCTGTCAATCGTTCCAAATACTGTTTTTTGTAAAAGTTATGCTTGTTCGTAATTATTCAATTTAGTTTAATACGCTTAAGTAACTATATTATCAACTAGGATATCATTTTGGTAGAAAGTGATTTAAAAAAAATCGGACCATGGTCATAATTTCTCACATTATTTTTTTAAATAAAAAAAAATATAAAATATTTTATACCATTTTAGAATCACAATGAAACTGGCATATTTTTTCCATGATGGGCACACATGTCTCCATACATTTTTTTTACACCATAAGGATTCAAACTTTTTGTAAAAAATAATGTCATGTAATTTTTTTTTTTATTAATCTTTGTAGTTTTTTAAATGAAATAATTGTACAATAATGAGATTGTAAATTTGATAGTACATCTATTCAAGAATTGAATTCCAAAAACAGACTTGAAAAATTCTAAGATTTACGAACATGGCATCAAGAAGAGTGGACGAAAGTGGTTAATTTGTGAAAAAATCGAAAATGTTCGATATTTAAAAATTCGTGATACTTTTCTTCTACAACTTTTGCATTTTCCTATCAGGCGTGATGCCCCCAATCTGTAGGTAAAGGATTATCCATTAAATATGGGACACCCTGTATAATGCATAGCGACTCTGGTTTCGCTCCGGATACTATGTAATACTATAATATGCAGGTTATTTACATAAAAAACTTCGTTATGAATCATTCTATATAATCCGTTATATATAATATTCGTTGCGTAGTTTTAAAGATCTAAGCATACTTTGAACAGACAGACAGACAGACAAAGCGGTCAAGAAGTGACATTTTTATACTATCACTACATAGTATAAAATAAAGTCGCCTTTTCTGTCCCTATGTGCGCTTAAATCTTTAAAACTACGCAACTGATTTTGATGCGGTTTTTTCCAATAGATAGAGTGATTTAAGAGGAAGGTTTTTATGTATAATACATGCATAATTATTATAGTAGAGAAAAGCCGAGAAATTTAAAGATTTGCAATGTGATGTCGTAACAAACATATTTTTCTGCGCTTACATTGCAAACGCTGGCTTAAGGTTATTACGAGATAGATCAAATTTATGTACTACGGAATTGTATATCTTAAAAAGATAAATAAAAAAATCCGCAACAGCATATGTTTATCTCCTAAGGATAACCCAGAGTAACCATTTTTATCTTTTACATATCACAAAAAAAATATGGGTTATTTACCAAGCTATTTTAAACGATACAGTATCATTCCTTATCCAATTAAACACATTAGATACGTTGTACATTTCATGTAGATCAAAATTGCCCTTTACAGCATGTTATTTAAATGAATATTTTCGAAGATATTACAGATTTAAAAATTGCGGGACGTAGCGTTTGCGGCGGTATCGGCCGGTCGGGGCGGCGGGAGCGAGCCTGTTCAGAGGGACAGAGAATCGTCAGTAGTGCGTTAGGCTCGACTCAGTCAGCTTCGGGATAGATATAGAGCTGAGAAATGTAAAAAGTAAATAAGTAAAAATGTTGTGTATATTCCAAAGATAGCAGGAAATCTTCATGGTATAGAGAAAGGGGGAATTGTTTTACTCCAAATTTAACGCGTGCGGGCCACGGGCAGTAATGAATAAATCAAACTACTGGATCGATTTTAATCATTTTTTCAGTGAGTGACATAGGCTGTAATATATTATATACCCGTGCGAATCCGGAGCGGGCCGCTGTGTTTTTATATACAACGTTCACAGATTTTCTGTAGTGTATTTAGTATCAGCATTGTACCCGTGCGAAGCCGGGGCGGGTCGCTAGTGTAGTATAAATCATGGTGATATTGTTATAGACATACCATTAAACATAAACTTTATTAAAAATGTTGTAATTTTTTTTACTTTTCATTACATGATCTTATAGTAAGATACACATATTATAAGCGTAAGTAGGTAGGTACGCCATATTTTCAGCCCGAATAAGGATCCCGAAGGTTAAAGCGGTCGCCGTGCCGCTTCCAACTACGCTGATGTTGTGGGTTCGATCCCCACATAGGACAAGTCTTTGAGTGATTCGCAAATATTTGTTCTGACTCTGGGTGTGCTTTGTGTGTGTGAAATGTATGTTTGTGAACACCCCCGCGACACAGGAGTTATTCCTAGTGCGGGCGTCGTTTAAAAAAAAATAAAAAAAAATTGTAAAACCTAAATTTAAAATTTAATTAAATTAAATTATCTTTATCATTAAAATTAATTACATTATCTATTTCATTAACTGCCTCGTAGCGGTTCGCGTATCGGCCGGATCTCACCGCGAGATCTCGGGGTCGATTATCGGGTCGGGCAAAAATGTAATTTAGGATTTGACGACCGGATGGCGGAGTGGGTAGTGTACCTGCCTGCGACGCCGAGGTCGTGGGTTCGATTCCCGCTTATGACAAATCTTTGTGTGCATGAACATGGGGGTTTGTCTTAGTCTGGTTGTTTCTATGTATAATATGTATGTATTTACAAAAAGAAAAAGTATATATTGTATTACTATCAGTTATTCTAGTACCCATAGTACAAGCTCTGCTAAGTTTGGGACTAGATGGCGTTGTCTGTGAGTTGTGAAATATTTATTTAATATTTATTTATTTATTTTCTTTAGGAAATCCTCAATCCTCCGGCGGTGAATAGCAAAGCTAGGCTCACCTCCTATCACATGGGACCTCAACGTAATTGGCGAAATGTAGGTGCCATACACCTCTATCATATCCACCTGGGAAAACAAGGCGTTGCTATGTTATTATATGTTTCTATTACATTAAAACGTATCTCTGATTTGACCGGATTTATACGTATAAGAGAATGGGAGCCTAGCAGAAAATAATTGTCCGATTATCCGGATGAAATAAATAAGTTAGCGTTTGCATGACGAGGGTAAGCGAGAAAATCTCTGTTGTTGTCCGACACACGACTGTGTGTGTGTGAGTGGGGCGAAGATGTGTGTGAGTGAAGCGGGGTGTGCGTGTGTGTGAAGTGAAATATGAAGGTATGCTACTTGTATTATTTCGTATTTTTTGTTTGTATCGTTGCTGGTGATTACAACAAAAAGGGCATGGGGATTTACTTTTGGTGTTTATATTTTTTGAGGCCTGTGTAAAACCACCCACAGATTTAATGGCTTAGATTTGGCATCCTAAACTTGCTTCATAGAGCAAGACTAAAAAAAAGTCAAAACACAAAACATAACAAAGATCCTTAGCTAGTGCTTTTTGGAGAAATTATTTAATTATTATATGACCTAGATTTATTCCCAAATATTCTATTGACTACATAAATTACTTTTTATTTAAAAATACTTTAAATCAACACACAAAATTACTTCTACCATACAGCCTTTTAACATGAGCAGAGAATAAGAGTAAAGAGGTAGTATTCAAAGCTACGGAAAGCTCTCCACTGCGCCGCGGTATAAAAGCGGTTAAATCTCCGCCAAATAACTTCCTTCTTGAACTGATATCTAAATATCGTTGCAACGTTAGTTTTGCTTTTAGTAATATCTTATGATTGATGCTATCGATGGATATTATAAATATACAGTATATATTTTTTAGATTCGAGCTGGTGAGATTCTTCGGCGAAACAAGCAGATTTAAAAAAATCTTCGAATGTAGCTCAATTGTTTTAAAAAAATAAATAAAGTGTACTATCAGTAGAATCTTCTATCATAATTCCCCTCCATGTGGCATGTCCGTGGGACACCCTGTTGAAGTTGTTCGATTGATATGATACCTTGAGTTGAGGAAGTAGGTTTGTCAAATTTTAATATAATTAAGTATATTTTAACAGTTTTCAAGTTCCATAGACAACTGCCATTTTCAAAATTATTTCTTTTATATAGTGTTTTCGACATGACGACGAACATGAGCAAAATAAAGAGAGTAAGCGGTATGTAGTCAAAGCTACGGAAAGCTCTGCACTGCGCTGCGATGTGCGAGTGGTTTTAATCTCCGCCAAATAACTTCCTTCTTGAACTGATATCTAATATTGTTGCAACCTTATCTTTGCTTTTAGTAATATCTTATTATTGATGCTATCGATGGATATTATAAATATACTGTATATATTTTTTCAGATTCGAGCTGGTTAGATTATATCGCGAATCCATCAAATTTCAAAATATCTTTGAATGTAGTGCAATTGTTTTTAAAAATAAAATAAAGTCTACTATCAGTAAGTAAATTTTAATATATTTTTCTTAAAACTGACGTGAGTTTGTAACATTATTCATATATATAACCTATACGTCTAGGCATTATCAAGAACCAACTCTAAATAGACCAACATTACGTGAGTAACACCCGTATTTCATAATTTAAATAATTTTAATATAATTAAGTATATTTTAACAGTTTTCAAAGTCCTAAGAGCAACCACCATTTTCAAAATTACTTCTTTCATTCATTATTTTAACATGAGAAATAAAAGTATAAAAAAAGTTATTTAAATGTGGTTTAATCTGCGCCAAATAACTTCCATCTTTAACTGATATTAAATATCGTTGCAACCTTATTGTTACTTTAAGTAATATCTTCCTAGAAAACTGCATATAATGTAGTTCACGTAATACAAGGTTTATAAAAAGTCAGTCATGCATGTCTCTACCGTTAGTATCTTGCTATTAATCGATCCTCTGACTTTTATTGACTAGTATGGTAGATGATTCTCGCTAACAGTTTTGGGGGGCTTCGCATGTATACAAATTCCAATACCATACAACATACAATATATATAGGCCCTTAGAACATTACCCTCTAGTATAGGAGATTTTGATAGCAGAGTCAGGTCATTTTATTGGCATATAACGCTGATGAAAAGATAAATAATATATTATAATGTTTGTTACTTAAGAATTTTAGAAAATTTGTAACGCTTAAGTATCAAAGATTTTGATAGCAGAATCAGGTCATTTTACTGTCAAAAAATTATAAAAAGATAAATAATATAGTGTTTTGTCACTTTAGAATTTTAAATTATGTTGAAAAAAAAATATGCCGCTGAAAAATTACAATAACCAGTTTTTACCGCGAAAACAAAGATAAAACAAAGCTAAGAGGTCACACAATTTAATTATTGATCAGAGCCACGGGACTGAACCTGAAACTTTCTCAATTACGACGATATTTATTTTTAAGACGCTATTGTTTACAAAAAGTGTGTTGCGTACGTATTTATTTTAGATGTGGAAGAACTCGCAGAAGAATTCGTGTTGTTTAAAAAACGCGAGTGAGGTATCTAACTAAATAATTTGTGTTTAAAACCTGTGTAACCGCTTATTTTTAAAATAGGTCGTGACCTATTTACTTCATAGCATTTTTATATTTTAATAAAACAGTCATTCATTTATTTCGTTCGCACTGTCACTTTGAGAACCTAAACAACGATACACGCAATGTGGGTGTTATACGCCTCTGCCAAACTTTTCTGCATAAAATAGGCATAATGTCATCTTTTTTTCAATTCTGAATAACCTTTTTTCAGGTTCTTGGTTGCATTTCTGTATCTAAAATTGCTGAACATCACTTTTCATGAAAGTACTCATTGTGAAAGATCTAATGAGTCTAAATTCAATGGGTGTACGTGAAATAAGCACACAACTCTTTCGCTCTCCATTAATTTCATAAATATCGTTTTAATAATACTAATAATTTGTTTCTTGCTTCAAAATGTGAACGATTTTGAAGAGTATAAAAACCTAGCAAAAGAAACAAAAATTATCAAAGTCGGAGCTGTTTCTAAGAATTTAGAACTTTTATCCCATAGTGTGTGTTCATTGAAAGAACTAAAATATGAACTTACCTATTCTTGACCTCGAAAACTTCTAATGTAAAGCTACCGCCGCTACCGGTGCTCCGTGGCAATAAAAGCAAAAAGAAGTAATGGATGAACTACCCTCAGGATATTTCATTTCGTTGTACGCCGCCATTGCACCTTCCCGGTCTGGAGTTTACGACAGCTCATGGAACCTTGATTGATATTCTCATTTCAGGAAATACTGTTTACATTTCAACTATTTTAGAGGTGATTTTTATGTTTGAGATGAAATTGTAGTGTATTAATATGTATCTACAATTAAATCCTAATATCATCATCACCCGAGTTCAAAGCTGAGTCACGGATTTCGGTTTCTTTGTCAAACATTGAATGAGAGAGAGGGAGCAAAATATAGATTTGTATGTTAAAATTGGGGCTTACTCAAGCTGTGTTTACGCTTTGCCTCGAAATGAGCCCACCAAGTTTGATAAAAGACAAATTTCACGTCAATAGATGGCATCCACAAAATATAAAAGAGTATCTACTGCAATACCTCTTACACTCTACATCCATAGAAAAATTTACATTTAATAGAGAGCCCTTACTAAAAGGTTCCCGCCATTACTCGAATGTAAAACCTAGTCATAAACAAGTAAACGACCACGAGTAATAGTAAGTCATAGCGAGATGTTCCGTGCTGAAGGAATGTTTCAGTTACGGAGGGTGTGCGAGGCGTGAGGTGCGGCGGGGCGGGGGCGGAGGGTGACTTCGAGGGGAGGTTTAGAGTGTTGTTCCCTGTAAACGTCAAGAGCGATCACTGGCGGAATGAAGCCGGAGATAGATTTGAGGTAAAAACCGGTATAAATGCGTCATAATCGGTAATGACCGGTTTTTGTCGCTGTCTGCCAGACTTGTGTAATGCTTCGTATTGTTATGGAAATTGCGCGAAAATAATTTTGATTTATTGGAGCGTTTTGAATGACAAGTAAAATTTTTATTACTCGTATATTGCATCTCAAAGAACCAAAAATCTGTGAATATTTATTATTTTTTAAGAAAATTTAAATGCTCGTTTGAAGCATTTGTAAGTAAATCTGTCAGCATCAGTAGTAATCAGTACAAACTTGGAATTTATAAAGGTAACGCTATGTGCTCACGGCTACAAATCAAGCTGTACATTTCTATACTTCAGACAACGAAACGAGATAATTTTCATGATTTACAATTATAAACCTAATACACAGGCCATAAAGTTTAATTTCTATTGCAATTGAGATTGTTTAGGACATTTTTAACAGTTTGTATTATACGAAAATCAACTTAAATAACAAAGTAATAGAATTTATATTCGTGTGATTTGTAATAACATAAATTTATCTTGTTTCGTAGGCTTTAGTATAGTATAAGATGGTCTCACATTGCACGGAGAGCCGATACAATGCGAGACAATCTTATAGTGGACATTGACATTTCTACTGGGAACGTCTGAAATTCAGTGAAATGGTTTATTGTGGTTGATTGTGAAAATGATATTATTTACGGGGAATTCGATATGTTCCCGTAGGCCAGCAAGTAGGTTTATTTATACGGTTACAAAGTTCCAGATAATAAACAAACATGATACCTTTAATGCGAAATAATCCTTAGTACCGATTTTACCGACGACGTCTTACACTCAACTTTAACGCAAACCTACAGCTTTCCGATCTCTCTGTTCCGTACAACCAAATATTGAATGAAAGAACGAGATGCAATTACTGGTTTAATAAAACCGTATATTAAGAAGTTTGATTATCGAGACTAAATTTTAGGTACGTATAATAGTTTTTATGTAACCAGCAAGTACATTGTATATATGTTTTTAGTATTTATTTTTATTTATTTGAGTTGATTGTGAAAATAATATTATTATCGGGGAATTCGGGATGTTCCCGTAGGCCAGTAGATTTATTTATACGGTTACAAAGTTCCAGGTAATATTATCTGCATACCTTCAATTCTATAATCCGACGATGATACCTACAATATAAATTAATGAAAACGGATTTCACTGACGTGTTACACTGAAATTTAACGCAAACCTACAGCTTTCCGATCTTTCTGTCCTGTACAACCGAACATTGAATGAGAGAGATGCAATTACGAGTTTTATAAAACCGTATATTAAGAAGTTTGATTATCGAGACTAAATTTTAGGTACGTATAATAGTTTTTATGTAACCAGCAAGTACATTGTATATATGTTTTTAGTATTTATTTTTATTTATTTGAGTTGATTGTGAAAATAATATTATTATCGGGGAATTCGGGATGTTCCCGTAGGCCAGTAGATTTATTTATACGGTTACAAAGTTCCAGGTAATATTATCTGCATACCTTCAATTCTATAATCCGACGATGATACCTACAATATAAATTAATGAAAACGGATTTCACTGACGTGTTACACTGAAATTTAACGCAAACCTACAGCTTTCCGATCTTTCTGTCCTGTACAACCGAACATTGAATGAGAGAGATGCAATTACGAGTTTTATAAAACCGTATATTAAGAAGTTTGATAATCGAGGCTAAATTTTAGGTACGTATTATGTTTTTTTTGTAACCAGCAAGTACATTGTATAAATGTTTTTAGTATTTATTTTTATTTATTTGAGTTGATTGTGAAAATGATATTATTTACGGGGAATTCGAGATATTCCCGTAGGCCAGTAGGTTTATTTATACGGTTACAAAGTTCCAGGTAATATTATCTGCATTCCTTCAATTCTATAATCCGACGATGATACCTACAATATAAATTAATAAAAACGGACCGTGACCGTTTCACCGACGTGTTATTCATATTCATATTCATTTAATTTCATAAAGTCAATTTACACGTCATTTTTCCCATATTCACATATATAATTGTATTATTGCATAGTATAAGTCAATTTTGTGTAATGTTACACTGAAGATTAACGCTAACCTACAGATTTCCGATCTCTCTGTCCTGTACAACCAAACATTGAATGAGAGAGATGCAATTACGAGTTTTATAAAACCGTATATTAAGAAGTTTGATAATCGAGGCTAAACCAGGGGTTAGGTACGTTCGGCGCAGCACACTCTCAAGCAGTGTCCTGCTTGGGAGGTGCAGCGCCGGGATCTCACCGCGGTCATTGGGAACGACCTCTCGCTGCCGGCTGTGGTCGCGGCAATGAGCAGCGCGAGGTCGTGGGATGCGGTCGCATCCTTCTGTGAGGACGTCATCTCGCAGAAGGAGGCGGCGGAGCGGATCAGGGAGGACTCACTCCTGGCTGATCCGCTCCGCCGCCGGCGAGCTGGGCGGCGAAGGCGCGCGTACGCCGCGAGCCTAATGCCGCCCTAAGCGAGGCCGCGGGCGGTGGAGGGGGTTTTCCGCCGCCCGCTGATGCCTTCCGCGACGGAGTGACGCCCTGGGTGTGCCCGGGGCGTCGCTACGGGAGTAGGAGGACTTAGAGTCGGGTGCCCGGTCAGAGGTCGGACTGGGCACGGTCGCCGCGGCGAGCCCTGTGGATATAATATCGATCCGGGGCTCGCCGACCCACCATCTTTCGGCGACGAGGGCACACCGCGGGGTTTTAGTGGGTATTCTGTGCCGTTTAACATCGTAGGCACGGGAGTCCCACATGCCACTCTGCCCGTCCCCCCCACGGGTGGGGTTGGTATGCGTAAATGCATTTCCCCGCGAAAAAAAAAAAAAAAAAAAAAAAAAAAAAAGGGGTTAGGTACGTATTATGTTTTTTTGTAACCAGCAAAGTACATTGTATATATGTTTGTAGTATTTATTTTTATTTATTTATTTAAAAACTTCTCGCACAAAATTTGTGACAAAGGCGGACTTAATGCCGAAGGCATTATCTACCAGTCGACCCTTAGGGTGGTGCAGAGATAATTAGTAGGTGCATAATATAAGAGTTAAAGTAAATTACTTAATTGTATAATTAATTATAATAATATACATACTAGACTTATACTTCAATACTATATAAATAATAAATAATACATAAATACATTAACATACATTACATAAAATAACATAAGTATGTACATACAAAACATAATAACTGAGAAGATGCCGCCAAATAGCTCAAATATAACTGCTTTATGCTGTATTCAAAAACATCACGACTGGATGCCATCCTGATTTCCAGAGGTTTAGACTTTAATGATTAAGAAACAGTTGAAAAATAAAGGTTCGACATAATTTGAACATTTGTATCCTACTTTGATGAACGTGACGTCACGAAATGCCGTAACATACAGTTGAGAAATTTAAAATCCTGGCAAGAGGCGACCGGTTGGTTATAGCGGCTGCCCGGTGTGGAATTCACCGGAATTTTTCAACTGTTTCTTAGTATAATTTGCTTAGCAAAGCTAAATGCTATAAAAATAAATAATCAATAAGAAAAGAAGTTTTAATGATTTAGCTCTGCGCTAGTTTCATCACACTTTTAACTATATATAAATCTACGGTTTAATAAAATTCGAATTTGCATTTGCATCTTTTTCTTTCTCTATATATATATATATGAACAAAGAAGGTAATGTACCACAAATAGTGCAAGTAATGTTCCTACTGCAGTAATTATCAGATACTTTAAGTAGCTGGATAACTTACATAATACATTTAAACATCAAGCTCTATGAATTTTAACGAAGCTTCAAAGTTAGAAGAAGGTAATAAGAAAAAAAATAAAATAAAAATGATTTATTACCAAAAAGCATAAACATTCACAAATATCCATTGGTCCCACACTAGGCAAGCCTGTCCTAAATAAGGTACAAGAAGATGGTTATCTAAGTGTACTTCTTAGTTAGAGGTTATGATAATTGAAAATGTAAAGAACTTCTTAGACATTTACGTACTTAAATTTGGTAAAATTGAAATAAGTACATACACCGAAATGATTATGACTCTAAAGGGGCATGACCAAACGACTATGGGATTGTTTATCGCTGCTGTGCTATCTATTCCGTGGCTTTGTCAAGATAAAAACTGCTGTATTGTATGTAGAATAATATGTAAGTTTAATTTTAAACCGGATATTTTCTTAGTAAGCTGGGATGTCATGAAAAAAGTTAGTAAACAAGTGCAAATAACGTGATAATTCTATCAAAACAAAATTAGATTCTAGTTCATCCTTCATGTTTAAATAGAATCTCTTTTGTTTATTAAATCCCGCTTAAGTTATGTCTCTTATTACTAGATAATCGTCATACACAAAACTAGAAATTATTTACTATCTTATATTCGTGACACAAGGGTTTTGGCGATACAGTTTTTAGGCATTGCCTTTTAGAGAGCTTTTAGTTTTTGTCAGTTCCAAGTGGCAAATCTCAATGTCAAGAAATGAATGCAACTGAATTTACCCGCAGTCCGTTAAATGATTTACTCCACTGCACGGTATGTGTATTACCTACAATACGCCTACTTAAAATAATAATTGCGCAATACGAATACAAGACGAACGAAGTCCCAATTACACTAACATATTCTTTTGGCGCTAAATAGCCTTTCAATATGCAGTTTTTCCAATAGATTTCGTCAGTTAAAGATAGCATGATCATGACTGATACACAGGGCTGCGACATTTTTTGTAGTAAGAAATAATTGTAATGAATCTTCCATTCCACAATTCCAATTCACAATCTTCCAGCCGACCCCATTTTTATTAGGAGTAGGCTTGGAAGTTCCAAGCCTACTCCTAATAAAAATGGGGTCGGCTTATAGTATAACGGATTTAGTTGAATATAATTAGTATTTCACGTAGATTGACCATCAGACCTCCACAACCCAGTACGAGGTAATGCAATACTCTTTGTTAGACTAGCTTTCAGACTTTCTGGCCTCTACCCGACACCCGTAACGACTGCCATATAATCATGAAATGGCAACCGGGACCGACCGCTTAACGTGCTTTCCGCAGGGCCGGATTAACCACGTCGAGGCCCCTAGGCAATGGAATGGTTGGGGCCCCATGAATCTCTTTTTTCGTAATTTTCATATTTTTAAAGATAACATTTTAAAGAAAAACCATCAAATTATTATAATGTAACTGTATGAATTAGAAAAATAAATGTTAATGTGGATATGAGTCATAGTAGTCCTCTTCACAGTGGTTTAAAATGAAATAAAGTTTAATTAGCATTTAAGTTTGTGAATATATATAAAAAAATCCTTCGTCCACGATAGGCCCTTACCCATGCGGGGCCCCTAGGCAGTTGCCTTTTTTGCCTAAGGGTTAATCCGGCCCTGTTTCCGATGCACGGAGACAATGGCACGTAGGCAATTCGTTATGATAAGATGGTCACCAATCCAAGGTCGACCGCGGTTAGCATTGCATAACCTGCAAGATCGATCGGTCAGTGTAGCTTCAACTCAGCCACAAGCTCCTAAAAATAAATTGCAAATGAATTATAATTAAAACCACATATTAAAGCACTACTGAGAAATTAGCAGCCAAATTCTGGAACCGTGCCCAGTGGATACCGATAGCGGTCCCCATTACCTACTATACAGGGGGTTTAACTTTTGTGATAAAGGCACCATGTCTGTAGCAGCCAAACAGAGACTTCTATTATAATAATATTGTATGCGTTCATGCTGGGATCTTTGTAATAATTTATTAATTTAAGACAATTTAGATAGTATACTTATCTTTTATATTTATACATCATCATCACCTGCCAAACTTTTTCGAGATTTAGTTGAATAGCAGTATTATTATTTCATAATTAGTTTATTACAGAACCCAACCAATACGGCTTATAAAAGTAGTTACCTTATGTATTACCTTTGTAATGCTATTCTCTTTGTGTTGATTGTAATAACAGTTAAAAGTCACTATGTTTAAGAAATACTAAAGTTAGATAATATTATAAATATTTACATTGTTAGATAATTAAGATACAAAGCAGCAAGTTGACTTATTTCAGTAATACATCATTCTCTACACTACTCTACAGTAAAGCAGGATAATTACGAGCGACAGTTGTATATGTTTCACAAAAGCTTGCTCCACATTCATCGCACAAAATACGCCCGCGTCATAGTAAATGAAGTTGCAATAATTCACCCCCGTTTACCGGATATGTGCCTTTCGTCGCCGAACAAGTCAGCCGACTTGTTGCTCGATCGATCAGACGACTGGTAAGGCGATCCGTCGGCTCACAGAGCAAGGGTTCGCCGCTCAGTTGGGAATTAGATAATTTAGATGCTTAACTAATTGTTAATTACTGGTCCATTTTGTAGGTTGATGATTATTTTTATTGCGAGTGGAGATCATGCTATCTTTAACTGACGAATTCTATTAGAATAACTGCATATTGAAAGGCTTTTAAGCCCCAAAAGAATATGTTAGTGTAATTGGGACTTAGTTAGTCGTTTCATCTTGATTCAGGTGATTTTAGCTTGGCGATAACAAGCTAAAGTTGAATTAATTAACGTTCTTGGTCATAATCTTTCGTTTATTGATTATCACCGTTTCATCTATTAGTTAGATACATATTATTTATAGAGAAGTTTTAGTATTTAATAAGTATACAATACAAAGTAATATACTACCATCATTTAACCATTCCTTTTTTTCGCAGCAACCTTATTATTTTAGCTTGATGTCATGCATTTAATCAAGCAACGTGTACATACAAATAGTAATAATTACCGCAGCAGGAAGTTACAAGCAGTCTTTGTGGTTACTTTCTTTGTTCACAAAGAATCTTTGTCCGCCGACACAAGCTAAAAGAACTTTTTCTAATAAGTTCCTGAATAAACGCTTGTTGTTAATCGGACTTTTCTGAAAAAGATTGCCCGGGTGCACATTTTATAACTTATTATCCCTGAATTCAGAATCTTTAATTTGTTTACAAGATAGCAAGTGATTTTTATGGTAGTGAATGGGCAGCACATTTTTCAAATTTTTAACAGGTTTCTCATTTTTATTTAAATTGTTTTTGCCCTGTATGTAGCAACTTCTACGCCCTAGCTTGTGGTCTTTACGGGCACACATAGAAGGAGACCATTGGCTCGAAAGCAGGTGAGCCATGTTTTGAATGGGAAATCCACAATCGCAGGTGTTATTGGTGTTTGTGATTCCCCATTTGGCCAGGTCCTTCCTGCAGCGACCAACTTGTGTCCTAAGGCGGTTGAGAGACTTAAAAGTTAAAACTTTAGCTGAACATTTGCGAGACTATCAATTTCTTACAAGGTTTTACGTAAATGTTTGGCGCCCCGGTTCACCAACGTGTTATATCGCGCACGTTTTCGATATCTCTGTACAGTATAAACATTAAATGATAGAGAGCTCGAATCCGGGTTTAGAGTGCCTGAATATTATCAAAAAACTACCTAACATTACCATTCACTAGGTTTGATAAAAACTGTAAAAAGCAATATACAAATATAATTTATTTTCCGACACCTGCAAACATAGGAATACAACTTAATTGAGAACAAATATAGATAAATTGTGAAAATCATTTATACCTACTTTCATCATCATCACCGAATAGATTAGAACAGAATAAAGGCAGATGAAGTATAACCGAATACGAAATGTGAAGCCACCAAAGCAAATACAAAGTCCATGACATAATATATCTACCTTTTTTATGTTATCTATGATCATCACTATTACTATATTATAACAAAAACGCAGTCAGTTTTTCTGTCCTCATGTATGCTTAGATCTTTAAAACTACGCAACTGATCGTTATAAGATTGTTTTTAACCGACTTCAAAAAAAGGAGGAGGTTCTCAATTCGGTTGTATTTTTTTTTTATGTTTGTTCGCCAATTACTCGAAGACGCCTGGACCGATTTGAGGAATTCTTTTTTTGTTTGAAAGGATATATTATATCTACTTGTCATGTGGTCCCATTTTTTTCAAGTCACGTTCTGATGATGGGATCCTAGAGAAATCGAGGGCAACCCTCAAATTTAAAAGGCTTCTATATTGTTTTTTGTATAATTTCTAAAGCTACTCGGATATTTGCATCTAGTAGTCAGCATTTTGTTGCTGAGCTGATGCTGGAAGGTACAACTCTTCAATGGTTAGGAGTACGGGGATAATTCTTTAAATATAGGCTCCTTGAGGCCGTTTACTGTATTCTTTCAAGTTATACACAGATGAGGCGAGACGTTAAATATCACTTATGTATATTCATAATATGAGGTCATGATTTGATGATGGGATCCTAGAGAAATCATGGGTAACCCTCAAATTTCAAAGGCTTCTATATTGTTTTTCGTATATTACCTAAAACTACTTGGATATTTGCATCTAGCAGTCAGCATTTTAAGTTGCTGAGCTGATGCTGGAAGGTACAACTCCTCAACGGTTAGGAGTACGGGGATAATTCTTTTAATATAGGCACCTTAAATAAGTTTTCCGTCTCAAGTAACCGTCGTCTCCTCATTCGAGAAACATTCTTGCTCGGTCTACCCATCACTTAAAATCGTAAAATAAAATAATTTTTAACAAAAAAAAAACCGACTTCAAAAAGTAGGTAAACTAAAAAGCAAAAAATAAATTTACTTCGCACAAAATAATACGATTTTTCATTTAGTTAAATAGAAATTATTAAATAATTATTTTATAATTCTGAAGTCGGTGCCAAGTAAACAATAACTGTCTTTCTAACAACTTTTTTCTGACTGATAATATTAGTTATATTTCTGTGGTAAGTACCAATACTGGGCGACCGCGCACTAGCACAACTACGCCTCGCCCTTTTTGTGTGTACTGTAATTTGATATTGTAGAAAGGTTGATATAGCTTTTACTTCTTCGAATATAGAAACGTTCTTTTGTTTCTGATGCAGCAAAACCTACAAAATATACGCAAATAATAGGTACACAAAAACTATAAAAATTGGCCAAGCCGTTTCGGAGAAGTTCGATTACTAAAATTGCGACACGAGATTTAGATAAGAACCATATTTTATACAATAACATTTTTCATTCAAATTACTAGATCAGACATAATTTCGTGTACCTATTCAGTAAGCATACGCCACATTACACAAGTGTCACAGACGGCGACAAAAACCGGTCATTACCGATAATTTCAGCTATACACCGGTTTTTACCTCAAATCTATCTCCGGCTTCATTCCGCCAGTGATTGCTCTTGACGTTTACAGGGAACAACACTCCAAACCAAACCTCCCTCGAAGTCACCCCCGCCCCGCCGCACCTCACGCCTCGCACACCCTCCGTAACTGAAACATTCCTACAGCACGGAACATCTCGCTATGCCTTACTATAACTCGTGGTCGGTTACTTGTTTATGACTAGGTTTTACATTCGAATAATGCCGCGAACCTTTTAGTAAGGGCTCTCTATTAAATATAAATTGCTATTTGTAAGTATTTATATAGAGAATTTTATTAGAAACTGAAATTAAGCTCATTGAACTAGTAAAAATTATAAAAAAAAACTTTTCTAGATATGATTTGCTGATATTTTACAGTTTACAATACCCTTAGAACTGGACTATTAGCTTAAGTTTCGGCGCAAAGCAACACAAAAATAGATCGATAAAATATGAAAATGGATATAGATATAGACACATACGATTGCCGCGTTGGTCTGGTCGTCTAGTGGTTAGCGTTTGCGACCTAACGCCCTGAGGTCTCAGGTTTGAATCCCGGAACGGGCAAAAGTGTTATTCGGGATTTTTTCGTTAGGAAATTCTCAATAGCAGCTCGGAGTTAGAATTTTGCCCGGTGAATGGCGATAGGCTCATCCTCTATCACTATTAAATTTTAATAGGACCTTATAATAATGCTTAAAATTTAGGTGTTATACCTACATCTCTACCAACACCCTTCTGGGTAATATAAGCGTGATGAATGTTATGTGAGTTAAGCCAAATCTTAACTTTTTACATAAAATACTGAACCTACATTAAGATGCAGCTATTCAGGAAGATATATATAACCTAATGAAAGAAAATATATATTAAGTAGGTATGTTTGCAACGATATTATCAAAGAAAGGCGTATAACTTTCATTCAGTAGCATTGAATTCTTACCTCACTTCAAAAAGGCTTTACGTTGTAGGTATGAAGTTTCGAAGTAAAAAGCGGTAGGTTAGGTTTCCGCATAGAAAATAATATTAGGTATTTTTTTAAATTTCTTTTTTAAACAACTTCAAAAAAAGAAGGATGTTCTAAATTCGATTGTATTTTATTTTCTTTTTTTTTTAAGTTTACTCTGAGACGCCTGGACCGATTTAAGAAATCCTTTTTTTTATGTATTTTCGTATATGACCTAACGCTAGGTTAGGTCTCTGCTACGATAGTATTACATTATCTTTGGGTCTCTGCATTGAAAATAATATTTTATATTTATTTTTTCCTGTTTTGATTCAATCGTGAGCAAGTGCTTTAGATTTTTCAAGAAACTTTCAGTAGGTATGTAGTGGAAACGCTTGATTAGACCGAAATACAGCCAATATAGTGAATTTAACTAGTTTTAGTTAGCGCGTTAGAGTTATATCTAACATCAGGGCGACCGTATTGCCATCTACCGAGCGTAGTCTATGTTGCTACGCTTGCTACGGAGTCTTAAACTTTGCTACACAGTGGCGCCTTTGGCCTCGACGAGAACTAAAACCCACACAAATCAATTTTCTTGGTTTGAATCATAATGGTGATACTTCAACTCCCGAGGGTTTTGAATTTGGATTTTTAGATTGCGCGCTATTAGGACTGATTTCCTCTTACGCTGACGTCATCGGTCAAACGTACGAATATAATTGTATTAGGTATTTCTAAATTTGTATGTTTTTTTTTCTCTTTATTTTATTATAAAGATTGTAAAATGATTTGTATACGTAAAAAAACTCACGGCAATAAAGGCTAATTTTATTGTATTTATTTTTATTTCTATGAAATGATACCGCTGACAAGTGTTGTGCTTCATACAACTAGTGTACTCGTACGCTCGACCGACGTCAGCGTATGATGAAATCAGCCCTTAGAATAAAACTGATCGATAGTTTACATTACACTAAGCCCCAGCTTCACACGATCAACCTTGTTGACAAGATAAGCTTAGAACACACTATGAAAGTGACAGCTGTGTTTTTTTTTTTTTTTTTTTTTTTAATGGCTATTTGTTGTAACTTTTAGCCAGTGTCGTAGTAGAAAAAATTTTGGGAGACAGCTGTGTTCTATTTTGAAATGTAACTTGTGTCACTTTTAAATTCGGTCAGCTTATATTTTATGGGTCGGATAAGATGATAAGATCGATCCGGAACCCGGCCCTAAATATAACCAAGGGAATTGAATACAATAGGATTAAAAAACCAACACCAATTCAATAATAATAATAATATATTTCGCTTCACAAACTTGTATTTACATGATTGCTTACTTAAAATATTAGTATTTATCCAACAACAATTCAAACCCATAAATACTTGTTAGGTGTACTTATATTGATTTTACGCTACAACGTTACAGAAAAGCTTCGATAAAATAAAAACATAATGTGGTGGAATGCTTACGTACGTAAAAAAGCGAACGCCAAACGTATAAACTGACAACGCTATATAGAATTCAACGTACATGGCTTATACATATAACAGTGATAGAACAATACTGTATTTACAACGCAATGAACACTGTAATATCATTTTAGTGCAGCCAAGTTTTCAAGCCGAAAGGCATCTCAAGTTCTCGTTATAAAGTGCGTGTTTGTTTGGCTGCGAGTGTGAGGAGACTTGGCTGCACATCTACTAACAACGGTCTAGATATATGAGTGTCTACGGGGAGCGCCTAGAACAGCAAGTCTTCGTCACCCTCGTCCAGCAAGTTCGCGGAGTCCCGTAAGTCGACTCCCTGCGCCTTCATCAAAGCTTTTCTCTGTGAATACAAGTAACATGATAATGAATATCATTGAAGATCTTGTCACTGTCACCATTACTTTATTTTGTTAACAATAAACGTATGTGTTGGAACATTTCGTTATAAATATATTGTCATAAACTACACCACACGTTTTCACGACAAAATCATCAAGACTAAAAAAGTGTAATCATTTATAAGTTGTATGATACTGGCATGATGTAACAATGTGACATCAGACTATGTTAAACACCGTCTACATAATAATATTTTGATAGCAATCACTTCATAGAAATTATGACAATATTTTATTTAAAAAAAAACTGGTGATTCATTCTCCTTTTCTATTATTTCTAGGACAAGACTAAGACTATTTGGCATATATGTGCTAGACTGAGCATGGCAATGTGTAAAAACGTCACTTACCGCCTCCGCCTTCGCCTTGATGATCTTCTTCTTGTCCTGGATCTTCTTCAGCCGGTAGAACTCCTCACGCTCTAGCTCGTCAAGCTCAGAGATGATGTATGCCAAGGTGCGCTCCAGACGGGGAATGATTACTGGAAGAGACAATAATTTGCTTGAGAATTAGAACATGGAATTATTATGTGAGATTTTTACATAAAAACCTTATTAGCAGCACGGAGTCCGGAACTGTGCCTGTTAGATGGTGATTAAACATGTAAATTTTGAAGTGTAGGTGTTGATATACCTCTGACATACCCTTCTGGGAAATATAGGCGTGATGTTATGCTATCTATATTGGGCAGCCAACCTTAGCAAGCTCTAAACAACTCACCCACACAGAGTTTACAATGAACTCATTAATATTGTAACCCCATTGTCCAACACATTGAATCTCTAGAGACAAAAGTAATTACAAGCTCACCAAGTTAATAATATTGCTGGAATTAGGTCACATAAATATAAAATAGGTACACGAAAAAAAATAACACAAGACTATTAATGCGACATAAAAGGTTAATAAATAAATAAACAAGTTATTATTTAATGTCTTTTAAACAACAAAGTTGGATTACACAAAAATATGGCAAAGAGAATACTAATCCAGACACCAATTTATAAATCCTTACAAGGGTGTAAATCATCTAGAAAATACAGGCATCCGCCAAGCTTAGGTACCAGTCTCTTGAAAAAAAAAAACTTGTGAAACTTGTTGTTAGACATGAATGGCCTTCATCATTGCAATTGGGTCAAACAGATAGCTGACATATCATTTGAAAAAATAGTTTATTTATACTATTTTTTCAAATTAAGAAATTTAACTGAATTTAATTAAGAAACACCAGAAGCAGTCCATGCATTGATTGACTGACAACTTGAAATTATTAAAGAAAAGGTTTCAAAGCTGCCATTATAAAATAAAAAGCTAATTTCATTTTCTTTTAACTTTCTAGCCTCTAAACTAAAGTGCTACATTTTTTTTGTACATGATGTACCCTAAGGTCATGTATAAGGCTATAGAGGAGGAAAATATTTAAAGCAATTAATTGTATAGTATTGAAAGTATGTAAAGTTTATATAAATTCTTATATGTTGCCCTCTCTTGTCTTGAATTCTTTTTCTTACAAGTTTTTAGTGAGGTCATATTATTAGGCCTATGCAGCCTGAAATAAAGTATTTATGATTTATGATTATACAGAATAGTATGATTTAATCTACTGAGAGACTAAACTGTGGTCTAGTAAAACCAGAAAAACAAAAAGAAAAAGGCTTCTGGCTACAAATTCACGATATTTCCTTAGGCTTTTTGATGCTATTGTATGTAAAAACAAGGGCCTTTTTGAATATTTTTTTACCATATAAGTAGATCTCTGCACATTCCAAATGAATATTACCCTCTCTTGTTCACCCACTTCCACCCACTAATAATATAACTCACCATGCTCAATAGCATTTACACGCCTGTTGGTGATCTTGATGACCTCATCAAGGGTCACAAATGAAGTCTGGAGAGAAGCCAACTCGACTAGCAGTTTGACGGCGCTCTGGAAGTTCTTCTTCAGCTTGGTGAGCTGCTGACCACCTCGGGCAAGACCGGCCAGCTCGTATGTATCAGTACCGTCTTGGTAGGACTCAAAGATTGGGAGTGTCACACCTGTAATTAAGACAAATGCAATGTCAGATATGTAGATAAAAATTGTACAGTTGATAACAGTACATGGTTCAGATAAAGTAAGATCTCTAATTCTAGCTGTATTCTTTGAAGATGGATTGTCTGAAAACAGGCTGTCAGATTTTATTTAAATCAAGTAAATAATTGTTAAACTATTCTTTGCCTGCATGTACATGTTGCCAGTATATTTTCTTCCCTAATGTCAGAGGAACTAAATTTAAAAAATGTTTAATAAGATTTGAAAATCTACTGGGTAGTTAGTTCATAATAATAAAAGCCCTAACCACCAGTGGCTTGGTCCCTTGGCATCTGATGCCAGTGGGGTACTATATTTTATATTTTTAAATATTTTTTTGTACTTTATATTTAAAAATGTAACATTTTATAGTTTTATATTTTTTAAATGAACACTTTTATAATTTGTATTTAAACATTTAAAAAATGCATGAGAGAATCTAAATAACATTATCTTTCACTCACCAGCAACATTGTCTTTCTTGGAGCGGATCTTAATCTGAGCCTTGGTGACATTCTGCAGTACCACTTGGTTGAAGTCTCCAGTTGTGAACTTAGCCTCAGCCAGCGAAAATGCAGCCTCTTTCATTACCTCACCCATAAGAGTTTTAGTCTGAAAATATATGTTGCAGAGTTATAGAGATTTTTAATATATCATTAAAAATTTGGGCTAAGGGCTCCAATAAACTAGATTTGCCTCAAATTAAATGAATCTAAATTATTATACCAGATCAATACATTTTTGCTTATCCCCTATAAAAGACTGGCGAGATGTTGACAAATATGATTACATTAGCATTCATGTATGAAGTAATATGTTTTATAATAATTATTCCAACGCTTAATTGATATTATGACATTATCAAATAGGCCATGATAATTTGGCGATTAACACTCACCTCGATAATTTTGCTCAGGATCATACGGAACCTGACTTGCAGGGCGTCCGCCTTCTTCTTCAGGAGACCATGGCCCTTTTGTGCTCCAGCCAGTCGGGCCTTTATCAACATCTGAGCACTAAAACCAGGACAAATTTCATGGTAATCACGACACAACAAATTACACGCAAAAGTTTCACATTTGTAAATTAATCAAACACGAATAATAGGTCCAACACTTACCCCCGAGAAGGGAAAATCGCTAATCTATCTTTTCCAGACATATTGATTTAGGAAAATATTGGCGTATTATCCCTTTTCAGGTTTTTACTCCCAAACCAAAATCACCTGATGACAGAAGACAAGTGATGAGTTTTTGTCTATGGTTGGTCTTGTGATCAATCTCAAATATTTCAATGTATTAAGTCGATTATTTTAGTTAAATTTGATAAATCGAAATGAAAACAAAAACCAACTAAAGATAATAGAATAATTTATATGGTTTTTTATGATCATTTAACACTAAAATGAAAACACTCCGAGAAGCCTATCTCTTTTTCATTTATAAGCAGAGATGAGCGAGCGAGTGTAGCAATATGTTTACGTTAATCGAAAATATGTTATTTTATACATAAAAAAAATATCGATCACTCCGGTCTGATCCAATAGAGATGCCGCCACTCATTATCAACGGCAATAGCCGGAACTAAATCTAAATGACCAATAGGAGCAGGATTAGATATAAATATTCCTCATTCTATTGGTCAGTTGTCAAACTGTAGCGCGGGCATAGAGGTTAACTTACATAGCTATATATTTTAGGTGCCTTCCCCACAAACTGCTACGCTTCCCCATGAGCTCGGCCATAGACTTAGCACGGCGCTCATCGGTAATGAGTGCTGGCTATACTCTAAGCCTGGGCATTAAAATGAAATCTGAGCCTAGGCACATGCTTACGGCACGTCTCGTCTCGTCAGTCAGTCGAATCATTTATCATTCAGAATTCTGTTAATGCCGAATGGAATGACAGCTTTCTCCAGATGCAATGTCAGAAAGAAAATGTTAGGCAATAAAGTTTTTTTTTTCGGCTTGGTATCAGAGACCTTAAAGCCATGGAATAATAGGCAACCGAAAATGTGTGACTATTAAATGTTTAAAATTCAAACCGCATGATCACGTCGGACTGGCCATGCATTGAGGCCGCCGCGGCCCCCTTCTCTTGCCAGGCTTGCTGGCTTTTCCAGTGGCTGAAAACCTACCCTGTAGGACAGCATCAGTAACAGTGACTCCCGAACTCTTTGGAAGCTTCCAACCTCAATTCAATACATATTTTTTGGGTTCATTTTCATTATAAACAAACATAGCGCATAGGCAGTACCGAATTAAGCTAGCGCGGGGCCTGTAGCAAAATCTGTCATTTATTTATTTCATTTATTTATTTCATTTTATTTAGAAGTTACAGAAACAGATGAAAGATTAAACACTTTATTATGTTTTACATGAAAAAAATTGCAAATCTGACGCCCAATTATATCTGTACATAGCACTTCAATTAAATAGCTTCAACAAGCAAGGCAGTACGTTAAACAAAGAACAAAAGGAATTTACAACTAAAATAAAATTAATAAGATAAAATTTAACTTAAATTAGGTACCTAAAGTAAATTAATTTATAACTATGAAGATTCTAAATTACACAATGGGGTCATGGGCCTCTTAGGTTGCTTTAGCTTTTCAACGTCTGTTTTCAGCAGCTCTGCGAACAGCACAATTTCATTGCCTAGGTTGTTCTCCAAATCGTCTTTGTAAGACTCTGACTGACCATTACTGAGGATTTTTTCAGAATATGTTTTGTTGTAAGTATTTTTAGCTGCCGAAATACTCCAAAACCTGCTACTTTTGCTATATGGCTAATCCGGCACTGCGCATAGGCGGTAAGGGACTTTGTTTTAAAATATTATGTGGATATAAATGTTGATGAGTAGCTCTTTGTTACTTGTTGGAAAAGTATAACCGTCAATTTTCTTAATGTTTCATTTTGACATTTATTATCTCTGATTTACACTACTCATCACACTTATCATTACCCTACATATATAATAACCATCTTTTTTTAAGGTCGGATTGATCAGACATTTTTGCAACTGGTCATGATTTTAGTGACACAAATGACAACTTCTTAAACTTCAAAACCTAAAAAAAAAGTACGTCATTTGTCAGTCTTGTTATTGGTTTTGTTTATTTTTATTGAAATAAAAAAGCAATATTTTTCAATAGTACATTGTTTCTCATTGATATTCAGCTTCTTTTGATTTTTTAAACGTTAAATAATATTTGTTCCATTCTGATCCGAATCCTAATGGAATATGTTAAGCCATGGACGATTTGTGTTCGATAAGTTTGTGCAGAATATGCTTGCAGGATGGCGCTTCTTTACCAATATTTGAAAAGTCTGAGACAGGCAACAATATTATCCTAAACCTTTCATTGTGTCTTCAGGGCGAAAAGGTTAGAATTTCTAATTTAAAATATTTCCTATTCTATGGATAGATTTTGACACTAAAAAACTCCTTTGTGTATTTCAGGTGGAAGATATCGATGGATTTCCACGTCATATATGTAAACAGTGCAATACTACTCTAGAATCTTTATGTAGTTTCATTAATAGATACAGGGAGTCAAGCAAAATATTAGAAGATGGTCTTAGAATAGTTAAGAAAGAAATTATTTATCATAAAAATGATGACAATATTCTAACTAAAGTTAAAATTAAGGGAGTAAAGGTAGAATCTGATGACCATTACGATGATGACTTTGATGATTTAGAATACGAAAAGCCATTAAATATTTTAAAAGAAGTGAAAAAAGAATCAATAAAGAAAGAGGCTAAATCCAGGAAAGCAAAAAAGCAGACTGGAACTAAGACTAATAAAATAGCATCTTCTTTACTGGAAGGTAATTATTTCTGGTCTGGAGAAAAATGGGGGTAAGTAAATAGTCTAGAAATGTCCAGATATTAGATTGCTGAGGTCAAACTGTAGTTCCTCTGTAAGTAGTGATATTCAGCTGCAATTGACTGCTGGTAACTGAAATTCAAATAAAAAATTAAAAACAAAGTTGTGTGAGCAAAATATTATGTTAATGAAAACTATAAACTTTGCTTCTTTTGTATTTTTGAAGACCCCTTGTTTACTATTTTGGAGAATTTGATTTATTCAATCAAATTGAATTCAAATTTTGAAACAAGACTGACTACATTATAATAATGTAGTGAAAATGTGATAGGTAAAATATACAAGGTTATATTGCTTTTTTCAGCTTGAAAATTGGAGAAACAACATTCCAGAAGCTTCACACACAACCAAAACCAAGGCCACAGACAAAAGTAAAAGTACCACAGACATATAAAAAACCAGAGCCAAAGCTGTGTGACCTCTGTGGTGATGTGTTTAAAACTCAGGAAAAACTTAGTTTACATAAGAAAAATGTGCATTTCCCAAACCCTGTACAGTGCCCTAAATGTCCCAAAGTTTGTGTTACAGGTTACTATTTGAAAAGACATATAAAAAGAACCCATGAAATAAGTAAAGACTTCATTTGTGCCACTTGTGGAAAAAGGTTTGCTTTCAGAGGTGAATTGACAAATCATCAAAAAAAAGTACATGATAAACACCTTATACCTAAGAAGACATTTGCATGTAAAATATGTGATAAAACTTATAAATGCCAGAAATCTGTACTCATTCATGAAAGATCTGTACATACTGGTAAGTAACTTTCAACCTTAATGCCTTCCCAATAAGTTCTTATACATATTAAGCCAGCTAAAAATGCAATTGTTGCTTCAAATGAGTAATTTTTAAGACTTGATCATATTTAACAGCTATAAAAGAATTACTCTATACTCCACAATAGTGATATATCTCTAATAAAAACTCTATAAATTACAGGTCAAAGGCCAGCTGTATGCAGTATCTGTGGCAACAGTTTCTACCACGAGGACTACTTAAAAGAACACATGAGACTGCATACAGGCGAAACTCCTTTCAAATGTCCTATCTGCGGCCGGGGCTATGCACAAAGGGGCAATATGAAGAGCCACCTTAGAATACACAGGGTATCAGAGTTAGATGCACTCACTTTAAGTAAAATGAAGCCAAATTACCTAAAACTGTTAAAAGTCTGATGTTTCGTATTCAAGTTTTCTCCCTATTCTAAAATCACCGATTCCTCAGAGCTTGCGCTCACGTGCAGACAGAAAAAGAAATATAATAGTTGGATTTTAAATATAACACAAAATTATAATTTTGCATAACTTTGTGATGTGGCAATAATTAGGTATTAAAGGGGTGTGATACACAACTGTTACCTTTATTTACACACTCACTCAATTCAGTACTCTCTGATGATAATTGCAGACTTGAGGATGTTTGAATACACTATTTGCACCTATTTCTTAAAGGTATTTACTCAAGTATCTATTTTGTACCCAAAATACAAACACAATACAAAACTTGATCCTCAGATCTTTTGAAGTGGCAAATCCTTTTAGAATTAAGTGTTAATGAGCTAGCAACCTAGGATTGGATAACAATGACCTGTGATTAGAAATTAGATTGTATAATGGTGTTGTCTATTTTAACCTGTATAGTGATTTAATAAAACTGTTCTGTGATTAAATAATATATATGTTTAAAAAAAATAAGATTTTCAAAGATTGTTGATTAAAGATTTTATTAATAGTTATGTATGTTGGGGTAAGTTAAAGTAGCCTCACTATTATTTATTTTATTGGAAGAGAAATTATTTTATTTATAGAAACTATCATTAGTTGGTTTGATATTTTTTATCATCATTAACATTTCTTCCAAAAAGTAACTTGGATATCAAAATTGTTTAAAATTTAGTTTTAACATTGATGTTGAATTTTTACTGTGCTGTTTCCATTCTAAAATATTTTTTATTTACATTAAGGAATTTGGGCTGTTATTTGTTATTAATGTTCAGAATAAAAGATATTGTTTCTTGAAAAATATATTTACAGTGATAATATTTTTAGTTTTTTTACTGTTTTGCTTGCTTTAACTTCCATTTCTAGGTCGCTCCAGAAACCTGAAATAAAAAATATTGAATAGGTGTTAACATTTTGTAAGAAAATCATGACTACCTTTTTTTTTTAAAGTTTGTAGCCGACGAAGGTGACGTGTCGCTGCGACACTACTGGTTTCTATAAATTTAAATGAAATACCATCCCTAGCTAGTGACAAATCTGCAGTCAGCTACACTTCTTTACTGTCAACTAAACTACTGCACAATCATCTTAGTGTGCATGAACTTGGAGGTTTGTCTTGTTCTGGGTGTTTCTAGGTATAATAAGTATAAAAAAACTTTTTTCTTTGAAAAATGATAGAAATAACTCCCGTGTCGCGAGGGTGTTCACAAACATACATTTCACACACAAATCACACCCAGTTAATTAGTATCAGTTATTCTAGTATCCATAGTACAAGGTCTGCTTAGTTTGGGACTAGATGGCGTTGTGTTATATAAAATTTATTTATAAAACAACATGCCAGTTGCTGTCGTTATGCGTCATGTAAGTGAAGTACAATACATAATTTTTATGGATAACCTTATAGTATAAAGATTTTATACGGATGAGATATCTGATTAGTGTATCAATACTTACACTTTCAAAGATGATGCAATATCCCTGAAACACTTCAGCTTCTCCTCTTCAATATTAGCCAAGTTGTTTATTTTATTCATCTCTCTCTCTTTCAGTCTTAACTCATCTTCTTTTATCTTTAATTCTAATGCTTTTAATCTAAGTTCTTCTGATCTCTGTTGAATTTTCTCTCTTTCAAATTGTAAGGTAGTTTTTATTTTGTATTCTACTAAATTTTGTGAGTTTGTCTTGCAAGGTTTCTCTACTTCTTCTTCTTGATTACTCTCAGAGTCTAATGATGACTCTTCTTGCATAGTTTTGTCTTCTGTGTCTGGAAACATTAGTAAAATGGATTTCAGTAAGTAGCCATAGACATTTTAAGATGATATCTCTTAGTGGAATTGATAAGTTAATTGTTATAACTTTTGTTGTAAACCACCAATTCAATTTTATAAACTACTAGCATCTATTTGCGGTTCCATCTTGTAATCTTGTTGTACTATCAACAAAGTAGATCCATGACCCACCTTAATACTATATTTGTAAAGACATTTCAATATAATTCTAACAATTAATGTCAAAGGGGTAATGAATCAATTTTGCTGATAGTTCATTAATAAACATGTATACTAATACTATTGACTATAAGCAGCAGAAATTATTGTAGGTGTAAGAGGAATGTGGTTTAAGTGGAGGCCATGGACCAAATATCTCCACAAGCAGAAAGAGTGGTAATGTAATTAATTTCTATGTCTCACCTCGTAAAACATCACAACTTGCTGTAACAAATTCCCTTTCTGGTATATCAAAAGGCTTTACATCAGCTTCTGACCATCTATCCTGGGCTTTCTCATTAGACTCTTCAGTCAGAAAGTTTATGTGGAAATCCTCTGGTTCAATGCCATCCATGTCAGGTTTTATGGTCATCTGGAAAATATCGTAAAATTGTTGATTTGATACCCAGATACTTGATCTAAATAGCTTTGCAAACAATTCTGCCGCGCTTAGGAAAAACGCATTAACTACCTTTTTACAACTTCTGAGAAAAACATGTTTTTTTTTTCTTATTTTACTTGTATCTCCGGAACGAAGCTAGCTATTGATGTGAAATTTGAACTAGGGGTAGCAGCAGAGTATACGATACACTCTGGCTCTTATTAATATTACTAAAATATTATGACAAAGTTATAGAGCTCGTTTTTCTGATTCCAAATATGAATTTAAGTCAATTTCGCAAAAAATCGCACTTAGTGCGTTTTTCATAAGCGCGGCAGAATTGCAATGTGTGATAGATCTGTGCAGGGTTAGGATGCACATTTATATGACTACATATGTATTTAATACCTCTGCTGACTGCAGTTAGACCACCACTATTATAAATAAATAAAATAAAATAAAATAACTTTTATTTCAGACCAAGTAAGATCCATAGTGGGTTAGTAAAACAATAATCTTAAATGTATGTTAGTAACAAATGTGGGTATTTATTGCATAACTAGTTTATTCTGGGAGATACATCTCCTTATAATGCTAATTATAGTTGGTAAAGCATATTTTTCTATTCATTCAGTATATGCCTTTTTCTTATTGTTGGGACGAGGCTTTGGGTGTTAACGTCGACTTCTGTGGGTCTATTTTTATTGTAGCCTCATAGACTCTCCTTTAGTCCAATAGCCTCCATAAATTGAGAGAGAGCAGTCGGCAGATTGGAAGTGACTTGACATCATTCGGATCCAAGATATGGCGTCCCAGAATGATGCTTTGTCTATGGATCAGTAGCTCGCAGTCGCAAAAATATGCCAGTTACTTAAAAGACAAACAAAGGTTGAGGATTAAAAAAGTCTTATTTACCACATTTAATTTATCTATATCAGGCATTGGATATTTCACCAGCTTCAGTAGTCTTATTTCTAAATCAGTCAGAGGGGCAGTGTGATTCCCATCACTGTATCTTCTTCTCTTAAATATTATGTTTGCTTTTTTCAGTGTTTTCGTCTTCCAGTCTGCCCATGTCTGAAAATGATAAGTGAAAATGTTTATAAGGAGCAAAAAAAATCGTAGCTAAGGTATATAGCTAAGGTTACTAGCCCTGGGGTGTGAAATGCTTATTATCAGATTTTGAGCATTATAGTCAGCTAGTCTGAATGACTTTTAGCGTTAATATCAATATTTTTGGCGATCCGACATATTTTTCGGATTAAACAACATGCTTTGAATGTCACTAACTTTGCACCACCTCCGAGGAGTCTTGTGAACACCGTCTGGTACTGCATTCAGTTGTATTGCAATGTGTTTCCAAAATTCTTGTCTGCTGGACTGTTTCGTGTACGAGACTTTGCCATTGACCAGTACTCCATCTTCGCTCAGCAAGTCCAATAGTTTGATACTCTGATCCTGGATTCTCATATTTATAATAAACTTCTTGTATACATAAAATTTCTAATGATGAAATTTTAGTTACTATATTGAATTATTAAGCTAAAGTAAATACATAATGTGTACCTGTGACTGAACCACAGTTTATTTTGTTTTGTGGGTGATCATCAGGCAGTATTTTGTATGTAGAATAATGCATCTATCTAAAGAAGTATACCACAAACCACAAAATCACAAATGAAACCAAAAGAAACTTTATCAAATCAAGCATCAAGCCAACCATTGGCTGGAATGACATTATTGACATCGACAGAAAAGACAGGACATTCTTTTTTTTTTTCTTTTTTATGGCTATTTGTTGTAACTTTTAGCCAGTGTCGTAGTAAAAAAAGTTTGGGAAACTAGTAGAATTCAACAAAAGGATAATATTATAGGGAAAGGATTACGGAATTTGGATAACGGATCAGATAAGTACATTATTATTTATAAGTTCTGTTTCAGGACATTCTTTTTCTTTTTTATTGCTAAGGCAGTGTTGCCAACATTATTTTTGAATTTGAATACCGAAAAGATCGTATTTTAAAAGAGTTAATGAGAAAAATCGCATGCAATGTCATTTCTATAAAATTATTAAAAAAACGTGATATAATTTAATATAAATTTGATTGTAGCAAAGAAAAGACCGAGTAATTTATCTTAATGGAAACGGTTGGAACATGTCACGTGCCTACGCCTCGGAATAAGAACGTAAAAGACTAATTTTCAAAAAGTTGTCCCGTCACGAAATCGTCAGTAAATTGTATTGTCAAGAAATGTCAAGAAAAATAATGGGTTTATGCACTATGCACTTATGTAAAATGTACTTATAACCAGTGTTTCTTAGTCAAAACTAATAAAAAAAACTAAATAAAAATACGTAAATAAAAATTGTAAAGAATAAAAGCCTTAGATCAAAATTTGTTGAACAAAACTCCGAAAAATAGAACTTGGAGCAAGGAATAATCTTTACTAGTCACCCCTAATAAAGTTGGTGCATAGCGCATGAACCCATCCAAATCAGGGTTACAATTTCTTGACGTCAGGAAATGTCATGAAATTGTGTCAAGAAAACGTCAAGAATTAACCTTATTTTTTTATTTATTACAAAATTGTTGCACTTATTCATATTACAAACGCTGTATAGTGGGTATTTAACTAATTGTAAGCAATAAAAAATACTACATTAAAACAGTATTTACTTTAGTGTCCAAAACGCAGTCAAGAAAAAATCCTAATCGTGACACCACGTGACACAGACAGTCTGATCCAAGTTAGTTTTCTCAATAACAGCAAATTTAGGGCAGGCTGGTTAGTTTGGGGCTTGTCTATGGGTTGCTACGGGTGGCTTTATTTAAAATTAAACAGTAGTGTATAATAGAACAGACCCAGAGTAGAAAATTTTCGTCATGAAAGTTTAGTCACGAAATCGAATGAAACTTTGGACATTCATAAATTTTATTTTTTTAGTATGAATTAATATATTTTACTATGAACATAGCTGAGAAACAATAAAAGGCGTTGTTTCTTAATATAAAAACATAAACAAATTCACAATTTTCAGTACGGAGCAAAAAATACAGCGCATTTAAGTTTATAAACCACGGCGCGGACATTCAAAATTTGTATGAAATGAAATATTCACTTATTTTTAGAATCATATATTACACATATTATAGTATGTAGTTGGTTAAATAGTCTTTTAAATAATAGAAATGTATGCTAGGTTTTCATTTTAGTGCTTCAAAGTCAAATTAATTATATATTTTTATCATTTTTACTTTTTAGCTATACGGACAAATATTTTCAGAAAAAGTGGACAGTTTTTTGAAAATTAGTCAAAATAGGGTACCATCATGGACGAAGATGTGCCGCTGTGACGTTGGAAATTAATTAAAATTTAGTAGGCAGACAGCTACCGTGTATTGCGTGATTTCATTTTGTTATTTTAAGGAAGGGATCGAGGCAGAGTACTGAATGATGTTTATACTGTAGTCCGTAAATAGTCTAATATGGCGCAGGATCTGATCTCTCTCCTCGCCGGCTTTTCTAATTTATTTAAATAATATAAACCAAGAGGTAAGAAGGACCACTGAAGCTCATTATTAAATAACATACAGAGCTTCTTGAGAACGAGCAAAATGTTCAAGTACGGTATTCAGCAACTTTTGTTGCTGTCTGTACCTATCAGAGCGCGGTTGTATTAAGCTTAGTTCTGTTTCAAAACTAAAAAGAGGCGCCGATGCCCCTCTTTTAAATGCTGTTTTATAGCTCTTCCAAACAGCCTTTTAGGCTCACGACGCGTTTTTCTCCCGCGCTCGCAACGGCTGCGCGGAGATAATATGTATGAAAAACCGTGCGCGCGTAAACAGCAATGATTTTGTTTCTGACATCCTTAGCTGTGGTCAGGAAGCGCCTAATATTTGATTAGTTACTTCAGACTTTTGTTAAGTTATAAAAATATTAGGGATATTTTTATGTGAAATTAAGAAGACTTAGGTTGTAATTAAGACTCAAAATAAGAATAAAAGATGAATAAAAGTGCTTGTTTGTTGTTCTTAAAAATTAATATTAATATTATTTAGAATAATACAATTGTTATTTGACTACTGTTTTGCTACCTTCCATTTCTTGTGCGCTCCAATAACCTGTAATCAATAAAATATTTAATGTTAACATTTGTAATGCAATAGCAAAGTTCACATAATTCATACAATAAAACAAAAGGTCTCGTCACTTAAAAATGTTTTAAGAATGAATAAATGGATGTTTTAACCTCTAGCTCTCATCTAGATCCTGTATTTGTTTAGGTGTATGTCATAAATTGAAAAAAATTGTAATAATCACCTCATAATTTGGTAAAATCACTACATAGTATAAAACAAAGTCGCTTTTTCTGTCCCTATGTGCGCTTAAATCTTTAAAACTACGCAACGGATTTTGATGCGGTTTTTCCCAATAAAAAGAGTGATTCAAGAGGAAGGTTTTTATGTATAATACATGCATAGAAAGGGGGAATTGTTTTACTCCAAATTTAACGCGTGCGGGCCACGGGCAGTAATGAATAAGTCAAACTACTGGATCGATTTTAATCATTTTTTCAGTGAGTGACATAGGCTATATATTATATACCCGTGCGAATCCGGAGCGGGCCGCTGTGTTTTTATATACAACGTTCACAGTTTTTCTGTAGTGTATTTAGTATCAGCATTGTACCCGTGCGAAGCCGGGGCGGGTAGCTAGTTGATTGTAAAATTCAATTTTTTACTTGTACAGGTAATTTATTTTGTCAATCTGCTCCTCGGCAAGCATTTCGATTTTGGCATAATACTAACCACCAAACTATAGGACTAAAATGAAAAACGGTATACCAGCGCGCCGCGGCGCATAGTTTGTGATTCTTACTCTAGGTATTAAGCCTGTCTCAGTACATGTAGTGCATTTTGTTTTACACTACAATAGTGGCTCAATTACACTTTTTCGTTAGACCATATTCCTTTGGCAAAATGGATTTTCAACAAATTGCAATTTTTCTAAGCTGGTGACATGCACTTATGTACTAATACTTACTCTTTCAAAGATAATGCAATTTCCCTGAAACAATTTAGCTTCTCCTCTTCAATATTAGTCAAATGGTTGATTTTATTTATCTCTATCTCTTTCAGTCTTAACTCATCTCCTTTCAGCTTTAATTCTAATGCTTTCAATCTAAGTTCTTCTGATCTCTGTTGAATTTTCTTTTTTTCTAACTCGAAAGTAGTTTTTATTTTATATTCTTCTAGATTTTGTGAATTTGTCTTCCGAGGTTTTTCTACTTTAATACTCTCCGAGTCTAATGATGACTCTTCTGGAAATATTAGTCAAATGGATTTAAGAAAGTAACAATACACATTATAAGTTCAGGCATCTGTTAGTGTAAATGATAAAAAATCTATATGATTGTCTTAAACACAGCATTACCCAAAGGGTGTGCCATGGTCATTAATAGGTGTGCCATGGCGATAATAAGATTTTAGGTAGGGAAATATTAAAACAAGTCGGGCCTGTGGCCTTTTCTGACAAAGGCACAAAGATGCCAATTCTAAAAATGTTGTGCACTGCCCAAGTACGCCCTGACCTGGATTGAAGCTGCATGTGCCCATGATGGTGTATCTTTGAAACTTATCGATTTCGTAGGAGTGCAAGGACTGCAAGGCTCAATCCATAAGTAGTGCCTAGTGCAGGATAAAGCAAAATAGTCTTCTAATCTTTAATCATTTCCACATCTCACCTTGTAAAATATCGTCACTTGCTGTACCAATTTTGCTATCTTGTATATCAAGAGCCTTTTCATAAAGTGACAATCTGTCCTGGAGTTGTTCATTACAGTTTTCAATTAAAAACTCCATGTGGAAATCTGCTGGCCCTACAGTGTCATCTGATCTTGATACCTGAAATATGAAAAAGTACATTTGGCACTAAACTATGGTGAACTAGATACTAAACTAGATTTAAATGCAGAATTGGTAGTTCACATTTCATTTTCTCTCCTTGAATTTTTTATAAACCGGTTCTACATACTCCTTTTGTCAAAATATTATATAAGTTAATATCCATAAACAAAATTAAACTTTAACACATTAAGTAGGTATGACACCCATTGTTTTTAATACCCTTAATACAATTAGGATATTATTATGCCCCTTCTCTTAATTAACTGAATATACTATAATTATGTTTACTAACCCCAATTACTAACAGTTTGTGTTGTCTTATTTCATATCGCCAATAAGTTAATAAGTTTATTTTTCTACAGATCATTTGGCTCAAACTCGATAAGAATTATCAATAAATAATGGAGCCATTTTTATACAAATATAATTAAATTGAACCCTGTATCCATTTATACACATACTGAAAAGGTCACTAAATTTTTAAATTGGTAATGTGCTTATTAGTGAGACAGGCAGAGAGAAAAGGATAAAAATAATCTAGTTTACCATCTGAAATTTATCTGAATCTGCTTTAACATGCATTGGATAGTTCACCAGCTTTAGAAGTCTTATTTCTAAATCTGTCAGAGGAGTAGTGTGATCCCCATCACTGTAGTGTTTTCTCTTAAATATTATGTTTGCTTTTTTCAGTGTTTTTGTCTTCCAGTCAACCCATGTCTAAAAAAATAATATTAAAAAAGTAAATTTTATATTTGGATAAGGAGGAAATGGTTTTTATTTCATGAAAAAAAGGTCTGAGGTTACTATTTATAGTATACTCTGGTTTCATGTTTGTAAACCTTTAGGTAATAAAAATATTTGATGTGACTTGACTGTAAAATCCATAGTTATACCACAATATTAATACTAATATTAACTATAACTTAATGGCACTTACTTTGCACCATTTCCAAGAATTCTTAAATACACCCCCTTGTACTGCATTCAGTTGCACAGCGACGCGTTTCCAATAGATTTCTTTTCTGAATCTTAGGTACGAGACTTTGCCATCCACCAGCATTCCATCTTCGCTCATCAAGTCCAATAGTTTGATACTCTGATCCCGGATTACTCGTTCCCTCATATTTATGCTTTTATCATCAAAAATATGTAAAAGAAAATTTTAGTACCTCTGATGAGCACATTTATTACAAAAGTAAACAGGCCATTCGATCTAAGTATAGTGTTAAGTTTTGTCTGTACTATAACTTTATATTGTTTGGTGGGTAAATCGCGTTTATGTCGTTATTTGACATTGACATAATATGAATATGAATGAAAGGCGGTGACAAATTATTTATTATGCTTGTGTCCAAATCACAGACAAAATCGATGTGAGCGCGCGAGTAATTTGGAATGGCTTTTAGCTAAATCGCTCAGTGTAAAAATTTGAGTAATTTGGAGAGGTGGTCATTATTCCAAGAACTAATTAACGCAACAAATATTATTTTATATTTTTTATCGGGAGCTTATGTTTTATTATACTATTAAATGTTTATTTTATGCGGTTTTTTGTATTTATTATTATAGCGACAACAGTTAGTTCAACTGTCTAGCCATATGTCTAGCTATAACAGTTCGTGAGATTCAGCCTCGTGATACACGGACAAATGGATAGCGAAGGCTTTGGCGAATTAGCTGAAACTAGCAGAAACGAAAACCGGAACTTCGATTCAGTTGGTTTTTTTTCACACACACACACAACATAATATGATACATCGAATTAAACGATTAAAACTTTAACTTCGTTCTTGAGTGGATCGGAATTTGTTTTACATGACAGAAATGTCACTTGTCAGTTACTGTACAGCTGTGTTCGTAAATAAATGTAACGACGAGAATTTTCGTCATTACTTTGTTTTCATTACTAAGAATTGAGCGAGCCATTTTAATAAGAACCAAAGCAGAATCGCGATCATTATGTTACGAATTAAAATCCATATAGCCTTAAGTGCTATAGGAGCTGTGCTTGGAGTATCGGCTTTTATATGTTTTTGCATTGTTTATGCAAACATTGAAGCCGGAATGTGGGCGCTGTTATCTGGTAAGTCAAATGAAGTGCAAGTTATTGCGTACACAAGCTTTATAACAACAGTGCAATAATATCTTCTACGTCATATAAAGGTCTATGTTCATGTCAAGTTATGGACATACCCAAATTTATAATAATAATAATAATAATAATAATAAATACTCTTTATTGTACACCATAAAAAAAACAAAAGAAAATTACAAAAGAAAACACACTTAAAACTAGTTGCACAAACGGCGGTGTTATTGCTTAAAGCAATTTCTTCCACACAACCTGGCATGGAGAATAATCATAGGAAAAATAATAAAGCTATGGTATACGTAAAAATAAAAAAGATAGGATAATATTCTTAAGTCTATGTACCACTTGGTACGATGATATTCATATCAATAAATACATAATATTAAAAATAGGCATATATACAATATATACATATATATAAATACATATATCATATAAGCAGATGAGAGATTTCAAAAGATTATAGCAATCGACAAACTAAGGAACTCTTTGTGATTTATATTTAGATAGTATTATTTTATGACCTTGCATTTGTATTAAGCCGTTATTTAAATATGTAAAAGGTATACATATGTAAAGTCATCCTTTAATTAATTTGGTCATGTTATTTTCCTTGTGCACATAACAAGGAAGTAAACAAATATAATAACGACTAATTGCCGCCTGTGTAGTACTTCGAAACTTGACAAATTATATACTTTTACCTTCCTCATGAATCACTGTAATCGTGAAAACTGTATGAAAATCCGTTTAGTAGTTTTTAAATTTTGAGGATGATGGATGTAAGGATAATATTTACCTACTTAGAATGGAATGGAATGGAAAGTGGACTCATTTTTCCGCACTTAGACTCTCATTTGGTCCATTGTGCGTGGAGAGTCCTGGCTAACATAGCCAGCCTAACTCCGCCCAGAAGCACAGAAGTTTCCTGGGGACTTCACAGGCTTCGCGGAGTGACCTCATTGTTCTGAGGATTTGTTACCGTTGAGAAGCAACGGCCCTACATTCCAGGACTACGTGGGAGACTGTTTCTTCGGCGTCAAGACATCCTCGACAGAGAGGACTGTCAGTGATTTTTATGGTGTATAGGTGTTTGTTCAAGGGACAGTGACCCGTTATTGACCCTATCATTATTTTTAGATTTGTTCTGTTTAGTCTTAGGAGGTTTTTAGTGAGTCGATGATTCGCTTGCGGTATTGCAAGTTTGGCTTGCCGACACTCAGCGATCTCTGACCATCGTTGGTTTTGGGTCTCTATCGATCTTTGGCGGATCCAGGTCCGGTATTGCGTGAAGGGGATTGGAAGAAGAGGTTGCGGGCCTTGTACTGTCGTATCTGATCCCCTTCTCGCTAGTTCGTCTGCAATGTCGTTACCAAGAGATCCACTTTGCCCTTTGATCCATTGCAGGGTGACCTGATTCCTGGAGCAAATTTTTTCTAGGGCATCGTGACATTCTATGATTAGTTTGTTGTTGGTTTTATTGTTAAGAAGAGCTTTGATTACCTACCTTACCTACTTAGATTAAGTTGTATAAGTTTCTACGAATAGTAGTCACTAGGTCTCACACCCTCTATTATGATTTTTCTCAAGTAACATCTTAAAATAAATTATAACATGAATATGAACCATGGCAGATCTGACCCAAACTCACCACTGGTATGTTATGTATATTTCTAATCATATGAAAAGTTTTTCCTTTGCCACAGGCAAAGGAAAAACAAATTAAAATGGTATCAAAATTACACCTTGCTAAAAACTATTACTCCATATCTTTTCCAAAATTGCCATTCAAAGGTTGCCTGAAAGACATTGCATTTAGCTATAAAACCACCCTTACATTATTGTTTTTTTCTTCATTATACTTTCGGAATTTTTGTGATAATGAAGTTTTTCTATTTCAATTCTTGCTTGGCTCAGATTTTAACTTTATTACTGAAATACAGAACAATACAGTTAGACAACAGGTTTGAGCTGATTGCAATTTTTTTTTTCAAGGTATACATGCTTCTTTGGCCCTGATGCTGCACTGTCACTATCTGAAGGAGTCCCTGCATGTCAACTTCTCCAGAAAGGCACTGCAGTACATTGGAGACTTTGGAATGGTTGGCTTTGTCTCCGGGACTGCTCTGACGCTATTCTACCTGTTCCTAGAGATTTATTATAAGGCTGGTAAGTATAACATTAACATACTTAAGAATGGTAGGAGATGCACATAATTTAAGTGTTCAAGCGCCCCTTGGGGCCCATGGAAATAAATGATTTGATTTGATTTGATTTAATAAGCGGCCGTGGTGCAATGGATAAGGCATCATCTTACGATCGAGAGGTTGTGGGTTCGAATCCTGGCCACCACCACTGATGAACTTCCTCCTAATACAAGCGAATTAAGCTTAGCTGGAGGGGGTTAACAAGAATACTAGTAATTTGTATTAAAAAAAAATTTGCAGTATTCAAGAGTGACTTATAGGACAATGCATACATAACATGTCCAATAACAACATGACTATATTACCCAGAAGGGTTTTGGCAGAGGTGTACAACACATCTGTTATGTTTAGGTCACATGGGATGAGGGGTGAGCCTATCACCACCCACCGGGCAAAATACCAACTCCGTTCTGCATACAGAAAATTCACAAATAACACTTTGCCCGACCGGGGAATCAAACCCAAAACCTTGCGGTGTATCTTGTAGCTTTTAGCCATGCTCAGCAAATTATACCTGAAACTATACCTGCATGGGACTATAATTTTACGTCGTTACGTAGCGTCATGTGCCATCTATTTGTACCTAACTTACATAGGATACAATCTTGTAATAATTATGAAAACATTTGTTTTTTTTTTATCGCGCCAGTATGTACAGAATTTTATTTATCAGAATCAAAATCAAAAAACTAACACTCTAAAACGGCCTTATAAAACATAAAATTAATCTAAATCTATACATTAATAATATTAAATACTTAAAATAATAATAATAATCAGTCATTGTTCAAAAAGACTTGTCACATAAAAAATCTTGAACATTATAATAAGCTTTTTCGATAAGTAACGCCTTTAATTTATGCCTAAATATTTTTTTTATGTACTATCTTAGCAATTGTGTTTATTCATACTTTTTAAGATAATATCGGTCACTCAAATTATTAGATCAATGACTGATCCACCCACTATTTAAATAACACTACTCAACACACTTTTAATATCTTAGTAGTGACTTATTATTTTAATAAAATTAGCATAGCTGATTTCGAATATGATCACCAAAAATCGCTTCCACATCTTGTTTTCTTTCAAATGTTTTTTTTAATCACGGTTTTCAGCCATAATAATTTAATTAAACCGTTTATTTTTGGTTTTTGAGGGGTTATATACAATTAAATGCTAGTAATGATTAAGACTAAGCTATAGGCTTTTTTAATATATTATCTCTATGATATAATAGTTTTTAAAAGGACAAACTAGTGGTAAAAAAAAGATATTGTTAGAAAAAAAATACATTAACTAAAGAGAAAATATCTCCTTATATCATTGAAATAATTTTTTAATATCTTATTTTTAACTGTTAATATTTGTTCACTTGTGTTTAATATTAATACATTTGCTTTTATGTAAAACCAAACATACATTTCTTTATTTTTACCAAATAATGACAAAATATGGCAAAATTTCACGATTTACCCAGAATAATTTAGCTCATTATTGGTTCCAGATAAAATAAAAAAATCCAAATTTGTTGTGTAGTGATAATTAGTGAGTAACACAAATTGCAAAATATTTAGGTATTGTATTTGATAAAATCTGTTTTATCAAAACATGTTAGTTCAGAATATTCACTATCTCTAGTTACAAATGTCAATGAGGCAATGATTCAATTTATTGTGAAATACGATTGCAAACTTTATTGCTCCAGCATAACATTTTACATGGGTTCTTCACCACTGCGAAACTTTTCATACGGCTCCGCCTGCGTGCTATGAACTCTATCTATTGGAGAATACTGCACCATAATCTGTTTAGTAGCATGTACTTTCCAACTCCAACTATATACTTCTGATTAAATTCGTTGCGGGTTCCAAGACAATTTTAACTCTCACTGGGATTGCCCGTGTGTCATGCACGGTGCCTTTCAGTTGGTTGCCGCTGTAGATCCTGGCGTCACAGGAGTCACAGTAGTGGGCGTGTGGGTGGGATTATATCCAAAAAAAAAAAACTGTTTAGTAGTTTTTGAGTTTATCGCGAACAGACAGACGGACGCGGCAGTTCCGATCCAAAGTTCAATTAATAACAGATTTATTAATTAATAATACGTCGTGAGTTAGTTAGCGGGGTTCGATTTCCTGGTCTAACAAAAGTGTAATTGTGTAATATGTGTTAGACACAATCATTTTACCTGTTATATATTTCTGTCTTCCTAAGTAAGCTTAGTGCAAACATAATGTTATGTTTGTCAACCATAGTCTTCTTCAGCTTGCTGTTAATCCCCATAATTTAAACCATATCATGTTCCATAGTTAGATTGACTGCTAATGACCTATACAATCGATATCAGAATAGAAATAATGTAGATTTTATTTTTCAATTTGACTGGGTTCGATTGCCGAGCTGACGAACAAGAAATTTCTTAAATCGTTTTTGTTTTTACAAAAATCGATGTCTTGGTTCTTAAGAACAGATTTGAGTATGTCTTATAATTACAGACTTTCCCATACTGACTGATATAAATGAGCCTCCTTGTATATTCTTTAGCTAGCTCGTCAGCTCGCCGCGGATATTGCCGTGTTTAATGTTACTACATATACTACACCACTTCTTTTATTTTGTGCGCATTTTCCAAGTATATCACAGTTTACCATACTGTCAGTCTAGACACTGAGTGATAATGCTGATAAAGTGATAGCTGATAGCGTAATGCAGATAACCTAAACTGTTCCTTTCGCGTTATTTTATGATATCTACTTATATCTAGATGCTAGATAGAAAGGACCGGACAGCAGTGGACTACAGGTTAAAAAAAAAACTTATGTCTACCCAAAATGATCTTATCATGCATCGAATAAGCTTACTATACTCGAAGTTTTAGACTTTACTGCACAAATATTCTGCATTGAACGGCTCATACAATCAGAAAGTGCTACTAGCACCAACATAGTACCTAAACATAGTCCGGTCAATTTAGAAATTCGAAGTTACCTAAATTCCCACCAAGCTGAAAATCGGTAAGATTGTTTAAAATATCATTAAAAACAAAATTTGAAAGTTTAAGTTTAAGTGGTAAAAAAAAATTATTCAAGGTCAAAGGTAAAAAAAATGAGTTTTTCGCGATTTTCAGCAAAACGGTAAGTTTTATCATAAAAATATCTAACAAAAATTGTAGATCATAAAATTATCTACTAAAAATTAATGTATACTTTTTTTCTACGAGCCACCGTTTTTGAGATATAACGATTCAAAAAGTTGTATGTAACTTTACTCTTATTTTTTGGTCTAATTTGACCGGACTAACAGGCGAGCATGTAGAATAAGATGACACTTATGACTTGTATGAATGTTCAAAAAAGTTTCTTATTTCATGGTGTTCCATTGTATCTGCCTACACCCGTGGGATAAAGGTTTATTTATGTATAAAGTCTGTAAAAAATGTCTTTGTCAACAGATGTGATGCCAATCAGCTCGAGTATAATCATCCGGCTGGTCTGGTCGTTCATGATGATGAAATGGGGCCTCATGCTGTACCTCTACACGAAGAAGTACCTGAGGACCTACAACGACCACCAGCTGTTTTCCGAAAACCCTAACATTGAGGAGACGTAATTATATTATTGTCTGCTAGACTATTTACTAAGTCGAAGTGGTTTTGTTGAGGTATAATAAAAGTAATGTTGGATGTACTCGTCTCTATGGTTTTCCAGATTGTAGATATTGTAATATACTTACTAAGCTCCAATTTTACCTAACATTTTATTAAGTTAACTCTGAGCTACGGTTTTCGATCTCACTTTTAAATATTGAATGAGAGTAAGATAGAAAGAGATTGAATCTATGGATCTATCTATGGATTACCAATAGATTGCCAATTAAAATTCACCTTTTTGAAATTGTGTACACAATTTTTTCGAAGTAATAACAAAGTAAATTCTGGAAAACTGTAGATAAATAATAATTGTAATCTCATAAGAAAACTAATTAGTGAAAAGGTGCACTTTTTTATATTTTTGCTTCGCTTCTGACACAAAAATGGTTATCGGGATACAGCTCATGTAAGTTTTAAGTTGTTCTGATAAAAGTACCTGAGTATTGAATTTTTATCAGTGAAAACCTGATACAACGAGGCGAGGAAGCTGGCCGGCAAGAAGACGGGGAATCTACTTGGACAGCTTGGACGGCATAGGCAGTAAAGCGATGGATGTCCTAACATAAATATGTTTCCTGTATTGAGATACTCCGTCAACTAAAAGCAGTAGCAAAAATGTTATTCAGCCAACATGTAGAATTGTGGAAGTATAATTACTGTAGTCTTTACCTACAGACAATAAATGAAACGAAAACGAATCGAATATAATATTATATTGTCATCGTAGTAAGTGCGTCGAGTATTGCTTGTGTCAACATTTTGAAATAATTCTAGACTCCGCGCAAGCACTCATCCCTCATGGCAATAGTCGGCACTAAATGTAATAGGAGGAGGATTAGACAAAATATTTCTCCATCATTGGTCAGCTGTCAATCTGGAACTCGGCGCTGATTATGAACTTTAATATGTTCCAAATTATCTAATATTTTTTGTCATTGCCCTGGGATCCTTAGGGCCAGTTTTATCGAACGTATTGACTGAAACTGAGTTAATCGCTTAATTATTTTTAATGTATGTATGATCTCCTCTCTCTCTGGTTCAATAAGTTCAGTACGTTCAGAACGTTTTGGGCAATTGGCCCTTAGCTTCATAACAAAAACAGTTTTGTGTCAACCTCTTCTCGTCTATTGTTGTTTAAATCTAACACTTTGGATGATCAAAGACAACTTGCTGTCCTGATTAATCTAAGTAGGTACATAATATTTGTCGTGATTTACCGTGATTATTGTTTGAACAATAAAATGTTAAATAGTTTAGAGAACATATCAAATTGTAGGAATTATAACCACATAGATATAATTTATTAGGCTATTAAGACTTTGTTCGAGTCACGAATTAGATTCATGTTCGGACATTGTATAGGGCTCAAAATTATAACGTTCAGTATTTGGAATAATCTCAATAAACTCAACAAAACCACTTAGATGTAATTTAATATGAATCTATATGTACTCTTATACTATAGTTATATTATATTATTATTTTGTGATATGATAAACTAGTGACCTTTTTATTGACTGAAGGCATTCATAAATTAAATAAAATTTAAATAATTTAATAATTTTTTTTTTAAATAAAATTTATATTTTGTGGATAACGTTGTGAGTGCACATTTAATCACTGTTTAATTTGTTAAATTTTTGAATTTACTCTTAATGTTGTAACTGTTTGTTTATCCCTAATAAATAAAATAAAATAAAATAAAATAAAAACTTGGACGAATTTAGGCCAATTGTTGACTGAAAATTATACAAAGTAATTTTATATTGCTTTTTTTCTGTCTCTATGGTTCTGCTTACTAGATTTTAATTTAAAATTTACGTGTCATTGTTTTATTTTTGATTTCTAACTTTGTTACTTATCTAATTTTAAGTTAATTGTTGTTCATTGCTAGGATTCTAATGACAAAACTAAATTAATGACTCACGCAGAAGAATTAATTTTCCAATTTTATACTATAGAACGCGAGCAATCCTAGAAATTGGCAAAATAAATCTGTGACGTAATAAAAAAATATAGAAGATGAAGTAAATTTTATTTTATGAAAAAAAAAAATGTTTTGTAAGTTATTCTAACAAAAAAATTCCTTCTTATCGTGTGTAACTCTCTTGTGATATAATAAGTCAAACTAATAGTGGAAGCTGTTAAAATGATTTTTGTCGAATATAGTTAAGAAATAAAGAAACTTTTTATAAACTGGCTGTTTTTATTATAATTTACATCGAATCCCTGAGATAGCCCTGCTTTTCTAATAAAATGTCGAGCTTGCAAGCTGTGGTCAAAGACTCAAGATGGAGGGAGTAAGGAGTTCAATTTGAAAGAAAACATTCAGTTCATAGAGAAGCGCGCGGTGCGCCGGCCGTTGACGCATTCACCGTTACGATACCGCGTTCCTTGTTCAAACTTGCGCGCGTAAAATGAATGATTAAAAATAAAGTGCACAGATGATATTTTGTACAGATAAATATTATTAAAATAAAAAATAGTGCTGTGCTGGAACAATAGTCGATGAGGAGCCAAGGGATTCTGCTGTATTGATCTCAAATAGCGGTAAGTGAACAGAAATATTATCTAGTTTATGCTCTTCATTTTATTGTATTTGAAGTAGAGCATATCTGTGTATTATGCTGCCAATTACAACATATTAAACTTATTAATTATTTATTGACTATAACATGTTTTTTTCTTTTTTTTTATGTTTCATAAATAGTTAAGGCGTAATTTATTAATCTCTAAGAAAAGACATCGACGCGCTGAGCCGCTGCGCTTTTTTATTTTATTGTATACGTTGATTTATTTATCTGATACTTTTGTTTATTAGGACGTCATTTTAGTTTCTATAAATACTTATTATTATCTATATTATTATAATAACTTATTTTTTGTTGCTGATGTTTCCTGGATTAGAATAGTACGTCAATGAAAATTAGATATTTTAATACAATGGATAGCAATTAAGTACTTAGTAGTAGGTACTTACATGATATTATACCTACTAATACACGAAGGGTGTATATACAGTTAGGAATCTGAAAGTAAGAGTCATTATGTAAGGGTGGATTAACTCATATTTACCTTTAAAAGTTTTATTTCATTAATCTAAACTACATTTATTTATGATTAAGGCTGTTTCCTGATAACTCGGTGCGGGATCGGTGAAGTATGTGCTCGGATTTGTTTCGGTACCGGGCGCCTACATTTCTAGGTGAATATTATACTGCACCGCTCCCGCACCGTGTTATTTGGGAACTGCCTAACTGTACCTGTAAATAAGACGCATTCAAACTTTATCCAGCAAGCTAATTAATTTAATGAATATAATCAAGTGCTGAAACCAGTAATTGGCCACAGTTGTGAGATTTCCCTCAGACGATGTTATTCTATACGATAAATCATACAAGACAGCGAGGACTACCGACTCGTTAGCTTAATTAAAGATGGCGAGTAGCTTCCAATTAGTGCACCAGTGAACTTGATGTAGCTTACTTGCGTTGCGGGAAGTATGCAAACTTCTCAGTCCGTCCGATCTTTACAGCCGATTGCCCGCTGTAAAAGTTATAGGTTATATTATATTTATATCAAGATTTATGTATATAGTTAGCAGCAGCAGCTATAATTGCGGGCCTTATCTCCGCATTTTATTTTCGACAACCATTGGATAGATATTTTTTTGTTATTAGGCCTTTAATGTTCGTTCTGGAATGCTTGCTAAGAGAAATATTTTTATAAAGTAATCAATGTAATAAATAATTTACCACCTTTTATATCCACCACCACATATTATAAATCACCACCAAACTTTAAAAAAAAGAAAATCAGCAGCTTTTTTTCTTTTTTGCTAATGTCATAGATATGCATTGTAAACTTTTTTGAAGCATGCGATCACCATAAAAAGAAAACGGTTTTTTTTCCGAACAAAACTTTATTAACAATCTTCAGCGAAAGTTGCGTACCTTCGGTTGAATAGTAGGTTTTTTATGCATTTAATATAATAAGGTTTTCAATCTTATTTCATGTTACGCTATTTCAAATCGTGAGAGTGGAATGGAATCGTGCGCAATGGAAATGGCGATTGTAGGCGGCTGTGTGCTATCGTGATATTCAAACTATTTGTGTACAACTTTAACTAGGTATGTTGATAAACTAAAATTGCACCTTTTTCTTAAAGAAATAGGTTTAAGCTGTTTAAGATAAGTAGAGTGAAGTTAAAATCTCTGGCGGAGACCCTTGTCTAAAAATAGGACAAAAAAGAAAAAAAAATGGCCATGTGGGATTCGGACTCGTTCACGTAAGGTTCCGTGCCATTATTAATAAAAACAGCAAAAAAAAAAACATGTTTGTTGTATGAGTTTTATTATTTATTTTTTATGTTTTGTGTGTCCCCTTAAATATTTTTTTTCGGTGTTTAGTAGGTATTTGTTGTTATAGCAGCAACAGTTATACATCATCTGTAAATGTCTAGCCATTACGGTTCATGATATACAGCCTAGTAACAGACGGACAGCGAAGTCTTAGTATTAGGTTTCCGTGTTTACAGTACCCAAAAAAGAAATAGATGAAATAGATTTAAAGTTTTAACTTAACTATAGTCATAGAAAGGTCGTTAAGTATCGGATGATGAGTTATAAAATCTACAATTTAATTAACGAAACAAGGATAGTAGCCTCGTATTATTCAGGACGGTCAATGGTCGAGTAACCAAAGCATCAAACCACAAAGCGGTGACACTTTGTGGTAGCGAGCTCTCACTTACTTCAAAAGTGTGTATCAATCTGTATTAAATTATATCTATCGGAAATAAATCACACTACACGACAGAAAACCAACTACGTAAAAAGAAAAAAAACAAGAAAATATAACATAACATCACGCCTATATTAACCTAAAGGGTGCGTCAGAGGTATACAAAACCCACACTTCACCTGTTATGTTTAGGTCCCATGGGATAGGAGGTGAGCATATCGCCATACACCGGGCACAATTCCAACTCCGTGATGCTATTCAGAATTTCTCTACGGAAAGATCACAAATAACACTTTGCCCGACCCGGGAATCGAACCCGAGACCTAGTAGTTAAAAAGGAAAAAGTTGGTTCAAATAAAACTTATGATTTACCTTGAATTTTTATCTAAGTGACTAGCTGACCCGGCGAATTTCGTACCGCCTTAGCGTAAATTTAATCACTACTTTATTTTGTATAGCTGACCTATCTTATGTTAGCGTACGTATTCAATTTGAACTGGAATCTATAATATCTTCCATATAAAAATGAATACCTATTTCCCTGGTCTCGTCATACCTGAGAAGGACTTTACTAATTTTATTAAATAAAAAACAAAATATATATTTTCATAATAGTGTTTATTCCGTAGGGTTCAATAATTTCACTTATATTTTTACAGAAAATTTATTAATATAATATTTAATTTTTTTTTTTCCCCTAAGAACCTTGTACAGAGGATTAGAAAACTACAAAAAAAAATCAGCCAAATCGGTCAAGCCGTTTTCATGCTATGTCGTGACAACGGAAAACGGGTTTCATTTTTATATATATAGATTGAAACTCTAAAAACCTCCGAAGAAACTGTAATTGGAGGCTAAAAAGAGATACTGAAAATGATATTTTGAATGCCATAATAGCCTCAGTTCTCCTTATTTATACCTCGGTGAAATAAAACGTCGATAACCCGACCTATTCTTCTTTACGTAAAGCACTGCACGTGCACTATGATTTATGCTGGCAATTTATGGATAACCCAGTATGGTGGCAACTGCCAGCTATCTGTATAATGGTGCAATAAACTTGGACCATAGGCTTAGCGTATATACTCGTTAGGTGTCCAGACTACGCTCCTGCTTTATTTTGTGTGAAATACACGAGTTACCTATAGGTACTGTTGCTTCAGCGGAGACTCTCAAGCGGCACAAATACAATAATATCGTTGGAAATTATGTAGGTATTTAAGTAAAATATCTTTATTTACAGAGAAATATACATATAGTATCTTAAATTAAATTAGCCTAATAACTTAATCTAAACTTAATAAGTCACTGTCAGAAGGCCTCGTTCCCAAAATGCTGGCAGCATTACCGCGTTGTATTGCGATACTTAGTCGCTGGCCGAAATATAATCCAGCATTTCGAGAACGTGTTGCCTAACGTATTTAAGCCGTTTGGGGTCTAGACGCTGGGGCCATGGGGTCCTCGGGCTCGTTCACTATTTGCAATATTAGCCAAACGTTTAGTTGACTCTTCTCGTGACCAGAAGGCTGGCTTCTACCTTGGTCAAAGGATCAGCATTGCCATACAACGTGGCAATGCCGCCAGCCTTCTGGGCACGTTATCCGCGACTTATATAGATGCGGACGTATTTTGTGACACCTAAATTATAATAATTATTATTTACATTTTTCTTTTTGTACATAGTTAGGTATTTCTTTAATTGAGTTTAAGAAATGTTATTATAATTTATTAATTAATTGTTATAAAAAACAATAAACTTATAATGAGTTACCTATTCAAATATTGTAAACCCCTAGATAATGTGCAACCAACAAGCAGTAGCAATAACTTGAAATATTGGCGTCCTATGAAGATACTGGGGGTAAGTAAATTTTTAGTTTGATTGAGGAAGACTTTTTCACATTCTAGAAAACCGCCATTATTCACAATTAACATAAATTCTCTTCTAAAAATACATTTCGAGCAGTTATAGCCGAGTGGTAGTACGAAGGACTGCTAACCACCTCTATCAATAAATCGTTAAGATTTGTCTTTTTGCAGATATGTGTGCATTTATCATGAAAATTATCGCTCGCTAACGTTAAAGGAAAATTTGTGAGGAAACCTGCATACTAGAAAGTCTCAAAAAGTACTTGAGGGTATGTGAAGACTATCTGCTCTTGGTCAGCGTGGTAGACTAAGGCCTAAACCTTCTTATCATGAGAAAAGGCCCGTACCCAGCAGTGAGACATGTTTATATAATGTATACAGGGCTGCTATTTACTGCTGACAATAATGTATGTAGAAATGCATTTCAAAAATGTATGTAGAACTGTCTGATCGATATTTTACTAAACTTTTAGTATTAACTAGGTAACTTAACGAGACAAAATCTTTAAAGAAATTAAACTTTGAAAGTTAGTATCTTTTCAAAGAGATTTTATTGTATCTAGACAACAATAGTTTCCACATTAGTAACTTCCTTATCAGCTTGCAATCGACAAAAGTAATATCATATTATTCGTGGCTAAAGGAAAAGGTTTCTATTATAATGTAGTACCGAGTCCGGCGAACAATAGCCTGGCAGTCTGGCACAGTAACACAGCACTGCAATTTGGTTAACTTTTCACCTATCACAGTTATACAGGATATCTTTTCGGATTGTGGTGCAGATTGTACAGCATAGAGTAAACTTACCACTGTATTTATTTACTGTTAACAATGAGCTAATAGATTTTCTGTACGATTGCTTGTGGATTCTTACACGTCAAATTCAAAGCTTGATGGTTAATTCTGGAAGGGATTTTGGTGTTTTACTTTCTTGTAAATTAAAATATCTATACTTCTAAAATCTCATAAAAATACTACGATTTCATTAAAATATAGATAGAATTTTCTTATTTTAGTAATACTTTAATTACTACTAATAAAAACTTAAACTTAAACTTAAACTTTAATTAGTAATACTTACATTCAATTGATAGATACAAGATTACTAAGCTATATTGAATTAACCTTGAAGGTGCACAAATTTTCAAATTCACTCTGTATTTTTGATTTGGCAATTATTTTAAGATTAGAATGTCGGTCAGAATTTATTTTTATTATATAAGAATTCAAATTTAACGCGCAACATAGTTTCTTTACATAATATTAATGTTATTATGAGTTATTAATCAGAATCGGGTAATCAACCAATCAATCAATCATTTATTTGCTTAAATATGGTACATTGTTGTAATGTGGTTTGTCCTCATATTCTGCCAAATAATGGCGTGCAATTATTTACATAAATTCAAATTATAAGTAACAAATAGTACAAGTTAAACATTAACAAAATTAAATTACAGCAATTATTATATATATACAGAGTTAAATTAATATGTCCTTATCCTCTAAATATTCCTTAATGTCATAGTATGTCTTATTTAATAAAAATTTATGAAGTGTCCGTTTAAATGATAATAATGGTACATTTCTGATATTATGTGGTAAATTATTTTTAATACACATGCAATATGATTTTTTTTTAAATAATTCTAAATTTATTTGTGGTAATCTTAGTCTATCTTTCTGTCGAGTTCTGCTATTTGGTATGTCACTGAATTTTTGAAATAGTTCTGAATTCTTTTTAGCAAATATACCTACATAATTCCGTTATAAGCATGGAAGTGATAGAATATTAAGTTTTTTGAATAATGGCTTACATGAGTCTAAAAAGTCGTAAATTAATACTATAAAGTAATAATAGTTGCTATGGTCAGTGAGCAGGCCGCTGGCTTCCGATTCAAATCTCAGGAGCTTTTTATCGTTAACCGCAGAGTATAAACTTTTCACGGAAATCCAGTGAGTCCCTGCTCATTAGAGGCGGTCTCGGATTACGTCCCAGATACAAGATATGCTTGTAATTGCACCTGCACCTCTTTGTAGATTCTGTGCTAGGGTACTGTAAATTGTATAGATACCTTAAGTTTACGGTAATTTACGCTGTCACGAATCTAGACGAAAATCTTGCTTGATCAAGTAAGCAATTATTGGGTGTACTAACAACTTGTACATATAGACTAACGAAACGAAAACTGAGTGTAATAATGTTTTGTATTTTAAGATAATCTAACAAACAAGTTTTATTTTTAGTTGGTCCAACTATGACTGAGTAAGTTAGTATCTATACTAACTGTATTTGTCTAACGACTTGTATTCCTAACTAACCGTAGTAGACTGGAAATACATGCAATTGGAGTAAATTAGACTGGGTATACTAACAAATATGCATGATTAAGAATTGAAAAAAATAACTTATTGTTAAATGCTAAGAATACTATAGATTACTAATGATTTTGTATGTTTATACTAACAAATTGGAGTAGGGATAATCTAACAAACAAGTGTTATTGTTAAGTCTAACCATAATATAGCTATAGCTAACTAATTATACAAACAGTTTGTATATTTTAAACAAAATATTCGGAGACTGAATATTTTGTCAAGAATCGCACGAACTACTATTATTTAAGACTCGTATTCCTAGACTAACTAATTGCAGTAGACTGAACATACGCGCGATTCGTATTATTAGAGTAATTGAGACTGTTTTGTGATGGTGTATATTAATTAATTTACTTTTTTAGATGTACTGACCAATCGATAGATACTAAAAATACCAAAGATTACTAGTGATTTTGCATGTTTTTTTATTCTAATAATTTGGAGAAGGCATAATATAACAAAAAATAATTACTTTTTAGTCTAACCGTGACTAACTAACAGTTTTTATCATTTATTTTTGTAGTCACTTACCATCAGGTGAGATTGTGATCAAACGCATGCCTATCCACGTTGTACGTCAATGGACACTGACTGTACTCAGTCAAGAAAAGAATGAACTACTAACGACTTGTATTCCTAGACTAACTACCAGTGGAAAACTGAACATCCGCGCGATTCGTTGACACTAACAATTTGCATGTTTTAGGTAGACTAACCAATCGTTAGATACTAAAATTACTAAATACCTATTACTTATATTTTTGTGTGTTTATACTAACCAAATAGAGATGGGATAATCTAACAAACATGTGTAATTTTTTTCTCTGACCATAGCTAAATGAGTATACTCAGTTTGTATTTTAAACAAAATAATCGTACGAATGACTAACGACTTGTATTCTTAGACTAACTAACTGTAAAAGTGGATATCCGTATTATATATATTCGTATTATTTGGACTAATTGGAGACTGGTACACTAACAATTTGCATGTTTTGGATAGACTTACCAATCGTTAGATACTAAGAAAACTTTAGATTACTAATAATTTTGTATGTTTATACTTAACAAATGGGGAAAGTATAATCTAACATACAAGTGTAGATTATTGAAATGTTGCATGTTATATATCTACTAACCAATCGTTACTAACAATTCTTAGTTACGATTGCTAATTATTCTGTGTAGAGTAAGCCAAAAGATAGATTGTATAACGTTTTATTTTTTAGACTAGGCTTTGCCGTTCATCGTCTTCCTCCTCGAGGAATTTAATATTTTCTAAAATAAATTGGAACTTTCTTCATACATTTTTACAACATAACATAACTTCACGCCTATATTACCCAGAATGGTGCGGCAGAGGTGTACTACACCCACTGTTCACCTGTTATGTTTAGGTCTTATGGGATAGGGGCTGAGTCTATCATCCACTGGTCACAATTCCAACTTAGTACTGCTATTGTAATTTTTGTTTTTTAATATTTTCCTTGCTTCAGTGTCGATAGTAGAATAGACTTGCTATTTACATTAATGATTTGTATATTTTGTATTTTTATAATTCAGGGTGAAGGCCGGACTTCATACAACAATATGCTTTTAATTAGACTTAAGATCTAGATTATCTAGTCTCTTAGATGATCTAGATATTGGACGATGAGAAAAAACGTGACGCAAACGTTTTGTGACAATAATTAATAATTAAATAATTTTATTATATTATTATGTATTTTTTTCATTCATAATACAAACAATACGCTTTGTTTTAGTTTTTTTAGATTAATATTACAAGATAGATATTTTGAATTTAAACTGTATTAAATTAGACTTTATAATGGGCTTAGGTACTTTTAGAAAAATGGCCATGAATATTAAAAAATAAACATAATTTAACATTGTGAACTACTTATTATGTTAGGTTTTGTCCTCGATTTTATTAGGTTTCAACTGATTACTAATTTACATAATAACCTGACTTTTAAAGTTTTTCGACATAGAGCCTGCGTAATAGCATGGCTTACGGTATTAAATAAATATCAAAATCGATTTCACAGCTTTAAATTAATCGATGAAACTGTTAGCATTTTTTATCATCAGTTAAACATAATAAATATGTAATCAAAAATATAAGCCTTGAGCTTATATTTTTGATACGATTTAACTCAAAAACTACTCGACTAGTTTCAAAGCTTTTTTTAATGAAAAAATGGTAAGATTATTTTGAGCCACAGGCAAAATTTTATCGAGGTAATATTAGTAGATTATTAATCAAGGGGATAAAGCAGTGTCTTCTTTCGTGGGAGACGATTTAAATCGCGAGCGTAACGAAGGACTCGAGGTTTACGCCCGAACGTAGCGATGGTGTTAAAAACTTAAATCAGGAGTGAAGCGAGGGATTTCAGACAAGTCCTGAGTGTAGTGAGGGATTTAATTTCACCCAAGACTAAGAGAGCTTTATCACCGAAGAAAATACTATACTTTTCGTACCATTTGCGAAAAAATTAACACATAATAATATGAGATAAGCATTTATTCAAAATAATGACAATTAAAAGTATAAGTTAACATTGGAAACATTGGTCCAATTATTGATAGAGAGAGTTATATTGTATGTATTTGAAGAAAACAATAACGCGGCAAATTCCTAGACTAATTTTTTTTTTGTCGTAAAAGCAAAGGCATCAAGCTCATACGGCCTCGTCGGTTTTCGTAATTTAATTTCATAACTGCATAATAAATGCGTATTCCTTTTTCAAAAAGATGTATAATGCTTTGTATACAAACTCAATGGTGTAAACACAGATGTAGTTCAGTATAAATTTCGCTAAGTACTTATTCCAAATTTAAATCACATTCTCCCCCTAGAGAATGAATGAAATTCAGTTCAATTTTCTTTCCCTGTTTTTAACAGATTAAAAATGACTATTTTTATGTTCGCTTTTTGTGGCATAGAATGTCACTTTTTTGAGCAAGTGGTACGAAAAAAAAAATATATTGAATGGAGTACGACTAAATCCGGTGTTTTCCAGAAACTGACTATTGTTTACTGGAATGTTAGAATGTTTATATTCCTTGCAAATTATTGTAAGGGACGTTAAAACCATGTGCTATGCTATAATAGCCTCCCTCTCGAAATTAGGACTGCCACCAATCTATACGCCTTCTAAATCAAGGTTCGGAATCTTCACCTCAACAAGAATGAATCGCCACCATAATATTTCTCATTCGTTCATATATTTATATATATTTATTTATTAAATATTTACTTGTATTTAAGTATATCGTTATGTAGGTATTATGTATTTACGCATATATTTTCACTATGTATTCATTAATTGTATTGATTTTTATTACTTTTTATTTCAAATCACAACGCTATATTTTATTAACTTGCCTTGTTAATCTCTGCATCACCCAAAGGTAGACTGGTAGTGTGTGTGTATACAAATTTTGTACATAAAGTTTTAAATTAAATAAATAAATAATAAAAGATAGCAACACTATCATACAAAGTAGCAAATGAAGTTTATTCGTGCCGTTCCGGAAGAGTAATGGTTCATCGTTTGTATTCACCACACCGCCAGATGCAGGAAAAGGCAACATAGTAAACATATTAATGATAGCTCTTATATTATCCTATATACAGGGTGGAAGCGACACAGACTATACAGACATTTTTCAAGACAGTTTCTTATAAGTCTCTGTAATAGTCTTTGAGTTTTGCACCGGTTAATTTTCTTAAACGAAACATAAATTTCACGTTTTGCGAACAATTTTAACATTAAGATCATTCGATTAATTCGAAAGTCCCGTCGTTTGCGTTTAATAAAATTTCAACCGTCGAAAACTAACACAGAACATTATCTAGTAACTGTGGTTTCAATAAATGTCGCTATGTAGCATCCACTCTGTATACATATCTACTATTACTTGCACTTATGTATACGTTTGCAACAAAATTTAAATTGGAGCCATGAATCGTTTCCGCATTTGATTGCAGTTAATTTGCGGATTGAATAATATATTAGAGGAATTTATTTGCCGGTCGATGTTGCTGTCTGCATTTTCGTAGTTACTTCTGCCATTGTAATTCCATTACGCAATGTTATTACATACTTTCTAGTTTTCCGTAAAAATATCTGCAGGTAGAGCCAGTTGATGCAAGTTTAATCGAATTTTATATGCATATTGATCATACCCCTAAAATATTGTATGCTCGGGTCATACCGAGGCAGACTTTTGATCACCAACAAAGTTTCGGATTTCTTGGAAAAAAGGAGTCCGTTCTTTATATTTAGATTTTAAATCTTAGGGTAAAGTGTTTCCTCTCGAAAATCCGTATCATAAACTAGTAAAAAATGGCAAAAATCCGTCTGCTTTTTAAATGAATTCGTCAGGAAGTTGCGAAATCGCGATCGCGTACAATACTAATGGAAGGAAATGATATTTTATCTTGTCTTCTACTTCCGTTTCTACTATTGTTTTAGTTAACGGTAAGATTTGAGTATAGGCTAGGTAAGTGAAACATCATTGTTTAACATAAGTGTAAAATGAGTAACTTTTAAAAGAAATCTTTTTATCGGATTACCCATCAACCAGGATGCACAGGGCAGCTTGTAGCGAGCTGCATACTGGACAACCAGGGTATTAGAATCATGTACTGAGTCACGGGCAGCTTTAATACCATGTCATTTACACCCTTTATAAGTGGCGACACTGAGGTCCTGAATACTCCAGAGTGTCGGTCAGGGACTCGTCTCTGTCTCGCCTTCATTGGCTGGCTGCAGTGGACATAAAAGAGCGCCCGTAGGTCTCAGTTCTGTACTTCGAAATCATTATTTAAATGCTTGAAACGTGAAAAATATGACTTTGCATCATTTACTGAAGCTCAAGGATTTCGGTTGTCATCTTTTAAGCGATTATGTTAATTTCAGCAAAGTCAAAGGACATTTTACAAAAACTTCACAGTCCAAAGCAAATTAGGCTAAAAAGAACATTAAGAAATAAGGTCAAGCGATGCAGCACGACCCTATAATGGCAAAGGCTTGCCACAGATCCGCCACCACCATCGACCATTGTACCATCCAGCTAACTAATGTTACCATTGTGTGCCATCCATTGTCTACATTACAACATGTCTGTTTGTCTGTCTACCAATGATCCATGTCTTAAAGAATACCCTTACTAGGTCAGCAAACCGAATCTTTTCATGTTTACATATTAAGTAATGTATTGAAAGTGAAGTCTGCTTTACATGTAAATAAAGATGTGCCGAGAGTACGGTATTCGGATATTCGAATACTTTGTTGTGAACTCAAGTCTCAAGATCTTATATCGAGTTCTTGAATTCTGAGTCCAGTTCAGTAATCAGGTTATAAAGGTCGTGAGGTTAAAGCGCTCAAGTAAAGTAAAGTAAAGTAAAGTAAAAAATCATTTATTGCCACCAAAACACATAAAAGTTACAGAAAGGAAGAAATACATTGAATAAAAACAAGAGAAAGATTAAAATGTCAAGATGTAGCAAAAGGAGAAGACTCGGCTATTAGCTCGGCTAAGTAGCTAGGTGCGCCAATGTATACCTGCGGGAAATAGTAGATTATATTCTAGTGCTCAGGTTTTTGACTGCTTCGTTGGTCGAGCAATATAAAATGTGTATCGCTCTCCGTGAGGTCTTAAGTTCAAAGTCCAGGTGAAGCAAATATGTTATTTGAGATATTTTCGTCAGGAATTTCACCCCCTATCTCAGGAATCTAAACATAAATAATAAATAAATAAATATATATTTCACAACTCACACACAACGCCATCTAGTCCCAAACTAAGCAGAGCTTGTACTATGGGTACTAGAATAACTGATAGATACTAATATATACTTTTCTTTTGTAAATACACACATTATACATAGAAACAACCAGATTAAGACAAACCCCCATGTTCCATCGTATTCCATACAATCCTGTAATGATTGCTAGGTACCCGATTATCATATTTCAGGTAAAATAATAAAATAAAATAAACATATTTTTTTTGCGTAAAAAAAAAATAATCTTAAGAAATTGTTATTATTAATAATATGCTTGTTAACTTCCTGTAGCTAAGCTTAATTCGCTTGTGATAGGAGGAAGTTCACGTCTGCGGTGTAATAGCCAGGATCCGAACCCACTATCTCTCGATAAGCCCGATGCCTTACCCATTGCGCCACGGCAGCTTTGCTTAAGGTATGAGTACTTGTAATATTTTAAAGCAAATTTTAGCTTTGCTATGCCTTTTGTATTTTATATAATATTAAAGTTGAAAAATTAAGAATCCAGCAGGACTCGAACCTGCACCCCCTGGCTATACGCCCCAAGTGCTTTGCCAATGCAGCTATGGATTCGTATGCTGGTAGACTCGAAATTTCTCAACTCTTTTGTGCCAGCGTCATAGGTACATATATATATACCTTAGTATATATATTACTGCCCGATTTGGCACATCTCTATATGTAAGGCCATACGCGAGTGCAATATTTATGTTAATTAGGAAGAGATTGCGCTCGCTTTTTTCGACCGCGTCAAATTTTGCACAAAGAAATGAGCTCAGGGACGTAACGTTAACTGTTTGCAGAAGCGATTAGTTCGGCCAATTCGACATACAATGCGTGCTTAATGGAACATAATTTAGTAATTACCATGTAAAGAAATGCAATGTATGTTTTACAACTCGTAGATGAGTGCAACCAGTCGTCGTTTCATCGGAATCGTTTAAGTGCTCCGATACGCAGTAAGAAAGGATGGATGGATGGATTATAATAGTCAGTAGCAATTACGTGTTATTAGCCTCTAGCCCTCTACATATGTAATCTTAGTCTCAGGAATACAATCGTAACAAGCTTTTTTAAACGAGTTTAAATTGCTTGCTGGGATTGGATTATCGTGGTATTTTATCTCGGTAATAACTGTAATAAAAGGTGATTTTTAGGGTTCCGTAGTACAAGGAGCTCATCAATAGATATTAAACCTGTTTTGAGTCTCTAATGTTTGTAATAGTAATTCTTCTTCTTCTTCGTCGTGTCGATGGCTGAGTCAAAATTTATTGGTCCAATAAAAGGCCACTGTTATGGCGCTCTCGTCGGCGTTCATGAGCACCTCACTTGTGCAGGTGGTAGGGCATTTTGGACAGTCAGTAAGGTGGTCAAGGTTTTAACTTGCCATCGTGTTGAAAGGATTAGCCAATTCGCTTTGGAGAACTCGCAAATTGCCCAGGGTGCGCCGGACGTACGGAATTGTTGTGAACGTCACTCGGGAAGGCTCCTTTCTGTAACGGCTGACCACGGAACCTTATTGCGCGTGGTCCAACACGCACTTGGCCGGATTTTTCTTATTCATATGCACTTGTTTGAACATTTACATGTGGTACAATTTAAAAAATATCGGTCGTTTAGCTACACCATTTTAATGTTAAGTATCCAATTAAATTACGAATGAAAACGACAAATCAATCATTATTTTAGATACTTCTTTATTTGTCGACTCACTTCATTTATGTATTTTAAATTTTTGAACCATATTATTAAAGTCAGTCTCGTTATTTTGAGGACCCTAATGATATTCGCTTGGACTAAACATTACCAAAGGAACACAAAAACACGTCTATTTTATTTAAATATTCTAAAATACTGCCTATGATAATCATAAAAACATACTTTTATGTTTAGGTAAGTTTTTCTTTCCATGAAGCATTTCCTCTCGGTCCGACAACCTACCTCATGCCTCATACCCTGCCTGTCCGATTAGTAACGTTTCATTACACGACACAGAGGCTTTCGCAGCGAGATAATGTGCCTCCGTCCTACGAGCGAAGTGCGATAGAACTATCAATCGTTGCGGCACATCATTCATAATGTCCCGAACTAAGTTCTTTCCCTCCAACTAGCCTAGTAAAATCGATAATAATTTTCCAATAAAAAACCGACTTCAATTACTAATAATGCTTATAAACTAAAACTACTAGACCAAACTGAAAGAAATTTATGGGACCACCTGGCAGCTATTTCGCGTCGAACAAAAAAAGAATCACGCGAATCGGTCCATTAACCGTGACGTAATCGATGTACATATATAGAAAAAAAGCATACGGGCGGAATTGAGAACCTCCTCCTTTTTGGGAAGTCGGGTAAAAATATCTTGCGACATATTTTTAGACCTACCAAATATTAAAAATAACTTAAATATTGGTCAAACCGTTTAGGGAACTCGATAACTAATACGCGAGATGTTTATACTTAGATTATATAAAAAAAATTGCCTGCCTCGATGGTCTAGTGGTTAGTGACTACGCCTCGCACCGCAAGGTTTCGGGTTTTATTCCCAGGTAGGGCAAAAAGTTATAATTATGTAAACTTTCCGTCAGAAAATTCGCAATATCAGCGCGGATTTCGAATCGTGCCTGGCGAATGGCGACCCACTATTCCATGGGACCTAAACATAACAGGTGAAATGTGGGTGCCGTACACTTCTGCCACACTCTTCTGGAATAACAGCGTACATCACGCCGTTATTACCCAGAAGGGTATATTGTAATACCTACATTTTATTTATTTATTTATTTATTTATTTATTTATTTATTTATTTATTTATTTATTTATTTATTTATTTATTTATTTATTTATTTATTTATTTATTTATTTATTTATTTATTTATTTATTTATTTATTTATTTATTTTAGGGCATTTACAGGCTATTGTATCTAAACCTTTCTCATTTACCGAGTCTTTTCTTGGCTACATTGAGGTAGGCCTCTTGTCAACGACCATACACTATTATAATGTTCAATATTGTTTATGAGCCAAGAGGAAGCAGACAGCAAGATGTGTACTAAAATATGCGCGGTGTAAAGGATCTCAGTATAAAAGACATCAACGCGCTGCTCTGAAGTTGAACTCAAAGGTCTCGATGAACTCATGAAACAATGTAAATATACCCACACCGTGCCTTTTCTTAATTTGTATTTAAGTTTCAAATTGTTATTTCGACGATTAATAGTAAGCGACGATTGTCTTTTTGAGAAATAAAGTGTTTTAAACCGATAGGTTATACTTTGATTATTTTTATAGCATTTAGCTAATTATACTAAGAAACAGTTGAAAAAGATATGGGACGTGACGTCACGAAATGACGTATCATACAGTTGGCTAAGAGCGACTGCCCGGTGTGCAGTAAGGTCGCAGGTTCAAATCCTGCCGGTCCCATATCTTTTTCAACTGTTTCTTAGTACGAAAGGTTATATTTAATTAGTGACTAGTTTCTGTCCGCAGCTCCACCCGCGTAGTACCTATGTCGGTAAAAAGTATTGTATGTTTTTATCGTGGTCTTCTTCTTTATGAATTTTGGTATAGAGATGGTTCAACTATAATATCAATACTAAAATTCATAAAGATATATAAAGATAGTATTCATAAAGATAGTATTTTCGGAGCCTATTGGATACAAACCAAACATTAATATATCCTCATTATTTCGATAAAAAGTTTACCTGTTATTCATCATTCATGTGTTTATAGTCAATGCTTCTAGTTTGCGAGTTCGTCAGATGAATGACCTTTCATAAGGTTATATCAAGTCTTTCTCAGCGAGCTAATGTCCTACTGTCCTACGTGCGAACACGCTATTACTCGTTACATAATGTGCTAAAAATAAACTTAGCGCGTCTTTTCCTATTGAGTAAATGTTAAGAGGACTGTGTGAGATAATCGAGAGTTTATCTGACTACCTCGATAGCACAGCTGACTTCAAGTTCAATATTTATTTATTTATTTTTATTTATTTAACAATTTATCTACACACAACAATGGTTAGAAGGACAAACACAATATAAACAACAACAAGTACAAAGGCACTGCTTATTTCTTAAAGACATTTCTTCCAGCAGACCCGCGAGAGGACATAGTAATAACTATGAAAAAAAAAGAAATAAAACAATGTGTGATAGAAATAAACAAAAGGATAGGTTATACACGCATACATACTATATTATATATTACTAAATAAATCATACATACATAACAATAAATAATATATATACATAAATATATACATAAAATAATTATAATAATTATATTAAATCATGTCATAAGGAGTTAACAGGCAGAGGACAGATTATGTTCTTTAACACTCTTTTTGAATTAATTCAAAGTGGACAAATATTGATCGAAGACAGCTGACAAAGGTGATAGATTCTGAATCACGCTCAGGCCATATCTCTCATATCTCTCTATTAGATTTTTCTGTGAGCGAAACAACTGTAGTAAACCATTTCTATGGCTGTTAGGTACTTAGAGGGATTTACGTTCTTATCCGCTAAATAAATATGTGCAGGTAAATAAAAAGACAGGTAAATTAACATTTCAACTTCTTTATTGTGCACACCAAATTACAGATTACAACATAATGAATAAAATTCATGTACAAAGGCGAGCTTAATTCAACATGAATTTTCTAACAGCAACCCTTTGAGACGTAGAGAAAATACATATGGAAAAGGTCAAGTCAAGTGTACAACGCAGAGAAAATAAATGATGAAAATGTATATCTATGTCTACCTTAATTCTACCTTATTACCTAAATAAGTATACATATGGATTATGTTTACGGTCCATAAATACTTATGGACAATAATAACATAATTACCTACATAATTACATATAAACTTATATTATAGGTACATTAATGTATCACAAAACTGGACTTCACTATTCATCTATTGTAGGTCTTCTTCACTCAGGTTAATTGTAACTTTGTATTTTGAAGTTACTTCAAAACATAATTATTAACAAAAAGTAGGTACGTTCTCTTTTTAAGATACTATTACCTATTTGTAAAGCGATGTGCAGTCTAATCATAAATCTCTTCAATCTTAGACAAAAGTCGTAAATTCATAATGATGTTATGATTATGACTCTACTTAACCTACATTTTGTAACACTCACTTAGCTAAATAATCTAAGTATGTATTTCAGTAATCCTACATTCCATCATCATCATCATCATTTTCATCAGCCTGTAACAGTCCACTGCTGGACATTGGCCTCTCCCAAGGTGCGTCAAAGTTCACGTTCCTGTGCCTTACGCATTCATTCGCATCTTTCCGGGGTGCATCCCACACTACGTTTGCCTTGACGCGGTCTCCACTCCAGAACACGTTTGTCAAACGGTTGTCGTTTCTGCGACTAATGTGGCCAGCCCATTGCCATTTCAGCTTGTCTATGTCGGTGACTCTGGGTCTACATGGATGGTTACATGAAGAATAAAATTTACTTAACCGTATAAATAAGTTTACTTTCTAGACATCTAGGCAACTGCTTGAATTCAAATCTAAGTTACGTGAACCTCTCATGAATACGGTAAAGTAACTTCAAGTTACTGTTAGCTTGCACTTTCCTATCAATCACATGAAAGCGTTCCGACCATACTAATAGAATTACAAAGTGGGTAGACGGGTACTTCTAAAAATGTCGTAACAGTTAAAATTGTTTACTTCATCTTATTTTTTTGATATACTTTTTTCTTTGGACTGTGTTTAATACAACCTGTAAATAACATCGTTTAAAGCATAGCAGTGATTGAGTTCATGATTCTGGAACTCAGAGGACGAAATCAAATAAATCAAATATTGGCATTTTCTGTTGAAAAATGATCCTAACTGTCGAATTTTAGATCAATAATTTTTGCATTCAGAGCTTGCAAATTATGTGTTTAAATACTAAAAAGTGTATTCGTAACTGATTCGTAAGCTTATCCGATTTATCTACGACGACGCGTCAAAATTTTGTTAGACCGATCTTAAGATGAAAAATTTCTGCACCCAGGGTTTTAAAATGATTAAGCCTGTCAATACATTCACACTACGTCCTATTCCATTCCCGTTCGGTATAATTCATGTGATCCGACGAAGATATAAATATTTCATACATTCCTCTGTAGGTTTCTTGTTTTTACGTTACACTTGTACTCATAAATTATGATGAATTGTTTCTTAAACTTTTTTATTCTAGAGAGGATTTGAAAAAAAATGGGTTTTGTAGTTTAGACAACATAAGCAATGTGAAACATTGAATATCGTATCAACGTACTATGTTTCTAATAAATTCAGCTTTCTCGATTATTTCCCTTATTTATTTTTTCATAATTGCCGGCTTTTACGAAAACAGTTTTTGGGTCTTCAGTTCATTCATTCACGACCGGATGGCGGAGTGGATAGTGTACCTGCCTGCGACGCCGAGGTCGTGCGTTCGATTCCCGCTTAAGACAAATCTTTGTGTGCATGAACATGGGGGTTTGTCTTAGTCTGGGTGTTTCTATGTATAATATGTATGTATTTACAAATGAAAAGTATATATGTATTAGTATCAGTTATTCTAGTACCCATATTACAAGCTCTGCTTAGTTTGGGACTAGATGGCGTTGTGTGTGAGTTGTGAAATATTTATTTATTTATATTTATTTATTCGATCTCTCCAGGTAAAAATTCGTATGTCATAAAACTTAATCGTACGATAAATTTTCATTTAGAAGGTATCCCTACACTCAACACGGTTGGACCATTCATAATTGAAACTTAACTCAGCTCACGTCCAAAGACAATTCATTATTCAAATGCACAACATCATCTCATGTCTGGACCAGTGTGAATTACCGTAACCATTCCAAGAAGTTATTAATGGCGGTTTTTAATCTCAGTGATTATCTTCAAATCTTACAACAAATCCGAATTAAAGCCACTTATTAACTTGAGTAACTACGTAATGCCATTGAAATGGAGATGGGTTATGCACTCGACACGTTGAGTTTCGGTTGGATGCACACTTTCGCGTGTTGCGCAATAAGACGAACATAAAACACTTCAACACTAACTTATATAACCTCTATTTCCATACGAATAAGGCTTATATTACTGTGTCATCTTTGCCTAGGGTTTGACTCTCAATGTTGCATGTTACCGGAGACAAGGTTGCGAGGAAAGAGGACACCGCACTTGTGTCCGATTTTTTATCGATTGATCGATAAATATTTATCATTCCATAAAGATATTTATCGTGTGGAATGCTGAGATACACGCAATATGAAGTGGCTGGCAAAGGTTGCATGTAACATAGGAAGGAATAAGTAATGGATAAGTGGTTAAACAGAAAAGAATTGGCTTCTCAAAAACATGTTTACTGTGATGTGAACCATTGTAGGAAAATATTACTTTTGGCTGCAAGAAAATTACATAGTATTCATATCTGTTAGTGCTGCTGTATCATTCACCTTCTTTCCCCAGCGTTAACGCAACCCATCCCATCCACCCACTTTTGTATTATTCTTTTATACATGTATATACTACTTTTACTACTTTACTTGTCATTTCTGTACACGCTAAATATATATTTTATGCTTTATCTTATCACGTAAGAAATAAGTCCGAATCGAAACAAATTTAAAGAAATTGGCCAAATCCAATCGTTTCCGTGTAGCACGCAAAAACTAATTGCCAAATTTAATTGTGCACAGTAGATATGTTAATTTGAAGAATGATACTTCTCATATTGTGTAATAGTAGTTATTTCATATTTTCAATTACATAATATCATCAATACTGTTTTGATGACCACCGCCTACATTCGACACTAATTACTTTTTCGCGGAAATAATTAAGTAATTGTAGTTATTGATTTAAATCAATGAATAAATTAGAAAGATTGATAAAATTATAAAGTTTAGATTCGTTGTGTTTATTTTATTTAACAAAATACCAATTATGGCCAAGTGGGTGTGTTGACGGACTTTATTTAAATTGTAAAGGTGTGGTAAGTCCGTGATCTTTTATAACTTGAGAGGCAGACTACGTAGGCGTGAAAAATGTAGAGCAGCTACGATTATATCAGCACAGATTACAAGCTTTGTTTGCATATTAATGTCTAGACTCTAGAAGATCGAGACAAAACATATAATCAAAAATGGTATCTCAGTATCTTCCGAGACATTATATATTTTGTCGTGTTTGCATTTTGGAGAGCGATGACAGTTGAACTTGTCTTGATTGCACCAAAAACTATTCTTCAGTAATTGTTTGATGATCTATCTAGCAACGACGTATTGATTTAGAGAAACATCGTAATTTTAGAATTAGTCAGAATAAAAAAAAGGCGGCTATATAGTGAGGCAAAGCGTCATCTCAGCGAGATGAGCTGTTCCCGCTGCTCGTAACGGTGATCCCATTAGTAAAGCAATGCTGCGGCATGTCGCCTGCATGCCGCATGCCGCATGCTGCAGCCGTATCCAGCCTTTTTGCCGATAACCTTCAGTAAACGACCATTAAAATGCCGCAGTTTTTTCTCATTGTGTGTATATGACATATTCTGGCTCTTGGTGTCGTGGTTCAACTTGAAAAGGCTCTTAAGCTGAGATCTATAGACTGTACTAAGACATAGCTAAGACTAACTCTGGCTTGCCTTGAATAAAATTGCTTTTGTCTTTTTGTCGCAAGGAAAAGTATATAGCTAAGTTGAAATATGTTCTATAGATCTTGGTCTAAGTAGAGAAACAATATTTTACTATATGGAACTGCTTTCTTACAAAACATTCTACAAGGAATATTAAAAAAAAAACATGCCATACAAATAGACATGTTTTATCCAATCATACAATCTCTTAACAGTACATAGCAGCGCTATGAAACTAGAATATAGCTTTACGTCAAACATTTTCACGGTAGTTCATTAATTTGAAGTTAATTTGCCCGAGGTATTTTAATATGGCTAACCCATCGTTAAAATACAATCATTTATTTTTGATTAGTAAACAGTAAACGTTTGTGCCGGGATTAATTGCTATCCAATATTAGTTGAGCTTTTAAAGACGAGTTTAATTTTCACTTTATCAGCTAAAATGGTACTGATGTTTTTTTTTAATCTACGTTCCGGTGGGTGAAAGAGAAGGCTTTTATTTTCAAAAATTAGACAATGGGTCTAAATAGCGTAATTATTATAAAGGTAAATAAATATCTATGCTCAACGTTTCGAAACCCAAGACACATTGTCTATTTTTTTAAATGTTCTCAAATCGTGAAAATTTTAAAACATAAAAGGCTTTTGTATTACTCACACAAGGTTTAAACTTTATAACCCACGGGCTTACAATATTATTTTATAGAACCTTGTAGAATGCATTTGAGGCTCGCTTATTACATCCATTGTATCGCAAAAAACAGCATTAATTTCTATACAGCATCGAATGCATAAACAAAGCATAATGCTGATCTAATACAAAAATAACACATCCGCAAACCCGTAAACAATGGCCTATCGATAGTATTCAATAACCTATTATTATAACGCGAACGTAAACCTTTCTTGCCGATTTATTTGCTATCTCCCTTCGTGGATCCAGCTAGCCAACGAACAAAGACCTATAGGAATTCACTACCTCCTCTTGTAATATGCCGACATCTAAGCGAGTAGAGGGGTGAGGTAGGTCTTGGTTGGTTGGTGGAGCAGTTAGAACAATGAGTTTAAGGTTGATTGCACCTGTGAATAGGGTGGGCAAGCCGGCAAGTTCGCCGTCTCTTCCGCTAGTTGTATCATGTACATGCGATCACATAAGAAAGAGTTTAATGCCCTGTATTGAACAGAATAGATAGAGCGTTAACTGGAGTGTTATTGCAATTCTTTTGAACTAACTAGGGAATGTAACTGAATTAATTTTTCGATGTAAATCACCATAAACATAACATCACGCCTATCTTACCCTGAAGGGTGTTTTAGAAGTGTACAACAACCACATTTCACCTGTTATGTTTAAGTCCGAGCATAATTCTAACCCCGTGCTGTTATTGAAATTTTTCTTGACGGGAAGTTCACAAATAACATTGTCCGGACCGGGCATCGAACCCAAGACCTCGTGGACCCAAGACCATCAGGAAATTCACAATGACAGCACGGAGTTGGAATTACTTGGAATTGTGCTCATCTCATTGATTATCCCATGTGACTTAACATAACAGGTGAAATGTGGATGTTGTACACCTCTGCCACACCCTTCTGGATAATATATGCGTGATGTTATGTTATGTAAGCAAAGTTATTATAGAATAAGGTTTACGTAATATATTTTATTTCAAAACACTATGCCTAATTTATTAATATATCATCAATCTCAAGAACTGACGTCCGAATATTTTAATAGGCTCCAATAACCGAGATTTCTATTTTAGCCCAAAAATTTAATCATAATAAAATTAACGAAATCTCCGACTGGTAAAAATGATGTTATCTCTGCACCATCCTTGGGGTAGACTTCTTCTTCTTCTTCTTTCGTGTCGATGGCTGCAGTCAAATTCTCATGGGGTATTGGGGTCGATTAACGATAATGCCTTTAGCATTAAGTCCGCCTTTGTCAGAAATTTTGTGCAAGAAGTTTTTAAATAAATAAATAAAATAAATTAATAAAAAATTGAAGAAAAATAGTAATAACGAGTTTTGCGTTTTTTTACTTTATTATCTTTATCCGCTCTTATCTGATCGATGGACAGTTTAAACATAACGGCAACACTATCTTCACCTAAATCTGGGAATCCCGATATCTGAAACGTTGCCTTTTAATTTATCTGTCTGTCTGACGGCTTCATAGCTAAACTATAGAACCGATTTTGATTTAAATATGAATAATTACTAGAGCGTGAAGGTCACTTATGCGCTGGGCTGACAAAATAAAATCCGCAGAAGGAAGCCACGTATCTGACTGCGCCAGACAGTCTGCCTACAGGGAGAGATGGCAAAAAATCGTATGAAGAATCGTGTCCACCATTGTCACCAACGTGGACACTTCATCGTGACCGCTATGCCAAGAGCAAAACGTGAGCCAAGAAAAATAAAAAACCAACAAAAGTGAGGGTGGTTTTCAAAAGATAATCAACCTCACCTCACCAGTCTGCTTGCGACCATGACAAAGGGCAACCTTGTCGAAACGTCAAGCACCAAAAGGTAAATAAAAATAAATCGCGTAAATTCCCGTGAAAATCAAATCAATAAATATGCAACGCGAAAGTTTAAAAGTTACGACAGAGAAGAAGATTATTATAAAATTTTAGTGTAGACTCCAGAAGAGACAAAGGCTAGGTTATCAACGTATGCACGTAAGCAAAGTCGGGTGCTGAATCTAGTTTAAAATAACAGAAGAAAACAGTTCAATAGTCGATTATACCTCGATAATAAGTAAAGGAACGTTTAACTGCTTCTCTGCCTCAAGCAATTAAGGAGTACTGTTATTGATCCAATTTCCATCATTCAACGTAAAGACGTGACTACTTATTAGTATTACTACTTACCTTTATTTACCATTGAACTAAATATCAGTAACGTTACTAACAAAGAGGATTTTTGTTTGTTTGTTTATACCCAACGAGCTCTAAATCTTCTGGACGGATCATGATAAATAAATAATAGTTAAAAAAAAACTAAAAAAACACGCTTTTAAAGTAGGTACTTCAAACTAAAAAGTGAAAAATAATTCCTAATATAAGCTGAAAAAAGCGTGGGTTTGCTCGATAGACGAAAAATATGGCACAGAGCGCCCCACGCTTTTTCCAGCTTATATTAGGAATTATTTTCACTTTTTAGTTTGGTTTATTTATAAGAGCGTTTTTTTTTTAAATTTTTTTTTTAAATATATTTTTTTTTATCTAATTATTGCATTGTCATCGATCTTTGACAGGTGTGCAAAATTTTAATGAAATCTGTCCGTTTAAAGTGGGTCAAAATCGAGTCCAAAGGAGTCGGTTACATAATACATATAGGTGAAGCTAAACCAATATAGTTCTAGACCCCAATACTGCTTTTGACGTGACCACACGGGCGCGGGACCGTGTACGGTAGCTATTTTAAATATATACGAGTAACCTCGAGGCCGGTCCTATCGACACGCACGCTTCATGCAATTGGACCAATTGGATATTTACTTTTGTGAAAGGAAACACTATTGTAGATAAAAAATAGCAGCCTACTTGTTAAAATAACTGGAAGTTACTATAAACGGTAAAGGAAAACATCGTGAGGAAACCTGCATGCCTGAGAGTGCCTAAAAAGTGCTCGAGGGCGTGTGAAGTCTACCAATCCGCAATTGGCCAGCGTGGTGGACTATGGCCTAACCCTTCTCATTATGAGAAGAGGCCCGAGCCCAGCAGTGGGACATGTATTAGATACAAGACTGCTATTGTTATTAAGTTACTATAAATAACGCAATGACTCCGGATCGAAACCTTCGCTGGAATTACCTGGCAAATAGTTGTTTGAACTCTAATTATAATGTTATAATATCAGTCAGTTTCGTAAAGTGTGGGTATAATAAAGTACAGGTAATCTGAGAAAATATCGCTAGTCCTGCCAGTCGAAGAACCGAGAAAAAACGTGAAAAAGGTTATAAATAAATAAAATCTATATATGTATATAAAAATGAAACCCGTTTTCCGTTGTCCCGACACAGCATGAAAACGGCTTGACCGATTTTGCTGATTTTTTTTTAGTAGTTTTCTAATACTCTGTACAAGGTTCTTAGGGGAAAAAAAGGAAAAAACAAAATAAATTAAATATATATTAATAAATTTTCTGTAAAAATATAAGTGAAATTATTGAACCCTACGGAATAAACACTATTATGAAAATATATATTTTGTTTTTATTTAATAAAATTAGTAAAGTCCTTCTCAGGTATGACGAGACCAGGGAAATAGGTATTCATTTTTATATGGAGGATATTATAGATTCCAGTTCAAATTGAATACGTACGCTAACATAAGATAGGTCGGCTATACAAAATAAAGTAGTGCATCAAATTTACGCTAAGCCGGTACGAAGTTCGCCGGGTCAGCTAGTAAATAAATAAATTAGGATTTTTTACATTAGATAGGACGCCAGAAGCAATTACACTGTCCAATGACAAGGCCAAATTAACACATTTACACCCAGCACACCCAGTCTCAGAACAAATATTTGCGAATTACACAAAGATTTGTCCCATGTGTGAACCCACAACACCAGTGCAGTGGAGAGCGGCGAGGCGACTGCTTAAACCACTACACCACGCGCAGACGTTATGAGGTAATAAGGCATTTTTTTTAATTTTTAATGTCTAATAAGCCTTTGGCCGTTTTTTTTCGCCTGTCCGACTGGTAGAACTAACGATATTTTCCCAAATTACCTGTACTTTATTACACCCATACTTTAACAAACTGACAATGCCTATCATTACCAATTTTGATGCTATAAACATTAAGGTACTAACTATCGCGAACCAACGGCATTATCTAAAGGTAATTTGTTGAAATACATGCCCGTTTCCTAATGCTAAATGAGTATAATTTAATTCTAACGTTGCAACGGGATTTCGTCGTCGGCTGTTTATCTCAAATGTAATGAACATCATATTTTAGCGGATTATTGTGATCATTATAGTAACGATCGCGATTAATACATTTGCTACATCGGATTGAGATAACTGCCTGCTAAGATAGAAATGGGTAGGTATAAGAGATATATTATCATAACATACATAACATCATTTGAATGCACGGAATGCAGGTTCAGTGTGTCCGTCTGTTTGTCTGTGTGTGTAAAGCATCCAAAACGTTAGTGCTAGAAAGCTGATATTTGAATGGATTTGTAAGAACTATGTCAACTAAGTATTATACCTTTTTTTTAACTTACTTGGTTGATATTTTTCAATGTACCTTCATACTACGGCAGAGGAAGCTCTGGCTGTAGGCTATATAAAACTTACTCTGTACAGGCTACATATCAACCTATACATTTCCAGTATAAGGTGGCTTCGCGTTGTATAGGCCTTCCGTGCAATGCGACACCAGTTTATACTGGAAATGTAAAGGTAGATCGGTAACCGAAAGCGCTCCTCCACCCATTAACACCCAAACGCGGGGAAGTGTGCGGGTTTATCAATCTCCGTTGTCGATCTATCCCCGCACACGGCTTCTCTCCCCACTTATTGTATAAGGCTAAGGTTGATCGGTAACCGGTAACTGATATTGTAACTTAATAAGTAGTACCGGTATATTGACCTATCTGTGCCGGTACTAGATCGCTCTTCCGTGAGCCGCCGGCCTAACGGACCGTGTCAATAGATACGCCCTACGCTCTGTCATTTAATTAGATACAAAGTAAACCTCAGGATTATATTATTACCATTAGACACTTATTCTATTTATAAACATAACGTCACTTCTATATTACCCAGAGTAAAACACCCACACTTCACCCGTTATGTTTAGGTTACATGTGATAGGGAGTGAGCCTATCGCCATCTACCGTGCTCTAATCGAATTTGGTACTGCTATTACGCATTTTGAGAATTTACTCTTAAACCGAACACTTTGCCCGACCCGGGAATTGAACCCGAGTCTTCATGGTGAGAGCATACTCACCACTAGCAAGACCAACAAGCCAGTTATTTTATTTAATTTTTACAAATGTCAAATTCTATTTATTGTAGCAAACTTGTAGATGTAGATAAAATGTCCATTTAAATTGCGTTGGGAAACGAGAGCGAGAAAGACCTACTTAGTTGCTTAGCTAGACATGATCTAAGTCCAGTGCTCCAGTTGTAAGGACCAATTAAATGCGTTACAAAACTCCACATTTTGAAGTCACTTTTCGCTAACAGTTGGTATAAATTAATAAGCGGTCGTGGCGCAATGGATAAGGTATCATATCGTATCGTATCTTATGATCGAGCGGTCGTGGGATCGAGTCCTGGCCATTAAACTACGGACGTGAACTCCCTCCTAAACACAAGCAAATTAAGCTTAGCTGGGATGCTAACAAGAGTACTAGTAATTTGTATCTGAAAATTACTAGTAACTTTTAAAAACAAAAGAAATATGTCAATAGATAACATTCATCTACTACTGCTATGCGAGTTACAAATAATTTTCCAAAAAAATTAACTCACTTCAATTTTTTTTTATTCCACTGAGGTGGCAAACAAGCATACGGCCCGCCTGATGGTAAGCAGTTACCGTAGCCTATGGACACTTGCAACGCCAGAGGCATCACGCGTGCGTTGCCGACCCTTTAAAAACCTACTAAAAATTAAAATAATTTTGGACTTAAATGGTTTTCTGATGGGTGCCTTTGTCAGAACTAGACCAAATTGAAATGGGACCACACAGGCAGCACTAGGATTCAAAAAAAGAAGAATAAATAAATCTTAGTTAGGAGGTAACAAACTTAAAAAAAATAAAAATAATACAGACGAATTTATTTATGTATTTATTTAATTTTATAATCGGTTAAAAAGCCATGAACCATCGTTGATTTGGCAAATAAACCTTTAAGTGTGATAATTATTGTAAACAATAATTTATTTCTGGAGAAAATTATAATAATATAATCACAAATCATTGAAGTATATCTATATGTTATCACAAATAAGACTCAAGCATTTGCTGAACCTAATGTAGAGCATAGCTCGGCTCGAAAGGCAGTGTACGAGTCGATAAATACGAGTTCTATTAAGCTAGCTAGTTCATTGGGTAAACCTAGGAAGTACTGTTAAATTCCTCAGGTTCAGGCACGACTAGCCGCTGTACTTAGGAACTGTTAACAAGCTGGTACACGAGAGATATGTATGAGAATGGAATGACTAAATACCGTTTTGTTCACAAGGTATATAATCATAGAAGGTTCTCATGTATCTGTGAGAGCCCTCTCTGGTTGTACGTATATGAATATTCAACGCCTTTTATAATATGTTTAAGGTAAAGCTATTATGAGTTCGAAGATAAAATTGACGACCGGATGGCGGAGTGGGTAGTGTACCTGCCTGCGACGCCGAGGTCGTGGGTTCGATTCCCACTTAAGACAAATCTTTGTGTGCATGAACATGGGGGTTTGTCTTAGTCTGGGTGTTTCTATGTATAATAAGTATGTATTTACAAATGAAAAGTATATATATGTATTAGTATCAGTTATTCTAGTACCCATAGTACAAGCTCTGCTTAGTTTGGGACTAGATGGCGTTGTGTGTGAGTTGTGGAATATTTATTATTTATTATTATTATTATTTATAATCTAAATATAGATTATATGTTTAGGCCTCATTATATAGGGGTTACAGCAAGCACTTCGATTCTGCCACAAGGTATTCTATACATTGTGGCTAAGAGAGTAAGTTGAATGAGGTTAACTTAAGGAAGCCCTCAAGTTCCCCACCAACGGGTCCCGCGTTGTCGTCGCGGTGGGGCTTAGTACCCGTGGTGCCTCCACACCACGGCGAAGCCAAGTGGACCCCAGAGGGGGGCTGCTCTTCGGGCTTTGGGTAGCGAAGCTCTTGTGGAGCAGCCCATGTTGCAGGGCTCTTATGGGGGGGCTCTGCAACAGGAGGGCCTGCGGTGTCGGCGTGAGTCGGCACTGCGGCCGAGGAGTTGCGGGGCCGCGGCGGGAGAGGACTGTAGGTGTTTCGTTGCCGCTTTCCCTACCTTCCGCGGTCCCGGCGGGGCCGCAGCCGTCAGTACTGCGGCGTGGTGGGCGGTGGGACGAACATCTGTCTCACCGCGGAGGGCCAGGCCGTCAGATACGAAAGTGTCTGACGGCTTTGCACGCGGCTCTCGGTGCCGGTCCCCCCACATTTTGGGGGCCATGAGGGGCCTGCCTCGGCGGGCAAGGCCGGGCTGCGGTGTTGGCGCAAGCTGGCACTGTGGCCCGGTGGTTTACGGGGCCGCGGCGGGAGAGGACTGTTGGTGTGTCGTTGCCACTTTCCCTGCCTTCCGCGGTCCCGGCGGGGCCGCAGCCGTTGAACTGCGGCGTGGTGGGCGGCGGGACCGACCACCTGTCTCGCCGCGAGAGGACCAGGCCGTCGGACATGGGGAATGTCCGATGGCTTTGCACGCGGTCCTCGGCGCCGCGCCGGTCCCCCCACATTTTGGGGGCCATGAGGGGCCTGCTTCGGCGGGCATCGCCGGGGGGGTTGTGGACGTAAAGGCTGTGCCAGATTCCCATGACCCCCCCATCAAGGCGAGTGCGGGTGCACCGTGGGGTTTTAGTGGGTATTCCCGTGCCGTTTACCATCTTTAGGCACGGGCGAGTCCCACATAACCACTCTGCCCTTCCCCGGGGTGGGGTGGTATGCGTAAATGCATTTCCCCACGTAAAAAAAAAAAAAAAAAAAAAAAAAAAAAAAAAAAAAAAAAAAAAAAAAAAAAAAAGGAAGCCCTCAAGTTACTTGCAAAGGCATCTAAGCAAGATTTAAAAACATTTGGCTTTATGCTACTCAGTGTCGCAAAACAACAAGTAAATCGTTTGATCTAGATCAAACGCTTGAGATTAAAGTTATAAACAACACTATTATGGCATTAAGCACTTAATTGCACTCGGAAGAGGTTCTGACATTCCGTTCACGAATTCGCAGCGTTTGTTTCACGATTATCCACGATTATTCACAATTATTCACGATGTTACCATCGCTATCATCATCGCATCGTGCGCTTGATGATGGTAAAATTGTGCTAGAATTAGTTCCTTGTACCGGTGGGGCTTGCGGTGAATAACGGTCCAGTACCTTTGCAGAGCTAACGGAATAGAACATTGATTCCGTAAACCTAACTTAGCATGCCGTGTTGTTATTTGACGTTATAAAATTGGCTCAATCGTTGCCATAAACGAAGGGATATTTGGGTTAAAGTAGTCAGATTAAATGTAGCAGCGATAGCCGAGTGGGAGACCGTAGGACTGTTAAGTCAAAGGTCTCGGGTTCGAACCCACGGCACACACTGTCAATAAATCGTTAAGATACGTCTTTTCGAAGATAAGTGTGTATTTGTCATGTAAATTATCACTCGCTAACAGTGAAAGAAACATCGTGAGGAAACCTGCATGCCTGAGAGTGCCTAAAAAGTGCACGAGGGTGTGTGAAGTCTACCAATCCGCACTTAGCCAGTGTGGTATACTATGACCTTACCCTACTCATCATAAGAAGAGGCCAAAACCCAACAGTAGAACATGTATTAGATACAGTTAGCTAGCTAGCTATTATTGAGTCAAATAAAAGCCAAAAAAAATATCTAATCTTATGAACTGTCGAATATTTTACCTACCCGTTAAGATGGCCCTGCACATGGCGATGGACTTGACTCCAAAAAAATATTGTATGTAAAATCTTATTATCACCAGTACACTTTTAATTTTGGCAATTAACAAGTAAGTTATACTACTTGGAGTATCTTATTATTTATTTATACTTACTGTGTCTAACGTTTCGTTTGTGGCATAAGCCTTTTTTTAAGTTCGGCTTGAGCCCAGTAAAAAAGGTTTGGAGCTTTGCAGGGTCGACAAAGCGCAGTTATATTCCTGATGCCGTAGTATAATGACATTGATTATTATTATAGTTGGGACGAGGCTTTGGGTGTTCACGTCAATCTTCGTGGGTCTATTGTGATTGTAGCCTCATTATAGACACTCCTTTAGTAGGTCAATAGCCTCCATAAATTGGAGCAGTTGGCCGAGCGGGAGTGACTTGACATCATCCGGATCCAAGATATGGCGTCCCAGAATGATGCTTTATCTATGGATCAGTGGCTCGCAGTCGCAAAAGAGGTATGATGACATTTACAATCAGTTATGTTATTTGCAATTCTATGGATGCTCTACATTTCCATAACACAGTTCCACGTTCTTCCATTTCAGAATCCAGTCTGCCTCTTTCCTAGCAGTAACGGAACTGCATCGTGGCCACTCAGTGGATTAGCATAAATGCTGTTATTCCCTTGTCTAAAGGAAATTGCTAGTTACTTGTTATTTGTTGCACAAGCCCGTGAAACGCGAAATGTTTAAACTTGTTTTTGAATACCTGTCTATCGGAAATGTTGAATGTACGCGATGTTTCCCTTGTTTATTGGCAACGTTCCCTAATAGACAAATAGCTAAAATCTATTGATATGTAACATAACATAACATCACGCCTATATTACCCAGAAGGGTGTGGCAGTGGTGTACAACACCAACATTTCACCTGTTATGTTTAGGTCCACTGGAATAGGGGGATGAGGCCATCGCCACCCACCGGGCACAATTCCAACTCTATTGCTATTGAGAATTTTCTGATGGAGAGTTCACAAATACTTTGTCCGACCCGGGAATCGAACCCGAGAGGGTGAAAGAGAGTGAGAGAGAGAGTGAGAGGCGCATACGCTAACCACTAGACCAACGAAGCAGTTATAGTTATATTGTGATGACAAATTGTTTTACTTTTGGCAAAAAAATGGTATTTGAGAATTTTAGAATGAATTAGTTCCTAATTTTAGGGTGTTTTCAGTTTGCATGCTCTACTACTAGGCAGCAGAACCTTATTGGTATTCTGAGATAATCCTCAAGGTCGTTCATAACCTAACCTACAAACTCCGTTGTTTTCTTCTCATCGTATTGATTACCCAACAAACACACTACCGATAAATCAAAACAGTTAGTTATACAAGATAGTTAAAGCGAAGACGCGTCGAATGCATCAACCTAGAAGCTGTACAAGGAGGCTTGTAACGGCATTTCCAAGTCGGAGCTCACCATGAGTGCGTTATGACCAGGGCTCGGAATTAGGTAGAGTTTTTCATGTACTTTCATGTACGTATTTCATACAGCGAAAGAATAAAGTGGACATGCCTCAAATCCTGAGATTAATTTTAAAGAGCAGGAAAAAATCCCATGATTTTTTAAATAAAAAGTTATTTACTTTTTTACACAATTTAAACTACTGCACGCGCGACTAAATATTTTAATTCTCACAAAATTTATACAGTAATGTCAGAAGCGAACACTTCAAATCTTACTGGTAATGAATCGGACAAGGAAAATGATTCTGATGGGCCGTTTGAATAAGCAAAACCTCACGAGTCTAGGCTAGAAACAAAAGTATTTGCTCGTATTTATAAAAAAGCGAAATATGCGTATGAGAATTTACTACAGACTTTCAACAATTTGTATTGTGAATTAATGTAAACTAATAAAAAAAAATATGTTAATTATCTTTGTTTTATTTGTCTATCTCTGAGGTTTTTATTATTATTTATTCGTAATATTGTTGGCCAAACGGGATTGTCCATTAGAAATCCCGGGAAGATCCACATTAATATCAACATTTCGATGCAAGTACATAAAAAACTCTACCTAATTCCGAGCCCTGGTTATGACCTACTAAAGGGCTGATTACATCACGTTGCATCTCTCAAGTAACGAGTTTGACGCATGTGTTACCGTATGTCACATACGTCACATCGGTAACGTGCGGTTGTCACGGCGGTTATTCTGGTGATCTTTGTCTTACTGATGCGGTAATAGTGAGATTGAATCTATTAAATACATAAATAATAAAAATAGGTTTTTTTTAAATTTGATTTGAATTGCCTTCACTACTAGATAGAAGAAAGAAAGAAAGAAAGAAACATATTAATTGTGACAAAAATAATAATAAAACTTACAATACAATTTTTTTTTTTTTGCCAGAAATGGTCACCATCTCAGCCATATGCTGCAGAGCAACAAAGCCCTGCAGCGTGATTTCTGATGGCGCCAGAGAGATGACGGACGGTATCGCATTAAAGAAAAAATAATAATATTCTAAAACTTAAGTACCTACACATAACAATAATTAAAAAAAAATAAGAGTTAAATTTAAATAAAAAAAAAACTAGAATAAAACTTACAATACAAAACAGCGAAAACAGAAAGAAATAATAAAAAGGAAAAGTTAGATAATGATAATGAATAAAATTGGCCCTAACTAGTAACTATGCTAGTAACTATGCTAGTAATTAAGATAAATCGATCAAATACAAAACATGACAATGTGATCATCGTTATCAATCGAGTTGTTTTTAAACCATATCTGTATTTCGAATTCTGTATTAGACATCATGACTTAAGATTAAGTCATAGAATAGACATCAGAATGACTGCCAATGTCAATAGCAGTAGTACTCTGTGGCAGTAGCATGTCGAGTGATGACGGGAAGTGCTGAGTCACTGAACGGACGGTCAGAGGCTCACGGCCGGCTAACGGAATAGTGCCCTAGATGACGGCCATAAGTCACTGCATAACCTTTAAATATAACTTAAGACACAGCCTTGTTATTTGTTAGGTTATGTCACAGGAGACTGACTTAACAACGGTCTCGGGCTCACGGCCGGCTAACGGAAGAGTTTCCTAGATGACGGCCATAACTCACTGCATAACCTTTAAATATAACTTAAGACACTGGCTTGTTCAATGTTAGGTTATGTCGCAGGAGACTGACTTAACCACGGGCATGGGCTCACGGTCAGCTAACGGAAGAGTGTCCTAGATGAGGGCCATAACTCACTGCATAACCTTTAGATATAATTTAAGACGCAGCCTTGTTATTTGTTAGGTTATGTCACAGGAGAATGACTTAACCAAGGTCACGGGCTCACGGTCGGCTAACGGAAGAGTTTCCTACAGGAGGGCCATAAGTCACTGCATAACCCTTAAATATAACTTTAGACACAGGCTTGTTGAATGTTAGGTTATGTTTAGTCACAGGAGACTGACTTAACTGACACGGGCTCACGGCTAGATAACGGCATAGTGCCCTCGATGAGGGCCCGAACTGCATAAGTGTTATTGTTACATTATACATTTCTTTTATCTTTTTATGGGAAATAAAAGTCATGAATAAAATGGTGTGATTTTTTTTCTGTAGTGTCTACTATCTACTTTATCTTACTAATTTCTTTACAATTTTAACTTTTTGTACAGAGCGTAACCGCTTAATTTGTAGAGCATTCATATTCTTATACGAGTCACTAATAAAATATTTTAATAGTTCATTTTATTGCAGCTACGTTAGATAATTCTATTGCATTACTTAATTAGCAGTTATGTGTAATATATTTCTTTCGGAAGCCCCGAGTTTAATTAATCATTTCCTCTATCCATATCTAGAGGTCTCGGGTTCAAAGTGTTATTTCGGATTTTTCCGTCAGGAAATTCTTAATATCAGTTATGAATCTGGAATTGTACCCGGTGGATAGTGATAGACTCACCTCCTGGCACATGGGACCTAAATATATCAGGCAAAGATTGGGTAATATCATAGAAATCTAAATAATAAGGCAATAGAAATGTCAAAGACGCGTGACCTTGTCGCCGCGCATGTGTCTAGTCAAACACAAGTGCGAGTTGAGGAATTGTCGTCTTAATGTCATCGCAAAAAGAATAATTTTGTTTGCAGGAATACAAGCGCATGTGTCTAGTCGAACACAAGTGCGAGTTGAGGAATTGTCGTCTTAATGTCATCGCAAAAAGAATAATTTTGTTTGCAGGAATACAAAAAGTGGTATTTGAAAAACGGCGACATGCGTCCCAGTGTTAAAAGATAGTCGATAGCATTTCTATTGACTAGTTATTAAGATTTCTATGGGTAATATACATCTCTGCCACATCCTTGCCGATAATGTTATACATGATGTTATATTATGTTATCTATACTGTATTGATTTTGGAGTTATTTAGTAGTTCGAAAATAAATACAGTAGGATTATTATAAGCTTTAAAGCGGGCACTTGATCATCACTAAATTCGTTTCGGATGCCGAGTCCAATTCGGAATTTGGTTCCCGTCATTGTCCTGATAAAGTTATCAATCAATGATCGCGTCCAGGTAATGATATACGGAATCAGCTGCCGATTAGGACCATAAAGGCGACTATTGTTACTTCACACATCGTAGTGCTGAAAGTATCGTGTTTAGAATCAGTGCTAAGTTTAGTCATGAATAAACCATTTTAAACCATTTACACACACATTATCTTACAATTAGAGAAAACAAAACAGTTTACAGAAAATATAAATAGTATACAGAAAAGGTGCGGCAAGGGATCTATGTAGATCAGTATTTGCTGCGCGCAATGCACAGCACTGTTTTTTAGCTAGTCCCTGCCAGAACGAACAACACAGTAGATCAACGCTCACAAAAAATATAAACAAAGAAATATTAGGAAGAACAGTAATAAAAGAAAGATAAACTAATAAGTGTAGTAGGAGGCATAAATCGTAGACCGTTATCATAACCACGCATTTGCAATATTTAAATCATCATGCACTTTAGTAGTTATAAGCTTTATAAAATTGATTCCGAAGACTAATCGACACCGAATAAAAACGGAAATAAAACCTCTAAGACGGAAATCTTATTCACTCATCCGTTAAGTTCAAGTTAATGAACTAAATGACTCAAAAGTCAATGAACTAATCATTATTTTGTAACTTATCTAAACATTTACTTATTTAATTATTTTAACTTTTTATGAGGTACGTATAAATAGATAGCTTTTTATTTAATTAATTTGTTTGCACTTCCATAAACGACTTTGCTGTAATAAATTGCCTTCTAAAATTAAGTGTGAAGTTGTAAATAAATTTAGTAACTAGTAATGATTTTGCTTCTTGTGTTTCATAATGTAATATTACAGCAGCAACGCTCTGGTTCCGAGATAAATATGAATATTCATGCCTTCCTGAAGCTGAAATGCGGTCAATAATATGCAACTATTTGAGGCACTGAAAACTAAAAGTCATTTATTTATCTAATAACTACTAATTCTGCTCAAATTAAGTTTGCCGATCAATCTGGCTTCCAAGCGGATATTTGGGAATAACCCATTGTTCTTGATAAATTGTTATAACTTCAATCTACCCGTCCGAATAGCTGTTGAAAATTGTCAAATTCGTTTCGGATTTCGATCCAATATACCGAAACTTTTGGCATCTTAGATTTGAATTTTTTAGATAAAGCATTTATTTTTATATGCGTCTAAAGATGCACAAACAAAAGTAGAATATTATGTGAAACAAATGACTAATCCATCTGCTAATAACAGTGAATAGAATAGTTTTTTTTTGATAGTACAAAAAATAGGGCACCTATTTTCTATTGCCTCGGTTAGGTTCCATTAAAATTGATTGTAGCACCATGACCAATATTTGGTTAGTATGATCGTAATTACAACAAGTCAAATAAATCTGAAGTATCACCATTACTTTCCAATCTAACATTCCTAAGTACCACCAGCTAATATACCATCACTTCCTACCTTTCCCGACTTTCTCCAAACTAAAGTCAAGGTTCTTTAGGTCACAGGCACAGGTCGACCACGCAGTACCCATATCAATCGATAGCACACCTTGATTTAGAATTATGGACCTTATTAATGTGGAGCAAGAGTTGATTTATATGCGTGATTTGCATTGAAATGATGCCGCGATACGTGATAGGAATGGCGTGGAAGTGAGTTAGCGGGACGGTTGTTTATGGTGGTAATGGGGACTGAATCGGTGGTATAGTGGAGCAGGTAATAGGTGACTATAAATCATAGGGTCTTTTGTCGACCGTCTTGTTAGGCTTGTGGTAGAGTCGGGTTCGACCCCAGGGTCGGGCAAACACTATTAGGGATTTTACCGTCAGAAATTGGCGAGAGGTTCAGCCCCCTATAATAATAAGAGTAAAATGATAAGGGCCTCTGCATTGTTGGCTTCGGAGCAACGAATGCCTTCAAAATACATGTGGATAATGAAATAACAAAATTAGACATTAATATGACGCCAAAAGCAATTACACTATGGTCATATTATTATACATATGAACATTACAGTTTAAGTGTGGGACTTGCACACTTGTCTCAGACTATCTTGTACTAGGAAATGACACTGTCTGTCTTCCATCAGTAGTTAATAGTTAGCATGTTGTTTCATAATGAATTGACAGTATTTCAGGCTTTTTATCAAATCCTGAAAAAGATTAAACTTCTGAACGGTTTTAAAGCTGTTTGGAATAATGCGGCTGTAAAGATAGCGTTAGAATAACGACTTATATTTTAGGTAAATACTTAAAAGAAAACACCCTCCAAGGGTTTCAATTAGGGGTTGTAATTATATATAGAGAATTCTGCACATTGGTTCAAATGAAATTTATTAATTTCATTTTTTTTATGCCAGCCTCTGTAGGTGAATTAGGGGTTGAAATTGTATAAGGAAAATTCCTCAATTTTGATCGAATTCCACGCGGAAGAAGTCGCGGGCAAAAGCTAGTGTAAATTCAATGTAATAATGTTAAATATTTTACACACACATTTTTCAATGCCACTTTCTTTTAATGATTATTTACTAAACATTATCAACGCATGAAAATAGAGAGCATTGATCAAAAGTCAATTAGGGAATATGATATATTATTATATCAAAATAATACAATCGAATTGAGAACCATGTCCTTTTTTTTAAGTCCGTTAAGAGGAGCTTTATTTCCGAAATTAAAACCGAATGACGCATTAAATTGACTCAATGTTCTAGTGTAGTATTACGCTTGATCGCTCATTGGGTTAGCAGAGCAGTCTGGCAATTATACATGCTATGCAAAAACCACGACTTTTAACTATTGAGGTGCTTAACGTGGAAAGTCAGAGATCATATTCCTTATATTTTATTTGTCGACATGGTACATTTTATTTACACTTGCTCTACATTTGCGACTCTCAAGATTTAATGTCTTCTAGGTAATTTATTGCAAACGTTTTGGCACAGCTCTGTCGTAACACTGACATTTATTCTCCTAGAAATATTGTAGGAATTACCTATTGCGTATGCGGCCTCATCATGACCACGAGTCTCTCGGATTTCGGGTACGATTCGAAAAAGTGTTTTTAATGATTTTGCCACTAGAAAAATCTCTGTTAGCAGCACAGAGTTGAATTTATGCCCGGTGGATGACGATAGGCTCATCCACATGGGAGCTAAACATAACAGCTAAAGTATGAGTGTTTTACACCTTGTCTTTGGTTATACTAAGAAACAGTTGAAAAAGATATGGGACCGACAGGATTTGAATCTGCTACCTTCTGCCCACCGGGTACTCGCTTTAACCAACCAGCTACGGTCGCCTCTTGCTAGAACCGTAAATTTCTCGGATGTATGTTACGTTTCGTGACGTCACGTTTATCCATTTTTTCCTATCTTAAGTAGGATCCCTTGTTATGTAAAAGTAAAGAAAAACATGGGAATCGAGCCGAAACTCGCATCCGCAAATGGCGGCCTCCTTGCCACTAAACAACGGGGGCAACAGGGCACTCAAAGTAAATAAAGACTTTACTGCTTATTACATAAGTACTAATAACAATATTAAATAATAAGTTATGAACATCGTTTCCTGTAATCAATGTTAAATAAACATTACATAAATAAAAGTTCATAACGTCTTAAACAATCAGTTTTTGCAAAACTCATTATCTTTATTTATTGCCTCGTCGACCTGATACTGCGATCGCTCGCAGTCTCTAGTTCGATGCCTGAGTCATGCCAAAAAATTTGTTTGGTGCTTTTCGTCAGTTTACTCTCATTAGCACCATGAAGTATGGAATTATACCCTGTAGATTTTGATTTTTGGGGTGCATGAAAGGAGCCTCCCCGAGCGACGAACACCCCCGTATCAACCCCTACGTCTGGCGCACCCTGGGCAGTCCGCAATTTTCCACCAAGCAGACTGGCGAATCCTTTCACCACGATGGCAAGTCAACACCATGAGAATTTGACTGCAGCCATCGACACGATAGAAGAAGAAGACCCTGTAGAAGGAGACAGGCTCATCTATCACGGCTATCACATACGTATGAGGTACTTACATTGTGAAATGAGGGTGTTATACACTTCTGCCATTCCCTTCTGGGTAAATAAGGCGTGATGATGTAATGTTATATAATCCGCCTTGTCTGTCAATCTCAGCAGCTGACACTAACTACCGGTCTAATTTGGTCTTCCACCGTGTAGTTAATAAAACAAACGAATATGTTAGGAGGGAAGATTTAGACATATTTATATTACGACCACACTCAGTTTCGCAATGTAATAACGAAACAATTTTTCGATCCATAATAATAATAATGATAATTTATTTTTATTTACTATTATTCTAATTTATTATATCCTATCGACATACTAATTATTATTATACCATAAGTGAATTTTTTAGATTTTAGATCATGTTATATATTTTAATATGTAAGTTTCGAACTTAGACATACACATAATCCTTACTAATATTATAAATGCGAAAGTTTGTGAGTATGGATGTATGGATGTTTGTTACTCTTTCACGCCAAAACTACTGGGTCGATTTCGATGAAATTTTGCACACATGTAGCTTATAGTCTGGATTAACATATAGGCTAATTTTAATTGACATACCACGCGGGCGGAGCCGCGGGCGGAAGCTAGTCTATCAATATAACTATCAATTGGCTTACGTTGTTATTTATTTAAGTTATATAATTGATTGTTTTAAAAGCAGTTTGTTTCCCAAAATAAATAAATAACATAACATAAATAAGGATCATTACGTTCGACAAAATGATGCTTAACTGTGTTCTCATTCAGTACAAGATAATAATATTGAAGTAGTTATCCTTTCACCGTGAAGTGTTATGTCCTCCTTCGTAATAAATACGAGAATAAATAAGTACTTAAACTGTACTTAAAATGAAGATATTCCGATGTTATTGCTGTTAAGTTACAAGTGAAAGGACAATATAGATGTAAAAAAAACATTACATGCGTTTATCTTCATGCCTGTGTTTCCCAGGTCGGCAAGCGGTGTCTAAGGGTGTAATTACTCCGTTCGAATGAAATCGAAGCCTCGATCGGTTATTGTAATACTTGTCGATTGATTTACCGTTTTTCTTCGCTAAAACAGTTGAAAAACGAAAAGTTGTCGGCCATTCGGTCGATCGATTGCTGTTATTTTTTATTTTTATTTTTATTTATTAGGAACAACAAACAATTACACAATAAATGATACACATTTAGAGTACATAAAAGAATGACAATTGTGCAATCCACAACGTTATTCACAAAATACATTGGAAAATATGGGAATTAAATTTAAGATACTATATGTATATTTCTCTGTACATAAAGATTTTAAGCCTAGGAGGAAACAACTTGTTGTTTGTAAAGCAAGTTTGCGAAATTGTCCAGGAGACAAAGAGAAAATATCTAACCCAAGAAAGTACTTATTATAATTATTCATGAGACGACGAAGCATTAGAACATTATAACTTACTAACACCAAAAATCTCACAAAGGTCTAGTGTCCTGTAATAGGGAGTGAGTTCATTTCTACCAACCGGGATTTCCGGGTGGATAAATAACACTTTTCCTGACTTGAGAATCGAACCTTACCTGACATAACCACTATATCAATGAGGCAGTCTTCAGTTCTTTATCTATTCTGTTCCGAATCAATGAGCTGACTGGTGTACCATCAACAGTAACGACCTTCGGTGACGTCACAATCTATCACGTGACGTAACAAGTATGCCGCGCGTGCGCATCGCGATCTACTGAACAATGGACACAATGTCAATAGCAGCCATTTATCAGAACATTAGGCTGATAGCTTTGGAAATCAGTTTGATAGCGGCTCTTTAATAAGATGGGTTGAGGTCAAAGATATTAGAGATGGGTCTTGTCGGGATTGTGTGACAATTTAATTTAAAAAGGTTTACCCACAGAATAAGAACTGTTTTTATAATTTTATATGATGTGACTGCCGAGAGACTGATCAAGTTACCAACAAAGGGCAAAAACTCACTGCGAATCCTGACACAAGATAGAAAAGATAAATTGTTTTTAAACGCAATGATAAAAACTTAATAGCAAGCTCTTTTTTAAGATGAATCATGTGTGGAAAAGTTGGGACATTTTTGCGCGTTTTTCGTAATTGTATCTTCTAATTGATATTTTTTTTCCACTTACTCTTACCGATTATATTTCCGATAATATAATTGATCGATTATGTGATCCACTTTACAAAAAAACATTGGCCCAATATCTCATTACAAGAACATAATAATTTGCGAATATTTAAATAAAGAAAGCAAGCCTCTTTTAACTGAAAAAACTAGCGTTACACAATAATTGTATGCAACATGCCTACTTTATTGACGATTTAAGAAATAAAGCAAGAGCAACAATAATGTGTGGGTGACATTTCCCGGGCGCGAGCAATGAGCATCAGTTAGATAACAATCATCGCGAGAGTGAAAGCGTTCCGGCGGATTCACATGTGCTGTCTCACTCACGTTACGTCAAATGTTACTGTCGTCACATCACCTTCTGATTGGAAGTAGTTCATGTTTCATGTAGTGCACTTGAGTGAAATGCCGAGGACTGTTCTAAGATCTCAAAGGCGCTAAAAGTGACAGGCGTCTTTTGTGTATTATAGTAGCGAGGGAAAGGGCGTAATTAAAAAACGGCCCGATATAAAATCCATTCCTTAATTTGTCAACCGTGCCTTTCGAGTCCAGTTCAACCCTGCCAGTAGACATAGGGATGCACTAAAAAATAAACAATAAATAAATAAATATCACAGAACTTTCACACAACATCATCTAGTCCCAATACTAAGCAGAGCTTGTACTATGGTACTAGAATAACTGATACTTTTTTTTTGTAAATACCTACATACTTATTATACATAGAAACACCCAGACTAATACAAATCTTTTCACGCACACAAAGATTTGTCTTGAGCGGGAATCGAACCCGCGACCTATGCGTAGCAGTTGCAATACCGACTACGCTATCCGTTAAAATAAGAAAAATAAATGTGAAGACGTAGTAGATTTCTGCTTTTAATATATGGTTGCTCACAAATTCGGACATATCTCGATACTAATTTTATTTGATCGTTTTAGCAAATTCAAAAGCGAGTGGATCACGAGCATGGTTAATGACATGATGATCAATAAAATGTTGATGCTTTTACGCACGTAAGCAATCATCTTTTTATCGACTGAAATGAAAGTAGTAGTGATAGTAATTGTTTAAATTGTTACGTTTAGTTTAGATTTCCGAGAAAAATCTCTGAGATTTGCGATTTTTTATGACGTGTAATTTTTTGTTATGACCCATTTTTAGAAGTGTGAAAATTTCCGATGAAACATTTTTGTACCCAGAGTCCCTGAATAACAAACTGAATCACTTGTAAGCAATTTTTTTATTAACGCAACGCGTTGATGTCTCTTATAGCAAAAATCCGTTTCTTACGCGAATACATTTTACACTTAGTTAGACGTTTTTCCCCCGCTTTCTTTTATATTACCTTTGCTTACAGTTCTATATTCTATGATATTTGTAACTTTGGTCCTAAAATCATAAGCAAATGATTGATTTGATATGAGTAAGGTATATTAGTAGAGGCTCCGATGAAAGGCAAAGCATGACCTTCTACAAAAGATGTCGTCGATATTTCCAAACGAATATTGCTTTATGAAAACTATTTGCACGTTTTTATCAAAATTGATGAAGTTGCCAACTATTTGAAATTTAAATTGCACAATATGATAGTCTACCACATATATCTACTATAAAAAAGGTCAAAAGGCAAGAAAATTAATAACATTATACATCGCACTTAATTTTGTCCTAATACGATAGGTACAAGTCACAAAAATTTCGGTAATTTAATTGTTATGGTATTTTTTTTGAATATAGAATAGAATAGAATATAGAATATCATTTATTTCTGAGTATATGGTATTACAGGTTTTACAATTAATAGTAAATGGTTCACATATACTACCGTAGCCGGTGTAGAAATATTACAATTTTTTACCTTATAATCTATTTATACACTATTTTACATCTATTTGTACACTATTTTTGTAACCATAACGACATTTTTTTTAATGATGTATAAGGCTCGCGTTTGACCATGATCTCACCTGAAGGTAAGTGATGATGCGAAACTCAAACAATATTAACATTTGTTTCGTCTTAAATATAGGTAGTTACTTCTTATTGATTATTTTTATAGCATTTAGCTATGCTTAGCAAATTATACTAAGAAACAGTAAGGGTCCTGGCATAAGGCGACCGTAGCTAGTTGGTCAAAGCGACTGCCCAGTGTGCAGAAGGCCGCAGGTTCAAGTCCTGCTGGTCCCATAATTTTCAACAATTTCTTAGTATAGGTAGGTACGGTTTTGTACGACACATCATTCGGAATTTAAAGTTTATCTGCCTATGTCGCATTACAACAAGCTTATTTTTTAGCAATTTAAGTATTCCCTAACATTTCTCAGCCGTACTCACAGATAAAAGTCTAAACCTTTTAAGCTAAATGTTGCCTTAACCAAATAAGAGATCAGTTTAGTGTTGCCAGCATCGTTAAACCTATTATGGTCCAACGAATTGTTTATCAGATGTCGTGGCACAGGCATTACAGGCATACAGCCTTTGTGAGCGTTCCGTTCATCCGCATTCCCGGTACGCGACGTTTACATCGTATCGTTACGTGTAACGGAACGCGTAACTGTTAGACGTTCCAATGGCGTCTTTTCGTACCACTTGCTATGTTAATAGGTTTATTCTGTTTATAGTAACATTTTTACTGTATTGCCAAAATTTTGGGTTACTGTTATAAAAACAGGTTGTTTTAAACACCGTTTTGCTAATAAAAGGAATGAGAGCAAACGCATTAATTGAACTCGTGCCGAATGAATAAATAAATAAAAGGCAATAAAATCTTAATTAATTACTCTTCACCTCTGACTTCCTGTAGATAAATTAAGTAAATATAAAAAAAAATAGCTAAATATTTAAATGAGAATCTATTTACGACATTATAATAGCAGCCCTGTATCTAGTACATGTCGCACAGCTGGGCTCGGGCCTCTTCTCAAGATGAGAAGGGTTAGGCCATAGTCCGCCACGCTGGCCAAGTGCGGATTGATAGACTTCACACACCCTCGAGCACTTTTTAGGCACTCTCAGGCATGCAGGTTTCCTCACGATGTTTCCTTCACCGTTAGCAAGCGATAATTTAAGTTTAATGACAAATACACACATATCTTCGAAAAGACGAATCTTAACGATTTATTGACAGAGGTGTGTGTCGTGGGTTCGAACCCGTGACCTACATTACGACATTATTTTGATGTAAATAATTTTAAAATAATCAAAAAAGTAATGAGTAGGTTAGTATTACGAATTTGTTAGATATTTTACGCGAAAGGCGTCATAGTTATGCAATGAAATAACGGCCACTCCGTAATAGATCCGTAAGCGTGCGCATTGATTTATGCGTTGTTTACAGTTACTTGACAACTCATCGTGATCGACCTAAATATCTTTACCAAACAGAAAATCGTTATATCTAAAAATATATGCTATCAAATTCGGACTAACAAAATTGTTATATCTGCAGGAGTAGCCAAAGCATAAAATATACATGCATTGTTTATACTAAATACAATAATGAATTTAATAAATTTTAGAATTCATGATCTGACAAAACATGTTTTGACATCCAATTAAATTGCTCGATTCCCATTGAATTTCGTGAAAATTATCGTTCTTAGTACATGATTTTGATCGCAGGAGACAAGGCTTTTAAGTAAATCGTGTTAGATGTTAGTACTATAAAGTTATTTCATTCACCTAGTCAAGTCTATACCTTTTGTCTTAGTCTGGGTGTTTCTATAAACGATTAATAACTATGTATTTACAAAAGAAAAATATATATGTATTAGTACCAGTTATTCTAGTACCCATAGTACAAGCTCTGCTTAGTTTGGGAATAGATGGCGTTGTGTGTAAGTTGTGAGATATTTATTTATTTATTTATACCCAGATCTATAAAAGTATGGACATCATTCTGAAGGCATAAACTACAATACGTTCTATTTCTATCACCCTTTCCGTGTTTATAATGCACTTTTCTAACGCTAAGCTACCACAAAGAGAAAGCTAGTAATCTCAACTGACAGTTATTGCGCCCGAACAATTAAAAATAGGGGCATCAAATCTATAACACTAAGTAACTCATAGAACAATGAGTAGAAACTCATCGATTAATTTCTACTGAGCTATGGGGGGAGAAGACGGGAGCTACAATAGCTGTGGGAACATCATACATGCTTTATGTGATACAATAGAAACACGTGTTATTGGGAAATTAGAAAACATACCTACTGAGGTTAAAACTTCACATCTCGTGGCAAATGGTTCAATTCTTTAAAGAATCAATAAAGACCTACCTCTGGCGGTACCCGCAGATATTATAATTAATGACGGATGATATTCACAACTTCAAGAAGTGACACATGACACAATACGTCAGAAATTTCAAAGAGCGCTGAATCGCGATAGCGAAGTGTTCACAGCAAGTGTATATAAATACTACTTTCAATACTGACAGCTATTCGCCAGGCAATAACACCGAGCCTGGTCGAAGGTTTCTCCCCATGTGGTGGAGAAACATTACACCCTGTTCATTTACACTACCCACGAATTGGCCTCTCCTCACTTATAAGAAATGTCACCATGAAAAGCGTTTAAAGACTGTTATAGCCCGAAGTTTTCTTATATTTTTAGGGTTCCGTAGTACCTACAAGGAACCCTTATAGTTTCGCCATGTCCGTCTGTCTGTCCACGGCATAGCGACGAAACCGTTGGTGTTAGAAAACTGAAATTTTGCATAAACATGTATGTTAACTAAACAAAGAAAGTCGTAGAGTAAAATTTGGAAAAATATTTTTTTTTCAGGTAGCTCCCCTATATGTAAAGTAGGGAATTTTTTTTTTGTCGCCTACCCCATAGTGTGGGTTATTGTTAGATAGGCCTTTTAAAAACGTTTAGGGGTTGCTAAGATAGTTTTTTGATTTAGGGATCGGTTTGCGAGATAATTAACTTTAAAGAGCAAATTTTTGTTCGAGTAGGGCGTCCCCCCCCTCTAAAAGCTAAACTACTGGATCCTAAAATCTGAAAAAAATTGTGTCGGTAGTACATGTAATGAACTTTAAAGGAAAACTATAGCGGATAAGTTCACTTCATTAGTTCAAGAGGAATAGGGGTCCGAAATGTCAGATGCAGTTACTCAGAATATTTCGTTCAAAATTCTTGAAACATAAATAAACATACATAATACATATATAAAATCACGCCTTTATCCCACGGGGGTAGGCAGAGACGATGAAACGCCATGTGCTTCGCTCCTTACATACTTCTTTCGCTTCCTTAACATTCATACATCTCGTCATACGTGCTAGCTGGTTTCGTGTACTACAAACATTTCCTATCTGAAGGACGCTATTTATCTGGTTACTTTAACTTAATTAGTTCTAGAGTAATTGGGGTCCAAAGTGTAAAATGCAGTTACTTAGAATAATTCGTGCAAATTACAAAAACCTTTGAAAGTAATGACTTGTATGAAGATGTTACTTGTTTAATACAGATAGTAAATCCCTTTTAAGTCGAAATATGTTGTTACGACTAGTTACGGAAGCCTACTGCGCGTGGCCCGACACGCACTTGGCCGGTTTTTTCTTCTTTCTCTAGTAGTAGTAGAACCTGCTGGTTGACGAATCCTGGTACAGTGTGGTGAAGCTAATGTTCGATTCAGTTTTAGATTTTTAACGACTCTTTATTGGCTGTCTCGGAGAGGTAAATGTCTAAAATTGTATTAAGAAATACTGAATGTAACTACGTGGTCTAACCGTGGTCACAAGGTGGAAATAGATGAATCGCTTGAACTCCTGCTGCTATTTATCAACAGGTCGAATTCTCAATCAGGTTTCAGTCACTAACCGGCATTGTACATTCTATGCAATCTATTGTACGCACGACATTGAGCTTGTATTTTATTGCTACCGAATGAAGGTTGTTAGTATACTTATTTGACAGGTAGGGTAACTGTATTTTGCTCAATAGGGCAACAACATTTTGTATTATCGAACAGCCATACCAAAATATGATCCGAATTATATACAGTCAAAATGGTTACCTGCATCAATGCACGTTTATAAGTTATCAAATATTTAAACAATATGTATTTTTATTTGTATCCAGCTTTCTGTCATAAACATTTATCCGTTTCTTTGTCTGAGTCAGGTCTGACTAACGAAAAGATCACCCCGTAAAGCGACTTTTGCGACTGTGACCAATAATCACTAAACATTGAACGATTTCAGTCAATTATTACTGAAATTAGCACGAATCAAGCGTAGGGTAGGTAGCAAAAAAATTGTGTCACATTTAGGTCACACTCAGCTCGAACCGGTCTATTGAAATAATACTTTTACTACCTGGTCTGCCCCTTAGCGTATTCCCCTCTCACCACGAGATCTCAGGTTCGATTCCCGGGTCGAACCCTACCGACAGGAAATTCACACTAGCAGCAGGGAGGTGGAATTGTGCCCGGTGCACCTCTGCTACACCCTTGTTGTAGATAATATAGGCATGATGTTATATGTTATGTAATGTAAAATTTTCTTGTTTCAGGTAAGTTTAAGCACAGAGTAGCCTGTGGTTCTAGTCAACTAAAACGTTACGCGGCATCGATCGAGCTCCAAGACAGCATTGTGCCTGGGGCAGCTAGCACCGTACGTAACCTAGACTAGATTGAGTTACGGCATCCGCCATATAACGGGGGACACCACGACACGCCTCATTGGGTCTTTTGTGTCAAATACAACATTATGCTTTCTTAGGACAATATAAAGTCAATATAGAAGCTTTTATTTAATATTAGACTTATCTAATTAAACTAAGGCAAAAATCACCGCTAAAGTTATTAAATAAAATATGCTTCTCTGGAAAAGATTTGTGTGAGGTAAAGATTCTTTTTTCATATAAGCGCAAGGCTACAACTTATATGTACTATCACAAAGTTAGTATAATATAATAATTTAACACAAAAACCTGCTTAAATTACAAAGAATGCACTAATAAGTAAGTAATACCTAAGTAATATTCAACGTTTCGCCTCATCTGTGTATAACTTGTAAGAATACAGTAAACGGCCTTACGGTGCCTATATTTAAAGAATTATCCTCATACTCCTATCCGTTTAGGAGTTGTACCTTCCAGCATCAGCTCAGCAACATGAAATGCTGACTGCTTGATTTAGGTAATATACGAAAAACAATATATATATAAGATACCTTCAAAATTTAAGGGCTGCCCTCGATTTCTCTAGGATCCTATCATCAGACCGTGACCTGATGAAAATGGGACCCCATGACAAAACACATACTTTTTCAGACAAAAAAAAATCTTAAATCGGCCCAGGCGTTTTTGATAAACGGCGAACAAATAAAAATACAATCGAATTGAGAACCTCCACCTTTTTCAAGTCGGTTAAAAATGACGAAGCATTCCACATTCGGCACCAAATTTTTTGGCACCTATGGCTGTGGCACCTATACTATTACTGATTCGGCACCTAAAGGTATTTTACGTAGGTGCCGAATGTGGATTAGAAAAATAATTTCATTTTTATTCCTGATTCGGCACCTACGGTAGTTTTTAGGGATGGGACACAGATTTTGCTACAGTTTTTAAATGAAAATTGTTGATAGAAATCAGAATAAAATTTAGTAATCAGATGACTAGTCATTTTTCAAAAATTAGACAACGGGTCTAAATCGCTTAATTATTATAAAGGTAAATAACCTATGGTCGACGTTTCGAAATCAGACCTAATTTTTGAAAAATTTACTTAAATCGCGAAAGTTGACTAAAAACTTGTCATTTATTTTCCCTTGTGGTCATATATCAGTAGTCTTTATTTATTTCTTTAATACATTACAAGCTTTCACCCGATCTGTTCTACAAAGATTGTAACTTGCAAAAAAGTGTCATTCGTCAAAACAGCAATGGTAACGGGACACGGAATTACGTACATTTTGGCTAATGACGTCGAGTATAATGATGCGAAACGTTTAGTCATTTTGTGTCAGTTTTCGGTACATTTCTGTCACACATTGGTTGTTTCCACTTGTTCCGTTCTGAATGGTGTGTGCTGCAAACTTGTTACTAGCTGTATGAAAGTAAATTGTTTGTGAGAGTTGTAATTGTTTTGTAGGATTTATGTCTTCGTGAGTCCAGTGCACGGAGGTCTGTGTTATATTATCTGGGTTTATTTGAAACGTATGTATAAATTATAAGTTTTTGTAATATATCTGATTACAAAAACTTATAATTTATTAAACCCTGGGGTTTACTGTCTTAGTGGTCTAGTAGTTAGCATATGGGCTTCTCGGGTTCTATTCCTGGATCGTGCAAAGTGTTATTTGTGAACTAGCATGGAGTTGGAATTGTGCATGGTGGATGGCGATAGGCCTCTATCCCATGGGACCTCAACATATCAGGTGAAGTGTGGGTGTTGTACACCTCTGTCACAACCTTCTGGGTAATATATGCGTAATGTTATATTTTATATCTAGGGTAGGGTATGAAAAGATACTTCGTCTACCTTAATTATTTTAAGCCACACATAACTGTATCTGTTAAACGAAACTTCTAACTACAATCACTATTAGCTTTGGCCTATATTATAATATTCTTTTCACCACACCAGCACGAAAAAGATCGTTTGCTTGCTAGAACTCAGTGAGTAAAAACCGTTCTTACTCACTAGTGAGGCAAAGTGATTCAAATTTTGAAACACAAAATCCTTCCAATGAATAGGCGCTGAAAAAAAAACAAAGCAGCCACCATGTAGGTTAGTAATAAACATTGACATCAATTTTATTAAATAACTACATACGATACGTTTTAATTATTTTAAATTATATAAATACGCGCTTATTTAGTATTTTAATGGTTTTATATTCGTGATTGACCATTAAATTAATTAAAATCAGGTACTTAATATAAGACTCTTTAAATAAATGTTACGGCGTTCGAATTTCCGAACGCACGATTTAAAAAAAAAGTATGTGTCTGTGTCAAGCCTACTTCGCAAGCTCAAGATTTAAATTTAGCACTCACAACAGAAATATAAACTTTTTCTCACTTGTACCATAAATAACTATTGTATTATGTGTTTTTGTACTTTCTTAGCCTGTTGGTAAGTTTCATTTAAGTATAGACTTCATAGAAAAGCTTTCAGAGTATTATGACCAACTCAAATAGTATTGTACGGGAAATCTATAAATGATAAGTTCATGAAGTTGTTCTAAGTTAATTGATAGAATGCTTATACAATTATGATGAGTACACGCGGCGATGACCAAACGCGAACTAAGTAAATTGCGCACGCGGCACAAATCTGCTTACTTTACATACAAATATATTATATTATTATTATTATATTTAAAACCTAAAGCAGGCCAAAGGCCCCATAATATATAAAAATGATTGAAGGGCCTCCTGACAGATTTAGCTACAGGCCCCGCGCTGGCTTAATCCGGCACTGGGTGGACCATACAAGTATCGTTTATCGTAAGTATTATCTCAAACTGGCAGGTATTAGTATTACAAAAATTCATAATGTTCCTAGTATTTCCTAGGAGCTAATGCTCCTCTAAAGGTCTCTACAAGTTATTATAACGGACAGACTTCCGACCAGCGATCGTGAACGTCGTGATTACTTGAGATTGTAAGCTGATCGCGTTTCGCGGCGGGAAATCAATAGTTCAATAACAACATAATTTTAAACATGCCTATCGTTTAAAGTTCTAGCTCCATAAAAGTTTTGCGATACTAATCAATACAAAACAATATTAACAAAAAAAAAAATGTCATGATGAACTAAGTTCTTTTTTTAAAATGAATCCTGTGTCGCGGGGATATTCACAAACATATATTTAACACACACAAAGCATACCCAGAATCAGAACAAACCTTTGCGGATCACACAAAAATTTGTCCAGTGTGGGGATCGAACCCACCACCAGCGCAGTTGAAATCGGCGACCGCTTACCCACTACGCCAACTGTGCACTCTGTGTGTGAACACTAATGTGCGTTTGTTTATGTTTTACACGAAAAAAAAAATTATAAATAAAAATAATTTATATCTAATTTACATGTAATAATAATATAGGTATATATATAAAATAATTTTAATTTATAAATATGTAATTTACACAGGTTTTTACTTAAATTTGTATATTGAAAAGCTATTTGGATGATGCCTTGGTAAATATTAAATAGGTTAGATACTGTCCAGAGACCAGAACTATGCAATTTATTCTATTCTCAAATGCCTGAATGGATTCCAAGTCGTAACGATCTTGTACTCGTATGTAGATTAGCTGGCAGGCGAGGAATTTCTATGGGTAAATAATATATCATTGAATATGTTACAGGTCTACTAACATTAACGAAAATTCAGCGCTTAATATGTCCCAGTAACCCAGAAGGGTGTGGCAGTGGTTTACAACACCCACATTCCACCTGTTTTGTTTAGGGCCAACGGGACAGGGGGTGATCCTATTAAAATTAACGCTGGCACAAAAAGAGTTGAGAAATTTCGAGTCCAGCAGCATACGAATCCATGGCTGAATTGACAAAGCACTTGGGCGTATACCCAGGGGGTGCAGGTTCGAGTCCTGCTGGATTCTTAATTTTTCAACTTTAATATTTAAAAACTTCTATACTGACTAACATTACGTACCCACAAAATTTTATTAGCTCCGCATCAGGCGTCCATCCAAGTAGCTTTCCTATTACAAAACAATCATAACCAACCATTTTACTAAAATAAATCGATTAGATTAGATACTCCGTGGTCAACAATCATTGTTACAATAAAAAATATAAGTCGGCGAACCAAAGACAAGTAATGGTAGGAAGGAATTACCGACTCCATTATTTACTGGCAAGTTATTATGGATGAAGTTAAAGAATTTGGCTAACACCTGCTTGGTTAGAATTAATATTCGTACTCGATTTTAGTATGTACAGTCGGCCAATGAGTTGGGTATGCAGGGCAAAAACTTCTAAGTCATAGTAAAAACAGTCAGTTTTTATTATGGCGTAGAAGTTTTTGCCCTGCATACCCAACTCATTGGCCGACTGTACTATAATGATAATGATAGCTTAAGGCAGTCGGCAACGGGTAGTGATTGCCATCCATCTTTTTATGATAAATTGATAACCAGTACGCACTACACTAAACAATTGTGACGGTAGAAATTTCGTGAACTAAATCGTTGAATGAAGCAAGCGTCTCATTTTTAACCGACTTCGAAAAAAAGGTTTTCAATTCGACGCTTGTTTTTAATTTTTATGTTTGTTCCGCAATTAATCGAAGACGCCTGGACCGATTTGAGAAATTCTTTTTTTGTCTGAAAGAGTAGGTATACTTGTCACGTGGTCTCTATTTGATCAGGTCACGATCTGATGATGGGATCCTAAAGAAAACGAAATTTTAAAGATTACTATATTTTTTTACGTATATTACCTACAGCTATACGGATATTTATTATTAACTTCCATCGAAATAGAGATGATTGGCCTCTGGACCATGTGCCTTTTTAATTATGCCATTAAATAACAGGCATATGGTTCACATGAGTCATAAAGCCTTAGTGCTCAGATGCAACGAAGCATAGATTTATAATGTGCTTTTGTACTTTGTAGATATTTGCGGTGTGTAATTGCCGCTTACTGGCTACCATCAGGTGGACTTCGTTTGCTGTTTATGTTGCATAAATAATAATATATATTATTATGCACCTTCTATATAGTAATGTTGCCGTTACATGCACAACTTCTGAATAATATGCTATTACAATAATGTCCGTACTTCGTACCGACCGTGGGTTCTTCAAATCACCATAACGTATTGAATACTGTTGAACTGTCGGACACTCGCAGATGGATACGTAATAGCCGAAGCGGCTAGCAAATAGTTATGATTTGTGAGTCCCGTTAAACCTCAGTTCTCATGATATAGCAATGACAATGCTGCGAAGAGTTATTTTATTAATTTTGTATGACAACTGTGTGAGTTTTTGTAGAGCTGAGGAGTGATGAGGGTGACAGGTCTTTGTTTAGAAAGAAACGTTGAACACACAATATTCTGAATTCAATTGCTTTTTTACTGTTTAGAGTTATATCGTAGACATTCGTACATATTGGTTTGTACATGAAAATAATAATAAGAACAAAAAGATATATAGATGTGGTAGAGTCAGCGATTCTACATTTGTGACATTAACAATACTAAAACATATTATATACTTTATTTATTTTTTTATTTTCCTGAGATGTTAAATAGTATTACACTATATTAAGCTGGAACTAGAAATTGGTGGCCATATATACTGCAAATTAAGGCCTTTATAAACCAACACCAATACAATAAACCAAAACTGGACAATATCTTGTGGCAATTTTTGAATCCGCGGTTAAGCATAATAGAATTCCCTGGGAGACCTTCAAACTAATAACTATAGCCAAGTAAATTATCCGAACTGCCAGCATAAAGTATCACAACCTTCTTCACACAACGTACCTTCTATTCAACTAACCAAATTATAACAATGAGTTGTAAACAAGTACTCTGCACTTTACCAGTGATATCTCTTCATTGCGTAAACGAATCAACCTACAGAAATACTATTTACTACTAAAGTAATTTAGCAACAGCTCACAGACAAAGACTCTTCCATTCATTCAGACATTCAATACATATGACGCGAGCGTACGCCCAGCGAAATGTTGTTGAATTTAAAGATTTTAAGTATGCAGATATTTAGTGTATGACGTCGTGTAATTGTGTATGGTAAAAAAAAATTTGTGCATGCAGCCATTGTGGAGAAATTCACCAAAAACTGATTCCGCTGGGCGAACGTTGTCCTGGCGAAACTTTTTTTAATCCATCGACTTTAGAAGAAAAGAGATGTGTCCAAAAATTAGTGTGTATTTGTGTGTAATTGTGTATGTATAAATAAAATTAGTGCATGCATAAACTTCGGAGAAATTCAAGTTTCCGCTGCGCGAACGTTTGGCCATTAGCTAGTTTTCATATAAAGCGCTTACATAGAGAGCTGTAGATTTTTACATACGTTGTTTTGAATTTGTTTATATTTGTTTAAAAAACAGATTTAGAAAAAAATTAATGGTTTTAAAGATAAAAATATAAACGTAAAATACTCTTATTAGGTCTTAGTTCTTAAAGTATGCAATCTGGGGTCTAGATTTTCACGTTTATACAAACCTTGTAAGTGTCTGCAACATGTTGCCAAGTATCAATGATGTTCCGTTAGTAATTAAAGAGTTGTAGGGTAATTTACCATGAATAGTTGTGGTTGTTGTTGTGTTTACAAAGCAGTCAAATATCACGACGTTCTAAAGGAATTGCATGGTAAAATGTATGCCAATAATTAGTGTATTCATTCAACTATGCACATGCAAAATTTCATGTCATTAAACTCAGTAATTAAAGAAAAACAATTAAAATACTGACGAAGCATCGAAAACCTACATAACCCGACCAAGTACGGATGGCTACAAAAAAGCGGCCGTGCAGTATATTTAGGTAACATCCCAAAATTTACAGTATAATACTGGTATTGAACCTGGTATAGGTGATAACACAATTGTTTCAATATAATTTATAGGTCATTTATTTGTGTACACCTAAATCTATTTGACTATGACAGAAAGCAGGTACTATTTACGTAGGTACTTTATTTAAGTATGCGCTTGACACTTGAGATATAATCTAAATATTATTATATTATTTAAGACAAATAAAATTTATACAGTTAATTTCTATTGAAGATTTCACGGATCAGGATTCTAACTATAGACCCCATAGGAAAATTAAATAATTACCACATGTAAGTAGTACTGTTTAGGTAAATATTTATCATATTGTAGCTTATTACACTATTTAACCAATGGACTAGGCATGCACGAGCGTTCCCTTTTGCAACTTTAGTGGATCAAACAATCTAATAACATAAAAAAAATACTTTTAGACTCGATTTTTAATTGATGTTTACCGTTGTACTGGTAGTAACTTATGTATGTGAGCGTGTTCCACCGCACCCCACCAAAATATGCAGAATTATTTTGTTTGAACGCTTAAGGTTAGTCCTCTGGTTAAATAGTCTAAGTATTGTAGTTATAAAATGATCAAAAATATTCTAGTGTGGAAAAATGGACATAAAATAGATACGATTCCTAACGCTTGTGTACGCAACTGTACCATATTAATAAATACTATATTGAAAGATTAAGAACGTTTCTTATATATATGGTACAGCCGCTTTTTTGTAGCCATCCGTACTTGGTCGAGTTATGTAGGTTTTCGATGCTTCGTCAGTATTTTAATTGTTTTTCTTTAATTACTGAGTTTAATGACATGAAATTTTGCATGTGCATAGTTGAATGAATACACTAATTATTGGCATACATTTTACCATGCAATTCCTTTAGAACGTCGTGATATTTGACTGCTTTGTAAACACAACAACAACCACAACTATTCATGGTAAATTGCCCTACAACTCTTTAATTACTAACGGAACATCATTGATACTTAGCAACATGTTGCAAACACTTACAAGGTTTGTATAAACGTGAAAATCTAGACCCCAAAGTGCATACTTTAAGAACTAAGACCTAATAAGAGTATTTTACGTTTATATTTTTATCTTTAAAACCATTAATTTTTTTCTAAATCTGTTTTTTAAACAAATATAAACAAATTCAAAACAACGTATGTAAAAATCTACAGCTCTCTATGTAAGCGCTTTATATGAAAACTAGCTAATGGCCAAACGTTCGCGCAGCGGAAACTTGAATTTCTCCGAAGTTTATGCATGCACTAATTTTATTTATACATACACAATTACACACAAATACACACTAATTTTTGGACACATCTCTTTTCTTCTAAAGTCGATGGATTAAAAAAAGTTTCGCCAGGACAACGTTCGCCCAGCGGAATCAGTTTTTGGTGAATTTCTCCACAATGGCTGCATGCACAATTTTTTTTTTACCATACACAATTACACGACGTCATACACTAAATATCTGCATACTTAAAATCTTTAAATTCAACAACATTTCGCTGGGCGTACGCACACCATATGACAATTCATTATGTCACTTCACTTCAGTTCAAAAGAGAACACTGAAAGAACCTTGGCCTATTTCTATGTGCACCCTCTTTCATTACTGTGTTTTTTATACCTTTAGTTGTTTATTTAACGTGTCTAGCGAAGGGGCGCGTAGCGTAGTCTACCTGATGGTACCTAAGTAACAGTTCATGGACATCCACCATCCAAAAAGTATTTTAGTAATTTTAGAGTCTTTTTTCACCATCATACCAATCCTCAGTCAGTGTAATTATCATATCATCATCATATTATTACAATAATATGTAACAAATATCACACTACATACACACAGCACCATCTAGTCCCAAACTAAGCAGAGCTTGTTCTATGTATAATCTAATCTAATACATATATACTTTTCTTTTGTAAATAAATACTTATTATACATAGAAACACTCAGACCAAGACAAACCTCCATGTTGATTCACACAAATATTTTTCTTGAGCGGGAATCGAACCCGCGACCTCGGCGTCGCGGGTAGGTGCAGTACCCACTCCGCCATCCGGGCTTCAATAATAAAATAATATCAGATTCATGACATGTCCGACTGCTGGGCTCAGGCTTCTTCGCATAGCCTAGGTACCTAGTGTACCTGCCACTATAAGGCGACAGATCAAAAGAAAAACTGGTGAGCGAAGCCCTCGGGTTCGTTCACAAAAGTTCTACCACCAGTAAAAAATACAGATAGCAACCAAGCGTGAAATACATCTGATTGTAAGAAGCATTTACTACAGATCGTTTGTGAGGAATTTATGAACTTACCGCGCTAAACAAAATTGATTTTAGCGCTCTCTTTTCTGCTAGTGTTTCAACAGAATAGATGAGTTTTTTCGCCAAGAGGTATTTTTATTTCGTTACAAAAGGTAATAAATCGAGCAAATGTCCATAACGACATTAGAAATATTTAATATCGAGGAGCGAATCTGCTGATCTCATGTTCAATAAAAAATACTTTCTCTTCAATTGATATTTATCCATTCCATCTCATATTGAATCTTTTCAATAACGATTTCATTTTATTTCGACCTCTATTTTAATCGAATATAATCTATGTCACAGCACCATAATTATATAGAGCAATGTTTCTAGGAGATAGAATGAAAATGTAATCAGTTTTGAAAATCGTGTGTGCCTGGGGCACTGTTCTATTCTCATACCTTTTCAGAGCAGTTGCTACAAAAATCTATATAATGACTACGTACTATACGTGTTAATGTTGAAAATCGCTAGTAGGTAATAATAAAATAGTAATGTAATATAAAATACCAATATCTCTAGTTAGTCCAACTCAGATCTTGAGGCACATCATTCGTGTATGTGATTATATAGTTAAGTTTGATCCTATAAGACGATTATTGAGTCACAGGTCAATTAATATTGCCATAATATGACTTGCATTACTCTTGTCTATTCTCTGAGCACCTAAATATAAGGCCCTATTTGCATATTTCTTTCTCATTCAATGTTGACTGCCATACCCTTCTGGATAATATAGGCGTGATGTTATGTTATGTGACGTCAACAGATTAGCTGGCGCTTTATTCGTTTAATAACACTATTTAAGTCTTATTTTCACACGTTGCCGCGTTTATTTTACAAACGAAGAAGCACCGGCCGGTCGAGTAGGCGAGACGTGGAGACTCGTGCACACACGCACCATTTTAATATACTGTCATACAGCTACCATATACAACGATCTCCCTCAAACGAGTTATATGGTTAACTCGTTTGAGGGAGAACAATTGCTTGGCTGATAAACAAAAGTAATATGGGTTTAACTTTAATATAATAAAGTTTTCTGTCTATTTTTATGGACAAAATATATATATTATAAAACACTAAAATGCATGTTTGTTGGCGCCCCTTTTTTTAAATTTAAAAAAAAACTCAGTGTGTGTGTAACTCAAAAAATTACTAAAACAATTTTTACCAAAATATAATATACATGCATTTTAGTATTTTAGATATGTTTTGTCTTTATAAATAGATAACAACTTAATAATATGTGTTGTTCTCTTACTAAGATTATATGAGTTTAACTTTTAAACTAACGTAAATCACAGTTTGCATAGGCCCTTAGCAGCTCCCACAGAGCGGCGATCCCACATTCGTATACAGTTGTAAGTGCCTCTAATTGTAAATTACGCAACCGCGTAGCTGTTTATGTAATTGTTTTTGTTTGTCTGTCATAAAGCCTACTCTAGCTAACTGTAAACAGATTCTTGGTGTAAAGTCATAGATGAATGATGTTTTAAACATCACTAGGTTTAAGAAAAAACAGATTCGCGTGTTTATTTTATACACATGCCGACACCTGCTGTGTAATGAACGTGGGTTCTACAAAAAAAATATATATTTTTAAATAAAATTCTACAGATGGAAATTGGTTTGTTTAAAAAACGACGCCCGCATTAGGAATTATTCCTGTGTCGCGGGGCTATTCACAAACATACATTTCACACACACAAAGCACACCCAGAGTCACAACAAATCATTGCGAATCTCACAATTTTTTGTTGAGATGGATTCAACACATTCTGCAATCCGCCTGCTAGGTAATGTTTTGAATCGTATTTCGGTAGCCATGGATAATTAAATAAAAGAAATATTAAAGTTGGTATATCATAGAGCGAGAGATAGCAACGTTAGAATTCGCTGTATCCAGTGTTTTGTTTTGTTCAGTTTTAGTTTCTAGTTTGTTTTTTGATTTTTTAAAATTTAATTTTAGATCTTACCTTTTTTATTTATTGATGTTTATATGTACTCAAGTTATAAATTTATTATTATTTTTATGTGATATCGTCCGTCCTCTCTCTGGCGCCATCAGGAAATCAGCGCTACAGGGCTTTGTTGCTCTGCAGCATATGGTCCACTTCTGGCAAAAAAATTGTTTAGTATTGTTTTATTTTCTTATTTATTTTTTGTCAGAATAAATATGTTTTCTTTTTTTTCTTTCTTTCTTTCTGTATCCAAACCATACAATCTGCTTATGAGATTAGTTCTCATCTCAATGTTACCTGCATGCTCGTATGTTATATGCACATACGTAACCAGCGTTAACCGTATTAACCCGTCGCGTGAGAAGGTCCCTGGCAGTGAAAACCGCTTATTATCTGAATGCACATAATATTGTGAAGCTGCACTGTAATTTTATTTATCTCATCCTGTGGAGCCGCAATTAAGTATGACAATTTCTATAGCAATAATATTTATCTCGCCGTGCCTCGGGTTCTGTAAAGAAACTTAGGTAAATCTTTAAAGGGAAGTCGGTGAATAGTTTGCGAAGAAGATACTTATGTTAGGAACTTACTCGTCGTGGTCGCGAGGTGTCGGGCGCAATAGCAGCACGGAGTAGGAATTGTGCCTGGTGGATGACGATAGGCTCACCCCCTTCTTCTTATTTCGTGTCGATGGCTGCAGTCATATTCATGGTTTTGACTTGCCATCGTGGTGAAAGGATTCGCCAGTCTGCTTGGTCGAAATTTGCAGACTGCCCAGGGTGCGCCGGACGTAGGGTTTAATTGTGGACGTCGCTCGGGGAGGCTCCTTTCATGCACCCCCTATCCCATGGGACCTAAACATAACAGGTGAAATGTGGGTGTTGTACACCTCTGCCAGACCCTTCTGAGTATATATAGGCTTCATGCTATGTTATGTTACTCGTAACGTAAGTAGTAGTCGCAGAGATTGCAATCTATTAAACGTGCGCAAACCATATATTCCTAAACCTGTAGATAATATACTGAAAACGAATAGGTTTAGGATGATAGAATTAATATAATTCCGGCCTACTTTAGTCAAATCAACAGACTCATGATCCACCTTAATAAAAATTTTGCAAAGACATTTCAAAACATTGAAGACTAAATTCGAAAAACAAATGAGTCTAAAATCAAACACTTTGATTATAATAATATGATCAAACATTTGTCAAATGGGTCATTAGTTATTAGTTATATTAGTTTGAAATCTACAATTTAAATATAATATAGTAACATTGTCCTTTTCTTGCGACAAGTAGTTTGACAAAAACTTAGTGAAGCGTAGTATTTTTTCATAAAAAAGTTTGGTATGTTTTTCTTATCATACCACTACCGGCCTTGTAAGTTTAGCAACCGTGACCGAAACTTGGTCAGGAAAACCACATTATTTTAGGATAAAAAACACTAATTTAAACGAAGATTAAGGAATGGATTAGCGTCTGGTGTATGGCAATAGGATCTTCCCCCATCACATGGGACCATAGAAATCTTAATAATAAGGCAATAGAAATGTCAAAGACGCGTGACTTTGTCGCCGCGCATCTGTCAAGTCAAACACAAGTGCGAGTTGAGGAATTGTCGTCTTAATGTCATCGCAAAAAGAATAATTTTGTTTGCAGGAATACAAGCGCATTTGTCTAATCGAACATAAGTGCGAGTTGAGGAATTGTCGTCTTAATGTCATCGCCAAAGAGAATAATTTTGTTTGCAGGAATACAAAAAGTGGTATTTGAAAACCGGCGACATGCGTCCCAGTGTTAAAAGATAGTCGATAGCATTTCTATTGACTAGTTATTACGATTTCTATGCATGGGACCTAACCATAACCGGTGAAGTGTGGATGTCAGACACCCTTCTGGCTAATAAAAGCGTGATGTTGAGTTAAATCAAATCAAATCATTTATTTTCATGGGCCCAAGGGGCGCTTGAACACGTCAAAACATACATCAAAATACAAAAAATATAAAATTAAAATAAAACTTAGCTAACTAAATTATAATACATAATGTAATAAAATGATTTGACACCGGAGCTTAGATTGACTTTAATTCAACTTAGAGTTATGAATTAAAATCAATCCAAGTACCAGCTCCGATGGGTATTGCATCATGAGAAGAGCTGGTAAGAAACTCATGTGCACCATCTTTTCAAATAATTCATACAATATTTGTTTGTTTTTTGACAATAATTCTATGTGTAAGTTATATATAGCAACCAAAACAACATTATGGCTAAAGATGGTTATGGAGAGAAAATAAACTTAATTAGAGCAATGTAATTAAATTAATACTTATAAATAATTCCATAGTATATAGGGTTGCAATATCTTACACTTCAAGCAGAAAATAAAGGAGTAAAAGCAATGTGTGGATACATAAGGGTTCCAATGTTAACAACAAAACTATTTATACTACAAAAAAATATTTAAAAAAATGTACACACAGATTGCCTTAACTTAACAATATTTGATTTATGTTAATATTAAGTTACGTGACTGAACAGATTAAGAACCATCGCAATCCGTTCCGACTCTCACAAATAACATGCAAAATAAAAGAAATACTCCAATTAATTAATTTAGTCTATGCGTGACATGAAAGTGAAGCTCTTGTCTATGACCATATCTCGCGACATAGATCATAAGACCCAATTCAGTCAAACAATTTAATTGTATCTAATTGTACCATCGGAATTGCCGAGAACGGAAACGCTATAACTGTTTTCGAACTAGAGATGATAGACTTTACTGGTATATATTGTGGGTTCAATTAACGTCTATTACAGATCGTGAACTTATTTCAATACAAGCATTTTAGTAATTGTCCTAGGAGCTAAGAATAATACTAGTAATTTGCGATTCCAACTGCTATAAGTAAGCTTTTTATACGATATAAAAAATTGATAGTTGTATTAGACGAGTGTTGTTAACGGTCAAAGTTTCATTAGTTTAGACCCTAATTATTATTGCTGACTGGCTCAACGCTCGCTACCATATTCGAAATTTAAAAAAAACGCTTACCATTTTAAATCGTTCCATAGACTACAATGGAATCCTTTTTAAATGGTTTATCGCCTCCTTGGTTAGATGCTGTGTTGATTTATTCACGTGAGGCTTTATGTTCAATGCCCTCAAAGCCTACGAGTTGTTTGGTGAGTTATTGGAGTCAAGGGTTAAGGGAATGTGTCTGGAGTCAAGCGTGGGCCTTATTTACGATGCCGGTCTATCATTACTTACAGTCTTAGGATAGCCAAAGATTAAGATAATATGTTGTTTCCCTTTTGTCTCTGTGCGGCAATTTTCGAGGCAATTATTCAAATTCGCATCTTCAATCAAGTAGACTAGACGCCCGTTCGTTACATACATCATAAACAGAAAATTAATCCTATATCTAATTTAAATTAACTTAATTTTTACCTTCTACATTGGCACTAAAGCGGATACGGTCTCATCATCATCGTGCTAGCCTTTTCCCAATATCATTGAGGTTGTCTTCTAGTCTATTATTATTATTGTTGGGAAGAGGCTTTGGGTGATCACGTCGACCTCCGTGGGTCTATTGTGATTGTAGCCTCATTATTATAGACTCTCCTTTAAGCCAATAGCCTCCATAAACTGGAGCAGTCGGCCGATCGGGAGTGAGTTGACTGACATCATCCGGATCCAAGATATATTTTCCCCAGTGTGCCGCACAATTGAGGTACTTAACGCCCTCTTGATCACCAGTCCTGATTGTGATTTGTTTGCGGATGAATGGACGAAGATTATTCGAGAATGTTTGATGTTTTGCGAGAGGATGTATACTAGAGAGTCTACAATTGTTTATTAATTAATTAGTTAGTTGTTATATAATTTAATTAAGTTAATTCTATGTTAATTAATGTAATTGGTATCATACCGTGTTAATTAACTATAAACAATAAATAAATGGCGTCCCAGAATGGCTTCTAGTCTAACGGATTTAGCTAAATCAGTATTTATTATTAGAACGCATACTGACTAAAACTTTAAAATGGAATTATGAAATGAAAAGTGCTACACACCTAGCTATACATTTCCAGTATAAATTATGAATTCTGACTATATTGTAAACTGTGAAAATATATGTAATGCTATAATCTTTATTATATTATTATGAATGAATGTTAATTGTAATTTCAATGCTTTTCTGTTTAATCTGTTTTCTGTATCTGTAAATCTTAATGTAAATTAATAATTTCATTTTGACTAACATAGATACTAAGTTTCACTCACTAACAATATTTTTGTATGGATTTGTATCTGAAGTAAATGTTTAATAAATAAATAATAACATAGTCTTTCATTGTATAGGTTTCCAGTGCAATGCAAGACCAGCTCATACTGGGATATATAGCTTGATTTGCAGCCGCTTGTACACCTTTAGGTATGCACACTAATGCCTACTTAATCTTTATTTAAACGAGGCTATTAACTCCAACCACATCCCCATGAATGGGCTAACAAGAAACCTTTGCTGTAATTACGTATTCGTATGAACTAACATTAGAAAATATAAATAGAACGAAGACCAGTCATTCAGGTCTGCAGCTAACTTAGGTACTATTGGAGCAACTGATTCTTGAGTTCCATGGCCTTTTTGAGTAACGTTTCGTTTGAAATTAGAGTCAGTCAAAATAAATTAAGGAAGTATAAGTTGTACTAAGAAACAGTTGAAAAACATTATGGGACTGGCAGGATTTGAACCGGCGACCTTCTGCACACCGGGCAGTCGCTTTGACCAACTTAGTATAATTTGCTAAGCATACCTAAATGCTATAAAAATAATTAATAAGAAGTATCCGTTTGATTTACTTTTACCAATTTTGTATGAATTATGTTTTTTTTTTAAACGACAACTGCACTTAATTCCTTCATCGCAAAGCGTTTACACAAACAAATCAGAGTCAGAACGAATCTTTGCGGATCACACAAAGGTTGGGCCCGTGTGGGAATCAAACCCACAACACAAGCGCAGTGGAGATCGTTGATACGACCGCTCAAATCAATACGCCATCCTGTCATTAGGTATTTAATGATAACTTTATGTGTCAAGCTAATTTAGACCTTTTTAAAAATTAAGGTGGGTCATGAAACTATTCGTTTAATAGTACTTAATGATAGCATACAAATTCAGGCTTCTAGTAATGGAGTTAGTAGATAAATGTGGATTGTCTCAAATTGCTTTCATATCCGCCGCCTAACCGCGGAATGACCGCAAATCGACGATCAGCTACGTTCAATACAGCACGTTGTCGTAGTATTGAAGAAAACAGAAGGCAATTGCGCACGTGCAAACTAATGATATTTAGCTATATTTTTTAATCCTGGTAGAGCTTTTGTAAAAGAGCCCGGGGAGAAAGGGAGGTTTGTGATTGCTAATTATCATCAGGAGGCATACACGCCCGTTTTACATACGTTGTATGAAAATAAAGTAGAAAAACACCTATAATATAAAATAAATATTTTTTAATTTTTAAAATAACGACTTCAACCAAACTTAAAATCAATAAATCACGCAAAAAGTCAGTTAAATAGTTCTTGAAGTCGGTCCTAGAACCCTTTTTTACAAATTAGGTTAGATTTATTTGTAGTCAGTTTATTTTTTTATGAAGGAAAGGACACTCAATTTTCCCAGGTTACTTAAGCCAATCCTTTCAAATCTAGTCCGATCCTGACAACCTAAACTGGCTAAGTACCTTCTATGCAATATAATAATTAACAACATTAAACCGCAGAGCCTACCCGTTTGGTTCACCGAACACTTCGCATTTTATTATTAGATCGCCAATCCACAAGCCATCGCCGCACTTCTACAAGTTCATATGTGTATGTTAAGAAATGTTACTACAATCAATAGTGCATAGTTAAACACAATATTACTACAGGTATGTACCTACCGACTTTTTATGTATTATATTTTTAAAATAATTATAATTAATGCTAAGTTTTTTAGAGGCGATAAAGCCTGGTGGAAACAATATGATACATTTATTGTAATTAGCATAACAATGTTATTCTAAATTGTATACTTTTTCTTATGTCAATAAAGAATTTTTTAAAACTCAAACTCAAATCCACAAGCCATCGCCGCACTTCTACAAGTTCATAGAACCTCACTTTATTACGTAATAGGAGGAGTTTACGAGCGTGCATGTAAACTTTTTAATAACTTAGAGTGAAGTAACGAATACCACTACAAATGCGATAATCCGTAATAAAACCAAGGGCGAGTCAGACTAGGGCACGAAGAGTTCCGTACCATTATCTATTAAATACGGTAAAATTATCATGTTTGTTGTATGGGAGCCACCCTTAAATATTGTTTTTATCTGGTCTTTAGTATAGTTACAGACCAGGCTGTATCTCATGACAAACGGACAGCGAAGTCTCAGTAATAGGGTTTTGTCTTTACCTTTGGTTATTTAATTCCGCCTCGCCGGACCACTTACCTAGGGCGTGGTAAACTTCTTGAAAAATTCAACATAGAAATAAAATGGAGTAAATCAATAAACCAAGTTGCGCTGTAGCCGACAACGACTGCGAGACATCATCATACCTTCTTGACTTTTTAGTGCAAAAGTTCCACGTCCTTATTGATATATAATTAACACCTTGTGGATTAATATTATTTACACCGATGAAAATTAAGTACGCCCCTGGCCCTTTGAACGTATACATTTAGGTTTAGAAACATTGCACGAATATCATTACATTACAATTCGGTGAAAACGAATATATGTATTCGTATTCGTTACATCACTAACACGGCTTAAAGATTTATGTTTTACTTCCGCTAAGCATGCATTTATGGGTACTTGAATACGCTATAGGCCTACAAATAAGCCATTAGAATGATAATTCACAGTTTAAAATACTAAAATTTTGTATAAATAAATATTAAAAAGTGTTCACCATAATTATTTAATAAAAAGTAGTTGAAACCGAGCACAAAGAAATGTTTCATAATTAATTAAATAATATTTGTATGAATATAGGTAACGTCTTTACATAATTATGTTAAATTAAGTACCTGCATATTTTAATAAAAATATCTAAAAAGAAAATTAATTATGCGAACGGAATGATCTAATGAACTAACTATTCGGTTTAACCAAATTATAATTAGCATAAATGATAACATCTTAAGGTTAGCGGAGTATTTTTTACCTCTTCATCTAAAGTAGATAGGACCAACGTATTTTAATAAACAGTAATCAGCTATATTTGGCATTACTCAGTCTCCCGCTTTGCTTTGGAGGGAAGTAAAGATACATATTATTATATACTTTCCAACTCCAACATACTTCTGATTAAATTCGTTGCGGGTTTCAAGACAATTTTAACTCTCCCTGGGATTGCCCGTGTGTTATGCACGGTGCCTTGCAGTTGGTTACCGCTGTAGATCCTGGCGTCACAGGAGTTACAGTGGTGAGCGTGTGGGTGGGATTATATCCCGTAAAAAAGGTCATCTTCATTTAAAATTTAACAAGTTCTTCTTACTTTTTTTTCAGGGCGCGCCAAAATGTGGGGTGCGACACTGCTGCTGCTGTGGGCAACCTTGGGCCTCTGCCAAGTAAAGCCCAACCGCGTGGTTCACGTCACCACCGTCTGCGACAAGTCCTCCATGACAGTACACCTGGAGATGGCGCAGCCGTTCAAGGGACTCGTGTTCAGTAAGGACTTCTCAAGAGAATGTAGAGTACAAGGTAACGAATAACCTTTAAACTTTGCGGGGATCAATTTTAATCGGGTTCTGGAGTGCAGTTCTCTGCTACCAACATTGCTAGGAATGCAATCATCATGTTCAAGAGTTCAATAATTTTGAAATCCTATAAAAACTTCTTTAATGATAAATCTTGTTACAGAAAAAGTAGGTAGGTACACCTACTTTTTCTGTAACAACTGAGCGTCATTAAAAGGATATTATACACTATATACTTCTCTGCCGCTCGCACACTTTTGGTTTTGTAAACTCTTCCTTCTATGTTCAATCTGTCCTCCTCTGGAACGCGCTTCCACTTGAAACCAGGATGGCAACATCACGTTATTCATTTAAGATGAAGATTCGTGCTCTCCTATTTGATGAATTGGTGGAATCATCTCATCTTTAGTTTATGTCATAAACTATGTTTTATTTACTAGTGTATGTATGTATTATATTTGTATAATATTATCTATGATATGTATTTTGTTTATATATATATATTGTATTAATAATTATGTAAGTATTAACATTATATATATATTAATGCTTTTTATATAGCTAGTAATTTATTATCTTAGATTAATATCTAGTCCTCACACGTATTTAAAACTGCACCTACTATCTACATCTCTGCTTCACCCAAAGGTTGACTGGTAGAGAATACTTTTAGTATTAAGTCCGCCTTTGTACATTTTAGTGCATAAAATTAAATAAATAAATATTGAAACCCTTTTTTCACAACATGTCGTCTATCCTATTAAACTTTATTGCTAAGCCTTCTATTCAAATTGCCAATCTCCACTAGCTTAGGCGTGGGTTGAAAGGACGACCACCCATGGGAATTGCCGCGAACTCGTTATTCCATTTCATTTAAAAATTAAATAGGCTTGTATCATACTCCGATAACGACTTTATTTCAGCATCTACCTAATATTTTTGTGCAAATTCTATTCTTCGACCTATTTTCACACTATTCTTCAACACATTTCAGGTAACATCAAGAACAAGATAACCCTGCATTTACCATCCAACGCCTGTGGAGTAAGGACGTCTACCTTGAATAACACGATCAGCGAACCAGCTGATGATGAACAGCTTTACTACAACGCTGAGCTCGTGGTGCAGATGGATAAGCAGCTGCAGCAGTCGTCAGATCAGGAACTGTTCGTTAGGTGAGCTTGTTATGTCATAACATATACAAAGCATATAATAACCTTGCATTAGCCTTGAAAGGTCTGTGGAATGAGGACGTCCCAGTCACCCATTCCCACGGTCATCATTTCGTTAAGCAATATTTCCTTCATAATTCCTGATATATATTTTCTCTGATATACTGGATCTGGTGAGATTCTGATACAAACCGACTAGTCCTAATATGTCCCAAGTTATTTCTTAATTTGTTTTTTTCATCAAGGTTGAAGAATTTTTTTTATAGTTGGCTTTAAAAATATAAACAAGCAGATTCACTTTCGTAACAATATAGAAATGGCGCTGAATATATGGAGGCGGATAGTTCAATGTATTCTTATTAGTATTCAGTCAGGGCTCTGAACTTGCACTTATACAGAACAAGAAATATCTCAGAAAAACATGTTACGTAACTCGTCAGAAAACCTGATGCTTTGAAAGTGAGCAAGGACATTATAAAATCTGGTTTCCCTGAATATGCCGACTCTGTACAGGAATAGTCCTACGTGATTGTAAAACCTGATTGGCACATATTGCCAGCTTTATGGCTTCTATGCCACCTAGGTTGGATGATTGCGTTTTACCCTATTATGCTAAATGAACTCTGAGATGTCTATCGGTGAATATGAATGTTCATTTGTGAGTGCATGTAAGCATTTTACGTAGGTAAAGGGAAATATTTTATTGAAATTGTGAGCATTGGGTAGGCCCCCTATGCCTTTATGTAGTCTAGTCGAGTTATAAGACTACATAAATAACTATCCTTTAATAGTTTTCAATTTATCACGTTCACCGTAACATAACTATAAATTTATTGTCATAAAATACTAACTACAAGCTCTTGCTCATAACAAACCGACATTTTACATTTCAGATGTAAATTGCAGCCGCGTGCAGTTCGCATCGACAGCTCGGCGCTAGAGACCGTCATCAACAACAAACTGCGCGAGATGGCCGGCAGGGAGGCGAAGAAAACGAGGTACTTTGTCTAATGTAGTAGAGTACATTACGTTCACATAATGGCACCTGAACCTAGGCCTTTAGAAGTGTTGAGTGCCTTTTGCATTAGATACCGGCTTATCCAGAATATATTCGCAATTTTATATTATACGACTCGCTATATCTGACGAGTGCATTGTCATGTGTTATTAACACATAACATCGCATTGCAATCATTCAGACAGGGCAGTGGCCCTGTATATTAATTTACCTTATAGTTTTCGTACATAGCCGTACATTATTTACTGCCAATTCTATTAGAAACTTTATAACGTTCACAGAACTGGCCGCCAGCGCCAAGGGTTCGCGAATGCCGCAGAGCTGGAGCAGCGCGAATGGCTGATGGCTGCGGCCAGGGCCTGGATGGACCTGGCTCCCGCGGCGGTGGGCATCGAGCCTGTGGCTGTGGAAGTGGGGCAGCCTACCAGATTGCTCATTCAATGTACTTTGCCGGGTAAGCTTTGTGGTTATTTAATGACTCTCAGAACTAATTGTTTGATATAACTTTTCATAGCGTCATCTATTATTATAAAAAACTAATATTTCTGTTTTTATATCTAATATTGTTGATTCATGGCTCTCTATTTGCACCAGTACTGAAACCATATTAGGTACGTTTATTTAATGGGAATGTTGTTATTATTTCAGTGGGTGTTGGTCTTCGAGTAACCAACTGCGTGGCTCACGACGGCCTCGGAGAAGCATCACAGAAACTTCTAGACGAAGCGGGCTGTCCCGTCGACGAAACGATCTTCACCAAGCCTTCCATCCATTACCACAGACACAAGAGCGCAGAAATAGACTTCTCAGATCTAGAACCAGTCGATTTACAGAAGAACATTGACGAAAGCATGAATATTAAACTAGCTAAAATAGATCCTGATAATATGTTCAAGAATATTATGACTTATCAGCATGCGATCACGACTTTTGCAGCATTCAAGTTCCCTGATAGAGCAAAGTTGCACTTAACGTGTGGTATCGAGTTGTGTAAAGGCCAATGCCCGCCGGTGGACTGCAAGGCGTTGCAGAAACCTCAACAAACCAGAGATGGACTGCTAAGGAAGGCCAGACTCGATAAAGATGCGAAAGGAATTGTCATTGATAGACTGGAGGTATACAACAGTATTGAAGTTCGTGCACCTAATATTGAGTTGGAAGACGAAGCGTCTATTAGAGGTGAGATCTTTAGATAGATAGACATAGAAGTAAAAATTATTTATTAAAACACTATTAAATCAATAAAAATCGAATTTAGGAACTAAACAATAAAAAATAAATACAGAATATTTATAAAAGTTGCAACATTTGCAACTGAGTTCATGTCTCAGATTTGCTTTGCTATGATGGTGCCTAAAAGGCCACAGCTCAACATATTGTTGCCAGAATGTTTGGCAAAGTTGCAGCTTTGTTGCATATATCACTTGTCACCTGGGGTTCCAGGTGACAAGTGATATATTATATAAAAAATAATAAAGACGTGATGTATTTATAAAAACTGATAATGACTTAGGTTCATTTTAGATGACCGAACTAGAGCAAACATACAATTGGGGTCAATAGGGGCCGCTGATAATGCAGAACCGGACCCGGTTCTGCATGTTCTAATTACACCCTAAGCCGTGGCTTGTATGATACATACATGCTTATTGCTTATAACTATTTTTTCACATCTACCCTGATTCTGTTACAGGTTCAAGAAGAATAGAATCAGAAGAAGATGAATTCGTGCGAGGATTTTCACCCGGAGACAAGACTATTTGTTTATCACCAGGAAAAATGGCTCTAGCGTTCTGCGTGCTAGGTATTATATTCCTTTGTGCAATCGCTGTAGCATTCATCTCATTGGTGCGAGCAAGACGTCGTCTCGGCCGGGAGCCGTTGCATACGTCTTTATCTTTCTACACAGGAAGCAAGAGTATGTTTTCCTCCAGTGAGAGTTCAAGTTCTGGTCTCAGTGGAAGCAAACTCCTTCTTACTGATAGTCCGTATTTAGACCATCATTCATCATCAAGCAACAATTGGCCGTACTCCAGAGCTTTCTGATGAGTAAAAATAGTTAATAAACTTAAAATATGGCGCGATGTGGTGTCATACTTTCTTTTCCGGTCAAATGAGGAAGGCACTGAGAAACCTTATTCTTTCATAAGTTTTGCTTCGTCTATTGGATTGTCTATGATTATAATATGGCGGCAGTAGTTAACGTAACGAACTGCAGAGGGCACCACCTGCACGCAATATGGCGGAAGGAAGTGTGCCTTATGACTACAGCAACACGACCAATGTCGTATAAAAATTGTCGTGTTTATATTTAAATAGGGCTAAGGTATAGGCGCCAATCAAATGAAAGTCAGACTTATCTTTGTGTTTTCATCTCTGAGCCCTCAATCAAGACGTGTAACCTTACTAGAGACTAAATTTAATTTAATTATACTGCACTTACCACATTCGCTGATGGTTGTGAAAAGCCCGATTTATTGAAACTTCTCAATCTACGGTTTGATTTAACCCGTACTTGTATCTTTTTCTCTCATTAATGTTTATACGTGACAGAGAGATCCAAAGCTGTAGCTTAGCGTTAACACGTTAATAAAACTTAAATTCTCTTATCTGTATAAACCCGTGAGTAGTCCTTAAATTTCTTATTGCTGGTATTTCTTTTATATATAGATTTAGATAAAGGTTTAAAAAAATATCAAAAAGCAGAAATAGCGATATTTTTAACAGCGAGTGTTTTTTATGTATACGTGTGACAAGTATTTTTTAAACAAATCTCTCTGTTTAATTACTGCATTCATTGAACTGAGTTTAGCATCTTATTTTATTTTTCTTGTGTCTAATTAATATGATGTTAATGTTATTAGTGATAAATTGATCTATATTAACAATGTGGAACTTGTATCTAAACACTACCACTGATTATTCCTAATAGTGGACAGGATGAAAAGAGAAAGACTGTGCTTATAGGTACCTCCCAAAACTTGTATGTTTCTAGATTGATAGTAATTAATGTGCTATTTATTTTTAGTGATACTATCGACATTTTTGTCGTTTGAGGCGGTGCTTTTGAAATAATCACGTAGGTAGGTAACGGTTTGGTGCTGTTTATTTATGGATGAATCGTCATAATTATAAGAAATCCCAGGAATATTTCATAGAAAGTGTAAGATATTTAATAGAAATATATCATATTATTATTATTAGTGATTGGACGTAAAGTATTATCTATTTTATGGTTAAGAATACTTATAAGATAGCAGATTTTTAGAGTGCCTGTGCGTTTATACGCATTGCATAAATGCGTATGTATGAGGAGTCACGGAGTACCTTTTATTTATACCTATGGATATTTATGTCAATTTCATTAGCACTTCCTCGAAAAAGTAATCTTAGTTGTTAATGTGTTACTTTATGAATCATTCAAAGATGGAATGTGTTTTGTGATGTAATGAGAGTATGTGTTTGTGTTAAATGTTTAAAATAATATTTTTTTTACATTTTGTACTAAAATGAAAATAAACGAAATACATCTATGTATTGCCTTTCATTTGCCCTAGGCTTATAATAAGGATTGAGTGATGTGTGAGAAGTAGTTAATGTTATTTATCTATTTAACAATTCGTTAATCCTGTCTCTAGTTTATATTAGCAAATATACAAATGATTATGCTTACCGAAATGCAAATAATATGTATTTTAAATAATGTAATAAGATAAAAATGAACATCGATTTGATTGCAGATTACTATAAAATTTTGCTTCAAGCAAAATATCAGCAATTTCAACATTCTATTAACAACTAGCTTTGCCTGCAATGTCTTTCACATGGCATTCGATATTTCCATGCTATTTACTCCAAAATTTAGAAACTTTTCCAATACACTTGCAACCCCTTATTTGCGACTTTTGTGCGGTGAATCTCCAAAAAATCGATATCTTAACTCAATTATGCCTTGTAAGGAACATAATAATATTATGTGCACAATTTCGAGCAATTTATTTTGAAAATATGAAACTTCCCATTTAAATTTACAACCCTTAATTCACTCCTTGGTGAGTATTATTTCCTTACAATCTATTTAATTAAAGTTCGTAAAATATAGCTTGATCTCTGTGACAGCTGTCAGTAAAATCACGCCTATGAAGTTCTCAATTTAGTAGTATAGACAAACAACACTTGTCAATGTCATACTTTATGGGCGTGCCGAGTTAATTGGTGATGGGCGGTGAATCATCGACTATAAACTATCGATATTTTATTTAAAAACTTAGTTCAAAATTAATTTTATAATTTAATATTGTTGTATATTTAAATATCATGAAATCATAATATTATTTACATGTTTATGTACTTAATATAAAATAATTGTGAGTAAATGAAATCCAATTTCTCACCTACTCGTGTAACATTCTTTCGACAACTTGGGTTTTGGAACGGGAAAAGACACGCCGCCATCTTGTTTATTATAAAATAGTCGTTTAAATTAGTAATCTTTGTAATTAAATTTAAAAAAATATTTATATATCTTACATTGGCATCGAAAAAGAAAAAACATCGATAATTACTATCGTCATTTTTTAATAGCCTGACAACCCTAGGAATGTCAGTTTGACAAATGTCACAGAGATCAAGCTACAAATTACGTCTTGTAGGAAAACTATTTGAAGAATTTTATGCTATGTCTTTAAAAAAAATACGAACTTTTCTACTAAACGTACACAATCTAATTTACACCCTTATATATTACAACGATGAAATATTTATAATTATTCGTATAATTATAGTACAGTCGACATCCACTTTCACATCTGTCAAAACTGTCTCATCTAACACTAACCCCGTTTTATACCAGATTCCGCAACTGTGATCCTTAAATCAAGCCCTTTGAGAGAACTAAATTTATTTATTTTTAACCAAAAGTGGGATTGCCTGGATTGTCCAAATTTTTACAAAAAAGCAAAAGAGTAAGTATAGAAAAGAAAATTTATATCTGTTGGCAATTTTGTCCAAGTAATGATTAAAAGTTCACAGTTCACAACACCTAGACTTATTAATCGGGTTGAAAAGATTGGTTGATTTGGTCCAAATGATACCATGTGAACAACACGGTGGCGTGGCGGTCTCATTTTCTACTCTTTTTTGCTAAGCTGTAACTTGTAACGTGGTCTACAAATGACTAGTTAGGTAGGCAGAATAAATAGAAACAATCGATAGATTAACAAAGGTATTATTATTCTATATATTTATATCTATTAAATACAAGGTAGTCTCAAGGCGTAGGTTGGTAGGTAGGTAAGTGGTTTGGTAAGTCCTGGCCAGCGAAGTGAGGAACACTTAACTCGGCGCTGGTGACCGCAGGCAAGAAGGCCGCGACGCTCGCGCAGGTCCTTTATATACCCCACAGGGGTCTGCAGTGGGGGGCGCATCTTGAGGTAGCGATGGCCGTGCGGTTGCGACGTCACACACCCCCTCCGTTAGGGCAGAATTTTTCTTAAAAAATTCGGCTCCTGGCTGACATGGAAGACCTCAGGAAGCAGTTCTTAAGCAGCACCGGCAGCTCGATCCGGCTTTACTGAAATCAGAACAATAAGTGTATATAAAAAAATAACTAGAAAAAATATGAAGTTACGATACCTAAATAAAATTGAAAAGAACCGGAGTGATCGAGCCAAACGCATTCAATACAATAACAATGTCATGATGTCATTCAAAAATAACACTACGTGCAACCTATTAAGATTGAATTTTTACTAATTAAAGAAGATTATTGAAACTCATTCTTATCTAACGGAACTAAATATAACTAAAAATGTAAGTATAACAACTTGTTTACCAAGTAGCGCGTTAGCGAAGTAGTATTGGGTGTGCGCGTCTACACAGAAGGCATGACACATTTCAAGATGAATGAATGAACAACATCGTATAGTTGAAAATAATAGAATTCGACATCATTAGTAGATGTGATTCTAAAGGAATTATGAGCGTGAAGAATATTAGCGAACAAAATGGTATACCCGATTCGACAATGAGAATTTTAACCACTGAACCATAGGGTAAAAATTTTTTTTTTTTTTTTTTATACCATTATTGTTTATAGTTTATTTGTTTAATATCCTTTATATGCCATTCGCCAAGTGGCTTATCAGACATATCTGCTAGTTTGTACACTAATGGAGACTTTTTTGCTACGATTTTACATTTAATAAATTTAGGAGCGAGTTTTTTACAAAAATATTTATCCTTATCGCTCAAGTAAAAGGTACGTTTCCAAACAATATCACCAACATTGAATTCTGCCGTTTTACGGCGAAGATTATAAGAATGACAATTACGCTTGTGTGCACCTATTAGCGCTGCCTGTACTCTCTCGAAAATAGAGGATAAGTAGCCTAGTGACTCAGCATAACTATCACGTGGCTCATGAATTATATTAGTATCAGATTTACTAGAAACATAATGAGAACCACAGGTTACCATTTCACGCCCGAATACGATCATAGATGGTGTAAAACCGGTTACTTCGTTTACTGCACAATTCATTGCGAACTGAATTTTAGGTATAAGTGTATCCCATATGCGTTGATCGTTTGAAATGAACGTAGAAACAGCTGTTATTATAGTTTTATTATATCTTTCTACCGTATTTACATGAGGTGCATAAAACGGTGTGTAATGTAAATTTGGAATTTTATATTTACTTAACAAGTTTTTAAAAGTTGCGCTTATAAATTGTTTGCCATTGTCTAGTACTACGGTAGATGGAATACCATGTACCAGAAAAACTTTTTCCTCTAAGATTCTAGTTATTACGTCAGCAGTCGCACGTTTAATAGGGAAAAGTAAACAATATTTTGAGAAACAACAACAAACGACAAAAATAAAATTGTTCTGTTGCCTTGTAGGAGGCAAGGGACCAATCAAATCAATACTTATCATTTGAAAAGGTTTAGAACAAGACTTAGGTTCACCCATAAGACCCAAAGTTGCATGATTCTGATGCTTATGTGCGATGCAACTATCACAAGAATTTACCGCTTTTACAACATCGGAATACATTCCAGGCCAATAATAATTGAGGGCTAAACGTTTGAAAGTTTTGAAAATACCCATATGACCCGCCGTAGGGGAGGAATGGCTCTGAAGTATTACTTCGTTTCTCCGTTCAGATGGAACTACTTCCTTCCACTGAAATTCTCTGGTAAGAGGATTAAGACTCTTTTTGAAACGATATAATTTATTACTGATCACTTGATAGTCAACAAAGGATGTAGGAGACTGCGAACAACCATTAAAAATATTCAAATACCAAGTGTCATTAGTAGATAAGGAACTACCATCTGGGAGGAGATTACTATCGATATCCATAATATTAGGTGATCGAGAAAGAAAATCTGGTACAATATTATCTGAACCACGACGGTGTCTTATTTCAAAGTTATAAGAGGAAAGACGAACTCCCCACCTGGCTAATCGCCCTGTAGGGTTGTTCAGTTTTAAAAACCATTTCAAAGCAGCATGATCGGTGTACACAATAAATTGTTTTCCGTTTTCAATATAACACCGCCAATGTTCGATAGCAGATAAGACAGCAAGCGCTTCGCGCTCAGTAGCACTGTAATTTTTTTCCTGGTCCGATAAGGATTTACTATAAAAGGCTATGACTCTTTCCTGTCCCTCCTTGACCTGGCAAAGTACAGCTCCAATGCCGTAATCACTAGCATCGGCGTGTATTTCAAAAGGCTGATCAAAATCGGGACAACATAAGACCGAGGAAGAAGATAAACATTTTTTTAATTTATTAAAAGCTACATCCGCCTCTTGCGACCATGCGAACAGTGGAGCCTTTTTGCCGTTAGAAGTTAATTTATTTAAGGGAGCCGCTAAAGTACTAAAATCGGGTATGAACCTTCTATACCACGATGCAGCACCCAGAAAACGACGTACCTCTTTTTTATTTGTCGGAGTGGAATAACTTGTAATTGATTTTACCTTCTCAGGATCTGCATGAAGACCTTCTGAATCCACTATATAGCCCAAATATTTAAGTTTGTCTTTGAAAAAATTACATTTTTCTAAATTTATAGTTAAGTTTGCATATTTTAATTTGTTAAGTATTTTAATTAGAAGTGAAATGTGATTTTCAAAGGAATTTGTCACACATACGATGTCATCAACGAAACAAAAGACCTTGTTTTCAAATTCGGGCCCGTAAAATAAAATATCTGCTAAACGCTGTTGTGTCGCAGGAGCATTTGTTAAACCAAAAGGCATGGATTTAAATTGAAAAGTTCCACGTGACGGAATGTAAAAAGCAGTTTTACAACGGTCCTCTGCCCTTATTGACGTCTGCCAGAAACATTTAGATATATCTAAACTAGTTAGGTACTTAGCGTCTCTCAAGTTATCCAGAATCTCAGAGATATAAGGCAAATTGTACGCGTCTTTTTTTGTTACCGAATTTAGTTTACGGCTGTCGAGACAAAAACGCAATTCACCATTTTTTTTAGGCGTTAAAATGACGGGATTAGACCAAGGGCTTTCAGATGGTTCAATGACATCTTCTGCCAACATTGCATCGACATGTTTTAACAAAATACGCTGTTTATCGGGAGACATACGATAGTATCGCTGACGAATAGGTGGACTATCACCTGTATCAATCGAATGAGTAATGAGTGAAGTTCGGCCGAGCCCTCGCCGTTCATAAGATATATCGGTGAATTGGGCGATGATGTCGTTAGCAGTAGCTCTCTGCTCATCAGACAAATGATCAAAAGATACCAAGTGACTGGTAGAACTAGGCTGTAGTTCCGAAACAACAACGTCGTTATTATTTTTCGTGAGTAAAATAGATTCCAATTGATCAGGGAACAACCCAAAACCCCTCCAGAAATCCATACCAAGGATTAAAGTTTTCTTAATACCCGGTACAATATGAGTAACAAGAGAAATAATTTTATTTTGAAATTCAAAAGGAAGTACCACTGAGCCAAGTGAAGAATATTTGTCGCCACCAGCGGTGATAAAATCCAGAGGTTTAGAATGTAATAATTTAGATTTATCCAAAAAAAGTTTGTGGGAATTATTACCCAAAATAGTTACACATGAACCAGTGTCTAGTAAACCAACAGTGTTCTTCCCGTTAACCGTAACGGGGATAAATGGAGTATAATTAATGTTAGAATTAACGATTGAGGAAAGTTGATATGAATTGAAAAATTTAGATACATAATTTAGCCAATTATGCCATTCATTTTTACATGTTTTCACAATTACTTTTGATTTTCCCCAACCGTATTTTTTACGTTTTTTGAATTTTTATTAGTTTTATTGTTACAACTAGGACAGTCTAAAACTCGATAGCCAGGTAATCCGCATTTAAAACAAACCAAAAAACGAGGTTGACGACAATATTTTAAAGAATGTGAATCTGTTCTGCATCTCGGACAGTATAATTTAGGTATAGCAGTACTAGTGACAGAAACAGCATTGACGCTCGGTTCAGCAGAATTACTATTTTCTGTCGAACATTGATCTGTATTTAAAACATTGTAAGTAGGTTTAAAGTACTTATGTTTTTTGTAAGAATTATTGCTATAAGAAGTTTTTTTCGAATTCGTATCATTGGGATATCTATAAGCAAAATCTGGCGCTAGAGTATTGGCAGTAATTTTAGGTGGTTCCGAAAATTCCTTGCTACGACTGTCATACTTCTCAAAATTTCTACAAACACTAATTAAAGAAGGAATATCCACAATATTGCCAGTTAAGAGTGAATTTGTATAACACGGCCTGATATTATTTAATAGTATTTCTAATTTAATAGACTCGCTGATGGGTACGTCCAGACAGGAAAATAACCCTTGCATTTTAGATACATAGATGGTTATGTTCTCTTTTTCACCTTGAGTACGAGCCCTAATTTCCGACATTAATTTAAAGTCATAGTTATGAGGACTGAAATCGCGTTTTAACAAAATACACAAATCCTTCCAGGAACGAACACTATCTTTAATTGAACGAAACCAATGCAAAGCATCATCACAAAATACCTCAAAAGCAAAAGAAAATATTCTATCTTCGGGTATACCTCGACACGACATGAACTCGTCAACCTTCTGAATAAACGCCCTCACACAGGTTCGACCGCTATATTTAAACTTGCAGATTTCAGAAAACATTTTGCGTTCATTTATAAAATCCACGTGTTGAACTTCACGTGGTAATGAACACGTTGGCTCGACCACATGACACGGTACATTGGTAGGAACCGACCACGTGGTAAAAGATGCTAAGATTTTATAATTAGCGTGAAACATATCCCATACAACTTGAATTGATGATTTATCAGTAAGCAACGAAGTATCTATTCTTGATAATCTATGAAAAACATGATGCATAATAGATTCCGATCTAACAAACAGGTTTTTATCATAATGAGTTTGCAAAGTCAAAAGGTTATTTGAAACGCGCAACAATGAGCCATTACATGCGGTAATATCAACATCTGGCGAAAAGCACGACGATATTATTTCATCAAATGCCAGGTCTGACAATTTAGCAATTTGTTTACGCAATTCCTCAACCGTAATTGATTTTTCAGGCACAACACCACCTCTTACAAGCACTTCATATTCGAGCTCAGCCTTACTTAAATGATTAAATTTGATAGCATAAGCCATATTTAAAAAAAAATTGATTGGGAATTACGCATACAAAGATACACAATTATTTGAAAAAAAATGAATCCGTCCAAAAGGTGATAAGAATGTGTTTCTTTTTTTTTTTTTTTTTTTTTTTTTTAAATCAAAAACATAAGCACATAAAAGTAGAAGTTTTTGTAGGTTATTTAAAACACGAGGTGAAATAAGTGAGATAATAGAATAAAAAAAAACACCGTACGCACCTTTCGGACGAAGAAAAGAAATATACACAGAAATAACACACAATTAAATAACTGCCAAGACTTAACCAAACCATGTACCATATAACCTCTATTGTTGGGCGCCGCTGTAACGTGGTCTACAAATGACTAGTTAGGTAGGCAGAATAAATAGAAACAATCGATAGATTAACAAAGGTATTATTATTCTATATATTTATATCTATTAAATACAAGGTAGTCTCAAGGCGTAGGTTGGTAGGTAGGTAAGTGGTTTGGTAAGTCCTGGCCAGCGAAGTGAGGAACACTTAACTCGGCGCTGGTGACCGCAGGCAAGAAGGCCGCGACGCTCGCGCAGGTCCTTTATATACCCCACAGGGGTCTGCAGTGGGGGGCGCATCTTGAGGTAGCGATGGCCGTGCGGTTGCGACGTCACAAACTTTTGACTTATTATAGGGCAAATGGCGTTCCATCGTTTCTGCCCACCAAGACAAGGCGTGATTTTATGTATTATGAGGAGAAACAGAACTAATAATAAAGAAACCCTTTATTAAGTTTTAAAAAATTTGACATTCAATCAAATTATTGCTCATGATAATATGTCAGGCTCATTTGTCATCATCAAGAAACGAGATTGACCTTGTTGACTCGTAAAAATTTTTAAAAAACATTTCGGACGCCATTTTGCAAACTTGTGCTGCCCTCTACAGGTTTGTTTGCTACAAGTAAACATGCTTTTTAGTTTTATAATCAGATTGATATAATTTATTCCAGGCAGATCATACTATTTTCAAAGTTACTTTATGAAATGGAGGTAAAATACAATTTATTTTCAAAAAAAATTACAGCTCTAACAAATAGAAAAAAATACATTATGCGTTAGCATCTCTAGTACGTCTGTGAATACATTCAATGAAATTGAAACAGAGTTGGTACCATAAACAATGCGCGTTTCGAGACGTCACTCGTCAAAGTGGTAGATGATGTCATACAACGATAAAGATTAATAAATAAGTGCAGAAAGAACAGTGGTAACTGGTAAAATAATAGGTATAAACATTGATATGGTTGACTAAATAACACGCATTTTAAATAAATATGGTGAAGAAAGTGAATGTCATTCTTGCCAAGAAGTGAAGATTTTAAACCTTAATTAAATGTCTTCGCTTATTTTTTTTGATTGCATTATTGCTAGACTTGAGAAAAATATATAGTTTTGTTATCTACGTAACACGATGTTGAATAATTCCAACTGGGCTTAACCTACTAGATATTCTTACTTAAAATGAAATTGTTAGCCGGTTTTAAATTAGGTAAAATATAGATATTGGGTTAAATCGTGATAACATTTTACTTTTGTCATATCTGTTAGTCACCAAATCTATGATAACGGCGCGAAGGTGGGTGCTTTCGCGGTCGTTCTTTCGCTTCGTCTTCGATGCCGTGTTCGTACTCGCAGTCACGGATGATATTCCAACGAATTTTACATGAATAGCGATTATTTATAAGATTCACATCAAAAGTGCTATGTTATTAAGTCTGGAAGTTTGTTAAAAAACTGTTTGTCCGGTGTATGTGTCGTGGGAACGAATTTAAGAACGATTGGTTACGGTTCCCACATCCAAAGTGATATTAGTGTGTGGTGAAGATTTATGTGTACAACCGTGCTGAAAAAGCATTCTTGGATCTATAAGAGAAGGTACGTAGCCAAGTTATTTCATAAAACGAGCAAGATTCATCTTTTAATTTAATCGTTAGATCGCGCTAAGTGTTCATGCATCGAATCATAGATTGAGTGGTATCAGTGCAAAGGTCTTTCTTTTTCGTTATTCAGCTCGTAAGTTGCTATTGAAATACACGAATCATATTATGCTAGACCTGTGGAATTCCTTTTTCAAAATTGGGACTTGGTTGTTTTCACTAATTGCTTTCAATTGGCATAAGTAGTGAGCAATTATCTTCCCGGTATCTTGTTTCATTTGGGTAACGCCTTGAGACAAGCTAAGCGCGCGACGCTACCGTACTTGCACCATTAGATTATAGATAAAGGTAGGTAAAAATATTAAATCTAGGTACATATATCATTTAGAAAATATTTTGTTTTTGCTTCTTGGTACTCCATTTTTTTTAAATATGCAGGTATTAAATTTTATTCCTGGACATGGTCCTTAATTACATTCCATTATCTAAACGTTTGAGGTAAATAATAACACATAGTTAAAATTAATCTAAATAACCAATGATTCTCAATAGTCAATTAAAACTCATTTTATACATGATTACTAACAAATTAATTAACCTAAAATTAATTGGGCTTTATCAGAACAGATTATGGCATAATAGCAGGAAAAAAAACACAAATATTACAAATTGGTATTATTGATTGCTTTCAATACAAATTGAGGTTCTAAAATAGATTTCTAAATTCCTAGATTTTAAGACAACAATTTGCAGCTAAATTCTTAACATATCTGCTATAATTTTCTCCAATAAGAAGCATATCTGTCACAAATATTGCCACATAATGTACTCCCCTCATCTGTATATTATTCTATTATATGAACTAGAATGTTGGTGTACCACATTGGCAGTTTTTTCTGTTTAGAAAACTATCCTGAGTCCCTATTAAGACTACTGAGTGGAAAGAAGTTGTAAATTTTTATCATTTTGGCAGTTATCTATGTCACTTAGCTTTAGGTTCCATATACCTCATACTTGATTTAGATTTGCACTTAGCTATACTGCCGTGGTATAACTAAAATGCCGTTATCTGCTCAAACCATTTTTTTGGATAATAAAAATTAAACCGCGGAAAAAATTTAAACCGTTACATACTTTTCGATGACAAAACTTATTTGAGATTCAAAGATACCAAAACATGGATAAAATAAGTTTTGTCATCGAAAAGTTCATCGGTTTAAATTTTTTCCGCGGTTTTTATTTGGTATCCAAAAAAATGGTTTGAGCAGATAACAGCATTTTAGTTATACCACGGCAGTATAACCTAATACTAAGAACGCTAGAAAAAAAACTTGGACTTAAAGTGGGATTTGAACCTGCGATTATAGGATTCCAGCATATAGATTGTGATAAACTCTCCTCCTATCCCAGTAGAGAAACATAACAGGTGAAATGTGGGTGCCTCTGCCACACCCTTCTGGGTAGTATAGGCATGATGTTATGTTATGTTGAATGCAGGTCTTATAGCCCTAAGTGAGGTTGTTCTCATAGAAAATTCAACAACAAAACTATCCAATTGTTGCACAAAACTCAGAAGGCTTCAACTCATACCCAATCTAATTCTATCAAATTGAAAATATTTGAAGCTTGGTTAGGTATATAAATATTATATTATAGGTATGTACGTTATTTTTTCATTCTACTATCTTATCAAATTGATGATGATATTTATGTACCAAGCAAGTACATTTTTCTCTGTATAAATCATATTATGTACTAATAATGTTAGGTAATTATAAAAGTAACACCAACAATTACTCAAAAATATATATATTTATGTACCATACATAACCTCCTCCTTTTTTGAAGTTTATTAAAACAGAAACCAGCCATAAAATATGTTCATTTATTAATAGTATATAAATTCCTATGACTCATGATTCAACACTTCAACCAGATATACTTACATATCCAACTCATGCCTCAACTCATTCAGAAACTTACATTATGGTTTGTCACTATAAAAATATTGTTAACATTCCATCCTAAAATAGATCGAAGATGTACCAAAATAAATACTGTATGGTTGACCATGAACTGACTTGAGTTGACAACAAAACTACTTTGTAAATAAATAAATAGATTCTTTGTTACATAATCATGTTTTCATTAATCATTAATCATATTCTATAACCCAGTGGGAACAGCATACCTGAGCCTTAAAAAAGCAAAATTGCTCGGAGGGTGTGTGAAGTCTACCAATCTGCACTTAGCCAGTGTGGTGGCTTAAGGCTTAACCCTTCTCATCAAGAGAAGAGGCCCGTGCCCAGCAGTGGGACATGTATTAGATACAGGGCTGCTATTATTATTATAGATTAAGTGCTTTACATATTATTATTATACCTTTCTAAACATCCGACATACCTCGAGACGGAAGAGGCTGGTAATCTGTCATACAGGTTCTCCTAGTATAGATACCAGTCTCTTACACAGATTCACCCACTAATTAATGTAACATCTAGTTTTAAGATATGATTTTGTAACCATTCTGTGTAAGAGAGAAATAAAAAGATTTTTATTATTATTATTATTATTATTATGTTAGCTAATTAGAATGAAATCACAAACATAAAAAAACAATTAAAAATGAAAAAAGATGCTGCACCTCTTCAAATACTTATTGTATTTGGCTTGCTTGGGCTGCTATTATTATATTTATAATTATATTCTATAAAGTTTCTACTAAGCAACTGCTATCTGTGATGTTATCAGTGTGTCAATGCAAGTGGGGCGTGACGCATTTTATTAAGAGCTCAAGTATTTACTATTAATGCTTTAGTGAAACAATTATATGCAGCTCAATGTATTAGGTATGTATAGACACTGGTATAGCTAGGATAACTATGACTTATTTTAACTATTATGCACAAATTACCATAATTTATTATGCATTAGCTGCTCTGTTTTTAGTCTTAAGTTGTATAATGATAGTCCATAGCCTTTCTATAGCTCTCCTAAATAGTTTGAAGCATCCATTACCCCATCTACTAATATAATGGTATTTATTTGTCCAATTAAAGTCACAATAAATTTAAAAGGTTAGATTTTCAAACAATATCTAGCATTGATCAAAGTTAATGAACATTAAAATGTTCTCATACCATTGAGTATTCTGTACAATGCTAAGACATACTAATGTATACAACCTTCATAACCTGACAATGTTTGATCATTTAGATTGTAAACAGAATTGCTTCTTCAACTTATGCATAAATCACCAAGGTTGGTAGTAATAAGCAATAAGACATGTTTTCTTTGTAATCAGCATAGAATTATTACACATAGAAAACTAGTACACATATAAAAAGTGAAGCCAGTTTGAACAAGTATTAATTGTGCAGTTTTGTCTTAATATGACCCCCAGATTTTTGATAGTGTGTGTGTAATTTTCACACACATCAATCTGATTTTGACTTCTCCATAAGACAAAGTGATTGTGTGAAGACTTTAGGTCTTGGCTGATCTATGGTAAACAGATGTGTGTAAGAGGTTAATATTAGTATTTGTAAAACAGCCCTGTAGATTGCTTTCACAAGAAACATCAAACAGCATTTTACAGCAGCTGTCAGAGTACAAGATGAGATGGTATAGGGAGTGCATTCAAGGAGGGAGAAAATGCCTGAAGCCACAGACTTGTGTGAATCAGCTGAATAGCTATTTAAGATGATAAAGTAAGTATCTGTGCTGCTTGCTCTCTCTTTGTGGCAATAAAATGTATTACCATTCAGCATTTCAATGCCCATATTGCCTGATAGAGTTGCCAAGTATCTATCTACTATTTATTTCATGTAGTAATAAATTGCCATTGGGAAACTTTTGAACCAATTGTCTTATACATAGTTCAGAGTGGAGTTTACGTCTAAGTGTATTCATAGTTTTTGTATACAGTACACAAGAAACACTGCCATAAAAAGAATGTGTTAGTTATTCACCAAACATCAAGTTTATCAAATTTGCTATTTGGCTTTTATATTTGCGCCATAAATGATAGACAACATAATATCAAATGGAAATATCTTCTAAAAGCAGGTAGATGTAAATTTTTGTAGTCATATATGTTTATTTAATTAAGTGTAAGTATTTGAAGAGTTGCAGCATCTTTTTTTATTTTTAATTGTTTTTTATGTTTGTGTACCTACTGCTGAAAAATTTGCCCTACCATTATAACTATTATCTAGTTTTGCTCACTAGAACTCAATAATCTACTTATTTACAGCAAACACAAGTTATGCATTATATGTCTGTAACAATATCTCACTTAAAATGGAGTAGGGTGTATAAGACTGCCTTGATAAACAATCTATTGATACATCTGCTGAGAAATGTTTGTCCTTGTAGCCATATGCTTCAAGCAAGCACATGGTAAGTGTAAAATTTCATTACTGAATGAAGGAGAGATACTCTCCTTGACTTAACTTAATTGGTATGCTGACAGACTCTATCTATACAATCAGATAATTACTTGATTTTGCTCATTTTACCCAAGAAATAAAGCATAGAATGCAGGAATAACCAGCGACCGAATAGCCAGTACCTAATTAATCTGCTTTTGTCAACTAAGACCAAAAACTTCTTTAAAATCTCATCAATCATTCAATCCTCCCAGCTTTCCAACATGCCTTCCATTGACTAGATTAGGGTTCATCTACCTACCATAAAAATGTACTGACTGGACCATTTCCTAGATCCTAGATAATATCCTCCTAGATCAAGAATAATAACCAGCTAATTAATCAAGCTAACAATCCATCTATTCATAAATATGTATTGAAAAATACATATTTTTGCCGTATTTCTGCCAAATCGCAATCTTGTAAATAATTAAAAAAATATATATTGCAGTTTTACCTTTATTACTAGACTGCCTTATAAGCCTTAGTGTCCCAAGCAAGACCCGTTTTACGAAACTTAGTATTCAATCTACCTATACAGTAATCAGAATTACTCGGCCACGCTTATCAATTCAGCGCTTATTGATAAAGAAAACGGAGCTTACAAAATACCCGATAAGGAGTTGCAGATACTTTAGGTCAATTTCGTTTCGTATAATGTGTACAAAACGTGCCTGCAATAGTTTTCAATTCGGGGCACGTCTCTTCAGTTACATCAGCTACATTGTAATACTGTCGGAACACATGCATCTCCATTCAATTCGCCCATATGACTCAGGATACCGAAACCGCTGTTTCTATGTGTTTGTACATACACATTCCATATTTACGTTGGCTGATCGTAAATTGCGTGAAAATTACGCAATTCTTATTGCTTGTATATTAAAACTCAAACCCAGAATAAATCTTAGCAGATTAAGGGCCAGTTTCTGAGGATCCGGTTAGATCTTATCCGACCCGTAAAATATAACCTAACCGAATTTAAAAGTCACAAGTTACACTTGAAAAAAGAATGCTGCTGTCACTTTCATTTATATGTGTGTTATATGCATATACTGCCAATAAATAAGGTTTACCTAAGACCTTAGTTAGAGTTATGCCAAAATCTGATGCTTGCGTGTTTTTTAGTTTTTTTTAACTATTATTTAATTTTATTTTCTACTTTTTAGTTTGGTTTATAAGAGCGTTTTTGTTTTAATTTTTTTTCTTCAAATTATTGCATTGTCATCGATCTTTAACAGGTGTGCAATTTGAATGAAATCTGTCCGTTTAAAGTGGGTCAAAATCGAGTCCAAAGGAGTCGGTTACATACATATAGGTGAAGCTAATATAAGCGTGTTACAAAGAATGCTGTTGTCACTTTCATTTATATGTGTGTTATAATAATATGCTTATACTGCCAATAAATAAGGTTTACTTAACACCTTAGTTAGAGTTATGCCAAAATCTGATGCTTGCCAGTATTCAACATAGTGAGTAATAATAATATATTTCACCATTATCTGACTCAAATCCAGGGAGCGTTGACTCGCCCCACAAATATCTATATTCTAGGACACATCGATTTCCCTGATCTGGTATCGGAAAGTTAGTATGAACAAATTGTGTCGACAACTCAAGAGCAAGGATTTTCTTTGCCACCTACTTAATAACCATTATCCCAGTGGTAAATATCTTCCCCTAATTTCCTAGAAAAAGTTTACCGTGTTGACGGCTACAGGGGGTAATGGGGTTTGCGTAGCGCGCTATACAAGGTCGGTTTTCAGTGGGAGGCAGGAGTGATTCGGTGTGCTCAACTTTTTGACACAGATTTACCCGAAAAATTAACAAAATATATATTTTTAGGAAACATTTGTCATGTTCAAAAATGAACGACATAAGGTATAATTTTTCAGCCAGGTCTAGAATAACACGTAGTAACAGGTATTACGTTGTATTTAGTATTTAAGCTCAACTCCAAGAAATTAACGTAACAGAATCACGATAGTCCCCCGATTTAAAGGGTGTATTACACAGGGGTGGCAAGCTAACGGGGAGGGGCGTGCGTGCACTAGGGATATGCGGCTCGCCGGCGCCAGGAGTCCGATCGATATTTCGGCCCACAGCTCACTCTGTCGAGTTGGAGTCGCGACGCGCTTGTGTGTTGCCGTGTCGTTCGGGTTATTCCCAACTTCTGTGTCCGTGTGTTCGTACCCTTTGATTCTTTAGAACCTCAGTGTAGTGGATTTGTACGTTTGAATGGAAGCACGGAGATGAGATAGTCTCCGTCAGCTATTGGTATGTATTTTATAGCAAATTTTATGAATGAGGCCACCGTTTCATTTAGGGTTACAGGTTTCCGGTGTTAAGTGCCTGTGTTTCGAGATCAATAGTTTGGCTCACATTATGATGTCACCCGTCCCGATTTTTAACCTTGTCTATTTTTTTGCGGAATATTAATATAGTGTTAGTACCTGTTTAATATTGTCGGGATGTACTTTCTACATGCCGTCTAGTATTTTGCAATACGAATGCTAGGTCGTAAGTCTGTAGAAACTAGAAACAATACTAGATTCATACGGTTTTATCGTAAACTTTATTCTGATATTTTTCAAAAGCGTTGTTGGTTCAAAACAAATTTCAATAGTGGGCCATATCTTCTAAGATCTCTACGGTAGACATGATACATTGATAATGTATCATCCCCGCAGTCTTAAATTCCTTGACCCCGACTACATAATTTAGTGTGACTGCTCTGTGTAGTGTTCTCCCACAGTATCTTAATTAGCCGTTGATCCTTTTGACCCGCTGTAATCCCATGCATCAGAGGTGTATCTATCTCTATGCAGGCGGATTCTCCAGACGGAATTCACCGGGTGCGTTGAGATTCTGTCGTTATTTGCAGAGCGGCTGCCCCGCCCCCTGCCGTCATCGAGGTCACTCGCGCAGACGTACTCTGATCTACTGTCCGATACTGGTTAATGTTAGGATTATTATAATGTATCGCTTCTATACCTCACGCTCGCTTATCTACGCTTTTTATACGCGATACGTACCTGATATTTTAATCATTTTGGCAACAATCTCGAGTTGAACAGAATTTTACGTGACGCGATTCGGCTCAGGAACGCTTGCCGAAATTTGCTTTGAAAAAAAATACAAATATTTTCTTTTGCTTGCTCTTGAAAATAACTTCAAATGTTAGTTAACCTTTAAAGATTAGACCGATCCGTATTGCGGTCACAATGTTATACCGTATGATATCATACACTAGGACATTAATTTATCTTGTTTGTTATGATGTCATTGTTATCTCACACTTTTTGTTCATATTAGTTTGTTCTTGAAGACAGATAAATTTTAAACTACAAGAAATTATATAGAGTCGTTTTTAAAACTATTTAGCCACGCCCTGTAGCCGTGAGGTACATAAAAACGCTTTTCTAAAGGCCCTAGTTGTCGATATGAGTCAGTGTCCGAAGTATGCTTGCCATGATAACACAGTAGGAACGCAGACCACATCTGCTAATGACAAAAAAAATAGGTGAGGTCATCGTCGACCTGTTCACATCCACTCAGTTCGTCCTCACAGTGTCTAGTCTGTATGGACTCTTTAAAACTGTCAACATTTTTTATTGACGTTTTAGTCCAGACTGTGGGTGGCGGACATCTATATTTGCACTATGAACGTTCATTTCAGCCACTGAATTAGTTAATTTTACTTCTCCGTTCACATTAAAAAGTGAATCTTAGTACACTCTGATTAGCATAGCACAAGACGTAATGAATGTAATGATAATTCGCTTACGTTTTTATCTTCATAATCATATCACTTAAATTCAGTCTGAAACCGAGATATGGACATTTTTCAACGAAATAATGTCGTTTCTTCTACTGCAAAATTACGAAATTTAACGTTTTTTGGTGCGAGTATTACGTAAAAGTGCGTACCGGTTTTAAAATATGAAAGCCTGTTTTTTATTCTTTAATTCGTTCTGTTTGTCGAGCAACTATGAGTGGGGCATACTGTTATCTCCCCCATTTTGTCATACGACCTTTCAATTGACCCTACAGCAGCTATGTGACATAATGATTGAACGAATGATTAAGACCTGTTACGAATAGCCTACGAAATTAAAGAACAAAATGATGACATGATCAGTTAATTTGGAAGATATGCAGCTATTATAAAGTGATTACTTTTGTTCGCAGGTGAGTATCGACATCCGATGACTTAATGAAACCTTGAACGTGACAGAAATAACGTGAGTCACTAATTTGTTAAATAAATGTGCTATAAATTGAATCGAAGGCATCGCCAGAAAAGTAAATTTTCTTAACATGATATAGTATGGAAATCGAGAGTAATATAACATCGACGCGATTGCCGAACACAAAGCTACGGTTTCTCAGGAATCCACCAGTACTTTTTATAGAACTCTAAATATAGCGAGTTATGGCCAGTACGCGTTATCGAGCCGTGATCTGCTGGACAAAAGTACCACAAAGTCGAACGCCACTTTAGAAAGCCTTTGAAAATGTTAACCCTTTAGTTCTGTTTATCGTCACGGCTGATGGCGCTTGATGGCGAAATAAAATTGGACAGTATTGAAAACGAAGAACCTACCAAAAAGGGTTTCGTTTGAATACTTTAGGAGTTACGATGGCATCATAATATTGCCAAAGCATTTGGAATGAAGAAGACCAATTTTCTTGGGCTCTTAGCACATTCACCCAGGGATTTTATCAACATTCCGCTCAATATCAAACTAAAGTAACGGTGGCAATCATCGTATTATGTCCCATAACGTTGAAGAGTTCTGAAAGTGTCAGCAGCGGGCGAAGAGCGTTCCTTAGGCCCTCTCAAGATGGAGATATCATCTGGCGATGGTTGCAGAAATTAGCTAGATTTCATAAACAAAACACACATAGTAGTATGTTGAGACTAGAAGTGATAATGTCTAGGCTGATATGATGATCATTATAATTAATAGAGTCATACTAGCTATGCGCCTAAGAAAGCGTGCTAATTTACCAGATTAACTTGAGAACTCTGCAGTGTGTGGGCATCCCAGGCATCCAATTCGCAATCAGAACAGCGTTATTAATGCAAATCTTTCAAACATGACCCGAAAACTTTGCCAGACGCCATGTAAACGTTGTAAGAGCACCACAATTTATTACTAACATCTTGGCATAAGGTTATTTATTTTTGTTAGAATAAAGCTTCTTATAATTTTGTCGCGATATTAAGCTTTCAAGACACTCTAGAAAGATTGCTGATGATTCAAGAGATTCTATTTCCATTCAAGAGTTTATTATCTTGTGAAGACATCAAGGCTTCAACATTTAATCAATACCTCTCGTTATTTAGCATTACGATAGTATCTTAGAACCGCGTTCATATTTGATAGCACGTCGAATCTCGCCAGATATTTTTCCGACGAAGCCCTTTCACGGTTGAGTACTCAGCACTAATGGTGCTAACAAAAGAGGCATGCGCGACCAGAAGCTTTCTACTCTTTTCAACAGCTCTCCATTGTTACTCACCTCTTTGTTTATTATTTTATTCGACTTGCTTTGAAGTTTATTACTCCTGAGCTGAACTACACTAACTCTGACATAGGTATGTATAATATACACGAAGATATATAATTTGTATATCTCTTTGTGCACGTCTTGCTTGGCGATTTCGTGCTCGATCTTTTAAGTTTAATCGCAGTCTCTATCTTAATTTCGCTAATCGAGATGGACCGGTCCACTCAGAATTCTTATTACGAAACACGATGTTAGTATTGTACTCTAGATTACGTTTTTAAATTATCTTTTTATCCACCAAAGATTTAACAGGACATAAAGTTTTAAAATGTTGTCAAAGTAAGACGTTATAAGCAGTTGAAAATCGCGTTTAATATTCCGGCAGTAGAGTCCTGAGTCCCGCTCTACCGGGGTCATCGACCTCGAATCCAGTCCATGTCTTGCACTCGCCGGCTCACGTAACAACCGCTTTCTGAACATACGTACGTATAACACTGCGTACTTACATGTATACGCCCAACCAACGAATCGTAGATACTACTTCAGTAATTTCTCTTTACATTCAAATTATCTACGAATTGTTCAGGTCCAGATTATAATTTACATACAATCGCAATCGATTTTGCGGTTGCCTACCTTAATCGAATATCAGTACTCAGTAAAATGAAAGTTACGTTCTCCCGTACGGAAGTTAAACCTCAAAGAAATGCTGTTTTAGTACTACCGGTCAGCATTAGTTATGGCTTCTTTAATGAAACTGGTTCGAATGGACTTAATTGACCACTTGCCGATCTTCTTGGTTCATTATTCGTCTAAATAAGTACCAATTATATTGTTAAGTTATGTGACATATTCTTGGCAACGACATAACCAGTCAGTGATGACAAGATATATAACCTATTTGCAATTAACTTGTATTGATTAGCATAAATTCCCTAATTCTCTAATATAATTATGGTAATGTAAATCCTTGACACCTTCTTTCTAGTTGATAGACCAATCAGTAATAATTAATGTCTAACTGTTGATAAGTAACGGTTTATTACTTGTATTAAGTTGTACATCAAATCTCTATGTAGTTGCTCACGCATACGAGATGTGACGAAAATTGAATAGAAGTTGATTCACCGGAACAATCTGCCGGTTGTTGAACACAATTTGATGCAATCAAATCGGATTGTTCGCGATGTGCTCCTACATTGTATTGCCATGAATGAATTGTGATGTCATTATAGAAACTATGACCGCGATTTTACTTTGAATGAGTATTACAACTTGATATACTATGACCAGTGGTCTAAATTAAGCCTTAACATCAATTTTAGTTCTATATTTTCCTTCTCTATGTAAGCTTGTATGTCGAATCGCCAACTTCTCAGACCTCAGAGCGCGTGCGCAATAAACTAAAAAGGAGGATAAGGTTTTCTCTTTACGTATTAGATATTAAATTAAGATATTTTACAATAAGAATTTTAAATAGAATATGAACTTGCTTTTGTACTGCTGATGGTCAGATTTCGTTGGGATTATTTCATTCCCGACCACGACCTATACTGTTATTAGCTGTGTTTCAAAAGATATTATGACGAATAACATGACCAGAAATATGATTTATTTTTTGTAAAATAAATCTAATAAGTTCTTCTACCTTACGATGAAGTAAGTAGAAGAACCTAATCATTTTCTTCCAGTAGTCTCAATGTCAAGGTATTCAGCACACAAATCGAAACTAAACAGCCAATAAGTTGTACAACTAAGCGTTCTACACGTAGCGTTTTATAGTGCATTGTTCTACGTGAATTAATATGCATTGCATCACACATTTTAAATATCGCGCCGAGGCCGTGTGGAACCTACCAAGCTTTATTTTGTTACACAATGGGGTATTCATTACTCCCAGCTTTCAACTTCCTTCTCAGAATTGCAAATGTCCGAGTGAGCTTGGGTTTTGACCTACATTGATGTTAATCTTATGTAAAAAGTATTTTTACTCAGAGTTAAGTAAAATCAGGGATTTGATGACATACTTTTCGTTGACCTATAGATGTTTTCCTTTTATTAAGTGTCTGTATTTATAAGGCTGATTCCATCGTTATGAAGTACTAATGTCATGTTTTCTAATAAGATATTAAGATATATTCTAATATTATTATTCTGATAAGTATCTTAACTAATCTCTTGTTCGTATGCCTGATGAGCCATTAGCTTGCACGGTGCATCACCCCTTAATTCGGCAGTCACTTGGAGTACATAAACAATGAGAAGACGAGCCCACGCTAAATTTGTTTTTCCTATTTGAATAATTTTCAATGCACTTAAACTTGAACCGAACTATGGCATGTACCTAGATGAAAGTACACGCTGCCTAGTTCCATTCACCGAACTTGAAGACGACTGGTAATGCCTAATGTCTGTCATCAGCAAAGAGGTCATCAAGAGATAATAAAACAACGTATAACGGTGCCATGGCTTACACACATGTCATGCCCACAAAAAACCGATAACATCGGTTTTTATTACCGACTGTCATATCCTCATCCACTTCTATCTCTCTGAAGCTTATTTTTGGAAGCTGTCTGAGTCTAGTTAGCAAATTCCCTTCAGAGATTTGTTTGAAAGCAGATTTCTTTGTACATATTAGTATTATGGAATGTGCTTCTGCGTTTGCACGAAGAATGCTATCGCAAAGCTATGGTTGTGAATTATTCATAGTGCGTTATTATCACGAATGAACGGTCGTACAATGGTTACCTATTTTCTTTTCTAAGAATGATGTTAGCACCGTTGTTTGTAATGATGCAATGCAAAATGTTTGTAATGTTTCCTGTGCTGGATGTGCTGTTGTTACTGGTCTCATGATAAAATTATTTACTGATTCCGTCCGTTGACCAATGACATCATTTTTCAAATAACTTGTAGTATCCGTTAATTTCTTTCATGTGATGTTACTGTTGGTTAAAATTATAAAGTTCTAGTTTGTGTAAAAAAAATGTTGTTTACCGAAATTTCAGTCTGTGTAGAATAATGTCTTTATCGTGCATAACCTTCAGTTTGTGCCAAAGTTTGAACCGCGTTTAAGGAAACCGGTATAGCCAAAAAGCAACTTTTTGGCCACAACCTCCATTTTTGGCTGTCAAGCGATTCAAGCTTCAAGTTAATGTCTGGTCTGCTTCTACCTAATATTACTGTTTATTAATTGCAGAAGTTGGTTTCATTTTGTTTAAACATTTGTTATTTAGTCGATAGAGTTACTGGCAACCCGATACTAGTATGATTGTCTGCGGTTCCATTTGTTAAATTAATATTGATTGGACAACTTCGTGCCCGCTTCGATTTCATGTTTCAATTTATCACTCTACATTCCTCGTCGTTCCTGATAAATGTAAATAAATGAATAAAACGTTAAAATGTTTTGGCAAATTATCAAGTTATGAATATTTAGAATCTTTTATAACCTTCCTATATTGTTTATCTTCAAATTATGACGACAAGAATAAGATAAACAATCGGATGACTTCTTAGCTCCCCGTTTCCTCGAATCGTTAAGAAAATTAACAAATATAGCACCAGACAATATCCAAGTTGTTGACTCTGGCGGCTGTTTTTAATTTTTATGGACGCTGCGAGTTATATTGACCTAAATAGGCGATAACGTCATCGCTCCATCGAAGCAAACCTTGCATGTAGGCGTGGCAACTGCACACAGAGCCGTCTGCCCAGAGTAAAGAAAAAAACAAGCACTTGAGAAAATTATGTCTCTCAAAGTTGAACACGGCTCGAAGTCGGTCAAGTAATTGTTGAAGTGTTTTCAAACTCGCTGGCTCTGTTCTCATAGCCGTTTTGTATTATAGACGCAGCGTGTGTTTCTTTGGTAGTGGCACAGTATAGCAATGGCTGGTAGCGTGCAGTGCATGTGTTGCTATAAAACCGGTCGGTCGCGCACAAACAACGCCTGGCCTTCGCCGCAGTTGCCGACGCCCGGTGACGTCACCACGCTTATGTCATACCATCACCGTCTGATTGTATGATACCAAATTGACTTGCAGAACTTAACACTTACACTATGCGAAATATTCTGATTAGCACTGTGTCATTGCCAGCATTAGAGCATGTCTAGAAATAAAGACTAATTTGACCTTCGATCATTTTGTTCGATGTAAGGGTGATTCGTTTTGCATGACTGTACTCTGACGTCGGGATGTTTATTTAAAACAATGTGAAGCAAAGCGATTGTGTATGGGATTTCCCTATAAAATTATATTTTCGGCTATGACTCTACCGACATGGTTCTATTCCGGCTATGATTCTATCTGAAGTGAGACTTCCCTCTTCGAAAATTAAGTAATGAAATATTTACCATGTAACACTATAAAAAGTTATTTGATACTCTGAAGCGCTATAAGTTCTTTCAAATATAAAATTTGAGTGCATTTTTATGAAGCCCCATATGACATAACTTGCTGTTTTTAAAAATGGAAAGGAAATAATTTCGTTTCTTCTATATTTTGTAATGTGTTTACCTTCTAAAAACCGGCGCCAGCGCCAAGACAGAAGAAGATTGAGAAATGTGTCATGTTGCGTGAGAGTAGTCTCATTCAGCACCTCCGAACATGCGTCAGTCATTTGGTTGAGCGCCGTAGATTCCACTGTCTCTCTCAACGTACACTATACTCTGTTCCTGCAACAAAAAACTTGCCAAGTGCGAGTCGGACTCGCGCACGTAGGGTTCCGTACCACTATACATCTAAATAAATGTTTTTCTTTATTCCTTATTATATTGGAGTTGATTCAATGAAAGCTAAAATGCGGTTTACGATTTATTAGGTATTAAAAAAAAACGAATTAATAGATCTCGTTCAAACCAATTTTAAGTGGAAGTTTGCATGTAATGTACATCATATATTATTTTTACATTTATCATTCCCTTATTTTAGAAGTTACGGGGGGGGGGGGGCATTTTTCCACTTTGGAAGCGTCCCTAGCGCAAACTATTCAATTTAGAAAAAAAATATATTTGAAACCTCAATATCATTTATGATTACGGACAGAGTATAGTTGAAAATCTGAATGACGTTATAGTTATAAACGCCGCTGGCAACAAATGAGGCGCATCCTACTCTACAAAGTTCAGTGGCGACTCCCACGCAGCAACTCATTGACTTCTAACTCACTATTACTACAGAGATGTGGCAACCATCATAATACTTGACAATAATCCTCCAAACTTATTACACTAAATTGCTAAATTGGGCGCTAAATCACGCTGACCTACTCTATTGTTTAAGATTATATTGAACGACGTACCAATCGAGGTATTACTGCAGACGTAAACGTTATGACGAAGCATATAACTAAAACGATTGGCCTCGAAACTTTAGTTTCTTAACGCGTCTCTATAAATAGAACCAATTTTTCGTATAGCCTATCTATCTAGTGATACGTGCTTTCCAATGTCCGATCAGTGACCTTTGGGCGAATTGCCACACCACTCCTGCATGGGTGGCAGTTCCAATTCCGTAGATCGATAACATACCTGTTCAACTACACAGGCTGTGGGCACTCTGCCCTAGCAATCTACTGATTAGGTCATCTTTTATTATAGCTAGATTATCTACTTTCTTGCCCGTATTTCCTGGATGGATTTCAAACGTAGAAACATATTTTTAGCTCTGATTACGATTTCATCAACGGTTCAAATTAGCAATCTGAATCATGAACAATTATAAACTCTCTATTGGAGCAGGTAGTAAGTAGACCGGATATCCTTTTGTTTCTGCAGCGCAGCCATGTTTCGAGTCAGTGATGGTTTTGTTTATTATTTATAACAGGCGGTTGTGGTCCGCTTCGAAGGGGGAATGTTTTCACGTGAGGGAGCATTTGATTACCACACCTAATTAGCCGTGAGCTCGTCGATGGGCAGCGGTAAGCGTAGCATATGCTTTGTTCGTTCAAAATAAACTGGTGTGTAGAAACGCGTGTTAAAACTTTGGCTGCCGCAACACCGGAGTATAAATTTAGCCCAGTGCCTTTAACTGTTAAGGATAGAGCTACTTTGCAAACACGACGTTTCCTAAAAAGTAAAACTGGTTGCTGGGTGACTGCTGTTTATGGTCAAATATGTCCCTTTTTGCAATCGTGCGCAAAGAAATCCCATGAGAACATCATTTTAAAGTTTCTGTTACAGCAAAATACACACTGCGAACGCCATAAATTAGCATCTAAATTTGTGTTTATTTTGGCTTATTCACAGTGTAAAAATATTCTTGCTGTTATGTTTATTATATTCGATTATTTAGTGTAGTTGTCATTGTAACTCACGCGACTCGGTTCGGGCGCGGTTCTATATTTGGGTTAATGGATTCGTCCGCGCACCGCTACCGCCACCAGCATGGGAAGTGCCTGTTAGCTGCTCCGTCCGTTTCTACTAGTTTCAGGCCATGCAAGCTAGACCTACTTTACCTGCAAGTACAAGCAAAAATATTAAAAAAATACTTTTGAAATAGCGACATCGGGGTCACCACGTACTCCTGAGAGACATGAGATCATATCAGCATCGGCACGATAATAAAACCTTCAAAAATCATTGAGCCAAATTGGTTTTCTGAGTAGCGATTCAGCGAATAGTTGAGTTCATCTCGAGAATACTTTTGCTGAGTTAATGGCTCTAAATTTAGACTCGGTCGTGTGATGTCAGAACACATCGGAAGCTGGAAATCATTCCGCTGCAGAATTTTTATTTCGTCACTCTTGTTTACTCAATTTCTTTTAAGAGCTTGCGGCTTGTCCGTTTTGCTTGTTATTAACATCAATATGTATATTTATTTGCATTTGTAAATAAGAAATACACCATAACACCGTCAGTTTTAACGCAGGGCACGTAGTGAAGAGTTAGTAAGAACAGAATGTTGAAACAAACCCAAGGTTGATTAAAAAAACAAACAAAAGCGGCTGCGGTTAGAAATGCAGTACAACGTGGCTGGTTGTACGCGGTCCCAGCCGACGTACTGTGACTGTGACGGACCGTAAATACATCCGTACATTAAAAGTACAGTTATCCCAAAACTAATGGGAAAATAAACTTTAACACCATCGATTTAAGAGCCACGACACAAATCTGTGTGAGCGGGATGGAAATGATAGAAATCGCAACACTTCCTGCGGTTGTAAAATGGGTAATGAATGCACATAATTATGAATGAGTTACGATTTGTATGTGTTTTTACGGAGAACCCGCATAATCCCTTAGCATTTAACAAGCGCGCCTACTAGCAGATAAAAGGCTTATGTACAAAACTGACATACATTCTTCGAAATAGTTATCCCTATCTCAATAATATCAGTTCGAAGAAAGGATTAGGGCATTTCACAGGAATGTGATGATTCACAGTCGCAGATAAATATAATTTCAAATAAGAAATTCGTCCCAGCTGCTTCGTCTCACTATATCGAGATGATATTTTTTTTCAATTCCTTAAAGTCCCACAAAACCCATAGTGAGTATAATGGGATTTGTGGAGACTTATTTTAGTGTTATACTTACTTTCGGATCTTTCTTCTTGAAGAACTTCAGGATTTGTCTTTTTGATCTGTTTTGAGTGTGTTAATTCAAGGCAAATGTTTGTACAGAACACGGGAAACTAACTAAACCAAGAATCAAAAATTTCGGTGTTACAATTCTCACTTACCGCGCTCCAGTTTTAATTTTAATTTACTTCTTATTTATTCGTTCGTCTAAATATGATTCACAGGTGACAAGCGTTTGACTTGGTTATTCTATTGCCAAGTTACCTCTCGTGCAATAACGGTAATATTGCTCTTATTACATTTTACGTAATAAAGAGTTATCGTAGAGCAGTAACATGGTCACCACGTATGTAATAGCAGTAATAACATAAAGTAGTACGTTCAAATTACCGCTTTGGCATTTTTCTGCTTCGTTATGGCGGGAAGTCGTAAGTTTTCAAGAGTACCCTCTAATTTGTTACTTTGTCATTAATGTACTAGTGTTGCTTTAAGAAGCTGTCAACTAAATTCGCCATAGAGTGCTGTAGTCACGTCTGTATTGAATGATTAATATACCTATAACAATTACTTTTAGTAACGGAAATAAGCGGAACAGTCATCTTTTTGTTGTATTTATGTATTAAAAAATAAATAATTGTATACAATACGGCCAAAGAACAGTTTTTTTACAGTTTTGTGTACGCAAAAACTGTACAAAGTTGAGTCTTGAATCTACAATGACAAGACCTTGCGGGCAGTTGAAGAAGGAATTACGTTATATCTTGTTTCTTATCATTATTTGCACTTCACTTGCTACCTCTCTTTAACAAACATGTTGGCTTTTTATTTCATTATCATGTTAAAAAAACTTCATAAAGACGTCTAAACTGGTAGGTTGGGGCTTTCAATATTGCCTGAAGTGTTAGAGCAAACCATTAAATAAATACATTAATATCACACATTGTCATCTAGTCCCAAACTAAGCAGAGCTTGTATTATGGTTACTAGAATATCTGATATTAATTCATAATAATATTATGTACTTTTTTGTATTTTTTTTAAATACATATTTACTATACATAGAAGCACCACTTCGCACTAAAACCACCTTTATGGTGATGCACACAAAGATTTTACCATCGCATGCAGTACTTGCGATGCGATGCTGCAGCACATTTTCTTCTACAATAAAAAAGAGGAACAGGTTACGTTAGAATCCTTAAAATGAGTGACAATCTAATGAAGTCTTTAAGCATGCTATTCCAATCTGGCACAGGAATTAGGATATCCGCCGCCCAAAGCGGTGTATCCACTTGTGAATGTATGACGGCAGGCAGTCGCTTGCGTGTCCCCTCGCAGTGCAGATAGCGTGTCGTCTAGTCATTTACCAGACGCGGTAAACACTGGGGGAGGGCTGGTACCATAGAGCAGCGGTTGCGAAACTTTTTAAGGGCAAGGAGCCGTTAGAATGAAGAAAAAAGGTTGATTATACTTACTATTACTTTATTACTTTGCGCTTGCCTGTTGCAATCATACTAGCGCAAAGTTTGAATTGTTTCAAGAAAATGCTGTACGAACATTATTTTTATTAGTATTTATTTATATATATATATTATTATATTATATTGTTTATAGTGTATATTACATATTTATATATTATAATAAAAATAGCATATTAACTTATTTTAGTATTATACCTATTATTATTTATTGAGCGCTAAATCCTTCTTCCTTTCTGTCTATAACTACCATTCTGCCAATCTTTTACACTAATGTCCATCCAAATGTTGCCTGGAAGAAATCGCGGAATCGCGCCTTTTGTGCATTATATTGTTATTTAAACTTTCGTACAAAATGTATATCCTATGTTGTATGCACAAATAAATTTTTATCTATCTATTTATTTCTAGTTTCTCGGCACAAGTTATGAACTAACTATAGAAGATATCCAATTAAGAGTCAAACAATTATCGGTGCTATACTCAAACGGTAGGAACCCCTTATAAACCTTAATGGTATTTTTAAATTTTTTATTGCACCAGGCGCTCTGGACTGTCTCGTGCTCTTGATGCATAAAAACAGTGGTTTTAGAATTGATTTCCCTTTTTTTACAGCACCAAACGTTTAATCACAATGCAGAATGGATTTTAATGAGGGTTTTCACAGCTTTTTAACTTGGATTTCAACTTAAAATCTAGGGCACGTTTCCGTCATTTCATGCCAACTGCCAAGTACGATCCACGGAGACAAGTTTCCAGCAAAATGTAGTTCATGAGAAAATATCAATGCATTGTTTGCAATATTTTTTATTTCATTAAAGTATCTTCCAACTGATTCGCATGGTCTTAGTACCATTATTTGAGCAAGAAGTCGTTTTTGGAACCACTGCCATAGGGTAGTAAATGGCAACACCTCGGCAATTCTTTACCGACCCACCTCTTCAGAACTGTGTTTATTACTACAGATAACGAAATGACAGAATCCGTGAAACCTCTTTTAAAATTTTCTTTAAAAAAGAAAATTAGTCCGGCACTAAACGTGGAATGGATAAGTTCCTTCCTATAAGTCCTTTTGTATTTTTTGACCCTAGATAGCAAATGTGTAAAATAAATTAAAATCTATTTTATTATTAGACATATAGGAACAAAATCGTTTCTTATAATTTTAGGGGTATATAGATTAGAGTTGCCGCGAATAGTGTTTATAGCGAATAGTCGAATAACTCGACATTACTATTCGACATAAAAAAAAAAACATTAAACACATTAAAAATATTTCTAATTTATAACAAAAATCACGAGTTCCACATATGCACCTATATCAGATGTGATACCTAGCACTGTTTCATTAATCAGACACCTAATGAAAGATGCGCTGATTCAACAAACTGTTGATGATTTTAGAAAAGCGTTGATAGAAAATATGGAAGCCCGTTTTAACTTGAATGATCTGTGCTTTACGAAGACATATTACTTGTCGACATTTTTAGACCCCCGCTACAAGAACTTATACTTTGACGCTACCCAAGTTGAACGGATCCGTAGAGCTGCGCTCAGAGAAGGTCTTAGGCTTTCTTTAGATGACGAAAATGATGATTCGGATCTAGAAACAGCATACAATACACATATTGTGTATTGTTTTATTAAGGAAAATAATTAAAAAAATGATTATTTTTAACTCATTAGTTCTTTTGTTCGTTAAAAGTTTATTTTCGACGACTATTCGCCGAATGCCGAATAATACTAGCTATTATTCGGTATTCGACGAATATCAAAAAAATTACGAGTAATGCCGAATACCGAATAATAGCGAGTATTCGCGGCAACTCTAATATAGATTAAACTTTTTAAAGACATTTATTTAATGTTTCGCTGTTCGCTCGGATAGTCTAACAACTAAATCTGGCACAGCAATCAGCCAACTACCGGCAAGTGCTCCAGTAATTACTGTAATTGGTCCAGATTAGTTCCAGTACAAAAACTAGTGATGCAGCTAATGCCACATATGAATGCGAATACTAGATCTATAATAAAATTAATATTCCATCTTAGTATTCCACTAAGCTGACATGACATTCTGAGTTTCTGACGTATTAGAAATATTGGACTGTCGAAGAGTTTTAGCTTAAGAGCCAGTGGCCGCCTGACTTACGTAATTTTATTAATCCTGAAAGTTGCCCTGTTTGTGCCTCTAATAGAGGTTAAACGAAATAAATAAAATAAAATAAAGGTTAAACGAAATAGACGTAACTAAATATGGAATTTGGTGGTGGCAGGGAAACTTTTAGCTTTTATAAAATAACGTAAGCCGGGCGGCCACTCGCTCTTAGCCTAAGAGCGAGTGGCCGCCCGGCTAATTACTCATTTTTCCAAAATTCAAAACAAAACTACCACCCTCACTCTGAACTAAAACATACGGGCTATATAAGGTTAATTAATTAATCAGGCGAAAGCTGTTCCATCCAATAGTTAAATTAAAAATATCCTATTTGGCTGTGGTCAAATAAGATAGTTCAATATAATAATTTTAATTTTCATTCGCCAATATAAGGTCAACTATTGAAAACGAGAGCTCTTTAAAATATTATGTATTATTTATTCTACGAAAATATTCACAAATTATCCAGCTAATAGATTGTAGTCGAAAACAAATAAAAATATTGGTATGCGGTGCATCACTATATCTAGTACAAAAAGATGATTCGATATCTCTAGCTACGTTTAACGGAACGTCCAATCCCTTTCAATGCTGTAATCCAATCTACAGCGAAATTACTTACGTCCTTTGTTGAGTCTGATACGAGGCAATTTCCTCGGCGATTCTGACCTTTAACCTTATATACATAAGAGCGTCATAGTTTAGGTGTGTTCTATTAAAAGAGTTCAAGGGTAGTGGCAACGCCCTAAATCGTGCGCCCAAATATCATAGGTTACGTTCTAATATATTCTATGTAAGTAATATTCATCCATCATTCGATCGACCATTCGTACTGTTTGTTGTTAGTATTTGACATAGATTTTTCGGAGGTTCATGAAGTAAACACTGCCTTATCTTCTAATCTGATGCTAAATATTAGTGTTTATGGTGCATTTGGATGATAAACTTATACTATCATACGTAGTACGTATAATATCATAGCTACGTAAGTATTTATTAGTCTTCCGAAGATCTATGGATTCTAAATGCCATTTAGACTCTGAGCAATCTAGCTCGTAGTGTAACTGATGATAAAATACGATAACTACGATGTTTTTTTATATGGGTTGCAAGAAAATTTACTTACCAGAATACGGAAATTCAATTTATTTGGCGACAGTTTAAAATAATGATGAAGATGAGATGACCAACGTCAACAAAATCACAAAAGCACTCCTACCAAACTTATCAATATCAAGTCTCTTCTAAAATAAACTCAAGATTTGTCAAGACATTTAAGTACGACATAATGATTTCTTAGGATCTATTGCAGTACACATTGAACCATGACGATAATGGCAGGCCATGGTGCCGACGCCATGTCTGCCTGCCGGGGTCGACGCCCTTGCCTATTCGATACACTTGCTTTTGTTCGACTTTAGTTGCGTCTTGGATTCGTGGTAGCGATCTAACTTTATATAACTGATAGTTTGATACTTGATTTCTTTGTTAAGTAAGTTATTTAGCATGAACGAATAAATCGACTGTTGGTATGAAATTGAAATAGAAGTCGTCCCTTAGCTAACAACACCGTATAAGTCATTTTTAACAAGTTTACAGGAGACGAAAAAAACTGTCTATTTCAAAAAATCGGTGGATTTTTTCTGTTGTTATTTAATGGAATTGTATTACGGCATCTAATTGGTTGAAACCTACATCATGTGACCAATGATGAGACGCGAAATGAGCAGCTCTATCCAAATAGAATTAAAATGTGAAATAGAGTTTTTTAAGGGACGAAATGCAAACTACTATTTGGTGGCTGAATGTACTTAAGCTAAGCTTTCTTCCTCAAGCTTGACTTTTAAAGCCATTCTATCAAAATTTATATAACTACAGATAGAGCTGTTCGTTAGTAGCTTTCTTTGTGAAAACTCATTTCGCATGAAAGTTAAAATAAATTGTCTGTTTGTAGACGTCTGCTAGCCTTTCCACAATTCATTGTTGATTGTTTTATACAGCAAATGTTTGAGCTTACTGGCTGTCTACCTACATTTATGTTTGTTAATTTTAGAAGTACAAGGAACCGCAGTAAGTTTCTACTATAAGACAGCAGTTTATAAACGAGACTGTAGCCTCTCTGTTAGTAACTCTTTCGAGCCTGATAACATAATATATACCTGCCGTCTCTCTTTAGCTTTGCTCAAAGTTGATAGCATCGATATATCGTTAAACTAAATATTTCGACCACAAATTCTTCGAAACCGTTTACAGATTGATTACGAGATACGGTAGATAGATCATAGAACTTAATAGACTTTTAATAAAATGGCCACTTTCACATTCTTTGGAACCGGAGTCACCTTCGGAAATTCTTGATAATCAACAAAAGAATACCCGATGTTAAGCTAGTTCTTCACTCTAGAGAAGTGCTTTAAGCAAGGCTAGATTGAATCTAGACGGATGGGAAAGTTGAAAACTCTAGTTGCTGAGGAAGGCGACCATAAAAATCCCTCTACATCTACACTCTTGTAAAGTCAGCAATAAAAGTAGCTACACACGAACAAATTTTGAAAGTTACTTATTTTTCGAAATCGAAATTATTTCTTAGTTGTATGGAAGTTTAAAATTTAAAAGTGTTCAGCAACTTACGAGCTGAAAGTACATTAGATGTAGCAAGTTAGCCTAAAGTGTAGTTATCCCAAGGGCATTGGGACAAATACAACCCTTAAACATCCGAAAAGTTTTTATAAACTCGGGTTTGGTGCCAGTAATTTAGCTTTTTAGGGGAGAGGCGCTCTATTTAAGCAAAAATTTGCCCTTTGAAGTTGATCATCACGCAAAGGGATCGATAAAAAAAAACATCTCTACTTTACATGTAGGTGAGGTACACGGAAGAAATATATTTTTCAAGATTTTATTCTACCACTTTCTTGACATAGTTAACATACATATCAATGCAGTTTTCCTTGTAGGTACTACGGAATCCGGTTTTGTTTTGGCTCATGATAAAAAGCTTCTGACCGACACCCGGTCAGAAGTGTTCAAAAGATGTACTGGACTAAACCTTTCCAGTTCGTATTGGACTGACTTACTAAAAATAATGATGCGGACATTTACAGTCATTCAGTTCCACTGGTAAATCAATAATAATAGTGCGTCAATCGAGCATGTCCACTCGTATAGCATTGATTCGTAATTGCATCAATTTATCACATAACTACAGTGGAGAAACTAACTCCAATGAAACGGGACAAAAAGAGACATGTGAACATGTCTTCAACCTCCATCTTGTATTTGCTTATGACAAGGTATTTAAAGGGTCTTTAAAATATCGTTAACATGTCATCAAAATGTCTTAGATAGATGAATCTGTTAATGGTCTACCGAATGTGGTGTAGTTTTTGTGAACAAGATCGAGTAAGTCATTAACAGTCAACACTACGTTGTTTATAATCTGGTACCAAAAAAGTACTTTGTTTTATTTCTGATACTGAGTCGTAAAACTATTGGCTTTGACTGACGTAACAGCGTATCTTCCATCCTTGCTCTAGCTAGACGACAAAGAAGGTCTACAGTTGGTAACTTGGTGGCAGATGCGTAGGTTTAACGAATATGTTTTTTTTTAACTTGAAACAGAGCTTGGACCCGCGATCTTAGGATTCCGTCCTGTCGCTCTCCCACCTGAGCTATCCAAGCCACATTCCATATACACGAACCTTTTGACTGTATGATGCACGTCTTTTCGGATGTCTATCATTTTTTTCGACTGTTTCTTAGTATTAGATTGCTAAGCATGGCTGGCATGACAAATGCTAAATAAAAATTAATTAGGAATATATAAATAGCTTTAGTTCCTTACATTTGTACCAGAAAAACACATGATATCTATCCGATAATTATCTATCTATCGAATCGATAAAGAAGGAGAATATTGATACCGATATTGAAGATTGTTGTTATTAGCAATCCTTTCTAGAAAATATTGCGATCATATATCATACAAGTGAAGATACCAGTATGTATGATCTCTGTATGAACTCTACCCATATCCGACAACGTCAAACTGTTTCTCTCTATCTAGAAATAAAATTCGCTGAATATTTAAAAGAAAATTGACATTGTGCTATGAATTTCAAATACTTGAGAGTTCTTGACAATTTTCAAAGAAAATATTTTTCTTTGAACACTGTCTAATGTTATCGGTAGACCTGTTATCGAAAATATATGGGTATGTTTTATGTGGTTCTGCAGATAAGCTTCAATCATAAACATCTGCAATTTATGCTGACAAGCTGGCTTCTTAGCATTAGATCTTCAACATAATATTGTCAAAACGTGATCGTAGATCAGACCTCCCTACTTTCCCTTTGCAACGAATAAACGTTGGGTTTTAACTTTAACTTCGAAAATAGCAAAGAAACATACACAATAGCATTAATTTAGCTACTATAGCCCATCGAATGCTAACTGCAGCTCATTAACCTTTAAAACACCTGCATTAATTGTAAACGAAAAGAACTTCACTGCAAAACTTTAGCATCTAATCGTCCTTATTACCCGTATGTAGGTAAATAGCGTCATACGAACGAGGGATTATATTAATAGCATGCTAATTATGTAAATAGGACTCCGTGACGGCTCGGTACGTGACGGAAAGTTCGAAACCTCAGCTCTGATTATTTTGTAATATACGCACTCGAGGTACTTGTACTTATTGTTATCGATACTCCATGGTACTTTAGGTTCTCGGAAAACTGTTTAGTCAATACTGTTTAAATTGTTTTTGTTTCGATTGTAGCAATTATTTTATGCGGAACTTGATGACCGCCGCGGTTTCGCCCGCGTCAAACGTTACTATGGTCGGTTCCCGTTTAGTGAGTTATTAAATATGCACAGCGCCATCTATCGAAATTTTGATAGTAAACTTAGACCCTTAACTATTTTAATAGATAATATATCAAATTTTATGGCCAAGAGGGTAACTCTAAAACAGAAATTAAAATAATTTTTATTCAAGTTCAACTTTACGAAATTTCGTGCTATTAACTTTCGATTGATTGAACTTTTAGTTATCCAAATAGATAAACTAACTTATGTAAGTCTATATAACTAAATTATAATCAAAATGGAAGTTGAAATACATTTGCAGTTCACATTTCTTAGATGTTTATTGTTTTTGGCTGATATTATGATAGATAGATATGGGATATTTCAGCAAAAATCATTATATCTCAAAAACTACTGAATTTTGGCAGAGCATCTAAGGGCTCAAATAATTGTTTTTGGGCCCTTTTATAACACCCTGCAAGAATTGAGTCGAATTACCAATAACCCTGTACCTATTTGTATAGATAATGTTCGTGTATTAATATGCATTGATATTGAATTTAATGGTTCCGTCTTATATTACCGTATTTTAGCCTACATAATTTTGAATATTTATATGACTTTTATGTTTTAGCTTTATGTACGTATATGAGCTTATTAAATTTGTTGTGTGCTTGAGTGATTTCACATGAGATATGTTTCATTGTTCGTTCACAGTTGCATTTTATGACAAAAACCTTGTGTGAATTGGTATCCTTGTTTCATCTTTACGTCTTTACGGGCGTATTACATCTTCTGAAAAAAAAAAACAAGCAATAAAAAGATCTTTGATGTTTGCTTTAAAAACTCTACATTAGCGACCTTGTTGCCCAAATGTAAATTATACAAAAAACTAAATGAGACTGTTTTAAAGTTAATCAACGAAATAATGAAAACGGTGCCATCACAGGAGATAATGAATATTCACGGCCTTATGAATAAATGAGCAGTAGGAGTGCTGTTATCATAATTTCATCTCAAAGAGGAGAACTTTGCGTCGTTTGTCGGTCCCGTCGGTCCAGTGGCCCTTATGAAACTTTATCATTCATAATTTCTTTTTAAATAAAAAAAATAGTTTAAGAACTAGCCGACGTCGGGGGACGGTTAGAATCTGACGTTTAAATTCCGTTGTATAAAATTTTAACAAAATTTATATAGCCTGTCTACCTTCCATTCTTATGAAATTGTTGACACCGCATTCATTAAAATCCGTTTAGTAGTTTAGGCGCTACGGTGGACACACACATATAAAACTAGAAGTAGATAAAACGGCTTAGTTGTCTATTTTATATGACACATCAGCGCGTTTCCACCAACACGTATAAATACAGAAATGATGTATGCATTTTTGACTTTCATAGGTGCATTTTGGACATTAATAAGTGAATACTACAATTTCTTCATAGTTATGCCTCTCTAGTTGTAAAAGAGTTATTTACATCCTCTTTGCATACATACATTGACTGCCAAAAATCATTACCCTTCTTTTTTGGTTTCACCGTAGTCGGGTTAAAAATCGACTCTTCATGATACATAGTAAAACCTCAGCCTAAATGTGCGTAATTCATGTGGACACAGTCGCCATAGATTTCAATTGTGTTCGCGAGCCGAAAGACCTTCGTCGACGGTTCCATTATCCGAGAAGGTCGAACTCACAGCCGAACATAATCATACCATGTTATTACCAAATAACGTGAACAAATTATTTTCCCGGTTTACCTTACGAGTGAAGGGACTCACAGCTTCTTATAGCATAACATTCGTTCTTTTATGACTACAAGTTGTTACTTTTATTAGCCCTAATATCGAAGTACCTAACTATTGAATTAAGCTATATGTTGGATGTCTTACACGAAGCGCCTCTAGCGCTATCAACAATTACGAAGCAAAAAAGGTGCTGCGTCCTAATTATCTTGATCTGCCAAGGTTACCGTCTAATTGTGGTTTTATTGTGAGTAATAATGAGAGTAATGAACACTTATGAACTACTAATTGTACAGTTCCTACGTTGTTAAACAGAATATCAATTGGGTTTCGGTTACCAAGTAGAAACTCAAATCTGTAGTCATTGCTTTTTACTTCCATTTCCATTAGCTAAAACAATTCTCGTATTCTACACTAATTCAATGAATAAACGTTTTTATAGAATTAGTGTAGAATACGAGAGAGTTATACGGATTCCTTGAGTATCAAATGAGTCACGCATTACGCAATCTCCATGTTATTGATCCCGTTTACACATAACACATTATTACTTTAGGTAACTCGTTTTGTTGCACATTCCGTAGTGTGTCAAGAGGTAACGTTACGAGACATGTTAGCAGGATCTTGACAGAATTAACGCACTTGTTGTCTTTAATTAGTTTCTGATGTAATATTTGCCGTGCTTAGTCTGTTGTCATCTTATGAAGTTATGACATCTCAGATGTTTATTTTAACTTGAGAGTAGTAAAATTTGTAGCTTGGCAAGGTTTATCATTTCTAGCTTTTTTCGGCCAATCTGACCAAAGTTCAAATCGTTACTTAAATTGACATGCCTTGTCACTCTTCAGGAATTTATTCCTCCGCTGAGATTCGAGTCGCATGTTCAAGAGATGAGTTACGTCGCTGCTGTTTAGATCGATTGACGAGATCTAGTAGTGAATCTTTAAGTTTAGTGTCTTTCCAAGAGTTTTTTTTACAATTGTTACTAAAAAGTAATAGATGAGAAGGCACTGGAGTCGGAATGATGTCACTGTAGGTCAATTAAAGTCTTACGATCAAATAAAATCTTTATAAATCATTGCGATTAATTATCGTTGCTATAAAGCGATAACGGTAACTTGCTATAATAATCTTATCTCATAGACTTTATCGTAGTCTATTTCAACCATTTTGTGTTCTAACATCTAAAGCTAAATTATAACATCAAATGATATACAAAAAAGCTAAATGCCAAGCCGATAGCGTTGCGGACAGTAACCCGATTTATCGTTAATGTTTCAAATGTGCCAGTCCAAATAAACCGGCACATCGACTTGCTTTAGGCGTGGCTATTAGTCTTGAAATCGTTATCGTAATCTAATCGCCGGCCGGCGGCGGCGTGATGTCATTCGAAATAACAAAAATATTGTAGAACACTTGTGTGTTGTGGAGTTATGCAGTTTTGTGAAAATATTCCGTTTAGTGTAATCAGTAACTCAAGGTAATAAATTTCACTATTTAATAATTTTGTCATTTGTTGTCGAATTATTGTCGATGGCTAAATTACAAGCGATCCGTGAATAACCTAATCGGTTGTATTCGCGGCGGCTGCAATTATTTTAATTTATTGTTATGCAATAGCCCGAAACGATAATCTTAATTCAAATAAATATCTCATCTCAAGGTCTTTTAGACGGTTGATATTCTTTTAGTAAATATTTAACGTAAAAGGTAGTGAATGTTATATGTATCTACATAATTAAATCTTTAGATTCTTTAGGCCTTGAAATGTCATGGGCTCTACTTAAATATCAACTTTAGCTGGTAAAGTTGCAGCCGCCACCATTGGTATGGTTTGATTTGGTTTTTGATTAAATATAAATAATGTAACCGAAATTAATTTGCAAAACGCCCTAGATACAGATTATTTGTGATATGATGTGATATCAAAAACAGCCAATGTTTAAGAAGCTACTTGATAGAACAAATAGAATAATTTGAATACCATAGCATTTTTTAATAATTGCAAAACTAATATTATTAAAACCGACGTGAGGCGAAGACATTATTATTGAGAATATGGGTTATAGCCGGGATATGCCGAATAGTTTCGAATCTAGTACGTAGATTCATCAACTGGGCATATCCCGGCTAAAATAACGTGAGTAACCCGTATTCTCAAAAATAATTGCAAAACTACAGTGTGTGGTGCAAACAAATTGTAATGGGTGATTTATTCTAAACAATGGGTTTGTTCAATTATTATTTTATTAATGTAACGTATGATTTATTCAAATTATCTATTTGTAAGGCATGGTAGATGAGATACGGTAGATAGAGATTGGTACTAGTACCAATTTTAGTTGGAAAACCTTAAAAACGCGTCTATGGTTTTAAATTAATTTCATGTTTTCTAAATATGGGTGCGTTTAAGAATATGTTATCATGCCTGCATTTTCTATGAACAGTTTTAAATTCCAAAACCAATGACACTTGCCCGAACTGCGAATGGATGTCCTAACCTCAGCAACCATTGACGCTCGCTTGACCGTCATTAATATTTTCTAAAGCTTCTTTATCATATTTTGTTCCCATCCATGGACTTCCTTCATAAAATTTCAGTTGGGTTCACATATTCCACCCATCGCCTTTCGATTTTCTTCCTCCACACAACAAGAATATAATCTCCTGTATCTAACATTAGACCTGTGTTGTTCCAGATAGTAGAGCGTGGCGTGGTGAGGTAGCCGTTGGTCGCGATGACGACCGACATATCGGTGTCCCGCTGGGACCCGTCCATCGGCCACGGACAGGAGATCATCGACGAGTTCGAGTACGACGGCGGCAACTCGTCGTCGAGGCTATTCGAACGATCGCGCATCAAGGCGCTAGCTGGTGAGAAAACACTAAAAATCACCTATCATACCATCAATCAATTTTGACAGAAGTTAGTCATCAACTGTTTTGATGGCTTGTTTTGGGTCGCAGTATACTTGGGTTTGGCTTTATATTAATCACGACTTTCCTATGAAAGGACAGCATTATTTCCACGGGTTTTCTAGCGTTTCCAGCTAAATCGACAACATGGGACACATTGGGAATTGTCTCTCTTAAGTATCCGGATTTTTCACGCAGAGAAAACCGGATATCTTTGAGAGATGTTCTTTTTCATCGCAACAAAGGCTGTAAGAAGATTAACTTGTATCTTCCAAAGCACCAAGCGGTATCGTCGTCTGCTGGATAAGTTACAGTGCTATTTTATCGGAAATCGTTGCACATTTAAGTCTTGTTTCACATTCGTCAAGTAAGAGTTATTCACCAAATTAATTACAACTTGACCGAATACAAAAGCGACAAATATTAAATTTAAAATCGAGCACTGCTCTCAATTTGTTTGTGTTATATTTTATCAAGTAACGTTTACTTGTCGATTGAGAATCAGGTCCTAATTTGAAAAATAAATTATGATGTATTGTTTGATGTTGTGTACGTTTACTTGACAATTGTAAAAAAGGTCCTAATAAGGTCCAGTAGTGTAAATGGGTTTAACGTCAATACAGCTTCTACAGTTCAAAATTAATATTGTTATTTTCTGCCAGCCACTGGCTACGCATGTATAACAAACCCAACACTATGCAAGATTTTCTATTTTAGATTGATAGAAATCTAACAAATATTTATAACTCACCTTGAACTCATGACGTATCAGTATTCAAATCGTCACGTTTCTGTTGTGGCTAAATTAATCCGTTATCGACGATTGATGTTTTGGTAGAACTCACTAAAATGTCAACATCATTGCAATCGTCTGAACGATTGTGTCATATTGTGAAAAGGTGCTTGTTACAGAATCTGGTTGTCGAATATAATCTTCTAGGTAACCTTGATGTTTCACCATCCTGTTTGCCACTGAATAAAGCTTTCTTCTAATGCAAGTCTAGAAAGGATTGAGCCATAATGGCCGTCTTCTTAGTGTTAATGCTCATAGAAAATAGGCGGCAAGCGTGATCGAATCTATTCACGAGCTCCTGCAATTCTTTATCCGAGTTCGCGACAAGCATCGTCAGCATACAATAAGACACAGGGCAGTTTTTCATACTGTTTGATTGTAGACCTCAAGAGTTGAAAAGTCTTAAATCCTTTCTTGTGTGTAGATGAACTCCAACACTGTGGTCTCTAAAAGCCTCAATAAGCAGGGCCATAAAAAATAATACCGAAGAGGGTGGCGCCAAAACGCAGCCTTGTGATATGCCACAATTTATAATAAATGCTTCCGAAGTTTGGCCATCAAAAATGATAGAACCCTGCATATTGTCGTGGAACGTCTGAATTAGTGAGAGTAGGGTTGGTGGACACATTAATTTAGTAATTTCAGTAATAGCAAGATTCAATTCAAGTATTATTTATAGAAGTAATTTATGACGTAAACGCATCCTTATCGGTGAAGGAATATGTGTCAGCTTACTTATCCGGGCATTGATAAGATTCCACTTGATTGCTGTGATATCGCTGCAGAAAATTGAGCCAATATTTATGTAGATAAATATGTTGTCAATATGGAGGTTACTATTATTATTTATTATCCCAAACTATTCCATGACTTATATGACCTAAGTCAAAACTCAGCTATGAGAATGAAGTGTTCAAAATATTATCGCTAGACGTCTTTAAATTCAAATTCAAATTCAAATTCAAATTCTTTATTGCACACATAAAAAACAGATGATAACATTGAATACTAAAGTTCATGTACAAAGGCGAGCTTAATTCAATATGAATTTTCTAACAGCAAACCTTTGAGACATAGAGGAAATAATAATGGAAAAGGTCAAGTCAAGTGTACAACGCAGAAAAATTAATGATGAAAATTTATACCTATTACTATCTTAATTCTACCTTATTACCTAAATAAGTATACATAATGTATTATGTATACGGTCCATAAATACATATGATTAAAACAAAATTACCTAAATAATTACATAAAAACATATATTATAATATTAATATATATTATAAATATATAAATATAAATACATAAAAATCCTTTTAAGTATATATAAATAAATACATATTATATTATGTTCATTATAATGAGAAAGAAAGAAAATGCTCTTTAATATTTTTCTTAAAGACAGCTGCAGAAGAACTGTCGCGAATAGCGTGAGGCAGTGAATTCCACAGTCTGACTGCTCGGATGGTAAAAGAGTTGTCATAGCAGCTAGAGCAATGGAGAGGAGTACTGAGTAAGAGAGAAGAGGAAGTTCGACAGAGTTTACCTCTTGGCACCAAATACTCAAAGCGTTCACGAAGGTAGGAAGGTGACTTGGGATTATGAAGAACAGAAAAAAGGAGAGAGAGGGTATGGGAATCTCGACGCTGCCGAATGGGTAACCACTTTAATTCTTTTCTGTACTCAGAGACATGGTCGTATTTTCGGAGACCGAAAATAAACCGGATACCCAAGTTCTGCAGACGTTCGAGTTTATTGAGGAGTTCCTCCTTCGCATCAAGAAAACAGACATCAGCATAGTCTAGAAGTGGGAGAAGAAGGGATTGTGCAAGAGTAATTTTAGTTTGAAACGGCAAGAATTTCTGAAGGCGTTTGAGAGACTGAAATGTGTAGAAAACCTTTCTGCTTATCTCCGCAATGTGTGCTTCCCAACAAAGGTTGGAGTCGATTAATACACCTAAATTCTTTACCTTTTTTGAGTATGCTATAGGCTCACAGTTGAATACAACTTGAGGAAGGCTCTGGTTATGCAGCAAATTTAATTGGTAACGTCCACCCACAATTAGCGCTTGAGATTTTGATGGATTAACTAAGAGTCCAAATGATTTTGCCCACTTGCTGATGCCGTCTAAGTCACTATTGATAGCCGAGATTGCCTCATTTGTTTCCTCCACCTTAAAATGTCGATACAACTGTAAATCGTCTGCGTAGAGATGGAAATAAGAAGTTAAAACTTTAGTGATGGCGTTTATAAATACGGAGAAAAGAAGAGGAGAAAGGACGCCACCTTGAGGGACGCCTGCAGCAAGATCGTGCCAATTGGAGGAAGCCTCCTCGTAGCAGACCGACTGCATTCGACCCTGAAGATAAGATTTGAACCACTCAATTGCAGATGAAGAGACATTTAGTGAGGATAGGACACCTAGGAGGACGTCGAAATCAACTGAATTAAAATGTATAATGTGGTACGTATTTCAGTGAATTTTGTTCTATAATAATGATGAGTAAAAACAAATATGATCCTAATAGCTCCGTCTAGTTCTTGTCGGTAGGTATACATTGGTCGACGCGGTGTCACCACAAAGTTTATTTAGTTACTATCACTAATTAATATTAGTTTTTAAATTGGGTTATGACACTTTAACAGGGGTTGCAAGTCGCAACGCAACACTAGCAACCTTTACTATCTATTTATAGTGTTTATCATAATAATATGTCATGCATAGTGTAATATTATAATTATTCATATTATTAATAACACCATGGGCTTATCAAATAAATATGTGTCCCTACCATGGCTTCCTTTTTCCTTATAAAATGCTGGTGTCGCAAACCATTGGCCAGAAGTCAATCTTATGTAATTCAATAACATGTTGTGAATGAACTTATCACCTAACTACTATTAAAATTCGATACTTCACGCCCTTATCGTGGATGCGTTATCTGTTATTTCAACCGAATCTTCTCGTTTAACCAATCATGAGTCAGTATTCACCGTTTCGCAGGTAACCAAGCGGCATGTTTGTTCAAAATTCGATTTTGCTTAGTGGATTACTCGGCAGTGTGGCAATTCTCAGTCGTATGTGTGAATAATTAAAACCTGCCCTAGAGTTGTCGACATCTGGCTCAACGGTATCGAATATCCTTGTTCAGCTTAGAATTTTGTCGCTCTAATTGTGCCCGTCTTTCGCCTGGTGTCATTGGTTCAGTCGCGGCTTGTCGCTGGCGACATGACATCCACAGAGGGCTACGAGCTGATAAAAAAAGGAGTTGACATTGAAGTGCCCGGATTAGATGCTTATTATGACAAAGTGGTGATTGAACTTCGAGGTTGGTAGTGTTTTGTGTATACCGGTGAATTGTGATGTGCCTATTTTGGATTGGATCGAACGTGGATTGATGGCTTCTCCGTGTCCAGAAAAGTAATGTCCTGAAGTAGAATTAGTGCAGTAAAATATTGGTTTTAAAGTATGTATTTTAGAATGTGTAAATCTTACTTTTGTTTTCCTCGATCAAGGTAAATTGTTCAAGTAATCACAGCTTGATTTCATTCTTTCGGCCACTCCCTTTAACCACTTTTGGATGACTCGTTCGCGGGATAAGGAATTTAAATAATATTGTAATTTGCCCAATTTTGTGATATTTAAGTAGCTATCTGTGTAATTGTTACAAAAAATACACCCGAATTGACTCAATTTTTATTTTATTTTAATGAAATTGGGTTTATAAATGATATTGGGCTGTGATGAATATCTTTATCAATCGATTGTAATTCAATTAATAAAATATATCTCAGTAGTAGTAGAACACCCTGCACATCTAGGACTGTTCTGGTCCGAAGCGTGCGAATGCCATTTGATCCACATCTCAAATTACGGTATTATTTACCGAACCTAACACCTTGGAAGACTATACTGCAGTATTGTCTAGTCTTGGTTACGACGATGTCGGCTGGCGCGGAGCCTCCTCGGAAGACCAGACTTCGGAAGTCGAAGCCTCCCATCTGGTCGCCGCTCCGCGGTCGTCCACACTGGCGGTTACTGTGTTAACAAACATTCAGTACTTTATTTTTATCGTTTTCCTTATTATTTTCATGAGCCTTTATTATGTCTACTATTTTATTACTGGGTTCAAAGGTCTGTTTGATGTCAATTTTGTTTGTAAATATGTTTGGCGTCTCAAAAAACAACCTAAGCGCTCTTTTCCACTACTCGCCTCATCGCTGGCAACTGGTCGCGCCCGATGCTTTTTTTTCTAGTAAATCGTTACGTACCACGAAAAAAATTAATTCGGGTCTGTTTAGGCGCCAGCCACTTATGGACAACGAGCCTAATTTTGTTTATAGTTCCTGTAAAGCCAGAAAAGTTGCTAGATATATGAATGTTAATCTGTATCTTTTATTTAAACAGACGAACGAGAAAGTGTGCAGAAGAAGACTTTTCAAAAATGGGTGAACTCTCACTTGGTCCGTGTGGGTTGCCGTATCGGCGACCTCTACGTCGACATGCGAGACGGCAAGCAGCTCATCAAGCTGCTCGAGGTGCTCTCCGGAGAAAGACTGGTGGGTAAAATACTCCTTCAGTTCCCGTACACTCCAGACTAGCTATTGCCTGATAGTTTATTCTTTCTCTCGCTGATAAGAGTTCGATATAAGGAAAAAATATGTGATGTGTAGAATAAATTTTCCGCCGATAGCATGGTTTGTCATTAATCTGCGGGGGTTTTAACTAAACTGAGAACAGTTTAACACTTGGCAGTGCAATTCCGTGCTACATAATATACAACACTATGTAATGCACATACACAATGTCAAGTATGCTAACTTTCATCTAATAAAAAAACTAAATTACGCTTCTAGTTCCTAGGACACTGTCTTCTCGCAATTCTTCTCAGCAGATATAAATTGTCTAAAGATTCATCTAATGTATCTACTACTGCTGTATGTACAAATTGTACAATAATATTTTGTTTGCAACCCGCGGCCTCACTCGCGCCATCGCTGTAGTAAATCTTTCGACGCTTCCAATTCCTGAATATTTTATAGTAAAATTAAATCTCCGTCTAGGATTTCAACAAGGAAAACCTGCTTCATGTATAATGAAATAAATAGACATTCTTGAATTCGAGATTACAGGCAAAAGGAAAACGATCAGCATTCCTTATTTATAAATATAGAATTAAAACCTTTGATATTTTTATTGGGATTCCTGTTCTTTGCTATCTTTGGTGTGTAGTGTAATAGTTTTCATAATGTCGTTTGTTTGATAAGAGGCATTGAACATTTCCACGCCCAGTACAACACTGCATTATACTAAGAAACAGTTGAATAAGATATGGGACTGGCAGGATTTGAACCTGCGACCTTCTGTGCACACGGTTGCCTCTTGCCAGGACCCTAAATTCCTCAACTGTATGATACGTCATTTCGTGACGTCACGCTCATCCATTTGTTCCTATCTTAAGTAGGATACAAACCAACATAGCGAAGTTACATTCAGCACAAATGTGAAGAATGAACGCGTGCGTAATACTGCATTATGTAAAAACAATTCGAAATCGACTTTTTGATTTAAATGAATAGCTAAAAGCGCATTATGCCACTAAGACAAGCGTATTTATAATATGCAGTATTGTTCTGCGTGTGCGATGTATTGTGAACTTAGAGTAAGGATTAGACGGCATGACTCACAGCGAAACCATTTATCAATGTTAGTTTTATAACTTTAATGTTAACCTAGGACCTAAGTTAAGTAATATTACTGGCATTCGTATTATTTCTAACCTTATCATATTATATTAATTAATGTAGTATTTTCCATACAGTGTATAGTCAAGCGTTATAGTGAGATATAAATAGTTTATGATTCAGCTATATCAAGTAGAACCACAATGTGGTATAATTAATTATATCTCGGTGTAGAATAAATATTTTTGTTAGTCACAATCATCACGTCATAATAATTAACAAAAGAATAAACGTAATCCAACCTTTTCTGTCCTAAAAAGAATCGAAGGAAATTATTTTTTTTAACGCATCCACTTACACTCACACCTAAAAAGGCTAAGCACACTAGCTTCATGTTTTAACTATTAATGCAATGTTTTGGGTATTTAGGCCACAATAAGAATTCCTATATTTTAATAGCGGTGACTTGCTAGCAGTAATCTGACACACGAAAATAGAGTTAATTTACCAAAGTTTGACGCTATCCATGCGCATGTGTGGTCCTATAAAGAAAGTAGCCAACTGGACCGGGGCTATAAAACTAAGTGCACTGCTGTTTATTTACGCACATATTTACTGCCTACTTTTATGATTATGTTTGCAGTTTTCACTGCAGGGCTAAACCTAACCGCATTTCACTTTTCCTAATCAAAACTAATGAGTCATCCGCTAGCTAAATCTAATTAAATGTATTGATATTATTTGTATCGAACACTGATAAATTTGTGTCGTTTATTTATTGCTTGACTGACACAATAATTTATCGATACTTAACGTAAAAATGTTAAAATTAAAAAAATACCAATTAAAACCGTATTTACCGAATTAATTGTTGAAAAAATCACAAAATCAAATACCAATTAAAACCGTATTTACCGAAATAATTGTTGAAAAAATCACAAAATCAAATACCAATTGAATTGGTATTTGATTTTGTAATTTGGCGCCGACTTCAAAAAAATATAATTAATTGGTATTACATAATTATTTGGGTTTATTGTTTTAAACAAATTAATATAAAGGTAAGCAAAGTTCAGCGAATATTTTATTTTTTACTTTTGAGTTTTTGAAGGCGGTTCCTTTTTCTTTGAAAAAAATTAGTACATAATTATAATATTTAGAATACGCTCGAGTTAAGAATATTCTTTTTTTTAATTAGTTTTTTTTATTTTATTTTTTTTATTTGTTTTTTTTATTTTATTTTTTTATTTCAAGCTTTTTAGTGTCTTAGTTTTTTAGATTTAACGATGGGGTTAGGAAGAAATACTAAGGCATCATTACGCATGAAACACAATAGAAACAATCAAAATAATCAAAAAAATATTTCTGAGATCTTCATGATCATAAGTTATCACTACGATAATAACAAATGTGCTGAAACGTAAGCCCCGTCCAAACCTAAGCAGAGCTTTCGGTACTTTAAGGGTAGGTAAGTAGGCTGTCTCTGCTTACCCTTCAAAGCATACACAGGCATGATGTTATGTTATGTAGTGGTGAAAACAATACATAGATACACGATTGCACAAAACGTGGTTCATTAGCTATTCGTTTTTGAAGAGTTCCGTTGCCTGTCTCCAAAGATCTTCATCAGATTCTGATAAATTATATACTAAAACCTTCCTTGAAACACAAGGATTAAAATACCGAAAACTGCATTCAAATCGGATCAGTAGTTTCCGAGAAAATCGCGAACATAAAAAGGTGACATACATACATACATACATACATACATACATACATACATACGGATCGAATACAGAACCTCTTTTTTTTTTGAAGTCGGTTAATAATACCAATACCTACATATCTTTGGCAAGAAAATTATGGGCTTTTTTTTATAGTGAGTAGACACGCCTTTGAACACGATCTCACTTGATGGTAAGTTACGATGCAGTCTACGGTGGAGCACACTTACCTATGAGATACCTATTAACTCTGAAGAGACCCAGATTGTTTCAGGCGTTCGATTCTTTGGCAGTTCATAAGGAATGTTAAAGCGAAACACTTGTGCCAGTTTGAACTACTATAAAGCGATGCCGGAGTGCCGTTTGTCTGGTCGTCCGATGGTAAAATCGGGAAGAAAGAATAAGGTTGGGTAGTTCCTCCCCACTCTCGCCTTGCGACGAGGCTCCAAACTAGTCGATAGAAAGAAAGAAAAAACAATTCGTAAAAGTACTCGTCAGTTCGTTATAGCAGATGATTCTCTGGCTTGATGATTCATGGATTGAAGGCGTAATATTTACTCCAGACATCAGACTCTTTTTAAAGACAAACTAGACGTGAAATTATACCGCCGGGCCGGATTTCCGAAGTCGCAAATTCACATTCACAAGTACCATAACAAGGGGATGCAGACCTCTCAACCTGCAGACTGTACCCATTGTAGTCAATGTCTTTAGATACCTGTACTGTGCGCATAAAAAGTGAACAATGCCTTGGTTTCTGACTTGTAAAACCGGACTTAATACAGTCGCGGTGGCAACGCCAAAAATGTATTTGAAATTCTCGTGCCCACGTTGGAAGGAATATTTTATGTTGAATTCGCTGCTCTATTATTTACTATGTTTGGGTATGAAGATTCTGTGTTCTCGTTGGCTTACAACAATATAGCTCCTTACAATATACAACAAGAGACTGAAATGTACATTTTACCGCAAAAGCGCGAGGCAGGAACCTTATTCTGTATAGCTTTTTAACTTGCTCCTCATAATAAGTTTTACAAAGATCGATATATTAAAGTAACTCCAAGCTCGCTCTGAGGTAATGCCATCAAGTATTAGTTTTGTTCAGCTAATGCTAGTCAATACTTTACCCTCCCAAGTCCTAAAAAGCCGCCATCGAAAGGTTTTGATTCACATGAAATGCTCGCTCCACACTTGAGTGTCCAATCCAATGAATCAATGATTAACGTTACCTATCGCATTGAGGCGGTCGTGACAGACATCACGCGGCGGCTGTCACCGTTCGTCATTACATTGCCCCAAATCGGTCGTACTTCGATAAACCATTGCTCAGCCATGCACAATCACACCTCTAATAAGGTGATTTACGTTGATTGTATGTAGATAATGGCCCTGTAATATGAATAAGTATACAAATGTTATGTAACTTGTGGACATTTTAAGCATGCTCTTAAAGGGATTCTCAGAACTGTTTATAAGTGGCTTTGTTTTGTATGTATGGGAGTCGCACAGAAGGAAATTAAACTTTTTTTAAAATAGAGAAATACCAGAAGTTTAAATGAGATGCTGCAAACAAACAAAAAAACGAATTTACTCACTAGAAAAGTAACATCATCAAACATTTAATTGACGCTTGGAGTCGTAAGGATGCCGTAAAGTTGCGGGGGTCGCACTTGCATGACCTATACTCATTAATGATCCACGGTAAAGACAGTTTGTAGAGAATAGTGACATCACATACATTTAAGATTCACTTACGTGTCTCCTAGGGAATGTAGGACGTAGGTGTACATCAGTCTTGGTACCTAGAAATTATATATCTACTCACCCTTAAAGTTTCCTATTGCCTATAAAATTATACAGTAATACATACCTTAATTAAATATTCCCTCACTACGAATTTTGGATCAGTGTTGGTGTTGGATGTCCCTAAAATTTCTATCACACCTATATTAACCATTACGATACGGCTGGAATTAGAAAGGACGGAATGAAGAGATAATCTTTGATGAACCTTTAATCTTTAATAGGTATACCCATAAAAGCTATCTGTATAATATCATACCCGACGAAGTCTTGACTAATATTACGGACCCATCTAGTAAATAATTGTTTTTTTTTTGTTTTTTTTAAAAAACGACGTCCGCTTTAGGAATAACTTCTATGTCGTGGGGTTTATTCCGTGTAATCAGCAATATATGTATCATCTTTATTATTTGTCACACAGCCTCGTCCAACAAAAGGCAAGATGCGTATCCACTGCCTGGAGAACGTCGACAAGGCGTTGCAGTTTCTGCGCGAGCAGCGAGTGCACCTCGAGAACATGGGATCACACGACATCGTCGACGGAAACCCCAGGCTCAGTCTCGGTCTCATATGGACCATCATCTTGCGGTTCCAGGTAATTAAACATATTATTAACAACATGTCTTAAAATTTTAGATGGGTTTGAGTATGGGTTCGGTTGACTAGGTGGCTAGCCGATTAGTCGGTGAGGCTGATCAGGATTTTGCTCGGCAGAGTATACTCTGTTAAATTCAAAATTGTAAATGTATTTTAAATCTAGTTATATTACGTATTGTTCGTCGCACCACCGCATGCAGTATATAACAGAGCGGCAGAAGCTATGTTGCACTTTTAATCCTAGATGATTGACATTTAAAGTAACACTGTCAGCGGCTACAAAAGTGGCCGATTCACCCTTAAAAATTTTTTTAAAATTTTGGTACAATTTTTTTTGTTTTTATTTTTTTATAATGTAGCATTAAAAATACATACAAACCCTAAATTGTTCCCTTTTATCACCAACCCCTATTTTTTAATAGCTATTTTAATAATTTTATAACTTTTCATCCTGATCGATAACTGATCAATTATCGTCTTTTTTTTTATAAGTGTTTTCACTCTATTTCGAATAAAATTTTCCTGAGCTTATAGCAACTCTATTTTTTTATAAAAAATAGGTAATTTAAATGGCAAAACAACGTTTTCCGGGTCATGTGCTAGTATTCAATTCATTTGAATTAAATTAACTGCCGGATTTTATGCCTAAACCAATAATATTAATAAGGAAGAAAACGAAATAAATAACTGCGGTTTACTACGAAACTATTAATCTCCCAATCGTCCTATGATTATTCACAACTGACTCATACCCAAATATCATTGTTCTAGATCCAAGACATCACAATCGAAGAGACTGACAACAAAGAAACGAAATCCGCCAAGGATGCTCTGCTATTATGGTGTCAGATGAAGACGGCAGGCTACAACAACGTCAACGTGCGTAACTTCACGACCTCCTGGCGCGACGGGTTGGCATTCAACGCCATCATCCACAAGCACAGGCCTGACCTGATACAGTTTGAGAAGCTGCACAGAAGCAATCCGATACACAATCTGAACAATGCCTTCAATGTCGCCGAAGATAAGCTTGGACTCACCAAGCTTTTGGACGCTGAAGGTGAGTTTACCAAGTCGACAGGTTTTCAATGTTAAAACTGTATAAATATAGGCGAAGCTGTATCGACTATTTGTTGGATCAGACAGGATTACAATACAACATATTAGACTAACTCTGACAAGTGTTTCTTAGTATAATTTGCTAAGCATAACTAAATGCTATAAAATAAAAAGTTGAAATAACGTACGCGTTCATTCCTCACAACATTTGTGCTGAATGTAACTTCGCCATGCTGGTTTGTATCCTACTTAAGATAGGAACTAATGGATGAACGTGACGTCACAAAATGACGTAACATACAGTTGAGAAATTTAGGGTCCTGGCAAGAGTTGACCGTAGCTGGTTGGTAAAGCGACTGCCCGGTGTGCAGAAGGTCGCAGGTTTAAATCCTGCCGGTCCCATATCTTGTTCAACTGTTTCTTAGTATAATTTGCTAAGCATAGCTAAATGCTATAAAAATAATCAATAAGAAGTTGATATTAGACTAAACTATTGTATTGAATAAGTATTGAATGAAGATTTCTTAATTTGTTTCTGTATATTTCGGGCAAAACGTTCTTATAATTTCGCAAAGTATAAGGTGTATATACTGTACTTGATATGCTGAATGCTAATTTATTACATCATAATAATAAATATACATAATTTGAATACGATATGGGAACTGACGGGGTCACGCTAGACACTAATTAATTATTTTGGCTTGCCCGTGAGTTTCCGTGTCGCGGTTGACATGCAATGCAAAAGTTTTTAATAACCTGAGTGAACCTTTTTACCTAAGCATTGCAATGGTATTATTTGTTTATATACGTTTAAAATAACGTAATAATAATATTATTATATCTAGCAAATAATAGTATTTTAAAATCATAATTGTTATTACGTCAATATTGGTATTCAAAACATCTCTAAAGTTGAGGAAATAATGGATGTTTTATAGTATCTAAAATAAAAAAAATATTACACTAACCTGGAGGAAGATTCAAGATATATTAAAAACAAATCTCATGTCAATACTGTTAATGCAGTTAATTAATTATCAAATCATCATTTACTAAGATGATTTGTTAAAATCTTATGAATAAATTGTGAAATCTGTTTGCCAGACATTGCTGTCGACCACCCGGACGAGAAGTCCATCATCACGTACGTGGTGACGTACTACCATTACTTCAGCAAGATGAAGCAGGAGACGGTGCAGGGCAAGCGAATCGGCAAGGTCGTGGGCATCGCCATGGAGAACGACAAGATGATGCATGAATACGAGTCACTCACTAGGTAATGCGTTACACTATATGTAACATATACATTTACCTTACTATCAGAGTTACTTACACACCTAAACAGAACACTCAAAGCAATAATAATAATATAGAAGACGTAGAGTGGATATTACCACATCTATCTGCATAGCTTCGGTCTTCTTCTTCGTCGTGTCGATGGCTGAGTCAAATTTTATTTTGACTCGCCATCGTGGTGAAAGCATTAGCCAATTCGCTTTGGAGAACTCGCGAATTGCCCAGGGTGCGCCGGACGTAGGGAATCGTTGTGTACGTCACTCGGGGAGGCTCCTTCGTGCACCCCATAGCTTCGGTAACGAAACGCTTTGGTGGTAACCGGGCCTTATGCTCTAGAAGATTGATAAGAGGAGAGACGTCTTGGGTAAAGTGGAGCTCAGCCTAATTATCTTTTGGAAAGCCTAAATTCTTTTTAAAACACTAGATGACCTAAGCGGCTGCCCCTTTCGAAAGGTTAATCAAGTTCATACATCCCAAATAATTATAGAGTCACCACACCACAGACGCCTCCTTAGCACGACTCGCCACTCCTTGACATTAAGATACGGCTATACTATGACGTAGTTTACATTATTTTAGTCTTAAAGTTTTTAAGTTGATGACTACGTCAAGTCGAATATTAATGTCAAGAGTGGCAACCCGTGTTAAGAGGGCTTCTTCTTCTTCTTCTTCTTCAAACAAAAGTAACAATAATTTCTCTGACATCAGATCTGGTTTTTCTTATAAATATAACATAATTTCCTAAACCATGTGTTTAATTTCCAGCGATCTTCTTCAATGGATCGAGCGAACGATCGAAGCTCTCGGCGACAGGACATTCGCCAACTCTCTGGAGGGTGTCCGCCAACAACTGCTGCAGTTCTCCAACTACCGCACTGTCGAAAAACCACCCAAGTAAGTACTGAAAAGCTCACTTTATACTGTCAAACAGATAAAAGTTGGCGAGTAAAACTTTTTAGCCATATTTTGCAACTACCTAAGTAACGAAATGTATTGTAAATGCGGGTTGTGTTTGTAGTCTAAAGTTTAAAATGAGCTCTCTGATCCATTTTGAGTGCAGCACATCTCTCATACCTGTCCAGAATGGTACTACTGATAACTATATGTCTGCACGTGTGGTGTATAGTGGTTCAAGCGGTCGCTTCGCCGCTCTCCACTGCACTGGTGTTGTGTGTTCGATCCCCACATGGGACAAATCTTTGTGTGATTCACAAAGAATGGATTGGATTGGAAGGGTTTGCTTGTGTGAGTGAATGTGTGTATTTGGCCTTGTCATTGGCACCATTGGATAGTGTAATTGCTTCTGCAGTTCTATCTAATGTATTTTAAATTCACCTTTAAAGCTTCAAGAGCTTATGATAAACGTTGATGCTAGCATGTTTATGCTTAAACTGCAGCATCTGACAATGATCATGTTTAGTATTATAAACAATTCCTAGTCAACATCACATTCTAAAACTTCTTTCTTCTACAAGGTTCGTCGAGAAAGGCAACTTGGAAGTCCTGTTATTTACGCTGCAATCCCGTATGCGTGCCGCCAACCAGAAGCCGTACACGCCCAAGGAAGGCAAGATGATCCACGACATCAACCGTGCGTGGGAGAGGCTGGAGAAATCTGAGCACGAGAGAGAACTGGCGCTCAGGGAGGAACTCATCAGACAGGAGAAACTTGAACAACTTGCTGCAAGGTAATACTAGTATTATGGAGGCCATTGTTTGTTTGTAGGGGATAATCTCTTGATCCACTGAACCAATTCAATGTATAAATATTTTAATGATTGGAAGTTAGTTTTTTTGCTGAGTGAGATAGGCTATTGTTATTGATATACCATATGAACGAAGCTGGTAGATAAAGTATGTATAATATTTATTAACGGAAGAGATTTTACATAAGACATCTGTTTTAGAATGCTAGCCGTTATACAACGAAAGATTCTACTTCATATAGAATAAAAAATATACATTTAAAATGTAAAATTATGTAGACCATGCTCTTAAACGGTTACGTTGACAGTTGACATTTCTGTAGTATTTTACAGAGGCATTTAACAAAATGTCATGCTAGAACAACGATTATAATATATCTAGTGTTGTTCTAAAATGTCGAATTTTTTATTCTTTTTCTCTATAGTCACATAGTACATTTCCTTGCTTCCTTGTTTTGTGTAAATGGCAATTGTCGCTTTATTAATTATTTATGTATTTGTTTAGGTCATAAAAAACCTTATTACAGTTTAAAAATATATAAGTGCTGAGTCTGTTTATTGTGTAACCGCATAGCTGTAATATTATGTTTGTTGAATTTTAATTTCTAATAAATAACTCTCTGTTAAAGATTCAACCGCAAAGCCCAGATGCGAGAGACCTGGCTATCGGAGAACCAGCGGTTGGTGAGCCAGGATAACTTCGGCTTCGACCTGGCGGCGGTGGAGGCCGCGGCCAAGAAACACGAGGCCATCGAAACTGACATCTTTGCTTATGAGGAGAGGGTGCAGGCCGTCGTGGCTGTGTGCTCTGAGCTGCAGGCTGAGAGGTGCGTATTATATACTATATACTGTACATCACAATTACTGATAGAACATAGCGCATATAGTAACATATTATTATATTATAAGACCACTTCCTTTTTTACAAATAAAGAATGATAAATTATATTTTATGAAGAGGAGCTTGTTTGAAATATTTTTAATTCATGAACACACATGATAGTTTGGATTGTCTTTCGAAAATAAAGAGTGACTTTTATTATTTGCTTGTCTCAATCTAGTGCAAAGTACCCGTTCTTCTCTATATTATTATGAAGATGTAAAATGATGTGAAACTTTTTTTCCTACTGTACAAACATAAAGGAATTGTTTATTGGCGCAGGTACCACGACATGGAGCGCGTGTGCGCGCGGCGCGACAACGTGCTGCGCCTGTGGGCCTACCTGCTGGAGCTGCTGCGCGCGCGCCGGGCGCGTCTGGAGCTGTCGCTGCAGCTGCAGCAGAACTTCCAGGTTTGTACACACTATAACTGAAACCTGTCCTCAAAGAGACTCGTTCAAAAACGATATTTAACTACAAATTTATTCAAATATTCTTGGTTTAACCGTACTGAATCATAAAATTTTTGTGCAAAGCAGACCAAATCTGATGTGCCTAAGTTATGACGTCTCGTTATTGGGTAGCTCATTATCAAGTCCTTTCTTGCCTATATCGTATAGTATGATAGTTCAAATAGCTTAACTATGCTGGTTTATTAAATTTGCTTTAATTATAATATTGTTATGTTGATCAACCATACCCAAACCCCTGTCAATGTTGAAGGAAAGACAATAGAATATGTAAACGACTACATATATCTTGGGAAACTAATGTCATTCAACGCCAACAGAAACGAAAATGAAGTCGACAGGAAAATAACCATATCTTGGAAAAAGTACTGGGCACAAAAAGAAATCCTCAAAGGGAACTATAGTCTCTTGTATCTTGCCATCACTAACATACGCAAGTCAGAATTGGATATTCCCAAACAAGATAAAGACCAAAATCCTGTCTTGCTAACATGCCATGGAAAGAAGTATCCTGAAACTAAGAAGGCTAGATAAAACGAGAAACACCGACATACGCAATAAAACTAAACTAAAGAATGCTTTACAACACGCCATGTCATTGAAATGGAAATGGGCAGGTCTCCTGGCCAGGTACCAAGACAAAAGATGGACAACACAAACTACAAAGTGGCCTGGTCCTATTGGAAAGAGGAAAAAAGAACGACAAAGAAAAAGATGGGTCAATGATATTGTTCAGAAAGCAGGAAAAAACTGGCTCAGCGCTGCACAAAACAAAAAAAATATGGAGAAAGATGGAGGAGGCTTTTATCCTACAGGGACCATACAAAGATCAAACAAATTAAAACTAAAATGTAAATAGAAAAGTTGTATGGAAAACATAGCTATAATAAATAAATGTTGACTAATTTAGTGTAATGTATTCTCATCCACATATTGCCTTTAATAGGAGATGCTATACATCCTGGACTCGATGGAAGAGATCAAGATGCGGCTGCTGACGGACGACTACGGCAAACATCTGATGGGCGTCGAAGATCTGCTGCAGAAGCACGCGCTCGTCGAGGCTGATATCAACGTGCTCGGGGAACGAGTCAAGGTTTGCACTTTCTTCTTCATATGTATACTTTTGGGTAGTAATCAGTTTATTCATGTAAATATTGTAGAGATTAGTATTATTTACTACATGCACCAAACAAACCCGCCTTTTTAACAGACTTCAAAAAAGGAGGATGTTCTCAATTGATCTGTTTTTTTTTATATGTTTGTTACCTCATAACTTTCGACAGGGCTAAGCGATTTTAATGATTCTTTTTTTATTTCAAAGCTGGTGCTTCCCGTGTGGTCCCATTTCAATTTAGTCCAGTTCTGACAATAGCACCCATGAAAAAACCATATAAGTCTAAAATTATTGTAATTGAAGTTTTTTTTTTTTAAATTATATAATATTATGTTCCTAGTGATTAATCGGAGCTTATTAATAATTGTATTGTCGTGACAGGTTGTGGTAGGACAGTCTCAGCGCTTCCTTGAACAAGAGGAAGGTGGTTACCGTCCGTGCGACCCCGCCATCACCGTGGAGCGCATACAACAGCTGGAGAACGCATATGCAGAACTTGTGCATCTCGCCGTGGAACGCAGGTCAGTCATTCATTGATGTGGTATTTATTTAGGGGAGAAATATGGACCAAATAATAATAGTATTATAAAAATTAAAAGTTGATTTCGATTTATGGTGGGACGAAAATGCGATAAAAAATATAAGTCAATAGGATAACTCAGCATTCGAACTGAATGAATATGCGTGCTAAGAAGAAGAGAACGAAATTGTATTGATGGTTTGTTTCTCGTAACAGAAAGCGTCTGGAAGACAGCCGCAAGCTGTGGCAGTTCTACTGGGACATGGCTGACGAGGAGAACTGGATCAAGGAGAAGGAACAGATCGTGTCCGTCGATGATATCGGACACGATCTTACTACTGGTAACATTTATACACTATTAAATATTGACTGCCACAAAATTAAAGTCAAGTATTAAATTATCTTGAAAATGTTCTAATAATAAGCAGCTTTACCATTATTAACCCTCAGTTGTAGACGGCAATAGACGAGATTACTGAAAGCTCAGCCACCAGATGTCGCTCTGATGATGAGTCAAAATAGGTGGCTCTGATTGGTTGAGAAGTCTATATGTCGCTCAAATAGTGAGCTAGAATATATGGCAATGAGCATGTTCATCATTTTATTTATGTATAGATTTATTTATTGTTTATAGTTAATTAACACAGTATGATACCAATTTCATTAATTAACATAGAATTAAAGAAATTTATCATTGATCCATTTGACAGTAAACTGGTACATAGAGCAGTGATATCCGAGTGGTAGACCGTAGGACTGCGAAGTCAACGGTCTCCGGTTCAACTCACGGCACACACCTCTGTCAATAAATCGTTAAGATTCGTCTTTTTGAAGATGTGTGTATTTTTCATATAAATTATCGCTCGCTAACGGTGAAGGAAAACATCGTGAGGAAACCTGCATGTCTGAGAGTGCTCGAGAAGTGTGAAGTCTACCGATCCGCATTTGGCCAGCGTGGTGGACTATGACCTAATCCTTCTCATCATGAGAAGAGGCCCGAACCAATATTAATATAATACAGGGCTGCTATTATTATTGTCCATAGATTGTTTGTGTAACATTGTGCTGTTGTTTGTAGTGTACCTGCTGATATCGAAGCACAAGGCGCTGGAGGCGGACGTGCAAGCTCACGAGCCACAACTCATGAGCGTGGCCGCCGTGGGAGACGAACTCATCTCTCAGGGACACTTCGGTGCTGATAGGATTCAGGTAATCATCTACTGTTTTATAATAATAGTTATTTTATGTGCTCCAGGTTGAAAACAAAATTATTTAAAAATATATGCCCGCCTGTATTTTCGGTATAATTTGTGTATCCCTTACCGATAAGTCTCGGGTTTGATTCCCTGGTCGGGTAAAAGTGTTATTTGTGATTTTTACGTAAAGAAAATCTCAATAGCAGCATGTAGTTGGAATTATACCCGGTAGATGGCGATAGGCTCATATCCTATCCTATAGAATCTAAACAGACATTACACAACAGGTGTAATATGGGTGTTGTACACCACTGCCACACCCTTCTGGGTAATATAGGCGTGATGTTATGTTATGTATGAGTTTACCAAGAGCCCAATAGTTTTCCTTTGAAATTATTTTAGCCATCAACAGTTCCTTTTTAAAACAAAAATGTATTATGGACACGACCGAAGCATCATTCGATAACCATACCTTGCCTCCCCCAGGACCGCCTCCGCGACATCCTGTCCCAATGGAACCACCTGCTGGACATGGTGTCCCTCCGCAAGAACCGCCTGGACGCCGCCGTGCGCTACCACCAACTGTTCGCCGACGCCGACGATATCGACAACTGGATGCTGGATACATTACGGTGAGATATACTACATCATTATTATCAATATCCCTTATATGAAGAAATATGTATACGAGCGCGAGAAGGATTTGTCATTTGTTTTTGGGGGAAACATAATGTAACGGGGAAGGTACATCAAAATGATAAGTCATAAGATAAAAGTAAAAAAAAATGTAATTTAAGTCAGATAGAAAAAACTTAAACTAATGCTTGCAAAAATTGATTGATGATGAAAATTTTTACTAACCTAAAAATAAATAACTTAAAAGCTAAAGTAAATATCTATGTACAAACCTAATTTATAAGACCGCTGACAACGCTCCCAAAATATTGATAGCATATTGCCACGTTGATTAACGGCAATGCTTAATTATTTTTATTTCGTATTTTAGTATAAATAATTTAAGAAATAATGTATTTCATAAGGGAAGTTGTGATTTTCAATATATTGATGTCTCATTTGTATAAATGGTCAAATTCAAATTCAAATTCAAATCATTTATTTTCAAAGGCCCCAGGAGGCGCTTGAACACGTCAAAATATTACAAACAAATGATATAAAAATAAATTATAAGTAAAACTAAATTATACTAATTACAATGATTTGAATAACCGGGGCTTAGATTAGGTCTTGCATAAAAACTCGTACTTATATATATGACTTGTTCTTGTATTTATAGACTGGTGTCATCCGAGGACACCGGCGTGGATGAGGCTCAAGTGCAGAGCTTGTTGAAGAAGCACAAGGACGTCACGGACGAACTCAAGAACTACGCCAATGTCATCCAACAACTCAAACAACAGGTCAGTTTGACCACTTTCTTTACACAACTATTCATATTGTTAAATAATGATGTTGATAGGGCAATTGTAATTATAACGACAAATCATACTATATTACATAATCATATTACATTTCCTCCACTAGGCGCAAGAGCTGTCTCCAGTGGACGCCAACAGCGCCGAGGTCCGCGACCGCCTGTCGGCCATCGACGCCCGCCATGGAGAGCTGGCGGAGCTGGCCCGGCTGCGCAAGCAACGCCTGCTGGACGCGCTGTCACTCTTCAAGCTGCTGGCCGAGGCCGACGCCGCCGACCAGTGGATCGCGGAGAAGGACCGCATGCTCGACACCATGCTGCCGCCCAAGGACATCGACGATGTGGAGATCATGAAGCACAGGTACTTACATCTACTGCGGCGGGGCTAGCTTAATGAGCGCGAGATTGATTTTGTAGCCGGAAATATGACAAAAAATCTATCTCGCGCTCGTTATGCTAGCCACACTTATTTCTTTATTTGTTGTCCTTGAACCTCTAATCGTCACTGCTCAAGCTCGCCAGAATCCGCAATCAAAAGTTCTAAAAGGTCGAACTGTCACTATTCAAATTTATCAGATAAATGAATGAAATAGATTTCAGTATTACCTAACTATTTATAACTTAGTCTTCAGTAATATCTAAGCGTAATACCAACTATGACAATTCGTCTTAAATTTAAAAACGGCATCTAACTGACCTTTAATTCCAGATACGACGGATTCGACAAGGAGATGAACGCGAACGCATCTCGCGTGGCCGTGGTCAACCAGTTGGCCAGGCAGCTCATTCACGTGGAGCATCCTCAGGCTGCCAAGATACAGGAGAGGCAGGCCGCGCTCAATGGCGCATGGAGCGGACTCCGGGAGAAGGTATAAAAAGCTTTTGATTTGTTGGGTAGATGATAAATTAGACAAGTTGGTGTGCACTGCCCAATTTACTCCAACAAAACAGGCTTTGACTCAGATCAACGCCCTTATTGCTCAGTATCCAGATATTTATATATTTTACTCAAAATTTGAAAATTGCTAAAATCATGTGTTTTCTTTTTTAATATATACGATCAGTACTATAGTTTATTGCACGTATTAGGAAACTGTTAGTGCATTAATCAGTTGCGTAAATAATAAATAAATATAGAAGTTTATGAACCTAACGTATTTTTGCATCTATTACAGTGGTCAGTTAATATGCACCATATAGTTATTGCCAAACTGTATCAGACAAAATAATACTTTTTACTTATGCTATACTATAAAGAAGAATCATGCTGGAACCCCCTTATTTAGTCCGTAATTCATTCAACACTGACATTTCCAATTGTTTTTATAGGCTGAATCCAAGAAGGACGATCTTAAATCAGCGCAAGGCGTGCAGACATTCCACATTGAGTGCCGAGAAACGGTGTCTTGGATCGAGGACAAGAAGAGGATCCTCCAACAGACTGACAACCTCGAGATGGATCTCAACGGTTAGTAATTTAACGATCAAACCAAATTTTCTGTGCTCATATTTAATTTAATTACGTACCCAGACTTTTCATGTTCTACTAAAAAACAGTTGAAAAATTATGGGACCGGTAAGATTTGGACCTGCGATCTTCTGCACTCCGGGCAGTCGCTTTAACCAACCAGCTACGGCCGCCTCTTGCAAGGACCCTAAATTTCTCAACTGAATGTTACGTCCTTTCTTCACGTCACATTCATCCATTTTTTCCTGGAAGTAGGATATATTATTTTCATGTAGTTAAGATGCAATATTGATATAGCCATTTGAAGATCTTGTTACGGGCAGTCAGGCAGGAAATTATGACAAGTCTCAAAAGAGTATTGTATCACCTTGTACTGGGTTGTGGAGATCTGATCAGATGGCAGTCACTCCACGTTAAATCCTGATAATCCATAAGACTAAAAGCAGACCCTAATATGATTAGGCGAAGACTCGGCAGACGATGAGATGCAATTTCTATATTGCAAATTTACCATAATTGATACATTTTGAATGAGTAAAGGTGATATTAAACAGATATAGTTATAATACTTCATTCGATTCTTGGGTGATATAATAACAATAACCTAACATGCGGTTTAGTTACCACTAGAATATAATGAACAAGTCATAATAACAGTACTGATGTTTTATTCATTCATTGATATTATGAATGAACAGTTGCGGTGTCGTATTTTGTGGTTTTGTGATTAAAGCAATGAATACTATGAAAAGTCCAGTCTTATTACAGTTAACTGTGTTAATTATTTTATGTACTGAGGTAAATATAAAATTTGATAAAGGATTTATAATTTAATTAATTAATTTATTTAAAAACTTCTTGCACAAAATTTGTGACAAAGGCGGACTTAATGCCGAAAGCATTTTAGCAGTCGAACCTGAGGATGATGCAGAGATAGATAATATGTGTATTAGAGTATTTAGTTGCCTATTTTTATATAGATTTCTTATAAATTTAATTTGGGTGTTTGTAATCTAAAATCCTTACTTATAAAATAAATGCAAAAGTTTATGATTAAAATGTTTTTATGTATAGATGTTTGTTACTCTTTAATGCAATAACTACTAGGTTGATTTAATGAAATTCTACACACATGTTGCTTATATTCTAGATGTATATATACTTTTTATTGACATACTATACGGGCGGAGCCGCGGGCGGACGCTAGTACTAACGAACTTGTTTAATAATACAAGAACCAATCGTTTTTGGTCTAGATATCTTGTTATTCGTCTAAAAATAAAATATTTAATAACATTTTTCGTCGCCCATTATACGATGCGAGTTTTGAAAGGCAGTTCTGCTTGTTTTGTCTATATATAGCAATTAAAAAGACAAATAGCAAGAAAAATGCTTTGCAATACTCGTGGGCCTTTATTGTTTTGGGGACCTTAAAGTTACAGTACTCTCTTTTCCCCAGGTGTGATGACCCTGCAGCGCCGTCTCTCGGGCATGGAGCGGGACCTGGCGGCCATCCAGGCGCGCATCTCGTCGCTGGAGAGCGAGGCCAACGCCATCGAGGACGACCACCCCGAGGAGGCGGCGCTCATCCGCGAGCGCGTGCAACAGATCACGCACAACTGGGATCAACTCACTGCCATGGTATGTACTCTTTTATAATACCTACAAATTTTGAGAATTGCGTACGTGCTAAATAAATTGACAAAGGATTATAATGAGAAGAGTGTATCTTGTGCTTTATTTTCTTCTCTAGGCATCTACCTTAAGAAGTCTGTCACATTCGGCTTGTTGGGTGCAAAGACGTCGTCTTTAAAAGTTGTCAGAGCGCGTCTTTTGATTGCTTAACAAACATTTCGATGTATAGCTTGGCAAGAAAGTGCGCCATTCGTATGGCAACAAATCAACCAATCAGCGCAGCCCAATTTAAAATCTTAGTAATCGTAAACCAATCGTGGAGTTTGGTTTAGATGAAACGTCATTACTTCGATAATGATAACAAAAATATTTCTCGTTTCTAGACTGTTTTCTAGATCATTTTAGAATTTTAAAAGATCTTTAACGAATGTATTGTTATTTTGTGTAACAGCTCAAAGAGCGCGACTCGAAGTTGGAGGAGGCCGGCGACCTGCACCGGTTCCTTCGCTCCGTGGACCACTTCCAGGCTTGGCTCACCAAGACGCAGACGGATGTCGCTTCCGAAGGTAAATCTGCCACTTCATTTGACACTTCATTCGCAAATCCTAGAGTCGACACAGTTTATGTATAACTGTTTCAGAATATCGATGTACAATATTGTGATTATTGTGAGTCATATATACATATTTCTACGTAAAAATGCTGCTATGGCTACCTAGACTGCGTTGAGTCTAATGGAGAAATGACGGTGGATATTTATTCATTTTTATTTAAATTCTTTATGCACAAAAATGGTACATGGGTGGACTTAATGCCGTAGGTATTATCTACCAGTCAACCTTTAGGTGATGCAGAGAAGACAAGTTTATTTTTATTTATTTTATTTCTTGTCGTCGTTTTTTAAGTTGTAGGTGCAAGAGCTGAGAGTAGGTTGGAAACAAAAACCATTACAATTACTCAATTAAATACATCAATATAAAGATTATTACACTACAAAAAACTTAAAATAAACTATTTAGAATATATTCATAATATATGAATCTATATATACGATTCTGATATACATAAATACAATTTATTATACCTCAATATTTATAAATATATCACTAATATATAGCTGACATACACTAATATTTCACTAACATATTTCCTTCCCTTTTCCATAGACATACCGTCAAATCTGGCGGAGGCCGAGAAGCTGTTGTCTCAGCACCAGACCATCAAGGAGGAGATCGACAACTACAAGGACGAGTATGCCAAGATGATGGAGTACGGCGAGAAGATCACTGCCGTTAGTGTTTCCCAATTGATATATTTTTTAAAAACGCCTTTCACACAATTTCATTTTACACTCGAAAAGAACAATTTTTATTGGTAAAATTAGAAGTCTACCTATACCATTTCTCAAATAAAAGAAACAAATCCTTGATAGATTGTAAATACTGATCTAAGTGATGAAATACTTCACTATTGTATGCGCATTGTAAATTTGTGCAGAATTTGAATAACTCAGTTTGCTTAAACTTATATTACCAAATTATGTTTTATTATTGGCTTCCAACGTTTATTATCAGTAAAGATGTACGAAATTCCTAGCATTATCTTGATTGTTTTGTTAAACAGGAGCCATCCACCCAAGACGACCCTCAGTACATGTTCCTGCGCGAGCGCCTGAAGGCTTTACGCGAGGGATGGGCAGAACTGCAGCAAATGTGGGAGAACAGACAACAACTGCTCACCCAGAGCCTCGAACTGCAGCTGTTGCAGCGTGATGCCCGCCAGGCTGAGGTCCTGCTGTCACACCAGGAACACAGGCTAGGCAAGACCGAGCCACCAACCAACCTGGAGCAGGCCGAGAACATGATTAAGGAACATGAGGCGTTCCTCACCACCATGGAGGCCAACGACGACAAGATTAACTCCGTTGTGCAGTTCGCCAACCGCCTTGTCGAGGAAAGGCACTTCGACGCCGACAAGATCCAACGCAAGGCCGAGAACATCGACGCCCGCCGCAACGCCAACAGGGAGAAGGCCCTCCAGCAAATGGAGAAACTGCAAGACCAACTCCAACTACACCAGTTCCTCCAAGACTGTGACGAGCTTGGAGAATGGGTTCAGGAAAAGAACGTCACCGCCCAAGATGACACCTACCGCTCCGCCAAGACCATCCACTCCAAGTGGACCCGCCATCAAGCCTTCGAGGCTGAAATTGCAGCCAACAAGGAACGTCTGTTTGCCGTACAGAACGCTGCAGAGGAACTCATGAAGCAAAAGCCCGAGTTCGTCGAAATCATCTCACCAAAGATGACTGAATTGCAAGATCAGTTTGAGAACTTGCAGACTACCACCAAGGACAAGGGTGAACGCCTGTTCGATGCCAACCGTGAGGTCCTGCTCCACCAGACCTGCGATGACATCGACTCATGGATGAACGAACTCGAGAAGCAGATCGAGAACACAGACACCGGCACTGATCTTGCTTCAGTTAATATCCTCATGCAAAAACAACAGATGATCGAAACACAGATGGCTGTCAAGGCTAAACAGGTCACTGAATTGGAGACACAAGCCGAATACTTGCAGAAGACAGTGCCCGATAAGATGGGTGAGATCAAAGAGAAGAAGTCGAAGGTTGAGGAGAGGTTCGAGCAGCTGAAGGCGCCCTTGCTGGACAGACAACGCCAGCTCGCAAAGAAGAAGGAAGCCTTCCAGTTCCGTCGCGATATCGAGGATGAGAAGTTATGGATCCACGAGAAGATGCCTCTGGCCACAAGCACGGACTACGGCAACTCGCTGTTCAACGTACAAATGCTGCAGAAGAAGAACCAGTCTTTGAAGACTGAGACCGACAACCATGAGCCTCGCATCTTGACTGTAATTTCCAACGGACAGAAGCTTATTGATGAGGGACACGAGGACTCGCCCGAGTTTAAACACCTTATCGAGGAACTTACGGCGAGATGGCGAGAATTGAAGGGTGAGTATTATTATTATAACGAGCTCATATTTTGGACTGGATTTGAAGTAACTGCAACATGTTAATAACACTGTTTTACCACAGATGCCATCGAAGAACGCAAGAACAAACTGTCTCAATGGGAGAAGGCACAGCAATATCTCTTCGACGCAAACGAGGCGGAAGCCTGGATGAGCGAGCAGGAGTTGTATATGATGGTGGAAGATCGTGGCAAAGATGAGATCTCAGCTCAGAACCTTATGAAGAAGCACGAGATTCTGGAGCAGGCTGTGGACGATTACGCACACACGATTAGGCAGCTTGGAGAGACCGTCAGGCATCTTACTGCTGAAGAACATCCGCTAAGGTTAGTGGATCCTTTATACTTATAACATCTGAAATACGTCATTTTGAAATGCTGGTAAAACCTTAAGTGTGACAACATAATAGTTACAATTGATGGCACCACATTGCAAAAACTGCTATAAATAACAACTTTACATTGCTTCTTTGCTCCAACAGCGAACAGATCTCCGTGAAGCAATCGCAGGTGGACAAGCTGTACGCCGGCCTAAAGGACCTGGCAGGCGAGCGCCGGGCCAAGTTGGACGAGGCACTGCGGCTGTTCCAGCTGTCGCGTGAGGTCGATGACCTGGAGCAATGGATCACAGAGCGAGAGCTCGTGGCCTCCAGCCAGGAACTCGGACAGGATTACGATCATGTCACGGTTAGTATTATAATTATTGGAATATGTAATGACTGTAATAGTTCTCAGGTTGGAACGGTACGAATACCATTTTTACCAGTAGGTAAGAAGTACGCTTGTTTTCCATGATAAGTTATAAAACTCCACAACGGACAATTTGTAAGCCTGACAGGACGTTATGAATAACCTGTATTATGAATCTGTCATGTTCTATTTGTCATTCGAACCTTTTTAAAGATTATTACTTCTCGTTTAAGAAGTACAGCAGTAGATAATAATATTAAAGATAATAAATTTCATAAATTAGCACTGTTCTTAAAACATAACCACAGAATAAGTTCCAACAGTAGATTCACTTCTTAACAAATGTCAAGTTTAGGTATAAAAATATACCCACACCTCGCCTAATGTACCGCTTGACGTATGCCGCGAGCCCAATGCCATGATTCTTTCTCTTTCCTACTCTCGGCGAAACATACGTAAACTACGGAGTGAGACACCCCTGACATAACTGAATATTCTTTGTTATTCCAGTTGCTATGGGAACGCTTCAAGGAGTTCGCGCGTGAAACCCAAGCCGTGGGCTCCGAGCGCGTGGCCACGGCCGAGCGCATCGCCGACCAGATGATCGCCATGGGACACTCCGACAACGCCACCATCGCGCAGTGGAAGGAGGGGCTCAAGGAGACCTGGCAGGACCTGCTCGAACTCATCGAGACCAGGACACAGGTGAGGAAACCTATCTATTTTTTTTATTGTTTGATCCACTAAACTAGACAATACATAGCAAAAGAAAAAAACATGCTTAAAAATTAACATACAAAAATAATGTTTGCCCTTCTAGAAGTGGACACACGCAATCTATGTTGGATTATTTCTAAATAAAATGTAATAAACTACTCAAAAGCAGCTTGGAGCTGGATTTGTTTCCGGTGGGTGGCGACAGGCTTATCCCATATCACATAGGAATTAAACCTAACAGATGAAATGTGGTCGTTGTTCACCTCTGCCATACTGCCATACTACATAATGTGAATAATAATAACTATATCTCGATCTCAAGTGTAGATAGATAGCAAAATAGTGATTAAAATCGTGTATTTCGTTTAGATGTTGGCTGCTAGCCGCGAGCTGCACAAATACTTCCACGACTGCAAGGACACGCTGCAGCGCGTGAATGAGAAGGCACGCGGCGTGTCGGACGAGCTGGGCCGCGACGCCATCAGCGTCAGCGCGCTGCAGAGGAAGCACCACAACTTCATGCAGGACCTCAGCACGCTGCACCAGCAGGTATTGTATCATTACTAATGTAGGTAGCTACTAGGTCGGCGATAAATTATAACACTACTTTTGTTAGAATTAAATGATTTTAATCAAAAATAAACTTTTATTTACAAAGGCAAATATAATATAAATAAGTACGGAAGTAAGGTAATGCGAGTTAGCGCGATGCGAGCGAAATGCGTTGTGTTTTGGTTCTCTTCTCGCAGTCGTTTATAAAGACAGCGCGGGAGTGCGTCATCGCTGCCTCGGCCTACGCAAGACCCATAGGGCGTGCGCAGGTACAGGTCTTTGCTCTGACGTCAACTCGCTGCGTATGCGCGTCATCGGTGCACCGGCCTGCGCGAGTACAATAACGCGTGCGCAGGTATTGGCGTTCGTTGTGACGTCAACGGTGCCGGGTTGACGCACATGTTGGTGGCGTGATTTGCGGCGGTACCAGAGTGTAGGTACTAGCGGGTAGTGCAAGCAGATATGGTCGCTACACTAATTATTACACCAGTTATGGTAAGGTATGCGGCACTTTGCTATCCACAGAGTGTTTCCGCGGCCACCATCTGCTGTGCCTTTAGCCTTTAGCCCCTAGTGCATCTTCGCGAGAAGGCTTAGGGTTACCTTATTTATCCTCACTAGCCTTTGCGGTTGTCTCAGCCGTCTCGGTGTCCATAAGGGACTTTCCGACCTGGTATCGTCTTCCGACTGGTCAGGCGGCGGTAAGCACTCATGTGCAGGTGAACCCTGGCGTTTATCGTCTCTTAGGAGTAATAGGCTTCCATAGTTAAGTTGTCCATGCAGTTCCCACGAGAAGCTAGGGAAGTAAAAGTCCGGACGGGCAGAGCCCCGCATGCTCGTCTAAGACTATGTAATATCCGAGGTCGCCGGGTTTTGAAGATCCTCCGTTCACGACTGCACAACTCTGCAGCCACGCATCCATCGGCACGGGTCGGTTTACACCTTGGGTCGAGGTTGTTTCTCTCTCCTCTCCTCCAGGACAGGGCTAAGGCTCGTGACATGATAACGAACGACTACCCGCAGGTGGAGGCCATCCGCTCGGAGTGCGCGCGGCTGGGCGCCATGTACGCGGGCGAGAAGGCGGCGGAGATCACGCGGCGCGAGGCGGAGGTGCGCGACGCGTGGCACGCGCTGTCGGCGGCGTGCGGCGCGCGCACGACCAAGCTGGAGGACGCCGACCACCTGTACCGCTTCCTCAACCAGGTGCGCACGCTGGCGCTGTGGATGGACGACGTCGTGCGCCAGATGAACACCGGCGAGAAACCGCGGTCAGTACCGTTGTAGGCTTCTAGCTGCCGGCCCCCCAAAAGTAACCTATGTCCATTCTCAGGTCTTGAATTATCTCCTAACCAATTTTCATCAAGATCAAGTCCTATCGATAGCCCTAAAAATGTAATAAACGGTCAGAGTTACATTATGATAATAGTGAGAATATTACTTTAAAATTTTAACACATCATGCAATTTTGTTGTAGATTAACAGATTATGCGATTTGTTGCAGATTCTATCTGTAATATTATTATTTAGAAAACTATACAAATATTAGCAATAACATAATATGCTGGAAAAGTTTATTTATTTATTATTAAAAATTACATAATATGCTGAAAAAGTTTATTTATTTATTATTAAAAATTACAAAATATGGTGTATAAATATCCTTATTCATTCCATAGCGACGTAAGCGGCGTAGAACTTCTGATGAACAACCACCAGTCTCTGAAGGCGGAGATCGACACGCGCGAGGACAACTTCTCAGCGTGTATATGTCTCGGACGAGAGTTACTGGCCAGACAACACTACGCGTCGGCAGACATTAAGGACAAACTATTGCAGCTCACCAACCAACGCAATGCACTGCTGCGCCGGTGGGAAGAACGCTGGGAGAACTTGCAGCTTAGTGAGTATTTAATTTATTGTTAAACTTTTATAATTCGTTTACAATAAGATTCATAATATGACTTCGACTGCTTTTGATGAGTTAGCACAGAACCAGAGGAAACTTGTCTCCTAAGGCACTTTAATTATCAGTTACCATATGTCTGCTCGCTGATCTTGCTAGAAAGTGAGCAAAATCGACGAAAAATATTTCAGGAACATTCCAAAATTAGACTCAAAGTCTTAAAGCCAAATAATAGTAAACACCCAGCTTCAGATATCTAGAAAAACACGAGTCAATAAGAAGCGACTGTCAGTACGGCCTCCACCATGATCGCTCCATAGGTGACCTTCCAGTGTATCTCACTCACCCATCATTGAGAGTCAAAGTGAGGCTTTCGCCGTTAGCTTAGTTATGATTATGACGAAGGCGTTCGACCGGCTCTGGCACCGGAGTCATTTATCGAAGTTACCAGCTTACGGACTGCCGAGGGATGGTGCGCATGTATTGCTAGCTTTCTGTCCTACAAAAGCATTCGCACCGTCGTTGGTGGAAACTGCTCGTATATCATTGACATTAATGTCCGTCACCCACAAGGGTCCGTACTGTCCTCAATCCTGTTTCTGCTTCATGGTTATGTCAACATTCATTGTTATGTAATATACAATACCAGACTACTAACCAGTTGGATGTTTCCAGTCCTGGAGGTGTACCAGTTCGCCCGCGACGCGGCGGTGGCGGAGGCGTGGCTGATCGCGCAGGAGCCGTACCTCATGTCCATGGAGCTGGGGCACACCATCGACGAGGTGGAATCACTCATCAAGAAGCACGAGGCCTTCGAGAAGTCCGCGGCCGCGCAGGAGGACCGCTTCTCCGCGCTGCAGAGGCTCACCACCGTACGTATTACTCTATGTACCTGCAGACTGGTTACTTTCAGAATTGTCGTTTCACTCAATAATTGTAAAAATATTGATTATTTTTGTGGCCTGGAAATAATAATAGTGTAATAGTGCAGTGATTGGTCTATATTTTATATAAAGTATTTTAGTTATAGTATAATTATATACTCTTATACATATCTCTCACTCAATAGGTTATTTGCATTTCATATATACATATACTAAAGATAACTAGTCTGCATTGGAAATACTTTATGGTGGTAGAAAATTTGTACAATTTTGTTTCTGCACTTTTCTATTTTGCACTTTCTATTACTATTACTACTATTCATTATAATCTTCACCTTTAATTGGGAAAATTCATAAAATGTATGTTTGAGTACATTCAAATAGTCATGTCTTATTTTAACTAGTTGCACTTTCCATTCATTTACTCATATTTTTCTCTCAGTAATATCACGCATTATACTATTGCTTGGTTTGGTGTTTTCTATTAATTTCTTATATTATTTTTCTCAACACGTAGCTTGAACTCCGTGAGACGTCACTGTGGCCTAACGCCCAACCTTGGGACCAATGTGACGAGTCCGACTTTACCTACGAACCCGCTCCTGTCTCCCATTCCCAACCTCTAATAAGAGGAACTACTAAAAAACACGAACGCCCCGTCAGCCAAGTAGTAGAAGAAATCATTACATACAGTAATAAATACCCGTTGCCAGAAAAAGTTAAAGCTAGAGTGCTCAGTATAAACTATGGCAACAATCAGAATAAGAAAAACGACTCTTACCTTTGGACTGTAGTAAACAACACCAGTTTATCAACTATCTCAGAGACGAGTACACCTAACAACTCCCCTATGCCGTCTCCACCTTTTTCCCCAGAAATATACAGCTCAGTTTTCTTTGAATTCCCCGAACAAACAGAAAAAGGTAATGAATACTTACAGTGTATAGATTTCACACTGTGGGAGCGTTTGTGGTATTTAAACGTGTATCCCAACGTGTCTCTACTTAGACAAAAAAGCAGTAGTTCATCCAAAACGAATAGTTTGAAACGAGTGTTCAAAAAGTTTTCTTCAAAGAAGAGTAAGAGTACAGAGAGTGTTATAGGTGAAATTGGAATGTTGTCGTTACCTGGCTTGACTAATAGTAATAAAGGCATTAACGATATAGGAAAGGAGGTGAAAGCTATTCCTTTGAGTTCGTCCTTGCTCCTGTTGTCCCAAACCCGTAGTCTGTTGTCCCCGGAAGGTGCATGGTACTATAACTACTTGGATTGTGTAAGTGTGGTGTTTGCTCCTATCAATGTGCCTGCGCTCTAATGCTCTTCTCCACACTAACTCATTTTGTGTCATCTACTACTGTTTTCAAATGATTTATACTTGTGATGAAATAAAGTTTCTGTATCAAGTTCAAATCTATTTGTTCTTGGAAGAGAAACTTAGACTAGAATATTTATTTATTAAACCCTAATATTTTGCCTAATAATTAAGAATAAAATGTATAAGAAAAAAGCTTTGTAATAAATTGAATTATGTCTTAATATGGTTGCTTGGCCAATATAACTAACTACACTTATGATTAATTGTGATATTAACCTCTATAATACTGTTCTCGTAAGAATATAAAGATATTTACTAATAATACCGAATAAAACTTATAAAATTATTCTAGGTATATTTTCTATGTATAAAGTAAGTATAATGTATTTACAAAATAAAAGTATATATGTAATAGTATCAGTTATTCTAGTACAAGCTCTGTTTAGTTTGGGACTAGATGGCGTTGTGTGTAAGTTGTGAGATTTATTTATATTTCTCATAAACATTTCACTAACCTCACATCTAATCCTGACAACATAGTTGTCCTTACGAAATATACTTATCACGCTGTACAATATTCCAGTTCGAAGTGAAAGAGAAGAAGCGTCGCCAAGAAGCGGCCGAGGCAGCCGAGCGGGAGGCGCGCGAGCGGGAAGCCGCCGAGGCCGCCGCCGCCGCCGCCGCGCTGGACGCCGTGGACGCCGCCGCCGACGACCGGGAGCAGCCGCAGCCGCAAGGTATGGCGACAGCCGCCGAGCGCTCGCCGGAGTACGGTGTACGGCGTGACGTGAGGCTAAAGGCAAACGTACATGACGATACTAAGAATCACACACACTTCCTAAAATTCAGACCAATTGGCCAGAGATAGAAAATAACAGAAAGACGTGAAAATCAAAGGAAGAAACCTTTGTCAAACCTGTAGGCTAGAAAAAAAAAACCTGAACATTTTGCTATTAAATTCATGAATAACTAATATTCGCTTGAGGTGATTTAAACGATTTGGCACCTTGGTTAAGTGTTACGTTTGATCTTAATGTGTTGTTATCTATGTTTGCCTTTAAAATTACAGTTCACACTTAAGTTTTAAAATTAAATTATATTAAAAATGAAGTCTTCAGACGAAAATATGTTTCGTAGATTGATAACTAGATTTATAATAAAATTTGAAATTTAAAAATTCCATCTTAAATTTAAGATGTTTCTATGCCAAATAACGTAATGTAGGATATATTGAAAGTAATCGTCTAGATCAAAAACACAGAAAAGTATACTATTAAAAGATTAACATCACTTCGACTCACGGACTGCAATGTAAGCACGCATGTGTATTGTCTACTTCTGGCACTCTCGAACAAACAGTTGTTCAGTATTAAACTACATAAAAACTTCCACTAACTTTCACCTCGACCGGTGAATGCAGCTTGCAGTATGCGATAACACTTTCTTACATATTACAATGACTTTATTATACGTAGGATATTAAAATATTGAATATGAATACAAATATATTAAGCACATAATGCACTACAGCCAAAAAGGCTTACGGCATCGCTTGCCGCTTTATGTGTGAATTTATTTAGCCCCGTATCGCTTATTCAGTCGACTAACCAAACCGATGACGTTATCACCCCTACCATCGGTTCGCACGTCGAACCGCGGTTTCGTTAGTCGATCGAGTATCGTGTGACAAAGGGCCGTTACTTACCGATGTGTTGTCCACACATGCACACGCGTAGTCGTAAGGAGAACATCCACTAAAGCGGCTGAGAAGGCCCAAGAGCGACCGCATTCCCAGCCAGGTAAAAAGAGCGCTTATTATAAACCTACCGTTGTAAAAATATACCCGGCTGTTGGCATGTGCTTCTACGGTAGATTGAACTGGGTGTATTCTGTATTCTGACGGGTTACACTGCGCTCCGATTAGTTACCAACACTGGGGGAATTAGAATAACTAAATTGTATTAGCTTGGAAGCTTTTGTTGTACGTACGGATTTTTTCCGTGTAGGATTATTTTGTAGGTTACTTCGTAAACTTGTAGTTGGGGTTCTAGCACGATTTTCTTTTATGCACGATTTCGATTTCCTTCACGATACACTGTTTCTATAAGGTGATGGTTTATTTACTGCCGATTCATCTTCATAGAAATTGCAAACATCATATACTTACTTCAATCATCAAACACAATTAGCCTTAATACAAACAGAGACTAAGGAGTCTAAGACGTAAGTCTATGTTTTGTTATAAGGCCGTCGGGGTGTAAAACCACAGATATAGATCTACATAGATAACGCAGATGCATGTACTTCGCGTGTCTCAACCCCGACCAAGCGTCGAGGTTGGTCGCCTCTAAATTCAGTCCACGCGCGTCTTTTGTCAGAGAAAATCATAGCGGACGGCTCCAGTTGAACGTACTGGGCGGATTAGCATCGGCGGCATCGGTGTCTTTGAATCGGTTTGGATTTCCCGTCACTAAATTTCGGCTGTGACGTCACAAAAGGTAATAAAAAGTCGGCACGCTTGGTTTCAATACAAATCGTGATACTTGCGTTATCTATGTAGATCTATATCTGTGTGTAAAACTATAGATAAACCAAATCTATCCTTAGTCATCTTCATTGTTTTATACCCCGATAAATTAATGTCTTCATCACGTTCATATTTTAGAATATATTATTACATATCTTAGTCTTATATACTATTTTATTATACACTATACTGTGTCGTCATACGCTAATCACGGTGATGGTTTGATACTCTGTCTCATGTCTGTACTATATCTGTTTCATTTATTGGGAGTCATGTCACACTAGGATCCCTACTATTGCGGTGATTCGAACGAAAACCTTTGTAAAGAAAAGGTTTTATTTTATTCTCTTTGGTTTTTGGCATTGGTTACGAGGTGTATTAATCCAAAAAAAAAAATCGTCCTTAGTTATTGTTGCTCTGTGTTCCTTTAAATAATAATAAGAACTCGGACTTATTTTAAAAGTTCATTTAAAATTATCTAGTATTATTATGTGTTCTAAGAAATTTACATTCATCAACAATTTTATACAATATTAAACTTCCCTTAAAAATAAATGTTGCAGTGAAGATAAAATATCAGTTTTGATTACTTTTGATATACATATTTGCTATATATTTTTAACCTAAACACGAAGCAGATTTAAAAACGCTGGTTGGTTTTTCTTTCTTTTCCTTTGTTTAAGGAACTTTTGGAACTGGTTACAATAAACATAGTAACAATAAAAAGGACAACGTGAAACAATTTCGCGGGAAATTCAAAATTTAAACGCTCATTCCAATTTTTTTTTTCGTATCACATCGCTTCGCATAGTGGGAATCTAGCCCGTACTGCCTGCCAGAAAAAAAAATACATGTAATATACCTACATACCTACATGTTGTATTGTGTCCGACGCTTTCTGTCCTCTGTACAAGCAACGTCATCAAAAGGTAGGTTTATCTGTGCGTACTCGCTTTTGTCTTTGGCTATTCTATTTATACTGCTTTGTTATATCGCTTCCTTATATCAAATATACTATATTTATAACTTCTTATTGATTATTTGTCGTTTAGCTATGCTTAGCAAATTATAGTAAGAAACAGTTGAAAAAAAACATTTGACGTCACGAAATGTCAATAACATACAGTCGAGAAATTTAGGGTCCTGGCAAGAGAGAAAGCCACTGCCCGGTGTGCAGAAGGTCGCAGGTTCAAATCCTCCTTGCCATAATTTTTCAACTGTTTCTTAGTGTGCTATATTTATATTTTATTTTATAAAAATCACTATGCACTTCTCACTTATATATACACAGGGTTATTGGTGTCCCATCGATTGCTTCTAATCGTGGGTTTCTAACTTGCTTTTCCATAACTAAACATGATGAAAATAAATAAAAAGAAAATTGTGTAGGTAGGGTTACGTTAACCGGAATGTCGATTCTTTCTTTGTTTAATCAAATAACTATAGTTGATAGAAAATAATAGGTATATGTAGCATGATGATGTATTTTGTTTTATGTTTTCACGTGATTGCGTACATTATAATAATTGAAGTTCAGCAATGTTATCATGTAGTGGCTAATGAGTTTGAATCGTTGAGTTTGGAGAACGCAACCATTATTTACCAAGTTGTGCAACTAATCTATGAATTAGTTTTATCTTTTTTTCTAATTAGGTGCATTCAAAATCTCATTTACATAGCAGGACATTTAGTTATTATTTGTATCTATGATATTGGTCAATATCATAGATACAAATAATAACTAAATGTAAATTATATAGGCCAAATCCCAGTTTAATAAAACTAAGCACCTAAATCAGGATTGCTATTGTAAACCAAATTGGGTGGTAAGTGCTTGTCCATTTTGTTTAAAGACTGCAGAAACTGCAGGTGTGAAAATCTAATAATTACTATAATTATATCATGTTTGATTTTATCATTTTAAGGCCCAATTTCTGGATAGCTTTTATCTGCCCCATAAAATATGACTTGACCGAATATAAAAGTGACACAAGTAACACTTAAATAAAGAACACATCTGTCATTTTCATTTATGTGTGTTCTCGGTTTATCCTGCCAATAAGGTTTATCTTACACCCGTGAAATTGGGGCTTAGACTGTGTGTGGAAACTGTAAGGTATACCGACGAATCAAATACATTAGCTACTTTATCAAAAACGCTAGTCAATACTATGTACAGTATCCGGCGATAAATATTGCACATCGACCTTTGGAAAGAGACAATCGGCTAATTACATTTTCATCTTATTTTTTTTATATCTGTCAGCTTCGGTTACAAAATATTTATAAACATTTTAGATAATTTCGCGTGACTGACCTCGTAAAGGTTTCCCTCTTTTTTCTAAAGATGCCATAGTACAACATAAAATTATTTAGATTTGGGGGAGTTAACAACTCTTAATATATATTTTAAACTAACTGACTGACAAAACGTCACATAGGTAGTGTGCGACAGAGATAATGCTCTACGAAGTCGAAATTAGCCGGTTTCTCTTTCTGCAATATTTATCGCCGGGTTCCGTACTTAGTCTTTAGATTTTCAAGTAGAGAAGTGTACGCAATCGCGAGCATGACATGTAGTCGTAACGTTGCGCTTGCATGTCGTAAGCACGTAGTGTAGCCATAACTAGCACGTAGTATATCCGCATGCAGAGTCGGACCCCGCCCCCGACCCCGCCCCCGCATCCATCGCCACGCCCATTGCCGTGGCCGAACCCTCCCGCCCCTCGACCTCGAAACAGACGCCCGTCAAACCCGCACGCCTTACCAGTGAGTATTGTAGTGGTAATGTATTTAGTGTTCGGAGGAGATGCTTTGACAAATGATATGATGATGATGATTCTAGCCTAGAGCTTTTGACAGACCAATGGTACGACCATTGACTTATCGTACGGTGCGGTACCGTATGTTTACCGATGAACCTGTTGTAGAAACATGCCCGCATCGAACGGGCACGGTTGTCGGTAAAGCAGTTCAATGTAACATTGAACGTTCAGATCCTTAGTACAGTTCAGATCCTTAGTACAGGATGGTTAATTTGAATCAATATTATCCAAACCGCATTCAGAAACTAAAACTAACTAAGAAAATAAAAAAATATTTCTTTTCTTACCACAATTTACAACATACAGTTACTTGTTATTGCTAATATACATATCGTTGTTATCTGCTAATTGCGGGAGACTGATGCCTAAGCTAGGCGAAAGCCTGTATTTTAGGTCACCAGTTCACCCGCCCGGTTCACAATACAAGTAAATCGCGAAATGATAACGCGATTGTATTATCATTGTTTTATTTGTCAAAGGATGGCTCTTTTAATGTCTTTATGATTTCAATTTGAATGGAACACAGACAATGTAAACTTATTGCATTGACTTATCATGTAGCAATACCTTATGCATCATTATTTACTGTAAAGTATCAGTATTATTTACAAATAAAATGTTAAATTGGAATCATGATTTATGGAGTATTTAACTGTTAACCCGTCGTACAATTATAGTAAAATGGTTATTTAACATGTAATGTATGTATTGTATTCGACGCATGACCTAACATCTGTGTTTTTGTATTCATCATTGTGTTATTACTTAGTGTCATTCAAATCAATAAGTTTTTAACGTAGCATGCAAACGCTTTTGTTTTTTCGCTGCGACGCAATTTTATTTTTTTTGTTGCTTTGATGTGATTTTTTTTGTTTTTCTCCCCCAATTACTCAAATCCTTTTATTCAAAATTCCTTTGCACGGTCCCTAAATACGTAAATGGCACGTTCCTTGCACCTTTCCCTTGGCGCGATTAGCTCCCGGCACGAGTTCGACGCCGGCAACGCCATCTAGTTCCGGTAAGGTGAAGTCGCGGTCGCGAAGCAAGTCGCCGTTCAGAAGCTTCAGATGGCGCACGGCGAAGAAACTGCTCACCGGATCTCATCATAGTGACGATGAAGGTATTCAGTGTATTTGATTGTCGTAGATGGAAGCTACGTGCTCTATGATCGTAAAGAATATTGGATCAAAGACGATCACGGAGTACATGATTAAACATTTTTATTTACAGACAAGCAGTAAGTCTATCAAGTCAGTATTTGTGGATGGTATTATTATTATAAAAAATACTCTACAGTTTAGAGTCTAACTAACCCATAAACTGCAATACAGAGCTACTAGTGCAATATCCGAATTTGGGCTGCTAATAATTATATTGTTGTCAAGGAAGTTAAATATTGATGCTATGGTAAATAAACCGTTTCATCATGTGTCAAGTTGAAGATTATCTATAGATATATATTATAGATCTCAGCCTAACTATATCCACTGAAAATTATCACGTTTTATTAATTAGTAACTTTTTTTTCTAGTGCACAAAAAGAAAATAAGTCAACGTAATCAGTTTGTAACCAGTTATCTTATTAAATGTAATCGCTCGTTTCCATCTACGACATTCCGCTTGCCATATTTTATGTTACGCGACGACCGCTTTGTGTGCCGCTGTGATTGTTAGCGCATGTTTGATTCCTGTGCCGTGCAAATAAATCGACGTTTCAACCCTTGTTTCATTATATTGTTAGGCTCAGACATGGACGCGTATCAAACCTATCACTCCTAGAATATAGAGTATGCTTAGGAGATTCATTAGATGTTATATTTAAGGCTACTGTTGTTGATATCTTTTGGAACTGAACCTTTTAGTAATTTTCATTTTTTTTTGACAACAGCACTTGTAGTTTTGACAGTTGTGAATATTACGAATAGAAAATAAGTCAGGCATTTTATCCGTCATTGCCAACCAAGCTATCTGATCACCTTATCCTGCTACGTCATAGAACGTTATATTTCATCGTAAGACAGCTAGTTTATTCTATTTGTATTTCGTAACTGTTGAACTGAAGTGTGTTTCTAATTGTTCAAAGTACCAAAAGATACCTGATTTTGCGTTTAATTATGTAGCACTTTACTTGGTGTATATGTGAATTGGCTAAAGCATAATCAACCAAGTTTTAGTTATACCAAGTGGAGTGCTGCATTCCAAAGAATGTTGTATACGATGAGTTTGTTATGTGCAGAGGGCGCTAGTCCCGCGAGCGAAGACGAAGGCGTGGAGGGAACCCTGGTGCGCAAACACGAGTGGGAGTCGGCTGCCAAACGGGCTTCCAATAGGTAAGTACCACATTTATATGATATTTTTTGCCTCGCCGCTCTCCACTACACTGGTGTTGTGGGTTCGATTCCCACGTGGGACAAATCTTTGTGTGATTCGCAAAGATTTGTTCTGAGGCTGGATGTGCTTGGGTGAGTGAATCTGTATATTTGGCCTTGTCATTGGGACCATTGGATATTGTAATTGCTTCTGGCGTTCTCAACTCTATTTACGTCATTTCGTGACGTCACTTTCATCCATTTGTTCCAATCTTAAGTTCATCCATTTGTTCGTAGTTGGTTGGTTAAAGCAACTGCGCGCTGTGCAGAAGGTCGCAGGTTCAAATTCTGCCGGTCCAATAATTGTTCAAATGTTTCTTAATATAAGGTATCTTTGTCTTGATATCTTCTAAGTGTTACTGTTTATTTCCTTAGGTCATGGGACAAGGTGTACGTGGTAGCGAAGGACGGCCGCATGCTGTTCTACAAGGACCAGAAGTCGTTCAAGGCGACGCCGGACGCGCCGTGGCGTGGCGAGGCGCCGCTCGACCTCAACGGCGCCGTCGTCGAGGTCGCTGCTAACTACACCAAGAAGAAGCACGTGTTCCGTCTCAGGTATGAATATTACATCATTTTATATTAACACGTAATAACAAAAGGGTACCTACGCTGATTCTTACAACTACTACCTGAAATTACTGGCACATGAGGCATAACACCATAGTCCTCAGCTGCAGTGACGCATCTATAATCTGCTTTTGTGGACTGTTGATGTCCATGGGCTGTACTCCACTTACCATCAGGTGGACTACACGCTCGTTCGCTGTGGGCGTTGTATATAAAAAAAAAAAAAACTACACTTCTCCTTTTGTAACAAGATCATTTATGATAAAGAAATAAAAAATAAAATAAAATAAAATATTCTTTATTTTAGATTTTACAATTTACAATAAAGCATAGTAATTCTGCATAGTAATATGAAATGAGATTAATTTTACATGTAATTTTTCATTCATTAAAATAGCTTTGACTAAACATAGAAACTAGTTGTCAAACTGTCATAATATTACTATCTTTATTATTGAGCCAAAAAGTCTGTATCGTGCATATACGTATACAACTTTGAATACGGTGGTAACAATTGTATAAGTATTTTTTAAGTTAAACATTTAAAACAATTTTCTATATTTGCTTCAGGTGTGGTGTGCTGAAAAATCCATTCAGCAATTGAAATTGGTCAATTTTGTTTTGTAACAGTGCTCTATTTTTTATTACCTTTGATAGATGTAGTACTACTTGACAAAAAAGAGTAGAAATTACTAGGACCGCCACTGTGCTCTTCATATGAGAGCCCAATTACAAATCAGTACAACCTTATGTAAAAATCTATGAAATGTTTAACCAATCGTAATTAATTGTACGATTGGAGACTATTTTGTCGAATTGTACAATGTAATAAAGATATTATAATGTTCTATTATGTTTTACAGACTGGCGAGCGGCGCCGAGTTCCTGCTGCAGGCGCACGACGAGCAGGAGATGTCGGCGTGGCTGGAGGCGCTGCGCGCGCGCACGGCCGCCCCCGCCCCCCGCTCGCACACGCTCCCCGCGCCCGCCAACACGGAGCCCAAGCGACGCTCCTTCTTCACGCTCAAGAAGAAGTCAGTCGCTCTGCTCTCTAAACTCATGGCTCCCTAACTCACGCACGCGCATGCGCAAGTATTCACCTACACCACCGCCTTCGCACCTTTGTAGAGACGCGATCAGCTACGACACACAGCGTCACTGAAAAAAACCGCAAAAAACATCAAATTTAGTACATTTTCGACACTATTATTTTATATTATATTATTATTTTATTTTATAAAAGTATCGTTGAACGTTGATCTTGTCTCTACAGTTTTACGTAACGTCTGTCCTGGCGTTTTGTTTGTTTTCTCAATCGACAAAGAACGACACATTCTTAACTTCATTATAATGCTGATTCACAATTTCATAAGTACTCATATCATTATGCTTACATAGAATACCAGGATACGACTTCGAATCACTATCAGATAAGTTCTGTTCAATGCTTTTCTCATGAGCTATAAACATGTTATTACTTGTTTACACACACCCATTTATCGCAATCATTGTACATAAATATTTTTGATTGTATGTATTTTATGTGTTGATTTGTACTCGTTTCGCCCAAATATATATATATTCACATCAATACTATAAACACTTCAGTTCTTTGCTCATATTGCACCTACCCTTGCTTTTCTCTGCACCACCCAAGGTTGACTGTTAGAGAATGCCACTAGGCATTAAGTCCGCCTCTGTACTTATAAATGTGCAAAAGTTTTAATAAATAAATAAATAAATAACATAACATTTAATACTAAAAAATACTTTATAACCTCCACATTTTTAACTAACACCTTGTATGTTTAAAATCTATTAACTCCGTTGTTTGATATTGTAATCTCATTAAAAAGATTTTGTCTTCCATCCTCACAAAATTGAATGTACTCAATTTAGGTTTTTTGAGCAAATATTTGACTGAAAGTTGATTGTTGCAGTTAATCACCAGAGCGCAAGTTTCCTCATTCCTTGCGCCCCCTCGCGGCGCGTTCAGTGTCAGTGGCGTACCGTCAGCGCGTACGTCAGTGACACGCCGGGCACGCGCCTTCGACGGGATCGCGCATTTCTCACGACGCTTGCTTACGTAAGCTTTGCTAATGAAGAAATTATGTCGACTCGCGGCACTATCGACTGTCAACAGAGTTGAATGTTATTATTATTAATATTATTTTTTTGTTGCGTACGAGACGTTATTTGAGACTGTTCGGTATCTGAGTGTTCGATCGTTCGCTCTCGTTGACCGTATTTATTGTTCGGTACTCGTATCGACGGAGATATTATAGTAGAGTATATCCGAGTATGCATGATCCCACCCTCGAACGTGTAATTGTTATGATATGAAACGATAATGATTAAATTAAATACATATTATTATAAATTCTAAATGCGTCGCTATTTATACATAGATGATTTTAGTGTTTAAATTCAGATTGAGAATATATATATTTTAATTATTTATATTTAAAATGAGCTAGTGTAATGTAAATTCAGTTGAACTAGAAATGTATGTCGTGCGATTTACTAATGTTTCAAATTGTAATAAAAAGTTTTAATCTATTACCTAATGACTTAATGACCAATGTAATATCCAATATCAATCGACGGAATTTGATGGCATTCGATGTTAAAGTAATAGCGTTAGTGGACGAAGGAGGATTGTAACCGCATTTACATTCAATTGACGATTTCCCAGTGGATTGACATTTTACTAATATTATCGACGGCTTTGCATCGGCGGAGCTATACGATATAACGTAAGCTACGTACATCAATTGTATTAGAATTAATTTGATTATAAAGTGTCTTCTATGGGGCGTGGCCGCGGGCCGCCCCGAGCCGCATTTAATGGTCTATCAGATATTGTTACTCTTCCAAGAGCGTAGAGTTAGGAGATAGGAGATAGGACGTAGGGCAGCGGACGGCGGCCACGCCTCTGTCCAGTTGTAAGTATGCTTGATCGCCTCGTAAGTGCTTCGAAATGACGTATTTCTATTATGAACATTCTTTAACATTATTTACTGCCAATGTTCACAAATTGTTAATTTATATAAGTAATATAACTAAAATTCACGTTTTATAATATTACGTACACACATTTTTAGTTCTATTTGTATCTTATGGGTAGTGGTAATGGACGGGAGGCGGTGACGTCATCGCCTTACTCTCGCATTGTTCACTGCATGTTTAGTAAAACTATGTTTATACTTATTTTATTTTAAAGAACTTTCTTTATTGATGAGAATATAAAATAAATGATGTTTTCAAATAATACTGTTGTTTCTATTTTGCTTCCCATCTCAACCTGAACATTCATGACCATAATAAAATAAAATAAATAAAATAATAACAGAAATCTAATATGAAAGCAAATTTAATTATAAAATAATCTCAAGCCTGCAGTGGAAGCCGAGTTACATTATGAAATAGAGTGACTGCTGGCACAGGCTCGAAGTTTCCTCACTTTCGTCAAGTTTAGTCTTTCTTTAGTTACCACTTGCCCTGGGCAAATGGTACGATTTACTTATTTACGAGACAGTATTCACTTTTCATAGGTAGCTAGCTAAATAACTTAACTTTATGAAAAATTATTTGGTAAGAATCGCCATAAGCTGCAAAGATATAGCTAAATTGTGCGGGAAATGATTTGTTGAAACGTAAAATAGCCAAAAAATAAATGCTTAGAAAAACCGACTACTAAAGGTGTTATAAGATCTACGTCGATCGATGTTAATTTGATTTGACCGGATGGCGGAGTGGGTAGTACCTGCCTGCGACGCCGAGGTCGCATCTTCGATTCCCGCTTAAAACAAATCTTTGTGTTCATGAACATGGAGGATTGTCATAGTCTGCGTGTTTCTGTGTTATAACAAGTATGTATTACCAAAAGAAAAGTATATTTGTATTAGTATCAGTTATTCTATTAACCATAGTACAAGCTCTGCTTAGATTGGGACTAGATGGCGTTGTGTGTATAGTAGTAGTAGTTGTGAGATATTTATTTATTAATAACACACTTAGGCTTAATCTAATCCACGTATCCCTACATATCATCATTCCTATACTAGCACGCTTCAGTTTCTGGGACGTCACTATCAATGAGAATAGGTCAAAAATGCTGTTATCAACATCACATCAAGATAGTGATAACCATTATCAAGATATCGACTGACATTCTTTACCAACATTTGTGGGAGATATATAACACTTTCTCACGTTAGATCTCGTATTCAGCAACTCCATAAAGATGTTATTAAAATTAATATATTTGTTGTCATTGTATGGGTTGAGTGCAAGTTCCTCTTGCGAGGAAGAAGGGAGATGTGTAAGAAGCGCCAGAATTGCAGGAGGCGATAGGACGGAACAAAATTCTAGACCTTATCAGGTAAGCTAATTCTATTTGTACCTAGGTACTGTACATATCTATTATTGTCTATCTCTATAGATTACCAGTATTAGTATTAGAGTAGCACAGATAGTCAGATGGTCGTTAGCTGATTTATTCATCGTTTGCTTAAATTAGATAAAGTCTACCGAAATGCGAATCCATATAATAACTCTGTACTATATAGGCTGCCGACAGCAAAAAATATTAAAAAAAATCTCTATTAAGTTAATTCCCGTTAGATTTTATTTAATCATGCAACGCGTAAGTTTAAAAGTTGATTAAGCCAAAATATATTTTTGTTGTAGGCAATGAGTCTTTTATCTGTGGTTTTTCATTTGCTTTGGATTAAGAGAAAAAAATAAGTAAAGGGTGCAAGAACACTTTTAACTTTTTAACTAACCACATATATAATAATACTAATAATAGCAGCCCTGTATCTAATACATGTCCCACTTCTGGGCTCGGGCCTTTTATGGAAGGGTTAGACCATAGATAGTCCACCACGCTGGCCAAGTGCGGAATGGTAGACTTCACACATCCTCGAGTACTTTTAAGGCACACTCAGCAAGCAGGTTTTCTCACGATGTTTTCCTTCACCATTACCGAACGATAATTTATATGACAAATACACACATATCTTCGAAAAGACGAATCTTAACGATTTATTGACAGAGGTGTGGGCCGTGGATTTGAACCCGCGACCTTTGACTTTGCAGTGTCCTACGGTCTCCCACTCGGCTATCGCCATATTCGAAGCACCTGTTGTGTTCCCAGGTTCTCACGTCGACTTAGGTGACAGCTCATCCGCAAAATATTTCATCCTCGGATGAATTGACACCTTTTTCAAATTGTTAGGCGTCGATTCATCCGCAAGTGGTGTCGCTATCGGATGAGTTGTTACATACAAAATATGGATGTGGTCATTTCAGCCAAATTGACAAACAAAGCCAAAATTAATACAATTTCGCGGCAGAATAATTCGTTATTCTTAGTAAATATAATATCAAACAAACTAAAGCACATACTTAAGAATATAAACAAAAAAAACTAAGTTTTGAATTAATGGTTTTTTATTTAGTTTTAAGGTGAACTTCTTCTTTTTCCAAGTATTTTTGAGTAATTTTTGAACTGAGTAGTTTTATAATTTTTTTTTTACACATTTTATAAAAAATCAAAATTTTGAGGGTACTTACGAAACGATTGAGACAACTTGCTTTGCCGTATATTTGTTTAGTTGGCCAGTGAACAAAGTCTGCGTTAATCCTGTTGTGTGCTACATGCAATAACATAATTTTATAAAGTTTTCTATTACATGCATTGTGATTTAGCTAAGTTTTTATGTTCCAATTTGGGTGATTGAACTACATTAAGGTTAGATATCAGACATTTATAATTTTATTATTACTTTTCAGTTACACAAATACAAATAACACATCATAACTTATTTCTATTTTAGAATTGCAATTATGGACAAGGAAACTTCTCAATTTAAAATGATTAAATCACAACGAGGAGGAAAACTTCTTATGCACGGAAACTATCGTTATTATAAAAAACGCCAAAATAAAAACGGACACATAGTTTGGCATTGTGCGTTACAAAATTGTAAATCTAATTTGGTTACTAACTCTAATTGTGACCTTGCACTAAAAGAGAACACCCACACTTGTCAGTCTAGTAGTTTAAATAATGAATTGTTGGCGAAAATTGACGATTGCCTAGAAAGAGCAAAAACTGAGAGTACTCCTATGCCTACAATTTATAAAGAGGTGGTAGAAAATTTAGAGTCTACAGGGCTAGATTTAGTAATAAAGTTACCAAAATATAATAATATTAAGAAAAGAATGTATAGGTTACGTAATAAAGAACTGCAAACTAAAACTGTCCGGTTTTCAAAATTAAAAGATGTTATCGTTCCTGGCGTATACGAAAATTTTTTGCTTGCTGATTACACGGGAAAAAAGGAAAGAATATTATTATTTGCTACTGAACAATCCAAAGAAATTCTCAGAAAAGCAAAGCACGTATTTTGCGATGGGACATTTAAGGCCGCTGTCCCTCCTTTTAAGCAGTTGTACACGTTACATGTTGACTTGGGCAGCAATAATACCGATACGAATATTATACCAGTAGTATATGCGTTATTACCGAATAAAAAACAATCTAGCTACGAAGTTTTCTTTCAACTTATAAAAAGTCAAATTCCAGAATTTGAGCCCGAGTCAATAACTACTGATTTCGAAATTAGCGCAATGTCAGCATCTGAAGCGGTATTTGAAGAAGTTACAACTAGAGGTTGTATTTTTCATTTTAAAAAAGCCGTTCAGAAAAAAGCGAAATTGATAGGAATAACAAAAAAATCGAACATATCAAGAGCTCACGTGCGGCGTTGTATGGCGTTGGCGTATCTCCCGAAAACAGAGGTCTCAGATGGTTGGCTTTATGTTTTAGGTGAGTGTATGCAAAGAGACAGTAAAACAGTTGAGTTCAACAATTATTTTAAAAATACATGGATAGAAAAGAAATCCTCCCTATCTGATAAATGGTGTTTCTATAACATTCGACACAAAACCAATAATGCTATAGAATGGTGGAATTCGCGACTAAACAGGACGTTAAAGTACAAACCGAATATAGCAGTTTTACTAAGAACTCTTATAAGAGATGCTAAATATTATTCTAACTTGTGGAGAAATCAAGCCTATATTTCAAAGAGATCGGAAGAAAGCATACTTAAGGAAAATATAATCAATAGCAGTTTGAGACAATTTATTGATAACGAAATAAGCCTTGGACATTGTATAGAGAAGTTGTCATACTAGTGATGTAGTTCAAAACGTGTGTTGATTGTTATTTTTAATAACTAAATTAAAAGATAATATGCATTAGTTGTTATCCATAGGTTAACTAACCACATTTAGTCAAAAATCGGTTATGTACGAAGTTGGTTTTCATTTTCATTTACATTAAGCTATTATTTCGATTTATGTTATTATTTCATATACTGTTATTACGTTTTTTAAAATAAATAAAAAACCATTAATTCAAAACTTAGTTTTTTTGTTTGTATTCTTAAGTATGTGCTTTAGTTTGTTTGATATTATAATTTACTAAGAATAACGAATTATTCTGCCGCGAAATTGTATTAATTTTGGCTTTGTTTGTCAATTTGGCTGAAATGACCACATCCATATTTTGTATGTAACAACTCATCCGATAGCGACACCACTTGCGGATGAATCGACGCCTAACAATTTGAAAAAGGTGTCAATTCATCCGAGGATGAAATATTTTGCGGATGAGCTGTCACCTAAGTCCTCACGTCCCCGAGCGACGTTCTCGGCCGTCTGCAAACGCGCATTGATGCCTGCTTTTGATTAGCAATCTCGTTGATTCATTGAAAATAATATAGCACATATCTAATTAAGGTTGCTCTTTACTCCCGAGTGGGTACTACCGGCGAGTTGGGCTTTTGCGGTGGTTCGCTCATTCACCAGGAGTGGGTGCTTACTGCTGCTCATTGCTGCTTCCACAACGGTGAAGAGGTCAACCATGTACAGGTATTTCAACGTAACATTTATGTGATTTATGATTAAACATCTCCCTCAAATATGCAAAACTTATTTTTGGCCTAGATGGGTACGTCGTCTCGGTCATTCATAAGTTGATACATAATATTATCCTACATACTTATCTGGCTATAGGCAATCCTGGGTGCTCACTCGCTGTATGACCGCTACGAGAACGGGCGCCGCGTGGTAAACGTAGCTGAGCTGGTCATCCACCCTGACTGGGACCCTGACACGTTCACCAGTGACATCGCACTCCTGAGGCTCTCAAATACTATACAGCTTACTGGTATTTATACTACTAGTCCTATTTTCATTCTCGAAACGGACCGGCTTCTGGTCTAACGTTAAATATCTTTATGTGAAGCGCCTGTCATCAGACCACCACGTCCTCCACAACCCAATACGAGGCGATACGATCCTCTTTGTTAGACTAGTTACCAGACTTTCTGCCCTGACTGAGTACCGTAATGAATGCCATAGAACTTCTAATGTTGAACGTGCTCGATGAGGCACGGTAGAAAGCTATACTAAAGCCAACGAAACAAGATAAATTTATGTTATTACAAATCACACGAATATAAATTCTATTGCTTTGTTATTTAAGTTGATTTTCGTATAATAAAAACTGTTAAAAATGTCCTAAACAATCTCAACTGCAATAGAAATTAAACTTTATGGCCTGTGAATTGGGTTATAATTGTAAATCATGAAAATTATCTCGTTTCGTTGGCTGAACTATAGTTATGTTAAGATTCGGTATTTCTTACTTTCCTACCAAGTTCCTTTGAAATACTTAGTAATCAACGAGGATTTGCAATTCCAAAATAGAACGTCAATCTGGTCAAATAGTGGCAAGACGAGACAAAACCAAAGACATGGTGGATAGGTATTGCTTTCTATTTTCTCTGGTGACGTCATCCCTTTCGACCTAGGGTTTTTCAAATACCAACCTTTGTTCGACACGTGATTAAAAATACCTACGATATACATAATAATATTGTTGTTTTATTTCATTGATAGCAAGTTGATTCATAGATATTAGGTACATATTTAACATTCTGCATTCCGGTTATATTTTATCTACAAATAATTAATTAATTATGTCACATTATCTGCATTGGCTGTATGCATTAAGTTGCTATTAAAAAATATCTAATCATTACTTAATATACGTATCTTATAATATCATCTTAATGATGACATATTGGATTAATTGAAATCTTCTTAATTCCTATAACGTGTTTATATATTCAACTCGTTATATACATGAAACAAAAACAAAATATCAATTAAAATAATATGAGTGACATTGCATTTCCTGGCGAAAAGTTCACAAATAACACTTTGCTCGACCCGGGAATCAAACCCCTCGCGGTGAGATTTGCCATACGCTTACCTCTAGACCGTCGAATTATATAATTATACAATAGAGATGACGAAAACAGTTACTTGGGGGCAGGATATCTCGCCTGACCCTTTGTAGCAATTTTGCTTTTTCACCAGCAATACCCGCAAGGCCCTGCAAAAGGAGAAGAGGGACCCGGCTGCCCAACCCAACACCAGTATGCCTGGATTGGATACACCACCTGAAACTCTTATTTTTCAGAGACAATAAGTCCAGTTCGTCTGCCGTACCGGAGCATATCGTCGTTCAACTTCGCAGGCGCTGGAGCCATCGTGTCAGGGTGGGGCATTGCGGCTGATGGTGATTATCTTAAGACGTAATTTTGCTGGTCCTGTAGCATAAGTGAAGTTCTTCTTTATAATAATATTGATCGATTAGATAAGTGATCGAAACGACTAAATGTCCATCTCAACCACTAGATGTCGTTACGATGATGGGTGCATGGTAATGAATATGTTTTTCTATGAAGACATTTCACAGTAATTTTTACCATTGTATACCCAAACCAGGAACTGAAAGATTCAGAGGTAGGTCTCTATGTTAGGTGTGCTTAGTTCCCAGTTTCGGTAAACATATTTACGAGATTACGATTGAGACCTTTATAACGACCAGTTTTATCAGACTATTATTATATCATGATGTTGTCTGAAACTTGATACTGGTTTTCATTCCAGGAGTGAACTTTGTAGCACCGACTCTTCGTCAGAAGATGATGACTGTGATCACCGACCCGCTGTGCAACAATTCCTACTTCAGCCAGCTGCCGCCCAACACCGTGTGTGCTTTCTACGGATCTGCGGGGACTTGTAAGGTGAGTACACGCAGCTTTTTAGCAAAATATAGATGGTAAATAAATAGGAAAAAGCGTAATCAGTGCTTCAATTTTTGTCCAAATCAATCATCTGAAGTAAAAGGGCATAACCATGTCCCCGGTCTGTCAGATAATAACACAGGTGCAGCAGCTATAATCTGCTTATTATAATTATCGTCCAACGACATTATAATCCCGGCTAATTATTTTATTATTATAGAAAGTGAGTATTAATGTTTTTGCCTTGATGTCTGAAATAAAATTGACCTGTTTCATAATGTAATTAATTATATATAAGCTGCTTTTATCATTAATTCAGTTATTAGGTAGGTATAGGTAACCTAATAACTGAATTAATGATAAAACCCATTAATTAATAGGATTAACGAGTCGCAAAGTACCTATACTTCGCGAAATTAACAGCTAAACCACGGGCCGGCAAATTATATGTTTTATTGCAGCGTCTATCTCAAGTTCGTAAAATATGTGTGTAAGCCGGGCTCCTCCTGTGCTTTTAGAGACTTATTGTTGCGAACATCCTCGGATACCATAAAAACCCCAACATATTTTCAATTTAATAAATAAGATTATAAAGTTATTTACCACTCTCTAGTATTTTTAGGACATATTCTTGAAGCAGTTTTGCCCTGTTTCATAAAAGTTGGCATTTTAATAATAGTAATGTACCTATTGTCAGTTTGAGTTGGTAAGGTTTTTGGCACCGGAGCCATAGCCACCGGCAAGCTTGCCCAATGTAACCGATGCTGGTGGGACTTTTATGTATATTTCTAAAACATTTTTTATAATGAAATATTTAAATATGTTCTAGATATGTTTAGAGTTTTATAAAGGAAATTATATGTATAGCTGTATTTCTTTATTTGTAGGGGGACAATGGCGGTCCTATGACTATTGTTTACACTCCCAATGAAGATGAGGATGGTGAAGATATCTTGGTAAGTTGAGCTGTTAATAACGGAAAAAAAATCCAAATATTTTGTATGGTTTTTTTTCTGGAGAACATTTAATCATATACCTACCTACAGAATACCTGTAGGCGAATTTAAAAACAAACAAATGAAAAATATAGGTTAGCTCTATGGTAATAGCTTAAATTATTTATTGACCATAGTGCAAGTAATGCTTGTAAAGATAAATTTTTGCAACGTTTCTTATTGGTATCATTTTGGTCTCTGATTTAATACTTCCCGCGTGCGAAACAAAGACCTTATCTTGTCAGGATTATGATGATAAACGATAATTATAATTGTATTAATACGTCGTAAGTCATACATAACGAAAAATGAAAGAGACATTATAATTACTATCGATAAGTTTTGATTCGATTGCTCTGGTAACTTTACCTAAATCGAACATTGTTTATGGTATGGCAGATATAATGGCTAAGCGCTGGATAGTCAGAATACTGTAATAATATACATTATTTAGCTACTGTCTGTAAGCTGTTAAGTGCCTGAATGAAATAAATAAATCATTAATAAATAAAATAACTCATTACCCCTAAAATAGATATTTTATTTTTCAATTATTATTTTTTTGTGCTCCCTTACAACGGACACCTTACGTACGGAACCCTTCGTGTGCGATTCCGACTCGCACTCGGTCGGTTTTTTTTAATATAAATTGTACACAAAGGTAATATAATATGTGATCAGAGCTTTAAGTAGATTATCTACTTGACATTTTGTTTTAATTTTAATAAAAATATCTCAAGAAAATCATTGACGTATAAAGTATTTCTATGAAGAAAATACTTTAATCTGAACAAAGATGTATTAGCATTAAAAAAAAGAACGGCTCTAAAAAAAATGTGATGTGAAAGAATTTTCATGTTGACACTTTTAGAATATAAGAAGGACGAAGACCAGAACTGATATGCTTGTGAAGAGCAAATAAAAATAAAATATATACTAGTGTGATCAGTCGAAAAAAAATCGTGAAAACCTAAAATGTTTTTTTATGCACAAGGAGTCTCAGAATAGAATGAATTAATCACTGGCGGCTTCGTCATGATGCCATTTGCACTCTGTATTATCAATCAATAGAAAAACTAAATTTCAGTTTTTTTTATGCAGATAGGAGTAGCGTCGTTCGTGAGCAGCAGCGGCTGCAATGACGACATACCTTCCGTGTTCACCAGGACGCAGCGGTTCCTCGACTGGATCTCTCAAGTCACTGGAATCGTACTTACATAAACATTATTTTACCAAATATTCTGAAGTGATGAGAATTTACATTAAAAAGTAAGTGTCAAGCTTTGATATGATATATTAATTTTACAAGTAAAAAAATAACAAACAAGTAAATACAGCAAAGCTTTTATTTCCGTATTTATTCTACTACCTATCTAAATATAATAAAATTTGACTCAACCATCGACACGACGAAGAAGAAGAAGCGAGTACTATTCTTTCTTTTTTTTACGTTTTTACTCACTGAGATATACAATGAGCCGTGACCAACGTGAGGACCGCGTGTGTACGACCGGTCATCAGGTTCCCCCATATCTGACGACTCGATCCTCATTACGGCGAGATAGATGGGTGGTCCCGCCGCTTACCACGCATCAGTCGCAGAAGATAGGGAAAGCGGCGCATCGTCATACCAACACTCCTCTTACCCTGCGGCCCCGCAACTCCCCGGCTGCAATGTCGCCCAGCAACATCATGACGGCCCGGCTTGGTTGCAGTGCCTCCCCACGGATTTTCCGTCAAAACCCCGAGGAGCAGACCCCAACTTGGGGTCCACTTAGCTTCGCCGTGGGTGACCATACCACGGCTACTAAGCCCCACCGATAAAATATAACGAATACAGCAAGATTTTTATAGTCCAGAAAAGTCCATTCTTGACTTTATGACGATTTGAAGTTTGTGTTGAGTTTGGTTACTGTTGCCTTCTACATTTAGGTAAAAAAAATCTAAATTGCCTTATTGCAAAGACAATGTAAAATGGTCGCATAACTCACCGCATAAGTATCCACACCTTTTAACTACCGGTATTTATGGTGGTGTTCGTTTTCTTTATTTTTATATACAACAAGCTGACCCGACAGACGTTTCCTGGTTTAACTATACATTGTATACATTCTCTGTGACGATATTTGCAGCACGCATTGTGTAAATGTTATGTCAAACCCCATAAAGGTACATTCAAAAATTTCATATTGTAAAAATTTAGGGTTGTATGTATTTTTCAATGCCACATTATAGAAAATAAAAACAAACAAATTTGTCCAAAAATTTTAAAAAAATGTTATCCCTTATCACTTATCACTTAGGGGTATGAAAAATTTCTCAGACCGACTGAATATGCATATAAAATTTGGTAAAAATCAGTAAAGCCGTTTTGGAGGAGTAAGGTAACTAACATTGTGACACGAGAATTTTATATAATATATGAGATAATGGCTGTCTCTTGAAATTAAAGGTAGAAAAATGCAAAGCTGGACTGAGTGAGATTAAACACGATTCGCGCCATCGGCATAGTACCCGGCAAACACCTGTAACATTTCCTAAGTTCTGATTAAATGTTGAACTGTTTTCCGATTTAAGACGCCATCTTTACATATTTCGTATCCAAAAATTGTTACATCAAAGTACACACATCTCCCAAAAAAAGAAAATTAGTTTTTGGGTATGTACCCAGTATCAACGGTTAAATCGGATCAAACGGTCAAACTTGGTTATTACCCACCTATCCGTCTCTAGCTACTGTTGCCTTTTATTAATATGTAAAAATTATTATTTTGTGTAGGAATGTATTGAAGAAATTCTTGTTTATTGGTAATATTTTTTTTTAATATGCTTAAGACTTAGCCAGAATTTCATTTATATTTTGATCAAATTCTAAAGGAGTAAAAATATAGTGGTTTTCAACCCACCATTTCACGCGCATACACCGGTGCATACCGGCTAAATGAATTGTAAACAAGTGCGTGTCGGGCCACGCGCAGTAGGCTTCCGTAGCTAGTCGTAACAACATATTTCGACTTAAAAGGGATTTACTATCTGTATTAAACAAGTAACATCTTCATACAAGTCATTACTTTCAAAGGTTTTTGTAATTTGCACGAATTATTCTAAGTAACTGCATTTTACACTTTGGACCCCAATTACTCTAGAACTAATTAGGTTAAAGTAACCAGATAAATAGCGTCCTTCAGATAGGAAATGTTTGTAGTACACGAAACCAGCTAGCACGTATGACGAGATGTATGAATGTTAAGGAAGCGAAAGAAGTATGTAAGGAGCGAAGCACATGGCGTTCCATCGTCTCTGCCTACCCCCGTGGGATAAAGGCGTGATTTTTTATATGTATTATGTATGTTTATTTATGTTTCAAGAATTTTGAACGAAATATTCTGAGTAACTGCATCTGACATTTCGGACCCCTATTCCTCTTGAACTAATGAAGTGAACTTATCCGCTATAGTTTTTCTTTAAAGTTCATTACATGTACTACCGACACAATTTTTTTCAGATTTTAGGATCCAGTAGTTTAGCTTTTAGAGGGGGGGGGGGGACGCCCTACTCGAACAAAAATATGCTCTTTAAAGTTAATTATCTCGCAAACGGATCCTTAAATCAAAAAACTGTCTTAGCAACCCCTAAACGTTTTTATCTACACCCATGCTATAAATCCTCTCTAAATGTTCTTGAAACAGTTAGCTAATTGCCAACATTAAAACAGCCAGTGTCATAATAACCATTATAACCATAGAAATATATACTATAGAAATGGCTTGTCCGAACAAATTGCCCTTCAAATTTGACATTATGAATAGCAGGATCAGTAACGCCATCTGCATTGAACTACCATGTGACAATTCTTAACAAATACTTTTTTAAATTACCAAAAATATTCTCTTGAACGCCCGCGGCATAGTTCAACTAAGCGCAGTTGCGCAGTTCCAAAGTCATGTCACGCGGATATTCACGATTAAGGAATATGGCGTCGGAACGAAAAATTTTAGCAAATAAAATTGATAAAATAATGTAAAGAGGTGGATATAATAAGATATTTGTGACTTACCGGTGATATGTAATACCATAATCTTTTTTGTTATGTTTAATTTGGTAGTTCGTACAACTTTTCAGTGCACAATTAGGCATTTTGTCGTGTTTGACCGCTCACGGAGGCAGCCAACCACAGACAATTTCACTACGCGCTTTTTGTAGTCTGATTGACTCCAAAAAGGTTCAGTTCATTTATCGCGCGTTAGCCGTGTCCTTACTTTATACGTCAATGATTATAACACCCAAACGGGTGTTATAATGTTGTACTGAAATTCATTATGCAACTCCTTTTTTACTCATCAAACAGCCACATTCTCATGGCATCTTTATGAATTTCAAAAAAAGAACATGTCATGCACGCGCGTTTCACTACCACAGCGCCGTAATTTAATTAAAAACTTATTCGAATTTTTGAATTGACGTCGTATCCCGCCATTTTTGTTCAATAATAGTATTGAAAAAATACTTTTTAATAATTGTACGATCCAAAATGTAAATAATTATTACAATAAATAATTATATTATTACCTATACATAGTTTTTTTGTATTAGATACTCACTAATTAAACTTTCCATGAATTTACATAGAGTTCTTACAACACTGTACCCTAATACCCTATGGTTTCAGAACATTTATAGAGGATTCATATCATGGGTGTAGATAAAGTCTTGTATGCAACTGTTATAATTAGGTATTAAAACACTCATGTGATACTATTATCACACTCGGCTTCGCCTCGTGTGATAAACCCACACTCGTGTTTTAATACCCCTCATTTTAGAACAGTTGCATTAATAACTATTAAAAGTCCTATCTAACAATACCCCACACTATGGGGTAGGCAACAAAAAAAAAAAACATCCCTAGTTAAAATATTTTTTTTTCAGGTAGCTCCCCTACATGTATGTAGGGGAGCTACCTGAAAAAAAATATTTTTCCAAATTTTACTCTACGACTTTCTTTGTTTAGTTAATATACATGTTTATGCAAAATTTCAGTTTTCTAGCACCAACGGTTTCGTCGCTATGCCGTGGACAGACAGACGGACATGGCGAAACTATAAGGGTTCCTTGTAGGTACTACGGAACCCTAAAAACGAAAGTATTAGCTTGTTTAGAAACTTGTAGCCACCACCCAATTCGGTGTGAAAGACCGATAAACAGGATGTAGTTTCCTAGTATTATAGGTATTTGACCACAAACGCATATTATAAAAACACAGGCCGTATATCAAATTTTATGTTGTTACAAAATTTTAATCATCACCTGCAATTATATCATTCGATTGAAAACAATAACAATCAAAACACGTCTTGCTATTAAAAATATCTGAAATCAAATCTTAATTGACTTCATGATTATACACCTTGCGCAATAAGTAGTGATTGGGATTAGATAATTACTTGATTATGTTTGGATACATTCGTTACAGGATACGTGTTAAATCAACTCTTTTTGTGCTAGCCTTCTAGACGAACCTTACTTGGTTTTAGCGCCGTCTATGTGATGTGATAAGTCCTAACCTTCACAGAATATCGAATTACATACATATCCTGTAAGATATACAATACTTGGATGTAACACGTATCCTGTAATTGTACGAGCGGCATTGTTATCGACGGCAACCGTCGATGGCCATCAAAGCCTCGGCAGCAGTGAACGACAGCCGTCGACGGCCATCAAAGCCTCGGTAACAGTGAACGACAGCCGTCAAAGCATCGTCGGCAGCTTTCGACGCGTCAGTAACTGCCGTCTAGGCATGTTGCATGTTGTACACATGTAACTTTTCCGGCTCCCACGTTGGGCGCCAGTATGTAATGTAGGGTTCCGCGTCCGGAGAAAGTAAGTGAAACTGCGTGTAAGATGGAATACGCAAGATATAGTTTTACCTGGATTGGACTTCAGCGCATTAATGTTTCCAGACCTGCCATTAGGTTTGTTTCTACCTTCTCAAAAGATGTAAATTGAGATGTCAGTGCTGAGTCGTCAGCGTAAATATATTTTTGTGTGTTAGTGCTGTACGGTAGATCATTTGTATATATATTATACAGGATTGACGCCAAGACAATGCATTCCTACTTCCTGCTACCTCTTATTATTATTGAGTCTTAAAATATTGTTTGTATTGTATTTTGCTTTCCTTTTTTTTATCCAATGTATTTTAATTGTGTATAATATTCATTTCATTCTGTTGTTGGTTAGTTAGTATAATATCCAGCAGTTGTTGCTACCGAGCGCGTGACAAATATTCAGCGATCGTTCCCTAGATAGCGTTACGGGAAAAATAGCCACTATACTTTGTCCACTCCTTTATTTTCTTTTTGACAGATCACGCCTATGAATTACCGTTTCTTTTTGTCAGATTAATGTACTACAATAATAATGTACTTTATTGACAAGCGGCACTTTTTAGGGCAGTTCACTGTTTGTAACAAACAACCACAGACTATAAATCAAATCGTGAAATGAAATAAATCGATCATTATGAAAAAGAATAATTTGGCTTTTTTTTGTGTATTGTCTGGATTTATATAAAAAAAAAGAATATAATAATAGTATCATGATTCCATGAATCATTATATGCAAGAAATTAAGTCGTAATCTTAGAATTAAAAATGAAAATGTAAACAAAGGTAACTAGGAAACCGTCATAGACTAAGTATGTGACATTATTATTATATTATTATTTTGTATATTTATATCTTCTAATAAAAACTACTAATAAACGAATAATTAATAATGAACCATACCATTTCGATGTAATTAATCGATTGAAAGTTCTTCTTAGACAACATCGATTAATGATTTTAAATCGAATCAGTAACGTGTGAAGGCATCCCTAAATGTAATATGTCAAAAAGAAAATAAAGAAATGGACAGAGTTATAGATAGACCAACGAGGTAGTCATAATGCCGGGGGCTCCTTTCATGCACACTTTTGTCAATATAATTATTTTATTTTATTTTAAAAAGGCGCGTTATTTCAAAGGGACATAGCTGAAAACCAGTGTCAAGGACTTTTTAAGTCACTAACAATATGCTGTCTTATTTGTCATTATGGCTAGAATAATTATTCGTATCATTATCACTATTTATATTCCTTTTCATTATTTTATTGTAAGTTTTTGTATTATGTAATGTTATTTCATTAGTCGTAATGCAAATAAATATTTTTTTTTTCTTTCTTTCTTTAAGTTGAAAGTTAATAAACCAAGGGTGTATCAATCTGCACCATGTATTGTATGTTGTTCAAAAATATTTGTAAGTCAAAATGAATACGCCATCATTCCAACAACAGTACATTTAGGGCCTTATCATACTAGCGGATTACGAGCGGATTCAAAGCGGAGCGGGCGCGCAACGGATTCGTTGCGGGCGCGCAACGAACACGCCGCGCATTCGCAGCGAATTCGTTGCGGACGCGCGGCGTGGACGCCATTTTGTACTGTCTCGTACAAACGCCAGCCAACCAACTTAATAAAATATTTTTTTCAAATGTCAAATCATTTTGCATCATAACGGATTCTTGTGGGATTTTATCTTGCTTAAATATTTTATGTTTGTTTTATGGTAGGTAGGAACGAAATTATTTAGGATTATGTTTTAATCGTTTGCAAAACAACACAAATTAGTCGCTCTCTTCCATTCGATTAATTGATAATGGATATTCCCAAATTCGTCGATGCTTTCGTTTTCGTCGCCGGCGTTTCCGAAGTAACAAAGCCAACAGCAGTGTTTCCTCGTCGGAATCAATTTTGTTACTGAGTGTATTGTACGTCGTAAATTCGCTACAAACACGCGACGAAAACGTAGCGTATTCGCCACGCGTCCGCGACGTCTCCGCTGCGCAGCCGCTGCGTGTTCGCGACGCATTCGCTGCGCGCCCGCTCCGCTTTGAATCCGCTCGCAATCCGCTAGTATGATAAGGCACTTACTGATATCTTATTGCAAAATCCTTAGTTTGCAAAAGTAATTTCGTGAATATTCCGTCTTTCTCGCTGGTCAACTGCCTCGTTGGTCTAGCCCTAGTGGTATAATTTGTGTATTGCTCACTGCGAGGTCTCGGGTTCAATGCCCGGGTCGGGCAAGAGTGTAATTTGGGATTGTGCAGGTGGGTGGCGATAGGCTTCCCCCATATCCCATGTGACCTAAACATAACTGGTAAAATGTGGGTGTTGTACACATCTGCGCCACACTCTTTTGGGTAATAGTCTATATTACCTCGCTCGCAAACTCGAAACCATACTCGATTTGTTATGTCAAAGTTCCATTTTGACAAATCGAATTGGGTTCGAGTTTGCGAGCGAAAATTCACGATCACAGACTTTTGCGCGAATTGAATGATTCGAGTTAGTTCGATTTCAATAAAATTGTGCGCTAGTGTTACTTGACAAATGTCAAAATTTCGTTCCGATTGCTAATAACCCAATAGTAGTCCAGAGTAAGACCCAGGTATGATCATGCACTGTCTGAGTATTCCAGCGGCGCCTGAATGCTATCGGAACTGTGTACTGCCTTCAACGGCTTCACGCTGGTGCGGACTTCGGCGAAGTAGTGATATTGAGTTTTGTCTACATCGTTTAGATAAGAGACATATAGATACTGCATGAGTTGAGGTGTCAGCATACAATTTTAGAGTGCTCTAATTAATTAATATTTTAATATAATTTTAATTACATTTGAGTTAATGTTTAGGATTAAAAAGTAATATTTACCTCTAGTGCACTTAAATCACTTAAAAGTTCTCCTTTAAATTTTCTAATTGCACACTACCACTATTTACACAATACATTATGGATCTCTATACAAAGTTAAACCAATGTATGGAAGAACTTGCTACAACATTTTCTTCAAGAATGACACAGCACGAAGAAGACTTGAAGAATGCTGTTGGGAAGGCGGCCGCTCACACCACCATCGCAAGTCTCTCTCGGGATTTTGTTGAGTTTAAGGCCTTCATCTGGAAAACTATGAGTGTCCTAAAAACTCAAATGGAGCTATTGGTGACAGGCTTAGACCGGCATGAGATGGCAGCTCGAGTGAAGGTCCTTCTGCTTCATGGTGTTCCAGAGGGAAGCAGCAGTGATCCAGTGTCCAGTGTTGTTAGCATCTTCACATCAAAACTGGAAATAGCCCATATTGCTGCAAAGGAGATAGCTGTGTGTCATCGCCTGGGTAGCAATCCTAGCAAACCTCGTCCATTACTTGTACGGTTTGTGAGCCGAGTTTTGAGGAATGAGGTATGGCGTAACAAATCCAGACTGAAGGGAACGGGGGTGACCACAGATATAGATCTACATAGATAACGCAGATGCATGTACTTCGCGTGTCTCAACCCCGACCAAGCGTCGAGGTTGGTCGCCTCTAACTTCAGTCCATGCGCGTCTTTTGTCAGAGAAAATCATAGCGGACGGCTCCAGTTGAACGTACTGGGCGGATTGGCATCGGCGGCATCGGTGTCTTTGAATCGGTTTGGATTTCCCGTCACTAAATTTCGGCTGTGACGTCACAAAAGGTATTAAAAAGTCGGCACGCTTGGTTTCAATACAAATCGTGATACTTGCGTTATCTATGTAGATCTATATCTGTGGGGGTGACCATCTCCGAGCATCTCACGAAGCCAAGACACGAGGTATTTATGCAGGCTCGCAAATATTACGGAGTAAGGCAGTGTTGGACTTCCGACGGCAGAATTATTGTTCAGTTGCCGGACAAATCACGTCGAAAAATTGAAACCGCCACAGAACTCCGTCAGCTCTTTGAAAAGTTTCCGGTGACTGAGTCGGCTCGTGATAACGTTGTTGCGTCGAAAACTACAACTTCGGGTGCAGATAAGAAAACTCGAAAGCCAGTGAAATAACAACTTTTTCTTGTTCATGATATCCATTTCTTATTATTTTCTATTTCTTAGTATTGTTGTGTTGTTGATATTTTATAATTGGAGGTTACAAAAATTTTAGTTTGACGTTATCTTAATGTCAACCCAAACATCATATTATTGTGACTGTGGTTCGTTCGGATACACAACAAAATGTAAGCGTGGATACAAGCTTTTTTATCCTGTAGTGTGCCTAACCAGCGAGTGCATAGAGGTAACGTAATTTATATTTAAATAATAAAACAATTATTTTGTAGGTATAATATTAATATAACTTTATTATTATATATTTATTATTATTATTATTTATATTATTATGTTATGTAATATTGATAACAGTTTTGCTTCTTGCTCTTCCTCTTCGACTGGTACATCTGACGAAAGTTTCGCTAGTGCACTTAGTGATGATGACTCTGTGCACCTACACGATCGATTGTTCTCTGTCTTCTCTAACTCTTCTAATTTTTTTAACGCCGTTCACATTAACGCTCAAAGCGTTCACGCTCACTATTCTGATCTCATCTCTTCCTTTGATGCTGACCTCACACATGCTATCTTAATCTCTGAAACTTTTCTCAAACCTCCACTTCCTTCCACTCAGTACTCCCTTCCTGGCTACAAGCTAGTGCGTAATGACAGAACAGGCAAGGGAGGGGGAGGGGTTGCTTTGTATCTCCGTGGTGATATTGTTTACAAAGTGGTTGATCAGTCTCCGAGTGAGTACACTAAATTTGCAGAACATCTCTTCTTAGAAATATTTTTTAAACATACAAAACTTCTCCTAGGCGTATACTATAGCCCTTCGTGTCAAATTAATTATTTTTCATCCCTGGAATCCAAATTAGAACAATTTTCTTCAATTTATGACCATACAATTATCCTCGGAGACTTCAACACTTGTCTGCTTAAGAACGATTCACGCAGCCAAAGACTCCACTCACTTGTCTCATCTGTCAATATGCAAATTCTTCCCTTAGATCCAACTCACCGGGCTCCTCATAGTATACCTTCCCTCTTAGATCTCATTATTGTTTCTAACTTAGATAAAGTAGCCTGTCATGGTCAGCTTCCTGCTTCGTTTTCGTACCACGACCTTATTTATCTTTCATATAAGGTTCGTCCTCCTAAGCGCAAGAGTAAATTTCTATTTCTCAGAAGTTTTAAAAACATCGATCTGGAACGTTTGAGGGCGGATGTTAATCAAATAGATTGGTCGGGTATCTACGCTTGTGACAAAATAGATACTAAAGTATCCATGTTTACGACATTGATATTGAATATTTTTGATAAACATGCTCCTATAAAAAGAATCAAGGTTAAACATCTTCCTGCACCTTGGCTATCCGTCTCTATTAAAATGTGCATGGCTAAGCGGGACAAAGCCAAGCGTAGGCATAGGAAACAGCCCACAGAGGAAAACTGGGAAACTTACAAAAAACTTCGAAATCGCTGCAGTCGTATGTGCAGGGATGCAAAAAAGCGCCACATTCACAACTCAATCCTTAATCTTAACACAGCACAAGTATGGCAATTTCTCAAAACACTTGGAATAGGTAAGTCCCCACAGGACAGCGTGACTGGTGAGGATTTAAATGCACTTAATGCCCACTTTGCAAAGCCACCAATCACTATAGATGCAAATTTAAAATCTACGACTCTAACAGATCTCTCTACCCTTTCATTGCCACTAAATACTTCTTTCTCTTTTCACCCTATTGTAGAGGCAGATATTAAGAAGCTCATCCAATCCATATCCACAAAGGCGGTAGGTGACGATGGCCTTCATCTCCAAATGTTCCTTCCCATCCTAAATGAAATTACTCCAATAATCACACATATAGTAAACTACTCCTTATTCACCAGCTCCTTTCCATCAGCCTGGAAAAAGGCGCACGTCCTGCCGCTTCAGAAAGTCCCCAATCCATCTTCATTATCCCAATACCGACCTATATCCATACTTCCAATCCTATCCAAGGTCCTGGAGAGTGTTGTCCAGAAACAACTGTCCAACTACCTCTCCTGTAATAGCCTGCTGAGTCCATTCCAATCTGGATTCCGCCCTGGCCATAGTACTGTAACCGCATTGGTCAAAGTTACAGATGACATACGGCTAGGAATGGAAAATAAACAGCTTACAGTAATGGTACTATTGGACTTCAGCAGTGCATTTAATTCGGTTGATTTTGAAATCCTCCTAGGTATCCTATCCTCGCTTAATGTTTCTGCCTCTGCAATTGATTGGTTTTATTCATATCTTCATGGTCGCTCGCAGTCAGTTCGCTCCGGTGAAACTTTCTCTGGGTGGTGTGATATGACTGCGGGCGTTCCACAAGGTGGTGTATTGTCTCCTCTTTTATTCTCCGTTTTTATAAACGCCATCACGAAAATCATATCTTCTAAATATCATCTCTACGCAGACGACTTGCAGTTATATCGGCACTTCAAAGTGGATGAGGCTGCTGAAGCTATCGACGCCATCAATAGTGATCTTGAGAATATCAACATCTGGGCAAAGTCTTTTGGGCTTCTAGTCAATCCTGCCAAATCTCAAGCTCTCATTATTGGTGGTAGGTACATGACCAACGTAATGGAAGCCCAGTCTTATCCTCCTGTCGTGTATGACTCTGTTCCTATCGCCTATACAAAAAAAGCCAAGAACCTGGGTATTATTATGGACTCCAACCTGTCTTGGGATGCTCATATTACTGAGCTAAGCAGAAAGATGTTTTATACATTTCAGTCCCTCAAACGTCTCCAGAAATTCCTGCCATTTCAAACCAGAGTGACTCTCGCGCAGTCCCTTCTTCTCTCAATCTTAGACTATGCAGATGTCTCTTTCCTGGATGCAAAGGAGGAACACCTAAATAAACTCGAACGACTGCAGAATTTGGGCATCCGCTTTGTCTTTGGTCTTCGGAAATATGACCACGTCTCGGAGTTCCGAGAAAGGCTAAAGTGGTTGCCCATTAGGCGTCGTCGAGATTTACATATCCTCTCTCTTTTGTTTTCTGTCCTTCATAATCCCTGTTCTCTTTCGTACCTTCGTGATCGCTTTGAGTTTCTTGCGGCTAGGGACAAACCTTGTCGCTCTTCATCTGCCCTTCTCCTCAGAACACCTCTTCATACCTCAAGCTGTTACGATGGCTCTTTTTCTATTCGTGCTGTTCGGCTGTGGAATTCTATTCCACACTCTATACGCGATAGTTCTTCGGTAGATGTCTTCAGGAAAAGAGTTAAAGAGCATTTTCTCTCTTAATAAAAATTGTTGAAGTATGTATATATTATAATATGTAAGTATTGTATGTATGCATGTATTTTATATGTAGGTGTATTGATGTATATAAATAATATATTATGTAGTATATTATATTGCAAGTAGTATATACCTATTTAAATTATTATAGTATGTAAGCATTCTTATAGCATTATTTTAATATTATTACTTTGTAGTTGTACACTCAACTTTACTCTTGCCTAGTCTTCTATTTCTTCTTTTCCTCTACGGCTCAAAGGTTTGCTGGTAGAAAATTCAATATTGAATTAAGCTCGCCTTTGTACCTAATATTTTAACTGTTTCTTTTCTATTATGTTATTGTAAATTCTGTGTGTGTACAATAAAGTATTTGAAGTATTTGAAGATTATTCATTATTTTAACGATGATTTCATGTTTGCTTTAGTTTCTACTTTTTACTTGATTTACAATTGAGCCATGTTTAATAACAAGCAAGTCATATCTCCAATTTCTTTGATAATACCTAACTATTTATCATTTGATCATAATAAGTGCGGCATAATAATATCTAAAAGTAATTTTACTGAGTAATGTATATCTTTTATATAAGATTTTAATTTTATCAGTTGTCGTGGATTATGGGTGAGACCTGCGATTCTGGTATTGTGATATTTTAGTCAGCGGGATCGGGAGGCGGAGAGTTAGGAGGACATAAATTATTGTACAAAAAAGGTAAATTATCATGATATTCAATTTATAACATTAAAATATTATGACTAGTCACTTCGTGATATAAGTCATTAGTCGACGACTACCGGGAACAGACTTTTATTATCACACAATATTTATCAGAGCTAGTAAAAGACGTTCAATGAACAAAACAACTAAAATCCTTGAACCTTGCCATTAAAATGTGTATCTCTTCTCTCCTCTCAATATTATAGTTGCTCTCATATTTATTATAGTTAATTTACAAATGCTGATTGATGAAGGCCATAAAACTGGTGATACGAGCGAAAGCTGAAGGGAAGCCGAGCTGACATCCAAGGCCTGCAACGAACGAGCTGACGCCAATCTGAAAAATTGTGTATTTATAAATATTGAGACCCTTACTCCTAGATTTAAACATTGAGATAGCTTGAGTACTCCAGGTACTCGATTATAAAGACTTCATATATTTCTTTCAAATGTCAGCTGTTTATCAAAGAACATTCGTATCCCAGTGCGATGAATATGAAAAGCCCAACAAAATAAACTACATCAGCAAAGTCAGCGCATAAGGCATGACGAGACATAACGGTAGAACGGTAGGTATCACAATGTTGTTTCTTACCAAAACTGGTCTTCCACTTAGTTGGAGTACCAGAGGACCGCCGGAGTCTCCCCCACAAATGCCAACTCCCCCAGCACCGCTCGTGCAGATCGTGCTTTGTATCACGTAGTTACTTCCAAAGATGGCCTGGCATTGTGCTATAGAGATCACTTGAATGCTGACCTGGCTTACTACGGTCGACGCTCCCGCTTGTTCTGGAAATTAGATTTTGGTTATGGTTATTTACATTAAAATACATAGGTATGCGATCTTCTTTTAGACACTCTTAAACTTATCATAAACTAAATGTAATAAACCAGATCTAATGTTTATTTTTCAAAAAGAATGAAACGTTATCTTAAATATTTAATTGGGTTTTTACAACACTAGCTTTATGTCCGCCGCGTCGCTCGCGTGATACGTCAATAGAAACAAACAAACGAAAAAAAATAATAATGGAATTGCATATTCGTTGTTTTTTTTATTGCATAGAACGTAAATAATTGTTTTCCTTAATTTCCAAACAAATCATTTACTGTTTTATGTTTGAGACCTTTTTTTTCAATTGTAATTTTTTTACTCTGGGTATACAGATTTCTGTGTAACTAATAAAAAAACGTATATGAATTAAACATAATTATTAATATACTTACGGTCGCTAGTCCTGCCGAAGCCAGCAGCGGTTGCCCACTGCCCAGTGAAGTCCAGCATTTCCCCAGCACTCGGCAGGTCAATTGGCCTAATAATGTCTGGGAACGTTTAACCAAAATGTTTTATCACTCAACGAGCTTCAAGTAAAAATATGTTATGAATTCCGACTGGTAGACGACCAAAAAGTGAAAAGTTGTCACTATTGTCATCTTTAGGAGGGAATGCTAAGTACCTTTTAATTTCTGTCTTGTCTGAAAAATTTAATGTCTTGTGGTGTTGGAAACTTTACATGTTACGAAAAAAAGGCGCCAGCCAAAAAGTGGCGTGATGGTCTACCTAACGTGACCAAACATCCCATTTTCAACGGGTCCCGTTTTTCCGGTAACTGTGCCGGTGTCCAGAGAGTTCCCTTTCGACCAGTTTAGATTTGCCCCGTTTTAGGATGTTCGCAATAAATATCTAATTACAGAAAAATATACATATAGGATCTTAAATTAAAATACTTAGTCTAATAACTTAATCTAAACTAAAAATAATTTATTAACGAAAACAAAACACAAAAAAAAACTAAATAAACTAACTTAAAATAAACTACTTAAAAACTAGCGATAAAAGACTACCTAACCTAATCTAACAAATTGCAGCCAGTGGGCAACGTTACCAAAATGCTGGCAGCATTGCCACGTTGGATGGCAATGCTAATTCGCTGTCCAAAATAAAAACCAGCATTTCGGCAACGTGTCGTATCAACCAGTCGCGTTGATATTTCTTTAAATAAAGAATGGGCCCCTGGTCCCCACGGCCCAAGCGTCTCAACCCCAAAAGGCACAAACATATAACCACTATCGAGGAGACTATATTTGCGCCTCTTGAGGTTTTCGGCTGATTCTGCCGTCGCACCAGGCCTATTCTGGGTCCCCGAGAGATGTGACGGCGCCAAAGTGTCAACGCAAGTAGCATCCCACACTAAGGGCCGCCCCAACTTCCAGGGAACAAGAGTCATTCCATCGGGTCTCTTACCATCGTCACGGCTCAGACCATTCGGTTCAAGAATGGCCGCGCAATTAACGGTAGTAAGAGCCCGACGGACGATATCATTTAGGCTGCGGAATGGCGGGCGAATCTACCCGCACTCTTCACGCAGCTTAAGCCGTGGTGACCAAGCTGGCTAACGACGGCGCCACACTGGCAGCAGTGCGGAGCCATCGTCATGGCATGGCGTCATCAAAATCATGAGTAGGTAATATCTAATTGTACCAAGGTTTTTAAATGCATAAAGATTTTGGCACCTTTAATCTTTAGGCGCCAAACATACTTTAGTGCCATTTCATATGTTTTAAAAAAAATACGTAAAAATGTCGGCACACTTCTATCTACGTAGTTTTTACTGAATATTCAAAAATAATAATCTAGGTACATGCTTTTTCGAATTGACCTACACCTTGTCCATATTATTGACGACATTACAAAAAAAATGGTTACGTTCTTCATAGACCACCACGCCAGACCACGTTAACCAAGTGCGGGTTGGTTGACACACAGCGCAATGAATCGGGGCATGTATAGCCAGGTATGGTTTCCCGTTAATGTTTTTCTGCCTTTTGGTTTTACATCAGATCAAGTCTGGCAAACGTACTTAAGTTACAAAAAAAAGCAGGTAGAAAGTATTAAGGAACTCACTTGTGGTCGAAACACTAACCGGCAAGTAAATCATAGCTATATCGTTGTTCCAATTAGCATACAAGTATTGCGGATGCATGATGACTTGTTGGGTAGAGATGCGAGTGCCGCCCGTGAGCAGGAAATTGCTGCCAAGAATGACGGTGAATAGCGACGCTTGGTTTGTGCCGTCGTACCAGCAGTGGGCTGCTGTTACCAGACGGCTGGTCGATATAAGAGAGGAACCGCATACTGACTGGCCTGCGATATTCCAGAAGCTGATCAAGATACCGCTCTGAGGACCAAACATAATATATTATTGTATATTATTTACATTATCTCACTTTTTAGATGGTGATCGTATTCGTTCAGAAAGTTAAAAAGCAACTCACAAACCATAACTACAAATTGTACTCTCTTATCATAAACGAGTACATTTTGTTGTTATTGTCTTTATAAATTGTAAAGTTGAAAGTACTTACGAAATATGGATGAGCACCAATTGCAGCAACAGTACCACCCACTATCCTTTCACCCCTAGTTTCTGCAGGTAAGCTTTCTTCATAGGCTTTGATTTTCTCGAAAAGAGGAATACCAATTTCTGCATGATATCCCTTTTGAACTTCCACGTACGCGGAGGCCGAAGCCACTAACACTAGTCCGAACACCAAGGCAACCTTCATTTTGTTACATAAAATGGAATAATATTTTGTGATTATCGCTTATTTATATAGGAATGTTCTCTTTAACTTTATCTTATAAATCATAATGAAAACTTTATAAATCTGATTTAATACTTAATAATTAGTTGATAAGATATTAGCGATAAGGTTATAGATTAAAATCATTTTTTTACAGCAACAAATTAATTTAATCAACAATTTTTCGGGTTCCGCACCTCAATTGGGAAATAACGGCACCCTTTAAATGTTGCCTTTCTTTTTGACTGCCAAGCCTCTTTTAATCTAAAACGCGTCTGTCTACAAAGTTGAACTTATAATATAAGCATAAAATTATTACACCTAGAAACCGATACCTCGTAGGTACGGTATTATAGGTTTTACTTTGGTATTTTGTTGAGGAAGGTAATTGGAATATAAATAATAATATAGGTTTTTCTTTGGTATTTTGTTGAGGTAAGGTAATTGGAATATAAATAATAGATGATACGTGTTCACGCAAACTGTTTGTATTCACGACTGATTTGAGTGGCGGGCGCAGCCGCGTCGCTAGTTGTTTACATTTTAAACTATGTTTATGTTAACATAATAAATTAATAATATACACTGTACCTACACCATTCCCCCCTTTTTTAAAACAAAAAAAGTAACAAATATTTAATAAGTAATTAAAGGGTTAAGCTAACATATTTTCTTAAAACACTTTATTTGTAGATAAATGCGGTTGCCGCCTGATTAATCTCAAGCGCTTTGTGAGAGCTAAACAAACTGCTACTCAACGAAAGCGTTGTTTACAAAAAAATACTATGTTTATGTTAACATAATAAATTAATAATATACACTGTTCACGTCGGGGTCACCAATATAGGTTTTACTTTGGTATTTTGTTGAGGAAGGTAATTGGAATATAAATAATAGATGATACGTGTTCACGCAAACTGTTTGTATTCACGACTGACTTAAGTGGTGGGCGCAGCCACGTCGCTAGTTTGTTTACATTTAAATCTATGTTTATGTTAACATAATAAAATATACACTGTACCTACAGGTATCTCTTTCCAACTGATACTATACAATCGTGCGGATCGATAAAAACAATCTGTATCGAAATTGTACTTGTTTTAGTGAACGCGATCGGCTTCACATTATTGTTTGCGCTTACTATAGGCAATTTTCGCTTAAGACTGCTTGTCCAGCAGTAAGAAGGAAAGGTACGATCCAAAAATAACTTATCCTATGAAGATTATTTTTTCAATTACTCTTATATGCATATACTTAAGTAATATTTAACGTCTCGCCTTATATGTGTAAAACTTGCAAAAATACAGAAAACAGTCTTAAGGAATAAAGGAATAGGTGTGTTTAAAAAACGTACTCCTTACTCCTTATCGTTTAGGAGTTGTACCTTCCAGCATCAGCTCAGCAACATGAGATGCTGACTGCTATATGCAAATATCTATTTAGCTCGAAATGCACAAAAAACACTTTAAGAAGCCATTACATTTCAGGGTTGCCCTCGATTTCTTTGGGATTCCATCATCAGATCCTGACTTAGTGGCTGTAGGTGGGATCATCTCGGTAAGTACACGCTCTCAAATAAAAAGAAAAACTTTAAATCGTTTCACATATGACGGATAAATCGATGGACAAACATAAAAAATATATACGCGTCGAATTATAGGACCTCCTCCTTTTTGTATATCGGTTAAAAATATTAAAACACTTTACATTACGTCAGTATCTGGAGGATCGCTGTCAAAGATTACCGCACATTTTGGCTGTGTGGGTCGCCGTTATGTAAGTATATATATATTTTATTCCACATTTGTATTTACATAACTCAGGTTATTTGGCATTAAGTGTTAGATTAGATATCAGTATAGTTTTTGGCTTTGTGTCTTATTGTGTTCCGCTCACGTGCGCAAAGGGAATATATTCCCTTTTGAAAAATATGACTCACGTGCGCAAAGGGAATATATTCCCTTTTTTGTCTTTTTTTTTGCTGTGGTGGTCCGACCCGTGATTTATGTTTTGTTTCTTTTTAAAGCAATAGACAACCAATATTCCGTCATTTTTAGTCGATTATGGACATAATATTTTATGCTACAAATACCACTTCACTATTTTACTCCGATACGGTTTGTCAAATTTTTTTTTTTAAAAATCAGTTGAATGTGACAGCCAACTACGCGCGGTGTTGGCATTTGTTTTGTTGCGACTTATTTGTTTATTTGTAGTCTTTTCTCTCGTTAAACGAATAACTTTTACAGAAAAGTGTGTAGTGTTTTGTCATTTTCAATTAAAAAACAATAGGTTATCGCTTTACTTTTTCAACTAAACATATTTAAAGATGATGTGTACGTGTTCAACCATAGCCAATGTTTATCGTTAACTAAAACAAATTTGACACTCAATGTAAATAAATAATGGATACAGTTTAAAAGAGTAACTCTTAAGCTTGAATAAAAACACCACTTGAATTCTAAGAACAGATGTGCGCCATCCATACAGGCATTTTTTTGAAACACTACGCCGAAGGTCGAAGTGACGTCAGTCGGTGCGCACGTGACGGGATTTTGGTAAGTTGTTCTAGCGCACGTGAGCGGTTAGTAAATATTACATTCTCACGGCACTATCGTGACAATACGGGTTTTAATGCATCGATATATCCCTAAAACGCATTATAATCCTATTGCTGCTAATTTAAATTACCGTGAAGTGTAAATATGTATTTTTAAATATTAAAACGTTGGCTCTTTTGCATGTCTTCAATATGAAAGACTGAAAAGATAAGGGAACCAAGTCTGTCAAAACATATCTGGTCCAACTCGACCATATACGTTTTAACTGTCTGCTCGAAAAAGATAATCATGACTGAATCTGGAATCTGGTGAGGCATCACCAGAAGAACTCACGTAATCTCAGATTTACAAAACAAGGATATCTAAATACGCACGAATTGGTGTCGTAATTTTTGCCCAAATGCGATTTAGTAGCATTTCGCGTGACGCGATAACATGACCACAATTTGAAAATCACGTTGTACTGGGTTGCTTCAATTTTAGCAACAAAACGATAGTCAGCACTTGCTTCCATGCAGCTCTAACCATTGCTCTCTTGTTAAAAACTATCCAGTTACACGATAAACTTAAGAAAACGAACATCTAAAAATGTTCTTACAAAAAGATGTTATATTACAACAAAAATAACTTTGTGATAGTTAAAATTGAATTACACCATAATATTCTATTTTTAAATAAGACAATTCGAAAAATTATTTTTCAAATTTGGAAGTACAGTTATTTTTCATGCACAACTACCGTGTCGCAGGGGTCTTTACAAACATACATTTCACACACACTCAAAGGACACCCAGAGTCAGAACAAATCTTTGCGGATCGCACAAAGATTTGTCCCGTGTGGGGATCGAACCCATAACAGCAACGCAGCTAGGCAATCGCTTGGAAAGCGGCTTGGCGATCGCTTTAAACACTACGCCAACCGTGCACTCTGAGTGTGAACATGTATGTGTGTTTGTTTATATATTAGTGATTTAAAAAGTGTGACCTCAGCATTGTTGACGTCACAATTGTTGTCTTCAGATTACTCATTCAGGGTCTTCAAAGGAAAACTTCACTGTTACTTTTACAAGCTTCGTTTATTCAACGGGTAGCGTAATGACGTCACAGAGAGGTCCGTACTGTAAGGGTCGACACACACCAAAAGCGCGTCGAAGCGAAGCGCAGTTTCAGTGTCATATGAATTTTAACTTTATTTTCATAACTATAATACTTATTATCGCATGAGAAACTCAAACGAGTCGCGCGGATGCCGGCGGCGCCGCGGGAATTCCGGCGAATTACATAGTAGTAGTAGCGTAGAGTTTCTGCGCTTCTTTTCGCTGCGCTTCGACGCGATTTTGGTGTGTGTCGACCCTATGGCGGCTCGAGAGCAACTGTCTCGATCGCCCATATCTGTCTCGATCGCCGTTTTTATAAGACTCGGCGCACGTGCACGAGTTTACAAGTTTGTAGGTTAAGTATTGAAATTAAAATCTTAACATTAATTTTACATCGTAATCAACTCAAAAATAATCAACTGATGATTTATTAACTAATTTTAGGACGATCAAATTAATAATCTTAATTATTATAAACGAAAAGTTGTAATTGCTCCGATATATATGTTTTATATAATATCAAAAAAGTACCTAAATACTGTCACTGTCAAGAGTCAGGTAGCGCCTACTATGTTCAATATTTTAAAATGAAGAACTGGTGCTTGAGGGCATTTGCTGTCAAGGGTCAGAGAGCGCCAAAAAAGCCTACTTATTTTTTTAAATATTTTCTATAAACTAAGGCAGGCAGCAAAGGCAGTCTGAGCGCAGACGGCACACTTTTTGCGCGATCGAGTCTGCGGCGCACAAAAAGTCTGCATGGCGCGCAAAAAGTCGGTCGCGGATTTTTCACAAGTGCGTCACGGATAGTCTGTCGTCTGCGCTGCACCTAATACCAACGAGCAAACCTTTTTTTTTATGCGGCATACCTATAAAGAGCTTGTTCAGGCGGATGCCGCTCGGATGCAAATCGCGCGGTTAGACCGCGCGGATCATATATTTACATTAGCGCCTATTCATTCGTTCATACCTGTCCGGGCGGATTGACAATCCGCGCGGCTACCGCCACTCAACCGCTAGAAAATGAATTCGCGCGGTCGCCGCTCGGATCTATTTACTTTACGTACCTGGAGCGCGTTCAGTTGCACCACAGACGCCACGCTTATCGGACGGTGACAATGGATCGCTTCGACACCGAGGTATTCATCGATAAGGTGGAAAAAAGACCTGCATTGTGGGACATCCAATGTGCAGAATATTCTAATAAAATTATTAGAAACGGTGCTGGTGCAGATACAGAATTTATAGACATTCTTAAATAATTAAAGAATTTTGGGTCAAAACTTCTTAATTTTGGTTATAAAGCCTGAAACTGACCATGGGTGAGCCGATCACGTAATATTGGATGCACCCAATACTGTCGTTTCTTATTCCTTATTTTATACGGAGCAACATGTACACCCATATTGCTTCTTCGACTTCCATGATTGGACTGTCACTCTACACTCCAATACATCCTGCAAATACATCCGCACCCCTGTCTGAACACTTGCGTTTAGAACCGCGCGATTTGCATCCGCGTGGAATCCGCCATGTCTGAACTAGCTCTAATGATCCTTTGCGGTACTCTGCACTAAGCAATTCTTGCATGTAATCTTGCGCGTGTGGATATTTAAATATTTATAATATTAAAAAAAAACCACTTTCACCAAAATCAATCTCAATATTTTTAAACAATTAAAAAGCCGAAGCGTCTTTGATGTCAAGAGTCAAAGTGCCGACTTTTCATAATATTTTCTTGAATAATAATTGAAGTGCCTTTACTGTAGAGAATTAAAGACGCAGTCGTTTTTGCATTCATTATTATCATCATTGTCATTGTCATTGGCATTGTTTCTTTCATCTGAGAGAATGCCGATAAATCTAATAATTATCTGAAAACATTTGCTCACAAATCTATCATTTTGCTGACGACTTTATTATTTTGCTGATAAAAATATTATTTTGTTGATGCGTCTATAATTATGCTGACAAATCTGTGATTTTGCTGACGAATCAATTATTTTGCTAAAGATTATTTTAAGGTTCACATGACATTAGTATATTCAATTCTCTGTAACAGTATATACCCTATCAATTTATCTATTCATTACAATATGTTACCTGGGACCCGTTCAGTTCAAGAACCGGGTAGTAGAAATGCGGAACCGGAACCTGCACTAATGATAGGCATTATGTCTAATGCACAAACACTTGATGTAGCGAGGAATTGCGATACTTTAGAGACGTTGCAATCTCTTTGTTCACGATAAAGCTCATCTCTGAAATATCGACATATCTCGCTATAATAAATAAATATGGTAAATATTCCGTGAAATCTAATATTTCATAAGTGATGCTTTCAACCTCTCAATAAAAGGTAAAGGGTTACCTATAGTTACAGGACACACTGTAGATACGGAAAAATACTAGGAACAGCTTTTTAAATAATGTATTTACTAGAATAATAGATATTTTGTCCACAAGAAATTGATGGTTGATGATTCTGGAATGATACGATGAAACATCAAGATCAAAGGGTCCGGACTATTGTGACTCATAAATTTTACTTCTTGATTTAATTCTTATCACAACTTGCAATCAATTCCTTTAGTAATGTTAGATATAACGATAATATGGTTTTCGAAAGATCAAAAAGTATCAAAGCTTCTTCTCTCCACTATTTGCAAGACAGTGTAATTTCTGTAGGTATCTTTTTATTATTTTACAAATATTGGGTGATAAAGTTCATAAAACTGGTGACGCGTGCGAAACCCGAAGGGAAGCCGAGTTGACAGCCTATGTTGGGAACGAAGGAGCTGATACCAATCTGAAAAATTATGAACAAAAATGTTGAAGTACCGCGCACAACCGCGACCAACACTCATTGAAAACAATAATATTGTTTGAGCTCCATGATCCACGGCAAAACATTATAAATGTATTTTCCATGAGAAATCTCTCTCAGGATAAAACAATATTGGAAAACTTACCAAAACCGGTCTTCCACCCCGTTGAAGCGCTAGAGGACCGCCGGAGTCTCCACTACAGACTCCCACACCACCAGTGCCGTCGGTGCACAGTGTGCTTTGTATTACAGTGCCTTCAATATACCTAGGTGCACACTGCGCAATAGAAATCACTCTCAGGGTCACATCGCTCACTACGTTAGACGCGAACTGTTGCTCTGAAAATATTTTCTATTTTGGGTACAAGTGATTATTTTTACGATGATGACGCGCCCGCTTGATCTTCTATGCTATTTCAAAGGATTAAATTTTACTTATTATCTACAGTTTGTACAAAATAAATAAAATCATGTCCTGTTATTTATAAATATTTTTCGTAATTTTTAATTGACCGACTTACCAAGTTTTGTAAAAAATTTAAAAATAGTAGTAGGTATAAGGATATCGTCATATTATAATTTATCGCGACAAGAATTCTGATAAACACTTCACTTGTAAAAGTACGATAGGTACTTACGGTCACTAGTCCTCCCGAAGCCTGCAGCAACTGCCTGCTGACCAACGAACTGATCCCATAACTCCCATGAATTCGGCAGAGCAATGGGACTGATGAGGGCTGTAAACATTTATTAAACATCAGGCCTTAGAGTCGATTTAAATTCGGTTGAAGTTTCAGTTATTATGATTTCAGAAATATTTTAGTATCTATTTTCAGTTTTTCTTTGTTTTTGATATTGATAAAGTTCTACAATACTTCTAAAGTAAAACAATTTTGTGGTTTGTAATGATTATTATTTCCTCCGCCCTCATGGTATATCGATAAAAGGTAACCAATATGTTACATGCATTTTGACTGCCATGCTGTCTTTATAGAAAATTGCCAAACCCATTCGAGCGTGGAAAAAAAAATTTCATTCAACAAACACAGACACGAACTTTTGCCTTCATAATATTAGAAGAATGATATAATGAAAATAAAACGTTGCTTCATTAACACTTACATTACAATATCATCAATTGGGCCCCTAAATCAATAAATGATTTATGGTAGTAAAAAGAAAAGTATATAACATAATATGTATTATTTAATAAATTAATGGACAACTCACTTGAAGTGACAACACTTTGTGGCAGAAAAATCATAGCAACGTCGTTGTTCAAGTTGGCGGAATTATATTGCGGATGTATGATGACTTGGCGGGTAATGATGCGAGTGCCGCCCGAGAACAGGAAATTGCTGCCAAGAATGACGGTGATTTGCGTGGCAAAGTTTGTACCGTCGAACCAGCAGTGGGCTGCTGTTACCAGGCGGTTGGTAGATATAAGAGAGGAACCGCATACTGACTGGCCTACCGAATTCCATAAGTTGATCAAAAGACCGCCCTGAGGAATAATCATAATAATTGTTTATCAAACTTCAAAACATAGCAATATACCTACGGCTGTATTCTCAGTCAAAGCCGAATAAATCATTGCAGCATTTTGATGGGTAAAGCCGGCTCGTTTTGAATTGTATTATTGTGTTCTTGGAAAACATCTAACATTTCCTTATTCATAGTAGGAGGATAGTCATAGTTTTGATCGTTATAAAAAATGACTTATATAGACGATAATAATCAAAAAAGTTCCTAAGTTTATTTTTTATCAGAATCCGGCTAGACAAGACGAGGCGGCTAACGAATCCTCCTACGCAGCTGTTTACAAACTGTACAAGGCCAGTACGCATTATTGCAGTACGTGTTTTCGAGGACCGACCACTGTAAGCGTTCTTTAATCTGACGAAACATATTTTCGTCAAATAAATTCAATTTCGGTTTCTAATAACTAATAGAGTTTAACTGCTTCTTAATGGGTCATTGGCCATAATAGACAATTAAAAAACCTGATTGTTGCGTTATCACAGCAAAAAATTATTAAACACCAAGAAATCATTATTTCAGGCATTTAAAATCGTTGTGTTTACTTACTTATAATAGAATAGGATATCATGAGATTGAGGGATACGACATAATTATGTTTTTTTTTAAATTATTGACTTGACTAAACTTCTCATTCGGACTCATGTGAGGTGAACTAGTGAACTAGTTCTGTATATTTTGGATCCAGTACGCACTTTTCTACGTTACGAAGATACTCGAGTATAAGAATTTTGCGTATTGCTCGAGCAGTACGCAAAATTCTTGTATACTTTATACAATAAAAAACTTGAGTGACAATTTATACATGAGCAGTTTCCTGTGGCTGCGTACTGGCCTTGTAAAGTTTGTAAAGACCCTCCAGTGCATCTGTTGTTTTGTATGACAAAAGAAGAATATTGCTCTTATGATACTATTCTTTACCGTAACAGTTTAGTTTAAAAAATAATTCAATCATTACTTTTAATGTTGTAGGTCATATTGCTGTTGCAATATTCGTCATAATAATTCTCGTAATCAGAAAGTTGAAAGTACTTACAAAATATGGATGAGCACCAACTGCTGCAACAGCACCACCCACTATCCTTTCATCCCTAGTTTCTGCAGGTAAGCTTTCTTCATAGGCTTTAATTTTCTTGGCAAGAGGAATACCAATTTCTTCATGATATCCCTTCTGAACTTCCACGTACGCGGAGGCCGAAGCCACTAACACTAGTCCGAACACCAAGGCAACCTTCATTTTGTAACACATAATAGAATAATGAAATGTGTTTATTGCTTATATAGGTATATTTTCTTTAACTTTATCTCAAAAAATCTGATTAAATACTTCATAATTAGTTGATAAGATAGTACCGATTAGGTAAAGATTAAAATATTTATTATTTACATTAAAAATATCAACAAATGAACTTAATCAAAAAAGATTAGGGTACCTGACCACAAATAGAAAATAATGAAACCCTTAACAAGATCATTCGGTTGCCTTGTTATCAGTCTGCCAAGTCACATTTAATCAGAAACGCGTAGCAAAGCGATAGAGTTAACTTTAATAGTTTCACTTTGTTATACGCACAGTGGTTCCCCAAAAAGCCATACGATTGAAATGTCCTTTGTCAAATTATGATGTAATTTCAACTAAACAGGATACACAAAGAACCTTTCTACCCTCAAGTATAACAGAAATTTCAATAAAATACACGCAATTCATTTTGTACACCCGAAGTAGTTCCACCTTGTTATCGCTCATTATAGCGTTATTTTTTAACACCGAAATAAATTTAAAATAAAATATTAATCACAATTTTAACCGCGTTGTACCACGCGTATACTGACTTATTTAACATGAACTATGGTGCACGCATCCGGTTCATTGAAAACCGGGTATGCCCGATTATTGCAAGATTATGTTAATAATATCATATATTTGTTATACCCTATTAAGTTATCTATTCATTAATATTATTAAAACCGACGTGAGGTGACAACATTATTATTGAGAATACTATATATCCCGGTTAAAAACACGCGAGTAAACCACTCACGTGAGCGAGACCCCCAGTGCGAGACGTCGCGCGACGGCAACGAAACGCGATTAATCGCCTAGTAGATGAATCTACGTATTAAATTCGAAACTAATCTGCAATCCCGGCTAAAAACAACCCGTATTCTCAATAATAATATCTGTTAATTACAATTTGTTACCTGGAACCGGTACAGAAACTTTCAAGAACCGGGTGATTAAAATGCGGCGGGACGGACTGTAGATTGACGGAAAAAATACTAAGAATAGCTTTTTAATTGATTTATTTACTAGAATCATGGATATTATGTCTACAAAAATTGATGGTTGATGATACATCAGGATAGGAGGTACGGACTATTGGGATTCATCCATTTCACTTAATTATTTAATTCTATTCACAACTTGTAATCAATTGATTATTATTTCATTTACAAAATCTTTAGTAAGTAGAATAATACAGTTGTCGAAACATCAAAATGTATCGAAATTTCTTCTCTCCATTATTGTCAAGTCAGTGAAATTTCTGAAGCCTACCTGCAGAAATTTCATTGATTATATATCGATCTTTTTTATTATTGTACAAATGTTGAGTGATGAAGTCCATAAAGCTGGTGACGCGCGCGAAACCCGAAGGGAAGCCGAGGTGACATCCGATGAAAGCAACGAAGGAGCTGATACCAATCTGAAAAAATATGTACAAAAAATATTTAAGTTCTAAGCACTACCAGCTACCAACACTAATATTGCTTAAGCTCCATGATCCACGGCAATACATTATAAATGTATTTGCCATGAGAAATCTCTCGCACTCGGGATAAAACAATATTGGAAAACTTACCAAAACCGTTCTTCCATCCCGTCGAAGCACTAGAGGACCGCCGGAGTCTCCCCCACAGACTCCCACACCTCCAGTGCCGTTGGTGCACAGTGTGCTTTGTATTACAGTGCCTTCAATATACCAAGGTGCACACTGCACAAAAGAAATCACTCTCAGGGTGACATCGCTCACTGTGTTAGACGAGAACTTTGTTCTGAAAATATTTTTTTTATTTTGGGAACAAGTGATTATTTTTACGACAATAATGCGCCCGCTTGATCTTCTTTGTTATTTTTTAAGAATTACTTAAATTTTACTTATTAACTACAGTTAATAAGTAAAATGGTGGTAGAGCTCTTGTGAAAAGCTCGAGGGCGGCAGCACCACCGTCTTACCTTTAACCTGCCGCCAAATAGTAGTGCTTCTATTACTGTGTTCCGGTTTGGTGGTGAGATCAGGCCCTGAAATTACTGGCACATGAAGCATAACAATGTAGTCCTCAGCTGCAGCGACGCATCTTTAAAGTGCTTTTGTGGATTGTTGATGTCCATGGGCTGTACTCCACTTACCATCAGGTGGACTACACGCTCGTTCGCTGTGAGCGTAGTATAAAAAAAAAAAAGTTTGTACTAAATACACAAAATCATGTCCTTTTATTTATAAATATTTTTCGTAATGACCAACTTGACCAAGTTTGGTAAAAACAAATAAATAAGTAGTAGCAGGCATAAGGATATCGTCGTATTTATATTTATAGCGCCAAGAATTTTGATAAGCGCTTTATTATTACAATAAACATTTTACTTGTAAAAGTCTAACTCAAACGATAGGTACTTACGGTCACTAGTCCTCCCGAAGCCTGCAGCGACTGCCTGCTGACCAACGAACTGATCCCATAACTCATGAGTGCTATGAGGGCATGACTAATGAGGGCTGTAAACATTAACTAATCATGAGGACAAGGGGTCGATTGATAAAATTGGTTAAAACTAACTAATGTAAATAAAAAATAAAGTAAAAAATATATAAGACATGAGAGGATATTATTATGAACGTACAATTATTTGTAACAAACTGCAATTGGTGAGACTTAACTAGTGTTGAAAATTACTAATGTGACTAAATTTGAAAATTTTACTTTCTATTGTAATCCATTTGCGATCAAATTTTACTAACTGTAATTTACGGTCACGTAAATGACAGTTAGTAAAATTTGATCACGGTTATTCATCGATTTGAAATCATAGATAATAACTAAAATGGTAATTTTAGTTATTATGATTTCAGAAATATTTAAATATCTATTTTAAGTTTTTCTTTATTTGTTTTTGTAATTGATAATGCTCTACAGTACTTCTAAATTAAAACTATTTTGTGGTTTGTAATGTTATTTTTTTATGATACTAGCTTTCAAGCGCGCTCCGCCCTCATGGTATATCGATAAAAAGTAACCAATATGTTACATGCATTTTGTGACTGCCTTTCATTTAATTTGAAAACCCATTCGAGCGTGAAGAAGTGACAAACACAGACACGAACTTTTGTCTTCATAATATTAGAAAAATGATATAATGAAAAATAAAACGTTGCTTCATTAACACTTACAATACAATATCATCAATTGGACTCCTAAATAAATAAATTATTTAAGGTAGTAAAAAAAAGTATATAACATAATACTTAGGTATTATTTGAGTCAAATTGATTCAAGTTAACTGTAATAAATAGACAATTCACTTGAAGTGAAAACACTTTGTTGCTGCTCTAAATGAAAACACTTTGTTGCTCAAGTTGCTGAAATTATATTTCGGATGCATGATGATTTGACGGTGATTTGCGAGCCTTGGTTTCTGCCATCGAACCAGCAGTGGGCTGCTGTTACGAGACGGGTGGTAGATAGAAGAGAGGAACCGCATACTGATATCAATCTTCAAAACATAGCAATAAATATAAAATATACCAATTTCTTCATAATATCCCTTCTGAACTTCCACATACGCGGAGGCCGAAGCCACTAACACTAGTCTGAACACAAAGGCAGGCATTTTGTAACACATAATAGAATAATTAAATGTGTTTATTGCTTATATAGGTATATTTTATTTAACTTTATCTTAAATCATAACTTTATCTTCCTACGCAGCTCTTTACAAACTATGCAAGGCCAGTACGCATTTTTTCTTTTCTTCATTTCTTTCTTTTTTTGTTCTTTACCGTAAAAAGTTCAGTTTAGAAACTAGTTCAATCATTATTTTTTTTTATGGTGTAGGTCATAGGTCATAATATATTGCTGTTGCAATATTCGTCATAATAATTCTCGTAATCAGAAAGTTGAAAGTTCTTACAAAATATGGATGAGCACCAACTGCTGCTAAAGCACCACCCACTATCTTTTCATCCTTAGATTCTTCCGGTAAGCTTTGTTCATTGGCTTTGATTTTCTGAAAAAGAGGAATACCAATTTCTTCATTATATCCCTTCTGAACTTCCACTTACGCGGAGGCCGAAGCCACTAACACTAGTCTGAACACAAAGGCAGGCATTTTGTTACACATAATAGAATAATTAAATGTGTTTATTGCTTATATAGGTATATTTTATTTAACTTTATCTTAAATCATAACGGAAAATAAATCTGATTGAATACTTGATAATTAGTTGATAAGATATTACCGATTAGGTATAGGCTACAATAAAAATATCAACAAATGAACTTAATCAACTATTTTTAGGGTACTGCACCTCATATAGAAAAATGGAACCCTTAACAAGATCATTCGGTTGCCTTTGTATCTGTCTGAAAAGACACTTTTAATCTGAAACGCATAGCTACAAAGGTCAACTAATCCATAATATAACAAATAAAGCTAACTTTGTCAGTTCCACTTTAATATGTGCACAGTGGTTCCCTAAAAAGTCATACGATTAAAATGTCGATAGTCAAATTATGATGTCATTTTAACTGAACAAGATACACAAAGAACCTTTCTATAAAAGAAATTGCAATAAAATACACGACGCTGTTCATTTTGTGCACCCGAAGTGGTAACATCTTGTTATAAATGCTTGTCTTGAAATAAAATATAAATTGCTTTTTTTTTAGGATTATTAGATCCCATATTGGCATAACATATTACATTGCATCATTATACTATGAACACACATAATAATATGTCGAAGTAATATAATATAAAATGAATACATTACAAAAACACAGAATAAATAATAAATCACTTTAAAACAAACTTATTAGATGAGAATACAATTTATCATAATTTTTTCAGTTTAGATTAAGTTATTAGGCTAATTTAATTTAAGATCCTATATTTCTGTGTAAATAAAGATCTTTTATTTATCATCATTAACAAAAGTCGTTCCTAAAAAAAACATAAGTCTAATAATTGATATAAAATAAAATATAACTAGGTTAAGAAAATCGTTAGAATAATAAAAAATAAGTTGAAAAAGTATAATATTATTTGTCTTGTAATATACATTTAATATGACTGTCATAAAATAGTTAAATGACATGTAATCTATGGGTCATTTTACACACAAAATTACGATACAATATTATGTCACAACCGGCGTATCCCTAGTACGGCAGTGTCCCAAGTAAGGGCAGTAGACTTGCGGCTATCATCGCCAGACCGGTGTCGGAGCTGTCTGTGCCCGCACCCTTGCATCAAAGACGCGCACCGGTGGCGCATGGTGGCGTGGAAAAAGTCGGTGCGCGCTTTCGCAAACATGCTACAGGCACTGCAAAAACGAGGCAACCTTAGTCTAAACGCGTTGTTGTACTGGACAGAGAGATCGCTATATAGGTATCTTGTGTGCAGTTTGCCAACAGAATGCAGGTTTATAAGGATGTACATACACCTAAAGCGTCAAAAGTAAATGATGTTGGCTTGCGTATTTTTAACAAAAAGAGCATAATTATTCCAAAGAGTTCATCAAATACATAGATATATAGTCGATTCATTTAGACTTGGCAAAAACAGTAAACAAACCCCCTCCAATTACAAATTACGATATTGCGAAAGAATAACACACTGTACGTTACCACATTGAGTTGTATAAAGTAGTTCACACACCAACACACTAATATTCACATATATTCATTGTAAATTCACTGTGCAAATGTATTCTTTTTGCAAATTTCGTTATTCCAAGGAGACTTCAAACCACAGATTAAAAAAAAACAAATAAAAAAAATAAAATAAAAAAAACTAATTAAAAAAAAGAATATTCTTAACTCGAGCGTATTCTAAATATTATAATTATGTACTAATTTTTTTCAAAGAAAAAGGAACCGCCTTCAAAAACTCAAAAGTAAAAAATAAAATATTCGCTAAACTTTGCTTACCTTTATATTAATTTGTTTAAAACAATAAACCCAAATAATTATGTAATACCAATTAATTATATTTTTTTGAAGTCGGCGCCAAATTACAAAATCAAATACCAATTAAAACCGTATTTACCGAAATAATTGTTGAAAAATCATAAAATCAAATAACAATTAAAACCGTATTTACCGAAATAATTGTTGAAAAAATCACAAAATCAAATACTTGGTAGTTTTGGTGGTTTTGGTATTTGATTTTGTAATTTGGCGCCGACTTCAAAAAAATATAATTAATTGGTATTACATAATTATTTGGGTTTATTGTTTTAAACAAATTAATATAAAGGTAAGCAAAGTTTAGCGAATATTTTATTTTTTACTTTTGAGTTTTTGAAGGCGGTTCCTTTTTCTTTGAAAAAAATTAGTACATAATTATAATATTTAGAATACGCTCGAGTTAAGAATATTCTTTTTTTTAATTAGTTTTTTTTATTTTATTTTTTTTATTTGTTTTTTTTATTTTATTTTTTATTTTATTTTTTTATTTCAAGCTTTTTAGTGTCTTAGTTTTTTAGATTTAACGATGGGGTTAGGAAGAAATACTAAGGCATCATTACGCATGAAACACAATAGAAACAATCAAAATAATCAAAAAATTCTTTCTGAGATCTTCATGATCATAAGTTATCACTACGATAATAACAAATGTGCTGAAACGTAAGCCCCGTCCAAACCTAAGCAGAGCTTTCGGTACTTTAAGGGTAGGTAAGTAGGCTGTCTCTGCTTACCCTTCAAAGCATACACAGGCATGATGTTATGTTATGTAGTGGTGAAAACAATACATAGATACACGATTGCACAAAACGTGGTTCATTAGCTATTCGTTTTTGAAGAGTTCCGTTGCCTGTCTCCAAAGATCTTCATCAGATTCTGATAAATTATATACTAAAACCTTCCTTGAAACACAAGGATTAAAATACCGAAAACTGCATTCAAATCGGATCAGTAGTTTCCGAGAAAATCGCGAACATAAAAAGGTGACATACATACATACATACATACATACGGATCGAATACAGAACCTCTTTTTTTTTTGAAGTCGGTTAAAAGAGTTTGACATTTGATTTAGGGTTGGGAACAAGTGAACGAAAGAACGATTGGGATTGATTTACGTTTTTGTCAGTGATGATGAATTAAATTGTTCAAAAAATTCTTAAATTTATTGTTAGCTGTATTTATATTAAATTAAATTTTATTTAATCTATTTATCGTGAATAACAAATCGTAACGAATTAATCCTTTTCTACAGCTAGTGGCCCATTCGACTGTGCGGTTCGCGCGACTCGGTTCTTTAGATTCGTTAAATCGCGAACGACACATAACTAAATCAAAGTCCATTTTTAACCGAATTTAGCGACTTTAAATTAATTAATATCATTCACTGAATGAATGTTGAAGCGCCATTTTGAGTAGTTCACAACAGTTCATTAAATGATTCACATTTTTTTTCGTCAGCCATTATTGTTTATCTTTTTTGCCAAGTCTATATGAATAGACTATAGAGTTCATATTTATTTATTGCTCCATATTTTTGAATACTTTGGACGCTTAGAAACCATTGGCGATGTATTTGTTACTATGATTTTGACACTTTGAATGCACTCATATATTTGACGGTGTCAATGTTCCGATATATTTGAGCATGATGGATGCTTTAAATTATTAGAAGACTTTGGTTGTACTGATTTAGTTGGTCACTTTAGGCGCTCCTATATATATCTGGATATTTTGTCTGTGACTATATATTAGGAGCCGACTGTACAGTAGGGTTTAAATAGCGTGAGTTTTACTTCTGCTGAGCAACGTACAAGCCTGCGAGCTATTTTATTTATTAGCCCATTTAGCTAACGCCCTCCGTGCCCGCTTAATATCCACATGATTCTTCAAGTCAGCTGTGACCCAATGCCCCAAGTTATTATATTGTTTTACTCTGTCGAGAGAACGCCGTTCAGTTTCACAAATGGTACATTCCTAGGACACTTGGTACCGGCCTGAAAGACCATGTATTGGGTTTGCCCTACATTATACACAAGTACGTGCTTGACCGCATACTCCTCACAGATGGTCAGTAACCGCCTCAACACACAGACCAATGCCGACAGCAATACCATGACATCCGCGTAACTAAAGTTGTACAAAATTATCGTGTACGTTATCAACATGATAGCCGACACATTCGCTGCTAAATTTAACGATCATATATAAATTAGTAATAGATTTTGTTACCTTAAAAGTTACCTCATCTAATCCCACTGGTGTTTTAATATTGGTCTGATTATACGGCTTCCATGGTGATCTTCTTCTTCTTCGTCGTGTCGATGGCTGAGTCAAATTTTATTGGTCCAATAAGTGACCACTGTTATGGCGCTCTCGTCGGCGTTTATGAGCGCTTCTCTTGTGCAGGTGGTAGGGCATTTTGGACAGTCAGCAAGGTGGTCAAGGTTTTGACTTGCCATCGTGGTGAAAGGATTAGCCAATTCGCTTTTAAGAACTCGCGAATTGCCCAGGGTGCGCCGGACGTAGGGAATTGTTGTGTACGTTACTCGGGGAGTCTCCTTTCATGCACCCCTGGTGATTCCATGGTGATTGAACAAACTATTGTGTTGTTTTTCATAGAAATTCCTTGTTTATGATATTTTTGGCATTAGAAGGCATGCACCATCAAAGAAAGACTAGCCGCATTCTTTATTTTTTGCCGCTTTTCCTTATTCAATTAAGCTTTTACTTAGGAAGATACGAGTCATATCACATATTAAACATATTATTATATTATAATAATAATAATATCAAAATAATCTCTTGTTTGTCTCGTTTTGGAAACAGTAACGTCTAGGTGCTAAGATATTTAGAAAACTATACGGCATCAAAGAACTTCATCGCATCGATGTCATCAAGCGACATCGAGCCCAGAAGACTGGCGGCATTGCGACGTTGTTGTATGGAAATGCTTATAATTCGAGCCAAATAAAAATTCAGAACTTTGAGAGTTCGTAGATGCTATGCTAGGGTTACTTTTCGAATGACACAACTGTCAAATAGGAATGTGAGTGCTGTAAACTTTCACAGTGTTTGCACGTTACGTTCATATGTTTAAATAGAAAGATTTTTCAAATTGCAATCGTTAAAAATTTAAATACGCTCTCCAAATAAATTCATTATGCTTACTTATGTAATCAATATTTTTTTATTTGAAAAAATATTAGATTTCCTTCTTTCTTTATTGTGAAATGGAAAACTGATTACTAAAATTGTATTTCCAAAAAGACAATTCTCGGTATACAGAGGTCGTAGGTTCAAATCCTGCCGGTACTATAATTTTTTTAATAGCTTTTTAGTATAATTTGCCAAGCATAGCTGCGTACACTGTAGATGGACGAAAAAAAATTTTTAAATAATTTATTCACTAAAATCATAGATATTTTGTCTACAATTGATGGATGATGGATGAACGAGAACACTTCATTTTTTTTTACTTTACTTTTAACTCTTATCACAACTTCTCTCTCTATCAAGTGATTATAAATTTCTTTGGGAAACCTTTAGTAAGGTTATATAAAACAACTAATTTGGTAAAAGGTTTTTGAACCATCAAAATGTGCAAAAATATTTTCTATTCTCAAGTCAGTTAAATTTCTTGTACATTGTTCTTTTTTATTATTTTACATATGATGATTGATGAAGTCCACAAAACTGGTGACGCGTGCATAGCCCGAAGGGATGCCGCGCTGACAGCCGATGGTGGCATAGAAGGAGATGATACCAATCTGAAAAATTATATACAAAAAAAAAAATAGGTCCAGCGCAGTACCAGCAACCAGCACTCATTGAAAAATAGTAGGATATAACAATATTGGCAACTTACCAAAACCGGCCTTCCATCCCGTCGAAGCACTAGTGGACCGCCGGAGTCTCCCCCACAGATGCCTACACCTCCAGTACCGTTGGTGCACAGTGTGCTTTGTACTACAATGCCTTCAAAATACCAAGGTGCACACTCCGCGAAAGAAATCACTCTTAAGGTAATGTCGTTCACTGTGGTTGACACCCACTCTTGCTCTGCAATGTTATTTTCCAAGGATTTATTTTAACTAAGTATCTACAGTTTGTACAAAATAAAATCACGTAATACCTAGTATGTATAAGGATATCATAGTAGAAGAATTTATCGCGCTCAGAATTCTGATAAACTTTACCTGTAAAAGTATAATTCAAGCGATAGGTACAATTATGGGCAAACTTCTTGAGCATTAGGTGACGTGGTAGGGGAAAGTTTGCGCATCGTACACTTACGAGCAAAATATTGCTATAAATATGATTAGTTACGTCGAGTTTTTAAAATTAACTAATTTATTTATTACAATTACTGTTTATTTCGGGATATTTAACATGTTATTTGTTGAGTTGCCGATATACAAATTATTTATTAATTAAAACTACAAGATACTCTCAGTATCTTACAAATTGTTATCAGTAAACTCACAAATTGTTATGTCAAATTGTTGTTACGGAATACTATAGGTACGGAGACAAAGCTTGTCAGAGAATGAGGGATAGTAAAACAATTTAATTATATATTTATATATTTATTTTATGCAACAGCTAGTTTTGGTGAAATGAAAAACTCAAAATTTTAAAACAAAAAAAATTAATCCTGAGGTAAAACAGATACCCCTTCCATTAGGTTAAATAGCCAAAATATAAACAATAGCCGACATGTGCAACATTTTGTATGTGCATTGTTTTGTCAAATTTCTCATAACTTAAACAATAGTTAAATCGAGAACAATGCTTGTCGGCATGTTTTGTTGAACTTCTTACGATTTAAAACAAAAGATTACTCGTTTTTTAATATTGGCAAAATCGCCGACAATATTCAGTGATAAAATCCGCTTTTAACTCAACAAATAACAACAACAACTAACGATTTATAACAGAGCACAAAAGTGAGTACTTCACTGCACGCACGTGTATTCGGGCGAAAGCGGAATGAAGACGCGGTGCGCGGGGCAAGGGTCGACTGATCAACCAATCACGCGCAGGTACGCCCCTTGCGCCTCAGCCTCGTAACCAAAGAGACCCAAAATTCGTTTCTGCGCATTCAAGGTCGTTTGCTCAAGATGTTTGCCCCGATTTATACTTACGTTCACTAGTCCTTCCGAATCCTGCAGCGACTGCTTGCTGACCAACGAACTGATCCCGTAACTCCCATGAATTCGGTAGACCAATGGGACTGATGAGGGCTGTAAATATTTATGAAACATGAGGACAAAGAGTCGACAGTGGTCGTTTGTATCATTCAGATTGTCGATGTAATCACTTCACGACATGATTAGATGAAGGTGATATTATTATTATAGAGCTTCTTAATTGTTGTAGCATAATCTAAGAGATTATGATACAACAATTTGTAACAAAAGTGGAATCATAATGATGTACTGTTATTATATTTGGTGGTTTTATGTGGTTTTATGCGAGTGCACATTCAGTATAAATATTAAGCGATGATAATGAATATTAAATATTTACAATACTAATCTAACTATAATTTAATATTTTAAACTAATGAAATAAATACCTAACTATATACACCTATCAATAATATAAATTATTAAATAAAACAAAACTCGTAAAAAAAAACAAAAAATTAAAATTAAAATCAGGTGTCAAAAAATACGTCCGCATCAATGTCGGCCGCAGGTAACGTGCCCAGAAGGTTGGCAGCATTGCCACGTTGTATGGCAATGCTGATCCTTTGTCCAAAATAGAAGCCAGCCTTATGGTCACGTGAAGAGTCGACTAATCTTTTGGTTATCTCTTTGAAAAGAGAACGAGCGCGAGGACCCCACGGTCCCAGCGTCTCGACCCCAAACGGCTCAAAAACATAATTCCCAATTAGATTATTGTATTTGCGCCGCTTAAGAGTCTCCGCTGAAGCAGCAGCAGCGCCGGCACAAGCTGATGTGCTTGGAAGGTGTGATGGCGCGAGGGTGTCGACGCATGTTGCGTCCCACACCAAAGGCCTACCCATCTTCCATGGCAGTAACGACATACCATCTGGTCTCTTGCCATCGTCGCGCGCCAAACCATTGGGTTCAAGTACGGCTGGCACTCCGGCGGTAACAAGAGCACGACGGATTATGTCATTGATGTGGGCGTGTCGCGATAAACGGCCGGCACTTCTGCTGCATTGAGAGACCGTGGTGTCCTAGGCTTTCAACGGCTTCACCGCAGTGACAGCGATGTGGAGAAACACAAGAAACACCTAAACGCAGACAGGTAGCAAAGCGAAATGTATCTATAAATGTAGACGCTGTGGTCTCCTCTAATTGAGGAAATACATAATTTAAATATTGTGATTGTTATTATTAATAATGTGTTGTGTATTACTTGTTGGAGATCCTATAAATAAATAATCGTCATACACAATACTAAAAATTATGAGTTATGCTATGACAGTAGACTTTGTTCCCTCATGAAGTAATAAACAGGCAACTCACTTGAGTTGAAAACACTATTTGGCAGATATATCATAGCAACGTCGTTCTGCAAGTTGGTGATATTATATTGCGGATGCATGATGACTTGGCGGGTAATGATGCGAGTGCCGCCCGAGTACAGCAAATTGCTGCCAAGAATGACAGTGAATTGCGTCGCTTGGTTTTCGCTGTCGCGCCAGCAATGGGCTGCTGTTACGAGACGGTTGGTAGATAGAAGGGAGGAACCGCATACTGACTCGCCGTCTGTATTCCATAAGTTGATCAAAAGACCGCCCTGAGGAATAATCATAAGTAATTATTTATCACGCTTCAAAACATAGCAATATAACTGCATACGTCTATATTTCCATTCAGAGCCAAATAAATCACTGGACGCTTGATGGTAAAGGGCGGCCACTTTTTAATTGTGTTCTTGGATAACATTTAACAATTGCTTTTTTTCATTCTCATTGTTTTTCTAAAATATTTTTTAGGTCAAAGTCATCTATGTGTGGAGTAGATAATAATATCAAAGGTGCTTATATCTTTAGTACCTAAGTATTTTTTTTTTAGTATCTGTTGGTTTTTATGATAAGAAAAACAATAATTAATAAATATTGCTCTCATTATACTGTTCTTGAACGAAATGAGTTTAGAAGCAAGTTCAATCATATTAGTTTAATAAAAATATTGTAAATAATTTTTCTTCGAAATATTAGTCACAATGTTTATCGTATTTAGAGAATCGAAAATACTTACAAAATATGGATGAGCACCAACTGCTGCTAAAGCACCACCCACTATTCTTTCATTCTTAGATTCTTCCGGTAAGCTTTCTTCATAGGCTTTGATTTTCTTGACAAGAGGAATACCAATTTCTTTATGATATCCCTTCTGAACTTCCACATACGCGGAGGCCGAAGCCATTAACACTAGTCCGAGCACAAAGACAGACCTCATTTTGTTACGCGTAGAAATGTGGTTATTGCTTAAATAGTTACGTATTCTTCGCCTTTATCTTGTTAATCGTTTTAAAAAATCATCAAATCTGATTTAATCCTAAATAATTAGTTGTTATCGTCTGCTTACTGGTAGGTATACATGCTAAATGCATTTTTTATCTAGAATGACTTATGTATGCAATATATATTATGTAATTTTCGATGCTTTATCTACTGGTAAAACGGAATAACTGCTAGGACCGTTTATACCTTTAATTTAAAGATACCTTAATTAACAATATGGTAAATTACAGATAAGCAGAGGTAAATCACCTTACCATCGAAATAAAACTAAACAGTACAAGTAAAGGACAATATATCACTTTACAATTTTTTCGATGTAAGTAGATGTTGGATTTACGCACCTATGAGTTTAAGCTAAGCTAAAATAAGTTAAATTCATTTATTTACGTTTGTTGGCTAAAAAATACAGGTAAAAAGACATAAATTTATTTTATATTTTTTTTTTTGGGACATAATTATGCGGAGGGCAAAATAGAAATCAGTTCGTTACCTTACTACTTTTTGCCGTTCAAAACATAGAGCACTTGACACAAATTGAACACAAGTTTTTGGAATCGGGGCACAGCTACATGGAAGTAGACAGCATGCATAGTAGTATCGAGTCTGCCAAAAATAATGCAGAAATACGAGCTAGAAGCACTAAAACAATATCTGTTGATGGCGTCAAACATAAAAAATAGCTTACCATACCAAAGAGTTCAAATACAACGATTTTATGATCTTAAGCACTTAGTAGCCACGTCGTGGTAGTACAAGATGTGTTTCTTTAATTTAATTGAAATACAGTTGAATATTTTATCTATCATTTGGCATTAAAATATCTTACAAAATAAATATTTTAATGTTACTTGTAAATCGATGAATCTTTCGAAGCTTATATCTCAGTTCAAGGAAATGTGCAGTTAACATACTTTACCAGTAAGCAGACGATATACTACGTTATCAGTATTTTTAAAGATGTACATAACAATACAGACAGCGGGCCTGCCTGCTTTACAGTAGAGCAGTGGTTCCCAATTAGTGGTACGCGTACCCCCAGGGGTACGCGAGATTGCATCAAGGGGTACGCGCAGCAATTTCTAAACTAAAATCCTTAAAAAAAAAAACAATATACCTACATTGACAAATAAAGAATCTCTAAAGGGGTACGCAAGTTGGAGGTCTTTCTTAAAGTGGTACGTAGAAAAAACTTATTGGGAACCACTGCAGTAGAGCAACGAATTTTCAAAGGTTTGTTAGAGGACATTTATATGATTGATTTAAACCATACATAATGTACTGCGAAAATAGTAGTGATTTTTTACAAAATTATTTATTTCAAATATTCCATAGGGTCATGAAAATCTCTCTAAATTGAAAGTGGTTTCATTTAGTCGATACCAATTTGGTGTATTTAAAAAAATAAATTTAAAATTGAACATATTTTTATTAAATGATTGAAAGGAAACACTTCTGTTGGTTAAAAAAGATAATTTATTAAGGAGGAACAATGGGTTGGTTGTTTTCCATACTTTATCTATTTTTAAAGACCAATCATAACACTAAAATGCATGTTTGTTGGCGCCCATTCTTTATATATATTATTATGTATATGTAAATATGTAAATCAATTAATTCCTTCACAACTTTATGGGGATATTTGAACCCCGTACGTACATTTTCATGTAAGACCAGAAATTGCAAAAAATTGATAATGATAATGAAAATATTTTTGTTAAAATATTGTCTTTTTTTTTGTCTCCCATCACTACAAGCGTAATATTTGGTTATTTGTGTCTTAAATTTACACCTTAGTTAATGTTAAAGAAGATGGAGAGTTGAGACGCTTAATGTTGATATCCAGTATTAGCTACCACAAGGAGGCTCAGTTGCCATAAACAAAAAAAAAGAAGAATAACGTTGATTTCGAATTAGAATAGTTAACGTGGACTTTCATTATTATAAGAAAAGAACTGGATTCGCCTGATATTCACTTATCTTCCTCTCGCATCAATGACAAATGTCAACGATGATAACTCTGTAAAAACGAGATCCTACATCCGTCTCTCCTGCTCTAATACGTGCCTTATGCAAAGCAGCGTTCTTTGTCGCACGTAAAAAGCTTGTCTTCAGAACGCCCTTACAAACTGTGCCTCTATAGACACATATAAACTCTATGACCGCATAGCTAACCTTATAGCTAACCCGCAAACACTGACATTTGACATTTTAGAAACCTCACGCTACATAAGCATTCATATCCACTAACCAGTTAATTCAACGGATTTCTCAGCATAATACCATTACACATCGAAAAATACGTAAAACTGAGTTGGGTAACAAATTTTGACTATGATTAATATGTTATATTTTTATTTATGATTATGTAAGGAAATAAATAAAATTCAAGGCAGTTATTCAAGCTCCTTTATTTCGACCAGGTACTTACAATGCGTTCACGAAAACAACGTTCAAAGCCCAGTACTGAGAGCAACCACTTTCTTTTTAAAATACTCACGTGTACACTCCACTCTATTTATTAGAATTCTTGATTACGACGACGCCATTATATTTATTAAGTATTGCTAAAATAAATATCCTTGGACCAAATCACACTCCTAACTTATTAGATGTTATAGACAGGACAATAGTTTTTTAGTTTTGTCTGTCAGATATCTAGGTGTTTAATATTAAAAACTATGCATCTTATGTAAGACAGCATTTTGTTCTTTGCACAAGTTTCATCTTTAACTTTGTGTTTCAAGTAGTTGTTTTATACTGCATTATAAAGTAGCATTGTGTTTTGGACCTCATAATAATATGAGTGTAAAGGAGATACAATTATGAATTCGTAGCGAGCATTTTAAGTCTCCTTAAACGTATGCAGAAAGATCGTCGCAGCACGGCGTCATTTACGTTAAAATATAGTTATATATTTTCACGCCATTCTGATCCCATTGGGTACCTTGTCCAGTTCATTCATTCAACATTTATTATGCACAACTAATCGGTGACAGAAGTGCGACAGAAGCGCCTCTAAAAACATGTCAAACAAACTCGATACATACAATAAAATGTATTGAAATGACAACAATATATTACAAAATCATGCAATGATTTAATACACGTCATTCAAGCATTCAGCCGTGGTTTATGTCCCATATCACAATTTTTAAATAAAAATATAGAGGGGACGTAGGCCATCCCTTACTTTTCAGATCGAGAAATTTAAATGGCCATCGCATTTTCATATTCCTTTGATAAGACAGTATAGAAGAAAAGTTTAAGGAGATGGATAAAAATTAGTAAACATCATTATTGATATTGTTTCTTTATATTTTTACTTAGACATTATGATACGAGTGCTTAAATTAATAACAAATTATGACTAATACACGTTGAGACTAGAGATACAACTTAAATCTAAATGTTATACAACTATTCAAAATTGTTTATCGGAATTACAAATAATAGTTAGCTGATTTATTTCGGGCATACTATTCTACTAGCTAGACTAAAACAGAAAAATGATAAAAAAAACAAAATTCGATGTTTTTATAACAAAACTGATGAATTAGGATTCATAGATAAAGCTACAAATTCTAGAAGCTGATTTTCAACACTATTTACAAGCCTCTTCTGTGTACCTTAAACTTAGCTAAACGTTTAATTTGAGAGGACAATTCCACTTTTCAATATACCTTTTTAAAAATATTTACATACGAATCCACATTCCGCGACAATTGATGTGGTACAATATAATCTAAAATAAATATATTTTAATGATCGAGAGATAAAATAACAGATGTTACGTAAACCTTAAAAGGAAGCATTAATTAAACTACCTTAATGATATCACAGTTCATTTATGCAAATAAAGATAATTCGTAGTGCCAAAAGTCACTAAGTGCATGACACGCTTTAAGTTGATAGTTATTTTAATGCCTTTTGATGTCAAAGACAACAGTTTTTTATTATATCCAATTTATATGTTCAGTAAAGTTTTATATCCATTTTATACGTTGAAAAGTTGAGTTTTGTTGTACACACATAGTCACTTAACAAATTAAGTGTGCACTTAGATACTTTGACTCTACCTGACATTATAGTTGATATATATTGTTGCATGGCATTATTTGAATATTTCAACAAAAACAATTGTATAAGTCTAACAAACACAACAGCAAATCATAATAAGTGTTTATCAATTGTCTAATTTCAAAAATGTGTTTCATTTAAGTAATGCATAATACAAGATGAATATTTAATATTTTATTTGAATATTTATTCTATTTTAAATATGTGATACAGATCGATAAAGGTGCTTGGATATTCTCCAACGATTCTTAAAAAAATAAAATTGTCTTTTGATAGACAAAATATAAGGGTCGACTCAGATAGCTATAAATATACAAATTTTAATTTTGATCGAGCGTCAAATTATAAAATTTGTCAATAAAAGTAGTATCGGAGAGACTAACTCATCGCTAACATATCAACCAGGTATTGTATCGCTTATATTTTTAAGATTTTATCGTTAATTATTGTGAGTCTTTTTCTACTCGATTCTTCGACATCGACGAGTGAAATACTATTTGGTTTAAGCGACACCGACTGTAGAATGAATTTTATAACAATCGTAAAAAGGTACTTAACACCAACGCGACACAATGCCGAGTTGAATATTAGTAATGATTTTTAGACATAGCGTCATTTCATCAATTTCTACAATCACGTGTTGCCAATTGCACACCGAATACGTCAGCACCTTTACTGGACCGTCAATAAGTGCCACCAATAATTTATATTTACTCTAAGTGAAAAAAAGACAATGATATGGCCTAAGTATATCCTGTATAAACGAAGTGTTAGGTGCGAATGTTGAATGTGTTAGGCTCGTTTACACTACGACATTTTATGTGAATCTAATCTCAGACACCGGATCAGTTAACAGTTCTACACCTTTTTTAGTAAATGACCAAATTTTCTTGTCATATCTTTCAATTGGAGAATCTTCTTTTCGAAATCAAGTTTCAGACCTCTCTTTCCTCACACAACGTTGCCTGGACTCTTGGACAATGTCTCCTGGTGTCTGAGAGCGAGTATCACGTGTCGTAGTGCAAAAAAGCCTATATCGTCAATTGGCTAAGTTCTTGTAGATTTATGTTGGACAAAGGACCTTGAGGATATAATCTGTTAGCAGCGTGGGCACGGTAGGACTATCCTCGTTGATCGCCTTTAAAACTGAAAAAAAGAAAATAAGATATTAATATTAAGTAGAAGAAAACAATAGTACAACCCAAAAAATAGCCGTGGGTAATTTAAATGGTTTGTTGAAGATATTATTACATTTAAAATAAAGGACCTAATATAATCAAAAGAAAATATTATAGCATGTGCCAAACTAGCTCGAGCAATGATAAAAAAAAACGATGGAATGTAGGTACTTACTCTTAATGAGCACTTGAAGTGATTGGTTGTCTGGAGGTCCATTGTCCAGGTGGAACGGTATTACCGTTGTCAAGTACTGAAATACGAAAATACAATTAAAAAAAATAAATAAATAACAATAATTTAAATAAGTAAAAACATACTTTTCTGTTCATCTTGACAGTTTCTCTTATGAAATTATTCAAAGCCGATATTGAATAATTGATGTTCAATCTCTTTTATCCGTACATAAGTCTTTTTAATGCAAATATTTTTATGTCTACATAAATGTATTTGTTTTAATTTTATATTGATTTGCCTCATATTTTACATTCAAATATTTACCTTAGACTCTGAAGGTCCAGAATTGAGATTTGGCGACCGTGGTGGCAACGGCCTCTTCTTCTTTTCAATATGATACTGACGCCGCTTATTCTGTACGGAGAGGAGCAGTGATATAAACGTGTTCTTCAGTTCTTTCTCGTATTCCAGCTCATCTCGTAACGCCAGTTCTGCTATCAGTGTCTCCGAGAATTCTCGGATGAGAACCTCTAGTTCCATGAAGATCTCGTTCAGTTGAGCCAGCGAGAATGTGCGCAGTTCTGGAATGAGAGAGCTATAATTAGTGCTGCCATTTAGAGAAAGGGCAAAGGATGCTTGTATGAGCTTAAGATAGGTAAAGCTTATGTATGACATAACGTTTGACCTTTCCTCAAATAAATTAAAAAGAGATCGAGATCTTCAAGAATGATATTGATATACAGTCTGATATATTGAAGAACCTAATTAACTTATCAATTTATCGTAATATTTTGACATTAGCAATCTATTCACATCTAGTACTTATAATAAATTGAGGCATTGCACTTAGGATATATCTTGGAGAAGTAAGTTCACGTATCTTAACGTATCCTACCATTTATTTTTGTATTATTATTCAATTTAGTTCTTTATTCAATTCGAAGCACGTAAGGACGACGCTTTCTCCTATGTAGCAACAGAAGTCAAAGTTGTTAAATTGGGGAAACGTGACATTATTAAAAGACACCAGATCTGTTTAGAAAGCAGGAGCAACTATAACTTCTATCTAACAGGACTGGGTAGGTATCTAAAAAAATCAATAAAACTTTTCAGACGGCAAAATAAGAACAAAAATGTTTACTACGTTCACGTTCCCGTTTTTCCTTAATAAAATTAGACATTTACGATACGTTCGCTACTTCAATCAATCATTCTTAAAGATAGTCTGCTCCAAATTATGCGCAATACAAAATAAACCAAAAGAATCGTGAGAGGTTATGAAAACAAAATAATGCGATGTGCCAAATGAATCGCAAGCGCGGGGTGAATGCACTCGCTAAAACAATTTTATTGATTCCTGATCGTACGACGTCCGTAGCGAATCGCGACAATTCAGAACAGAGCTTTACAGACCAAATTAAAATTTACTTTTGCACCCAATATTTTGAGAGCTTGAAGCGTAAAATGTCTGAAAAATATTTGCATGGGGTGTGGAACAAGGTTGATATTATATACAAATATGTAATTATACCTGTTAATTTTGACATACTTGAGTGAGAACAATTGGAGGTCATGGCCCACATTCAGCTCAATAATCAGGTTAAGAGATGCATTATCATTTTTTTGATAAATGTAACGTCAATTTGGAATACAGAAGTGAAAATACTTTTGACTAAGTGGCTGATCCAAATATTTCATGAGGTTTGATTAAGGATGATTTACATAACCTTCGTGAGAAAAGATATCAAACTAATAAATTATTATCTGTATAAATAAAATTATGTTAACTGCACGCTTTTTAACTTATCTTAATGTCTTTTTATCTATATGGATCCCTTCTTTTCTGTAACAAAATGGACTTTGGTCGTTTAGCTCTTCATCATCATCAACGATGGGATGGATTAAGCATAAGCCGAGGTATTTTATAGCTCACCAAAAACCCCACTTAAAATAAAAAAATAATGCACAATAGTGAAGCAACATTACCAGTGTTATACAAACAACCTACAAAAACAATAGCATAATAACTAAACATATTTCGTCAACTCAAGTGACATAACTATATCCATTGTTAAGTAGTTCTCACGCTTCCAACTACCCGCGTTCTCACAAATTACTATTTTCGTGACAAGAAGTAACAAATGACTATCGAATCAATTATGTCATAGACAGAAAAACGACATGGCCCGCGAGGCGCCGCACCGCTACGTGCAAATAAAACCAGTTCTGGACTAGAGTATCTAGTTTTAATATAGCCGTCTAGGGGCCTTAAAGGTACCTTATGAAGAAAACAATCAATACTTTAATCAAAACTAAACGTTAATTAAAAATCTTCTTGAACGAATGCTTTTAAGTATGCATTTGATTGCTTAAAATATTCATTTTCATGTTACTCCTGCTGAAACCTATTGGGTTGTACCAAGGAGCTATTTTAGGACCGTTAATTAGTGTTGATGTAATACATGAAGTTGACTCTATATTTAAATGACAAATATGATTCATAGTAGTGTTGTACCTTAGTGCAATCTAAAATATTGGATACGGCCTTTGTGGCTTGAAAATAAGCAATATTTTTTATATAAAAGTTTGAATAATATGAGTTATTCAAAGAAAATTATAAGAAAATATTGAATAACTAATAACTTTTAATTAGAAAGGTATGTGTATTGTGGTATTTGGCTTTTTGCCAACCGACCAATCTGACGTTTTTGCCGAAAACAGTTTATTTATGGATTTTGAAAGTAATTAATTTATTAATTGTGAAAATAGAAGGACAACTTTCAAATTTACAAAATACCCAAGAATTGTGAAGAAATCTATTGTGAAATTAAAAAAGAACTAAATAAATGTAGGCAAGTACATTTATTCGCAACTAAAACGTGCAGTTCAGCGATTGTATCGTATTGCACGTTTTCTCCAGAAAACGTTATCGAACCAATCTAAGGCTTAATTTGTATTCAAAAGATTTTATCTTGTGAATTGAAAAAGTAAAGAAATGAGACAAAATCTATTATCAAACTTTCATTTGCTTATTTTGTTTGTTAAAAATAAATTAAACCGTGTTAGAGTTTTTGGCCACTTACTCACAAATTTATTTATATTTGCAAGCTTGACCGGCATTAAGCATGATTAAGAGCGTGTATTCCTTTTCAAAATGTAACTGTCAATTTTTGTAGTGTTTTGGGAATATTTCGTAAAAACTGAATGAAAGTATGATTTTATTCAACTAACTTTTTACAATGTGGGCTTTAAAAGGTAAATATGACAATTACATTTAATAACTAAAGCATACTTTTCTATTTTATCAGTTGAAAGAGTATTAACTGTTAAGTTGTTATATTACAAAATTATGCTGTATTTACGAATGAAATTGTTATATTTACCTTTCAAAACTTGCATTCTAAAAAGTTAGTTGAATAAAATCATACTTTCATTCAGTTTTTACGAAATATTCCCAAAACACTACAAAAATCGACAGTTACATTTTGAAAAGGAATAAACGCTCTTAAGCGGTCAACTTAAAGTAAGCAGGTAGTAAACATCTTTGCATATAATAAAATTGAAAATTTACTCCGTCTGTACATTAAAGATATTTAAGAAAAAATAGCACGAAGGCTCTTTATGACAGCAGTAGAAGCAAAATATATTTTTTTAGATTTTTCGTCTTGTCTGTCTGTCTGTATGTTCATACGCGCATCATGCAAAAACTGCTGCATGGAATTGGATGCGGTTTTTTACAGTTGTGTAACTTAAAAACTGGTATTATGGTTTATTTGTGCATTTTATCCCTAAAGGGGTTAATTTAACTAATAGATTTTTTGAAAATATCTCTCCCCAAGGATCAAGAAGTTAGTCGTTCTTTAAGGAAATCTCACGACACGACACGACACGAAATTCTGCACACGACACGATAAATAAACAATAAGATATTTTTCTTGAAAATCCACTCACCAATGGTGGTACATTTGGGGTTGAAAGTGTTTGAGACAGTTGCTCAAATTTGAAAGAAATAACATGGAAATATCGAATTCCACGCAGACGAAGTCGCGGACAAAAGCTAGTATTATAATATTTACCTACTGTCAATCTTGACTAACATATATTTAAGTATTGCATTATTTTATAAAGACCTTGTATGTAGGTAGGTATGTAATATGTTTTAATGTGAAAATTTTAATTAGGTATTGCATAATGTTTTACACAATTAAGGAATAAGTTTATTTTAAATATTATTGTAGTTAACTATTTGCATTTTGCACGATGATAGTATGTGGCTCTTGTTGACCTCTTATCTCCCTCTGTATCTATACTATATTTCAGGCAAAAACGTATGTCAATAGTTTGATTAATGTTTTTTATTTAATGTATGTATGTGGGTGCATGAAAGGAGCCTCCCCGAGTAACGTACACAACGATTCCCTACGTCCGGCGCATCTTGGGCAATTCGCGAGTTCTCCAAAGCGAATTGGCTAAACCTTTCCCTACGATGGCAAGTCAAAATAAAATTTGACCTAACCATCGACACGACGAAGAAGAAGAATTTAATGTATAGTATGTAGTACTTACTGTCTTCATAGAGCGGCGCACTGAGCACCTCCTTGCCCTTTTCCAGAGCTTCGTTGTATTCAATGATGTCTCCCTCGGAAGACGGTGTGTCTTGCATCATGTCGTCAATCTCTTGAATTACCTGAGGGCACAAGATTTATTCCTTAGGATGATTTGAAATATTGTCTCTATTAAATATTATTGTACTGATTCCCTAAGTAAGTAAGTAAGTAAACTCACTGTGAGCATTAGGAAACTGTAAGCACAGTGAGCAGCTGAGTGTAAAATAAAATAAAAATAAAATATGTAAGTGCAAATTATTATAATAGTATTTACAAATACCTTACTTAATTGATTAATTAGTTTGTTTTAGCCGCCTATTTAAATATAATTTTCTATATATCATTATCAAAGATTCGCAAGGCACAAAAGGCGTTATTATTACAAAAGAATACGCGCCGATGAATCGACTTGTGGATTTGTCAAATAAGTAAACATACGAAACCACTTTGTGGTAATTTCTCATAGCTCCATATATTATTCATAATATAAAAACAAGCCGCTAATGGAATTAACCAATATAATAAATTCCATAAGTAATAAAGTTCTTTTTAAATCGCAACTAAAAAGCAATACTCGTGCTCCAATGCCAAGCTCAAATAAAGTCTACAATAGTTAATGATGAAGTATTTGTCAATATAAATAGCAGCCGGCAGTCTGATGGGTGGCACAACCTGTCTCTTGATAAGCACGTAAAATATATTAGGACGAAAGAGAATCATCATCTAATGAGATCCTTAAGCGATACTTGAGAGTAGTGTGAAACCTAATCATTTGCAAATCACACCTAAAATGTAAAAAGCACGCTTACCTCGTCAGCAGTCTTAACGGGACACTCATGGTCCTGGTGCAATCCCCCCAGGATGAGAGCGTGCATGTCAAGATCTGACGCCACCGCCTCGTCTTCGGAACTGTGGATCTCGTCGTCAGGTGTCATTGAACCCTGCAGCGAAAATATTCAGCAATAGAGATAAAGGAAACCTATGTCTTGTAATGCAACAAGGGCAATTATTTCTTATGCCTAGGCATACATACATTTTAATAAGGATTAATAAAATAATGTAGTGCATAGTTTCCGCCTTTAAAATTTCTGAATATCAAATTTTATTGCATATTCGCTTTCGAGGTGCATCAGAAAATGTCATAGCTCCCTTTTGTAGTTGGATGATCAACGATTGCTTTAATTTTTAAAGTCGCCACGTTGCTGCAGAATTTCTCCCGTCACTATTCTTTTCTGTCTAATAATTTTTTAACAGGTATTATACTCATACAATACAATATCATAATAATTTTCCCACGTAACAAGTGTCATCAAATGCGTTCTTTTTTTTGCTTTTGGCTGACTGCATAACAGTCTTATTATAAAAATACGAGACGTGAAATTTTACTCCCATAGTTCACAGCAAGTATGATTGTATTTGTCAGTTCTATGAATTATGAAGGCTAGAATAGGAATGTCTTTATCGCCTTACCTTTTTGTCACTAAGGTTCAAAGTAGGGATATGCATTTTCCTGGAGAACGACTTGGTCCAGTCAATTGGTAAGATGTTGCCGAAGTTCCCCGTGATTGTCCACCACATCCTGAAAAGAAGAAATCAATATTAAATGAAAAGTTCATTCTCAACTCTGACTCTGGATATTTTCTTTTAATAATCCCTTTACTATATTTTGAGTCTACAAGATTACAAAATGTCATGAGATGATTAAATCTCTACGCCCAAACTCCGGTATCATCTTAAGCAAGAACGATTTATAGAGCAGTTGGTCGGCCTCGGACAACAAATTAAAAAGGTCCCGAACCTGAAGTATGTTATTGTATGGAATTAATATTTCTATGGGAATTAGTAACGCTTAAGATTATGGCTATTGGCGATGAGTTTTATAGTTGTTGCTCTGTTGCTTCACCGTTCTATAATAAAGATCGTGGTATTTTCGTGAGAAGACTACAGATTCTGAGGTTATTACGTAAGTTTTTAATTATGGAAAGATTGTACGGTAATTGTGTGAGAAACATTGTAGGATTGTAACTAATTTATCTACAGTTATAAACTTATGTACTTAGAACACTGTATTTTATGTACGTATGACTATTTTGGTTGGATTAACCCATATCGAATAACATTTTTAAAGTATGAAAATATACTAAGTAATAACTCAATTGGCAATTTCATTTTGTCGATAAGGTTGTAGGTAGGTTTTAAAACATAGGAAATAGTGTGCTTTCAACAACAACTCAAGTAGTCTACTACTCAAAGAAGATGATGTTACATTAATTTTATCAATTCACAGAATATGATTAAATTCTACCTAGTACCACAAACGATCATTGATATTGCAGACGTCGCGTCACTCTTTAGAAGTCTTATTATATTAATATTAACCTATATTACATACTCGTAAGACAGCAGAGTTATATTAGTTTTAATCAAATGAACCAATAACTCCATATCATCAACAAAGTGTAACATCACCCAACCTCTGATCTTTTAACAGTAATCATTATCTATCTAGAAGGCAGTATCACAAAGGTCACGACTAAACAGTAAACTTGAACATAAAGTGCAGCTAATTCCCTAGCATCCTGGCTGGGCTTCCCGACGATAGGAAGAGGTCAATTGCGTCAGGCTCCCCAATTATTTGCGAGCAAGGTCGTTAGACTACGGTTTGCGAAACAAGGCTGGAGTACAGAGTCCAAAGCTACATTAAAGAAAAGAATCTCAGATGGATCATGAACTTCATGATAAGTAGTCACTTTCGTAATTTCTATCATCATCAGCCTGTGGCAGTCCACTGCTGGACATAGGCCTCTCCCAAGGTGCGCCAGAGTTCGCGGTCTTGTGCCTTACGCATCCAATCGCTGCCAGCAATCTTACGCAGATCGTCGCGCCATCTTGCCGGAGGGCGCCCCACACTACGTTTGCCTTGACGCGGTCTCCACTCCAGAACACGCTTACATAAGCGGTTGTCGGTTCTGCGACTAATGTGGCCAGCCCATTGCCACTTCAGCTTGCTTAGTCTCTGGGCTATGTCGGTGACTCTGGTTCTCCGGCGGATCTCCTCATTTCGGATGCGATCTCTAATTTCTATCGTTGAATCTGAAACCCTAAAAAAAACCCTGATGTAGAACAAGGATTATTGGCCGGACCAAAAAAATGTGGTAGTCTCACGCAATTTATTTGTCCAGTTCAACCATATAATCGTCCCAAACAAACTGCCCTACAAAATCTTTTGCTGATTTTTATAAATTGTAGCTTTATCTACTATTTTGTCATCATGTTACTGTATGCTTATAAAACGTTTTCTTTTCAACTCCGTGAAATATTAAATGTTAAGGTTTCATTAGAACTTGTATGCATGTTTTTATTACAGAGCACTAAGGAACTTAGTCTCATCCGGTTTCTTAAGTATAGCATAGCTACAAGTATCACTGGCTTTAATTGAATCGTGTTTATGGTACGTTCCGAGTCAATTACTGTGGACCTTTCCTAAGACGCACTTTACAACTTTGGTTTTATACTCCAATTTCTTACAGAGTTCAATTTGTAGTCACGATTTTCTTTGATCGTCTTCACGGCTCGTAAGAATTGGGCGTTGATTGAACTGTTTTTGGGACTTGAAAGCCGATGAATTGTTTGTACGAAGATTGGCTTTTTGGAATGCGATCCGTTTATTTACGGATGAATCGATCTTTGCTATTTAGGATTACAATCGATATATTCGACCAGAAAGCTTCATTAACGCTGGAAATTGAAGTAAACTCGTGTATGACGCAGATACTGAAGTGCGTCTTTGAGGTTTTGCCAATTTCGTTCCCACTTTTTACGATGACGAGACAATGCGAGGCAAGTTTTTTTATTACTTTCCTGCTCTTATTGACTTAAGGCCAAGCAGCAATGGAGATCCTAGACGTTGACGGCAGCGCTTGCTTCATGTGTAGGTAGTCTAATTATTTATATTATTTTACTAATAAATGAAGTTTGAAGTTTATATTTTCTTGATCTTTCAATTTAGCTTTGAAAACAAATACTCAATACCAGCCCAGCTAAATGCAATAGCTGTACTATTGCATATTTCAATACTTATAGCCGATATTTGTACCTAAACAACTCGTAATATGCTACTGTTTATATTTACTACTTTATTTATTTTTGCTTGCTAACATAAACTTCGTATACAAAGCTGATCGTGTATACTATGATATTATAAACACCGTCGCCCGTGAGTCAGACGGAGGGACAAATTGGCGCTAATTTGTGATCGTGGCTCCAGCTCATGGCTCAATTGAGGAATGTGTCACTTTATATTACGTGTAAGTACTGCATCAGGACAAAGCAGACGTGTGGAATAATTTATGGAATAAGATAAATAAAGCAACAATTCCAAATATTAATTAGATCCAATAGATAAAAATAAGAATGAAATTAAGAACAAATCTTCAGAGGCAACTTATACTGAAGTCATACCGTGGCCTTAAATTGAGTTGTAAAAAATAATAAAGACAATAATATAAACCTTATTGTTAAAAAAAACGAATGAATAACTGTTGGAACAACTTGTCTTACAAAAATTAAGATCTCAGTCAGAATATTACCTCTAAGGATGTAAAAGTAGAAAAGGAAGATACCAAGCATTTCAACTCAAATGTCTCTGAAATCGGAACACAACTGCAAAACAGACACAAGTGTTAATATTTACTATAAGGGAGTACGAAGTGTGCAATTTAGAAGCAAATAGCATCAAGAAGTTTTCATAAGCAGCAATATAGCGGTGTCACATTCAGGCAAATTAAAATTAGACCTGAACGTGCGAGTGTCTACGTAGATATGAAACAAAAAATATCGAGGTGATGGGATTTATTATTAGATGTGAGTACAATATGAGGTGGTCAGAGCGATTGTCCCAAAATGTGGCTTTGAAACCCCAGGAGACCAAAAGAATCTATTTCTATCTAGACAAACGGACATTCTAGAACACAAATATACGAAACATAACTGTCCATTTTAGTGGCGACTTTGACAAAGTAAACCATTATCCACCTCCTACTCGGATTTGTTTTTTTTTTATCTTATATGTTTATTTTTCTTGTCGTAGATAAGGACGAGATATCCTTAGGCACTTTGTCAATGTGTTCCATTGTTTTTTTAACGCAGTAATCTTTGCACTACAAATATGGTCACGTAACCTAGATTACCATCTGTTGTGAGTGACATAGGATAATATGTATGTCTTACCTTTGTTACAACTTAAAAAAGAATTGTCTTTTTTATCAATTAGTTCTTAATACATGTTACTCTCTAACGCAGCGATAGCCGAGTGGGAGACCGTAGGACTGCTAAGTCAAAGGTCTCGGGTTCGAACCTACGGCACACACCTCTGTCAATTAATCGTTAAGATTCATCTTTTCGAAGATATTATTATGTGTGTATTTGTCATATAAATTATCGCTCGCTAACGGTGAAGGGAAAACATCGTGAGGCTCAAGGGTGTGTGAAGTCTACCAATCCGCACTTGGCCAGCGTGGTGGACTATGGCCTAACCTTCTTATCATGAGAAGAGGCCCGAGCCCAGCAGTGGGACATGTATTAGATACAGCGCTGCTACTACATGTTACTCTCCTGAATATTATTAGACCTTTACATCTTATTCCTAAGGAAACAGAGTATGACTGTTTGACTTGTCAAAGTTATTTTTTGCCTAGAAGCATTTGTTTCACCAGCTGTTGTAACATATTTGTTTGCGTATCGTGTGGGGGCGTTTTTAGTAGAAACGACACCAACATGAGGTCTGGCAAAATCATTAGCATTGCGTCAGACCACATGGCCATCTGCGCTGATTGAAATCACACTCAAACTATGACATTTCGCATGTTTGTTATAGCATTGTCACGTTTTAAAGACTTCTTGCAGACAAGCTGAGTTTTGATCTTCGGCTGACAACAAAACTTTTTTTTGGAATTTACTATTCAGATATAATTCACGATTTTAAAGTATCACATCTTTAAATATCCAATACGATTTCTTATTATGACTTTGGGCCTGAACTTATCCCTTAATGTTGTTTTGTCTTTTTGTAATGCTTATTCGATCATTATTTTGAGATTGAGACCTTTCCATCTGCAGGTTATAAAATTCATTGCCGAGACACATGAGTCTTATAATGTGTATTAAAAGAACGCAGTGTGTTGGCGCCTTATCAACTGTTGTCTGTAACTTTGGAATGGCATTTACAGTTCTCTAAACAGATGACAGCAATGTATGAGTAAAGACAAAACTGTCGAAATGAAAATATTAAGTCTGTAATCTTCGTGAGAAATACATTGGATTGAATGAAACATTACATTAGATATTTGTTAATTGCAAATCGTGTTATGTGCTTATAGGACCTCTTAGGCTGAGATCTATATAGCTTAATTAGTCATAGCTTAGACTAATCTTTACTCAGTTATTACTAATGCGGGAGTCGTACAAAAAAAAATATAGATGCGATCTTAATATTAACATTTCTAAAAACAAAGAAACGCAAACACAACTACACGGGCTTTAGTGTACAAGGAGTCTAGATCTAGAATATCATGCTGAACACGGGGCCATTGTGGATGAACTAAAACTAAATCAAGGAAATGGTCAGACATTGAGTTACCAAGCAATGCAAAAAGGTGGATCATTCAAGAATTATAAATCATTTAATTTATATATGTCTGTATCTAATAAAAAAAAGTGGGCATTAAAGAAATAAGACAATACGTGCGTGGGTTGTGCCCGAATGTGAAGTAGTAGTTGGACGGATTTTAAAATGTAAATTGAAACCAACAGTTTTGAGCATTAAATTACACATTCGTGTATGTATTACAATAATGAAATCAGAGATTATCGAGTGTTCGGTGGACTTATCACCAGTATTTGTTGTAAAACTTTGACTTTAAATTAAATTTATCGCTGTACCTAATACTTATGTAAATATTTATTATTTATTTTCAACGGATATTTTATGTTCGTTTCTACTTGTTCTTAGGTATCATGCGGGGACATGATAGGTTTTATAAGCAATGATATGTACTACCACTCTATGTTGTCATTCTGATACTCTTCGCAATGTAAAAAGGTCATACTTGGAACCATTTAAAAATCTAATAAGCTGTTGTAATGATTCATGTGAAAACAATGTGCGAAGAGAAGAACAATCAGACGAATTTATGTACTTTGAACGACCTTAGGCAGATGAACATTCACTGCTAGATATAACTACATATAGCGATAGATGACAAAGTTAGAAGAATGGTGTAGATGGAATCAAACGCAGATGATCATGGAGACGATAAACCAAGTAGACTAGTGAAGAGGACCAACATCTGACGTGCAAGCCATTACAACTAATTCTAGCCTGTCTTATTCATATTTATTTTTATTTTATTTTATATTTTTGTATATATCATTTGTCACCAGAGGTTCCAGCTGAAAATCAACGTTGCCTAATTTTGTGGCAACAATATGTTGAGCTGTGGCCTTTTAGGCACCATCATAGCATAGCAAGTCTGAGACATATGAACTTAGTTGCAACTTGTATATGTAGTATACAGGCACTGTATTATTGTAATTATTCTGTATTTATTTTTTATTTTTTAGTTCCTATACTTTTTACATTATTTAACTTTACTTACTTTAATCTTAACTCAACTCGTCACACTCAATGCTAAAACTAGCGTAGGCGACACGTATGCTATGCAACCAATCAGGTCCTATTCCTCGCCAAAAAAGCCGATGCATGTGAGGTCAAAATGGCCGCTCCAGTGGGCCGAACGGTTTCACCACATCACTTATATGGTACGTACCGTTAAGCCGAGTTTACTTTTCATATTAGCAAAATATGATTTGAATACTTACTTCGGCCTTGTAGTAAGAAGCTAGATTGTTTATAATAATTATTTCCTCGGTTTATTTTTTTTTTATCGGAAGATACTGAGTTATTGTTTATGTTGAATCAACGATCAAACACAGTGCAGCTTCCGTTTGAGAGTGATGTCCAACGGTTGTTGCGTTTAAAAAAACCGGCCAAGTGCGAGTCGGACTCGCGCACGTAGAGTTCCGTACCACTATAGGTACATCTAAATAAATGTTTTTCTTTATTCATTATTATATTGGAATTGATTGAATGAAAGGTAATGCGGTTTACGAAATATTGCGTATTAAAAAACTAATTATTAGATCTCGTTCAAACCAATTTTCGGTGGAAGTTTGCATGCTAATGTACATCATATATTATTTTTACATTTAGAAGTTACGGGGGGAGGGGACATATTTTCCCACTTTGGAAGTGTCTCTCGCGCAAACTATTCAGTTTAGAAAAAAAATATACTTGAAACCTAATATCATTTTTGAAGACCATAAATACCCCACATGGGCCACATGTACCTATAAGTTTCATGAAAAAAAAATTGAGTTTCAATTCTACCCAAAAAACCCAAAAAAACAGACCCCCAAAAATGTTGTTTCCCAAGAATGTTGTAACCATACAAGAATAGAAAAAAAACATTTTTTTCTATTCTTGTATGAAAATCTTAATGCAGTTCACCGAATACATCTCTACATACCAAGTTTCCACAGTATATTGCTCATAAAGTTACGGAAAAAAGTGGCTGTGACATATGGACGGACAGACGGACAGACATGACGAATCCAAAAGGATTCCGTTTTTTGTCATTCGGCTACGGAACCCTAAAAACGGCTTCCTTATAACCTAACATGCTCTCTATGGACAGACGGCTTAACTATTATGTAACACTATTATCCCGTGTTACAAATGGCTTCACATAACGAAATGGGAAGTCAAAAAAGATTAAGATACCGTCGTATAAGATTACCCAACGGTTATGGTTAACCATATCATAAACGGACCATAAAGCCTGCTGTTTCAACATTAAATACGCCATAGTTTAATACGTCATTCATACAAGGACGATTCAATGAAGGGTATCAGGGTATCGTATCTATTTATTTATTGAGCGCACAAAACACATTACAATCATGGTTACATTAAAAGTAGATAAAAATTATAATATGTAATATAATTAATAATATATTTTTTTTATATGTACTATATAGTATCAATAATATCGTAGAATTAGGTCTGCCAAGTTTTTTTTGAAGACATTGATTTATACGTTTTTCAAGAAGCACATTTCTTTAGAGTGTTTTGAAACCTAAAATTTAGGAACAAAAATTATTAAGAAGTACGGATTGTTTGTTTCAATTTAATTGAGGTTATTAATACTTCCTTCTCTCTTGTTGTCATAAGTACCTTATCCAAAAGTGCGTTCTCTGTCGATCGCAGTACATACTCAATGATCTATTAAACAATTCGAAGACCTTAAAGAACGCAAGCATTCCTAGCGGAAAATTCATACGCAACAGCCCTCATTCCATACTAATTGATTATTTACAAGGTAAAAAAATGTTCAATGACTAACAAAAATACGTTCATCAATTTCCATCAATTTTTAAGAACAGTCAAAGTCGCAGATGACATAGTCTGAAATAATATTCATTGTTTCGCAGAAGTATGATCAGTGAATTGAAATGGATTGGCGTCATTCGTTATTGTTGATCTTAATATGTGTACAATTGCTGAAAAATTTGTTAGTGCTGTTTCATTAAATGCCTGAATTCGGAGAAAGTGAATTGTAGCTATCTAGTTTCTGATTAACTAAACCTATTGTAGTAGCTATTACAGACTACTTCAAGGTGTGCACGGATTACGGTTACCACTTACCAGTCTCTTTCTCTTTTTGCAGCCGTTCTCAGTAAACTGCTGTTATTTGCAATTGTTTTGGTTAAGATTCTTTGATTATCTCACCATTTTGTGCGAAAATGTTACTTGCCTACATGCCGACATACATAATATATCTACATGTATGCATTGTAGTAGGCCAGTATGCATTTCCACCGGATAAAAAATTCTCTGGCGAAAAAAAAAATCCACGTCTTCCGAACAAATTGCACGATCGATGTTCAAATTGTTCGGAGAACGTGATTTTTTTTTTTCGCCAGAGAATTTTTATTCGGTGGAAATTGATACTTACCATGTATAGAAGCTGTGGTTTCAATAAATGTCGCTATGTCGCATCCACCCCGTATATATATGATAGTTTTATTTTTATTTATATTACAATGAAACTTTATTGAGAGTTTATCAAACACAAAAAGGAACTTTTTATTTCACAACAAAATACATTTCTGTTAATTACAAAAATTAAATTACTATACCTATAATAAAAATTACTAAAACTATATAGTTAAATGTAGGCATAGGTGACCTTTTAGGTATTTTAATTAGTGAAAAAGCTGATCACAGTGATCACCTACCAATCATCGCGTGGGTTGAATCAAATATACGACCTCGCTACCTAAAAAGGCAACAAACTGAATGTAATGTGTATTAAAATGTTGCTGAGTTATTTACGATGTGAAAACAGCAACAATAGTCGAATTCGAAACCAAATGAAATTAATGCTAACAGTTACTAATGTGCAAGTTAACAGTACACTTATAAAACCGCATTTAGTTGATTAAAGTCATACCCAAAGTTATGATGAACGTGTGAAGCATTACTGTGGTTGGAATAACGGTAATCTTCACCGCTTCTGATTATTCAAAATAGTTCTAAAAGATTTAATTGAATCTTATTTTTGTTCTACAATAATCACGTGTGAATCAGTAAAACAACGTGATTATTACATAAATATTCCCCAAGGAAAGGCCCGTGACCAACCAGTGTTTGGTAAAGTGCAGTGTGTTTTACCAACTATGCGACTTGTTATTATAAAATTGCAATTAAAATAAAAACATTTTATCACGCTTTATAAGAATTATCGGTATCAGAAAATATCCTTGAAAAATTGGCAAAACATAACACGCTATCGCAGATAACTTGTACTTACCTACTACTAAAAATTTGCTACGTTCGTTGAAAATAAACTTCATAAGACCAAGTGGCCATAAGTTAGTTGCTCAACTCAGCATTTAAAAGCCAGGTCACAATAAAGTATCGTGCATAATATCGAGTTCTCAGAATTGGCTTTCTTATATTACTGACCGATCGAGCATAAAATGCTGATTACGATGTTGAGAATGCAATGCACCGGGGCAATGAGTTTGGTTTTATTTAAATAAAGGTTAATTACTTAACTATGACCGAAATTATACGCCTCATCTTTTTGAAGTTGGACTACTACACAATACCCAAGAAATACAAGACCAAGTGTAGGAGAAACTAAATAGAAATCAAAAACAATAAGTAACAATTTGATTGATTCGTCGAACCAGTTTTGTGGCATGGGCTAACTTGACTGAACAACCAAGTGTTGTTGATAAAGTAACATTTGGCACCATTAGGAATACAGATTATTCGGGACCAAATATAACTAGCGATAAGAACAGTTGTAAAAATATTCCGGGTACTTAAATATACGCAAACGGCAATTTATTTCAGCTTCCGTAGGATCACGTGTGGAAGCGGTCTGGCTCAGCCGACCGTAGCGGCCATATAAAACTAATAACAGTAACTCAATCTGGGCTTTGGCTCGTGAAAACATGAGTAAAAGAAAATTGCTCGCTCGTTTCATATCTTGCACCAGTGGCTATGATATTATATGTCTGTCCAATCATTTGCATACATAATAAGTAGTGAAGGTGATTATACTGAATCAATAATAACTAGCTGTGGGTAGCTGTTTCATTTGTTTCTTTATTTTCTTTATCAGCCTCTATAATTATTTCTTCTTCATCAACAATGTTGTTAAATGACGAGACACCTTTCAATGCAGCTTCCTTATTATATTCCCGGCAGTAGTAAGACCTGACGGGATAAAGACGAGAAAGAGTATAAAAAAACCCGATGCATTGTTTGACCGCTCTGAGCTAAGGTTTCAAGTTTCACAGTTCCGAGAAATCCTGTGAGACTGGATTTGGTCCACGGATTTCTTTACTGGCCAAGAAAGGGCTGCCGGCTAATACAAAAGAGTTCAACGCGTGCATTTTTTAGTATGTGGATGTGAATTTTAGGACTGGTTTGGAACTGGATTTCTGAGCGAATTTGTCAACCTGTTTTAAGCTGAAATTTATAAAGCTTGGATGCACCTGACGACAGTACAACTAGGACTTATATTTTGGATTTAAAGGATTATATTTAGGTACTTCATAAATATGGAATGCCGAAATTGAAAGTCTTAACTAAAACCATCCTAAAACTAAAAGAGGTTTTTTTGACAGCTTTTTTTTAGCTAAAGCAAATAAATAATTTAATTTCAATTAAAATACTAAGAACAGTTTGATAGTCGTGGTGTGCAGTGTATGTGCGGTAACAACAATATCTTTATTAGCGGCTTGTAATGTAGTAACTCCAACTATCAACACTGCACTCGTTTGAGAGATAAGAATTAATGAGGTTAAGTTCATATCGCTATTCCACGTACCAACATAACGTAGGTATTGGTGTCGAATATCGAGATAGGTCATTCAAAACATTACCTACTTAGTATTGATACTAACATACATTGTAAATGTGGAATAATACAATCTATGGTCCACCTTACTGACTGTCCAAAATGCCTACCTACTGCACAAGAGAGGCGCTCATGAACGCCGATGAGAGCGTCATAACAGTGGCCACTTACTAGGCCAACAAAATTTGACTCAGCCATCGACACGACTAAAAATAAAAGATAGATGTTCAAAATCACTTTTCATAATTTATTCAAAAATAATAAGAACACGTTTTCAACACGATCGGCGCATGCCAGTGATAGTAGTAATAAAATGTCTCCACCTTTGCTTGCAGTTATTTGTTTTTTTTGTAATAAACTAATGAATTTGCATTGTCATTGTTCGATGTCTGATCTAGATCAGCGATACTTCAAATCGCAAGTGTCTCGTTGTAAGTGAAATTATATGCATAAAGACGAGAAGGTAAAGATTTAAATACCTAAATAAAAAAAGTTGAAAGCAACCAAAACTCGAAAGTCAACGAAATCAATGTAGGCACACTTTCGTTATTTGTTATTGCTTGTGAGAAGCCGAAGCACAGAGTAAGATGGGCTCGGAGAAATTGATTGGACATGATTGAATGACATAACATGACTGTACCCGCCATGATGCATCAAATCGTCAACGTCCCTGTCTGTTCTCTCATCGTGTATGACGGATCGAACAATGAACTGCAGATGAAAAACCAATTGTTTACTCCTCAATCAGCATTAGATAAATTGTTAGTAAACACACTTATCGTCCAGATAAACAATCAACTATAAAATAAATCTATAGGCACAGATGACATTTTTCAATACTCCCACGCATCTGATATTCTCAATACAACATGGAACTTCTTGATTTACATATAGGGTTTATATTAGAATGACCAGGCTATTGTTGACATTCTATCGGCATAAATAAGCCATTGTCAGCAGTATCCCCAAGGGGCAATAATTCATGCTTGAATACCTGCCCTTTGGCGAAGCCGTAACCTGCGCATTTTCTATTCTTTGATAAAAAGGAACCCATAAAATAGTGAGTTATTATTTTTATCAGCAAAACCATTGTGCTAATTGTCAAGTTATATAAATGTAGGTTTGTTACAATATTTGTGAGCTATTTACATGAGAGCTAAACAACGGGTGAAATGTAGTTGTAAATTTCACTTCTTTCTCTTTCTCTTTTGGCTGATAGGCATGATGATATGTGTTTTGTTGGTACCTAAGTGCCTTGTATTCATGTCTAAAACAGTTATGCCCATTATACCCTCGCCTTTGTGTTACCCGTGAGATCTACACGCGTATGCTCTAAGTATGTTACCCATTCTATCTACATTACTTTTTCTGCCAGGTCTTTTGTATTCTTTACTATCTAGTGCACAAAGAGCATTATTACCGTGACATTTTACATATATTTTTGCTGGCGGTAAAAGGTTAACAGCCCACTTCCTTTAGTGCCTTTAAAATTTCTCCTGTCTTTATGGCATGTAACAAAGGCGTTGAATGTCGAATAACTCATTCTGCAGTACAACCTCAGAAAGTCTTGTACAACCGTCATAATACTACAGTGTAAGTAACGACTTATCCAGAATAGTGGCCGACCTAAACTAGTCCAGCTGAAACCGAATGTTCGGCATCCAACTTAGTTTCGAACAAGATTATTTACTTCTGTCCCGACTCCCGATCAGAACAAATAAATATTACTTATGTTTCTACTATTACTTTACGGTTTGATGATATCAGAGTTAATATTTTCAATAATTTGTTAGTCTTATAAATCATAATTATGAACGTCAGTGATTTATTTCCTTTCTGGCTGTATAAACAGCAGTGAACTTAACTTATGTTGCCACCCTCACTTTTTCCTTTACATTTCAGCCAGTAAATTTTTTTGATCTCTCATTTCGCACCATATCTTCGCCATAAATCATTCACTGAAACTCAAATAGAAAGCTCGGTCGGACACTTAAAGAATAATTGACAAATGATTATAATTAGTTGTTGGTCGGCGCTCAAGGCAGCTCTTCAGTTACAAAATTACGTGTCAATAGGAACGCGTTAATCTTATAACGTTTAGCTTCTAATTGAAGGGTACTTCAATTTAGATTATCCCTTCCCTCTAATTCAAATGTAACGGTTTCTCCGACGCTGACGGTCGATAAATAACATGGAGGATGTGATTTCTGAAGCCAATAATTTATCTATTAGGAAACCTACGTTTCTTGGCAGTAACTGCAATTATAAATCTGGTAATTTATGGCATGCACATTATCGCACACCGACAGATATTAATGGATCTACTTAGAGGTGTAGTATATTCACTTATGTAGATAATTATTATTAGATAAACTATAAAAAATCAGGGCTTTTACTATTAAAAATACTATAGATGTGTATTTGAACAATATGGTGCTGATTTCTAGTTAGATAAGTAGGAAAATTATATCTTAACTGATTTCTTGTGTCATAAAACGAATGAAGATAATTACTAAAATGCCTTCATCGTTCTTAGTCGGGTAATTCGTCCGTACACTACCTTTTTAATCGTGGGAACGTCTGCAGCATAATCAGGTAAAAACAAAAACCGCAACAGCCTATTGTAGAGTTGCACGGCGAAGGCTACACACCGAATATGGAGTACGAGCACGATGCGTTATCGATCCGCGGCCGACCGCAGCTCGCCCGACTAACCCCGACCGATTGGCGCCAACGGGGTTGCTAGGAATCGTTGCAGATTAGTTAGGTCACTGGTTTCAGTGCTTATTGATTTCCTCTGGTAGTGTATTACGTGAATCCTAGCTTCGGGTGTTAACCCATTATTGGTAACAGATGCGATATTAAAACAGATAGGACAGGACAAGTTGGAAAGCGGAGAACTGTTTTCCATCTTGAAAATTTTGATTTGGTTTGCCGTAGGAAATCGTTTGTCTTTTGCAATATCGTTTTAAACCTCTACCGATACGTGCAAACGGGGTTGCTAGGAGATTGTCGTGGTTATGTTGGGTCAATGGTTTCAGTACTTATTGATTTTCTCTGGGAGTGGCTGTGTCTTACTTGGCATCGGGTGTTGACCCATTGCTCGTAATAAAAACGATTTAAAGTTTAAGACGAGTTGAAACAGATTCTCTGTTGTCCAACTACTTGTAATTGGCTTTGGGTTTTCTCATGGAAATCGTTTATCCATTAAAACCTAGATAGGCACCAATAGGATAGCTAGGAGATTGCTGTAATTAAGTGAGGTCACTGGTTTTAGTACCTCTTGATTTTTTTTTCTCCCATTAATCGTAACAGAAACATACACACAGAAGATTCTCTATTTTCCAACTTGAAAATTTTGTTTCGGTTTGCAGTTGGAAATCGTTTGTCTTTTGCAATACCGTTTTAAACCTACACCGATAGATACCAACGTAGTTGATAGTTAGTTCACTGGCTTCAGTGTGTATTGATTTCCTCTGGGTGGTATTACGTGTTCGGATGTTGACCCATCGATTGTATGAATAGAAGCGATTTGAACTTCGAGATTGTCGTTGATCGATTTGATTGTTGATCATAGATTGTCACTCTATTCTGACTTATGAAAAAAAACGTTTCCTCATTAATTATTTTGATGTCGATGGATGATAGTGCTGCACTGGTCCAGGTACTTACATGTATAAGGATTTAGTAGGTTGATACCATAGAAATCTTAATAATAAGGCAATAGAAATGTCAAAGACGCGTGACCTTGTCGCCGCGCATCTGTCTAGTCAAACACAAGTGCGAGTTGAGGAATTGTCGTCTTAATATCATCGCAAAAAGAATAATTTGGTTTGCAGGAATACAAGCGCATGAGTCTAATCGAACACAAGTGCGAGTTGAGGAATTGTCGTCTTAATGTCATCGCCAAAAAGAATAATTTTGTTTGCAGGAATACAAAAAGTGGTATTTGAAAAACGGCGACATGCGTCCCAGTGTTAAAAGATAGTCGATAGCATTTCTATTGACTAGTTATTAAGATTTCTATGGTTGATACCCATGCTAAGCATACCTTGTCATCACTTTGACCTACTACTATGACGACCGGATGGCGGAGTGGGTAGTGTACCTGTCTGCGACGCCGAGGTCGCGGGTTCGATTCCCGCTTAAGACAAATCTTTGTGTGCATGAACATAAGGGTTTGTCTTAGTCTGGGTGTTTCTATGTATCATAAGTATGTATTTACAAAAAAAAAGTATATATGTATTAGTATCAGTTATTCTAGTACCCATAGTACAAGCTCTGCTTAGTTTGGGACTAGATGGCGTTGTGTGTAAGTTGTGAGATATTTATTTATTTATTTATTACTACATTGTTCAAAATTGTAAAGTAGGTACCTAGATAGATGGACTAGTAGACCTACTTTAGAGAAAGAATAAAACTACGTTAAAACAACTGGGGCAGCATGGCCGAACTAAGCACCATGAACAAGACAAAATAAAACAAAAGATTTACAACAAAGGCACATATAGAATCCACAGAACAGTGAATTGTAATGAGCCTAGTTTTATGCTTACTCTCGGATATGAGATTTCTCGAGTTTATTTGCCGACATTTTGGGTCAAGTACAAAACGTATATTCGTAAACCTACTATGTCACGCAATTGTACCGTTTCTTTTATAATAATTAGACGATTACATGGTAAAATTACCACAGTACTGTTATAGTAATAAAAGCCAAGAGATAGTGTAATTACTCTTTAATGGATGGCTTTGAGCAACCAAGAAGCTATACAGATTGGTATAGATTATCTTAATAACTGATCAGCAATCAAGAGTTATAGATATTCATCTAATCTTCCCATCGTTTAGATGTCCGTTCCGTTGTCATGTCCATTTAAAAACTTATGCAACAATACTTTGTGCTTTATGCTATTAATACCGCAGTAATGCAGTATGCACGTCTGAGTCTATCCTACCAATTATACAAGTGCCGTAAAATGGTGTCAGCGTCATAAAAAACCAAGTGGCATAATGGCGTCTCTCGGGAATGACATTTAAATATAGAACTTTATATCAGTACCACGCGTCCATCATGCTATTTTTTTTTAAATTTTAGTCGATGTCACTAACCGAGATAGTGTGAATGGGGACATCCGACGGGAATAGAAAATAGAAACTCCTCGTAGTACGTGTTTTGTATCTGATGATATTTAAATAAACTCATCTTGGAGAACTAGGACTTATGTAAAGATTGCGTTTTGTTCAACAATGTTGCTAAATAAAGGAACGTTATGCGAATAGTTCATTCGAAACGTGTAAGCTGTAAACGTAAACGTCATTTTGAATGCCATAAAAACGTACCTTGTGCTAGAAAGCAAGACGTCGAAGTAATAATTTACGGTTCACTTGCCGGTAAGTCAGTGTATTGGTTCCAAAAATAGATTGTTTATATTTTTTGTTGAAAAAGGTGCAAGTACGGCACCCAGAGCAGGTAGCCTGACTAACCTTATTGCCCACTTCCTTCATAAAAAAAGTTTAAAAATAAAATAGAGGCGTAACCTTAATGGCTAGGTGTTAAAGTCACGGACGAAAGTTGATGGTACCGATTTATAATTTTGTAAACAAACCTTTTTTGTAAACGGACTTTAAATATTTAATACAAACTTTTCGTCGACGGACATTCCAAGCCAAGAGCTATCTAAACTTTTTCGTTTTTTATTATTAACTTTTTTATTTATAGGGAAACTGTGTATAGACACCTTATCCTGATTAATGATCCAAGATGCCTTGCATTTGATTTCTTTTTTGGTTGAGAGAGGGTTTTGGATATTTTAAATGATAGTGACCACTTTAATTGGATGTTGTTAGTGTTTTTAGGGTTCCGTGCGTAAAGGGTTAAAAAGCGGACCCTAATACTAAGACTACGCTGTCCGTCTGTCAACAGGCTAAATCTCATGATCCGTGATTGCTAGACAGTTGAACTCACAGATGGTGTAACTGTTGCTACTATAACAACAACAAAAAAAAAGGAGGTTACCATATAAAAACCGCTTTTTTTGCTCGTTTTTGCTCTATATTGCTGTTGCACCCGACTGTAACTCCATGTCCCGTGATAGTCTGTTTAATTTTCATAGATGTATAACTGTTACAGTTATAACAACGAATACTAAAAAGGAAATAAAATAATCATGAATGTTCGGTTCCCATACAACAAACGTGGTTTTTTGCTCGATATTGATAACGGTAACAGGAAGATGCTTGAAAATATTTAGTGATATATTTACACTTATCAAATAAATAATTAAATTAAAATAGAATAAATATTTCAGGGACATAACAAAGAATAAACAACAGACATATTTTGGGGCGTTTTTTTTTAGATAATAGTACGGAACCCTTTGTGCGCCAGTCCGACTCGCACTTGGCCGGTTTTTTATACACTTGAAATGTAAATTGTTACAGGATAACAAAAATACAAAGCATCAATGGCTGTATCAAAATCAAGAGAAAATTAATATTTAACCAAAAGTTAGCATGGTATGGAAATGAGTTGAAAATAAACGTTTTACTAATAATTTCCCGATTTCCATACGTGTCATAATTTGTGACGCGCGCACGCACAAGAAAAGTAAAAGTGTCTGTGGAAGCTGTTACCACAGATAATAAACTACAGTAGTTGTCTATGGTGTGAGTATAGTGACTTGTCTATTTGACGAAACGAGAGTAACGCATGGCTCTTGCCGAGTTAGAAATCGACCACAATCTATAGACATCAAGTCTACTTTTGCGTTTTCTTGTACGACGTACGTAGTGATCTAACACGTAGCCTAAGTGCCTGCATGGACATCCGAAGTCCTCAAAACATTGCCAAGGGATGTCCAAACGTATACTATGATATCATACATCATTATCATTGTCTTGTTTCATTTTTAATTATTTATTATTATACAATGATCATTTTATTGCCTAGTGTTAAACCAAACACATCAAAATGTAAAAACATTAAAACATTATAAATTAAATACAATATGAATTAATAATTAAATAAAACTATCTAAAATGTATAAAAAGTAAACGTATTTAATAAATCAAATTTTAATTCATTTCATTTTAGTACATGAAAATTACAAATATTATTAAAATAACTCATAAATCCAATTTGATATAAAGTATTCTAATGAAGCATAATTCCAATTTAATAATGTTATTATTACAATTCTTTTACACCTCTCTTGAACTTGTTCACCAGAGCTCGACGGTCTTACACCAAAAAACTGTGTCTGTGTTCTGTCCATTTGACAAGATGACATGAGTAATGCATTAGCATAATAACATGGCCTTTGGTGTCTCTTGGGCCCGCCACGATCTACTCTCATCAAGTTTACTTACGTTGAGTAAGAACAGCGGCTGTCCTTAAACGATGGCGGCAAAAAAGCTTTGACACAGATAACAGCATTACTTAAGTGCTTAGAAGCATAATTTTATTTATTTTTATAGTCTACAAACTTATTCGAGTTATGATAACTGTTATTAGAATGTCCCATATAATTTGATATAACATTATTTATGAAATATGGTTGCATTTATGAATGCAAGAAATCTCAACTATATATTGAATATATATTTATTTAATTATATATTTCTAAATATATTGAAATACTGGAATGTCGATAACCGAATGGGAGACTGTAGGACTGCGAAATCAAAGGTCTCGGGTTTGAACCCACGGCACACACCTCTTCGAAGATATGTGTGTATTTATCATATAAATTATCGCTCGCTAACGGTTAAGGAAAACATCGTGAGGAAACCTGACAGTCTAAGAGTGCCTAAAAAGGACTCGAAGTCGTGTGAAGTCTACCAATCCGCACTTGGCCAGCGTGGTGGACTATGGCCTAATCCTTCTCATCATTAGAAGAGGCCCGAGCCCAGCAGTGGGACATGTATGAAATACATGGCTGCTTTTATTATTATTACTGTAATGTCATTGTTGCTGGAAACAGTAAACAACTTCAAACCGTAAAAGGTCCTTTCGTCACTGTTAAAGTGGTATTTAAACAAACCTAAGTAGTAATCCTACGAATGCATTCAATAGTGTAGGAAGATGTTTTATTGATTCTCAAATATCACACATTACACCCAACGCAAGGTCAGTAAATATGTGGGCTCAAATCAATGCTAGATTCAACTTACCGTCCCGTGTCTGTAGGTCAAACAGCTATTTAATGTTTGCTACGGATCATCATCATCAGCCTGTGGCAGTCCACTGCTGGACATAGGCCTCTCCCAAGGTGCGCCAGAGTTCGCGGTCTTGTGCCTTACGCATCCAATCGCTGCCAGCAATCTTGCGCAGATCGTCGCGCCATCTTGCCGGAGGGCGCCCCACACTACGTTTGCCTTGACGCGGTCTCCACTCCAGAACACGCTTACATAAGCGGTTGTCGGTTCTGCGACTAATGTGGCCAGCCCATTGCCACTTCAGCTTGCTTAGTCTCTGGGCTATGTCGGTGACTCTGGTTCTCCGGCGGATCTCCTCATTTCGGATGCGATCTCTAAGAGAAACGCCGAGCATAGCCCTCTCCATAGCCCTCTGAGCGACTTTAAGCTTATGGACCAGCCCCACTGTCAGTGTCCACGTCTCAGCTCCGTATGTCATGACGGGTAGGACGCACTGATTGAAGACTCTTGTCTTCAGGTTTTGCGGTATAGGCGACGTGAAGATGTTACGAAGCTTCCTGAATGCTGCCCACCCCAAATGGATCCTCCTATCGGCTTCCTTCTCAAAGTTGTTCTTACCTAATTGCACTACTTGCCCGAGGTAAGGATATTCTTGAACAACTTCAAGAAGTGTTCCATCGACGATGATTGGTCCCGGAGCGACGTGTTCATTTAGCATGACTTTCGTCTTGTCTAAATTCATCCGTAGACCAATTCGTCGGGAGGAGACATTTAAGGTGTCAAGCATGGTTTGCAACTCTGGCAGTGAGGATGCTATAACGACGATATCATCTGCAAAGCGTAGGTGTGAGATGTACTCTCCGTCAACATTTATGCCCCGTCCTTTCCAATCAAATGTCTTAAAGACGTCTTCCAGTGCGTTTGTAAACAGTTTTGGGGAGATTACATCCCCCTGTCTCACTCCTCTACGCAACTGGACAGGTCTTGTTTGATTATTTTGTACTCGGACGGACATTGTTGCAGAGTTATAAAGACATCTCAACACTTCGACGTATCGCCAATCAGCTTGACATCGCTGCAGAGATTCCAGAACAGCCCAGGTTTCGACGGAGTCAAATGCCTTCTCATAGTCCACAAAGGCAAGACATAGAGGCTGATTATACTCCTCTGTCTTCTGTATAATCTGCCGAACTGTGTGGATATGGTCTATGGTACCGTAACCCCCGCGAAACCCGGCCTGCTCAGGCGGCTGGAATTCGTCGAGCCTTCTTGCCAGTCTGTTCGTGATGACCCTTGAGAACAGCTTGTAGACGTGGCTCAGCAGCGAGATCGGGCGATAGTTTTTCAGCTGGGTGTTATCTCCCTTTTTGAAAAACAGGATCACAATGCTGCTGCTCCACGCCTCCGGAGTTCTCCCATTTTGAATGATGGCATCAAAGATTTTTTGGAGTTCTTCTAGTACAGGTTTGCCACCTGCCTTAAGAAGCTCTGTCGTAATTCCATCTTCACCCGGGGCTTTTCCATTTTTAAGCTGTCTGAGGGCCAACTCGATTTCAGCAATGCTGACGTCAGGAAGCTCGTCAGTGAAATGGCGCGTGAGAGTGGCACGGGGTTCATTTGTATAGGGCACAGGTTGCAGCGTCTGTGAGGCGTACAATCGGCTATAGAAGCCTTCGATTTCATTGAGGATCTCGATCCTTGAGGTGACAATTTGACCGTTACTGGTTTTTAACTTCGCCAGATGGCTTCTCCCGAGTTTTTGTGTAAAGACTTTTGACCCTCGATTTTTCTCAATCGCCTCTTCGATGAGGCGAGTATTGAAATCTCGTAGGTCACGTCTTATCTCTTTTCGCACACGTTTCGAGAGAGCCTGCCTTTCTGACGGTGTAGCCTTAGTGTTCTCGCGTCGCTGCCTCATAAGATCGAGAGTCCCATCCGAAAGTTTTGACTTTCTGCCTGGTCGCCGCACGTGACAGAACCTTGTGCCCTCATCCCTTAATATATCCACCACTTTTTGGAGTTTCTCATCGACATTAGTGCTAGTTTCCAGGGCATCAAACCGGTTTTTAAGTTCCAGTTGGAAACGATCGGCACCAACTATAGTTTGGGGCAGAGTAGGTCGGAGCGTGGACTTCATCAGACGAGATCGTTCCAGCTTAAAATTAATATTCAAAGTGCCTCGTACAAGTCGGTGATCACTGCCGGTGTTAAATCTATTGATCACGGAGACATCTTTGAATATGCGCTTCTTGTCAGTCATGATGAAGTCTATCTCATTTGTTGTCACGTTATCAGGGCTTCGCCATGTCCACTTTCTTTGGGGCGGCTTCTTGAAGAACGAATTCATCAAGAAGAGCCCCTCTTTTTCTAAGAAGTCGATCAACATTTGCCCCCTGTGATTCCTGCGCCCATAACCATATGGTCCGATTACCGATTCGACACCTGTATGAGTTCCCACTTTGGCGTTAAAATCTCCCATGACGACGCTGTAGTGAGCCCTTGTGGTGGTATTGAGGGCTTTGGCTATGTCTTCGTACACGCCTACTACTTCATCATCCGAGTATGTCGAGGTCGGTGCATAAACTTGTATCACCTTAAGAGTGTATCTTGCGGTCAATTTCAGCACAAGATATGCTACCCTTGGAGACACACTGGAGACCTCTAAAACGTTGTCAACGAGAGTCTTGTTGATGAGGAACCCCACACCGCCTTGGGAGAGGCTGTCACCTTCTCTGAAGTAGAGCTGATGGCCTGACTCGAAGGTTATAGTGTCCTCACCCTCTCGTCGGACTTCACATAACCCCAAAATATGCCACCGTATTTTTTCGAGCTCCACCTCAAGCTCCGTCAAGTGCTCATCGAGCCTCAGAGTCCGTCCGTTAAACGTCGCCAGGGTCAGTTCTTGTTTTTGGTAACCTACCGTAGCCCGGGGATTCTTCGCACCCCCCACCCCACCGTTACCTTGGCCGTTACCGTGACCAGGAATAGTGGGGCTGCCGGGAACTAGGGGCCGTCTTTTCTGGGCGTGCTTCATTTTGGGAGGTATTGCCTTAATCGCCTCGCTTGGCCTGCGGGTTGGCGATCGCAGTGCTAGGGAATTGAATAACTGGGATGCTGCTGCCCATCTCCAGCCTGCTGCATTTGTGTTCCCTAGCATTGTTTGTGAATGGATAACCCGCCATTCATCGAAAATTGCTACGGATGTTGAACAAATATTTACAAGCAATTAAAATTAATACGTGTCTTGAAAATAAATTCACTCGCGTGTAATTACACAAATAGAATCAAGGTGATGACTTAATTACATTAAGAGCTCATTAAGTGATGAGAATTTCGGGCATTCCAGCCCTAAAATACGATGGTGTCAATAGCCGTGCCCACTCAATGACCTCATTGTACACGCAAATGAGAATTTACTCTTGTAATTAACCCCATTTTCCTCGATCGATGCAGATCCACCTTTACTTGTACACTTGTCAATATATTATCCCCTCACAATGTTTAACCAATAATTGTTTCACCTACGTCAGAGGATAGAGGACAAACCTTAGTTACGTGTGGCCTGATTTGAGTAATAATGTAGGTCGCCAACACGACGCCAGCGCAATACATGGTTAATGTGTGGAAGAGTCTCATTTAATGCAATTTGCTGCATCATCTTCTTATTTATTGGAGTCAAGTGGGACACGTAGCTATTCTACCAACAAATCTTTCATCTATATTCTACTAAGTTCTACAATATAATGTTCTATTATATCTATCGAACAGTTTGAGTTCATGTCATTCGAAGGGTGAGGGAAATGGCATCTATTATGGTAATATTATGTTATGAGCTAACGTTTGCTACCTATCAAGGATAATGTGCATTTATATGGCAAATTTATTCAGAAATAAGCTGCATTGTATACCTTTGGTGTTGAATTATTTCCATCAATAACATTTTGATACCTACTCAGTTTTTAAGCAAACACACATATATTATAATGTTGGAAACAGTAAACAATACCATAAACGTAGAATGTTTTAATGATAGTAAACTAAAAATAGACAGAAATAAAATAGGTTTATGTTTTGTTAAGTATAAATTACTTTGATTAAAAGCTACATAAACTGCGGTCGATAATTTTGAAGGACAGACAGTAACAGTTGAAATAGTGGCCGTTAACTAAGCACTGAAAATTTTATTGTTAATCGCTTGTTTCAAACCAGACTTTACTGTTTACTGTTCAACTAATACACAGTCGTAAATCACTGCCAGGTCCATCTTTCGGTGGTTTTGGCCAATGCTGGGAAATGTTAAAAATTTCTGCCCTTTTTCTTCCTAGTTTGAATAATTTTCATTCTATTACATCTTCTACACCTGAAAAAGTGTGCTTGGTACCAAGTTTTGTAGGAGAAGGAAGGTGCAAAATTTTAAATTTAGTAAATTTTCAAGTGAACATTGCTTTTGTTGAGTTGAATACAATATGAATTGACTTTATGGTGTATTTCCTTACCAACAACGTGTGAAAGATATCATACATATAATATTCAATTATTCCTAGCAGTATTGTATTCGAATGAATACATGTGATGGGATAGTGTGATATTGTGTTCTAATCTGATTGTTGCAACAGGTACCAAAAGCACAAAATCATCATATACTTCATAATAGAATTGCTATTGATCTATGGATTATTGATTGACATTCATAGTCGGAACATCGATCGTGCATTTGTATATGCGTGCGTGCGCGCAACATTTCTTTTATCTATGCCTGTCTATGGTATGAACGATTATATTATCGAGTGCGTAGGAGTACCGCCCTTGGCGCGCCTCATATTTATTATTCATTACAAATCTTATCTGTAAACATTTATTAACAAACTACTTGTTTACTTTTATCCGATAGGCCTCAGCTTACCGTAGTCTTTTGGTTTGTGTTTTTTTATAGCTGATTGAAGCCAATCATTTTAGTTTACGACGCAACGGAACTATTAATTAAATTTGAATATAAAATCAATGCGTTTCTACTATGTTTTCTCTTTTTTGCTTTAATAGTGAACTTACTTCCAGTAAGGCAACAAACCAGTTAAAACCAGTTCCTATTAATAAATTCAACCTGTTTTTAGTATTAAAATAAACTCGCTCAAGAAACAAAGTATTTTGCACAAAATTGTCGCAATACCATTTTTTAATTTTAGTAAAATATATGTTATCGCACGAACAAAGGAAATGGACCGAGTAATACTGGCTTTTATCGCCGATTGATGAGAGCAACGACCTCAACCACATTCATCTAATTATTATTTATCGTAATTACTCGCAATTAGAATAGTTTATGCAGAAATATGTAAAATAGTGCGTGTGGAAACGATTACGCGTGGACAATTTATTTTTGTTAGGCTATTAAAGTAAATCATACATTTTTGCTTGGAACGTGATTATGTTGAATATCGCAAAGCTAGGCTCACATTTTTCTCTCCTCCAATATTTTGACGGGTAATAAAATTCTTTTAAGCTTTGCAAGCTTTGCTTCAGATTATATGATATTTTTATGTTCGGTAAATTCCCGAGAGAAAATATTGTTACAGCAATTTTGTACCTGCTAGATATTTGCCTGCAAATTTGGGTCACAGTGAAGCAAAAAATACCTCTTTATAGATACCAACTTCTTTGTTAAAGATAACGAAACCTACCTACCTGGTTTTATTGATTCGATCGATTGTTATATCATGTTTCCGCCAAGTTTACATAAAAATGCCATTAATGTAAGCGACCAAGTCGGAAAATTATCCATCATCATGTTCTAATGATTGAACTTCAAAATTAGGCGTGTTTTACTTTCTCTATTGTCAGCTTCACCTACTGATGTTATAAATCAGCTGTGTTTGAGTTAAGCAAAGATTTATTGACCAGGAATTGTCGAAAGATAAGAATATTTAATGAAATTGCCTAATGAATTTTCGTTTCTGTACGCCAAAATTTTAATTAAGTCAAACAATTAGTTAGCGGTTTTCCATACAAAAGTAATGTAAGTTTAACTTTAGTTTGGTTGTATTAAGTTTTTATCTATTTTTTTATAGAAATTCATATCTAAAACAATATAATGCATGTTTGTTGGTACCCATTTTTTTTTAATTAAAACATTTTTGTCAAAATTGCGCCACGAACAAACATGCATTCTAGTGTTTCAGCTATGCTTTGTCTTTAAAAATACACAAAAACTTAATAATATTAGAATTAATCCCATATTACGTTAGTATGAAAACACTGCGCTCGGGAGTCTACTCTTAATTACTAGTTTAAAATTAATGCCACATATCCGACTAGAATTTGATTTTCACCAAGAAATCAGAAATAATTACTCTCATTTTAAGATTTTCGTTCTTTTTTAGTTTTATAAATATTTCATCATCACTGACTTGAATACGTACTTAAATAGTGTTAAAATATACACTTATTTTTATTGGTGTTTTCAACTTCTCATTGAACAAATACTTCGGTTCCAAGCCACAATGCATGCCAGAGCTGTAGAGGTCGAGAGTCGAGATGCAGCCTTTTTATACGGTGTTAAAGAGCAATGAAACAAAAAATCAATAGACACTTCGCATTGTCTAGAAAATCGAGTTCACGTCTCAAGGGGCATACAAAGAAAAGGCGTTAAAGTGCAACAAGATTCCTTAATATGTTACACAATTCTTCTTGACTTTGCATAGCTAGCAGAATTCCTGTAACTACGTTCAGTAATCGTATAAAAACTGTAAACAACATTTAATTAGTTACCGATATGTTAATTGCTTCTCGGGAAACGAACATTATATTATGTTAACAACTGGGGTATAGCGTGGAGCAAGTGATCGGAATACTGATTTTAATCTTTTGCTAATAAGACATGCAACTTCGAAACAAATTAAGTAATTTTGATGGAATAATATATATATTTTTTTAATAACGATTTGTAGATATTAAAATACATATATAATAATAGCAGCCCTGCATCTAATACATGTCCCACTGCTGGGCTCGGGCCTCTTTTCATGATGAGAAGGGTTAGCCCATAGTCCACCACGCTTGCCAAGTGCGGATTGGTAGACTTCACACACCCTCGAGCACTTTTTAGGCACTCTCAGGCATGCAGGTTTCCTCACGATTGAATGTATTTTAATTCCTCACGAGGAATTAAAATACATACGGTCGAATAATTTCGATTTCGCGTAGAAACAACGGAATGCAGACAGCTTTTAATCCAGTTTTTGGTGAGGATGGGTGTCTTAATGACGAACCCTTTCTTCAAAAAGTTTCCCATAAGAAGTGGACCTGGGTAAGTGATGACGGTGAGAAGATAATGAAAAGGCATCTCGTATCCAGATATGTAGTTTCTACAATTATTTTACTTTGATTCCCCAAGTGTTTCTAGAATTGTCTCTTACAAGTATTACAATAGATAGTATGAAGTCATGTGAGGTTCAATCAGTGCGTGTGACGCTAGACGGGACACTTCAGGGGCTTCCACGCAAGTGATTACTTGCCAGTCTTGCTACTGGCAGCCGCAATTCTATCCACTCAATGAGATGTATACCCATATTCTATGACGCAACTCTCTATACAGCTCTGAATAGTACCCTACGGGCATTTCATCGGGTGCAATCAACAAGAAGTGATGCTGGACCGATTACGAAAGAAATATTATCGTCAATCAAATAACTATTATAAACTAGTAGTCATTTCAGAGACGCACGATGCTGCTCCACAATATTATACGTCCATTTGAAACCAGAAATCTAGTATTACGTAAGAAAATGATTCCGTTTTTATACTACACTACAACTTATTTCCTTTACATACTCAGATATGACAGGAGGAAATTGCGACATCTGGTCGACAATTTTTCTTTCTGATGACTTACATTACACCGTGGTCACTCTCAAATGAGTTTATTGCGTACTCACACGTGTCGTATAAACCTGACCTTATCGACCAAGTTACATAAATATTTTGTTCAGCTTACAACAATAATGCAAGTGTTGAAATGTTGTAAGAGAAACTATAGTTGTACAGAAAGTACAGTAGTGTGTAGAGGCGAATTTATTAAGTCTAACTGTTATATCAGGTTATATCTTGATTTCTTCGTAATGGCCAGTATATGGGTGGTGTTAGCGCCAGGATTCGCGCCGGTCAAACCGGTCGTCGTCCGCCGTAGGAGAATGTTCAATCCAGTTCAACCGACTCGACCTGACTTTCTTTGCCTCCTAATACAGCTAACTTTGGATCTTAACCTATTTGAAAAACGTAAAGCCCAATTTGTCGAGAGCGTCAACCGCTAACACGGTGTCAGAACCAAAATATCCTCGCTGGCATTCGAGTTATGTATGGAACTTCAGCTGATATAATAGTCTCGAAGATTGGTGTCGTAGGAAGTGTTGCTACTTATAAAATTCAAAAATAATTTTCCGTCTTCAGGAGATTACACAATCCGGAATGTTGTTCATTCTTGGGCGTTGTTTTTGTTGTTTTCTGTTTGTTTTACATTCTTGTTTAATGCTTCTGTCGTATATATTATTATCATTTTGTTTTGTACTGTAGGTAGATATTGGATATACAATTTATCCTCTTTTTATATTTTAAATATCCAACGGTCTATCTACTTATGCATAGAAATAAACTTGCTATATGATTAAACTTGTTATGTGCGATATGTTTTGTCGCTGAGTTTAATTATTCAATTAGGTATTTATATAAAATACTGCGTGGGCTAAATTATGCAGCTCAACCAGGATCTGTATTATTATTGTCACAATAATGAACGAGTTGCTGACTATATTTTATCAATTGCAAGCAAATCTCACTTAAAAATAGCGTGTTAGTAACTGACATTGGTATTGATCCCACCACGAGGAAATTCCAGACTATTTTCAGGGCAGCCGCGATTAGCATGCCCAGTTTAGTGCGACGGGCAAGTTGCTAAGTCAAAATGTATTTTTACAAAACATAGACTTAAGACCTACGCATATTACAAATATTTTATCTACTTACAGCATGACACTGATTTTGTTTTGGTCTTGACTTAAAAAATCCTGTTTGCGAAAGAAATGAAAGATATTACACAGCTGCGTTAAAATGCAGCTTTATCTTTAAAAACCATAAGAGGAAGAGAGCGTTCAAATAAATTGGGTTATACGATGAAAAGGGACGGACATCTCTGCGTGACCACTTATACGTTCTGAGGATGATGCGTAATGTCGCGATCGCGATAGGCGCCTCAAATTGTACCTTGGGGCTCTGTAGTGTATCATACTCTACGGTACGAACAAAAATTTTCCTTTGAATATTATATTGGAGCCTTTTTGTTGCGCGTAGTGGCTAGTGAGCATGCGTACAACTTCTAAAGAGAGGAAATGAGGTGGGGGAGTCTCAAGAGGTCCGGATGGGACGCTGACAGAGTCCGCCCTTGAAAGAGTTTGTTTTGGCAAGGTTACGAACACGTCTAAGCTTATGTAATTTTACATCTTGAATATTATCTTGTCGTCCTTTACACCAAAATAAACACTGTTGATCGCTTTTACGGTCATTTTATTTCCGTCGGATATCATAATGGCTTCATCTAATTCCTCAAAATGATTACTCACGGGTATGACTGGTAATGAAGTACGTACAGTTTTAGTCATACACAGTCATACAAACAATCCAGACCGGATGACGTGAATCCTGCAAAAATAATCTTGAGGCGAGGGCTGTATTGGATTCGTAAACAACATTCAACGTGTGAAGTAACACCGCTATGAAAGAACCAATTCGTATTGGAATTGGTACTTGAAAAGTGCAGTCCGATTAATAGGTAAACAATTTTATGGCGTTTTGCAAGAAGCAAAGTTAGATTGTATCAATGTACTCTTAGGTGGAACCGCAAAACACATTGAAGAACATCTTGAAAGAAAGATAGGTATTATTGAACTTATTATTTTTGTAGCTTAGGAACTTATGTACCCCAGGCAATTTTTCGTCAGGAGACTAGTCAGACTTGAAATGTTTGCCTCAAATTAAATCAGTAAGGAATCTAGTCGGTCGACTTTTTTTAAAAGATGCCAAGTAAGAAATAAAACTGTCGCAGTTGTGGTTAACCATCAGACTATTGATAACAGTACTGCCACTATTGAGTAACGGTTTATCGAGACCGGCAGAGTTGAGGCAGATAATGGGAATTGTGCAAAAGCTACCGTGTGTGGGCTACATCTTCGTAATGATCATCAATCACAAGTCTCATTGTTCACACCTGATGGTAAGGTAAAAAGTAAATTTATCATCCCAGATTCTTGTTCAAAACAAAATGAAATTTTCGCAAGTAAATTTGACCAGACGGAGACCAAACGGTTATCCCTTTTGAATTGGGAGCAATGAAGCCCAGTATTTATAACCTGATGTATTTAGCTGCTTCTCAGAAGCCATTCCAGTGATAAAATGTTTATGTAAAAATATATTCTTGCACTACTACGTGAGATCACCTCAAAACAACAACGTGGGCTGTGTGAGCCGACAGTACTATAAATCTATTTTAAATTGATGGAAGGTCAGCGTATTGAAATGAACACCGAAGCGTTTGCACATTGTGGTAAATTGGAGACGAACTGCAGTGTGCAACCACTGAAATATGGCAGTAATTATAGCGTAAACTTTCTGACAGTGATTCATTAACTAACGGAAAATAGACAGCTAAATTTGGACTTGCCGTGCACTACACTCAACGAAGACTATTTATTATTGAAACAACAAATATAACATCTGGTATTAATCGATGTACAATAATATTCGTCAAATCCCCTCATGTTTTGGAGTAAGCGGGAGAGCATGAGATGACATCATAGGGGTTGAGGTCATAACTGTCACAAGTACCTAATTGCAACCGCGAAGAGTACGCAACACAAGAAGTACTCACATCGCCTATTTTACCGCTTTGGAGTAAATTTTCAAAAGCTTCAGCAACATTGCTGATGAATCAAAGTATAAATAGCATGCAATCGAATACACACGAAACTGCTAATGTAAGGTGTAGCGTTGGCGAATTCAAGGAAACCGCGACATATGGCCTCAGATGCGTCATAACTACAACGACTCTGGTCGCACAGATGATTACAATTTACAATATAACATACTGTTATGCTTGCTTGCTATACTCTATGTACATAAACAAATGTTGGTACTGTTGTTGGGGCTTACGTCACTATGTTATGTGATTTTACCAAGGTGGCAAAGGAGGATACACTTATTAATAAACCCTTTTAAGAGGAAATTAACACATTAATCAATAATAGCAATTCATTTTAATATTTATTAAAAATGTATCCGTATTTCACGTAAAAAATCGAGTTAATGATGATTAATTAGCTCAACATTTTGACAGTCATTCAATAAGGACACTTAAAAGTTTCTGGCTCAGATAGTTTGGTTGAATTAATAACTCATCAGTCATCACTCATATTAATTCCACTGGTGCCATCATCATTCTATCAATGAATGACACATTGCTTTGTTTAAGGTTCATAACCATCTTAATTAAGTCTCCTTGTATGAATTCAAAGTACACCCCATTTTTTTTTATCATCGCATACTTCAAAGTAGTCAATAGTTCTTGAAGTATGGAGACTTTCAACAAACTTTCAAATGAGTGTCGAAAGTAAAATTACGTGTGCTACAATGCTACAATACAAATGGGTCTGTCCCAGGTTAATGGAGTTGTAAAAAAAAACGAGCTGACAAATGAATCGATAGTATTTGCATTGTGCGAACCAAACCATAAACAAGTGCCTAAAGGACTATTCAAAATCACTACGATGAAAGCCATGGTCGGTGCACCTGAGTTACTCAACCATGTAATGAACACAGACGACGTTAAAGGCTACACCCCGTACTGTTTTTGCTACTTATACAAGTTGCTAATGAAGTCATTGTTATTGATATCGTTGAAGATATCAACAATAAGTTATGTTCAAAAATGCACACCGATAAAGCATTGTTTCATTTTGACCAATTACTTTGAATGTAGAGTCGTTTAGGTGTCAATGAGATTGGAGTTTTGTAGGCATTCTGTACAAATACGGTTTCGAAATTATTTCGGCTTTCGAAATATCTAGTCCATTATTCAAAATGTCTTTCCCCTCTATTTTTATTATACTAGATCTTTTGTTTATCTTTATTCTTTGCAATCTGTGTCAAGCGTTGCTTTCTTTAGCCACACATGCTACAAAGAGAACGGAGACTTCTATTCTGACGTCAGATGAAGTTGTGACAATAGACAACAATACCTGTCTCCAATTACACAACTTTAGTACTTAACCATCCTACTAAAACTAGTATCCATGTAATTTAAGTTTACCGTACAGTTTACTTTGAGTTAACGAACCATGAAAACGTAAACATTCAATTTCTTTGTGATTCACCCACGTAGAGCACCGACAAAGTTTCTAAAAGCCGTAAACAGATGTATCTATGACCATTGAAAGTTACCTCTATGATTAAAAACTAGATTAGAGCAATAAATCGGTTTTTTATATTTATGATAAAATCTAAGCCTCGCAGGTCCATAAATTAAGACGAGCCATCTTTGAATGCGTAATAGGATCAACTGGAGCCAGTCTCAAAAGTTTCAAATTTTAAACAATCAATATTCAATGATCACTCAAAAGAAACCATTTGTCTTTTCAAACGGACAGATGGGATTATCAACTGGTATGTTCCACACATGATTAATGGTATACCAAGTGTTCTATACAGTACACACCAATTTAATGAAGACGACCTCAAACCTACGAAATCACTCGAGATGACGCGCCCAAGACAATTTCCTAACACATTAATGATGAGCGAAGCGTACGGCGCCAGCCATGGCTTTTAATAGTACCTTACCTCTTTCAAAACTATAAAAAACAAGCATAAAGCGGATCTTTACAATAAACTCTGTGTCAATTAAAAATAATGTTCAAAGAAGACACCGGTTCGGATAAAGCTTACATTTTATGGTAGAAAAAAATAAACCCGAATGGGCAAGACTGGATTACCTGAAGTGTTAATAATTGGAATAGACTTTCAAATAAAAAGAGTAAGTAAACAGCTTTTATCGTGAACAGATTTAGTTCCTGAGACATATAAAAGTAATGGCGTCCCAACCATGTGTGTGTCCGCAATTTACCAAGAAAGGGGCGACAACATTATGTGGGTAGTTGCGAATTGCAGGTCGTTGGCACAAGACCCACATGTGGGTTCTATAAAAAGACGTCATTTTTTTTAATATTTATGATATAATGGCAATTGGCAAGCAATAGCGGAACTGTAAGTACTTGGTCTAAACAAAGTCTAATAATCGTTATTTTCATGGACCTTCTTTACACTACTGATGACTGTCTTACTTATTCACGAGTTGCCACGGAAAAAATGATAACACTATATTATTCAGTTTGTGGTAAAGTGTCAGCATATGCTAATATTAAGCGGTCTGCAGTAGACAGATAGTATGCTAATTGAATGTATCCACGACGAGATCTGGGCCACATTTCCTCCCAGGAAGAGCTGATAATATTGCAAATTGTAGCGCGTTTTAGCAACCAGTTTAGGCTTGCACTTTATAATGAACAAGTTAAGCATCTGTAGATGTGTTAATTTGTGTTCATTTTGAAGCTAATAACTCAAAGCCGGGTGCAGTTTGTTACAACAAGACTAATGAGAACACATGATAACAATCTTATTTCGATCCACATAAGTTATTGAAAAAGCTATTATATTTTAGAAAGCTTTGGGGAAGGCCAGCACAATTAACTACGTTTATGATTAAGATAGACACGCAAACGTATCAGTAGAAACTGATACTGCAATATTCATGCGGACTTCAATGTTTTATATTCGTGCACGTGAATTGTGGTAAGGTCACAGGTTATCCGACACGCATTGCAGTTGAAATGCGTAAATTGAGTTACAGTTCAAAACAAAGTACTCAATTAAAATTGTAAATATTTCAATGTTATTTTGTGAAATGAGCTTGTTAAAATTAATCAGTTGAAACACGTTACTGATATTATTCAAATATTCAAAACTAATTGAAAGACGTTCGACTGCAAAATGATAGAAAGAGCGTTGAATAAGTTTAAATTTAAATAAATTATTGGTGTATTTTAATATTCAGAACTACATTTATTGGAAGACCCACGATTTGTATTTAAGACGGACGTGCGTCGTGTGCCACTGTCGATGCAAATCTTTGCTTCTTCATGAATAACAAGTGCATAGAATTTTAAACGATATCGATAATATCGATTGTTTATTACTATTACGGGTAATAAGTTTATAGCAATCTTGAAAAGAGAAAAGGCATTGCATGTGAAACTTTAATGAGATAACCAAGACATGTTTATGACATAAGAATACTATAAAAGTAATGATCTACATAATAATGTTGGTCATCGTTTACTCAATAGTCGTGCCAAGAGAAAGTAGCCTTGAGGTTATCTTGCAATAAGTCAGTCAATGAGTCCTTATATTTATATAATGTCTATTATCAATCTTTTTTGATCTCTCTTTTTCTCGTTCCGCTCTTATCATCACTATTCTTCCGTTGAATTTGCTTAAGCTTTAAATTTATCTCATCGTTTTGTTGGCCACAGTGATATCAGGCAAGGATCCAGGGGAAAGGTTGTGGGGATCATTATCCCGCCCCCCTAAATTATGCCCCCTCTAGCTCAAAACCTGGATCCGCCCTTGAGAGATATTATGCTTTACTGTTGATCTTGGTAATCGATTAGTGGAGTTGTGGCTACCACTATCACCTTAATAGCTGTAGATGTAGCCATCTCACAATACATTGAAGCCACCATAGCCCAGTGCCGTTAATTTTTAAGACCAAAGAAATTAATAGTAGGATGAAACCCATTAGAAAAGGAGGAGAATATTATAAAAATTTAAGGAAAAATAATTTACGGGCGATCTGAGGTCGGGAAGAGGGGGAGGGGGGGGTTTTAAGGGTAAAAAACGGATTTTCTCGATTTCCGGCAAAACTAAAAGTCCTATGGAAAAAAGTTGAATGGCAAAGTTGTTGGTAATAAAAAGATCTAAAACTTTTGTATTTACACTTTTTTCATATAACCTCAAAATTTATGTAAAAAATTCAAAAAACCAAGTTTTTGGTTTTTTATTTTTATCTTTTACAAACAATAATTTTTTTTCACGAAATTTGGTGAAAACTTACCTTTTATGTCCCAAATACGCTGTAATTTATTTGATTAGAAATATTTATGTTTTCACCTTTTTTTTAAATTAATATCGATTTTTTACCCGTATTTTCGATCGAAAAATCACCTGTCAAAATATCAGCTTTTTTCAAAAAATTGGTATGTATTTTGTTTGTTGAAATGTCTTCTTTCTGATGGTGAAAAAATATATATATGTTACTATAGTAAATCTTCACAGAAAATGCAAAACAAAGATCGAAAAATACTATTAAATATATAATTAACATATACAATTTTGAGATATTTATTAAAATTTACACTTCAATTACTCGAAAAACGTAAGATTACATGTTACATTGATAAAATATTAATTTTATTAACTTATTTATTTGTAAATAGCTCAAAATTGTATATAGTGTATATATTAATTATATATTAATAGTATTTTTCGATCTTTGTTTTGCATTTTCTGTGAAGATTTACTATAGTAACATATATATATTTTTTCACCATCAGAAAGAAGACATTTCAACGAACAAAATACATACCAACTTTTTGAAAAAAGCTGATATTTTGACAGGTGATTTTTCGATCGAAAATACGGGTAAAAAAATCGATATTAATAAAAAAAAAAGGTGAAAACATATATATTTCTAATCAAATAAATTACAGCGTATTTAGGACATAAAAAGGTAAGTTTTCACCAAATTTCGTGAAAAAAAATTATTGTTTGTAAAAGATAAAAATAAAAAACCAAAAACTTGGTTTTTTGAATTTTTTACATAAATTTTGAGGTTATATGAAAAAAGTGTGAATACAAAAGTTTTAGATCTTTTTATTACCAACAACTTTGCCATTCGACTTTTTTCCATAGGACTTTTAGTTTTGCCGGAAATCGAGAAAATCCGTTTTTTACCCTTAAAACCCCCCCCTCCCCCTCTTCCCGACCTCAGATCGCCCGTAAATTATTTTTCCTTAAATTTTTATAATATTCTCCTCCTTTTCTAATGGGTTTCATCCTACTATTATTTTTTTGACTTTTTATCATTTTTTAAGGGATCTACCCTGGGCTACCAAGATGCTTTACCGGAATATACTTCATTTACAATAAATATATTTTGCAGATATTTTTTAATTTTGCAATCATAACGGTATCTTTTCGCTGCCAGTAAGTTCAGAATAAAACATTAATTTTGACGGCATAATCGATTGGGACAACCGTTTTTTGGGACTGGATGCTAACAGCGGAACCAACAAGTATTGCAATGAATTTCAATGAGGTAGTCATAAATCGATGAGCTATGATGATGTTTGACCGGCTTTCAATAAAAATTTCGCATACATATTAAAAAAGATGAATGTTTTATTTTCTTGATGATGTTAAAAAGTAGCACAAACTACGTTACGTTTACGAGCTATTATTTGGCCTTGAGTGAGCCATGCATGCATCTGACACCAATGAAATATGACATAACGTCGTTGTCAAACCAAAATCTGCTATGTGCAGAAATCATAGTTTTGAGAAATTGACAAAAAAAGGTCTCCTGCATTCAAGGGATTGTAGGTAAGAGGTCGTCAATAAGAGGTCGTAGATCGTCATATAATGGTCATAAGCACATTATAGTTTTTTATATGGTAGGATATAGCTGCGAACTATATGCAGAGGTTTAAAGTAGAAATCTTACAAAAGTGCACATAGCAGATTTTGGTTTGACAACGACGATAAGCAAAAATTGCTGCAAACAAAATATGAATTCGTTGAAAAAGTACAGTAACAAATAAGCAATTTTATGCCAACTATGATGCATAATTTAAATACAAGACGGCATGTGTCAATATGCAAGACTTATTGACAAGCTGTTCCTTGTATCCTAAAAGCAAGGTGGTACAACATCTGCGACCACGACCACTTGTGGTCGAATCACGGCGGAATCAATGCGTGCACCTGTCGTGTGGCTCGACCACTTTTTTGGCTTCTTAACATATGTTTTTGCGAGTCTGTTATTATACTTATTAGGTTAGGGCAATTTTGTCTGCATACATAATGGTGTTCTGAAATTATCCTTGGTGGTTGGTGGTAGGCAATCAGCGTTAGCAGCTATAGGTATTATCATAAGGGCCTTGCACCTGATACGATTACGTCATTATTAGGTTCTTGTCTAAATTACTCAATTTAATTCTACATCGTTAAGATGTTAATTAACAATCAGACCTTTGGAAATGCTTGCAAAATCTTCACATGTATATTTATTATGGTTTCACGGCCTCCTAGTATTTAGGTCGTCTGGACGAATTCCAAAAGATTTAGCTTAACATAATTTGAAAAACTGCGTGTTTACAAAACGTTTATGCTACAAACTATTCAAGATTAATGATGGATGAGAAGGTAAATAAAATCTAACACAAAGTTTGAAAACTGCTGAAGAAGATATCTTAGGAACTGAAGCTATATCAGCAAAGAAAGTAATACAAAAAGACAACAATGAATTTAATAATTAAGTTCTCATAACTCTCAAAGGGAATACACACAATCAAGAGATTGGTTACAAAGTTTTTTCATTTTCCTTTAGCACAATAGGCTGTGAGAGACTTTTACTATTCTTCAACAAATTAATGTTGAGAAAACGGTTCATTTTGCGCAGATCCTCAGGGAAAATGTTTGCAAACCTTTAATTAAATTTTCCATAGCTATGCATCATCAACGTCTCGCATGACTAACGCTATAATTTGATAAGACCAGAATTTGTAACATGTAATGTATGTAATCAGTGTTATATACGTGATAAATTAACTTATTTAGTTTTAGTTTTAAGGAAAAAGTGTTTTAAATTTAATTAGCAGAATATTTAATAAGATCCTTATTTAGCATAAATGTACAATTTAGTAACAGTTGCGTGTCGAGCAGGCTCCAAAGGTTTTGGGTTGGAAACAAAGAGGCAAGGGTGTGGGTGTAGGGGTGCGAATCGGCGCGATGCGTCATCGCGGCGCTGAGCACTCACCCCCGGCGCGGCGCAGCGCACCCTCGCACCCCGGCGCTCACCCCAAAACATCGATCGATCTGCCCACCGCTAAAGCCATGCGCAGAGCCCGCCCTTTTTGTTTATATTTTTATTTATTTTTCCTATCTTTTAATTCAGAAATTAATTTACGTAGACTATAATATGTTCCATGCCGTCAACAATACTACTGTTGTTTTAATTCCTAATTCAGCAATTGTGTTTGATGACCACATAGATGATATCATAATATCTAATTACACGCTCTAATTAAAAGTTTATTATGTACTAAATGTGTACTCACTGGCATTCGTTCATGATCTCTTCCTGGCTGCGAACTTGCACTGGGGCCAGCTTCTCCACGCTCTCCTCATAGTTCCCGAAGCACTTGGTAATCTTCTCATCAAAAGTATTCACCAAATCTTCGAGTGAACCAGAGAAAGTTTCCGTGAAATTGTCTCCTTCACCGTTTTGCATATTGTCCTGTTTACACTTCACGAGTTTAGGTTCCTCGTTATCATTTATTTTGTTGGAGTCGGTTTTCATTTTGACCATTTCACTTTTGATATTGTTAATGTTGTTAAGACGGATGTCGTTGCCATTAATGGTTTTCTGCGGGTAATCAGCGGTGGAGAGACAGTCGTCCGCGTCTTCGATTTGCGCGAGCGGCGCTTCGAACTCGAGCTCGGCCATTCTGCCAGCCGCTTCTCGCATGACCGTACAACCACTCGCGTTGTTCGACGCGCGTACACTGAAACTCCGCGAATCGCGAACGCCCGCCGACCGACGCGAAGTCGTCCTCACTTCACACTCGCACGTCGAGGACCGCCCGCCGCGGATTGTCCGTCAGCCACTGCGCGACTACGACCTCAGAACTCATCGATTCCCATAATACTTCATATTTTTTTGCCCGTTTTCATTTGTTTTACAGATGTAAGGTAATACAGAGTGTAGAGCATGTATGGTAACGTCGAATTACTGGTTTGAGGATTCGAAATGAATATAGTAAATGACCGAGTCGGAAATATGTACTCAACGTAAAAATGCTAACAATTCTTTTTTTTAAATGAATTACCCACATATTTCTATTTTTTTTGAAATATGAAATAATCAAATTTTCTATTCGTTTCTTAGTAACCAAAACAGACAATTATATAACAAAATAAACAAGCGTTCTTCTAAGTAGGTAAATTTTCGTGACTGAAGATCTTTCTCCGCGGGCTGATGCTCTTGTTTGACACAGAGGAATAAAATTGTATCCATAAAGAACACACCGATCTACCGTTCTACCATTACCATTTTTGGATGGATGGTATAGATTGATGTGCATTGTGCAGACGTATTTACGGATAAGATGTTTGTTGTTCCCCTAAACATACTCACTGGTAGTAAAAGAAGCCTTTGTCGCATTTAGAGAAAAATCGTGCTAACGTTAATTTTTCAGTGGTATTTAAATTTTTGGCTGGCATTTATTATGTTAACATAACATAAAATCACGCCTATATTAACCAGAAGTGTATGGCAGAGGTGTACAACACTCACACTTCACCTCCACCACATATTTCGGTCTCATGGGATAGTCCTCCGTCTGCTATCGCCTCGCGATGAGAGACCCATACGACGCTAACCACTAGATCATTGAGGCAGTAATTATGTTAATACCCATTTGTTTACATGACATACCAAATTTTCTTGGATTTACGCCTTTCTTAATTTTTAGTCTTATAAAGTTTGTTTTCTTGTGTTTTTGTTGTTTCTGTAATAACACCTGTTAAATCATTTTATTACAATAATTTATGTTTAACTATAAATATACTTAATTATAATATGTACATTTAAATATTCTATGTAAGTTTCCTAAAAAATCTTGGACATAGATTTATTCTAGGTGGTGATTTTAATGCCAAGCACACGAGCTGGGGCTCCAGGCTGACCACAACTAAAGGAAAGGAGCTATTAAGCGCCATACAGTTCCTGAAATGTGACGCAGTATCCACTGGGAAACCAACATATTGGCCGACAGATCCTCACAAGGTGCCAGATTTAATTGATTTCTTCATATGCAAAAATATATCGCAAACGTATTTTACTATCGAAGACTCCAATGATATGAACTCAGACCACTCTCCTATATTATTGACACTGAGTGACCAAATCTTGTACAAAGAGAATAACCCTACCTTAATTAACAAGAATACGGACTGGGAAAGTTTTAGAATAGATTTAGAAAATAACATAGAATTAAGAGTTCCGCTAAAATCACCGGAGCAACTAGACTTAGAAGTAAACAAATTTATTATTAATGTACAGCAAGCAGCATGGACAAATACCCCAAATATACACATGAGATCTAAGGGCCCCATGTACCCTATTAGTACGAGAGCCCACGACCAAAACCATGTCTCATAGCAATACGGCAAAAACCCAATAAAATCGTTAGATTGTATGATTCTGTACCCGACTAGGTGTGTAGTAACGGTCGAAAGTGTAGTGTAACTGCGTGGGAGGCCATTTCTGCTGTGTCAAAAAAAAAAGACAGTCGGTATTATAGCAATACGTCTGATAGTGAAAATGTACATAGATTTTATAATTGTATTACGAAAAAGTTTGTTTTCAGACATTTTGCGCGTAGCATATAGCCTGAGCGCATTTTTGAAAATGTCAACAAATTTAGCCGACCTGTATCATAGCAATACGGATAATTTTTTTTTTCAACTTTTCGTATTGCTGCCATGATTACCAAAAACCTGTTTTCAGACACTTTAAGTGTAGCATATACTCCCAAAAACGAAAATAACGTTTCGGAGTCGCCTGGCCGACGCCTCTGTTAAATGTTTTTTTAAATTTACAGCCTTCATAGATATTCAAGAATCTCCCTTGTCTATTATATGTACTTTGACAGATGACAGATGTCATTACTTATTTCTTTTGTAAAAGTTACTCAAGTGTGCTTTAAATAAAACCAAAACTATCAAATCAATCAGTATTTAATTTCAACAGCCTCATTGTAATTTGTAACTTTGAATAAACCGTTTTTTTTTCAACTTCATCCCAGTTTCCTTTTGTGCGATTTATTTCAGTCCTTCAACTTTAATGTTACGGTTTCGGGTAAATTCTTTGTTAATTATCATCTAATAAATTCAGGGTCGCAACGTATTCATTGGTTTGTAACAGAAAATTCAAGATGCCTCAATACGATTTTTAAATGATATCTGAGTATCGAAAAGTTGTCTGATAGAGAAGGTGCTACACTTAATTTGTCTGATATAAATTTTTTGCACATGTGGACAACTTATTTTATCATGTCCAACAATTTTCAGACATATTGCTATGATACCGTTCGGTAAAATTTGTTAACATTTTCAAAATGGTCTCAAAATTTAATGCGTTCACATTTCCGTCTGAAAATTGTTTTGTTCGCATCAGCATCGCATCGCAAAAAGATTTTCAGACGTATTGCTATGAGACTTTTTTTTTGTCTCATTTTTAATTTTTTAAGTGATTTTACGGGTTTGCGCTACACCACTAACGTCTGAAAAATATGTTTCCGGTATCTCAGAACTATCATTCAACTACAGTCTGCAAATCAGACATATTGCTATGATGCAGTTCGGTAAAATTCTTTGACAATTTTGAAAATTCGGTCAGATCAAACGCTACGCGGAAAATGTCTGATATTGGTATTTTCGAGTTCAGGATAATCGTATCTATCGATTTGATGCGGTTTTGGCCGTATTGCTATGAGACAAAAATTTTGGTCGTGGGCTCTCGTACTATATACATATAAGAAATCTAATCTTAGAAAAACGTAGGCAGAGGATCAGAGATCAGAGGAGGATTTGCAATAGGACATTTCGAGTTCGACAAGAAAATGCCTACTCAACTATAAGGCAAATAAAAGCTGGAGTTCCACAAGGCAGCGTATTAGGTCCGGTCCTGTACCTATTGTATACCTGCGACATTCCAGTACCTGAAAACAACTTCATTGCTACCTTTGCTGATGATACAGCAATAATGGCGACTGGAAACACACACGAGGAAGCTGTAGAACAAGTACAAATAGTCCTTAATTCAATAATAGACTGGACTAAAAAATGGCGGATCAAACTAAATGAAACTAAGTCAACACACGTAGACTTCACAAATAAAAAACCTCGGTACATACCAGTGTTTATAAACAACGAGGTGGTGCCGTACGCCAACACGGCCAAGTACCTCAGCATGACGCTTGACGCCAAACTGCGCTGGAAGGCACATGTCAAGAAGAAACGTGAAGAATTAGACATACGCTACAGGAACATGTACTGGTTACTAGGTAGACAGTCACCCCTATCAGTACATAACAAAGTCCTTTTATACAAACAGGTATTGATGCCTGTCTGGACTTATGGTATCCAGCTGTGGGGCTGTACCAGTCAGAGTAACCGTCAAGTTATTCAACGTTTCCAGAACAAGGTACTGAGGGACATTGTCAATGCCCCGTGGTACATAAGAAACAACGATCTTCACCGGGACCTCAATATAGACGTTGTTGACAGGGTCATACAAAAATATGCAGAAGCTCACGAACGAAGACTTCATCATCACGTCAACATCGAGGCAATCCAGCTCCTTGATAACACGGAACTAGTGAAAAGACTAAAACGAACGAAACCTTTCGAGTTAGTGTAGTGATAAGTGACAAATAAATTAGTGCGATAAGTGTCGTTATAAAGAACACATGAACAAAGTGACTTCCCCTTAACAAAAACTAAGAAAAGTGTTAATGGACGCATTCTTAGATTATATTATTACGTAGCAATTTAGGTTAACATAATATTACTTATTAGTCTTGATAAGCTAGATTGTAATGAAAATAAGATATCATAATTTTAATAATTGATTTCTTATATTAAAAAAAAAAAAAAAAAAAAAAATATTCTAATAACTTAATCAAAAAAAACAAAATTGTTTTGAACCGTCAATTACACAAAATAACAAATAATAGTTATTTATGCTACAAGTAAGAAAGTTTATATTTCTGTTGTAAGTGCCAATTTTAAATCTTGAGCTTGCGAAGTAGTCTTGAATTGAATCACTAGAGTAGCGAGTGATTCTAATAAAGACTAGTTCGCAAGCGAAAGATTTTAAGAGGTCACGAACTGGAAATTATTTTTTTCCTACGTGTTACATACAAAACTTTTCACCTCTTCCAGTGAGAAAATAGCTAGCACGTATGACGAGATGTATGAATGTTGAGGAAGCGAAAGAAGTATGTAAGGAGCGAAGCACATGGCGTTCCATCGTCTCTGCCTACCCCCGTGGGATAAAGGCGTGATTTTATATATGTATTATGTATGTTTATTTATGTTTCAAGAATTTTGAACGAAATATTCTGAGTAACTGCATCTGACATTTCGGACCCCTATTCCTCTTGAACTAATGAAGTGAACTTATCCGCTATAGTTTTCCTTTAAAGTTCATTACATGTACTACCGACACAATTTTTTTCAGATTTTGGGATGCAGTAGTTTAGCTTTTAGAGGGGGGGGGGACGCTCTACTCGAACAAAAATTTGCTCTTTAAAGTTAATTATCTCGCAAACGGATCTCTAAATCAAAAAACTGTCTTAGCAACCCCTGAACGTTTTTAAAAGTCCTATCTAACAATACCCCACACTATGGGGTAGGCGACAAAAAAAATAACATCCCTACTTTACATGTAGGGGAGCTACCCGAAAAAAAAATATTTTTCCAAATTTTATTCTACGACTTTCTTTGTATAGTTAACATACATGTTTATGCAAAATTTCAGTTTTCTAGCACCAACGGTTTCGTCGCTATGCCTCGGACAGACGGACGGACAGACGGACATGGCGAAACTATAAGGGTTCCTTGTAGGTACTACGGAACCCTAAAAACGGTTTTTACTCACTGAATTCTGGCAAGCAAACAATCTTTTTCGTGCCGGTGTGGTGAAAATATATTTTTACAACCGAACGTTACGGCTTTATACGGTTGGGCTGCACTATATCTAATGGCGAAGCTAAATTGCGATCTCAGAAAAAGAAAGCTTTCTAATAATTTGAAAAACAAATTAACTAATTTACTTCTGTAAGGAAAACAATCAAAAGCAAACAATCTTTTTCGTGCCGGTGTGGTGAAAATATATTTTTACAACCGAACGTTACGGCTTTATACGGTTGAGCTGCACTATATCTAATGGCGAAGCTAAATTGCGATCTCAGAAAAAGAAAGCTTTCTAATAATTTGAAAAACAAATTAATTTACTTCTGTAAGGAATAAGTCGACGTCCGCGGTGTAATGGCCACGGATTAATGGATATGTCCACGACCTCTAAATCGTAAGACCGATGCCTTGAGATGTTTGATTTATAGTTACAACACTGGGCCAAAATTTACCCTAGTGTCTAACTTTCTGTAACTTATATAAGTGTAGCTTAACCTGTGTTAAGGTTTTGAAAAAATATGCGGTGGATATGCATGCGTTTGTAACTTTAATGATGAAGATGACGGCCTACGGTGGAGCACGCTTACCTATGAGATACCCATTTACTCTTGCTTTAAAGACACCCAGATTGTAACAACCGATAACTCCATTGCGCCACTCTCTCTACCACGGCTGCTTCAAAATTACACATTAATCAAACAGAATAAAAAAAAAACTCTCGTTAATCTGGTTTCTGTTTTAATAGTTTAAATACAAAAATGTTCTTATTGTATTTACATTTATTAATGGCGACAGGATTGTGAAACTGAAAATTACAAATTCTTAGATCAATAATATTATAATATATATTACAATGATTTTGGCTTTTACCATTTTGGACAAACAAATTATATAAATAAGGTAACTTTAAAGTAAATAGTCGCATTAGCACCTATTATGAATCAGAGCGATATAAATAAAAAGCAATTATGTAGTAGGTATATTTTTCATGACACGAGCATCTAGGCAAGTATTGACATTGCGATCGCAGTACATTAAGATCCGCCGCAGACCACAGATGTGTTGACGAATATGTTAAGAAGAGCCAACATAATCGATATTGTCGGGCGATAATTTAACATTTGAGTCAAGACTTAGCTATCGGCTGATGGGAAGTCAGTGGTCTGTGTTGGCTGTAGGTATATAACGTACAACCACTACTGGAATAGCTTCTATTGGAAACATTGTTCTAGATCCAATGTTAAAACTCACCGGAGATACTCTGTTGGTTTATCCATTGTCACCTTTCTTCCTAGTACTGATATATGGGCTATATTAATTATGTTATTATATATTATAACTTATACGTGTTTATAAGTTATAATAAAAAGTAGTCTAATGTTTTATCTTTCTCCGGCTTTGTGTAAAAGTATCACGCTTCTGACAAACTAATGTTTAAAATTCGCTAGTAGCTAAAAATAAATAATCTAAAATATAAATAAGTACCTAGGTATTTTTAACAAAATTTAGGAACAGCCAACCTTTGGATTTAACTAATCATTATACCCAGGAGCATTTTATTTTAAAACATATTTTACAATGGTGATGTGTTAATACAATGGAGAAGATTACTGACAACTATAAACATGGATGCTCATTTGCAGCTGCAGATCACACCTCCGGTGAGTTTACTCTGCAGCTATATATATATAGACTATACTGAAAACACCTCCCCGAATGACGTACACAACGATTCCCTACGTTTGCGCACCCTGGGCAATTCGCGAGTTCTTCAGAGCGAATTGGCTAATCCTTTCACCACGATGGCAAGTCAAAATAAAATTTGACTCAGCCATCGACACGACGAAGAAGAAGAAGAAGAAGACTCAAAACACTTTAGGTTGGCCCACGGAATTGCCGAGGAACTAATATTTATATCTCATTAAAATGACAATATTGTATGTTGATAATCTGATCCGATAAAGAACAGACAGCGCTAGAGGGAGACACTCGTAAAGTGTTTCGACTCTAGTGAAGATTAGATTTTGAAATTTTGATGTTTTCTCGACCGATCAGAGCCGCTTATTTTGTCCATAAAAAAGAGCGACATCTAGCGGCCGAACTTTCAATTAATCTTCTCCATTATTATTGTGCCTGAATAGAGAGCATGTTTACAATGAAAACTGATTAAACAACTTATTATGTAGTAATGTTAAATACATCAAAGTTTAATTATAAAGTTATCAATATATTGAACAGGTTTTCTTGAAACACACGTATTTAAATTTTATTTGAATATAAATCAGTTACAGACTGACAAATATGAACATGGGGGTCCTTAATTCAAAGAATTTGGCAGTTAACTTTTTATAGTCCGGAGGGGGTGCCTCCCCGGTTATTCAGTGAAATAAGGCATAAGAATAATAAATAAAAGTTATTTTGATATAATATTTGGTCCATATTGATTGTAAATGCAAATAATTAGAGATTATTTAGGTGCAATTCTGTTCAAATTAAAATACCCAAATTGTTACGTGTGAAATATCCTTTCATATTCAAATTGGAAAAAGGATAGTTTCTTGTCGCATGTTGTATTTCCCTCCAATCAGCAAAAAACTTATAAGACAGAACTTTGATGGTATTCAATGCATCAATCTACTATGGTTATTTGTCAGCCCGATTAAATTTTTTTTTTGTTCCTCCTAATACAACAACAAAAGCACACAGAGATTACAAAAGATCTTCAGACCTAAGCTTCAAAGGCACTATTACATAATAATATGAAAGTACTAGCTGACAACTATAACATCGCAATGATGGCAACACCAGAATCACTTATCATTTTAATTACTCATAGTGTAAAGAATGCTGCTGACCACAAAATATGTAAAAAGTTTTTAGCCAATTCACACGTGATAGATTAAAAGAATAATGCTTTAAATGAAAGGATTCCATCCAAACAATGCTGTAACTGCAATGCTTGCGGGCTAAATCTGCTTCGAGAAATATTTTTATCATAACGCCTGCAGCGAACCAACGTGTAGTCCACCTGATGATAAGTGGAGTACAGCCCTTGGACATCAACAATCCTCAAAAGCAGACTACGGTGTTATATGCCACACCGGAATACAGTAATGCAAGCACTTCTATTTGGCGGCAGGTTAAAGGTGAGATGGTTAGTGCTGCCTCCTCGAGCTCGTTTAATAGAACTCTACTACCAGTAGAAATGAAGAAGTATTTTTTCGTCATTTTATTTTTAACCGGTGGAAATGAGCATTGGCCAGGTCTAGATTCTGTATTAACTTTTAAACTTACGCGTTGCATGATTAAATAAAATATAACGGGAATTAACTAGGTGATTAATTAAAAAGTTAAATAATTGCATGATCGCGTTAATTCCCGTTATATTTTATCTAGATTCTGTAGTTTTAACAAATGTCACATCCATACTGTATAATGAGGCCTATCGCGAATGAAATCATCGCTAAAGATGCTTGTGTAACGTGAGTACTCCGTAATTTTAAATATCACTATTTCAGGGTTGGCTATGCGGTCATTGTGTTTATAAGTGTCTATAGAGGTACAGTTTTTTAGGGTGTTCTGAAGACAAACTTTTTACACTCGACAGAAAATGCACTTGTGCACTGCAATTAATGTCCCCACTTGATATTGGAACAAAAAATCCGTACTTCTTGATAATTTTTGTTCCAAAAAACGTATCAACGTAAAAATCAATGTCAGTCAAGAAACTTTGACAGAGCATACTCTACAGAGGCGCTACGTGATAAGACAAAAATATAAGCTGAAAAAAGCGTGGGTTGCTCGATAGACGAAAAATATGGCACAGAGCGCCCCACGCTTTTTTCAGCTTATATTAGGAATTATTTTTCACTTTTTAGTTAGAAGTACTTTAAAAGCGTGTTTTTTAGTTTTTTTAAACTATTATTTATTTTCTACTTTTTAGTTTGGTTTATTTATAAGAGCGTTTTTTTTTTTTTTTTTTTTTTATATATTTTTAATTTTTTTTATCGAATTATTGCATTGTCATCGATCTTTGACAGGTGTGCAAAATTTGAATGAAATCTGTCCGTTTAAAGTGGGTCAAAATCAAGTCCAAAGGAGTCGGTTACATACAAACAAACAAACAAACAAACAAACAAACATACAGGTGAAGCTAATATAAGCGTGTTAAAAACGATAGCCCTCATTGCAGTTCAAAATAGCGGTTACAGCACTAGGGTAATAGTATTACTCAGTGACCTCAACTATTAGATCAAATTCGTTCTCGCTTAAGCTTCGGTTTCCTAGGCAAGCGGTGTGGAATAAAGCGGCCATAAAGATAACGGTTGAATGACGTCACTAGAACGTTGCCCATGTAAAGTAAATGTAGTGGTTTCCTAAAGAGCGGTGATCGACATAACGTATTACGGTACTAATCGTGTTACGGCCATAATATTACGGCCGCATTATTCCACACCGCTTTCCTAGGCAATCGAAGCTTTACAAGCAATACAAAGCAAGTAGCTGTACAGCTCGGTTCAAAATTGCAACGCTATAATGGCGGTGGAGACGATATGTAATTCGATAATACAAAAGTTATAGTTGTCAGACATTCATATAGTTATTGGTATGGATACAACATAGCAACAGCTGGGTCCTCAGTCTCGAAAGTTATCAGCACATCTTTGAATTTGTCAAGGAGCTGTACGAGCTGCGATCGGCTTACATTCTCCATGAACATAATCTCTTCTAAATGCTGTTCGCCGCGGAAGTAACCTGAAAAATTTAGGAATTTGAAGCCATTCATATAAGGGCACATAAGTGCTCCCTGAGGTACACATGATAAAGGATACCATGTAAATAGAAAATTCAATCTTTTTAAATAGTCAAATGCGACAGTTATATTATCAATATGAATTAAACTTAAAATAAAAGTTATCTTAATGACTAATTCAAATAAAACACACTTAAAGTTGGTATCTTATGTTTTCAAACGCCAAACTATATTCTATTTCACCATATCCATAAAGTTATGTAGAACTACTTATCCATGCTCACCTTTTTTATGCAGCTGGGCTAATAATAACAGATCATCGGTATTCTTTGATGCGGGTACAGCCGCAAGGGCAGTGCGTTCCTCTGAGGTGAAAGTGTCTAACAAAGATTCGGTGGTCGGAGGCTCGTTTGGTATCCTACACGCGTCTACCACGTCACAACTTGCGGGGACGTTCCATACTGTTGGTTGTTGAAAGCTGAAAAAATATCATGTCATATCAATCACATGGCAAGATTTTAAAAGACATGTAAGTGTGACTGCACGAACTACGCTTACTCAATAAAATGAGTCATTAACATGAAATCGTATCTTACCTCATTTCGCTCTGCAGTTTTAAATTTAACGATACTCCATTTTTCTTTTCAGTTCCATTGACTATACCGTTAGTTTTTATCCGCGGAGAGATATCCTGGTCACTTTCGAATTTATCGTCATCACTACTCGTATCCTTAGTTACACTATTTACTGTACTTTCACTATCTTTTAACGAAAGATCTGACAATCTTGAAGGCAGTCCTTTTTTCTCAGTTTCTATTTTATCTATTTCTACTTTCGTTACATCTGTGTTTTCATTTTCGATAACTTCTCCATTCCCGTTTGTTACCCCATTGTGATTATTAGTTCCATTCATATTACTTGAGATGCCGCTATCTACTGAATTGCCTTGTATTTTCTTCTGTGTTTTATCTTTATCATAATCACAACCATTAGTGTTAGGCTTTACTCCATCAACTACATCGATCCCATCATCAAATGAATGGTTAGCAGAATCAGCTTCGTGGAATTTATCGTATTTTGTATGTTCGGATTCGATTACTATAGGTTTTGTATGCGAGAAATCTGTTTGGTTTAAATTATTTTCTGTAGGATAATCTTCGTCGGAGTCTGGAAAGATGCTAGTACTTTCTCTGGGTTCGACAGGTTCTGGCACGTTGAGTTGCATTTGGTTGAGAGAGGAGAATGAAACGCTACAAGATTGGTTGTACATGTCGTGTTTTTCGCAGTAGTATTCTTTTCCATCTGGAAAAATAGTTCGTTTTAAATTAATGACGACGAATTACGGTGACAAATGCTGTTTGTCTGTTTGTATGAATCTATATTGGTAAAAATTGGTATCTTAATAACTGCAGGTTTTTAGAAGACATGGGCTTCTTTTTATCGACTTATCATGATGGATGATGTTTTGGATTTACAATTCAACCCACTAGTACTGATAATATGAGTTACCTGGATCTCTCCCCCAATGCGGAGAATTAAACTGCACATAAGTATGTAGCTGCAACAGCAGTCGTCTCCGCAACAGCCACGCCACGCAGCGCGCCAGGCGAGCGCCGCCGCCACCGCCGCAACCGTTGCGGGACACGTACCACAAGGGAGCGGGGAGGGAAAACTCGCTTAACATCTAAAAGAAAAGTTAATTAAAGACATTATTTTGAATTTTGATATCGTTCAACGTTGGAGTAGGGATGGTCACTAGGTGGGCAGGGCGGCAGCATGGGGCTCTCACCTTCAGGCTAGTGCAGGTGCTGACCGGGCATGGTTGCTTCGGGAAGTACCTGCACAGGCTGAAGAGGGAGGCGAGCCCCATGTGCCACCACTGCGACTGCGATGAGGACTCGGCGCAGCACACTCTCGAGCAGTGTCCTGCTTGGGAGGTGCAGCGCCGGGAACTCACCGCGGTCATTGGGAGCGACCTCTCGCTGCCAGCCGTGGTTGCGGCCATGGGCAGCGCGAGGTCGTGGGATGCGGTCGCATCCTTCTGTGAGGACGTCATCTCACAGAAGGAGGCGGCGGAGCGGATCAGGGAGGACTCACTCCTGGCTGATCCGCTCCGCCGCCGGCGAGCTGGGCGGCGAAGGCGCGCGTACGCCGCGAGCCTAATGCCGCGAGGCCGCGGGCGGTGGAGGGGGTTTTCCGCCGCCCGCTGATGCCTTCCGCGACGGAGTGACGCCCTGGGTGTGCTCGGGGCGTCGCTACGAGAGGAGGACTGAAGAGAGTCGGGTGCCCGGTCGGAGGTCGGACTGGGCACGGTCGTCGCGGCGAGCCCTGTGGATATAATATCGATCCGGGGCTCGCCGACCCACCATCTTTCGGCGACGAGGGCACACCGCGGGGTTTTAGTGGGTATTCTGTGCCGTTTAACATCGTAGGCACGGGAGTCCCACATAGCCGCTCTGCCCGTCCCCCCACGGGTAGGGTGGTATGCGTAAATGCATTTCCCCGCGAAAAAAAAAAAAAAAAAAAAAAGGGATGGTCACTAGAGTAGAATTAGACAAGCGTCAAGTAAACTTCATGTCTCAAGCGGACAATTGCAATCGGTGTGAAAATGTACTTCCTTCATTTCATATACAGGGTGGATGCGACATAGCGACATTTATTGAAACCACAGCTTCTATACATGGCCAGTATGCATTTCCACCGGATAAAAAATTCTCTGGTGAAAAAAAAAATCCACGTCTTCCGAACAAATTGCACGATAGCAATGTTCGTCGCATCCACCCCGTATATACAGTCTGTTAAAGTTATTTTGCACCCCCAAGTGGAAAGAAAAAGTCGTAAGTGACCTTATGGCAGTACGCCACCTGGAAGGTCCAATATTCTCACTTACGGCTTTTTTCTACTAGGAGTACTGCTGGCTCTGTGGATCCCGGACTTTTGTCGCTAAAAAAGTATTTTTAGAAGATCATCGATGGGGTATTGATTAGCAGCTCATATACATTCTCAATAAAGAGGGTATTTGCCAAATCCCATGCCTCATGAGAAAATGGATTTTTTTTAAATTAACTATACAATATTGCGCCTTTAATAAATAAAAACTTAGAATATGCAGCTTGTAAATTGTTGAGATAAGATGTACTAACCTGCAATAAACACATGCCAGGGAACTCCTTAGCAAACTCTTCAACTAGCGGTGAATGTATATGAACGTTCGCGCCCGGTGCCACCACGTACACATTACTTTCACATAGGGGATATATCACTGTCGCTTTGGCCCAGTATACTAAGTGGCCTGTCAACTGGGATACCTGAAAACAAGCATATTATTAACAGTGTTTCTACCACTACTTTTTTCATGTTAGGTAGATGGGGTAGTTTTTTCTTTCAACTCCAACTATATACTTCTGATTAAATTCGTTGCGGGTTCCAAGACAATTTTAACTCTCCCTGGGATTGCCCGTGTGTCATGCACGGTGCCTTTCAGTTGGTTACCGCTGTAGATCCTGGCCTCACAGGAGTCACAGTGGTGGACGTGTGGGTGGGATTACATCCCGTAAAAAAAGATGGGGTAGTTTGTCCTTGAAAAGAATGGCATTAAATGGTATTCCTATGGTAGGGTGAAGCATCTGTTTTTACGTGCAGAGTACACGCGGGCAGGTGGTTTCGCCTTGCTTAAGATTGACAGCTAACCAATAGGATAAGAAATATATTGTCTATTCCTCATATTGGTGCTGCGCCGCCCGCACCCTGTTTGTACACTAAGTGGCTATTTATGGCATGTAAAGAAGTTGTGAATAATTTAATGTAAGTACAGTTGAGAAATTTAGGGTCCTGGCAAGAGGCGACCGTAGCTTAGTGGTCAAAGCGGCTGCCCGGTATGCAGAGGTCGCATGTTAAAATCTTGCCGGTTCCATAGTTTAATTGAACTCTTTCTTAACATAAAGCTAATAAGTAATAAGCTTTCTTAATAGAATAGCAATGGGGTGCATGAAAGGAGCCTCCCCGAGCGACGTACACAATCAACCCCTACGTCCGGCGCACCCTGGGCAGTCTGCAAATTTCCACAAAGCAGACTGGCGTTATTTTTCACCACGATGGCAAGTCAACACCATGAGAATATGACCGCAGCCATCGATACGAATGAAGAAGAAGAATAGAATATCTAAATGCTATAAAAATAATCAATAATTAAGTAAGTAATTTCTAGAAAATATGTCATACCTGTTTCAGAGTTAGGTCTGCTTCTATAGCTAATGTTTGCAGGCTCTTTAGCGGGCTGTATAGTTTTATCAGTCTTAGAAGTGCCGAACTACTGTCCAGTGGTATGGAAGAAAGTAGGTCGTTGGGGTTAACCTGAAAATAATCATAGTAATTAATTAAAATTAGTATAAGAATTTAACGAAAATCTCACTATTTTTAACTTTACAAAACTACTAATAATTTCTGAATAGGTGAAATGTAGCCTATATTCATCTGGGGTTAAAACTTCAAATACGAGGTACTAAGTAAGTGGTCAAAGTTAGACTATAGGCTGACCGTTTAACTGAGTCCTCGCATGCGCGGTACAGGGGCGCGGGGGTATGACGACAAAGGGGACTGAAACAGGGGCGGGCGGTGGGGGCACTTAATGAAATATACAGGAGATGAAATGCACCAAGATATTTCCTAAGATATGTGACATCATAGGAAAAAAGAAATAGTGATTTATCAAATGAAAAATAGTTTAGAAGATACAAAATTTTAATGAACTTATGTACGTAAATAAAATAATTGAGAATAAACTATTATACTATTTGTTATCTAAACATATAATTAAATCGTAAGAAAGTCAAAACTTTTTTTGGGTACAGTTTCTTTTTTCTAAAATATAAGTATACGTTAAAAGCCATTTGCTTGCACTGACTTTTTATTTTATGTCCGAAGATTTTTCGATTCATCTTGAGATTGCTATTACATGTGTGCACCTCTCACAAGGTGTCTGCAACAGTCAACACATGCGATCGCTACCCATGTAGCAAACGAAATGAACAATTACAAAAATTTGCCCACCACCCGCATCTGTTTCAGTCCCCTTTGTCGTCATACCCCCGCGCCCCTGTACCGCGCAGGCGAGGACTCAGTTAAACGGTCAGCCTATAGTGTAATATGTTGTTACCATAAGCAAGATTCCATGGTACGGCCGAAGTTTCTGCAAGCACTTGTCTATAGTTTCTGGCTCTATGATTAACCCTCGGTTGTGTATTTGGTGAGCTTTATGAGGCAAACAAAATGAGAGTAATACCCATTTGTTAATACGAACTTGGACTATGCCTGAAAACAATAAAAATAACATTATTATACTTGAAACGAGAATAATTGATAAACGATGTAATTAATAACGATGGTCTTTTTATAAGACTGTGATCTTTTCAAAAGACCGTTACTATTTCAGAAGATCAACTCCACGACACAGGTTATCCTAGTGTGGAGCCCAGGGATCAAACACAAGTGTACTAATTTTCGAGACAATGAATGATTTTTGATTTTTTTGATTTTTGATCAAGGTCATTTTAGAAGTCAAAGGTCTTTTCAGAAGACCAAGGTCTTTTCAGAAGACCAAAGTCTTTTCAGGAGACCAAGGTCTTTTCAGAAGACCAAAGTCTTTTCAGAAGACCAAGGTCTTTTCAGAATACCTCTACCCAAAGTCACGTTTACATAACTTTAAATACATAATGACCTCTTTTTATAACATTTATACATACATTTTTATTAAAACTGACGTGAGTTAGTAACATTATTCAAATTATGAAATACTATACCAAATCATATACTATATTTACAATAATATAAAGTATAGGCGAAACCGCGGTCGACTAAATAGACCAACATTACGTGAGTGACACCCGTATTTCAAAATTTGAATAAGATATACATACATAAATTGTTCCAATCTCAAGTTTGTTAATTGGTCCGACAGGTCAGTCAGGCAGTCTTTCCATGGAAAGACCGCATCAGGTAATACAAAGGAACTAACCAGTACTGCTCAGCTCCTCAAACACAGATTTCATAGACCTCGCCAGCGAACTGCGTTGCAGTATGAGATGGAAGGCAGACTTTGGTGTAGAGTCAGTCCCATTGTCACTGCTGTATGTGGCAGAACTGACTGAATGACGCAGGTTGTCTTCCTCATCGTCACCGTCGCCGTTCATTTCGCTGTCTAGGACTGATACTTCGTCGTGAGCTGCCAACTGATGATTAAAATGGATATGTGTTAATATTGTGTGTGTGAAATGTATGTTTGTGAACACCCCCGCGACGCAGGAATAATTCCTATTGCAGGCGACGTTTTTAAAAAATATAAATACATCTATATAATATATATATATATATTTTGGATAAAAAAGAATGGAAGAGGAGAGAAGCTTTTGAGCCAGTTTTTTAAAATAATGTTGCGAAACTTATTTTGATATCAAACTAAGTTATTCAGTTCTATAAATGTGGAGCTTAAAGTATTTTAGAGATTATAATATATAAATATAATTAAAAACTAAATAATTTAAAACGGTAAAGCTTGCCGGGTAATTTCAATTTTAAGTTTATTTAGGTAAAGGATACCCGATTTTCCGTATTTCAATCATAACATGCTTATCAATACTGCTTATAGGATTTCCCTAAATAGTTTTGTGGTATGAATAGTCGCAAGATTAAATTTAAATAACTCACCATTATTTTCATTTCTTCAGTTAAATATGAACATCTCTTTTCCTCATGCCTCAGTGCTTTTCCTAATCTTTTGCTCAGATCATAGTAGCATTTGACTGTAAAAAAACATATTTATTTAGTCTTTTTGATGTCAATTGAATTCTCTCAATAGCCTTGCTTGGTTTGTATATGAAGCAAAATCTATTTTTTTTTTAGTATAACATCATTTGTCTTGAAAGTGCTTATTTAGACAAATCTTAGGAGCCCAAACTAAACACAATGGGTCTATTTAAACCAGTTTTGCAAAAACTCCTAGGTACCTTCCAGAATCCAACATCAGACCCCTGAACATCACTTCTCATGAAAGTGATCATTGAGACAAATCTAATGAGCCCAAACACGATGGGTCTACTCGTGTGACGTCTATTTGAATCAGTATTAGAGAACCTCTGGGTATATCACGGCATCTAGCATCAGACCCTAAAAACATCACTTCTCATGAAAGTGCTCATTGAGACTAGTCTAATGAGCCCAAATACGATGTGTCTATGCGAAACAGTATTAGAAATTCTCAATAGCAGCGCGGACTTGGATTTGTGGCCGGTAGATGGCGATAAGCTCACCCTCAATCACATGGGACCTAAACACATAACAGGTGAAATGTGGGTGTTATATACCTCTGCCACACCCTTCTGTGTTAATATAGGCGTGATGTTATATTACGTATGGCAAATTTAGCAGTTCAGATGACATAAATTCACATTAAATAAAAAAAAAAAAAAAAAAAAAAAAAGCAATTACATTTACCATAACACATCTAGGTCTTATTTTTGACCCAGAATCTTACTCATATATCATTATATGAAATATAATAGGATATACAATTTTAAACACAATGTTTAATAGTTTTATGTGAGGTACATTATTTCTTATTAACAATATCATTTATTCATATCACACCAACACAGCATTTAAGTTATGTGCATAAATAGTCACTAATTACTGTCAGTAAATATGCAATAATTCTAGCAAACTAACCCTCTTAGAAAATGCTAAGAATTACAATATTTATTGGAACAGTTGAGAAAAGCAGGAGTGTTCATTATTTTAGCTACTAGGATATAAATATAATCAAATATTTAGGCAGGTGTGGAGTTAGCTGCAAATGAATGCAGCACTGATCTGATTGGCCACGCTTAAGCTCAGTGTCCGTTGAATTGTCAATTTAGTGCAGAACAGTCATCAACGCAAATTATACCATACAATACAAAAAGGTTTCACACCATGTAGAAATATTGTTGATCTTACCAACTGAATGACTGGCGGAAGCCTGCAGTGCAAACACAATATTAATAAGGATCATGGTAGCCGTGTCATCTTTGTTAGTTCTGTAAGGCAGCAGGGTCGGGTGCCCTACGAACCTTACATCATTGACCTTCAGTTCAAACTTTCTGTTGCACAACTCTGCCTTGACCGCAAACAGGGTGGACAACATCTCATCCGTGAAACCACTCAGCTGACCTGCAAACATTAAATTGACTTTATAACAAACTAGCTTCTGCCAGCAGCTCCGCAAGTATGGGACGTTGATCGAGACACCCGTCAGTTTGTCAAAGCAAATTTAAAAAACGTACCACAAGTAAGAGAATTAGATCAAAAAATGTGTGAAGCATGGCAAATGCCCTTTAATATTATACACCCACAAAAGAATTGATATATATGTGGCTGCAAGTTGAAAGTGACTGAATCTGATTCAAAAGTCAATTTTAGGAACAGATTTTGATACATGAATCTGATTCAAATAACAATCATAATAAAGGGTGTGGTAAAATAGTCGCAACACAAAATTACTGTGTCAAGTGCAACAGCATCACTGCTTATCAAATGAGAGCTACAAAACATGACAAGTAAAAAGTTTCTCTTCCTTTATGCAATACAGATGTTTAGTTGTGTTATTAACATAACATTTTGGACGCTAACAATTTTAATTATACTCCACACTTGACACTGGCAGAAATAGTCACCGCAAGGAGACTCAGTTGCCATTAAATAAATAAAAAGAAAAACATAACATTAAAATTTGACGACCAGATGGCGGAGTGGGTAGTGTACCCAAAGACAAATCTTTGTGTGCATGAACATGGGGGTTTGTCTTGGTCTGGGTGTTACTATGTATAATAAGTATGTATTTACAAAAGAAAAGTATATATGTATTAGAATCAGTTATTCCAGTACCCATAGTACAAGCTCTGCTTAGTTTGGGACTAGATGGCGTTGTGTGTGAGTTGTGGAATATTTATTAAGAAAAAAAAACATAATATCACATGTATACTACTCAAATGGGTGTGAATGAGGTGAACAACACCCTCTTTTTACGTTATGTTTAGGTCTTAGTGGATCACAATAGGCTCACCGCCTCTCTCATGGGAATGAGAGAGGCGGTGAGCCTATTGTGATCCACTGAGTACAATTCTAACTCCGTGCTGCTATTGAGAATTGCCTGATGAAAAGTTCAAAAATAACACTTTGTCTGAACCGAGAATCAAACCTGAGACCTTGCAGTGAGAAGCGCATATGCTAACAACTAGAGGCAGACAACTATCAAGGCTGTTGTGTGATTATTATTTCTTAAAATCTTCTCAAGTGTTTTAGTTATTCTAGTATTGTGTTGTACAATACTAGAAAATGGAAAATGTGTTATATTATCCAGTTGTTACAGGAAGTTCTTGAGTGTAATCTGTTTAATACATATCTACATAATAATAATGTAGAAATCCTAACATACTGACTCATCAAACCCAAGACAAATCAAAGATATGAAATAGAGGTTTCATTCATTAAAAGTATAAAAGTGATAAAGACTCTTTGAATTTGAACCCCTAAAAGGATGTAAATGGCTTGCATCAGTTTTGTAAAAAAAGCAGTCTTAGGCAAAGCTAGCATTTCTTTATAAAATACAAGCAAGATTCTGACATGTCGTCGTTGTCAAACCAAAATCTGCTATGTGCACTTTTGTAAGATTTCTACTTTAAACCTCTGCATATAGTTCGCTGCTATATCCTACCATATAAAAAACTGTCATGTGCTTATGACCATTATATGACGATCTACGACCTCTTATTGACGACCTCTTACCTACAATCCCTTGAATGCAGGAGACCTTTTTTTGTCAATTTCTCAAAACTATGATTTCTGCACATAGCAGATTTTGGTTTGACAACGACGATGTTTATTTTCTATTTTACTTATTTTATCACAACCTTTTAGGTATTATTCATTATTCTCTACTGCTTTGAGGGAACTTGAGAATAAGCACATTATTCACATAGAATATAAGTCAAGGTTTTTATGAGATAAGAAATTAAAATACTTTAACAGGAAGTAACCTGATACAGACATGTACAAATGTATCTTACAGTAATCTGTCATCTTTTGTTGATGATCTAATGTATCTGAATAATCTTATTACATGATGGATTCTTATGATGAAATAATTATGTCAGTTTATCATTTTGTATATTAAATAAAACAAACATTGCAATAATATACTTATCAATAAAGCAACAAGTAGTAAACATTAACGAGAGGATAATTAATCAACATAGTGCACATCTTATCTCTAAGTATAACTTTGTGGTTGTTGTGGAAAGATTAGATGGAATATGGAAAAATAGTGACTGATACAAAAGTAAATATACCTTTACAAATATTGGATGTCTGCGACTGAGTATTCTGCAGCAAGTCCTCAGTAGAAATAATGGCGTAAGGGTTGTGACGACCACATTTTTTCTGTTTATTTTCATCCTTGTTATCTGCAGTGTATGGGTACCGAAACAGCAACCTATCGCCCTTGCTGTCCGACTTCACGAAAAATATGTTTAAAGGATTCACTTCCATGTTCACAATTCCAAGTAATATCTATAGATGTTTATGAGTAACGTGTGGTAAACAAGGTGACTACTAAAAGGTGCTGCAACAAAGTAATGTAGAGGAGATTGTTGCAATTCAGTTTGCTGCACATCTTTCCACCTTATATTTACACGTAATACACTTGCGTTAGGTAATAATTATACAACTGTTAATAATTTGACGTTCATTAAAATTTTATTACTTTTCTTTTAGGAAAAAATTGAGAAAACATGCAAAATCGTGACGTCAAAATAGACGTCATGGGCTTATCTTGTCATAATTGTCATTTGAAACTGTCAATTTGACATTTAATTAATGCCTGCCACACACGAAACAAACCCCCTGGTCCGAATCGCTCATTTCAGCGCTGTGAGAGCTGTTAGCGCGCTAACAGTCGGTTCGAATCGCTAAAAGGTCGCTCACGATATTCGATGTGACGTCATGAATTACGTCATCATTGGCGCCATGTTGGACTTACGGCGATCTTGCTCCATCGCGTGAGCGCTGTGAGCTAAATGTCAAAATGACGTTTCATACGTTTGTTTTTTCGGTGAATTGTTGATGTTAAAATCAAACTATTTTAAAGTTTTTTTGGATTTTATCGAAAAATACTCATTTATAATGGATGTAGCCGTCTATGATGAAGAGCGAGATAATTATATCACTTTTGACTTGCCTCCAGAGGAATATGAGAGAATTAGAACCGGTAAGAAGTTTTATTTTATAATAAAGTGAATAAATACGTTTATGTATAACGTTTAGAACTAAGTTTTCCAATTTTCCCCACAACTATGACGACGATGATTAGCCTTTACCAACTAGTATTTTCATTAATTCTATTTTATACCCTAATAATATTCGTGTATGTGTATGATAAGATAATCAACCCGGTCTTAACCTGTAATACATTCAATGAATATATTACTCGTTATATGAAACATACCTATACTATAACAGTCTTCGTATCATATAACTCGAAAAGAAGAAGCTGTGCATTTCCATTCCGTCTTTTATGTTTTTATGTATAATAAATTTAAGCACCTTACTAAGGATCTTTTTTTTTTTGTTTTTTTTTTCACAGATCAAACATATTTGGCCGAAATCAGAGGCAGGGCCCAGCCACGAAGAAGCTACAAGAGTATCAGAGCCAAGAAAAAAAAAACAAAAGATTGAAAATATAATTGAAGAATTAACTCAATCAAGAAAAGAAAGGCAAGATGAGAGAAAATAATTTTTCAACAAATTCTTGGAGATGAAAAAACAACAACATAAATATTTTAAAAGAATTATGCCAGAATCTCTCTAATAATAAATAACAATATTTTTATTATTACACATTGATTTTTATTATTAGAGGATTTTGGTAATACGTTTTATTAATATTCGTTTTCTCATGTTGTTGTTTTTTAAAGTCAAATTTTTATTGGTTTTTTATGATCCTATGTTATATGTTAATAATAATTCTAGTAATTAATGATCTCATTTATGTTGTTGTTGATTTTAGGCAATCTTGCGATTTTGCTATGTTATTGTTTTTTTTCATACATTACATACTGTGTCGATTAAAGCTCACTTTTACCAAACATACTGAACTGAATTTTATTCAAATTTCAGTTATCGCTTTCTCTATATCGTTCAAACATATAATTAGATAAAAATGACAAAGTGATGTAACAAAGAATAAAAACATGCTTAATTGATACATAAAATCATGCCTTTATCCCACAGGAGAAACAATGTTATGTTATATTAAGTTATATTTTTATTAAGTTATGTCAAATTATATCTATATCAAGTTAAGTTATAATTTGGGTTTGCACTACGCATATTAGTGGCTATGTCTTAACTTTCTTAGTGACTTTCGAAACTACCAATCATCGCCAGTTGCCTCGTATAATGAGAACAGCAAAAAAAGCATCTGAACATTCTGAACTCAGTTCAATATGTTTGGTGAAATTGCGTCTTGATATTTTATTATTAGACTAATTCTAATAATAAAAACTTACTTATTTAAAAGTTTATATTTGACTTTATTATGATCTCGATTATAAAATTTAAATAGCTCAACACTGGAGCTTTTTAAATTTTATTAAACTAAATTAGTGTTAAGTACAAATTGATCTCATTAGTAATTGTAAATGTTGGGCAATTGTTTGTAATTATCAACTTGATAATATTCTTTAATTGAAGTAGTTGTTTTGCTTTTGAGAAAAATACATATTTAGGATAATTGTTTAATGATCATAATCATAATATTCATCATAAAAAAAAATATATATAAATTAAGACCAGTGTAAACACTGGTCTTAATTTAAATATTTTTTTTACCTATTTTTATATGAGAGATTTAAAATAAAAATATGGCTGAATTATAATTTGTTTCATTAAAAACTATCTCCCACCACAACAATAGAAATTTTTGTTACAACAATAATATTATTTAGGGCATTATAAATGAAACAAGTGAAATAATTTAAAATTACAAATTTATTTAAATATTTCTTATAATTAAATTATTCATAATTTCATTTCTTTTTAATAAACCTCTATCTCTATCACCGTCAATAAGGTGACCCCTTCTGATTGGTCTTATTTCTGGCTCTATTTCTGGTACAATGTCACCCCTGGTGATGCATATGTATGCAGTACTGCAGTGGCTAGTAGGTATTCAGGAATTTTTTCTGTTGTCACCATTGGCAAACAGTCTAGGATGCTCCTCCATCGGGTTTTCCACACCCCAAATGCCCTTTCGATAGCCATCCGTGCAGATGAAAGGCAAAAATTGAATTTTTTTTGCCGCACTGTCAAATGGCCATTATCTTTAAATGGTACCATTAAACATGGATGGATGCCATATGCAGCGTCCCCCACTAAATGTGACTGGTTCGGGAAATATCTATCTGCATCCTGGATATGGTTGGTAATTGGAGATAGTCTGAATACTCTAGCATCATGTACTGACCCAACATTTCCAGCGAATATGCTGGTAAAACACAGGTCCCATGTGCAAACTGCCTGTAACAAAATAACATGATTATGAGGTATTTGGATATCACCATCTTATCTATTCCTAATACAATTAGGATAACCTTCAAGTAAGTAACACGAGAAAGACTTCATGCAGAGTGACTGCATTCCGGCCATCCAACTTTAACTTAATAATACATCATCATGTCCTTATTACCACACTTTGTAGCAGTATGACACCCACATTTCATCTTCCTCTCCCATTTCACATTTTCATAATGGAAGATGAATAGATTTCTTAATGGAATCAAATCCAAGTTTAGCAGTATTATAAATATTATGCAGTATGTAAAAAATAATTAGATAGATAATTTTGATTTTATTGGTAGTAGAGCTTACGTCATCATACTTAATAAAAGCTTTTGAAAATAATGAATATTATTTGGAAGAGTTTAATAATAATTTGATGTAATTGATATCACAAAAGTACATACCTGAACTTGTATGGAATGGGTCCCCTTTCTATTAATGTATGAGTCTGGATCATTTGTTGGGGCATTTATATCTATTTGTGTCCCATCGATAGCGCCAATTACACCTGGGAATGCACTGTATTGTTCATATTGGCGAGTCACTTCTTAGGCTCTTTGAGCTGTGAGCCACGTTATAAAAAGAGGAGCTAGGCTATATAATACTCGGGACACCCTCCTCACTGTGCGGATAGCAGTTGTTTTACCCACATTATATTTTTCACACACAGATCTGTAAAAAATTTTCAAACAACACAGCAAAGCGGGAAGGCAAGTTTATGACATTGCGTTTGACAGTTAGCACTCTCTAAAAGCCGGTCCGAAACTATTAGCGCGCCAACAGCCATCTAATCACTTTAAGCGCGCTTACAATTTCGGACCGGCTAGATTATGATCGTGAGCGGCTCAAATTTATTAGCGATTCGGACCGCGGGGAAAGACTTGCTGCATACTGTTACATGTGTATCTATGAGATTAACGAGAGTAAAATCCCAATTTATTGTCATTTTTTATTCGTATCTCGAAAGAAGGGGCTCTATTATAATTATTTAAAAAAAAAAAGACAGAGACAAGTCATCTGTCAAATCAAAATCGTAAAATTCTTGAAAAATCGCTTCGCGAATTTTTTGCATAGCACTGTTTTTGCAAAAGTCTTGATAAAAAATGGCTAGTAAGGCTGAAAATAATTACAAAGTAAATCCAGAAAAAGTCCTTCTTGAAACTGATCAAGGAATTGTCGAGAGCGAAGAAAAAAAATGGGGAATGCCTCTCAAAGATGTGTACAAACATGGACTCGCTTTTTATAAAGGTAATTCTTAAAAAATTTGCTGCAGATTACGAAGTTATTCAGTGCATAACTTAGTTTAACTCTAAGTTAATACAACCGTATTATACGAACATCACTGTAGTCTGTTTTTAGTGTTTCAAACTACAACGATATCTAAAGTGCTCACCTCACAATAAAATTGTTATCTAATAAGTGGTATTCCTCGAATATGCTTTAAATCGTTATATTTCCATTGTTATTTTATAGATAAGGAAGGCAAAGCAATACACCTAAGCTATGAGGATAGACTGAAACTGGTGGCTTACACCCAGCAAGCATCCCATGGCCCTTTGGATGTGAATTCAGCACCTCCCTTAGGTGTTCTTGATATGATTGGTCGAGACAGACGAGCTGCCTGGCAGGTACTAGGACAAACTTCACAAATCCAGGCTATGACAGGTTTTGTGCACACATTAGACAGGTACTAATACATTTAATAACAAATTCATAATACTTTGTTTAATTGGTGCAAAAAATATATATTTAAGTGCATAATTTTTACTTACAGATTGTGTCCACTGTTTAAACCATATTTGGAAGCAATACAAAAGGACTTGGAAGATAAATGGCAACAAGAGTAAGTTAATCATCACTATACAATTTATAATGTCTATATTCTCTATGCTCAATTTTTTTTTAATTTAGCAAGTGTAGGTCCAGATCAAAATTGAGAAGTATTAATTTGACTACAAATGTATTTCAGGGTCAAGAAAGTAGAGGATGAAATGGCACATTTGGAGCTACAAAATAGAATTGTGCTGGAAAAGCAAAAACAAAAGAGTAATAAATTAACAGAAGAACAGCAAGTGTAAGTACAAAAGTTCTTTAATCATTAATGCAATGAAGTCTATTGCATATGAATTTGCGGCTATGTTTGCTTTTGTAGTGTGAGGTGTCCAAAATATCAAATGTCACTGTTTGCCAGTTGGCTATCTGGTCATTGAGTTTATGTGTTTATAGAGGCACAGTTCTTTAGTTCATTCTGAAGACAATTATTTGCGAGCAACAGAGAATGCGCTTGTGCATAAGACATGTGAGAGCAAGAGCATCTCTCTTGTACTAATGTCAACACTACCAAAAAATCCTTATTCCTTTAAAAACTTTGTTCCAAAATGTATGTCTTGAGACCTTAAGAACTGTGCCTCTATTAAAACATTAAACTCAATGGTTTGGATTAATCAAATGTAGTAACAAACTTTGACAGGACCTCACTCTACAGGGACCCAACCAGAGATAGTGACAAAAACAATCATCAGTTTATGTTGAATATATGCTTCAAAAAGATGCAACATATAGCCATGTATTATAGCATTAATGGTCTATTTGTCGTCTATTCATTTTTTAGATCTTCACTTCTTATAGGTTTATGACAATCTTATTGTCAGAATAATAATGGTGTCCGAAATTTTCAGGCAACGAATTAAAGATGCTCTCAACGCGCAAACTTATGACCAATTCCTACAGTACGCCCAACAGCAATACCCAGGCAATTTCGACCAGCAAGCAATTCTCATACGGCAACTGCAGGACAAGCACTACCAGCAGTACATACAACAGCTCGCAGTAGACCAAAGACTAGCCAATTCCAACATAAAAGATACTTCAGAAGAGAAAGAGAAAGAGAGTGAGAAAATTGAGACTAATGCTAATAATGTCACTGAAAAGGGTGACACGGATTCCAGTTCTGATTATAATTTAAATGAAACTGAAGTCACTATTGTGGACGATACCAAGTAAGTAATTGTAAAGTGGTTACTCTTTTTGTTATCTACATTTTTATTCAGATAGTAATCTTTTGCATTCACTAGCTATCAATATAATCTTAAATAAATTATTTATTTTTAAGTGACAATGTCTCCATATTAATGGTGTAGAGACAACATCTAATATCTAGCATATTTTTAACATTAACTGACTCCACATTAGGGCGCGCTGGCTGCAAACACATTACATGGCAGCAACATGCGACGCCGTGTGACGTGCGTGCAGCTAGCGCGCCCACACGATCGACGATCGTGCACGCCTAATGTGGGGGACTCCTAATTTACCACTCTTACATATCATCTGAGATGAGAATAGAATTTTATAAATGTGTTAGATATTTTGTCTTATCTCTACACCATCATATACCTACCATTGTTACTTGATATTACAGTTTTGGGCACACACATTGGCCATCAAATGGTAAAGACAACCTTCTTTCTCAAATGACCAAAGAGAACACTTATGTGTAGAGCTACAGTACTTTCAAGGCAGTGTTATCTCCATGATACTTTAAAACAAAGTTATATTTGAATAATTCGGTAGTTTAGTCTACAATACTATCTATTCTGCCTACAGAAGGTGGCAATCATCTCTCAATCGTTTGATTCAGCAAGCCAAGTGGATTGTGACCCCATATCCTATAAATCGCTACAAGTCTTTTTCCAATGAAGCTTCTGATAAACTGTTAGTGAGGATTATTTGGCACATTATCTTATTTAGTGCAGGCTTTAATATTTAGAACATGAGATGTTCATAGGGATTTCGAGTATGTCATCCCCTTACTAGTTATGTAAAACTTGCTATTTGATATTAATTTGTCAAATTAACTTAATTGGTGATTTTTATATTATTTTACAGTACTTTCGAGACTATAAACACCTGTTTGTTAATGTAGACATTTATTATGTCATTTCACGTGAATAAAAAACAATGGTTTCAATTTTATTAGTACTTGTCAAACAATTTCAACATGAAATGGGTGCATTTAACAGTTAAATGATTTTATAATACATTAAATTGTGGACCAAGTCAGACCTATGCATATTATGTGCAATTTTGATCATAATAATATTTACACTACTTGTGATAATAATAATATTTAATATAATCATTGTATTAAAGTCATTTGTTGGGTTGTTTGTAAATACGACCAGCTGAGTGGGTGTGTACCTGCCTGCGACGCCGAGGTCGCGGGTTCGATTCCCGCTTAAGACAAATCTTTGTGTGCATGAACACGGGGGTTTGTCTTGGTCTGGGTTTTACTATGTATAATAAGTATGTATTTACAAAAGAAAAGTATATATGTATTAGTATCAGTTATTCAAGTACCCATAGTACAAGCTCTGCTTAATTTGGGACTAGATGGCGTTGTATGTAAGTTGAGATATTAATTATTTCAAAGATTACAATAGTTTATTTGCACAATAGGTTTATATGGTTGGTACACAGATGAATATTATAAGTATGTACACTGATTTATAACCCAAGAGGTTTATTTATATTTATTAAATATTAAATTAAATTGTTAAAAATGACACAACTCTAATTTAGATCTTTGTTAGTATGTAGATGTTTTAATTTAGACAATTTATAACTAATGATGCATTTGTATTTGACATTGCAAAATTGAATTTGGATTTTATTTATTTATTTTTTAGTTTTTAATTTAAACTCTGACATTTTATTATTTTTGGACTTTTATTTGCAATTTATTATTTATTTTTTATGATTATTTTGGGCATTTTTATTATAATTTTATTATGATTTTATTATGATTGAATCTGTAATTTAATGCTCAATTGGAATTTTGTTATTATATTATTAATAATTAATTTTATATTACCCACTAACATAAATATATCTGTAATGACGTGTAAATCAATTACTAATAAGTTAGTTTTATGAGTTTTTTATAGTAATTAAATGTTACAGAGCACTGCAGGTGTCAGACAAACAACTTGAACTTAGTGACTATGCTGAAGAGGCTAGGGAGGAGGAAAACTCTGATGATGATGATGGTAAATCTTTTTTATTTATTATCAGCTGCCTCGATGGTCTGGGGTTCGATTCCCGTGTCGGGCAGAGTGTTATTTGTGAACTTTCCGTCAGGAAATTCACAGTAGCAGCACATAGTTAGAATTATGCTGGGTAGATGGCGAGAGGCTACCGTGGGACCTAAACATAGCAGTTGAAACGTGGGTGTTTCACACCTGCCACACACTTCTGGGTAATATTGGCGTGATGTTATGTTATGTTATTATCAGCTTCCACTCATGGCGTCGCTATAATGTTTATAAAAATGAGTCTATTATTATGTATTTTCCAAAGCTTCTAGCAACTGTCTTCATACCAATTTTCTTTGAGATTGGTTGATTTTAATCTTAAAACTATTACAATCTAGAATATCAGAATGTATTTTTGTTTCTCTGTGTTCTAAAGAAAGAGAGAGATTAAAAAAATCTGCATATATGGTGTTCCAAATTCCAAACCAATCATCAAATATGCTGCAATCACTTCAAACGCCCAAACGGAGATGGTGGGACGACTCGGATGCATTTCAGAATGATTGGCCAGAGATAACAAATAACAGAAAGACTAAGAAGTCGTGGGCCTTTGCCCAGCACAGGGAAAAGTTGTAAAAAAAAAATATAGTGGTCACTATTTTGTCCCTTGGTCACAATTTGGTCCTAGCAAAATATGAGACTTTATTATTATAGAGAATACTTGTAATATTTAAACCAAATTTTAGCTTTGCTATGCCTTTTTGTATTTTATATAATATTAATATTATATAAAATAACCCAGGGCGTATACCCAGGAGGTGCAGGTTCGAGTCCTGCTGGATTCTTAGTTTTTCAACTTTAATATTATATATATATTATAAGGAAGTTATTTTTTTTTTAGATGCGTTTGCTGTCTTGGAGCAAGCTCGTATGTGGACTCGTGCTGACATCGTGGTGTTCAGGGACTCCGCTCGCGCAGGCGGAGGACGACTGACGGTGGGCCATGGGGAGACTGTCACTGTGAGAGTGCCCACCCATCCGAGGGCCAAGTGCCTTTGCTGGGAGTTTGCAACTGATAACTATGATATAGGTATTCTCAACTGTTTATTAATCACTACTTTGATTCACAAATGGAATAGTAATCAATTACTTTCCCTAAATTCTAGTCTATAAATAAAAACATTTTCTCCTTTGTGGTTCATTTAAAAGTTGTATTCTGACATTTTTATTTTAATAGCCAACAAGATAATGGAGGCCATCATTCATCGAGAGTCATTAAAATAAATTTCACATAACGTCATCTAGCCCCAAACTAAACAGAGCTTGTACTATAAGCATAGTATAAATAGTAAGTTATCTTCGAACAAAGGTACATCGTGCCGTTTGTATGTACGCGTAGCGCTTGCCACGCCCCGGGTTCATGTACGACGTACGCACGCACACTACGCCGCTCGGCCAGTTTCTCGGTCAGCGGTAGTGCGGGCCGTGCCATTACTGTGAGCGGTCGCTGTTTGTTTAAAAAAATAGGTACGGTTACGCGCTGCACTGCAAAATGTCTTCGCGAGTCAAAAGATATTATTGTGCAGTTTATGGTTGTTCAAACGACATTATTTCAAACCCAGAATTAAAGTTCTTTAAGGTACCCTCTGAACACGAAAGGTGAACTTTAATAAAATACGTATTTGATAATAACTACTAAATGGGGTGCATGAAAGGAGCCTCCCCGAGTGACGTACACAACAATTCCCTACGTCCGGCGCACCCTGGGCAATTCGCGAGTTCTTAAAAGCGAATTGGCTAATCCTGTCACCACGATGACCAGTCAAAACCTTGACCACCTTACTGACTGTCCAAAATGCCCTACCACCTGCACAAGAGAGGCGCTCATGAACGCCGACGAGAGCGCCATAACAGTGGCTACTTATTGGACCAATAAAATTTGACTCAGCCATCGACACGACGAAGAAGAAGAAGAACTACTAAATACTTAATAATAATGTAGGTATGTTTTTTAAACGCCGCCGTGCCGTTGCCTCTTTGGTTTATTTATTTCACAAAATGGATGTTACATTATGAATATGATGCGCAATTTTGTGATGTGTTATTAAATTATTTTTATTTTAACCGATATAAAAAAGGAAGTTCTCATAGTGTGTATGTACTTATGTTGGTCTGCGATTATCTCGCATTTGGCTGATTTTGATGTAGTTTTCAGAAGAGTACCTATATATTGAGAAAATTTTCGAGGTTTTAGGTATTTTAACCGACTTCAAAAAAGGAGGTTCTCATTTTAGTTGTAGTTAAAGTTAAAAGAGAGAACAACATGGTATTTGTTTTTTTGCTTTAATGGTAGGTAAAGTATATGCATGTAACTTCCTAGTGTTAACTAACTAATATTATAAATGTGAGTTTGTAAAAAAGTTTGCGAAAGTTTGACTTTGATTTGACATAAATAAATGCTTTGATTTGTAAAAAAAACGATTTTTTATAATTAAAAAAATAATTTCAGTACAGGTAATTTAAAATATCAATCTGACAAGTGACAACCCTAAGCCTCGAGCAAGTTTAGGTATCGTGCGCTCCTAAACGCCGGGAGTTGGCTTACTTATTTATTTTACTATGCTATAAGTACACAAATATTTGTCTTGAGAGGGAATCGAACCCGCAACCTCTGCGTAGCTGGCAGTTGCACTAACGACTCCGCTATCCGGTCGTCATAATAAAAAATAAAAAACAAATTAGGTTTTGTGTACTTCCACATTTTTAACCCATTTAAATTCATATAACTGCCTCGATGGTCTAGTGGTTAGCGTATGCGCCTCTCACCGCGAGGTCTCGTGTTCGATTCCCGGGTCGGACAAAGTGTCCGTCAGGAAAATCTCAATAGCAGCACGGAGTTGAGATTGTGCCTAGTGGATGGCGATGTGTTACCCTCTTTCCCATGGGACCTAAACATAACAGGTGAAATGTGGGTTTTGTACAAATCTGGCACACCCTTCTGGGTAATATAGGCGTGATGTTATGTTATGTTAAAATTTAAATTGTGGAAAATGTTAATTTTTTTTTTTTTTTTTAGGATTCGGTCTGTACTTTGAATGGAACAAGTCCCCGACAACCGAGGTAACCATCCACGTATCGGAGAGTGATGATGAAGAAGACATTGATGATCCTGACGTGCCTGATTTCGCTGAGGATGGTAATATTTTTGTAATATAGACCCAATTTCACCAGTTCCTCATAAGAAAAAAGAAAGAAAATCAATTTTATTTTCCTTAACTACATAACTGCACAAAAAAAATAATATACCTACTAAGAAACAATTGAAAAAATTTAGAATAGCTAAATGATACAAAAATATTCAATAAGAAGTTAATAAATAATTAATTAACCAACAATGAATATTAATATATGGAACACTGTGCTGGTTACTCAGCTTAGATGCTGTAGAGTCTTAAATTGCTTCAAGAGTTCATAGTGCTGGTTTTCAGCAACCGTTGACAGCACAAATATAAAAGCAGACTTTTTAATGAATAGGATAAAAAGGTACAAAGATAAAAAAAAAAAATACAGAAAATTACAATTAAGGATAGGTATACATATACATAATAATATGTAAGTAGGATAGGGTTCAGTATACATGGAAAAAATAACCGACTTCAATTACAATAATTTTAGACTAAGGCACTTGTCTCACCGGCAACGATTAACGAGTAACGAGTAGAGCTAGAACTAGAAACGAGTTAGCGAGACACGGGGAGCGAGTGCGTAGTGCCGATATTTGTGTAGCTCGGCTATAAGCGAGTGTGCGAGTGAGGCGGATACAGATACGCACTGTAGAGAAATGACCACTGGTTGCTCTCTCGGCGTGAGTTCTAATCGCTTGGCGAGTATCGCCGAGCGAGTGTTATCCCTCATAGCTCTTGTCGCTCAGCGAGAAACTAGTGAAGCGAGTGCTCGCCGGCAGTGTGAACAGTCAGCGATGAACTGTTTGTATATGCATCTCTTTTGTTCACACGGAAAGTATATCTATTGTACTTTTCTTTAGCGAGAAAATAGCCGATAGTTAGTCGTTTTCTCGTCGTTGGTGGGACAACTGCCTTATATGGTTTTCTAATGGTTGCCATTGTCAGAACTGGACCAAATTGAAATGGGACCACTCAGAAAGCACCATCTTTCAACTAAAAAAGAATCATTAAAATCGCTTCGCCCAGTCGAAAGTTATAAGTTAAAAAAAACACTTCCTTCTTTTTTGGAGTTGGTTAAAAAAAAATTGATATAATAATAAAAAAAAAGTATAAATAATTAAACACAATGATATAAGATTTGGATATTTAAATGCTGGAGTATTCTCGAGAAAGAATGAGTTTTATTTTTGTTTATGTGATCTAGGACAATATCTGTAATAATTTATAATAATATTTTTAAATTGACCAGTTGACCCATAACAGTACTTTTCAATATCCTATCTATCTGTGAATTTGTTTCCCAAAGATTGATTTTGAGATTTACTTCAAACAAACCTGTCAAATCTCTAAGAATATCCACAGATAGATATTCTATAATAATGAAAATTACTTTTCATAAAGTTTGACTAAAATGACATAGATTTTTTTGAATTGACCCAAAGTTCTAGTTTTAGAAATAGCTCATATTTTGTGAGCAGTTTTTTTTTTAAAGTTTAAATGAATATTTTCAGGAACTATCCACGACTACACGATCCACGGCACCCGCACGGACTGCGAGCTCGGCTCGGGCGAGCGCGTGCCGGCCGCCGCCGCGCAGCGCGTGCCCGTCAGCCTCGTCGTGCCCATCTACCGCCGCGACTGCCACACTGAGGTACATTACCTTCTTTAATACGTGGTCAAACGCGTACCTATCCACAATAAAAAAAAACTTATAGTTCGCGCATAGCTTTCGGTGTCGTTAGTTTTAGCGAGAGGTCCGATAAGAAGAGATTTTTTGACGGGTTATTGGGTAAGTCGACCTAGATCCGTTAAGAGGTGGTAGTTCCCATCATTTCTGACTGATCTGACTATGAAACACCCCACCCTAAACCTAACCGTTTTCGAGATATTGGACTTAGAAGGTTTTTTTAAAAAATATCCCGATTTCTTAACTATAGCCTATTTTTTTTGTATCCTATGCCTTTTATTTTTTTTTAATTCTGATTTTTGTGTGCCAGATAAGTTTGTTTATAATTCTCAACCCAAAAAGTGCAAGTATCTGAACCAATGGGATCGTAGTAGACGATTGATACCGTAAAAAAGTAATTAATTTGAAAAAAAAAAATTGTTTCTTTTAGTAATATTTAAAAAAAAATCTATGGCGTTAGTTCTGCAGATGTTTTAAATAATATCTACGTTCCATTAGCTATCCAACAAGGTATCACAAGCTAGGGTCTTATCACAATTCATAGAAAAAAAATCGATAAAAGGCTCCCAGGTAGTAAAAAAAAACAATGGTACTTAAGATTAAACTTCTCTTTTGGGCCAGGAAACGAAATAAAACAATACAAATAATTATTAAACAACATTTATTTAAATTTATAAATCTTGTTCTACATGGCCGCCTCTGTTTCGCACACACACTCTCATTCGGTGTCTTAGTCCGCTTTTAACTACTACAGTCGTTAAGTCTCTTCGAATTTCGTCAGCAGCCTCAATAATCTTCTGTCTTAATATGTCAATAGTTTCAATTGGATTATTCTCATTGTAGACTAATGTCTTCATGTGTCCCCACACATAAAAATCCATGGGAGTCAGGTCAGGACTTCTTGCTGGCCACGGTATGGGTCCACCTCTTCCGATCCACCTATTAGGATACTCGTTGTCTAGCCATTCCCTGACCCCTCTTCTGTAATGTGCAGGGCAACCGTCGTGTTGGAACTTCATGTTTCTAATCAGATTTAGGGGTAAATCCTCTAATAAATTTGGTAACTCTTCTCTTAGAAAATGTTCGTAAAATTCTCCGTTTAAATTATCAGGTAGAAAGAAGGGCCCAATTAATTTGTTTGCTATGATTCCCATCCAGACATTTAAACTAAATCTTCTTTGTGCGGCTTTTGTCCTCTTCTGGTTAGGATTTTTTTGCGCTTTTGGGGCCCAATAATGAGCGTTGTGGTAATTTGTAATTCCATCTTTATCAAATTTTGATTCATCTGTCCACAAGATTTGTTTTAAAAATGCTGGGTCTTCTAAATCTCCATGAAGCATAAATCTACAAAAGTCTAACCTCCTCACTGGATCTCCCTCTTCGATAACATGTACTGGCGTGTAGTGATAGGGGTAGAGGCCTGCAGTATTCACCGTAAACCACACTTTCCACTGCGAGAGTCCAAGTTCTCGGGCAACAGCATTAGTTGAAGTAGTTGGATCCGCTCTAAACCGTTGAACTATTTGATTATCTTCATCTTCATCATCAACAATGATCCGTGGTCGGCCTAGGTCTGCTCGACGCCTTAAAACAGAGCCAGTCTCTCTGAGTCGCCGGTAAGCGCCGTCAAAGACAGTGACATCCGGTATTCGGCGGCCGGGATAACGTGCAATGTATTCGTCACGAGCTCGTGCAGAAACACCATTGCAGTACCCATAACAAAGTAGAATATCCGCGTATTCCTCGTTCGTGAAGGTTGCCATCTTCAACAGTTCCAATTCAGAAGCACAATTCAAAGTCCAGTTAACAAGCACAGTCACAATTTGTAGGAAACAGTCCAGAAATACAAGCCAAGTCGGGTAAGAAATGAAGAGCACTAAATATCGCATCTACTACGGACGAATCACGGAAGCAGACTAAAACGAAACAATAACAACAAATTGGCCGGGATTATTTTATCTCGCTTGCACCTGGTCAGTTTGTCCCGCTCGCACGCACCACAGCTCCGTGGAAGAACAATAGGACCAAAGAACCCAAATTTGTACTGCTACCTGAGAGCCTTTTATCGATTTTTTTTCTATGAATTGTGATAAGACCCTAGCTTGTGATACCTTGTTGGATAGCTAATGGAACGTAGATATTATTTAAAATATCTGCAGAACTAACGCCATAGATTTTTTTTTAAATATTACTAAAAGAAACAATTTTTTTTTTTCAAATTAATTACTTTTTTACGGTATCAATCGTCTACTACGATCCCATTGGTTCAGATACTTGCACTTTTTGGGTTGAGAATTATAAACAAACTTATCTGGCACACAAAAATCAGAATTAAAAAAAAATAAAAGGCATAGGATACAAAAAAAATAGGCTATAGTTAAGAAATCGGGATATTTTTTAAAAAAACCTTCTAAGTCCAATATCTCGAAAACGGTTAGGTTTAGGGTGGGGTGTTTCATAGTCAGATCAGTCAGAAATGATGGGAACTACCACCTCTTAACGGATCTAGGTCGACTTACCCAATAACCCTGTATGCATACTCGACGAGAATTACACATCTCATACATAAATTCGTTTGTTCGAGAACCATGTACAGTCGGCCAATGAGTTGGGTATGCAGGGCAAAAACTTCTACGCCATAGTAAAAACTGACTGCAATAGATATGCAAGTTTGTATTTCATATTTAGTAAGTGTAATATACCCACTATTTAGATATATAACTCACTTATCCATAACTGGTGTTGTAAGTTTATTTATTACTTTACTATGACTTAAAAGTTTTTGCCCTACATACCCAACTCATTGGCCGACTGTACGTATGCCATTTTTAATATTAATCTAGTCGCCGCGAGCAATTTTCTTAGAACTGAATCTTTTTATTTACCTTCCATACTTCAAATGCAATATAATTCCAATATAGAACTAAGACTGCCCGAAATATTTATTTTTATAAAAGCTTACTAGTAATTTTCAAATACAAATTACTAGTAACTAGTATTCTTGCTAAGGGGCCGTTCAAATATTACGTAAGCAGATTTATTACAATTATTTACCCCCCCATCCCCTTTTTTTTTTTTTTTTTTTTTTTTTTTCCCCATGCTTACGTAAACATTTTTCTGATTTCGAATCAACGGTAACACAAATGTTAAGTTGCTTTGCTATGCTTACAACACGTACGTCTACTCGCTATAGTATCCAAACAAAACAATACACTGACGAGAAGAAATTTAGACAAGTGAACAGCGCGCGGTAATTCCCCGAATCGGTTCTAAAGCGAGTGCGTATTGCCTAAACGTATGCGTGCGGGAATCCCCAAAAATGTGATTCGTTTTCAAGCATAGACAATGTGAGGGTTGCCATTCGTGTAAAAAAGTAAATAACTACCGATGACGTAATCATCATCTAGACTAAGCAAAACAAAGACCATGTCATCCAAAATAAGCAAAACAAAGACCCCCCCACCCCCCCATAGTGCTTACGTAATACTTGAACGGCCCCTAACCCCCTCCAGCTAAGCTTAATTCGCTTGTGTTAGACTTCGGAGGAAGTTCACGTCCGTGGTGTAATGGCCAGCATTCGAACCCACCACCTCTCGATCGTAAGATCGATCCAGACCTTAATATCCATTGCGCCACGGCCGCTTAAATTTAAAATTAGCTCTATTAACTCTAATTTTTGAATTCCATTTCAGTTTCTAATGTAAATGTAAATGTTACAGGTGTACGCTGGCTCTCACACATACCCAGGCGAAGGTGTATATTTACTGAAGTTCGACAACACGTACAGTCTCTGGCGGTCCAAGACGCTTTACTACAAAGTATACTACACACAATAAATTATTATCAAATTATTCTAGACCCATGACAAAGAAATATAATGAAAAGTAACATAATATATTAAATTATTTGATACTATAGTATTTATAATTGTTTACGAGCCGTCGGAAATGTGCTTATACATTGCCTGTTTATTTCAATGATGAAGTTATGCTATTACGAAACTGCGTCAATGAAAGTTTTATCTTCGAAATTGTAATAATGCACGACAGTTTCGAAGCTATCATAATATGTGAATGGTATCCTAATCTTTAGGTTTTTTCGTAAATAAAAAGGAGACTGGAAAATCAGGCTACTCGCTTCCCTGCCGCGGAGCCAATTTAGTGGTTACGTCCGTAACATAGTTGATATTGCTACAGAGAGCGTGATAAAATGCTGTATTAAATACTTATGTATATTTGTCATATGACTCATATGAATAATCTTTAATGGATTTTTGTGTCTGATTTTAATCTCTTTATTTTATTTAAGATCAACTGTTGCGATAAATATCGGGTGGTGCAATTCAACTATACCTCCAAATTGCCTCTACGATAGAAAAGTCAGTAGCCCTCTTCAGATACCTGTGAACGAGCATAGACATTTCCGATGCCTTTAAATAGATATAAACTTATTGGCAGTTCTGATCATTGCTCGTTTCTATGTGGCAACAGCGCGTTTCGGCACTCGCCGCTCACTTCACAGCCGCCAATATGTTTAAATCTAGGTATACCAATATTGCACTGCCAGTATTACTTTTCGTTTTGATAATAAGCGACAGGAAGTTCACGCTAAGCTCAATACAAGCTTAATGTTTAGTTTTATAGGACAATTATAGTAACATAATGCCCCACGATGAAATAATAAAATGAATGACTATACGTCGCACGCCGAATGATGATCCCTATGACAGTTCGTTAGCGCTTAACATTGTACTGACGTCGTGTCACATCAAGTCCTTTAGAGGTCCATTAAAAAGTCGAAAAAATCATAATTGTGTACATTTGTAAATTATAATAATGAATATTAAGAAATTATTACGTAATGTTCGGAAATAATGGAAAAAAACTCAATGCAAATGTACATGGTACGTGCTGCAAAAGTTACGTCGTCAAGCTGTTATCGACTAAGAAGGGACACATCGATAAACAAAATATCGATAATTTGTTGGAAAAATTAAACAAATGCTTTGCAGTTTGTATTTTATTTATATCAATCTGAATCTGATACAGGGTCAAGCGGATCTTCAAAATCAAACTAAAAAGAATTCTAAAAAAAAAGAATTCTAAATTCTTTAAATTATGCAATTTGAATAAAAATGAAAGTATAGTAAAATAAAATATAAGGCTGTTACTTTTTATCTAGTGTTTTATGTCCATCAATGCGCGTAATCCTTTTTTCAAAATAAATAAATATTGCTTATTATATTAAATGACATGCATTTGCCTAAAAAAACAGCATTTTATCGAAATTGTTTCGCATGACTAATACAACTGTCAGTTGAAACGTCATAGGGATCATCATTCGGCGTGCGAACTATAGTGGCAAATACATATAAGAAAGTAAAATATGAAGAACTAAAAATCTATCAACTGGCTCGTTAGTCTAGCTAGTGGTTAGCATAATCGGCTCACTGCATGGTCAGGGATCGGGCAAAAGTGTTATCAGGATTTTCCGTCAGGAAATTCTCAATAGAAGAACAAAGTTAGCTTTGTGCTCGGTAGATAGACCCTCTATAATAATAGACCTAAACGTGAAGGTGAAGCTATGCACCACAGATATAGATCTACATAGATAACGCAAATGCATGTACTTCGCGTGTCGGAACCCCGACCAAGCGTCAAGGTTGGTCGCCGCTAACTTCAGTCCACGCGCGTCTTTTGTTAGAGTAAATCATAGCGGACGGCTCCAGTTGAATCGTTTGAATCGTACTGGGCGGATGGGCATCGGCGGCATCGGTGTCTTTGAATCGGTTTGGATTTCCCGTCACTAAATTTCGGCTGTGACGTCACAATAGGTATTAAAAAGTCGGCACGCTTGGTTTCAATACAAATCGTGATACTTGCGTTATCTATGTAGATCTATATCTGTGATAAAAACTCCATTAATTCGTTTTAAATATTGCGAATATGTTTGTTACTTTCGTGATAATTATTCAATACTTACGAATTGCATCCCAAACATTTCCAGAATAATATTATTTTTACTTTTAAATAAGCAAGGTTCGCTTCTATAATATTTATTTAATTAGTTTAATATAATGTAGAATTTTGTTAGCACTCGTCTGTGTATATTTAGTTATATGTAGTAGCATAATATTATCTTTACTTTAAACAAATCACAATTTAACAAAGGGCATGTCCGTTGCTTTAATTTATATTTAAACCCCAGTGAATCCTATTTCTATATGGGTGTTACCACACCACAGTCGGTTGGTGAGTTATCGATCGATAAAACATCTACCGATAGATTGGTGTGGTATTACCCTAACATCTAAAAACTGTGCCATTAGAAGGTGTAAGAATGGATGGTTTAGGTTAGTACTTAACTCATAAGTATGTGTTGAATGTCTAAATACAAGTTATAAGTTAATTTTATTAAAAATGACGTGAGTTTATAACATTATTCAAATTATGAAATACGGGTGTTACTCACGTTATGTGTGTTACTCACGTTATGTTGGTCTTTTTAGTCGAGTTTAGGCATTTTTAACAGAGTGTGATACGCGCAAGACTGGCTGCGACTTAGGCGCGACGTGTCGCATTCTCTTGAAAATGCCTAAAAGTATAGGTGAAACTGCGGTCGTCTAAATAGACCAACATTACGTGAGGAACACCCGTATTTCATAATTTGAATAAGATATAAGTTATTTTTGTTTTGAAATATTCTTTATTTATTTATTTTATCTAGATGTACTGGCTAGGAGACTGTCTCCGACAATGTATAATTTTCTTCTTTTATTTATTGCAGTATATTATCTTTTTTGAAAATATTACGTCATGTAAGAATGTGTTTCTTTTTCTTTTTTTGTAACCAATTGGCTTAAAGCTATTTATGTTTATCTGTGTCATTTTATTTTAATTTTAGTTCATGTACAGCTTTTATTTATGTATATAAAGAGAAACCCCATTTTTGTATGAAATCTGGTCCCACTATGCTATAAGTACATGTGATGCATCGTTGGATAGCTATTTTTGAGCTGAATAAAAATAACTATGGCGCTAACTTTAAATGTAAAATTAAAATATTAATTTTTAAATTCTTAGAAAATGCTATAAGCTAATTAAAATAACGCGGTTACCGACAGGAGTAAATCGTACCAGTAACGTAGGCACTAGTTGCTAGTTTTTGAAAACGCATAGCTCAAAATGGACTAACATTTTGAACTTGGTGTCATATTAACTTTAGTTCAACATAAAATACCAATCCAATGACTTGTACTTATTGGAGAGGGGGACCAAAATGGGCCAACTCCTTTATTATCTTAAAATACACCTTTAAGCAGTCACATAGTATAACTTTACGAAATAAAAAATAATATTTATCGTCAACTTGATATGAATACACTTATTTCACGATGTTAGTATTATATAGCATTTAAAAATGTCTAGAGATGTTAGTTCGATAGCATTATATATTTGTTTAGTGTTGTGTTTGTATATTATTATACGTCTTATAAATGTTATTATATCGATACGAATTATTGTAATTATTTATTGTAGCATTATAGACGCAAACAGAAATATATGTGTTAGTTTTACACCAGTTAGTTGACACAAATAAATAATAATTATAATGGTTTTATGAATTATGTTGTGGAGATTTTACTGTCCTTATTGGAACAGGGTTATTAGTATGGAATCAAATCTATTGGTAATGTAGTGTCCATCTATTGGACTGAAGGTTTTTATAGGGATTGCTGTAATCGGATGGCTGCTTAACTTGCTGGGAACAAGTTTCTTTTAGATTCAGGAACTGAATTTCATGTATTGATTATTTTATAGCATTTAGCTATGCTTAGCAAACTAAGAAACAGTTGAAAAAATTATGGGACCAGCAGGATTTGAACCTGCAACCTGCACACCAGGCAGCTGCTTTAACCAACCAGTTATTTTTAACTGTATCTTAGTATAATCTGCTAAGCATAGCTAAATGTTATAAAATAATCAATAAGAAGTTGAATTAACGTGTTCATTCTTTACAACATTTGTGCTGAGTATAACTTCGCCATGTTGGTTTGTCTCCTACTGATAGGAACAAATGGATGAACGTGACGTCACGAAATTACAACATACGGTTGAATTTCATATTTGTTTTAAATATGAATGCATTATTGTTTTAAAATATATTTAATACAGCTCAAGAAGTTTTTTTGTTATGTTTGATTTTCAAGTTTTTGTATTATTTCCATGTTACCCAGCGACGTGATTAAGGATTTCAATAAGTCAGTTTTAATGTATGTACAATACTGGATATAACTAAAATAAACATATTTAAAACCATTTTTCATATTTTTTATTTGACTGACTTGTCTGGTAAAAATAAACTAGGCATTTGTTTCTTTTTAGATGATGTTCTCTGTACATTTCATGTGTCCTCAAGAACAATGCTTTAGGAGTATTACCATCCTATTTTTGATTGTTTCTCAATGCTTAGAAATGGAGTAGAGTGCCCGCCATTACTCATGAAGACCGATCAGTACTGAGCTTCAATTTGGTTGCTATTTAGTATAACTACAAACTATAATGTTCTGTGGGTAAAACGAGTGCTACCTAGAGTACAATGTTATTTTTGGGACGCGGCCTTAGTCACACATCACAATAAAAACAGATTTCAGCTCGCCTGCTTGAGGCCACACGTTCTCAAAATGCGGGTATTTAAATGCCAGCATTTTGGGAACGTTGCCCACTGGTAGCGGTCTTTTAGACTAGGTATGTACATAGTTCTAGGTGTAGTCATTTATTTTTAAATACAGAGTATTATAATATTCTTTGATCATGATCTTGATTTAGGTTGCATATTTTCACACATGGTCAATCAATATGTGTAAAAAACATCACAAACACAACGCCAGTGTTGCCAGTAATGTTTGTCGAAGGGCAGTAGCGTGGCACTAGGCACCCTCTCACCTATCCTTCATCCAAGCTCTCACCACTAGAAACGTCATCCCAAAAAAAAGTTACCTAAACGTCAAACAAATGACCGATTTGACAGCTCAATTATCATGTTTACGGACAGTCGAGTTGTATTTTTGTTAAGTTTTGGTTGATTTTTATATAATAAATTAAAATGTTACAGCGTATAATTCAAAGTAAATGCGAACTAAAATTATCAAGTAGACGTACAAATTTATTGTTTAGTGCCCTGACCAAAAGTACCTTGTGTAATCAGTGCGGAATCAGGTTATATTCTGGTTACAAGGCGCCAGTGATACGAAATGTTTACGAAAGAACCTTTTATAACAGAAATGGTTTGTTAAACGTAAAACTTCGATATTATACGAGCCAAGTGGATGCCCAGAAGAAAAATGAACACATCGAAGCTTTAAAAGACGATAGTAAAAAAACTGCCTTAGAAACATCGAAAAAGATCAATGTCAAATTAAAGACAACAGAATTAAAAAGATTATTGGGTTTAGCGGAACCGGAGAAATGGACCCTGGCTGGTGAGTGCCGTGCTTAAACTGTTAGTGTGCTGTAGATATGTTTTTTTTTTTACTTTAAAATGTTGTCTTTTCAGGTGCTATTGGTTTCCTAGTCATATCCTCAAGCGTCTCGATGGCCATACCATTTTCGTTGGGAAAGGTGCTAGATATTATTTACAGCAGTACAAGTGACCTAGGAGCCGCCAGGGAGAAATTAGACACACTATGTCTCATGCTTTGTGGAGTGTTCCTTGTTGGAGGCCTGTGTAACTTTGGCAGAGTGTATCTTATGTCTATATCAGGTAATTTAAATTACATAACAGCTGTACTGTACTTATCTTGCAGAAAAAAACATAAAAAATAGTCAATAAATTACATGCACACAGGCATATAATTCAGTTAAACTTAACTTTTAAAAGGAGTTGTAATTTTTTTTTTTTAGAATGAATTGATACATAATGTTACAGTTTACTTTGTTTGCTCATGCATAAACATTTATTATGATAGAAGCAATTACATATTCTGTTTATAAGCAATAACAAACTCTTGAATACAATAGAAATCTCTATTCAGATTAAGTAGGTCAATAACAAGTTCAGTTATTTTTCAATAAAATATTTAATTTTAATAGACAATGTGTTAGAATTTTAAAACTGCAGAATTTTTTTAGTAAATGCTTGAATGTATATTTTTAAATAGGTCTTAGCAAAAGAATAGAGTAGAATAAAGTTTATTTTCAAAATATTACAATTACAGAGATGTTTACAAGCGGTTTCCAGCATTTCCTGCCATTTATGGCATGTAAATATTTAACTTACCAATTAATTCTAATTTATATATTAATAATACATTTAATTTTAATAGCCTGATTTAACAGCAAGGCAAGTATTGAATGCTACATTAACGAGTTTCAATATAAGCAGTAACTTTGCCTGCAAAACAAATTATAAAAAGTAAGAAATATATAGTAGTTTATCTTGGAAAATGGAAATAATAACAAAACATAAGAAATAATCTTATTTATTGTTGTGTTATTAGGTGTAGTATTTTTATAATTATTATTTCTATTTTTAGGTCAAAGAATGACCCAAGCTCTTCGCAAACAAGTATATAGTGCAATATTACGGCAAGAAGCTGCATGGTTCGGTAAAACATCAACAGGTGAACTTGTAAACCGGCTATCAGCGGACACACAACTTGTTGGCCGAAACCTTAGTCAGAATGTCAGTGATGGCTTACGGTCACTGTTTATGGTGGGCGCAGGAACTGGCATGATGGTGAGAACGTTGTCAGCCTACTATACTAGCACTATAAATGTTTTTGAGGATTGAAAGATCATATTATTAAGTGCAGAAATTTGATAAAACCTTACATTAATGCAAAGAGTACCATTATAAATTTAATATTTATATAAAACTACACAAGAAAGGAAAGAGAATAAAAAAACAATGTTTTTACTAAACTAAATATAAATGACTTAAAAGATAAACTAAATAATGTTATTGCTTCAACATACAATGTGGAGCTAGCTTATATATTTAGGTTACTAAACATTTTTAATAATAAAAGTAATTTAATCTATAAAGTCATTGAAATTCAGATAACAAGTGACCTTTTGTTTCTTATCTCTAAGCAATGAAATAGGACTCAATGAATGAGTACTAATTTGAATAAATATCAAAATTTATCTGCAGAAATGAACTTTGCCTTAGGATGCTGTTGGAATATGTGTAATCTAAGTCCAAGAACCATTTTGTATGAGAAATGTGATGACGGAAATTGGATGTAGTCCGTGATTAGATAGATATCTTCAACAAAGTTACCATTCAAATTGTTTTAATGATTACTCCAGACAACAATTGTATTGTTATCAGATTGGATTTTACATGCCAATTTAGTAAACAAAATTCTTGTTAGTTTTACATGTCTCCATCGCTGGCGCTAATCGGGTTATGTGTGGTGCCACCAGTGTCAATGCTGGCTGTGATATACGGACGATTTGTGCGTGGCATCACCAGGCAACTGCAAGATTCGCTGGCTGAATCGAGTGAGGTAAGTTTGCACTAACAATATCTCTCTAGCTGTACAGACTTCTTTTTGTTTATTATTATGTTGCATAACAAAGCTTAACCAGAAGCCTATATTACCCAGACGAGTGTGGTATAGGACAGGTGTACAACACCCACACTTCACCTGTTATGTTTAGGTCCCATGGGATAGGGGGTGAGCCTATCACCATCAACTAGGCACAATTCCAACTCCATGCTGCTATTGAAATGTTCACAAAAAGCACTTTGCGCGACCCGGCAATCGAACCCGAGACCTCGCGGTGAGAGGCGCATATGCTAACCACTAGCCAATCGAGGCAGTATTATGTTGCTAAAGAATGAAACACTGTTTTATTATTCTTAGGGCAGCAAATAGCCAGTTGAGTTAGACTCATTTTCCTTGGTAAATGAAAACAATACAGTTTGTCTGGGAGCCGATCAACGAATCTGTGACTCAAATATAAATAATAACAAATGATATAAAACTGTTGCTGCAATAATAACAAATACTAAAAATCATATAAAATAAATATTAAAGGAAATATTAAAGGGACCTCCCATACAAACTCTCAACTGTCGCTATAAAAATAAATACTAAAAACCGTATAAAATAAACATTTAGGGAAGGGGGCTCCCATACACCAAATGTGATATTTTGCTAGTTTCAGCTTGATATCGATAACGGTAACAGGTAGACGCTTAAAATATTAACAAAATATTTAATAATTTATTTAAATTAAATTCAAATAAAATAAATATTAAATGAGTGCTCCCATACAACAGATATGATTATTTTGCCGTTTTTTATAGAACCCTACGTGTATGAGTTCGACTCGCACTGGACCCGTTATTGTAATGAATATCAAATCCGTAGTGTATTTTTCCTTTTGATTTAAAACTCTTTTATCCTGTTTTCAGTTAGCTGAAGAAAAAATATCGAACATAAAGACTGTGAAAGCATTTAGTAAAGAAAAAGCAGAATGCCAAGCATACGCCAACAGAATAGAAAACTTGCTTACACTAGCTTACAAAGAGTCTTTAGCTGTTGGCAGTTTCTACGGAATGGTATGTAATTGACTTCCTTATTTAATAGTTAAAAACGTTAATATCCTTCTGTCGATTTCTCCATCTGTAAGGCAAATTTCACTGGCCTGTATTCAATGCTAAACCTCCGTTGCCGATGTTTCGGTACCAGTCACACATTGAATGAAAGAGATTGAAAACAGGTTCAGTGTTGAACCTGGTTGGTAAAATCATCACTTACTTATTTATAATATTTTAAAGCAAATTATAGCTTTGGTATGCCTTTTTGTATTTTATACAATTATAATAATTGTATAAAATACAAAAAGAATTGGAATAGCATATGGGGATGCAGGCTCAAATCCTGCTGTATTCTTAATTGTTTAACCTATATATTGTATCAAGAATAAGAATAAGAATAAGAATCATTTATTTGCATGAACATGAGTTATAGAAGTTGTTATATACATTACAATTGCAGTCTGTCACATTCTACCTTTAAGGTGTGCAAATTTACACATATAAATATCACCAAATACAAGTAACACAAAAAAAAAAATAATAATGATAATATTAAAATACAAAAATAATTATTCAGAAATGCATGCACAAGAGAAAAGAAAAAAAAAACTTAATATATCCTGTTTATTAGAAACTTAGGAAATATTAATTTATTCTAGTCATCATTACTGGGGAATCTGAGAAAAATGATGACTTAACAATTCCATTTATTTATTGCTGTCCATTTAACTTTAAATTGTCATCGCGCGTTGCGTTTTCAGATAGATAAGACACGATCGCCGATTATAAATTAATAAAATATTATGAAATGGTGAATCAAATTTTGGAAATGGGATAGGAAAAAAAGGCAGACAGAACGATTGAAATATGTGTCAAATACATTTTATAATATTTAATTTTTTTATTGACCTTGAATTAAATATCAAAAAAAGTTTTTATTTAGTGTTACAGAATAGATTTTGTATAATCTTTATTATTTATAGGAGGCATAAAGTATAAAGTTCTTACTAAGAAGGAAAATGGGAAATTAGTGCTTTCCCACATGGAATTTCTGTAAAAACCTTTGCACTACAGAATGACAAATCATTATTTAATTCAAACTTGTATCTACAGACTGGGCTTGCTGGGAACACCATAATCATACTTGTGCTATACTATGGTGGCGGGATGGTAGCCACTGAGCAGTTGACTGTCGGGAATCTGACATCGTTTCTACTGTACGCGGCGTACGTGGGCATTAGTATAGGAGGGCTTAGTAGCTTTTACACAGAAATGAATAAAGGTGTTGGAGCGGCTACGAGATTATGGGAAATTATTGATAGAGTACCGGCTATTCCGGCCTCAGGTTAGTAGAACAATTTACTTTTAAGTACTGTTTAATGATTTCAGGAATTTATCCAGCTATGATATTAGTTGTGATAGATTTGCGTTTAAAACGACTCTAATACTATAAGTCTGTACCTCATCCTATTGAACTGTAACGTCAAAGTTTGACGTTACAGTTCAATAGGATTGACGGTCAAACTGTAGTCCGACAGCTCGCGCCGTGTTCGGCTAGTAAAAATACCATAAAGATTTAGTCAACGAAATCTACTGCCAAATAGCTATACTGTGATCCAATCTAATAGTAGGGTAGTTGCCTGAAGTAACTCTGGCACAAGGTGCATACTAATGTAGTCCTTCGATGAAGCATCGCGGCTGCATTTATTTACGCGTTGTTAATATTAATTATTATAAGACTGTTGTCGCCGTAACTCACGACGCAATTTTACTCCGCGCTACCGTTACCTGCAGCTTTTAAAGAATGCAAGATATGTAAAAACTTGAAGCACATTTCAGGATGTGTGTTGTGCTAATTTATATATGCGATCAAGAAATCCACATCGTGAGTTCCTAGCCTAAGATGGTCTATAATCTCACCTGCTATTGTCCTTAATCAACTTAAAACGATTTTCAGGTGGTCTAAAACCCTGCATAAGGCCAACAGGTGAAATAATACTCGAAAACGTGCATTTCTCGTACATGAAATCTCCGTTGCTAAAGGGAATGAACCTGCATTTATATCCTGGCAAGTCGTTAGCTCTGGTGGGACGTTCCGGCTGTGGGAAGAGTACGGTGGCTTCGTTGATCATGAGGTTGTATGAGCCGACGACTGGCAGGATACTGTTGGATGGTGTGGATATAAGGCAACTTGATCCGGAGTGGTTGAGGATGCATATTGGTTATGTTAGTCAGGTAAGTGGTGAATAAGATGCCTTTTATAGCTAAACTCATACTTATTAGTAGCTTCCCAGGGTTACGGCAGTGTCGTCGATAGGTCAATAAAAAAGTAGCTTAGCTTATGTCCTTCACACTCGAGTGCACGGTTCGCGTAGTGGTTAAAGCGGGTTCGATCCCCACACGGGACAAATCTTTGTGTGATCCGCAAAGATTTGTTATGACTCTGGATGTGCTATGTGTGTGAAATGTATGTTTGTGAACGGGGGTCCGCGACACAGGAGATATTCCTAGTGTGAGCGTCGTTTCTTTTTTTTTTTAAATACTTTATTATAATTATTAGTAACAATACATTTTAGAAGGATGCAACTACAATATTTAGACAAAAACTTAATAGGTTACATTTTAAGAAATGCATGGAAAAAGTACAGTATCATGTAACTTGCACTCAGTCGTGCTTGTTAACTGTTATCGCCTGGCCTTGAACATATTTTTGAACAACAAATTTTTTGAACCTAATCCACATTCAATAAATAAATAAATAAATATAAATATTTCACAACTCACACACAACACCATCTAGTCCCAAACTAAGCAGAGCTTATACTATGGGTACTAGAATAACTGATACTAATACATATATACTTTTTCTTTTGTAAGTACATACATATTATACATAGAAACACCTAGACTAAGACAAACCCCCATGTTCATGCACACAAAGATTTGTCTTAAGTGGGAATCGAACCCACGACCTCGGCGTCGCAGGCAGGTACACTACCCACTCCGCCATCCGGTCGTCAAGTCGAAATTGTGCATGTCTCATTATTCTTTCATAATCATCACTTTTAGTCTTGTTATCCATTTACTACAGACTATGTGCTTTTATCGATAATTTGATATCTTATCTTAAACGTGAGAAGAGATACGATGGCAGCGTTCAGATCACGTAATCTCTACAATCATTGGGAACAATATTTGAATTAATAGCTTTTTGGGAATGCTTGGGAACAAAGTGTCAGATTAGACCCGGAAACGACTAGAAAAGAGGATATTATATTGTAATTAGATTAGAATTTATATAATACCTTTTAAAGTTGAAAAATTAAGAATCCAGTAGGATTCGAATCTGCACCCCCTGGGTAAACGCTCCAAGTGGTTTGCCAATTCAGCCATGGATTCGTATGCTGCTAGACTCGAAATTAGAGAAGAAGAAATTAAGAATCCAGCAGGATTCGAACCTGCACCCAGGTTCGAATCCTGCTGCCTCGCCGCTTTCAACTGCGCTGGTGTTGTGGGTTCGATCTCCACACGGGACAAATCTTTGTGTGATTCGCGAAGATTTGTTGTGACTCTGGTTGTGCGACACAGAAGTTATTCTTAGTGAAGAAGTAAAAGAGAAAAATATGATCCATTTTCCGATAGAGCGATGCATTTATTATTTTGTTGGTCATGGACGAAAGAAACTACTGTCGTAGACCCCCGTTTTCTAAATACGCCATGTAATAACCCTTCATTGCAGTTGAGTAAAAAAACATCACGCTTCGTCTACAACGTCGTTTAGGAAATAATCTGGAACAATATTGTTTATTACTGATAATAAGCCCCAATTTATTATTTAATTACTATTAATTCAATATACTATTGTTATTATACAGGGTTATTGGGTAAGTCGACCTAGATCCGTTAAGAGGTGGTAGTTCCCATCATTTCTGACTGATCTGACTATGAAACACCCCACCCTAAACCTAACCGTTTTCGAGATATTGGACTTAGAAGGTTTTTTTAAAAAATATCCCGATTTCTTAACTATAGCCTATTTTTTTTGTATCCTATGCCTTTTATTTTTTTTTAATTCTGATTTTTGTGTGCCAGATAAGTTTGTTTATAATTCTCAACCCAAAAAGTGCAAGTATCTGAACCAATGGGATCGTAGTAGACGATTGATACCGTAAAAAAGTAATTAATTTGAAAAAAAAAAATTGTTTCTTTTAGTAATATTTAAAAAAAAATCTATGGCGTTAGTTCTGCAGATGTTTTAAATAATATCTACGTTCCATTAGCTATCCAACAAGGTATCACAAGCTAGGGTCTTATCACAATTCATAGAAAAAAAATCGATAAAAGGCTCTCAGGTAGCAGTACAAATTTGGGTTCTTTGGTCCTATTGTTCTTCCACGGAGCTGTGGTGCGTGCGAGCGGGACAAACTGACCAGGTGCAAGCGAGATAAAATAATCCCGGCCAATTTGTTGTTATTGTTTCGTTTTAGTCTGCTTCCGTGATTCGTCCGTAGTAGATGCGATATTTAGTGCTCTTCATTTCTTACCCGACTTGGCTTGTATTTCTGGACTGTTTCCTACAAATTGTGACTGTGCTTGTTAACTGGACTTTGAATTGTGCTTCTGAATTGGAACTGTTGAAGATGGCAACCTTCACGAACGAGGAATACGCGGATATTCTACTTTGTTATGGGTACTGCAATGGTGTTTCTGCACGAGCTCGTGACGAATACATTGCACGTTATCCCGGCCGCCGAATACCGGATGTCACTGTCTTTGACGGCGCTTACCGGCGACTCAGAGAGACTGGCTCTGTTTTAAGGCGTCGAGCAGACCTAGGCCGACCACGGATCATTGTTGATGATGAAGATGAAGATAATCAAATAGTTCAACGGTTTAGAGCGGATCCAACTACTTCAACTAATGCTGTTGCCCGAGAACTTGGACTCTCGCAGTGGAAAGTGTGGTTTACGGTGAATACTGCAGGCCTCTACCCCTATCACTACACGCCAGTACATGTTATCGAAGAGGGAGATCCAGTGAGGAGGTTAGACTTTTGTAGATTTATGCTTCATGGAGATTTAGAAGACCCATTATTTTTAAAACAAATCTTGTGGACAGATGAATCAAAATTTGATAAAGATGGAATTACAAATTACCACAACGCTCATTATTGGGCCCCAAAAGCGCAAAAAAATCCTAACCAGAAGAGGACAAAAGCCGCACAAAGAAGATTTAGTTTAAATGTCTGGATGGGAATCATAGCAAACAAATTAATTGGGCCCTTCTTTCTACCTGATAATTTAAACGGAGAATTTTACGAACATTTTCTAAGAGAAGAGTTACCAAATTTATTAGAGGATTTACCCCTAAATCTGATTAGAAACATGAAGTTCCAACACGACGGTTGCCCTGCACATTACAGAAGAGGGGTCAGGGAATGGCTAGACAACGAGTATCCTAATAGGTGGATCGGAAGAGGTGGACCCATACCGTGGCCAGCAAGTAGTCCTGACCTGACTCCCATGGATTTTTATGTGTGGGGACACATGAAGACATTAGTCTACAATGAGAATAATCCAATTGAAACTATTGACATATTAAGACAAAAGATTATTGAGGCTGCTGACGAAATTCGAAGAGACTTAACGACTGTAGTAGTTAAAAGCGGACTAAGACACCGAATGAGAGTGTGTGTGCGAAACAGAGGCGGCCATGTAGAACAAGATTTATAAATTTAAATAAATGTTGTTTAATAATTATTTGTATTGTTTTATTTCGTTTCCTGGCCCAAAAGAGAAGTTTAATCTTAAGTACCATTGTTTTTTTTTACTACCTGGGAGCCTTTTATCGATTTTTTTTCTATGAATTGTGATAAGACCCTAGCTTGTGATACCTTGTTGGATAGCTAATGGAACGTAGATATTATTTAAAATATCTGCAGAACTAACGCCATAGATTTTTTTTTAAATATTACTAAAAGAAACAATTTTTTTTTTTCAAATTAATTACTTTTTTACGGTATCAATCGTCTACTACGATCCCATTGGTTCAGATACTTGCACTTTTTGGGTTGAGAATTATAAACAAACTTATCTGGCACACAAAAATCAGAATTAAAAAAAAATAAAAGGCATAGGATACAAAAAAAATAGGCTATAGTTAAGAAATCGGGATATTTTTTAAAAAAACCTTCTAAGTCCAATATCTCGAAAACGGTTAGGTTTAGGGTGGGGTGTTTCATAGTCAGATCAGTCAGAAATGATGGGAACTACCACCTCTTAACGGATCTAGGTCGACTTACCCAATAACCCTGTATATTATAGACACGGGTCTTAATCGCGTAAATATTTTTAAGGTATAAATACCTCCTTGCTCGACTGTTTCGATCGAGTCACACCGATCGTGGTCACGAGCTAACTGGTGAAGGCTCAGCGTCGTCTCCGTGAAGCGAGGGTTTTGTTCACTACCCTCACTTGGTCGTCACAATTTTTATTTTTGTCCACATTGTCGGTATTTCTGCACACAACACTGACCACGATCGGTGTGACTCGATCGAAACAGTCGAGCAAGGAGGTATTTATACCTTAAAAATATTTACGCGATTAAGACCCGTGTCTATAATATATAATTATGTGTACAAATCGTGATAGTTTAAAATCATTATACTATTGTTGTTTATATGTTTTATTATCGCTTGACACGGGGTTATCGCTGTACTACGGTTTTTAAGGAAGTTAAAATTATATTGTTTTTTACAGGAACCTGTATTATTTAGTGGATCAATAAAGGATAATATTTTGTACGGTGCTGTTGGAGATATGGACAATGACGTCACGACTGAAGATGGAAAGGTGAGATTTGTTTACAATATGATGGTTATATTGCAATGTTAGCACAAGCGTAAAGCAGTAAATGGTATCGTTTATCGTTCAAATCGGGATGACAATTATTTAAAGAAACAGTTGAAAAAAAATTGGGACCGGCAGGATTTGAACCTGCGACCTTCTCCACACCGGGCAGTCGCTTTAACCACCCAGCTACAGTTGCCCCTTGCCAGGAACCTAAATGTCTCAACTGTATATTACGTCATTTTGTGACGTCACGTTCAGAAGGTCGCAGGTTCAAATCATGCCGGCTCCATAATTTTTTAATTGTTTCTTAATATAATTTGCTAAGCATAGCTAAATGCTATAAAATTAATCAATGCAGATGACAAATTACTGTTATGATGAAATTATGCACACGACGGCGCATGCGCGAACCGGTTAGTTTACTGTATGTGCTGGTGGTGCCGAGATTCGAATAATTTCCCGTATTCGAAATGAAAGCCATAGTTGCCAGTTGAGTTACACTGAAACATGCACTTTTTTTCAAGTTCCTATCGCCTCAAATTTTTACTGTGTAAACTAAAATATTCCTCATCGATATTTTGTTTTATTCATAATATTAGCAAGGGTAACAATTCATAAATATACCTTATTATTGACAATACGGGTTACTTACCTTATTTTAGCCGGGATGCCGACTAGTTTCGAATGTAGTACGTAGATTCATCAACTTTATATTGCTGCAGCTGTTATTTGCTCGTGGAGCCCGGGTTCAGGCTAGCGTTGAGCCGCCCTGCTTATTTCATTATTAGTTGCAAGTAGAGCGGCGTCAGCGCTGGCTGGGTTTCGGGCATCACCAATAATGTATGTTTGAATTGTACATCCCTTTATGAGAGAAATAAATAAATGTTTATGTTATGTTAAACTAGGCTACTAATCGCGTTTCGTCTAGCTATATACTTCAGACAACGATAATTTTCATGATTTACAATTATAAACCCAATTCACAGGCCATAAAGTTGAATTTCTATTGCAATTGAGATTGTTTAGGACATTTTTAACAGTTTGTGTTATACGAAAATCAACTTAAATTACAAAGAAATAGAATTTATATTCGTGTGATTTGTAATAACATAAATTTATCTTGTTTCGTAGGCTTTAGTATAGACGCTTTAGACTAGTCGTCATATCCCCGCTAAAATAACGTGAGTAACCCGTATTCTCAATAATAATGTATTCACCTCACATTTGTTTTATAAAAAATATATATGTACCTATTTCATAACCTAATCGTTTTTTGGCAGACCGAGCCGGCATGGATGCAAGCGGCCCGCACTGCGCATTTACACGAACTAGTAGCGGCTTCCAACCAAGGGTGGGCCCGACAAGTGGGGGCTAGGGGTGGACAGCTGAGTGGAGGGCAGAAACAGAGGGTGGCCATAGCTAGAGCTATCGTTAAGGTACGACAATTTCGTTCTAGCAGCATAAATTATGTTTACCTTGCATCGCCTAGGGCGGCAAATTTGGGGAGCGTTTTTCTTTTTTTTGCTGCATAGAAATGAAATATATTTCTGAATTACGGTTTTCTGCAACAAATTTTGCCGATGACTTGTCATTGTACATTCGGTATAGCATAGATCGTAAAAATAATCTAAGACTTGACAATTGCAGAGGCAAGGGCGTCAAATACTCCCCAGCCTATACCTTAAAAAAATTGTAAACTGCCTTGCATAATTGTAAGGCCTTGCGAGATTTCAGAATGATATATTTTTTTATTTTATTTTTATTTTACTTTATTAAGAAAACTTACAGCTAATGAGATATAATATACAGAGATGATGAGAAAATGAAGGCCAACTAAAAGTTTTCACAGATAATATAGTAGATATACATAAAGAAATTAGACATTTACATATAGGTATAACAAATAATAAACGAAAGAGCAAGAATAAGACACAAGTAGGATTTTTGAGTTAAAAGAGTAATTACACAAGGTTTTTTTAAGTTGACCGCTACTTTGAGCTAACAAATCTAAATCTAAATCCAAATACTTATCAACACTCTGGGATGCCTCATTGAACGTACGGCTAGCTCGAACCAAGAATGAGTTTTGCCTGTAAGTTGTATTCACTGTTGGTGTGTGACGCAAGTGTGGTCTACGTAAAAATGCAGATGGCACACGCAGCTCTATTTTGCTTACTAGCTCACACACGTCCATATTTCTGTCATATTCATCAGAAAAATGCGCTGCTTTGTAATATTTTGAACTACTCGATGAAAGAGTCCCACTTACGGTTATAGCTCACCAAAGCCACCTGGCGTCCAACCTATAACCTCCTATGTCATCAAGTGGTCAGCTGTGTTGGTTGGGTACCGGCTGGATCTGGTGGGCTACCGCTACCTACCTTTACGCGACCGGCCAGTAGTCAAATTCAGTTCAGGCCGTATGTGGAGGCAATTAATCACACACATGATCGTCCCTTTACGCGACCGGCAGTAGTCAAATTCAGTTCAGGCCGTATGTGGAGGCAATTAATCACACACATGATCGTCGTGGAAGATAAAGCGCGTCTATCGACGTACCCACGTCGAAAGACGAGCTTTATCTACCCTAACCGACATAAATTATGATATTTTTAATTTTAATCGGATTTAAAGTAAATTCTCTATAGCAGCACGGAGTTAAAATTTTACCCGGTGAATGGCGATAGGCTCATGTTCTACCACGTGGAATCTAAACATAACAGGTCAAAAGTGGGTGTTTAACACCTCTGCCACACCCTTCTGGCTAGTATAGGCGTGATGTTTATGTTATGAAATTTTAATATTGTAGTTTCCTTCCGTGTTATAATTACAATTCAGTTTTATTTAACTACATAATTGGGCTCATGGCTACTTTTAGCATTTTTTTTTCGATTTACATTGAAAGTCAGGTCCATCCGGTATGTTTTTAGTAATTTCGGACTGAAGTTATATTATACAAGGTTTTTTATACAACACTTTACTTCAAGGATTATGATAATAATATTATACCAAGTCAAATTACTATTGTACATTTTTAAATAGTATAATTATTATTCTGATCTCTTTATTCTAATTTTAAATATAACTTATTCATAAGATGTTAATTTGTGCCAAATATTATTATGATCATAAATACGGCCATTTCAAGTATGGTAATATATTTTATAAAAACCTCCTGCAAGACAGGCTAAGCCTAGTGCAGATTTTTAGTCGATTGCACTCTTTTTATATTATAATAGTAATTATACGTTTTGTACCTAAATAAGAATATAAATGTAAGGGATATGTATTCATAATAGAAATTAACCGCGTAATCGGCACATAGTAATACAAGATATACTTTTTAGCAGATGGTTAAACATCAGACATTGACAGTGAAGTTTCCTCTCTCGAACTTGGTCAGCTCTTACTTCAAAGTACATTAATGAATAGAATTTTATAATCTCCCTTTGTTTCAGAACCCAAAGATCCTAATTCTAGACGAAGCTACCTCAGCATTAGATGCCTATTCAGAATACTTAGTGGACAAAGCTTTAAAAGAAATCAGCAAAGACCGAACCGTCCTCACAATAGCCCACCGTCTCAGTACTATACAATCAGCTGACGAGGTGGCAGTGTTAGAAAATGGCGTCATCGTCGAAAGAGGCTGCTACTCCGAGCTGATGGTGAAACCAGACGGATTCTTCAGAGAACTCATCAGCCATCAGAGGTTCACTGCCAAGAAAAAGGTAGATGAGCAAACATCATGAACTTTATTCAATGTAGCAAAATTTTGAAATACTCAATGTTAGTTTTGTAATTCCAGTCTAAATTAAAATAATTGAATTTTGAGGGATTTAAGTAAATATTTTTCGTTTGTTTATTTTATTAATTATATTATTTTTCATGTGCAGGACCTTACTTAAGAATTTGCATGTCATGTGAAGAAGAAATCTACACCTCGTTTTTGACTTCTGATTTTTTTCTCTCGTTTATATGGTTTAAAATATAAAGCAATGTACATCATTTGTGAAAATAATAAATATAATGTTAAACCAATGGAGAAGTTTAACGTCGAATGGTTCCAAAGACAAACCTACTCATTTCCATTTTTTTTTATGGCTCATTATCTGCGCGACAGCTAGTGGCGGAGCTTGATTCTTGAACAACCAGAGCCGCTCATTTCTAATTATCATCAGAGCGGCATCTGGTGGCTGGAGATTTAGTAATCTTGTCCATTAGGCAGTGATTAACCGTATCAAATTATATCGATAGCAATCGCCTCCATCTGTCGAATCAATCCATTACCTAACAAAGAGATTTATATTTTAGGCAGAGTAAATTTTCTGTTTTTTTTTTTGAGATTTAGACTTTAATTTACAAAACTTTCATCGTGTACAATTCTATAGATACATTATACTATTAGTTTTATATTAAAGTTATTATAAAATTCAATCAGTTTGATTGAGTCATTGTTTTCAAAATATTCCTATTTATTGTGTATAGAGATTTTAGCAATGTTAGATGAACAATTAATGTGTTGTTATACTATATTTGAGTTGATTATACAATATAATATTGTGTATTTACTATACAATCCCTGATATATATTATTTACCTCATTTCACAATAAGTTGCTTCCTGTTATTAGTATACAGATAATATCACAGGAAATGTTTTGTAAATACAAGTATTTATACTTTCCCATGAATATATTTGTGATAAAATAAAATATAAGTGATAGTTAATATATTTTAATTTATAATGGCATGGAACAATATATTATGGGCTTAACAATTATGTGTTCAAAATGTTCAAATGCCTCATTTGTTACATAACTTATTGAATAATATCTGTAAGGTTTAAATTATAAAGTGACAAACGGGTAGGCTAAAGGAATATTTTTATCTGACACAAATAAAATGGTTGTTGTTATTTTATTACAGAATTTTATTTATCTTGTTACCTTATAATATTTTTTACCATTACCTATCCTATTAATTACAATTTGTGGGTAAATAAATAAAACCCATAAATACTGTTTATCAGTGGAGTACGCAAGCCCCTCGAATACAGCACAGTTAACCGCACAAGCGGTCTCGTGAGGCATTTATTAGTAAAGAGATAACGCGGCTTTCGTAACATCTAACTGTTTATTATGAGTTTTTCGTCACAGCCACAACAAACAGGTTAAATAAGTAAATGGACCTTGCCCTCGGCGGGCGCAGAGAACGCGCCAAAACGCCAGTTGTAGCCGCGGCTAACATTGACGCGCCAACGCTTCGCGGGAAAACAGTGCTAGCGGAAACATGTCTCATTTGAAGGTTTTGCGCGGGAATGTTACGCGGCAAATTTTAAATTCTTTTTCTTCTAAACAAGCCAAAAAGGTTAAAGTAACTAGTGTGTGCTGCAGAGGCTTAGCGGCTAAAACTGCTGCGGCTGTGGACTATAAACATTTAAATTCACCATGGGGTGAAATAAAAGTTGGAAATGAAACTTTGACTGATTATGTGTTTTCGGACTTCGAAGAATGGGCGGATCAACCTTCGGTGGTAAGTCTTTATTTTTTATCCATAGACTGATATAAAAAGCTCTTTACCATAGATAAATGAAATCCTGATCATGGTTCACGTTGTAGGTATTATGAAAAATATTCTCTCTAAAATACATAAAACCTTGATATTGTTCCATGCATAGAGGACAAATTGCAGCATTTTATTGTTAAGTAGGAACTTGCGTTCAAAGAACAAGTGTAGTTGTTATTTACGTTCAATTACATACTATTAAATCTGTGTGCATTGCATCGCTGTAATGCCGTAGTACAAAGTTCGTTATTCTATACGGATACTATACGAGAGTGATAGGAACTTATAAATAGTATTATTTGAAGGTTATGGCTACGCCTGCCGTGTGCCAAACAAGCACACAAAATTGGAAAGAATTTAATATCTATATTTTATTATATTTATCAACTTAGTAAACTTCGAGGTCTAGTATTTGGACGTTCCTGAACGATGAAAAATCCGGTGACAGAATTTGATCATCGAAAACACACGCGCAATTTTCAAACGCATTCGTCGGCATTTTCATGAATGAGGCTTTGTATCTATATTAAGTGTGTATCTAAAATCCTAGTCTATAATTACGTATTATCTTCCAGCTATCACCATGATTGTCTGATACTCCTACTAAAATTAAAAACTTAGTTCCGGAACCGGAACCTGTCAATCAGAAATAACTGTCATCTGATGCGCCGGCGGTTCATGGTTCCCGCTTGTTTATTTTCTTTCTTATGCAACAACACTTGGATTCACGATGTTACTCTATGATTTTATTTTATTTTTATTAAGTTAATTTTTAGAACTCGCTAGTCTAACTTCCTGGCCTGGCTACTGTTATTTTTACAGTAAGGTTGTTTCAAGTTTTCTACAACGGACTAGGTATGCACCGGTCTGTATGAATTATCACTAGACATCATTACACTACATTAATGATAAGCGCTCAATTACTTATTTATTGAGACGATTATTATTATATTATAGTAGTAGGCAGATAAAATATGCAGTAGGTAGTAAAGATTAATTGAGTAGTTAGCTAGGTAAACTTACCTAAAAGTTAATACGGTCAGTCGAGTGCCTGTAACCAAACTGGTTTCCTGGGACTATCAGTGATTAGACTTTAGATCCCACTTCTGACGTAGGTAAGTTATCAGAGTTTTTTTTAGTGTTACTAGTAATTTGCAGATAGAACTTACTAATATTCTTGTTAACCCCCTCCAGCGAAGCTTAATACGCTTGTGTTAGAAGGAAGTTTACGTCCGTGGTGTAATGGCCAGGATTCAAACCCACGACCTCTCGATCGTAAGACCGATACGTTAACCATTGCGCCTCGACCGCTTTAAGTGTAATCTATCACATTCATCACATAGGAGAGTATATTATGATGAAGCTAATTAATGGAGGTAATGGGAAACGTATGTTTTATAGTCTTTTGTGTGAATACAGAAATTATTTTTAAAGCCCTTAAAGAAAACTTTTTGATATTTTGCATTGCGTGTTGATATAGTCATTGATCCTTCACTCTTCTTTATTAGCGTTTTTGATCTTATGGTAGAATGTTTGTATATCTATAAGGTGGGGTATATACCCAGATACGGTTCTCGGGTAAAATAATTATTAGGGCATTTTCTTCGTCTTAGTAAATAGTAAGTATCAGCTCGAAACACGCACTCTCATGGGGTGCAGGCGAAATGTGGATGTTATAGACCATTCACTACTGAGTTAATATAGACGTGTGTGTGCATGAATACGTCATTTTTTTGTAGGTACACAGAGTGCGAGAAATATTTTCGTAGTTTTCAAAATATTGCGTGAACATTTAAGTTAAAATTAAATATATTAATAGTACCATGACATGAAACTGAGTTGTCCTGTATTTCAGAAATTCGTACGAGCGTATAATTTTATGAATATAAAGTACATAGGGGCTCCCACTGATGTGGTCGCGTGCCAAATATGCCGCGTTGCACGTTTACACGTTATTTCAATATCAAATGGTGGACTTCGGACGGATTTCTTTATTAAACATTATATAACGGGTGTGTTTATACAAAGGACAAAGTCCATTGACCTATATATTTTCGAGTCTAAGGGTCAGGTGGAGTATGATTTTCCCACACTTACAGAATGCCGCAAGTATTTTTGATTGCGGAATATATAATTATGCGGATATTCGTATTCACTTAATACTATTGTATTCAGTCAGTATTAAGCTTGATATTTGTTGATAAAAACATTATAATTGTCTACTTGAATCAAAGTTTAAGAGAATTGAATTTCACGTATTTTTAAATTTTTAACATATTACTCACTAGTGGTAGAGCTGTTGTGAATGAGCTCGAGGGCGGCAGCACCACCGTCTCACTTTAACCTGCCGCCAAATAGTAGTGCTTCCATTACTGTGTTCCGGTTTGGTGGTAAGATCAGGCCCTGAAATGACTGGCACATGAGGCGTAACACCGTTGTCCTCAGCTGCAGCAACGCATCTATAATCTGCTTTTGTGGATTGTTGATGTCCATGGGCTGTACTCCCACTTACCGTCAGGTGGACTACACGTTCGTTCGCTGTGGGCGTAGTATAAAAAAAAATATGTGTGCTGTTTTGTAAACATTTATGTCTGTGATGTCTCTTGAACAAAACATAGTTTATATTGGGCAAAATAATAAAGTTTTCATTCATATATTTTGGATGCCAAGATAAATTTTATTTGCGTTTACGTTTTTAACGATCAGTAGAGCTGTCTTCCGGGAATAAATGTTAGCGCGCGTGCGCCAAAAAAAAGATAGCACTACTTCGTCTGATTAAGAAAAAAAAATGATTTAAAAATCAGACGAAATAAAGATAGCACATCTTTAAGTAGTGGTAAAAACACGGTCGTCCGCCGGACTCTTAAGAGCACGTGCGATGCAACTAGGCTATTTACAAATAAATTGATACGCTTGAATAAATATGCATAATGGTTCAATACATAAGTAAGCAGGTATCTACCATCTACTAAAGTATTATTTAATCGCCTCGTTGGACTATTGACTGGAGTACAGCGCACATTGAAACCATACCATTTGGACCAGTCAATGAGTACTCGCCGAACCTATTCGTTACTAGCAAATAAAAAAAATATTTCTTCTTTATAATTTCATAGCACAGTGGGCCAAGCAATTAGGTATGCAGGGCAAAATATTCTACGCCATAGTGAAAACTGATTGCAATAGATATACATGTGTGAATTACATATTTATGAAGTGTTATATACTCACTATTCAAATATGTAAATCATTTCTCCCTAACTGGCGTATTAAGTATTTACGATGACTTTAAAGTTTTTGCCCTGCATGGCTAACGCGTTAGCCCACTGTACCTATAAACGTTGTTGTTGCTTGCTACTTATAATTACCTGAAGATCCCAAATCACACTTTTGTTCGTCAGTTAGATAAAAAAAGGTTTTTCTCCACACCTTCATGTCATTAATTCTATCAATATTATATTCCTCAGACATGCGGCGTATCAGGTCGTGGATACGACTATGGCATGATGCGAATGATGATCGAGAGGTGCGCGGGCGCCTTGGCCGGACACCTCAAGCTGAAGCCTGGCGAGAGGATAGGCCTTATCCTGCCGAATCTTCCCGAGTTCGTGGTCCTCATACACGGAGCTATGAGGGCGGGACTCGTGGTCACATTTGCTAACCCCTTGTATACGGCAGGTAAGATAGATACTTAGTCTGAATAATAATAATTGTGACTGGCATGATGATGGACACATTCGATTCAAACTCTAGCAGCTGCTGCTGCTTTGCTGAAGCCCGTATCAAGCTTTTCAGACCTTACATTGCCACGAAAATTTTGTTAAGTAGCAACAGAAGGCAACCTCGGAAGAAAAATAAGACTTTTGTTCGGCAACAATCACTTTACTTTTAGTGTAGTGATGCCGAAGAAAGCGACGAAAATCAAGAATCTAACTTTGATGAATTTAAGACTGTAAAAAGTAGTATTTTTTTTTATTAAATAAATTAAGTAGTTTAAAGCAGTCTCTTAGTTAGCATTTTCACTTGAAAATTGGCAAAAATAATTTTGACCTCATTTTATTGGCTAAATACTCCTAAGTGCGGCGGCGTATGTAGCGAACGAATGTGTAGTCAACTTGATGGTTAATGGTAACTACAGCCAGTGATGAACATCAACAGTTTACAAAAAACAGATTGTAGACTCGTTAGTTTAGCTGAGAACTTTGGTGTTATACCTCATTCATGTACCTACGAGTACCTAATTGAAAATTAAATTAAATAATAAATTACTACACACATTTTAAAGATGTTATCTTGCAGACAGGCAATTGTAAGTATAATTGTTTGCAACTACAGCTATTTACTTGCTCTATTATGTTTGTGATTAGATAAAAAATGTCATAAATAAATCCATGAAACAGATAATGAGGAAGGGTTCAACTAGAATCTTATCATTATGCTCTGTATGCTCACTATTTGGCTGTAAAGTATCATAAAATATATTTATTTATTTATTTATTTATATATAAAACTTAATACGTACACGTGTATATTGGCGGACTTAATGCCTAGGCCATTCTCTACCAGTCTACCTTCAGGTGGTGCAGAGATAACAAGGTAGGCGAAGTCATGATATAGTGCAGAGAGAGAAAAACAATTAATTAATTTAAAAACATAAAATATAAATCCTAACTATGAATAGTAATATTCATTGTTATCGATTTTACTATAAAAATATAATAACTGAGAACTTTTACTAAATAGACTTGAAAATCGTTTATTAGCATATTTTAGGAAATCTCTTTCCCATGCTTTTTACACCTTCGTGCGTCTAAAAGACTAAGTCTGACAAATCGTGAGTAAATATTACACATGTCTCGATTCCATTATGCAATTAGGTTATCTATGCTACGTTTATTACCCATAAACGTAGAATAGATAACCTAATTGCATTATTATAATAATATCGTAAATTTATACTCTCCTTTAACATCACGTGAGACCATGACTTAAAAAAGCCCCAAACTATTTTGGACAAGTGACCCCTTTTCCAAAATGAACCGTTACCTCAGATCCCCATCTTCCACAAACTTGTCCACACTGACTTGTTTTCATCTTGTACGAACTTGAGACTTTACTGTTCTACAACAATGCTATTTTCTACAAAAATATTAATTATTCTTAGTACACGTAACACAACATAAACCATACAGTACCTACCCACCTATCTTGAAAGTTTCAAATAAGAACTTGTGTTAATTTAATAGGGGTCGATTTTTAGACCTCGTCGACCCCCAAAATCAGTTTTCGTTTATGTCGACCCCTAGGAAACCGATATCGACCACTTTGGGAATCCCTGACTTAAAGCGACCCTACTTCCAACATAAAGTAAATTTAAAAAAAAAATAGTGAGCCTCATTGGTTGCTTTTAGACCTCATATTACGGACAAAATTATGCCGAGCACAGCAGCGATAGCTAAGTGGGAGATCGTACGTAGGACTGTAAAGTCAAAGTTCTCGAGTTCGAAACCACGGCACCCACCTCTGTCAATGAATCGTTAAGATTCGTCTTTTCTAAGATATGTGTGAATTTATCATATAAATTATCGCTCGCTAACGGTGAAGGAAAACATTGTGAGGAAACCTGCAAGCCTGAGAGTGTCAAAAAGTGCTCGAGGATTGTGAAGTCTACCAATCGGCACTTGGCCAGCGTGGTGGACTATGACCTAACCCTTCTCATCATGAGACTTGTATTAGATACAGGGCTGCTATGATATTATGCCGAGATCCTCATACATAGGGTACACAAGATGGGTGTGACCTAAGAGGGTAATGCCAAGAATTTTTTGCCTTTTCCTATCGAAAAGAAATGATTTCAAAGCGTCGCCGGTGATGCTATCAAAAAGTGCTTATCTCGGACTTATAATAGATTCTATTGTGTCATTATTACCATAGTAAAAATAGATCTATTTTTACTATGACATGTTATTACTGTAGCTGCACCATCATTTCGATTTTATCCGCTCGTATCAAAAGTCAGACCAAAGACCGTTCAAAATGACTTCAAACAACGTCCATTAAATGAATTGAATTGTACATTGCACAGCACGCGATCTCAAGGAATAGAAAATGTACAATATGCATTTGTTATAACAAGCAATTACCGATAGTTATTGATTAGTTTGTTACTCAAGCAGCCAAGGTTGAGGAAATCAGCTGCTAGTCGCCACGTGGTTCTTATCTGTTGCGTTTACTGCAATTATAGTAGGTTTAAAGTGCACTGTGATGATTAACGACGGCGATCTATATTTAGATATGTACGTACCTACGTACTTATTCATTAAGAATTGGATATCTAGACTACCTACCAGTCTGAACTACACCTAAATCGATTTGTCGGATAGTTCAAAGGGTAGGTACACATATATAGGTACATTATTTATCATGATAGAGACAAAAAAAATAATTATTAAAAAAACAAAAAACCCGACTGTTTAAAAAAAAGAACTGAAAAGATAAAACCAAGTATAGCATTATCTACATTAAATTCATTAACAACAAATAAAATATGTCAAACTAAATTCTTTATTGTTTGTCCCCGCCTGCAACATCATAAAGAATTTAGTTTGACATATTTCATTTGTTGTTAATGAATTTAATGTAGATAATGCTATACTTGTTTTTATCTTTTCAGTTCTTTTTTTTAAGCAGTCGGGTTTTTTGTTTTTTTAATAATTATTTTTTATTTCACTCTTTTTAGTTCTTTTAACCGACATGTTTTTTTTATATCTATTAATTTGTAGAAATCAAATCTTTTTGAGATCAATGAGCCTTAATTGTAAGTTAAACTATCAAATGCAAAAACAATTATTCAAATTCGACCGGCAGTTTCCAAGATTAGCGTGAGCGAACATACAAACCAACTTCCACCCACTTCGGACGCGCGAGCGTGCCGATATATAAATTGGTAGATTGTGTTTAATCAGTAACATAAATGTGATAAAAAGTATATATTTTTGAAATGGTCTTTTCATGGCCTTTTATTTGATACCCATATTACTATGATGAAAAGAAAATACATACCTCCCCCCCATTTTTTTTTTCATTTGCCGGCGCCATTTTGAAAATTTATATAACCTATGTCACTATCACTGTTTCGACGAATTCAACGACACCTCATTTGTCGAAATACGTCTAGCCGTTTGGGCTGTAGGGCGTGCCAAAGAAATAGACATACATACATACATACATACGCTCGAAAAACATAAGCCTCCTTCTGACGCAGTCGGGTAAAAATGTGTCTTAGTCTGGGTGTTTAATAGGTATGTATTTACAAAAGAATAAGTATATTATGTATTAGTATCAGCTATTCTAGTGCAAACTCTGCTTAGTTTGGGACTAGATGTGTGCAAGTTGTGAAATATTTATTTATATTTATTTTTATTTTATTTTGAAACTTCTTGCACTTAAGCACTTAATATATTATTATAGTACAACGGCGGGCTTAATCCCATAGGCATTTTCTACCAGCCAACCATAAGGTGATGCAAAAGTAGGTGCGTAAGAAATTAAGAGTTAAAAAAAAGTTATGTGTTGAAAATTTGAATACATACATAGAATAATATTATATCAACAATTTTAATACAGATTAGAGAGAGATGTTTTTAAAGAGAGATCTGCGACAAATTTGGTTACATCTGAAACGAACGATCGTTAATGAGTTTTTTTGACTCCTTTAGTTAGGGGTTGTATTTTATGCTGATTTAATTAGACGCCACTTAATTATAAATAAGAAATGTATACAAGACTTATCTTTCTATAGCACTAGACTAGAGATCATGCTATCGCAATTTTATTGTTTCAGAGTCACGTTAATCACGTTGAATGTTGTCAGGCGGAAATAAGGGCAAACAAACAGGTTCCCTCCGTGTCTGGGTTTCAGCGAGCAGTACTTTTCAACAGGCAAAAAAAAAAACGAAATTTAATAACCTCGAATTCTAGAGTTAATAATAAGTCGGGTTAACTTAAAATAAATAATAGTTTAAAAAAACTAAAAAACACGCTTTTAAAGTACTTCTAACTAAAAAATAAAAAATAATTCCTAATATAAGCTAAAAAAAGCGTAAGTACTTTTTAGTTAGAAGTACTTTAAAAGCGTGTTTTTTAGTTTTTTTTAACTATTATTTATTTTCTACTTTTTAGTTTGGTTTATTTATAAAAGCGTTTTTTTTGTTATCGAATTATTGCAATGTCATCGATCTTTGACAGGTGTACAAAATTTTAATTAAATCTGTCCGTTTAAAGTGGGTCAAAATAGAGTCCAAAGGAGTCGGTTACATACATACATTACAGGTGAAGCTAATATATAAGCGTGTTAAAATAAGCAAGGATAATTTTCCTAAGGCGAAACATTTATTGGTGCCATGAGTTCCATTGGTTGTAAAAACCCGTCCCATCAAATAGGTTATTTAAGTAGAACGATTGATCCTACCAGAAAATGCCTATTGCGGTTTTCCTCTCGTGGGTCAAAGGTCATAAGATCTTCAACCACAAAAAACGATGCTCTATTAAGCAACAGTTGAATGTTTATGTCCATAGTAATACACACACACACACACACACACATAGACAAAAGCAAAAGTTTAATTATTACATAATAGTTATGATCATGAATGGATTTTTATTAATATTAATGTTAATATAATGTCATAAATGATTTTTATAATGAGTTAACCTAGTTGACATAATATTGTATCAATACGGACTATACGGATACTACGGACAAAGACGTCGAAAAAGTCTGTGTCAGTCATCGCGGGAACTATAATTTTTTTTCAGTTTATGTTTAATTGTATACTAGAACTTTTTAACAAAAAAATAGTGAATCCAGTGATGAAGAACTTTGTGGAACCCCAAAAGAGTTGCGAAAACTTGCTTCTAACATAGAAGTTTGCATTTTACCAGAAAAATCACGTGAAAAGTATTTGTAAGCGTACGACATATTCATTTAGTGGTGATTTACAAAAGGCCTTAAAACGCCTTCTGAATTGGTATTAGGTACTGTCGTATTTCATGGAATTATTCCAGGTTAAGCAATCGAGTACGAGTTTATTTAAATCTTAATATTTTCTCCCTGGAAGAGGTGAAAAGTTTTGTATGTAACACGTGAGAAAAATGTAATTCCAGTTCGTGACCTCTTAAATCTTTCGCTTGCGAAGTAGTCTTTATTAGAATCACTCGCTACGCTCGTGATTCAATTCAAGACTACTTCGCAAGCTCAAGATTTAAAATTGGCACTCACAGCAGAAATATAAACTTTTTCTCACTTGTACCATAAATAACTATTAACCACCTACGCATACCTTTCTCAATCATATAATAATATAATTCAAACCATGATTTCTTATGATCGACTTAAATTCACGCGAAACCTAGTCAATCCAATTCTCAATCTATAGGTTACCCTGTGTCATTGTTTTTAAGATATTGGAACAGTTCTTCTCTGTAATGCTAGAATCTAATCTCTTTTTCCAGATGAAGTAAAGCGCCAGTTCTCGGACTGCAACGTGAAATGCATTGCCACAATCGAGATGTTCATGCCTGTTGCCCAAGAGGTTGGCAAGGCGCTTAAGGACTACAAAGGCACTATCTGGGTTGGAGGAGAAGATGATAAGGCTCAAGGTAAGACATTTATAAAGACACTGTAAATCCCGTCTGCTGTATTTTAAAAGGGTTATCAACGCGCGAGTGGTACCCAATGGTACAGTCATAGTTTTTTTTAAGAGCTACGGCTCGATACGATATGACTACACTAATCATCATGAATGAGGCCGTTTATGCAATATGTTCGTTTGATGCCTACACAAGGAGCAGAAATGAAAGAAACGATGTAGTTAAGCATGGACATAGATTGTACGAAATTTTTTACATTGGAAATGACAAAATTTTCCGGCTAGCAAAAAAATCACTATAGGTAAGTTACTAAGTAACAAACTGTTACCAATCTGTAAGCAAAAGAAAACTACAAATATCACTTTGCTCTACTGATTTCGAAACATAATCTAATTTTGCAATGATTGCGCCAACTGGGCCCTATACCTGTTACCTATTGCTAATCGTCGTTGTTGAGCAAAGTCAGGCCAAAGTCCACATTCCCAGGACTAGTTTTTAACTAATGCCATCTTATTAATTGATAGTGGAAAACTGTTTACGATCTAACGAGTGTCTGCTTGTAACTTGTTAAATTAGTAAGTCATTACAATGCTTTTAGTGATCAGTTTAATTTTGCAGTTTTGTTTGTATTACTTTGGCAGCATAATTATGTTGCCTTTTCCATAAGTAGCTAAATTCTGTATCCTACTTCTGCTCATATAGCATTATTTTCATAACTCGAGCTGTTCTATTATCATACTTTCTAAGTATGCATAGGTTGCTCCCATGTCACGAATGTTCAGGATCAGCTGGCTGAGTGAACCCGTCGCCTATTAATTTCCCACGTGGGGTCCGCAGGTCACGATCGGTTCTGTGGAACATCGAGCCAGGATGCGGCTGCTCAATAAATTACCTGTACCTACAGTGTATAGTGCAAACTAGTTGTTACCGGCAATGTTAATTCCAAAATCGGCTTTAACATATTTTGTGTCTTTATTGGTAGGCTTAAAAACAACGTATTTAGCTATCTTATATTATTACAGAAGATCATTATTAACATTATCTTTGCCTGATATTGAATATCGGTATCGGTACAGTTTAGTGCAGCATAATGAGGATGTGATAATAATGTACCCAACACATTACTTACATAATGACACGTAATCTAAATTTCAATGTTAAGTTGTAATTTAGTTTCCGTCATCTTCACTGATAATTCCATCAAGATCTCATCGTGTGAATTGTTAGTATTTCAACCATTAAATCCAATTCCAAAATGATAAATCTCTAATAGATGAGATGTTACAATCAATGCAGTTGACATGGAATAAGACGTGTCTGGAATAATTCCAGATATAGCTCTTGTACATCACTTAGCTACTTGAGATAGTAACTGGGTACATAATGTGCACTGCAGACACACATTAAAATTATATAAACATTTTATTTGCAGGCGTTCACGGTCTCCGGACACTGTTAATGGCGGATCACAAAGCAGATTTCCCAACAGTGAACTGTGATGAAGTTTGCTTGATACCTTACTCCAGCGGTACCACGGGCATGCCCAAGGGCGTTATGCTGACCCATAAGAACTTGGTGAGCAACCTGAAGCAAGTGCTTTGCCCCAAGATGATGAAGTACGAGGGAGAGAAAGGTGGGTGTTATGTAATTTTAGCCCAGTATTAAACCTGTCCCACAACAGCACCCTAGTGAATAAGGGTCTCATCTCTTGGTGAGAAGGGATAGGCCAAGTTTAATGTAACTCTCTGTCTAACTCTAATTCAGAGAAGAGAGCACTTGCGCATAGTGGTGTTGCTTTAAAATACGCTTAGCTGACTTTGACCTTTTTTTAAACCGGATTCTTTAGAATTGCTTTAAATTACATTAACGCTGTTACTTTAATATTCATTTATTGTTATGATTGTAGGCAAGGGTGATGTTGTATTGACCGTCCCACCTTTCTTCCACATCTACGGCTTCAACGGTATCCTCAATTATAACCTGACGCTAGGTTACCATTTAGTTTCAATGCCCAGGTAAATAAGCTACATTTTTTTCTCAAAATTCCTCATCGACATGATTATAACCATAGATACGGTACTCATTATAATTTGTATACCTTCGTGTTTTTAATATCATCAGATAGGCGTAAAAAATGTTTAACCACATCATCCCGACCTTTGTACATCAAGGAACTTTGCCCAACATAATAATTTACCGCATTCGAAATCATATTACGGAGGCTTACGTATTTATTAGAGAAGATCTTTGATAATTGGCCAGTCTGAAATATACGTAGAAATATTTAAGTAACAGGTTGTCAGAAAAGTTCAAGTGTATGCTTGTATGTATTTAAAGGCTGAAGAGTTTATTTGTTTGGTTAAACGAAGCTAGAAGCTCAGAAACTTCTGGTCTAAATGAAAAATAATTTAATGTTGGATAACCTGTTTATTAAGGCTACAATCTATCTATAGGCTATATAATATCACGCTTTAAGCAACGGCAGTGGGACAGTAACGCGGGGATCACAAATTTCGTGAATAGTGTAAAAAAAACTACTTAATCCAATTTCAGATTTACCTCAGAAGACTACATCAAATGCTTGGAAGAGTACCAGCCGACCACTTTGTTCGTGGTGCCATCTCTACTGGCATTCTTGGCGACCCATCCAGCTGTGAAGAAGGAACACTTGCAGTTTGTGGAAACCATCATGGTTGGAGCCGCTCCTACTACTGACAGTATGCTGGAGAAATTTTTGCTTAAGTGCGAGAAGACTAAGGACGAAATTAGATTGTTGCAAGGTAAATGAGATGACTAAACAGACTAAGAGCTAAACTAACTGCCTCTTTCTACTTCTACTCTGCACTGGTAAGCAGCGACAGGCACTGGCCCCTATTTATTTTACGATTGCAGTAAAAGTAAGACCTACTGATGGTACTTTAGTCACAGAACTAACAGATGCGTCATTTCGTCGAAGTGCTAAGATATTATAACAGACCCTAATCCATTTAAAGGATTGGTTGAAAAGTTAAGAGTGTGGCTCTCTCGAGCTCGTTCGTAAAGGTGATCTATTCCTATAACTCCGATCAATCGTTCACCAATTGAAGGGCTGGGAAGAACCCGTATCTCACACTGATTCCAGAAAGTATTAAAATAATCTCATTAAACAATTATATCCTTCAGGTTATGGCATGACAGAGAGTTCTCCTGTCACGTTGATGACTCCATACATCTACCCGTTCAATAAAATTGGCTCGGTGGGCCAGCTCGTCCCAAGTACACAGGGAAAAGTGGTGTCTCTTACAACTGGGGAGATGCTGGGTCCTCACAATTCTGGAGAACTCTGGCTGAGGGGACCGCAAGTAAGTTTTTTTTTATGCTACCATACTAACAAAGAACTATTAAGAAGAGAAAGACAACAATTAACACATTTTATTACACAATAATATTATGATAGGTCTATTATTAACACTCTGTATGAGTTTTCATATATTAAATGAAGAAAAAAACTCCTACATTAAAATATCGATCCATTTTTACCGTCCGTTTTAATATTATTGCTAACCTAAACTTATTGCTCACAAAATTTAATTAGGCAACTTAATTTCCAGGTGATGAAAGGTTACTGGAACAACGAAGCGGCTACGAAAGAGACTTTGGACAGCGATGGCTGGCTGCATACAGGCGACGTTGCTTACTATGACGAGGAACACTATTTCTACATAGTCGACCGAACGAAAGAGCTCATTAAGGTTAAGGGCAATCAGGTACGCAGACACGTGACTCTAAATATAATCTAGATGCTTGCAAAACACTAACTGAAAGTCTGTTGAACTAGTTAGCCAGACAGACTTATATTACGATCCTATTTATATGGAACTACTATTACTATGTATCTATGTATATATATTAGCATGGAACGTTAGCTAGTGTACACCTAGCTAACGTTCCATGCAGTTGAAGTAAGCAATTTTTATCCAGAGGCTTAAAATAGAATGGATTATTGTCGTAGGTCTGGGTCGTAATAAGCAAATAATGTAGGTAATCGAATTGATGACACGCATACCTTCATTGTTTTAGCTAGTTATTATTTAATCTAGATTTGATTATAAGCCGAAATAAGAACATATATTTTTAAAATGCCAATCATACGGGCTTTTAGACTTTTAACTAGACCGATACTCGAAAAAAAATCCTCTGCTATTTTTGGGTAGCGTTTACGAACAATCTTGTGGCGAGGTCCTGAAATTCTTAGCATTAAAATGAAACTATAAAACTGTAACTTCCGTCCTTTAATATCGATAATCATCAGACGAAAAATTATATTAATCCAGTATCCAAAAGTTAAATCTTCTAAATAAGTATGTTTGTTCTTCACAGGTCTCGCCAACAGAACTAGAAAGTGTCATTATGGAGCGCCCCGAGGTAGCTGACGTGGCCGTCGTGGGTGTCCCTGACGCCTTAGCGGGCGAAGTGCCAAAGGCTTTCGTCGTCCTCAAACCAAAACACAAGATGACCGAAAAAGATGTATACGACCTAGTGGCCCAGAAACTAACGAAATACAAACACCTTGAAGGAGGCGTGGTATTTTTAGAATCGATCCCAAGGAACGCGGCCGGCAAAATCATGAGGAATGAACTCAAAGTTCTCAAACCGAAAAAATAAATGTCTCAGTAATTTATAAGGAGAGTATTACTTTAGTATTTTTGTAATATAGTGTGAGGTATTTTTACGTAGATTAATAGGACTGAATTGTTATCATATAATTTATTTAGATTAAGATTTATTCCAGCACCTTGTTATGTAAATAGTTACTTGTTTTTGATCAATAAAATCTTTATTTTTTTAAAGCTTTGATATTACTGACACAGCTGAGAACAGCACAATACCATAAAAAATAATTCTATAATTTTTATAAACTGCATGGCGCTTGCCTTTTGTCACTGATCTTTAGACAAATCATCATTCTGGGACGCCATATCTTGGATCTGGATGATGTCAAGTCACTCCCGATTAGCCGACTGCTCCAATTTATGGAGGCTATTGGCCTAAAGGAGAGTAATGAGGCTACAATCACAATAGACCCACGGAGGTCGATGTGAACACCCAAAGCCTCGTCTCAACAATAATAATAATGGGGTTTGTAAGTAAGACCACACAAAAATATAGGCGCTCAGTACTGGAAAAAAAACAAGCACCTATATTTTCTATGAGAATATTACTACACTGACTTATCAGGAAACTGCCTAAGCAAAGTGTATTACACTTCCCGAGATGTTGAGAAATAAAATATCTATTAAGGACCAAGGAAATTTTTCCTTCATTTCTTATAATATGCAAGGAAAGGAAAGTATTGTGTCAACTAAAAACAATCTACAAATTGATTTATTATTTATTCCTTACATATTACATCATTGATATAAAATAATACTAAGTTACAATCATTTATTCTCATTTTAATCTAGTTCATAGAATTACCATAGATAGCTTGTACCGATTAGTTCAATTAATACTCAGTCATCAAAGGCTATACATTTATTTAAATAGAAAAATTACTATCGTGAATGTATAACAAATGAGAATGTTATGGTAATTCAATTACTTCTTCTACTTATCAATTAAAGCTGTGTCTGCAGCAAATTAGTTTTTGTTACATATCAATCAATATATATTTTTTCAAAACCTTCAAACTATTGTTACACCCAATTTGTTGAAAATGATACATATCATTAAATTTTAACAAAACATTGTCACAACAGACTTAGCTTGACAGTCACAGTATAAAATAGCACTTACAGTGAAAAATAAAGTTTATGAGTCTGTTTTTATTTCTGGCTCCACACTCTCCGACTTAACTTCTTCAATCTTTTCTGGTTCTTTTATTTCTTCTTCTTTCACTACTTCTGCAACCTTAGGCTCTTCTGCAGGTGGTTGAGGTAGTTCAGAGTTAACATCAGATATTGAATAGTTATCCGACTCTATTGTAACTTTAGGAACATCCTCCGCTGGCTTCTCAGCAATGGGCTCAGGTGTTGGTTCTGGTTCTTTTGTATTATTTTCTTCAGAAGTTGTCTCAGAAGGTGTCTCAGAGGGTGTTTCAGAAGGTGTTTCAGAAGGAGTGTCAGACTGACTAGATTCTTCCTGCACGTCTATGTGCCTCTCATCTGTTTTAGGAGAGTTACTGTTCCCATCTGTGTTGTCACTTGAAGATGAACTTTCCTCACTTGAAGTAGATACTTCTGATATAAGCTTAGGTTCAGTATCTTCTTTTGTAGTGGAATCTGAACTATTTTCGTCCATAGCAACTGGCTGACTTTCTGACTGTGTTTCTGTCACAGCTTTTTGTTCAATAACAACAGTAGGTGCTTGGTCAATTGTTTCAGTTGTCTCTTCAACCTTCTCTGCAGCTGATTGTTCACTGAGTCTTTGTTCAGTCATTTCAGCATCATCTACTTTTATTTCTGGAATGATTAAGGCGGGAGTGCTAACTTCTGTTTTCATTTCAATGTCTGTTTTAACTTCTTCAGGTGCTGTCTCTGATGAAGTGGTGGCAGTAACTTTGTTTTCTTCCTCCAATGGTACAGAAGCAGATGGCTGAGGACTTATCTCAGCACTTGTTTTTATTTCTGTTGATTGTTCTTCAGTACTTACATTTAATTCAGGGGGAGTAACAGACTCATATTGAGTAGAATTTTTTTCTTGGGTTTCTATGGTGACGTCTTGCTTAGCTTTCAATCGCGCTTCTAAGTCATCTACTGAAATGTGAGCATCAGATGAGCCTGGCTGAGGTTCAGAAATCTGCTGTTGTTCAGCATTGTCCTTCCAGGACATGTCTTCCATTTCAACATCTACATTGTATTCAGAATTATTGTCAGAACCATTTACAATGGGTTCTATTGGTTCCCCATTCTCTGGCTCGGCGTGACGTTGAATACCGGGCTCTCTGGTGCTTACAACTAAGATATTTTTCTCTACTGCTCTCATAAACTTGTCCACTCGATTATACTGTTTACGTGGATATGTGAGTAATTCACAGATCCTTTGAACTGTGAATGGAGCGGCAGCAAAAGAATCTAGACGTTCTAGCAAAGCATTCTTCATACTGTCATAATTGAAGGGGTCCACGTTAGGATAAGGAGGAATGTCGATACCAGGGGATGTTTCATAGAAATCAGTGATCACAGACAAGAGTTTTTCTTTGAATAAAGGCCTAACGAGAGACCATTGGTAGACAGGATCACCGGTACGCGCTACGTGTGCCAAATATTCGTTGAGTTCTTGTGGAATAATTTTAGGTTTACGTTTGGAGAAATCTTCAAGGAAGTTAAATATTTCTTCAGCGTTTTCCATTTTGACAATTATATTTTAGAAATAGTAGAATAATCACACAAATTTACACACAACAACAGTGTTGCCAGATGGTCGTCTCGCGTTCTCCCCAAAACTTTGCCGAAATCCCCCCAAAATTCAGGTTTTGAAGAAAAAATCCCCCAAAAATTTAATCGAATCGAATTCTCCACGCAAGGTCAAATGACCTTGGCGTAAACATTTGACAAGATGACGGCCGACTAACAGCTCGCGCACACATTCAATAGGATTTTATTGGAAGACGAAATAATGTTTAGCTACCGAACACATATTTTATGATTTGAGTAACTATATTAAAATAATAGACATTGTGTTATTTTATTATATTTTACAAGCACCTACCTAATTTTATATATTTAGTAAGTAGGTAATAATGCAAAGATATAAAAGTATGTAAGTAGGTACTTTTTGACTTTATACGACGTATGTAGCAAACAGGCGTGTAGTCCACCGAATGACGAGTGGTAACTAGATACCATTAACATCAACAATCCACAAAAGTAGGACTAGGTGTGAAATAAAATATGCACTGTACGGTTGGTTTAAATCTTATATTAATATTCAAGGCACAACATTAATATTCAAGTGGGACCTGTATATATACATATACAGTTATGTCCCACTGCTTATATTTTATTTAATCGTTATAATAATTTAAAAAAACGTGTGGCACTCGGGGACTGCCGCGGTAAAGCTATTGCATAGCATTTTTTATCAACTTATGCAATTATAATTATTTATTTATTAACGCCGATACAACCAATGCCACCTAGAAGCGAGTTGCTGAACTAAAGAGACAAGCGTGATATTTCAAAAAAGTCATTAAAAGTTTTGCTATTCATCGATAGATGGCAAAACTAAAAAGTATCACCGCTGTGCCGGTCGGAGTGGGGAGTGTTAGGTTATTTTCGTTACGGAATGTCTGGATTCGGTCTCCACGCTCAAGTTGCTTCACGTATATCGATTAGTCTTTATTCGCTTATTATAACTACAATAAAATTATTAGTAACTTACATAAGCTAATAATCAAGTGGCAATTACTTATTTTTAACTATTGATGCCATTTCGAGTTGATAAGTCGCGAGTCCTGTCAGTCTTCATTCTTTATTTGATCCAATACACATTCAATCTTAAGCTACGCACAAATTCCAAATCGAATGAAACGTAATTTAGACGGAGGTGGTGCGAATAACTTAATCACATCCCTAGCCTTCGTTGGTAGTTGTAACGTAGTCTACTAATGACTAGTTAGGTAGGCAGAATAAATAGAAACAATCGATAGATTAACAAAGGTATTATTATTCTATATATTTATATCTATTAAATACAAGGTAGTCTCAAGGCGTAGGTTGGTAGGTAGGTAAGTGGTTTGGTAAGTCCTGGTGCAGCGAAGTGAGGAACACTTAACTCGGCGCTGGTGACCGCAGGCAAGGAGGGCGCGACGCGCACGCAGGTCCTTTATATACCCTACAGGGGTCTGCAGTGGGGGGCGCATCTTGAGGTTGCGGTGGCCGTGCGGTTGCGACGTCACACACCCCCTCCGTTAGGGCAGAATTTTTCTTAAAAAATTCGGCTCCTGGCTGACATGGAAGACCTCAGGAAGCAGTTCTTAAGCAGCACCGGCAGCTCGATCCGGCTTTACTGAAATCAGAACAATAAGTGTATATAAAAAAAATAACTAGAAAAAATATGAAGTTACGATACCTAAATAAAATTGAAAAGAACCGGAGTGATCGAGCCAAACGCATTCAATACAATAACAATGTCATGATGTCATTCAAAAATAACACTACGTGCAACCTATTAAGATTGAATTTTTACTAATTAAAGAAGATTATTGAAACTCATTCTTATCTAACGGAACTAAATATAACTAAAAATGTAAGTATAACAACTTGTTTACCAAGTAGCGCGTTAGCGAAGTAGTATTGGGTGTGCGCGTCTACACAGAAGGCATGACACATTTCAAGATGAATGAATGAACAACATCGTATAGTTGAAAATAATAGAATTCGACATCATTAGTAGATGTGATTCTAAAGGAATTATGAGCGTGAAGAATATTAGCGAACAAAATGGTATACCCGATTCGACAATGAGAGTTTTAACCACTGAACCATAGGGTAAAATTTTTTTTTTTTTTTTTTTTTTATACCATTATTGTTTATAGTTTATTTGTTTAATATCCTTTATATGCCATTCGCCAAGTGGCTTATCAGACATATCTGCTAGTTTGTACACTAATGGAGACTTTTTTGCTACGATTTTACATTTAATAAATTTAGGAGCGAGTTTTTTACAAAAATATTTATCCTTATCGCTCAAGTAAAAGGTACGTTTCCAAACAATATCACCAACATTGAATTCTGCCGTTTTACGGCGAAGATTATAAGAATGACAATTACGCTTGTGTGCACCTATTAGCGCTGCCTGTACTCTCTCGAAAATAGAGGATAAGTAGCCTAGTGACTCAGCATAACTATCACGTGGCTCATGAATTATATTAGTATCAGATTTACTAGAAACATAATGAGAACCACAGGTTACCATTTCACGCCCGAATACGATCATAGATGGTGTAAAACCGGTTACTTCGTTTACTGCACAATTCATTGCGAACTGAATTTTAGGTATAAGTGTATCCCATATGCGTTGATCGTTTGAAATGAACGTAGAAACAGCTGTTATTATAGTTTTATTATATCTTTCTACCGTATTTACATGAGGTGCATAAAACGGTGTGTAATGTAAATTTGGAATTTATATTTACTTAACAAGTTTTTAAAAGTTGCGCTTATAAATTGTTTGCCATTGTCTAGTACTACGGTAGATGGAATACCATGTACCAGAAAAACTTTTTCCTCTAAGATTCTAGTTATTACGTCAGCAGTCGCACGTTTAATAGGGAAAAGTAAACAATATTTTGAGAAACAACAACAAACGACAAAAATAAAATTGTTCTGTTGCCTTGTAGGAGGCAAGGGACCAATCAAATCAATACTTATCATTTGAAAAGGTTTAGAACAAGACTTAGGTTCACCCATAAGACCCAAAGTTGCATGATTCTGATGCTTATGTGCGATGCAACTATCACAAGAATTTACCGCTTTTACAACATCGGAATACATTCCAGGCCAATAATAATTGAGGGCTAAACGTTTGAAAGTTTTGAAAATACCCATATGACCCGCCGTAGGGGAGGAATGGCTCTGAAGTATTACTTCGTTTCTCCGTTCAGATGGAACTACTTCCTTCCACTGAAATTCTCTGGTAAGAGGATTAAGACTCTTTTTGAAACGATATAATTTATTACTGATCACTTGATAGTCAACAAAGGATGTAGGAGACTGCGAACAACCATTAAAAATATTCAAATACCAAGTGTCATTAGTAGATAAGGAACTACCATCTGGGAGGAGATTACTATCGATATCCATAATATTAGGTGATCGAGAAAGAAAATCTGGTACAATATTATCTGAACCACGACGGTGTCTTATTTCAAAGTTATAAGAGGAAAGACGAACTCCCCACCTGGCTAATCGCCCTGTAGGGTTGTTCAGTTTTAAAAACCATTTCAAAGCAGCATGATCGGTGTACACAATAAATTGTTTTCCGTTTTCAATATAACACCGCCAATGTTCGATAGCAGATAAGACAGCAAGCGCTTCGCGCTCAGTAGCACTGTAATTTTTTTCCTGGTCCGATAAGGATTTACTATAAAAGGCTATGACTCTTTCCTGTCCCTCCTTGACCTGGCAAAGTACAGCTCCAATACCGTAATCACTAGCATCGGCGTGTATTTCAAAAGGCTGATCAAAATCGGGACAACATAAGACCGAGGAAGAAGATAAACATTTTTTTAATTTATTAAAAGCTACATCCGCCTCTTGCGACCATGCGAACAGTGGAGCCTTTTTGCCGTTAGAAGTTAATTTATTTAAGGGAGCCGCTAAAGTACTAAAATCGGGTATGAACCTTCTATACCACGATGCAGCACCCAGAAAACGACGTACCTCTTTTTTATTTGTCGGAGTGGAATAACTTGTAATTGATTTTACCTTCTCAGGATCTGCATGAAGACCTTCTGAATCCACTATATAGCCCAAATATTTAAGTTTGTCTTTGAAAAAATTACATTTTTCTAAATTTATAGTTAAGTTTGCATATTTTAATTTGTTAAGTATTTTAATTAGAAGTGAAATGTGATTTTCAAAGGAATTTGTCACACATACGATGTCATCAACGAAACAAAAGACCTTGTTTTCAAATTCGGGCCCGTAAAATAAAATATCTGCTAAACGCTGTTGTGTCGCAGGAGCATTTGTTAAACCAAAAGGCATGGATTTAAATTGAAAAGTTCCACGTGACGGAATGTAAAAAGCAGTTTTACAACGGTCCTCTGCCCTTATTGACGTCTGCCAGAAACATTTAGATATATCTAAACTAGTTAGGTACTTAGCGTCTCTCAAGTTATCCAGAATCTCAGAGATATAAGGCAAATTGTACGCGTCTTTTTTTGTTACCGAATTTAGTTTACGGCTGTCGAGACAAAAACGCAATTCACCATTTTTTTTAGGCGTTAAAATGACGGGATTAGACCAAGGGCTTTCAGATGGTTCAATGACATCTTCTGCCAACATTGCATCGACATGTTTTAACAAAATACGCTGTTTATCGGGAGACATACGATAGTATCGCTGACGAATAGGTGGACTATCACCTGTATCAATCGAATGAGTAATGAGTGAAGTTCGGCCGAGCCCTCGCCGTTCATAAGATATATCGGTGAATTGGGCGATGATGTCGTTAGCAGTAGCTCTCTGCTCATCAGACAAATGATCAAAAGATACCAAGTGACTGGTAGAACTAGGCTGTAGTTCCGAAACAACAACGTCGTTATTATTTTTCGTGAGTAAAATAGATTCCAATTGATCAGGGAACAACCCAAAACCCCTCCAGAAATCCATACCAAGGATTAAAGTTTTCTTAATACCCGGTACAATATGAGTAACAAGAGAAATAATTTTATTTTGAAATTCAAAAGGAAGTACCACTGAGCCAAGTGAAGAATATTTGTCGCCACCAGCGGTGATAAAATCCAGAGGTTTAGAATGTAATAATTTAGATTTATCCAAAAAAAGTTTGTGGGAATTATTACCCAAAATAGTTACACATGAACCAGTGTCTAGTAAACCAACAGTGTTCTTCCCGTTAACCGTAACGGGGATAAATGGAGTATAATTAATGTTAGAATTAACGATTGAGGAAAGTTGATATGAATTGAAAAATTTAGATACATAATTTAGCCAATTATGCCATTCATTTTTACATGTTTTCACAATTACTTTTGATTTTCCCCAACCGTATTTTTTACGTTTTTTGAATTTTTATTAGTTTTATTGTTACAACTAGGACAGTCTAAAACTCGATAGCCAGGTAATCCGCATTTAAAACAAACCAAAAAACGAGGTTGACGACAATATTTTAAAGAATGTGAATCTGTTCTGCATCTCGGACAGTATAATTTAGGTATAGCAGTACTAGTGACAGAAACAGCATTGACGCTCGGTTCAGCAGAATTACTATTTTCTGTCGAACATTGATCTGTATTTAAAACATTGTAAGTAGGTTTAAAGTACTTATGTTTTTTGTAAGAATTATTGCTATAAGAAGTTTTTTTCGAATTCGTATCATTGGGATATCTATAAGCAAAATCTGGCGCTAGAGTATTGGCAGTAATTTTAGGTGGTTCCGAAAATTCCTTGCTACGACTGTCATACTTCTCAAAATTTCTACAAACACTAATTAAAGAAGGAATATCCACAATATTGCCAGTTAAGAGTGAATTTGTATAACACGGCCTGATATTATTTAATAGTATTTCTAATTTAATAGACTCGCTGATGGGTACGTCCAGACAGGAAAATAACCCTTGCATTTTAGATACATAGATGGTTATGTTCTCTTTTTCACCTTGAGTACGAGCCCTAATTTCCGACATTAATTTAAAGTCATAGTTATGAGGACTGAAATCGCGTTTTAACAAAATACACAAATCCTTCCAGGAACGAACACTATCTTTAATTGAACGAAACCAATGCAAAGCATCATCACAAAATACCTCAAAAGCAAAAGAAAATATTCTATCTTCGGGTATACCTCGACACGACATGAACTCGTCAACCTTCTGAATAAACGCCCTCACACAGGTTCGACCGCTATATTTAAACTTGCAGATTTCAGAAAACATTTTGCGTTCATTTATAAAATCCACGTGTTGAACTTCACGTGGTAAAAGATGCTAAGATTTTATAATTAGCGTGAAACATATCCCATACAACTTGAATTGATGATTTATCAGTAAGCAACGAAGTATCTATTCTTGATAATCTATGAAAAACATGATGCATAATAGATTCCGATCTAACAAACAGGTTTTTATCATAATGAGTTTGCAAAGTCAAAAGGTTATTTGAAACGCGCAACAATGAGCCATTACATGCGGTAATATCAACATCTGGCGAAAAGCACGACGATATTATTTCATCAAATGCCAGGTCTGACAATTTAGCAATTTGTTTACGCAATTCCTCAACCGTAATTGATTTTTCAGGCACAACACCACCTCTTACAAGCACTTCATATTCGAGCTCAGCCTTACTTAAATGATTAAATTTGATAGCATAAGCCATATTTAAAAAAAAATTGATTGGGAATTACGCATACAAAGATACACAATTATTTGAAAAAAAATGAATCCGTCCAAAAGGTGATAAGAATGTGTTTCTTTTTTTTTTTTTTTTTTTTTTTTTAAATCAAAAACATAAGCACATAAAAGTAGAAGTTTTTGTAGGTTATTTAAAACACGAGGTGAAACAAGTGAGATAATAGAATAAAAAAAAAACACCGTACGCACCTTTCGGACGAAGAAAAGAAATATACACAGAAATAACACACAATTAAATAACTGCCAAGACTTAACCAAACCATGGACCATATAACCTCTATTGTTGGGCGCCGCTGTAACGTAGTCTACTAATGACTAGTTAGGTAGGCAGAATAAATAGAAACAATCGATAGATTAACAAAGGTATTATTATTCTATATATTTATATCTATTAAATACAAGGTAGTCTCAAGGCGTAGGTTGGTAGGTAGGTAAGTGGTTTGGTAAGTCCTGGTGCAGCGAAGTGAGGAACACTTAACTCGGCGCTGGTGACCGCAGGCAAGGAGGGCGCGACGCGCACGCAGGTCCTTTATATACCCTACAGGGGTCTGCAGTGGGGGGCGCATCTTGAGGTTGCGGTGGCCGTGCGGTTGCGACGTCACATAGTTCGTTGCTCAGAATAATGACATTTAATCTGTGGTTAGTTGGCATTGGAAACTAGTGGCAACTCAGCCACCAGATGTCGGATGTTAAATTGGATTGTGCAGCTGATTGGTTGAATTGTCATAGGGTAGCCATACGAAGAAGATAGGGTAGGGCGATCCAATTAATTTCTAAACTTTTTTTGCCAAGCTGTAATTTTGGTAGTAAAAATCCCCAAATCCCATCAAACTCAAATTTTTCCCTCCAAGCGTCCCCCCAAAAATATTTGCCCCCCAATTATCCCCCCATCATTTAAAAAAACCCCCAAATTTGGGGGAAATCCCCCCAATCTGGCATCACTGCACAACAACCACACAATTTGCACACAATCATAACCATAGACAAATTAGACAACATAGACAAATTGCAGAAAGATCTTTTCTTTTCTTTGGCATAATGGCAGATCAAGGAAGTTATAATAAACAAAAGATTAATTTTAAAGGGTAGGAATATATTGTAAGGTTTGTGTTTGTATTAATTCGTTATTTTAAGGCGAACAGAAAATTAAATTTTCCTACATGACTGGGATGGTGGTTGAACACAGAACAGTATTACGAGCGACGTACCGTCTCGTCTGTACAAAAATCGAGCTCCGGAATTTGTTTGTTTTTATTAAAAACAGCTTAGCCCGCGACTTCATCCGCGTGGAATTATATATTTCTTACAAAATTGTGAAAGTTCCCTCATAAATTTTAATTCCCAAATTTTACTTATTGGGTAATGAAATTGCCGAAAAATTCATTAGACCGAGTAACACAGTTACGTGCTTCATGATACAGGGTTAACTTTCAATCTGCATATTGAAGCAATTTGTAGCAAAAGCTTTAACGCTCTTGGTTTTGTCATGAGGCAGTCTGCTCAGTTTCGGGACAGGGGTGCCATAGTTTTGCTGTACTATTCCTTTGTAACGCAGTTGTATTCTAAGATACTAGGAGTACAACTGCGTAGTCACTACGCACTACGCCGTAGTGCGCATTAGGCAACTGTATGCACAGTGAGCAGCTGAGTGTAATATAAATAAATAAATATGCAGAATTTACTTTAAAACCAACTAACTATAGATACTAAGATGAAAAGAAGATATTTTTTTTCCAAGTATCTGAAACGGTGGATGAACACTTAACAGTACGACGACCTCTTAATGTAAATCACAAATAATGATTGAGTATAGATAGTAATAGTTGTCATAGAAATATTACGTCAATGATAGTTGTGTATTTTTTTTCAGATTGATTGTGTAATAACTGCAATGGGAGAAAACTAAAACTAAAAGTTAAAACCTAAGAACTGAGTGACACGTTGAGTGCGTGTGTGTCAATAAAAAATCATCAATGTCATTAATGTCAACTTTAGAGTGTCTATCGCAATTTATTGTCAAAAATGTCACCAAAGAAGTCAAAAAGTCACTCAAGTGTTAGGTTGGAGCAATTTTGGTCACTTTTTCTGCTTTTTGGCGCAAGTGAAATAGCTTAAAACTCACAAACAGTGTAATTAATTATTCAGGAATATATTCAAAAATGAATAGCTTACTGCGAAGAAGTATATTCCCTATTTACAACAATACTCTAAAATTGTCATGCCGATCATTCGCCGACGTTCCCATAAAAGAAAAAATAGATACTTTGGTTAAAAATAATAAGGTGGTAGTATTCATGAAAGGAGTTCCAGATGCCCCCAGATGTGGATTCAGTAACGCCGTAGTTCAAATAATGAGAATGCACGCAGTACCCTATGACAGTCACGACGTCCTGTCTGATGAAAACTTAAGACAAGGTTAGTAAACACTTATTTTGACTTATAACAGCCTCATACAGATGTTAAAAGAGCGACTGTTCTTGTGTGAGAGCTTTTGTTATTACTTACCTCATTTGGTTTCTAATGTTCATGCATTTCACAATTACATAAACTTTATAAAATACCATGTCTAAAACTTAACTGATAATGGAAACCTGTAAATAGCCACTGAACATGCACTGAAAGACTACAGTAATATGCCTCCTGTCCAAAACCTTGCCACCCAACAAGAAAACAGTTACTGCTTCAACACTACATATAGCAGGATACCTGGTAGTGTTACCATTGTTGAACTTGGTTGCTTTATACTGTTTTGTTTATGTAAAGATAGCTTTGTTCAGGAGTCATCAACCAAACAATCTATTATGATAATTATATAAGTAAAATGTAAGGTAGATCAATTGTTTCTTCAAGCTAATTATATCTGCCAATGTTAGTAATGTACATTGCATCATGCCACATGCTCATAGATACAAAATTTGTGTGTGTGCACTGCATGTATGGGAATATAGGCACACTGATACTTCTGTCAGGTATCTGGTCCTGACCTGCTGCTGTCTAGTAGACCTCAGTACTGAAAACTCTCATTGCCCATATTCAAGTCTAGACTAGGATAACTATGTACTCAATATCAAGTAAACATTTGAAATATCCACACAAACTAAAATGCCAACTTATCAATAAATTGAAGTATCTGATAAAGCGGGTTAAAGTTGCATAATATCAGTTATGTATCCATTTGTTGTGTCTTCTAAAATGTGTGTCATCATTACTGGTCTTCTTTATAATAATAAGTAAAAAATAAGCATGTTATTATGCTTGTTTTGTCTTACTCAGCTATTTTGCTCAACATCTCATTTTCTTGATGTTGTGATTAAATTAATCAACATTCAACTTTAATGAATCAACAGTTTTTGAGAACCCTAATACTATATTACTTACCCAAGATGCTAATTACATAATGATAATATTGTTTTGAAATATTACACTCATAATGATAACAAGATTCCAAACGGTTAATCAGTAACAGCAATATCAGCTTCTATTTCGTGCAAGAAATTCTGATTATTTATTGTTTTTCCAGGAATCAAAGATTACTCAAGTTGGCCAACGATTCCACAAGTCTTTATCAATGGAGAGTTTGTTGGTGGTTGTGACATCATGTTACAAATGCACCAATCAGGTGAGCTCATTGAGGAACTGAAGAAAACTGGAATAAAGAGTGCTCTTTTGACTGCGGCCGAAGAATCTAAAAAGGAAGAAACCAAAACTAAGTAGACCAATAAACCTCTTTCCTGTTTAGGCTTAATTTTGTAACCGTTGTGCATAGCATAATTTATTAATTCGATGAAGTTGTCTTGATAGTAGTTGAATATATTTGTTTTTAATAGTTATTGTACCTCTTTCCCTGAATGTAATTGGTACAATAACTTATGTTGATCTGTATTTTAATTTGAATGTTTTATAACATGGAATTTTGTTCATTTTGTTTCAAACATATTTTATCACTATTAGAATAGATCTTTATTTATAGTCACTTTAATTAGGTATATTTGAAAATAAAAAAGGTGATTTGTTTAAGAGCTTTTTATTAAATTAGCTGTACATTCGAGTTAGTATACTTTTGGGCACATAAGTCATTCTTATCCTACATACCACTGCTGTCTCAAGTAACATATTGGTTGGATTACAACGCAGTCATTATTAAAAGACAAAGATATGGCAGATCATTTATTTAGAGTACTCGTTCCAATACTCTCACAAACAATAATCATATAAAATGATAAATAAATAGATGCAGGCAAGCTATGGCAATCTATGATATAAATAATTTGTGTGACACTTCCCTGCAACATTTATAAATTTAGAAAACTTAAAACAATATTGTGCCTACCATCATACTATAATTACTAATGGCAGTAAATAAAAATCGAACTTGTATAAATAATGTTTGCTTATAAATAAAAAAAATATAACAAAATCATTCTCACATTTGAATGAGTCTTATTTTGGTGTCACACATTAGTCAAAGCCTAACATTAGCACCATTTTATCTTACAAATATTTTTTTGTGACTTCCCTGAGAATTTCTTATAAAAGTTAAAAATACCTAATGCTAATGTATAAATAGAGTGTTGTAAACATATAAAATGATTTCTCTGATTTGAGCCAAAAGGTTACTAAACATTAGGAAGGAGTTTTATGGTATGAAAGTTAATGGCATTTTTGGTTTGAACATTGCACATAATAATTAATATAGAACTGTTTTATAGACTAAATTATATCACAAAAATTGTTTGCTCTACATTGACCCTGATTTAGGGCGATTCTGAGAGGTGGGTCAATGTAAGGGAAATAATCTTTGTGCGCCATTACATCGCCTGGAGTCTCCGGCCGTCGGTGTTAATAACGCGGGAACGCGCCATCTCGATAGTAGGTACCTCCTTGACTGATGACGTGGTGACTATGTCCTATGATACGACATCGCTGACCTGTGTCTGAGTAAAAAACGTTTCAGTTTCTATATATACGAACACAACAACATTTGTAAACAGTGTGGGTGTTAGGCACCGGCCGAAAGCGAACTGGACGCTCGCCAAATACTGTGTATTCGGGAGAGTTGAAAGCCTATAGATTTCTTTAAGATTTTATTTCCAAACTATTATCTATGAATAAATTAACATTTTGAGATTTTTGGTGTAAATTACAATGTTGTACCTAAAGGTCGGTCTCGCCGTAGAGCGCGGTGGAGAATGCCATGTAGTCGAGGGCGCCGGCCGGGGCTCCGGAGCCGCGGAAGGGTGGCATGCGCGCCACGCAGTACTCCGCCTGGTCGGGGGGCAGCTCGCGTCTGAGCTCGTCTGCGGTGATGTAGGGCTAAACAACAGAATACAAAGTTATAATCATCTCTTCACCAAAAAGTCTTAGAGAGAATGTATGTTGGAGGATGTTACCTTGTCACCAGCTAAGATCCTAAAGCTGTCGATGACCTGTTCAGCGGTGTCTGTGTCTGTCGATTCCCTTGTCATGAAGTCCAAGAACGCATCGAACGATACGTAGCCTGCAAAAGAAACAGTTTGGTAATTTTATGCCCCAGCTAACAAAAAAAAGCTAGACCGTAGTCATTACGCAAGAATTTAGAAAACTACAAGATCAGAGAGCCAGTTAGTCCTTTATAGGCGCTTAGTCTTGGCTCGGAGTGTCACATTATTATAATAGTCGAAGTGTGATATTTAATATAAAAAAATATTGAATATAAACTACAGATAGCGCGCGAGTTGAATGCATTCGGGGTCTGAGGTAAAGAGCGGGAGCATCTCCCCCCGCTATCCGCACGCCCCACCTCACGCGCCTGCAGTGTAGTGATGTGCCATCCTTGTCAACTATCGTACGTTTGCCGTGTTATTGTGTTAATACTGAAGTTCCCATGTTATTTTTTTATTTTAATAATGACTGATCCGAGTCCATCAAGTTCGTTACAAAAAAGCGTAAAAAGGTTAAAAGAAGTTACGGAGCTGGCGGTTTCTCAGGTTACAGAGGAAGATTGGCGTGGTTTCGATGATCACGTCATAATTTTAGAAGAAAATTATTGGCAAAGAGATGGATTAATTGAAGATACCATAGATCGATTCGTCATTAAGGTCAGCGACGGCGAGGATAGTGACACCGATTCAACAATATCTGCCATTTCTGAATCTGATTTTTTTTTTTTTTTCGTTTTGTGAAATGATTATTAAAAACGTGTGATAATTATGATATTGTTTTTTTTTTCATCATGTTAACCTAGTGTAAAAAATAAAATTAAACTCCTAAAATTGTTTAAATTTATCGACATTCATTACTCATTGTGGCCATCAATAATTATAATTAGGTCTCAGCACTACCGCATTCCTAAGCTCTGCATTCAACTCGCGCGCTATCAGTAGGTATGTGCGTCTAATAAGTCTGACAAGGGCCATACTTATAAATAAATATTTATATATTCTGCTAGTTATATTTACCTGTGTTGTTAGGATCGACGACGGCGAGAATACGCTGGAAGTCGAGTTCTCCTTGTCTGTCCTTGCCGATGCTGTAGCCGAGCGATACCAGGCATGATTTGTATTCTTCGGGTGCTAGGCGGCCTGTGGGATTATAACATTTTAATACTAATTCTTAAATTTATACTATGTTAGTTAGATATGTGAAAACGTTTATGTAAAAACGTTCCTTTACTTTACATAACGATGTAACTTCCTACCGAAAAGTGGGCTAAGAATTGATCCTGCAGCAGCCCGAAATATACCGAAACGTCTTCAACAAATACTTATATTCAGTTTAATCCGTTAGACTAGAAGCTGACCTCAATGTAATTTGGCAAAGACTCGAAAGATTGATAGTGATGCTTTGTTTTGAAGCGAAGATATCTAATCGTTAAAAGTCGATACGCACCTAATGTCTCTAATTAGGAAAAACATTTCGAAGAATGCTAAAGAAGCTTCTTGAGTAAATTATTATTTTCCAATTGATTATTTTTATAGCATTTAGCTATGCTTCTTCCTGCCGGTCCCATATCTTCTTCAACTGTTTCTTAGTATAATTTGCTAAGCATAGCTAAATGCTATAAAAATAATCAATTAGAAGTTAAAATAACGTACACGTTCATTCGTTACAACATTTGTATCCTACTTAAGATAGGAACAAATGGATGAACGTGACGTCACGAAATGACGTATCATACAGTTGAGAAATTTAGGGTTCCGGTAAGAGGCGACCGTAGCTGGATGGCTAAGAGCGGCTGCCCGGTGTGCAGTAAGGTCGCAGGTTCAAATCCTGCCGGTCCCATATCTTTTTCAACTGTTTCTTAGTATAATTTATTATTATTTTCGGTAACAAGTTTCTTACCGGTGCGGTTTTTGTCGAAGTGGTTGAAGGAAGCACGGAACTCCGTGAGTTGTTCCTGAGTGATGCCCTTTGAGTCGCGGGTGAGGATCTGGTTCTCGACCTCGTTGATAGTGCGGTTGATGGAAGTGAGGAGCTGTTCCCAGCCGACGCGCAGGGTTTCCATTGTGTATTGCGAATATCTGTAATAAAATATTCGTCAGATTGTGTCTTCTTTGAAGCACGGTTAAGAAAAAATAACCTATTAAGGTGAACAATATTTATTGCAAACGTTATTAAAAGATTTTTATACTTGCCTGTTCTCGAAGATCATGCCTTCCTGGACAGCCTGGTGGATACGTTCAAGTTCCTCGATATGAGGTTTGTAGGCGTATACGCCGGCCTCGTATTCCTTGAGGCGGCGTAGTTGGTCCTCCAGTGTTCCCTGATGGAAAAAGAAAATACATTTAAGTTGACTATCAGAAGGTCTTCTAGCTTAGGTTAAAAGTAGATACTCTTATTACGTTTGGACGTTTACTATATTTTATTGAAAGCAATTTATTTCTCGTCGGAGAGTTCTTGAATCTTATGATTTTTTCTACATTTCTCTTTCTTTTAAATAAAGCAGGTTTGCTTAACATTGAGACTCGTTTATTATAGGGCTTTTAAATTACCTGTAGTCCCATTCCGATGGCGGTGACGGCGTCCATTTGCCTTTCGATCCAGGGTCCTACAGCGTTGGCCTTCTCGGCGAACTGGCGTCTCAGAGTCTCGTTGTTCTGTTGCTTGCGGAGTTCAGCTGCCAGCGTGTTGTCACGCTGAGGCACCAACTGCCTGACGTCTGACCACTTGCGGTTCAACTCGTGGGCGGTCAGAGTGGTGTAGGGGTTCTCCAAACCACCAGGGATCTGGTGCTGTTTCACAATAGCCTCAACCTGGTGGACCAGGTTGACTATCGCCTGAAAGGAAAAGGGATATATTTTAGTTATGTTTGAAACTTTATCTTGTAAATGAACTTTTAATGTAGAAACCTGTTCAATAGAATCATCGATGATAGAAAACAGCGTGGTTTTAAACTGTGGTAAGTTTTGATCTGTTTTATTTTTTTAAATAGCTCCAAAAATGATGAAGTTATGTTTGTAGATGATACAAAATTCTGTAGTAATTGTCACGCGTGTCACAATTTGGTTGGCAGTGGTCTATGTATTGCTTGGCTATATTACCTGATATTCCTTGTCAGCTTCTCCGAGGGTGGCCTTGAAGCGACCGTGCGCGTCCATGAGACCAGAGATCTCCTCGATGGTGTGCACGATGAACATGTCGACAAGGTCCTCCCGGGTTCCGTCCAACCTAGAGCGCAAAAATAGTTTTATCTAGTAATATATTCTAGTAGGCTCCGCCCGCGTAGTACGCCAGTAAAAAGTTATTTCTGGGGTCTTGAACTATCTCCACACCAATTATCATCAAAATCGGTCCATTAGATTCGGCGATTATTAAACAATCAAATAAAAAATATTTTTCTTCATTATAGATTATAGATTATTTTTATTTTAAAATCAACGTACCTACTAAGGGGATTCTGTTTCACTTAACAATGGGAACTGGAAAGGTAAAATATAAGAGACAAATCATCTGCAAATCTATGTAATGGTAGGTTGTTACCACTGTTCTTTAGCTAGACAGTCTTTTGCTATTCTACGGTTTAGTTTTTTCTTTCAGAGATTAAGATTACTGGGATGACCAAGTAATCTACCGAAGCTTCACAGAATCTTTTAAACAATGGTTTTAAGTATTACTTCGTGGTCTTACCAGTTGTTGAAGGGAGCGGCCCTCTTGGCGAACTCGAGGTGCAGCAGGTCGATCTGCTCGAGCACGCGTTCAGCATCGTCGAGCGCGTGACGACGGCGCTGGGTGAGCGCGCCGAGGCGGTCCCACTGAGAGCAGATGCGCTGGCAGCGAGCGTTGACGGACGCAACGTCGTGGTACTCGAGGGTGCTGGAATTAAGGAAATTTTGGTTAATATCTAGGTCAGTTAATAAGAGCAGAGCTTATATGCCTGCATACTTAATATACCTACAAAACTTATTGCCCACCATAACATAAGTTAATCTCTGGTCGTCGGTATAATCAAAACTAAAAAACTTGCCGTTCCATCAAACGGCCAACCGAAGAAAAATGGTACACAACTGAGAAAATTATGTTGCCTAGATCTGGGCTACATAATTCGAAAGACACATCGCGTAAATACGATCATTTTCGCATTGTGTATGTAATTTTCTATTTTGTCGTTGTAGCCCAGTAATGATATGACCTAATTGTAAGAAGTCTCTTGAATTAACTCCTGAAGAACTTGGATTGAAGGCCCAGTTTCTGATAAGATTTCAGATAGTTAAGCGCTGGTTAAATCTATTAATTTCTATACTAATTTTACATTTTATCAGTCAAAAAAGGTTAAGATAGGTTATCCAGAACTGTTTGTTGATGACAATAATTTTCTACTCACTTGAGTTCCTGAGCGATGGCTGCGATCTGTTCGACGCGGTCCTGGTGCGCGGCGAGGTCTGATTCGAAGGCCTCGTGCTTCTTCTTCAGAGCCTTGATGTCGTACAGCTTGCATTGACGGAAGTCCTGTGATTGGAGCATCTCCTCCTTGCCTATAAGATAGCGGCATTTGAGCATTTTCTAGTCAAACATGCACTACTAGCTAGATAGACTATAGACTAGTGTAATGCGCTGACTATTGGATTCGAACAGAATTTTAAATATTCTCGGCCAATCAGAATTGGAATAAGTCACAAGTAAATGTGGCAATTACAAGTAACTGTTTGCAGGAAAAATTTAAAAATAAATAAATGGTTGAACATTTTGGAAAAAGTGTTGCAAATTCTTGATTATTTCTAAGATCTTACCTCTGGTCCACTCTTCGTGGATGTCGGCTTTGTGCTTGAACTTCTGGGCCAGGTAGTCAAGACGCTCCAGGCGCATCATTTCACTGAGCAGCCATTCTTCGAACGCCTTCTCGGCGATCTCCAGGCCCTTCCAGGATCCAGCGATGTCCTTCAAAATAGAACAACATTTTTTTATTCGGTTATGTTGCTAGTTGTTGGTAATGAGCGGAAGTCCACTCATTGCAAGACACATAAGCCTAATCGGTTCTTCATTTAGGTAACGTTACGTATATGCGTAACGTCTATTTATTTTTAGCAAATAAATTAAGGTTTATTGATTTTCGATTAAACATATACGGAGTTGGTTTTGATAACAAAGCATAGAATAGTAATGTTTAGATAATGTCGGTAATACTTACAGAGACCATCTTGCCTTCGGTGGGCATGTATGCAGGGCGGTTGCTCAGACGGAGCTTGGTCTGCAGGGTGTTGAAGTTGGTCTCCAACTTGGCCTTCTGCTCTACACGTGGTGGCTTGTGCTTACGCCTGAAAAGTTGAAATTCGAGACATTTGGTAAGTTTTTTTAGATGGCTACACGAAAGAAACAAGTATCGTTGTCAGGGTTCATAAATATAATGATGTATGGCTTTGTTTGATTGTAGGTGTAGTGCAGACACTACTACGACTACTAGCGACTAGGAGTCGTTTAAATTATACCAACTTGGTATTATTTAAGCGAACTAAATAGTGGCCTTGGTAATACCAAGGCCGCTATTTAGTTCATCTTTATATTTCTAGTCTTTATGTAACATTCGACTTCAGATTACATAGTATTATTATAAAGGACTGCATTTTATAGTCTTTGATTTGGATTCAGTAAGACATATTTGAAATTTCAATACTGATTTATGTTTGAACACCTACTAAATGCAAGCGTATATATTAAGGTACCTTGGACAAATGCTACCTCGTAGCTGTTATTGCGTTTTATCTCTATTCTACGACTTTTGAAATTGTTTTGTTTTACGACTATTCTTTGAGTTATGGAATGTTTTAATACCTGTAAGTACGGTAGTCTTCCAGCTTTTTCTGGCAACCGGCAAGGGAGTTGTCGGTTTGGCGGCTGTTCAGCCAAGGCATGGTACGCCTGATCCAGTCCAGCAGCTAAAAAAGTACACGAATTAGAAATAAACCTTCAGAAAATATATGTATTATATGTATAAATATATATATATGTTGATTAACATGATAAGGAGTGAAAAATATTGTGTTTCTTAAAGTTCTTTCCAAGTTATATAGCCAACTTTTCCCCTTGCGGATTAGGCCTCAGGCTAAGGTTATATTTTGTATGTCCATAATTATTGACTGTTGAGGATACTTACGTCACTGGCAAGACGCTCATACTCTTCCATGAGGCGTTCGTTCTCCTGGTTGACTTTGAGAACTTTGCAAATGCGGTTCGCGGCCGTCTCAGCCTGAAAATTGTAAGGTCAATCTTAATATTTAATTTTGGTAGTTACTCTTGTCTGTTAGTTACTTAAGCCATGTCTGCTGCGCAAGAGAAACTAAGCAAAAGAGTCTCATAAGTCTCTGATGGCTCGTGTTTAGTTAGGGATGGACAATCACACCTTTGTAGTTCGTGTTGTTTTAAAAGTGCCGATATTGAATAGAGGATACCTATTGTTTAATCCATAGTTATGATTTAGAAATTCACACAAAGCTGTAGTTATTTTCTATAATAAAACAATACTGGCTGATGTAATTAGTTGATGTTGTACAAACCTTTTGAGCGCCAGAGAAGCAATGGTAGTATGAGGAGACGTATGTCATGACAGCTCGCTCGTCCGGCATCGCAGTGTTCTGCAGATCTGACAAGCGGCACGCAAGCGACATGGTGTTAGTATTCATGCGATGTTCATAAATTATACTTTATTAGAATGCTTATGTTCTTTTTGAATTACATCTTACTGGGGCCGTGGGTCCTATCACTGTTTTTGCCACTCAAATGCGATCCCATACTGGTATCTTTTGTTTTGTGAATCGTCAAATCTGGATAGCAATTGAGCGGCAATAAGACGTCATGGCACAAGGCCTGTTTAGCAAATGAGTGGCTATAGGATCATGGTACGGCCTTCGACAATGGAATAACAAAATGAAATGAAACGAAAACACGATAAAACTGCGTGTTTTAACAACCCGCATTGTCTTATCACGCTTAAAAATAGCACTGAAACAGGAAAATTAAATGCCGCATTAATTGCCTGTTTAACTGAACATCTAATCATTCTAGACAATGAAATAATACTAAATAGCTGCGAGTTACGAAAGCGATGAATTAGAACACAAGCATTCTTGTTTATATCAATATAAATAGTATGGTAGTTAACAACATAAAGCTTAAATATAATAATTGGGGTATTTGAATTGGATATTTTGGTATGAAGATGTTTGGTTGTAACACGATAAGAGGTTTTCGGGCCTTCGTAACAATTAGGTCATGAGAAACAAGTTACAAATAAATTTCAATGAAGCAGTGTACTTGGACTCGGAAGACGTTCCTAACCTTCGATTCTCTGGACCAGTATTTAAGGTGCAGAGTATTGAAGGGACTTCTTTTTTCAAGTTTTAATATCTGGTTCTCTTGATTATATAAGGCAAGAGTCAGATGAATCTACAAGAGAATTATTGGTAGATTTCGTGTCGTTCCTGCTGTCATCAGAAAAGGTTTAATCTAGAATTTTCTTCCGAGTTCCTCATATTAGTATATCAACACTAAAATAGGAGTTTCTTAAACATAAAGCAAAGGCACTCGTCATGCTATAAGTTACACACATAGGCCTGGCGTTAGGGTCTCGGGTATCACACGGAAGTTGGTAACGCAATTGGCGGCCATATTTGTTTTGTACCTGTTGCGCGCCTTGGAAGGCGTGGTAGTAACATGACACATAGGTCATAATGGCGCGCTCGTCCGGCTTTGGTGTGTTTATTAGGTCTGCAATATCCATTTACATTTTATTTTCATGGCTTCATGCAATCTATTAGATTACAATGACGACATTTTTAAGGTCATACGTATCATATTTTTAACAGACATCAAATTACTAATTATTACACTAGTAGTACAGTTGAACATGGATATTGTCATAATGCGAAAAGTTTCAGCCATAATTCAAGTAAACTTCATCCTTCTATGCTTTTAAATCTAACCAGAAACATCGCTAATGTATTCAGGACTTTTTAAATGTCTATTCTCAGAAAAAATCTTCAATTCTTCGTAATATGAAATCTTACCGTCGGGGTCCAACATGCGGGGGATGTCGAGGTACTTCTCGGCCACATCGAAGGCCGTGTTCAAGTTCTCGAGAGGATTGTCCTTGGACAGTTTGCTATAGTCGATGAGGTCGGGCCTGTGCCTGTGGATCAGGGCGCAGAATGCCAGACCGTCCTTGAAGGACAGGTGGAAGTTCTGGACATTGACGTTCTTGTATGGCGCTGTCTTGCGCTGGCACCACAGCAGCAGACCTTCCTGCAATTCAAATAAATATTTAGCTTCGATTTTTTATCACGCAATAATCAGGCATGCAAAAGCTACGGTACAATTTCTTCATTTTACTACTTGACTACTGGTGTGAAAAATCGATTTTCTATACCTACCATTCATGCAAAAACGTTCTAAATTATTATGACTCATATAGATATTTGCGATTGTAAAGAAAGAGCATTTAATTTCTTGTATGTGTGTACCTTAGCGGTCATTTCTTCTACTGAGATGTCCTGGATGGCGAATCGCAGGATGATGGTCCAGATCATACCCAAAGTCATCTTCAGGTTACCATCGACGATTTCTTCAGCACCAATGGACACCAATTTCACGCCTGGAATTTAAAGTTACATATTTGTATATTTTTTGCAGTGCAAATCCTATAAAGTCAGGTACCGTTTTATGATAGTAACGGCGTCTATATTAGGTATTCTAACCGCTTGGACACGGCAGACTTCCTTAAATAAAACATGACCTAAGTATCGTGTACCTATAGACGTCATACTATTAAGCCACATTTGGATGTTATTATAAAGCGGCAACTCTATAGAATGTATGTATGTTGTGGTGATTAGTCACAAGTACAGCTTACATATTATCTTCTACTCAGCTACTATATAAATATATAGGTATTTCCTGGAGAGAATGATAGTGAGAATTGTAGTCATAACAATCAATTCAGTCGCTACAGGGAATAAGGAGCCTTATAAATGCAGTTTAACCTCTCATTCTTGTGGATCGCAGCCAGTTCACACAAAGTAAAGTCTATCTAATGATTACTTCCATTTAGGGCCCTAGGATGGAAACTTGGAGAAGCCAAGAAAAACAGTACCTATACGTCCTGTCATTACAAAGTGATAATAACTAACGGGTGGTTCTAACTAAGAACGGGTTGTGCTAGAAAAATCTACTTTTTATATATATAAACTTGTTATTATCTATTGCTACTGCTGTAAAGCGACTGCTTGAACAGTTACTACATAACTGTCGGCGTACATTACTTTATAAGCTAGGATGATGCAGAAATACTTTAGCTTCGGCGATAATTTCTTTAGCTTTGCTTAATTACCTCTTTAGCTGAGTTTATCTGTTTGCATTCTTTGAGAAAACAGTTATTTGTTAGTGGAACTATTTATTCATCGAGGATATCCACAGCCGTATTTGTACTTAGGTACGATTAGTATTAGGCACCAATACAATAATTGATTAGACCTTATCGTTAAAACGTATTGGTACCTATAGCATGTGCATAGTAGAAATCGATTCCTTAGCATCACTTTAGGTCTATTTGTATTTAAATTATTGATAAATTATTATCTAAGATGTAGTATTTATAGATGGCCGAGTATAGAGATATATTTATAGATATAAATCGCCATTAAAATATAAGCTGCAAATTCGCCTTATCAACAGATAATTAGATACAATCTTAGTCATGGTCTTTAAAAATAAATTGTAAATCGATTTCATAATCTGTTGATCAGAGATTCTTTGCGTCCAAATAACAGATTTTATTACTGAGCTATCTATTCTTAGAGGATGTTCTAAGCTGGAAAACATGCGTGTTTGCGTAAATTAACCACGTGAAAATAGATTTATTGGATAGCAGACGCTGCCGCGCTGGATGCAAACGAATGGAGTACACTTATTGCGGAAATCGAAAAAGTCTGTTTAATTTATTGATGAACTAGTTGCTCCCCACGTTTTTACCTACGTTGAACGTTACTGTTCCGCTCCCATGGATAAATCATATTAAGTAAATGAAAAATAAATTATCGAAAGCTGACCAGTAATTTCAGATTAGTCGTTCTTACTCTTCGACTTCCATAATTTATTATAATAGCGGATATACCTATGGATGATTTAATTTACCTTTGGAGGCAATGAAGTCCAGAGCCTTGTTGACGTTAGCGATCTTGTGGAAACGCATTTTGCCACGGTCAGGCTTGGGTAGGGTTTCGCCGGAGATCACCTCCAGCAGCAGCATAAGCTTCAGGCCATTGCGGAAGTCGTCGTCGATGTTTTCGATGCCTGTGCCAGCTTTCCTCAGGTGACTGTTGCACCAAGCGGTGAAGGTCTGTAAGGGAAAGTAGACGTTTTACTGGTTGTTTTTTTAATCAACAAATTAATCGCAACTTTCTTGAGATTTATTAAACGATAAATTTTCACTGTCCTTAATCGTTTTTGGAGGTCAGGGAGCAGACGTTATATGACGAAACTTACATAACATTTCAAATTGTTCTCTGATTGGTATTAATTTAGATGTAAATTTGGTTCGTGAAATGAAATCGGAAATACGATTTTGAGCGTACAAGTGCCGTTAATCAATACTGCAGTTGCATCAGGTGGGGGAGCGGCCGAGGGGTCGGACCCTCGGTAGTGCCAAATTCGCGGGCGCTCATTAGCCATTCGCCACATTCTGTTTGCAATTTCGTCTCTCATGGCAATGGTTATATGGCTCGACGGTGAATATGGCTGTTAGTACAATTTTGTTTACTCGCACGTTTTCGAGTGTACTGAACTTCATTATGTTTATCTCGACTCTGGGGGTTATTAGTATTCCGTGGCAATAATTTTAGGCGTCAGCGTCCGTGGAATAACAAACACCAGAAAAGGTTCGAGTGTGGTTTTGTAAAGGATTTCTGCAGCAAGAAGTTTTAATAAGATATTAAAACAAAAGCTAAGAGATATTAGTTCATTCTTTCTTTGCTTTCAAATATCATTAGACAGCAATAACCTGAATATAATAGATCACGCAGTCACCGTTAGCCCGATTATACCAATCGTTAGCCTACTATCTGAAAGCCGGGATTGAATAAAGCCTTAATAATCCATTGTTATAAACGTTCAATGAGATCTGAAAGGCAATAATAGTTCACAAATGGCGCTCCTATGCAAACTCACACAGTCGATTGGTTCCGGAGGTGGCGTCAAGGTTGGAGCTGATAAATACAATTCAATACGCTCAACAGATTGCGTGATCACGCAAAGCTGATGGTGACAATTAATTCAAAGAACACTAGCAGTTCAATTGACTGCCCGTTGCGTCACCAACTCATGATTATATGTATAGGTAGATATTTATTTATTTTAAACCAGAAATTAATACAATAGGTTAAAATATTTACACAACTAAAATAATAAAAGTATAATAATAATAATTTCAACAGATAAAAGGATAGGTAGGTAAGTACCTATCTACTTAGTCTAAGACTAATTAAACCGTTCAAAGAAAAAGAAACCACGGCATTATAGACAGATTGTATAGATACCTGACTGATTAATAGCAATCCTATAGATAACTACGCTATTGTTAACTACAGTAGAACTCCAATTATCCGAACTCCGACTATCCGAATCGCCGATTATCCGAATCACAAAAAATTGTCCAAAAAAAGTCTAAGTGCGCTATTATTCTTCCCCCCGCGAAGCCAGTGTTTGCGCGTCAAGTCTTGACTTGACTTGTCTTAACTTGCCGTTGTGCCTACACTGACTTCCCCCCGCGAAAGAGTGCTGAAGATGTAGGAGAGTGGATGGCTTGTGACACGTCTGACCCTGGTTTTCAAATTCTCAATGACGATGAAATTGTTGTAAGTGTGAGAGAAGATGTTGAAGTGGAAGTGGAAGAAGAACTTTCTGCTGATGTTGAAGTACACGCTGGAAAATCAGCTAGTGAAGCTTTTGCCGGCCTCGAGACTGCTTTGAAGTGGATGGAGCGTCAGCCCGAGTGTGACCACTTGCAACTGCTCACCGTCAAGCGAATGCGTGACCTGGCTGCCCGAAAACGGTTGAAGACCGCAAAACAGCTTACATTAACGGAGATGTTTAAAAAACAATGATTTTTATTTCTAAACTTGTACATAAGTACATTTTATTTATATTTAAAACATGTGAAAATTTCATGTTTCTTTCATTTAATTCAATAAAAAAATAGTGCAATATCAAAACGTAGCTTTTATTCTCTCCAATGGCAATTTTTTAAAAAAAAATCCGTTTATCCGAATATTTGATTATCCGAATGGGTCCCGGTCCCCATTAATTCGGATAATTGGAGTTCTACTGTAGTTCACAAGCAATGGAGACATAAACAAAGGCATGTGAGACATGAGCAAAAAATTCTACCTGCAAGCACATTTGAATTCAAAGGGTCGCGTTACGGAAATTTGATTCTTTTGCCGATGTCGTTAAAAAGTATTATTGTATAAAAAGCATGTGACATAGAATTACTGAGCTCCTATATCCGTAGACGATGTGAGGTTAGCAAAGATGCCATCACTGCGGAACATTAAAAGTGACCGAACTGCATTCTGAGATCGTAATGTATGAATCATCTTTGGAACTCGCCTCTTGGCACAGGACGGAAAATAATAATAATCTACCTTCCATTACCACATGACCTACAGATGCAGGTGAAGGTATACGTTGCCTAGCTAACATAATGTCGTAAATTAAAAACGCAGTTAGCGGCCGCAAATGAGAGCGCGCGTCGTAAAGTCCCTTCATTTTTATTAGTTTATGTGATATTTTCTTGAAAAAGAAAGTTTGAATCATTGATTGCATCGATGATTTATCTGAGATAATATTAAGAAATAGATTCATACAACATTTTAGAAATGGCTGACGCATTATGGTGCCACAAACATGGCTGTTTACTTATAAAAGTATGAAGAAATAGACTACTATCATGGTAGATCATGACAATGAAGCCGACCATGTAACAGTTCTGCGTTCAGTGTCCGCATTTTTCGCCCGACCCACATAAAATAGTACGAAACTCACAATTAGAGCCACCTTGTGCTAGGTGGAATTTAAATATGAGTTAGTTGCGTTGTCACATAAAGATGGCACGTGGCCTCGTATAAACAGTAATATCGGCGTCCCTGAGACAAAACACATCATGACCCAGAATATGAAAATAATCTGGCGTCACCTTGTGGCTACCATCACGGCCAGCGTGGATCTAAAATAAGGAACGCAGGTGTAGACAGCGGACTGTTTGAGATGCGAGTGGAGATGCCGGGCCATTGAGGCATTTCAATAGTTTCGTGAATGCTAAAGTATGGGGTATGAAAGCCATTTTGTCAGGTTCTGATTAATAAAGGTCCAATAAAACGCTTGACGTAAATTGACGAACTAGTTTAATTGTTGACCTAATTGTTTTAATGTAATAGAAAAAAACATCTCAGAGAATTCTAAAATAACCGAAGAGACATATTGTGAAAGGTTGTTTCAAGGCTGACATACCTAAACGACTTGTCACAAACAAATGACTTGCCTTGAGTCTTGAGATGTTACACTTTCTCGAGATAGTGGCAAATAATTGTGCCAAATTACCGAAGTGGCTTAACAACAAGGTAACTATCGACCTGAAATGACTAAAATTACGAACGACATTGAAAAGGAACACATGACTAAGCTGATACGCAAATACGAAAGGAAGTTATTGAGCTCATTGAAATCGTTTGGAACAATAGTTCTGTTGACATTGTTCTTTGAGGTCGTTTAAATGATACTGTCTAATTTCGTTAATTAAAAATTGGAGGCGCGAATTTATTTGGAGACATTGCATAAGATATACGAAAATACTCCGCTTAACAATGGATTTACCAAGAAACTTTAAATCTGTATAAATGTTGATGAGGTGAATTTATGCCGATGTATTCAGTTAGGACATCTATTCTTAGAGTTGGTAAGCCAATAAGTTTAACGAAGCATGTACTTTGGCTCATATTGCCTGTTATTAGGTGCCCTCTATTTGTCTTTAGTAAATAACAAATCTGTCAGCTGTTTATGATTTATGCAAAATCATATGTAGTGCCAAAATGCAAATGTATGAGCAATAAGGTGCCAGGTAAGGTGCATTTGGCTTGATGTAGTAGTCAACCGTAGGCCGAAGGAATGTTCATTCATCATTTTGACTCATTTTCCACTCGACTGCCTTAAGCGGCTTAGATTCGTAGATTATTTAATGTAACCTCAACGAACTTGTAATGAATTGGTGATCTATACAAATGTGTATGACCCACAGGTCCGTCAGGTCATAAGTTCAAATAAACCCATTAGATTTGTCTGGCATATTCCGCGGTTATATGATTAAAAGTTGGTTGATTACCTAACTTTTAATAAATATGAAAGTGAATATTTTAATGGCAGCGAAATGGATAATCCGTGTTTGGAAAGGCGCCGAAGTTTCTTGTTTTGGGCCATCTATATGTATAATGAATATTCAATGAAAAAAAATGGACAAATCACGGCAGTGTGACTCGTTTTTTGGCGTTAAATAGAGAAACGACACGCATAAATTGTTTTTACTAATATAATTTACGTATTTTAGATAAAGTTACCTTTTAATTTGGCGTTAAGAGAATATTGGACGGCGAAATAGTAGGGTTCTCAAATTTAATGCAAGCTCTCTTAATTATGGACCAAAGACCAATTTCACACTGCACAAGTGTGAAATTGGTCTTTTGATTTTCAAAAAAACATATATTGAGTAAGATGAGTTCAAATTAAGACACAGTCATGTAAATGTAGAGATACTGATACTGTATCCCAAACTAAGCGAAAGCTTGTATTTTGGGTGACAGTAGAAATATTAATCCTTATCTTTATATGGCACATCCTTATTAAATTATTGAAATAATCTTGTTTTATTGCCTATTAAAAGTTTCCGTTAAACACTAGTTTGCCTAAGTAAAAATAGGGATCTTCGCCTACATTTCTGACTTCAATTTTATTGGTTCAGTGAAACAGTAATTACTATTATTTATTTTATCATGTCCATTACCAACGCCTTGCTTCATAAAGGTTTCATAGTTGGAACCAAATAACAACTTTGACATAACTTTTACCGACTCAAATGTAAATAAATTGTAGGTACTTCTTGGACAGGTATAAAGATCTTATCACTCTTTTACTTAAAGGAAGCATGTGAAATATTTAAATTGCTTGTAATTATGTTGCACATTCTTTTACTTAGAAAGTTATATTCGTGCGAAGAATTTTCTCTTTGATTTTGGTGAGTATAAAGTTATTTTGACTGACAGCGTTTTTGGTTTGCATGCTTAAAGTGAAAGAATTCGTCAATCTTCATTGCATTCGATTGTTCATTCTTCGTTTCCTCTATTTATTCCTCTTCCTTTTATCCTTATCCTATTATATTTGGAATCAGCTTTGAAGTATTTGAAAAACATATTTATACTGCTTGTTTTTCTTTTCTTTCAAATTAAAACTTTCTTAATCGGTCTAGTTTATATATCTAGCTTATATTACTTGTATGTGTTCGTTAAATGCTCGTTTTGTCAATGATCAATAGTATATTTTTTACTACTGTTAACATTTTTTATTTCTATTGCGTTTCTTAATCTGCGGAATTGTTTAGGTACGTACACTTTTTATTTACCTGATTTTAGTCGCATAATTTGAAACTGTGTCCATATAATTTCTTTACATAAGTATCTATTAACAAAATACGTATATTTTTATAAAATAGCAAGAAAATTCTACCTCTAAAACTTCTAACACATGTTTTGCCATTTTATATCTAGGGCATCAAGCAAATAGCCTACGGCTTTGCACTCGCAAAATCGAGTTTTTAATATTATATTATTTATAAAATCATGACTTCCTAAAGATTTTCATCCAAAGTTCTCTTGTTAATTTCGGCTTCTATATCACGTAGTAGTTTTAAAAATATAATTTATCTTAGAGTTGAATTTTAACCTAACATCTTAATTTTATATTTCGGCAAAGCAGTTTTATCTCTGAACTATGCGATTGATAAATCAGTCAGACCAACAATTTTACAAGATTCCAGTGAAGATATTTTTATATCCGAATGTAGGTCATTTAAAGCTATTAGCTAGCAGAATGTAATATTTTATAAGCGTCTGTTGTGTTGCACACAGACTTTCACTGCAAATCACACAGTTCAAGGTGCACGTTGCGTCGTGCAGTGAGTGCACTATTAGCTTTGTTCGAGAGGTTATGCTCGAGTCAAGTGATATGACTCGATGTACCGTTTGGTAGAGTAAAGTTTTTAAAATTTAACTACATCTACGACTCCTTTAAGGCGCTTTGCAGACGGAGCAACTTAGTTATAGTAACTGTTAACTTTTTAAGGAAACTTATTCGTTGCTACAACTAAAGGTATTTATACAACAACTATTTGCTAGTTGCCAGTTTCTGCAATAGTTACTTCATCTGCAAAGCGCCTATGTGTAGGAAATATCTGTCTTCGCAAATAAATCTTAATTTTTTATCTGGATAAAAAAAAACAAAGCCTACTGGCTTTATTTCTGGTTTAAACCACGAACTCGTTGAGTTTTAATATGTATTGTATTATGTCAAAGGTAGTATTTACCTTTGCGTCTTTAAAACTTGTTTAAGATTAAGGAAACAGGATTTTTCCTCGTAGAATGTATTTTTATTCATCTATCTATTGCTATATATATTATAGATTTGGCGATAGTCTTGGTTCTGTTCGAGTGTAGAAATCTTGAGAGTCAACAAGAATGTGTCATGGAGTCTTGTTTCATTAAAAGAAAGCTGCATTAACTGCATAATTTTCATTAATAGGTTAATTAACATAATGTCACGCTGATATATTCTAAATTAATTAGGTGGAGGTGTATATTACACCCACGTTTCGTGTTTTATGTAAAATTGAGTCCCAGAGACTAATTGATGCTATTAATTTGTCATCAATATACTAGAAATGTATTTTAGATTCATTGTATATATTAATATATTTTACCTCAATACTAATAAAAACATAAGCATAATTAAAGTTGCTATCAGGATAGTTAGTTGATGTATGACGAGTCTTTTAGTTGTTGTGTTGATATTATTGTTTTATTTGATTGTTGTTGCATTTAATATCCATGATATTACCAACATCAGTCTCTCTGGTAGATTTATATCGTGCCATATCGTACCCCTTGTTTTAAGAGAATAATGTCTAAAGCAAGCATACTTTGTAGCTGATTCTGTTTTCATGAAACGCTGTTTTATTCAGATCATTTTGCTCAGAAACAAGAAATATCATAAATTCGTTAGGTAGGCGTCCCAGTGGTTGTCAAGCCCGCACAACAAGGGTACACTGGAAAGGTTATTTATTTATACAATCGTACATTAGTTATTATTATTACACCTATAAAGTGTAGAATGTTTATGTAGTCAGAAATGTTTTGTATTTTATTAAAAAAACTCCTGGACGAGTAATCTTGGTAGGTTTTACCACCACCAGATACCACAGGCCGACCGAAGAAGAGATGGAGTGATTGCGTGAAAGAAGGTATGAGTGATAAAAAGACATTTTGCGCCGAACCCAAATTGAATGAGAAAACGCAAGCAGAACATGAAGAATCACCACTAAACCGAAGCACAGGACTATTATTTTCTAGCAATTTATAAACTGAGGAGGTGGACCTTTTTTTCTGCAACTAGATTCAAAAGCTCACTTCACTTTTCAAGTACCCACGTGTTAATATAAAGACTAATTGCAAGTGTAGGTAGTAGGAAGCCAAATAGCGGAGAAAGTATTTTAAATAAATAAAAGTATCTGATAGATATAGCAGTCGTTAGCTTGTCTTATCTACCAAATTGAATTAAATAAATGAATATGCAAATAAATAAAATGAAATTCCTGACACCTATCTAATAACCAATGCTTAGAAGATTGCACAACCGGCTTCCTTATTTACAAATAATGATTATGTTGACTGACTAACAATTCGAAATTTTCGTAAACATGTTTGAGCTCATAGTGACGGAGGTTCTAAACAAAATTTAAAAAGATAAATACAACAGGTAAAACAATTGGTGATTATTTTGATTGATGATGACGGCTACCGGTGTGGGCGCCGATGATTGATCCTAACGGTTCAGATACGATTAACACAAATTACTCATTCCATTGCTCTTATAATGAGTCAGGTCATATAGGTAAGGTAGCGGGAAATCATAAGAGATCGCAGCCTTACTTTCTTCTATATTCTAGATTGTCATCTACTACCGTTATTTTATAGTGAGCGAAGGCTTATCATTTAATATGTGTAATAAACATTGATTATGATAATGAAAGCAGTGGAAATTAAGATTTTCTACTATTTTATGAGACTTAATTAACCTATTCACTTAGTCTAGAATAGCTAAGTAAGAGTAAGAATATATAAACTAATAAAATTCGTGACTAGTATTTATCTGAATATGTATTAAAAGAAGATAAAGTCGACAAAAGTGGTGATATTAACAGAATTAATAGGGTTGCTGAACTAACAAATAGTATGTTATTGATTATTAGCACTTAGCTATGCTTAGCAAATAATACTAATAAACAGTTGAAATAATCAATGGCAGGATTTGAACCTGTGACCTTTTGCACACCGGGCAGTCGCTTTATTCAACTAGGTAAGGTCGCTTCTTGCCCGGAGCCTAATTTTTTCAACGGTATGTTACGTCATTAACGGTGACTGTCCGGTGTGGTCGCAGATTCAAATCCTGCCGATCCCATAATTATTTCAACTGTTTCTTAGTATAACAAATAGTAGGTAGGCTTATATCCACGTTTTTGTTTCTGTCAAGAAGTTGAGTTAGGATAGTTTGTTTAGGGGTGCTATGTCGAGTAACCTCCTAGACGATCCGGGGTTATTGGTCCCTTATTAATCCGCGAGGATTAGGGGGGAACAATAGTCTTTGGGTTTGGTGCACCCTGGTAACTTGGCAAAAAAACTTCTCCTTCGGGGGATTTCTTTTTGCGTTGGCTAATAACTCGACACGGGGCTGCTCCTCGGGCTGACTGGTTGGGTTGGCCCATGGAGGAGTGGCCCAACAGGCCGGGCTGCGGTGTTGGCGCAAGCTGACACCGCGGCCGGGTGGTTACGGGGCCGCGGCGGGTAGGAGTGTCGGTGCGCGCGTCGTTTATCGAAGTCCCGCATTCCCTGCCTTCCGCGGTCCCGGCGGGGCCGCAGCCGTTGAACTGCGGCGTGGTGGGCGGCGGGACCGACCACCTGTCTCGCCGCGATAGGACCAGGCCGTCAGATATGGGGATGTCTGATGGCTTTGCACGCGGTCCTCGCGCTGGTCGCTGGCTTGCGCCAGCCCCTTCTTTGGGGGCTATAAGGGGCCTGCTTCGGCGGGCATCGCCGGGAGGGTCGTGGTTGTTAAGGCTGCGCCGGTTTCCCATGACTCTCCCATCAAGGCGAGTGCGGGAGCACCGTGGGGTTTTAGTGGGTATTCCCGTGCCGTTTAACATCGTAGGCACGGGCGAGTCCCACATAACCACTCTGCCCTTCCCCGGGGTGGGGTGGTATGCGTAAATGCATTTCCCCACGTAAAAAAAAAAAAAAAAGTATAGTTTGTTTAAACTGTGCACGCACGGACTTCAACTATCAAATAACTTTCTTTTAATTCGTGGGTGCAATACTATTGGCCTACTGGCCTCAAAAGCGACTATTTATTGCATTGACAGGCTCACAAAGTATTGCTCATAGATTACCAGATAACGCCACTAAACTTACAAGTCTTGCTAAAAGTAACATGGCTGTAGAATTTCCGTGTCGTTAAGAAATTGAAAGGCTTTATTGCAAGAACGTGCTGCCAATTTCGCGTGCTGTTAGGCATTTATTTTGAGAAGTTGCTGTATCAATACATAAACAATATTTTGGGCCATTGATAAACCATTGTTGAAATTAACACAGCTAACTAAAGACACATAATGAGGCCAATTTTTGAATCACATTTTCACAATATGAATGCCGTTGAAATAAGCCTTAATAAAGTAAATATGTGACGAACATTTGTTCAATTGAGGCTCTATTATGATGGCGCTGTTTTATCAGACTGGTTTGTGGGTATATTATTATTGTTGGCATTATAATAGATAAATGAATCGTGTTGGAAAAAGGGTTTTAAGATGATAAAGCTCTCTCTTCACTTATGAAAATATTAGGCAACACCAACATTAAATATTGTTGGGAATGAGAAAACTGTCTGTTTATTAGAATACTTGAAAATAAAGTCAACAATTTATAATATGGATTCGTTAATTTTCTTGTATGAATATTTTTTTTGGTATTCTGTGAATACGAATGATTGTATTCATTGCATCACAAGTATTGGAATACAAATAGATAACACACCTGCGAAGGTGGCCTAATCGGGCCCCGTGCCAACCGCCCACTGCAATTACGATAAACAATAACGTGCCCGTTAGACGACATACATTTGATTTTATATTCTGTAAACATAGACAGAACGTGTCGAATGTCTACCACCAGGATTATATTGTTATATTTTTTAGGACGGTAGTCACGCCGTTTTTTCAGATCGTATGCACTCTTCTTTATCTGCGGTTAACGTTGGGCTACCGTTTTCGATCTCCGTCCCGTTCAAACATTGAATCATAAAGAGATATCGATTTTGTTGGTATAACAAAACGTCGGCTTAACACGGTGCTAGTGAAATTGGGGCTTAGTCGATCTGATGGTAAACATTGGTAACTACAGCCTATTCATATAAAGTTTAGTGGCTGAGTTATTTGTTTAAACTGTTCAAAGAATTGGTTTCCTTTAAATGCTACAATCAGTAGTTTTGTACATTCTATTTCCCTCTTCAGCAAAAAATATGTTATTCCGTGACACTTTGGTTCCTTTTTAGCAGTAATATTGTTTGAAGATTTTAAAATTGCATTCATAATATGTTGATAATAAAGTTCTCTGACTCACGATATCAGTCACATATTATGTGGATGTTTAAGGAATATTTCATTGCCGAACGAACAATTTACGCTCCGGTGTTAACTTGCTGAAGTGCTAAAACCACTTACATTGAATATGACGTGTCATTCTGACAAAAAATCCTGATAACTGTCAGACCCAGTTTTAGTACCTGCAAAAGGAAAAATCAATGAGTATTGTAAATGCAATAGGAACATATTTATATCAATCAATGGTACGGAAAATTATAAGGATATATAATGGTTTTCATAAGTACGAATCAAGTTAATTGTAAATATTATTATTAAGTATGTAGTTAAACAAATACTGAATATGATTGTGTAATCAAACTGAAATAAAAAAATTACGTCTCAATTTTTTAATAGAAAGAATCACGGCCAGTTTATCTAAAATGTCGCCTAAAATATATGTTTGAAAGGTAATAAATAATTGAGATTTAATTTTTTATTGCTTCGTATAAATCACATAGATCTAAAAGAGTCACAGTCAAGGAATTCGGGAAAGGTTATGACGATGAAAATAATGCGAGTCTTTGAAAATATAGCTATGACGGTCACAGAAAGAAGTATAATATAGATAATATAATATGTACCATGGGAACAGATGGTAGATAATAATATGTTAGATAGGCAGTTTCGTGCGTGGGTGAGGGAATCCGCGGATATTTTCATACATCGTACCGGAGGCTATTTTGCTAAAGAGCTACAGTGCGTCGGTTTGGGAACGCGTGAAAATATAACGAAACGTTTAGAACATGTAATTTGTGTATTTATGCTTGCGGCTAAATTAGTTTTGTCCCATTTAATCGGAACTTGGTCACTTCATTGTAATAATCTACATTCATACATATTTGGCATGGGGGTTTACTAATTTGCCATAGGGGTAGGCAATGTAACCCCATAATTGTGTAACGATAACTTAGTTTGTTACCCAAATACATAATAATCTCACAGCTCTGGAAACTGACTTTTGCTGTTTCATAGAAAAAAAGTCATGAAACTACCACACCACATTTTGTTACGGGTAAAAATTACCGTAAACCAAAAAACATACATAAAAAGATTGAAGGTAATAGCAGATTTGTGTACATTTCATAACCGTAGAGTTCTCAGCATGCATGCCAATCTTGTGAGTCATCTATTGGTTTCTGTCATCAAGATGTAAACGAAATAAATTGCACAGGATTCGCAGACAATCAATTGGGTACAGCAACGGTCTCATAAATATCAGATTATAACGAAACTACAGCTAACCTAACCATTCCTTTTATAAATATGCTTCCATAAACCCACTTACTCAACTGCCTATAAATAAAGATTCTGTAAAATATGTTTCGCAACCTTCCGTGCCCGTCTGAAAACTTCCTTATGTAAATAATGATGTAAGAGTAGCCTCAAATCGTAAATGATTGAAGCTTGGTACCGGTCGATCCGGTACCGGCATCATATCCGTAAATTTAGCCCGACCCTGTACTAGCGTCTTAGTGTACACAATTGCCGATGTTCTGAAGCTGAGCATAAACATCAAAATATTGTGTTTATTTGTAAATTGGTTTGTAATGAAAACTATAGTAAAGCTATGAGAGCCCGTAAAATAATAAGCAATGCTTCAATGCAATCTAAAAATTTGACTGTATGAGATATAAAGAAGAAGGTTCTGTTAGTCCAAAATCTTGCTTCTTATAGAGGTCTGACATAAAAGATACCTTTAAGCATGATAATTCTTTGTGGTTCCAGGTGAAACATCATAACTATCATTATATGTACTCGTGTTACAATGCATCCGCAGTCTTTAATAAAATTAGTTACCTACTTTAGTAGGTAAATCTTAATACAGGATTATGAAATGATAAAAATCTTGGATTTATCCTGTCTAGACTCCACAGGTTGACTTTCTAGAATATAGTGCTACAAAGTTCCTAACCTATATCTTCGTTATAATTTCCATATTGAAATAATAGCTCTTGCAACAGCTTCCAATGTAACACAAATTCCTTTCTAAGTAATGAAGCATCGAGCTATAAAATAATCTCTAAACCTCTTATGGGGTATTGGTCGGCCTAACGACGATTTGGATCAGTCCAGCGATACATCATCATTCGGACTGAAATACCCACTAGCCGACCCAGTTCTTTCAAGCTGTGAACTTTCAGTTAAATATAGATCGCTAGAGTGACAGCGTCCTCTTCCGCAATTTTTTTTCATGGTCCAAAATTATCTCGGATCAGTCGGCTTCATAGTGTTGAGACTACAGTATAGTTTGGCACGAGTCGATGTTAATGATCGAGTGGAAACTCAAGTAGGTTTGATTAAGTAATCTGAATATCGGACTGTGATTATGAAGGGTTTAACAAGTACGTAAGGCAATTGTTGAGTGTGAATACATTCAATTACGGTAATCATAAATTGGTAGCAATTGTTTACAAATAATTAAAACACGAAATAATTATTCTCTTAAATTCCCTTGAGTTTGATATCATCCTAAATCTATTTTTTTTGTGATATTTATAACATTTGCTGACCCGCAACTAAAAGAGTAAACATTTAAATAGTCGTAATCGAAAACAACCTAAACTCACGTTGTAACGTGAGTAACAACTTTATTGTAATAAAAACCGGGTCTAAACACATTGTGTTTTCGCTTTTATATCGAGTTGAGTCGTGTGAAGAAGATGTGGAAAGCCCGTACGGCTCATATTTCATCTAACCATTCGTTTCACTTTGCCTCTCTAAATCGTAAATACATATCTGCAAAGCTACCGTACGGTTTAAAACTCGATAGATAACCTTCAAATACCAGTTCTGCTTTATAGAACACCTGTTTTCGTTCTGATTTACATTAAATAACCCAGATCTAATAAACACGTTGATTTAAAGGTGATTAAAAAATAAAAGTGGATTCCTCAGCAGACAACACATTCTTCAACTCATGTTTGCTGTTGTATCGCATATTTTTGTCTAAAAGTGCCTGTGAGAGTAATTACGAATTGCTTATGGCCCCCATAGCTTGGCTATCTTAGATTTTTCCCGTTTCAACAAGCCGGTAAATGAAGAGACAGGACAATAGAACGTTCCGCACGAAGGACAACAATGACAGTCCGCTATCAATGCCCGTTCCGGTTCCATGTTATTTATCTTGACGCTCTCTCGTTTCCAATATTTGCGGCGCAGCAAAAAATCATTCATTAGCACAGATTACAGCGCAGAGATTGCTGCTTGTTATACATAATAAACATAGGCAGTTGCTGTACAATATCGAACGTGTGATCGTATTTTTTTCTATGTCACCTCGAACAATTACCTCACGTAAAAACTCTGCAGTTAGCTCATTACTAATGTACAACGCTAGCCCGGAGAGTAACAGTAATACTCGAAGGTCATTTCTACCGCAAATTGTATTGGAACTTGCATTCTCTATTTATTTCGTCCAATCTTAATAGGCACCAAATATTTGTCCATTGTTTTGATGCCGTCGACCCTCAGGGCATGTTTAAATGAGCGGTTTAAGTCTATTGTTATATTGCCGGCGTTCATTTACGTATTCAGTTGTAAAGGTAGCAACGGAACAGAGGAACCTCCGCACAGACTGACTGTATCGATCTGTCTCCGTGAGTTTCTAGGCAACCAGTCTAGCATCTGACGTTTCCCGGGCATCTGCTTCACATGATTAGCTTAGCATAGGCGATTGGGTTAAAAGTAACATTTATAATATTGTACCTGGGCAATATAAAGATGTTAATAAAGACAGGCTATATTTGGTTGGGTTGCGGTTGGTGGTGCCTTTTGTAGACAATGTGTAAAGTTGAATAAGCTAAACAAAAGAGAGCGCGGCAGCTATTCACGCCGCGACAACAATGAGCCGGGCTTGTTATGACGCTGGCACGCTTCGTCATTCAATGTAATAGTAGAACCTAATTTATTACGAAGTCTTTGGTAAAGAAACAGGTAAAACTAGAAACAATATTTGAAAGAGACCACATAAAATAGGCGTCATCCAGTTACATTAAATGCTGTATAAATACCACTTTTCGAGTTAATCGTAAATTAAGCGTGCATTACTAGAAACACTGTGAATAACATTTTCTGAATTATCCGGATTTATTCTACTCTTTAGAATTGAGTTATCTCTTTAACATCGTATTATCGTAACAATAAAATTCTCGACGTCTAATTAGTAGGCAAGCAGCCCCACCCACTTATTCTAAACTGGGATTTTTGGCATTGGCCACTACATTCATTTGTGATCTATTGTTAAGCATCGTGGGCTTGCCACAAAATAAACAGAGTGCAAATTATGTCACTGGAGATTCAAAGCTTCTATCAACTACATACCTTGTACCTGTATTTAGGGTTGGCAGTAGTCAAAGCAAATTTATTCAGATACTAAGATCTAACTTTGGGCTTTTGAAATACGATCTGACCCTTTGAAGAGGAACCCCATTGTGCTCTTTGTTGCTTCATAAGCCTTTGTCACACTGCTTGAAGAGCCTTTGTAGTTCTACTTCGTTACAACATTTTTCATTTCTTTCGATGTAATGGTAACGTTGGTAGCCCTACCTGCATTGTTGCTAGCCTCGTTCGCCTACATACCCTGTCCTCTTTTATTGTGTCCTTTATTTGTTCCATGTTTTAGATCGAGTACACGGAGCAACTGGGTCGAAACAGTTTTTGAACATAGTTCGAATGCATTTGAGTCTACTAAATCTTAAATAGTTTGATAGCTAATTGATATTCGTCTAATGTCCATCTAATTCGTCTAATAACGTCTAATTCATCCATGTTTTAGATCGAGTACACGGAGCAACTGGGTCGAAACAGTTTTTGAACATAGTTCGAATGCATTTGAGTCTACTAAATCTTAAATAGTTTGATAGCTAATTGATATTCGTCTAATGTCCATCTAATTCGTCTAATAACGTCTAATTCATCCATGTTTTAGATCGAGTACACGGAGCAACTGGGTCGAAACAGTTTTTGAACATAGTTCGAATGCATTTGAGTCTACTAAATCTTAAATAGTTTGATAGCTAATTGATATTCGTCTAATGTCCATCTAATTCGTCTAATAACGTCTAATTCATCCATGTTTTAGATCGAGTACACGGAGCAACTGGGTCGAAACAGTTTTTGAACATAGTTCGAATGCATTTGAGTCTACTAAATCTTAAATAGTTTGATAGCTAATTGATATTCGTCTAACAATTTCTGCATAATTGTTGTAATTGAATTATCAAGAAGCTGCATTTAATAGTTTTATAACGACATCGCGATTGTAATTATTACTGTGCTATATTTTCAAGGTACGAATGGTTTTTTCCACTTTTTACTATTTTATATTGCTGTCATGATTGTTAACGTGCGCTGATGCTTTTGTCGTGCAATCATGGGAAACCATAAAATACGAATTTCTCGTAACTTGTGATTGTCGTGAATGACTAACATTAGATTTTTTTCGAGTACCAACCTACAAATATAGTAAATGAACCATAATGTTTGGTGTTGACCAACATTCTAGTTGAATGAACTCGTAGGAGGTGTAGTTTATTAGTTGTAGACTTAAGATATGAATTATTCATTTAGTAAGAAAATATTTGCTGATAACAATATTGTAATGCTACCACGCAAATCATTGTTATTGTTGTCAAAGATAAAAGATATGACGAAAGATAATCATAGCTTATCATACTGCAGTCGATATCTAGCAACATGTTTAATAAAATAATAACGATTCATTTTAAATTGGTAGCGAATGAATAAGTTTATAGAGGAAGGGCCTTGTGATCCAGACATCCTGTGAGCGAACTGAGGAGCTAATAAAAACAGATTTGCTTCTTGCTCCATATATGTAACACAATGTACCAGCTCATCTATAACTTCTAGTTTTGGTGTGGAAACCTGAGACTGGCCTATTTTAGATCGAAGTGCATGTTTCTTAGAACAGTTTGCGCGTTTATAAAAAGTTCGATTACGTTATATGTGTGCAAGAATCCACTGCAGAAATCGGCTCCTTTATGGCGAACGTGTAATTGTAAATCTCTGATGGCTTATGCAACAACGCAGCTATTTGATAATTGGTACAAGCCAGTCTTTATGTAATTGACGGGTATTAAATACTTCGCCGGTGATAATGTTCGAGATGCTATAATTATAAGATTAGTAGTCGTCAAATTATTCTGCATGGGAAATGGCTTGCCTCTTCGTCATAAATAAAAAGTAATTATAGCTCAGTTACTGACGCAACGTGTCTGCCACCGACCCTGTGACTTGTATTCCATGTATAGTTTAGTATATTTGGCCTAGCATCGTGTTGATGCAATGTAGTTGCGGAAGCATCCTACGCATACGTATCTCTATAGTTCTCTATTTGGAATCTGACACTAGACGTGAGAATGCGTTGACGCTAGCATTGACGAACGTTTGAAATCCTGAACGGTCGTATTTGGATTAGTCATTTGTTTCGGTTCATTACATCGTCTGATTACGAATTGCGGAACTAATGTTGCGTCTGCGTTTGAAATCTGAGAATCACCAATACAGAATTTTGGAACAGCTGTTTCGTTTGAAGGCCATTCAGGTCTTTTTTGCTTGGCTCTACCCTCAGTTTATCCTATTGTGGACGAGAAGGGTCCGAATGAATAACAACTAAAAGACAGTCCCCTCGCTAACGCAGTGACGGCAGCTGGGTTTATCTAAAGAGATAATCGGTGAAGATAGCTGCATATATCAACACGTGGTTACGTTCGTGTGATAAGAATGGAACAATATCGTTTTGGATATGTACTATTATTTCCTGGTCAAAATGTAATATTTTTGTAGATTTTGCTTTACGGTTTTATTTAAGCAAGTAAAATCAATATAATAAGACATTTGGCCATGAAAACATAATGAGACCAAGAGAAAAAAAACACTTCATTCTGAATGGCTGATAGTGTTATATTGATGGCAAATTAATATATATTTATACGTAATGTACTGAATACTTTATCTAATCTATAAATCGTTTAACATAACCTTGACTATCTACGACTTTCCTCATGAAAGATATGTTTCTAGCAAATAGTTTACTCTACGCTATGTACTAATAGGTAACTCTCAGACTCAGGTTATAAGTAAAAAAAAATCCAAGGTTAAACATATAGATATCGACCAAACTAGAGTCTAGGAACGACGCATTAAAATTCGATGCTACAGACTTATTGATAAATCAATATCTATTATAGTCTCAAACTAAAACTATTACTCAAACTAAAATTATTAAAACCATAAACCATAGATCAAATTATATATCAATAACAAAATCATTGCATTGTCATCTCTGGAAGTCGGTAAGTAAGCCGGGATTTTACTATGAACTCTTAATGCATCTCAGTTTCAAATGTTACGATAGAAAACTAAAGAGTTTAATTGTTTTCTTGCGTAAAAAAAAAAACAATATGATTCAGACATAGATCACAAGAATCACAAGAATCACAACTAAATGGCATTAAGAGCTCATGCATAGAAATCTTAATAACTAGTCAATGCTATTAAGATTTCTATGAGCTCATGGCACAGCCTCTGGTAGATATGTCAAGCATTCAGAGGTAATTAAAATTGAGCCGTAAGTATAATATAGTATGAATAAAATACTAAATACTAAAAATATTAAAAAACAATGCTTTACCTAAACTATACCTAAGTTTAACTATCAAACATTGGATTATATCACGATTGAAATGTTGGTTAACACTTTTGGTATTTAATTATAGAACGCTTAAAGGTTACCAAATCTCCATACACATCTTTATTGTATAATAACGGAGATCCGAGATAATTGGAAAAACCTGAAATTCTAAAACTTTTTCTAATATGGCAGCGAAAGTTCATAGGAATTTGAGGGTAAAAACTTCAGGGTAATCTTCTTTGAGCTTTTTTTACAAAATATATAAAAATCTGTTTTCTACTCGTAAGCTCATTTGAACTTACGATTGCTTTAAATCACTGTACTTGCAAAATATAGAGAAACCTTAAATTTGCAGTTTAACACATTTAGGCTGGTGTTATCGTTAGTGTTCTTTGCTAATAGGACAGTCTAGTTTATTTTCAATCAGTTTATTTAAAAGCACGAACATCAACGTCATCTTTAAGTAATACAATCAGATATTTATAAACATTGTATAGCATGTTGGTAACCAATAGTTAAAATATATCTTAAGCACCTAACACCATCGTATGTCGGAAATAATTTTGGTGTCTACAAATTTCTAATTATATTAGCAAGTGAGTGTAAGCATTTCGCGTAGGCGATTGGACCAACCAAAAATAGATGATGTTGGCATCGGCTTTGCACTCAGGCCGGATTCGCACGATCTTGTCTGTCAGTCTTCATGAAAATGACTTGTTTTCGCAATAATATGTAAGAAATTTTAAACGATCTTGTCAACTTCATTAGCCATCCGAAGTTTGTAAAAATGTTGTTAACTAAACCGACGCATGTATACTAATTTAAGTGCTAAGTGCTAAGAGCATTAATTTTAGGACGATAGCGGAGTCGGTAGTGCAGCTGCCTGCTACGCAGGTTCGATTCCCGTTTAAGGCAAATCTTTGTGTACATAGAGGTTTGACTTGGACTGGGTGTTTCTATGTATAATAAGAAGATATTTACAAAAAGAAAGTATATATGTATTAGTATCGGTTATTTTAGTATCCATACTACAAGCTTTGCTTAGTTTGGGACTAATGACGTTGTGTGAAAGCTGTATGTGTGATATTATTATTATATTATATTATATTGCTTTTATAATAGCTGTTAAAGTTAATGATGGATAATAGTCTCATTTAACAAACAATAGGGCAGCTCTGCCAAAACCAGTTCGCAAAATCTACAGTGGTAGTCTAAAATATCATAATATTATGGTAGAATGTAACAACACAATTGTGTAACGATAAGACAAGGTTGACAGTGCAGCTCTGGCGCAGGTCGAAACGCTCGGAACGCACCTGGGTGCAGTAAGTGGGCGGACATGGCGACGCCTACTTATCTACTCTCGCGTTTTGAAACACACGACGCCTAAGGAATAATGAGACACGACTTGATAACGAAGCGACACGACCCGATGCAACCATCTATCCACTAACTCGGACTCAACTATCCATAGTGCAGCTGGTACTATATTCAATTTTTGATTCCCTCTTGGATGTACGCCAAACTTGGATTGTTCCTAATAAAATCTAAGATTTAGTAAATGAAAACACTATCTTTCGCAATATAAAGAAAATTAAATACCAAGGCAATAACGAAGCTAATGACAAAATTGCAAATGCCAGCAGATGAAATAACACGAAGGATTAGAGATGTTAAAGAATTACTAAATCTTGCATATAACGTTTGAGATACAGTCAGCAAAAGGTTAAGACTCTGTATTAAACATTACGTACAATTTTATGTCCAACATATTTTTTTTATGATGACCTCATCCCTCTAAATGGCGAATAAGATTCATGCCATAATAGTACGCAAAGTATGCGAGCAACCTTAGGTACAACAAAAATGTCGTGGCCAAAAATTTTCTTAATAGCAAAGTTACAATTACTTAGTTCTGTATTGGAAGTTAAATATAACAATATTCTCATTACTGTCACTACAATTAAGTAATTCGTAGGGTCTATAATTTAATATGTCTACGTGCCTTGTGGGATTGTCCGCGTAGAACCGGTCCACTTAAAATGATATTATTGACGTGGTCCCGAGACCAAACAACAACCCACTACGACGTACTCACGCGGTTCGGTTTTTACTATATATCCAATGAGTAATTTTGTTCTTTTGGTTTCGTAGATTTACTTTCACTTACTGATTCAGGTTTTTGGGGTGTTCTTGTGATGATGCAAGGTAAACAAATGGATATAGGTGGTGTGGTCATAATGTATGGCCTATGTCAATAGTATGATTAACACGCGATTATGGCGTAAGTGTGATCATGTTTTACGTATATTTCGTATCATATCATTTACGTTTACGTTACTAGAAGTTATACATGAATTAGCTATTTACCTGTGCTAGTTCTAAATAATAAAAAGATTATGATTGTCTACCTGTTAACCTTGTTGTGTTTTAATTGTTACTTAGCGAACGATGTCTATTTGTTTATTCTTACTCGTGTACTTATTGATTGCATTTATTTCCTGTTCATGACATGTGTTTTGGTGTTATGACTATTTATAAACCATAATTGTACATTTAACATAATTTATGAATCATGATTAGAATTACATTAATTCAACAGGTTTTCTTTATATTCTTTGTACTCTACGTTCCTATACTTAGACCATTCCCTCGGCGTAACCCTTGTATACTTCTTTTACTGATATTTCTAAAGTGAATCGATTATGTGTAGATTTTATGGACTGATGTGAGTTGTGACTGGAAAGCTGTTTTAGCCAGATCCGTGTGATAAGCTCTTAGAAAGTTTGTTTTCACTGATGAATTTATGTTAATCTAATAAGTTAAAACAGCAGTTCAGTATTCAAGGTCGTTTCTATTTCTATTCGTGATTTGCATATATTATATTAATGCTAAGAGACCAGTAGCTTTCATTAAATTATTGTATTTTATTTCCGTAAACAAGCAGCCGCTTATCTTTTCCTCGAACCGTCTATGCCAAAATTTTGTCCAAGTCAGATTTGCCAATTTTAGATAAACCAGCATTACACAACAAGGCAAATATTCGTTACAAACTAAACGAGCAATAGCAGCTGACACCTACATATAAGGTACATTCTTCAAGTGGCATTGAATATCTCTAAACATTGGATTGCAAATATTTTGATGTAAACAATACCGATACGTCACAAGCTTGATATAATTTCTTATAATTATCACCTTTTAGCCTTCTTCTTCTTTTTTTGGGAAATGGAGCCAACCAATGTCAACTATTCTTGTCAGGGTTAAATTTATATCCCACAAATGAAGTAAAGAAATAAAAATGGTGATAAGGATTCTTAAATTAACGATGGTGGTGGATTCTATAACAATCATTCAGTCTCGAGTCCATTGTTTTTGTTATTTCTTTGTCACTTGACATAACTCCAAATGACATTTAACTCGATAATTACATGTACCTGTTCAACTGTAATTAGGCCATGTTGATCGTGCACCTCTTTCTAGGACAGGAAATTAAAGATGTTCAACTGCATTCTTACAAGATATTGAGGTATCGGTACTGAGTTAATTTATCGTCTTTTTATTTTCTTTATTCTTTGCTTCGTCCTCATTCAATGTTGAATTTTAATTGTCTCCTAGAAATGACTGACTGTACTATCAAAGATAAACGAACGGCGCACCTTGTGCAAAGGAAGTTGGGTTGTCAGTCCAAGGTGTGGAGGTGGACGGAGACACCTTAATAAACATTTGACACCACGGATGTGGTTCTCGGACATGATACGTCCCTTTAGTTAACATTGCGGTCGGCCTGCATACAAGATCACTATTAATTTAAAGAGGAGGTTTTATGATTTATTCAGAGGTGTTGAAAGCTACGAGGCGATACTGGTGTTCCTCGATTTTTGACTGCGTGCCAAAACTGAGCTAACAACGACAAGGAAAAAATAGCCTTGTCAAATGTTATGTAACTGATATTATACGTCTACGTCTACATATTTTTGATCAATTTCGTAAACAATTTAAGTTTGAAATATTTTTTGTGAAAACATACGAGACAGAGAAAGATATGAGAATGATATCTGATTATTGTTTTCGATATTGATTTATTGGTTTCTTGAAGAAATGAAAGCTGTTAGTCATTTGTTGTGCTTGTAAAATAAAGTAAATGGCTTTATATTTCAAGTTCATGTTTTTGTATTTGAATTTATAATAAATGTTAAATTTGAAAGTGCAAAGATTATTTGAAATGATAAAGAGCAACAGGAAAAAATGTCGAGTCCCCATATTTCTACAGATAAAAACTATACGTTAGCTTATCGGATGTCGATGACCCCACAGTTAAAGGTATGCCAAGGTGATCGTTATTTGGCTAATGACAAGGATGTACCATCTGTTGGCTACATTGAAGACAAATGTGGTATTATATAAATTGTATTATACCCACGATAGCATTACGAGCTATTTCTCTTCCAACTATTAAATAAAACATGTCCTCAGATTGATTTAATAAGCTTGTCCAAAGCTCCATTCGGCATTATTATTCTGAATTAATAGCTTGTTAGAGAATGCCAATATGGGCAAATAGTGAATTAATAAATAATCCAACTATGAACTCTGACAATATGTGAATAAATAAGCCGTTTTATGTAAATTACTAATTTCATAACCAGTTTGGAGCTCGTCCTCACCACTTTCACGCCCGATTTCTAGCATAACCAGATGCTCGACGATGTTACATTTGATATATTAATGTTAAACCACGATTCGTAAAGCTTTCCTCTAAAATTATTTATTCATAATAATGATGTAACATCTATTTATATAGAAGTTTAATTTAAATTAGAAAGTGAGTGATGCAGCAGAGGTGATCGGTCGCACGGAGGAAGATCCTGTAAATCGTATGACATGACAATGTGTCGAACCTTCTGTCGAAGAAAGCATCAGTGCGCTACTGACCTCCTTGCGGAAGACTGATTCCAGTCGTTCGGAGAGCGACTCGTCAGGTGACTTTTCCGCGCAGACGCATCTCAAGTTGGTCGACCGCGACATTGACCCGCCATACATGATCGGCCAATGCACCGAGTGTCGCAGGCTCTTTGTTTATATCCTGCGAGGCCTCGAGCCTCGGTCGTTCATTGTCCTCTTTCCTTAGAAAGTCATCTAGCTTTTCAATAATAGCTACTCAAGCGCGCATTTTTGCGTGACTATGCAAGCAGAATGCTAAGAAAAACATTTGGAGGTGCAACTGATGAGTGTTTAAGGTCATCCCCAGCTTCGTCCGGTGCCTTGACGTTACGCCAAATACTATTGTTTTCTTCAATAACATTATGTATTTTAAATAACTATTCTCCTCACATATTATTTTCTATCCAATGACATCTGTGTATTTTTATTTATTAAAATAAATCAGTTACGACTAAAAGATATGATCATTCACGTCAAAATTGACGTTAGCGAAAAAATGATGAGTGTTGCTATTTGTATGCATTTTATTTTTATCTCTCGTAAAAGATGAATGGAAGGACTAAATAAAATTTAATTGAAGAAGAGCGTGTGGAGTGTGTCGTAAGTCGTTAATGACATTCCACAGGTTGCGCTGCCGGGGTGCGTCAGAGCATTCGTCACGGACCACCAGATCATCGCGTAAGTAGCCGACGATCAAAATGCAGTTTACGCAGACACAGTAGCCATACTAATTTCCTGAAATATGGGTTTCATGGTGACGTAAAGTCGGACGCCCGCGCTTTCAGCGGCGCCTGCGCTGGACCCATTTTAGGACATGACTAACGGAAATTCGACTCCTCTCTCTCTGGCCCGCTCCCTCCTGTGGGAAGCGTCGTGCGCTCGTCTCGCTCGCACGAAAAGCTTCAACAAATCTTTTAATAGTGTCCACGGCCGCGATCTACTTTCAACTAGCGGCGGGAAATGTGCAAGAAATTATTTGAATTTTTAAAAATGCGCGCGTATTCTCCAAAAAACTGCTTTTCTCGATAATTATAATCATATTATTATTTTTTTCGATTTATTGTTATCAGATAAAAATGTCTGTACGGTGTCTATTACGGGCAATCATTTCTCTAAAAATAGTTTTATAATCTAATAAATTATATCAGTCTTGCTAATTTGTTGGCCAGCTGTGAGATCAGATGTAGTATTCGAGTAGTAAGTTGTTTCAACAGTAGGAGCCGTGTTTTATCGATGCATACATAGAATATGTTTTTTTTGTAAATACACAAACATGACTCACGAATTAGATAAGGGTTTCCTGGTGATATTTTATATCTGCACTCAGTTTAGGTGTTGTGTTCAAAGTTCACGTTTACCTACCCCCCATTGTGCGAGGTGTGTGAAACTGACCTTTTTCTGTTGTTTTTCCCAAGCCGGGTCTAGTAGACCCTCGCGTTCCCATTCCTCCTCCTGCTCCATGTACCCATCCCCGTCATAGTTATTACCCATCACCCCGTTGTCCATCATCATGGTCACCGCACTGACCGTCGATTTCGATGTTCGTTCGAGCCTATGACCGCGAACTCGCGTGTGTTGGTTCGTACCGCGCACTGCAACAAGCAGCCGGCCGCGCGCCCGCTGCAAGAAGACTGGCACACGAGCGCTACTAGCGGCGGCGTGACGAACTTTCCAATGACGTTCCGATACACGCGCGCAGCTGTCAAATTACGCACGGTGCGCGAGTGACACGGAACGTTCTGGAATTTAACACCGCAGTCGTATTCGCGGCGCGTAGAGGAACAAACTTTTCACCTACGTTATTTTTACCCTACTTCTCATTTGCAGCAGAGGGTTACGTATTTCGGGGATCTGTAAATAGTGCTTTGGCGTTACAATGCGTGGGCAACACTGTTATTATTTAGTGCTAATTTTTACTCGTGACTTCTTGATCTGCGCAAGTGTTGTACGTGCTTCCAGGAATCCGTTAAAATCAATGGACTTGTTTGACTCTATATTAATTTAAGTAATGTTTCCGGTCTGGTATTTTGCTATTGATTTAAATAGCTTAAAATTCTATGGATTGTTACCTATGTACTTGGTTACTTACTACTAGATTTTAATATCATCACTTGCAAATATTTATTGCTTTTTCTGACAAGGAAGATTGTAAAAGCTATCAAATGTTATTAAATTGTCTAATCTTCTAAATAACAATAACTAATCGATTTCAAATATTCGAGTCCGTTTCAAAGTAATCCAGTAGTAATAATAAGAACTGTTTTTATTAATTAAAGGCGGCTTAAATTGTACGGGTACATTTGATTCTACAACTACTAATATAACGGATATTCTATCTCAAGTATTAATGTAAGTATTGTTACTGGTTATGAGAGCAAAATGTAGGTACATACTGATATTTGCATAGATAGGTGAATATGAAGTCAGTCTTGGTGTCTCATAAAGGAGCAAGCTGAGGCCCGCTTTATTTTTTTTGTTCCTAATTAAACCGAGTTCAAGAATTTCACCTCTAAAAATCTACATTAATCCTTATAAATTACTAACTAAGCCACATTATAAACCCAACCCGTGGCTGAATTAGTAATTTTAATGGTGATTAATAAATTCTTTTCTTTTTCTTTTCTTTTTGAAAAATAACTCCTGTGTCGCGGGGGTGTTCACAAACATACATTTGACACACATAAAGCACACCCAGAGTCAGAACAAATATTTACGAATCACACAAAGATTTGTTCCATGTGGGGATCGAACCCACAACAGCAGCGCAGTTGAAAGCGGCAAGGCGGCGGCTTTAACCACTGCGCCAACCGTGCACTCTAATTTTGCAGTTTCACTTACTATTTTTTATCATAACTAGCTACTTAATATTTTATATTTTAATATCATCGGTTAGTGGTTACGCGTTTAATTTCTATAAAAAATAGTATGGAGATATGCATCGAAAAGGCGAAGTATATTTTTTTGTTATTTATATCACGCTGGTAATGAGACACATTTTTAATAATATTTTATTTTCGATTTCGGGCAGAGAGTCAAACACCAAATAAAATACACAAAAAAATTTATTCACCACATAAAATTTCATTGGATAATAATCTTGCTTTGCTCATGCAAAATAACAGTTATAATTATAATTTATATTTTTTGAAGATCCCATATATTAACATACTTATAGCAACATTCACAATCACAGGAAGGTTAAAATTTTGGAATAGAAAACTTATTTACCATCGAAGAACTTGACACATATTCTGGTGTTCCTACAAATTAAACCTATAGGTACATAGATGAGTATTATATATGTAGAACTCATAAAACATCGGGTATCCATGCATTACATATACATAACATCCACTGAATATAATGTTTGCGTATTCATAGAAGCTTTGAGCAAAGTTATAACTAAACCATATAAAAGTATTGACAATAGAAGACTTTATCATCATGTATAATTTTCATAAGTATAAAAATTTTACTGACAATTCAACTTGTATGTCATTCGCCAGAACGTTAGAAACGTTAAATTTAGGCTACACATATTTATATATTAACACCTATGTTATAAGAAGATTCATCAAGATTCAGGAGACCCATTTCATATATAAACTTATTGTATTTAGAATGAAAATATTAAGTGCTCACACAAAATATAATTAGCACTACGCTGGTGTTGTTTTGATCAATATTATATTATATGTATTCATACAAAGTGCCAATGTATATCACATTAAAAGCTTAACTTGCACAAACATATATACATATTCCCAAGTTATATAATATGATGATCCTGTTCTGATCAAGGTAAATTAACATGTAAACTTAGCAATTTACCACAATTATATTATACAGATTTGGATGATCAACAAATTTATTTTCACAAAACGTCTGCCAGCTGTTTTGACCGTAGGCTACCAGGCAACAGGCTTATCGTAAATAATAGCAATTAATCGGAATAAATTGCTCTTAAAGGCAACCCACGTAACATACAAAGAGACTATTAATGATCATGATAAAGCAAACGTATAATTTGTTAAGAACTGGTTGGGTTTTCGAGATCATCAATCGAATATCTGTTTTGAATTGCTAGCATGTGAAGAAAAATATATGAATCTAGAAATCTTTATGGCACTTAGTGAAATGGGTCTTGAAGATTTTACACAGTACGGCAGAATAAATAATAGTAGGTATAACACTTTTGGTTCAGAAGTTCATTTGAACAATAACAAAATTACTCTTATTTAAGTGAGATTGAGACAGGTATTTCTAATAATGAACTATATCTATGCAGTCTGTATATGACGTCATAAGTTCATATTATCCTAAGGACAGACTGCACAATTCAGTTTGATTTACACATTTTAGAGATTTCTTTCGGTATTTGAAAATAGAGGCATACAATAGCTTTACGGCCTATCACTTCACTTGGTCGTTAGCCAAAACTGTTCATCAAATACAAGCAAACCTCGGATATATCTATTGGTTAGACGACGTGTTAAAACCCGCTTTTAATTGAATGTGACGCTAAATATTTTCAGCCAAATAGATTATTTCATTTGTCCATTGTGACGCTATTTAAATGTTGAAGAAAGAAAAGATGTTAATGCCAAAGATAAGTGTTATTTGAATGTCACAACATATACTTTCTAACCTTTAAAATATTATGTGAAAACAGACACGTATACCGGAAATTTTGCTTATTCAATAATGACGATTGCAAAATATTATTCTTGGATGATTTCATTGACATTCGTTTAAAATGTATATATATTTTTTTCATTTTACAGATATCGATATTTATTGAAAATGTGTAGTTATAATTGAAACAGCCCTTAAGTTGTAAGTAAGTGATAAATTAAAGCTTTGGTGTGAATAAAATTGTGCGAAGAATAAAATTTGTCACCAATTTCATGTAAAAAAATATACTGAAGTAGTTTTGGTTCCCTGGTATTTTTTTTTTGTTAAACCACATTGCCATAAAATCATTGTATATTTTATATACGTCAGATATGCTATATTCAAGGAAAAATTGGCGACATCTTTTTGCTTACCTCGTAATACAATAACAGTAGGTATATAATTATAGATAAGTAGGTTATAATATAACATACTATCTTATATATATATATTTCAGAAGGCAATAGCAGTTATTCATGAAATCATGACGGGATCTCAAGAACGACACTTACATAACATTTTATATATTAATATATAATGGAATTTCTTCTACTGTTTAATCTGCTATATTATAAGGTTAGGGTTTGTACAAATCAGTGTAACGAATGAACATTTTTAGATTTAACTTTGAATAACAAGTTTTGGATCAGTCGTTTAAATGGAACAGCGCTGCAGCGTCTACATTGAGCTTTTATAACTAGAGACATTTATTTGACCATTTATATTGAAATCCACTTACTACACACTGTATATTAGTTTATAAATGACGAAGGAGAAGTTTTACTCGTTCTACAACAAACATGGATATAAACAATATATCGCGGTGTTTTTTTCATCGCCAACTATGAACGTTTTTTCGCAATTTTGGTACCAAAAATAGATATGATTATACTGAACACATCTAGCTAGATGTAAAAAATATAGGTATCAATGAACAACAACAAGGGATAGGTATCCGAGAAGTGTACAAATATTTCTCGTACCTCTACAGTACTCAAGTACATCTATAACAATAATACTTTTAGAAGGCGTCAACCTACCACATTATAAGAAGGACCCAGCCCAGTCACTCTTCATAATCTATCTAATACACTGATATTTGTCACAGCTCCACGTTTTATACACCAAAGTCGACACTCTCGCACTCCGAAAACCTCGAGTCCTGTTTCTGCAGGCGCTGCTGGCACGCCTCGATGTAGCTGTCTTGAATCCGGTACATGCCGGAGTTGGCTTGGTACATTAGCGTCTCCAGGATGCGCTCATTCTTGATAGCCTTGGTAGGGAGCACCACCTTTATCAAATCCTGCGGTGAGATCCTGTACAGTTTTAGGTCTCGAGTTAATCTATCCATAATGCATTTAAATTCATTATTGACATCAGTCTTATTGGGGTTCTTGGATTTGATTTTGTTCAGGGCCCAGCTGTGCATCGCTTCAAACTTTCTCACTTCGGGCACCTCAAGGTTCCGGCACATGATCATTTGTACCATAGACTCCGAGAGATTAAGGAAATCTGACGTCTGGAAGAGAGCATACGCTCGCTGTTCGATGAAGGCTAGGATCATGTTCACCAATTCCGAGGCTGATGTATATCGCCAGTAGTAGTTTTCTAATGATATGAGCATTATGCATGCCTGAAATTAAGAAGAACATGTTTTTCATTTACGTCAATAGGTATTCTTAAAGAGCACTTAACAAATCTTAAATCAATCATCGCGTTGTAACTCGTAACACGTTTGTAACTAATAGAAAATGTAAACACAATGTTATTGAGACCGTTCCGTGATTTCAGTAAGTATGTAATTTATGATAACTATTTACTGAAAACATTTCGAAAAATGAGTAAACTTTGGCAAGATCGCATACGGACAATTTCAGAAGACTATTTACATTATCTTTGTGGAGATCGAAGCCATATTTATCATTGAAATGCTTCGATATTTTTCTTTCATAATAGATAGATACTACGAGTATTAAGAATTCGTTAACACCCAAGAGATTGAAGCTAGGTCTTGTTAACACCGAATGTATGTTTTTATTTAAACTGTTTATTTAATTTGTCTTTAGTAATACTATTTCTTTTACTATTTAACATTTTGTTTGAGAATTCGAGATGGGTACATATATCAGGCTGTCTAGTTGTTTAGCAATCATGGACTCACCACTTCTATTCTAAGAAATTGCTTAGCATGATGGAAGCAAGCTTGCAGTAACTCTGGCAAGTCGTAATGCTCTGCAGCACAAATAAGTCCTGGTATTGAAGCGCAGGTCAGTGGGCAACTGCCCGTGTGCAAGTAGTCCAGGAGAATCCGAAAAGTTTCTGGGTCGAATTCTATTATTGAGAACTGGAAGACAAAAAAGGATTTTACATTATTAACTAGCTAATGAACGCGGATGTAAGGGCTGTTCAGGTAGCCACATACTGGGCTAACCAAATTTTACTTTGCCGTCGACTCGAAAGAAAAAAAACAATAGTGACGTCATAATAAAAACCGTGGATGAACATTAATAACTAATAAACGAGACATATCCTAATTTAGATTCTTATTTGTTAATTTGATAGATCGTATTTTATTATTGAATGATTTTGACTTTGAATTAATCGAGTAATTATTATATTTTAATCAAAAATACGTCATGTCATATTCCGTGTGAAGAAGCTGTTGCTAAAAACTAAAATTGTTTCATTGTACTTACATAACATTTATATCAAATTAGTTAAATACATTGAATGATTTATGTATTTTTTATATTTACCTCAGTTTGTGCAAGTTTAGCGCGATCGACTTTTTGTGCATCCGCGCATACGGAAAGCCTGGGTACTGCTAATGCTGCGTTTTTGTCTTTATCCTTGTCTTTGCCTTCTTTATCTGCAACAGAATAGAAATCAATATATTATCTTCATTTATGATTTGGCAGTAACTTCGCCTACAGTAATTTTGGTGTAGCTAGTCAATGATCAAGATACCCTAACTTGAATTCTCGAGACATTCAATTGCCAAGAATTTTTTGTAAGGCGTTGCTTTACTTTACGCTTTAATAAATCAAGTAAATTATAATAATTTGAACTTATTTTAGGTATTTTTCGTTTAGTTTTGTGGTAAAGGTGGTATTATAATGGCGAGGCGTGGCTTGGCAGAGCAGAGCGGGCATTGAAATTTGTATGACAAAATTTCAATTCCCGCTCTGCCAATCTTTGATGTAAAAGGCGTGGATGTGCGTGAGTTTAAATATTTTTTTCGTACAATCTATTTTTTTGCTATAAGAATAGTGTATGTATTAACTTTTGATGCATGGCGAGTTGGCGCGAGCCGACCGCGACGGGAATTGAAATACTTGTTAGTACGATATTGAATTTTATTGTATAAATAATAGAGTATGTATTTGCTTTTCACGCTTAACATCGCGAACCGGATGACGGTGCGGTGTGAAAGGTTCAGCGTGATGTCAATTCACCCTCTGCCCATCTACGCTTCGCCTCGCCGGTATTAAACCACCTTAATGGTAACAGTATCTAATGAGACGCTTTTACTCAAAAGCGATTTAAGATGTAGAATATGAAGTTAATATTGATGGAAATACTTACTGGAACAGTCCTGTGAACTGGCCCACTTCTTTTTATCATCTGCATTAAGTTGTGAGTGTTGTTTGCGAATTGATCGACCCCAGCCTGCGGTGATGGTCCCCAGGCGAGAGAAAGCGCGTTTTACCATTGGTGAACTTGGAACACTTTTTGGTCTGAAATTATTTAAATTAAATAAGAGAATGAGACTGTAATATAACAAGACATGAATAGAGATTGCAAGTTAAGAACATGTGCAACATTTTAATTTGGATCGTCCACTCAAAATATGGCCCATTTGTTGTCCTGCCCATTACTTGTTACGTAAAAGACCTTATGCAGGCCAACCAAAAAGGCGTCACAGTCGCATCTTATTGGTCTAAAACTATATAGATATAAACAGAATTACTATAGTCATTGACACTTATATTCTCACGTACAACGGTCCCATAGGAGGACTAAGTGCGGACACCGCCCAGGAAAACTAACTAGTCATTGACACGACAAAAAGAAAAAGTGAAGAACAGCTATGAAACGTTCTAGGAATTGGAAAATTGGGTGAATCATGCCAATTATTTTAACATCTCTAATTTAAGCATTATATCTCATCATCTCATCCAACATCCGTTTATTTGAAGTGCACAATAATTATTCTAGTCTATTCGTAGATTGGTAGTCACTTCAGTCAATTCTTTTTTGTATAGGTATTTGTTTTTGTCTGACTCGTCATTCAATTACAATAATTATGTTGCTTCGTCTGTACCTATAATATGAAAATGGTGTCATAATATTTTGCCTACAAATTTGGATCCATAAATATAAATATCCCAGTCACCGAAATGGTATCAGCAAAAATAAAATGAAACCCAATAACAGTTATTGTGGCTGTAAAAAATTTTGGTTTTAATGGATGCAGAAAAGAAATCTTATGAAATGTACCTTCAGCAAATAGTTTCCTTGGCGATCGTTAGAGTCTTCTTCTTCTTCTTCTTAGAGTAGAGTAAGCATAATATATTTTTTTATTCTCACCTAGGTGATTCAATATCAGGCACTTGTAGGAAGTTACTACTTTTCTGTCTGGCGGGAGTTGGAGACAGTAGTGTAGGAGCTGGTCGCGATAGCAACTCTGCGACGGGAACTTGTGGAGATCCAAAACCTGTCTGTATGCCGTATAACATCTCCTGAAACACCCTGAAATAATGACGTTTTATTAGTTGATAGGTTGTTGCTCATCTCATTGATTTAAATGATTGGCTATCTTTGAATTATTTATTTGAACTAGAACACCGCAAAACTATTTACACGAAATTGTGTTAATGTAATAATAACGCTCTATCCATAATGTTTAAACCGTGTGACATGTGCATAATAACGGTTTACATATCGTGTAGGAATCGTGCGACATTTTGTAGTGATTTCAAAATCACTACGATACGCCAATCATTTTAAATATTAAATAAGCACTTTTTTGTCTGTGATATAATAACAATTAGGAACTACAGAAAAAGGCAGCTGGTCGCACATTGACAGGTAATGGTATTTTATTTACCTGCTTCTAACACCAAGTATGGCTCTCACACCAATAAACTTGGTTTTTTGCTTTGACTGCCCAACGAGGAACACCACGTCGAACATCTGCGCGTTCTGAGCTGCATTGAGGTCGCTATTCAGGAACATCCTCGTAAAGTCCTTGGCCAGCTGGTCGTAGTCTTCGAACTGGTCGCGAACTGAGTCTAAAAGAGGCGAAGATGGTCGCATGTGGCCAATTGGGCGCCAGGATCCTGGAAGAAAGTTGTTACTTAGAGGGAGTGCTATTTAGAACAATGTGTCAACAATTATGTCATTAGACTCTTATTTTCTTAACGAAATTACTGGGTCTTCTCGTTGACCTGAATAACTAAAATTAGCAGAAATCTTTCCGTCATCTAAACCGAAATATTCAGCATTTAAATAAAAAAGTATTTTGATTATGATGATAACAAATCTGTTTTGTTGCTTACAACTTACATTTATAATCGACTTTGAAAACGGAGGAGGTTATGACAATGTATTGATACATCCATGTTTGGGAATGGGTGATTTTCTATTGCAAAATAATCTTTCTCATTATTTAAATTAATCATTCATTTACGGAATTAATTTAAAATTGTACGGAACTGTTCCGTTCCGTTGACTTTAATAAACAGCTATTTATATGAACAATTTTCTATTGTTTATTATACCGCTGCAATATAAGAGCGATTTTCAAAAATATACGGATGAAATCCGCAGGTAGAAGCTAGTCTTAAATGTCAATGTTTGTCTGTTTGTTACAACTTACGATTTGGTTCGCTCCGTTCTTATACTAGACTTGGTAACGAAACCATACCTCGTTTAAAACTGCGTCAACGCCATCTAGTTACAAATTTGGAACTATTTATGAGCTAGTACACGCGGAAAATCGCAATGAAATGATTATTAAGCTTACTATTCTTCTTAAATGTAACCTAAATTATTTTTTACTGAGTGGTCGACTATTTACATTACATTATAATGCATATATCGAAAGTATAGTAGACACACTATTATAGTACACATTTTTGTCATTCAATTTACGATTTTAATATTTTCTCCTTAGAGTCGAAAGTAGATTATAAAAAATGTGTGAGTTGTTATGTGTATGTATTGACATACTTCTTCTGCACCGTCGATGTAATCCAACTTATATTTAGATCGAAAATATCTTAAATATCTTAAAAAAAATATATAGATCTGTAGGTACCTCTTCTGTACGGTTTAGGTATTTGTCCAGTTTCAGCATGGTTCTGCAGATTTGCCACAATGTCTTCCAGCATTTGACTTCGCGTTCTTTCTTGCATTCTTGCAAACTTCGGTGCTGAATAGGACGCCCTTTCTCCGTTTACTATCTTTGTAAGTAGCCATTCCCTAGAAAATAACAAATTAGGACAATGAATAACCTAGTAACCAAATTACCAGGCCAGACTAATTAAGTTATTAGAGGTTCAGTGCTAAGAACGAATGCCATTTCGAGCATGTGTTTCTCAAGGCTTCGTCTATAAATTGACTTCAACTATAACTTTAACTGCAGACTCCTCAGTAAAACTAATTGCAAAAGTTTTGCAATTCTACAACATCTGATCTCAATTCTAATAAAGCTGTGCGTCTCGGGGCAAAGGAGAGAAATAGTTGCACTGAGTGAGATTACCTGAACATGGGTCCTTTGTCAAAGACGCTTTGCTCCCACAGGTACGGTTTGTAAGCACCGACTTCGTCCCGAGTAACCACCGACACTTCGTACCGAGTGGGACGACGTTTGATTTTAGCTGATACCCGGACTGTAAAGTAATTAGGTGATTGGTTAGAGTTCATCGAGCCTCCAAACATTAGCTTACAACACAACACATTACATAAGCAACAGCTTCGCTTATTTAATTTGACAGGGATACAAAGTTTGCAGTTATATTGTGTCCTATTAAGAAAAGTTACGCCCAAGATTACAAACAAGAATTTGTAAGAAGATAAAACACAAAAAAGCATCTTAGATAAACTTTCAGGATAAAATAAATATAATTAAAAACTTTTAATGGATATCTGCTTACGTAGGATATCTACTTACCTAGAATAAAAGTATGCAAGAAATGGCTTTTGATACAGGCCGGGGAAAAGGCAGTATTGTCAGCTTCTAAAAAGACGACGCATACTATGTCATTGCCTATATGACGCTTCCTTTGTAGCTTTTGAGGGTCGTGTCGTTCGTACGGCAATAAAGTTGACACGTGGAACATTATTTCTATGCCTCGCCAGTTTGTGTAAACAGAATACAAGCCAGTCAAATCATGAACCGTGTCCAAACCACCTTTATATTTGTCGAAACCTGCAAAAAGAAAACAAATTACGTTAATGAAAACAGTTTTTATCCAACAGTGATCCCGGCAACTTGAGGGCACTAAAACACCGCCTGGCTTCTTAAAGAGAAAGGTTTCTAAAACCCACAAACAATAACATTAATTTTAAGCCGTAATTTTATGGCTGTTTTATTAAGGAGCCGGATCGCTGTTTCTTTTTAATGGCTTTTGAGTAATAGCTTCAGTTAAACGGTGGGGAATTAAATTGTTTTTATTTGCGCTTCGAAACATTAAATCTAATGTTACACCACATTAAACTAACCTTTAAGTCTGCATTTCTCTCCTAAAACTTGTAAGAACTCATCAAACATTGGCGAGTTTTCGTTATTGTCCAGAATTTCTTCTTCGGTGTATTGATTTTCCTTCACGTATATGACGCCAACTTTCAGCTCAGACTTAATAAATACCTGAAACATAAAAGTGGTAATTAAAACCGGCCAAGTGTGAGTCGGACTCGCGCGCGTACCATTATTCGTACCATCTATAAAAACTGAAAAAAATCATGTCTGTTGTATGGGAACCCCCTAAAATATTTTTTTATTCAATTCAATAATTTATTTTTAAAGTAAATGTATAACTAAATATCCTGTGAATTTTTAAATGTCTACCTGTTGCCTTTATAAATATAGAGCAAATACGAGCAAAAGAAATCACGTTTGTTGTCTGGGAACCCCCTTAAATATTTACTATATTTGGTTTTTAGTATTTATTGTTTAAGCGGCACAATATACATCATCTGTAAAAATTTGATTGTTCATGTGTTACAGACGAACAGACGGACGGAAAGCGTAGTCATAAAGATAAAGATAAAGATAAATTTGGATTTTTTACATTACATAGAACGCCAGAAGCAATTACACTATCCAATGGTCCCAATGACAAGGCCAAATACACACATTCACTTACTCAAGCACACCCAGTCTCGGAACAAATATTTGCGAATTGCACAAAGATTTGTCCCATGTGGGTATCGAACCCACAACACCAGTGCAGTGGAAAGCGGCGAGGCGACCGCTTAAACCACTACACCACACGTGCAGTCATAGTAATAGGGTTACATTTTTTTCCTTTGCGTACGGAATCCTAAAAAAGCGAGTTTAACATAAATATGAAGGGACCATCGTTAATTTTTGTTAGGGACTAATAATAAAAGAGTCTTTACAATGTTTATTTCCAAAGCTTTGTGGAACCACTTTACGATTTACAAGAAAATTCTTTATACAAATAGTTAAAATCTAACAAGTCCAATTAAAAAGAGAAAAGCTTGGACGATATTGTCTCAGAAGTTGTTATTCGTGTCTAAGCAAGAAAAGGAAGCTATTTATTGTATGAAGTCTTTCATCGGTAAGCTTTTACTTCGATCACAGTGGGCCTTGGGGACGTCGCTCATTATCTTTCCCATTTCAGCCTTCGGTCCCCGATGTGCGGCGATAATAAAAACGAAGTCCAATGTTTGTTCATCAGCTCTTTATAAATAGAAACTATCATTACTAATATTTTTCGTCATTGAGTGAAGCAACTAGAGAAGCTTATGGCTCTGCCTTTTAAATGTAATTTAAGGGGCATAAGCCTTGGTATTTACAGTTAATACAATGAATTTTAAAATCTTTGCCACTTTAGGAATTAGGATATTTATATCGAATATTATAAAAACATCTGCAGCCAATTGAGAACAACCTGTCCTTTTCATACCTTATCTTTAGTTAGAATACAATTTTCTTATTAGCAACCTATAACTGCCTCTATTTTGCAATATCCAAATAAATATTTTTCAGCAAACGTTTTGAAGATCAATAAGGATTGATTCGCCCTTCAAAAATATAAATAAAACAGTTAACTAATAAGATCGAACGATACAATTATGTCTACGAAGTTTGATCGTCTTTATTGAATAAAAAATAAAAACAAAATAATAAGTAAGTTATATCAAATCTGAAGCAGCTTCTAAAACTAATCCAAAGTGTTTCGAAAGTGATTTACTAAATTATAAAAATACTAAACCCTGATTTCACCACACGACTTAAACACTGAGCTACGGTTTAAGGTCTGTCCCGTTCAAACATTGAATGAGAAAGACATAATATATAAATCCGGATTCAGCGTGAACCAGTTTAAGGATGAAATTGAGGCTCAATATCGCTGACTACCCACGCTTTGTTATGAATTGTTTATTTATCGATAGAAGAGCGATTAATATTTGATTGGTTTCAGTAGATAAGTTTAATCCATTCATTGACAGGTGTCAAAAGTAATACGGGTGACAGGAAAAGCCACTCAGTATTGCACAAAATATTAGTGGAAGCTGCGATGAATGAATAAATAAACGGTTGAATATATTATTTCTTAATAGCAGTCCGTAACGAGCAATGTTTTGGCGAATCCGTGTCGCATTGAAAAGTGCTATTGAGAATTCTAAACATAATACTTTTGTGTTTGTGTTGACGCGCTTACGACAACATATTTAGACTAGGTAATAAACGTTACTAGGAACTGGAGATTTATTTTATTACAGCAGAACTTATTGGAACAGATTGAAGTAACGAGTCAGTTCGGTGTCCCTGCATATATCAGTTCGTCGGAACAATATCTCACGTTAGGTACAAATGTAGTACCGACAAGACGAACATTTCATTTGATGAGAACACATTTTACTGCCGTTCTACTACCTAATAAAGTAGACATAAAATACTGTACGTAGTATTCGTAGGTATAGTGTATTTTATGCTTATTTTATTTACACTTTTGTACCTCTGAAATGTTTTACGCGGATGAAATTGGATGGATGAATGTCGCTTCGACGTTGCATTTCGTTCGGTTTAAGATAGCGTCCACCAATTGGCTAGTCTACACTGACTGACGAATGAATTGAATTGAAAACGAAAAAAGACAAACATTATTAGATATCATAAATTTACCTAGGCGGAAACATGTTACTTCAAAACCCGATAATGTGTTTTTAAATAGAATCGGATAAGAAATTTATGATATTCTAAAATAATTAATGTTTTAAATCTTTTGTCAACAATTTAGTTCGCAGATTTATATCAAGAGCATAGAGTAGCTTGAAGTATTAAGTGGTCCACCTGCAACCACTTAATACTTCAAGCTACTCTATAAAAATAATAATAATAACAATAAACTTCCTTACTTATATTATAAATGTGAAAGTTTGTAAGAATGGATGTATGGATGTTTGTTACTCTTTCACGCAAAAACTACCGGATCGATTTTGATTAAATTTTGCACACATGTAGCTTATAGCTTGGATTAGCATACAGGCTACTTTTTATACAAAATAAAGTAGTGCATCAAATTTACGCTAAGGCGGTACGAAGTTCGCCGGGTCAGCTAGTTTGATATAAAAATAATAATTTAAAATTAGACAAACCTACATACTTTTTATAGCGTTATAATACAGCATACATACATTACAAATGTGAATGTAAAGTAAGATAATAAAACACGAAGGGCGCGTTCCACGATTACGTGTAGAACACCAAAAGAAATACATTTTACGACATTGTTAATGTCGAGGGAACAGATAAGGTGTGAGGGAAGGTTAATGTTTCCTATAAGGCTTTAAAACTCGATTTTAAACGGTTTTGTCTCTTTGCCGCTCCCCTACGTCTATACACGCGTAGAATAAGGTATGTTCTCAAGGGGGTACGCTGGGTGGAGGCTACCGTGCTTCGTGCTTCGAGGTCGTAGCACACATACTTTGCTTTGAAAAGACTATATTTTCTTTTTTATTCGCGTTAAATACTGCTACGATATAGACCTACTTCGGGGGCTACTTGCACGTCATTTTATTGATCCGAAACAAGTGATTAGTTTAATTTTATTTATGAGAATATCTGTTTATTATGATCTACAAATAAAGGTATTGATTTTGAATTTGAATTTGAATTTAATAGTGACTTTTTTAAATCAACGAACATAAAATTGAGATTTTTGAATTTGTAGATTGAGTTATAAATACTCCGAACAAATGGATTCAATTTTTAGGAATTGTTCTTAAGTTAATAATTTAGTTACCTCGCTTGAAGGTTCTACAAGATGTACAGAATTTCACGTCAAAAATAGACGTGAAAATAAAAGCCTCTAAAAGGAAATTAACACACTAAGCACACGAGCGTCGTTTAGGTGGATGACGCCGTCAATAATGCTATCAGACATCTCATCCAAAAAGAATATTGAAAAGACTTGAGTCTTTTGTTTTGTTTTGGCCGCTGTTTCGAATCTTTGAAGATTCGAAACAGCGGCCATTTTGTTGTGAAACCATCCGTGTCAAAGTGCGTTAACTCAGTAAATACATTTATTTGGTCACATTATCAGGTAGCGTTACCTATGTCACTGCCTTTTGTTTGGTGAGCGTTTTCATGTCTACTCAGATTTGTAACGTTTTTGGGAACGGTACTGAGGCTGGAATGGTACCTACGGCATTACTCTTAATCTCATTTCTCTAAATATATATAAATCTGCCCACTACTAGGCTCCATAAAATCTCTAACTCGTTTCCAGGTCAATGTATACGCTTTTACAATAAACTTCCTTTAGACGCAATAGAATTATCGATAGGTAAATTTAAATAATATGTTAAAACTAAATTATGTCAAAAAGCTTACTATAGTATTTCAGACTACATAAATGATAATAGTATTTGGAAATGAATTGCTCTTTTTATGTGATTTTTTTATGTACTTTTATATTGTTATATTTTTCATTTTAAAAGATGGTGCACATGAGTTTCTCACCAGCTCTTCTCATAATGCAATACCCATCGGAGCTGGTACTTAGATTGATTTTAATTCGATTCTAAACAGTTTGATTAAAATTAATCTGAGCCCCGGTTATTCAAATCATTGTAATTAGTATAATTTAGTATTATTTATTATTTATTTTATATCATTTTTTGTACTGTTTTGACGTGTTCAACCGCCTCCTGGGGCCTATGAAAATAAATGATTTGAATTTGAATTTCTCATTTCTCATTTCTCTAAATATATATAAATCTAAATCTTATTCAAATTATGAAATACGGGTGTTACTCACGTAATGTTGGTCTATTTAGTCAACCGCGGTTTCACTTATACGTAGTAGTGTGTGTGACTGAGACAAGTGTCAAGTGACAAGTGGCTGCGACTCAGGCGCGACGTATCGCACTCTCTTGAAAATGCCTAATATTATAGGTGAAACCGCGGTCAACTAAATAGACCAACATTACGTGAGTAACACCCGTATTTCATAATTTGAATTATGTTCACTTAATTAATGAAAAGTTTATAGAATACGATGTGAGGTAAGTAAGCATTATTTTAAAGCATTTTTTTGAAGTACGAAACATAATAAATCAAATGACAAAAAAAAACCGGCCAAGTGTCGATCGAACCACCCGCAATAGGGTTAGCGCGTAGCTAGTCGTGGCAACATAATAAGACTTAAAAGGGGCTTTCTATCTGTATTAAACATGTAACAACTCTATACTATAAATTTTGTCTATACTTTGAAAATATATATATATATATATATTTTTTAAAGGTTTTGTAGTAATGTACGAACTATTTCAAGTTACTGCATTAATAATTTTGGTCCCTATAACTATTGAACTAAATAAATTAACGCATGTTTTTATTTAGATTTTTCGAGACAATGGTTTAGCTTTTATAGGGCGAGGGGAATGCCGTACTGGATGAAAAACTTGCTCTTCAAAGTTAAATTTCTTGCCAACAGGTCTGTATATCAAATAAACTTCTTTGCAATCCCTAAGTGTTTTTAAAATACCTATCTAACGATATCCCACACTAAGTCTGCACGTGTGGTGTAGTGGTTTAAGCGGTCGCCTCGCCGCTCTCCACTACACTGGTGTTGTGGGTTTGATCCCCACATGGGACAAATCTTTGTGTGATTCGCAAAGATTTGTTCTGAGACTGGGTGTGCTTGTGTGAGTGAATGTGTGTATTTGGCCTTGTCATTGGGACCATTGGATAGTGTAATTGCTTCTGGCGTTCTATCTAATGTAAAAAATCCAAATTATTATTATTATTAAGCTTCTGAAAAACGTAACTATGTCAAAAAACTTTTTTGACATAGTTAACATACATAATATCATAATAATATGTTAATATAAACGATTTCAACGCTATGCCTCGGACAGACAGAGAGATAGACAGACAGACATGTAGACAGACATACAGACAGACAGACGGACATGGCGAAACTTTACGGTTTCCTTGTAGGTCCTACGTAACCCTAAAAAGGTATTGTTTGCTAAATTATAAGCAGATACTCGCAGTATAGAAGGCTTAAAGATTGAAACGTCATTAATGTTAGTGCTAGAACTATCCTTTAGCCAATAGATATCGTTAATGGAATTGGGGTTTCGCTATCCTTGGCTACCCAAAATACTAAAGAAAATTAACCCACTAACTTAATGTTAGTGGACATACCATTTATAGAAGTTAACGTACATTATCGGTATACTGGGTGGATGCGACAAATAAATAAATAAATAAAATAAACAACTTACACACAACGTCATCTAGTTCCAAACTAAGCAGAGCTTGTAATATGGGTACTAGAATAACTGAGACTAATACATTATATACTTTTCTTTATATACATACTCATTATACATAGAAACACCCAGACTAAGACAAATCCTCATGTCACACAAAGATTTGTCTTAAGCGGGAATCGAACCCGCGACCTCGGCTTTGCAGGCAGATACACTACCCACTCCGCCATCCGGTCATCATCATCATTTGATTTATTATGTTTCGTAATTTCATTTATATTTTCATTTTGCTATTTGATCGATACCAATATATTTACTCCGCCATCCGGTCGTCAAATAAACACAACAATAGTTTTTTGAACCACTGTTTCTAGAAAAGAACAATTGAATGGTTATTTCGATCACTATTTTTTATTTTACTTTAACTTAAGATAATGGTAAACGTAAAAATAATTTAAGTCATTCGCTTCGTTGGTCTTGTAGTTATCGAATGCGCCTCTCACTGCGAGGTCTCGGGCTCGCTTCCCGGGTCGGGCAAAGTGTTATTTGTGATTTTTTCGTCAGGAAATTCTAAGTAGCAGCATGGAGTTGGATTTGTGCCCGGTGGATGGCGATAGGCTTATCCCCAATCACATGGGATCTAAACATATCAAGATAAGTCAAACAAAAAATAATCAAAAATCATTTATTGTCTCGAAAATCAGTACAGTTGTGTTTGATCCCTGGGCTCCACACTAGGATAGCCTGTGTCGTGGAGTCCAGTCTCTTTCGACCCAGTAGACAATATTTTTACTAGGTAATAAATAGAATTTTATTATACCTCACATATAATAAAATATGAATTGAAATAAATAGTACAGTACAATATAAAGAGAGGATTGTGTGGGTGTGTGTGTGTATCCGTGTGTGTGTGTGTGTCCGTGTGTTTGTGTGTCCGTGTGTGTGTGTGTGTCCGTTTGTGTGTGTGTGCATATGACTGCGAGTGTGCATGCCTGTGCGTATCTGTATATAATTGAGTGTGTTAAATTTAAATAGCTTATGACGTTTAATTTTTTTATTTAGCTATAGTTCAATTTTTAAAGTTTAAGTTAAGTGTAGGTGTTAAACACCTCTGCAACACCCTTTTGGGTAATATTGGTGTGATGTTATGTTATTTTTTTGACATTTGCAGTCCAAAGACAGTTTACAGATTGAGATTTCATATAGAGTTTTGGAATAAAACAAATAGCTTTTCCTCTCCTACCTTTGCCGTACCCAGCAGGGTCCATAATTGATAAAGTCCGTAAATAAAGACTGAAAGACGGAATACTGAAATATCGGATAAGTATTACGCAAAAATAAACTCACAAACTCATAAACTTATTTATTGGTAATAATACACGTCATTACAGTAAGTAGCATTAGAAAAATTTAAGAAATAAGCATTAAAAACAATTAAATTACAAAACAATAATATTATGATAGAAATAAAATATAAAATATCAAAAAGTGCATAAAGTCATTGTTATTAAAATGTGTCAAACTTATTATTTAGTTCTTAAAAAACTCTTGAACAGAATAAAGTGCTTGTTCGGCGAGCCATCGCTTCAGTCGACTTTTAAAGCCGGCATCCGTTGAGGCTAGTCTTATAGAGGATGAGAGAGAGAATAACAGAGAAGATGCAATTAGCCTGCCTAAATCCAAACCCATTATTATTGTTCAACATACTAACAAAAAAATCAATTGCTCTGTCTTGCTATTTTTGGGTTTATTCATGCGAATATGTAATGTATCTAAATAAAAATCCTTTATCTCCGTTTTCCATTTGTCCGCAAACAAAGATTTAATCCCGTGTGGCCGCAGGGTTCGACATTGAATTAGCTCATCACTGAGCGCTCAATCTAAGATGTTAATTGAATCGTAAGAGGACATCGGACTTACACAATTACTATTCATTCTTTTATTACATTTTGTTATACCTACCTAATGGAAGTATTAGTAACATAACATCACCCCTATATTACCCAAAAGGGTGTGGCAGAGGTGTACAACACTCACACTTCACCTGTTATGTTGAGGTCCCATGGGATAGCGGGTGATTATGTAGTCTTAAATAAAATATCCTCAAACATAACTGATAAGTTAATCAAATAAATAAACCACCGTCAGTTCTCAAAATGCTTGCATCTATACTAAGTTAGATTACGATGCTATATGTATAATTATATCTAAATTGTTAATTGTATAGGTATTGACACTTAATAAACATTTCACTAAACTAATAATTAGCTAATGGTCAGATTTAATCAGTCTAATCTGAAATAATCTCCACATCTACTAATTAATTAACCCAATTAGAGACGAAACTGTCCCACAGTATCCGAACAAAGTCCACAAAAATCAGCTATTTCAATTAGATTACCGATTGAGATTGTGGCGAGTTTTAATATTGTAGCTCGCAGTAACGAGGCCATTGGGATATAAGTAACAGAGTTTTCCCTCCAGTATGGACTCGTTTTAAAATATTTTATTTGTTTCGTCCGTGGAAACAATTTTAACTTTCATTCGATTTCCAAGGATTACCGCGCACACATGGATCCACTCACGTTATACTCATGAAATCCGACATTTTCAGTGAATACGAAATGTAAAGGACGGACAGGGCTTGCGAAGTTCCAACTTAGGAGTGGAGTACTTCTGACGGCACCTAATGAAAATTGGCAGCTCAGTGGATCGAACAAACTTGCCTTTACCGACTGCTGCGTTGCAAAATGAATCTTTTCGCCTAGATATTTAAGTGCCTTTTACCTGTCTCTGTGCTTAAGGCTTTAGGAAAAACACCGACGCTTAAAAGTTAAACATACGTTTATGTGAAGATAAACGTTAATAACTTAGCTTTATAATGGAAGTGGCTTTGTTTAAAAACTTACTTTATTAATTAAATTACTTAAGTTATAGGTGTACTAAATTAATTAAAATGGAAAATGTATTGATAAATACAACGGCAATTTACCCGTGCTTACTGGCAGTAATAGAAGCTATGAAACCTTCAGTTGATTCAGTCTTTGAAGAATAATTTATTATTTAAATGTTGACTAAATATTCAATTGCATATATACACTCCCGATAAGTTTCCTTAAACTGTTTTCATCGTTGCCTAAAGAGACTACCTTGTTTCGTCCTTCACGGAAATACAGAATTTGTGAAACTCACGATTGTATTATCTGCGTAGATCAAACTCCACACTGATTTCAAGAATGGCTAATCATCTAGTGTAGTGAATCAAGCTTAGTATTAAAGTCTTAAATTGTCTTAATTCTAATCAATTCTAATTTCTGTTTCATATAATTTTGATGTTCACCGATTTAGAGCAATTATAACTTTCCCAGCAAAAATTACGTAAATGAAAATCCAGGAAGCGTTTTCAAATATTTAACTAAATAACAAAGTTACTAATCACAAAGTGCGTGAAGTCAAAGGCAGCCATTTGGAGCAAATTTAAATGAGTAGATGTCTAGATCCATGCGAAATAATTAGCTTCTGACTTGTTTAGCAAAGTGAAGCATTTCCCATCCAAAGTTATAACCGCCTAACGTTTTAATGTGTTCCATCATACATTTGCGTGAGCATCAAGTTTGTATGAGAAGTAGTTGCTGCCTAACTTGTCGTTACTCCATTACCGTGATTAGTTGGAGCTATGGAACGAGATTCTCCCTGAGGGTGACGAGAAATAATGTTGCCTTATCAAAGCAGGAAGAAAAATCGGTATTTGAAAACTGTATTCCGTTTTTTCTGGGTGACAAATATATTTGGTATACAATATGTTTTTTGATCCGCTACAGTCTAAATTCATCGCTGTTTGTAAAAAGTAATTGGTGACCTAATTAAGTTTTTATGATGACCTCATTCTGGAATGTGAAACCAGATATTTTCGCTGTCGGTAAATTAGCACAAAAAGCCAGACTTCTCCAATTCGGAATATTCCCGGGAAAAAGGAAATACTTGGCAACATTACTGATGAGAGTGCGTGGCAAGTCTCCCTACGTTCTCTGCGACTAACGGGTCTCATCAATGTTTCACGGCAGTAAGCGGCGGCATCGTTTATTCCTAATTCGGAACTGCAAAAACAATTGGAGCTTCGAAAGGTTTTACTGCTAATTTACTGAATGAGAATGCTAAATGAGATAAGACTGTATTTCGTGTTTCCCGTGTATGTTTTGTATTGGCGTGGTCGTTGCCACCTTTTGGGCAATGATATTGACTGGGTACTGCTTCTGAGACTGCACGTGTTGGTGTGTTTGTGTACAGAAGGCCAACGAGTTAGGTATACAGGGCAAAAACTTTTAAGTCATAGTTAAGACTTTTTACGCCAGTTATGGATAAGTGAGTTACATATCTAAATAGTGGGTATATTACACTTATCATATATGTAATTCACACATGCATATAGGGGTGGATGAAAGGAGCCTCCCCGAGTAACGTACACAATTCCGTACGTCCGGCGCACCCTGGGCAATTCGCGAGTTCTCCAAAGCGAATTGGCTAATCCTTTCAACACGATGGCAAGTTAAAACCTTGACCACCTTACTGACTGTCCAAAATGCCCTACCACCTGCATAAGAGAGGCGCTCATGAACGCCGACGAGAGCGCCATAACAGTGGCCACTTATTGGACCAAATGTTGAAATAACGTATGCGTTCATTCTTCACAACATTTGTGCTGAATGTTACTTCGCCATGTTAGTTTGTACCTATCCTACTTAAGATGGGAACAAATGGATGAACCTGACGTCAGGATATGTGCTAATTTGTAATTAAAATTTCTTAAAATATTTGCATGCCAGCTTATGGTGGAACATATTAAGCTACTTAATTTCCGTTAAACAAAAAATGTACGTATGTTTTGTGCAAATAAATTCATTCATCCATTCATTCATCCATTCATTCATCCATTCATTCATCCATTCATTCATCCATTCATTCATCCATTCATTCATCCATTCATTCATCCATTCATTCATTCATCCATTCATTCATCCATTCATTCATCCATTCATTCATCCATTCATTCATCCATTCATTCATCCATTCATTCATCCATTCATTCATCCATTCATTCTTATAACTAGTAGCTTTCAAAAAGGGCAAGTAAGTACGTAGCACATGTAACCGTCGAGCAAGATTTCTATATGTGTATGAAGCCTACTGTGCCTACCCCCATGGGATAAGGCCGTGACTATATTTATTTTACTGACCTGATCTAGCTTAAGCAGTTCCTCCGGCGTGTCAGGCAGCTGCCCCAGCATGAGCGGTGGGTTGATATTGACCTCCTTGCCCAGCGAGCGGACCACCTCTTCCCTGTTGTACCGGTCCGCAAACACGCATGATGCCGGTATTAGTCCATGGACCGTGTAGCTTATTGCCCGGACTAGGATTCTGCAACAAAGTAATTGCGTTTAGTGATAAGATATTAAATTTCTAAGGTTATTTAAAAGGTATAATATATTAAGTTTTTTATACTAAGAAACAGTTAAAAAACATATGGGACTGGCAGGATTTGAACCTGCCACCTTCTGCGACTTTCTAAGATAGTAACAAATAAAAAAAATAAAAAGCATTTATTGACTCAAATTAATCAAACAATGTTTGCGTAAGGTATGACACTAGAACATGTTTGAAACAAAAAGTACTGTTACTGATACCCAAACTAAGCTATTGCTTGTATTTTGGGAGACAGCGTTCAATGGATGAACGTAACATCATGAAATGACGCAACATACAGTTGAGACATTTAGGGTCCTGGAATTCGGCCGTTGCTGGTTGGTAAAGCGGCTGCTCGATGTGCAGAAGGTCTCAGGTACAAATCCTGCCGGTCCCATATCTTTGTCAACTGTTTCTTTTGTATAATTTCCTAAGCATAGCTATTTAGCTATAAAAATCATTAAGAAGTTGAAAGTTTTTTGTAGCATAATTATGTACAATAGCAAATAGCAGTAGTACAGTGGCAGCAGTCGATTGTATGTCTGCTGCGTCGGTAATTTTGGAGCCCTCACATCAAAAGCCGCATGCTGCCATAATCATCCAAATATTACTCAGCAGTGAACTAACAATGGCTTATTGATAAATTGAAAGTATAGTGGCAAAAAGTATTTTTTAAATTACTTGTCGATTTTACGTCACGTCGTAATTAACACGCTTATATTAGCTTCACCTGTATGTATGTATGTATGTAACCGACTCCTTTGGACTCGATTTTGACACACTTTAAATGGACAGATTTCATTAAAATTTTGCATACCTGTCAAAGATCGATGACAATGCAATAATTCGAAAAAAAAAATTAAAAAATTTAGAAAATTAAAAAAAAAATTAAATTAAAAAAAAAAAATAAATAAAAATAAAGTTTAAAAAAACTAAAAAACACGCGTCCCACCCTTTTTTTCACAATAATACTAGTATTTTTTGTTCATTACCATTTTCAGCTTATATTAGGAATTATTTTTCACTTTTTAGTTAGAAGTACTTTAAAAGCGTGTTTTTAGTTTTTTTTAAACTATATTTTTATTTTAACTGCATATTTACAATAACCAAATTAATTTGAAAAAAAATAGTACCTATATGAAAATTGTTGTAGTATAAAAGACAATTTTTAATATAGGTTTTTATTTTTCTTAGCTTATATAAAACACACACACATGTGATGCATACACCCATTTGTTTTCTTAGAAAAGGTGGGCGATAACTTGAGTGCAAGTTTTCATTGCGTTTTCATATTTCACGTGGGAGTTTAAAGTCCATAAAGTTGAAAATGATCTCACGTTTCTGTTATTACTGCAATGGCATTAGAGCTGAGCCATGTGGTTGGTATTTGTATTCGTGTACTTAATGAATATTCGTTATGATAAGAATCGATTCAAAACTCAAGTCAATCGGAAGCCGCACCCTTCAAATGCGATTTCGAGCCGTTCAAATATGATGACAATGTGTTCAGTATACAAAATTAACTCCATCATGATTCGAAACTAGTTTTAATTATATGTATTTGAAGTGTATAAGAATTACCAATAAATATTGGTAATATCAATATTGTAAATTAAATTAAGAATAATATTCGAATATTTCGAGTACGTTTAGACGATGCCTGGTATTTGCGAGTGACGTATTCGAGTCAACACGGCTCTAATGGACATGCAGTAAGTGTCGATAGAGAGAAATGGGTCAACCTGGTGTTTGTATTCCAGCTTGGTTAATCTTTGCTTCTGTGCTATTGCTAACGTATCGTTCTTGGTGCGGTCAGCAGTGAAAGTAAATAAACCAACATAATTCAAACTCGTCATTCTAAGAATCTTAATTTTAGCCTACATCTGACCTGATCTGAGTAATATTACCTGTTCAGTGGCCAATTGAGTGAGTGAGTGAATGATAGTGAGTGTGTGTGTTTGTGCGTTCTCTCATAGAAAGTTATGGAAACGGTAGCGTTCTAACATATCAGTCTGAAAAATAAATAAATAAATAACAATAATAGCAGCCCTGTATCAAATACATGTCCCACTGCTGGGCTCGGGCCTCTTCTCATGGTGATAGGGGTTAGGCCATAGTCCACCACGCTGGCCAAGTGCGGATTGGTAGACTTCACACACCCTTGAGCACTTTTTTGGAAAAATGAATACAACCTGGAAAATGTGTGAGGGGATTTAGACCTGTTAATTTGTATGCTATTTCATTTAGCCGGAATTAAGAATTTGAATTGCCGACTTCGTGTCTTATGCTGAGTACCTTTGGTGAGTCGTGCGTGTCCTGCCCAATAACGTTTTTTTTTTTATTTTAAACGTTCTTTTGATGCGTTTCCTTTATGACTGTGTTTTATGGACGGGTCAGAAAGAGGGATTTATCGAGGTTAATTTATTTAGATTTACGATTTATGGGTTAATTATTGTCCCACACCTTATAAATCATGCATTGAGTCTCTTTTGTTCTAACCGTTTTGTTTTTGTGCTTGATTTATTTATTTTACGACAAATACAGGCCCATGTTTTACGACTTTTAGTCCGTCACGAGAAAGAATAAAAAATATAATACAATTAATTTTAATGGTGATTAGTTAAATTTTATTCTATCTGTCCATTGGTAAAAATTCTTCTGTTTGCTATCACTTTGCTAAATTAGTCTTTAATAACCTTTATTCAATCTTTATTTAGTTAAAAGTCGATTTATATAAAATCTACCAAGTAACAGTTACTAGACAGATTTAACTACGTAATAATCCAGTTTAACTTAAGGATAAAAATGGCATAGTTAATTTACAGACTGATATATGAATTTACATTTCTTTATTAATAGTCAAATGAATGAGTAAGTAATTTAATGTCGCGACGTTATTGAGGTTAATAGCTTCATATCCCAGAGGCAAAAAGCTGCTAATTAGTTATACTTTAATGTTATTTGAATGTAGGTATTAATGATAATGTTTCACTCTTTAAAGTACCAAAAAAACTTTGTGGTAAAAAAGCTCCCTCCACCAATCAATTTCATAAATGCAGATCATCTTCAGCCTGGAGACTACATGCAGTGGCTCGTATGGAAAACTATGAACACATACATACACAGCTTAGGAAAATGGAGTATGGTATACCGGATCCAATCCAGTGTGATAGTGGTGTTGCCCAAGAAACCATGCTTCATCTATTAGAGTGCCCTAATTGCCCTTTCAGCTGCTCCTGAGATATATATTTATAAGACTGACGTATGTTGCGAACGGCTTAATTAAAATAAGACAACTCTGTATACCATGTACTATTCTCTATATACTCTGCTTTTTAGAAATAAATTGGCAGCCTCCCCGAGTGACGTACACAACGATTCCCTGCGTCCGGCGCACCCTGGGCAATTCGCGAGTTCTCCAAAGCGAATTGGTTAATCCTTTTACCACGATGACAAGTCAAAATAAAATTTGACTCAGCCATCGACACGACGAAGAAGAAGAAGAAGAAGAAGAAGAAATAAATGTATTATTATTTAAATTAATTACTGTTCATGTACTTCCTAAATTGTGTAAAAGATCAAAAACAAATTAAAACAGCAACATCATATCAGCTATCAAATATCATCCTAATGAAAACAAGTACAGTTAATTTCGTTTCGCAATAAAAGCGTACATTTGAGCTCTTTAGACGGTCCAAAAATTTGAACCTTCACGTTTTTAATTAAATTTTCTCGTTGTCTCGCTCGTTTCAGTTTGCCTATGACAGAGAAAATGAAAACGTGGGTATTCACGGTGAGCATCCGTGGAATCTCCCGGAGAGCAATTCCTATGCAAAAAGGAAGCATTTTTGTGGCGTGTCTTGATTTTGTATGATGTACTGTTTTGTTATTTTGGCCTGCTTTAAATGTTCGTGGTTTACGTTCAGTAGAAAACGTTTGTGTTTTAAATCGATTTAAAAAAAAAGAAGGAGGTTCTAAATTCAATTGTATATTTTTTTTTATTTGGAAAAAGACTGACATATACATAAAATTTGTCAAAAAGCTTTGTAAACTGTATACAATATGATACTGCTGAGTCTGAGGCCTTGGGTCCAATTTTAGGATCACAAGGTTCTATTGAAGGCCCTACTACTAACTATGTTTTTAATTATTTGTTTGTTTGTAAATCTTCAGTGGGCGATGTGTAGATAGAGATCTAGTGAATGGCAAAACCCAATAATTTAGTTATTTCTCACTAAAGAAATATAAATATTTTTAAAGTTTCGATCCAGTAATTAGGTTTACTGAGTCGATGAATTTCTAGTGTGTACTGTAATAAATTTACATGAACTAGTTACTGCTAATCCAGTATATTTCTTATTAACTACTACTGATATAACTTTGGTTAAGGATTATATCCACAATCTAGGATCAACTTCTTTATCTTTGACTGAAGTCGTTTCGTGACTTTGACTGCGATCTCTCAAAAAATGTCAACCACTTATAAATATATATATAAATATATACATCCAATATGAATAATAAATATATAACACAACAAACACAAACCCCATCTTGTCCAAAACTAAACAGAGCTTGTACTATGGGTACTAGAATAACCAATACTAATATATACTTTTCTTTTTTAAGGACATACTTATTATACATAGAAACACAGACCAAGACCTCTATGTTCATGCACTTAAAGATTTGTCTTGAGCGCGAATCGAACCCGCGAAACCCACTCCGCTATCCGGTTGTTAAAACAATAGGAAATGTCTGTTACTTATTGAACACCTGAGATGCTTTGGTTGCCCTACATTGACAAATTGATTGACAAGCAGTTGTTCCCCAGCATCAAATATGCAACTATTTCAGTCGGATGGATCGACGGCATAAAAAAGGTAAAAGGAAAAGGTGGGTTGTGGTATATTGAAAGGGTAAATTGACGTATCGTAGGCTTTATGAGCTATTGCAAAGGTATCTTTCTATAAATATTTATTCTGTTGTTACAGCGCTCCTTCTCAAGATCGACCAACTTATGAGGAACACATAAGATATATTTTGGAAATGAAAAAAGGAACTTCATACATAGACGTGTCGTTTGTGTTATCTATTTTGAAATCTTACTAAGTTCTGAGAATATTTTACTTACAAATATAATATAACATACATACCTAAAAGATAAATAATAGTCTACCAGCAATTTGTACTTACAAATTTACTATTAGTTGTTTAACTACATATTGCATTTTGTTAAGTAAAACATTAGTTGATAGGATCAAAAACTACGCAAAATTAAACTATAAATTAAAAAAAATAAAATAAAAAGAAGGTGCTACACAAGTTTGCAAGGTTTTTTGTTGGCATATAACAAATATTGTTATATATTATATATATAGTAATTATGACAACTTATTGAAATAATACTAGAAGTTTTGGAGTATATACGAGATGAGGTTTTGTGATATTTATTCATTTATTTATATTTGTGTGATATTGTGTGATTTTTTGATCATCATAAGATTGCTCATGAACTACCAAAGTATGTCAACCGTAGGAATGCAGGGGATTAGTGTACGTTTTATTATTGTACCATATAATAATAACAAGCTATTTTTAGAGCGCCTTGAAACTGTCGTCTGAATATTATAAGGCCAACTATTCTATTCTAGTAACATTTTCATTTAATGTTTGAATGTATTACACTATGGCTGTGGTGTATTTTGTGTCAACTGTTTCATATAAAACATAATATTTATACTAGAATATTATTTATAATAGAAAGAAAATATACAGTTTTGTTCCAAATAAATATTGAAACAAAAATGATTAATTATAGATCTATTTTCTCTAATCTAAATCCTCTTTGCAAGACAAAACAAATTTTATGTTTAGAATATAATTATGTTTTTTAAGTTTTTGGTATTAGCATAATAAAATGACTGTATTAAAAAAAATAACAATACGCCAATACGTAGCGCTGTTATAACTATTAAACTGTTCAAATGAAAACAAGCTTACACGATAACATCAAAAGTCGATCAGCTGGATCTTATTCAGCAATTGGCCTTCGTTGACCGCGCGAGGGTTAACGATGGCTGACCACGCGATAGTCTTGTTGAAGACTTACCTATTGCCTATCTGGATACCGACTTAACATGAAACATTGGCCTTTAATAATGTTAGGGGTACAAATATGCTATCAATCAGTTTATTCTACAACCAGAATATTTGCTTCTATTCTAAATAATATAAATAAAAATAGCCTTTTATTATTCTAGTACAATATAAGACATTACACTAATTAACTTTACAATACAATACAAACAAAAACATTATATTGATTAGGTATTCAAATGTTTGCCATTTGTAGTAGTCGCGTCAGCGGCCTTTTCTAATTAGGTACAGCTGAATTGGGTTATCACAAACTAAGTGACTGTTAGTCGACCGATGTCTAATCAAATAGTAAACAATATTCTAAAAATTTATTAAAAATAATAACCTAAATTGTGCGTAGTCACTTTTGATTTAATTGGAAAGTTATGTAACGATTAATATATTTTTGGTGACTCCATAAGAATCCACGATTTCCTTATAGTCACCGTACGAAAATTAATCAAACCGAAAAACAAATCTTACGACGTTACAGCTAAAATATGGACCTTTTCAATAAACGCTTGACAGAAATTGCCAAGATATTTTATATCTAAAAATGATGGTACGGCTCTCATATTTTGAAAAGCAGGAATGTGATTACTTAAATATGCCTTGTTTAAAAGACCGTACCAGGAGTGCTCGGTTATGAAAATGTTGCTCCGACATTTTGGTGCTGCCAATCTTACGAAATTTGTGCTGAATTTCGTTTTAATGAAATACCTCAAGGTATAATTAAAATTCGGTAGAATTGTAATAACACCTTATATGTGTGCAGAGGTAAGGCCACATTCGAATCACTTAGGGCGTTTATAACTGAGCGCCGCCGTAAGAGATCGTTTGTGACATTTATTGCTTTTTAAGACGAACAGACGGCCTGGTTGTGAGGCGTGAAATAAAAGCCTAATGAGTATTAACTCAATAAAAGAAACGATTTCACGTCAAACGTCTTTCCCCTGGCGCTATGGAATCAGTAAAGTCCTCGACTCCTGAGAATTATTTAAGCTCAAGATAGTAAAAGGTTTATTCTCACTAAATTTTCGGATAACGTTTCAGTTTAACGCCTTGTTTCTGCTACATTATGCTAATTGAATTCTTGGTTTACGAGAGGGTCGTAGAGGTAACCAAGGTGAGTCATTGTCGTTACTGTCTAGTTAATTATGCTCCCTACAAACACTTTACAAAAGCCTATTCTATTTTACAATGCCTTGCCATTTTTATTAATTAAAATGCACCCCACGCGGGCAGATAGCGCTTCCATTTAGATTGAGAGTGAAATGCGTGAAAGTTCATCTGTTTTACGAACTACCTGAGGGAAAAGCAGAAAATAAAAGTGCGGTCAAGTGCGAGAACTGCTCGCGTGTCCGTGGTTCTGTAGTTAATAAAAATCGATACATGAATTTTATATAGACTAAACTCTTGCTATGGTAGTATGTTGTAGAAATCAGAAATTTCATGCTTACATTATTACTGTGCTGAACAAATACAAGTATTCATTTCAATGTTTATATTTCACATGCATTTTACAGGAGAAAAATACGATACATGCCTATTCTAATACAACTTATACAAGCATTTTCGTGTAATGATACAGCGAAATTTCATCGAGATTATTTTATAACTAAACGCTATATTGGTAGGCTATAGTGGTTTTTACGTACGTACGGTACAGAACCCTACATCCCTATCTGTGCATTTTCACTCAGCACTTAACTAACAGAAAGATTTAATTAAAAGAGGTGTAAACACGAAAGTAAATTGAGCCAACAGATTTCGGGGATTATAATACAAAAAGTAAAGTTATTTCAGCTCGTGATTTGGAAATGGCTGGCTAAGTGCTGACTTTTTTTCATTAATTTTAAACATCGTGTTTTTTTTGATAATATCAATAATTGTATCAAAATATTCACGAAGCTTTTTCTTTTATAAAGAGAGAGTCACTGATTTCATTTCGACTCATAAAAGTTGGTTAAAATGGAATAAAGTCTTTTTTCATCTTCCAGAGGCTAATATTATTAAAACCGAGTTGTTGTTGTTGGATGCGAGACGTCGCGCGGAGGCGACGACACGCGATTAATCGCCCAGTTAATGAATCTACGTACTAGATTCGAAACTAGTCGCATATCCCGGCTAGAATAACGTGAGTAACCCGTATTCTCAATAATAATAACTTCCATAGGCTGTTGATTGCAGTAATGATACTATCCTGTACGATGCATCACGATTAAAACCTGAACATTTTACAGACCAATGACAACTTATAACGAAATGTTAAGTTATTTTTCGTAAAAGCTTCTAAAAATCATTTTTCTAAACTTCAGTATGTTTTTATTCTTTACTTCACAAAATATCAGATACCGTTACAAAATTAGATGAGCACAACCCTACATGAGGAGTACATAAATAAAGTAGACACTTGTCCGTAGGAGGTGCAAAGTCCTCACTATCAAGGGCTCTCAGGAGTCTTCAAGTACAATGTACTGAGATTACGTTAGGGTGAAAAGTTCCATTCAGCGAGTATAAGGGTTGAAATCTGCTTTTCAACCCTTAAATTTTCTAGCTTGAACAAAAATGTTTGGGGATCCAAATTAGGTTAATAGGTCACCTGAGTATAAATGTATCTACGATCTAATTAATTTGGAAAGGCCTGTCCGGCCAGCAACTGCGGGTTTCATACTAGGTACAGTGGGCCAACGAGTTAGCTATGCAGGACAAAAACTACTAAGTCATAGTAAAGATTACACCAGTTATGGATAAGTGAGTTACATATCTTAATATACCCATATTACACTTATTAAATATGTAATTCACACATGCATACCTATTATAGTCAGTTTTTACTATGGCGTAGAAGTTTTTGCCCTGCATACCTAACTCATTGGCCCACTGTACATATTTGTGGTCATGAAGAGTACACCCGCGTATGAGATGTTTAATTTATTTAGTTATAGTTTTTAATATTCTTGTTTATTATTTATAGCATAGTATAGTATACATGACAAAGTTTACATTATCTTAAAAAATGCGTTTATTTTTTTTAATGGTAACTGCTATTATAAAACTGTTTAATTAAATTTATAATAGCAGCCTTGTATCTTTAACATGTTCCACTACTCGGCTCGGGCCTCTTATTATTATGAGAAAGGTTAGGCCATAGTCAACCACGCTGGCCAAGTGCTAATTGGTAGATTCACACTCCCTCGAGAACTTTTGAGGCACTCTCAGCAATGCAGGTTTCCTCACGACGTTTTCCTTCACCGCAAGCGATAATTATTATGATAAATACACACATATCTTCGAAAAGACGAATCTTAACGATTTATTGACAGAGGTGTGTGCCGTGGGTTCGAACCCGAGACCTTTGACTTCGCAGTCCAATGGTTTACTACTCGGCTATCGCTGCTCTAATGACATTTACAGTATAACAAATGACGAGCATCATTGAAATATCTTTTATTTTCAATAAGATCTCAAAGCGGGTAACCGCGCCTGGAATTTCATATTTTGCTAACCACTCGTCGGCGGCTGCGTTCACGGGAATATCGGCTTACATAATTTTATTTAATTAAATTCCATTACTGGGTATTTGGCAACCAAAGTGATGAGATTCGGGACATTCCAAGGTTTGATACGTAGGTATCACAATAAATGCTGGAATATCACATCGATTTTCAGTACACCTACAGTTTTGATATATTCGAATATTTTTATTTTAAACAATCTGCTTCGTTAGTCTAGTGGTTAGCGCATTCTGTCTTTGTCTATGTGTTTTTTCTTTCATTCAGGAAATTCTCAATAGTAGCACGGAGTTGGAATTGTGCCCAGTGAATGGTGATAAATTCACACTTTCCCATGGGACCTAATCATTATAGGTGATATGTGTTGTACACCTCTGCCTCACCCTTTTGTGTATAGCAGAGGTCCTTTCTAATGAAGATCGAGCCAGATGGATCGAATCAAAACAGATAACACCACCTGGGACACATTCAAAACTAGAGTACGTCATCTTCTCTTAGGTGAAACGACAGCAGAGTCATTAAAAGCTTAATATCTATTGTGTAAATATTATAATATATATTATTTTAATGTACGTATTAGTATATTTGTTACCATATTTATGTATTCGAATTGTTGATAAAAAATTATTCTATGTATGAATTCACATTTTCAGCACATTATTTTAATTTATTTATGCACCTACCTTTGTTCTCTCTGCATCACCTTAAGGTTGACTGGTAGAAAATGCCTATGGCATGTCCGCCGTTGTACTATTTTTTAAATGCAAAAAGTTGTAAATAAATAAATAATACGTTTTACTCGTACGTAATTAGAGTAATATCTCAAAGAGTCTGTGAGTCTTTGAGATATTACTCTTCAAAAGCTACTCTACCAAGATTTTTTTATTTATTTCTATTTCTTAATTCAGAATTGTTTTTCGTTATTAGATTGACTGATTAGGCACATTGAAAGATAACAACACCAAATATCTAATTTCAGATCATTTAAAAATACTCCAAAAAAAAGAAGAGAAAGAAGTGAAACATAATTTAGAAGTATTATTCTTCTAGTAACGAATCAGAAAAAAATAAAATATAGTAGCAATTCTTAGAATCTTGAATTCAAGTGCCTGAGTTATTCTTTGCAAAAATACTCGACTTTGTAGTTGAAGAAGCTTATTAAAATAGAATATTTAATTTTGTTCTTTTTGATTGTTATAAGCAGCAAACGTTTTTTCAGCCACTTCAGTATACTACTCAAGCAAACCTTTACAATAACGCACATCGTTGAATGTTACGCACAAAGGGAAAATAGGAAACCTTTGCAAAATGGTATATGAAGACTGAAGACAAGGTGAAAATAACTATTACTTCCTCAATTATTTATCCCGAGCGCCGTTTTTTCATACTAACGTAATATGGGTTTAACTGTAATATTTTTAACTTTTATCTATTTTTAAAGACAAATCATATCTTTAACAAAAAACTGCATGCTTGTCTATAATAATATATATAAACTTAATAATATTAAAATTAAACCCATATTACTTTTGTATAGAAAACAGTCAAACAATTGATCTCCTTACAAACCACTTACTGTTGCAGTTAAATATCAAGTATCTCTCTTGGAAAAACGAACCTACGCTTATGGATTTACAATCGATCGCGTTTTTTCAGTACTTACGTAATCGGGTAGTAACTTTAATATTATTAAGTATTTATTTTTTTTTATACATAAATCATAATAATAAATAGAACATTAAAATGGATGTTTGTTCACACCCTTTCTGTCAAAATTATTATTTATTTTCAGTTTGTATGTAAATCAATTAATGATTAAAACAATTTTGACCAAATTAGCCACGAGCATACATGCATTTTAGCATTTAAGATATGATAATAAATCTATAAAAATAGTTTTTTTTTATGGGACGAGGCTTAATTAAGGTGTTCACGTCGACAACCTTGGGTCTATTGTGATAAAAGAAAGACTTAATAATATTAGAGCTATCGCCCGATTACGGAGGTGATGGCAACATGATACCGATTGTCTCCTCTTATCACGATTTCGAAGGCACGGAGGAGTTTCGATAACCATAAGAAGGATCACTCATCTGCAAAATAAACAAAGTAAGCGGGACTGGACCGCCCAATGTCAAGGGTCTGAAATAATGAAATAATAATACTAATACCTCAACCAATTTTTTTTTTTTTTTTTTTTTTTTAAATAAACTCACCTGAATTGGTCTCTTGAGTTAAGCGTCTCCTGTTTGATGGACAGTATGACGGGTCCGAGATCTTCATCGTTTGTGAAGTAGTTCCAATGTTCGGTTGAGTAGAAGTATTTCTCATAAGTCTCTTGTTCCACGGATGTGAGTTCGAAGCCTCCAGCCCTATCCCATTGTTCTTCGATGGCCGTTTTCTTCTTTGGCGTGCTGCCGCCATTGTCGCTGCTGTCTTCTTCTGCTTCGTCGAGGGACCCTGATCTTCTGTGACGGTCTGTTGAAAACAATCAAATTAAAATCTCATAATCTTTTTTTCTTAGTATAATTTGCTAAGAAAAGCTAAATGTTTTAAAAATAATCAGTAAGAAATTGAAAATGGTACCCGTTCATTTTTTTTACAATATTTTGCTAAATGTAACTTTGCCATGTTGGTTTGTATCCTACTTAAGAGAGTTACAAATAAATATATGATGTGATGTCATTACGTGACGTCACGTAATGACGTAACATACAGTTGAGAAATTAAGGCTCCTGGCAAGAGGCGACCGTATCTCAGTGGTTTTAAGCGGCTGCCCGGTATGCAAAGGTCGCAGGTTCAAATCCTGGCTATCCCATAATTTTTCAACTGTTTCTTAGTACACAATATGAATTTACCCAAGATAAGAGAGGATGGCTAAGAGAAGTTATCTAGGGCCAGGCGTAAAGATGTCATGTACGTACATACATATAACTTTTAATATGCAAGTATTGCAAGTCTTTGATGTATTGGTATTTATTTCATTGTCTACTAAACCAAAGAGAATCAAATTATTGCGTAAAAGAAACGGATATAGAAACAGATCCGAGTGGATAAATACGCAGGCTTAATCTATTAGCTTCTAAACGATGAAAAATTGTCTTGGATTAGGGTCGTTATAGCAATAATAAATCGTAAAGAGGCCCGTCTATAGACTGCCATGTTTAATGAACCACTTAAGGAAATCACTCGATCTGACGCGCAATAAGGAAAAATGATAAATGCTCACTGTTATAAACATTTTGTTGAAATGACTCACTTGGGCAACGTTGTCATCAAGTTCTACTTCGTAACTGAAACAATATGCTATGCTCCTATATCTATCAATACAAATAAATAAAATTAAATTGTCTGTTTTTTATGGCAAAATAACAATGTTTTTCAAGCTGGTATAGTCGATTGCACGATACCTTTGCCTAAAATACAGTTTTTTAAATTTTTGTCTGTCTGTCTGTTTGTATTGGCTAATCTTCTAAGCGGCTGGAACGATTGTAATAAAAATTTAGATGTAGGTAACTGACTACAAGGCGCGTAACATAGGCTACTTTTTTTTGATGTACAGTCGGCCAATGAGTTGGGTATGCAGGGCAAAAACTTCTACGCCATAGTAAAAACTGACTGCAATAGATATGCAAGTTTGTATTTCATATTTAATAAGTGTAGTTTACCCACTATTTAGATATATAACTCACTTATCCATAACTAGTGTCGTAAGTCTTTACTATGACCTAGAAGTTTTTACACTGCATATCCAACTCATTGGCCGACTGTACCTACCACGCAAACGTAACCGCGGGCGAAATTTAATTTGTTCCTTTGATAGCGGTAATCTCGAGAAATACATGTCGAATTTCGATAATTATTGTTGTGTTTGACTGTCTTACTCTCAATAATGGTCTTAATATATTTAACATAATACACAAAGCTCTTATTAGATCCCAACTTGAGTATGCAGTGTCCATCTGGAATCCTTTCTATATTATATACAAGGAAAGTCTTGAATCTGTACAAAAAAGGTTTATGCATGCTATGCAATACAGATGCTTTCACAACTACCATAGATATGAACAATTATTAGAGAGATACAATATGTTGACCTTAGAAAATAGACGAAAATACTTAGAAACAATGTTGCTATACGACATATGTCATAATAGATACGATTGTTCTTCATTGGTTACTAAAATCAGTTATAGAATACCAACTAGAACGCATTGCCGTAACCCATGTCAACTATTTGCAACAACTGGTTGTCGTACTAATGCAGGTAAACGCTCTCCAATGTACCGTCTTGTTCATAATTACAACACAAACTTTAATTCAATCGATATAATGGAAACGCGTCCCAGTATATTTAAAAATAGAATTAGCATCCTCTTAAAATAATTGTATATACTTTCTATATTCCATACTTGTGCATGACTCTTTCTTACGTAATAATTTGTTTTTATTAGTAAGCTGTGGTAAATGGTGTTGGTGAAACAATTATTAAATAATATGTAAGCATGGGTGGTACCATAGATTAATAAGTATTATGTTGCTTTTTGTTTACCCAAATAAATAAAATGAAAAAACATTACGTAAACTCTACGGAATTTTGATAATTATTGTTGTGTTTGACAGTCTTACTCTCAATAATGGTCTTAATATATTTAACATTACGTTAAACTCTACGGGAGTGGAGAGCAGTAAGGTTAAACGCGGTACAAAGGAAAGGAGCAGCTACTTCTTAAAATAACTAATTCCACGCGGCCGAAGTCGCGGGTAATAGCTAGTCCTTTCAATAAATCTTTTGCTTTGCACCTAATGTAGGTCGATGACGTAGTCCTAAGATGGTAGAGATTAATGATAGCGATAAAATTGTGCTGTCACGCTCCTGAATGTCACGAGCAATTTCTTTATAACCCAGCTGGTCACGCAAAAGTAACGGATTGTAAATCAACCTTAAAACTTGCTAGTGAAAAATACGTCTTGAATAATGGAAACTTTCAACTTACACTTCCGACAGCTCATGAAAATGGAAGTGGAATGGAATTATTCTAAAATACCCTTTCCTACCCTTTCCGTCTGTCAGCACGGCTTGGTTCAGACAAAGTCATACAAAATGTAAGCTTTGATAACAGAATTCTTCCATTAGATCTTGAATCCACAAATAAACAGAAAATATCGTGAACGCGAGAAAGAAAACGGACGTCCTAATGTCATGCGTCAAATAATTATATGAAACGAGAATTTTTTGTTAGGGTTTTATAATTTTTTGTCAAGGTCTAAATCTGCCTCGATGGTCGAGTGGTTAGTGTATGCGCCTCTCAACGCGAGGTCTCGGGTTCGATTCCCGCGTCGGGCAAAGTGTATTTTGTTAACTCTTCGTCAGGAAATTCACAGTAGCAGCACGGAGATGGAATTCTGCCCGATTAATGGCGATAGGCTCGCCTTCATCCCATGGGACCTAAACATAACAGGTGAAATGTGGGTGTTGTACACCTCTGCCAGACCCTTCTGGGTAAAATAGGCGTGATGCTATGTTATGTTGTATCTTATTTTTAATTCAAGCTCAGTGAAGACGCGATAATCGGATTACGTTGAACGTGACGCGTGACTCAGCGCGAGTAAATTATGAACAATATTACACATTATGTTAGCTATCTTATATTTATTGTACTCGTATGTGTATAACATCGCTTCGGCGTTGCTTGATTGTTACTTGATTAAATTTATTTTAACTTATTTTGTTTCTATTTGACTCGAAGAATAAGTATTGCCATACAACGTGGCAATGTTGCCAGCCTCTTTGACATAGATGCATATAGAGTGCACGGTTGGCGTAGCGGTTAAAACGGGCGCCTCGCCGCTTACAACTACGCTGGTACTTGTAATATTGTTAAAGCAAATTTTAGCTTTGCTATGCCTTTTTGTAATTTATAAAATATTAAAGTTGAAAAATTAAGAATCCAGCAGGACTCGAACCTGCACCCCCTGGGTATACGCCCCAAGTGCTTTGCCAATTCAGCTATGGATTCGTATGCTGCCGGACTCGAAATTTCTCAACTCTTTTTGTGCCAGCTTTAAAATATTTAGCTTTAATTTTTAAAGCTAAATTTTTAGCTTTAAATATTACAAGTATTTGATAAAAATGCGTCATCTCTTGACTGTAACAGTGTTGATCTTAATTCAAACTTACAGTATGTGAATAGTGACTTATTACATCACATAGATGGCGCTAAAACCAAATAAGGTTCGTCTAGCTAAAAGCTGGCACAAAAAGAGTTGAGAAATTTCGAGTCCGGCAGCATACGAATCCATAGCTGAATTGGCAAAGCACTTGGGGCGTATACCCAGGGGGTGCAGGTTCGAGTCCTGCTGGATTCTTAATTTTTCAACTTTAATATTTTATAAATTACAAAAAGGCATAGCAAAGCTAAAATTTGCTTTAAAAATATTACAAGTATTTGATAAAAATGCGTCATCTCTTGACTGTAACAGTGTTGATCTTAATTCAAACTTACAGTATGTGAATAGTGACTTATTACATCACATAGATGGCGCTAAAACCAAATAAGGTTCGTCTAGCTAAAAGCTGGCACAAAAAGAGTTGAGAAATTTCGAGTCCGGCAGCATACGAATCCATAGCTGAATTGGCAAAGCACTTGGGGCGTATACCCAGGGGGTGCAGGTTCGAGTCCTGCTGGATTCTTAATTTTTCAACTTTAATATTTTATAAACTACGCTGGTGTTGTGGGTTCGATCCCCACATGGGACAAATCTTTGTGTGATTCGCAAAGATTTGTTCTGACTCTGGGTGTGCTTTATGTGTGTGTGAAATGTATGTTTGTGAACACCCCCGCGACACAGGAGTTATTCCTAGTGCGGGAGTCGTTTTTTTAAAAAAGAAAAAAAAAGATGTGGAGGAATTTTTTGATGCTGTATGAAGTTTTTTAAATACCGTTTTATAATTCAAAATGTATTGTTATAAAAAATAATAAGCAATAAGTTGTAGCTCGTAAACTGTCCTGGACTATGTTTTGCTATATTAACATTTCACAACAAAGTATATCATTGTTGTAAGTATTTAGTAACTATTTACCGACAAGCGGGCAAAGTAAAACGGCTTGACATACCGTCAGATCCGATAGGTATTAGTGAGTCACGTAAAGTGAAGTTCATTTGGAGAGAAGTCAACTGAATATATTTTGAGAATATGTTTTAAGTATCAACGGACAGGAGTGAGATATTTATAATATTAAGAGCAGGACCAGCGGTTATCGGGCATGCTTCCGGTCTGCCCAAAGCCCGGCTTACAACGTCATTCCTGCCTGAGTTCACATGTTTGGACTCAAATTAAATTTCACAGCATTTAGATGTCTCATGTATTTGAACATTTTGAGCTGAATGGGACCTTGATTGCGTCTGCTGGCACTCCGTGTACCATTTACATCATAAGGCAGTTTAATCAAGTTTTGAGTTTATTTTGATACATTTCGTGTATTCAAATTATTTGCTACCCGCAATTTGGAGTGATGTTATTAAAAGAGAGATGAATTTATGTAATTTAAATAAACAGTAAATTATATTTATTAGTCATTTGAGTTACAAACTATACCCATGAGTTAGTTTTTACTAGCTTTTGCCCGCGACTTCGCTCGCGTGGAATTTGTTGAACTAAGTAGTTGCTTCGCCCGCGCTTTGACCTGCGTTCAACCTTACTGTCCTTGTAGTCAGTCACCTGCATATAAAATTTTATTAAAATCGGGCCAGCCGTTACAAGATTAGCCGATACAAACAGACAGACACACTAACAGATAGGCAGACTGACAGATAGACAGACAAAAATTAAAAAAAACTGTATTTTAAGCAAAGGTATCGTGCAAACAATTATACCAGCTTGAAAAACATTTTTATTTTGACATTAAAATCAGACACTTCAATTTTATTTATTTGTTTTGATGATTAGTGAGGATATATTAGCTATCCTTTATGAGTTTTTATATACTGCAGTATTTAAAAGTATATATTTTTATAGCATTTAGCTATGCTTAGCAAATTATACTAAGAAACAGTTGAAAAAGATATGGGACCGGCCGGATTTGAACCTGCGACCTTACTGCACACCGGGCAGTCACTGTAGCCATCCAGCTACGGTCGTCTCTTGCCAGAACCCTAAATTTCTCAACTGTATGTTACGTCATTTCGCGACGTCACATTCATCCATTTGTTCCTAAGTTGAATCATTCTTTGCAACTTTTGTGCTGAATGTAACTTCGCCATGTTGGTTTGTATCCTACTTAAGATAGGTAACAACAACAAATTGATAAACGTGACGTCACGAAATGACGTAACATACAGATAAGAAATTTAGGGTTCTGGCAAGAGGCGACCGTAACTGGATGGCTAAAGCGACCGCCCGATGTGCGTAGGTCGCAGGTTCAAATCCTGCCGGTCCCATATCTTTTTCAACTGCTTCTTAGTAATTCAAAAATTTAATTATGTTCTTAGATGTCGTAAAAAAAATAAGAATAATAATGACGATAAATGTGTTAGTAGACATGCTCCCCTTTTCCGTGTCCTTTGTGCCATTTCAAAAGCACTCCTGTTTATTTTAGCACAGTGTTGTCAGACCGACAAATTGCTATGAAATAGGATCCCATGCAAACAATCTACGGTTTGATAGGAGCTCCCTTTATACGTTTATTTATTGCCCTACCTCGACTATGGATGGGTATACAGGTTGTTCGGTTAACTAAAAGTATTCAAATCAAAGTTTATTCATGTTTACATTAAACTAATCAAATGTAGTTGTGGAGATACTATCACCAAAGTTGAGTCATGAACCATTTTCTTTATTTATTTATTTATTAGGCGCACACAACACATTAAAATCATGGTTATATTAAAAGAAGATAATATTCAGATCAGATATGGATCGTAACATAATATATATGTGCACACAGCAATATCAATTTTGAAATATCAAAATGCTCTAACAACTAAAAGTAATAAGGAAACATTTGACAAACATTTCCTTTGAAATTGTCAAAGTCGGTTAGGTTGAGATTTGTTAAAGAAATAAATAAATAACTTTTGGATTTTTTACATTAGATAGAATGCCAGAGGCTATTAAACTATCCAATGGTCCCAATGACAAGGCCAAATACACACATTCACTCACACAAGCACACCCAGTCTCAGAACAAATCTTTGCGAATCACACAAAGATTTGTCCCATGTGGGAATCGAACCCACAACACCAGTGCAGTGGAGAGCGGCAAGGCGACCGCTTAAACCACTACACCACACGTGCAGACAAACAAATATTATATATTATTGTTGATAGAACAAGCGAATTTAAACTTTAGTGTTTTCAAATGTTTATACAAAAATAGTATAGTACTATGGTGGATCATAAATCTGCTTTGTTGATAGTACATCAATGCATGTAGAAATGTACGTATGAGAATAAAATCTAAGTATACAACATCTTCTAGGTACACAATTAAAACCACAAAAAAAAATATATCCGCTTCTAAATAAAGGCAGAAAACAGAAATAATTATAGTAAGTATGATTTAACATACGTTGAGAAATTTAGGCTCCTGGCAAGAGGCGACCGTAGCTGGTTGGTTAAAGCGGCTGCCCGGTTGCAGGTTCTAATCCTGCCGGTCCCATCATTTTTTCAACTGCTTCTTATTATATAGTAAGTATGTTCTTAAAACACAATAACTCCATTTACACCTTTATTAAAACATGTATTATACATACTGCGGATTAATAATAACGTTCCACACTTATGTCTTTAATTTTCTGTTCACGTAGTGTTTCAAGTTTATTTATTTATTTATTTATTTAACTTCATATACAAGATTTGTATACAAGGCGGACTTAATGCCATAGGCATTCTCTACCAGTCTACCTTTGGGTGATGCAGAGATTAACAAGGCAGGTGAAGTTATAAAATATAGCGTTTGATTTGAAATAAAAGATCCTAACAATCAATACAATTAATTAATACATAATGAAAATATGTGTGTATATATATATATATATATATATATATAATATGCATAATATCTACATAACAAAATACTTAAATATAAGTAAATATTTAATAAATAAAATATATATTATTATAAATATATGAACTACTAATAATAAATATTATGGTGGCGATTCTTTTTTGTTGAGGAGAAGATTCCGAACCTTGATTTTAAAGGCGTATCGACTGGTGGCGGTCCTAATTTCGAGAGGGAGGGCATTCCAAAGAAGAATAGATTGGACAGGGAAGGAAGAATTTACAAAACCAGTAGTATGAGAGGGACATAGTAATAGAAGATTATTGGAGGAGCGAAGGTTTCTATCGTGGTTATCACACAGATATTGGAAATAGGGCATTAGGTAAATAGGAGGAGTAGGAGACATCAGGAAAGAATACAGGGTTGTGAGAGCACGCAAGCTACGGCGTTGACGAATAGATAACCAATGTAATTGTGAACGATAAGTAGACACATGATCATACTTACGAAGATTGAAAATAAATCGAATGCAGTTATTGAGAAGACGGTCGTATTTATTGAGATGTTCTGCATTCAGGTCATAATAGCACACATCACCATAGTCGATCACAGGGAAGATAAGGGTCTGCACAATTGTGGTCTTAATACCTGAAGGCAAGAAGTTCTTCAACCGGTACAGAGCACGCAGGGTACCGGTGATTCTTTGACTAACGTTAGTCACTTGTGCCTGCCAGCTTAAAGTGGAGTCAATAAAGAGGCCGAGGTCCTTGACATTGGGTGACAAACCAACAATTAAGCCATCAAAAATGATTGGTGGTACCCTTGATAAATCCAGCCTGCCCATCATTCTCTGACTTCCTACAATTATTGCTTGACACTTGGATGGATTGACTGCCAGGCCGAAACTATCTGACCACCGTTTAATGATATCAAGGTCTCTGTTGACCATGTCAATGGCGGCTGATACATTGTCTAAGGTGGCTTGATAGTATATCTGCAAGTCATCGGCATAAAGATGATACGAACATTGAAGATTTTGAGTGAGCAGATTAATGAAGATCGAGAAAAGTAAAGGAGAAAGTATACCGCCTTGAGGAACGCCAGCATCCAGTCTACGCCAGCCAGACCAAGTCTCATCAACGCAAACTGCCTGCTGACGACCACGAAGATAAGATGAGAACCATTCCAGCGCATCAGAAGAGATCATAAGATGGGATAGAATAGAAAGGAGGATATCGTGACTGACGGTACTAAAGGCATTTGAGAAGTCTACCAAAACCAACACTGTAATCTTGGTATCCTCCATGCCTGCCCTAATATCGCCAGTCACTTTCAGGAGCGCGGAAGTAGTGCTGTGGCCTGGTCTAAAGCCCGACTGTAGTGGACTAAGGAGACTGTTCACGTGAATGTGCTTTGTCAGCTGCTTATGTACGCAGGCCTCAAGCACTTTGGAAAGGAAGGGAAGGATTGATATGGGGCGGAAATGGGCTGGGATAGATGGGTTTGCAATTTTGGGAAGAGGAATAACGCGGGCCTCACGCCACGAGGATGGGAAGGTTCCAGAATGCAAAGAAAAATTAACAATGTGAGTGATTACTGGTAGGAGATGGTCAAGGATGGTAGTGATCATTCGGCGACAAATTTTGTCACAACCCACTGCTTTGGACTTGATGGAGAGGACAGTCTTTTTGATCTCTTCAGGAGCAACTGGAGAAAAGTCAAAGCTTTCGATGTTGGGACGTGGAAGATTGCCAATGAAATCGGTTGTGTGACGCAAGGTTTGATGACTTATCGGAATAGTGGAGGTGAAGTGGTTATTGATGTCATCTAAACCAAGAAATGTACTCCGAAATTCATTACACCGCTGTCTTCCAACGCCCAGCGTTCCGAGAAACTGCCAGATGTCAGCCGGAGACGAAGAAGAAGTAAAATTATTAAGAATGTGTCGGCGTTTAGCATTGCGTATCATCTGGTTACACCGATTCCTTGCAGACTTAAAGGTAGTCCAAGTGTCTTCGCAACGATCGCGTTTGTACCTCCTGAAAGCCCGGTCCCTGCGTCTCATTGCCATACGAACACCTTCAGTTATCCAGGGAGCTGGTTTACGCTTCATTCTTACCTTCTTCACAGGAGCATGGACGTCATAAAGCTTGAGAAGTGTTTCATTAAAGGCACTTACCTTACTATCAATGGAAGAGGCTTCTCTCAAACTGCTCCAATCCAAATTAGAAGCGTCTTCGCAAACCTTATGAAGATCCATGCGTCCAAAACTTCGAATGTGCAGAACCTTGGGTACGGATTTAGGAGGTTTGAGGATGTATGAGAGGAAAATAAGATCGTGATGGGAAAATCCAGGAGCGATATGTTGACCATGAGAGGAAACTAGGGATGGGTTAGAGGTGAGGATTAAATCTAGCCAAGTGTCCTCCCCGTTGGAGTTGTGGTGTGTGGGTTGAAGGGGCAGAACATGGAGGCTGGCTGATTCTACAATATGTAGGAGTTTGCGGGCGCGTACGGAATCAGGAGCAGTAAGGTTGGTGTTGAGATCTCCCATTATGATGTGGTGGGCGTATTCTGACCCTAAAGATTCCAGTATTGGTTCAATACTGGAGAAGTAGTCAATGGAAGGAGGACAATAGATTACCCCGAGAACAGCTTTAGCCCCTTTCACGCAAACCTCAAGAAAGAGGAACTCGGCAGAATTTAATTGGTTGAGAGGGGAGATAGCAATTATCTTGTAGGAAAAGTCGCTGCGAAGATAGATAGCAACACCACCAGCTCTCCGGTCTGCTGCTCTATCATTCCTTACCAAAACAAAGCCGGGAAGAGGGTAAGTGGTGGAAAGAAGATTGGGTTTTAGCCAACTCTCTGAAATCAGAACCGCATGTACATTGCAATCGCTAAAAGCCTCCAAAAAATCGCTGTAATGACTGGGGAGGCTTTGTGCGTTAATGTGGCATACATTAAAAGAACTGCGCGAATTCTGGTTAAAAGTTTGACGCACAAAACCACCCAGTGTATCACCCAGGGAGCAGAAACTATCATCGCTCGATGAGATAATCGAATCGTTGGCGGAAACAAAGGAATCGTCATCAGAAATCATTTTAAAGAATATAATAGATATAGTTAATATTAAATATAAATATTATAATATGTATAAAATATATTAAAATAATGAATAGAAGATTTGTATGCTAAAGATATAATATACCTATATATAAATTAAACAAGACTGGTGCAGTTGTTAATTTTCTCTGCACCACCCGCCGACTTACACATTACAATAAAGAAAGGAGCAATCGACTATTGTACGTAAAAACGAAAAAACAAAGACAAAATATAATACACGTGGGCTGTGTTTCTACCCCTGTGTTAATTGTGACACAATAAAAAAAAAATCTATACAAAATATTTCTAATTAATTGCACAGTGAAAACGGTAGAATTTACTACATACTTTAGAACAACCCTATTAATGGAACGCAGTCGATGAAGTAACTAAACGCAACTACTTGACATCCCGTTTGACATTTATGTTATTTGACATTTGACAATTTAAAGTAAACAAACGTTCTAAAATTTCTACTTTGCGAAAAATAAAATGTTAAAAAGTGAAGTTAGAGGGTAAATGAACACAGTAAAGAAAAATATAAAACAGATACATAAACAACATTGAAATTACCTACAATTGCACGGACTATTTGCGTTGTTTCGTATTGGCCACTGAAGAGTTACTCGCCGCCTTTGGGTGCTTCTTAGTGAGAGTGTTTAGGTCGACCATGGTGGTAATTCTATGTCGACACCCATCGCTGGTTTTCACTACGATTACGCCGTCCTGGGTCCAGCAATCGCGCATCGGAAAATGTTGTCTGGCTTTGGAGAAAACCGATTGCCGCTGCTTAGTCAAGAAGTCTCTTACTGACACAGATGATCCCTTAAACTTTGCCTTGGCCTTCCACACCGCAGACCTGATGTCCATTCGGCTGAACCTCACAAGGATTGGACGGTGATGTTCTTTGCCAGCCACACCGAGCCTGTGACAAACAGTGATGTCAGCGCTTGAGATATGCTTGAGGTCCAACTTATGAATTGAAGACAGAGCAACGGCAGTGCAGTCCTCCTTCTCTGTTTCGGCAATGCCCAGAAAGAGAAGGGCCTTGCGGCGATGACGGGTCTCCATGTCATCAATCATATAAGAGTACTCAGATATTTGTTGCCGCAGCACCTTGAACATGGTGAACATCAGCTCCTTGAAGGATCTCAACTCCTCAGCAACTTTCGCCACTGTGTCCTTGGTGGATCCATTGGTGTGCAACTGTGCTTCCAATTCAGCTAACTTGTTGGCAAACTTTTCCTCCAGGCAATGCTGTGCCATCTTAATCTCCTCAGCTACTTCTTGGGACATGATGTTGTTGAAATTTAGCTTTGTGTGTTGTAAAACAAAGTGCAGTGAATGTGAAGTCTGGCAGGTGGTGTAGTATTTCACAACTTATAATCACATGTATTTAATCTTCTGCAAACGTAAGTCCTGAATATTTATGAAGTTTAGTCAGGTGCAAAGACTTACGGGATAATACCTTTGTATCTTTCGAACAAGGGAAAGACAGCCACGTATGCTCAGGACTACACTGCCAGTTCGAGAACTGGAACGTCTGATAATAACTGCATAATAGGTTCAAAATATTTATTAACGAAACTGAATTCATGGTAGCTTTCACAATTATTGGAAAATTAAAATGTCATTCGGAATTTCCCGGCTAACACTAAAAATCTTTACTGACTTTATCTAGAAGCGGCCTTTTTGCATTTAAATACTTGCACAAACTTTCAATGCAGATTTATTGCAGTTTATGTTCTGAGTTTGGTATTAAATCTATTCGGCTTTTGTCAGTGCTATTCTACTTCCTCTACTTACTTCCAAAACTTTGCTCAATTAATCAATGAGGTAGAGGTATCCTTAAAAATATTGGAAATTGGGAAAATAGCTAAACTCGACTATAAATCGAGGATAAATATTACTATTGCTACGATCGTCTAGTGGTTAGCGATTCCCGGGTCACGCAAAGTATTACTTCCCGTCAGGAATTCACAATAGAAGCACGGAGTTTGAATTGTGCCCAGTGGATGGCGATAGGCTCACCCTCTATCCCATGGAACCTAAATATCATAGGTGAAATATGCAACACTCACATCTCACTTGTTATGTCTAGGTGACGGATAGAGGGTGCCGCTGTAATAAAAATAATACTAGTTTTCACCTGCGGCTCTGTATGCGTGGTATATTGATAAAAAGTAGCCTATATGTCAATTCAGGCTATAAACTACATGTGTGCAAAATTTCATCAAAATCGTCCAGATAGTTTTTGCGTGAAAGAGAAGTTTTAACATAAAGACATACTCACAAACTTTCTGATTTATAATAACCTTTACCTTAACCTTGCGTAAACATATTTGATAAATAAAAAAAAAAAACTATTATTACGCAAACATACTCTGAAACCTTTGATGGGAGAGTTTCAAAGAGAATCTATTTTCTTACGCGATAATATTATGTTGATGAAGAAAAGTTGTTTCCATCGGCGGTCAAGATGGCCGAATATAATATTTTGAAAGGTTTATGAGCTCACGATGAGAATGAAGAAATCACAGGGTGTCGAAGTACATTTTGTTGAATATTATTATTATTCTAGAACTTTTATACTTTTATACCTAGAATTTAGGCTTATATTAGTGTAGGTTTATGATATTCAGGCAATTTCACTTTCGTAATTTTCCGAAAAAAAAAAATATATTTATTTATTTATTTAATCATTTGCGAAAATGGGTACATAAAGATGGTACAGAGGTTTGATTCATCCACATTCAGCCATGTAGCATGCAAATAGTTTTAAATTTATAATAATAATAATATGAATTCATGCAAAAATTAAGCTTATTAAATAACAAAATTCGATTATTGAAATTATTGAAATTGAAATAATAGTAATAATGTCAAATTTAAATTAATGTGATGAATTCAAAATTAAATTAATGAGAATCATAATAAAGTGTTAAAAAAATACAAAATGATGTCAAATTAACATTATTTCAATTAAACAATAAATATTTTTAGAATGTCATAAATGAAATAATTATGCAAATTCAAATATAAATCTCCTTAATTATTGCAAATGTGTTATCCTTATTGCTGTGTATGTAAACTTTTATCTTCTAAAAATTCTCGAATAGAGTAATAACATTTCCTTATGAGCAGTTTTTGGAGTTCGCACATAAAAGTCTGTATATTTTTAGAATTTTTAAAATTTTTTGGTATATAATTATATATGCGTGGCGCAGTGCAGAACAAACTTTAGCCCGCAAAAACCTTAGTACCTATTGGCCTTTTGTTAGAAATATTGAAGCTTCAAATATATTAGCAGCAGAGATCCTTTTTAACTGCCTTGATGGTCTTGTGTTTAGCGTATGCTCTCTGTCAACGCGAAGTGTCGGCCTCAATGCCCGGGTTGGGCAAAGTCTTATTTATAAACTTACCATCAGGAAATTCGACCAACGTCGATTCGACGATTACACCTACGCATAAAATGCAAAATGTAAAAGTGATAACTCTATTATAACGTAACAAGTATTGATATCTCACTCACGATATGAGCGCGTAAAACGCAGCTGCTCGGGTCGCCATATAAATTTATTGACCCTAATTTTATCGTTTTATGTTATTCGATCGGAGGCTGATCTTTTTACTGGGATAAGGTGACGATTGAGAGAAGTATCGCTGAATTTGACGGTAGTGAATGAATATGTCTCAATATTTTCTTGTCTTATTGTTATTACACCGAAATCGATCAACTTTAGGTAATCGATTTTGATTAATCGTGGAACAACATAGAGCATTTGCTCTTTAACGTCAAATAAATCGATCGACGTCTATCGATTTCTGTGATATCACATGTAATAATGATTCTGCAAAAATGAATTCATTACTATTGTAAGAACATTAAGACAGTGGCTAATAGAACGATATTTTTACACAATTTATTAGTTCTTAGCACAGATATAGATCTACATAGATAACGCAACTATCACGATTTGTATTGAAACCAAGCGTGCCGACTTTTTAATAACTATTGTGACGTCACAGCCGAAATTTAGTGACGGGAAATCCAAACCGATTCAAAGACACCGATGCCGCCCATGCCCATCCGCCCAGTACGATTCAAACGGCCGTCCGCTATGATTTTCTCTAACAAAAGACGCGCGTGGACTGAAGTTAGCGGCGACCTACCTTGACGCTTGGTCGGGGTTCGGACACGCAAAGTACATGCATTTGCGTTATATATGTAGATCTATATCTGTGGTTCTTAGACTATAAAGGACCTCCTACGATAGTTGCAATATTTAAAAAAAAAGTATAATATTATTGCATAACCTGTTTATTATTTTTACATTGACATTAAAATATTATTATTATAATTGACATTTAATTACATTATAATAAATAATGTTTGCTATAGTGTAATGTAATTCAACTAAGCAGACGTGTTATTGATACTGGTTGTTTATAATTTAATGTTATTATCTGTAACTTTTTCTTATAAAATTAAAAAGTAATATTATTATTATTTTTTTTTGCATACTGTATGAGGGCGAAACATACTTAATGTAACCTTTGTAAATCATGTTTCTCGCAAAAAAAAGATTCTTATTATTATTCTTATAACATCCACACATCTTCATAAGCTTTCGGATTTATAAAATTTTTGTATCCCATTTCTTACATCAACCTCACAAATCTTACCTCGTAGCTCGTACCTACTAATATAACTGATTAGCCAAAAAGTATATAACAAAAAGTACGCAGTGATTGACGACTTCCCGAGGGCTTCAACAGAAAAAAAAAGAAAAACAAAAGCAAAAACAACTCGATTCCTATCTAATTTGGAAATGGGTTTGCTCGAAAGGTAGCGAACAGCAATGTTTTGTATTGATTTTAACTTTTCTCGGGTTACATTTGTTTGTTAGTAGTTTTACTCCGTACGGTAATGAGAGAAAGGTTTGGGACTGATATATTATTTAGGATTTTGGTGGAATTGGAATGAATAAAAAGAAATAACATTAGGCTTCGGGAAATACTTATTTTGTATATTTTTTTGTCTTTAGAGGAGTGAGACAATACTGTTAGGATCCTATGCGAAAATAGATGCCTATATAAATAAATAAATATTTCACGACGCACACACAACGTCATCTAGTCTCAAACTAAGCAGAGCTTGTACTATGGGTGCTGGATTAACTGATACCAATAAATATATAATTTTCTTTTGTAAATACATAGAAACACCCAGACTAAGACAAATCCCCATGTTCATGCACACAAAGATTTGTCTTAAGTGGGAATCGAACTCACGACCTCGGTGTCGCAGGCAGGTACACTACACACTCCGCCATCCGTTAAGTTCATTGTTTTACTTGTCTCTTATAGTTATGAAAGAATTTTCCATTTAAAACGACTCTTAATTTTATCTCCTTATGATTCCTTAAGAAAATTTCTGCAATAAATTGTAAAGGAAGTTAATTATGGATGCCGAATATTCATATCAATTAAGTTAAATCAATTTAATTGATTAAATGCAATTTAATACTTTAGCGATCTTATATGTTAAACTCTTACACACGAGTTCAGACGATTGCAATATCACTACATAGTATAAAGCAAAGTCGCCTTTTCTGTCCCTATGTGCGCTTAAATCTTTAAAACTACGCAACGGATTTTGATGCGGTTTTTTCCAATAGATAGAGTGATTCAAGAGGAAGGTTTTTATGTATAATACATGCATAGAAAGGGGGAATTGTTTTACTCCAAATTTAACGCGTGCGGGCCACGGGCAGTAATGAATAAATCAAACTACTGGATCGATTTTAATCATTTTTTCAGTGAGTGACATAGGCTATATATTATATACCCGTGCGAATCCGGAGCGGGCCGCTGTGTTTTTATATACAACGTTCACAGTTTTTCTGTAGTGTATTTAGTATCAGCATTGTACCCGTGCGAAGCCGGGGCGGGTCGCTAGTTGTATCATAAAACACATTCTATGAGACATCGCACAAGATATTGCACTTGTGAATAAGATATTGGAATCCTTGTGTCATAGCATCGCTCTTATATAAAGAACCTGTTTCATATTCAATAACATGTTATCCGCATCTCATAACTTACTAAATGAAATTTTCTGTGTCGTATACGAAAAGAAACTGCCAAACGATCAAGGCTTATATTAGGCACCTAGTGTCGGCGGTCTGCATTCAGAGTTCCGAGTTCTGCGTCCCGCGTTCATACTTTGAGGACTGCGTGTGTCATCTAGCTCAGTATCACAGTAAAATTTTAAATTTCGATTTTCAAATTCACAGTTCCATTCAAATTTGACAACTTTACCGGGTCAGATAACCGTGTAGGTCTATAGTTTTATCTATAGACTTTTTTGTACGGCATCAGGACAGTGGTAAACAAAAACGCTGCTCCCTCCATCAAGCCTCAAGTTGTACAATAAATTTAATTATGGCGGTCAGCTGTTTTGTGCAGTGGACCCTTTAGAGCAACCCTTCATAAAGTTTGTTTCGCCAGTCAGTAAAGTACATCAAAGCTAATAGACGTTTGTTTGAGTAACGCTTTGAGAATTTTCTCGTTTTAAAATCCAAATGAGCGCGAGAACAAAGAATGTTTAGACAAATATTTAAGTGGTTCTTCTTCCCATGAAATTAAGAGTCATCGAGGAGGAAAAATAGAAACTTGATGATAGTGGTAATCCTACAAATATAACAAATGCGCAAGTTTGTGAAGATGGGTGGATGTTTCTAACACTTTTGCTTAAAAACAATCGGGTCGATTTTGATGGAATTTTATGGTCTGGATTTTTATCAACTGACGCTGCGGGAAGTACCAAAAACAATAGCTCAAGTCATATAATTTTCATTTCCCTTGTCGGGAAAAGCTTACGTTTTGTCTATGCAATCATTAGTATAACTCGAGGTTCGCCTTTAATCCCTTAGTCATCCCTAACACTCGCAGAGTTTAATAGGGTAGACAATTCGCTTCAAACTACGAGCATAATCAATAAGGGCAATGTTTGCACTGTATTTAAATAGGCCTTTGCGAGGATTTGATATTGGCTGTAATGTTTGATTATGATCGATACAGCCAACGATGGTTGATTGTATAAGATTAATAGGTACATCTTAAGGATGATTTCCTGTTAAGCTGACGTCGGTCGAGCGTATAAATATACATTAGTTGTAAGAAGCACAGCACTACAACGCTGACGTCAGTAGACGTAGTTTATATTCGTACGCTCGACCGACGTCAGTGTTACAGAAAATCAGCCCTTATGCAAGTATTTCCGTTTTAAGGTACAGCAACGATGATTACTGTTACAACAGGAACTTTTATTCGTTTTCAACCATTTATTTTCTTACTTTTAAACATTAAGTAGCAAAAGCAACGTACAAAATCAATATAACACCTTTATACATCAACTATGTTTCTTAAAATTACTGCGAGGCTAATAAGAATGTTTCAAGGTTTATTAAAACGTTTAAAAGCGCTCCTTAGGCGCTCCACCCACTGCACCGCGCCCCGTCGCGTAGCGCGTTTTACCATTGTATGCAAGTATCTCAATTTGTATAGAAATCACGCCTAGCACAACACACTGCCGACGCGGCAATGCGCGGGAAGGCGCACCGCGTTATCCGTCGCTCCGCGAACCGCGTCTTCAGCGCCGTACTGCATTTCTTTCCTCTTTAAATCGTTCTATGTCTCACACTCAGGAGAGTAATTGAACCAATTACGTGCCTCGCAGATCTAATTTACTATTTCTTATTAATTGTTGTATGTGTCTTTGTCCGCATGACACGTCTCAATGAAAAGTAGCCTATACCCTTTTCTGGGTTAACTATAATTCTGTAATTTTTTATCACTATCTTTCTGTATTTTAGCTTTTAATAAGTAATAGACAGACAGTGGGATATATGAACAATACTTTTTTCGGGTTTCCTAATGAATTAAAATTATTAATCAGTCACGATAAACTCATCACGCACAGAAAGTTCACTACACTGACATTTATACATCTTTAAACATCCATATTTTTTGTATTATATAGATTTGTATGTGTATACTTTCACTCTCGGATTACATTGTTAATGTATTTTTTGTGTACTTCGTAATTGGCGTACTGTTCTAATATAAATCATTTATTTATTTGTAAGCTGTGAAGTGACTGTATGAAATAAATAAATAAATAAATTAAAGGCTACTTTAATTTATGTATCAAATTCGTAGGTTTTACTTTAGCAATTTAAATCTAAATATAGATCCAAGGATAAATGTACCAACTAAAGTACTTACGTTTAACGTGGGAACATTGTAGCTAATTTTAAACAAAGGGCAAATTTCTGAGGTATTGAATATTGTGGTTTTGACAAGAAGTCTACCTGTTTGAGGTTTTGTGAGACGTGCAAATAAGTGGGATTAGTGTAAAATTAATTTGCTTTATATTATCATAGACAATTTGATACGATTATAGGTACTTAGTTCTGTTATAGTAACGAAATTATGTTATTATTTGCTGTATATTCATAACACTGTATTAGTAGTTAGATCTGTAATGAATATGAATGGTTCTCCATTAACTTAGGAACGATCTATCAAGTATCTAGTTATCTTTTATACGCGCACAAAATAATAAAATGATCGGTAAGGAAGAATATATATTAATTAGTGTACATATTATAGTTACATATGTAATATACCCACTATTTAGGTATGTAACTCACACATGCATAAATAGTGGAGTCAGTCTTTCCTTTAATCAAAGAATAACGTAGAAGTTTTTACAATGTATCTGCTTTGTCCTCTCTACAAAACACTAATAAGGTTCTAGATTTAAACATTTACGTCTAGTATAGTAGTTTTTTATAAAGAATTTTATGCAGTCAGTGTGCAATTCATGTATATTACTTCGATAGAAGCGTAGTTTCATATCGATTAATTTCTGTCCGTGAAAACGATGAAAAATCGATTCCAATTTACGTTTCTCTAGCTTTTTCTAGGCAATAAATCACGTCAGTTCATTCTTCCTTTTTTGTGTGGCAATTGTTTCGTTCAAACAAACGAAACTACGCGTTAATAAAAGTACCTGTACGAACGCTAATGAAGATTTCTAGGCTATAATTATTCATAGGAAGATTTTGATCTTTATGAAGCACAGAATTTATCGCCGTAATATATTTTGCGTTTCTTTTTCCTTTGACTTTATGGTAACAACAACTTTGGATAGTCACGATGTCGCCTTTTGTGCTAGTTTTACTTGAGCCTGAAAACATGTGTGACGATGGAGCCCTTATCTTTAAAACTTGTTAACGAAAGCTTTTCCACCTTAAAATAAGTTTTCTTCCGTAAGTAATGTCAGTTGCACAAGAAACTTTTTTGCAGCAGCAATAATAAAATGGGCGCCAAACTCACGGAGACAGATTCCCGGCACGTCCACGAGATGGCAGTTTTCTTCAAATATATGTCATCAAATGTTAACTGCCAAACTACGGTTTCATATTATGAAGGATCGAGTCGAAAAAAAATACACACTATTCTGAACAGCTTTTGTTCTACGATATTACAATTTTTTTTTATTATTTACATTCATTGCTGTATATTGTGCAAGCTGAGTGGCTACGAAAGTCTCTTCAAAGCAAGGGTAAACAGGCATCTCATAGGTAAGCGTAATTTTAAGGTAGACTTTACTATCAGTGATTTGAGTTTACTTATTATCAGGTGAGATCGTGGTCAAACGCGTTCTTATACAGCGTATCGCCCATAAAAGAAGTTTATATAATGTTTTTATTAAAACTGACGTGAGTTTGTAACATTATTCTTATTATAAAATACGGGTGTTACTCACGTAATGATGGTCTATTTAATCGACCACGGTTTCACCTGTACTTTTGGGCATTTTCAAGAGAATGCAACACGTCGCGCTTGAGTCGCAGCCAGTCATGCACTGCGGTCGACTAAATAGACCAATATTACGTAGGTAGCAACCGTATTTCATAATTTAAATAATTATAATTATAATGTGTTGAGTATTTTAAAAAGTGGTGTAATAAAAACAAATTTTAAAACTATTTTATTGATAGGTAGTATCTTAGATATAAATAAAAAGTTATAACCGTGAATCAGTATGATAAAGGGCGATCAACTCGAGTTATTACACTTAACGATCACTGAAAGTGGACTCTGGCTCGAGCTGATGTTTTTATTATCTAATTATTTATTTACTCATAAAACGCCTATAAAATACTGTCACGCGATGTTATTAATGATTGGGTAAATCTATTAGTTTAATTGTTTAAATAATATGAAGGATTCGTTAGTAATTTGATTTTACTTTTGATACATAAAATTGATGCTTGCTGCAAATTGATACGCCACGTAGAAAGGGACATACATTTTAGTGTGTGGACGGACTAGACAACATTAGAACTATTTTTCAGCTACCGTATAATCTTATAGCAAGCAATAAATATTATTTAAAAAAAGAAATGCAACTGAAAGTAAAACTTCGAGTTTTATTGATTTTCAGAGATTCATCGTTACATAAAACAGGAATTTAATACATTATTCGCTGAAAAGTCTTATCTGGAGATAAGTTAAAGAAAACAAAAAAAACCTCATTATGTTTAAAAATTCAGTTCAATTATTTAAAAGGCAAAACATGAAGTGAGAGAGTTCCATTCGTTGTAAAAGTTTTGGTCTGCTTGCTTTTGCTGTAATTAGAGTTCATTTTAGGAACAATTATTATAAAACTCGAATCTCAATATTTCCAGAAGAATATAAAATCATTTATCGATCGTGAGAGGTCTTAATAGGCTTAACACGTGCTGCATTGAACACCGCAATTCACCGTATAACATTATTCTGAATGTTCGCGTAAAAACATTGAAGTCTGTAAAACGATAACCAGGTCAATGTGTAGTATCGCAGTGCATTTACTCATGACGTGACCTTTGAAAAGCGCCGCCGATAAGGGAGGTGACGCGACGGCGGGCGCCAAAGATCCTCCTCCACACCAGACAATGACGAGAACACCGATAAATTGAAAACGTGTGTCGAATGACACATCGCCGATGGACAAGGGTGCTTACACAAACTGCCCGGGTGTCAGGCAAACATTTTCACTTGGAAAATAGATAAACAACTTTTTTGTTCGCGTTTAGTGACATGTGTCGCTTTTGGTCAGTTAGTATTTATTAGACCGCAGCTCCACCCACCCGAATCTATTTTTGCGACTTCCATTCTACGTTATGTGTATTCCATTCAAAGTTTAGTTTTCAGTTCAAAAGAACTAAATAAGTACTTCTAACTAAAAAGTGAAAAGTAATTCCTAATATAAGCTGAAAAAAGCGTGGAGCGCTCTGTGCCATATTTTTCGTCTATCGAGCAAACCACGCTTTTTCCAGCTTATATTAGGAATTATTTTTCACTTTTTAGTTAGAAGTACTTTAAAAGCTTGTTTTTTAGTTTTTTTAAACTATTATTTATTTTCTACTTTTTAGTTTGGTTTTTTACAAGAGCGTTTTTTTTTTAATTTTTTTAATTTTTTAATTAATTTATTTATTTATTTAACAATTTATGTACACACACAAGAATGGTTAGAAGGAAACACAATATAACAACAACAAGTACAAAGGTACTGCTTATTTCTTAGAGAAATTTCTTCCAGCAGACCCGCGAGAGGAGATCGTTATAACTTATGAAAAAAGAGAAATAAAACAATGTGTGATAGAAATAAACAAAAGGATAGGTTATACACGCATACATACTATATTAAATTATACTATATAAATCATACATACATAACAATAAATAATATATATATATATACATTATCTAATTATTGCATTGTCATCGATCTTTGACGGGTGTGCAAAATTTTAATGAAATCTGTCCGTTTAAAGTGGGTCAAAATCAAGTCCAAAGGAGTCGGTTACATACATACATACATACAGGTGAAGCTAATATAAGCGTGTTAAAAAAACAGAACGATTTGCACCGTTAGAAATACGTCTATAAAAATCATTCATTGAATCCAAGTGCCAACTATTTCATTATTATTAAGTACCTGCCTCCTCCAAACCAGAACCATACGCATATTTCTGTTGTATGTAAAAGGAAATTGGTTAAATTGTTTACGTACAGTCATATGAATATAAAACCCAAGACATTATCGGCAAAATTCGTACGTAGGCGTTATGTGAAAGGTTTGACCAAAACGTGGGCGGGTATCAGATGTGGGTTAGCTCATGATTACGGCGTGGTGTGGACCTAACAACCAATGTTGGACCAATTATAACTGTGCCACTTTTCTTCAACTAGATATAGGGGGCCAAAAAATAGGATTGCATGTGAAACATAATATAGATTGTATGTGTATGGTGACCCGTGCAAAAAAGAAATAAGCTGCTTATGGCCTAAAAAGTGTCACTTCAAAATTAGTGGATGATTATAACCATTTTCCGTTATAGTCAATAATATAAGTAACCCTTCCTCTTTAACGGTTTGAAAAAAGGGTGCTTCTTCGAGCAAGGCATTCTTTGGTGATTCGCGTGGCAATTTTTAAATTAAATATTTATCTTAAATCGGCATCAGTTTCTTAAAATATACGTAAAAGTAATATTTTTTATAGAAGTGGCACCTCAATGAGCGATATACTTACATATATAATCGAGTTTAAAAAAATGGTTGCCACGCAAATCACTAAACACTCCACGACAATGATTTTTTTTAAATGTAACTTTCACAAATAAGTCATTAAGTCATCAGGTAAAAGCACAAGTAAGTAACTAACACCGTAATCGTTTTTTTAAAGCTTTATTTATAATAGAATCAGTCAAAAGATATGGAGTTGAAGTTTCTTCCATGGATCACGGGTAAATTGCCGGTACTTTTATATTATTGAAAAACTTATTAAGTTTTTCATTAAGACAATGTTTAGCTTGACTTTTTTTCTTCAAGTTATATTTTCGGGCACTTATTCGACTTTTCGCTCGTCTAGCTTTTTGTTCGCGACGGTTTAAGTCATGAATACTAAATATTTTTTTCTTCAGTTTTTCTTTTATATCTTGCCCGGTTTTGGGCCTTCAACTCTTCATTATTTTAGGCCTCTCTCTTCTTCGTCTTTCAGATAGCTTCTTTCTTTCTAATTTTTCCTCTCTTGTTAATGGCATTTTGGTCTAATAAATAATTTATTACAATTTTAGTTAATCTGATACTATTTCTATTATTATTAGGTACTGACAAAATCAGAACCTCATCAGCTTTGTCATTTTAAGTCTGATTTAACCAAATTTATATTTAATTAAAGTAATAAAAAAATATTTTCATACCATACTATTACAAAACTTAAAGTTATTTCACTTGCATGGTCAATAATTGATTTACGTGGGTCTAAACTACCACGTAAACCACGTAAATCACGACCACGGAAATCAAAATAAATCTTTTATTCTAAAAATATATAAAAACCTTTAAAGCAAACGTACTATGTTTTGAATATAAGTTACGTTACCATAAATTTGTTAGCTACAATATTTAATTCAATAAAAAAATTCACAGACACCGGAGAAAATTGTACCACGCAAATCAAAGTTTTGAGAAACCATACCCACGAAACGAAGTTCTTACCTCAATTTTTCGGAATCTCAACGCGTTGTCATACAAGCACTCTGCCCGGCCGCCGGAGCACGGCTAGTTTATAACATGAATTAGGATGAGGCAACATCGGGCCGCGAAGTTAGGGATGTACAAGTGAATTTACAATGATCCACGCAAATCAGTAACTACCCCGGGACAGTAACATTTTTATTTTTTTTATTTAATGTAAATATTTAAGGACTATGATCTTATTTTTCATAGCATTGTCAACTTTTTAGGATTTTATGGTTTATTTTTTATAAGTATGTACCGTTTAGTTTAAAATATATAATTTACTAAGTAACTGGATCGGGGTTTGGGACACTCCACGAAAATCAAAGAATGGGGGTGTTTTAATTTTTTTATGATATTAAATATATAGATAATCGAATAATAATTAATAACCCAAATAGGAGAAGATGAAAGATTTTCCCGAAAAAAAAAGTGGCTTGCTGACTTTTCAATTTATATTCTTTTAAGGCGTTGCCACTTAAAAAACGTTTCTAGAAGAATGACCCTATCGGCAAAATTCGTACGTAGGCGTTATGTGAAAGGTTTGACCAAAACGTGGGCGGGTATCAGATGTGGGTTAGCTCATGATTACGGCGTGGTGTGGACCTAACAACCAATGTTGGACCAATTATAACTGTGCCACTTTTCTTCAACTAGATATAGGGGGCCAAAAAATAGGATTGCATGTGAAACATAATATAGATTGTATGTGTATGGTGACCCGTTCAAAAAAGAAATAAGCTGCTTATGGCCTAAAAAGTGTCACTTCAAAATTAGTGGATGATTATAACCATTTTCCGTTATAGTCAATAATATAAGTAACCCTTCCTCTTTAACGGTTTGAAAAGTTCATATAATACTGATATTTGAGCCAAGTAAGTATAAACACACATATTCACGGACGAAGCCCCGATTTCCATACCGATAATCGTGTTTTGAAGATTGTTTTTACTGGTAAAGAAAATTGCTAGGAGTTTGTTTGGCTTTGAATTTCAATGCTTGTATAACCATAGATGTATTCAATTTCGCCTCAAAAATCAATTTTGCTAACACGATTCAGTATTAACATGAGAAATTTTTAAAATAAACAGATCATTTTGGTTTCATCTATGAAAACAATTTAGTCTGTATACAGGTTGTAAACTTTATTAAAATTATGAAATACGGGTGTTACTCACGTAATGTTGCTCTATTTAGTCGACCGCGGTTTCGCCTATACGTCTAGGCATTATCAAGAGAGTGCGATACGTCGCGCCTTGCACGTCAGTGCAAGACTGGCTGCGACTCAGGCGTGACGTATCGAACTCTAACGTATCGAACAGGGTGTGATGTTCCTTCACCACAAAGGGAGGATCCTCGAACCAGGCTCAGTGGCATTGTCTGGCCGACTGCTGTCCAACGGTAGCGTGTTGGAAGTAATATTTACAAATACTTGCTGTGAACATTTTGCTGTCGCGATTCAGCGCTCTTTGACATTTGAGACGTGTGTGTCACTTCTTGACGTTGTCAATGTCATTAGTCATTTATTTTGTGCGGATACCGCCGCAGCATCAACTACACACAAGTGAACCAAAGGCCGTCGTTTGTCGCTCGTTTGTCTCATGCACTTAAAATTATCCGCTTTGCATAACCAATGTTACTTCCAAGTTTGGCGTCTGAAGTCTATTCGAGTCTCGTTCTCTGCTAACAGTCATTACCTACATATTGTAATGCACTCTAAAAGCGATGCAGATAATTATGTGAAATGGAACGTAACATCAATATGAATAGTCGTTAGAGCTTATTGTGCAAACTATTAAAGCTTTGGTTAATTGATAACATGTTTGCAAAGAGCTGAGAGTCTAATGGGTTCCCAGAAACTCACATTTGGTATCGTTATTTAACTTTTCGTGGAAGAAGAATTTAAAATTTCGTCCCAAACAGAATATATTGGCATGTTGCTAGCTTTTAAATTAAAAACAGAAGTAATAAGATTATTTGATTTGACAACCGGATGGTGGAGTCAGTAGTGCAGCTGCCTGTGACGCCGAGATCGCGAGTTCGATTCCCGCTCAAGACAAATCTTTGTGTGCATGAACATGGAGGTTTGTCTTGGTGTCTCTATGTATAATAAGTTTGTATTAACAAAAGAAAAATATATTATTTTGTATTAGTATCAGTTATTCTAGTACCCATAGTACAAGCTCTGCTTAGTTTGGGACTAGATGACGTTGTGTGTATGTTGTGTGATATTTATTTATTTACTAAGCTTTTTATGATGGAGGAGCGAGAAAGTTCTGGGAATGATAAAGAATTGTGTGATCCTTCATACAAAAAGCAATCGATTTTGTTATTTGTGAGACTGTCTGTACTGATTGGATGGTTCTGCTCAATCCTCTATATAATAGGAACTACATATTATATCCCGAAGGCATGTTATAGAGTCAACACGTTTATTTCGGTATAATGGTATTGTTATTTTTCGGGTTTCATAATATCTAAAGCTTTTCCTTTTATTTAGAGATCAGAATGTAATAGGTATATTGTGTTACGTTTCATTTCGCAAATAGCAAAGCGATATTCGTTGTAGCGCCGATATTTTTTCTTTCATTTATTTGTTAAAAGATTTATATTTTGTACAATTCTTAATAAGAGACTTTGATACACAGAAAAATGTTTATGGATTAGGCGTTATATCATTATTTTTTGGATGGATGAGCTCTTCGGGCTAATGGATTCATCATTCTATTCGACAGTATCAATATACCTACTCCCTTAATATAATGTGAAGTGTTAGAATGATATATCTGTATGTTACAATAAAAATCGTAAAGGATACGGTGATTGGAATCTAATAACCTACACACAAATACAAACAAAAATACTCTATATTACTCAAACAATTTAAATGAAGAAAGATCTTCACTAATCGTATCATATTATTCGCGAAGATTTTATTTCGATTAAACCAAGTCTTTTTCAGGAAACTTCATTGTCATCTCAAGTGTCCCGTAAATTGTTCAGTAAATTATCGTTGCATTCAGAATTGAGCTGGAACGTTCACGTCGAGATTGTAAAGGTCGTTACATATTGTATGAGGTGTTCTTCAATCGACGCGACGAAAAAAGGGAAGAAAATTTAATTTGCATCCCAGTCTCGGCTAATGCGACATGCGAAGAATTATACTTTCGGATTCTTACGTTTAACATTATTCAAGAGAACATTATGTTTGTTTTACCGTGACAGTGTCTATTGTATTTTTCCGCTTTTCATCCCTGTGGCCCCGCAGAATCCTTGAGTGCTTTGGCCACATAGCGAGAAGAGAAGGCGACAACCTCGAAAGACTGTTGGTCACTGGGAAGGTCGAAGGAAAGAGACTCAGAGGCCGTAGCCCGATACGCTGGTCCGACCAAGCGTATATAAAGACACCACGGTCTACACCGCACTACACACAGCCCAAGACAGGCACAGATGGCGGACCATCACACGGGATATGATGATCCAGAAAAGAGGTCACGACCCTCAGAAATGAGGAAATCGAAGCAAGGAGGAGAAGTTTTTACCATGTGCGTAGGAGTTAAAAGACTTTCTATACACAGGCAACTAGAAAATTGATGACTGTGTGTGTTTGTGCTTCCATTAAATAGGTAACGTAAAAGAAATAGTTAAGGAAATGCGTTTCAAACAACATAAACGCCATAAGGATGGCTGATGTCTCAAGTAACCAATAGACTATTTTTTTTAAACTGAATCGTGTTGTTAAGGGATTATCAGTTTTTTTTTTAATAAATGCACTTTAATACCCTGATAACTGCCTAGTGATTCTTTTTATGGTGAATGCCTAACACGTATTTATTCATCCTTTATACAATTTACAAGCAAACGTAGCGACATACAATGCTCATTAATTCCAAGACGACTTCACCCGTAACAAAGCGAAGGTGTTGGAGAAAGTATAAAATGTAATGTTCATGTCAGCTAATATGACAGGGAGGAATCACAGCGAAACGACCCCTGCTTTAATATAACCTGAACCCTATTTCTGGGCTCAGATGTATTATGTTTTTGTCACGTCAGATGAATTGGGGTAGGGAGAAGAGTCATTCACCTGCGTTTAAAATTTGTTACATTTTGAGTTCAAAATTATTTTTTACTCACACACATCATTTTTATCTAGTCTCAAGAATTTAAAGACTTCGCAGAATTTTTAACTGACTTAAAAAAAAGGAGGAGGTTCTCAATTCGGTTGTATGTTTTTTTTTTTTTTTTTTTTTTTTTTGTTTGTTTGAGAAATTATTTTTTTGTTTAAAAGGATATACTTGTCATGTGGTCCCATTTTTTTCTAGTCACGATCTGATAATGGGATCCTAGAGAAATCGAGGTCAACCCTCAAATTCAAAAGGCTTCTATATTGTTTTTTGTAATTATCTAAAGCTACTCAAATATTTGCATCTAGTAGTCAGCATTTTATGTTGCTGAGCTGATGCTGGAAGGTACAACTCCTCAACGGTTAGGAGTACGGGGATTATTATTAATAAGTTTTCTGTCTCAAGTAACCGTCGTCTCCTCATTCGAGATACATTGTTGCTCGGTCTACCCATCACTTAAAATTGTAAAATAAAATAATTTTTAACAAAAAAAAACCGACTTCAAAAAGTAGGTAAACTAAAAAGCAAAAAATAAATTTACTTCGCACAAAATACTACGTTTTTTCACTAGTTAAATAGAAATTATTAAATAATTATTTTATAATTCTGAAGTCGGTGCCAAGAAAACAATAACTCTGTATAGATAATATCAATCTTTTTAACAACTATTTTTTGACTGGATAGTAATTATACTAGTTACTTGGCACCGACTTCAGAATTATAAAATAATTATTTAATAATTTCTATTTAACTAAATGAAAAAACGTAGTATTTTGTGCGAAGTAAATTTATTTTTTGCTTTTTAGTTTACCTACTTTTTGAAGTCGGTTTTTTTTTTTTTTTTTTAAATTATTTTATATTCTAAAATAAGGTTGATGTTGTTATCGCTGTCATTCAAAATTATCCATCTTTATAATGTATCTATATCATTTTCCTATTTCAATAATTCTGATACAGGGTATAAATCGCATCGTGACGAAGCCACTTACCGGTGATTCAGTAGATGATTCTAAGGTCCCTCATTGATGATTTTGCCGAAAATTTTCGATTTGTCCGACTTTTCCAATTGGTTAAGGGAGACTCCGATATCCTGGCCAACTTGGGATTTTCCAGTGAATTTTTTTCACATTTGTATGTATATGTAATTCTAATAATAGCTTCAAGTATTTCTGCAAGCTTATTACATACTTTTGCGATTTTTTTATGACGTCTTAAATAATTTCATAACCGATTTTTTGCTAAAGTAATTTTTTTGCACCTGTGGTCTTAGCATCATGCACTGTATCACTGGTAAACGGATCCGTTACGATGTCAATTACACCATGTATATGTACTAATATTATTTTCACCTTTTTCCTTAGATCTTCTATACGTTACCTACTTCAAAAGAAGCACAAACACACACAGTCATCAATTACTTGGATGACGTCTACAAAACGCAGAAGCTCACAAATACGGAAAGCCTCTTACGCTTAATGGTTAAAAAAAACAAAGAAAGCAAATACAAAAGGCACTGTCATGCTGAAACAAACTTAATATTGTCTTAAATGTACGAATTCGTGAGAATTATTCTTCCGATGTCACATTAGCCGAAGCTGTGAAATTTAATTTTCTTACCTTTTTCCGTCGCGTCGATTCAAGAACACCTCATACAATATGTAACAACCTTTACAATCTCGACGTGAACGTTCCAACTCAATTTTGAATGAAAAGATAATTTACTGAACAACTTACATATAGAGTTTTATATAGATATAGATATATAGATATAATTATAGAGTACTTACTTGTAATAGAAGTGACTTTTCTAAAAAACGACTTTGCTTAATTAAAATCTTCGCGAATAACGATATGAATTAGTAAAGAACTATCTTCATAATCTTTAATTGTTCAAAACATTCTGACAGAAAACGTGTAGTATTCTCATATGCATTTTAATGTGTAGATATTATTAGATTTTAATACCCGTATCCTTTATGATTTATTATTGTAACAGACAGATGAAACATTCATACACCTCACATTTTATATCATTAAGAAGGATACTGTCAAAAGTCAAAAAGTCAAAAGTCTTTATTTGCTTACTAAGTGTTTAGGTCCTAAATATTAGAATACAGATCTTGATAACTTAGTAGCCCTTTTCAGGCGTTGCATAATTAGATAACTCATAGATAGATACTGTCGAATAGAATGATGAATATATTGGCACAAATAGCCCATCCATTCAAAAAATAATGATATTACGCCTTATCCGTTACCATTTTTCTGTGTATGTATATTTTACTTACTTTAATTACGGGATATTTTATATTGCATATCAAATAAATAATCGCCTATCAATACATACTCATCATTTATATTCTTTTTTACATCAAATAACTTACTTCACTACAGATAAACTAAATGTTTAACAAAACTCAAACTGCAGATAATTCGAAATTACACATCAATATGACATTCCTTTTTTCCTCATAATGCAATATAGTTAAATTTATTTTTGTACAAAAATACTACATGCATAGCATAAATACTGACTGCAAATCAAATTTACCATTATTTCATAGCAAAATAACTATCCCAGTCGCTTATTAACCAATAAGTACAACAAAATCTGTTCATCATATTTGTCTTAATTTTCAAGAAGCCATGCTCGGCAAATTTAATGATTATTATAACAAAAAAATCCTTTTACATTGCATTATTTCTAAAAGCAGAACAACTTAACTGAAAAACTTCGCGCGTTTTTTCGTCACTGGAGTAAATAATATAAAAATAAAAGCTATAGTTATGGCATAGGTTAATTATGGGTAAAGAAGTAGGTTAGGTTAGGTTAGAACTGCGGCCATAACAGAATCAATCTGTGTGATACTCCGACCCCTTTTTGAATCCACCCACTAAATAAAATAATATTATACTACCTACCAATTTCTTATTATCATAGATCGTACGTGGCGCCACCTGCAGTAGCTAAAAATGTGCCTATTGGGCAAAAAAGGAAGCGTGGACGCCCCGCGAAAGCAAGACCCGCTTTAATAATTCGATAAATTACAATTTTGTATCTAATTTTATATTTTTTTTGCTGATCTCATTATGTGATAATTAATAAATAATAAGATGACTGTGACTAATAAAATTTTGTTTGATTTAGAAAAACTGCTGTAGATATTATAAAAATAGAAGCTATATTTAAAAGAAAAAGAGTTAACATGGTATAATGTGCATTAAGTTAATTAGCTGTGCATTGATAAAAAAGCTTTTGCTTTAGGAAAAATTGCTGTGCGCTGTGAAAATAAATTGTAGTGTGTTTAGTGATATTTTGAGTTGAATATTTTGTTGTGGAATCAGTAATTTTGATGGGAATTCGGTATTTAATTGCATAGAAAAAGGATATTTTATGATTTGCGTTTAAATACTACCCTTTAATTACTGTGAATTTTGCTTTGGTATTTTCATATAGAAACGTAACACAATATACCTCTTAATTTCAGATCTGTAAATAATTGAAAAAGCTTTCAAATATATGAAACGCAAAAAAATAACAATGCCATTATACCGACAGAAACGAGTAGACATCAAAACAACTCAATAATGGCTTCGGGATATAATAGTTCCTATTACATAGAGGATCTCGCAGCATAATTCAATCAGTACAGACAGTCTTACAAATAACAAAATAGATTGCTTTTCTATGGAGGATCATACAATTCTTACCTATTATTATTTACTCTCGCTATGAAGGCACCCAGATTGTACTCGTGCGGAAACACAGACTCTGGCAAGGCGTTTCATTCTATGGCAGTTCGTTTGTTCATATTGATGTTACGTTACATGTAACATATCTGCATCACTTTCGAAGTGCAATATGTAAGTTATACTGTTAGCAGAAGACTAGACTCGAAAAGATTTCAGACGACAAACTTGGAAGTAACATTGGATATGCAAAGCGGATTAATTAAAGTACACGAGACGAACGAGTGACAAACGACGATCTTTGGTTCACTTGTGTGTAGTTGATGCCACGACTTGCCACTTTCACAGACAAAAGTTTACAACCTGTATACAGACTAACTTGTTATTATGGATGAAGCCAAAGTGAGCTGTTTATTTGAAAAGTTTCACATGTAAGAGGTTGGCGATATAAAGTGAAGTCTGAATATACCCAAGTACAGAATTGTGTTCGTAAAATATTCGTATAATAAATAAGTATACAGGCATTGAAACCAAATATCAGCAAAGCTACAAAAAACGCAGTTATTTTATTTGCCAGTAAAAACAATTCTTCAATACAAGTTTTAGGATAAAATCGGGGCTTCGTCTGTGTACCTACACATCCAAATGTAATATTACACTGCCGTGAATGGTTCGCTGGGTATTGAACGTTCACACAGAGAACAAAACAGATTTATTGAGTGCTAGAAGTAATTATAAAAATAAGTTTCCACCACGTAAAACAGCTAACGTTAATTCTTCATATTTATTGTTTTTTCAAAAATTGTTTTGTCCGTTCTATGTTTAAAAATAGTCCATTTTATAAAATATTCACAAAAAGAGTGCACGCTGCAAGTGCGCACGCCATACATTGCATGAAACATAAACGAAAATAAAACCCAATAAAAACACCAAGTATAATCATATTATTCTACTAAAATATGTACCAAACAGGGTTTATTGTTGCAAATAAAATATTGCGTCAAAGTGTCCAAGGTAAAGTAATTGTGAGGTCTACTTTGAGAAAAGAGCCACAGAGGAGGAGGCTTTGTGACCAGCAGTTACTTTGGTACTTGGTAATAGGCTTACATAAAGTACTGTGTAACAGTAACTTTGTGGCCAGTATTTATAAAAACTTCGGTTGAGACTCTGCAAAATGTATACCGTAGATATTATTTGAGATAAAAAGTTTTTACATTCAGACTAAAAAGTTTATGGCATTCACAAGGCGCGTTTTATTTATTATTTGTCCGTTGTTTACAAAAACATGTTGTCATTGAAGAATCTAATCAGTTTTTACATCCACACAACCTAATCATGGTGCTTTTAGTTAAAACGATATATGAACCATAGATTCAATATTTGCCGTGGCTGTTATTACTTTGTAAAACTTTGGCACATAATTTTGTTCGAAAACTACACTCTTTGAATGTTTTATTTACAAAAGTTTCCTCTTTGCTCGTGGAGTTGCCACCCCTATATGAAAAGGGTGAGTCCCTAAAATTTTCTCAATTTGTAAACAGAACTTTTCTCCAAAAATGAAACATACATGTCAAAAAAAAACCGTACGCACTTCTCATTTCAGACATGTTATGCGTTCAATCTATTTTTTTCGGGTGATATATTTGCTGAAAAATAAGGGATCTTTAAAAAGGTAGTAGAGGTAGTGGAGTATCTAGAACACCGATCAGCACTTTCATACAGTTCCTCTATTCCTAAAACAAACCAACTCAAATTGTCTACACCCAAAAACCCATTTTGTTTCGAAAAACTATTGCAGTTTTTAATGATGTGAGCGAGGAATGGAAACGAATTGTAGCAATTTCGTGGCACGCGTGCTACGAATCTACGAAAAATCGCTACAACCAGGTGCCGTTTAGTCTCGGTCAGTAAGGAAATTTATAGCACCTAGTAAAATGCTTAAAATGCTTTGTTTTATAGAGACATTCATTGCGTTTAGTTTACACTGACGTGACCGAGTGGTCAGTTTTTTTATTTTCTTTTCTTTCTTTAGTATTAATTATTAGGTATTATTAGGTCTCTTAGACGTCTTTAAATGTGAATCTCTAGATTTTTTCTTTTCAAGGAGAAAATAAAATACATTTTGAAATAACCTTTGACAATTTGGAATGGTTAATTACATATTGCACTGATATGTTTTTTGTGATGATCGATAAATACTGCACTTTAGTAAACCGATTCAGTTTATGTAAATATTTTTTCTATGTACGATTATTTAAAAAACTTACAATAAGTTATTTGTAAATATATAAATTACGAGCATTTATGTTAACCATCTTCATCTAAACTTAGTAGTATAACTTGAGCAATAATTACTTGTGTTAGGAGGAATGTTGTTATTAATTTTTATATTCTACACACAAAATTTACTGACCTGTATCAGCATTATCTCTGTCTGGTCCACTGTCATGTTCTGATTCTGACTCGTCCCAAATCGTGTCATTTGCGATCTTCTGACGCGAGCACTCGATCCAGTAGCCCGGCGTTGGAATCAGGCTGTGTGGGTACTCCTCGCAGAATTCGTCTGTCAAAAAAGACATGCTAGTTAGTAAAAAGTAGACCTATGTATGCATTAGGTGAAAGATAAATTGAGACATGAACAGTTATTAAAACTTAATTTTCAGTAATCTGTAGTAATGATGAATGATAAGATGTCCGTTAGGAAGTATGGTGCTGTGCCTTCTGGGCAGTCGTTTTGATCTTTGGCCTAGCGGGTGTGCGTCATTATTAACAGTATGCGACATGCGTATTCCGTAATTAAAATTAAAATTTTTGACGAGCAATTATAATCGATCGTATTTAGATACAGTATAAGTACAGTAAAATTTCGATATCGATAGTTTTCTGTACAGAATCGCACCACTGAAACGCTTTCTATTTAACTTTAGGTTGACATCAAACTCATAATAATATGTTAGTATATATAAGTATTATCTACACCCATGCTATAAATCGTCTATAAACGTTCTTGAAACAGTTAGCTAATTGCCAACATTAAAACAGCCAGTGTCATAATAACCATTATAACACCCAAACGGGTGTTATAATGTTGTACTGAAATTCATTATGCAACTCCTTTTTTACTCATCGAACAGCCACATTCTCATGGCATCTTTATGAATTTCAAAAAAAGAACATGTCATGCACGCGCGTTTCACTACCACAGCGCCGTAATTTAAATAAAAACTTATTCGAATTTTTGAATTGACGTCGTATCCCGCCATTTTTGTTCAATAATAGTATTGAAAAAATACTTTTTAATAATTGTACGATCCAAAATGTAAATAATTATTACAATAAATAATTATATTATTACCTATACATAGTTTTTTTGTATTAGATACTCACTAATTAAACTTTCCATGAATTTACATAGAGTTCTTACAACACTGTACCCTAATACCCTATGGTTTCAGAACATAGAGGATTCATATCATGGGTGTAGATAAAGTCTTGTATGCAACTGTTATAATTAGGTATTAAAACACTCATGTGATACTATTATCACACTCGGCTTCGCCTCGTGTGATAAACCCACACTCGTGTTTTAATACCGCTCATTATAGAACAGTTGCATAAATAACTATTATGTTAGCCTCATAAAAAAGGGTTCGAACTGGTAAACATTTCGCGTTACTCTTATTAACCTTCAAAGATCTTTGAGTTGTTCAGGAAAATAAATTTCACTGTAAGAAGGCACCGAGCTTTCCAAAAGTCTTTATTGACTATTAATTTATTTAGCATTGTTAAGTGCCCGTTTGAATAAAACTCAGACTCAGTTTTGATGATTGCCGATTCAGTATTTTAGTATTACTCCGTAAGTTTTGGAGTGTAATGTTTGAAAAAAAAGTGATATTCCTAAAATTACTGATGATAATGTCCGCTCAGAATACAATGGCCTGGTTCTAGCTAGCTTTCATTTTGTAGGTTATACATACTTTAATAACTCAGACATAAATAATCTGCTTGTCACAAAACATTTCAAGTAGAAAATATTATCAGTAAGAAAATTTGCTTCACTAAACCCGCAGGTATGAAAAGGAATATTATTCATGTGACATGAATATTAACCAAACAAGCGAGGTCAGTTTTTATTAATATTTCTGCACTTATCCTTGCGAGGCAAATCTGATGCTGATGCCATTACCGGCACGGACCGTGAGATCCAAATAAAATATTTACATAGGAGCGGAAGCTTCCCGGCCCCGCATCCCCGCGACCACAGTCCGCTAAGTCGCCACATCTTTGCAACTAAATATTCCACACAGTACAGCTCCATTGAATATTTTATACAAGCAGTGAAATATTTAAAAGTTGCGGTTAATGTGTTTCACGCTACACAGACTTTGCAACAGAAATATAACTCTCAATGGGCGTATTAATTTTTTGTCAAAGGACTCTGCGGAGATACATTTTTACGAGTACTTATACATGGTTAAGTAAATAAACATTATATACACATTAAGATAAAGTAATATTACGGTTGTTTCCTTATGGGCAAAATGCCGTAAAGTATTATGTATTCATACCTTTCGACTTCTTCTTTGACGGGGTTGCAGTTTCGAGTGGTGATTATGGATTGGCGCGCAGTTCACTGTAAGGTAGAACACCAAACTCTTTTTAATATGCTTGGCGTTCATACTTAGAGTGAACCGAACTAACCAGTATTTCTTCAAGTCTTCCAATATATCTTCGAGTCTTGAAGCTTCAAAATAATCTTCGTAGCTTAAAAAAATATTCTAGAAATTGATTGAAACAATTTAGAAGCTATCTCAGTAACTGAAGCGTTATCAAATTACTTTCGGGTGTAGTTTAATGGGGTGTTCGAGAGATTCCGGCGTTCAAATGATGTTCCGCAACAGTTTGAGAAATTAATGCTGTCACAACATTCGTAATTACTGAGGAAGATAGATGTTTGCTTTAACATTCGAGTCAAGCGGATTATGGATGTTTCGCAAAGCGTCCAGTCAGCCGAACATATCTGTTAAATTATGGAATCATGATGGTATTCAATTGTAGTTTATATTGATGTTGCGTTATTGGGTTTTTAGCATTTAAAAACTTTGCGACTTTGAAACATTTACTTTGTGTAAGTCTTTATTTCCTAAGAAAAAGAGAACAATTATGCAAATTGTCACTTAATGAAAATTTTACATTTAATTTTATAACATTACAGTATTTAGCTTAAAACTAATATTGTGGACAATAGTTACCAAAACAAATTCTTAACCATATCATAAACAAAACATTAATATTACAATTTTATTATAATAATAATTATTTACATACCATAACAATTTTCATGTTATTACTTTTTTCAGCATTACTAAGGCTGAACCACAATGGCAGCAACACGCGACGCCGTGTGACGTGTGTGCAGCCAGTGCGCCCACACGCCTGTCGAGCTCTCTTAACCAACCCACATATGCGTATCTCACAAAAAGCCACAAAGGAAATATTAATTTCCGTTTCATGGCTAGGATGCTTTTAAATCTAGGCAAAAAGCTTGAAGTTTTTTGACTCCACTGTGACCCAGTTTTATTTCATATCTCTTTGAGAATAAGCTTTGGAAATGACATTAGTCCGTATTGTGGGTTTGTATGAGTAATTTAACAGCTATGTTTTTTGAAGCTTATTTCTAAATATTTTTACTGGGTTTTGTGAAGAAAAATATATTTTTAGGGATCCGTACCAACAGGGTAGTAACGGAACCCTATTACTGAGACTTCGCTGTCCGTCTGTCCATCTGTCCGTCTGTCACTAGGCTGTATCTAATGAACCGTTATAGCTACAGGGTTGAAAGTCACAGATGATGTAAAACTGTTAAAACAACTACAAAATAAACATAACCGCGTTTTTGCCCTATATATTGGTCACCGGGCTGTAACTCATGACCCATGATAGCTAGATAGTTGAAATGTTCATAGATGATGTAATACTGTTGCTGATATAACAAAAAATGCTTCCATACAACAAACGTGATTCGTTTCAGTTTGATATTGATACAGGTAGACGCTTGAAATATTCACAACATATTTATTTTAAAAATAAATAATTAATTTAAAATAAATAAATATTTGGCTCCCATACAACAGACTTCCACAATTCCACAACTCACACACAACGCCATCTAGTCCCAAACTAAGCAGAGCTTGTAATATGGGTACTAGAATAACTGATATAATACATAATAATATATACTTTTCTTTTGTAAATACATACTTATTATACATAGAAACACCCAGACTAAGACAAACCCCCATGTTCGTGCACACAAAGATTTGTCTTAAGTGGGAATCAAACCCACGACCTCGGCATCGCAGGCAGATATACTACCCACTCCGCCATCCGGTCGACTTGATTATATAATGGTACGGAACCCTTCGTACGCGAGTCTGACTTGGCCGGTTTTTTGAGTATACTGTAAACCAACTGCTGAACTTAAATTTAATGCAAGTTGGTTAACCTCTAGAGGGACGCTCTCAACCGTTGAAGCAAGATCGAAATATTTATGAATAGTTCTAATAAACCAACGCCGATCTCGTCTCTCGAGCATCGCTAGCATACGGAATCAAGTAGAATTGCTTTTACATTATTTGCCTGGCAGGTACTATCAAACAACTACACTCGTTGAAAAATACTATGCCAAAAAACTATGACGAAGTTGGTCGTCGTGAAAACTAATTACTTCAATGTTGTCAATTTTAGTGTTCTGGAGTGTCTTTAAACGTCAGAGCAAAAACTTAAACGAAGTTTTAGTTACCAGAGCCAATAAAGTAATATAAAATAAATCACGTATTTATTTATTCATTTATTTGTATAACTTATCGAATAAGATTATAAATAAACTTCGTAAATTGTAAATCTGGCGTTAACCTTTTCTAATGTTAGTCCCATATTTTTTTAGTTAACTTTTTTAATTTTAAGCTTGACATTCGGAGGTGTGTGTATTGTTAAACCTCTATGAGGATCACCCTCCCAAAAATGGATACAAAATTCTTCGTCCCACTTTGCATTCAAGTCTTCCTTTACAAATTCATAAAAGCAGGTAACATCACATTTTACATCATTATTTTTTAATCTTACTGCTTGTACGCTATCTGTCATTCTTTATGGGGGAACGTTATAATAAGGGGGATAATAAATTCCTTCCATACGGAGAATTATAACAAAAGGGGTTTGTTCAGGGGGAAACGGGAAGACTATGCGTGCCTGACGTGACTTACCGTTTAATTTTATTGCTTTCACCCTATATCGCCATGCTTCAACAAGATGCCAAAGGTATAAAATAAATTTTGACATTTGTAAGAAGAAGTCAGTCTCGTGCTAAAATATAAAAGTATTGCTGTAATTTGTATTACAAGTTAGACATACCTAAGCTCACATACCTACGGCAAAGATGGAATCTTCGTGGTTCTAAAGGGAATATCATAACAGAATTTTTTTATAGCACTAAGGGATAGTTTCTGAGGTTACGGATGGATCCGACCCATAAAATATAAACTACCGTATTTAAAATGACGAATGATTGTAGCGACCTAATCGATATTTACGCTGACTCATCTAGCAGGTTTCGTTCAGTGTTACTTAAATATTATTTAGATAAACATTCAAAGTAGCAGTTATAGCAATATGCCTGTACTTATTATTTTCTACACCTTTTTTAAATTTGTTCCATTACAATTTTATATTATTAAATATGTTTAGCTAAGTACTAACATTTGCAATTAATATTTTTAAGTTAAATTTTGTCAAAACTATGCAGGCAATGACACATGCTGTATTTGCCAATAACTGTTTGTTACACTAACGCTATTAGATATAAGATGTATACCTCAAAATATGTAACAGTGTAATCAAATGTTGGTGAATCTTAATAAATAAATAAATAAATAAAAAGTGACACAAGTTACACTAAAAAAAGAACCCAGCTGTCTCTTTCATTTATGTGCATTATATACTTATTCTGCCAATAAGGTTTATCTAACACCTATGAAATTGGAGCTAATACTTGTTATAATATATTAAAATATACTTGTTAAAATATTTGAACATCCACGAAACAACAAAGGTGCACCGCACCGTACAAATTAGGACACTAAAGAGAATCGTCATTTTACTGACTAAGTGCAAGTAATGATTCTGGCGGACTACAATGTTCAAAGTCAAACCAATAGAAGATAAATATTTTATTATTTACCAAACCTGAAATTATTTTACTGTTCTAATTAATAAACCTGTTAATATCAGTTTAATTTGATTTCACGGTAAATCTTTATTGTGCAAAGATCAGTCCATTTTCAATTTGGTTATAATCTTCTTAACAAAGCAGATTGGACTCAAACAAAGGCAGTTACATTTATTTTTAACCGACTTCAAAAAAAGGAGGAGGTTCTCAATTCGGTTGTATGTTTTTTTTTTTTTTTTTTTTTTTTTTATGTTTGTTCGCCGATTACTTGAAGACGCCTGGACCGATTTGAGAAATTCTTTTTTTGTTTGATAGGATATACTTGTCATGTGGTCCCATTTTTTTTAAGTCACGTTCTGATGATGGGATCTTAGAGAAATCGAGGGCAACCCTCAAATTTAAAAGGCTTCTATATTGTTTTTTGTATATTATCTAAAGCTACTCGCATATTGATATTTGCATCTAATAGTCAGCAATTCATGTTGCTGAGCTGATGCTGGAAGGTACAACTCCTCAACGGATAGGAGTACGGGGATTATTATTAATAAGTTTTCCGTCTCAAGTAAACGTCGTCTCCTCATTCGAGAAACTGCTCGGTCTACCCATCACTTAAAATGGTAAAATAAAATAATTTTTAACAAAAAAAAAAACCGACTTCAAAAAGTAGATAGGTAAACTAAAAAGCAAAAAATAAATTTACTTCGCACAAAATAATACGCTTTTTTCATTTAGTTAAATAGAAATTCTTTAATAATTATTTTATAATTCTGAAGTCGGTGCCAAGTAAACAATAACTCTGTATAGATAATACCAATCTTTCTAACAACTGTTTTCTGACTGAATATTAGTTTTTAATTATCCGATTTACTTGGCACCGACTTCAGAATTATAAAATAATTATTAAAGAATTTCTATTTAACTAAATGAAAAAGCGTATTATTTTGTGCGAAGTAAATTTATTTTTTGCTTTTTAGTTTACCTATCTACTTTTTGAAGTCGGTTTTTTTTTTTTGTTATGTCAGAATATTTTGGCGGTGGCTTTGTTCACTGCTGAATTAACTGAATATGTTTTGCAATGAAACACAATGCCGATTAGCCGACTGCGTAGCAGTAATGAGAGGGTTTTGTTAACACGCATAGCTTGGTATGTATGCAGGCAGGCTTTACTTTACTATTGATTTTAAGATATATTTTTTTATTAGAAACTAGCTGACCCGGCGAACTTCGTACCGCCTTAGCGTAAATTTGATGCAATACTTTATTTTGTATAGCTGACCTATCTTATGTATGCGTACCTATTCAATTTGAACTGGAATCTATAATATCCCCCATATAAAAATGAATACTTTTTTTTTTTTTTTTTTAAATTTTTTTGCCGTAACAACCTTGTACAGAGTATTAGAAAACTACAAAAAAAATATCAGCCAAATCGGTCAAGCCGTTTTCATGCCAAGTCGTGACAACGGAAAACGGGCTTCATTTTTATATATATAGAAAAGTTTATACTGCAAAAAGTAAAAAATCTAAAACCAAAGGTACTACAACAAATTCAATTAAAGTACTTTCTCGGTCAGTCATTTCATTTTGTAACTTGTAACAGCAATGCTACTGGATACATTTTAGGTAGTTAAATCAAAATTTTAAACTAGTTGTATTCTAATAAATTTTGATATTATTTTCGTCGAAAACTTTAGTAAAAGTTACAGTCACAGGTGCATTTCCGATGGAAAAAGTTAGCAAACGGAGGACGTAAATTATGACAAAAGTTGGTGATGTATGACGTTACAGAGCAAACTACATTACATCCCTTCCCGTCGGTAGATAGCAGATTGGGGATGACACTTTTTGAATTTTCATCTACACCTTATTCTCTGCACGGAAACATTTTTACAAAACGAATTTCTGAGAATCTTAAAGCTGTAGTGTTTTATAGGACAATAACGTTCAACGTGCATAATTTATTATAATTTGAACAAGATTTATTACTAAATATTAGATATCACGGGACATTTAAATAAATATTTATTTCACAACTCACACACAACGCCATCTAGTCCCAAACTAAGCAGAGCTTGTACTATGGGTACTAGAATAACTGATACTAATACATATATACTTTTCTTTTGTAAATACAAACTTAGACTAAGACAAACCCCCATGTTCATGCACACAAAGATTTGTCTTAAGTGGGAATCGAACCCACGACCTCGGCGTCGCAGGCAGGTACACTACCCACTCCGCCATCCGGTCGTCAATATATTTACATGATATATTTACGGATATTTACAATGTATATTTGTGATAGCGAGTTATATCGATATTTAATAGACTTTTTAGTTTTCTAATTACCCATAATGACTATCGTGTTTATGTTTAAGTTTTTACGTGAACAAAGAGATTGCAACATCTCAGAATATCGAAATAACTCGTTACAACAAATTTACATGGTAAATATCCCGTGATATCTAATACTTAGTAAGAAAATAACCATGTTTAGTCTAGGTATTTATGATTGCAAATACATGGTAGGTTTGTTATAAAGGAGTCTTCAGTCAAGAGGAAGTAATACGAACAAATATTGTGTTCGTAGATGTTGTGAATAATATTATCTATGTAAAATCGGTAAGTTTTCCTACTATACCTAAACATAAAAAAAGGAATAAAGTAGGAAAATTAAAAAGACAAATATTTCAGACTAGCTTCTATATGCAGCTTCGCTCATATAATATGGCAATAAAAAGTAATAAATGGTGTCCCTGCGGCCCACATTTCATGTTGATTTTAATTAACATTGGTTCCGTAATATTGAACCAACGGCCGAGCCACCAAACAATCAGGAAAAGTTCTTCATATTACTAAGTAAAGATTTCCTTCAGTTGTTAAAGTTTTGAATACAAAGAAAATATTTTTGTTGTAATCTTCTTTCACTTTAAACTTCTGCGTAAACATTTTCTGTAATACACAATACTGTTCACTAAATTATCTTATTTTTCTTCAGTTTGTAGCGCATGACGTGTTGTAGCAAAGTTTCTTAGTAAGTTTTCTGAGTTACCACTGGAAACATATCGTGTACAGCTCATGAACGAGTACGCTAGTTTGTTCGCTATATTTTCTGCCTGCCCAATGAGATTAAAGCGAGATGTTTTTGTTAGTATGTATCCTCTGCATAAAAGTATATTCTGAACAGTTTAATAAAGATTTCATACCTACTAATACTTAATTATAGCAACCCATATTATAATAATATGAGTCTAACTGCTGGTCACAGGCCGCTACTCATGATGATAAAGGTTTGGCCGTCCACGCTGCGGATTGGTAGACATCGCATACCTTCGAGCACTTTTAAGCACTCTCAGGTACACATGTTTCCTCATGATGTTTTCATCACACACATCTACGAAAAGACAAATCTATATGTTTTTAAACTTTCGCGATTTAAGAACATTTTTGAAAAATTGGACAACGGGTCTAAATCGCGTAATTATTATAAAGGTAAATAAATACCTTTGCTCGACGTTTCGAAATGACTTGCATCATATGTTTTTAAATTTCGCGATTTGAAAATATTTTTGAAAAATTGGACAACGGTTCTAAATCGCGTAATTATTATAAAGGTAAATAAATACCTTTGCTCGACGTTTCGAAATGACTTGCATCATATGTTTTTAAGATAAGATAAGATAAGATAATTCTTTATTTGCAATAACATGTGTATACATACTGACGCATGCAAGATATTAATATTAGGTAATGTCCAGACATGTTAGCCACATTTGGCGTACAAATTGTTTTCATAAAACTTATAATAGTTAGTTACTACATTAACCTTTCGCGATTTGAGAATATTTTTGAAAAATTGGACAACGGTTCTAAATCGCGTAATTATTATAAAGGTAAATAAATACCTTTGCTCGACGTTTCGAAATGACTTGCATCATATGTTTTTAAACTTTCGCGATTTGAGAATATTTTTGAAAAATTGGACAACGGTTCTAAATCGCGTAATTATTCTAAAGGTAAATAAATAACTTTGCTCGACGTTTCGAAATGACTTGCATCATATGTTTTTAAACTTTCGAGATTTGAGAATATATTTGAAAAATTGGACAACGGTTCTAAATCGCGTAATTATAATAAAGGTAAATAAACACCTTTGCTCGATGTTTCGAAATGACTTGCATCATATGTTTTTAAACTTTCGCGATTTGAGAATATTTTTGAAAAATTGGACAACGGTTCTAAATCGCGTAATTATTATAAAGGTAAATAAATAACTTTGCTCGACGTTTCGAAATGACTTGCATCATATGTTTTTAAACTTTCGAGATTTGAGAATATATTTGAATAATTGGACAACGGTTCTAAATCGCGTAATTATAATAAAGGTAAATAAATACCTTTGCTCGATGTTTCGAAATGACTTGCATCATATGTTTTTAAACTTTCGCGATTTGAGAATATTTTTGAAAAATTGGACAACGGTTCTAAATCGCGTAATTATTATAAAGGTAAATAAATACCTTTGCTCGACGTTTCGAAATGACTTGCATCATTCGTGGTCGCGAGCCGATTGGTGAAGCTCAGCGTCGTCTCCGTGAAGAAGGATTTTGTCCACTACCCTCACTTGGTCGTCACAATTTTTATTTAGTTCGGAACCGTCGGTAGTTTGACACACAATACTAAGGGTATCAGGGTAATAATTACGCGATTTAAAACCGAGGTCTAATTAAAAAAGAAAAACAAATCTATGACAAAAGTGTGTGCGGTTCAAACTCAAGACCTTCGACTTCCTACGGTATCACACGCAGCTACGCTGCTCGTATTAACAAGGGGCTAAATAACTACCACTAGTTTATTTGCTAGCGTTCAAGATCTATTTGTCTTAGCAATTGCGGCCTTCTGCGTTGAAGGCAAGCACTGTTTACACATTGTTACCGAGCAGTTAAGCTCTCATGCCAGACATACTAGACAATCTAGACATGTCGTAGTACTGCCATCTGGAATCTTGTCTTGGGCAAAGGTGCAAAGGCTTAATAGCTTAAACCTGGATTTGACTTGGACTGTGACACCTGGATTTGAACCAAGATATTACAATGAAAACATATAATGAAAATTAATATTTGAAAGTTTCTATGAATTTGGTTACAATAATTGTCGAATCTCTCGAAAAATGAATAGTGATATTATATACCATTATTATATTTTATTTTTATTTATCAAAAATCTGAGGAAATTTGTTAATTTGCACATACTGCTGCCTAAATATTTCGTTACGAATAGACATGTGTAAAATCTTGAACCATTATTTTATATTTATAGTATAAAAAATATTACAATTCTTCGAGACTTGTGGAAAATGAATTCATTTCACAACACTATATCATAATCAAAATAAACATAGCTTTTTTACAAAAATTAATTTATTACATTTCATACCACACCTACGTAAAAAGTACCTCACTGCAGTATGCCATCTAGAGAATATCTATCAATGAAAGTTAGTGTTTTCGGGCGAGTTCTTAAAACGGGAGTTTTGCTACTTTGCCGCCCGTTGCAGAGCGCAGCGGGAGAAAACTCCTTCTGCTACGAAGGCAAAGTCTTTTTTCTCTCATTTAATGATTTATTTTGTTCATTTGTTAGTTTAGGTAATAGGTAAATTATGATTGCTTTTTTTAATTTTTTGTAAGATTTTATAAATTTTGTCAGTTTCTGTAATTTTTGGCTAACGTTATGTAGATTTTATTGTTTATGTTTATGGTTATTTTTTGTTCCTTTGTAGGTGTAGATAAAGCACTATGTATCACACGGAAGAAAGTATTAAGGCCCTCGGCTTCACTTCGGGCCCCAAACTACACCTTTAATGGAATCGACTGCTTTTATCCCTTGGTGTACAATGTACTATAAAAACACGCCCTTTAATAGCTAGTAGACTTTTTACAAACAGTTTTACAAGCTACGTGCTTTATCACTGAGTAAACCTCAAAATTAATGTCCTCAGATTTATTAGGTACGCAAACGTAAAAGTGGATTTTTTATCAATTTCAATTTCCCATTGTTTAATTAACAATTTAAATATGACGACAAAGAATATTGCCAGTCTGACAAATAAAAAAATATAAAATAATGGTTTAGTCAGTCGTGGTCAGCCGTTACAATATAATGGACTCAAAACAGGTTAAAAATCTGCAAAATATACTAAGTAGCTGCATTTTACACTTTGGATCCCAATTTGAACTAATTATATTAACGTAACCGCTATTATTTTCCTTTAAAGTTTATTAAATTTACCATGTCCTTTTTATAATTTTTGAGCTTTCGGTTAGGCTTTTACGGGACTATTTTTTTTAGGGAAAAATTATTACAAATTTACTTGAACAAAAGTTTGCACTTTAAAGAAAAACATTTTCTTGCAAACGGATCTCTAAATCAATTATCTGTTTTACCAACCTCTTTATGTTTTTAAAAGACCTATCTTACAATACCCCACTCAATGAGGTATGCGACAGAAAAAAAAACATCCCACTTTACATGTAGGAGCGCAAAAATGTTATTTTTTACAATTTTATTGTACCACTTTGTTAACATGATTATCGTACAAAAAATATCGGTTTTGACGCTATGCCTCGGACAGACGGACATGGCGAAACTATTAGCGTTCCTTGTTTGTAGTAAGTATTGTTCGTTTGATCGTTCATATAATAAAGCCAATTTAAATAACGACTATTTAGGGAACAATAAAAAAACTGCAAAGCCTATCACTATGTTTTTAGTCTTTAATCTTGACAAGGCTTGAGCAAAAAAAAAAAAAAAAAGAAGCAACAACAAATCATTCACTCTATTTGGTCCATCCTGAGGTTGCATGGAAGAGATTGCGTCAAGCGATAAGGCTGCCCTTTGTACGTTATAGTTTTAGTACCTATTTCCTTGTATGTTTGTTACAAATTTGATGAGCAAATAAAGTTTTCTCTATCTATCTATCTATCATTGTCATCATCAATCAGTTATGTTTTAAATTAAATTCTGGGCAATTCGCGAGCTCTCCAAAGCGAATTGGCTAATCCTTTCACCACGATGGCAAGTCAAAACAAAATTTGACTCAGCCATCGACACGACTAAGAAGAGAAGAAGTTATGTTTTTTGTGCGTTTATAATGAAACGCACATAATTTAACATAATATGTTACGAGCTGCCTCTTTATGGATTTATAAAACAAAAACAAGCAGCTCTTCTACAGCAACACAAACTTTGCAATGCTTGTTCTGTGTTCAAAATTATGAACCTTGCATTAAAACATCTTACACAGAGCAGCTGCACGGGCTGGTATTATGCGCTATAACTAAAAAAAACAGAATTTTAAAAGGAACAGTTCAAGTAAATCTTCTTAACCCACTTACCGCGATTTACATCCTATTACTCGCCTCTACATAACTCGCATTGGACGGGCGAAAAATTACACCTACCCACTATTTTTTACATTACCGTATCCAGGTTAAGCCATTTCGGATATGGCGAAAGTTGGAGCAAAGGAAGGGGTGGAAGTTTGCAAATATATTAGGTCCACAGAATGGGCCGACAAACAGAATTTGGTCCTATCGCAGCCTTTCTTTTAACGGAAGTATACGATCTAACCTTGTGCCTTAGGGCGAAAGGTCTTGGATAAACAATGTCTTTCTGCTATATTAATAAATAATAAGTCGCACAAATAAAATGCGACATATTTAGTATCATTGATACCTATGCAATGTTCTTTGCTGTCTTCGGTATAACTACATTGCTGAGGTAATATTTTTGATACTATTTAAAATGTTAATTGTAGGTTTTAAGGCAGAATTGGGTGTAAACTCACTTAACTATTTAATGTGTACGTAAACAAATCTAAAAAGTCAATTGTAAAGTTAGTTCACTAATTGATTAAAAGCTTTTCTGGCTTGTAATAGAAAACTGCTCTATTTGAAAAGTTTTAGGACCATTGCCGAAAGCTTACATTTTATTTGATAGCTCCTACTAAAGATATCAATGCTAAAATATTTTTTTTTTCTTTATGGGAATGATTTTTCATTTAGTAATAAAGTATTAATAATTTCACTGCCTGGTTGGTCTAGTGGTTGCGTATGCACCTAGCAATGCACCACCGCTAAGTCTCAGGTTTGATTCCCGGGTGGAGCTAAGTGTTATTTGTGAACATTCCAGGAAATGCTCAATAGCAGCACAGAGTTAGAATTGTGCCCGGTGGACGGCGGTGGGCTCACCCCCTTTCCCATGTTACCTAATAATAACAGGAGAAGTGTGGGTATTATACACCTCTGCCACCCCCTCTGGGTAGTATGGGCGTGATGTTATGATATGTTAATAATAATTTCAGTATGTACCTAAAGTTGCCATTCTATAAAACAAGATATATTTTTTCAGAGGCAAGTTTTTACTTATTTTCTATGTTTCGAGAATTCTTTAGGAATCGTGTAATCACATCACAACAGGCACCCTCAATTTAAAGTTATATTTTGAAAAGCAATTGATTCAATTATTTCACTGCTAGACACTAGCAGTTGTAATCCAATTTATTTGTCTTAATAGTAGGCTCATAAATACATCGAAACAGTCAGAAATCCGCCCGAATTGCAACAAAGGCGTGCATGAACACATTCAGACAGACATTTTATTAGCATACGTACAAGTGGCAGCAAATGAAGCTGCAATTTTATGCTATTGAGTTTTATTATGAGATCTCTCACGCTTACACCACTCCTTAATAATACATTTTCTATTATATTTTTTAGCGGTAAAGCTTGTGAGGAACCTTTCCCAGTAATATTTATGCTTCTATCGCATGTAACCATAAACATAACAGGTGAAGTGTGGGCAATATTATCTTTCATATCAACAGCAGTAACCAACATGGAAAATACCGCCTGCAACATGTATTTTCATAGAATGAGATCTGAAATTATTTGTACACAAGTACAACAATAAATTAAAACTGGGCAAAAACAAACTTTACAAATACTTCTATATTTCTAAGAACTATAATAACAAGGCTTGTTTTTATTCAGGTCTTAAGTGTATGAATACAAAACACAATATCACAGAAGTGGTACTGCCCAAACCGCAATGAATTCATGACGTAGCACATCTCAAGTAAATCTTGAGTAAGATCCACCTCGCAATTACTCAACTTTACCCTTGTGAGCAACTCGCCCAAAAGTGTTGACAATACATTACTACTGTAACTGCTGTACGCATAATATAAAGCCTACCTGCAAAAATAAAGAGGTAACATCCCAAAACTAGTGCAGAAAGTTAACTTTAAAGTTATAACGACATGAGTGGATTGGTACCGATTCGTTCTTGTCACCTTTTAGACAGGGATAAAAACAAGGATACCCTAAGAGGTTGTCAAAAACTCTTTTACAAAAAGAGAGGCATAGATATCAAGAAAAGGTAGTCAAATTTTTGCAGCTATGAATGTCAAAATTCCCTTAGTAATGTCAAAAAAACATACATAATTTCTGCATTGATATGTGTGGTTGGAGACACGCTGACGTTATTATATAATAGACAACTAAACTGTTCTATCTACTTCTACTTTTTGCCTATAGATACACCTATGTTGTTTAGCAATAAAATTTAATTATTTTTTAACTAGAACCAACCACCTATCTTTTAGGGGTATACAAGTAATATTCATATAGCCTCTGGAGGAGCTCGTGGCTAAATCGAAGCCACGCGTTCAATCTGCCAGGTTAAGCAATGCTCACCGTGGTCGGCTGTGGATGGGTGATCATCTTAACATAACACGTTTCCCTCTGTGCCTCGAAAAGCACATTAAGCCGTCGGTCCCGGTTGCTATTTGAACATATATGGTAGTTATTACGGGTAGAGGCCAGGAAATTTGACACCCAGTCGAACAAAGAGTATAGCCGGCACTAAAATACTGATATTTAGCTAAATTGTTAGACTAGAAGCCGACCCCAATGTAACTGGAAAAAGGCTCGGAAAAAGAAGTTATGGCTACTCGAAGGTATTCGATAATCTTATTCATCAAACTAATTATTTGAAACATGATTATTTCGCTCCACGTAATATATTTTTCATGAAGGCATGAGGCAGCGATAGCCGAGTGAGAGACCGTAGGACTGCGAATTCAAAATTCTCGGGTTCGAACCCACGGCACACACCTTAGTCAATAAATCGTTAAGATTCGTCTTTTCGAAGATAATGTGTGTATTTATCATATAAAATATCGCTTGCTAACGGTGAGGGGAGGAAAACATCGTGAGTAAACCTACAAGCCTGAGAGTGCCAAAAAGTGCTCGAGGGTGTGTGAAGTCTACCAATCCGCTCTTGGCCAGCGTGGTGGACTATGGTCATCATGAGAAGAGGCCTGAGCCCAGCAGTGGAATGTATTAGATACAGGGCTGCTATTATAATATATTTTTCCACAATCAGGCAAAAACATCGGAAAACAAAAGTTCATCGACTGAACTTTCTGTATCCTTACCTTACATGTATCGCGCTTAAATATTTTATGGATACTTGGCTTCGCAAGCTTCCAGTGTGTGGGCGAGCTTCGACCGGCCGGTTTATTATTAGAAAAGTTTTTACCTTGCTGCGGTCGGATTTTGATGTACTTTAACTCGAAAGAGAGACGGAAATTGACTTTCCTTGCATTTCATTTTATGTTTGCCGGAACCCCATTGTCATACTAAAGGTACCGGAGTCCCTTCGGTTGAAGTTGATAGACGATTTGGATATCTAAAGCTTTGAGATGCGAACATTTGTTATTGTGATGTTTACTCAAAGTATTTCGTGTGGTTGCTTTGTACAAAGTTTTCGGTATCGTTTTCTCTATCGTAAAATTTTAAGTAAGCTTTTCTTCTGTTCGAGAGACCTAAGGACTACATTACTACATTGATTAATATAATGTAGCTATTTACTGAATAATTTATAGTTGTATAATTATTTGAGCATTTTGATCGATCTGGGACAAAAGTTTGTTAGTTTAGTTACGGTCTAGAAAAGTTAAACATAGTACATAGCCTTCCACATTTATTTCTAAACGTACACAACTAACAAAATATCGTCTACCTCCAAAAATACTTATCTACTTATCATAACATACCCAGAAGGGTGTGGCAAAGGTGTACGACACCCACACTTCACCTGTTATGTTTTAGGTCCCATGGGATAGGGAGTGAGACTATATAGCCATCCACCGGGCACAATTCTAACTCCGTGCTGTGAATTTTCTGACGGAAAGTTCACAAATAACACTTGGCCCGACCGGTAATTAAACCCAAGACCTCGCGGTAAGACGCACATACGCTAACCATTAAACCTTCGAGGCAGTTATAAATACTTATCTGGTAAAGTTTTGAGTATGAATTTTATTAAAAACGTTTAAATATGGCACACTCATTACAAGAAAAGCATACGAAATGATCATATATGTTACAATATTTGGTTCTCCATTACTTGTACTGAGGTACAGTCGGCTCCTTATCACTCATATTATATTTAAAGGTCTACTACATCTACGTTCGGATATATTTGTGCAAGATGGGTGATTTATTTCATTAGAAGACTTTGATTATCATTGATCAGTTAAGGCGTTCCTATATGTCTGGATATTTTGTCTGTGACTATATATAAGGAGCCGACTGTACTGACAGTTGATTAATTAACCGTGTCGCGGTGTGCAGGCAGTGGTGCCGCGGTGTGAGCGGTAATTATCCAGTTACAAATGCTACTCTATTGTTTAGTGAGTACTCCGCTTAATAATTATGTAAATAAATGGTCTGTTTCTTCACGTTTCGTTTCGTTTGTTTTTATCGCGTTTTTATAAAAAGCATAAATTGTATTAAATACTAGCATAAATTTAAGGGGTTTATATTCCAAGTAAGCATCACAAATTATTGTAATCATTTCAATTTGGTGCCGTGACATAGGATTTCATTATTATGTTAGCAGATGAGTAATATACTAATAGACAATCTGAAAATGAAACGTATGAACGGAAAGAAATCATTTTTTTTTCATGTTAGACCACGCATAACTTTTTACTGTGTATTCCGATTTTGATAAGTCTTTTTTTATTCGAAAAAGTATACCTTGAAGGTGGTCTCATGTCGAGGATGTCAGGGTTTGATGATGAAATCTGAATCTATCTAGATATTTTCGTCTGGTGTATCTCGTTTTCATATTGGTGAGCTGATGATGGAAGGTACAACTCCTTAACGGTTAGGAGTAAGAAGATACTTTTTAAACAGGTTAATTTAGTTATATCTGTAAATCTGGACTGTATAACGATATATTCGTAGTTCATGTATATACTCGTACTCTTTTGTGTTTAAAAATTTACTTTTAGTCTGCTTATTTAAAAAATTATAGGCATCCAAACATCCGTAGTTTAATCACAATTATTATGGTACTATTCTTATTGATTGTGATTTAGGAATTTAAACGCGCTTATTTACAACTTATTCAAGGTAAGACTACTTAACTTAAAAGAGTAAAATAAAAAAATATGTTATTTTAACTATAGAATATAATATTTTACTTATTTCGAGTCGTTGCCAAATAATATGATGAAACCATGTTAATTATTCTCAATTTATACGTAGTTACAAAAATTTACAGTTAATATACCTATTGTTTGGCGCCGACTCAAAAATAGCAAAATATTATATTTTATAGTTTATGTAACTAAGTTCAATACCCAAGACTTAAAGTGTTCACTTATTTTTTACTATTTAGTTCTTTTTCGTCGGTTTAATTTTGTGTTTAAAATATATTTTTGCTTTTGTACAAAGAAATCGAATACTACACTCAATATGTACCGATTGATGATTTCAATTTTCTGATAAAGAATATCCCACAAAGCCGATATTAATCAACATTTTAACCAAACCAACGTGCATTCAATTCTTTTGAAAACAAAGAGACAAAAATACCATCCAATATCCGTGCCGTGAGCCAATAAAAGCGAACCGTAACATGAGAATATAAACACAAAAGAGTACGAGTATATACATGAACTACGAATATATCGATACAAATACCATGAGTACGTATAACAATATAAAGAAGTGGGAATATTAAGCGGGAATTCCGTCGTCAGGTAACAAGTATTTTCCATTTCGGCGTGACAGTTATTGACTGGCTACGGTCATCCGAGCCCGCTGCTGACAGCTGCCGACTGCCCCATTCTGTGAATACAGCTCTTAAGGTCCATGAAGACTAGTGTCACTCAAGAGTTTGACAATGTTTTCGGGAATCAGCATTATAATGTTATTTATTTGTCAGTTTATTTTATGAAATAAAAAATTTAAAATTTCTAAACATTTATATTTTTAATATGTGTTTTGAAGCTAAATATTGTCATTTTCTTAGGAAATATCTCAGGGTTCTATATATTCAATAATGAAGAATTGTACTTTTGCTAAATTTAATTTTGTTATTATAAATTCAATTAAACATAATTTCACAAAAAAAATCCGACTTCAATTTTAAAAAATGCACTCAAAAGTAAAAAATAGTTAAGTAATATTTAACGTCTCACCTCGTCTGTTTATAACTTGAAAGAATACGATAATCGGCCTGAAGGTGCATATATTTAAAGAACTATCCCCGTACTCCTAACCGTTGAGGAGTTGTAGCTTCCAACAAAACCTCCTCCTTTTTGTTAAAGTCGGTTAAAAAAAGTCTATTCCTTCTAAACCACATATAAATTATTGAATGTGACGTGAGTTGATAACATTTTAACTATTACACAACGGGTATTACTCACGTATTATTATGTCTACTAAGGCGACTGGCAGTTTCACTCGATTTAGACGAGCTTCGTCAGGCCATGAGTACGGAGCGACGCGAACCGGCCTGGGACGCGTCTCTTTTCGCACTGTGTCAGTGCGAAAAGAGACGCGTCCCAGGCCGGTTCGCGTCGCTCCGTACTCATGGCCTGACGAAGCTCGTCTAAATCGAGTGAAACTGCCAGTCGCCTTAGTAGACATAATAATACGTGAGTAATACCCGTTGTGTAATAGTTAACACATATAAATTGTTGAGAATACATTTGCACTCTGATATTTATATCGACTGGTTCCAGTAACCGATATCCGTATAGGAATTTCATCGTTGTGTAACCATAGAAATCTTAATAACTAGTCAATAGAAATGCTATCGACTATCTTTTAACACTGGGACGCATGTCGCCGTTTTTCAAATACCACTTTTTGTATTCCTGCAAACAAAATTATTCTTTTTGGCGATGACATTAAGACGACAATTCCTCAACTCGCGCTTGTGTTCGATTAGACTCATGCGCTTGTATTCCTGCAAACAAAATTATTCTTTTTGCGATGACATTAAGACGACAATTCCTCAACTCGCACTTGTGTTTGACTAGACAGATGCGCGGCGACAAGGTCACGCGTCTTTGACATTTCTATTGCCTTATTATTAAGATTTCTATGTTGTGTAACAGTTACCGGAAAGCTGATAAATCGGTCTCCCCGGACGCTTAGAAGTTAGTCAGCGCGAAGGCTGAATGGCTTCTATAGTGCAATGTGATATTAAAATAATACCACAGATTGGTTTACGTATTCATTCTGAATATTGCACTCTCTAATTCGCGTATCGAACTTCGGCCATATTGTGTCTATGAAAATGGATATTCGGTTTGGGCGCGCGCTTTGTATTAAGTTCATGTACTGGCTATGTAAATTTACTTCTCTTACTACACAATTGAATTCAAGAAATTACAAAGAATAAAGAGTTAATTAATAACTTCGATCAAATAGGTGGTTGTCCATCTATTTTTTCACGGATAAACACACATCATGATGAAAATTGACATGAAAACAATTGGAAACCTCGGTAAGAGTAAGATCATTTAATATCCAACTGAAGTACAAGTTTCTATTTTACTACACGCGAGGTTTACGCCTGTTATTTTTTCCATAATATTTATAAGAAATTCATGCCCCGTCGGAAAGTTCACTGAACATGTCGACGATCGCAGAATACACCCTTTTTTGTGATGCAAGTGTGATTTGGAGTGGCAAGCGTGAGAGTACAGTGGCAGGCTCTATTGCAACTGAGTATCTATTTACGTACGCGTGCATGAAGGGAAAATACGTGTTCCTATTGTTGGAAACATGGGCAATATTGACGAGCTTCATGTTAGAAATGCTTCATCGTAAGTTATTTTAAACATCTTATTTTTCGGGTTGGATTGTTTAGCATAACGCTGATATACTGAGATGGTAGTCTTCGGTATTTAAAATCTTGCTTTGAATACCCCAAAATATTACATTCTTCGACAGATCTAATTAGAAATCTCAAGCTTTATAAAAAAATATTTAATCCACTAAGCGGTTTTACTAAAGCATTTGTGTTTTTTTAGATTAAATTAAAATATTCGATGATAACTCAGACAAATTATCTCTACTTAAACTAGAAGAATCACCGAATGGATACCCAAGGATGGTCGTCGGCGTCGCGGTAGGCTCAGAAAGCGCTGGAGGGATGATTTGGACTCGTTTCAGAGGGATTGGACAGACAGAGCCCAAAACAGAGAATTGTGGTCGTGTATGGGGGAGACCTTTGCTCAGCAGTTAAATCATCAAAGCATCAACTAACTATAAACTAAAAGAGGTTTCTGGAAGTCAAATAAATTCTACTTATGAAATGGAACCTGCAAAATGTAAGTAGCTTTAAGTAAGTCGAAAATAAACTCGTTACTGAGCACTAATTAATCTTTAACTCTGAGGCGAAATCTTCATCTGAATCAAAGTAAAACTGAGCGTAATTATTCAGTTCTTCAAGTTAAGGAACATTCAAAAGGAGGACCAAATGGTTGGTGCGTTTAATGTCGTCAATTATTTGGAAAATTGGTGTGACTGTTGCGATGTGGTAATGTACCGAATTAATCTGCATAGACTTTTCTTACTGATTGTTAACCGACATAAAAACAAAGGAGGAGGTTCTCAATCCGATTGTATTTTTTTACATCTTAGAGAAATCCAGGGCAATTTTCATGACTACTCGGATATTTGCATCTACCAGTCAGCCATTCATGTTGCTGAACAACGGTTAGGAGTACGGGGATAATTATTTAAATATAGGTATCTTAAAGCCGTTTACTGTATTCTTTTAAGTTGTACACAGACGAGGCGAGACGTTGAATATTACTTAAGTATTACATACTATTTAGTGCATTTATTGTGAAGGTGGTTTATTTTTGTAAAATTATGAATAAAAAACTACTTATTTTGTGATGCGAAACAGAATTTGTGACTGGATAAGACCCTTACTGACCTAGGCTGTGTTCTATCGCTAAAAAGTAAGGCACTTCTGTAATCTTTATTTATTTATTTATTTATTTAATACTTTATTGTACACAAAAGATTACAAAGAAATATACATAAAACAGTAATTGAATACAAAAGGCGAGCTTAACTCAGTGCTTGAGTTCTCTTCCAGCAAACCTAGAGCAATAGAGGAGACGAAGATGCCATAGAGGGCAAGATAAGTGTACAACTTAAGAGGAAAGTACCAAAGATAGTACCAAGGAAAGTACCAAGTAGAAATAACTAAATCCGCATACATATTTACATCCTAGTACATATATATACATATATAAATAACATAAACATAATATATATTATAAATATATAAAAATATACATACATATATATTTATTAAATAACAATTAATGAAAAAAGAAAATTAAAAAGAGATTTTTTTTATAACATAAAATAAAATTATATATATTGTCATGTCAAATTGGTTTAAGTTTTATCTTAGAATGAAAATGCTCTTTTACTTTTTTCTTAAATACCGTAATAGATGGACTATCTCGTATTTTATGAGGAAGACTATTCCATAACCGCACTGCTTGAATAGAGAAGGTATAGGTAATCTTTTGTCGATGTCCGTCAAAGCTGACTTACTACAGTTCCAATTTTCTATACAAACAATCATTTCAATCTTGTTAAAGAACTAGAGTTAGGAAAATAGGATCAATTGCTGCAAGCGTTCCTTCTATTTCCAATCCTGTTTGCTTGAGAGATATGTAAATGAGGTTCTAGTGAGCGCATCTTCAGCTTATTGCCCATTATTTTGTAAGCACGTAAACGTTTCGATCCGAGGTTGTGGAACGTGACAACTATACATTTGATATTCAACAGCTATTCTACTTGTAATGTGATTTGACGATTGAATCGGTATCCTTTGTGAAAACAGATGCTTTATATTGGATTCTGTTATTTGAGGTGTTTATTAGCGTGTGTCATTGTATTCTACGTGAGTTTATTGTGAGAGCGTTAACCTCGCCATGTTTAATGGAAAACGTAGATCAAATAACCATAATTAAATTACTTTACATACAAAAAATACTTTGCACAATAAGATTTATTGAGAATGTAAAACTAACATAACATTATATCACGCCTTATATTACACAGAAGGTTATGTTTAGGTCCCATGGTATAAGGGGTGAGCCCATAGCCATCCACCGGGCACCATTCCAACTCCAACTTCCAATAAATAAAGAAACACCTTTATACTTCTAAGTCACATGATATATTTACCAACCAAAAGCTCTCCGATGCCGTAAAGAGTGTTATCCCTCCTTAGGTTAAAAACTGCCAAATTATGAATACACTCGACTGTATCTAATTTGCTGGAGCCGCCTAAAAATGACCACTTATACCTCTTTAAAGAACATATGGACGTGAAAGTAAAAAAACTACAAACTATGGAGACATCGGTTGTTGACTCTCTTTGAACTTATATTATCTGTATAAACATAAACTCATCTAGTGCAGATAGCAGCGTACCTAGGAGATTTACGAGTGTACCACGTTACAACAAACGTGGTTAGTTTCAGAGCACGTACTAAGGATTTGTGTTAAAAATATTGCAAGAAATAGTGAGAGAATGCAGACTTTTACAATGAAAAATATTGCAAAATCTTTTGAACACAGAAATAGTTATGATCTCGTCTAGTAAATAAGTTCAATAACCTGTAACATTCGCTATAGTTCAGTCACCGTATTGAAAAAACAGAGCAAAATAGATGGTCAATTTCCAAATTAACTTTGGTACTATATTATGGTGCGCCTTAGACAACTAAACCAATAGGACTGTCATTGTCAGGTGTCTCCTGGTATCAAATGTGGCAGAGTGCCACTCTTGCACGTCATATAGAACTCACGTCGCAATTTTGTCATATTTTCGTATATACGAGAAATACGAGATTTTATGATTTTTTTATAGAATATTATATAACTTTTCAGGCATTTTCCAACTTTGCAATACCAGGGAAGTTTTGCTCTCACGCCGAGATCTCGATAGCAGTGATATAAGGATGCCTTTATGCTCAATTTCTCGATAAATTTAAGTAATGAGATATTTATCTTACAAACTTTAAGTGGTGTCGAAGGCTGGATTAGCCAACCATAAAAGAATTTGCTTGCCTCAGCTTATGATAACGATCAGGTTAAGTACTACTTAGAACTTAATTACAGACTTGTTTCACGAACATTGTTAATTTCATAATGACTCGGGATAACGCCTACAGCCGTGAATTCAGACGAAATTGAGTTAAGAAATTGCAAATAGTTGTTTCTTTGGTATTAAATTCGAAGAAAGAAATTGAACTCAAATAATCATATTTGCCATTAAATCTTTGGTAGCCATACCATGACGTCATACTTAAACTATTTAGGACTCAACTGACTTCTTGCACTAATAACGTAACATACAGTTGAGAAATTCATGGTCATGGCAACGGGCGACCGTAGTTGGTTGGTTAAAGCGGCTGCCCGGTGTGCAGGTTTAAATCCTACCTGTTCCATATTTTTTTCAACTGTTTCTTAGTATTCTTAAACTTATTACTTGTCAGAATACAGCGTCATATAAGACTACACTCTACGGGGTGTAAATGACATCATGACGATACACAAGGTGCAAAAAAAAATTTAAGTTGCTTTGTCACGATGTCTTTTTGCCCTGTATATCAATTAAGATAATGCCATCATTCATTAGATAATAGTGTCATCATTTCCATTAGGAAATAGTGAACAATTCGTTGGCATGTCTAAATTAAATGGAATATAAAAATTGAGAATTAACAATGATATCTTTGGTCATATCGTGTTCTTAAGAATAAAACAATTCTCATCGTCACAATCATAATTTATTTTATAAAAGCTAGACAAACTAAAAAGTGCAAGGCACGCCACGTAGCGAAAATATGTAGAGCATAAAATGAAGAAGTGTTTGCATTGCGAAGCGTCTACCTTGGTTTAATTTTACTTAAGCTTTGTCAGCTAGCTGGCAATTGAATTATGTAATCTAGCTACGTTTTGTGACAATCATTTTACCAGTAGAATTTAATAGTAGAATTTATGGCATTTTAACTTTTTTAATAGTAAAATACGCATATGTATTGGATATTTCCTAGCTTAGTGGTCAATATAAATTGTAAGCAAACAAACAGCCTAAGCAAGGACTCTTGAACTCTGAATTTAGGATACTATACACAGATAGGAGGTTAGATTTAGAGAAAACATAATTTTTATACTATTGAATATCTTTTTTTTTCAATACTACATATAAATTCAGATAAATTCAGTAGCAAATGCATTTTTGATTTGATTCAAACCAATATCCAAAGACGGATGGTAACAGACTTTATTACATCAATAAAAACATTTTACATCATCATTATGTTGATCACAAGAATTACAAAACACATTTATTTATAATAAAACACATTTTAGTAAGTAATATACAAGTACCAACAAGGTTTTATAATTACAAATATATCAATTTTTTTTTACGAAAATTCAAATAGAGTAAATTTCAATGTCTTTTTCCGTTTCAATAATATATTATGGTATGTCATGATTACCTGACATTTAAAATAAGCTTTCACTAACTATTTGAATCTTTCAAAACATTTACATAGTTTTATAAGAACACTTTATATTAGGAAATGAGAAAGACACATATGCCGTCATGGACCGCATCGAACGTGCTAAACGAATCAAATTAATTCTAAATTTTGGCTGCAATTGCTTCGAATATAAATTTATTCTGTAAGGTTTCGATTTCATACAACAGATTCTAAAGATCCATCAGGTCTTTTAGATGCAGACAATGCCTTCATAATATTATGTGTGGATACTTAACACATCACGTACAGGTAAGTAAATAAAGCCTGAAACCAAAAGCACGTACCTGAGCAGGCCTGCGGCGGCAGCGGGAATATAAGGGTGGTGGAAGACTTGCGCCTGGCGACGGCGCAGCCCAGCGACTGGGGTTTGAAACTGCGCAGCTGCTGCATGAAGTCGCTGCACTCCATGAGCGCCACGTCAGCAAAGTGCAGGTCGCACAGGATATGGTTCTTGAAGCGGCGAGCGCGTTTCTGGAAAATGAGGAACTTTTATAATTGATACGAAATATATGTGTATAACGTGTGCTGCAAGACATAGTTATGACGACCGGATGGCGGAGTGGGTAGAGTGCCTGCCTGCGACACCGAGGAGGCGGCACAGGCTCACTTGATTTGTATTTTCAAAACCCAATATTGATAACATAAAACTGGAATATAATACCGTCTATCTATCTGTTTACATACCTATTGAGCTTGAACCTTGAGCTTAGTAAAAGAAGCCTTAAAAATAACAGAATTTGATAACATTATTTGTATTAGAAACTAAATAATTTTCAGCCTCGTACAAAAATTAGCTTTATAAAGCATGAGCTTTATAAAGCTAATTTTTGTACGAGGCTGAAAATTATTTAGTTTCTAATACAAATAATGTTATCAAATTCTGTTATTTTATATATATATATATAATATTATATAATAAATAATATATAATAGAGATCTGTTTGTAAGATCTATTTATGAAAATAGATCTTACAAACAGATCTCTAAATGAAAAAAAAAATTATTTATTTATTTATTTAAACTTTTTGCACAAATTAAGGTACAGAGGCGGACTTAATGCCTAGTGGCATTCTCTAACAGTCAACCTTGGGTGGTGCAGAGAAAAGCAAGGGTAGGTGCAATAATGTGAGAAAAGAACTGAAGAGTTGATTTGAAAATATATATATTTGGGAGAAGCGAGTATAAATCAATACATAAAATACATACAAGAGGTACATAGATATACAAAATGTTATAAAATATATAATGTAATATACTTATTACTATTACATACGTTAATAAATACAATAATATAATACATAAAAATGAAATATATATAGAAGATGATAAAAGCTAAATTTAACATATATTATGATGATTCTGCCAATTGGTCGGTTAGTAATTTGCGCACTTTAACTTTGAAAGTGAACCGTGTTGCCACCATCCTGATCTCCTGAGGTAGGGCATTCCAAAGAAGGACGGATTGGACAAAGAAAGAAGAATGTACAAAGCCAGTCGAGTGTGAAGGACACAAAAGAAGTCTGTTATTTGATGACCGTAGTTCCCTATCATGGTTAGAGCTCAAATACTGGAGGTAAGGTGTTAAGTAGGAGGGAGGAGTTGGAGAGTTAAGAAAGGAAAAAAGGGTAGTGTCTTTAAAAATCTGTCTTTGCAACCCCTCTAGAGCCCAAAAAAAACTTCTGCAGTTTACATGTAGGTATGAGGGAAGGTACCCGAAAAAAAATATTATATATTATATATTAGGCAGCATACAAATCCATAGCTGAATTGGCAAAGCACTTGGGGCGTATACCCAGGGGGTGCAGGTTCGAGTCCTGCTGGATTCTTAATTTTTCAATTTTTCAACTTTAATATTATATAAAATTATATATTTTAAACTTTAATATTATATATACGCAAAATTTCAGCGTTCTAGCACGAACGGTTTAGAAGCTGTGCCTCAGACAAACGGACATGGCAAAACTTTAAAGGTTCTTAGTAGGTTCACACTAATACAACCCTTAAAATGAGCCAAAATTAAAAAAATAAATATGAGAAAAAGTTTGACCAACCCCATAACTTTTTACACAAAACATTGTCGCCAAGTCTTGACGGATTACTTTGTCTCTTGTCCGTTTTCATTGCAAAGTTATTAAACAATAAGTTTCTTTGCAGTGTTGTTTCAACAAAGGTCCACTTTCTTATTAATTTTCATTCGGTACTCTCTTCAGTTCAGTAATCTTTATTTGATTCGTGCAAAGACAGGAATATTAAAATTGCTTTGAACTGCGATTCTTTTTATTTTCTACCGACTTCGAAAAAAAGGAGGAGGTTCTCAATTTGCCTCTTTTTGATGTTTCTTCCCTGATTACTCGAAGGCGCCTGGACCGATTTGATAAAAAAAAAATTGTCTGAAAGAGTATACTTGTCATATGGTCCAATTTTGAGGTCCCATGGGATCCTAGAGAAATTGAAGGCAACCCTAAAATTGTATAGGCTTCTATATTGTTTTTCGTATATTACCTAAAGCTACTCGGATATTTGCACCTAGCAGTCAATATTGCACTTTGCTGAGCTGATGCAGGAAGGTACAACTTCTCAAAGGTTAGAAGCACGAGGATAATTATTTAAATATAGGCACCTTAAGGACGTTTACTGTATTCTTTTAAGTTATACACAGATGAGGCGAGACTGAGGATATTACTAGTAAAGTATTTATTATTTTTTAGTGCATTTTTTGTAATCGAAGTTGTTTTTTTTTTGTATAATTATATATATTCTAATTTTTACTATAATAAATCATTATAGTAAAAATACTTCATTATCAGTTTAATTAAGGAAATAATAACGCAAAATATGGTGTTTCTTATTAATTTTGCCCTTGTGGACTTGACTAAAACTATTCATGCGCAACCTCGACGCAATCAAACTAGTTAATAATCTATTATCTCCCTCTCCATCACGAGCTTATCCCATCTTTGAACTTAAATGTATCAGGATTGCCATTCTATACTTACAATAGAAAATAAATTACTTTATACTACACCTACGTAGAAAGTATCTTTTTACAGTATGTCACACGGAGAATATCTATTAGAAAAAGGTAGTTTTTCGGGTGAGTTCTGAACAATGGGACTTTTCCTACTTTTCCTCCCGCTGCAGAAGGCAGAGAGGAAAAGTAGAAAAAAACCCTCTGCTACGAAGGCGAAGAGTTTCCTCTCATTTTATGACTTATTACGTTTAGTTGTTGTTTTAGGTAGTTTTTGGTAAATTATTGTTGTTTTTTGGTAATTTTCGTAAGATTTTGTAAATTTTGGTAGTTTCTGTAAATATGGTAGTTTTTTTTAGATTTTGTTGTTTTTGGTAGTTTTTGTTTAGTTTCTTTGTAAGTGTAGTATAAAGCACTATGTATCACTGGGGAGAAAGTAATTAATTCCTTTCGGGTGTATCTCAAACAACAAATTTAATGAAATCAACTACTTTCATCTCTTGGTGTACAATGTACTACTAAAACAAAGCTCTCATTGTTTCTCGATAAAGGTATTCTTATTAGCAGCCGTTTTCCATAAATGGTCGATCGGTAAATTTCCCTCTATCAAGGATCAGGTGATTGTATCCCAAAAAAACAATTTCCTAAAGGCATAATGGAATGGAAATCAACATAATGTCAACCTATTTCGTACATTTACAACGGTGACGCCCTAAAATAAGTTTATTGACGTTTTACTAGACCCTTGCGATGCTATCGGCTTTGGAAGCGAATTCTGATACTTTGTGAAGGTATCAAAATAAATTTATATTATGTGTGTACAAGACTGCCTGACACTATTATTGGAAACCACTTGTGTAAATTGTACGGATTTTTGACGCCACATATAGTGAAAATATACTTAACAATCTAATCAATAATACATTTTATTTAAAAAGTCTGTATTATTCTTTTATTTGATGTATGTATAGTTAGGTATTAATTTAGTTTTCACGAGTAAAAATTAATGTATTTTTTAATGAAAGATAATACATTTCATTATCAATCTGGATACACTTAAAATATATTTTAGAACTATTTAACATGCATCCCATCTTAATGTGAGTCAAAACGTTGGCAATTTTTTTAGAAAAGATTGAAGATGCATTGCCAAATAGGAAGACTATAATATCATTATAATTGCTATAATATTGTTATTTTTAAGGACCATAACTACATAATATCCATATCAATTTACATCAATATTGGTGTAGAAGATAGATTGCAAAAGCGAATAAAAAAAACAAATATAAATTGGGATTTCAAAAGACTTGCAAATTGCAGAACGACAGGGTGAAATAAAATCACGAACTAACAGCCCATTCACATACAATGAGTCACGATGGAAAACGTACTGCTGTGTCACTGTGTGATAGCTTTGCGTGCCAAGAGAACATCATGTAGTAATACTGAGGTAAGGTAGAGTCAGTGATTGTATTTAAAAGATAATCGGTTGTCCGTGGGTTTACCTACGCAGTATGCGATAAAAATATGCAGGGTGTAAATAGCGTCTTGACAAAGCCGCTTAGTACCAGTGATTTCAGTACATAATTTTGAGACCCTGGGTGCAAGTATTTTTCACTGAAAAATTCTCTTTTTTTATGCAATTGGCAGCTGATTACAAAACAGTAACGTTACTCCAGCTTATCCCAGTAGGTACATTTGCAATTTTCCGATGAAATTTTTCGCACCTAGAGCTTCAAAATCTGAATACAGTTTTCTTTAGCTTATAATTCTCATACTGCAGTTTTTTAACACATAATATTGTTAATTCGCAATTTTCTTATGATATATTTTTTTGTATTTTTTGCTTTAAGTGATTCTGAATCATTATTTAATCATTGGTAAGGCTTTTTCACGATATCATTTATAACCTTTATAATACAAATAAATCAAACTACAGCTGATGAGCTGAGCTCGATATCCACATTTTTATTTTATATATTAAGAAATCTTTTATTAAAATTATGATATCTTATTTATATTACAATCTAGTCTATCAAGACTAATGAGTAATATTATGTAAACATAAATTGCTACGTAATAATATAAAGTAAGGATGCGTCCATTAAACACTGTACTTAGTTTTTGATAAGCGGAAGGCACTTTTAATAATATTACTTTTTATTCGGATATGTGATAATTAATTCGGTAAAAAATTCTTACTTGACGATTATGAATTAGGCCTTAAGTATGACTCAGCTTTTGCTTTTTGCATTCATCGTAAGCTCACAACTATACCTACTTAGGTTGAACAAATGTCATTTTCGTTAGATATTATCCACACCGATGTTGCATGTCGTAGTCGTAAGAACTACATTTTGGCTGAAATTCTGTCATGCCGCGAGTACGTGACTCTAGTTATTGCTTCCAATCGCACCCTACATATTGCTCTATGAAATAAATTTTCCTACTTCTCTTTCTTTTGAGCAAATGTTGACTTGACAAGTGTATCAGATGCGGCATTCGATTCTTTTCTACGGAAACGTGTATTTAGAACAGTAAAGGGTGACATCGTGACAAAGCCACGTACTCGGATTTAGTACATGATTCTAATGGAAAAGATTTTTTAGCGAAATGTCTATGCTGATAAAAAAATAAGTTTTTCCGCGATATTTTCGACTGATTATGAAAGAGTGACGTTACCCTAGACTATCCTAATACATTATCAATTTCCTGGTCGACTTTGGTATTTTTCGATTAAAAATTTTTACACCTTTAAAATTTTGCCTAATCACTGAAGAGTAATTTTGCAAGCTTAATTTTTATTTAATTTTTTCTCAGAATGATTTTCCGATATCCGGAAATTGCCGGTAAAAATTCTTGCACCCATGGCTTTATATACTAGATCACTGGTAAGTTTTGTCACGATGTCATTTAGGTACACCCTGTACCTATAATATACCTTTGTGGTGTTTTATTTAGAGACATGTCGTGCAAGGCATTTTCCATTCGAGCCAGTTCTTTCGCTTTGCATTTTTAAACAGAAAATGACTGTCAATTTGTAGGACAGTTCTATTTCTATTTGGAGATTGCGACTTGTGATGTAGTTATATTATTATCATAGGTACGTTATCTTTTAAATTACTATCCGCACAATGTTTGATTTTAAAATAAAACCACATAATACATATCACTAAAATTTTAATGAAAAAGTTAATAAGTGCTTTTTTAAATCACATTTTTTTTATTTATTACACAAAAACAGTTTCATAACCCTTTTAAGGCATAAGATAATAATAATTATAATATTTTCTCAGTAAAAAAAGCTGTTTAACAAGCCTACGAATTCACGGTGACGTTGTGTCCACCCTTTATATTAATACTGTGTCATTATTAATGGAGCTAATTAAGGTAAATGTAACTATAACTACAGAGATATGAACTGACTTCGTAGATTTTTTTTCCCCGCGCGGTTCTATGGTAAATTGATAAAAATAAGCCTGTGTACTGTCTAGAATCGGGCACTATCTGCACACGATTTTTTATCAATGTCCGTTTAGTGGTTTGACCGTGGTAGTCAAAGTTAATTTAAAATAGGATTTTCATATCTATACAGTGTAGTTTGATAACTTATACCAAAATTTAAAAGTAGTAAGTACGATTTAACGTCTCAAAGTAATAGTGTGTTAATTTTTTATTCAATAATTTAAAGAGATATGTCCTCCATTATCAATATTATAAATACCAATAATGAAATTGCTCTGTGCCATCAGTCTCAGTCCTTGATGGCTCCTCGATTTCACTCGATTAGTTCGCATTGATAGTCGATGAACTTGACGAGATTTGCACGCTATCGAGACAAACTTTGTGAACGTTCAACTATATTCAAGAACATTGAGAACGTTATTTGTTGAAGAGATCTAAGCAGAATAAATTATTTGTTTTTGAGTTATAATCAACAAAACATATTACTACACTACATAACATAATATCACGCCTATATTATACAGTAGGGAGTGGCAGACTTTTTAATATTTGTTGTTATAGCGGCAATAGTTTTACATTGACAGACGGACAACGAAGTCTCACTAATACGGTTCCGTTTTTACCCTTTGGATACGGAATTTAAAAAGCAATAAAACAAGAACACAGGTTATACAACGATCATTATTTAGCGGCAGTTAAAAAGCAAACTTTCGCACCATCTTTTAAACTGGTGTACAAAAATATGTATTTCCTAAAAATCTATGTAACAGTTAAGATTTCACAAACAGCCAAAAGTATCCTTAAAACGGCAATTACAAGAAAATTGTTGCATATTATAACGATTAAGTACGTATTTTTATCGTCCCCGCCTGCACTTGAAGGGCCCCTCGACGCACTCAACCTCAATGATGGCCTGTTAATGATGATTAAAAAACTTTGTACCATAACAAACACATCTCGTTGGGTTGTACGCATATTTATGATGTAAGTAACGCCCAAGGCAGTAAAGCCAAATGAAGGATGGATTCCATTTAACTTTTCGCGTATTTAGAGCAAAATACACAATCGTAAAATGAAATACGGAGTACCGCATTGTTAATTATAATTATTAAAGCACAAAAGAACCAAGTTGGGAAAGATGCTAATTAGGGTTGGTTTTATTTGTTGATGCGGAGAAACAATTTAAATGGTAGATAGGCAACCGCAAGGTACGGACAGTTACACATCAACCTATACATTTTCAGGTTAAGATGATCTCGCTTTGCGTTTGGCTTTCTGTACAATGCGAGACCAGCTTCTACTGGAAATGTATAGGTTGATCGGTAGCTGTGAGTTCAGGTATCTCAAAGTTCTCGCTGCTGGTTTCAAAGAGATAATTTGATATAGAAAGTGAAGTCTGACAAGGCTTATAAGCCACAGATATCAAGACCAGACTATTCAATAAGAAATAATAACTAAAAGAAAGTAGTATCTTCTATACATAAAAAAAATAAAATATTGCCATTTCTTATATTGCCGTAAACAATATGGCAGTCAGTTAAGGAGATTTATTTTTATTGCAAAAAGTCCAATTCTCCTGACATGTCTGGTCCTTTTCATGCCCCGTGGTCACGGGTGGGTATTGAACCAAGAACCGGAAAATTGGTTTTTATATGAAAATCCTTTGTCTTTATTTGAAATGACGGAGTTAGATTTACTCGAAGAAAGGTTCTCACTATCCTGTTTACTTTAATCCATTGATCTCAATACTTCAGAGCTGTCATTTTTTCTTTGTAAACAAAGTAAGTGTGCCTTTGCATGCTAAAAGAAAAAAAAGTTTTACTTAATCTGTTTGTGTTCTACTAAGATTGATATAAGGAAAAACGTAAGCGTTAGTATTGTTTTCTTTTCTAAAGAGAAACGATTAGACCTGTTATTATTTTAAATTCTATTCGAAAATCCAAATTTTGGGTTACTTGTTTTATGTACAATCTTTCATCAACAATCTTTCATAATTTTTTCATCATTGAAAGTTTAGGAAGATGTGTGGGTAAGTGTGTGTGGATGTTGTTACTCTGTTATGCAAAAAGTACTGGATGCATTTCGATAAAATTCAGCATACACATGTATGCTGAATTTTATCGAAATGCATCCAGTACTTTTTGCATAAAAAAAAGAAAGATTGTACATAAAACAAGTAACCCAAAATTTGGATTTTCGAATAGAATTTAAAAGTGAATTTAAAAGAATTTAGAGCTTAAATCCTGGATTATCAAATGAGTTGCAACTAGTTTGAACGTAATTTTAATTTCCCATTATGATATTATTTACCAAGCCCTTTTCCAATTTTATTCGGCCTTGTTTCTAGTCTAACTAATGCAGCTGAACTACCAACTGCGCCTTAATTATTATTATAAATTAATCAAGTAAATGGAGTAAGCAGATGATTGATAGTCGCACCATATGTTATGGCTTTAAGTGAATTTACTGCGATAGGGTTCCAGACTAACCGTAAATGCTGATTAATTGACGTAGTACGAAAATTGTGTATTAGTCTCTGGTAACTAAAATCAAGATTATCTACGACCTAATTTCATCAACTTGTTAAACCAACGTTTAACGATAAACGAACAAGGCACAAGACAATCTCTTTTTATCGTTCTAACATTAAATGAGAGAGAGAATGAGAGATCGAATCCGGTTTAGCGGGCTAAATGTGTTTTTTAATCTTAGCGTACATTATTGTACTGACTGTATAAAAATTGAGAATTTTAGCTGGTCAAAATTTTCTCTTCTTACTTCAGGCGGAGTATGAGTAAGGTTTAAATTTTGCTGTAGGAAGATCAGAATAATTAAATGATAACACTGTCTTAACTTTTTTTGCTACGCAACCTTCGGTATATCGAGTAACTAGGGTTTATGTATGACAACTCCATAGCCTATTCTGATTTGTTAGAACTAATAAGGTAAGTTGTAAAAAAATGGTAAAGACAATTTATAAGCGATTATATACGCTTATAAATTGTATTTTCCAGTATTAAATAACAAGGACCACCAAATTAAACAAGTAACATCCAAAGTTCGTAATTCAAAGCAAACACCTAATAAAAGATCAGCTCCAAAATAAAATTCTCCGTCGACAAGTCTTTAACAAAACGCTGGAACATATTGTTTACAAAAAATAAACCTCGCTTCAAAACTATGAAGACACGCTGGCTAAATAAATTTGAGGCGTCGTCCGTGTCGCGCGTCGGGGAGGGTTCAAAGGACTGCGTTAAATTCCCACCGCGACAAAACAAAGGAGTAAAGTCTGTTATTTGCTTTATTTTACTCGTACTCAACGTCTTTTGTACAAAATTGGGTTTCAGATAAACTTGCCTTTTGTCAGGATCGTTCAGGCATGTGACAATCCTTTATGTAAATGGGGAACGCTGTAAAACTGTTACGCGTATCTCTCTTTTAATTTTATTCAATTTTTTTTGGTGGAAATGACGACGTTTGAGGTTTAATTAATGCTGAATCTGTGATAGTATAGTGACCCTTTTGAATATGATAAGACGATATAATTACAGACTACATTCCACTTAATAGACGTCTGTTTTAAAATTATACTTAATCGAGTGTTATATTGATTTCATCATAGGGCTCGTTGAAGAAAACAAACTTGGACTACCTAAATAAATTATTAAAATAAATAACAAACTACTCCCAAACTAAGCAGGGCTTGTACGATGGTTACTAGAATAACTGATACTATATAATACATATATAATTTTCTTATGTAAATAAATACTTATTATACATAGAAACACCCAGACCAAGACGAACCTCCATGTTTATGCACACAAAGATGTGTCTTGAGCGGGAATCGAACCCGCAACCTCGATACTACACAAATAAAAAGTATTTGTGGTAAATCTACATCCGCATACAATGAAATAACATTTAAATTATTGAATTCATAAATTATGGGGGGTAACGGTGTTTTGTGTAAACCTTTGCTCGTTTGCCCGGGTTAACATATCGACGACAGACGCCTCTGAATAAAAATACCAATTGGTTTTCCTCCGAGGTAAATAAATATTGATATCACGGGCCGAGTAAGAGAAACGAAATATGAAATGATTGCACAAATATTCTGCACGAATGATAATATACTGGCTACTAAATATGTTAAATAAAATATGTGAACATATTTCGTAAGTAAATATTCGTTCCTCGATTTGTTTTATTTGAGTTTCGTGATGCCGGAAAATGAAGTGATAATGCAATACTCAAATCATTTCATTGGAAAATCCTATTTGGTTTTTTATCAGTGTGTGATTTAAAAATTGTATTTCCATTTTTTCATAAATATAGCAAAAAAATATTCTGGGAAGCTCAGAACAAATATATGTATTGAATAATTTAATTTAACGATGGAAAAATAAAATGTGAGAGCTTAATACAACAAACAGACCGTTTTAAAAATAAATGAGAAATAAAATATTTTTCACCTCTCCAGCACGAAAAGACTTGTTTGTATGCCCGATATCCGTGAGTAAAAGTAGCTTTTACTGTAAGTATGTAAGGAGCGAAACACGTGACGTTCCATAATTTTAAACCAAATTTAAATCATAATCGTTATTATTTATAAAGATAAGAAACTGTTAAAAAAATATGGGACCGGCAAGTTTTGATTCTGCGACCTTCTACACACCGGGCAGTCGTTTTAACCCACCAGCTACGGTCGCCTCTTGCCAGGAACCTATTTTTTTAACTGTATCCTGGTATAATTTACTAAGCATTGTTAAATGCTATGAAAATAATCAATAAGAATTTGACAAATCGTACACGTTTATGCTATACAACATTTGTGCTGAATGCAACTTCGCCATGTTGGTTTGTATCCTACTTAAGATGGGAATAATTATTTTTAAATTACTATTATTATTATTAATATCATTGGAAATATGATTTTGATAATCCAAGAAACAAAACCTCAAGGTAAAACGAACTATGATGTACCCAGTTCTACTTTCTTTTAGTATAAAGGTTTTCTCTCCAAACACATTATCTAATCTATTACCTTTAAAAACATTTACCTAGCATTTTCTGTCAAAATGAAAAGTGCCGAATAGCCTAACAATAGCGCCACAATGGTGCTCTTAATTAGCTGAAACTCATTCATTGTTGAATAGCTGTATGACAAAGAGAAGCATTTCCAAAGAAAGCCGTTTGTACTGAGATTTCGAGTATATTGCTCTCGCGGTGAAACTAGCTTTATTCAATCATTTGGTGATTGTAAATGACTTGTGGAACTCATATTACATACACGCTTCTTTTCGCATCGGTGATCGGCGATTTGGCGACTGTTTCGGTCACGATATCGGAATCGACCGCGTTTAGCGACCAAAAGCATGCCCCTTATGTGAGCTAAAGTAGAGACTGGTGAAGATTCATTCGGCCGGCTTCTTTGTAAATGACAATTCGTATTGCTACGCTTTGAACAACGAAGTTCGTCGGTAGTGAGTTTTTTTTCATTATATTTTGACTTATCACAAGACTTTTTTTTGGAACTGCGTGCTGTTATTAAGAATTGCCTGTCGCAAACAACACTTGCCCAACCCGTAATCGAACCGAAACCTCGAAGTTAAAGGTCGTATACGCTAACCACTAGACCAACAAAGCAGTTATGTAATATTAATTTGAATAAAATTATTTAGTTGCGGCGCGTGTTTACTTAGTTACGTATCTATGCGTTTCCCTTGATGTTATTCAGTTTGGGAATTTGAATATACAAATTAAGTTTTCCCTCGCTTATTACATGATGATGATATTTGTTTCGTTTGAAATGTTATAATTTAATATGAGTTTTAAAGTTCTAAATAGGCTAATAAATAGGTATATAGTTACTAATCAGGTTGTCATAGTGTAATGTGTTGTGTAGAGATATCAAAAACTGAAAACTGATATCAAAAGTACGTTACCTGATGAGTAAATCCGCATCAATAACTATTCTAAATGAAACAAGAAATAACCAAAATTTCAACCTGGATCATTCTCATACATTTAATCGTTATGTTTTCCGGGACACGACTTAACTGAACTTAAATTAAGGAGAGACCGAGCGTCGTGTTTTCATACTAACGTAATATTGGTTTAACAGGGATATAATTAAGTTTTTATCTATTTTATTGACAAATAATATCTGCAAAACTCAACTGCATGATTGTTCGTGGCCATTTTGTCAAAATGATTTAATCATGAATTGGTTAAAAACAAAAAAAAAACATAAAATGTAATAAATGGGTGCCAACAAACATGTATTTTAATGCTTTAGATAAGATTTGTCTAAAAAAAATAGATAAAAAAATAATAATATTAAAGTTAAATCCATATTAATTTTGTATGAAAAACAGCTGACTTTTAGGAAAAAGTGGGAAAATTATATTTAGAAGTTACTAATCTAGAAATTAATAACCAAAAACCGAATACATCCGGAAAAATTTACTAGAACCTTAAAATATACCTATAATAACGAAATCCCGATCTGACCGCACTAAATTGGTCCAAAATTTCGCTTTCCATTGTCACCTTTTATTAAATAAGTTGGTAACACCTCAATAAACCGAAAGTCCGTTCAAAATGAGTTTGTTCTTGTTTCAAAAAGTCCGGATATTAACTCCATTCAACGCCGATATTATTTTATTTCCGGTGACGTCCATCGCCAAAGAAAATATTAAATCATTTTAAAGAAGGCTGTATTTTTTTGTTAAACGTTTGTTTTGTTTTATACTATTTACATTCACATTTTTTGGATAAACTAAATACCTTTTTTAAGTTAAGTAGGTACTAGCTGTAGCCTGCGACTTCGTCCGCGTGTAATTTGATATTTCCATGCTATTTCCTACAAAGTTGAGTAACTGCCCTCTTACAGTTTCAACAAACAACAAGGGGGTATTTCGGCCCCTAGAGGGTTGGAATTTTAAAAGATCTATCTAATTTTAATTTACGATGTCAAGGGAAACCTATGTGCAGAATTTCGTGCAATTTCCTTAAAAAATCTCATATAAACCCTTAATTGACCCCTTTAGGAAAACAATACAAAAATTGCAGGTTTCCTCACGATGTTTTCCTTCACCTAATAATTGATATGACAAATACACACATATCTTTGAAAAGACGAATCTTAACGATTTATTGACAGGGGTGTGTACCGTGGGTTCGAACCCGAGACCTTTGACTTCGCAGTCCTACGGTCTCCCACTCGCTACTGATTTTTTCTTAAATATCTTAAATGTACTGATAAGGCGATTTTACAATATTAGTATATGTACATGTCGTCTGAATGACGATCGGCCTACAACACATAGAAGATTTCTTTTATGGAACAATGTCTGGATATCGGTGTCACAATGTCGGTTACAGATAAAAAAATAAACGTATGTAAAACAAATTTTGTATCAATAGCCATATTATTTTGTTTGATGTTAGAAAAAAATAAATACGTAATGTCTATTCGTGTGCAAAATTTCACGATAGAATGACGTCTGATGGAGATGAATGGGAGGTTTCGGGAAAATGGGGAAATATGGCCGACCCCAAATAAAACAGGATAACTTCCCTGAAGTTATACATTTACACGACAAAGACATTTCCATATTGCTTTTTCTCATTTTTCCTTTTTTAATTTTTCTATTTTTAACCTGAATACCTATAAAACGAATACGTTTTATAGTTAACCGAATTGAATATTTTTTTAAATTTATACTGAATTATTGTATGAAATAAAAGTTATTACCTTTTATGGACACTATTATAAGTATAACAATAGTTTAAAAAAACATGATTCAGAACATACATAAGCTATGGCTCTCATTCGGATATCAACAACAATTTCTGACTGGTAAATGATACAGTTTATCGATTCAAGATTTAAGATTAAAATCATTTCTTTTCATAGGAGCTCCAGGGAGCGCTTAAACACGTTAATCAAAATCGTAAGGTACTGGTTGTTTAAAAAAAATGAGGTATGTACTTACATATATATATATATATATATTTAAGTCAGTCAAAAATAAATTGCTTACCAAAGATCAAGAGAAAACTAAAAAAAAACAGTATTCATGATAACGTAGGACGATGCTTAAAGACAAAATGCTTGAGTAATTTTAATTCCAAATTAGTACGACATAAAACAGAGATGACAAAATCATTCCTGAAATTCATTCCTCGTTATGCTGCACAACTAAGTGCTAACTTTGTGGCCCATTACCTAACAGCACTTCAATTTCATGGGAGACTCCCTCACCATTATCGTCACGTCGTAAGGGGTAGTGCTATGGTAAATACACATCATAGAATGCTAACTTTATGTGTAGTGCTAGTAAAATTGTATGAAGAAGTAGATGATGAGTGTCGTAAACTTCCTTTGGGTTATGATGAGTGGTCTTAATGTTTTTGAGGAGGTTATCACTTGAGTAGAGTGATGGCATTCATACATTTTGTATGAAATCACTTCTTGTTTACACTTTAATTTTAGATGAAATAAAAAAAAGAACTGCGATAAGGACATAAAGTGATGTGGTGACGAAATTCCCCAAAGCCAGTTTCTGAGGTGCCGGATGAACGTATCCGACCCATAAAATGTAACCTGACCGAATTTAAGTTACACTTGAAAAAAGATCACAGCTATCACTTTCAGTGTAGTTGTAACCTACTACCAAAAATGTATTTAACAATTTATAATGCAACAACCTCATGATCAATATTTAATTAAATGTATCAATTTAGCTCTATTGTGTATCTATATTTCTATTATGATTATTTTATTTCTCTATTTGTATCTAATGTCAATAAAAATGTATTTCTCATTATGCCTTAAGGGCGAGACATAGCTGAACTTAGTGTCCTAAAATATCTATAATGCATGCTTGTACCAACCTATGATCTTATGAGAATAAATGAATTATGAATTATTATGAATTATGAATTATTATTATTATTATTTCATTTATGTGTGTTATATGCATATCCTGTCAATACGGTTTATCTTACAGCTGTGAAATTGGGGCTTAAACTAGTATCAAAAACATATTATTACTAGCAATTCCTTTGGTTTTACTCCATCTACGTGAGTTTTCGCGTAATGTTAAATAGCTTTATTAACCACTTGCTTCAGCACGCGGCTGCACCTGCGGGGTACGGCGATTTAAAATTTACTATATACTTCTTTTTTTTTTTTATATACTACGCCCACAGCGAACGAACGTGTAGTCCACCTGATGGTAAGTGGAGTACAGCCCATGGACATCAACAATCCACAAAAGCAGATTATAGATGCGTCGCTGCAGCTGAGGACTACGGTAGTATGCCTCATGTGCCTGTAATTTCAGGGCCTGATCTCACCACCAAACCGGAACACAGTAATGGAAGCACTACTAGTTAAGCTACATTTGTGCAAAATTTTATAGCTACATATATTCCCGGTAGTTTTTGATACAACTAAACTTACAAACTGTCGCGTTAGTAATATTAGTGAGGATTCTTTACCATTTTGAGCAAAATGAATGTCTATTTTATATCCCTTTCAACTCACGAAAGGTTATTCTTGTTAATTACCTAACTCGATACCGAATAAGGGGCAACAATAATACCGCAGTGCTTTTATTTCATATGTAGGAAAATAGCTTGTTATATAAAATTACGGTTATTGCCGCGTTGGAGTGGACTTAATGTCAACAGAATTATTAGCAACTTATTGTAGCTAAAAATGACCAGGACAGACTAACGGAGTAGAATAGCAAAGAGAACAAGCGTACTCACGGAAAATCTTACTTAAACTTCCAGTTTTTTAGTAAAGTTCTAGTTCATATCAACATTATTTGTTGTATTTATTAGCATTTTAAATATTAACAACTTATTGAATTAAGACAAATATTTATAAACAATAGTATAAATAAAAGATATTAACAAAACTTCCTCCAGCATCAAAAAATTCCTCCGCATCGATGTCAAAGGGCGAAAAAAAAAATAAATTTAAATTTATATAATTGAATTGCCAAAATAAATAAGCAAATAAAAAAATCTATTAACTTCCCATCATCAGCCCTTCCGTCTATTGTGAACTTATAAAAAGATTTTTGTCTCGTCATTCGGCTTGTGATTACATTCTGATTCGGCCTCGAGTTGGTCAGATTCAGTGCTGGGCTTCCCTAATTCGTCTTTGATTAATTTTGTCCTTGCTCAAGTGTGCTTTGGTTTATTTTCTTTCTCATACCAGGGTCGGTATAAAGTCCACTTGTAGAGGCTAATATGTAAAAGGTATAAATATACAAGCTGTAAAATTCTGTAAATTACAACGTGAGAAAGCCAGTTATTCAGTTCATTTGATTCTAACACCCTCGGTGCAAAAATAATTTTATCAGAAATTGCCACACACCGAAAAATCGGTCTTAGCAAAATATAACACACGTCATCGATCTAAAAGGGTGAAAAAAATAATAAATTTAATTTAGTCTTAAAAATATTGTAAGTTACGAATAAATTTGCCGGCTAATTGATCTACCAAAATAAATAAGCAAAATAAAAAAATCTATTAACTTCTCATCATCACCCTTCCGTCTATTGTGAACTTATAAAAAGATTTTTGACTCGTCATTCGGCATGTGATTACATTGTGATTCGGCCTCGAGTTGGTCAGATTCAGTGCTGGGCTTCCCTAATTCGTCTATGATTAATTTTGGCCCTTGCTTAGTTGTGCTTCGGTTTATTTCCTTTCTTATACCAGGGTTGGTATTTAAATTCTGTAAATCATTCATGTTCATTTGATTCTAACACCCTCGGTGCAAAATATTTTATATAAATTTGCAAAAATATACCTTTATAAATAACATCACACCTACACAGGTGTGGCAGAATTGTATAATGAGTGTTGTATACCTCTGCTATATTTTACCTGTTATGTTTAGGGCCCATGGGATATGAGCCCATCGCTATTTACCGGCCACAATTCCATCTCCGTGCTATTGTGAATTACCAGATGGAAAATTCACAAAAAACAATTTTACCCAAACCAGGAATCGAACCAGAAATCACGCGGTGAGCGATACCCAAGGTTTACCGCTAGACCAACGAGACAGTTAAATCGAAAAAAAATCACTGGACAATTTCAAAGTTGAAACTGCAATTTATGTAATAATTAATACGAGGTTAACGTAACTATTTCGTAGTCTACTAGTCTGTGAAAAGAAAAAGGGAAACGAAAATTTAACAATTAAATTTATGCACTTTCTGTCATAGAATGCTGACTGAATCACTTGTAAGCAATGTCAAGAGTAATTTTACACCCTGTACAACATTAAAAAAAGAAAAAAAATATAGTGTTGAAAAGAAATAGTCTTCTCATTTGTCCTTCACACATCGAGTTGGACATTAACTTTTAAGAAGATCGACAATCAAAGCGTACACACGATACATTCTACAATAAAAAGTTGAAAGGCTTCCAAAATCAGGGTAATAATAATTATTTCATCAGTAGCAGCCCTACTAATGTTTTATTAGAAAAGAGTAACCATTTCCCTGCCTCGATGATCTAGTGGCTAGCGTGTGCGCCTCTCAACGGTCTCGGGTTTGATTCCCGGGCTGGCGAAAGTGTTATGTGTGAACTTTCTGTCAGAAAATTCTCAATAGCTGCACGGAGTTGCAATTGTGCCCGGTGGATGGCGATAGGCTTACCCTCTATCTCATGGGACCTAAACATAAAAGGTGAAGTGTGGGTGTTGTACACCTCAGCTCATCATATAGGTGTGATGTTTTGTTTGGTAACAATTTATTTGATGGACAGCTCGATAATGTGCTACTTGCCACATTCTAGGGATGTGCGGAATCGGGATGATTGATGACATCAAATGGAAAGGCAGATAATGCTTCACATTTTTACCTTCGACAATGCCTTCAGAATGTTTGGTTATCGATTAAGGCCATCTTGTAAATGATAATATAATATAATGTAAAATAAGAGAATGTAATATGCCTTCCTTTTTAATCTAACTACGATCATTATTTTAAATGCCTAAAGTAGCACCATCAAAATTATAATAAAAGGGAAAATATATACATATTTTTTAATGCTGCAAACCTCCTTCTTCCAAAAAATCTACTTATAGTTCATTGATGGCATGTTAGGAACGTATCATATAAGAATTGCATGCATTTTCCTTAAAAAGAATACGAATCTTTCATAATTATGAACATTCATCTCCTAATTTACACCCTAAGGTAACAAATAATGTTATAACATATACCAGTTTTTAAGATAAAAAAAAAAAGAAAATGTTTTTAAGATAGACCTCCTGCTACACAACTTTAAGGGCTTGTACACATAACTGCGAATCGGTGCGATGCGAATTCGCAATGCAAAAAACTAAGCCGCAAATTACTGCAATGCGATTTCATGCGGCAAGAGTGACCGAACTGAATGTAGGGTATGTAATTGACGATGCGAATTTATGCGAATCAATTCGCAAAATCTTGCGATGCGTCGCGCCAGATCGCAGATTTTTACGATGCGACGTCGCATCGCAGTTTTGTGTACAAGCCCTTATGCAGTAGTTTTTGAGTGATGCGCGTACCAACCTACAGACAGACAGACAAGAATTTTAAAAAACTATGTTTTTGTTTCTACTGCTGCTATAAAGACCTATCGTATTTTTTCTTAAATATCATGGCAATTTTACAATTCTATTACATAATTATAATATTTAGATCTATCAGCAAATAATAACATTAAAAAGCCATCAATATAATTAATTAAATAATTTGACTTGGCTATAAAGTTGGGTAATGAAATAATTCAGTTAACGAACTCCGCTTTCCGAGAGCTTTTGATGACTGTTGGATGATGTAAAGATATTGTGTTTTTTTAATAACAAAATTGTTGCTTACGTTTAGTCACTGTCAGTCCTTAGTTTGACTATATATACTAAGCTACTGTGAGATGTTTATTTTACGAGCATATACAGGGTGGATGCGACATAGCGACATTTATTGAAACCACAGCTTCTATACATGGCCAGTATGCATTTCCACCGGATAAAAAATTCTCTGGCGAAAAAAAAAATCCACGTCTTCCGAACAAATTGCACGATCGCAATGTTTAAATTGTTCGGAAAACGTGATTTTTTTTTTTCGCCAGAGAATTTTTATCCGGTGGAAATTGATACTTACCATGTATAGAAGCTGTGGTTTCAATAAATGTCGCTATGTCGCATCCACCCCGTATATGTTTAGCTCTTAGATGACTAATGTACCCAATACTTGCGGTAAATACACGTGAATACTGCGGACACGTGAAGGCACCATTGAGATATTGGGTCGTGTTTTGAGTTGGTCTCGTTTAGTATCTGGGTCACATCACCTTCTTCCATCGTAGTTTGACTAAACATATCACAATTATTATTTTTCTACCGCGGTTGCAGCATTGGTAAAGCATAGAATCTTTGAAAAATGGAAGGAAAAATATAAAAAAAAAAAAATGCAATAAGCTATGCGTCAAATAATATTAGGAGTTTGGAACACACAAATAGTATTGTAGTAGTTCATTTTTAGGGTTCCGTAGTACCTACAAGGAACCCTTATAGTTTCGCCATGTCCGTCTGTCCGTCTGTCCACGGCATAGCGACGAAACCGTTGGTGCTAGAAAACTGAAATTTTGCATGAACATGTATGTTAACTAAACAAAGAAAGTCGTAGAATAAAATTTGGAAAAATATTTTTTTTTCAGGTAGCTCCCCTACATGTAAAGTAGGGATGTTTTTTTTTTTTGTCGCCTACCCCATAGTGGGGGGTATTGTTAGATAGGCCTTTTAAAAACGTTTAGGGGTTGCTAAGACAGTTTTTTGATTTAGAGATTTGTTTGCGAGATAATTAACTTTAAAGAGCAAATTTTTGTTCGAGTAGGGCGTCCCCCCCCCTCTAAAAGCTAAACTACTGGATTCCAAAATCTGAAAAAAATTGTGTCAGTAGTACATGTAATGAACTTTAAAGGAAAAGTATAGCGGATAAGTTCACTTCATTAGTTCAAGAGGAATAGGGGTCCGAAATGTCAGATGCAGTTGAATATTTCGTTCAAAATTCTTGAAACATAAATAAACATACATAATACATATTATTATATAAAATCACGTCTTTATCCCACGGGGGTAGGCAGAGACGATGGAACGCCATGTGCTTCGCTCCTTACATACTTCTTTCGCTTCCTCAACATTCATACATCTCGTCATACGTGCTAGCTGGTTTCGTGTACTACAAACATTTCCTTTCTGAAGGACGCCATTTAGTTAAAAAGTAAAATTAAAAATATTTTTCTACGGAACCCTACTGCGCGTGGCCCGACACGCACTTGGCCGGTTTTTTTAGAAATAATTAGTACGTTTTTCCCACAACAAAGCATAATGGCTCAATTACAAAGCAAGCTATTTACTTTAATGTCTTTGTTTACAAAATTGTAATGTTCGCATTTCATGAAATCAGACTATTAGTGGGGTGGTTAAATCGGGTACGTCCTAATATTGGTTATCGGTCGATAAGGGTGGTTCTAACCACCATTAGGGCTTGCCAAAACATTTGTTTCGGTGCCGACTAAAAGGGGACTTTGGGAGAAAATACCCAGCATTAAATACTTACGGAAGGCAATTTAAATAAACATTAAGGCCTAAATGGGAATTTCACACAGCTATGTCGTGATTAGATAATCATGGGTTGACAACAAAATGAATTGTCACTTTGCGGTTTATACTTTCGGGCCTTAGCCAATTAAACCAAAAGGAGTAGTCATTGTCAGATGGCTCCCGCTGCCAATAAGGAAGAGCTAACAATACATAGAAGCGCAAAAATGTACCCTACGCACCACCACGAGTTGTGGCAGACTTATTTGCATAGGTATCCGCTTTAATTTCTTCTCTATATTCATTAAGTGCTCTTTGTGTTGGCCTTTCAATTTTTTTTTAGTCCGTACAGTAAATTATCTTGAGAAGTAATACAAAAATAAACCAAATTGTTAAATCACTGTTAGTTAAAAAAAAATCCGCTGTATAAACCCATTATGGATGATTATACTAAGTATATTTTTGAAATCTTCAACTTTATCTTCTACATATTTTTTACCAAACCACCTTTCAGCTTTATTATTATATTTTCATAATAAATTTGAGAAAGTTGTTTATCTACGCATTAAATTGTTATTTCTATCTCGTACTAAAGGATTCTAAATACATATTTTTTTTCACTTAGCCCGCATAAAAAATTTAGACCGCCCAAAAGCTTTATAAACTTAGTTTACCTAAAACCTTCTTTTCGTTTCATCATAAACGGATTAACATTTGTGTATTTTCATTTCTGCCAAGCTGATTTTACGCACACACACATTAGAATACTTTTTTGTAACTTTCTGTCTTCAAATTCAATTTCAAGTCAAATTCAAATCATTTATTTTCATAGGCCCCAGGGGGCGCTTGAACACGTCAAAAAATTACAAACAATAATATAAAATAAATTATACGTACAACTAAATTATTCTAACTACAATGATTTGAATGTGAGCAAGCTTCTGTACGTAAGCCAGCAAACTAACGCAACAATCAACAAGGACGATATTTCATTAATTCCACTTTAAAATACGTCTTTGTGTGTTGAGATAAGTGTAAATACTTTCTTATTTCAACAAAGTAATAACAAGTATGTAATAAGAATCAGTTTAATTTGTACCACCAATACAAGCAACCACACATATCTAGAGCTCACTGTCTTGATGATGCAGTTACTAAAATTGATTGTCTCTGACCACTCTAGGGATATCAAATACATTGCTGGCCTTTATCGTTTTATCACAAAAGAAAGAAAACTGTGAATGAGAATAGATAACTTAGATGACTCAATAAATTGCGATTGCAACCTTTTTTCCCCGGGGAGCAAATATAGACAAGTCGAGTCCAGTTAAGGTCGAAAAGTATAAAAGTCTTGTAATGAAGCGATTGTGAATGGCAACTCAACTTATTGAAGTAATTATCAAAGTCTAAGAGTTACTTAATCCCTTTTAAACTTGAACAAGAGAAAATTAAAAGAATTATCTAGAACTAATTGAAATCGTTTCAGACTTAATCGAAGAATTAAACAATTTGGGCAGAAATTCAAATTAATTAATCAACTTGAGGGCTTTAAGGTCAATAGGATACCACCAAATTATTGGTTATAAAGTCAATGGTGTTTTTATGTCTGCTGCTAGTAGACTGGTTGATATTTGGAAGATTAGTAAGTAACACGTGCAAAACTAAAGGCTTACACAAATATCATTAGATGATAGAGAAGTATCATACCTAAATAATTTTGTGGTTAAAATTTCATGAACACTTACTTACAAGAAACTTGCAAAGAAAATGTTATGTTTAATAAATAAAAACAGTCTTTGTTACTCTTCTATTTGGTTAATTTATCGTGTAACGTGCCAACGACCTAAAAACCAGATATATCAGAAACATAACACAACTAGCGAGTGTAGTTTAACTAGCTACTTTTTCACCAATTCGTCCTTTCCCAGTCATGAAATACCAATTAAAATCGGCTTAACCTTCCTATTACCAGCAAGAGACATGCAAATAACCAAAGCCGCCCAAAAAACGATTTCTCTTTGATTGTACTTAATTCTACATGTATATTCTCGAATACTTTTGTGCGAGCATTTTAATGATGCAAAAAACGTGACATATTCTGATCAGTTGAGGAGTGAAATTACAATGTATACCATAAACTCACGTAGTACATCGATAAATATAGCCTGTTTGTTCAATCAACGCAAGATAAGATTCTCAAAATGCTTAACTGAACTAGATACCAAGTTCTAGCCAATGATAAAACGGATAATCTAGGTTTAACCACTGGTTCTAGCCACAATGATGAGTCTTACCGAAGTTTAAAAGAATACACCTAATTACCGGCTAAAACTAGTTGTAGCCATACTTCTGCTAGTAGCCGTAACAAGAATACTAAAATAGAAGGTTATCTTCACAAATAATTTGCTCACCCTTTTGTAATATGCTTGTGATTCACATCCCTTTGAATACCATTGACGATAATTTACACTTAAAGGCACCTGCGGCTTTCTCAGCTATGTGACGAATGCAAAATCCTACCAACTCATACGTACTAGGGTTGCGGGTCTATCGTTTTAAGGTCAGCTATGCCGCGTGTCATACACACAGGTATTTCTAGTGTATATTATAGTAGAAATAGACAAGTGTGGTATCTAGTAAAGGTTAGCTGATATTATTATGAAATGAAACAGTTTACTGTCAAATGGTTATATAGACAAACAAGCTCATATTTTTATACAATGTATAGTCAAAACCGCCACTCATTGCTCAAGGCAAGACGTCCAAGTTTCATATTTTAACTTAATTGTAGAGATTGTAAAGTTAGGGATTGTAGACATTAGGGATAGGAAAATAACTCTACATGAGATTTCGACACTGCGAGCAAAAATTATGGTGGAATTAACTGCCTGGCGGTGAGCTTGATTGGTGGATAGAATCTTATTCATAGTGTGGTTAGTTGTTTATCACTTGCTAATGATAAAGGAAAACATCGTGAGGAAACCTGTATTCTTGAGAGTGCCAAAAAATGCTCGAACGAACGCGAACTAGACCAATCCGCAATCCAACCTTCTCATCATGAGAGAGGCCCGTGCCCAGCAGTGGGACATGTATTAGTTACTTGGCTGCTATTATTAACCTGTAAAAATATAGATATGCCATAAAATCTCTTACCTGATTGGGTCCGGTGAGATTTAGTCCACAGGAGTTGCAGCGGAGACATTCCTCGTGGTAATGGTTGTTCTCGTACAGTGGGGATGGTTCTGCAAATGTAAAATCTTGTTAAAGTGCTTTCACACCATGCCCATCAAGTATTATAGTCCAGTATTATAGTGTACTATGTGGTACATGACGAGCGAGAGTAGTAGTATACGTTATACGAGGAATATGTTACTTTATGGGCTCGATTTTTAGGGAATGGGTTGAACCAAATCTTTTATAGAGGGACAGTTAAAGTGTTAATTATTTTTTACCGGATATATTCAACCTCGGGAATGCCAGTAGATCACTCACCAGGTATAGAGCGAAGAAAACAAAAATATTCAAAATGTCTTAAAAATTGGTACTTGTGCAAATATTTTTTTATGATAATATGGAAATACTAACACACGCTTTATTTATATTTACCATGGTTTAATTTTAAAATAAATACATAAATTAGGTATTGTATAGGTTACGATAACCTTTTATGTTGTATATCACACGTGGGAATATTTAGTCTGTGGCAAGGCATTTAATATAGCAACCGAATATACGTAGCTAATTTAATATATTTTAAATATACTTAATATAATAACTGAGTCTAAAAAGCCATAATTCTCCAAAAAGGAAGTAAAACACTTATAAAAATGGCTCTTAAGAAAACAGATGGGCTTTCGGTTTGCTCTCAGAACGAACCTTTATCTTGTAATTGAGTAATAAAAATTCTATGACCTCCCTAAAATGGTTAGGAGAGTAAAATGAATTTGAATATATAACAAGTTGAATCAAAGCAGCTATTGGCTTTAGTTTACCTTCACACTCAAGAAGACCAAAAAGTATAATCTGGCTTAGAAAGGTCTTATACCAAAATAACCTTTGGATTCTCAGTTGATTCTTTTTTGGATTACCTTAAAATATTACTAAGTGGCTCCAAGAAAAGCCGAGAATAAAATATCTACCAACAGACTGATAAAAGTTTACCAACGTCTCTTAAAAATCACTTCCAAGTATATTAAGCTTGTTTCAAATAGGAAAATAAAGAAATCCTGGTATCCAGCAAGGTAGCCAGTAAATCCATAAAGATTTAATACGACCTGATAATATAATATGAAATCTACTCGCAACGGTCAAACAGGTTTTAATAATTAATAAATTGGCGTACAGAAAGCTCAATAACTTAAATGACTTAATTAGTCAGTTAGCAGTAGGTAGCTAATACCGAGAGTGCCGTCGTCTTAAAGCTGTACACCAGAAAATTATTATAACAAAGGTTTATCAACGCAATGTTACTTCAAATTTGAATTGGTTGCGAAATTACTCTTACCTATTAGGTACCATAATATCTTTGCACTACGACAAAACGTATGAAACTATGTATTAAAAAGTGAAACCAAATTTTCTTCACTGGCTTCATGCCAAAGGGCACGATGTATCTCGGAAACTTGCCAAGATTCCAGACTTCAACACTTTAAGACCAAGTTATTGACGGCCCCTGTCGTAACATGTGACAACCTCTTAGGTATTCTTAAGAAACTCTTCGCGACTTACAAACAAAATGCATTATTGATCAAGGTATTTCTCGAAAGATATAAAGTAGACAATGGAGACTAGTCACTTGATAAAATGGGCTTTTCATTTTTGTAGACTCCAAGACAGCAAACTGACAGTTCTTTGTTTGATACGATGAAAGTTTTTACGATTTCATTTCTTGAGAATTATTTTTCGCGACAAAAGTTAGGATTGATCAAAGATTTAGGACATTTTGTCACTTTAATGCCACTCGAACAAGTGCCAGCTTTAATGTTAAATAACGTAACAGTTCATCGTATTTGTTTATACAAATTTTGATAAATGGCTCCCGGCTGAGATAAAAGTTGTAAAACTTTGTCAGTATACTTTGAGTCGAGTCAATATTGATTTTGAGTTTGGAGTAATAAAATTTGTGCGCCAGTCCAAGTTATTTGCTAAATAAGTATCCGAATTCAATAAACTTACGACAAATAATAAATGAAGGAGGAAACAAAATCCATTATAAGAATAACATGAAGATGTTAGGAGAATTGAATCAGTTTACAAGTTAATAAATTGTGAGGACCATTAAAAAGCAATTCGCCGTCATTACTGAGGCTCAAGTCGGTAATAAAACAAAGTCGGTACGATTTCTATATTGAAATATTAAACGAACGCCATAGAAAACAGAGCGTAATTAATGTGATCATAGTAGATGCTATAAAATGGGTAGTAAATAAGTATTTTCATTTTTATAGCAAAGGAAGTATATGGTGCGATAATATTGTTGTTACGACTCCCCGTAACAATGTTTCAATATTCTATGCGTTTATCGTTTTCGTCAGTTATGGCTAATGGGTATCGTTATTGAAATAGGCCAAGAGCCAATTTTATTGGTTCTGCTTAGTTACATTTTTTTATGATAATATTTTTTATCACTTTATAAAAGAAAATCTTTCACGTTCAATTTTCAAGTCTGGTTGGTTCTTATGTCAAGAACCTTATAATAGTATGGTCCATTTTGATCCTGAGACATGTTTTGAGTTAAGTTGTTACTTCATTAATCACAACTGACCTCGCCTAGATTGCCACAAGTCTAAAATATATCAAAATATACTCAATATCATATTAGAAAGTAATTTCCTATTAGTTTAAACCGAATATAATGAATGCAGAAATTAAATGCTACAAATCTACATATTATTGCCGATTATTTTAAAATCAGTAATTTATTCAAACAGAGACGCTGCAGTACAGATTCAAGGTAACGGCTAGTGGTAAAAAAGTTCCAATTATAACGTCAATATAATAGTACGTATTTAATATCTGAGCTTTATGTCTGACAGAGAATTTCATTCTTTGGCTATTTCAAAGGACTAGAATTCCCTGGCCGAGTCTGTGTTTCCGCACGAGTGCAAATGGGTCTGTTCAAAGCAAAAGTGACCATTCACTCTCGCTTTGTACAAAACCATACCTGAAAGGTCAGCGTGTTTCAGCTTAGGCCACTTCATCACTTACTGTCGGGTAAGATCGTGGTTATAGGCAAGCCATATTTATAATAAGAAAGAGTATATAAGAAGAATATGTAAGAAAAGAAAAATCATTTATTCTAGCATAATAAAAATAGAATACATTATAATACATCTAAAACTAAATAATTTTAAATACTATTAATAATGCCAGAAATGGTACGCATCTCAGCACAATACTGCAGCGCTAAAAGCACCGCAGCGCTGATATTCTGATGCGCCCAGTAAATGAGTAAAAAGTAGTTTGACAAAAGAAAAAAGAAAATAAAATATAATAAAAGCAATAATTACATGTACAGTGGGCCAAGCAATTAGGTATGCAGGGCAAAAACTTCTACGCCATAGTGAAAAATGACTGCAAGAGAGAATATGTGTGAATTACATATTTAATAAGTTTAATACACCTACTATTTAAATATGTAGCTCTTTTATCCATAACTGGTGTAGTATCTTTACTATGACTTAGAAATTTTTGCCCTGCATATCTAACTCGTTGGCCCACTGTACATGTTACAATTTTTTGTGTCACAAAGAATTAAAATAAATAAATACAATATGTGTGAACTATAGCTATGTCTGGATATTAAAGTAGACGATCAGAATAATATATTGGTTGTTAATGAAATCATGACGAAGCCAATGATTCAGTACATGATTTTGAGACCCTGTATACAAACAATTTTCACATCCAGTAAAACAATATAATGCTACGTGGTATATGCTGGTATATGTTTTTTATAGCGATCGTGGGTTGTCGTTTTTTCCGTTTCCTATTTCAGTTCACACACTTCGATTTATTCCTATTTCCTCGGTGATTTGAAGCGAAACTATTTGTTACAGGCAATTTTACGGTATGTGAAAAATACAAAAATATAGTACAATTTAGGCAAGACTATATTCTTAGCCTGATTTATTCAATTTTTAGGTACTTATATAATTATTGTTTTCATAAAACTGGTTAGTAAAACTTGCAATTCGTAAATAAGCTTTAGTACCTGAATAATGAATTTTTATTATTATATATATTAAAATTAACATTAGCAGACCTGCCATTCTCCACTTTTATTATCATCTCATCTTTTGCAAAGATACAATTAGAACGTTATCACTTTAGGAATAAAGTGCTTAAGATGTATTGCAAGACGGCTACATAATATTGAATTGCAGTGTTTATTATTAGTTTCTCAGACTTCCAGAGATTTTTCTTTGTTCGTTATTGCTTCATTATAAAACGCCTTAGCGGGATTGTAAAATAGTTTTTTGACAAGGTGTACAATATAGATACCCAAGTTTTAATGTTTAATTTAGATCGTCAGTCCTTTTAAAAAAATATCTATGAAATGTATTAACATGGTGTGCTTTATAACATTTTTTTTTTCATTTTTCATACACCTTTACTCGCCAATGTACGACAGAATATTTAACATAATATTATTATATTAAATCTTTCAATCTGTTGGCGCATATACTTTTGAACTTAAAGTAAATAAAAATGGATATATTATTATTATTTCCAATTTTTCACCATATAAAAAAGGAAGTTCTCAATTCGACTGGAAACAACGCAACGCAACAAAGGTCTTTAAAGTTTACCTAATAGATAATAAGATTAATAATAGCTTCAAATTGTCTGATAATAATATAGTTAAACTCGATGTAGTTCATAAATATAGGGCTCTAATGTCTAGGTAATTACGATCTTGCAATATGTCGTAGTGACCTCATAACTCATTCGGGAGGGTGATATATGGACGGCTATAATTTAATTACTACACTTAAAGCTGTCCCTTAGTGAATATTTCATATCGGATCGACGTGCATGGGCCTCATAACTTATCAATTTCATACCAAGAAAGTCGAGTTATGTTCGTGTATTTTTAATTACTTTTGTAATTGGGTCAGGTAACTTTATATATTTTTTTTTATATGGAACACACATGCATGAAAATCAACGCGTGTTTTCTCTACGGCGGTCAGCAGATACATGAAATACGTGTCACGTTTTAGCATTTTTCTCTAATTTCAACATTTAAATATGACATAATAATAAATAATATAAAATCACGCCTATATTACCCAAAAGTGTGTGACCTACACCTACACTTCACCTGTTATGTTTAGGTCCCAGGGGGTAATGGGTAAGCCTGTAGCCATGTACCGGGCACAATTCGAACTCCGTGCTGCTATTGTGAATTTCCTGACAGAAAGTTCACAATAACACTATGCCCGACCCGAGAATCGAACCCGACACCTCACGGAGTGACAGAGGCAAATAATAATTACTGTACAGTCTTAGAAAGTAGTTTGGAAACAATAGAAAACTACAGGCCATACGAAATCGCGTTTTGAAAAGTCAATTTGAAACTAGAGTCGCGTATTTGATACTACTATTGGAATTGCTTTTAGTCGCTCAGCCCACAATATCTATGACCCGTCTCGATTATCAAAGGCTTTTTCATCTCTTTGTAGTTTTTCAGCAGGGCGGACAATTATATCAAAGGGAATCATTCTGAACCTGATTGCTAAAAGAAGTAAGCACATGACAGATGTCCCCCGAAGAATTGTTTACTGTAAACCTTTCAAGATATCTAGTTGATGTTAATGGAATTTCAGATCTATTTTATTTTCTTTTCGGGGAAATATTTACGTAAATAATAGATATCTAACCTGTACTAAGACGAAGCTTCAAATGGTCTTTATTTTTAATTTATCACAATTCTTTTTTCCATGATTATGAATAAAAAATAACAAATTAAATTAAACTACTAACTAAATTAATAGACACATGTAAAAAGCAATTAAATTATTAAGTACTTACCATACTTTATCGCTACACGTGCAATTTTGACTTATTATTTAGACAAAGATTACTTTAAGTATAATATATCTAACAGCAAAATACAATAAAGATCTTTTTACTCTAACTTTTATTTACATACGATTACTATTTGGTGTTTTGTTTTTATAACATTAATCTACAGGTTATATTTTAGTCTCTTGTAAATATTGTTGTCCAATAATGTCACACGCTACTGACCGATAAGAAATCTCCCTTATCACTGGGTTATTTTCACGACACAAGTGTAAAATATTCATTAAAATATATTATTTCAATTGTACAATTTGATATTTGTTATTAAATAGCAACACAAAACGTTATTTCACGACTATTGTTATGTTCTGAAAGGGAAATTAGATTCGTTGTAATATCGACGTTGAAATTTGTTATGGAATACTTTTCGCGAATTTAGGCTGTCAATGTTATGCTTTTTGAGGTTATTCGTTGTGTACGGCACGTCACTTTCGTTCTAGTAAACATGGCAGCATTCGGCAACAGATGACAGGGCGCGGGCGGGCGAGCCTGCGCCGGGCGCTCGCGTTCATCTCATCTCGGTCAGGTCCGCGCGATCGCGCTGCCAGTTTAAAGTGGCCGGCCGACACCGCATACAAACGCGGGTGGCGCCACTAGAGAGGCTCCACTCCCTCGGTAAAGAGGGATTTCCACCCGTCAACCCTCTCCTTCCCGTCGGTAAAGCAGGGTAGTGAGACAGAGATGAACGAGCAGGGCGCGAATCGATTGGCTGGCGAAAAGGGGCGGGGGCCGAGCACGTGGCACTGGCCGTTGTCAGTGTGTAGTCCTCGTATAGAGATTGAGTTTGCTGTTGTAATGCGTTTCACGTCCCGCAAAAGCTCTTCAGCGCGTGTTAGCTGAAAGTTGTTGGTCGCACGCAAGCGTTAACTGTTATCAACTTCAAGTACCAATTTTTCAGACACTTGCTTTGTTAACCGTCTCGAAAAGATATAAAGGATTATTTTTTTTATATTTTTAACTAGAAATAGATAAAAAACACTTTAAATACATGGCTAGTTTGAAACGACAGACAGACACTTCAATTTTATTTATTCGTATGGATATATTCATAAAATAAATAAGTATTATAATTTAATTACTTAAGTTTCTATTTTAACTTTATATTTTTTGTATTTTGATGTTTGTATTGACGTGTTCAAGCGCCCCCTGGGGGCGGGAAATAAATGATTTGATTTCTTTCTTGATTTCTATCCATATAAATATACATGGATGTTTTAAGGATAACCATTTTTCTATCATGCAACGTAGAATAAAAATATAAGGCTACTTACCAGTCTGTGTACTAGAATCGAAGAATGTGCTAGTAGTCTCCACTGTCATGGTCCCAATAGTTCCATCTAGTATTTGCGTAGAAGAGTCACGGCGGCCCCGGGCACGCATGCAGGCATCATCGCTTTGAGAACTCTGCCGCCTAAAGTTTCTACATCTAATCATTTCTTCAGTTGTCGACTGTCGTCGAAATCCACGAGCTATCAGTATTTCTTCAGTCGTTGATTGTCTTCGAATCATTGCCCTCTCAGGTGGTGGACGTGCGCAAGGGCTAGGATCACGGCTTGAGCAGGAGCTGGATTCCGGACTTCGGGCCCGACCCATTCTAGCACAAGAGGCTTGCCGCCTCAAACGACCTCGACGTCGTGCGGCTGATGGACTTAATTCTCCTCCACCAGCACGGTCGGGACTAAATCTCTCTGATCTCTCTCTTCTAGGTCTTGCAGCTGAATCAGGGCTTAAAGAATCTCTCCTTGCCCTTCCTTCATCATCAGGTCCTAAAGATGGTCCTGAATCTCTTCTTCTCGTGCCAGGTGGCCCGATTGGATCATCGAATGCAGTGGCCTGTCTTTGAAGCCTTCCTAAGCGGCGTTCTGGACTAGCAGCAGCTCGGGAATCCCTTCTAGCCCGGCCACACTGAGTGGTGGAATCACGTCGACCTCCTAAATTCGGTTGAGAACGGCCGCTGGGTGAGACTTGAGTTCCTTGGGCTGATTGTGATGTCTGGCATATTTGCACAGTTTGTGTTGCATTACTATTAGGTGGTGTAGGCGATGTAGGTGAGGGTGTCACAGCAGATGTTATAATAGTTGGCATTGTCATTGTTGGTTGACATTCTCCATCTGAACGGCTTGGTTCATGAATAGCAACTATAGTTACTGATGGCATCTGAGTGGATGGTCCTGGATCAGAAGATGCATCTACAAATGACGGTGGTGCTGGTGTGGGTGGTGACCCTCGTCTTTTTCTATGCGTCGCTACTATTCGAGGTGGTTGAGCTACAGAATCTCTACGATGGCGGTGACCATCTACGGAATCTCTTCGCTCTTTATTATCTTCCCCAGACCCACGCCTTTTGATGCGGCGTTCTCTTGATGGCATGATTGTGGTTGAGTCTTTACGGTCCAAGCTAGGTGGGAAATCTGAGCGAAAATCCTGAGGAGCTTTGGAATCACGGCGTTTGGAAACCATGGATTTGATACCGGAATCGGCGGAGGAATCGCGTCTGCGCCGCGGGGGTGGTTCGTGGCGCGCCCAAGGCAAGGATCGGGCTAAGTCGGCTAGGGTCTCTCTTCGGGAGAGAGGTGCCCTCTGACGTCGTGGCTGGCTAACACCACCGCCCCACTCACGAAGAATGTCGGTTAATTGAGCCAAAGATGACCGACGGCGGCGCGGTCCACCTTCAAACAAATGAAAATTTATTAAAATATCACTGGGTACTGTACATTTTCTTTCAAATAGATACCTACTTTATTTATCGTTGAGAAAAAAATTGTGCGAAAATAAGTAATTTTTATTAGAAATAATTATTGGGTTTAAAATATTTGTAATATTTTTAAAGCAAATTTTAGCTTTGCTATGCCTTTTTGTATTTTATATAATATTAAAATATGTTTTACCAAAAAAAAAAAAATTTTTACCTCTTGGTTGATTTTCGACGTCTGGCTCTGGTGGTGACAGACAGGATACTTGAGCAGCGGAATCTCTTCGACTGCCAAGTCTCTGTCTTAGAGTAGACTCTTCTAAAGAGGACCGGGTGAGCTCGTCCCAGCCGTTGCCTCCGGCCCATACTAACCCCACTTGGTGCGACAGTATCGGTAGGTTGCAAACGAAACATATTGCTGTCATAGTCCTGCCAAAAATTAAAAGAAATATTAGCGTCAAGTTAATACTACTTACATTGAATTGGCAGAATTTTACACGAAAATTTGTCAAGACTCACGCTTTATTATTAGTAAAATTGATATCGCGATACATAGCGGTACTTCGTCTGCCCGGTAGTCGGTGTGAATAAGCGTGAAGCGACGTATCGCGCCCTTGTACTCGCATCACCGGGCTGATAACCGAACTACTGATATTAAATAATAACCACTCCCCTGGCTGTCAATGTGTATTAGGAACATTTATCAATAAACAATTTGATGCGATACTATAATATTCTTGTCAGATTATGATTGTATTGATTGTCGCCAACACAATAAAGTTGGAGTATCTCAAGTTCGGCAAGTAAATATTGAAAGCTCTATCATTTTGTTCCCTTTTGAGTTGATTCAGATTCACAGTCGTCGGAGACGTGTGTTTACGTGAGTTATCGTCGAAAGCGAATATGATGGTTATTGTTACGGCATATTCAGTCGACGCATGATGTTTTGATAATGCTTATCTGCCGGCTATTCGGATGAACGAGTTTCCCTTAGTGTGTCTGAAGACTAAGCAAAGCGGTTTTAATATTACTGAAGTGGAAACGAGGAATGTCCTCACTCGATTTGAAATCTCTTGACAATGGGATCCAATTTACTCGTAAACTTAAAGTACTTGGTAATAATAGATGAGTCAAAACATGAGAATGGTGGATTCGATAGATCGAATTTCTATAATTAAATGAGAATCGATAACTTAAATTATTAAGGATAGTTGTTCATTCTCATATCAAAGGTTAGTGCGTGATTTATTCAATATCATCTATACCTAGTCTGATTTTTAATTAGAAAATATTTTAGTAAACAAAGTACTGTCATTGTTAATTAAAATGACATTCCTGTCAAATATGGATAAAGAGCGCCTACTTGCAGAATATTTAAAACACTGATTTGAGATGGATATAACCATGGGTGTACACAAAAGAGGGCCGGGGACATCGTATTCTGTCTTTTCAACCAAATAACTTCGTTTACAAAAATAATTTTCGAATAAAAATTCAGACGTAACTATTATAAATCTTAGTATAACTAGATAACTATGTCTACCCGCCTAAATCAAAACATTTACCAGAAAACATCGCACTAGGGTTACCTGGATTTTTTCCATCAATCTAAAAAAAAGAATCTTCTGGTAAATATTCAGTAAATTTCAAATAAGTGAATTTGACTACTATCTATATTAATTGATAATGTTACGTAATATTGTGATGTTAATAAATTAATTATTACATTATTTTAATGGCTAAGTGTTAAAACAATCCTACCTATTTTATAAAAATCTAAGTCTACAGTGCGTTAAATTTGTTTCTAGTTAAATAAATGTTATGATTATTATTTTTTGTTGGTGATTTATTTCTAGTTAATAATGCGTTAAATTTGATGTTTGTGAAAATGTGTCTGTATAGAAATAAATGAATTAGTTAAATTTTGAATCGGTATTTGTCTGCAGCTGGTAAAAATATAAATAAAAAAAAAATACAAAAAATATGGTTTACTTGTATTGACCATATTTTAATAATACTGGATTTAATAATACTGATAATCATATTGTGCGACAAGGCCGTTGAGACAAATTTCATAGAAAAGTTTATAGTTTCATAATTATGAAATAGCTAAAAATATAAACTGTTTCAGCAGCCTGGTCGTTGCACTCTTGTATTAGTAGTTAAAACATTTCAATATTATTAAAATAGTTTACAAGTAGGCATTTCATTTCGAAAGCTTTTGGTTGTAAATTTCATGCTTGACATTAGTAGTTTGATGAAGCTTTAACTTTTGAAGTCATCTTTAGAAGAATGACAAATTGAACAAAATAAAGTGTTCTTATTCGCTTATGAAAAAAATATTTACAAAGCAAAAAGTATTTATACAATTGAAAGTCTTAATTTGAATTTAATAGAAGAGAAGCCAAGGCCCAATTGGACGAAGACTTGAAAAATGATTTTAATTATTTTGAATGAAATACTATTGTGTCTGCGATTTTACAATTTGTCAGTCTTCTGTGCTTAAAATAAAGATCATGCATTACCCATATCTGTGTTTGCGTTTGCAGTCGAAAGCACGCCGAGCCAGGAGTCGTTGCATGCGGGCTTACAGGTGATTTTTCATGCTCCTTCAAAGTTTCATGCGTGATTGAAATGTCCTACGTGATGCAATTTGTAAACAGTCAACAAATTGCTAGCACTCAAGCAAAATACCTGTGAATTTTTAAGATATAAGATCATTCTATACTGATGGCTGGCAGAATAATAAAGGATGACACAAACAATTGACCAAACAAATTACAAAATATATACTTTGTTTGTAGACATAGTATGGTTATAGTTGATTTTATTTTCGCGGCAATGCGGCAATTTATGTGCGTTATTAAAAAATTAATTGATTGAAAACCAAAATTACTTATATGCATTACTTAGTCTAATGCTATTTTTTTGGGAATATGCAAATTATTAATATAAATATTAAATAATAGCGTAGCGAAACAGCGTCATGTACTAGAATTTGTTGACTGTCCTCAGCATCAGGTAAAACCTTGTGCAATTGAGAGCAAAAGATTCTGAAGCTTCAGGTGTGTTGCAAAATGTTCATGCGTGATGGAAATCAAGTCGAACTGTCATGCTGGTTCAAATAATCATGCTCGGAGCTCCAGGGACCTGTAATGGCGAAGTCGAGGTGAGGGGGACTGTGGCATGTCGAAAGCCGGGTCATTTGGGGACAATGCGCTAACTGAGGGTAATTCCCACATTGAATATCACATCAAACACTTTGTACATCTGAAACAATAGGTAAATAAAACAGGTTAGTTGCAGAACAGTGCCAATTGGTCCGTGCTGAAATTTTGTAAAAGTAAAATAATGTTCGCAAATAACTAGGTCCAGCTTTGGATTGTGTTGACTTAAGTGTTGCCAATTAGTAATTTAAACACAGTTTTCTCGCAGCTTGAAATTAAAACACACACACAAACATACATTTAATTTAATGTTATATCTACAAACCTGTGTCAGTTAATGTGGTTGCAGTAAAATGTCCTAAATTTGTTTTATATGTGACAGTACTAGAATGTTTTGAGTGAGTTGATAAAAAAATAATAATATATAAGTTAAATCTTATCGTCTAGTATATTATTATTATTGTGTATTTTTAGTGTGTTTTAGATGTCATGTGTAGATACTTAAATGCTATTTCCTAGGTAATTGTTTACTTGTATGTAGGTAAACACCCTTTTTTGTAATATTAACTTGCTAATTAATATCCTGCTTAGCCTAATCTGAAAAAAAAGGAGTTCAAAAGTTTCAAATATTAGTCTTTTGTCATTTATATCCGAAGCCGATATCATGTTGCCTGACTCACCATAGAAAAATATAAAAATTCATAGCTTAAATACAGCGACACGCAGTGACAAGTTTTTGCATCATTTTCTGGAAAGCTTCGCCAAGTTTTCTTTGAAGTGCTATTTACAGGAAACAGATGGCAGCACTTTGCCTCATAGAAAGTCTGTTGTTGTTGTAGTTTATGGGTTTTGTGACTAGATGGCGCTAAGCTAAGATTACACACTATTTAATTGCTGTGCTCTGGTTCTTTTTTGTCACGAACGAATGAGTAAAAAGTTATCATTGTTTTCTTATTTATTAAGATAATTACGTCTACGAAAGCGCTTATGAAAAAGCGTCATACTAACAGGCATAGTCTAGTGTAGATTTTTTTTTTGCTTTTTGTTGGTATAATTCTTTCCAAAATAAACATCTAAAATATTTATAAAAACTTTAATATAATAATACTATAATGGTACTGAAAAAATATATTTTTTTATTTTCCTTAATGTTTAATACGGTATCATGCTTAAATCGCTATATTTTGACGCTTTGTTTTTAGGGTTCCGTTCCCAAAGGGTAAAAACGGCACTCTATTCGGTACTAAGACTTCGCTCTTTGCCGTCTGTCCGTCTGTCACCAGGCTGTATCTAATTAACCGTATTAGCAAGACAGATGATGATGTATAACTAATGCCGCTATAACAATAATGACTAATAATCAAAATAAATTAATATATGAGAGGGGCACCAACCGTGGTTTAAGGATTCCTAGACGGAAAAGCCGAAATTACACTTTTGCTCAAACCGAGATTAACCAGCGCATACGCTAACCACTAGATCAACGAGTATTTTTAAACAGCTTATATTTTCGTATTAACTTGTAGAGGAACGGGTGTGATGTTCCTCCACCATAAAGGGCGGACCCTCTGACCAGACTCGGTGGTATTGCCTGGCAGACAGCTGTCGAACGGTAGCGTCTTTGGAAGTGTATTATGTACTCTCTGTGAACACTTTGTTATCGCGATTCAGCGCTCTTTGACGAATGTGTCACTTCTTGACGTTGTCGCTATCATGTGCGGATAGCGCCACAAATTAAATCAACGCATATTTATATATTTAGTTAACGTTAAAATACGTTTCATCATACGTACGAGAGTACGAGTTAACCAAAACATACGAACATCTCCACCACATTGCGCAAAATGATGCAATACTCTGAATAGAATAGGAAAGAGATATATAACACGAGTCGAACAAATAACTCGTTTCCCCGAATAATTTATAACGGGACACATAAACCCTGCAAAGAGAGAATTATACTACCAACGCAGCCAATTAGATATTATGCAAAAGAGTCTTAAACATGCCTGCCTTCCAGGGGATTTCTCAAATTATTTTCCATTTAATTCGGACGTCATTTTGTAAGGATCATGCAGCATTTATAAAGGAGCATATTTCTTGGCTCATAAAAGCGGAATAATGGTGTACTGTACTAAGTGATTCGCTTAAGTGGTTACTTTTAAGTGAGGCAGAAATGATTTATGTTTAACGGGTTTAATTTCATACCAGAGAATTTGTATAGAGAATATAATTTTGTTTGATATTACTAAGTTGACTGGGCAGCGCGGTCTCAGTTCGAGTTCGCGAAAAAGCTTATAAGTTTTTCGGAACGTTCCAGTTTGCAGTTCGCAGTATTTTCATTGTAACATTTCAACGGTTTGTAAAGCAAAAGTTTTGATCGATACTGTTTCGAATAAAACGGGTCGGTTTAAACATATTTTTTATTTTTTTAGGTTGTTGTTTTTTATATATTTTATGTTTATTGTTGTTAATAAACCAGTTAAGTCAAAGTACTTATAGGCACTAGAACCGGACAATAATGCAATTAACCGTAGGGAAAGAATGAATCTTGTTACACAACATTTTAATAATTTATCTTCTATGTTAAATGATTTATCTCTTGGCTTGTGTCATAATTATATCTATTCATAATGCACATTTTTCGTTCTTATAACAAAATTCAACCTTCTAATGGAAGGATTCTGTAATACTTTGTAAAACCATGTTCTTCAAGAGAATAGTCCGCAAACAAACTGGAATGTTGTCCAATTTAGATTGGTTTTTGATTGATAGGACGGGTTGGAGTTTTTAATGAATTTTGTTGCGAACGTCGCTTTCGCCCCCAGCCGCTTCAGAGACTCTTCATTCAATTAGGCCTGAACAAATAATTCTCTTCCAGTAACGGCATATTTTGGCCTGACAGACTCCATTACGGTGCGTCTGTAGATAAACGGAGTTGAACATTGACGGTTTTATTAGCTGGTCGTGAGTTTCACATAATATAATTACTTATATGAAAACGTTGGCATTGGTATGGCATGGCGTAACAACCACTGAACAACACAGTATGGCGCAAAGAACCTGCTGAAGCTTTAGATTATATTTTTTTAATTACAACGTTAGTTTTTTTTTTTTTTTTTTTCTTTTTCTTTTATTTATTTTAATCAGGTATCGAGGCAAATACGATAGTACAATGTGCAATACTGCGCTGTCCCATGTCAAATACGATAGTACAATGTGCAATACTGCGCTGTTGTAGAATTAACGTAGTAGTATTTCTACTCTTAAGTTTTATTGTTACAAGAGCTACTATCATAATACGGTACTGTAAAAAGCGATTTTTCTGGTTCAATGTGCATAGCTGACTGAACTTATAGCAGAATTCTATTTTTATAATCCCGATCAAAATGAATTATGACGAACTTGCTTTAACGTAAAATATCTCATATTTTACGTTAAAACAAGTTCGTCACAGAAACAATTCTCGTGAGTTCAATGAAGTAAAATTCCATTAATCTGATGCTACGAAATTGTTTCGTTTCGTGGAGTTTAAAGCAATTTCGATTTAACAAGCGTCGTGTGCATCGAGTTTTGGAGCAAATAATGGTTAACAAGCAAATTTCGTTGTCCTAACGATGTATCGGATGGCTCCGTGAAATTGTAAGCTTCGATGAATTGGAGTCAAAGTTCAATACAGGTAGGGATCGAGTTCTATATTTTTTAGCGAATCAACTTTTGCTCAATTTGTCAGACTGGTGTATTAATGAGAATACTTGTTATACTCACGAAAGTGCGGATGTATTTCTATATCCTTCTTACTTATAAACTTTTTTCGATTTGGCAGTTGTTTAGCAATGAAGTAAAAAAGATGATGATTTTCTTTTCATTTCTTATCTCCTTTCTTTCTTTCTATGATAACAATGTATTAAAAATCTATCATCATCATTCAGCCTTTCGTATGATAGACATAGGCCTCTACCAATCTACACCCTAACACTGTGTCCTGTTTTCGGCCACCTACTGGTTGCTGGAGGGTACTCCCTCCAGCGAACTTCATCAGGTCGCAAGTTGCAGACGTGATCAGTCCATTGACACTTCAGTGAGCTTATTTTGCGAACTATCTTGGTCACTTTGGTTCTTTGTAGGTTGACCTCATTACGAATGAGCTACGAGCCAGCTATGGATTAGTGGATTAGTCCGACCGTTAATATCCACGTAAAATCCATAGCAACTTTTAACAGGCTCTCAAACAACCTTTGTCTTTCGTGGTAGTAAACGCATAATATTATGCAATAATTTGATGAATTGATTACTGTGCACGTTAGCTACTCGTATTATGTCAATAAGTTTAATCAAGCGAAGTTTCTTGAAAGGATTGGTATCATAGAAATATCTATAATAGTTATGCATACTGCATAGTTTATGATTGAGCGTTCCAGTAATCCGTTACATGCAATAATTAATATTGGAAATATCTCAAATGAAGATTTAATTAATTTGAAACTGAATGTAAGGAATGCGTTTGCATTATAATTGTTTTAGTATTGATAGCTTATTATAACAAATTAATTAATTAATAATTACGCCTCGACGGTCTAGTGGTTAGCATATGCGGGTTCGATTCCCGGGTCGGGCAAAGTGTTATTTGTGAATTTTCCGCTAGGAAATTCACAACAGAAGAATGGAATTAGGTCCGGTGGACGGTGATAGGCTCACCCCCTATCCTATGGGACCTAAACATAGGAGGTGAAGTGTGGGTGTTGTACACCTCTGCCACACTATTTTGGGTGATATAGGCGTGATATTATGTTTATGTAATTTATAAATTATTTAATAATAAATTAACTCGTTATAGAACTAACAGTCAAAATATTCAAATTGCGTCCGATGTTTTACTTCTGACATATCTATTCAGGGGGTCCTTGTGGTTACTACGGAATCATAAAAATGAGCGAAAAATTATGTCTCATAATAGGGCAATGACCTTGACGGTCGTTTTGTTCGCATTAGAGAGATGAATAATGATCGAAATGATATTTTTGTTCAAATTCGCAAGTCATTCTTACAAAATAATTTGGGTTTAGAGAGAAGTAATGAAAAGACTTTCTTTTGTCTCCCTAATTTTTGGGAGACAAACAGGTTTGTTTTACCGTGTCTGTCTGTCTGTATATCGGTCCGCGGGGATCTAGCGACGAGACAGTTTGTAATTAAAGATGAAATTTTACATGAAAAAGTATGTCACCTTGCCAATAAAGTAATAAAATAAATTATTGTTAAAAATATTTTAGGAGGTACCTCACTAGAGACTTTTTTCTCAAAAACATTGAAGATTAACTAATTTATCTTTTTACAGACATTTTATGAGATTTTTAACTTTAATGAGCACATTTTAGCTCGTGTAAGGCTGCTATTCGCCCTCTAAAAGCTAAAACGTTAGCTAACCTATATTTATTTATTTATTTATACAACTGTTTAATGCACTCACAGTTTCCCAACACGTGCAATAAACTAATTCAAATAGAAGACTTAATACTACTTACAAGTACTTAAGAAAGAGATACATGATTTTAGTAATTGTTCATATTTGGAGTAAAATATATCAATATCTGGATACTGAGCAATAAGGGCGTTGATCAGAGTCAAAGCCTGATTTGTTGGAGCAAATTGGGCAGTACACGTTCGTACAGCTGGCGTCGCTAGAAGGCGACGCGAGCGCAGCCGCGTGTACTGATTTGGTGCCGATAACGAACAACGTGATAACGTAATCGGATCATCAATTTTATTATTTAGCAGTAAATAATAATGCATCATAATCGCACATTTGCGACGCAAACTCAATGTGTCTATGCCCACCATCCCCGACACGAATAGGGACGGGTACAAATAAGGATAATATCCGTACAACTTCTTGAATAAAAAACGTGCGAATTTCTTTTGGACACGCTCTAACATTGCACTGTACTTCACCTCATGCGGGTCCCAGATCATAGAATTAAATTCTAGACTGCTCCGCACAAAGGCAAAGTACAGTGCAACTATAGCACTCCTGTCCTGAAAACGAGCAGACTGCCTCATCACAAATCCCAGGGACTTGAACCCTTTGCTGCAAATAGCACTAATATGTGTATTAAATGTCAAAGCTGAGTCTAAGACAACACCTAAATCACGTATTTGTGTGACGCGCTCCATCGAGTCACCAGCCAACTTATAATCGTGAACATGTGGAGTACGAGAGCGAGTGAATGAAATTGTCTTACATTTGGATGAATTAAACTGTAGATGGTTTTGTGCACCCCATGCAGTCACATTGTCGATGTCTCGTTGGAGCGCCTCACCATCATCAGGACATCCAATGCCCAAAAATAACTTGAGATCATCAGCAAACAAAAGACATCGAGCAGCTCTGACAACATTCGGCAGGTCATTGACCATAATAAGAAATTGCGTTGGGCCCAATATACTACCTTGACTCACACCAGAGCGAGTGTCATATGGGTCAGATCGATAATTACCGAACTGTACATATTGTAAACGATTGCTAAAATAACTGGCGAACAGTTTAAGCAAATTAAAAGAGAATCCTGCAGCCGCAAATTTATGTAATAAGACATCGTTATGGACGCGGTCAAATGCTTTTTTGAAGTCAAAATATGCCGCGTCCACTTGTCTATTCCTATCCATCTCGGCCACAGTATAATCCACCAGATTTACAAGATTCGTGGCAGTCGACCGCCCGGTTCTGAACCCATGCTGACACTCACTCAGTTGTGGCCTAACTTGCATCGTAATCTGATTATTTAAAATATATTCAAATACCTTACCGAATGCTGACAGCACCGCTATGGGTCTATAGTTGGTGACTTCAGACCCGGAGCCATCCTTGGGAATTGGTGTGACGCGTGAGATTTTCCAGGTAGCGGGGTAAGTGCCCGTCTTAATCGAAAGATTTAAAATATGTAGTAGTGGCTGTTTAAGGATTGAGAAGCAATCCTTAACAATAAAAGACGGTACCCCATCCGGTCCAACAGCTGATTGAGCCTTGAGGTTTTTTACCGCTTTTAATAGGTCAGATGGAGTAACGCAGTCAATACTAATTCTAAACGAACTCAGTGAACTTTTTACTTCACTTTCGCTAATATCCCATTGTAAAGTAGGCTGATCAGGAAGAAAAACGCTTTGGAAATATGCAGCGAAAGAATTTGCAGCATCCTGCCCTGACACAATGACTGACTGACTATATATATTGATATATAATATAAGATCCCTTAAACAACGACCTTCACCGAGATGTTTATTTGATGAAACGTATTTTATATTTAATTTAATATGTCAATAGATATATTGCATATGGGTTGCCTAACAAATTTCAGTCCATAATATGATTAATTAATAATTGAAAAAAAAGAATTTGTCTAATTATCAAACCGGTGAAATGATTATTTCACCGGTTTGATAATTAGACAAATTCTATACCAATCGAAAGTCTGAAGCCTATAGAATATGCAAACGTTGGGTTGCCTATTCTTTTCCGGTCACAACTCTTGGGTAGCCAGGTATAAACAGGTAAATCGATATACCATTTTGCACCGGTCTGATTATTGAATTAAAATTAATTGACAATAAAGATTATTTCATTATGAAAACGATGGTATAGGGTTGCCTGCGAAAAATCAGTCCCGAATGCCGGTTGTCGAATTTTGAAAAGTGAAATATTTCTGCGAGTGAATATATTTTTTCTATTTTTTTATACTTTATGTACTAAAATGTACAAAGGCGGGCCGACTTAATACTAAAAGTATTCTCTACCTTACAACCTTTGGGTGATGCAGAGATGTAGATAGTAGGTGCAGTTTTAAACACGTGTGAGGCAGACATGTAGATAATAAAAATCTTACTAACCGTGGACCATCAGTGCTACTTTAATCAAGTTCAGGAAACTTCTGTAAAAAAAAACTGAAGAAACTAATTATTAATGTCATCACGAAGAGGCAGATACAAGGATTATTTTTATGCTTCTAAAGCGAAGCCAGGCTCAAAAATTTTAATTAAAGCCTCTGATACTGACGTTTTGATTATTTTGTTAGGAAATATGCACAAACTTATTGAATCAGAATTTTAGCTTGCCAGTTCAGCAACTAGAAAAACTAATAATCAAACTGTTGATTGCATTAAATGCACTGATTTAGCGTTGAAGTTAGGAATTAAATTATGCCAAAGTCTTCCCGCCTTCCATGCGTTTACAGGTTGCGATTACACGGCAGCATTTTATAATAAAGGAAAAGTAAAACCCATTCAGCTATTTTCGGAAAATGAAAAATAACAAACAGTTTTTGCATCATTAACAGATGCTGCTGATATTTTCATTGATAAAAAAATGAAGACCGTTCAAGAATTTACGGCTAGTATGTATGATATCAAGATCTGCAACAACGTGAATGATGCGAGATATCGCATTTTTATGAAAAATTACTCTGCTAAAGAAGACAGCGAGCAGTTTAAAAAAAAATAAAAGGTTTTGATTCCAACTCCATACCACCCTGCTGGATATCATTAGCTCAAAAAAATTTACGAACTATTTTCGTAAATTCCATGTGGGTTAATGCAACGGATCCATCATGCGTGAAACTTCAGCCTGAGAATTGCAGAAATATTTCACTTTTCAAAATTCGACAACCGTCATTCGGGACTGATTTTTCGCAGGCAACCCTATACCATCGTTTTCATAATGAAATAATCTTTATTGTCATTTAATTTTAATTCAATAATCAGACCGGTGCAAAATGGTAGGTATATCGATTTACCTGTTTATACCTGGCTACCCAGGAGTTGTGACCGGAAAAGAATAGGCAACCCAACGTTTGCATATTCTATAGGCTTCAGACTTTCGATTGGTATAGAATTTGTCTAATTATCAAACCGGTGAAATGATTAAAAAAAATATTTTTTTCAATTATTAATTAATCATATTATGGACTGAAATTTGTTAGGCAACCCATATGCAATATATCTATTGACATATTAAATTAAATATAAAATACGTTTCATCAAATAAACATCTCGGTGAAGGTCGTTGTTTAAGGGATCTTATACTAATATCAAGAGTAATGGGAGCCTATCTAGTGAGATGGAACACAAAAACCTATGAAAATATTGTCTTAAATGAAGTTAATACTTGTTAAATACAGGGAACTAAAAGTCCGCATGGCTGTCACGTCTGACTACGATACTCTCCATTGCGCGTGGTCTAACATGCATTTTGCTGGTTTTAATATTTTATGTCGAGCAATGAGTCTCAAATTCACGATATGATGAGCCGTATTAAAATTAATTAGGTTTGTAATTAAATAGGTATTTCTGTTAGAAGTTTGGCTGACAGAAATAAAACCACGATCCATTGAGAAAATACTGTTTATATTCTTGCATGTAACATCACGAGCGCACAGATCAGAGAGCTGACAGAGAGAGGCAGAGTTGCCAACATCAATATAAAAGTACAACATAATAGGAATACAAATGGTTGCGTTCCTAATTACCAACACTCCCTACTGAACGCAAACCCATTTTATTTATACAACACAAATGTTTTTCGAATGTAGTCCCTTTTGTTAAAATGTCCGCTACCATGTCACTACCATTTATAAATTTAAATTTAACTTTAGAATTTGTAATACATTCTCGCATAAAATGAAGACGTATGTCTATATGTTTAGTCTTAGGTTTGTAACTATCTGTTGACGCTAACCTTATTGCACTTTGGTTGTCACAGTAGATCTGCAGGGCACTTGCTACACCTTGCTTTACTTCAGCTTGCAGTTGCTGTAGCCACAGAGCTTCTTGGGTAGCAGACGCCATCGCCATATATTCTGCTTCAGCAGTAGACAGGGCTACTGTCTGTTGTTTGCATGAATTCCATGAAATACAAGCATTCTGAAACAGAAAACAATATAATGTGCAGGATCTTCTGTCCTCTGGGTCACCAGCCCAATCTGCGTCACAATATCCAGATATTTCCTTAGAGTCTTCTTTAGAATAACATAGTTTGAAGTTTTTAGTTCCTTGAAGATATCTCATGACTCTTTTAACTCCTAGCCAGTGCTGGTCACCAGGATTATTACAATACTGACTCAATTTGTTTACAGCATATGTAATATCAGGTCTTGAAACTTGTGATAAGTACACAAGACATCCAATAGCTTCTCTATATGGTAAATCATTGTTTCTATCATCTGGATTTTTATCAAACTTTGTATTAACTTCAATTGGAGTACGAACTGGTTTACATTCAGACATACCAAAACGACTTAAAATCAGGTTAATGTATTTTTCTTGATCAATCATTATCACACCTACCTCACGATTTCTTGTTATATTCATGCCAAGGCACTGCCGGACTTCACCCAAATCTTTCATACTAAATTGTTCCATTAATTTATGCTTAATTTCATTTATTTTACTGAAATTATTACTGAAGAACAACAAGTCGTCCACCCAAACTGCAATAAAAATCATTATTGTTTCATTAACTAAATAATATATGCATGGATCTATTTTTGATCTTTCAAGTCCAATTTGCAGTAATGTGGTGTTCAATTTTAAATTCCATTGCCTGCTAGCCTGTTTGAGTCCATATATTGATTTATGTAAGCAGCACACCTGAGAGCTCTCACTATAGTTTTCAGGCTGTGACATGTAAATCTCAGAATCAATATCGCCTTGGAGAAAAGCACTTATGGCATCCATCTGAACCATCTCAAGCTTGTATCTAGCAGACAAAGCAACTAAGAATCTAATAGAAGTATATCTTACCACTGGAGCAAAGACTTCATCATAATCACTGCCTTTTCTTTGAGCATATCCCTTAATGACTAGTCTAGCTTTAAATCGAATGATATCTCCTTTCTCATTCGTTTTTGTTTTGAACACCCATCTGCAGGGCAATACCCTTCTATTTGATGGCAAATCCACAAGAGACCAAGTTTTATTCTTGATCAGAGAGTCATATTCTTCCTGCATAGCTTTCTTCCAATCTTCTGCATGAGAAGATGAAAGAGCCTCTTCCAGAGTTTGGGGATCATTTAAATCGAGAATAGGACAAAAGTAACTCACATCAAGGTCATACCCTGCATATTTGACAGCTCTACGCGGACGTAAATTTATGTTACGTGTAGGTGTCTCCAGGTCTATTGACTCTTCTGGTATGTAGGTTGAATCTTCAAAATTGTCATCACTTGAAGAATGTTCTGCGGTTGTCTCTAAACTCTGTTCACAAGGTTCCTCTGGTGGAGGTGTTGTAGTACTGCTGTCGAGAGTACAAGGTAAATAAATACTCTGATCACATTGATTAACTTTTTCTAAAAATATGACATCTCTACTCTTAATAATTTTATTAGTGGCAGGATCTAACAGTCTATATCCTTTAGTAGACTCACAGTAACCTAGAAATATTAATTTTCTAGACTTTGAGTCCCATTTTTGACGTTTCTCTTTAGGTACTTGAGCCATAACTTCAGAGCCAAAAATTCTCATATTTGATAAGTTAGGTTTCTTGCCTGACCATAATTCCAAGGGAGTTTTACCATCAATTGATTTTGTGGGTGATCGGTTAATAACATAAGCTGCTGTTGCTACGGCCTCACCCCAGAATTTCTTTGACAAATCTGCATCAAACAACATGCACTTAGCTCGCTCCACTAGACTGCGATTCATTCGCTCAGCCATTCCATTTTGCTGAGCGGAGTGCTTGTTTGATGTTGAATTCCATGTTTACTTAAGAAGTTATCAAACTGTCTATTACAATATTCTTTGCCATTGTCAGAACGGATAGCTTTTATCTTTCTTTCAAGTTCATTCTCAACTCTACTTTTAAAATCTTGGAAAACTTGAAGGACACTTAATTTATCTTTCAGTAAGTAAACATGAACTCTTCTAGTGTAATCGTCGATAAAGGTAATAAAATATTTCATACCTCCCAGTGACTCAAGTTCCATAGGGCCGCACAGATCAGTATGTATAAGTTGCAGTGGGTGTGTAGCTCGGGTACCAACATTATTGAAGGGCAGTCTGGTTTGCTTTCCTTTGAGGCAGGTGTGACATGTGATCGGGCTTTTACTCTTCTCTGGAAATGCATTGACTCCTTCTGCACACTCGGGTAACTTGCTAACATCTGTAAAATTCAGGTGTCCCATGCGCCTGTATTCTGATGTCTTCATTACCATACATCAATAAATTCACCCTGCCCATGTGCTTGACAGGAAGCGGTGTCTTATTGGCCACAGTTATGGTAGGTATCGGAGGACTTGTAACATCATACATCCAATCACAACAATTGGTCATGTGCATAGATGCACCGGAGTCCACATACCAAAGATCTGACTTCAATGTGTTTGAAGATGCTGAGAAAGCTGCTACAAAACCTTTACTACTTTCTTTATCCTTACTTTCTTCATTTTTATTCTGAGCACGACAATTCTTAGCGAAATGTCCATGCTTATTACAATTAAAGCATCGGGGCCCTTTGTTGACCTTTTTACTATTCTGTAAATTTTGCTTACTACACTTCTTACTGCCTGTAAGGAACGCAGAGTTCTCTGACTGTATTTCCTGCAAAAGTTTAGTTTTGATGGCGTCTGCTGTGATCTTGATGCCTGAGCTCTCGAGCCCCATAATCATAGGCTTGTATGTGTCTGGTAGACCAGCTAGCATCAATGTACCGAGCCATTCGTCATCGATATTAAACTTTATGTTTCTGAGCTTGTGTGCCGTTGACATTATTTTGTTGACATAATCGTCCACGCTCTGAGAAGATTCCAACGATGAGGTTATCAAGTCTCTAAGCAACGCCACTCGCCTGTACAAGCCGCTGTCATCGAAGGCCTGCTCCAACCGCGCCCAAACTTCTTTGCATGTGGTCGCATCCTGCACATGCACGTAGTTTATAGGATCTAACAACAGGATGAGCTTCGATTTCGCTTTCGTTTCCTTCTTGGCGTCACCATTTGCACCGGTAACACAGCACCACAAATCTTCCAACTCGAAATACGCCTGGATCGCGAACTTCCAGCTTGCGTAATTGTCACGACCGGTGAGCCTGTCAATGTGGAACGGATTGTGACCTGTGTTAGACATCTTCTTCGCGTACTTTTCGAGCTAATTCACAAACAGTCTGTTATAATATGCAAAAACCGCATGCCGACGCACGCGCTTTTTCGTAAGGGGAAGCGAGAAGAACGGCAACGTCGCACACCGCACGCGCCGAATGGCGCCAAAACGCATTCCCGACGCCACACAGAAAGTCACTCACAGCCGGTTTTCACAAAGTCCACGTTTATTTCTGCCAACCACGCTCTGCTACCATGTTAGAAGTTTGGCTGACAGAAATAAAACCACGATCCATTGAGAAAATACTGTTTATATTCTTGCATGTAACATCACGAGCGCACAGATCAGAGAGCTGACAGAGAGAGGCAGAGTTGCCAACATCAATATAAAAGTACAACATAATAGGAATACAAATGGTTGCGTTCCTAATTACCAACAATTTCTACTATTAGAAAAATCAAGTAAGACAATTAATTGGGAACAAAAATACGTTTTTTAATGGCAATTATTTATCATGAGATCGTCTAATAACACGTTTTAACTCAAACATTATGTTATTTTTTTTAACTACGTAAATACTTATTTTTTAAATAAATAAATATAATAAATAAATATTTCACAACTTACACACAACGCCATCTCGTCCCAAACTAAGCAGAGCTTGTACTATGGGTACTAGAATAACTGATACTAATACATTTTACTACTTTTCTTAAATACTTATTATAAATAGAAACACCCAGACTAAGACAAACCCCCATGTTCATGAACACAAAGATTTGTCTTAAGCGGGAATCGAACCCGCGACCTCGGCATCGCAGGCAGGTACACTACCCACTCCGCCATCCGGTGGTCAATTTAATTCGATTCATAATAATACGAAGTAGTTATAGAACTATTTGTATGTTAGTATACGCGTATTATGTTAGTATACGGTCTAATGACGGTCAGTTTAAATTGTGCGTCAACTGCCGAGTTAAAAAAAGAGATTAGTAAAATATAAGTAGCGATATGTTTTATTTTATATACATACCTAAACCATTACCGTATTATCATTACATAAAATCACGCCTATATTCGATCGGGTTCAATTCCCGCTAAAGACAAATCTTTGTGTGTATGAATGAACATGGGGATTTGTCTTAGTCTGGGTGTTTCTATGTATAATAAGATGTATTGACATAAGAAAAGTATAATGTATTAGTATCAGTTATTGTAGTACCCATAGTACAAGCTATGCTTAGTTTGGGACTAGATGGCGTTGTGTGTAAGTTGGGAGATAATTATTTATTTATTTATTATCTAGAAGAGTGTGGCAGAGGTGTACCACACCTATACTTCACCTGTTATGTTTAGGTCCTATGGAATAGGAGGTGAGCCTGTCGCCATCCACCGGGCACAATTCAAACTCTATGCTGCTATTGTGAATTTCCTGAGGGAAAGTTCACAAATAACACTTTCTCCGACCAGGGAATCTAACTTGAGACCTCGCGGTGAGAGGCGCGTACGCCAACCAGTAGACCACTGAGCAGTTTTTTATATTTGCCAATAATTATTGTATAATATCTCATTTATTTTTGCTCAACTCTAGGCACTAAATACAGGCCCTCCGATAGCCCTTGTTAATACTTTACCTATACCACAAATCCAGGTAAACCGGCAATGATAATACCCCTATTGGATTAACCCTGGAATTCTCGAAGTTCCAAGAGCAATTTTGTCCGCTGTTGTTGTAGTGAGTTTCCTTAAGACGAGGAAAGGCAAATCGGAACGAAATACTATGTAAATTAAAATTGACAGCTGTCCAATAACGTTACTTCAGAAAATAAGGTTATTGAAAACTGAGTTATTTAATAATAAATTATATTGGACCGGCACGTGCTATTTTGGTTAGGGCAAGACAGATCGAATTCGTAATGAAGGTCGATGAAAAATACCCGTCGGTTTGCGTCAATTGGGTTTGGGATTGAACTATGAACACCAATAAGCAATTATCGTGGACACGGTGTGGATTAAAGTTGGGGTCGTAATTTTAATATTTATAATTAGTTAAATCTCTTTTAATATACAGGGTTCTTAGTACATCGTTTGCCAAATTGCTTTGACTAAAAGTTAGTATCCTTAGCTATATCTAGTTTTAGCTAATTGTGTCACGTCACTTACGCGATTTTTACAAATCTCGGCATTGTAATGTACCCAATATGGTGTTTATTAAACTTAAATAATACTAAAACAGTTTGAGTGCCATGAAAATGTTTAAAGAGTCAAGTTTTTACAGATTATCGTTTTTTTTTCTTGACCGTCACTTTTGAAATTGGACCAAAATGGCTGATGTCTTTATATGTCATTAAAAACGGGTGAGTACGCAAATTTACACTGATTACATGCACATAGCCGAGTGGAAGACCGTAGTGCTGCGAAGTCAAAGGTCTCGGGTTCGATCCCACGCCACGGCACATAAATCGATAAGATTCGTCTTTTCGAAGATATGTGTGTATTTGTCATATAAATTGTCGCTTGCTTAAGGTGAAAGATAACATCGTGCGGAAACCTGCATGCCTGAGAGAGCCTAAAAAGTGCTCGAGGTAGTGTGAAGTCTACCAATACGCACTTGGCCAGCGTTGTGGACTATGGCCTAACCCTTCTCATCATGGGCCCGAGCCCAGCAGTAAGACATGTATTAGATACAGGGCTGCTATTATTATTTATTATTATTATACTGTATTGTATCCTTGTTTACTGCCGACCCAAGAACAAAACGTTGTGTATCAGGAACTACACAATACATGTACACACAGCGTTTCCGTTGTAGCAGATTTGGATGGTCCTTAAACCCGACAATTCGGTTTTATGACGCGATGTTAATAAACGTATACCTACATGCAAATTTAGATAAATGTTAGGATTTCTACTGTGTATGTGATTTGATGTCCTACTAATATTACAAATGCCAGTTGGCGAGAATAATAATAATAATAATAATCTTTATTTAGTAATAAATGCAGATACAAAGCCACTTAACTAAATTACATAAAATGTAGTGTTGGTACGTTCGGTCGCTTGTGGTGTTCAAAACGAATCCTTCACTTCTATGCTAGGACTTAACCTGTGTTACAGGAGCAAAAGAGACGCCACAAGCAGCCACAAGCGATTTATATAATTGGTATATTTCATTTCATGTGAAAAGTATAGTGGGCACATTTAGTTCCTGAAATAGGCAAGCCTGTTTATTCAGGAAACTAGGTAAACAATCATACGCCTTAGATATAGATCTTAATGGTAAAAACGACATAAGTTTATTTAAAGTAAAAAAGGGTGTGTGCGTATGTGTGAATGTTTGTTCGTCGTCGACGTACTTGTCGACGGCCGCATGGCAGAGTGGGTAGTATACCTGTGTGCAACGCTGAGGTCGCGGGTTCGATTCCCGCTCAAGACAAATCTTTGTACGCATGATGGGTTTCTCTTGCTCTGGGTGTTTCTATGTATAATAAGTATGTATTTACACAAGAAAAGTATAAAGTATTAGTATCAGTTATTCTAGTACCCATAGTACAAGCTCTGCTTAGTTTCGGACTAGATGCCATTGTGTGTATGTTGTGTTATGTGTGTGCGACATCATATTTGTTGCTCAAAGACGCTCTAAGCTCCGAATGTAGATATTTTTTGGACCAGAGATAGATTCGTGGATTAGAGCCTAGTTTAATATACTAGACAGGTTTTAAATGACAATGTGGGCAGCCAGAATGGCTATTAATCAAATCAAATCAAATCAAATATCTTTTTAGTTCAGGCATCAGGGCCCATACATAAATACCGTATAACTAACATACATATTTGTATTTTATAACTTAGAAACTATTTAACATTTTTATTCAGCGAAGTGTTGCGCAATTTCGAGGTGTCGTGTAACCTTCCACGAAAGCGGCGATATGCGACTCCGGCCAGAAATCCTCTTAATGGTCATGTTATTCTTAACTAGCAAATAGTGTACCCGCAAAACCAGATAGAAACCGCCTGTTTCCTATCGATTAAATAGTTAAAAAAATAGAATTTGTATTATGGACTGAACTGCCGCAGAAGCGTCACAAACAAACAGGACATACACATTTTATAGAACTAGCTAAAAAAAGGAATATTTTGCCAAAGGCTATTTTATCAAAATCAAATCATTTTTATCAAAATTTAATAAAATAAAATCTTTTTTATTTATAAACCAAATATCAAATGTAGTCCATATTCGATGTTCCCTCTGTGATTCGTCATGAATGAATCGGAAAATATTTTTGTTTCCATTAAAAAAGAGCTCTGCGATTTTTTTACGTTTGCAATGATTAATGATTCTACGAATACCTTTTTTATGTTAAATGTAAATATTGGATGAAAAATTAAAAGGAATATTGCATTGAATTTAATTCGTTTTCATTCTACCTGATTAGCATATCACATAGTTATTTTTGTATTATCGGGTTTTGCAATTCCATTGGTTGAACAAGGATTTTTTAACCACCGACATAAAATGAAAAGCTATGAGGCTATCTAAGTTATAAGTATGTCTTTCCACCTGTTGCAAATATCTATGAAAATGCAGCGTTCAAGCTTTATTTATCTAGACAGAAGACTTCAAAAATATTTTTATTAACGGTTCTTTATTAACAGTCTACACGTGGGTGAATGATATTTTAAAAATATAAGATTAAGTAATGAACTGTCTTGATGGTTTAAGGTTAGCTTATTCGCCTCTCACCGCTTAATCGTGTTCAATTCCCGCGTCGGGCATAGGGTTATTTGCGAACTTACCGTCAAGAAATTCACAATAGCAGCACGGAGTTGGAATTGTGCCCGATGGATGGCGATAGACTCACTCCCAATGAACATCCCGCTTTGCTTTGGAGGGAAGTAAAGATACATACTTTCTAACTCCAACTATATACTTCTGATTAAATTCGTTGCGGGTTCCAAGACAATTTTAACTCTCCCTGGGATTGCCCTTGTGTCATGCACGGTGCCTTTCAGTTGGTTGCCGCTGTAGATCCTGGCGTCACAGGAGTCACAGTGGTGGGCGTGTCGGTGAGATTATATCCCAATGAACATCCCATGGAACATTTACCTTTGCCACACCCTTCTGGGTAATATAGCCGTGATGTTATGTTATTAAGTAATTTATAAATTAATTTGTTCAATACGCTAAGATTAACAGATTTTAGTACGTAAGTTGTTGTATATAACATGCAATAACACTAAAATACAAACTGAAGATAGGCACAAGGTCTTAGCTAGTACCGTCTCAACGCAATTTCAGAGCTGTAACAATATCATTTGAGTGGAATGAATAGAATGATAGCAGCTGCGATCTCCTCCTTTATTAGTAGAATAAAAAGTGTAGGCAGGTTCTCTTTTTGTTGAAGTTTTTAGAGTGAGAGCCCGTGGGCGACTGACTTGCATCATTTTATAAAAACTAAAAGTTTGACTGTTGTGTCTGTAAAAAAGGTCACAACGAATCACCAAATATGGAATTTGGATGGTTGGTGGTTTTGGAAAATACTAAAAAAAGTTGAAAAAAGATTACGTCATATACGACGTAATCTTTTTTCAACTTTTTTTCATAATATAACATCATGCCTATATTATACAGAAGGGTGTGGCAGGGTTGACTAACACCCACATTTCACCTGTTATGTGTAGGTACCATGTCATATAGAGTGAGCCTATCGCCATCCACCGAGCACAAATCCAACTCCTGGCTCCTATTCAGAATTTTCTTACGGATAAATCCCAAATAACACTTTTACCCAACCCGGGAATCCAACCCGAGACCACATGGTGATAGCTACTAGACAAACGAGGCAGGTACGTCACAGTATTTAAGAGTCATTTTAGGATATGTTGCTTATGGTGATGGTAAAAATTACACATTTGTCATTAACACACCAATATTTTAACATATTTGACGACCGGATGGCGGAGTGTGTAGTGTACCTGCCTGCGACTCCGCGGTCGCGGGTTCGATTCCCACTTAAGACAATTTTTTGTGTGCATGAACATGAGGGTTTGTCTTAGTCTGGGTGTTTCTATGTATAATAAGTATGTATTTACAAAAGAAAAGTATATTATGTATAAGTATCAGTTATTCTAGTACCCATAGTACAAGCTCTGCTTAGTTTGAGACTAGATGGCGTTGTGTGTTAGTTGTGTGATATTTATTTATTATTATTTATATTTATTTATACCTTTAACACACCAATATTAAGACACATACACAAACCTATACCTTTGTTTGCCAGGTATCTTAACTGACTTAAATGACTACTTAACTGTAAGTAGGCCTGTGACGCCTGTGACCGTCAGAAAATACAAGCGGCGTTTATCGGCGGCAAAGATCCCGTTTAAATCAAAATCTCAAGGCATTCTTGACAATTGCCCATTTGGCTACCCAAATACAATCCTATGTAAACCCTACAAATACCACTGCCTTTTTATTACTCATAGTAAGGTTTTTCTAACAATAATATTCAATAAAGTTGAAAGCAATAGTTTAATAGAATGACGAATGACAGATAAATCTTACCAAAAGCGCCAATGACACACCAGAAAATTGCCTTCTTTGGTTTTTAATACAATTTTAATTTGGTATTAAGATTACGAAGATTTTATTCAAAGAAAATATAGCTATAATGGTTCTTTAAATATTAAATGTACAGTTTTTTTTTATACTACGCCCACAGCGAACGAACGTGTAGTCCACCTGATGGTAAGTGGAGTATAGCCCATGGACATCAACAATCCACAAAATCAGATTATCGATGCGTCGCTGCAGCTGAAGACTACGGTGTTATGCCTCATGTGCCAGTAATTTCAGGGCCTGATCTCACCACCATACCGGAACACAGTAATGGAAGCACTACTATTTGGCGGCTATTATAAGTTCATCTATTTTGCCAATCTGTGGGTATGCGAACATTTAAACATGCATAATAAGTTAAGTAAATTACAAGTATAAGAATTATTTTAAAATTTACTCTATAAAATGAACTATTTCTTTTTAATAAATAAAATAAAAAATAATGTTTTTCTCATATTTTAGTAATTGCCAGTGATAAAATCATTTATGGAATATATTCGTTTTTGTAGTAACCACATTTTAAAGTTTTTTTTAAATTGTGTTAGAGGCAATTCTTTTATGGTTGTGGGTACTTTAATAATGATTTTTAAACACATTATGTGAGTTTCATATTTATTGTCATATTTATGTCCATATATACTAGAAAACTCTTTCGTCTATAATCAAAAAATGATTTAAGTATTTAGTGTTTTTGATAAACATAAACCGCATTATTCACCATCGTATTTACCAGTTCAATGTATCTATTGTTCCTAAAATTGGTATTCATGGCAGTACTACACCGAACGACTAATGAATGATGAATTAAAGAACTTAGATAACTTCAAGGGTCCAAGGGTTAAGACGAGAAGGGTTTACGGAATTGTTTGTAAATGGCGATTCGGGATGAAAGTTTTCTCATTCATTGTCTTGTCTTCAGTACTTTGTAATTACATTTAAATACTTCATGAATACATAAATGAAAGTTTAACTTACTTTTTAATGTTAAGTGGTTGTTAATGTTTTAAATTACTTCTTTAAAACAATGACCATTACTATGCTTTATTTAGTTCTCTGTATTCATAAATATCATTATTTATATATAAATAATGTTAATGTTATTCTTTAATTTTAAGGACGTTTATACAATTTTGTACATGTCAGTCCGATTAAGTCTAACAATAACAGTAACATTAGTCTTAACTATAATGTGATGAAATTGTATATTTGTTTATATCCAGTAGTTATGGGATCGTTTTGAATTTTTTTGAAAGGCGGGGAATAGTGTAGGTGCATATTACATGCATACACATAACGATAACTGCTTATGACTATATGAATGTATGAGGTAACTTTATGACTCAGTTATCTGTAGAGTTGTGTGTGGTATCCGCACATAATAAAATGATGTCACACACGTGACATATGTCGACGAGTGCTGAATCGCGATAACGAATTGTTCACAGCAAGTGACTATAAATACCACTTCCAATACGCTACCGTTGGACAGCTGTCCGCCAGGCAAAACCACCGAGCCTGGTCGGAGGATCCTCCCTTTGTGGTGCAGGAACATCACACCCTGTTCCTCTACATTGTGTACCGCACAGTTGTATTATCCTGAATTATAAATTAGTATATCAGAGTTATGAGTATAATTTGTAGTCCCGGAATCCCAGAATGCCGGGACTTCAAATATACTATAGATCAGGTATGTGTCCAGACACATATCTGATCTATACACCACTTCTGATATATACGCAATATAATTAGAGGGTCTAAGTATACAGACGTGTTTTTCAAAAAACGCTAATCTTTTGTTTCCTCCCATCATTATGGTAACGATTTGTTGTCCAAACTAATATTACAAAGAGGAAAAATTATATTTTTCGTTTGTTTGTTATGATTTAAATCAATACTATTAGGCCGATTTCAAAAATTTCTTCTTCATTAAAAAGCTAGATTATTTCCGTGTAACATAATCTATTTTTTTGAGGTACAACGCAGGCGAACCCACGCGCGGATGCTAGTTCGTAAACATAAAGCCCTGTTATTACATTAACGGTATAATAATCACCGTATCCACGGTCTTCACTTCAATATCTACCTATTTAGCGATTCAGCTAAAACAAGTATATCCTAGGCATTTCTGAAATTGTATATAAAATATGGCACAGCCCCTTGCGTAAGTCGTAAAAAGGTCTTAAGAGAAAAGGGTTGTTTCCGAACCACTATATTCATAACGCCGCGGAATCATTAATTTCAATAAAAACGCCACATATGCCAGAAAAGGGATATTTTTCATAATGTCGAAATACTAACTTTCTAAATAACTAGCTTTTTACAAAACATACATAACATAACATCTTGCCTATATTACCCAGAAGGGTGTGAGAGAGGTGTAAACACCCACACTTCACCTGTTATGTTTTAGGCCCCATGGGATAGTGTGTCCAGTGGATGGCGATAGGCTCTATCGCCATCCACTGGACACAATGCCAACTCCGTGCTGCTATTGTGAATGTCCCGACGGAAAGTTCACAAGTAACACTTTGCCCAATTGAAATTGTGTCTATAATTATAACTAAGATAATAAATAACTAAGTATCTTTAATGAAAGATATCATTCCAAGGCAACCTAAGATCTTGTTTTTTTTTTAAATAGTGCCAAGAATAATTTAAAAAATAATACTCATTATCATGAATAGTTCGATGCATCATAAAAGCAGTTAAGGCAGTAAAAACAAAAGAAGTAACGAGGCACCATGTCGTTCTGAAATCGTAAAGTTTAAATCAACATTTATATTGGTAAGGATACAGGTTTTATTGTTTATTGCAGTGTTTATTGGTTTTAGGACATCGTTTCATGGCGATTACGTGTTCCTTTCGAAAATAAGTTGTACAGAAATTGATGACACTACACTTTAGGACGAAAATTATTTGTGAGAATGTTTTTTTGTACATTATATACATTTTTATATCTTAAAAAAACGAAGCCCGCACTACGAACAACTTCTGTGTCGCGAGGGTGTTCACACACATACATTTCACACACACACACCCAGAGTCAGAACAAATCTTTGTTAATCACACAAAGATTTGTGCCGAGCGGGGATCGAACCCACTATACCAGCGCAGTTGAAAGCGGCGAGGCGACCCTTTTAAACACTACGCCAACCGTGCACTCTTTATGCGCCAAATGTAGCACCCTACGTGATAATTTAAGTTCCTACTCTAGTTAAAAAAGAAATCAACTAGTTCGATACATTTAAATGACGCCATAAATACGTTGATTTCTAATTACGAAAATCTGAGACCGTCTCTCCACCATCTTAGATTTATTTTTTCATTTTGAATTGAGGCCAATCTCGCTTATGTATTTTTCATTTTTTTATCATTAGAGTTTGCATAGTTAGATTAGATTTGAAAAATAAGGAATCAGTACCATTATCTCCTCTTAAGCTTCAAAGAAACACGATACGTAATTCAATTAATTTAACCTTAATTGTTGTACTACTAAATAGTATCATTTCTAATTAATTGTTCAGAGGAAAGCTCGCTGTGCTTTGATACTCCGTCCAAAGCTAAGCCTTAGGGCTTTGTTTCTTGAATTTATTTGGTAGAAATAGATTTTAGTTTTTGCCAGAGTAAAGACCGAGTAGTTTATCTTTATAGAAATGGTTGAAACGCGTCACGAGCCTACGCCTCGGTATAAGAACGCAATAAGGGGACCAACAAAATACGGGGATGCGCCGCTGTGGCAAAGGAATTAAGAAAAGAATCATAGAAGCTCAAGTCAGTTGTATAGGCTTCCCGTGCAATACGAAACACCATTATTGAACATGTGTACATGATATTAAAATACAGAAAGTGTGCCTTATCCTGTATCGTGTGATTGTGTTTTGTTTTTTCAAGGAATATGATCGAATCAGAGTACTGGGTAATATTAATCATGTGGTTTTAGTTGATTGTAAATCTACAAATTATACAGACGGAATGACATCCATTAAAAATTGTAAACGTGTAGCTACATTGATCAAACAGCAAGTGAGAAGTAAGATGATAGTATTATATTATATACCTATATTTATGTATGCAGTTATTCATTATTGAGTTATATATTATCAGATAAGTTACAAATTATATTTATTTACTTATATTAAGTATTTTCTGTACCTATCTTTACTTTAAGCAAAATGCAAAACTTAAAAGTTCCACACACCCTAAATCTACAACGCTTTTTCTTTTAAATCTGTCTATCCAAAGGTTCCTGGCAGAAATTGCGTCAAACGATAAGGCCGCCCTTTGCATATTGTTACTGTCTTTCAATAGTTGTCTTTATTTTGTAATGGAATAGTATGCAAATAAAGTTTTATCTATCTTATATAATATTAAAGTTGAAAATTAAGAATCCAGCAGGACTCGAACCTGCACCCCCTGGGTATACGCCCCAAGTGCTTTGCCAATTCAGCTATGGATTCGTATGCTGCCGGACTCGAAATTTCTCAACTCTTTTGGGCCAGCCTTAGCTAGACGAACCTTATTTGGTTTTAGCGCCATCTATGTGATGTGATAAGTCACTTTTTTCACATACAGTAAGTTTGAATTAAGATCAACACTATTACTGTCAAGAGATGACGCATTTTTATATTATAAGCTAAAATTTGCTTTAAAATATTACAAGTATTTTATCTATCTATTAAAATCCTGCAAACGTATACTTGAATTTAAAATAGCTGACATAAAAGTACAAGTAATGCCACAAGATTGTTCCAAAGTTTTTGTAACCAGCGTTCTCTCGGAGCTTTCCGAACAAACTCAGCTAAGTTGTGAAACCACTTAATTACGTCATCAAATAGAGAGCAACTAACTGCTAGAGGTGTACTTTTTGTTTGTTCAACCGAGTGTTGGGATGCGGTATAAAGTTTCTTAAACGGTTCCGCACTAAGTACTGGGTTAATAAAATTTTATGTTAATTTATTCCTGCTAATGACTCCGGTGTGGGAATCACACACACAAGGGGTGCATGAAAGGAGCCTCCCCGAGCGACGTACACAATTAACCCATACGTCCGGCGCACCCTGGGCAGTCTGCAAAGATCCACCAAGCAGACTGGCAAATCCTTTCACCACGATGGCAAGTCAACACCATGATCCGTCAGTCAGTCCCCTCCTAGTGCCAGCTTTGCGCGTCATCTCCATTAACATCGAAGGGTTTTCCCAGGATAAAGCAGATATTCTCTCTGATTTATGCCGTAGAACTCAATGCCACATACTTTGCGTGCAAGAAACCCATAGAGATGACAAACAAAGCAGACCTTACATTCCTGGACTGACGCTTATCGCTGAGATCTACCACCCGAAGCACGGTAACGCAGTGTTTGTTGCTCCCGGCGTAAGCATTAACACAATTAAATGCTCCACTGCTGACACGATAGAGACTATCACAGTACAAACTGACAATTGTACCATAACATCAGTGTACAAGCCCCCAGGAACACCGTTTCAAAATATAGAAACTGATATCGAAAAAACTGCGAAAATCATAATAGGCGACTTCAACAGCCACAGCACGAATTGGGGTTACAGTAAAACTAACGAGGACGGACGAGCTGTTGAAGATTGGGCAGAGACAAATGATTTGGTTCTCCTACATAGTTTTAAAGATCCGGCTTCGTTTAATAGCGGTCGGTGGAAACGGGGATACAACCCTGACCTACTCTTTGTCAGCAAAGATATCAGTGCTCAATGCGTAAAAACATTATGTCATCCAATTCCACGATCCCAGCACAGGCCAATTATGTGCACTATCGAACCTGTCATTAAACCTCAAATTGTCCCTTTCTTGCGACGCTTTAATTATACAAAGGCTGACTGGGACCTTTTCTCAAAAACTATTGATGAGTCAATTATTGAAATACAACCAACTCCACAAAACTACGACCAGTTTGTTGCCTTAGTTTCTAAAACATCACGGAAATGTATTCCCAGGGGCTGTCGCAGACAGTACATCCCAGGTCTGTCGGATGAATCTGCTAGAATCCTTAAGGAATATGAAGCTAGCTATTCAGAAGACCCATTCTCAGAAAGTACTATAGAATTGGGAGAAAGCCTTATGACAGCAGTTGGCGAAAACCGACGTAGCAAGTGGATAGAGACCATATCTTGTATCAACATGACTCACAATAGCAAGAAAGCTTGGCATACCATCCGAAAGCTAACTAATGAGGCACCGTCAGCTGTACCGCCTAGTCAAGTGACAGCAAATCAGGTGGCCCATCAACTACTGTTGAATGGTAAGCCACCCAAGCGACTGCGTCAAACTACAAAGCTGGACGATACGATCGCTGCGTCCGATGCAATAAGCAAGTCCTTCACTCTGGGAGATATAGTAGACGCAATGAAAAATCTTAAATGCGGCAAAGCCTCCGGAGTTGACAACATATCCGTCGAGCAAATAAAACACCTTGGACCAGTTGCAGTATCGTGGTTGCTTGCATTATTTAACTGCTGCATCGCCACAGCAAAGATCCCACGCCTCTGGAGACAGTCAAAAATAACTGCCCTTCTAAAGCCGGGCAAACCAGGAGACGACCCTAAAAACTTTCGCCCCATATCTCTTCTTTGCCACTCATACAAACTATTTGAGCGACTAATTCTTGCACGCCTGACTCCTATTATTGATGCCCAGCTGATTCCAGAGCAAGCCGGGTTTAGGCCCGGTAAATCTTGCTGTAGTCAAACTTTAAAACTGGTTCAGCATATAGAAAACGGGTATGAAACAAAGAAGGCGACGGGTGCTGTCTTTGTTGACCTCACAGCTGCGTACGACACCGTGAACATCAAGCGGCTTCTATGGAAAGTAAAGAGCATGATCAATGACAAAAAGTTTATTAACATCTTAGGGGAGCTTCTCCATAACAGACGTTTCCAAGTCCACCTGAATGGAGAAAAAAGTCGTTGGCGTCGTCAGAAAAACGGCCTACCCCAGGGAAGTGTCTTGGCCCCAACATTATTTAATGTATATACCAATGACCAGCCAAATAGCCCTAACACGCAAAAACATATTTACGCTGACGATTTAGCTCTTACCTGCCAATCAACATCCTTTGAGGAAATCGAAACCAACCTCGCAGTAGCACTCAATACACTCACCCAGTATTACGATGCCAACGCTCTGAAACCAAACCCAGCCAAAACTACATCTTGTGTATTCCACCTCCGCAACAGACAAGCTGGTCGAAAGCTCAATATCGTGTGGCAAGGCGTCCCGGTGGCTCATAGTGACACACCAAAATACCTAGGTGTCACCTTAGACCGGACATTAACGTTTCGTCAAAATTGCATAAACGTTAGGCAAAAGGTGACGGCACGCAATAATCTCCTGAAAAAACTGGTAAACACGAGATGGGGCGCTTCTCCCGATGTCCTACGAACAACCGGGCTCAGTTTGTGTTTCTCCGCCGGTGAATACGCTTGCCCAGTATGGGGCCGAAGTAATCACACAAAGCTTGTGGATACAGCACTGAATGAAACATGCCGGATCATTACAGGCTGCCTTAAGCCGACCCCGGTTGAGATGCTGTATCCACTGGCCGGAATAGCTCCACCGGAAATTCGTAGAACCGTGGCAAGCTCTATAGAGCGAACTAAATCGGACGAAGACAACAGACACCCAATGCACAAGAACAAAACAGTGCCTCAACGGCTAAAAAGCCGTAAAAACTTCGTCCGGTGCAGTGAACCCCTATCCTGTGATGCCCACAAGCGCGATGTAAACTATGGCAAGAAAAAACATCTCTGCCCAACCCCTTTGTCCCACTCAAGGAGAGCCTTCCACTTGGGCACGAATTGCCAAGGTTGATTTGGAAGTCACTAAATAGGCTCCGAACTCAAGTCGGTCGAAGCAAACAGAACCTGGTAAGGTGGGGTTTTGCTGATGAATCGGACCTACATTGCGAGTGTGGTGCTGTACAGACGATGTCCCATCTCATGACCTGTCCTACTTGCTCCACCACCTGCACAAAGGAAGAGCTCATGAATGCGGATGCAAGCGCCATTCGCGTGGCCACACACTGGGCTGATAGAATTTGACTGTAGCCATCGACACGAAAGAAGAAGAAGAAGAAGATCACAATAAGATACTTTGAGTTAACCCTTTTTTTGCTTCTTGGGGACTTAGCTTGATGCCTTTATTCATTAGGCTTTTATTATTGCCTTCTAGATTTATTGTTCACGCCTCCTGTTAACTTTTTGCTGTTTTAGGTACTTATAAAAGACTTTATTTACAAAAAATATACATATAGGATCTGAAATTAAACTAGTCTAATAACTTAATCTAAACCTAATAAGTCACTGTCAGAAGGCTTCGGACCCAAAATGCTGATAGTATTACCGCGTTGTATTCTTCTTCTTCGTGTCGATGGCTGAGTCAAATTTAATTTTGACTTGCCACCGTGGTGAAAGGATTAGCCAATTCGCTTTTGAGAACTCGCGAATTGCCCAGGGTGCGCCGGACGTAGGGAATCGTTATGTACGTCACTCGAGAAGGCTCCTTTCATGCACCCCCGCGTTGTATTGTGATACTAAGTCGCTGGCGAAAATATAAGCCAGCATTTCGAGATAAAGTTGCCTCAGTTATATAAACGGTCTAAAAACAGTTTTTAAGTTAGTTTATCAATGACTACTTCTTGATAAATACACAGTTTACCAAAAATCCAAAGTTTTTTCAGAAATTATCACTTCTTACCAGCAATGGTTACGTTACAAAATACTCTTACTATTGATAATCACTTATAGTAAAAATATAATAATTCTATAATACTACCACAATGGTCTTGTGGTTAGCGTATTTCTGTTTCCCGGGTCAAGCAAAGTTTGTTTGTGAACTTCCCGTCAGAAAATTCCAACACGGAGTTGGGATTGTGCCCGGTGGATGGCGATAGGCTCATCCCCAATACCATGGAACCTAAACATTACAGGTAAAGTGTGGGTAATGTACACCTCTGCCATACCCTTCTCGGTACTATAGGCGTGATGTTTTGTGTTATATAATAATTATTTACATAGACTAAATCTTAATATATGCAATTTATTGTGATATACACTAATTGCACTATTTCAGATTCCAGAAATTTTAAGCTCTAGTTCATAATGTGAAGCAAGGTCTGTTAATATTGTATGACAAAGCGATATTACGTGACATTGCAATTAAACGTGTTTATGCGTTTATTTGCCTTTGACTGTTTGCGAAATAATCGGTATTTCGTATTGATATGGTGGGATAGGGGCAAGGGTATGGTGAGATTCTGTGAAATATCAGAATATGTAATATTCTCTTGTAGTGCATTGAAATCTACGATTTGTATTGTAGTAGAGTTTGTGTGTGTACAATTTATTAAGACATATTTATACACAATTAACTCAAAAAATGGAACTGAAAAGACCATCTCCTTTGCATTCATCTAGTTTTTTATGTGTAATAAGTATGTTTTTACAAAAAAATAAGTATATTATGTATAAATATCAGTTGTTCTAGTACCCATCATACAAGCTCTGCTTAGATTGGGACAAAGTTATATGATATTCATTTATTTATTATTACCCTTGACATTATACGCTCGGATATATTGTCAATAACTGTCAATGATGACCTACTTTTAGAGAGAAGTCACACATATATGTACGCAAATTAATATATAAACGATATTAAATATCAAAGGTTTCATTGATATCGGCTTCGGAACAGCGCAATTAATAATATTAATATCTGCTAGGTATTTCTTTGTGTGTTTACAAACGGGTAGTATCTATAATAATTTCATGTTAATATTACTTACATTATGTTTAAAGTATATCACCGTATTCCCGTCCTTCTGTATTGTCAGCGTCTGTAACAAAAACACAAAAATTTAGCTTTACTGTGTCTTGAATAAGTAATTTGAGTACTATTGAGATTCGCAAATCTTGCACCGAGGTGGAGGCCTGGTGACCTGAAATACATATTTTATCTAGTTTGGCCACCAGTCTCCCCACAATAATCTGTGGATTAGTTAATAAGGTAACTCATGTCATATACGAATTAGCTAATATAGCTAAGGAGATAGTGATCAAACACGAAGTGGTTGGTTCGCTTCAAACTTTCTTATGCAAACTACTAAGCAATGGAATTTCTTAGCAGAGTTAATAATTCCTCATCATTATTGAATTTTCATATTTGAATTGTTCAAAGCACTACGACGAGACTATTATATACTTCAGACATCGAAACGAGATAATATTCATGATTTACAATTATAAACCCAATTGACAGGTCGTAAAGTTTAATTTCTATTGCAATTGAGATTGTTTCGGACATTTTTAACGGTTTGTATTATACGAAAATCAACTTAAATAACAAATCAATAGAATTTATATTCGTATGATTTGTAATAACATAAATTTATCGTAAGCTTTAGCATAGATACTTTGTAGGACAACGTGTACATCTTCACATATCATCAGGTGTCATTCTGATTCATTGCCAATCTATTATCCATAAAAATAAGGAGCTCGTTGTTGATCTTGCAGGTTAAGCAATGCCAACCATGGTCGGCCGTGGATGGGTGACAATCTTTAACATAACGAGTTTTCTTCTGTGCCTCGGAGAGCTTGATAAGCCATTGGTTCCGGTTGTATATCTATGTCAGTCGTTACAGGTAGTCAGAGACCAGAAAGTCTGACTACTAGTCTAACAAAGAGTATCGTATTACCTAGCACTGGGTTGTGGAAGTGGTGGTAGTCGCTCCACGTAAAATACTGATATTCAGCTACATCCGTTAGTCTAGAAGCTGACCTCAAGGTTATAGGGGAAAGGCTCGAAAGAACGGAATTATCAGGAGGAACATTATCCATAAAAATGTTTACCACTCGGCATATTAGCAAAATAGTTGTACCAATAAAGATTTATTATTATTATTATATTACACAAATTCTTCAAAATATACAGATCCTTATTAAGAAGAAAATCGCGGTTAAAATAAGTTCTGGGAACAGAAATACTCAAACAGCAAAATTACTCGATGGTTACTTTATAAACAGATTTCAAGTTCACGAAGCACCAGCTTAAGGGTGTGGCGGAGAATATCGGTCCATAGCTCTCTAAAGTGGGTGTTGACAAACAAAGAAGGTTGAAGTTCTAATTGTAAGACCGTCCAGAGTAAAATTACAACCTTAAGATCACTCCTTGCGCCTTGAAACGTCCCTTTGGAAAGAACTGGCCAAGCGCAAGGCGGGCAACGCGTATTTTACGGTTCCGTAGCTTACCTCAATCAATTAACAACTTCATACAAGTATTTTTCCATCCCTCTGCCATAGCTGGGTGTGCTTTATGTGTGTGAAATCAATGTTTGTGAATACTCCTGCGACACAGTATTCATTACTATTCATAGTGCGGACATCGTTTAAAAAAAAACAAAAATACCCTTATGGGTAATCTAGGTGATATGTTAGAAGTATTTTTTCGCAGGCTTTTGTGGTATCAACGATGTTAGTTTTCCTACGAAGGCCTTTTATTCTTTTTTAATGCATCCGTTAATATTTGGAGAGAGTGGGGGCAATTGCATAACCTATTCGTCCAAGAAATGCGCTTAAACAAAAGTTTAATATGACGCAAATGTATGTTACAGGTTAAACGACAGAACAGTACCTCTTAAACGGAAAGACGTGACGGAACCCTAAAAACATATACCCAATATTTTTTCCCCTTAATTGGTTTGTTAGCAGTTACCGACGAGTTTTCGAACAAAATACCGTCTCGTGTAAACTTTTTTCCCACGTTTTTGTTGTTGGTGATAAAATTATAATTACTTTTTACAAGTTTGCACAAAATTGGTGAACCGTACTTAGCTTTGAAATTTATTCATTGTAAATGTTTGAGCTGTGATTCAATTGAATATAAAGGTATGTTTTTTATAAATATAAGATATGACTGGCTTCCTCATTTGGCTCGTCTCATGTAGTACCTACTAAGGTTAATATTATTTTTAGCGTATACAGTGTCAATAAACGAGGTTGATGTGACATAGAGACATAAATTGAAATTACAGATTAGACTGTATTAGTGTTCATTTCAACCGCTTAAAAATAAAACAAAAAATTCAAACATAAAACATTTTCCAAAAACAAATAAAATTTAATCTCAATGTTCTATTTATATGGAAAACTTAATTAGTTGTAGTAATTTTATTACCTTCTTATTTTTCTTAAATTTATGATTTCAATAAATATCCACCCTGTATAATCAAAATGCCTCGAAGGCTTAGTAGTTAGCGTATGCGCCTCTCATCGTGAGGTCTCTGGTTCGATGCCCGGGTTGGGAAAAGTGTTATTTGTGAACTTTCCGTCCGCACGGAGTATGAATTGTGCACGGTGGATAGCGATAGGCTCACCCATGGGACCTAAACAGGTGCAATGTGGGTGTAATACACCTCTGCCGCAACCTTTGGGTAATATAAGCGTGATTTTATGTTATTAGTATTCACAGAATATTGTGAAAAAAAAAACAAAAAGTTTAAAATTACATAAGTAATAAAGGTCAGGCACATCTTGTTATTGTACAGGTGGCGCTAGTAACGATGTCTCTTAAATTGTACACGCGATCATATCACATATAAGTTTTCGTGTTAAGAGCGTGTATTCCTTTTCAAAATGTAACTGTCAATTTTTGTAGTGTTTTGGGAATATTTCGTAAAAACTGAATGAAAGTATGATTTTATTCCACTAACTTTTTAGAATGTGGGCTTTAAAAGGTAAATATGACAATTACATTTAATTACTAAAGCATACTTTTCTATTTTATCAGTTGAAAGAGTATTAACTGTTAAGTTGATAAATTACAAAATTATGCTGTATTTACGAATGAAATAGTTAATATTTACCTTTCAAAACTTGCATTCTAAAAAGTTAGTTGAATAAAATCATACTTTCATTCAGTTTTTACGAAATATTCCCAAAACACTACAAAAATTGACAGTTACATGTTGAAAAGGAATACACGCTCTTAAGGGTAGGTAAAGTTAACGTTTTAGGCGCTCCACCCACTGCACCGCGCCTCGTCGCGTAGCGCGTTTTACCATTGTATGCAAGTATCTCAATTTGTATAGAAATCACGCCTACGCCTAGCACAACACACTGCCGACGCGGCAATGCGCGGGAAGGCGCACCGCGTTATCCGTCGCTCCGCGAACCGCGGCGGGACGCGTCTTCAGTGGGTGGAGCGCCTTAGAGGGTATTGACACAGTATAAATATAACCCAGTACTCTGGCTCGACTCTGTGCCTTGAAATAACAAAAGACAATCACACGATAAACGAACGCCCATTTATTGTATTGGTCTTTACTCTGGTATTGATATGCATATATAGGTGAATTGCTCGTAACTAGTCGCATGAAATTAATGCATGCATTGGGAGAATTGATGTTTACATTAATATCATCGAAACTTTCACATGATATGACGTAGGAAATAAAGGTCAGGCACATGTTGATATTAGGTTACAGACGGCTTTTTTAACGAGTTTTCACAAATTGTACACGCAATCTTAACTTTTTCATATAATTTCCACGTTGAAAGTACTTTTATAATGCCAAATTTTCTATACACTATTTTGTCCAGTTTTTTCTCTATCGATCTATAGGTATATTCAAAATACCCAAATTCGTAAAAATGGGATTGTAAGTAGGTACAACTCAAAAAAATCGGGTGATCATACCTGTTTTTAAATTGATCTGCTTTTGTGGATTGTGGATATCCTTGTGTCCGCTTATCGTTAGATGAAGTATAAAAATATATATACAGGGTGGATGCGACATAGCGACATTTATTAAAACCACAGCTTCTATACATGGCCAGTATGCATTTCCACCGGATAAAATCTGGCGAAAAAAAAAATCCACGTCTTCCGAACAAATTGCACGATCGCAATGTTCAAATTCTTCGGAGAACGTGATTTTTTTTTTTCGCCAGAGAATTTTTATCCGGTGGAAATTGATACTTACCATGTATAGAAGCTGTGGTTTCAATAAATGTCGCTATGTCGCATCCACCCCGTATATATATAATTATTTTATATATATTTTTGGTGCATATGTCGTAATACATAAAAAAGAGTTAAATACCCTAGTTTATTACTAATCCCACAAACGACAAGGTTAACGTTTTCAATGTGTTGTAACTTATCTTTGTCGTCAATTCAGGAAACATTTAATATCCTCATTCCCTCTACAGTTTACGAGCTATACAACAAGACAGGAGATTCTTCACGAGGGGTATTATTTTGTTTAACGAGCGCTTTACACGTCATTTAGAGCAATAAATAGCCTAAGTATGCCATTTTAAAGGTTACTACTGCATAGTAGTAGATTTTATAACAAAGAAACAAGAAAATCATTGTATTGTCTACAATACATCGTCGCTTACCATACCCACCACAAAAAAAAATAAAAAAACTTGTAATTATAAACAAAAGATTTAGGGTATGTTTAATAATAAAATCTATCAAACTTATATATCTATATCTGTATCTATCTATCTAATGAATTGCTGTTCGTTAGTCTCGCTAAAACTCGAGAATGGCTGGACCGATTTGACTAATTTTGATCTTAAATTATTTGTGGAAGTCCAGAGAAGGTTTAAAAGGTGAATAAATATGAAAGTTAACTATCAGATTATTTTCATGTAAATTTGATAACATGCCGAGATTTTTTTCAATTATTATAGACCTTTATATGTTTTAAATTTACCTAATAGGTTACCAGTTTAGGTCTCTTATTTATTGATTGGGGCAGTGCGAAGTCTGCCGGGTCAGCTAGTTGTTGATAATTTCAATAAGCCTTTAATAAGGTAACTCATAAGGTGTCAGCTAAATGCTTAATTTGTCTTGTGCAGACGGTTTAGCAAATTTTTAAATGCATGAGTATTTTAATTGGCACAAGTAAGATTGAGCGTGTAAAAGAGCGGCTAAAACTGTTGATTGCGGAGAATGCACAGTTCCGGAATGTTACGTCGCGTCATGATTGCACAAGCTTGAACAAATAAGAGTTTTAAATTTTGTATGCTTTAATAGTATCATTTTATACAAATAGGCAGCGATAGCCGAGTGGGAGACCGTAGAACTGCGAAGTTAAAGGTCTCGGGTTCGAACCCACACACATCTATCAATAAATCGTTAAGATTCGTCTTTTCGAAGATATCTGTGTATTTATCATATAAATTATCGCTCGCTAACGGTGAAGGAAAACATCGTGAGGAAACCTGCATGCCTGAGAGTGCCTAAAAAGTACTCGAGGTCGTGTGAAGTCTACCACAGAGTCAAGTAATTTATTTGGTATATCACATTAACTTTACGATGATAAAACAGGCCGTTCCTGAAATTAATTACAGCGTGCTTTTGGCATTCCATTAAGTAGAGTGGTGAAAGGTTCTTTTTCATGTTAGATTGTACGAGTTAGTCCATACGCATTGTTCATCAAAGAGCTGTGAGAACAAAGGATGCTCCCATTCCATTCGTATTTCAATTGAATAGAACATTTTTTCAGTGTTTAGACGAAAAAAAATATAAATCTTATTATGAAAGGACTTAGTGGAGGAAATGAACTATTGTTTATTAATGAAATAAAAACGGAAATATATTAATATATCAAATCAATATAAACGATAGAAGTCCGTGCATCGCAATTAATTGCGGCCGCAGGCGTCTGTCGCGGGCGTCTGTCAAAGTGTCATACATCTATATATATAAAAATGAATCCCGTTTTCTGTTGTCACGACATAGCATGAAAACGGCTTGACCGATTTGGCTGTTTTTTTTTTTGTAGTTTTCTAATACTCTGCACAAGGTTCTTAGGGAAAAAAAACAAAATAAATTAAATATACATTATATTAATAAATTTTCTGTAAAAATATAAGTGAAATTATTGAACCCTACGGAATAAACACTATTATGAAAAAAAAAACTACTGAGGTGTCCAGGGACACCCGGATGGAACGAAGTTCCTTTCAATTTTAGTCTGATGATGTAGCACCGTAGCTGTAACGTAGCATGTAATTACTACGCCACTACGAGAATTGCTACGAAATGTGTCGTTACAACTTTTCGTCCCAATTTTTTCCGTCTAGCCCCCTTTCGCAACGCGCGATAAGGAACTTCGTTCCAATATATATTTTGTTTTTTATTTAATAAAATTAGTAAAGTCCAGGTATGACGAGACCAGGGAAATAGGTTTTCCTTTTTTATATGGAGGATATTATAGATTCCAGTTCAAATTGAATAGGTACGCATACATAAGACAGGTCAGCTATACAAAATAAAGTAGTGCATCAAATTTACGCTAAGGCGGTACGAAGTTCGCCGGGTCAGCTAGTTCCTAATATATGTGACAGGCGTGCGGTATGTAAAGTCCTTGAATTGCATATTTTTACAATGTAGCAGGCGGACTTTTCTAGATGTAAAATAAAAAATAATGTTTTTCACTTAAACGTAAGGTACATTATGTTTTTAGTTACCTGGATAATGCCGGTGTCGTGTTATTTTATAATTAGGTTGTCTCACTTAATCTGAGTAATCTGCACGTTTTAAATTAACTTGAAACTTCCCTAGAGTGTATAATTATTCTCGTATCTCATGCACGGAAAAAACATTCTTACTAATATTATAAATGCGATAATCTGTGAGTGATGTTTGTTAAACTTTTACGCAAAATCTACCGAGTCGATTTTGATGAAATTCTGCATACATATTGTTAATATCCTGGAATAACATATAGGCTACTTTTTATCGACATACTACGCGGGTGGAGCCGTGGTAGAACATGCTCCATCTAGCACAGTTTATGCAAACAGGTCGTTTTGCCAACTACATGTTTGAGTATGTGTGAGCTCACTGTGTGTATGGTCGTCTTACTTATGTACAAAACACTTGCACAAACTGTTCGTGAAATTAAAAGAGTGTGTAGCCGGTACCACTACAAAGCTCCAAGCTGTATGTTCAAATTGTCTCAAAAGTTTTTGCTACAACCGGGTAAATTATTGAACAGCTACGGAATTAGTTCGTCAGTTTGTCTACAGTAAACAGACTAGCTGGTCTCTGCGACCTCTACTTTTAGAACAACCCAACTTTTAAATTTATCTTTTTCTGGAAAGTCTGGTCTCAGGAATAGATACATTGTGAAGTGTTCATTTTTGGCTTGTAACATGTTTTAAGCAGTTAATATCTGTTTTTACTGTTGCCGCGCTGTAATCTTTTGGAACGTGTGCAGTTTTGTTATATTTTCATCGCATTTTTAACCTACTTCAAAAAAAAGGTTCTCATTTTAATTGTATTTCTTATTTTCGTTTATTTTAAAATGTTTTTCTTCTAGCCTAGATTGATTTAAGATTTTTTTGTCTGGAAGAGTATACTTGTCATGTGGTACTATTCACATCTGGTCACGATCTGGTGATGGGATCCTAGAGAAATCAAGGGCATCCTAAATTTTTTAAGGCTTCTACATTGTTTTTTGTAAAATATACGAGTAGCTTTAGGTTATTACCTACTCAATTAGGTACTCGTATATTTGCAGCTAGCAGTCAGCATTTTATGTTCTTAAGCTGATGCTGGAAGGGACAACGCCTCAACATTTAGGAGTACGGGAATAATAATTTAAATCACCTAAAAATAATTTAAATATACAATAAATAACCTTATCATTTATTGTATTCTTGCAAGTTATACACAGATGAGGCGAAATGTTGAATATTACTTAAATATTTCTTTATTATCTACTTTTTAGTGTATTTTTGTATGATTATTGTGTCTTGTAGTATTGAAGTCGGTTTGTCTTATGAAAAATTACACCTTTTGCCATCCCTATCATCTTATTATGAACATTTTATTACAAAAACTGCAGGCTGTTTAAATGAGGTGTTTAAGAACATTGAAAAGTCCTGTAACCATTTTTTTAGATGAAAATACGAGAAAATTCTTGGAAAATTATAATTCTCTCCTAAATTTTGTCCTGTCCACGCCAGGCCAAATAAAAGTCTCACGGACAATTCATAACATAATATCCATGATTGCTTCCAAGTTTGCTCGCCGAAAATAATTGCGTCCCAAGTTGTCGTTACCACGAAACCTTACAAGTTTTTATGTTTTCCGGACAATCTGCGTCCTTTGAGCAATGATACAATATACCAGCTAAATGGAAGGATAAATAATAAGATTTTAATGTTCTTTTGTGTAGCTAGATAATGAACAAAGAAATTTTCATGTAAGAACATTGTTTACCGAATCCCCATTCCATATTCAAACACTTTCCACCAAATAGAGTTGCCATGATACAGACTCCCAGCTAACGGTGTTATGGCACCCACAGTGAATACATTAAATAATAGACTGGACAAATTCTTCAAATCACAAGACTCACACGCATCAGCTTAATAGCTGCTAGTGTACTTCTACTTTGTCTGCACGTGTGGTGTAGTGGTTTAAGCGGTCGCCTCGCCGCTCTCCACTGCACTGGTGTTGTGGGTTCGATCCCCACATGGGACAAATCTTTGTGTGCTTTACAAAGATTTGTTCTGAGACTGGGTGTGCTTGTGTGAGTGAATGTGTGTATTTGGCCTTGTCATTGGGACCATTGGATAGTGTGATTGCTTCTGGCGTTATATTTATATATAATAATATTATTTAACGAAATCAATCATGATTATGTTGTGATGTATAGAGTATATGTGTGTAGGAAAGATAGATAATAGTATCACAGTACGTTATAAGGTTGAGTGAATTTTATTTTAAAATTACGTAGTATAAAGCAAAGGTGATCTACTTGGAAATAAAAATAATGCATTATAATAAAATTAGTAAAAGCCTCGATGGTCTAGTGGTTAGCGTATGCACCTCTCACCGCGAGGTCTCGGGTTCGATGCCCGGGTCGGGCAAAGTGATGTTTGTATACTTTCCGTCAGGAAATTCACAATAGCAGCATGGAGTTGGAATTGCTCACTCGATATGCTTTGTTTGCTTAAACATAACAGGTGAAGTGTGGGTGCTGTACACCTCTGCCACACCCTTCTGGGTTATATAGGCGTGATGTTATGTTTATGATGTAGCCGACAAAATATAGTTATTTTTAAATCAACACAGTTTATAACTCTAACTTATGGTAAATGTTTCTCCCCCACGCGGGTCTGCAAACGTAGCTTCTTTAAAATATTGAGCCGTTCATCGAAGTAATGGCGCCATATATAACGTACCTTAACAGACCTTACTAGCAATATATTTAGTGAGCGAACATAATTATATATTACATAATATATTAATAAATCGGCGTACTAACCAACAAATGATTTTTAGGTTTATAGTTTCAAGTGCCAAAAAGTGACGTTATGCTTTATCAAGGTCCAAATTAAACTTTTATAAGTAGTTTGCGCAAAATTAAAAAATCAAAAAACTGTAAGTCATATTAGGGTCAATTTCAACAAGCGATTTTTTTTTGTCATTTCGGTGGACTTTTTTATTTTCAATGCTATCTATATATTTTAAGTGAGAAATGAAACTTTAGCCTATTTTATAACATTGTGTGTGAGTGGACATCAAATATCATCAAAACTTACATAATTATTTAAGGATGAATTTTTTAGAGTCCACTGAAATGAAAAGTGTCTACCGAAATGATAAAAAAATAACCACTGAAATGATAAACTGTGCACCGTTTCTTACTGTGTGATAAAAAATTTAAAAGAATATGAACACTACTCAAGCAAATCAGTACTTACGGCGAAATTAAATACACAATTTTGAAACAAATTTAAGAAATCTAGCTCGAGTTTTAACAGCCACCGAAATGATCCTACTTTTGTCCCCACATCACTGAAATGATAAACTTACTTTTGTGGCGGGAAACCGCAAGACGTTGGGACTGGTGCGATCGCGCCTAGAGCTTGAGCTGGCCTGATCCGAAGTGAGGAAAGGTGAGAAAGGCATAACAACGCAATGTTGACGTGGCTATTCTACTAAAACTTACTGTCCTCTGAAATGATAACTTTTTTCCGGACAAAAGTTGACTGCCTGTCAAATCCATGAGAAAGAAGATAAACAAACAAAAATGGTTTTATTTGATCGAATATATTATAATTTAATGATAAAACAACCGATTTAAATCCATATTATGAGTATATTTGCAGGGGAAGGTATTTTATGAGCGGAATTGGGTTCGGGACAGGCCACCGTGATGATAAAATGACACTTTGTAATTTGTTTTTTGGTATATTATTGGGTAGAAATCAATGATTTTTTTTGCCAAGGTAGAGAAGTACTTACTTTTTTGAGAAAAAATATATTTAATCAATAATCAGCACATTGCACTACCATTCTTACGTTTGCCGTGTATTTTTTATGCTTGTGCAATTCACCCATTACTGGTTAGTTTTTACGCTCACATATAAAGATAAGTTATTTTTTTCAAGTTTATACCTTGACGACCATTAATGTAATTATTTTCCGGTATAAAAATATAATTCTGTTTACAACAGAAAAATTGCGATACAGAAAATCGTACAGTTTCGCTACTACTGCGAGAACAAAAACTTTTCCTTGTTGACATGAACCCGGAAAGCAAGGAAAACAGCGATCATAATACAGTTAGTAATTGGAGATCTGTTAGTTGGTTCGTTAACTATGTCGTCGAGAAGTTGAGTCGTTTTCCTGTGTTTACTATTTAATTGAAACTGGTGCAAATTAGGATGAAAACAGCTTGTTTTGAAGAAATAAATATTGTTTAGTAGCATTTTTTTTTGTGTTAGAAGTTTTATCGAAGCAATAAATAAATATCAATATCACACAATCTACACACAACGTCATCTAGTCCCAAACTAAGCAAAGCTTGTACTATGGGTACCAGAATAACTGATATTAATACACATATTATTATACTTTTTCTTTTCTACTTACATATTTAATATACATAGAAACACTCAGACCAAGACAAACCTCAATGTTCATGCACACAAAGATTTGTCTTGAGCGGGGATCGAGCCCGCGACGTTTGCGTAGCAGGCAGTTGCAGTACCGACTTCGCTATCCGCCGTCAATGTAAAATGTTACGTGATTTATATAGTATTCCTGATCTTATTAATAGAAACACTTCAGCATCGAACAAATTCTCATGTATCATAGACAAAAAAAAATATTTTGCAGTTTGCGTTAAAAGCTACAAAGCAGTATATCTCGTGTTAACAATATAATTCAAAACCATATCTTGTATTAAAATATAAACAAAAATTGTCATTGATTGATCGCAGACCCAAATTCTGTAGACACTATTAAACATGGCTTAATGCTCACCTCACACCTAGCAATCTTGTTTTGTTTTATTGAAATATAAAACGAATACATGATTAATCCTTAATAATCATTATCATATGAGTCCGAGCTATATTACACGAGATCAGGGGTTAGCCAGGGCAGCAACTTGGGGCCCCTGGAATTTATAATAATGATAAACGACTTGCCAGAAGTCATCAGACATGGCTTATGTTTATTGTTTGCAGATGATCTTCAGTTGCTGCTCGAGGTTAAGGATGAGTTGGATTGTGAACGTTTGCAGGAGGATATTGACAGAGTGGTAGAGTGGAGTCATAAAAACAAACTCTACTTCAATGTTGACAAATGTTCGGTTATGACGTTCACTCGCGGACGGACGCCGATATGCTACGAATACAAAGTCGAAGCAACGCCGATGCAGAGAGTGACACAGGTAAGAGATTTGGGTGTATGTCTAACGCCGGAACTCATCTTTCGCGAGCACATTGTTAAAGTATGTAAGAAGGCGTACAGAAACCTAGGTTTCGTGCTGAGGCAGTCGAATGGCTTCACAAACATAACAACGCTTAAGGTTCTGTATGACGCATTAGTGAGGAGCCATCTTGAACACAGTGCCGTTATTTGGGCACCACACGAAGAAAAATACATTGTCATGCTAGAGAGGGTTCAAAACAAATTTACGCGGCATTTATATTTAAAATTATATGGGGTTTATCCATTTTACCCCCTAATGTATCCCACACTTTTCGTACTGGGTATGGTGGGATATAATGAACTCAGGGTACGTCGGGAATTTAGTCTCGCAGTATATATAGTGAAACTACTGTGGGGTGTAACAACTAACCCGGGATTGCTGCGTCACCTCAAATTAAATGTACCAGATCGGTACGTTGAGAGGAGGCGACGCCCTCAACAGATGAATGTGCCCGTAGCCAGAACCAATCTTCTGTTAAAAACACCCCTCACCAGAACCATTCGCGTCGTGAACGAAGTTCACGAGCGACTGGATATTTTCTCGTGCACTTTGAGTGAATTCGCAAGAGTTTTATTAAATATAGTTACTTATGTTAGAAAATAAGAAAGACATATTATTTTATTATTAAGTACTAATTTATGTACCTACATACTAGTGTTAGTTAGGTTAGGTTAGACTTAAAAATAAGTGATTTTAGATTAAGTTGATAGCTGCACTGTCGCATTAGGTTTAAGGCCTGTAATGATAGGTGTAAGGTTTTTAAAATTAAATAAATAAATAAATAAATATCTTTAAGGAGTTAGGCGGTATCCGCACATAATAAATGACATAGACATTGACAATGTCAAAAAGTGACATACTCGTCACAAATGTCAAAGTACGCTGAATCGCGATAACGGAATTTTCACAGCAAGTGTATATAAGTACTACTTCCAAGACGCTACTGTTGGACAGCTGTCCGCCAGGCAATACCACCGAGCCTGGTCGGTGGTCGGAGGATTTTTTCTTTGTGGTGGAGGACATCACCCCCGTTCCTCTGCAACGCTCATGACGTTTCTTGATGAAAAGTGTGTTTAAATTACTTTTTATTGACACTTTCTTGAATAATAGACTATTTGCAAAGTTTTTGAATAATAAATATTTCACAACTCACACACAACGCCAAAGCTTGTACTATGGGTACTAGAATAACTGATACTAATACATAGATATATACTTTTCTTTTGTAAATACATACATATTATACATAGAAACACTCAGACTAAGACAAACCCCCATGTTCATGCACACAATGATTTGTCTTAAGTGGGAATCGAACCCACGACCTCGGCGTCGCAGGCAGGTACACTACCCACTCCGCCATCCGGTCGTCAAAAAGTAAGAGCTTTAACTACACTACAAAATAATAAAGAATAAAAGGAAATAACTAGATGGATCAAACATATTGCATCGCCGCAAGTAAATGGAATAAGGGTAGGTGGGGATGATCCCGATAATAAATTATACCAATCAACCTGAACAGCGATACTGGGATTCGTTTTTCAGAACTTACTTATTTAAGACGCATTCATAAAAGCTCAATATTCATTTCATTATTGCTTCGAGCGAAGTGTCGCTACTATTTCGGTATGAATGGGACCTTACTCTTAAGCCTGATAAATGGATACAGGTAACATTAATTTTAATTTTCAATAAAACAAAGAAGAATAATTGTTCTGAGAATTATTTTCCCTCGATTCGGACCGCAAATTTTTGACAGGCGTGTGAGTAATTGCTAAAGTTTATTAAGAAAAATGTTTTTGATTACTCTTTTGGACGTGAAATTTGGAGAATGACAGATGATTGGCTATTATATTTTTAGAATACTCTGAAACAATTTTAGTACCAAAACAAATGTTTCGATTAATTTGTGTATTTAAACATAATAATACGCATGGCGACTGATCCATAGATAGTAAAATATAGGTCATTTCATTTCACAATTCCTGAATTAGGTTTTGTTTATCTATAGATAAACAAAAACCTAATTCAAGAATTTTTAGTTACATACTATAAATTTATATTTAAAGTATGAAAGTATATTTTTAAAGTAAGAAATTATAAAAAAATACTTTTATCATTAAATTATCCACACAATTTATAGTAACTTTTATAATGAAATCACTTTCATAAACGCAATATTTCGTATAGCTATCAAACACAATTCATAATTTCACAACCAAAATACTTAAGCGTGACGTCACGCCATTGTAGCCCAGTGCCTGGTGGATGGCGATAGGCTAGAACGGTGTTATGCCTACGCCTCTTCTGATAGAGGGTATCGCATGGACCTAGACATAACAGGTAAAATAAGGGTATTATACTTATCTGCATATTATATGTGACTGCACAAGTGGTGTAGTGGTTAAAGCGGTCGCCACGCCGCTTGCCACTGCACTGGTGTTGTGGGTTCCATCCCCACATGGGGCAAATCTTTGTGTGATTCGCAAACATTTGCTCTGAGACTATGTGTGCTTGTGTGAGTGAATGTGTGTATTTGGCCTTGTCATTGGGACCATTGGATAGTGCAATTGCTTCTGGCGTTCTTTCTAACGTAAAAAAGCCAAAAAAAAAACGTCTGCCACAACCTGCACGGTTATATTTAAGCGTGATTTTATTATTGTTGTGTTCTACGATATGTTAACTTCGACGGCATATAAACCTATATTGTGATGACATTTCATATTTAAAAAAACGTAAACAGTTTACTCTGGTATATCAGCGGGTAAAGCACGTAGGTACCATAATATTAACCGTGTCACTTATGCGAAGGTAGCAACAATGTTAATTTCCACCTAGTTGCGGTAAGTGGTAAGCTATTAACTAATAGAGTTGGCAGTGTAGGTAGCGGTGCGTACATTTAGTGTCACGATATGCGAGTTATTTGCTGACGTGTGAATTTATGCTAATTTTCGTAAGTGGTTTTGTTTTGTTGTTATCTCGGATATTGCTTAATGTGTTAGATTAGAAATTCTAGCCGGGCCAGAAACAAAGAAGAATATATGTTTTTTAACTTTCGCGATTTGAAAACATTTTTTTAAAAATTAGACAACGGGTCTAAATCGCGTAATTAATATAATGGTAAATAAATACCTATGCTCGACGTTTCACCACTCGGCTCATGACCACGAATGATGCAAGTCATTTCGAAACGTCGATAATATTTACATTTATAATAATTACGCGATTTAGACCCGTTGTCTAATTTTTGAAAAAAGAAGATTAAATCAGAAACGCGACAAAATCTTTCCGCGCTCGTTATGCTAGGCCACTAAGCTCAGAGAATACGGTTAATTCTATCCGTGGTGAAGAACACTCAATATTTATTCATTTAACTTGAGGGTAAATCAATCCACGGAGCTGACACATATTTACGAGCTCCATGAAAAGGTTCCATAAAAATAAATCATTCTCGTAAAATCTCATGAACGTTAATGTTATTTAGGTACAATATCTATACTTATATTAATAAACTGAAACGTTTTTTTTTATTGCTTGTTAGTGTATTAAAACGCGAATTTATGAAAGTACCTGCATTTCTACTTACAATATTCTAGCAAATTTATTTGCAAAATACAATCAATATTATTATTTTATTTGAATGTTTGTATTTGAAGAACTCCTAGATTTAATATAAATATGATAATAGAATTGGCAATGCCAGCCCGTCTCACCCTCGAAACAACTTATGACAGTAATATATTTTAAGGTAATGTATTTTATAGAAGTACTTTTAGTAGTACGTTTAGTACTTTTCACGGTAACCTGTACCTAATTTATCTAAAAGTATTTTGTGTCTAAATTAGTACTATAAATGCTTTATGGTTCTGTTTTTATTTTATTAAAATCATGCTAAACTGGCCATGAAAACAGTTGTTCGTTTGACAAAATGTGACAAAGCATTGTGTTAATAATTCCGTGAATCTAAAACAGATACGCACCGAATCGTTCTAGGTTATACTTAATTACTTATAAAAAAAATAATATGTACAACTAGCTTTAAATTAGTTTCCGTGTTGTTTAAAATAAGTTAAGTTAAGTTTTTTTAAGTAAAACTTCTGTGTTTTCTGGACAACAAAAAAAATTCTAAAATGTTTTAAAGTTTATTTTTTCGAGATTATGTTGAAAAAAACAGCTAAAACATTTAACGAATCCAAATATTTTTAGTGTACTCTTCAACGGCTTATGACTCTGCCATAATTGTAAAATATTCGTAGAACAAACCACGTAGCAGTTGACGGTGAGTACTACGACGTAGCACTGTAGCAACAAGTCAAAGCTGGCAGAAATAATGAAAGAACATACCATGATAGCATCAGCGCGCGGGTCCGCCTGCGTGGTATGTCAATAAAAAGTAGTCGTAGATGTCCTTACTCCAGCCTTAAATTAAATCCTTACTAATTTTTATCAAGATCTATTGAGTAACACACATAATTAAAAGTGACAGCAGTGTTCTTTTTTTAAGTGTAACTTGTGTCACTTTTCAATTCAGTCAGGTTATATTTTATGAGTCGGATAAGATCTATCTGGAACCTCAGGAACTGGTCTTAAGTAAAAGATTTGATAGTTAGGTATAATATTTTTTTTATAAGAAAGCTTATTCTTGACATAAAATAACTCATAAGTCACTTACAAGAAAATTCAATCAACAAAATAAACAATGTTTTATAAAAACCTTGATCTTAATCTTTAACTCGATTCTTGTAACCAAGAGCGTATTTCGCTTTGGTATTTCTTTGCTAAGATATATCTTTATACCAGAAGATCATTTGAGAAAAGAGACATATCTTTTCCCGGTTTAATAAACTTAATGCGTGGAGTATACGACCTTCTCTCATATTTGTATAGGAGTCATAAATGGATTACTAGTTGGAGTGTATACGATGATATCTATTACTTGTTTGAGCATGGAGCATGATTCTTGTTTTCTCTGGAATGTACACGTCCACATCAATCTTGTCAAATAAAATGTTGGGTGACCTACAACACAGGTTTTCCTAGTGTAGGCATCCACTTAACAACTACTTTGTAATGTGTATACTATCCTAGATATTAAGTCATTGGTTGTCTTGCTATGTAAAAGAAATTTTGTATGCACCTAATTTGAAATAAATAAATTGATTTGACTTGATTTGATACACTATCAGTGTGGTATGTGAAAGATGAAGTTGATTGGAATGGCGACAAATAAGTGTACCTAAAGAAAACTAAAAAACTTTTGATATAGACAACTGGATGATCTGGTTAAGATTGAAGGGAGCCGTTGGCTTTAGGCGGCCTAAAACCGCGTGTTATGGCGCAAATTAAGTGAGGCCTATGTCCAACAGTAGACATCGTGTGCTAAGATGATGATGATAGAATACTGGCTTCTTACTGTGACTGTCAAGCAAAGTCATAAGGAATGTAAGAACCCAAAGAATAAACCCGTTACTCTATCTAAAAGGTTTATGTAAACACGTATACTTTTTGATTTACTCTCAAACCACGTTTCGCAGAACTACATTGGCAAATACAAATAAATCCATGCTTGACCTTTCCAAGTTACACGCTAAAAATGTACACTGTTTTATTACAATCTCTCTTTAGTAAAAAAGTAAACTGCCTGTAGTGTACGACTGCTGACGCTACAAATTGTACTTAGGCGCAAATGCGCAGTTGCTCGGCTCGGCAGTCGTCTCTCCACATTCACGCCGTTAGGTCATTAGGTTTAGTTAATAATATAAGTATGTTTAACTGGTACCAGTGAATAAAGTATATAATTAGACAGCAACATCTATCAATCACCACCAACATGAAGAACTTCCTACATTATGCTCCTCCCCTTATTTTCATAGGCAGTGTAGCGTCAGCAGTCGTACGCTACACTGCCTAATATATATATATATATATATATATATATATATATATATGTTTATTTTATGTAAACTAAAAGGACATAGATTTATTGAAATGCGTTCTACAAGCGGACTGCAATCTAAATTATTTTTGGCATATTTATCACGTGGTTAATTTATTTGTCTGTTTTGCTAAAGGTCCCTAAAGGTGATCTAGCTTATTTGAACTCAGATATTGATTTAACTTGATTGTTAAAATAGATACTACTTGTTAAAAAATAACTGCCTTAATGGTCTACTGGTTAGCGTAGGCGCCTCTCAACGCGTGGTCTCGGGTTCAATTCCCGGTTAGGGTAAAGTGTAATTTGTGAACCTTCCATTAGGCAATTCACAATAGCAGCGCGGAGTTGGAATTGTGTCCAGTGGATGACGATAGGCTTACCCCCTATCCCATGTTACCTAAACATAACCGGTAAAATGTGTGTGTTGTACACCTCTGCCACACCCTTCTGGGTAATATAGGCGTGATGTTATGTTATGTACTAAACACCGAATCAATATAACGTGAAACCTTAGGTATCTGTAGTTTGTGTAGAAATTAAACAACATTAACAGATAACATAATAGCAGCATAAATTTAAAAAATGAAAATTCAATTTTCAGACTTGGTGACAGCGTAAATCCAGCATCAGAGACTGTTAAATCTATTATATGAGTATTAATATCTTTATAAATAATAGTTTAAAAAAACTAAAAAATTCATTCATTCAATTTCATTACCATTTTCAGCTTACATTAGGAATTATTTTCACTTTTTAGTTAGAAGTACTTTAAAAGCGTGTTATTTAGTTTTTTAAACTATTATTTATTTTCTACTTTTTAGTTTGGTTTATTAATAAGAGCGTTTATTTAATTTTTTTTATCGAATGATTGCATTGTCATCGATCTTTGACAGGTGTGCAAAATTTTAATGAAATCTGTCCGTTTAAAGTGGGTCAAAATCGAGTCCAAAGGAGTCGGTTACATCCTTACTAATATTATAAAGGCGAAAGTTTGTAAGTATGGATGTATGGATGTATGGATGTTTGTTACTCTTTCACGCCAAAACTACCGGGTTGATTTCGATGAAATTTTGCACACATGTAGCTTATAGTCTGGATTAACATATAGGCTACTTTTAATTGACATACCACGCGGGCGGAGCCGCGGGCGGAAGCTTGTACATACATACAGGTGAAGCTAATATAAGCGTGTTAAAAAGAATAACCACTTGTAATAAAATTGTATTCAAATGGTAAAAACAATTTCGTAGAACCATTTTACCATTCAGCTCAAGTGCATAAAAGAATAACGACGCTCGTCCCCATTTCACACAGCAGGATTGTTGCCACTTTTTTATATCTCTACAAACGTTTGCACGTAAAAAGATTGCAACACTTTTTCTACTCATATTTTCAAGTGTTCAGAAGCTATGAAAATAGTCACAACATTTTAAACTTTTTTTGTAGTTTAGTTTGCTCTTTTATTTTAATTTTACTCGTATTAGAGCTCTTGTGAATGAGCTCAAGGGCGGCAGCACCACCGTCTCACCTTTAACCTGCCGCCAAATAGTAGTGCTTCCATTACCTGTGTTCCGGTTTGGTGGTGAGATCAGGCCCTGAAATTACTGGCACATGAGACATAACACCGTAGTCCTCAGCTTCAGTGACGCATCTATAATCTGCTTTTGCGGATTGTTGATGTTCATGGGCTGTACTCTACTTACCATCAGGTGGACTACACGTTCGTTCGCTGTGGGCGTAGTATAAAAAAAAAATAGTCGCTGGGTACATAATTCAATAATCACACAATCTATCCAAATATACCCACTGCGGAGAATTTAAGGCTGTTTTGTAATTACTCGACGCGGGATTGGCTCATAAAATATTCTCATAGAAAAATAGGCGCCTGGTTTTTATTTTAATTTATTTATTTATTTATTAAACTTCATACACACGTGTATATTGGCGAACCTAATGCCTAGGGCATTCTCTACCAGTCTACCTTCAGGTGGTGCAGAGATAACAAGATAGGCGAGGTCATGACATAGTGCAGAGAGAGTAAAACAATAAATTAATTTCAAAACATAAAATATAAATCCTAGCTATGAATAGATGCAAGTTATAATATACATACATAAATATATATAAATATACTTAAACCGATACATAAATGCAATTTATATCACAGTATGTGGTATATATGGTGGTTATTATCTGTTTTTGTTTCTATCTATAAATCAGCTGTTGACCGTGTTACGTATGCGTCAGGCATACCGATGGAGCTACATGAGCCGTGGCGCAGCGTCAGCAATACGAGCGGTGGACGTCGCGCCATACAACCATTTTTACCGGATTGGTGCACTTTTCGTTTCTAACATCGAGCGTTAGTCACATATCTTAGGATGTAGGCCTTAAGTTTAATTGTATTTTCGTTATTAAAACTTTATTTTAAGTTAATTTGGTTTCCTTTCGACCCTCTGGCGGCGGCCAACGTAATTACCGCGACTTTCTTGGCGTGATTGATTACCACGGTTTTACCCGAGGCAAACGTTTTGCCCTGTTCCTATGAACCGTGCTAAATCTAAATTTCAGCATAAACCTAAAACTTTAAATATCTCAGAAACTTCTCATTATCGGTAGAACATTGATAAGCTCATTGCACCCTGCAAGGAATACGTCAAATTACCATACAGGGTTATCCTGTATATGTATGGATATAAATCAGGGCACGGCCCAAGTCTCCAATTGATGGATGATGATTCAATTTACATTTCCTGCCCGAATCTATAAAACCGAATAAAAATAACAAGTTGGTTGTTAAAACGGTGATTTTGAAAATTTGCTGTTAACAAAAACTGAATAAAAATGTAGAAACTTATTATGTTTCAGGTTCAGTGATATAAGGGTTGAAAAACTTCAGTTTCTTCAACTTAGTTGCAATGGCCATTGACCTTTCGGATTGGATTTATGCATAAACATTAATACTAATACTCAATAATATTTATGAATGAGAAGTCTGTATTTACAACCCTACTTCTCTAAACTTGTTGAAGTTTTACAATAATTTTGTGGGTACTTTCTAAATTGATTCACTTCATATCTACCCTACCTTTTTCTTATCATCCGACTGTCTACCGCACCCGTTCGTTTTTAAAGCTAAATCATTTAGCTATTTTTAATAAAAGTAACTAAATGATTTGCATTTACTTTTACTATGTATTTCATATAATTATGTAACTACATCAAGAAATCTAATCTGTAACAATCCGAAAGATATCACCACATAATACCGCGTTGAAAGGCAACAAATAATATGACAATTAACTTTGTGCCGTGCAATCAAACCACTACTGTAGTGGCTCGCTCCCGCTAATTAGTTGGCAGTTCGATTGAATGCACTTACCAGCTCGATGACATTAATTACAGTCATTATTAATGATAGCTTGTAGTAGATAGAGGTAAGGTAAGATAGTAATTTACGTTTTCGTGATTACTATGCAATAAAATCTTTGATTTGATATAAAAAATCTTTGATCAAAAATAACTTTGATAAATATTTTAATGGCACAGAAATTGTATAAGAAGTTCTATGTATAATTTTAGTAGGTATGCCCCGCCGACGGTGTCCTTCATGGGTTATCGATTGTGTAGCAATCCATACCCACCTTTCCGGATGCATACGTGAAACATGCATCAATAAAAGACTATAATTATAGTCTTTTATTGATGCCGAAATACAATAATTGTGGATTAATTTACTACCACTAAAAACAAGGCATTAATTATTTCGGCGGCACATGTTTCACGTATGCATCCGGAGAGGTGGGTATGGATTGCTACACAATCGATAACCCAAGAAGGACACTGTCGGCGGGGCGCTGGTGGGACGACCTAGATGCCCACAACCACAACTAGTAGAAAACTGCAGGAGATAGAGAGGAAGGCCTTTGCCTAGCAGTGGAACAATACAGGCAAACGTAAACAAAAATATCCCCTATTTTATATCTAATAACATACTTTACGAAAATAAATCACGGACGACATACAATAAGAAAATGTCTTAGGAAATATAAAGCAAATTGCCCAAAATATACATGTGCCTGATAAAAAGGGTTTACGAGGGGATGGCATACAAATATTTACGCAAAATTGAGCATATCTTGAAGGTACTCGTGGGTAGAAATTGAATAATCTAAATAGTTTTCAGGTAGGTCTTGAGGATCGAGTTAGCCATATATAACCCGTTGCGTAGTTTAAACGATCTAGGCATACATAGAGACAGAGAGACAGTGGGAAGCGATAGTTAGAAGCGATTGTTTTATACAATGTAGTTATAGTAAAGTGAAGTTCCAAAAGACTTTAAGTTACAAGGTAAAAACACCGTACACATGCATGTATAGCAAGCAGTGTGGTGTCACGCCATCCATATCTTGTACCGTCTCCAGACGCTGGCTGCTTCTTCGCAAACAGCGAACAGCGAACACCACATTTGCCGAACATCCTTGGGTTTGACATCGACCCCAAACACTGGCGGACACAAACAAAAACAAGTAAGCACCAAACGTCCACGTATTTGCGTTTGTTGTTCGGTGTTCGCTGTTTTCCATTGTTCGGCAAGCGTCTGGAGCCGGCATTGCGCAAACAGTTTGTGCAAACAGTTGCTGGTTCCATGCTCGATATTACTTACATTGTTTGCGCAAGTAAGATGGAACGTGTAACCTTTAAAGTTCAATTTAAAATGTGTTGCTTCGGAGTCTTAGAAACTAGTTAAAGTTGTCAGTTTACATGTGCCCATTTCTCGATCAACGTACCAACTTCACACAACATACTATTAAAACTTTTGAGTGCTAGCACGAGTTGTTGTATTAATGTTTACATAGGGATAAAATGTATTTTGCAATGCATATGCAAACAGAAAATAACTGATGCGCATGAAAATGTGAATTTGAGCAGCATTCCTCGCTAACGTTTGCATTCTTCAGATATTTTATAGTCAGCAAACTTTATTAACGTCGTGAACAAAGTTCCTGGTTCTTCACATAACAGTTAATAGTGGTTATTGTCAAGTAAAGATTATTGTGCCAGCTCCACAACCACACGGGTAGTTAGCGGTTACTCTATTGAACTCCAAACTAAAGCGGTGAGTCAGCACGTTCTGTTGATGTTACATAATGTGACCGCTGACCGCTAGACCACGCCAGTCTCACGAGACCCTTTTATACCGAGAGAATCTGAAAAATATTTAATAAAATTTCGCTACGGCTATGGAACGCGCTGAAAGCACTCTTTTGTTTCCTTTAAAAAATGTGAAAAGTGTTTCAATGAAGTCTTTTATTAACGGCGTACTACCCGATTTCATTACGTCATCCGATACTGACAAAAAATCCAGGACAGCTTACCTTTTATGTCGTGCGCTCCCTACGCACTGACCTGTGGTGCAATTTCACGCTGTGCCAACTTTAGAACAACGGCGTTGGACTACGCAGTAATGTACACGACACTTCAAAGGACCGGCGAGTTGTCGACGACTAACAGTTTTCGGTACTGTTGAGTTTAAATGAAAGGTTTGGAATACGTAACGAGATATTTCCAATAAAGCAACCGCAGAGTATTATTATTTTGATCTTTGAAAAACTTGAATACCACATTAATAGCAGTCCTGAATTAATAAATATCCTACTGCTGGACACGAGTCTGTTTTCATGTTAAGAAGGCCTTAGTTCACCAAAGTGCACTTAAATAACAGATGTGTGTACTGTGGGTTCAATGCCAAATCTTTGACTTTGCATTGGAATATCACTGCTGACTGTACTGTTAAACCTACTGCCAACTACCAGTGCACATACTGTATTCTAGTTTTGTGATGAGTAAATGTTATTTTGGGAACCCTTTTACTACAACTTTTTCTATTTTAACCCACCACCAAATTAAAACCGTCCGTTGATTACGTTACTTTCATTCCACTATAGAATTAGTGTTTTTTTCTCTCTAAATGCTTCATTTAAACTAAAATGCAGTTATTTATGACGACCGGATGGCGGAGTGGGTAGTGTATGTACCTGCCTGCGACGCCGAGGTAGCGGGTTCGATTCCCGCTTAAGACAATTCTTTGTGTGCATGAACATAGGGGTTTGTCTTAGTCTGGGTGTTTCTATGTATAATAATTATGTATTTACAAAAAAAAGTATATGTATTAGTATCAGTGATTTCTAGTACCTATAATACAAGCTCTGCTTAGTTTTAGGCTAGATGGCGTTGTGTGTAAGTTGTGAGGTATTTATTTATAATAAATCAACAACGTTTCTTACACATACACTTACACTGACACTATGATGTGTGTTCACTGTATTATTGAATTCAGCTATTGTATTCAAAAGTAGATAACGTTATCAGCCTTCAGAGCTGTCACTCATGTGGGATGGAAATGTCTATATCCAGTTGCCCGGCATATTGTTTAATAATGCATAATATTTATTCAGTACAATATTAATAAACCTAACAATTTGTTCAAATTCATAACGTTTATTGACAGTAGAGAGAAATAAAAGACAACGCCTTCAGAAGTTTCTAAACCTATAACGAGCTTTACTAGTGGACTTATGGTGTAGTTCCAGAAGTTGAGGGTGCAACACGATGGCATCCGACTTAAGTGCACTATGCTATGGAACGCTGCCATAATTTATGATGATTTTCATGAAGCACCAAAGGGTTGTTATTGAAACTATTGAATAAAAAATAAAAAATACTGGCTGACTATATATTTTTTAACGCAACGTAAAATATAATCAACATCAACTCATAGGTACTGGTAAATAGTTAAATTAAACATTGTTTGAATAAATATAAATAAATATCTTATAACTTAAACACAACGCCATCTAGCTCCAAATTAAGCAGAGACTAGAATAACTGATAATAATACATTTTGGTAAACACATACTTATTATACATCAAATTTATTTATTGTTTGTTGACCTCAAATAATGCAATTAACTTTGTTAAATACCATATTTCAACAAGTTAATTGCACTGAAAATTGTTTGGTTAGTTCTACCATAAAATGATGTAAGATAAAATGGTAGACCATATTTTTTTTTTTCTTCTCTCTTTTTTTAGGGACTTTTATACAAAAGTACATGCCAGTCCTATCGGAACATACACTAATAATAACTTAACTAAATCGTAACATAACAAACATGTAAATACTGATAGCAGCTTTAGAACTAGGTGCAGACAATATATGGTGAAACATCCCTATATCTTGTATATTTAAATTTAATGCCTTAAATAATTTTCCTCTAGCAGATTGGAACCTGGTGCATTCCGTCAATAGGTGTGATACGTCCTCTATTGTTCCCCACACTTTATATATTTTTAGAAATGTCTACAATCTTTTTCCCCCAAAGACACAGTTTCTGAGATAAAGCGATTTACAAACTTAATAGTTTCATTATTATTTTATATTTTTATATTTTTAGAGGAGGCTGTGGATAGATTGAATTCAAATGTTTCATGGATATAAACTAGAGGTAGGAACAACAAATAGGCTATATATTATCACGCTACTAGCTGTGGGATGGAGTAGGTAAGTTGGTTTGTTTTTTTTTTTGATAACACTTATCTCGGGCATGGCTGGTCGTATTTATTTTGCGTTTAGTAGTCTAATTAGTAAAAAAGGTTCAAATATTTATTTACATCATGCTAAACTTAACGGAGCAGTAAAGCTTAACGTAAGTATCACAACGGGAGTAGCAATAAGTTAATTAAATGAATTGCCGCGGGAAACGTCTTGGCAAACAATTAGTTTTTATAATTCATTGTATCATCTACAATATTGTTTAATATATTTTTTTTTAATACTACGCCCACAGCGAACGAACGTGTAGTCCACCTGATGGTAAGATGGTAGTACAGCCCATGGAGATCAACAATCCACAAAAGCAGATTAAAGATGCGTCGCTGCAGCTGAGGACTAAGGTGTTATGCCTCATGTGCCAGTAATTTCAGGGCCTGATCTCACCACCAAACCGGAACACAGTAATGGAAGCACTACTATTTGGCGGCAGGTTTTGACGGCGGTGCTGCCGCCCTCGAGCTCGTTCACAAGAGCTCTACCACCAGTTATTACCAGTGTTATTTTGTAATAAAAGCTATTTAAACGAAAAAACAATGTTGACGTTTTTTTTTTTTAAGTACGGTTTTGATGGGGAGTTTTAAATATTATTTTATAATATGGTCCCGAACATTCATACCAATTTTCAGCCTTATGGACATTTCTGTGCCTGTGTATGTTAAATATTAATAATTAATTTCAAGTCGGTACATTGTGTGAATTCTTCATAGCAGTTAAAATAAATAACATTTCGCATGAAATTCATTTAAATAAGTGAAATATTTTGTAATATGTTTCTGAAATTTATTTGCATAATTAATTTGAACGTGAATATTATAATAACGTATTTTAAAACAGTGGTTGTGACATTTTCTAGTAGTCTATTATAGTAAATATATTATTAAAATTAAACCAATGTATGAAAGTATATAAAATATTTAGTGGTAACCAACTGAAAGGCACCGTGCATGACACACGGGCAATCCCAGGGAGAGTTAAAATTGTCTTGGAACTCGCAACGAATTTAATCAGAAGTTGTAGTTGGAGTTGGAAAGTATGTATCTTTACTTCCCTCCAAAGCAAAGCGGAAGACTGAGTAATGCCAAATATACAGGTACGGTACGGTAAATATGGTTACCGCTGTAGATCCTGGCGTCACAGGAGTCACAGTGGTGGGCGTGTGGGTGGGATTATATCCCGTTAAAAAAAAAATATACCTATATATAAAATATAGTGGATGTGACGTCATTTATTTAAACCACAGATTTGTACTTTGGGATATCGCGCAAACGTATTTCAAATTAAAAAAAACTGTTTCAATAACTTCTCATACATTTACAATACCTACACTATGGAATGGATGAGAGAAAAACATTACTATTTTACATGTAGGGAACGAACCGGCAAAATAAATTGAGTGCATGGTAGGCGTAGTGGTTAAAGCGGTCACCTCGTCGCTTTCAACTGCGCTGGTGTTGTGGGTTCGATCCCCACACGGGACCAATCTTTGTGTGATCCGCAAAGATTCGTTCTGACTCTGGGTGCGCTTTGTGTGTTTGAAATGTATGCTTGTGAACACCCCCTCGACACAGAAGTTACGCCTAGAGCAAGCGTCGTTAAAAAAAAATATCTTTAAAAAAAATATTTTGTCACATTCATGCAAAATTTTAGCTTTCTAGCACTAACGGTTTCTTGTAGGTACTACAGAACGAAATCCACAGAAAATGGGCACTGACCATGTCTAGAAACTATCGCATCCACCCTGTACCCTTTTATAAACAGCGTTCGTAATTTCTGTAGATGTGGGAAGATCTAATATAATAAGCTTATTATAATGTAGATAATTATTAAGTCCTCAAGTGGAGTAGGTTGATATCGATCTTAGCTTATACTAATATTCTGTTCTATATTTAGAAGTAAACAATATAGAAACAACAAGCAAAGCAACACATAGATAAATAAGTTTGATTAATTATTATATCTCATTTTTATTGTTTCTTAGTACCTCCGAGGAACCCTTATAGTTTCGCCATGTCTGTCTGTTTGTCAATGAAAATTGATTTGAACGAGATCTGATAATTAGTTTTTTTTAATACGTTATAATTCGTAAACCGCATTTTACCTTTCGTTCAATCAACTCCAATATAATAAAGAATAAAGAAAAACATTTATTTAGATGTATAGTGGTATGGAACCCTACGTGCGCGCTCCGACTCGCACTTGGCCGTTTTTTTTTAATGTTTGTTCCCCGATTACTCGAAGACGCTTGAACCGATTTGAGAAATTATTTTTTGTCTGAAAGAGTATACTCATTATGTGGTTCCATTTTCATCGGGTCACGATCTGATTTTTGGATCTCATGGATATCGAAGGACAACCTTCAAATTTCAAAGGCTTTTTCGTACCTGAAGTTACAGCATTTCATGTTACTTAGCTGATGCTGAAGGTACAACTCCTCAACGGTTAAGTGTACGGGGATAATTCATTAAATAAGGGCGCCTTATGGCTATTTACTATATTCTCTCAAGTTAAACACAGATGAGGCGACACGTTGAATATTACTGAAGTATTTCTTACATTTTTTTTGTAAAATTATGTTTAAAGCATTCCTTTGCCAAATTCAATATCAACAGCTTGTAAATCAATGTCAAACCACTTTATTTACTTGAGGTATATATGTTTACACTCGTGTCTTCAAAGACCCAACTAAGGGTACCTCAGAGCATCGGACAGTTTCTGAATTGGAAACTAATAAGGGCCAAACTCCCCAACACTCCCCATACGCACACACAATAACCTACTCCATTTTCACAGGTGGCCAATCCTCAATTGCTTTCAGATTGAATCACGCTGGGTCTGACCAAACAAATTGCTCGTCTAACCGTACACTATGTAAAGGAGGTCGTAAAAGGTTTTATATATCTTTTGTGAAACTTGCGTGAAACATGATTTAGAATAAAATATGGTTTCTTCTCAAATTATGCGAAGATCACCAAATATCATGTGCTCAGCGATCGTGAATGGAATTCAACTGAATTCCTACAAATCCCTCCTTCTTTTCATACAAAAATCATAACATAAGTTTAGTCGTTATAATATACTACATTACTTAAATTTCTTTAGAATTCAATATTGCAGTATTTTCAAATATTTTCAGCAGTTTTGATACGGTTCAGTGAGGCCAAAAGTAAATTTTATAAATGTTGGATAATTATGTTCCTACCGATAGCTTGTACTACTAAGCTTTGATATTTCAAAGCAGCTGCCTCAAGTTAAAGGCAGAATTGCTTTAGCTTGTTCGAATCTTTGTTAATTAGGTTACCTAGGTCACATAGCAGACTCTTTGTGAAATGTGCTAATTAACTGTTTTTGAAGTGTCTGCGTTCTATCGTTTCTCTTTGATTCAGAAGTGAGTTTGAGAAATAATAAAGATGAAATGCAATTCAAAAGGAAATTTGAGATAATTAAACGAGGTATTGCTGTACCTGATAATAGCAAATGAATTCTTAACAGAAAAACCGAGAAATAACTATTTAAAATAAAAGTTTGAGCTACGATAACATCCTCTAAAATTTATTGTTTCACCCAAAGCTCTTTACTTATAAAATTGCGTCACATTTTATCTATTTGTTATAGAATCCTGTTAATATTGTCCTAATATTGAGGTATACTTTGGCCTTCAAGTAAATTAAATTGAAAAGTATGCGACGGCAATCTGTTCATAGAGTGGACAAACAATTATATCATTTTACAAATTAAATTATTAACATAAGAATTTAACGCGATTATATAATCGAATCAAAGCTAACTTCGGGCAAATACCAACAAATTATTTGAAGCACGAACAGAGGCAAAATATGTTGTTCCAAAATACCACAACTTTGACCCTCGTCATAGATATTTTAGATTCAGGACAATATACACCGAAACCACACAGGGAATGTATAAAGAAGGTAACGTCACCAAAATGTGGTAATCTTAATTAAGATCCCAGTTAAAAGGTTTACCTCACCTACATACTACAGAACAAAAACGCCTGCCGCATTAATATCTATGTGATAAATAAAAAAACTGGTGAGCGAATTTGCATGCAGACAGAATTATTCATTTAGAAATAGTTCAATATAAAATTGTATTTATGATCCTGTTTTTACCAGTATGACCAGTATGATTACTAAGTCTAGTATTTTTTTATTTATATATTCAGTAAATAAATAAAATAATAATAATTGTAGCCCTGTACCTAATACATGGTCCCACTGCTGGGCTCGGGCCTCTTCTCACAATAAGAAGGGTTAGGCCATAGTCCACCACGCTGGCCCAGTGCGGATTGGTGACTACACACACTCCCTCGAGCATTTCTTAGTATCTAGCATTTTTCTTTTATATACAATACTTCGTTTTAAAAAGTCAGACGGTAGTAAAGTAAGGAAAATACTTCATCATATATAAAGCCAACTTAAAAATTTGTAATGTTATTTGTATCACTAGCAGATACAAATATCCGGATTTCCTTAAGAAAAGGTTTTACGAAGAAATCATAAGTTTGTTATACAGCCACTAAACCTGTCACATAAAAAATATAAAAGCAAACAAGAGCCTTATGACGTCACTGCGAAGGTCTTGAGCGTAAAGAGGAAGTACTTGTCGTTTTCTTCGTTTTGATAAGGGTACAGTATTCTTATACATTACTATATTTTTATATACAGGGTGTATTTTTGAAACGGGGCAGTAAGGGCAAGTACTTTAACCGTTGCAGTTACAGCAAAACGTTCTTAAAAGACCTTCCCTAACTTTTTGGGACATTTTGAACTGCATTCACGGATTTTGTAAAAAACTTACAGTTAGCAAAAAAAATGCAAAAAGTTCAAATTTTTTTTTTATGCCAATCGATTTTATTTCATGTGGGGATCAAAAAACTCTATGGGACCATTTTAGCTTCAGTACTAGAAAAGACAGAAATCGCCAAAAACGTTTCCCATACATTTCGGCAACAGAAACGAATTTCTACGATGGTCTAACTTTTTGTTATGGCCTGGAAGTGGGTAGAATTGGCTGTAAAGTAAATAAAAAGAATTTTTACCCTCAAATTTCGAATTTGATTCGAAAATCTGTGTGTTATACTTAGTTTCAGCTGAGAAACTTCGTATGAGTTATTAATTAAGGATTTTCGCTAAAATGTCTTCTAATCGTGAAAAAATTGACTTATTAGAAGCGTATTTTGTCAATAATCGAAATGCGGGAGCTGCATTAGTGTGGTACCGCAATAAGTATCCGTTGCGGCATGTGCCAACAAGAAAGGTTATTACAAATCTTTTTAAAAAACCTGGAATTGCAGGGTTCTTTCAAAATACGCTTCTAATAAGTCAATTTTTTCACGATTAGAAGATATTTTAGCGAAAATCCTTAATTAATAACTCATACGAAGTTTCTCAGCTGAAACTAAGTATAACACACAGATTTTCGAATCAAATTCGAAATTTGAGGGTAAAAAATCTTTTTATTTACTTTACAGTCAATTCTACCCACTTCCAGGCCATAACAAAAAGTTAGACCATCGTAGAAATTCGTTTCTGTTGCCGAAATGTATGGGAAACGTTTTTGGTGATTTCTGTCTTTTCTAGTACTGAAAGCTAAAATGGTCCCATAGAGTTTTTTGATCCCCATATGAAATAGAATCGATTGGCATAAAAAAAATTTTTTTGAACTTTTTGCATTTTTTTTGCTAACTGTAAGTTTTTTACAAAATCTGTGAATGCAGTTCAAAATGTCCCAAAAAGTTAGGGAAGGTCTTTTAAGAACGTTTTGCTGTAACTGCAATGGTTAAGGTACTTGCCCTTACTGCCCCGTTTCAAAAATACACCCTGTATATATTGCGTTTTTTTTCATAATACTCGTGTAAAATACCGTTGTTATGATTACCTGAATAGATACTACAGTCAATTTCCTTACTATGTTGGCAGTATTGAACCATGTTACCTCTACTATATTATACATTTTTCAGTGTGTATTATAAATTTATTTATTTATTTTAATTAATTAAGTTATTTTCAGTGTGTTGTTTAACATTTATCTCGGGTCAAATGAATTTACAATAATGAAGTGGTTGAGCATCGTCGTTCAACGTGGTATTTATTTTATTACATGTCTAGCTTTGATATATGAAACAACATTTAAAACCAATAGGAATATTATTATATCCTGTGGTTGTTTATATCAAAAACTTAATTCACATTTATTAGAAGAAGGCATAATAACAACGATTAATTGAAATATAGATTAAAGACATAGTAGTATTAAATTATAATAGCTTGACTAGTCCTTCTAGCGGCAATAGTACCAATGAAAATAAATTAAAGAATAATATAGAACATAACATCATGTGCAGAGGGGTATTGCAGAGGTGTACAATACCCACATTTCACCTGTTATGTGTAGGTCCCATGTGATAGGTGGTGAGCTTATCGCCATCCACCGGGCACAATCCAACTTCGTGCTGCTATTGTGATTTTTCTTACGGAAAGTTCACAAATAACACTTTGTCCGACCCAGAAATTGAACCCAAGATCACACAGTGAGAGACACACACACGCTAACCACTAGACTATCAAAGCATTTTTTACTTTTGTTTGTGAGTAAAGGCGAAAGGAAGACCGTAGGTCTGCAAACTCAATGGTTTCGGGCTCAAACCCACGACACACACCTCTGTCAATAAATCGTTAAGATTCGTCTTTTCGAAGATATGTGTGTATTTGTCATAAACATTGTCACTTGCTAACGGTGAAAGAAAAACATTGTGAAGACACCTGCATGCCTGAGAGTGCCTAAAAAGTGCTCAAGGATGTGTGAAGTCTACCAATCCGCAGCGTGGTGGGCTATGGCCTTACCTTTCTCGTTATGAGAAGAGGCCCGAGCCCAGCAGTGTGACATGTATTAGATACAGGGCTGCTATTATTATGATTATTATTAATAGATATGTAATTATGTCATCTATCAATCTAATTAGGGGTCTAATCAGCAACAGAAATGTAAGCATAATATTACTCCATTGCAAATACAGCATGTCTCAATTATTTGCCTCCCAAATGAGTTGTCTTATCTAACATTGAGGCTCAATGAGCCGTATATTTGATTTTAGTTTACTCAAGAGAGTATTTAGTTCCGCCTGAGTTGTCCTTTATTGTAATGGCTGTTTGTATGTAGCGAGAAAACTTTGATTTGATGCTTATTCTACGACCTACGATGGATAAATAGTAATAAATAATACATATCACACAACATACACACAACCCCATCTAGTTCAAAATTAAGCAGAGCTTGTACTATGGGTACTAGAATAACTGATTTTAATACAAATATACTTTTTTTTTTTTGTAAATACATACTTATTATACATAGAAACACCCAGATCAAGACAAACCTCAATGTTCATGCACACAAAGATTTGTCGCAGGTACACTTCTCACTCCGCCATTTGGTCGTCAAATAAATGATAATTCATATTTTCAGAACATAAATAGAAACATTTATGTACGCGGTAAGTTAAGAAAAAGATACGACAATCAAGGATACGATATCACACTAAATCCTTTGGTTTAGACTTAAAAGCAACACTTATACCGTTTGGAATAAGGCTTGGAGAATGAAAATGAAATTGAATATGTTCGAGTCGAAGTTATTATAAAGTAAATAATTTTCCAAAAAAAAACAACTTCAATTACAAAAAATGCACTAAAAGGTAAGAAATACTTACGTAATATTCAACGACTCGCCTCATCTGTGTATAGCTTGAAATAATACATTAAACATCTTCTCTCACACTCAAGATGCCTATTTTTAAAGAATTATCCCCGTACTCCTAAACGGTGAGGAGTGGTCCTTCCAGCATCGGCTCAGCAACATTAAATGCTGACTGCTAGATGCAAATATCCGAGTAGCTTTAGTTGATATAAGAAAAACAATATTAAAATTAAAATTTCAGGGTAGCCCTCGATTTCTCTAGGATCCCATCATCAGATCGTGACCTAATAAATATGGTACCACATGACAAGTATACTCGTTCAGACAAAAAATAATTTCTCAAATCGGTTCAGGCATATTCGAGTAATCGGGGAACAAATATTAAAAAATAATATGTAGTTTAAAAAAACTAAAAAACACGCTTTTAAAGTACTTCTTTTCTACTTTTCTTTTATTATTTTTCTACTTTTTAGTTTGGTTTATTTATAAGAGCGCTCTTATAAAAAAAAAAATTTTTTTTAATATTTTTAATAATTTTATCGAATTATTGCATTGTCATCGATTTTTGACAGGTGCGCAAAATTTTAATGAAATCTGTCCGTTTAAAGTGGGTCAAAATCATCCATACATACATACATACATACATACATACAGGTGAAGCTAATATAAGCGTGTTAAAAAAAAACAATCGAATTGACAACCTCTTCCTTTTCTTTGAAGTCGGTTAAAAAATAAACACAAACTGTTAAATTTCTGTCTCAATATGACACTACTCGTGCTTTAGTTACCGATAACGTATTTAGGCCGCTCCATACCTTGACCTATTGCTCTTAACCCACATACACGCGAGGTCTGTGTGGAAGCTATTTACGGTAAATTCAATTTCTATCAGTATTGAAACACAGAAAAATGTGTGTCAGAGTTCGTATCGGCAAATGAGAATATTAATGGAAAACTCAGACATAAGTAGTAAGAGTAGTATGTCTATTTTTATTAAAACTGACGTGAATTTGTAACATTATTCAAATTATGAAATAGGGGTGTTACTCACGTAATGTTGGTCTATTTAGTCGACCGCAGTTTCGCCTATACGTCTAGGCATTATCAAGAGAGTGCGATAAGTCGCAGCCAGTCTTCAGCATCGACCGCGGTCGACTAAATAGACCAACATTACGTGAGTAGCACCCGTATATCATATATATTGAAAAATATTATGTCTATGTTTACACAAAGGAGAAAATGGTAATATTTAAATAAAATAAATAAATATCTCACAACTAACACACAACGCCATCTAGTCCCAAACGAAGCAGAGCTTTTACTATGGGTACTAGAATAGCTGATACTAATACATGTATACTTTTCTTTTGTAAACACATACTTATTATACATAGAAAACACCCAGAGTAAGACAAAGCCCCATGTTCAAGCACACACAGATTCGAAGATCGTCAAATTCAGATTCGGTCGTCAAATTGTATTTATTAATGTCTCGGTGGTCTAGTGGTTAGCGTATGCGCCTCTCACCGCGAGGTCTCGGGTTCGATTCCCGGGTCAGGCAAAGTGTTATTTGTAAACTTTCCGTTCCAAAATTCACTACAGCACGGACTTGGAATAGTGCCCGGTGGATGGCGATAGGCTCACCCTCTATCCCATTAGACCTTAACATAAAAGGTGAAATGTGGGTGTTGTACACCTCTGCCATACCCTTCTGGGTAATATAGGCGTGATGTTATGTTATGTATTAAACACCGAATCAATATAACGTGAAATCTTAGTTATCTGTAGTTTGTGTAGAAATTAAACAATATTAACAGATAACATAATAGCAGCATAAATTTAAAAAATGAAAATTCAATTTTCAGACTTGGTGACAGCGTAAATCCAGCATCACAGACTGTTAAATCTATTATATAAGTATTAAATATCTATTATATGAGTATTAAATATCTATGATATTAGTATTAAATGTGGGTGTTGTACATTTCTGCCACACCCTTCGTAATAATAATAATAATAATTGTCGACATCACCATCCGACACTGTTTTTTATATTTTTAAATGGTTTTTTTTGTATTTTTTATAAATCATATTTAAAAATATATTAAATAAGTTAACAAATAAATAAAGAGGAATAATAATAATAATTCTTTATTTCAGATTTAACATCCATATTTTGTTAGTAACACTTTATCTTAAAAAAAAATAATATGCTAGTTATGTAATAATTATTGTATTATAAACCTAACCTAATACTCACAATAAAAGAATTACCATAAGAAAGTCGCGAAAATCTATTCATTTACATACTCCCATATTGAATGCACCCTCGGGCCACGTTGCTATATCAACTCCGTATGCTTTTAATTGCCTGGTCGTACTCTAATGGAGTTACCTTCAGTAACAAATTTACCTGTAAAACGTACCACAAGGTTGCCGCAATGGAGATATGGAAACCGTTTTATGATAATAATGTATACAGTGATTTTTCAACAGATATTTTGGTCCATAATTACGAATATAATTTGTAAATGTGAGCTTGGAGATTTGTTTTAAAATAGGGTGTGCCTGTGTGTGTGTATATGTGTATATGGTTTTGTAATTGGGATTATTGGATGCTGTATTGCTTCTGGCGTTCTTCCTTATGTGAAAAATCTAAAGTATATATTTATTTATTTGACATAACGATAAAATACGGTAGCTTCTAATCACTCGTCAATTGACGACCGGATAGCGGAGTCGGTAGTGTAACTGCCTGCTACGCAGAGGTCGCGGGTTCGATTCCCGCTCAAGACAAATCTTTGTGTGCATGAACATGGAGGTTTGTCTTGGTCTGAGGGTTTCTACGTATAGTAAGTATGTATTTACAAAAGAAAAAAGAGTATCGGTAATTCTAGTACCCATAGTACAAGCTCTGCTTTTTTTGGAACTAGATGAGGAGTGAAATTTGTGTGATATTTATTTTTTTATAATTACGATACCCAGATCCTGAGTGACTTGTGAACGATTTAGTAACTGACCATTTATGAAAAAATACTAAAAAGTTCAGTTAAAATTAACAATTTATTTATTTATTATCTCTTTATTCCCTATCTCAATGAAAAATAAGCTTAAATGTTAGTCTAGGCTTTAAGTTATCTGTAGGTTTACCACATTAAAAAAAATATATATTTCGTATTTTTGTACTCATAAGCTTTTGCATTTATACTCATAAATATGAGAAAAGTAGTGGAAAACATTAAGCAGATATTTGTTTGTTATAATTATCTTTAATATTTTTTACAGAATGAATCTTTACCATTATCCTACAAATCAATAAAACAATTCAAAAAAGACCATTTATTAATAAAATGATTGAGACGGTAAAACCAATTAGTTTCTCTAAGGAAAGAATGGCTGTTAAATCACTTCATTATTTAAGAAGATTTCATTTCAGAAAATTGTTTTATAATTGGGGATTTCTGATATTTTAAGGAGGTTTTTGTTATATTTATTTTTCCTTTTCTTCTTTTATATACAGCGTGTTAATGACATGGTGACGAGGCCACTTATCAGTGATTTAGTACATGATTTCGAGACCCTGGGTGCTATAAAATTAAATTGGAAAATTAATGTTTTTCGCGGATGATTTTAGTTTTGCCCACTTAGGGCTTAGTTTATTACTGCGATTTTTTTCGACTGATATTGAATAGTAACGTAACCTAAGACTATCCCAATACATTTAAAATTTCCTAGTCAACTAGGGTTAAAATTTTCCTTATACATAGTTTTAGAATTTCACGGTAAAATATTATTACCTAGAGCTTCCAAAACGTGATTATTCACTGAAAAGTGTTTTCACAAGTTCATTTTCAAAAATTTGCGATGTTTTTTTATGTGTAAAGGTTTTGTGTCATTATATTAATATTCGACGAAAAATGTTTCATTCAGGGTCTCAGTATGATGTTTAAAATTGGTAAGCGGTTTCGTCACCATGTCATTTATACCCTGTATTAAAACATCTCCTAAACAAAAACCTTACCATTTAAATTAAAGAATAAGAATCATTTATTTGCATGAACATGAGTTATAGAAGTTGTTATCCATTACAATTGCAGTTTGTCACATTCTACCTCTTAAGTGTGCAAATTGCAAATTCACACATATAAATAGCACCAAATACAAGTTAAACATAAAAATAAAATTTATAAAAGTCCCAGATCACAGTTAGATATCGAACTCGTTCAGATTTCGATGGATTCTTTTGTATATTTGGTGGGCCTGGAAATAAGTCGTAATATTTTTAGCGCTAGGTTAAAGTGCCAAGTGGAGAGAGCCGTGGGCAGCAGCTAGTTATTGATATTTATACATTGAATATCAAAGCCCTTTTATCAAAGTAAGTAGGTATATCACCCAATTTCCTTTTATCCTTAGCAAACAGTCACGTGATCGATCTTCTGCGAAAGTTATTTCGTTACTTCATATTTGAAACTTTGTGGTTTCCGAGTGATCACCATCAAATTCTCTATTCAATAATTTACGTTTAGTAGCCTAAGTATGAGCCAGTGGCCGAACTACTCACGTCATTTTATAAAAGCTAAAAGTTTGCCTGTTTGTGCTTCTAATTGAGGTTGAAACGATCACCAAATATGAAATTTGTATTGTGATGGCTTTGGGAGATCGTAATAATTTAATTCATTTTATTTTTACACCATAGTTATAATATCTATTACCGAAGTTTAAGGTATTTCTTACATGTGTATTTGCATGGAAATACTTATTTTAAAATATCTAACAAATCAAGCCTTAAATAGAACGCGCTGAAAGTTCTAAATAATAAACGTGTACAAAGTCACAGTTCCCGGAATTTTCTACCAACAACATTAAAAATGACTGCTCCCTAATGTGATTTCGCCCTAGAAGCATTAAAGGCGTCACTTCTCTAAACAAAGTCCCGTTTTTCGCACACGTTAAATTTTTTGGTCCTAAGAAAAAAACGTTAAAAGTTAAACGAATACCATAATATATGTATGCCCTCGAGAGCTCATGACGTGACGTGTAATTGAAGGTTGAAATGGAAAACGAGGCCTTTTCTTATTGAAAAGGTGAAGTGTTTGTTGTTTACGGTAATGGATCTTTTGTGGAGTTACTTCTGAATTGCTAACAAAAAGATTGTTTTGATTTAATGACACTGTTATTTGCACAGGCAACCCCAGAAGCCATAAGTAAAAACTTCGAAAAATATGAACTATATTTCAAACCACTTAAGATTTCAATTGGGTCATTGGCTTGGCTATTAATTACAGCATGACTAATCAATGTCATACCAAACTGTTATTGTAATAAGAAACCTTAAAATCTTGTTATTTCTGAAGAGGAATATAATACATTCTTATCTTCTTTTACACCTATCAATCGTGTAATCCAAGTAAATCATAGTATAATAAAACCACGAAACAAACAGTTTATTTTTGAACTATGATTTCCTTGGTACGAAACGAATTGTTTACTTTTATTTATTTTAAGAAAGAATATAAAAGGGTGTTATTACACTATATCAATCGATGCGAATCGATGCCATTGATTGATTGTTGTAAGGGAAGGTAATACAAGATAATAATGTATTTTATTCATTACTAGACATTACAAGATTTTACAGTTTCTTTTTGCATAACAGTTTGGTATGAAATTGATTATTCGTGTTGTAATTCCTAAGGCCCAATTGAAATCAAAAGTAGTTTTAATATATTTTTCATATTGTCGACATTTTTACTTTACAAAAACAATCAAACGAGATCAACTTTTATTTCTGCGATCGATCGACAATGGATCAATAGGTAATATTAATGTAGTAATAGCAATGTTTGTTAATTGCGTAAGATAAGGATTAAATTTATTAACGCGTGGATCGCTCTCGCAAAACTATTAATTTCATAGCTTCTGTTAACTTCCATAAGCAATAAGCCAACCAGAGCCGTCAATGTCAGGCCTACTCCACTGTCTATTGTGAAAGACTGCCGGTCATACACGTCATATCCTTCGTTGTCAAGTCATAGATGCGCGGAACAATTTACCTCCTGCGATATTTGGCTCACTTATTTGCATGGATATTTACTTTAATTTCCTCTTCAACGAGTAGAGTACGAGTTAATCAAAGACCACTTAATGAATAATTAAGTGCTCTTTGGTTAACTCGTATTATGTCTTAAAATGATAAATTATGATGCTATAGAAGCGACGCTCACCTTAACCAAATTGTACTCATGCGGAAACAATCTCGGTTAGGGACACCTTAGTAGTTTGCATGAACAATTTAGTGCCTATTTCACCAATGCAGCAACATGTTATACTATAGTTTAATGTCAAGCTACAGCTAGCGATTTCTTTGTCTCGTACAAAATGAATAAAAGAGAGAGATGCAAATACGGGTTTATTTAACCGTAGATTAGTAAGTTTAGTAGAGCAGCAATAGTTTGCATGAGTAACTATGGAGCAATTTTTTTTTTAAGCTAATTTGCAATTACATATTACTAGTATTCCTATTAACCCCCTTCAGCTAAGCTTAAGTCGCTTGTCTTAGGAGGAAGTTCACGTCCGTGGTGCAAAGCTTCTGGTAAATTAATAAATTAAATAAATTGTAATACTTTGTGCGTATTGGTGGATATCTATTAAGTGACCTATAATAAAGTTTGACCTACTTACCAATTCATATTCCTTTCATTACGGTTGAACACCTGAAAACAAACAAATATTGTATTATTTTGTGTTTTAATGTGATAGTAGTGATTGTAAGTTATTTGTTAGAAAGTTATTATAGGTTGAAAGTTTATGTATACAAGTTGTAAATAACATGGTGACGAAGCCAAGTTACCAATAATTCAGTTAATGATTCTAAGACCCTGGGGACAAAAATATCACTGAAAGTTGCCATATATCGCCAAATAGGTCTTTGAAAAATAATTTACGCCCTGAATAACAGCTCCAGTAGTGTGATACTCTCAGGCTATTTTCTGGTCAGTTAAAAGCGTTGACTAAAAAAAATTTCCAAAAAAAAAAAAAACAAAATGTATTTTTTTACAAACAGATGCTATTTTTCATAATAAACAAATTCAGTGTTTTATATAATATTAAAGTTCAAAAATTAAGAATCCAGCAGGACTCGAACCTGCACCCCCTGGGTATACGCCCCAAGTGCTTTGCCAATTCAGCTATGGATTCGTATGCTGCCAGACTCGAAATGTCTCAACTCTTTTGTGCCAGCCTTAGCTAGACGAACCTTACTTGATATTATATAAAATATAAAAAGGCATAGCAAAGCTAAAATTTGCTTTAAAATATTACAAACATACAGTGTTCACGGAATATTGCATAAAATGTATTGAAGTATAATTTGAAATACATTTGACGCTTTCAAAATAATATGTTTGATAATGTTTATTTCAGTTTCAATTTAGTTTAAATTGAAAATATCCCTCGTTGGTCTAGTGACTAACCATATAGAGTAACCACTAGACTCTAGTCGTTAGTCTATGCGCCTCTCACCGCCAAGTCCTAGGTTTGATTGAAAAATGGGCGCCAACAAACCTGCATTTTAGTCTTATAGGTATGATTTGTCTATTTTAATAGACAAATCATACCTATAAAAAAAATAAAATAAAAATAATATTAACTTAATATTATTAAGTTTTTATCATAGATAAAACTTAATAATATTAAAGTGAAGCCCAAATTACTTTTGTACGGAAAACAGCTAACGAATTGTTCCCTGCCAAAAAGGGTAGGTTTGCGCAAACATTTTACTTAGATGTAGGAAGATCAGTCTTCAATTAAACTATTTTATCTTGTAATCCTTTGTTTTTATGTTTCCCATGTGTTTATTGGAAGTAAAAGGTTTATTTTTGCCGACAAGATCACTTGTGTGTTTGGAAATTAAAGGTTTGCTTTTACCGACAAGATCACCAAAAACTGTTAATAATATAAATAAAAAAAAAACGAATTCAATTTCTAAAAATGCACTAAACACTAAGAAATACATAAGTTATATTCAACGTTTCGCATCATCTGTGTATAACTTGAAAGGATACAGTTAATAACCTTAAGTTGTTTATATTTATAAGAATTATACTTGTACTCCTAAACTTTGAGGAGTTGTACCTTTAATCATCAGCTCAGCAACATGAAATGCTGACTCCTAAATGCAAATATCCAAGTAGCTTTAGATAATATACGAAAAACAATTGAGGGTTGCTTTCGATTTCTCTAGGATCCTATGATCAGAACATAACCTGATGAAAGTGGAACTACATGGCAAGTATACTTTTTAAGACTAAAAAAAACTAACTACTCGAGTAATCGGCGAACAAACTAGAAAAAAAAAGAATTCAATCGAATTGAGAACCTCCTCCTTTTTTGAAGTCGGTTTAAAAGCAATAAAGAAATAATAAAAGAAATAATATTTTAGATAGCTCTTCCCTTCTTTAGTCATCGTAGCCCGTCTACGATCGTCGTAGCATATTGACGTAGCACCTCTCCAGCGTAGCACCTCGTAGCCATTAATCATAGTTGTCAGAGTGAATGTAAAAATATTGCTTCACTTTTTGAGGGAGAAAGGACATTTATAATCTAGAAGGTTCATGTTTTATATAAATAAGGAGTATCTCTTCATGAAAAAGGCACTCAACGACAGAGTTCGTCATTAATTTCATTAAGGTACTCGTTGTTTCGTTTCAATTAATATATTTTTTTAGAATCAAATCAAAATACATACGTTTTTTCACAAAAACTTGGATTTTTTGAATTTTAGAAGAGTGAATGGTGTAATTTTGGAATTTTTCGAATGAACACTGAGTTCAAAATAGTTATTCAATTCACTTAAAATTGTTTTTGATACCGTTATTGTTTTTACATATTTTTTGTAACAAATTTCAAACTACCTTGTTAGTCTAGGGGTATAATTTGTGTATCACTCACCACGAGGTCATGGGTTTGATTGCCGGGTCGGGCAAAAGTATTATTTGGCGGAGTTGGAATTGTGTCCGGTGGATGTCGACAGGCTCACCTCCTATCCCACCTTTACATAATAAGTGAAATGTAACGCACCCTGATGTTGGAAGTATCCATAGGCTAGGTAACTGCTTACCATTAGGCGGGCCATATGCTTGTTTGTCTCTAAAGTGGGTCCTACAGGTGAAACACATCTGCTACACCCCACTGGGTAAAATAGGCGTGATGTTATGTTATGTTTTTACGCTTAGGAACGCCTCTAGAGGCGACCAATTTGTTCGAAATATTAAATAAGATAAGCAGTGAGCCGAGTGGAGACCGTAGGACTGCGAAATTAAAGGTCTCGGGCTCGAACCCAAGGCACACACCTCTCGTCTTTTTAAAGATATGTGTGTATTAATCATATAAATTATCGCTCGCTAACGGTGAAAGAAAACATCGTGAGAAAACCTACATGCCTGAGAGTGCCTGATAAGTGCTCGGGGGTGTGTGAAGTCTACCAATCCGCACTTGGCCAGCGTGGTGAACTATGGCCTAATCTTTCTCATCATGAGAAGAGGCCCGAGCCCAGCAGTGGGACATGTATTAGATACAGAGCTGTTATTATTAGATAAGAAGGTTCAGTTTGGTTTTGCTGTAAATCGCGTACACTAAGGCCTTTTCCTGAGTACTCGGTCCGGGAGCGTTGCGTTAAAGTATTCTCAATTTCTTAGATATATAGACGCTCGATACCGAGACCAAAAATAAACGACTATTTTTTAATGATAATATTTTACCACAACGCTTTCGCAAGGAGTGATCAGCAAACGGCCTAAGGTCGCCTATTAAACTTGTCAGCCATCATAAATTGGTTTGTTGTTGTGGACAACGTCCATTCAAATTGATTAAGAGCTTGATTAAGCTATCGGCCAATAGTTAGTCTGTGGTTTGGGTGCACTCAAGCTTCGGTTTCCTAGGAATGCGGTGTGGAATAAACCGTCCGTAATATTATGGCCGTAACACTATTAGTACGTAATACGCTGTGTTGACCACCGTTCTCTAAGAATCCAATACAAAACCGAAGTTTTAGTGTTCTCGTTAATTAAGTTTAATAGGTCGCAAGCTGGCAAGTACAGCATAACGGTGCTCCTAGACCACCACTTCGCTTTCGCAAGTAGTGATCAACAAACGGCCTAAGGATGCCTATCAAACAAGTCAGCCATCATAAATTGGTGTGTGTTGTTGTGGACAACGTCCATTCATCTTCAAATTGATTAAGAGCTAGACTAAACTATCGGACAATCGTTAGTGTGTGGTTTGGGTGCACTCAAGCTTCGGTTTCGAAGGAATGCGGAGTGGAATAAACCGTCCGTAATATTATGACCGTAACACTATTAGTACGTAATACGCTGTGTTGACCACCGTTTTCTAGGAAACCAATACAAAACCGATGCTTTAGTGCTCTTGTCAATTAAATTTATAACGTCGCAAGCTGGCAAGTACAACATAAAGGCACTTCTAGACCAGAGCAGTTGTAACGTTATGCTCCAAATTGAATCAGCAACGTTACATTGTAGAAAAAAAAATCCGATCTAGGAACCCCTTTAAAATAAATATACTCTCCTTTTACACGGTGAGCGAAGCTGTGAAGATAATCTAAATGCCAATAAAAATCAAGCTTGTGTTCATTCATCCTTGCGATGTTTATTTAAAAAAGGAGCTATTTAACAAAATCAATTTTGATGGTTGTTCCGGCGAATACTCGCCTCACTACAAATCGACTAAGATCATCACTAAAACACCGCCGGTCGACGCGCGTCACCCCGGTCTCTTTCACTTTCGTAAGCTCGCCATTACGCATGTCCGTCGTCCGCCTTCCAAGATTTAAATATAATCACTGAACAAGCATCACGGACTTTAATTTACAAGCCCCACTGTATTCCCTAAAATACAATGGTAATCCATCACAACTGAATATCTTTCTCCAATCGAATTTTATATAGTGTTTTGATACTAAATATCTTTTTTTTATTTATTAATTTATTTATTTACTTAAACATATGTACAACATTACAGTTTTAGACCAAGACGTTATACATAGAAGATAAAAAAAACACACACATAAAATAATATTTGACAATAATCAAAAAGAAGAAAATACAAACAATAAAAACAATTACACATGACACAAACTATACAATTAATAACAACAATGGTTAAACTTTATCCAAGTTTTCACAAAATGACAATATTTCATTACGTATATCTATCCAAGACGAAGCAAATAGATCACAATCCGATTTTGATGTCATAAGGTTATTAAACAGTGACAAGGAACGTATGAGCGGAGAGTTGGCATGAGCCACGGTGCGTGCATCGGGTATGGCAAAAAGTGGATGTTTACGTGCACGTAAGTCGTAAGCTGGGAGAACAGGTACATTAAGCCTAACAAGCTGGCCTACTAGTTCCGGACAGTCGGAGTCGCCCCTCAAAGTCTGGCAACAAGCTGTCAGAAGGCAGAAATTTCGTCTAACTTCAAGTGAATTGAAACCCAGCATACCCAAGAGAAATTTTGTGGGGTATAGGAAAGGATAATATCCAAATAGTTTTTTATAATAAAATCTCAGAAATGCTTTTTGTACTTTTTCTATGAGTAAAGCGTAAGAACTCTCGTAGGGGTTCCAAATTATTGATGCAGATTCTAATTTACCTCTTACTAGTGCCATGTAAATTAATTTAATTGCTAGGGGACTATTGAAATCACGCATATTGCGGATTACAAAGCCAAGTCTGCGGTAAGATTCGTTAAGATTCGTTGAGTTTTTTAATATGATCGTGGAAATTGAGCCGTGTATCAAAGAGTACTCCTAGGTCTTTTACTGAATTAGCTCTGGATATTATTTTGTCTCCCAAAGCGTAATTAAAATAGTGCGGATTTCGAGCTCGAATAAAAGTCATGACGGAACATTTACTCGTGTTAAAATAAAGCTTATTTTCAACGCTCCATTGAAGTACAGAATTGATATCTTCTTGCAAAGTCAATGTATCTGAAGTTTCTTTAATACCATATATAAGTTTGAGATCGTCAGCGTAAAGCAAACATCTGCTATGTTTGAGAACAAGTTCTAAATCATTAACCATAATCCCAAATAGCAAAGGACCTAGAATTGATCCTTGACTAACGCCAGATCTGGTATGATACGGTGTTGAGGTAAAACATCCATGACGGACGTATTGTTGGCGATTTTGTAAATAACTAGCAAAAAAATTTAAAAGTTTTTGAGAGAAGCCCATCTTGCCTAGTTTGATTAATAAAATATCATTATCAACACGATCAAAGGCCTTTTTAAAATCGAAATAAATTACATCTACTTGTATGCCTTTGTCTAAATGACGTGAAATGAGGTCTACATGTGTTAAAAGATTAGTAGTTACTGAACGGTTGTTTCGAAATCCGTGTTGACAATCACAAAGATGCGGTTTAATTTGCGTACTGATGTGGGTGTGTAATATTTTTTCAAACAGTTTAGGGAGTGCTGAGAGTATAGCAATTGGTCTATAATTTTCAACTTGCGTAGAATCGTTAGTTTTTGGTATAGGCTGTACTCGAGATATTTTCCAACGTTCTGGGTACTGACCAGTATACAAAGCTAGATTAAAAATAAACAATAAAGGTGACATTATGTTATCCTTGCATCCTTTCAAAATATAAGCCGGAATGTTATCAGGGCCTACAGCAGAATTAGGTCTAAGTTTACTCATAGCTGCTTTTACATCAGAATGATTAATTTTATCTATATGTACAAAGTTTGCAGAGTTGTTAGATAAATCTTCATACAGCCTATTGGGGTCGAGTAGTGGTGTATCGGGCAAGAAAGAACTAGCAAAGAATCTCGAGAAAGCCTGAGCAGCGTCACAACCCACAAAATTTTCACCGTTATATGTGACTTGAGGTTCAAACCCACTCCTAGCTTTAAGGTTGGTTATGTGTTGCCAAAACAATTGAGGTTGATGACCTAATTTATTTTGAATTTGTTTAATATATTCATCATAAGCTATTTTTATGTTGCGTTTGATGTTGGTTCTTATATTAGAAAACTGTTTGTATGTATCCTGATCTTTAGTAGATTTCCATTTTCGATGAAGTGCTCCTTTACGGTGAAGATCTGATATTATGTCTGAATTGAACCAAACTGGATAGCGCCTTGATGGTTTCTTAGGCCTTTGCTTCCTAGGTATAGATGCATCAAAAGCTTCATATATGGCATCGTAGATATAATATATGTGATACATTTGCTAAAGTTATTTTCTTTTATCTACTTTAATAAGGAAACGTTGCGTTCACTTAGTTACTCTTCAGAACATCATTTACTTTTTAAAATATAATTATCTTACTGTAAATAGATACTCCAAGATTTTTTAGGTTTAGAAGGATATAGCTATTCGAAATTTAAACACTATGCCTCATAGTGAGTAAAAACAGCTGATAACCCAATAACACTGATATCAGGCATGCAAAGAAGCCTTTTCGTGCTGGAGAGGTGAAAATATTTTTTACACCAAAAAGAAATACAATTTTTTTTTGGTGTTACACATATATGTGTGTTTTATGGTAAAAGACACAGCAATCATTGTAATGTTCTCGCGTGTGATAAAGGCAGTCTGTAAATGGATGTAATTTTGCTGTACACTCACGGTGACATACTTTTCAGTCTGAAATAGACATTTTGTAAAGCGGTGTATGTAAATATGAATACGGATAATATCAACATCGTGAGTGCTTATTTTTTATAACAGAACCTTATCATATCCTATTTTCTACTTGAGAAGATATATGTATGTCTGTATGTATGTTATTCTTTTAAAACTGAACTGCTGGAGGGATAACTTAGCAGGCAACATGTAGCTTTTAGCCTTAGACAAATAATCATAATATACAGGGTGGATGCGACATAGCGACATTTATTGAAACCACAGCTTCTATACATGGCCAGTATGCATTTCCACCGGATAAAAAATTCTCTGGCGAAAAAAAAAATCTACGTCTTCCGAACAAATTGCACGATCGCAATGTTCAAATTGTTCGGAGAACGTGATTTTTTTTTTTTCGCCAGAGAATTTTTATCCGGTGGAAATTGATACTTACCATGTATAGAAGCTGTGGTTTCAATAAATGTCGCTATGTCGCATCCACCCCGTATGTACAGATTTGATGACATTGCGACTTTTTTTTTATTTTCGTACTAATAGTTACTATATATTTTATGTTCATAGGTCTTTCTAGTCCGTATTTTTATTTTATCCAAATGTGCTTTGTACCCAAATTGGATATTAGGCGTTGTTTATAAGACTTGCTATTGCCCGTGACCTTGTCCGCATGGGACTCGTTGATCCTCGCAGTTTAACCCATGGCGAAGGCTTTTTTTTCGTCCACGTGAGTTAGTCACGGGATTTAGAAAAAGGCCTACAATGCAATCTATTGCGTTTTAATGTTAGCTTCCCACTTACTGTAAATCCTTAAATAACACTCTTGGAGTATTTTTTAGAAAAGCTCTACAAAAATCTCTGTACAAAATTCATGATACAAACTTCAAAAATGAAAAAACCATAGAACCGCTCAACTCTTATTTGGGGGTATTAAACAAGAATCCCTTCTTACTTCGCGATGATGTCATGTCGGGAACATATACATGTGCAAAATTTTAGGGTTTTTAATAATAATAATAATAATAACTTTCTTTATTCAGACAAATTAGTCCACACCTTACAATTTTACATAACTTAATTGACACTATAATTGACATAAATAATTATTAAAATATATCACATTATCATGAAATTAAAACAGATCGAAAATTAAATTAAATTAAATGATGTCATTTGAATAACAATAAAATAAAATAAAATAAAATAAAACAACAATAAAATTTGAATTAAAACATTAGGTTAAAGTCATTCCTGAATTTAATTTATTTTAATTTCCTTTCTTCACATGCAATTCACAACAATGTCTTACGTAGGCACAATCTACCCTATCCGCAATCATGCTCAGTATGCTGTTGCTCAGTATGCCGTAAGCCCAACGGTTTGTGCTCTGCGTTGATGAATCAGTATGTCAGTCAAACGGGCGAACAATTATATATGTATAGAAGATAGATATCTGATATTAAGCATCTAAACTTGTCACATAAATGTAAGTCAATACTATTCACAGCTTTATTGACGTCATTGTAGGCTTTGGAGCACACCAGGTGCGGAAGCACGAGTCGTCATTTTGACAAGGGTACCCACTTCACTGTATAGCTTTTTATAAAAGTCTCGGAAACAAAATATTGTGACTATAAAAGCACATGAATACGTATACTTTTTTATATTTTAACAATCAAATTACGCCTTAAATTAACTAAGTATGAGGATTCTGATTGAGGAGGCGATTTAAAAGGCAGAAAAAGTACAGCAAGCTATTTTCATAAGCTAATTATAAAATGTTGCGATGGACTAGTAGTAAACTTATGCGCCTCGCACCGCAATATCTCGGGTTCGATTCCAGGGTCTGGAAAAGTGCTACGAGTATTTGTAAACTTGCCGTCAGGAAGTTTACAATAGCACCGCTGAGTTGGAATTGTGCCCGGTGGATGGCGATACGCTCACCATGGGACCTTGACATAACAGGTGAAGTGTGGGTGTTGTACACCTCTGCTACACCCTTCTGGGTAATATAGGCGTGTTGTTACGTTATATTATGATGAAATGATTGTACAATTTCATGTAACACACGAAAGCAAAATGTCACCGTCTCTTCTACAGAACAACATGGATCTATATGGCTGTAAGAAAAGCAGTTTACAAAATAAAATTATTATTTAAAAGTTCACCAATCTTAATAAGAGCTTACTATTACTAAACTTACTATAATATTTATATACCTATTATAATTTTATGAAGATAGCAATAGATGTATTACATATATTAAAAATAACCCTACAAATTACAAAAGTCTATACCTACATAAAAGAAATAAAATATATTTTTATTACGAAAAAAACGCTAGTCAAATAATAAAGCTAGAATTGATTCTAGCTGGAACCAATTAACTAATATGTATTTACAAAAGCGATACCCTCAGAGAAGTTTATTGATTTATTCATTTTAAATCTAAGTTTGTTTAAACTTAAATAAGTTTTATATAGTGTGTAGTAAAAGCACATATAATATAATATGATAGTTAAACATAGTATAATATGTAATTTTATGCCGACCGAATGGCGGAGTAGGTAGTGTACCTGCCTGCGACGCCGAGGTCGTGGGTTCGATTCCCACTTAAGATAAATCTTTGTGTGCATGACCATGGGGATTTGTCTTAGTCTGGGTTTTTCTATGTATAATAAGATTAATAAGTATGTATTTACAAAAAAGAAAAGTATATATGTATTAGAATCAGTTATTCTAGTACCCATAGTACAAGCTCTGCTTAGTTTGGGACTAGATGGCGTTGTGTGTGGGTTGTGAAATATTTATTTATCATTTATCTATTTATTTTGCATATACCTAACACTTACAATTAGTTAACATAACGAATTAGTTAATATAAGGAAGGAGTTTAAATTGTGATTGAAATATTTTGTTTTAGTTCATATTGATTTTAATATGTATCTGAAGTTAATCTAAACTTGGTTATATACATGCATTTTTGAGGGGAACTGTTGGAATATTACATCAGTACAAGTTTCTTTATAATGACATGTAACCTCTTTTGTTAAATTCAATTACAAACTCTTTCGATAAGTTCTTTTAAAAATAAAATATTTATATTGATAATTAACAAACGTATTTTTTTTCCGACATAACAATAAATCGGATGTTTAAAAGATAAAGAAAGATTTAAGAAAAGGAAACGGAACACATTATGTGTTCCGTTTCCTCCTGTACCCGTAACTCCAACACGAAAAATAAGGAACCTGCCCTAGCATTCGCTATGACCTAGATCTAGTAGCCGAATTCAAACCAGTTGTATTCCTGCGGTGACAGATGATGTCTGTTGCGTAGTGAAAGCGTGGAGGGGAAATTGGATGGAAAAGTGTGTCGGTGGGATGTCACCGTTCCTTTTTGATAAGGGGATATAGTTGATGGGTTAATTTAAAACATGGTGGTAGAGCTCTTGTTAATGATCTCGAGGGTAGAAGCGGCACCGCTTCACTTCTAACCTGCCACCAAATAATAAATAATAATTTATTTCTTTATTGCAACAAAATACATTTATCAATATAAATATAAACCCTGATTCCCAAACTAGCGTGAGCTGTATGTTGAGAACTAGTTCCTTCCCAAATATAATATGTTGACATAGTTTAGGTATGTTTGTTACAAATGATAATAAAAAAAACCTAGTAGTAAATTTATTACAATGTAAGCAATTACTGTTTGAAATGGTGTCTTTATATCGCGTGTGTGTGTGTATGTGTTCTATTTAATGATTACTAACAAACTTTCTACCTCATTGTAACCCAGATCTTTAAGACATAGTTTAATAGTGTTTTTAATTTGATAATTTGATAGATGTTTCGTTTTAAATAGATAGATTTAGACGTCGACATTAGACGTCTGGAAAGCAGAGGTTGCAGGTTGAAACCCTGCCGGTCCCATTACAGCTGCTTTCACCACTAAGCTACGATCGCGTCTTGCTAGGACCCTAAATTTCTCATCTGTATTTAACGTGATTACGTGACGTCACGTTTATCCATTTTGTACATTATAATTAGTTCATATACTGTTTTGTTTGGTATTAATACCGGTGGACTGGTGGTAGCTTAGAGCTCTTGTGAATCGAGGGCAGCAGCACTACCGTCTCAACCTGCCGCCAAATAGTAGTGCTTCCATTACTGTGTTCCGGTTTGGTGGTGAGATCAGGCCCTGAATTACTGGCACATGAGGCATAACACCGCAGTCCTCAGTTGCAGCGACGCATCTATAATCTGCTTTTGTGGATTGTTGATGTCCATTGGCTGTACTCCACTTACCATCAGGTGGACTACACGTTCGTTCGCTGTGGGCGTAGTATAAAAAAAAATATTTTGATGGTGCTAGAATTTTGTCAACAAGAATGACCACCATCTCATCTTTAACTTGTCGCCTGAAAGAAGTACTTGTACTACTATTATCATCATCATTGGTCACTATCACTTTTGCAGCTTTAAATATGTACAACGAAAAGAAAGGAAAAATACTGTTCTTAGCATTTACTGTGTATATACAATAGAAAATAAGACACAATACCACTGTCCTCAATTTGTTACTTCTCTATTTTGTTATTTGTAGGTTCACAACAAAAGACAACTAAAATATTTTCTGTAAGAAAAATGGTACTTATGAAATATACACTTACACTTAAACTTAATACCGCCGTTTCAAAGAGCTTTTGTATTTCATGAAGAAATCGGATACTTGAAATTAAATGTCGTGGTCTTTTATGTAATGTGGCTACGTGCTACGACATAGACCAACGTAACATTTTGCTACGGTGCTACGAACTACATAGCTACGTAAAAATATGCTATCTGTATCTAATACGTCGTTTTTAGGGTTACGTAGCTAAAAGATTAAAACGAACACATCTAAACACAATACGTGGCAAAAGTATAATTTTAAATAGCATCCAATACATATTTAGTAGGCATTACTCAAGTCATTTTATTAATTGATTGCATTCATTTATCTATTATTATATTTTAATTATACTGCGTAGTTGTTGAAGTGATTAGCAGATGCGCCTCCGACTACGAGGTCTCGGTTTTGATGCCCGGGTCGGACAAAAGTGTTATTTGGGATTTTCCGTTAGGAAATTCAGATTAGCAGCTTGGAGTTGTGTTTGTGTAATGTGGGTTTTATACACCTCTACAATACCTTTCTGGGTAATCTAGGCATAATGTCAAATTATGTTATGTACTTATATATCTATTAAACATAATTACTACTGTTAATTCTTCACAAATAATAGCTTAAAACTTTTTTCCAACAAATATGAATTGGCTATATAGTTGCCACGTACCATCACGTTTTTCTGTTCAATATCAATAGAATAGATTCTAACAGAACTGAATAGATCGTTTTTTTTGACAATATCACAATGGTTCAACACGAATTAAATGTCACGAATGAAAGAACGTTCTATAAATCGTTCTTTAAATCTATTCTATAAATAAAATAAATACATACTCACAACTTACACACAACGCCATCTAGTCCCAAACTAAGCTGAACCTGTACTATAGGTACTAGAATAACTGATACTAATACATATATACTTTTATTTATGTAAATACATACTTATTATGCATAGAAACACCCAGACTAAGACAAACCCCCATATTCATGCACACAAAGATTTGTCTTAAGCGGGAATCGAACCCGCGACCTCAGCGTCGCAGGCAGGTATATACATTACCCATTCCGCCATCTGGTCGTCTAAAATCTCTTTAATCTTAAATCTATAATCTCTCTCTATCTATCTACTACATCTAGACTATAGCAACGATAAATAATCTCCGGACGGTATTTCATACAGTACGTTGTAGGCCTTTCTTATATCCGTTGAAATCGATCGTCTTGTCTAAGTCTTTAAGCAGTTCAATTTGCTTGATCGTCATTTGTGTTTTCTTTTAAATCATATATGTAGTGAACGGACGTGTAGTCCATCTGAAGGCAAGTGATAATTAGAACCTATGGATATCAAATTGGGAGAGGCCTATGTCTACGAGCGGCTGAATGATGATGATGATGGATATCAATAACCCACAAAAGTAGATTGTAGATGCGTCGCTTCCTCGGAGGTCTTTGCCTCGTATGTCAGTAATTGCAGAGCCTAATATCACCACTACACTAAGCTAAGTTACAGAACTGTTTATATTTGTATCATTGTATTAGCATCCTTTGCAATGCGAAAACGATAGTAACGGCCGTGGCGCAATGGATAAGGCATCAGGCCAGGTCGTTGGTTTGAACCCTGGCCATTACACCACGGACGAGAACTATCTCCTAACACAAGTGAATTAAGCTTAGCTGGAGGCGGTTACCAAGATTACTAGTAATTTGTATTTCCAAATTACTCGTAAGCATTAAAAAAATAGTAGAAATGTTTAGTTTGATACGTAACCGTACATGATTTACAGGAGATTTTACTGTAATACAGGGTGGATGCGACATAGCGACATTTATTGAAACCACAGCTTCTATACATGGCCAGTGTGCATTTCCACCGGATAAAAAATTCTCTGGCGAAAAAAAAAATCCACGTCTTCCGAACAAATTGCACGATCGCAATGTTCAAATTGTTCGGAGAACGTGATTTTTTTTTTTTCGCCAGAGAATTTTTATCCGGTGGAAATTGATACTTACCATGTATAGAAGCTGTGGTTTCAATAAATGTCGCTATGTCGCATCCACCCCGTATAACCACAGACTCACTGAAACAGTTTATTGACCGCTCAAAAGCTCATACCCATCGGTCGGACCCATGTCAATCTGTTGTTTCAATAGCAAATCCAATATAATTCCACAAATCTGTATTGATCTTTTAGTGGCCACTTCGTTTTGTGTCATACAGGGTGTAAATGACAGCGTGTCGAAGTCGCTTACCAGTGCAGACATTTTTCTTTAAAAATTCATGTCCTTTGCGGGAAAATATTTTCACGATTTTTCGCAGTCTGTTTTAAAAGAATAACGTTGCCCTAGGCTATCGAGATACATTTGCTATTTCCTGAAATTTAATTTACAAAAAATTACGCACACACACACCAATCACTAAAATGAGTTTTCACGAGCTTATCATTTCATTTCGCAAAATCAGTATTAAACATAGCATAATTTACTCTCTTTTATTATGTATGTAAAATAAAAATAAAAATCGGTTAATTAGTTTTCAGCCTATTTTGAAAATATAGTTTTTTAGAATTACCATTTCAATAAAATATAATAATATCTTTATTAAGGGTGGGGAGGCCTTTGCCCTGCAGTGGGACACTATAGGCTCATAAAAAAAAAAAAAAAAAAAATTCTTTTATGTTACATATTTAACGTGAAAAGATTTTAACGAATTTAAAATTCATATACAGCTTTCAACAGAGATTAAATCAGCGTCAATGGAGATTAATTTGAAAATAGCTTCCAGGGCAATGACAGAGTGTTATCCACTGTAACGTCCGGGCCACTAGAGTGGCCCAGCGGCAACCCAGCGTACTAGTCACTGAGCTTCGTGAATGTAATACTAGATGACTCTTTACTAAATTACGCGTTATAGTATTAATAAAACAGTACGACAGTTATAAATGGGCAAAATTGCAATGAATAAATAATTGTGGCAGCAATTTTAACATAACATCACGCCAGTAATATACAGAAGGGTAGGTGGCAGATTTCACCTATCCCCTATAGGGGGTGAGCCTATCGCCATCCGCTGGGCTCAATTCCAACTCCGTGCTGCTATTTTGAATTCCCTGACAACAAATTCACAAATAACAGACTTTTGACTTATAATTTTTAACAGCCAATTAATCAGTTTGCCAAAATAGTCTAGACGTAAAAACTTTTTTGTTTGCTGACAACATTGTCTAATTAATGATATTTCATTAAAACAAAGCTCTACCATTGGTGGGCCGCCATAGCTTATTGCCATACAAAAACCTCATTACCTTCTATTTTTTTTTGACAAGCTATAAATGGGTGCTGGTGTTTTTATCACGGTGTCAATCAAAACAATTCTCACGCCTCAGTAAGAAAATGAATATAGAAAGTGAACAATGTGTATTTTCTAAGTCATCGTGTTAATAAGTTCATTATTGCTCATATAATTATCGATGGACCAAAACAAGCACCCAAATGCAGAAATCACATATTGTTATAGCAATTAATTAGGTAATTAGCCTTTTGTTCAGTGATATAAAACCGACGTTCTATACAAAATTTCGAATCGCGGTTTCATTTATTAATATTGGTTTGTAGTGGTCACATATTTTGGTAGCCTGTGGTAAATATGTTCATAATATTAAATTATTTGAGGAGCTTGTGTCCGATCGACCTTGCAGGTAAAGCAGTGCTAACAGCGGTCGGCCGTGGATTGGTCATGAAGGTTTCTTCCGTGCCTTGGAGAGCATGCTAAGCCGTCCCGTAGGTCCCGGTTGCCAGAATAAGATCTTCGACTCTCGTTACGAGTAGTCAGAGTCAGTCTGACAACTAGTCGCACAAAGAGTATCGTAACACAAAAACTGCCAACCTTGAGAATTTAAATCTTTTGTATAAACTGACAAAACCACGGTCCAATTCGATATAATCTTTCTCTGAATAATAATATCATTGTTTAATGCTCTGTTCAAAATAACCTTAAAACACGAATACCGATCAACGTATACATAGCCAGTTATGGTCTCTAGATATAAAGGCTTCCCGAGCAATGCGAGATCACCTCATAACGGTTATGTTTGAGTTTCCTTCCTTTGTTTACACTAATTACGGTGTTCCCACCGGTATTACTCATAATGATGTGTACTTATTTTATAAACTTGCCACGAAGAAATTGTTTACAGAAATGTTGGTGATAATAAATATTCAAATACATATTTTTCTGGGTTACGGAAATTGCCATATTGTTTGTTGTAGAAAGGTTTACAAAATTATGTTTACTTAGCTTACAAAAGTAATAATGTTTTGTTTTACCTATAAGTAAAGGTATAGAAAGTGTTTTTATTGTTACAATGAAAACATGGTCCAAAGATTATTGTGGCGAATTTAAATTTCTTTGTTTTAATGAGCTATTTATAGATTACAAATTATATTATTTCTTTCACATTTCTTGGACATTTGCCTTCTTCCGATATTTCTATTTTAACTAAAAATACGAACCGTTTTTTGTACTCTAAAACTCAACGTCAACATTTATGAAAGAAAAATCTTAGAGAGTTTGAAGTACGTATTTACGTAGGCACAAGAAATGTAGAGGATTTTCCTGTTTTGTTATAATGTTGCCATAACTTTGAGAAATAACTTCTGTAACTGGTAGCAAACAACGAATTCAGACTGATTTAAAAGACAAGAAGTTAGATATGAAGCAACAAAAGTTGTTATACTAAGTGTGTATTCTAATTGATTATTTTTATAGCATTTAGCTATGCTCAGCAAATTATACTAAGAAACAGTTGAAAAAGATATGGGACCGGCAGAATTTGAACCTGCGACCTTACTGCACACCGGGCAGCCGCTTTAGCCATCCAGCTACGGTCGCCTCTTACCAGAACCCTAAATTTCTCAACTGTTTCTTAGTATAAGTGTGTATTGTATTACATTGAAAATGAAGGCTTTTTCACATAACTTGTTGTGTAGGCAAGTTAGTGTTTTACAGCACTTACATTTCAACTGTTATGTTTAGGTCCAATAGGATAGGGGGTGAGCCTATCTCCATCCACCGGGTGCAATTCCAGCTTCGTGCTGCTATTGTGATGAGAAAGTTCATAAATAACTCTTTTGCCCGACCCGGGAGTCAAACCTGAGACTTCCTGGTGAGCGATACTCAAATTATATCGCTAGACCAACGAGGCAATAAAGTTTATGCACTAGAAAGAAAAAAATCGTTTTACCTGTTTTTTTTTAATAATGTTGGGTACGGGTTCTATATAATCGTATTAAGTATTTTATTTTATTTTATTTTAATTTACAATGTTAGGAAAACTTACGGCTAATATGATATAATAGAAAGAGATAATGTGAAAATAAAGGCCGATTAAAAGTTTTCACAGATAATAAAGATAATAAAGTAGGAATACATTAAGACATTTACATATAAATATAACAATTAATAAAAGCAAGAAATAGACAAAAGTAGAATTTTAAAATTAAGAGCGGAAGAAACATTTACACAAGTTTTTTTTAATTGACTATTACTTTTGGCAAACAAATCTAAATCTAAATCTTTATCTTTATCAACACTCTGGCATGCCGCATTGAACGTACGGCTAACGGCTAGCTCAAATTAAGAATGAGTTTTGCCTGTATGTTGTATTGACAGTTGGTGTGTGAAGCAAGTGTGATCTACGTAAGAATGCAGATGGCACACGTAGCTCTATTTTGCTTACTAGCTCACTCACATCCACCGACCCCTTCGCCACACTTGACAGTAATGACAGATCCGCAACCGTCCTTCTTAAGATCATTATTGCACATGAAGCGGCTTTCCTCAGACCTTTACAACCCAGTTCTAGGTGATACGATTCTCTTTGTAAGACCAGTTGTCAGAACAAATGCACGGAGATTCTTGGATATTTTGCTTCCGAACATTGTTTGATTTACGCAGGGACACGTGCGTCACATATATTACTAGAAGCATGCATTACATCAGCCGTAAACCTATAGCGTGTTTTCATTGCATCGCATTTACATTCGATAACCTTGCTTAAAATCATCAGTTTTCAAAGTATTTTTAATCCGAGAATCCAGACTGGTTTAAAAACATCTGCAAATTTTAGTTTTTTTTTTCTGTTTTTTAAACATGCACGTTAAATAGAAAAACTATCAAAACGTTGTTTATATATATATATATATATATGCCATCCCTCTATGACAGACATAGTAGGCTATATATATATATATATATATATATACAAAATACATATATAAGTTGTATTTTGTAGATCTACTAGTTTTTTAGTTCTTCTTCTTCTTTTATTTAATGGCAACTGGGTCTCCTTGCGGTGACCATTTCTGCCAGTGTCAAGTGAGAAATATAATTAAAATTATTGTAAGCGTCCAAAATGGCGGGCGATATACTCGGACTCTGACGATGGCGGCGCAGGCGAACACGCGCTGTCAACGTGCACTCACCCACGCCGCCACCGCCAAAGTCCTAGTTTTTTAGTTATCAACAAATTTAAGTGACAGCTGAATTTGATTTAATGATTGAACAGTGTCATTTTTATATTCGGTCAAGTTTTAATTTATTTAACGGTTATATTTTACTTAACGCTTGTAAAAAGCCTCGCAAACAAGTAAGCAAAATTTAAAAGATCTAAATTTATTTAAAAAAATAGTTGTTGCAATCTTTAGCTAGAACTTTCTAGTTTGTATAATTTAAACTATATATAGCTATATTCAACCTTGTCTTAAATACTACTTGCATAAAATAACGTTGGTAGTAAAATGACATCTGAAATGTTGGCAAAACGTATACAAAGTCAAGAAACTATTATTTGATTTGAGGCAAATCTTGAAATGCGCTGATAAATATTTTTATTTGACACATGGCTGCGTGTTTCATTGCACATTCATATATCGGTTTGTTGGAAATCCGGGCCAACGTTCAATATCTGATATGCCGAGCCATAATTTCGTTTACAAACGTATTTTATATCAAAAAATTGCAACAGGGTATAAGGTCAAACAAAAATGTTGTCTATAAAAACGTGAGCTTCAAAACTCTTGTTTTTTGAATACTGTAGACTTGGGTGCACTTATTGTGTACGTTTGTCTTCTAATTAAAAAAAAAATGGATGTATAGAATGAGACTCATTCATGATAGACTTTTATTCGTACTAATGAAAAATTATATAAATATTATAGGTAGTTCTATACTTCAATTAGTATACAGAATATTATTGATACAACTCAAGCTATTGAGCAATAACTAGTACTTAACAAAAATAAAAACAATGCGCCAGACTCGAGACAAAACATTGAATATAATCTAGTTCATTAAACGAGGAATATTCTAGCTTTAACTCGCTTTAGTAACTATTAGCATTAATCGCTCCACGTGTATAACATAAGAACTAAGTTAAACTAACTGGTTAGTCAATACAATACAACTTATTATATTCCTCGGCGTTCCCCTCTCGTATTTACTTAAACAGATTTGAGTTAAACAAAAAATGGTAGAATTGCGTTAATTATAAACTAGCTACTACGCACGGCTCCACCCGCGCGATACGTTGATAAAAAATATCTTATATTATTTCTGGGGGCTTGATCTATCTCCACACCAATTTTTATTAAGATCGGTCAAGTAGATTCGATGATTTTGGGGTACAAACAAAAAAACAAACAAACAAAAATATTTCATCTTTATATAATAAAGGTAAGGTTGCATCATTTTAATATAAAAACAAACACAACACTGTCACTTTAATTTGCTTAACGTAACCCTTTGAGTAACGTTTACTTGGTGATTGTGAAACAGGTGCTCAATATAACATAACATTACAATACACCTATATACCCCGACGATTACGATTCCCTTCGTCCGGCGCACCCTGGGCAATTCGCAAATCCTCCAAAGCGAATAGGCTAATCCTTTCACCACGATGGCAAGTCAAAATAAAATTAGACTCAGCCATCGACACGACGAAGAAGAAGAAGACCAGTGTGGCACAGGTATATAATACCCACAATTCACTTAGGGCCTATGGGCATTAATACAACTCCACGCTATTGACAATTCCCTGACGGAAAATTACTAATAACACTTTGCCCGACCCGGGCATCGAACCCGAGACCTTGACTCGAGAGGCCCATAAGCTAACAACTAGACCAACGAGGGTGTTCAATGTAGAGGAACAGGGTGTGATGTTCCTCCACCACAAAGGGAGGATCCTCCGACCAGGCTCGGTGGTATTGCCTGGCGGACAGCTGTCCAACGGTAGCGTATTGGAAGTGGTATACATAGTCACTTGCTGTGAATATTTCGTTATCGCGATTCAGCACTCGTCGACATAAGTCACGTGTGTGCCATCCGTCATTTATTATGTGCGGATACCGCCACATCCAATATTAACATTAAAATATATAAATTGAGAATCTTGGTAAATTTGATTTTAAATCTTTAGTCTTTTGTTTCGCAAAAGCTTGTCAAATTAATTTTCTCATAACGTAAAATACATCTAATTAGTACTATGCTAAGTAACGATGAGGCGTACCTAAAATGATGAAAATAATACTTTTCAACTAATAAACAACTTACTCTAATCAAACAAAGCCTTTGGTTATTAAAATTTGCCGAGGATGAAGCCTTATTAAATTTTTCAATGTCAAAAATAATGATGCGATCAGTCGCGACGGTTTTCTTTGAAATACATTTTTGAAATAATAAGTAGGCTTTCGCGTGAAGTGGTGCGATACGGTGCCTTTGGGCATTCTCTCACGATGTTTAATATGACCTGTTTTGTTGAAAGTATGATCTATAAATGACTTTGTTTGGGCCCAAAAGTGGATTGCTATCAAATCACAAACTAGTCAATTTTAGTTTTTCTTTTTTCATAGTCTTTAAGTAGTATCATATTTCAGGTTTTTCAGTTATGTAGCGTAAAATCAAATACATGAAGCAGTTGAAGAACTTATAAAGTTTTATATCATACATAGCATAGCTCCATATTAGCCAAAAAATATCACATTCTCCTTACACACAGATAAAATACTAAGAAACAGTTAAAAAAATATGGGGCCGGCAGGATTTGAACCTGCGACCTTCTGCACACCGGGCAGCCGCTTTAACCAACCAGCTACGGTCGCCTGTTGCCAGGATCCCAAATTTCTCAACTGTATGTTACGTCATTTTGTGACGTCACGTTCATCCATTTGTACCTATCTTAATAAGAAAACAAAGGTAATGTTTACTTAAGTAAACCAAACTATTGGTAATGATTTACATCCTGTTTCCATTTTTTGCGATTTATTTTACCAATATAACAACAATATATCACACTCAATCACGAAAATGTTATTTAAGTGTAGTAGTGATATCAATTTTATCCAAAATGTCAGTATCAAATGAGTAGGGTTTCCAGACTATAAAAGATATATTAAATATAAATAATATGCTGTTTTATACAGTATGAATTTTAGTAAGTTGACATTTTTGCTATATAGGTACGTAAATGAGAAGATAAGGTGAAGGGTGTTTCTATGTATAATAAGTATGTATTGACAAAAGAAAAGTATATAATGTATTAGTATCAGTGTTATTCTAGTACCCATAGTACAAGCTCTGCTTAGTTTGGGAACTAGATGGCATTGTGTGTAAGTTGAGATACTTTTATTTATTTATTCAAGATTAATCAACGTCATGTTCACAATTACCCAACATTTTTCCTGAAATAAGTTTGTAAAGCAGCGATAGCTGAATAGACCGTAGAATTGCAAAGTCAAAGGTCTCGGGTTCGATACCACGGCACACACCTCTCTAAATAAATCTTTAAGATCCGTCTTTTCGAAGATTTGTTTGTGTTTGTCAAATAAATTATCACTCGCTTACGGTGGAGGAAACATCGTGAGGAAACCTGCATGCCTGAGATGGCTTGAGGGTGTGTGAAGTCTACCAATCCGCACTTGGCCAGCGTGGTGGACTATGGCCTAACCCTTCTTATCGGGCGAAGAAAGCTGAGCCCCGTAGTGGGATGTGTATTATATCACTTTGTAGTTAAGCTTTGACATGAAAACTGTTTATTTTTACTTCTCAGGCTGTATCTGTAACAATATAGTGTAAGTTTGTGTCTACTCACACAAGTTTCCCAGGGCGTGCAAAACAATCAAGTTACTTTATAAATTAATTAACAGTTACTTCTAAATACAAAAGGCTTTTCTACGACGGCAAGGTGGCAAATAATTGGCTTACTGGCGTATATAAAATTATATTTGTTAGATGATTGATAATTGAGAATTATTCGATATTATCTCAACCACATAACTTATTAAACTTATTGACATGCAGTTGCTAACAGTTGTTTTGTGGCGTCGACGACCGGATGGCGGAGTGGGTAGTGTACCTGCCTGCGACGCCGAGGTCGTGGGTTCGATTCCCACTTAAGACAAATCTTTGTGTGCATGAACATGGGGGTTTGTCTTAGTCTGGGTGTTTCTATGTAAAATATGTATGTATTTACAAAAGAAAAGTATATATGTATTAGTATCAGTTATACTAGTACCCATATTACAAGCTCTGCTTAGTTTGGGACTAGATGGCGTTGTGTGTGAGTTGTGAAATATTTATTTATTTATATTCATTGTAACAGTTATAATTTTGTTTAAGAGCTTCTATGCCATTGACAGATTATTATGTAGACTCACAGACACTCTTATCATAGTTCATATGCTTTTTAATACAATAATTGTGTAAACACTAATGTTTACACAATTATTTCATAAAAACCCTAAGGCTGATTTTACCAAACAACTTAAACTGCAGTTTTCCTAAATACATACATCAATCCCCTCCTTTCATTCAATATTTGTACAGGATATAACGCGTAGTCAGTTTAACACGTTACTAAGTGAAACAGAGCATCCTAATCTATTACTGACATATATTAATTGTAGGTATAACACTTATATACGATGTTCTCTCACTGATCTATTCAGATGTCTGGTTGTAATACACACTGAAGTTGATTGATGGACGAAAAAGCTATGCGAATGTTTGTTTTCTTTGTAGCTCGGATACAGATTTTATGTTAGAGAGAGTGGTTAGTTTTTACTGGTGGTAGAGCTCTTGTGAATGAGCTCGAGGGCGGCAGCACCACCGTCTCACCTTTAACCTGCCGCCAAATAGTAGTGCTTCCATTACTGTGTTCCGGTTTGGTGGTGAGATCAGGCCCTGAAATTACTGGCACATGAGGCATACCACCGTAGTCCTCAGCTGCAGCGACGCATCTATAATCTGCTTTTGTGGATTGTTGATGTCCATGGGCTGTACTCCACTTACCATCAGGTGGACTACACGTTGGTTCGCTGTGGGCGTAGTATAAAAAAAAAAAGTCGCCGATTTCTTAAAGTTTGTACAATGTACATTTCTCAAAAAGAACCAACAGTTTGTAGGTACGTGCGTTGATGTACGTACGTGATCATGCAATTCATGTATCAAAGCTATTGATCAAATATTTGCCGATTCGACATTTATCGCATAGATAGTTTGAGTTCACAATATAATGCCCATGTGTATTTTTATTCAAAATGGAACATTTTATATTTAAATTAAAAAAAAATGCTTTAATGGATGTAATTGAAAGTAAATAAATTAATAATAATAATAAATATAATAAATCATTTATTTCAGGCAGCATAGGCCCATAGATATATACATACCTTAACCTAAAAATACATAATCATAAATTCACTTCCTTTGCACTAAGTCTTTGTGCATGTTTGCATAGACCTTCATTAATTGAGCGACATTATGTTTTTTTTATTTTTGCTATAATAAACATATTTAATGTTAATGTAGTCAGTAAAAAAAGTTAATAGTTAACTAGGGTTTTTTTTTGGGATATTAAATTTCATTATCTGTATTCGCAAAATCTGAATTGGACTAAAAAAGTCAAAACCGATAAAAGAATTAAAGAATGTTTGTTGTAAAAGTAAAAGAGGTTCATCGCTATTATAAATGAAAATCTAGTTAAACTTTTTAGTCCAGTTATTACTTAGAATATGGCCTATGTCGTTCTAACCGACATGAGAATTTATCAAACACAGACAGAAAGTAATTTAAACAACGTAATATCATCCCGGGAAACACAATTTATGCGGTACACGTGTATTAATGTACGTGACACACGGTTACCGATCAACCTATACATATACAGTATAAGCTGTTCTCGCATTAAATGGGCAGGCTATAACAACGCCAGACCATTTTATACTGGAAATATATAGGATGATATGTAGCCTGTGTACCAATCTGTCCAGAACACACATTATTAGAGCTCTTAATAGTTTGCTTTGTGAGTGCGCGGAAGGTCACCGCCAGAGGTCCGCAGCGAGTGATCAATTAATAACATCTTTGTTTACTCCTCGCATTTATGTTGTCCTGGTAGTTTATTAAATCTGTTCACTTTCAAAGTACAAGAATAAAGGCGAACAAGAAAACTAACGATAATATAATTTGTACTAAAATAAAGCAGACTCTGTATCCTCGGCTTCGTTGTTCGCATAAATACCTAAGGGTGTCCCATAGCAAGGAAGTCAGGTCTCACGATAGAATCCCAGGAAAAATTGAGGGGAACCCTTGAATGTTATAGGAATTAGAGTGCTTATCATATACTTTCTGAATCTATCTAGATTATTTGCGTCTGGCAGCTGATGATGGAAGGTACAACTCCCTAAAGGGAGTAAGATGATATTTTTTTGAACTAAAACACCATTAGACCGCCAGTTGTTATGTAAAATTTAGATGAAACCATGTCTCTGTAAAATTTGTAAATACATAATTATAGTACTTAATTAGTTGTGATTTATAAAACTAGACGCGCAAATTTACAACTCATTTAAGGTACCTGTTCTACAAAACGTTTAATGGGCAAAGCTTCTTCATTGAAAATAATATAATAAAATAAATACCAAGTTAAGCTTTCTCCATTTCTACGTAGTTGCAAAAAATATACAACATTAATTAATAAGTTTAAAGTTTGAACTAAAAATTACTAAATATAATATTTTATAGTTCATGTAACTAAGTTCAATACCCAATACTTTAAATGTTTACTTTTTTTTACTTTTTAGTCCTTTTGCCGGTTTCATTTTTTTTTGTACTAACTACAGAAAATAGACAATCATTTTTAAAGACATTTTTGAGTTATCATTTCCAAGGTGTATTCCTTAAGTATCAAGATGAGCTATTAAAATAAATGTAGGGTTTCATGCAAATCTGCTTTTTGCATTCCGTTCCGTAATCATCATTAAACGTTTTATTCGAGAAAATAGCGCATTAAGGTTTTGTGCAGGTTCTTGAGATTTTCTCACTATTTTATAATACTTAATTTAAAGTTTTCTTAACGATACGTTATTTTATACAACATTTATTATTATTTATTTATTGTTAAGGTACTATTTTAGATATAATCAAGTAGAGTTAAATTTAGATTGAGTTATTAGAGAAGCTTAATGCAACATGCCCATTTCTCTACAAACAAAATTGTCTTGTTATAATTAATTAAAAATAAAAGCTTGTAAAAAGTAGTCTGAATTTAAATTAAGTGTAAAACACTGTAGTCCTTAATACTATTTGCTTGGAATAAAAGTGCAATCCTTGAACACTGCTTTCTTTAAAGCGACAACACGGTTAGGAATTCACTATTAAACTGACCATTTATTCTGCCTTATTGCAGCCATGTTGATTGCGCAACTCGATTATCAACCTAGTAATGTTTCAATTACTTTTTATTTTTATGACTTCAAATAAATAGAAATACAACATAATAAATTAATTGAAAAATGAATAATGATTTAACAAGTATTTTCATAAAAACTAAACATATTTTTCTAATGCAAAACTGTAACGGATATGGAAAGCAAGAATCGGAAGTCTATTTCACAGTGTTGCCATTTTAGAATCAATAAAAATAGTCTAATTTACTACCAAATTAGAAACAATCACAACACTCAGCCACCCGATTGCGTGATATCGCCCGAACTCGCATATATCACAACAAGGAACCATTGTAAAGCAGCATTTATAATGTTTTATTCCTTTCTAATTTATTTCTATATTTAAACATTTTACACACAACATAATTAACAATTCCATATTAGACAACCCTTGACTAATTGTTAGAATCGCACTTCCCATTCATTTGTACAAAACATGTTAACACCAACAGTTACAAAACATCCATAAGTCTTTTGTTTCGTAAAATAAAGGTTTTTGCTGGTCAGTTTACGAAGTTCGTTTTGTGATTTCAAAATGTGTTGATTATGTAAGGGCTTTACATACACAAAACGGTGTTGAAATGTTTCAAATTATCCTTCGAAACATATTGAAATTATGTTTGAAGTACAGGTCACGATTACTTTTACTGTGGGCAAAAATATCTCTTTGTTAAAATAATTTTCGGCCTACCCTTATCCTAGCTACTATTTTTGATCGACTTTTAAATGAAAGAAGGTATGTTTTTAAAATGATTCTTGCCACAGCACATGTGGCTAGTATACTTTTGGTAGAATAGCTATCAAAATTATCAGCTTTAGATACTACTACTTGAAAGAGTCGCAACAAACGCTAAAGATCTGCGAAAAAACCTACAGCAATTTGAGGCACAGAAGTAAGTGTGCATTTATTTATTTATATTTTTTTATTAATTATGTATATACGCGACCAGAAGTCTGGTTTTTACGGACAAAGGATCAGCATTTCCATTCAACGTGCTGCCAGCTTTCTGGGCACATTACCTGCGGTCGACATCGATGCGGACGTATTTTTTAACACCTAAACTTAAGTAACTTAGTAGATATATTTTATTCAATAAGTTTGTATTATTTTTTATTTGATGTTTATTAGCTTCAACGTATTTAACAATATAGTGTAATTTTAAATCTTTAATTGTATCATATTAAAAATATGTGTTACATCTTACTATTATGTATATTGTCAATGCATGCACATCTGACGCAAAATACATCGCCTCTTATTGGTCGCCTCTTGACGTTACGCGATCAATAAACCGCGACATTTTCTGGCAGTTATGAAAACGCCCAATTATGCACGTCCTAAATGATTACCCATCCGGAAATTGTTATAATTACAACTTTACACAAGCTCTTACCGAGAGTTTTACGTAATTACTAAAAAGTTTATTAATAACTGAAAACGAACTCTCACGTAAAACCTTACCTTCATAATGTTTGTATTCGAAGTTCCAAGGTTAGCAATTGTAATGAATTTTTAATGTTAATGGAGTTCTCTAACAACCTAATGCGATTCGGAAGCAATTGGTGTAATAGCGCTCGAGTGCTGTAAAACACTTTATTGTAATGGGAAAAGTTCTTGGAGACAAAAAGTCACATTATATTTTTGTTCCAATTCCAAGGAAGAAGTTGGATTGCTCTGCAAATAATGTGACCACGACGTGATTCCATGTTTGTTATGTTACATCCTTTTCGATCGCACGTGTCGTTGTATAATATTTAAATAATATAATATAATAAGCAGCCCTGTACTTAATACATGACCTACTGCTGGGCTCAGGCCTCTTCTTATGATGAGAAGGGTTAGGCCATAGTCCACCACGCTGACCAAGTGTGGATTAGTAGACTTAACACACTCTTTAGCGCATTTTTAGCACTCTCAGGCTTGTAGGATTCCTCACGATGTTTTCCTTTACCGTTAGTGAGTGAAAATTTATATGATATATACACAGATATCTTAACATTTTATTGACAGTGCCTTGGATTCGAACCCGACACCTTTGACTTCGTAGTCCTACAGTCTCCGACTCGGCTATCGCTGCTTAATTGTTTCTTACATATTTATACGTCAATATATTTAAAAATATAATATTAATAGCACTTATTTATAAACACCTTTATTTTTCCATTTTTAATGGGACTTACAGGATAACAGAATCACCGACTTCGTTTACATGGAAATTTGAACCAGATCAAACACCTCTCTCGGCTTTTGTTGAAATTATTTTATTCATTCAAAAACAATCGTGTTTATTAGATTTCCGTAAAAGCTTTGAAATACGGTAACTAAATGTAATGTTAGTAATAATGGAAAGCTTAAGGTTTTTCGAATCCTTTCAAGTATATACTTTTTATAAATAATTTAAAAATGTAACCTTTAAGTATAGTTTTAAATAATGGAAAAAAAATATTTTAAATAGAATTATGATAAATAAGTTATAAATTAAAATGACTTTAATACATACACCTATTCTTAAAAAATTATGAATTCTGTTATATTCTATTCTATGTTATAAATTTAAAAGGAACTACGATTATGTCGTTTTTTTACGCTCTCACGATCCGGTCCAATGTTTTTGAAAATTAATATAGTGATTTTCAAGGTTATTTATGCTATTTATTGTCCACTGACTACGCGGATGTAGTCACAGGCACAAGCAGTATCTATAAACCAAATCAGAAGATACACAAACCATTTTACAAATTTTGAAATATAAAAACACTTGATTTTTTAGACCTCTTTCAAAAATGGTTTCAACTATAATAATATCAATTTCTACAGTAAACAATGTAAAGCAGGTAAGGAAAGTTTATGTGTTATTTTCCCTAAAAATACATTAGTGTCAGCCCGAGGAAAAAATGATGACAAAGCATTACGTAACTTCCTAAAAGGGTTAAAAAAAAGGCTGGTAAAAATTTTGCTCGGATACTTTGTGTGCTTCTGTGACAATTTGTGTCTGCTTTGGCTATTTTTATGAGAAGCTGTGCATAAGTGTGCATGATGAGATTTTAGTCATGCTTTGATATTTGTCTATATATCTTTATTTACACTTATGTAAATATATTTATTCTACCTGATCCCTGCGGTTTTATAAGCGTTAGACGTTACTGTTCCACTCCCGTCGTCGTTTAGAGTGTGTCGTTTGAGAAAAATTATAGAACCATCCTCAATGAACAGATTATCCAACGCAAAAATATGTGTCAGTTCGGGCCATTAGTTCCTAAGATAAGAACGTTCAATCAAACAAACAAACTCTTCATTCGTTTTATATAATATTAATACAGATTTGCACGAGCGGACTCGTTTCATGCCACCGATTTTTTTCATTGATCTTTTTTCTATCATGATGGTGATTAAAATTATCATTATTTTAAATATTTCTGTGGTTACATTCTATTCAATTCCCATATCTCAACTACTCGAGGTTGACAACGCAACGTGCTTTACTTTTACGGACTTACACTAAAGGAATGGTAGGGTATGGGGAAGGTATGAATTCACCGAAATATTTTGGATTCTTTTTTTTTTGTTTAATTCTTTCTTTCAGACGTCAACGCAGCACTGCCAACTTTTTCAGCCATGTCATTATCAATAACTGCGTGAACACGAACACATAAAAGTAAAATTCTCATATACATAAAATATCTCATATGACATGAATCTGATACGGCATTCCTGACAGGATGAAATTGAGTGAATCAAAATAAAGCAAGGCATCATTCGATGTCACTCGGTAAATATGATTTGCAAAACCCTTAGCTTTGCTATTACGGAATGTGGAGAAATAAATTCATGTAATAAAACATCAACTCGGAGCGTACACGAGATATGGCAATTTATGTCAAATAGTTCGAATTATGGACAATTTTTCGAGTTCTATACCCAAGGGGTTTAACGGAACCCTATTACTAACAATTAGTTGTCCTTCTGTCCGTCTGTCACCAGCCTGTATTGCATGAACCGTGATAGCTAGGCAGTTAAAACTTTCACAGGTGATGTATGCCGCTATAACAACAAACCGCATATAATAAATATTTGAACAAATGGATGAACGTGACGTCACGAAATGACGTATCATACAGTTGAGAAATTTAGGGATCCGGTAAGAGGCGACCGTAGCTGGATGGCTAAAGCGGCTGCCCAGTGTGCAGTAAGGTCGCAGGTTTAAATCCTGCCGGTCCCATATCTTTTTCAACTGTTTCTTAGTATAAAGTTATATATTTACTTTTAAAATATATAAAATGATACAGATTCCTTCGTGCGCGGGTCCGACTTGCACTATTTTGCAAAAGGTTTAACAAAGCATTAGCTGGTCGCTAGCTAATTGGTAACTGAAAAATAAATCTTCATCATACTTCAAAAGTTTATTTCACAATTGTCAAGTAAGAGTTATTTACCAAATAAATTATTTATGAAATAAAAATATATTACAAAAAAAACTTGACGGAATATAAAAGTGTCACTTTTATATTCCGTCAAGTTTTTTTAGACAGTACATACATAAAATTGGACACAGCTGTCACTTCAATTTGTTTGTGTTATACGTTATCCTTTGAGTGAAGATTACTTGGCGATTTTAAAACAGCCAATGAACATTAACCATAATGAGGAGGCTGGTCATAATGCAAATTAGGGGTGCATGAAAGAAGCCTCATAAGTGACGTACACAACGATTCCCTACGTCCGGCGCACCCTGGGCAATTCGCGAGTTCTCCCAAGCGAATTGGCTAATCCTTTCACCACGATGGCAAGTCAAAATAAATTTTGTCTCAGCCATCGACACGACGAAGAAGAAGAAGATGCAAATTTAATCGATTTCAACTATTTAAATTACACAACCATTACCGTTCAACCACCAACCACCAAAATTGTCACCATTACCGTTCAGACAACGATAATTTGATATTAACCAACTTAAGTACTTAAGGTTCGAGAGATAATACAATTTGGTTTCTTCTTTGGACATTACATAAAGCTTTTATGAGAGATATAATGGTAATGTATTTACCACAGGGCAAAAATAAGCGCTGTGGCGAGATGACAGTAATGGCAATACTTTGTACTATAATAATAAGATACATAGGTACATATCTAATATAACGCCTATATTTCCCAAATAGGTGGAGGTGTATGACACCCAAATTTCACCTGTTATGTTTGTGTCGCATGTGACACATGCGAGCATATCGCAATCCTGCGGGCACAAATCCAACTTCATGCTTCTATTGAGAATTACCTGATGGCGAAATTTCAAATAACGCTTCTGCCTGACTTGTCAATGTCGAAAATTATAGTTAGTTTTAGTTTATTCAAAAGACAATAATACACGGTAACAAACATGTTCTAAATGACTGCTAAGTGTCTCTGTCACGATGTAATTTATAATCTGTATTTTATCAGTTATTTTAACCCAAAGTTCATCATTGTTACAGTGTTGATCGATTTATTAGCAAATTAAAGCCATACCTCTAGATGATATTAGTTGAAGTTGTCCGTGGTTTACAGAATATCTGAAACAAAACAGAATTTAAATTAGTATTGGATTAAATTATGATTAGATATTCAATATCTATAAGATATTCTGCTAGTAACTATGCGAATCGCACAAAAACAGATTTCTCGGCCATTTTGAATTTGTTCTTTTACCTTTTTGTGAACAATTTTTTTCTAAAGAAAGGTATGTGATAAAAAAAATATCCTATTTAGGCGAGTGGAGCAAATAAAAAAAAAACCGGCCAAGTGCGTGTCGGGCCACGCGCAGTAGGCTTCCGTAGCTAGTCGTAACAACATATTTCGACTTAAAAGGGATTTACTATCTGTATTAAACAAGTAACATCTTCATACAAGTCATTACTTTCAAAGGTTTTTGTAATTTGCACGAATTATTCTAAGTAACTGCATTTTACACTTTGGACCCCAATTACTCTAGAACTAATTAAGTTAAAGTAACCAGATAAATAGCGTCCTTCAGATAGGAAATGTTTGTAGTACACGAAACCAGCTAGCACGTATGACGAGATGTATGAATGTTAAGGAAGCGAAAGAAGTATGTAAGGAGTGAAGCACATGGCGTTCCATCGTCTCTGTCTACCCCCGTGGGATAAAGGCGTGATTTTATATATGTATTATGTATGTTTATTTATGTTTCAAGAATTTTGAACGAAATATTCTGAGTAACTGCATCTGACATTTCGGACCCCTATTCCTCTTGAACTAATGAAGTGAACTTATCCGCTATAGTTTTCCTTTAAAGTTCATTACATGTACTACCGACACAATTTTTATCAGATTTTAGGATCCAGTAGTTTAGCTTTTAGAGGGGGGGGGACGCCCTACTCGAACAAAAATTTGCTCTTTTAAGTTAATTATCTCGCAAACGGATCCCTTAATCAAAAAATTGTCTTAGCAACCCCTAAACGTTTTTAAAAGTCCTATCTAACAATACCCCACACTATGGGGTAGGCGACAAAAAAAAAACATCCCTACTTTACATGTAGGGGAGCTACCTGAAAAAAAAATATTTTTCCAAATTTTACTCTACGACTTTATTTGTTTAGTTAACATACATGTTTGTGCAAAATTTCAGTTTTCTAGCACCAACGGTTTCGTCGCTATGCCGTGGACAGACAGACGGACATGGCGAAACTATAAGGGTACCTTGTAGGTACTACGGAACCCTAAAAATCTGTTCTTATTTGATTTTTATAGAATGGTCTTCTTGAAAATTGTAGTACATCTCTGTTTATCCCCATGGCATAATGTATGTGTATCGTATTAGTAGTATCGTATGTATCGTATTTTAATCGAAAAATCATTTCTGTACACTCAAATGCACAAGAATATTTTTCTTACGATATTACCTATAAAGCCATAAAAAAACGAAAACGAAACATTACAACATTCGTCACCAATTACTTGAACGGCCGAAGGCTTTTACTTTACAAATAAAAGGATAACTATCCCTAAAGCTAACATTTTCGTAAATAGACGTGATCCTGCTATCGACTCTAATAAAGTGAGCTTGGCTAAGACGTAAATCCTGATCATTAGATAAGGATTTACTTTTAGTAGCCATTTTGTGAAAAGGAAAACACTAATTCTGATCCTAATAGTGAGACTTTTTATATTGATTACTGAAATACATTAATTCCAATTAGGAAAATAAAAAAATGCTTGACAAAAGCAATTTTATTTATAACCAGCTTCCGTGCGCAGCCATATTATTACTCTTGGTCCAATTGATATAAAGATTTTCAGGTACAAACAAACAAACATACGAAAAAATATTTTTTAGTTTTTAATATTCGTGTAGATTATGATCTAAATGAAAATTGTAAACATACTACCGAAATTAACTTTTGTTCAAGATTATTGTAAATAACTGATGCTATCATAATGAGTTTCCCTTAGCAACGAATACATTATGATGAAATTCTCAGAACCAATCACTAAGAAAACAATAATAACCGAGTAATGTTTTCGCATAGTATATACTTCTAACAAACAATTCTGCTATTGGTCCCGTAGTCTCGTGTTTCGGTCCCTCAGGATATTATTATTTACGCAGTCTGCAGTATTTAATATCTAATGACTGATATTTTATCCCGTTTATATAATTACTTTTGTGTTAATCCTTAGCATTATATTTTATTATTATTTCATTTTTGTCTGCACGTATGGCGTAGTGGTTAATGCGGTCGCCTCACCGCTCTCCACTGCACTGGTGGTTATGGGTTCGATCCCCACATGGGACAAATCTTTGTGTGATTCGCAAATATTTGTTCTGAGTCTGGGTGTGCTTGTGTGAGTAAATGTGTCTATTTGGCCTTGTCATTAGGACCATTGGATAGTGAAATTGCTTCTGGTGTTCTATCTAATGTAAAAAATAAAATGTATATAATTAATGCACTTTGGTATATTTTAAATTTAATCGATCGATACATACATTATTATTTCATATACGTAGCTAGGTTGTTCAATCCTTTATAATAATTACATAGAACTTTGTGTTTCTAAATGTAAACAACCTTTGTCTTTTGGAGGAGAACTCAACATCATAAAGAGTACAAAAATCTAATTGAATACTTTTATGTTGCATTTTGCCAAATGCCAAACAGAAATGGATTGTGCATTTATTGTGGGTAATTTACTTTATTTTTCTGAACTTTTCCAGTTTGTTTAATTATACACAAGTATCGATAGACTTATACCAGTCTAGAGTAGCGAGTTTTTTTTAACTCCTATTGGTTGTTTTGAGGACTTCTTGTAAGCTGTAGTGTGTTCATTTTAACTTCTTTGAGTGTTTTTTGTCTTGCTTTCATCCAAATCCAGAATTAAAAATTGCAATACACTTTAAGATATTTTGAACGGGATGCATTAAAAATATCCACGAGAAATCCATCATAAAATAAATCCTTAATAGATAACAATACACAACGCCATTTTTCGTCACAATTTTTTTTCGGTTATTTTTTTATTTGTCCTCGTAAAAGCGCCGCGGGTAAAACATGTCGAAGGCAACATATTTTGTTTGTGAGCAATTTATTGTAGAAATATTATTTAGACTACTGAAAATACAAGTTTTCAGATTAAAAATTTATTTTATTTGCATCGTGCAAACAAAGTGAAGTTTGATAACACTTATTCCGAAATATTGTTTATATTATTTTGTCACACTGCACACACAAATGCCTCGATGGTCTAGTGGTTAGTGTATGCTCGTCTCACCTTGAAGTCTCGGGTTTGATGCCCGGGTCGGGCGTTCAAAGAGTTATTTGCACAATAGCAGCACGGATGGGGTGCATGAAAGGAGCCTCCCTGAGTGACGTACACAACGAATCCCTACGTCCGGCGCACCCTGGGCAATTCGCGAGTTCTCCATAGCGAATTGGCTAATCCTTTCACCACGATGGCAAGTTAAAAAAAAATTAACTGAGCTATCGACACGACGAAGAAAAAGAAGAAGAAGAAGAAGCACGGAGTTGCCTTTGGGTGGTGATAGGCTCATCCCCTATCCCATGGAACCTTAACATAACCGGTGAAATGTGGGTGTTGTACACCTCTGCCACACCATTCTGGGTAATATAGGCGTGATATTATGTTATGTTATTATTTTGTCATTTAAATAAAAAAAATAATTAAATATGCTAATCCATCGGTTATAAATGTTTTAATTGATATAATCTATGAATAGCGACATTTATTTGAACCACAGATACAACCGACTCCACGATCTATAATTTATCATAAAACTATACCTATTTTAAGTGAAATAATAACTTACTTTTAATAAGCACTTAGATTTCTATGACTAAAGCATTTGTCTATCGTCTAGAGGTCAATCTGAAAAGAGTACTTCCTAAGCTCGTAATATACCAAGGTATTACAATATTGTCTTCTTTGAATAGTTTGTAAAGCAATACTATAAAGTTTCTCAAACAGTTTTCCAGCAGCTTAAAGAGGTTCTACATGAAAAGGCACTTACAACATTAAATATGGAGGTACACCGCGGTTCTTTGAGTTAAGTAAATACAAAATTATTGATGCTGACCGGACATTGGTCCACAACAAAATAACCTTAACTGGTGGTAGAGCTCTTGTGAATGAACTCGAGGGCGGCAGCACCACCGTCTCACCTTTAACCTGCCGCCAAATAGTAGTGCTTCCATTACTGTGTTCCGGTATGGTGGTGAGATCAGGCCCTGAAATTACTGGCACATGAGGCATAACACCGTAGTCCTCAGCTGCAGTGATGCATCTATAATCTGCTTTTGTGGATTGTTGATGTCCATGTGCTGTACTCCACTTACCATCAGGTGGACTACAAGTTCGTTCGCTGTGGGCGTAGTATAAAAAAAAGAAAAAAAAAAACCTTTGGTGACTATTTAACACATTTTTTTTAGACAATATAACAGTCTATAATTCAAATTAACTTTAGTAACTTACACTTTATAAACAACACAAAATAATTACTTAAAATTTTGCAAAATGTAATTGTTTTACGGTGAAGAGTGTGATATTTTGAAAGACATCAGAATGTGTTTTGCATATTTAATTAAAAACATTCAACATTCATTTTCAAACCATAAAAAAGCCGTTATTTCTTTTTAAAATTTCAGCATCAATGTATTAATAGGATATGTTTTAGTGAGCGCATTAAAATATATTATACCCTTACTAACAAATACGAACCATGGTACAGTCAGGCAAACATTAAGTTAATAAGTTTGAAACATTTATTACTTTCTCGTGCAAATAGTAACTACGCAAACAGATATATCGCATTCATTCAACAACATTCGTTTGTTGACGGTTCGTTGATGTTTGTTGACGTGGAATATGTAATGCTATACAATGATGCGAGGACCTATTTCACATGCATATTCAAACGTATGACTGCACGGATGGCATAGCGGTTTGAACAGTCTTCTCACCGTTCTTTACTGCGCAGTGCTTAGCAATAAGCTAACCGGAGGGGTCATTGTCCCTTGCTGCCAAATGTGAAAGAGCTCCGCTCTTGAACGTCATGTAAAACTAGTATTGAAATCCCCCTGTTTTGGCAGCCTTATTTAGAAAGACATTTGACATGACGTGACGACCGGATGGCGGAGTGGGTAGTGTACCTGCCTGCGATGCCGAGGTCGTGGGTTCGATTCCCACTTAAGACAAATCTTTGTGTGCATGAACATGGGGGTTTGTCTTAGTCTGGGTTTTTCTTTATATAATAAGTATGTATTTACAAAAGAAAAGTATATATGTATTAGTATCAGTTATTCTAGTACCCATAGTACAAGCTAGTTTGGGACTAGATGGCGTGGTGTGTGAGTTGTGAAATATTTATTTTTTTTTTTTTTTTTTTTTTTTTTTATGGAGGATAGGCACGCGTTTGACCACGACCTCACCTGATGGTAAGTGATGATGCGGTCTACGGTGGAGCACGCTTACCTATGAGATACCTATTAACTCTTGCTTTGAAGAGATCCAGATTGTACTCATGCGGAAACACAAATTTATTTATTATTTATTTAAATTGATGAATGAAAAAAAAATATCTATATTTTTACTTTGTCAACAAAGTATCAAAACTATAAGTCCTACACTGATCTCTTTATTTTTAGTCTATTATTTAAGTTTAAAAACGATTAGTCTAGTTTTAAATTGTACATCTGCAGAATAATGGTTAGCCCGTAATTAGCTAGGTGTAAGCCTTATGCCTAAACGTACTTATAAGTTTAATAGCAAATCGTATGCACAAGCTGTCGGTAAACCTGTCATTATTAATAAATAAATAGATATTTGCGTTTATTTTATATTCATACTGGTTTATTAGTCTGAGGTTGCGGGTTTCGATCCCCTGACGGGATTAGTCTTTCCTGATCGCACAAAGATTTGTCCTGGGTGAGGATCAAATCTACAACATCTCACTGTGACGAACAACTAGGTAAATCTTACACTTTCTAAAATAATAAATGGGCATGATTACGTTTTACAAAATAAAGAGCCAATTTATAAATAGCAACTATTTATTTAATTGAACAGCTAGGCAAACATACAGTATATTAGTTGGAAACAGTTATTACTTTCTCGTGCAAACAGAAATATCGCATTCATTGATCGTTTTGTTTGCGGACGGTTCGCTAATGTTTGCTGCCGCAGAAAATGTAATGCGATACATTGATGCGAGGGCTTATTTCACTTGCATAATAACATGGAAACGTATGGATTAACCTGACAGTAGACATTTATGTGATCTGATTGACCTGCGTTGGTACAATGGGTTCATTCCACGAGACAAACTTTTGTGCGATATGCAAGTATATAAAAAAAATGACAAACAATACATATTTGTATGTCTTCTTTATCATCATTGCCAATGTGTTAAATCTGTGCAATTTTTCAAAAAAATCTAAAAAGTTAAAAAAAATATATGTGGTAGTAAACTAAATTGAACGCCCTCTAGTCTCAAACTGAGCAGAGCTTTAACTATAGATACTAGAATACCTGATATACAATACACGATATACCTTTCTTTTGTCTCTCGAATATAATAATATTTTTTACATAAAAAACACCCAGACCAAGACAAACCTATATATCTTGAGCAGAAATCGAACTTGAAAGTAATTAAAAGATACGAGCTCACATTTTAAGAATCTAAATGGAGCAATTTTTAACGGATGCAATTCTCGTTCATACCCTGTTCCCGGATGACGAAGAAAAGCACTCACGGTATTGAAAGGAGATGCACCATTTTTGTACGGAATCTGGTCCCACTATGCAATAAGTACATGTGATACATCGTTGAATTGATATTTTTTAAATTGAATAAAAATAACTATCGCGCTGACTTTACATTTAAGTCCGTTTTAAGCTATGCGTTCTCAAAAATTTACTGCGCACAAAATAATACGTTTTTTCATTTAGTTAAATATAAATTATTAAATAATTATTTTATAATTCTGAAGTCGGTGCCAAGTAAAAGCTATAAAAACCTTTTTACAATATCAATTTACAGTAGGTACACACAGTAAAGGGAGGCGTAGTGCGCGGTCGTCCAGTATTGGTACTTACCACAGAAATATAACTAATATTCAGTCAGAAAATAGTTGTTAGAAAGATTGATAAGATAAGATAAGATAAGATAAGATCATTTATTTTGCTAAAACATGGTACAACAAGGTCTTACAATTAAATATGTTCAACATGTTTTTATCACACTTACATGACATGCAAAAATTATTAATTTCAAATCAATTTAACATTATAAAGTCCGATAATAAATAGAATCAGCAAAATATTACAATTAATGTCATAAAATTAGGATCAATAATAAAGAATACAAAATGTCAACAGGTAAAATGTCCAATAATTAGTGAATAACAAATTAATGAAAAATTAATAAAAATATATAAAATTCTATATAGGCTTAAATTGGTAACAAGAACACATGTCATTATTGAACAATTTACAGTAACATTCCCTATCTCTCATACATAATCATAGCATATCATTCAAATAATCACATATATTGTAGTAGCATTTCTTAAGTAACAGATTTTTCAAGGTCTTTTTAAATATATTTATGGGCAGCTTTTTAATGTCATTTGGGATTTTATTAAAAATTACTGGACCCATGCATACTATGCTTTTGTGCAGTAGCGCTGTCTTAGCAGGATGCATACGAAGCCTATAATTATCCCTTCGATTTCTTACAACACTGTCACATAAGCGTGGAAACAAGTTGCTATTAGTCTTTACAAATGTAGCTACTTCCATAATATAAAGAGATGGAAGTGTCAGAACTTTATGCTTATTGATATTATCTATACAGAGTAATTGTTTACTTGGCACCGACTTCAGAATTATAAAATAATTATTTAATAATTTATATTTAACTAAATGAAAAAACGTATTATTTTGTGCGCAGTAAATTTATTTTTCGCTTTTTAGTTTACCTACTTTTTGAAGTCGGTTTTTTTTTTTGTTAAAAATTATTTTTATTTTACGATTTTAAGTGACTATAGTAAAAGAATTATCCCTGTACTCCTAACCGTTGAGGAGTTGTACCTTCCATCATCAGCTCAGCAACATAAAATGCTGACTACTAGATGCAAATATCCGAGAAGCTTTAGATAATATACAAAAAAAAAATACAACCGAATTGAGAACCTCCTCCTTTTTTTGAAGTCGGTTAACAATATAGAAGCCTTTTAAATTTGAGGGTTGCCCTCGATTTCTCTAGGATCCCATCATCAGAACGTGACTTAAAAAAAATGGAACCACATGACAAGTATATCCTTTCAAACAAAAAAAGAATTTCTCAAATCGGTCCAGGCGTCTTCGAGTAATCGGTGAACAAACATAAAAAAAAAAAAAAAAAAAAAAATACCTACAACCGAATTGAGAACCTCCTCCTTTTTTTGAAGTCGGTTAAAAACTAGCACTGGTTTAGTACCAGTTGCTAGTTTTTAGTAGTAGTGCTTAGCTTCTGTCGGTTACCGCGTTATTTTAAGTTAATAGCTAATAAAAGCTAATAGCCTTTTGCAAGTTTTTTTTAAACAAATGTTCAAAGCTAATTATCTATTCCAGAGATTAGCACGTTCAAACACACATTCAACGACATTATGATTATAAAAATCTCTCCCTACATGAAATATATCGTTGGATTGGTATTTTTAAGTTGAACATAAGATACTAACGTTAGTCCGTTCACAAATATTCATTATCAATCATCGCAGTTTAAGTATATCAGTTTAAACAATATCTTTGGACGGACTTACATTTAAAAGTAGATGCTATTGTAACTTTTGTTTGGCTCAATAATAGCTATCCAATGATGTATCAGAGATTTTTTACAATCATTGATTATAATGTGCGGCCGATTGAAGCGGCCGTGACACAATGGATAAGGCATCGGTCTTACGATCGAGAGGTCGTGGGTTCGAATCCTGGCCATTACACCACGGACGTGAACTTCCTCCTAACACAAGCGAATTAAGCTTAGCTGGAGGGGGTTAACAAGAATACTAGTAATTTGTATTTGCAAATTGCTAGTAAGCTTTTTTATTAAAAAAAAAAAAAAATGTTAAACTAAGTTTAGCACTAATGTAATTAACTTTGGGATTTATATTTCTTTGTTTGAACTTGCTGATCTCTGAAATTACTACTTAATTACATTCCAAATAACTTGGTGTCATATTAACTTTTGTTCAGCATAGAAATACCTACTCAATGACGTATCACATATACTTATTGGAGGGGGGCACCAAATTGGGACTTGTCCTTTGAAGGAGAGTTTCATATCTGTTATTTTTTAAGCTTGTTCGTTACAATGTTTTCAGTTCTACGCAAGCAAAATAAAAGATTCTAAAATATGATAACGAAAATTTTTAACCATTAAGTTTTGCCTGATTTATTTTAGTTATATGTGCAGTTTCTTTGCTTGTGCTCTTTCTTTACATTAATACATTATCAAGTTGTTTAATCAAATGGAAAAATCTAATATAATAATAATAATAAAAACTCTTTATTGTACACCAAATACAAAACAATAGAAACATAATTAGAAATATAATACACAAAATGGTATGGTAATACAAGTGGCGGCCTTATCGCCTTGTGGCAATTTCTTCCAGGCAACTATTGGTAATATCTGTTTTAAATTTATACCTTTTTTGAAAATAAATGGTTGGTTTAGTGGTAAGCGTATACGAACTACCAACGGTGTTATTTTTACGTCAGTCCACCGGGAGGATGGTGATAGGCGGATAACATATCAGGTAAAAATGTTGGAGTTATACACATGTTCAAAACCCTTCTGTTAATGCTTAATTCAGTCAATGATTTCAAAAGTCATCAAAAAAAAAAAGAAAATGTCTACCAAGCCCTAAGTTAATGTTAATGTTTTGCAACTCAGTACCTTAATTTAATAAATATAAGCAATCTTGGGCGCTAAGATTTTCCAACAAATTACGTCTCTAATTTTCCTTGAAATCAGGATGGTCGTAAAAGGCGAGCAATAACTGACAACATCCGTCGTAGAATAGGTCGGGCGTAGAATTATATATAATATAATTACAATGAAATCCGAGAGGTTAAATTGAGAAACCGTGTAATAAACCTACACCCAAATCATTGCAAGTAGGGTACAAGAATATCCTAATATTATGGTTGAATTTAAATTGAATTGAACAATTTGCATTCATACAAAACATCACGCTTATACTTATATTCTCGGTTCAAAGATCAGGATAGTCGACGGTATCGAGCCTCTCAGTCTGAGGAGAGACCTAGCCTCCCTTTGTGTGTTCTACCGCCTGTATAATGGGCTGTGTTCTAGAGAACTGTTAGATATGGTACCTACGGCTACGTTCTACCACCGTACCTCTCGCCATCGACAGCAAGATCATCCTCACAAACTAAAACAAATATCGTCACGCACAATGCGGTTCGCGAGGAATTTTCTCTCAGACATGATAAAGTTGTGGAATGAGCTCCCTGCCAAGGTTTTCCCAAGGGAATACAGCATGGGGTTCTTTAAAAAGAGTTCAAATAGGTTTTTAAAGGGTCGGCAACGCACGCGTGATCCCTCTGGCGTTGCAAGTGTCCATAGGCTACGGTAACTGCTTAACATCAGGCGGGCCGCATGATTGTTTGCCACCTCAGTGGAATAAAAAGAAAAAAATAATAATAAAAAAAAATATTACCAAGAAAGGGGTGTGGCAGAGGTGTACAACACCCACATTTCACCTGTTATGTTTAGGTCCCATGGGATAGGGGGTAGCCTATCGACATTCATCGGTGCCAATTCCAGTTCCGTGCCGCTTTTGAGAATTTCCCGGCGGAACACAAATAACACATTGCCCGACCCGGGAATCCAACCCAAGACCTCACGGTAAGTGGCGGTGACACTAGCCACTAGACCATCGAGATTTGCATTGATGTAGTTGTCCACTTTCTTTTCTTTTTATTGTTATGTTTTAATTTTATATATTTTTTTTTGTCCTGATGTATAAATCTAACATAGAGTCATACTCCACGACTGAACGCTGTGTCCCGAAATACAAACAATAGCTTAGTTTGGGAATCAGTACCAGTACTATTTGTATCAAACATGTTCTAGTGTCATACCTTATGCAAACATTGTGTGATTAATTTGAGTCAATAAATGCTTTTTATTTATTTACAATATTGTAATTTATAATTGTGAAGGCATTTAACAATTTCAAAATAATTAATTAAGTTTTAAATTAACTGTATCTTTGCTTGACATGATCCTTACAAGAGTAGCAAATGCTTTCACAAACATACTCTCTCTACAGGGTGTAAATGACATCGTGACGAAGTTGCAAAGTGATTTAGTACATGATTTTGTGAGCGGATGGCGGAGTGGGTAGTGTACCTGCCTGTGACGCCGAGTTCGCGGGTTCGATTACCGCTTAAGAGAAATAATTTTGTGCATGATCATATGAATAAGTATGTATTTATAGAAACGTTGTCTGGTAGACTCAGCTCAGCAGCTTACGCCGTAAAAACAATTCGTCAACTGACCGATGTTGGCACTGCGCGTTTAGTTTATTTTAGCTATTTTCACAGTATAATGTCATATGGTTTATTGCTCTGGGGTAGTGCCGCGGATATAGATTCAATATTTGTGCTCCAGAAACGAGCTATTCGAGCTATCTATATGATGAGTCCCAAGGAGACACTAAGAAATAAATTTAAAGAGATACATATTATGACTTTACATTCTCAATACATTTACGAAAATTTAATGTACGTTCACAAAAACCAAACGAAATTTAAGAAAAATAGTGATCTCCATAAATTAAATCTAAGGAACAAAAACAAACTCGCTGTGCCCACTACTAGGCTCCATAAAATCTCTAACTCGTTTCCAGGTCAATGTATACGCTTTTACAATAAACTTCCTTTAGACGCAATAGAATTATCGATAGGTAAATTTAAAAAATATGTTAAAACTAAACTATGTCAAAAAGCTTACTATAGTATTTCAGACTACATAAATGATAATAGTATTTGGAAATGAATTGCTCTTCTTATGTGATTTTTTTATGTACTTTTATATTGTTATATTTTTTAAAAGATGGTGCACATGAGTTTCTCACCAGCTCTTCTCATAATGCAGTACCCATCGGAGCTGGTACTTAGATTGATTTTAATTCGATTCTAAACAGTTTGATTAAAATTAATCTGAGCCCCGGTTATTCAAATCATTGTAATTAGTATAATTTAGTATTATTTATTATTTACTTTTATATCATTTTTTGTAATGTTTTGACGTGTTCAAGCGCCTCCTGGGGCCTATGAAAATAAATGATTTGAATTTGAATTTGAATTTGAATTTACAAAAGAAAAAGTATTTATGTATTAGTATCAGCTATTCTAGTACCCATTGTACAAGCTCTGCTTAGTTTGGGACTAGATGGCGTTTTGTGCAAGTTTTGAGATATTTATTTATTTAACTTACAGTACTCCATCTACCAAAATTAGGACAACAAATTCCTTTCGGCACAACATCTATTTAAATTTATAATTCACTTACAGTATTACCTGAAATCTTATTCCAACGACTTCAAAGTATTTAAATACCATATGTATTATATAAACCTGTTCACCATTCGCTCAGAAACCACTTATCAAAGTAAGTTCTATACGTAGATTATTCGAGATCGGAAGTTTTATAAAAGCGACCGCAAAATTGAGAGCCTTATTCTGAAAGGGTGGGAAAAGTTTGGGGCATCAAGCTTATAACTGAATGGGTTCGGCCATTTTTTATTGTATATAAGCACGCACTTGGTCGTTTATAACTTATTTTGATGATGCATGAATTTATTTTTGGGAACAATATTATCTTAATGGTATAATGTGACATCATAATTATGATATTATATATGGTAGAATGAAAATTCAAGATGAAAAACGTATTGGATTATGATGTCAAACTTCAATGTTGGATTGTTTTGGGCAATAAGTAGCTGATTAGATAATAGGTATTACCTGTTATTGCAATAGTTGTAAGAGTTATTTTATAGATACATTTATTATGTAACAGCCCCGATGGCGATGGTGGTTAGTGTATGCGCCTCTCGCCGCTCTTGGGTTCGATTCCCGGGTGGGGCAAAGTGATATTTGTGAATTTTCCGGTAGGAAATTCACAATAGCAGCACGGAGTAGGAATTGTTCTTGGTGGATGGCGATAGGCTCACTCCCTATCCCATGGGACCTAAACATAACAGGTGAAATGTGGATGTTGTATATCGCTGCTACACCCTTCTGAATAATATAGGCGTGATGTTATGTTATGTTTCCTGAAGTTCCTTAATATCAGAAAACTATGTTATGAGAACTGTCAATACTATTTCAACTCTGACTTCTAATGCAGTGTCGAGAAGCCAAAGTTTGGAACTCAAATTCAAAACCATCCTAGACTGATCTAAGTCGTGTTTGAGGTACCAAAATGCAATTAGTAACTGAACTCCTCGGTGTATAGGATTTTAAGATTGTACAGTCGGCCAAAGAGTTCGTTATGCAGGCCATACTACTATAATTATAAGCTTGTGTGAGTAACGTATAACTAGTGTATTATTACTTACTTACACGCATAAATACTCCACCTATAACACATTTCTTCACTCACACAATTGCATACTATTCCAAAACATGCATTATTAGAATTGTAATTGAACAAGAAAGTATATTTTGCAATCTTTATTATAAGCACAAATAGCCGAGTCGTTAAAGAGGTGGTTATAATAATATGTGAATGGGATGAATTGAGTTCTATTTCAAGTGGAAACGATATTCTTTTTGTGATCTGATTTATTTTACTTGTAGATTATTCCGTTGAATTGAGTTCTAAACCAAGTGGGAACAATATTCTTTTTGTTAATTTTATTGTTTTGTATCTGATTTATTTTACTTGTAGATTATTTGTTAAGGATATTTCTCCTAATAGTAATGAAGTAAGGAAATAATTGCAATGCAAAGTTAATGAGCAGCAAATAGAAAAAAAGTTATTAATAAAAAATAAATTAAAAAACAAAAAATAAAACAATTTCCTGTGTCAACTATAATATTTAATAATATAAACACCATCTGATGCTTTATTGCCATATAATACTAAGTAAGTAGGTAAACGATGAGTAATATTAATCAACATGTTTGTTGGTTAGTAATTATTAAGGTATCATAATTTCTTATCTCATTAGCAATAACATACTAATATTATTATGTATTTAATAATCGTTATAAAAAGTATGATATGGATGGACGGTTTATTGCCATACCAAGTAAGTATGTTTAAGTGATATGAATAAACATGTTATATAGTTAAAAATTATTGAGGTATCATAATTTCTAATCTCATTAACAATAACATCAATCACTTATTGGTTCCTTACTTGGTATTAGATGATAATTACACACATTACCTCTTTAAAATTGTCTATGTAACCTTGACTGGTATTATATTTTACCCTTATTTCAATGAGCTCACCGGGGCAACTACTACAATTATTTATAATCAATACAATATAAAAAATAGTTAATACAATTGTATCCTACCACTTGATGACACTATGAGGTATAAAATTATGTATTTTGTCATTTAAAAATTCGTTCAAGGTATAGTAGCATTTTTTTATCAAAAAGGTCCTTAGATGTTTCTTAAATAGAACATTATCATGGCTCTGATTTCTTGAGGTAATTTTTCACTTTAATGCTCACCTGGCTTTCTCCACAAAATGCTGTGTCCATCCTTATCAAACTTAAATCACTTTTAATCACTAAATGTAATATACACTTAATAACTACATTTTAAGACCAATCCAAAAATTCCTTGAAAGCTTATTCTATGTTGGCGATGACGATCAGACAGTAAAATCTTCTGTGCTGGTTTGGAACATCTTAATCACGTAGCACGCAAATGGTTTCGGACAATTCGAAGACAAACACCATGGTTAGTCGCAGTAGACCGGGCAAGCAAATGAATCAGTCATATGGGTGGCCACCACATCTTTGTGCCACGAACTCGCATCGGTATAGGCAATAGCCTGTGGGCCAGGCCGACGAGGATCTGTGTCCAAAGTTTGCATACCGGTGGACCCACAACTGCACAGTTCTTCCCTGTAAACAATAATTTGAAGATAAATAACGAAATCCACTTTATAAAAATATAATACATACTTAAAATTAAAATATAAATTTGGATCACTTACCGAAATGTTTAGACGTCTCGCAAATTCACTAATTGAAATATTTTGTTTATGCAGAACAATATTTCCGCTCTCAATAGCGTAGTCAGGTGGCTATTATATATATTGTATAAGTAATTAAACAAAAAAACGAGTAGGTAATCTATAAGATCTAAGGTATGGCACAACAGTCCGTAGCTAATAAGTTTCGTCGGTAGATGCAATTTCATTACCAATGACAAACAAAAATAATTAATCATAATGAGGGTAGATTCAAACACTATCCTAACGCGATAAAAGTTTAGATCGCGATTTACAAGAACTGTGGCAAAATAGTTGCTTACGTTTTGTAAGAGAGTAGAAACCGGAAAACAATAGGTCAATTATATTTTTTCGAATATAAGCTTTATTGAGCACGATATAAAGACTCAAATGAATTATTTACATAAAATCTGACTCTGTGTCTGGGGCGACTGTTGTGTTTGTGTGAGTAGAAATGAGTAACGGTAGACAATAATGTGTGTAGGTAAGCATTAAAAGAACATCTGTGCAAAAATATACTTTAAATAAAAGATAATAAAGATTACTTAACATTGCAATTAATGCAACTCAAAATGAATCACAATAATATATTTATTTTGTTTCCATTAGAGTTTACTTTCGCATATATAATTTACCTATAATATTTTTACACTATTTATACGTTATTCACACAAATTTGTGTAGAAGTGTGTCCTGCATAGGGAGCTCGTGGTCCGACTGTACATAGGAATGTACAGTCTTAAAAATATTGAATTTTGATGTATCTACCATACATCAAAATTCACGTAGATAAACATATTTTGGAGGTTTTTTTTTTACTCAGTGACAAGTTTAAAAAAAAAAAACGACGCCTCACTACGAATATCTCCTGTGTCGCGGTTGTGTTCACAAACATACATATTTCACACACACAAAGCACACCTAAAGTCAGAACAAATATTTGTGGATCAAACAAAGATTTGTCCCGTGTAGGGATCGAACCCTCAGCACCAGCGTAGTTGAAAGCGGTGAGGCGACCGCTTTAACCCCTACGCCAACAGGGCACTCAACTACTGAAATAAGTGATCTAGAACCGCTTCGCTTTGAAATACTTTGATATAATCTCATCGAATACATAAAAATCTCATGTCATAGTGTTAGTCACAGAAGAGGGTGCATGAAAGGAGCCTCCCCGAGTGACGTACACAACGATTTCCTACGTCCGGTGCACCCTGGGCAATTCGCGAATCCTCCAAAGCAAATTGGCTTATCCTTTCACCACGATGGCAAGTCAAAATAAAATTAGACTCAGCCATCGACACGACGAAGAAGAAGTCACAGAATTCCTCCGAAACGGCGCGATCAATGCTTATGATTTTTTGTGTATGTGTATGCGGTAGGTCCGAGAATAGTAGATAAGCTATTTTTTATACCGCTAGGTAAAGGTCAACTTACGGACGGAGTCGCGGGCAACAGCTTGTATATTATGCGATGGCTAGACAACCTATCATTACCTAACTAGTTCCACTGGGATTAGACATCGTATTACAAATACAATGAGATAAATTAGGACTGTAGGCTTAGCTCAAGTGTCAGACGGCAGATTCGCAGTAGCTATCCATAGTAATGATAATTTTAATAACAATGTCTACGTAACCTTGGTGTTATGAAGTGCTAAATCTAGTGTAGTGCCAGAAATCTTAAATACATGTGCTATTTTAAATTTCTATTCAGATTTATGAAAGTATCGTGATTTGTTAACTCATTCATTTAAGTAATATTACAGTTATTGTGAGATGAGAAGTACGTATTAGTTGAATTAATGTGTTAACTGATGCTGTTTGATGTTTTACAAAAATAATTGCTTACAAACATAAAGTATATGCAAAAAATAATATGAAGTTTAATTACTTAAGCGTCAGTTTTATTAGATCCAAATAAATTTAATTCACCATTTAAAATATAAAATTGACGAAATGTAAAAGATAAACAATTTACTTGTGCCTACACTTGAAAAAATAACAACTTATAAGAGTGCTATAAGTTTATAACTACTGGTAAGATTAATTTGGCGCTTGTCAAACTGGGGCTTAGTCTTGATACAAAGTGAGACATTTATTAATATCGATACTAATAACTTGGCAGAATTAGTAATATTCTTTTCAATAAAATTCATACGACAAATTATATTGAACTTTTCCTCGCCGGAGTTTTGATCTTTTTGTCACGAGAAAATCCAGAAAGTTTTTCATGTAATGATTGACTGTAAAAACTTTGTTCGATTTTTCTTATATAAAGTTCTGTAATTAGTACGGAACTTGATTTTAGGATTTAGGGGATTAAATTAACCAAAGTTTGGTTTTATTTAGCAAAGTATTTTAAAAGTATTGCGTTTCTAATAAAACATATTTATATATAATAATAGCAGCGCTGTAGCTAATACATGACCTACTGCTGGGTTCAAGCTTATTATGATGAGAAGAGTAGGCTATAGTCTACTACGCTGGCCAAGTGCGGATTGGTAGACTTCACACACCCTCGAGCACTTTTTAGGCACTCTCAGGCACGCAGGTAGCCTCACGATGTTTCCATCACCGTTAGCGAACGATAATTTATATGACAAACACACATATTTTCGAAAAGACGAATCTTAAAGTTTTATTGACAGAGGTGTGTGCCGTGGGTTTGAACCCGTGACATTTAACTTAACAGTATTACTTCTCCCACTTGGCTATCGCTGCACTATAAACAAGCCATGTCACACCAGAAATTTATGAAGTAAAAGCTTTGCATATTAAATTATACAACGATAATAAATAAAATTAAAAAGTATGATCATCAATCAACTTACCTTTTCCTCATCAATAAAATATTCATCGAGTCTATACAACAAATATGAATGCGTCATTGAAAACTTTAGGAATGAATTAATTCATATTTGTTTATTTAAACATATTTTTTTACAATAATTATTGAAGAAATAATTGGCTTGATTGATTGTCATTTTAATAACTGACGAAAAAAAAATAGGAAGTTCTCAACGTTATTTTTGTTCTCTCAAGCTTTTCAAACATCATATTAAATTAAATGCAAAGATTTTTATTGTTTTCGTATAAATTAGAATTAATTCAAATTTAAATTAAGTAATTTTACCATAAATAGATATGAAAAAGTGTAAACCTATTAACAATCATAACACTCACCTTAAAAATAAAAGTGTTTTTTAATTAAACAATTTGTCATCATTTATCTTAAATTTATTTATTTATTCACTCTAAATACTATAAAGCTACAAGTTATATTCAAAATTAATTCAAATGCTAGTATTTTATAAAACTGTATAATCTGTTTCAAAACATGCTTGAAAAATATAAGTGTTTTAATTTCTAACCAAATTTTGCGGGTAATCAATCAAATCTATTTTGAAATTTCTTTTCAATTTACCAAAGCTCAATGAAATTGCTGAGAGGTTCTTGCAAAAACAACTCTTATGAACCTCCGTCAATTAATAAGATTGGAGTTTCTGTGATATTTAAGGATTTTTAGGATAAATTAAAGTAAATTTATATTTAAAATAATGTACCAATTGTGTACTATATATTTTTATTAAAATAACATATTTATATTCAGGTAATTTACAAACAGAATTAAGCCTTTAATAAATAAATAATAATTAATAATACTAATAATAATAATAAAGGCGGTCCTTTTGGACACGGCACGCATCGCGAAGAGGTTCCTCTCTCTGGAGCCCTAACCATCGGCAGCTTGGTCCCTGCACCTGATGTCAATGGGACAGTTTTTTATATTTTTATATTTTTTTGTATTTTTATAAATCATATTTAAAAATATATAAAATAAGTTAAGAAATAAATAAAGAGAAATAATAATACAATTTTAACAATATATTTAATACCTATGTGATAAAGGATTAATTAATCCTGTTTGAACAAATACCAGTATCAAAATGCCGACGTACGATAATGCTGTTCTAACCCGCAAGGAGAATGTGTTGTTAACCACAGTAGACCTTTGCTAGAACCCATCACTTATAGAATTATGATTTACTTTCTCTTGTGGCCAGTATTACAAGATAATTTATGGTGTCAATAACGTTAGGTTACGAAGGAAATACTTTGCAGTAAATTGTTTTTTCAGATATGCTTTCAGAGTATAGCTTAATATAGCTCTGGTCATCTTATTTCTGCAATCCGTAGTAGGACTTCACGTTCCATCTTATTTGAGCCAATTTAAATTTGTAGGCATTTAATTTTTAATTTGCACCAGCAGTTTTCACAAACTGTTTGTACAGGTAAGATGGAGCGTATTTTATGTTGAATTGGTGTCTGTAGCGTACAACTACTGACGCTACAACTGGTGGTAGAGCTCTTGTGAACGAGCTCAAGGGCGGCAGCACCACCATCTCACCTTTGACCTGCCGCCAAATAGTAGTGCTTCCATTACTGTGCTCCGGTTTGGTGGTGAGATCAGGCCCTGAAATTACTGCCACATGAGGCATAACACCGTAGTCCTCAGCTGCAGCGACGCATCTATAATCTGTTTTTGTGGATTGTTGGTGTCCATGGGCTGTACTCCACTTACCATCAGGTGGACTGCACGTTGGTTCGCTGTGGGCGTAGTATAAAAAAAAATTGTACTAAGGCGCAAATGCACAGTGGCTCGGCAGTCGTCTCTTTACATTCACGCCGTTAGGTCATTAGGATTAGTTAATAGCATAAGTATGTATTTCTGGTACCAGTGAAAAAACTATATCTTTAGCACGTGACCTCTATCATTCACATCAACAAACACCCTACATGTCTAATCTTTATAAAAACAATATACTGCATATTAGTAATTAGCTACTCTTCGCAGTTTTTCCCGAATTATACGTTTCCCCACTATCGTAACGCAAATTGTCGCTTTGTTTTTAAATAGCTGGATAACAAATTTTATACAACAAAAATATGTATGGCTTGGACCGCTTGGACGTGTTTTTGAGAACCCCGCTCTTCTCCGAATTTCTTTGTTGTCAATTATTTTTTATGGATGTCAAAAGCGTATGGGTGCGTTCCAGGTTTCACATTTAATTTAATAAAATATTTGTCATTAATAGGAGATAGTATTTGTTAATTTTGAAAATGAGTTTTGTTAATGTTATGCTTTATTATTGTATAGGTTTAGTTGTAGTTGTTTCATATTAATATAATTTAGTTGTTTATCCATAAATATATTGTTGATTGTGACACAAAAAATTGTAAATGTAATTATTAGATATTATTTATTTATTTATTTATTTTTATTTTTTCTGTTGTCACACTGTGCTCATTCTCTGGGCGCATCAGAATTATCAGCGCTGCGGTGCTTTTTGGCGCTGCAGTATTGTGCTGAGATGCGTACCATTTCTGGCATTAAGAATGTTTTTTTAAAATCTTTAGTTTTAGACGTTTTATTATGTATTTTATTTGCCAGAATAAATGATTTTTCTTTCTTTTCTTTCTTTCTTTCAAATATCATATTTTACCTTGATTTTAAACAAACAACGAACCAAGCTCTTCCACTTCAATATAATAGTATAGGTGGAATATAAATAGATCACATTCGTCATTCAGTCTGTCTGTGGCGAAATTAGAACAGAGAAACCGCTGTGACGTCACTCTACCGTCATGACCATAATGAAATGGGCTTTCCAATTTCCTGCGAACTTCGTTCTCGCAAATGGAATCTTTTAATGTGTTTTTTTTTAAGTTTCTGCATTGCGTTGTCATATTTAGTTATGAAGTTCTGATTGAATAATATAGCGTGTGATGCAAGCATCACATGGGTACTACACATAATTATAATATTATTGTTTGTTTTGCTAGTTGGTGGTGAACAAGAATAAAGTTTCTTATGGATTATTTTTATGGCATTTAGCAATGCGTAGAAAATTATACGAAATTACATAAAATACAGTTGAAAAATTTGGGTCCTGGCAAAAGGGTTGCGTAACTGGTTGGTTTAAGCGGCTGCCCGGTGTGCAAAGGGTCGCCGGTTCAAATCCTGCCGGTCCCATATTTTTTTTTTTTCTTATTATAAGAATAAAGCTGTTGTTTTTATAGAATAAACAGCTTTCAACTGCTGCTGGAAAAATTAAACATGAAATCTGCTTCGTAGGTCTAGTGGTAAACGTATGGGCCTCTCACCGCTTGGTCTCGGGTTGGGCAAAGTTTTATTTGTGACTTTTCGTCAGAAAATTGACAATAGCAGCACGAAGTTGGAATTGTGCCCAGTGGATGGCGATAGGCTCACCTCCTATTTCATGGGACCTAAACATTACAAGTGGAGTGTGGGTATTGTACATCTCTGCCACACCCTTCTGGGTACAATGTATGTATGTTAAACGGACATTCCCACTTTCATCCAATGACGGTAAGCAGAGAAAATATCGTAAACCCAAACATACATAGCTCTCATAGATAGCTAGATAGAAAATTCTTTATTGTACACACAGATTAAATACAATTTATAGAAGAGTCTTATCTAAGTATGCACAATGGGCGGCCTTATCACTATTAAGTGATCTCGTCCAGGCAACCTTTGGATGGACAGGATTGAGTTAATCGACATATTAGTCAGTGGTGTAGTTAAAAAAAATTGAAAGTACTTAAAACTAAAATAAATGATGTATACATACATGTATACACAACTTTAAATATAAAAAATCTTAATATAAATACATTATACTCTATCTCATGCCCAACACATCGTATATTTCTTTTCCAACGAGTAGTCCATCAGAATCTCCCTGTCGTATATTCTGTGAAGTAACTACCTCGGCACCGGTACTTACTTTGATGAATCAATTGACCCAAGTTGGTTGCGCAAGCTTGCTCTCAAAAATATCGAGCAGTATTAAAATACAATTCTGCCATATTGCAGTGATCTTTTTGATATATTGATTCTTCTTCTTCTTCTTTCGTATCGATGGCTGCAGTCATATTCTCATGGTGTTGACTTGCCATCGTGGTGAAAGGATTTGCCAGTCTGCTTTGTGGAAACTTGCAGATATATTGATTGAATAAACGTAAGCATAACATCACGCCTATATTACCCAGAAGGGTGGGGCAGAGGTGTACAACACCCACGTTTAACCTGTTATGTTTAAGTTCCATGGGATAAGGGGTGAGCTTTAGCCATCCACCTAGCACAATTCTAACTCCGTGCTGCTATTGTTAATTTCCTGACATAAAGTTCACATATTATTATAACACTTTGACATAAATGCTATTGTTTATCGAGTAATATAATTGTACATTTGACTATTATTTCAAATACTAATAAAAAAACAAAAGTATATCTATAAAACATTCTTCATTCCATCGTCATCAAACAACAATATCTCCTCGTCAAAATCACGTTTCAAGGTCTGATAAATTGAGACGCGCAGATGGCGGTTAGCTCCTTGAGTACTTCTTGATGCAGCGGCAAAGTGGTTCTAGAGTCGTCGTATATGAGTTTGATACTAGATGTATCAAACTCGTTAGAAAATTTTATGTAATTTTGAACTTTGTCTTTTAGGGCTATATTTCACCGCCGCTACCAACAAAATGTATACAGTTCTATGGAGAGTAACTCATCTGGTGTTCGTTTGGATGCTCAACTTATTTGGCGACGCGACCAGCTCGGACGCGTGCACAGAATGTTACTGGTATGATGTATGTTATCTCACTAAGTCGGACGCCAGCCCGGCCGCCAGTGGCGCCCCCACCTCACTAACTAATCCTAAGGTTACAAACACCTTTTCTTCAGAACTGAATTATTTTTTTCATATTGAGTCTTTTTTTCAACAAATAATTTTTACACAAAGTCAAAGAATCTCACGGACATCCTCACATAGCTCAAAACTTATATGAGTATCTTCTCAGATCGGCGTAAATGATGAAGATTTGACCTTTTCCTATTTATTTAAAATTCAATATATTTAAAAAAAATACTTACTAATACAGAAAGTTATAAAACTAAAAGATTCTAACATTACCTTCACGTTTCAAGGTTTGATAACTTGAAACGCGCAGATGGCGGTGATCTCTTTGAGTGCTACTTGATGCATCAGCTCTTGAACCAAATGCAGCGGAAAAGTGGTTGCTAAGCCATCTTTCATGCTCTTCAATATGACAAAGATTAACTGCTTGGAAGATTAATGAATTTGATTCTCAAAATTGCAAGTTCAAATTTATTAGAAAATGAGCTTTTAGATGGACCAGCGTTACGAGCGCGATATAGATTTTGTCGCATTTTAGTATTATGTAATATTACAAAATCACGTGTGACAAATTCTATTTTGAGCTCGTTATGCTGGTCTGACAGGTTTACTGGATTCATTATTTAAATAAAGTAGTAAATTATAAGACCCACTTTCTGAGGTACCGTATAGATTTTATCCAACCCATAAAATCTAACCTGACCAAGTTTAAAAGTGACACAAGCAACACTTGAAAAAAGAACACAGCTGTCACTATTATTTATGTTTGTACTATGCTTTGCCTGCCTCATATGTAGATAAACCTAATTGGCAGGATGTAAGGTGTAACTTTTACATATAGGTTCTATTTTATGGAGCAGAGAGAGCAGAGAGCGGCTATCCAGAACCTCTGAAATTGGGCCTTAATTTTGCAGTGACGTTGTTATGGGTGAAGCTTTGTAAAATTTCAATATTTCTTTGATATACCTATGCATTGTCTAGAATCTAGCTAATAATCATACTATATTCTCTTAGATATCTCTCGGTCACTTTCTTACCAATATCGTTAGTAATATTTTCAGTGTATATTTGAATACAGTGAAGAGGAACTGGGTGTGATGTTCCTCTAGCACAAAGGGAGGATCCTCCGACCAGGCTCGGTTGTATTGCCTGGCTAGCTGTCTAGCGGTAGCGTCTTGGAAGTGGTATATAATATTTGCACTCTCTGTGAACACTTCGTTATCGCGATTTAGCGCTCTTTGACATTAATTTGTGTTTGGTACCGAACTAATAGGTACTCCGTTGACCTCATGTGAGCACATATAGGGTTGAGAATAAAACAGCAAAATTGAGTTCCGATATATGCAAGATTCATCTATTAGTTCCACTGATGATTTGCCCTACTAAAGGTGTGTAGCATTTCGATAGCGCGATCTAATTCGATGCTAATGCCATCTATCGTGAAAACATGAACTAAACGGTTTAGTTGATAGTTGCTTCGTGAACAATTATGTGACGTGTGTCAATGTCATACGTCAAATATCATGTGCGGATACCGCCACAACAGTGTACTATTTATTTATAATTAAAAGTAAAATAAGTAACAAGTCTGTATCACATCTCTTGCCTTTGAAGCCAGGGTAAGCACAAACACAAACAAAAGTTATATTAAACAGCTTACGATGGACGATTGCCATCGAGTTCACTTGTGGATTCCGCAAAAGTTAAATTACGTTTCGTTTGCACTGGAAAATTTAAAATACTCAAGTTATTTCGTTTGAAGTTAAAAATGTTACAAATAAAAATGTTGCTTTATACAGGGTGGGTAAAGAGGCTCTTATTAAATAAATAAATAAAATAAAATGTCTTTATTTTAGATCCAAGATCCATACAAATTGCATATTATTAGAATTGTTATATTATTATTACATAAATATTTATCATTAATACAGTCTATTTTTAATTTAAGTATCACATTAAATCTCTAATTATAATAACATCTATCTATCATTATTAAAACCACAGACTTTAGATGTGATGATTGGTATAAATTGCCACCGGTAAAAAGTTTTCGTCTGTTATCTGACCTTATCACATCCACCTCCAATAATTTTATTTAAATATCACAATGTACAGAGGGCCAAGCAATTAGGTATGCAGGGTGAAATCTTCTACGTCAAAGTGAACTACACTAGTTTGCATGTGTGAGTTAATATACCCAATCTTTTGCAATGTAACTCATATAATAACCATAACTGGAGCAAGATTTGGAACTGGCAGGATTTGAACCTGCGACCATACTGCACACCGGGCAGCCGCTTTAGCCATCCAACTACGGTCACCTCTTACCAGAACCCTAAATTTCTCAACTCATCCTACTTAAGATATGATGAACGTGACGTCACGAAATGACGTATCATACATTTGAGAAATTTAGGGTTCTGGTAAGAGGCGATCGTAGCTGGATGGCTAAAGCGGCTGCCCGGTGTGCAGTAAGGTCGCAGGTTCAAATCCTGCCAGTCCCATATCTTTTTCAACTGTTTCTAAGTAAAATTTGCTAAGCATAGCTAAATGCTATAAAAATAATCAATTAGAAGTCATAACTGGAGCAGTCAGTCTTGCCTTGCATACCTTATTAATTGACTCTCTGTACATTTTAAAAATAACCTATTAGTTAAATAAAAGATATCATTGGAATCAATCTAAAGGTATTTGAAACGGTAACATATACGTTTATTTTTAGTAAGCCACACTTAAATTTTATTCGTCTTACCCCAGTCATAAAATATTCGTAGACCGTCTACGATCGCCGCGGTATTTCACGTAGAACTCGCTGGCGTAGCACCGGCTCCGTAGCAATAAATCACACTTGACAAAACGGGTATAAAAATACTCCATTATATTTAAAATACTTTTATGGGAAGATCTTATCTAAATTGTTCTTTTTTGTTGGAATAGGATACGGAAATAAAACGTATTGCTCGTAATATATAAAAGGCATTCAGTAAAAATATTGGATTATATTTTTTTGGCCGTTGCACGTTATTCTTAAATTTAAGTATTAATTTTTATTTATAAAAACCAGATAAAAAAGCTATTAATTTCTTTATAATTTTGTTGTTTACCCCTAAGCTTTAGTACTAAACGTTATATAAAAAAAATGTCTATGCCTACAATTTATGTACTTATTACAAGCAATATTACAATTTTTTTAAGTCACCCAAAAGAAAGTAATAGCAATGTAATTTAAATCCATCACATTTTCCGTAAAGTAATTTTCAATGTCATAGTGCTTAACACCCAATTATCACAATGTTATTAAAAATTTTCTTACAAAAAAATCCTTAATAATATAAATAATTAAAATAATTCTTAGTAACTAAATAAAATTGTGTATAATTAATCACTAGAATTTTTTAACTACCACATTGCATAATCTTATATATAAAATTCTCGAGTCACGATGTTAGTTAAAATCAAATATCGTCACAGAGAATGAATGCATAGTTAAGACAGGACAACGTCTGTCGGGTCAGCTTGTTGTGTAATTTTGACGGGAAATAACGCGAATCATACGTAACAAATTATTTACCTTTTGGCTATACGTATTGGCAACGGATTACGCCGGCCGTTCAGTATGCCATAGAAAACGTCCGGACCAATCAAAATCTTTATAATTTTTTAAAGCGAAAGTTTAAATTTAATTTATTTTCTTTTAATATTAACAGCTCATTTCCCCCTTGATGAAGACCTGCCCTAACTCGAGCGAGCAATAAACTGAATCATAAATCAAGCAGGAGACGACAACAATTTGATGTACTGCCGCAAGATGGCGGCTTATCACGGGGGCAATTTGTGAACAGTACACCTGTGGCTCGAGATATAAGAATTAAGGAGTAATAAGCTTACTCACAAGAGTTTAAAGACCTCGAAGGTAAGGCAAGAGTTCACACTTTAAAGCTTTTATCTGACAATTTTTTTTTTATAATCCCACCCACACGCCCACCACTGTGACTCCTGAGACGCCAGCATCTACAGCGGTAACCAATGAAAGGCACCGTGCATGACACACGGGCAATCCCAGGGAGAGTTAAAATTGTCTTGGAACCCGCAAAGTAGTATTTGACAGTTTGTGATATCAATGCTTTTGTTAAGATGAATGTGATAAATTAAAAACAATTAATATTTTTTAATAATGATTTTTGTTTGCCAAATGATTTGATTGATTACCAAATGGCGTGGTGAAAGTAATAAATATATCACGTTTTTTTTTCCGGAGATTTAAAAAAAAATACAACAGTACCAATAAATGTTATACATTTTCAAAAATAACGTAAGCCAAACGTTAGCCTGATCAATCGAGCAATAGAGGTAAAATAGAGGTTTTTAAGTTTTGGTCCTATAAGTAGGTTAGGTTTGATTGTGAACAACAACGCCAGAATCGTAATGCTTGCTAAGGGCTAGATTGACAACAATGATATATTTAATACAATAATTGGACATACCCAGTCAGGACTTATTTTTCAAATATTTATAGCTTTTTAAAATTATGAAATACGGGTGTTACTCACGTAATGTTGGTCTATTTAGTCGATCTCTCTTGATAATGCCTAGACATATAGGCGAAACCGTGGTCGACTAAATAGACCAACATTACGTGAGTAACACCCCTATTTCATAATTTTAAAATGTTACAAACTCACGTCAGTTTTAATAAAAATTTATAGCTTTCTTTTTATCTTTGATGTGTTTTTTCAGTTTTTAGTGTAATAATTAAGCACTTACTTTTGTACTTTTATTCTGATGATCACAAATTTTTTATTTATATTCAAAAGTAAAAATATTATTCATAAATAAATAAATGAACATAAATTACCGGTTAAAGTGTATATTTCAATATTATTATTAAATTTAGCAAATCATGTGGTAATAATTATTAATCACCGGTAATTATTCATATTGTTTTAATTATCACATTTACCATTCCGCATACCAACCAGAAAAAATACAGAACAGGAATTTATCAAAATAATACAAATTTTTTTTGCATTAAGCACCTTTATACTTTACTCAAGTTCAAGGTCACTTACCATTAGTAATCTGGAACAAAAACAATATTTTGTGACAGTTGACAGTTATTTGTCTTATAATCCAATAATGCGTTGGAAACGTAAATGCGGTTGGATGAGTTACATATTTATTTAATTTTAGATATTACTCTAAAAGTATGGTAAGGTTGTATTATATTGACCATTTAACTATATATTTTACTTATTTATCGATGTAAAAGTTTGTGTAGATATATGTGTACACAATAGTTATTGCATCGCATCGCTTTTAATGAAATTTCACAAACCTGTATTACTTCTTTTTATAGACGTACCACGCGGGCGGAGCCGAGGCCGGCAATTAGTCAATTCTAATCCACTACAGCTAAGTTATTGCCATTGTCACGTCAAAAATATTCATCTCACCTCATTATATTTTTAAGGACAAAAGATATTCATGTCATTATATAAAAGGTCAGAGTGATAGTACTATTCATAACGACTCAGGTTAAGAAAATAATGATGCTTGTCTTTATTTCCAAAGAAAAAATACTAAATTTTTAGCCTTCAATGAAAAACAAGATGCTTACACATCTTGAGTTGAGTTGAGTATGAGTTTTATAATGTGGATCAAGTGGAATATCTTCATGTAAATACACATTCTGTGTACTAAGAAACAGTTGAAAAATTATAGGAGCGGCAGGATTTTAACCTGCGACCGTTGCATACCGGGCAGCCGCTTTAACCACTCAGCTATGGTTGCCACTTGCCAGGCACATAAGTTACTTCATTACGTGACATTTTCAACTGTTTTTTAGTATAATTTGCTAAGCATAGCTAAATGCTATAAGAATAATCAATTTCTGTATCCTTTAACTTCAAACTGAGTAATTAAAGTTGTGAACTACAATAGCAGCAAGGAGTTGGAATTGTGTCCGGTGGATGGCGATAGGCTCGTTCCCTATCTCATGGAACCTAAACATTACAGGTGAAATATGGGTGTTGTACATCTCTGCCCCCTTCTGGGTAATATAGGCATGATGTTATGTTATGTAAAATATGAATAACATCAATTAATGTGAACGTCTTCAAGGAGCCCATTATATCTTTAGCTTTATGTGCGTCCATATTAATGTACTATATAACTAAGTAATAATGCTTCTTCCATACATCTTACAAGGCTTATATGTGTGTGTCTGTTGTATATCTTAGGCACAGATATAATATAGAATATTTCTGATAGTACATAGTATTTATTGTAGGTATACAATTCTCTATCTTCTTTAATTAGGCAGTCTCTTCTATGAAACTTCCGATCTTGACTATTGTTCTTTGATTGCCGTATTTTCCATTCTGTTTTTAGTTACATACCTCCTATAACTGAGTTTCAAGTTTATTCGTCTTTATTAATGACGATTATCGCGTCCGGTTATCATGATTACCATATCTGTTTCTTTATGGTAATCACTTGACTGAAGATTTACCTGATTTGAGTAATTCTGCTTATTTTAATATACAATATAAAATGACTGACGGACGAGATCGGTCATATATGGCCGGCACTTGGTGTGCGGTACAGTGCGGCGCGTGTGGCACCGATGACGTATGAAGAAACCCGTTTTGGCTCGGTCAGCTGATGTGCGCGGGCTATACATCGGATCTCGACCTACTCCCCGCCGTTAAAGTATCTTCAACAGCGCTAAAGTGTTAAATTAATCGTATTCACTGTAACGTTGACATTTTTCAGGAGGTCCAGTTTTAAATCCTGCCGGATTACTAATTTTCCAACCGTAATATTGTTTAAAATCGAAATGGCATATCAAAGCCATAATTTACTTTAAAGTTAATCAAAATATTATCAAATACTTGTAATAATTATATCTAATCTATTGCTTTGCTATGCGTTTTAACAATATTTAATGGTTGCTTGCAAAGGCTGACCAGTACAGATTTTTGGATCTATTGTTAAATGAAAATGAATCGCTTTGTTCTAATAAAAGCAGTAACTAAAATTACATTAAAGTTTTAAGCGTCAAGTACAAGCCAAAATCCCCATGTAATTAATTAATAATGACTAAAAGGTTCTGCACTTTCTAAAAACCCGACACACCACCTACATTTGTTAATCCTTTTAAACCCTATCCTTAAAATTAGGCCAACGTCCGGGATAAGGGACAACCCTACTGCTAAGCGAGTAAACACACAGCGACACGTGATCTTGCTTCGTGTTCTAAATTGCTACGTTATTATAAATGTAGTTTAGCTGGTAGGGTTGCCACTTTCGACGTAATGTGAGGTCAGCTCAATGTTATTATTCGGTTATGGTGATGACGGAAAATCCAATTTTGGATATCGAGTGTCATTAACATGTTCAAAACCTTTCTGTGAACTAAATTAAATACATTCATTGTATTACATGTTTACAGATTTCTAAACAAATCAACGAGGTACATTAAAAAATTTAAAACCATCATCAACCTCTGGTGGTTTTCAAAAAAATCATCAAGCTGCTAAATCAGTCTGCTTGCGATCATGACAAGATGCAGCCTTATAGAAACGTCAAGCACCGAAAGGTAAATAAAAATTTATCGCGTTAAAATCATAATTATCATATCAACGAGTTTTGCACGACAATTTTGTACTTTCATTGAACAGAATTGATGGGTGAAAATGTATGAGAGTTATGTACCAAACAGCAATTTTAAAGGAGAGCATTTCATAGAAAAGAGTTCACAGCATTTGAACAGTTTCAAACCAAATTCAATAATATTTTCGTCATAACTAATATTATTACACATAAGACATTAACTTGTAATTTTAATTTCGTATTATTTATTTTACGAGATATTGCTAATTGTCTGCCTTTACATTGATTTTAAAATATTGTGTAGGGTTATCTGCAACTAAGCCTTTTTTACGTGTTATTTAAAAAAATCGGATTAATATATCGTATATAATTATATCGGATAAATTCAAAAATATTTTTTTAAGTTACGTAACTGACGCATGCTCGCGGTTAGAAAGCAGATGCGCCAAGTGTTTAATTTATGACTTTTGTAGTCCATCTACAGAGTATAGTTCATTGTTCAGTCCGTCATTTTACCCTATTGTTTTCTATCCGAAAACAAAAATAAAGAATGGAATAAAAGATCACCATTACATATAAAATACAGAAAACTGAGTAAATAACGATGTCCTGAGGGACCGAAACACAAGGCTACGTGACCAATAGATAAATGTTTTTTTGAAGTACACACGGCTTCACATTAACCTATATATTTCCATAATTTCTCGCGTACGTATACGCGTGTCGCGGCGCGTAGTAGAGCTCTTGTTACTGGTGGTAGAGCTCTTGTGAATGAGTTTGAGGGCGGTAGCACCACCGTCTCACCTTTAACCTGCCGCCAAATAGTAGTGCTTCTATTACTGTGTTCCGGTTTGGTGGTGAGATCAGGCTCTAAAATTAATGGCATATGAGGCATAACACCGTAATCCTCAGCTGCAGCGACGCATCTTTAATCTGCTTTTGTGGATTGTTGATGTCCATGGGCTGTACTCCACTTACCATCAGGTGGACTACACGTTCGTTCGCTGTGGGCGTAGTATAAAAAAAAATATATATTAGAAACCCCAATATCATTTTTGAAGACCTATCCATAGATATATCCTACACGTATGGGATGGGTATGATGAAAAAAATATATTGAGTTTCAGCTCTAATTTTGGGACTCTAATTAAGGGTTCCGTTTTTTGCCATTCGGCTACGGAACCCTAAAAACGTTTAAGAAGAATCAAATTACTGCATACTTCAGATTACAATAACAATTTTGGCTATTACAATTACACTCACTACCCACATACACAAACATTGTATTATCATTCTTGCGATAAAAGTAACCACAATAGCCTGCGGACATGCACGGAAGTCTGATACCATCTCTATTATTCTCTTAGCTGTGTGGTATAATATTAAACGAAGTACATCAAAGGAGTCCATTATCTGAATTGATTTACGTGCAGAGAACCAAGGCGAACATTTTATTGTTCATATTTTATCTTTAGCTTGTTTTACAGTAAAATGTAAATATTTGATTCCGCAGGGTTTTGTTTGCGTGTATTTTTTTTGGTTTTATTTATATGATATCTACTTGTAGCTTTATTATTACTGATAAGCCAAAATATCTTATTATACAAGAAATGAAGGTGAGGGTGTGTGAAGTCTACCAATCCGCACTTGGCCAGCGTGGTAGACTATGGCCTAACCCTACTCATCATGAGAAGAGGCCCGTGCCCAGCAGTGGGACATGTATTAGATACAGGGCTGTAATTATTTTATTTTTATTTAATACAAGAAAAGATCAGAAGTAAAAACATAAAATCACACAAGAAGACATGGATCGGTAGTATGCAACGTGACATGGCTAGAATGAGTGTGAGTGCTAAGACGACTCATTATACTACAAAATTGTGGACCTGCTCTGTCGGGCCAGGCAACTGTAGGTATGTTCCATTGCATCGTCCATCTGATTCAACTGTTACTTGACTGTCATAGTACAAGCTCTGCTTAGTTTAGGACTAAATGATGTTGTGTGAAAGTTATGTGATATTTTTTATTTATTTAAAAAAAAAATAAGCTAGTCCAAAGGTGCTAGTCCACCATTGTATAGGCTGTAGTGACCTTAAGAGCCATGTACATGAAATAATATAGTTGCCTGACCAATCGCTAGATTAAGCTCATCGGCTCCCGGATGGGTAAAAGTTGAAATTTAACTTTCAACTTTCAACTTATTTTAGTCTATTTAACTTACATATCATTCGTTATCTCCACAGTAAACTCACAAATCTGCTAAAAATGCATCTCCTTCGCTAAAACATCCGAGTAGTAATGTAACTTGTTACTCAAATTAATTATTATTTACATATTGCTTATTAAATATTTACAATACTAATCTAACTATAATTTTATATTTTAAACTAATGAAATAAATACCTAACTATATACACCTAACAATAATATAAATTAATAAATAAAACAAAACTCGTAAAAAAAAAAAAATATAAAATCAGGTGTCAAAAAATACGTCCGCATCGATGTCGACCGCAGGTAACGTGCCCAGAAGGCTGGCAGCATTGCCACGTTGTATGGCAATGCTGATCCTTTGTCCAAAATAGAAGCCAGCCTTACTTGTTACTTGTTTAGTAAAATCCTTTTTAATTCCAAAATATGTTGTATGACTAACTACGGATCCCCTGTGTGTATGGCTTGACAAGCTCTTGATATAATGCTGATTCGGTCATTCTCAATACTTGATAGCTTAAATTGTATTGCTACAATTAGCTTAATTGTATAGTTTTCACATTATGAACAGTTTTTCATCACAAAATCGATTTCTCTTAAACTGCAGATTTGTTAGCCGCAAAGGAGACTATAATCATTACGCCTACAATACCCAAATAGGTGTAGCAGAGGTACATACTATCCGCACTTCACCAAGTTGTCCTATAAAGATGAGGGTAAGCTTCTAAATCATAGTAATACAATCCAGTAAAGCATGAAAAATGACTCTTACAAAAAATATTCCAGCATTTAACTGATCCATTGTGTAAGAATATTTGAAAAATTAAAAACCGTTTAACAAAAACCGCACACAATGTTTCATAATCACGAAATGAATTCCGTACTGACCAGCAAAAAGCTTTGTTATACAAAACAAAAGACTTATGAATGTTTTGTTGGTGTAAACCAGATGTTTTGTACAAATGAATGGGAAAAGCGATTCTAACAATTAGTCAAGGGTTACAGCAACGATTTAGGAATTCATATTCAATCTTTATTTATACATTAGTTTTTTTTTTGTAACTGATTGATTGGTCGGGTGGGTAGTTTAGGCGCCTCTCACCGCGAGGTCTCATGTTCGGTGCTAGGGTCGGGCAAAGTGTTATTTGTGAACTTTCCGTCAGAAATTTACAATAGCAGCATGTAGATAGGCTCACAACCTATCCCAAAAATAGCAGGTACAATGTGGGTGTTGTACACCTTCAATTATTTTTCCTCGATAGGAACAAATTAATGGACTTGGCTGCCTCGTCAGCAAAAGGTCGCAGGTTCAAATCCTGCATGTCCCATAATTTTCCAACTGTTTCTTAGTATAATTTGCTAAGCATAGCTAAATGCCAAAAAAAAACATCAATAAGAAGTTAAAACAACTATAGTGACGACTGGATGGCGGAGTGGGTAGTGTACCTGCCTGCGACGCCGAGGTCGTGGGTTCGATTGCAACGTAAGACAAATCTTTGCGTGCATAAACATGGGGGTTTGTCTTAGTCTGGGTGTTTCTATGTATAATATGTATGTATTTACAAAAGAAAAGTATATATGTAGCCGTTTGGCCCTGAAATTACTGGCACATGAGGCATAACACCGTAGTCCTCAGCTGCAGCAACGCATCTATAATCTGCTTTTGTAGATTGTTGATGTCCATGAACTGTACTCCACTTACCATCAGGTAGACTACACGTTTGTTCGCTGTGGGCGTAGTATAAAAAAAAAGATGGCGTTGTGTGTGAGTTGTGAAATATTTATTTATTTATTATTTATTATAGTCATTTTATATAACAGGAATTGCAGCGTTGCACCTATCATAAATAACGATCAAGAACGTGTGGTGTAGTGGTTTAAGCGGTCGCCTCGCCGCTCTCCACTGCACTGGTGTTGTGGGTTCGATCCCCGCATGGGACAAATCTTTGTGTAATTCGCAAATATTTGTTCTGAGACTGGGTGTGCTTGAGTGAGTGAATGTGTGTATTTGGCCTTGTCATTGGGAACATTGGATAGTGTAATTGCTTCTGGCGTTCTATCTAATGTAAAAAATCCAAATTTATCTTTATCTTTAAGAATAAAACTCAATAATAAACACGGCTAAATATCAAGCTATGCATTTTAAGTATAAGCTGTTCTCGCATTCCATGGGTACCTTATACATTGCCAGACCATCTCTTACTGGAATTGTGTATCTTTATGTGTAACCGCGTGTACGTCTTGATTATCGCACGGCTATCGATTGGATATCGGCTTCTCGCAATGTGTCTGTTTCTCACGGTTATTGAGACAGTTATTACGTATTTATCCGAACAACGAGGCTAAGGATTCAGAAATGTCACCTTTATTTTAGAAGAAATTATATTGATATGCTCGTTTTCTTGTAGGAGTTTATTTTATTTTTATAGAAGCTAGTAAAAGGGATTTCGAGTGTTCTTCAGTCAAATGAGATTTCGGACCGAAACATTCGCTAATTTTAGCAAGCCTGGTGATTTAGTTGCTTATTCGAAGTTAAATGCATCAAACTACGTCGTTGAAGTAGTGGTTAGCATATGCGTCTCACACCGCGAGGTCTTGCATTCGATTCACGGGTGTGGCAAAGTTTTATTTGTGAACTTTCCGACAGGAAATTATTAATAGCAGCTCGGAGTTGGAATTGTGCCCAATGGATGGTGAAAGGCTCACTCCTATACTATGGGACCTTAATATAACAGGTGAAGTGTGCATGTTGTACACCTCAACCACACCCTTCTGGGTAATATAAGGCGTGATGTTATGTTAAATACATCGAAAGAATGGACACACATTTGGATGCTGGCCGTAGCGATTTAGCATCTGGATGACACGAATTTTATTGAAAGCAGTCGCAAAAACGCGCAATTAGGATACCGCGGTCGATTGCAGATAAGTCGCCAAAACACAATGCGGCAACTATACAGTTGCAAAATCGCCGATTATAATTGTAATATCTTTATATGGCAAACTATAAAAACTTGCTAGTAATAAGATGGGCACCTTTACCACTGAACAGCTTCCTCTTGTTTATGAATATTCGTCTCCATATAGTTGCTATGATTGTGATTCGGCTGAATTACAAGATAGCTAGTACACACAGGTGTTTCTTGCATATTGGCAATTGATCTTCTCTTGTGCTCATAACGCTAGAATTACGATGCACTGCAATTCTAATTAAAGCAATTGAACGAGCAGCTACCCAAAATAGAACTAAGATTGCAAGCAAGCTGAGAAAGCAAGCAAGATTTGATCACAAGTATTTTATATAATCCTTTCCTTCAAATGTTTTTTACGTAGTATTATAATTATATAAGCCTGTAAGCGCTTGGTTATAAACCTTAGAAGCAGATTATTCACGATTTAATTCTTTGCGCAAATTTGGCATTTGATTTATGATAATTATGAAAACATAGGTTTATGATGTGGTATAGAGATGTTTGCATATATTTTCATTTGTTTTTTACTTATCAAGCCGAAAAGACAAAATGTAGCATTAAAGCTAGTTAAAAATAATGTTTAAATAATATATTTCAAATAATATAGTTCAATTAAGATGTGTACACCATCATTTCTAAAATATCTACTCTATAATATTGCCAGAAGAAAGATAGGTACTTCAGTAATCGACAACTCTCTCTGGACATCTGTATTCGAGCTACAAAAGAAAATAAACACTCGCAAAGCTTTTTCGTCCATCAATCAACTTCAGTGTGTATTACGACCAAACATCTGAATGGACCAGTGAGAGAACACGGTAGGTACACAGGTATAAAAAGTTTATGCATACCTGGTAAAGAGAAGGAAGTCATATTGAACCCCTTTGAAAACAGAAGGTTTTTTTTTAATTTTGCATAGTGCATACATTTGGAATTTGAACAAACTGTTTGATTTTTAAGATTGAGCGTATAGCCAGACTATAATTTGCACAAACCTTTTTGCAGAAACCTATTTGCACTAAATTTGTGTAATAGATTATGTCGTCATAGTTAAACAAAATAATCGAGGTTTAAGAAGGTTTTTATGGCTTAAAACTTTCAGTGACTGTGCAAAAGGTTACGATTAGGACATATTAAGGTTACAATTTTTAAATTCAAATTATATTGCAAAAAAATATATAAGAAGATAAAAATTTAAAGATATCAACTTAGATCTTATTCATTTTTAGGTCGTCTGGCTTACAAAAAAAGTCAAATTAAATGTCGCGGTATGATTCCCGTAGGCTTGACATCGCACCGCTTTTGCGAATAAATCCTAGTTATTATTAAAAAAGATTTCAAAACTGGTCCTATCTGATTTAATTACTATCTGACATTGAAAAATTTAATAAAATTTCATTCTTGCAAATTTTAATTAATCTAAGACAAGTCTTTTATTAAATAGCTTGGATTAGATTTTAGTAAGAAATAGATTAGATAACTTATACTTGTACTTTTATTCAATAACACAGTCATTAAAGAATTACGATTTTGAGAAATAAGAAGCTTTGAAAATTTGTTTGTGCGTAGCTACATCTGTTGTTGACTGTACAAAACAAATATTTTCGTTCAATTAATTTATATTGTAGTGTTTCCTGCTTCACAAAATTTATGCTAAAGCAGAAAAAGATTATTTTTGTGTACGTTGTATCAAAAACGTTATGATTTTCAAGTATATCAATTGTTGGTACTTAAAGAGCTAATCAAACTTACCCTCACAAATTAATGTCATAATTAATATGCATAAGAAATAACGCATAATGTAATTATTTTATTTTATTTAATAATTGTATGATTGCATGTTATATAGTGTTATTTTTGGTAAGAAGTTAAATTTCTATGTAGCATTTTCAATATAAACAAACATTATTGAAAGAATTGAAAAAAAAACTAAAAAAATACAATATTATTCAATATTATTATCATACAACTATGTACAGAATTCAATAAAAAAAAACGATCTACATAAAATTTCTCCTCAATGCCCTTCATGACCTTTGATTATTATAATCTAATTCATTATAGTTTTAGTATCAATAAAGCTCTGTCATTCCCCTGGCGACTATTTTCAAATTAATCTCTATTGGCGCCAGGTTAAGCTTAGTTAAAACTTTCAAACGCTTTTTGAATTTGTTGAAATTATTTCACGTAAAATGTAGACTATTAAAATATTGAATATAATTTCAGTGTTTCGCGAACACAATATAAGCTCTTGCTAAAAAGGTTTAGTTTGTTTTCGAATTCATATTATTTATTTTAAGTTCGATAAAGGGCCTGAGGACAGATAAGCGGTTTACTTTTTAATAGAACTTTGTTTAGTACAACAGCTGAATAATATTAAAGATAAGTTTTAGGTAAGTCTGCAAAGTTTTTTAAGAAATATTTTAAATACGCGAGAGCAAACATTATTCTCATTATAAACACATCACTTGATATAAAAATATATTGCTCATTAATAAGATTAAGTTTGAGAGTCTTCGCTAAGGTCGTTTAAAGTAAGTTCGTGACTCTAAATTTATTTATCCGATGAGCTACTTAAGGTCTATACTCACATATAAATTAACTCGATAGAACAAAAATCACATGATTCATCATGATCATCAGTATGATTTTTCGTCCATACATTTATTGCGAAGGAATTTGCATTTGTTTTTCCATCGAGCTGGTTCGAAGCAAGCCTTTGAGTTCGAAGGTTTGCGGTCTACACGTTATTCATTTTGGAGCAAAACTATCGAGTAATACCAAATGTGAATATTCAGCATTACAGACAGCAATCGATCTTTCCCTAGTGTAACGCAAACAGTCCCATATTTCAACTCTGTAATAACGGTATCTTTATTTAAGATCGTTATACATCAATCTTTAGTTTTAACTATGAAAGCGGAACAAAGGCCGCGTACTATCGTACATTTTGATTTGAAAAGACGCATTTGACTGCTAGACAAATATAATTTGTAGTATAAGAAATGTAGTAAAAGATACGGTCGCCACTTGCCAGGACCCTAAATTTCTCAACTATATGTTACATTATTTCGTGACGTCATTAATTTTAAGCGACTGCCCGGTGAGCAGAAGGTCACAGGTTCAAATCCTGCCGGTCCCATAATTTTTTCAATTGTTTCTTAGTATAATTTGCTAAGCATAGCTAAATGCTATAAAAATAATCAATAAGTAGTAAAAGATTTTAAAGGGTTTATTTTAATAAAAATAGGTTGATATTAGATTTGGAAAAGTTCATAATACATTTTAACTCAAATCATTATCAGCATTAGATTACTAATTGTCACATAACATTGGACATACTACTACAATTGACGACCGGATGGCGGAGAGGCTGCCTGCGACGCCAAGGTCGCGGGTTTGATTTCCGCTTAAGACAAATCTTTGTGTGCATGAACATGGGGGTTTGTCTTAGTTTGTATGTATAATAAGTATATATTTACAAAAGAAAAGTATATATGTATTAGTATCAGCTACTCTAGTACCCATATTACAAGCTCTGCTTAGTTTGGGACTACATGGCGTTGTGTGTTAGTTGTGAGATATTTTTTTATTTATCACTTATTTATTTATTAATTATATCTTACGGCAATACTAAAGGTCTACAACCAATAGTGATTGCGATAGGAATGTATGATACCAGCCAACGATTATTTATTGGTTCTTAAGAGTCCTGATTTAGTAGCGGGTCTTTCATTCGTGACATTTTATTCGAGCCGAACCGTTGTAATGCGAATATTTTGAAAAAGGAACGATTTTTTATTTTGTAGTTAAATATTGTCTTTATTAAACTTGGTCTAATTGATAAATTATTTTTATTTTCGATAGCATATTTATTATTCATATTATTAAATACGGATGTTACTCACGTAATGTTGGTATAAAACCGCGGTCAACTAAATAAACCAACATTACGTAAGTAACACCCGTATTTCATAATTTGAATAATGTTACAAATATTACTAAAATACTAAAAATATTATCTACTATTCGTAGATAATATTTAAGGTAAAGTTTATATGTTTATGTATGTGTATGGTAGATATACATTCCTCATCACTTATTTATGTACGTAATAGTTTTTCATAGACAACACAAAAACACACACACACACACACACACACACTCAATCAACAGACATTACTTTGGATAACGCAATAATTCACATCAGTCACGATAAACTCATTAGGCACAGAAAGTTCACTACACTGACACTTATACATCATTAAACATCTACATTTTTTGTATTATATAGTTTTTGCATGTGTATCCTCTCACTCTCGGATTACATTGTTAAATTATTTTTTGTGTACTTCGTAATTGGCGTACTGTTCCAATATAAATTATTTACCTACTGCCTGTAAGCTGTGAAGTGCCTCTATGAAATAAATAAATAAATAAAATAAATAAATAAACTCACGTCAGTTTTAATAAAAAAAGCATATTTAATGTTTAATAGCCTTATAACGCCGCGCTACGGCACATGGAAGCGGAGTATACAAATTACTCAAAAACAGCTAGTCCATTGACAAAACTTTAAATTAAATTTAAAATTTTCTTAGATAAATAGTTTATTCAACGCAGGAAGCTTTTACAGATAGGTTTTACTCACAAATTGATGTAAAACTGTCCGAGAGATAGATGCGCAACCATATTTACATAAATACTTTAAAAGATTTAGGAGGAATTCTGTATTCCATTCGAGAACTTAGTTAAAGTATGATTTATCTCTTTTAGCTTGAAAGATGTATCTATAATATAAAAATGAATCGCAAAATGTATTGGTAAGTGCATAACTCTACAACGCCTGGACCAAAGACGGAGACCGGCGGACATGGCGAAACTATAAGGGTTTCTTGTAAGTACTATGGAACCCTCAAAAACATGATCCTCACAGATTATGAACGTCTTTTTTTCTTCAAGAAGTTTTTAGTCGAGTAATATTTTTATATTCTCGCTGTCAACCATGATTAATGGCTACGAGGTGCTACGGCAGAAAGTTCTACGAAAACGTCAATATGCTACGGCGATCGTAGGTACGAATATTTTATGATTCGAGTAGCGAGCTCGTATTTGAAAAGTTTTTCTGAAAGTCATTTGATACTAGGATAAACCTTTTTGTATATAAGAAACTTCAATGCTAATTAAAATAGCTGAAATATATTTTCCACAACATACGAAAACAGTTTTATATCCACTTGCTAACGCCAAAATCTGTTTTTTGTAGTTATTTTTTGTATAATACTTATAAATAGTCTCTGAATATTTGTATTTTATGGCACTTTATAAAAAACTGTGTCACTGCGTGGTCTCGGGTTCGATTCCCGGTTCAAGCAATGTGTTTCCTGTGACCTATTCGTCCGGCAATTGGTAGCAGCACGGAGTTGGAATTGTGCCCGGTGGATGGCGATAGGCTCACCTTTTATCCCATGAGACCTAAACATAACAGGTGAAATGTGGGTGTTATACACGTATGACACACCTTTCTGGATAAACTAGGCGTGATGTTATGTTAAGTTTATAAAAAAAATATACCGATAGTCGTTAAAAGTCGGTCGGAGTAAGTTCTGGTTGTTCAATTTATTAGAAGACCTACTAATGACAAAAAGATTATGTTCAGAAAAAATAGCATAAGTTGTTATTTGACAAACATATAACATAACATGATGCCTTTATTACTCAGAAGGGTGTAGCAGAAGTTTACAATATCCACATTTCACCTGTAATGTTTAGTTTACTCCATGCTGCCATTGAGAATTTGCTAATGAAAAAATCCCAAATACTTTTTACCGTTTTCTTTTTAACTTATTGAAACGACGCCCGCTCTAGTAATAACTCCTGTGACGCGGGGTAGTTCACAAACATACATTTCACACACACAGAATACAGCCAGAGTTTGTCCTGGGATCGAACCCACAACATCATTTAGCCTTTCGTAGTCCACTGTCCACATAGGCCTCTCTCAATTTGCGCCACAACACCCGGTCCTGCGATTCCGCATCCAGTCCCCTCCAGCGACCTTTTTCAGGTCGTCAGTCCACCTGGCAGGGGGGCGTCCTACCTTACGGTTGCCGAGTCGCGGTCTCCATTCTAGGACTCGTTTGCTCCAGCGGCTGTCGGTCCTTCGGCAGACGTGACCACAACACGACCGCTTTAACCACTACACCAACCATACATTCACCGCTGTACCGTTTTTTTGGTAAAGACGCTACCGTTAACAATAAACACCACATGTTCAATAAAAAGTCGTTTTCTCCTTCCACCCTTCAATTACGCGTCACGTCATGAGCTCTCAAGGGCATACATATATTATGATATTCGTTTGTTTTTCAACGTTTTCTTTCTCTCAGGTGCTCCCAGACTGACAAGCATTCTTGTTGTACCAGTTATTGTAATACATTCTAAATAAATAATAGCTCAAAAAAACTAAAACACACGCTTTTAAAGTACTTCTAACTAAAAAGTGAAAAATAATTCCTAATATAAGCTGAAAATGGTAATGAACAAAAAATACTAGTATTATTGTGAAAAAGCGTGGGGCGCTCTGTGCTATATTTTTCGTCTATCGAGCAAGCCACGCTTTTTCAGAATAATACTAGTATTTTTTGTTCATTACCATTTTCAGCTATTAAGAATTATTTTTCACTTTTTAGTTAGTTAGAAGTACTTTAAAAGCGTGTTTCTTAGTTTTTTTTTAACTTTTATTTATTTTCAACTTTTTAGTTTGGTTTATATATAAGAGCATTTTTTTTATTTTGTTTTTATTATTTTTTTTTTCTTTTTTTACTTTTTTTTTAATTATTGCATTGTCATCGATCTTTGACAGGTGTGCAAATTTGAATAAAATCTGTCCGTTTAAAGTGGGTCAAAATCGAGTCCAAAGGAGTCGGTTACATACATACATACATACATAGATACATACATACAGGTGAAGCTAATATAAGCATGTTAAAAAATATGTATAATGGCCACTCCCTATTACCTGGGACCCTATTGGCATCTATCGGGCACATTGCCATAATGGTGAAATACCAAATAACATATTTGCCTGACCCGGAAATCTTATCTTAGACCTTAAAGTTAGATGTCAAATACACTAACTTATTTCTACCGCTGCCACAAACCTTCTCACAAACTTCTACATACAACATAACAATCATACAGCCACAAAGAGAATAAGACCACAAACAAAAGTTTACGTGAATTATATAGTGGCGTTGACAGGGAATCCATTACTCTGAAACCACAAAGTGACAAATATGAAGTCACGAAATAACTTTTACAGAAGATCGATCACGTGACTGTTGGCCGAAGATCAAAGCGCTTCGTCGATATACCTACCTACTTTCTATGATAAAAAAGCATTATAAATAAAAATGGCAAAGAAAAATATTACTTATTAAGAAACGTTTGGAAAACATATTACAAGGAGTACGATTACGACCGCATGGCGGAGTGGGTGCCTGCAACGCCGAGGTCGCGGGTTCGATTCCCGCTTAATGAACATGGGGGTTGGTCTTAGTCTAGGTGTTTCTATGTATAATAAGTATGTATTTACAAAAGAAAAGTATATATGTATTTGTATTAGTTATTCTAGTACCCATAGTACAAGCTCTGCTTAATTTGGGACTAGACGGCGTTGTGTGTGAGTTGGTAAATATTTATCTATTTACTATCTATATATATATATAAATGAAACCCGTTTTCCGTTGTCACGACTTGGCATGAAAACGGCTTGATCGATTTGGCTGATATTTTTTTTTGTAGTTTTCTAATACTCTGTACAAGGGTGTTACGGCAAAAAAAAAAAAAAAAAAAGTATTCATTTTTATATGGGGGATATTATAGATTCCAGTTCAAATTGAATAGGTACGCATACTTAAGATTGGTCAGCTATACAAAATAAAGTAGTGCATCAAATTTACGCTAAGGCGGTACGAAGTTCGCCGGTCAGCTAGTTTTTAATATTTATTAGGCTTGTTTTTATTACTTTGCTTATTGTGGCGGTATCCGCACATAATACGGAGGGATGCCATGGACAACGTCAAGAAGTGTCATACTCGTCACAAATGTCAAAGAGTGCTGAATCGCGATTACGAAATGTTCACAGGAAGTGTAAATAAATACTTCTTCCATGTCGCTACCGATGGACAGCTGTCCGCCAGGCAATACCACCGAGCCTGGTTGGAGGATCCTCCCTTTGTTGTGGAGGAACATCACACCCCGTTTCTCTACACTTATTGCAAAAAAAAACTGCACGTTTTACAAATAAGATTTATATGACGAACGCGCAGTTGCCCACGGGTCAACGCACAAAGTACATAGGGATATAAAAAATGCTTACTTTTCTTACGGTTCACTCGTTATTACTAACTCTGTCATACGACGAAACTGAACAATTAATAACAAACTATGTGTAGAAGTATGCCAATTCAACACACACATACACACAAAAACATGCACGCGCTCACACACACACACACACACTTATTGTAACTATTTATTCCTAAAGTAGATTTATTTCTCATTTTAGTTTTCCTTATTTTCTTTTTATTGTTATTGTATAAAACTTTATCATCAATGTTATACTGTACTGCCTACTGACTATTGTATTCCAACAATAGGGGAACGGCACTGTCACTCCTTCACACAAGTTATTCTGTAACCTAGCTAGGAGAACAGAACCACACCCACTTTAATTGTAGTAAACCAGTCATTACAATTAATGTACTACTAATAATAGTGTAATCTTTGTACAAACTGCATTATTTTTTTTTTACGTAAATATATTATTATTACACATTATCACAACACTAAAAAAACGTTATTACCAGTCAAGCCTTTTCAGAGGAGTTCAAATACTAAAACCGTGACACGAGATTTTTCTATAACATAATTATTATGTATGAGTTTTCCATTAACCTACACATCTGCCGACAATAATTCACATTTTCCTGTGTTTCAATACTGATAGAAATTGAATTTACCGTAAATAGCTTCCACACAGACCTCGCGTGTATGTGGGTTAAGAGCAATAGGTCAAGGTATGGAGCGGCCTAAATACGTTATCGGTAACTAATGCAGTTTCTATAATATTATTGCGGCAGGAATAGACTGTAATTTGCATGAAGGTGCTTCCAGACCACGAGTATTCGTTTATAATGTAACGTTACAGATACAATTATAACACCAGTGACGGAGGCAAACCAAGCATTACATAGCGCAAACTGTAATATTACAATATTAGCTTGTTAGTTTGGAAAACAGCTTTTTATCGTAATGCTTAAAATTGAATATGCACGTTACATAACAAGCAAATGCGCACGGTCTAGAAAGATCTTTATATTATGATTTGATTGGGCAAAAAGCACTTTATCAATATGGAAATCAAATGAAAGGAAATTTCTACGCAAATAAGTCTGCTAAAACTCACAAGTAGTGGAGATATAAATTATTGCGCTATAATATACTGATAAATTGTGCCGTACATCTATGATTTGACAATGACTTGTCCTTTTGGTTTAATTGTCTAAGAGATTGAAATACTAGACCATTAAGACTTGGCTTATTTTAAAAATAATGAATTCTTACTTATAATTTCATAAGCGTCTCATGTACACTAAATAAATCTAAATTCAAATATCTGCTCACTACAACAAAAACTACATCCACTACTACACTTTTTAAAGGTGATAAGATAGTAAATAGAAAATATCTTACGACCTCCTTTACATTAATTATCCAACATTTATAAAATTTACTTTTGGCCTCACTGAACCGTATCAAAACTGCTGAAAATATTTGAAAATACTGCAGTATTTAATTCTAAAGAAATTTAAGTTATGTAGTATATTATAACGATTGAACTTATGTTATGATTTTTGTATGAAAAGAAGGAGGGATTTGTAGGAATTCAGTTGAATTCCATTCACGATCGCTGAGCACATGATATTTGGTGATCTTCGCATAATTTGAGAAGAAACCATATTTTATTCTAAATCATGTTTCACGCAAGTTTCACAAAAGATATATAAAACCTTTTACGACCTCCTTTACATAGTGTACGGTTAGACGAGCAATTTGTTTGATCAGACCCAGCGTGATTCAATCTGAAAGCAATTGAGGATTGGCCACCTGTGAAAATGGAGTAGGTTATTGTGCGGGAAGTGTTGGAAAGTTTGGCCCTTATTAGTTTGCGATTCAGAAACTGTGCGATGTTTTGCGGTACTTGTAGCTTGGTCTTTCAAGACACGAATATAAACAGATGTACTTCGTGTGAATGAAGTGGTTTAACATCAAGAACAGAGTACTTTTTGATTTGAAGTTAGAAGCCGTTAAAAGTGATGTATAGAGTATTAGGGATTATGTTGTGATTATATTAGGATACTAGTAATAAAACATGTTACTAATTTCATGTATATTTAAGTGAATTTAAATTCACTTTTTAAATGAACTTTAAAATAGAATTTACTTAAAATAACGTGAACGAAATCCATCAAAGTAACCATTAAAAAAAGCATTGATCAGCAAAAAATAGTTTTGATAAGAAAGACATCATGAAAGGAACATGGAATTTGGTCTTGGTATAGGTGTTTCTATGTATATTATATATAAATTACAAAAGGATAAGTATATTATGTATTAATATCATATATTCTAGTACCCATAGTACAAGCTCTTCTTAGTTAAGGAATAATATCGTAGAATAAAAGTTGTGTAGATCTTATTTTTTTTTTATTTATCTTTACTGGAAAATACGAGGTTGCTGTTACATTGGGGCCTTTATCGATACCAAAGATTTAACAAGTGGTCAGTGTTCATTTTCAACGGTAAGAAAATAAATATAGTTTAAAAAAACTAAAAAAACACGCTTTTAAAGCACATCAAACTAAAAGTGAAAAATAATTCTTATTATAACCTGAAAATAATAATAAACGAAAAATACTAGTACTATTGTGAAAAAAAGCGTGGGGCGCTCTATGCCATATTTTTCGTCTATCGAGCGACCCACGCTTTTTTTCACAATAGTACTAGTATTTTTCGTTTATTATTATTTTCAGGTTATAATAAGAATTATTTTTCACTTTTTAGTTTGATGTGCTTTAAAAGCGTGTTTTTTTAGTTTTTTTAAACTATATTTATTATTACCACGTACCACGCGCAGACATAATCGCGGGAAAAGTTGGTTTGTTTGTTTGATAGCTCTAATCTGAAGAACTACTGGTTGATTTTGAATAATTATGTTTGTGTTTGAATGCTTCATTCTCCATAAAGGTTTAAAGGTTTAACATCACGCTCACGGGAATGGAGCGGAAAGCTTAAACGCGAGAGTAGGTGTTGATGTAATGTTAATATAATAATAATAATAATAATAATCTTTATTTAGTAATAAATGCAGATACAAAGCCACTTAACTAAATTACATAAAATGTAGTATTGGTACGTTCTGTCGCCTGTGGTGTTCAAAACGAATCCTTCGCTTCTATGCTAGGACTTAACCTGTGTTACAGGAGCAAAAGAGACGCCACAAGCAGCCACAAGCGATTTATATAATTAGTACATTTCATTTCATGTGAAAAGTATAGTGGGCACATTTAGTTCCTGAATTGGCAAGCCTGTTTATTCAGGAAACTAGGTAAACAATCGTATGCCTTAGATATAGATCTTAATAGTAAAAATAAATATAGTTTAAAAAAACTAAAAAAACACGCTTTTAAAGCACATCAAACTAAAAAGTGAAAAATAATTCTTATTATAACCTGAAAATAATAATAAACGAAAAATACTAGTACTATTGTGAAAAAAAGCGTGGGGCGCTCTGTGCCATATTTTTCGTCTATCGAGCGACCCACGCTTTTTTTCACAATAGTACTAGTATTTTTCGTTTATTATTATTTTCAGGTTATAATAAGAATTATTTTTCACTTTTTAGTTTGATGTGCTTTAAAAGCGTGTTTTTTTAGTTTTTTTAAACTATATTTATTTTTCACTTTTTAGTTTGATGTTATTTAAAAGCGTGTTTTTTAGTTTTATTTTAATCCTGGCGATCCTAATCAGGATAATGAGATAAATTTATGAAATTATTATATTGTCGCTGATTCTTTACAAGTGTAGAAAGTTTGAATTAAATCTGTCCGTTTAAAGTGGGTCAAAATCGAGTCCAAAGGAGTCGGTTACATACAAACAAACAAACAAACAAACATACAGGTGAAGCTAATATAAGCGTGTTAAAAAAGAATAAATGCTTCTATGTCGCTGCCAACCTGTACAACAGATGATTACCATTTTAACAGGAAGTCCTTGTGAGAGATTTAAAAATATGGATGCCACCTTTCTATAGCGAAGTGTACTTAAGACGGGTACCGTCTTGTCATACCTTCAATATTCTCGGACAACACTGACGAATAGCTGAATAGATAGACTTTGATTTAAGAAACTTTCTAAAAAAATAATCGGTGATTGATATACTAAAAATGGAAGAAGAGACATTCGTATCATAATTTGATGGAATCATTAAACTAATAAACCCTATTATCGTTAAGAACAATAAGGTTTAGTGCCTTCTCCCTGCAGTTGATTAATAAAAAAATATATAATAATAGCAGCCCTGTATGTAATACATGTCACTGTACTCAGGCATGTAGGTTTGCTCACGCTGTTTTCCTTCACTGTTAGCGAGCGATATTTTATATGAAAAATACACACGTCATATCTTCGAAAAGGCGAATCTTAACGACTTTGAAAGCGAGAGCATTGACAGTCCTACTGTAAAAATATTTTCACCTTTAAAAAAAAACTTATGTTAAACGTTTTCAATCAAACGTTTTAATGAATTTTTTAATCAAACAATAGTTAACGCTCGCTTTTGCAGGTATTAATTAACAGAGAGACAGTTTCCTGCTCTGTATGTGACAGTAGATTTACTTTAAGCTCGGCAGTTCCGAATACTGTTGACGTCGACAACTCGACGATCCTTTGAAGTGTCGTGTACATTACTGCGTAGTCCGACGCCGTTGTTTTAAAGTTGGCACAGCGTGAAATCGCACCACAGGTCAGTGCGTAGTGAGCCCACGGCATAAAAGTTAGATTGTACTTATTTTTTCTTTATTTATTGAGTGACGTAATAAAATCTACAAGCCCAGCGATAATGGAAAACTTGATTGTTTTTTTTTCTTTCTGAAAATGGATATAAGGTTTTTAAATTGATAATCTTTTTGTCGTTCAATGGGCCATATGATATACAATAATTTAGTTAGATAGTTTATCTTATATATAAAATTCTCGTGTCACAATGTTTAGTTACCTTACTGCTCCGAAACGGCTTTACTGATTTTTACCATATTTTATATGCATATTCAGTAGGTCTGAGAATCGGCTACTATCTATTTTTCATACCCCTAAGTGATAAGGGTTGTTCACCCTTATCATTTTTTTTAAAATTTTAGGACAACAAATTTTGTTTTTATTTTTTTACAATGTGGCATTAAAAAATACATACAATCCTAAATTTTTACCCTTTTATCACCAACCCCTATTTTTTAATAGCCATTTTAGTAATTTAATCATATTTCATCCTGCTGGATAACTGATCAATTATTTATTTATTTATTTATTTATTTAAACTTCATATACAAGATTTGTATACAAGGCGGACTTAATGCCATAGGCATTCTCTACCAGTCTACCGTATTTTTTGTAAATGTTATTTCGATTAAAATTTCCTTGAGCTTATGGCAGATCTAATTTTATTTATAAAAATAGATAATTTATATGGCAAAACAATGTTTGCCGGGTCAGCTAGTAGATATATCGATAAATTAGATATTATAGTTGCTGAAAGGCACGATTCCAAGCCCTCAAACTATTTTTATGGAAAGAGTCAAGGATTTTAAAGAAAATAGTCACTTAATTGCCTATAGCCGTTGCCAAAAATAGCGTGTGTTCTATTATTCCTACCTACCTTTACATTTAATAATACATAAATAAATCGCATCAATCCTCAGGAACCGCAAATAAACTATTGAAATTATTCAATTTCTCCACGAGTACCGAAAGTACTCGATTATGCAAAGATATTTGTATCCAAACCCCTCGTAAAACCATTTTTATCATGCTAATTTATCTCTGGGGCATTGACTTTATTTTCCCCGACACATTTTTATTGTTCGTTGTCCTGAATAAAAATCATTAGGTTATTTTAATTCCTTAAATTATATTTTTAGGTATAGAAGCGGTATTTTCTAGTATTTCGCGACAGGTTTTGTAAATTGGATTGAAGGATCATCAATAAATGCGGTAAATAAAATAAGGTTCGAATCAATTAGGTATAAAATAACACAATATTTGAAAACAAGTTTCACGGATGCAACATTGATCTACGATAACAGACTACAGCTAGCGTAGCTTACACCGTGTACATCGATCAACCTCAGCTTAATTTATGCACAAGCAGCCGTTATCTATAAAATAGCAAATACTATGTCTGTTATATGGGAGCCCCCATATATATATTTTTATTTAACTATTAACTTTTATTATAGATATATTATTTAATATTTTGTGAATATTTCAAGCATTCATATGTTGCCGTTATTTTTATCGAGCTGAAACGAGCAAAAAAATTACGATTGTTGTATGGGTACCCCCTTCCCTTATTAGTATTTGTTGTTGTATTGGAAACAGTAATACATTATTTGCGAAAATTTCAACGGTCGAGCTATCACGGATCATGACTTACAGCCTGGTGACCAATATAGAGCAAAAACGAACAAAAAACACGTTTTTTTGTATGTGAGCCTAAAGTATTTATTTTATTAGTTTTTTAGTATTTTTTGTAAAAGCAGCAACAGTTTTACATCATCTGTGAAAATTTCAACAATCTAGCTATAACTGTTCATGAGATACAGACGGACTGCGAAGTCACAGTAATAGGGTTTCGTTTGTAGCCTTTGGATACGGAACCCTAAAGACTACCTCAGTACCTCATCCTAATGTTTCCCTTTCAGCTAGTTGGTCCTACGTTCATGGTTTTAAGTTACTATTACGTATTTCGGTCACACACTCCAATAACGAAAAAGGTTTCTGATGTTTTGTAATGTCTAAGATATGATTTTTGGTCCTAAGATTTTATCTGTGTAGCCTGGAACATTGAATCTTTGCACTGTGCCTGTTTTTACTTTAAATATAAATACGCATGTAATTTGCTACATATCATTAGGAGTAAATAAACATTAAGATAACTAATCACAGCTTACCTCCATTTATAATTAATAGATCCTATCACTTACAATGAATGCATAATATAATCCCAGCTGGAAAGTGCATTCAATCGAACTGGCACCTAATTAGCCGGAGCGAGCCACCATAGAAGTGATTTGAATGCACGTCACAAAGCTAATGGTCATACAATTGAAAGCCATTCAATGTTGCGGCATTATGTATTGATATCAATATGATTGTTAGATCATTGCTACATTGATACGTGGTGACAGTTAAAGTTATTACTTAGAGTATAACAATAAGGTCAAAGTCAAAGAAATAAAATGTTTAATTGTTTGAAAACGTCAACATTTTGAAACGAGAAAATCGCGAACATAAAAAGGTGACATACATACATACATACATACATACATACATACATACATACATACATACATACATACATACATACATACATACATACATACATACATACATACATACATACATACGGATCGAATACAGAACCTCTTTTTTTTTTGAAGTCGGTTAAAAATTTCAACTACATAAAGAATCGTGAATCTTACATTAACTTACATGCAAAGTCGATGTAAGTGGATATGAGTGCCAGTTTCGTTAAGTTTTCTAAATTATCAAGTTAATGTTACTCAAAAGATAAATTTGAGAAACGAAATGGAGTGATAAGTGTGTTCTATTTTATGTTTGAATTATAACATAACGTAACTACTGTTTGATATTTGTGTTACTCACATGCCTCGACGCTCGTCTAATCTTCATAACACAACAATAGCACTAAAAGTTCATCTTACACACTAAACACTGTAATTATATAAATTCAGGCGGCCGCCTGTCTATCGTTCGTAAATCACACGTAAGATTGAGAGAAAAAAAACAGTTTTAAAAATGGCTGCCCTCGCACAACCCTCGGGGAAGCGGTCCCATTGGCTATAGCGCACGAGGTTCAGTTCATAGTTCAATATTTGAATTAATGGCGCTAACAGTAACATAACATTGCGCCTATATTACCCAGAAGGGTGTGCCAAAGGTATACATCAACCACATGGCACCTGATTATGTTTAAGTCCCAAGGTGGGGTGAGCCTATAGCCAACTACCGGCCAATAACTCCGTGCTGCTATTGTGGATTTCTTGAGGAAAAGTTAACAAATAACATTTTGATTAAAACGGGAATCGACCGCTGTGAGAGACGCTTACGCTAACCACTTGACCATCAAGGCAGAGTATCAATTATATCACTTTTATATTCAGTCAAGTTATAGTTTATGTGTCGTTTATGTCTTATTCTGACTTCATAGAGCAGACTCTTAAATGTAGTCTCTCTTTTTTTAAACAGTGGACTTACAGGAAAGTCTTTTTGTCATTCAAATGCTATACAGGCTTAATAGTTTACCATATATAATTATTACTATTTTAAATAGCTGAAAAATGTAAAATGTATGTAATGTGACCACAGATAAGTCATCGCATGACGTCGCGGGCGTGCATCAGCGGCCCACAACGACGGATCGTCCTCGTTACCAATAACTCACCATTGGTAGTTAGCTGTTGGTTACTCACGCGGGCGGTATCGCCGCTTCACCAACACACAAACACAAGTCACACGTACACACACATATTAAACAATCACACATTGTCGCACACACGACGAGTTTCTTCATTAAATGTAAGCCGCAGATTTTTTCGAAAACTTTATCCTAATAATTTTATGAGGCTATTTTGGGTGCTACCTCTTATAGTGTGAACCAAGCCTTTCCCTTTCTAACTGAAATAGTCTGATTGAAGCTTCTGCCTTTCATAGCACTAACTCAATTTTAACAAAAAGGCGCTAGTAGCACAAAAGCATATCCTACAAAAAGGTTTTATACTCCTGTCATATTAGAAGCACTAATGTATTAGGTTTTTCTACCATAGAATTTCTTTCTAACCTTCGCCAGGCAAAGGTATAGAAAGACCGCATACATATTGTAAGTGCTTTTACAAGTTGTAATGACGTATGTGGGTCTTAACAATGAGTGATATCATTTTTCTACCTGTCAATACTGGAATAAAAAGTTTTCCTAGAGATAGCGTACAGAACTATCATATCTAGGCCGAATAAGGAAAGGCAGAATTGCACGTTTGCACTGTTTAACCCAAAAAATCTGAATGCCTAAAGACAAATTGGTTTGTATAGTCAGCAACAGAAGTAAATCAACTTATTTCTTATAATAGTAATTCTAGTAAGGCCGAAAAAGGAAAGGCAGAATTGCACGTTTGCACTGTTTAACCCAAAAAATCTGAATGCCTAAAGACAAATTGGTTTGTATAGTCAGCAACAGAAGTAAATCAACTTATTTCTTATAATAGTAATTCTTTAATGAAGCAAAAGTTATAGTAATCGATAACAAGTGCATTATTATATATAAGGGATGTTTTTAATGAGATAAAATGTGATTTGTATAGAAGTTTGTCAATTTTCAAGTGTTCAACCTATTGTAAGGTTTTGTTAAGGTATCACGCGGTGGAAGCTAGTATTGTATACTGAATAGTAGATGCGTAATGTGAATTAAAAATATAAAAAAATAAGTAAAATGTTAATTAATAGCAGTTAAGCTAAGCTTAACTGCTGGGTTTTAAAATCTGAAATAAAACATGATGTACTTCGAAGACTATAGCGGCTGCGGGAACTTAATTAGCTCAAGAGAAATGCGGGTCCAATTAGTAAAATGCAGTTACTTGCAATAGTTCACCTGTAAAACATGAACCTTAGCAATTAATGACTTTTAGAAGTTGTTATTTTTAATATAGATAGAAAACCCCTCTTGATTCCATAAATAAATTGAAACGGCTGAGTGCGGACTCGCACTTGGCCAGTTTTAAAATACTACCCGAACGAAGACGCGACGCCACAGAGCAAGTAGTTCTGTTATAAACATGAAAAGAAAATGGAGTATGTCACACTTTGACGCCTATCTATGACTCATCTGAGGTAAAAGGGTTATTTCGTATGCGGAGTTGATGGAAAACGTCTGCTAAAATTATTCGGCACTAGGTATTTGGAATACTTTTAGAGTAAAAGGTATTCTTATAAATTTTACTTGTTCTTATTCTTGTGAACGTGCTTGATGGGAAAGTAGCATTATTTCACCTCCAGTTTTAACTACCTACTAACTACCTAAAGGTTGCCTGGAAGAAATCGCGTTAAGCGATAAGGCCGCCCTTTGTGCATATATTGTAATTGAAACTTTCGTACAAAATGTATTTCTTATGTCTTATTCACAAATAAAGTTTTTATCTATCTATCTATCTACCTAGGTGATGAGATGAGTCCCTACTATGCGCCTCTCACTTAAAGCTCTGGGTTCGATTCTTGGGTCTGACAAAGTGTTATTTGGGATCTCCCCGTCAGGAAATTTACAATAGCAGCACAGAGTTAGAATTGTGCCTGGTAGATGGCGATAGGCTCACCCCCTATCTCATGGGACCTTAAAATAACAGGCGGTGTTGTCCACCACTGCCAAACCCAGAAGGGTTTGGCAATGGTGTGTGTTTTGTGTGTGTGTTGGTGTGGTGTGTGTTTATAAGCGTGACGTAATGTTATGTGAAGTATCACTGATTCTACATCTGAGAAATAATAATAATAATAATGCAAAAGGCGGTCCTTTTGGACACGGCACGCATCGTGAGGAGGTTCCTCTCTCTGGGGCCCTAACCATCGGCAGCTTGGTCCCTGCACCTGATGTCGGTGGGACACTGTTTTTTTATATTTTAAATGTTTTTTTGTATTTTTATAAATCATATTTAAAAATATATAAAATAAGTTTAAAAATAAATAAAGAGGAATAATAATAATAATTTTGGATTTTTTACATAAGATTAAACGCCAGAAGCAATTTCACTATCGAATGGTCCCAATGACAAGGCCAAATACACACATTCACCTACACAAGCACACCCAGTCTCAGAACAAATCTTTGTGAATCACACAAAGATTTGTCCCATGTAGGGATCGAACCCACAACATCAGTATAGTGGAGAGCGGCGAGGCGACCGCTTAAACCACTATACCACACGTGCAGACAGGAATGAATGATTCAATCAACAAAGATTCATCGTAGTCCGCAGATGTAGAATCCCTCATCTACAATCAGTTTTTGTACATTGTGGATGTTAATGGTGGCAACCATATTGTCTCTATTAGCTGAGTAGCATGCCAATTTGAAACACAATAAGTAGTATTTGCAGGTAAAGTATAAAACTAAATATATGATTCCTCTTTTACCAACACGTGGTTAGATAATACAAAGTTTTATAATTATTTTTTTTAACTTTAATTACTTTATTTTAACCAGCATAGTTCAAGTTATTAAATTTGATGCCGTGAACTGTCAATCACTCTAAATTTTAAATATTACGTAGTCAATCCAAAATTAATTAATTCCAGTTAATATTTCGCAAAATTCACTTCAGAAATGTAAAATTTAATTTCAACGTTCACTCAAACTAATGACATACTGATGTTAATTAAATAAATAAATTAAATAAATACTAGATTTGTAGATAGTACATTATTAGAAAACCATCAAATCAATTGAAATTCAAAAATGAAGAAAAATATAGTTAATTTATTTTGTTACCATGAGACAGACAAACCTTAACGTTCTTCTAGTTGTCTTTACTAGGCTATACGCTAATCTAACTTGCGCAAAAAGTTTGTACAAACAAGTTGTTATGCCGGTTACACGCTCAATCTTACTAGGCCGAATCAATTTGTACCAACTGTTTGTACAAACTGTTTGTACTCATAAAATGGAGTGTGTAACTAGAGTACGATTTGCACAAAATGCACAAATAAAATAGAACGTATAACTGTACAACGGAGCTAAACTGATAAAGCTAAGAACTAAAATAATGATTTTTCTAATTTATCAAAGTTGAGACATTCCAACATTTCACGGCGAAGAAATTGTTTTATGAACATTCCTAATAAAATAAATCAACTATTTTTCTAGAGTAGCAAATGCTCAACGTACTTGTGTTTATTGAGCAACTTAGTATTTTTCCTCTTAAGCTGCAATGGCGCCATACATTCTCATATAGTGACCGCATGGCTAATGCGGTCGCGTCAGTCACGAGCAATCAATCGTGACCGCGCGCGTTCGGTCGCGAATGACGAACATGCACCTTAACTGTCGTTAGCTCTTAAACAAAGGCAAGATTGATTGAAAATGTATTTATTTATTTATTTAATACTTTATTGTACACAAAAGATTACAAAGAAATATACAGATTACAGTAATAGTATACAAAAGGCGAAATTAACTCAGTGTTTGAGTTCTCTAACAGCAAACCTAGAGCAATAGAGGAGACGATGATGCCATAGATGTATGTTTAATTATTATCATTCAAGCGAAAATTGAATGCACAATTTAATTTTAAATTATGACTGAATTCTCCATAAATAGTCTTCCAAAGAATTCTATTGGAAATATGATAAATTATAATCTGGTACAGCTTCGCAGAAATATATTTGCCGCTAAAATGATTTATGCTCTGAAGGTTATACGAAAGCGTTTTATTGGAAATCGAAAAAGCTCCTTTTCCGAGTAAAAATATTGATTTTTTTCATTGTCTTACTAGTTTCTACCAACTGACTTTGTTGGTATTATTCGGTTATTTGCAAACGCATATTTTAACTATTACGGCCCAGGAGCTCGTAAGCGGTCAACTTACATCATTTTATAAACGATGGCTGGATAACAACAATCTCAAAATAAATATAACTAAAACCCAGGTCATGCACTTCAGTCAAAGGCCCAAGCCACTTGATCTGGAGATAAGTTATAATAACTCCACTATACAAGAGGTAGATGCGGTAAAATTCCTTGGTGTTACCATGGACAACCGGCTTAACTGGAAGGCACATATAGAGGAACTGTCAAAAAAGGTGAGTAGTTCCGCGTATGCACTGTACAAACTAGCTCCAATTGTAAATATTGATGCAGTACTTACAGCATACCACAGTCTAGTAGCCTCCAAACTTCGGTATGGGATCATCTTTTGGGGTAACTCAACAAATGTTGAATATATTTTTAAAGCCCAGAAGCGTTGCGTGAGAGCCATGTTTGGTCTTCGACCAACAGACAGCTGTCGAGACTATTTTGTGAAATACAACATTCTAACGCTTCCGTCTTTGTATATTCTTGAAGTTTCATTGTTTGTCCACAATAATCCTCATTTGTTTGAGCGCAGATCAGATTTTGTACAAAGAAATAGGCGTAATAATTGCAATAACAACAATAATACATTGTGCTTACAGAGTGCCAAAACTTATCTGATGTGGAAAAGTTTGTTGTGCATGGCACCTAAACTTTATAATAAAATTCCAGATAGTATTAAAGTTCACAACATAAACAAATTTAAATTTAATCTCAAAAATATATTAGTTCGCAAATGTTACTATACCATTAATGATTTTTTCAATGATAATAATATTATTCAACTTAATTTAACTTAGACTTTAGACTTAGAATATTATTTGACTTAATTTGAATTTTTGACATTATGATATTATTATAATTTATTGTATTATTGAAACGGACATTTTTTATTTTTTATTTAATTTTGTTTGTGCCTATTTTATTTATTTTATTATTAGACAGAATGTAATAATTATAATAAGAGTAGATTTTTTGTTATGCATGTTTTACAATTCATACGCCTGAACGGGCAAATTTTGGTGGACCAATATTTTTAAGTGACATCTTGTAACTACCCATAATTTTGTGAATAAATGATTTGATTGATTTGATTGATGACGTTATAGTATAAAGCGTAATTTGTGAATATTTTGTACGTAATGATGGTTAAAACCACCTCCCATTATTGCCAGTCATCCAATGAGTTTCTAACACTTTGACACCCTTTAACGTTCAGAAATATAGGACTGAACTTGAAATGTAACCACATCATTTAATTCCCAGAACACCGGATTTAATGGAGAAGCATTTGATTCACACGGAAAAGCATCTGCTTAGATTTATCTTTAAAGACCTCAAGAGGCCTTCCTGGAATAGACTCGGTTGCAGGTACGGAATCTAATAAAGGCCCAGCGATTCCAGTGATACGTTTATTGATACAACTCTATCTGTCACTTAACATTTACTCGGCATTATAAATTTGTGGTATTAAGTCAAATAAATGGCAGCTATATTTTTTTTTATACTTAGATTAATTGTGTAATTGTTACAGCTGTGTGACCTGTATTATATCTATTCTTAAGAGTTATTAGTATTCAGTCAATTCATTCTTGAATTTCTAAAAAAATATTCCAACAACAACAAATTGCCAAAATCAACATTATAAAAAAGCTGACCCGAAGAATAACAAGTTATTAATTTTTGTAGCACGCAAGCAGAGCCGTGCATGAAACTAGTTAAGTATAAAAATAATTGAACAGCATAAAATAATAATAAAATCGAAATAAAATAAAAACCTTCGCTGTAACACTCTCGTTAACGGCCTCAACTGATTGTTATTGCTACCGTTATACTTATACGTATTTGAATCACATTTACATACAAATTGAGGATTCAGAACGGTTGGGTGGTGAACCTGAGCGAATGAAAGCAGTTGGGACACAGGTGTTTTGATTTTGCATTGATGCTTTTTACATCATCAAAATAAAATGAGATACATTTACATTTGTGCCCGCTCGATGGTAATAGGCTCCTAAATAAATATCACACTACATACACACAATGCCATCTAGTCCCAAACTAAGCATAGCTTGTACTATGGGTACTTGAATAATTGATTCTAATACATATATACTTTTCTTTTGTAAATAAATATTTATTATACATAGAAACTCCCAGACTAAGACAAACCTCCATGTTCATGCACACAAAGGTTTGTCGTTAGCGGGAATCGAACCCGCGACCTCTGCGTCGCAAGCAGGTGCACTGTCCGCTCCGCTATTCGGTCGTCTGGTCTTTATGTTAACACTTACGTTCATTACATTATTAGTTTTTTGTCTTATAATAGTAAATTTAGATTATTATCGGAGTAATTTTAAAACCGCGATTCATTATTAATAAATAATTTATAAAACAATTTCATACTCTGCGATTTTAAGAACAATACGCTTCTAGCTACTTAGCGGCTACTTACAAAAGCTGAACAATCGTAGGAAGAACAAAAGCGAGCTCCAGGCCATTAATTACTAACAGAAATGTTACCAACAAATTACCAAATGCACGGACGGTCCTAAATATTTTGCCCGCGACATTCCAAAACTTTGACCCATGTCATAGGTATTTTATATGCAAAATATAAACGAAAACCACACACGGAATGTATAAAGGAAAACGCTTCGGTAAGCATAATATATGTATATATCTATACACGTATATCTCTACTCAAAAGATGTTACACGTTCGTGAAGTATAGCCTTGTCTTTGAAATTAAGTGTTTGCATTGTGGATTTGTTTAAATAATCAACAACTCAGCCTACAATATTGCTGTACTGTTTTTGTGAATAATGAAAAGATATAAAATCAATTACTAATTAATAATAATAAAATATAAATAAATAAATATTTCACAACACACACAACGCCATCTAGTCCCAAACTAATCAGAGCTTGTAATATGGGTACTAGAATAACTGATACTAATACAAATTATGTACTTTTCTTTTGTAAATACATACTTATTATACATAGAAACACCTAGACTAAGACAAACCCCAATGTTCATGCACACAAAGATTTGTCTTAAGTGGGAATTGAACCCACGACCTCGGCGTCGCAGGCAGGTACACTACCCACTCCGCCATCCGGTCGTCGAATTGATTTTTATATAGCATTTAACCAGGCTTGGATAGCTGAGTAGTAGAGCGATACGCCGGTTCAAATCCCGCTTCAAGTCTAAAAAATCGTCTGTCCTTAGTATTATATACAATCAGTTCAATACTTTATTTTATTAAATTTATAACTAAAACTATAACAGCACTATAACCAACTTAAATCCATCAGAACTTTCACAGCCTTGTTCATAAACTATTCAACCTTTAAAGTCTTCGACTCACATTGTACATACGGCTATATATTTCTAGAATAAGATGGTCTCTCATTGTTTATGCTTTTCGTGCAAGTTGAGATCAGTTTATACTGGCAACGTTTGATGTTTAGCAGTGTACTCTACAAACGTATAACTGCATTACTAATTCCGCTGTGATTTGCGATTACCGCGAGTATATCCGTGGGCTGTATACAAACTGTCTCAGTACTGCAGTCCTCAAGCAACCTTCACTTCTTGCCTTCACTTGAAGGCAAAGCCAAGTAAAGTATTTTTTTATTCCAACGTACACTTATGCTTTTTTACCAATGTATTATTTACAAAAGATATGCCAAGGGTAATTGGGATAAGGACAATTGGATGATAATATTTTCATAAACATAAACGTAATTATTTTCAGAAACGCTTTTATTTAAAACGAAATATTGACTCATAACGTTGTTGCTCTAGCTATAAGCTTCATAATCTTTGTGCATACCTTAGTCTGGCTACACGTACCATCTAACTTGCACGAATAGTTTTGCCGGCTACACGCTCAAACTTACTTGCGCAAATTGAAATTTGCACACAAGTTGTGGAAGAAAGATGGAGTTTGTATACAAAACTTATATAATATACTTGCAAGATCAGATTGAAGATACTTTCGAAACAGTTTTACTAACTTAAATTAATCAAAACTTGATTGCGATAAGAAGTTGTTTAATCTTGAAAACATCCATACGTTGAATTAACAACAACTTAGTACAACTGTGTTTCTAATGCCGCTGTGATTTGTGGATACTGTGAGCAAGAGCGTGGGCTGTATAATTAAATATTATATAAATTGCTTCAGTGCCGCACTCCTCGAGGAATAGATTTACTTCTAGTACCTAGCTCACTCAAGCGGTACACTGCAAGATTAATACACGCTTTAAATCTCTGTAGAAAAATGGAAAGAGAAAATATTTGATATATATATTTGCAGTTTATTCATTAAGAATTAATATTAATATCATTAACCAAAGAGTTTGTAAATAACTCTTTTACAACTAGAGAGGCATAAATATAAAGAAAGCGTAGTCAAACTTTTGCACCTATAAATGTCAAAATTCACCTATGAAATTCAAAAAAGCATACCTAATTTTTATATTTATGTGTGGATGGAAACACGATGACGTTTCATAAGAAAATATAATACTTTGAAAAAAAAAGCTATGAATTAAATAAACATAAATTTTTAGATACGGTCTCGACAATCTAATACAAAGTAAAAATTAAATTTGCACGAATATTTTAAATAAACCATAACAGTCTATCAAAGCGTTAAAGGGCTTTATTTATTTTCATCTGAAGTTTGATATCATTGCATAAAAGAAAAATTAAATAACCATCGCTCAGGATGCCGTTTGCATAAATTCATTTTCAAGGAAAATCAAAAAGAGTTCGTCGATAAATCCTTCCTTAAAAGATTAAAGAAGCTTCGCATAGATTTTCTGAGTGAGACTGATGGATCAACTTTCAATAACTTTATAAGCCGGGTTTTCATAAAATGTACATGCTTTATAAAAAAAACTGAATTTTAATTGATTTTGAAAATAATTATGCAAATAAATATTTGACCACGATTGACCAATTTGACCATTGGAAGGTATATGTTACGAGAAAAAAAAAACGTTTTTAAATTTACGTCGAGCAACAAAGCACAGACATACGAATTAATCACTTCCTTGTTGTGAAGTCGTTAAAAATACTGATATTTACTTCATTTTACATCTCTTAACAGCACGCCATTTTTACCCAGAAGGGTGTGGTAGAGGTGCAACACCCACATTTCACCCGTTATGTTTAAGTCCCATGTGTTAGGGGATGAGTCTATGGCTATTGTGATTTTTCTGACGAAAAAATCGTAAATAACCCTTTTGCCCGACCCAGGCATCGAACCCGAGACCTCGGGGTGAGCGATACGCTAATAATACCACTAGACTAACGAGGCAGTTTCCCTAAGTTAAATTGAATTATAAAGATGCACTCATATGTGAAGGGGTAATATTATAAAAATTACATGTATCAATAATAATATAGAACCATTTCACTTAGACTTAATAACCCGTCGGTGACCCATCGCAGGAACTCTTAGTTAGTGGTAAATCACTTAGACCTACTACATACCTTGACCTATTGCTCTTGTATAGCTTCAGATACATACAAGCGCTTTGCTAGGAAACTATTTATTGTAAAGTAATTTCCTGTCAATATGGGGCCAAGGAAATGGCGTGCCGATAAGTCCTGAAGGATAAGAAAATGCAGTTTTTCCTGCAAATTGTACTGATTCTACTTATATTATAATTACGTAAGTCTGTTAGTATGGGTGTGAGTGAATATTTTTGCTTTTTGATGTCTTTCAAGAAAAAAATTGCGGAACCGATTTACATAAAATCCATAATATGGTTATCTAAACTACAAAATGTTTTGTAAGTTCAACATTGTTGAATTGTATATAACATTTGACATTATAACATGTTGTTGTTCATTAAGATGACACCGTATTGAACGACCCAATACAATAGGTATATTTGTAACGAAACTGCTAAGTCAAATATTTTCACTGAGGGCAGAGTTTGTATTTAAAAGGTAATATTATTAGTGTCTTAGAATTTGTAAGATACATACGAGTAAATAAAATAAATGTTAGTTTTTAATAAAGAAAAATGTATATCATGATTTAGATATCATGGTTCTAATTGATTATTTTTATAGCATTTAGCTATGCTTAGCAAATTATACTACGAAGCAGTTAAAAATTATGAGATAACTAGTCTAACTATGGAACAAATGGATGAACGTGACGTCACGAATTGACATAACATTCAGTTAGAAATTAAGGTTCCTGACAAGAGGTGACCTTAGCTGTTTGGTTAAAGCGACTGCCTGATGTGCAGAAGGTCGCAGGTTCAAATCCTGACGGTCCCATATTTTTTCAACTGTTTCTTAGATATCATGGTGTTTAGCATTAACATATTACATACATAAAATGTAATAGATACAAATTTAGAGGCTCTCAGTCCTTCCTTGCATTATTTAGTGACTTGTATTAAAGTTTGACCTATTTACCAATTCATGTTCTCATTACGGTAGCACATCTGTAACAGATAAAAAGGGAATTTAAATACGTAGCCTTGAGTCTATATAAACGTTAGGTACTTTTCTTATATGATTTTAGGGCAAACAATCGCTTGACTGTTTTTATACAAAAGTAATATGGGTTTAACTTTAATATTATTAAGTTTTTATCTATTTTTATAGACAAATCATATCTAAAATACTCAAATGCATATTTGTTGAAACCTATTTTTTCAAAATTATTATTTTAATATTTCAGATTGTATGGAACTCAATAAATCATTTGAATTAATGAATGATTTGTCTATAAAATTAATTTTAAACTTAATAATATGAAAATAAAACTCACATTACTTTAGTATGAAAACACGGCGCTCGGGAGTCTACCCTTAAGTGCTACAAATAATAAAGTACAAGCTACTGTTCCCAGCTCTGCCCGCGTAGTACGTCGATAAAAAGTAGCCTTTGAGTTAATCTACACAATAAGTTACATGATAGCAAAATATCATCAAACCGATTGGGCTATTTAAATTAATGAAAATGCATTTAAAAACATCACTATCACTACATAATATAAAACAAAGTCGCCTTTTCTGTCCCTATGTGCGCTTAAATCTTTAAAACTACGCAATGGATTTTGATGCGGTTTTTCTAATAGATAGAGTGATTCAAGAGGAAGGTTTTTATGTATAATACATGCATAGAAAGGGGGAATTGTTTTACTCCAAATTTAACGCGTGCGGGCCACGGGCAGTAATGAATAAATCAAACTACTGGATCGATTTTAATCATTTTTTCAGTGAGTGACATAGGCTATATATTATATAATATACCCGTGCGAATCCGGAGCGGGCCGCTGTGTTTTTATATACGACGTTCACAGTTTTTCTGTAGTGTATTTAGTATCAGCATTGTACCCGTGCGAAGCCGGGGTGGGTCGCTAGTATTCAATAATTCGAGCTTTTAAAATCTCAGCTCTCATTTCAAAAGCTAGTTTGAAAATAACTATTGATATAGTCTCTTGGGAATGACAGCTCGAGTTTAACAAAACTAAAACTAATTCGCTTATCAACCAAGGGTCGCGTACTGCGCTCGTAATTTATTGTGTGCGCAATACCAAGAATTGTGAGCAATACCTTTTTTTATTAAATTATATTTCGAAATATGAGTCATTTAATATATCTTATGCGAGTTTTATTAGATTGTTCGTATCGATATCTTGGTGGTAAAATTTAATTCATTTCAGAAACAATGTCAAAAAGTCGAAGGTATTGCGCTCACGGTTGAAGAACTAAATATAGTCTTATTAATGTTTAAATCATGAATATTATAATAATTCTAAAAGTCGACTAGTCCACGAAGGACCAATCGATCATAAGGATAAACAATGCTAATCACGGTCGGCCGATGGATGGGTTGACATAATGACATTTCTTTCGTGCCTCGGAGAGTACTTTAAGCCGTCGGTTCCGGTTATTATTTGAAGATTTATGTTGTTTCGGGTACTCAGGGGCCAGAAAGTCTGACAACTATTCTTATAAAGAGTATTGTAGTATCTCGAACTAAATACTGATATTCAGCTAGTTAGTTAGTTAGTTTTCCTGGGCGGTATCCGCACTTAATCCTCCTATGGGACCGTTGTACGTGAGAGGTTTCCCGTTTATTACCAGCCAGCCTATATCGGTCCAGAAGGAAAGCAGCCTCCGAGGACTGCTGCAGGCTTCCGAAAGCGATGTTGAAGACTGAAGAATTTGTGCCCGTTGGTCGGCCACGCTGCTACATTCCATGATGACATGCTGTGGCGTTTCTTCTGCCTTCATATTATATTAAAGATATTCAGCTAAAGCCGTGAGACTAGAAGCCAACTCTAACGTTATTGGAAATGGCGAAAATGGATATGATAGGTCTCTTGGTAAGGTATTAAGCAAACACAAATATTAAAGTAGATGTCTACAAACTTAGCAAAGTGGGACACACCGCAGCATACAGTTGGTATTATGAACAAGAATGTTTGATCTTTCCCTGAGTAAGAAGGCACGTGCGTACTTGCAAATTATATTTACCTGTTAGTGTTAGAACTTATTTTGTGTACTATCTCTTTTAAATACATTTTCGTCAATCAACACGAGAAGTGAAACTAATCTACAGACTGATATATGTAGCAAACTTTCTTGTAGTCCACCTGACTGTGAATTAAAGGAGTACAATATTACTATTTAATTCTCACCCTCAGACAAGATCACAGTAATAAAAACACAAAATTTTGCATAATGTGAATATATTAATATTATAATCGATAAGACGGTGGTTTCACCTTCACAAGAGCTCTACGACCATAAAAACAACTGGCATTGACTACCAAAACACTATCCAATCAACTTAAATGTTATAGAGTAAATATATGAAATGAAGTGTGAAGTGTTAGCTTTGTCGGAACACTGGTTAACGGCTGATAAACTAAAATGTGTCGAAATACACGGCTTCAAATTAGTGTCTAGCTTTTGTAGGAAGCATTCAGTTCACGGTGGATCGTGCATTTTTGTAAAAGAACATTTGAAATGCACAGAGAACCAAAACCTAGTGCAGTTATCAGTTGAGAAATATTGTGAAATATCAGCGATAGATCTCTTAGATTATAATTTGACGATATTATGTATATATAGAACTAACCTAATTAGTGTAAATGATTTTATGACTCACTTTGAATGTTTACTGGACAAAATAACTGACCTCGAAACTGACTGTGTTGTAGTCGGAGACTTGAATATTAATTGCATAGGGGAACCCACTTGCTATTCTAAAAAACTAAGTGATGTGTTATCAGCTCATAACATGATAAATGCAGTAAATTTCCCTACTCGAATTACTGCGAATACATCAACAAGCATTGATCACGTGTATAGTAATTTGTCGGTAGGTACTGTTGATGCGTTGCCCATCACGACTAATCTTAGTGACCATCTGTGTGTTAGATGCGAGATTAAATGTACATTACCGGTTCGAAAGTTACAATCATACCACGCGAGAAATTTTTCTCAGTGCAATCAAGCTAACTATCGGGCGTCCATATTAAGTGTAGATTGGGACGAGATAAGGAGCCGCCGTAATAATGCCTCTGACATGGCGTCATCAATAATAAACATCTTATTAAACAAGTTTTATATCTGCTTTCCTCTGAGGAAGATAATTAGGCCTAAGTTACATGACACGCCATGGATTACCAATGACATTATGAATTATAAATATTTATTGTTTGACATCTTAGATATTAGTAAATTGAATCCAAATAATGACATGCTGAATAATTTAGTAAGTGACATGATGATTAAATATGACATTTTAATTTCTGAATCCAAATGTAAATTCTATTCTAATAGTATTATGACTAGTAAGAACCAGTCCAAAGCGATTTGGAACGTGGTTAACAAAGAGAGGGGAAAATATAACTCACTTAGATTAGGTTTTACTGAAGTTGTTAGAAAGTCAGATGGATCCACGTTTGACAGTAAAAAAGCTGTGGTGGATACGATGAATAGGCGTTTTTTGAGTGCAGCACTGGCTTGTAATGCGCCGATTGCTAATATTGTACATGTGCAAAACATACTGCATTCGGTTAGACAGCCATTAAACTGTTCATTATGGCTCCAGCCATTTAATGCAGTTGAAATATACCGTATGATAACTACACGCATACCACCAAAAACATCCAAGGACGTGTACGGTTTGAACATGAAGTTATTGCGAACAGCTGCCAGTTCTATCTCACCCGTACTGGCTGATCTGTTCAACCAATGTATGAGGGAAGGTATTTATCCAGACTCGCTTAAAATAGCAAAAGTATCACCTTTATTCAAAGGAAAGGGAAAGCAAGACGACATTGATGGGTACAGGCCGATATCTATTATACCTTCGGTCGCAAACATATTTGAAAACGGAATAAGCTCAAGATTAGTTTCATTTCTTGTCGCCACTGAGTCACTTTCTGACGGTCAATACGCATTTCGTGAGGGGCGATCGACAACATCTCTTACCCGCGAATTAATTCGTCGCGTATTAGACGCACGCGAATGCAAACAACAAGTAGCCATCATATGTTGCGATTTGTCAAAAGCTTTTGATGTTGCAGATCGCACAGTAATTGCGACTAAATTGCGCCACTATGGTGTGGAGGGTCCTACGCTTAAGTTTTTGACAAACATTTTAGAGGACAGAGCGCAAATAGTAGTGGGTAGTGCAGGTCAAGTTAGATCGGACCCAGAAAAAGTGGTGATGGGTGTACCTCAAGGGTCGTCAGTGTCAAATGTCTTGTTCTCTCTACTCTTAAATGACCTACCAGATGTGGTAAAGTCTGCTGAGGTATTGATGTTCGCTGATGACGTCGCCGCACTCGTTGTTGCTGAGTCAGCGATTGAATTAGAGCAGAGATTAAATCTTGTAGCTGCCCAACTTGCAAGTTGGTTCGACATAAATGGTCTTGCCTTAAACTTAAAAAAAACTAACTTTATGCTGTTCAACCTAGCCAGTCGCTCGTCGAGTCACATGTCAGTGGTCATTAAAGGAGAAATGTTAAATCAAGCTTCTTCGATAAATTTTTTAGGGTTCGAACTAGATTCGTCACTGAAATGGGAATCGCATATAGACAATGTATGTTCGAAAATAGGTAGTGCGTGTTTTGCGCTTCGCCGTGTGGTGCGGGTGGTACCGGAGGCAATTGCGCGTACTTGCTACTTCGCTACCGTACACTCGCTGCTGCAATACGGTGCGGAACTGTGGGGCCGAGCCGCTGAATGGCAACGTGCATTCCGTATGCAAAAGCGTGCAATCAGGGCTATCGTAGGTATACCACAGGATGTCTCTGCCAGGCCTCACTTTAAAAGGTTGGGTATATTAACGTTACCGTCGATTGTTATCATGCAAGTCGCAATTTATGTACAAAAAAATTTGGAATTATATACGACCCACAATGATGTGCACTCGTACCACACGAGAAACGCATCTAAACTCACGGCTGTTAAACGAACTCTGACAAAATCCACTAAGTTTACGCACGTGATGGGTCCGAGCGTATACAACAAATTGCCAGATGCGATCACTGCAGCACCTACTCTGGCCTGTTTCAAGTCCCGACTAAAACGCTGGCTTGTCGAGCAAACATTTTATGACTATAATGAATTTTTCAATTTTAAAGTACGTAACTAATATTTGACATAACTATTTAATTTGCTAGCAGATTGACATTTAATTAATATTGACATTGTATTTGTTAGTAAGTGTACAATTATTAATTATTATTTTTTGACTATAACTTTATTGTATTTATTTTTGACTATATTTATTGACATTGTGTTATACTTGACAATACTATTGGTTTTGTTATTTTAAATTCATGGATGTATATATAATTACAATTGACATAAACTATGCAATAAGATAATTGACATCTAGATATTGAAAACATGACATGTAAATTGACTTTATGAAATTAAATGAATATGAATATGAATATGAATATGAATATGAATATACTGGCAAACAATCAGGTTCCCGCTGACAGCCTGAAAGTGTTTTGCGGTTATAACACACTCCGAGTAGAGGTCCATTTCGACCACCTAGATTGGCACGGTCACTCAACGTCAGTAATGGGTTAAAACGTTTGAGGTGTTGATTATTTAATTATTCTGCTCTTCTCTTAATTAAAACTTCCACTTTTGCACCTACTACCCTACAGCATCACCCATAGGTTGACTGGTAGAGAATGCCTATGGCATTAAATCCGCCTATGTGCGATATTGTACACGAAGTTATTAAAATAAAATAAAATAAATAAATATGAACACAAAATACATAATAATATTACCAAGAGGTACAACACCCTCCACCCAATAGTGAGGTGAGCCTATCGCTATCCACCGGGCACAATGCCAACTCCTTGCTGCTATTGAGAATTATGCAACGAAAAAAGTGTAAACCGCCAAAATACTAAGAAATGCTGTCATGTGACAGCGTAGGTCTTTAATAAATAAGGCAAAAAGCGTTCTTTAGAAAGAGCAAGCACAATTTACATTAAACCGGCGGGCATGCGAACAGGTATGACAATTATGTACCTATTGTATGAATGTTAAATAATCTATTGTCTCTACCTACTTTTATACGATAATGGCGTGGTTTTATTATTTCAAATTTTATGTGGACACGTCAAATATAAAATAAATTGTTTTTTTTCTTTATTATGCTTTAACTCCAAAATACAGGACCGATATAAAAAAAAACAATATAAGAATGCCAAATTATTTCAGACAGGTTAAATTTTATCAAGGTACCAAGCGGGTGAAGCTAGTTTATAATATTTTCGGTATATTTGTAAATATTAAATATAAACTATAACCTAATTTAATTAAAAATGAATGTATTTTGCGTTTCTAATAAGCTAACTCGGTGCGCTACAATATTAATTATTTCAACGCTAAGCACATGTGCGTTAATTTTCCAGCTCATTGAATTGATCTTGCTAATCCTATTTACGGCCATGAATAAATCTAGTAAGAAACGGTTTTACACAGAAGGGTGTGGCAGATGTTTAAGAGATAGGAGGTGAGCCTATCGCCATCCACCGGAATTCACACAATTACACAATTGTAGATACATTGTTTAGGTAAATAACTGTATTAAATTGAACTTATGATTTGAATATTAAAGAAATTGAATCTACAACATAACATTACAATCGAATACCCTTTTGGAAATACATAAAATAAGACCTCTTCTCGTTTTTGTTTACCAATATTTGCCAGCATTTTGATATGTAATATGTATTTCCGAGAATCTCGCTCATTGGTATAATACTTTTAGCTATGAATGTACAGGCAATGCGAATGGTTCGATTTTTGTCAGTTTTGCTTATTTATTAAAGGGTTCAAAGAAAATGTTTTCCTTTTAACTAATTAAAATATTGTCTATGTAGTAGTACTTTTAGTAAGATTTATACAGTCTTTTTTATTGAAAATTTTTGATTTCTGTTTATTTAATTTTGAAGTATCCGATTGGAACTGTCTGTCACGTCAATTTAATGCATCTTATTATTTCGTAATGTTAACTAGGCTATGAGTACTTTGGCATGTATTCAACCGCTAAAAACGCCATTTTATATTTGTTTTACGTCAATAACTTTAGGTTGTCGCGCATAAAATTAATTTTCTTCATAAGCCTTTCGATGATGTAATATTCATGAAAGTCAGACGCTCGCTTCGAATGATACGTGGTTCCAACATAATTTTGTTTCCAAGCAAATTGATTATTATTCAAAACAGTTTAGACGTGACATGTGACATGTTAAAATAATATTCTGTCTTAATATTTCTCAGAAAACTTAACATGACATAAACATTATTTTTTTAATTAGTGTTTACTCTTTCTTTAAATTAGCTTCGGGCTGCGGCTCCACCCACGTAGTACCTTAATAAAAAGCAGCCTATTTTCTATAACCTTCACCCCATTTTTAGGGTTCCGTAGTACCTACAAGGAACCCTTATAGTTTCGCCATGTCCGTCTGTCCGTCTGTCCACGGCATAGCGACGAAACCGTTGGTGCTAGAAAACTGAAATTTTGCATAAACATGTATGTTAACTAAACAAAGAAAGTCGTAGAGTAAAATTTGGAAAAATATTTTTTTTTTGTTTGCTCCCCTACATGTAAAGTAGGGATGTTTTTTTTTTTGTCGCCTACCCCATAGTGTGGGGTATTGTTAGATAGGACTTTTAAAAACGTTTAGGGGTTGCTAAGACAGTTTTTTGATTTAGGGATCCGGTTGCGAGATAATTAACTTTAAAGAGCAAATTTTTGTTCGAGTAGGGCGTCCCCCCCCCCCTCTAAAAGCTAAACTACTGGATCCTAAAATCTGAAAAAAATTGTATCGGTAGTACATGTAATGAACTTTAAAGGAAAACTATAGCGGATAAGTTCACTTCATTAGTTCAAGAGGAATAGGGGTCCGAAATGTCAGATGCAGTTACTCAGAATATTTCGTTCAAAATTCTTGAAACATAAATAAACATACATAATACATATATAAAATCACACCTTTATCCCACGGGGGTAGGCAGAGACGATGGAACGCCATGTGCTTCGCTCCTTACATACTTCTTTCGCTTCCTTAACATTCATACATCTCGTCATACGTGCTAGCTGGTTTCGTGTACTACAAACATTTCCTATCTGAAGGACGCTATTTATCTGGTTACTTTAACTTAATTAGTTCTAGAGTAATTGGGGTCCAAAGTGTAAAATGCAGTTACTTAGAATAATTCGTGCAAATTACAAAAACCTTTGAAAGTAATGACTTGTATGAAGATGTTACTTGATTAATACAGATAGTAAATCCCTTTTAAGTCGAAATATGTTGTTACGACTAGCTACGGAAGCCTACTGCGCGTGGCCCGACACGCACTTGGCCGGTTTTATTATTATGATCGGTCCTATAGATTCGGCATCTATTCAGTACCAACAAACAAACATTAATATCTTTCCTCTTTTAACTACTAAACTACTAAAATTTATTAAAACTTTGACGCGAGCTTTAACTTATTTGGCTAACTGTTCGAATCGAGCACTACGTTATACACGTACTGTGTAAAACTGTAGGTACATTTTGTAGAACGTTGTTCTGTACTAATTCAAAAATTAAACAATTTAGTTCTCTAATTGCCACTTCAATTTTAAACCTTGTGTAAGATTCGATTTGTTTGACGACCAAATAACAGCGTCAGTAATGCAACTGCTTACGACTGTTAAAGACGCTGGTTCGTTTCCCGTTGAAGATAGATACACAAGAAGGTTTCTATGTATAATAAGTATACAATAGCAAAAGAAAATTATATTTTATTAGTATCAGTTATTTTAGTACTCATAATACAAGCTCTGGGACTATGTTTATGGGAATAGATGACGACGTTGATGACGTTATGAATGTTGTGTGATACTTATTTATTTGCTTAGTCTCAATCTCTCCATATTTTTTAAGCCAACTTAAGTACCTATCATATATGTCTATAAATATCATATTTTATTAAATTACTTAATTAGAAAAAAAAATACTATACTTATGTACGCTACATACTGCGCTAACCGAGCAATGTCTTTGTGATTAAAATTCTCAGAGAAAGAAGTCATATAAAATTTTGGGACGTCTCCGTTGGAGTAATTCTCGGGGACAAGGAAATTTCATTGAAAGGATTTTTTAATAATAAACGAGATCTTTTTCAGAGAAAACGACATAATGCGGAGCCACTGGGAGTTCTTTACAATATTTAGGACGACCTGTTTTGTTATATTTAATCAGACAACCTATAAATGGCTTTGTTCTGAGCTCAAAAGTTATTGGTTTCTATTTGAGAGTATTTTATTATTTTTGCTGAAAATTTCGCCTTTTTCGTCTAGTGAACAAAAGATTTGAGTAGGTACATTTAAAAAGAGGAACAGTTTTCTTCCATCCGTTGAGTATGTCAAGGAAAAGGCAATGCCCAAAAACAGTATCGCCAAAACCCTTGTGTCACGAATATAAGATATTAAATAATTTCTAGTTTCGTGTATGACGATTATCTAGTAATAAGAGATAATAGTTTTAGCAGAATTTACTAAACAAAAGAGATTTTCTATTTAAACATGAAGGATGAACTAGAATCTAATTTTGTTTTGATAAAATTATCACGTTTTTGCACTTGCTTACTAACTTTTTTCATGACATACCAGCTTACTATGAAAATATCCGACTTAAAGTTAAACTTTCATATATTCTACATACAATACAGCAGTTTCTATCTTAACAAAGCCACGGAATAGATAGCACAGCAGCGATAAACAATCCCATAGTCGATTGGTCATACCCCTTTAACTTGTATTTTTTATGATTTACTTGTGCATATCTGACAAATATACACAACAACTGCCTCGATGGTCTAGGAGTTAGCAAATACACCTCTCACCGCGGGGTCTCGGGTTTGATTCCCAAGCCAAGCAAAGTGTTATTGCAGCCCGGGGTTGGCGATAGGCTCACTCCCACAGATATAGATCTACATAAATAACGCAAGTATCACGATTTGTATTGAAACCAAGCGTGCCGACTTTTTAATACCTATTGTGACGTCACAGCCGAAATTTAGTGACGGGAAATCCAAACCGATTCAAAGACACCGATGCAACCGATGTCCATCCGCCCAGTACGATTCAAACGGCCGTCCGCTATGATTTTCTCTAACAAAAGACGCGCGTGGACTGAAGTTAGCGGCGACCAACCTTGACGCTTGGTCGGGGTTCGGACACGCGAAGTACATGCATTTGCGTTATCTATGTAGATCTATATCTGTGCTCACTCCCTATCCCATGGGACCTAAGCATTACAGGTGGAGGGTGAGTGTTGTACACCTCTGCCACACCCTTCTGGCTAATATAGGCGTGATGTTATGTTATATACAACATAGATTCTTCCGTGCCCCGAATAGCACTTTAAGCCGTTCCCGTCAGTTTCGTTTGCCATTTAAAGATCTATGGCAGTCGTTACTGGTAGTCAGAGACCAGAAAGTCTGACAACTAGTGTAACAAAGAGTATCGTATTGCCTTGCACTGGTTTGTGGGCACACGTACAGTACACGTACTACGTAAAATACTTCTTCTTCTTCTTCGTCGTGTCGATGGCTGAGTCAAATTTGATTGGGTCACTGTTATAGCGCTCTCGTCGGCGTTAATGAACGCCTCTCTTGTGCAGGTGGTAGGGCATTTTGGACAGTCAGTGAGGTGGTCAAGGTTTTGACTTGCCATCGTGGTGAAAGGATTAGCCAATTCGCTTTTAAGATCTCGCGAATTGCCCAGGGTGCGCCGGACGTAGGGAATTGTTGTGTACGTCACTCGGGGAGGCTCCTTTCATGCACCCCTGTGTAGTACATAATATTATTATTATTAAATCGGGTATAAATATTGGTTTTTAAAATCCAATCGAGTTTAAAGTTATTAGAACAACTACAAGTTGTTCTAATAACTTTAAACTCTCGCGTTGCATATTCGTTTATATGATTTGAACAAAACAACCTTGTCGAAACTTCATGGACCGAAAGGTAAATAAAAACTAATCGTGTTAATTCCCGTTCGAATCATATCAATACATTGTTTTGTTAGGGAAGACAAAAATAGTAATGGCAAACAGGGTATACATTTTTCATTTTAAATGCGAACCTTTTGTGTCGTCATTCCGAATGTTTTAGCTCTCTTTCAAAGTCATAGTTCAGTCACTACGTAAAATACTGATATTTAGCTTAATTATTTCGACTAAAGTTTGGAAGATGATGATGACGTTGATTGTTCGCTAATTAAAACAAAAAAGAAGGCAAAGCCCTATATTGAAACTTACTGATATGGTTTCCCATATTACAACATGAATACAATAAGACAAAAGTTTGAAATGAAATGTATCCAGGCAATTTAATCAAAATTTCAGTATATTTTTTTCGGAAATATGATAACAATACATCACAGACAATGGAACTGACATGAATATTGGCAAAGCAGCCGCACCAAATAAATAAGGTATTCAGTGTGGAAAAAACTACACAACTGAACTCGGATATCAATGGCATTAATACAAAAGGATATTTGGAATAAAACAACGGAAAAGAAGGCCTACAAATATTTTTTTGGACTATTATCAAACTGGTTATTATGTATATTTTGGAATTATTTAACTAACTGACAAAACAACAATATACAAGCTTTCGAGCCTTTTTCTTACAATGCATTGGGGCAGGCTCTAGTTAAACTGAATTAGCTGATTATCAGTACTTTACATGGAGCGACTCCCATTAAACCTCCACAACCCAGTACGAGGTAATACGATCCTCTTTATAAGACTAGCTGTTAGATTTTTTTGCGTCTGAGTACCCATCACGTCTGCCATAGATGTTCAAATAGGAACCGAGACCGACGGCTTAACGTGCTCTCCGAGGTACCCATCTACGGCAAACTGCGCTCAGCATTCTTCACCTGCAAGATCGATCAGTCCGTATGGCTTCGAATTAGCCACGAGCTCGACAAAACAACATAAATGTAAAAAAAAATATATGATCAATGATCATACATGGTTGTAATATATACCTCCTTCTTACTTTTTGTTCGATAGAAAAAAAAAATAGAAAAAAATAATCATTTATTCTGGTATAAGAAAAAAACACTTTTAATAAAATAAATAAATATGTATAAAAATATGTACGTTAATATGATTAATGCATGCTCCTTTTAAATACAACATTAATTTAAATTACAATTACTTTAATTTTTATTGCACTTAATTTAATTACCTATTTTTCAACCCCAAAATCTTTGTAACGTATACTATTACGATCACTCAGGCCCATGGAAGCATTCCGAGGTTTTAAGGTTATCTTAGTATAACAATAGGGGAAGGCCGGGAAGGCCATTTTAATTAATGATAAACAGAGAAATGTCTGAATGGCCTGGTTCACAACAATGGCGCCGCCGAAACTTTTGGTTGACACCGAAATTTCTTGTTTGTTACGGATTTACCAAACCCTTTTGAGTGGTTTGTAAAGATACGGGTAACAGGCAGGTATATCTGAATTAGCGTTTCTTTACTTTTCAAGTTTCTTACAAGGTGATTTAGGATTTTGATTTACTGATGACTTTTCAATGTTAAGTATTTAATAAGCCTGGCCTATTTATTTGAATTTGTAAGTATTTTTCACCTTTTTAATTCAAATTATAAAAGTATCATAATAAAAAAGAATTGCTTCATATAAAATAAACCATTTAAAAACCAGTCAAGTGCGTCTTGAGGCACGCCCAATTGAGTTCCGTAGTTAATCATTACAACATATGAGGACTTCAAAGTAACAGCATCATACGAGTCATTATTTTCAAAGGTTTTTGTATTATGTAAGAACTACTTCAAGTGGCTGCATTTTACAATTTGGGCCCTTATATTTTTAAATTAACAAAATTTACTTAGTCGTTATAGTGTTCCTTTAAAGTTCATTACATATTCAATTCATATACCACAATTACATTTTCAAGATTTTTAAGCAAACTGTATAGCTTTTAGGGACAGGAGAAAACTTCCTGCTCGAGCAAAATGGAGAGAGAAACTGGAGAACAGAACCTTGTTATGAAAAACATCTCATAAAACCTAAGTAATAGAACTTTGTTCAGCCTGAAATAGATTGTCTATCGCTTTTGAACGTAGATGGGCTCCCTTTTAAGCGTGATCTCACTTGGCAATATACAAAGATAATGGCGTCTACGGTGCAGCAGACCTATTACCTGTCGAATACTTTTTAACTCTTGGGTGCTCTTATGTACATATAGCCTTATTAGTAGACTATCAAAGCCAGTTCTATGAGTAACAAGATTAGGTCGAGGAATTCAAGTTAATTTAGTAGAAGAGTTGTTGATGTGAAACGCCCAATATAATATGGTAAATACTATTTAATGGAATAGCGTCATTAACCTTATATCTGGCTTATAACCTATATTAAATGTAAAATTAAACCCTGTTGACATGTTTACCCTCATTTACTAAACACTTAACACTAACTCTTTTGATAACATCGAGAATAATCGATATAGTAGGTTTAGCTACAGTACATCGAGATCTGAATAATGATTAGTTGTTTGACAATTATCTGAATACCTACTCTTTCAATTGCTTTGATTAATTATTTAAGCGTTATTTTATTCCCGGGTAGTGCAATTTTTTTTTGGGATTCTTCCTCAGGAAAATCTTAATAGCAGTCTTCTTCTTCGTCGTGTCGATGGCTGAGTAAAATTTTATTTTGACTTGCCATCGTGGTGAAAGGATTAGCCAATTCGCTTTGAAGAACTCGCAAATTGCCCAGGGTACGCCGGACGTAGGGAATCGTTTTGTACGTCACTCAGGGAGGCTCCTTACATGCACCATTAATAGCAGTATGCAGTTGGAACTGTATTCGGTGGATGGCAAAAGGCTTAAGACACTTTTTGTCATATAGGAGCTTACAGAACAGGCAAAACCTTCTGAGTTATATAGGTGTGATGTAATATTATAAAATATACAAATATTAGGTTTAGCATTGCAATTCAACGCGGCAAAGCCGCCAGCCTTCTGGGCACGTCACCCGCATTTGACATTGATGCGGAAGTATTTTTTGACGCATAACTTTTAAAAAAAAATAGTTCTATTTTTCTTACAGCTGTACATAGTTAGGTATGATTTTGTTTTAATGATTAAGTTATTAGACTATTATAATTTAAGATCCAACATGTATATTTTTCTGTAAATATAATCTTATTGTCCATATTTCGATTAGTATAATTCATTTACTGTTTACCCCTTTATCCATACCAAACGGCAAAATTATATTTAATCCCCAAAACATACAAAGCCTCAGATAGCTCCAATCTTCGAAGATTTATCAATCTGTCGCGACATCAAAAGAAGTATATAAATATTTTTTACTTGACTTGGCAGGGCTTGCCAACCTTCCATAAATAAATCTTCAGTAAATAAAATATATTTACCCGGTTTGCCAGTTACGGTTGGTTACTTTATAAAATACATATACGAGGCGAGTGTGTCACATTTTTTTTCAGTGCTTAAATTGATGGGTGCAAATATTTTTATTTTACACTTCCATGAATTCTAATTTTGTTTGAAAAATGCTAATGTTTGCCATTACTGTTCATAACTTAGGTATAAATAAAAAACTTAGGTGTAAAATATTCTTATTGAAATATCGGGCGCTCTAAATCGTAACAAAAACCAATCGCCTATATATATATGATAATATTTAACCCTATCGCTCGCGCACTGATTACTAAAGAATCGGTCTAATATACGAACTTACTGATGGTAAAGCTTCAGCTTCCCAAGAAGTGGTCCTCTGTAGGAAGGCTGTATCTTTACATGATGTAAGCGCGCAATAAGAAGGGAAATGCCAACCCCTAAAAATAAAGGTTGAACGTTTGTTTGGCAATCTGTCTTTTTTATGTTGAAGCCCAATATCTTTATATATATAACTTCTTGAACAAGGGTTTTCCTAAAAGTTATACCCAACAGTGTAATTTAGGGTTTCAAAGTTAGTAAGAAGTCTACATCAAAACGCAATAGATGGCGCCACGGGAACAGAGCCAAACGGCATCCGCGGCACCACATGTAAAACCGCGGAGATCAACGAATCCCACGAGAACGATGTCGCGGGTAACAGCTAGTATTTAATAATAATGTATGTCCTGTGCATTTGATATCAAAGAATGTTCAACACACTAACAGTTAACAGCTTCTAGAAGCTAATGTTAAATAAAAAACCGGCCAAGTACGAGTCGGACTCGCGCCACAGGGTTCCGTACCACTATACATCTAAATAAATGTTTTTTTTTTATTCTTTATTATATTGGAGTTGATTGAATGAAAGGTAAAATGCGGTTAACGATTTATTACGTATTAAAAAAAAACTAATTATTAGATCGCGTTCAAACCAATTTTAAGTGGAAGTTTGCATGGTAATGTACATCATTATATTATTTTTACATTTATCATTCCCTTATTTAAGAAGTTACGGGGGGGAGACACATTTTTTTTCACTTTGGAAGCGTCCCTCGCGTAAACTATTCAGTTTAGAAAAAAAATATATTACAAATATTTTTCATTTTTGAAGACCTATCCATAGATCCCACACGTATGGGTTTGATGAAAAAAAATTGAGTTTCAGTTCTAAGTATGGGGAACCCCAAAACTATATTTTTTTTTTCTATTTTTGTATGAAAATCTTAATGCGGTTCACCGAATACATCTACTTACCAAGTTTCCACAGTATAGCTCTTATAGTTACGAAAAAAAGTGGCTGTGACATACGGACGTACAGACGGACAGACATGACAACTCATTAAGGGTTTCGTTTTTTGCCATTCGGCTACGGAACCCTAAAAGTATGATATGTGAAGTTAGTTGCTCTACACCTACATTTTATTAGTTATTATACGTACACTTGCAAAATGTAATAAGTTTGTTATCTCAAAGGAATCTCGACCGAGTTGTTTTGGGTTGTGTTAACTCAAAGACGTACTAATTAGAAATTGAGAAATGCTAAAAGTATTTCTTTGCTGAATAAAGTTAGTTTATGAAACAACATAATTTAAAATTCAGTAGATGTTATACTGCTACACGCTTTTATGTAGAGACTAGATGTAATTAAATACCAACGAGTTTGCATTAGGTATAATTTTATAATTCTTGCCTATTTGACATGTTTCCTATATAATATTATTTGTTAGTTTGTTTTTACTGAATAGGCTCCAAATCAACTAGCCATTTTTTAATAAAAAATGGTAAAGAGATAGTTTTAGACCCCAGGCATAACATAGACTACTTTTTAATGACGTTCTAAACGAGTGGAGCCGCGGACAGGAGCGAGTGTTAAAATAGCATTTTATTTCTTGCTCACATCATTAACAAAAAAAATATTAAACTCATCTTCGAAATCATCATCATTCAAAAAAATCACTGTCGATATTATTATTTTTTAAATAATTTAATAATTTAACTAATATCTGTTATCATTTTACTGTCCATTTTGTGTTTTGTCTTTTTGTCTCTTTTTATTTTTATTTGAACATAACCTAACATTATTTGATTGAGGCTACCATAACAGCAAGAACACTCGTATCAATAATAACACACACACACACACTCACCAAACAAACACACACACAATAACACTCGTCACACAACGTACACAGATCAATAATATAAATATATTTAACAGCAACCTATACATTGTAATATTACGTACAATATCATACGTAGCAAATAAAAAGGGGAATTTGGATGAATCAATATGACGTCAGTGATTAGTTGATGTGTCTCAGTAAATGTGATTTATGAAACCTTTAACATAACCCTTATAGCTCGTTTATCTTGCTATTCACTCACAGACCTTTATACTGACTAAGATACGTCATATATGTCAATATGTATGGAAACTAAGCGTGCCATATTTTTACTACAAACAAATGAACAAGATGAAGTCATAAGAGCATTTTAAAAATGGAAGCTTTTCGTTGTCCACACCAAACCGATTACAATTGACATGATGTATCGATTTTAATCGATTCGGGTTCATAGACAGAAAAAAAAAAGTAATGATAGACTAATGATTATAATACACAAATAAACTTGGGTCCACTCGACCCATGGTTGACACGCAAAGTAGGTTCAGATATTGCTTCTATCTCTAAATACATTTCTGTTTATTCACTAATATGTGTAGGCAATATTTAGATTCCATGCAATAAGGTGTAAGCTAATCGTTTCATATTGCATTAAGATCGCTATGCAATTTATTGTTAAACTTAATGATCATTAGCTACTTAGTGTATTTTGTTCATTAGCTACATTTCTATCACGAATTCAAAATGTTTCATAATAGTTATTTACCAGTTAGCCTGTTAGTTTAGAATATACTTTACCGTGTATCAGATCATAAGTAGCAGTTCCTGCTGCACGAGTTTCTACTTCTGAACTTTTGCCTCTATAACTTTGGTACGATGTTGGCATTCACTTATACACGTACAGTCCATTTAGATGGCATTTTGCATGATAAATAATGTTATAGCACATTATACGGACGACCGGATGGCAGAGTGGGTAGTGTACCTGCCTGCGACGCCGAGGTCGTGGGTTCGATTCCCACTTAAGACAAATCTTTGTGTGCATGAACATGGCAGTTTGTCTTAGTCTGGGTGTTTCTAGGTATAATATGTATTTATTTACAAAAGAAAAGTATTTTGGTATTATTATCAGTTATTCTAGTACCCATAGTACAAGCTCTGCTTAGTTTGGGACTAGATGGCGTTGTGTGTGAGTTGTCATATTTATTTATTTTATTTATTTATTTATAATATTAAGTCTTATAAATACATCTATACATACAAATATTATTTATTATATCTTTTGATTGTTTGCACGACTGAATTATTCATCAACGCAGAGCCTAAGCCGCTGAGCTTAGAACCTTGAAATTTTGCACAACGATTCCTTACATGACGTAGAGGCGCATTACGAAAGGATTTATGGAAATACGACCTCTACTTTAAGGGTTGGAAATTTTTAAAGTTTGAAGCACGGCAATCCGTATATTACGGTTTTTTTAAACGTTATTCTTATATTATGTGTAATGTCGGATGTTTAAGTTAATCGGAAGTTTACATTAAAGCGAAATATATGGCACCACAGGAACGGAGCAAAAGGGTGGCCACGGGTAGAAATGCGGTGATCAACGAATCCTACGCGAATGAAGTCGAGGAAAACAGCTGGTTCTAATATATATATATTATCTGTCCATAATAAACACTAACATAGTATTGAAAAAAAATCAAGTTATATAAGCTATGAAAAAGCTTATCTTCATCTTTGAAAAAAGGTCCATGTAGAAGCCGTAATCAATTTTCTTTTACCGTAGAATAAAACACTGTAAGAACCATTCACTTTGCACAGCAGTCCCACATTTTCTCTCTCATTTACTTGACATACATCGAGCCCATGGGCCTTTTGTATTCCGAAGTTTGCTCTCCGTTTATTTTGGTCCAGAACATAAAATATAAGGATTAATGCTATTCATTTCACATTGGAGAATTTAAGGGTTCTCACCATTGAAATATTTAGTAGGTACAAATAAAAAAAATTGGGTTACGAGTCAGTACTGGTTGGGGTTAAATAGTTTATATTTAAAATGGCAAAAAAAAATTACAAACATTGAGCCATCTACAATCATGATCATTCGACATATTCCTTGCCGGACGTTACGGTATAGTGTGACCTTACATTATTGTAAAACAAAGTGTTCCGCTGCGTCTGCCTGTCTGTTGTTTGTTAGTGATTAACTCAGAACTACTAATCGGAATATCATGCGGTTGTCACCAATAGAGAAAAGGATTTATAAGGAAAGTAAAGGTAAAATACAAATTGCCAAGATTATCGACGTACCACGCGGTGGAACCGTGGGTAAGAAAAAGAAAATTTGCTTGTCTATGCTTAAATATAAAATTAGGGTACTACAATCATCAATCATAAAGCTAGAGAATAAAAAGCAACCACTGAGACAGTAATTTTGTTAAAAATGTAATAGGTCAGCTCAATTTCCTCACGAGTGGTCATAAACCAGTTAATGGCCTTGCTATTTAATGTTACAAAGCCAGCAAAATAATTTTGTCATCAGAAAAAAATTCTTTTATCAGTCTATGTCACTGTTTTATTAAAGTTATGGCACAATCAAATGGCATGAGTACAAGACCTTATTTATAATTCCTTTAAAAAAGTGTATCGTATTATAACTTTCTATAAATAAAATAAAATATGATGAAATATGAAGCTTCCATATTTAAACTCACTTTATATATTTATAGTTTTAAAGGTACTGTAATGGTTAGCGATTCACGTGAATATCGTTATATATTTATGTAAATAATCAATATTTCTACCATACAAATAATATTCTAAGGACGCAACGTAAACAAAACCTTCTAAAATCTTTTATTCTAAGAAACTAGACATCTGGTTGTTATGATAGTATTGCACGGTCCTAACAATAGTTTTACTGACAAAGGTCCGTAGTTAGACCGTCGCCGTCCGTCGGTGCGTTATAAAAACAATACTATCTAAAGGACTTACTAATTTATTAGACACATTGACATAAATTTATTAGCTGCAACGGGCACACGTGTTTGAGAGTCTTTTCAACGAAGCTAGGACAAAAAAAACCTTCATCTGGGAAAAACCCGAGAGATAAAAGGGGCATAGGGATAGCGTCGGCGACTCGATGTTAAGAACTAAGAGGCTTAGTGAGGCATTCCTGTTTTGAATCCCGAAGAGTTCGGTACAACTAGTGAGTGAGTTTACGTAATTCGGGGTTTGAGTCCCGGAGAGTTCGGTACTACTAGTGAGAGAGTTTACATAATTCGGGTTTTGAGTACCGAGGAGTTCGGTACAACTAGTGAGAGACTTTTCGTGAGTCTTATTTTTAAAGTCGTTTGAAGTCCTATCTTAGTTAATAGAGTCAGTGACTGAAGCTCCAAGTTGCAACAGTAGCAGTACTCCACGTAAGTGTTTGAAATCATGCAGCGCCAATGCTTGGTGAGTTTATCAACACTTGAGTGATACATATTACTTGTGCAATTATTTAAGTTAGACCATTGTAAGATTATATATGAGTCCTCCATACAATTAGTATAATACTTAACGCGGGTCAGGGCGGAGAGAGGTACATCCGCCAAAGGTGATGTCGGACCTCCAGCGTTTGAGTAATCAACTTTTATAGATAAGTTAGTCATAATACGTGTACACATAAGTGTAAAGTTAGGTGACTGTGGCGCAAACTTCGGCTCTTCTCTTCCGGTCACGTGTGCCGGTGTGCACCTCGCGCGCGAAAACAAGTTGTTAGCTTTTGTTATGAGTTACCGTTACGAATCCGGTTCGAATTGATAACATAACTTCAGCTGGAGATTGGAAAGAGCTGGAGGTGGATTGCCCTCTCTTGTGAAATGGACAGACAGACAGACTGACGTAGTTAGCTTTTCTCTAAAGCTAACTGCCTACAACCAAGGTGTCGAGGGACACTAGTGTGGGAGGCGTGCTTAAGCTTACTAAGCTAATTTGTGGGTTGAGTGCTATCAGATGTACGATGTGATGGGGTGCTTCTCTTTGCCACACAAGGTTGTAGTGCCTGTCGACATATGCCCTGGATTCGGATCTAGGTTCTTGGTAAATTCCCTCTTTTTTTACTCCCGGGAGTCTGGTTTACCATTACAGTTGATGCCGCGTGACCAAGGATTTATGTCATTACATGTACTGATTCACTTCAGTGCAACATAAAAGAACTTTATAATGGGTTACTTCGTAAATAACACAACGTAGAAATTATTTAATAACATTTTATAATATAAATTGATGGATTGACTAGATTGGCCAACTAGTTGCCCCGTTAATATCATTTTAAGTCGATATAAATTTGATCTGATCAACTGTTACTTTTAAAATTACTTCCCTTTATTGTTTGCACTCCAAATAAAAAACGCATCTTTTGGGTATCGCGAGTGGTTTGCATTTTGTTTGTAATGATGACTGTTTTGCTTGAAACTCTTATGCGAGGCATGTGAATGTGATATGCGTATGCTTATTTGTATGTTCGCAATAGTTGTATGATGCTTAGATTGTGATTGAGCATATGGTGATATTATGTTACTTCCTTAAATGCACTTATGATGTTTCTAATTATGGTTCTATTTGCATGACGGTTCTTATGCGTGGTGTTTTAAGAGTATTCCTATATTATATGATGCATGGTATTTTTATTACTTTAGTTCAGTTGGTCAGATTTAAAGTCGCTGAAATTACGGTTACCTTTGTTAATATTTATTCATAAAAATGTAAAATAACTTTTTCTTTCAACTAGACGATCACACCCATTATAATTTGGTAAATTAGTAGATTTGTACCTATCGCTAATATAATTCAAAACTTAACTTAATATGTTTCTTAAATGGAAAGGGGACGTTGCTAAGAATTTGAAGTGCATATGTCTACAGGTAAACTATTTCAAGTTCAAAGATATTTGGCATTCTCAAAACTAGTTAGTAAACACAAAAAAAATTCTTGGAAAGGTTTGGTAGCACTCAATTATGGGAAAAGGTTTTTTTTGTTTTCTAAATTTCAAACTTCTTAAACTGGGGACGTGTAGAAATCTCGTCAGGTTTCAAGTGTGTGCAACGCGCTAATTTAAAATGTCAAACTTATCGTTAAATTATTAATTCTAAAATCTTAAGTGAGACTTTAGACATTTTAGATGAGGGACTTAGTTTTTTTTTTTGGTCACTTCAAAGTGATTCAAAAGGGACAAGAGGTTCTCACTTTACACTTACGAATGTGCAACACTTTAACATAAAAAAGGGAACAGTTTATTACCATCTTTAGAATTTCAAGATAGATCTTTTATAAATACTTGAACAACATCATGTGGTGTTAAATTGTTATGGGTTCATATTCGAAACGGAAATTTTAGAATGTTAGGTAAATATAAAAATGACGTTATTGCAAAATAGGACGGATACTTGCGCGCTTTTGTTAACAATTCCAGGACCATAAAACATCTGTCACGGGTGCATGGGTACCTGGTGCTGAGGGCAAGCAACTGTGAGTAAGGCGCAAAGTTTAGCGGCTGCCTTTAAGTGAGAAAAGGGAGACATTGGGCAACGCTGACGTCACTGATCATCTTATACAGAGCTAAGTATTTTTATTTAATTATCGCCAATCTTGTAAACTTTCGAGTTTGTACTTATCCATCCAACCTACGAAGGGATACAAATAGCAGAAGAAGGGTTTATGTATTTTAAAGCATTTAATTCTTTAAGCCTAAGTTTGTATTGTATGTATGGGGCGCCCTGATGAAAGAAGAAGAATGTCTCAAGTGAGAAAGTTCATACTGGAGCAGCTAAACAGTTTTAATATTCTATGCCAAATATTACAACTGCAATATACGAAATAGGACCCTGAAAGGTCTGAGGGGGGCATCAAAGCCCTTGAACTAGGAAGATGATAATCCTATAAGATTGCTGTTAAAATTCTAAATAGCTATACCCTGCACGTGATTTGACAAGAATATTTAATATTAAATGGACCATGAAGAGTCTGAGGGGGGCATCGAAGCCTTTAAACTAGTAGGCCGATAATATAATAAGATTGTCCTAATAGTTCCAATAAGCAGTGTCCTGCACGTGATCTTACAAGAATATTTAGGATAAATTGTAATGAAAATGTGTGCGAACTGTTTCAGAGATTTATATAATGAATATGGAGAAGCTGCCAGCCGATTCGAATAGAAAACTTCGTCGCCGGCGAGTTTTCCAGAACCGACTTCTCCAAGTCTTCTGAGGGTTGAGTACGCTAGCCAGTCCAGGTATCACAAACGTAGAAGATTTCTGGTATGTACAATTCCATTCTAAGCATGGGCAGTACTTTAAATTGCATAACCAGGTATCGCAGGTTTTATTACGGTTGTTTTGATTTCTCGGACATGCAATTAGGGCTAGTTAATCTCTAAAAAGAAGAATATCATGAAGCCATGATTTTATTTTACCATTAAAATCTCTGTATTTTCTGTTATGTACATTTCTATTCCGCATATGAATAGATAATTTTAATACGTAATCAGTAATTTTCAATATAATTTATTCATTTTGTACAGTGAAAGGCTACCTTAAACTGTAATCTTATTAAATTAATAATGTTTTATCGTCCTTCTATTCACTGTTAAATTAACACAAGCATTGTAAATTTCTAGTACAGGGTACTATTTCTTTTGCACATGGGTTAAATATTTGACCGCGTAACTAGTAATCGTGTTAATTTTATATACAGCTTGATGTTTATTATTTATGAACAATTTGAATGAATTTGCGATGAGAATAATGTCTATGTTTAATATATCGCTAACAGAAACAATAGTTTCAACCTTTGTTGGCCAATTAAACTGCAGACTTATTCATAATTTGAATGAATTACACAATTTGTATTTCTGACTATACCATAGAAGAGTATCAGAAAAACTTGATACAACAATATAAGTTTTACTTCAGTTCTAGAATCCTACAGTGAAAAATCATATACCAGCTAACAATCTAGTATTTGATTTATCAGAGGGGGGAATGTAATGGTTAGCGATTCACGTGAATATCGTTATATATTTATGTAAATAATCAATATTTCTACCATACAAATAATATTCTAAGGACGCAACGTAAACAAAACCTTCTAAAATCTTTTATTCTAAGAAACTAGACATCTGGTTGTTATGATAGTATTGCACGGTCCTAACAATAGTTTTACTGACAAAGGTCCGTAGTTAGACCGTCGCCGTCCGTCGGTGCGTTATAAAAACAATACTATCTAAAGGACTTACTAATTTATTAGACACATTGACATAAATTTATTAGCTGCAACGGGCACACGTGTTTGAGAGTCTTTTCAACGAAGCTAGGACAAAAAAACCTTCATCTGGGAAAAACCCGAGAGATAAAAGGGGCATAGGGATAGCGTCGGCGACTCGATGTTAAGAACTAAGAGGCTTAGTGAGGCATTCCTGTTTTGAATCCCGAAGAGTTCGGTACAACTAGTGAGTGAGTTTACGTAATTCGGGGTTTGAGTCCCGGAGAGTTCGGTACTACTAGTGAGAGAGTTTACATAATTCGGGTTTTGAGTACCGAGGAGTTCGGTACAACTAGTGAGAGACTTTTCGTGAGTCTTATTTTTAAAGTCGTTTGAAGTCCTATCTTAGTTAATAGAGTCAGTGACTGAAGCTCCAAGTTGCAACAGTAGCAGTACTCCACGTAAGTGTTTGAAATCATGCAGCGCCAATGCTTGGTGAGTTTATCAACACTTGAGTGATACATATTACTTGTGCAATTATTTAAGTTAGACCATTGTAAGATTATATATGAGTCCTCCATACAATTAGTATAATACTTAACGCGGGTCAGGGCGGAGAGAGGTACATCCGCCAAAGGTGATGTCGGACCTCCAGCGTTTGAGTAATCAACTTTTATAGATAAGTTAGTCATAATACGTGTACACATAAGTGTAAAGTTAGGTGACTGTGGCTCAAACTTCGGCTCTTCTCTTCCGGTCACGTGTGCCGGTGTGCACCTCGCGCGCGAAAACAAGTTGTTAGCTTTTGTTATGAGTTACCGTTACGAATCCGGTTCGAATTGATAACATAACTTCAGCTGGAGATTGGAAAGAGCTGGAGGTGGATTGCCCTCTCTTGTGAAATGGACAGACAGACAGACTGACGTAGTTAGCTTTTCTCTAAAGCTAACTGCCTACAACCAAGGTGTCGAGGGACACTAGTGTGGGAGGCGTGCTTAAGCTTACTAAGCTAATTTGTGGGTTGAGTGCTATCAGATGTACGATGTGATGGGGTGCTTCTCTTTGCCACACAAGGTTGTAGTGCCTGTCGACATATGCCCTGGATTCGGATCTAGGTTCTTGGTAAATTCCCTCTTTTTTTACTCCCGGGAGTCTGGTTTACCATTACAGTACTTAGGGCTAGTGCTTTAATTCCTAGGTACCTAATGGAACGTTATTAAAAGAAACATAAAGCGGCGTTGTACTTTTTTTTTTTTTTTTTTATTTATAAGAAATCAATTATTAAAATTAAGATATCTTATTTATATTACAATCTAGCCTACCAAGGCTAATAAGTAATATTATGTTAACCTAAATTGCTACGTTATAATATAATCTAAGAATGCATCCATTAACACTTTCCTTTGTTTTTGTTAAAGGGAAGTCACTTTGTTCATGTGTTCTTTATAACGACACTTATCGCACTAATTTATTTGTCACTTATCACTACACTAACTCGAAAGGTTTCGTTCGTTTTAGTCTTTTCACTAGTTCCGTGTTATCAAGGAGCTGGATTGCCTCGATGTTGACGTGATGATGAAGTCTGCGTTCGTGAGCTTCTGCATATTTTTGTATGACTCTGTCAACAGCATCTATTTTGAGGTCTCGGTGTAGATCGCTGTTTCTTATGTACCACGGGGCATTGACAATGTCCCTCAGTACCTTGTTCTGGAAACGTTGAATAATTTGACGGTTACTCTGACTGGTACAGCCCCAAGCGGCGTTGTATGACTCAGTAAAAATTTAAGCATTAAAATTACCTTGGCAATTTGTATAAACGCAACAAAATAAATATCCAGATACAGTTTCTAAGACGGTAAATCGAATTGAAAATATTTTTTGACCTCCAAAGCATTAAAATCTCAAACCGTACGATGTCTATCAATAGTCGATATAAAATTTAAAGAGCCCATCATCATAATCAAGTCTACATTGCGCTGACCTTGCAATATTGTCAAACCTTACCTGGGCAAGACACATTTCCAATAATTAGAAATCAGGATCACGTCTCGATACAGCATTTACTGGCTACACTGTTTTAAACCAACTTTAAAAAAATAAGGTTATGTATTTGATCGGTATTTGTGTATTTATGTAACTGTTGTATGTTTGTGTATTTATGTAATGGGATATTTTATATTGCATATCAAATAAATAATCGCCTATCAATACATACTCATCATTTATATTCTTTTTTACATCAAATAACTTACTTCACTACAGATAAACTAAATGTTTAACAAAACTCAAACTGCAGATAATTCTAAATTACACATCAATATGACATTCCCTTTTTCCTCATAATGCAATACAGTTAAATTTATTTTTGTACAAAAATACTACATGCATAGCATAAATACTGACTGCACATCAAATTTACCATATTTCATAGCAAAATAACTATCCCAGTCGCATATTAACTAGTAAGTACAACAAAATCTGTTCATCATATTTGTCTTAATTTTCAAGAAGCCATGCTCGGCAAATTTAATGATTATTATAACAAAAAAATCCTTTTACATTGCATTATTTCTAAAAGCAGAACAACTTAACTGAAAAACTTCGCGCGTTTTTTCGTCACTGGAGTAAATAATATAAAAATAAAAGCTATAGTTATGGCATAGGTCAATTATGGGTAAAGTAGTAGGTTAGGTTCGGTTAGAACTGCGACCATAATATCTAGCTAGAATCAATCTGTGTGATACTTCGACCTCTTTTTGAATCCACCCACTAAATAAAATAATATTATACTACCTACCAATTTCTTATTATCATAGATCGTAACAGACGACAGTACGTGGCGCCACCTGCAGAAGCTAAAAATGTGCCTATTGGGCAAAAAAGGAAGCGTGGACGCCCCGCGAAAGCAAGACCCGCTTTAATAATTCAATAAATTACAATTTTGTATCTAATTTTATATTTTTTTTGCTGATCTCAATATGAGATAATTAATAAATAATAAGATGACTGTGACTAATAAAATGTTGTTTGATTTAGAAAAACTGCTGTAAATATTATAAAAATAGAAGCTATATTTAAAAGAAAAAGAGTTAACATGTATAATGTGCATTAAGATTATTAGTTGTGCATTGATAAAAAAGCTTTTGCTTTAGGAAAAATTGCTGTGCGCTGTGAAAATAAATTGTAGTGTGTTTAGTGATATTTTGAGTTGAATATTTTGTTGTGCAATCAGTAATTTTGATGGGAATTCGGTATTTAATTGCATAGAAAAAGGATATTTTATGATTTGCGTTTAAATACTACCCTTATGTAATTCTATTTTCGGTATTTCAATTCTTATGTTTTAGGAAAGGGTTTTAGAATATTATTTATCAGGGTCTGATAAGATATCAATTCTTTTATAGGCGCAACATTGAGCTTGGCTTTCATTTCACACTTAAGTTATGTATATCATTACTTTTTGTACAGAAACGGTTAGTATAAACCAACAAAATTTACAAATAAAATATTTAAATTAAGCATCTAATCCAAAAATTCCTGTGAGAATAACCGAGCAACCCCATAGTTGTTCACTAATATCCCCATTCAAAAACTTTATTCGGAGTGATTTAACTTTTGACCCTTGAAACCGTACTACGAGTATCTTCAACCAAACGATGTCTTCGATCAGTTTATATTCGACCATTAAATTTTAAGAGCCCATCGCCAAAATAGAGATTAGGTACCGTACATTAAGCTGACCTTACAATATTGTCAAAACGTTGCTAAACCTACCTGGTAAAGACACATTTCCAATAACCTGCCAGATTAGAAATCGCGATCACGTTTCGATATATCGTTTACGGTGCCCTGTTTTTAAATTGCCCTAGCTTTTAAGGTACATTTTCAGAACATTTCTTTTTTATTTATTTATTTAAAAACTTTATGCACAAAAATGGTACATGGGCGGAGTTAATGCCGTAGGCATTATCTACCAGTCAACCTTTAGGTGATGCAGAGACGACGAGTGGTAGGTGCAAGAGCTGAGAGTTGGTAGGAAACTAAAACAATTTCAATTACTTAATGAAATACATCATAATTAAAATAATGTGCTACTCACAATTCTATCAGCGTAAATAAATGTGGTAAAAAGTAAAACTATTGATATTATGTGGTGATGCCCGTACAATAGTGTTTTAGTCTATAATAAACATTATTTTATTTAGGTTAGTAAATTAAACATTCTATTACAGAGAAAAAGACATAAGTCTATAAAGAAAATAAATTTTGGTACGCAAACAATTCTTTACCAAGTAGAAGTTTTATGCTCATAATATTAAACACAAACATTTTCACTAAAAATCACCGTAAGCGTTATTTATTTACACTTTATTAATAAATAATAATAATTATAAATAATAAAAATATTTATTATCTCTTTCACAAATTGGTAAAAAAATACATTGTGTGCAATGTTGTACAAACAGAGATTGGTTTAGGAGAACCTGTGGTTTAGATCACCAGGAGTATTACTACCAGATTTAATTTTGTCTTAATGCTAGTTTTACAGGTATTACTGAAGTACCAAAAGTTTTATTTTGACAAAAAAGGTTTTTTAAACAAATAAGACAATGTAATATAAAGTGAGAGGTAGCTATTTAAAAAATATAGATGATAAGCATTGCTTATCACATAAAATGAATTGTATTAGAATTTTTATTAGAATTGTATTAGAGTGGATATTGAGGCCTGAAGCTTCGTAGCTATTAAAATGCAAATAGAGGGCACGCCTTACAAAACGTACAATAATAAAATCTCGGCCGTAAAATTTGTTGACACAAAGTCTGAGCGGCGACGAAGCGATAATCGGATAACAAAATGTCGAAAAAATTAAAATGAAATTTGAATTACTTTTTGCAAGTTATTAAAATTACTAATAAGAATATTGTGTCGTTGAGTGTTATAACATAGTGACTGAACTATGACTTTGAAAGAGAGCTAAAACATATAAAAAGGTTTGTATTCAATGAAAAATGTATACCTGTTTGCCATAACTATTTTTGTCTTTCCTAACAGAACAATATATTGATATGATTTGAACGGCAATTAGCACGATTAGTTTTTATTTACCTTTCGTTCCATGACGTTTCGACAAGTTTGTTTTGTTCACATCATTAAATGAAAATGCAACGCGAGTTTAAAAGTTATTAGAACAACTACAAGTGAATTTTAAAAACCAATATTTATACCCGATTTAATAATAATAATATTATGTACTACACAGGGGTGCATGAAAAGAGCCTCCCCGAGTGACGTACACAACAATTCCCTACGTCCGGCGCACCCTGGGCCATTCGCGAGGTCTTAAAAGCGAATTGGCTAATACTTTCACCACGATGGCAAGTCAAAACCTTGACCACCTTACTGACTGTCCAAAATGCCGTACCATCTGCACAAGACAGGCGCTCATGAACGCCGACGAGAGCGCCATAACAGTGGCCACTTATTGGACGAATAAAATTTGACTCAGCCATCGACACGACGGAGAAGAAGAAGATGTACTACACAAAATTTCCGGTACGTCAATCCTGTCTCACATATTTGCAAATTCCATTGACGAATGTTTAAAAAAGAAGTCAGAAAATGTAATGCTGAACATATGGCATACATAAAAATAATTGCCCTGAACACAACAATTTAGAACATTCGGTTCTGCGTTGAACGAATTCAAACAGAATTTAATTACCCTCAGTGGAGTCGTATTAAGCCGTTGGAATTCACATGGAATTTTATTATGATCGCGACGGGAACGCGTGCGATTTATGTAAAAATGTAACTGATTTGTTATTTACTTGATGTAAGACTGTGTTAGATAACGGCCACGGCAACACGTACCATTTTGATTGCGCAAACATTTTGTACAAATGGGTCGTTATTACGGCTACACTCTCAATCTTATTTATGCAAATCAACATTTCGACACACTTTAAATTTGCACAAACTATTTGTTTAAGTAAGATGTAGCGTGTAGCTGGCATGGAACACAATTTAGGGTAAAGGTATTTAAACAGAAGGGAAATCATAGTCATTTCACATTTTACCAAAAAATATTTTTCTTGCAAATTAGTCCGTTCCAAGATGAATTCTGCTAAAAAACCAGTTTTAGTCGTTATATTAAAAAAATAAGTTAATTATTACTTAACTTCCTAATATAGAACACTAATTATTACAAATACAAAATAACGAAGTCACCAGAAAAACAAAATACCGTTACGATCCAAGCTGACCTACGTGGCCTAAATCTTTTGATCCTTATAGAATCTTCACCGTATCGTGCGTAAGTGTAAAAGAAGGGATGAGGGTGCAAGAATCGGTGCTTGTAACTGGAGTTTTGTTTGTAAAGACGTGAGACTTAAGTCTATATGAGCTTCAGCAAATAGATTTATGCCCGTGTAGCTATTATTTATAGCAAAACTATTAGTTATATATTCGTCAATTGTCTGAGTTAGAGTTCTAGAGTTTTAGCGAATACAAATTAAAGGTAATCAAATAATAAAAAACAACATCGAAATAAAATTAGTGGCTAACATCTAATTAAACTTATTTAAGATAATTACTTTTTTCATAATTGCAGCACTACGTGAAGATCCTTCGTCCTGTGTCCTTTTGGGTTAGTGTGTTTTTTTCACAAGATGAGTCGAAAAAAAAACTATGTATTGTAGTTTTTTTATACATGTGTAGGACATCTAAATTGTTAGTATTGAAGTTACCTGATCACTTAAATACCTACCCTTAATTCCTAGTTGGGGTGTTATTTCACCTAAATCAATCTACATATATCGTTCTACGAACAGCGCAATGGTGCGCTCATATTGACTCCTTTTATCTTCAAATGTATCGATTAACGTTGATCGATTTAGGTATAATATTACCTTTAAAAAAGCAACAGTCTCTCGGCACCAAATTTTTTTCATAATTTAAATCTATTTATTTAAAAAGCTGGCAATACAGTGCAAGATTGGCGTACTGGTTTAAACGGTTGCCTTGCGGCTTTCCACTGCGCTATTGTTATGGGTTTGGTCATGGGACAAATCTTTGCGGGATCCGCAAGGGTGAGTTATATCTTTGGGCGCGCTTTGTGTGTATGAAATGTATGTTTGTGAACACCCCCGCGGTGCAGTAGTTATATCTAGTGTAGGTATCGTTATTAATTGTCTATATATATAAAAATGAAACCCATTTTCTGTTGTCACGATATAGCATAAAAACGGCTTGACCGATTTTGCTGATTTTTTTTTGTAGTTTTCTAATACTATGTACACGGTTCTTACGGAAAAAAATTTTAAAAAAAAAGAGAACAAAATATATATTAATAAATTTTCTGTAAAAATATAAGTGAAATTATTGAACCCTACGGAATAAACACTATTATGAAAATATATATTTTGTTTTTTATTTAATAAAATTAGTAAAGTCCTTCTCAGGTATGACGAGACCAGGGAAATAGGTATTCATTTTTATATGGAGAATATTATAGATTCCAGTTCAAATTGAATAGGTACGCATACATAAGATAGGTCAGCTATATATAAATAAATTTACGCTAAGGCGGTACGAAGTTCGCCGGGTCAGCTAGTATTTTATAGAAATGGAATTATTAAGGAATAACCCTAAGTATAGCAAATTTGTTGTTAAATCAAAACTTAAAGAATGGTTTCTCAGTGACAGGTAGATAATGTTGCCTACCATTGAGAAACAGTTCACCAAATAATAGTGTGCAATTTGGTTTATTTAGTTGTGTAGATTTAAATACTGAAACTAATGTTAGTCAGTGTAAGTCGTTAAGTTATAAAACGAGCGTTTCTCGCCTTCAAACGTAACAGTTTGGCGAGTTTATAATGTGTTAACAAACTTACGTTGTAAAAATGATAAATAAATGATAAAAAACAAATAATAAGAATAATAAGACAAAGTCAGTAACATTAGTTCCAATTTCAATAAAAACTGCTATGCTTTGCCAGTAATCGATTAGCAAATTGTAATTAAAAGTAGAGGTAGATATTTGCGTTGCTTTGCAGAGGCAAGGGTCTATGAATAGTAATTAGTATCGGTGGTTTGAAAATAAACAACTCCTAGCTACGTGCTCTACACAGATGTTTAGAAGGCTGCAATGATCTACTACTAAGATATTATATTGGAACGAAGTTCCTTATCGCGCGTTGCGAAAGGGGGCTAGACGGAAAAAATTGGGATGAAAAGTTGTAACGACACATTTCGTAGCAATTCTCGTAGCGGCGTAGTAATTACATGCTACGAAGAATTTGATTTAAGAATAAACAATAATCCATCAGAATCAACAACAAAATATAATACTACCATTGATGCAGTTTTTTCAAGACATTTAAATAAAATAGAATTCCAAACATATGTTTCCAACTTCAGTTACCACAAGCCAAATTATTACTAAAATTGAGCCTACTGATTAAGTTTGTATTACATTATAATTGTTAATAAAAAAAAATTATTATAACTTAAAAAAAAGATTATTTTTATAACTTAGAAAAATAAAAATTTCTTTACTAATTAATCGAAAGGAACTTGACACCTCAGTAGCTTTTTTATATTCTTGTTTTTATTACATTCTATAGCAGTAACAGGTTTGAACCCAAGGTACACCTCTGTCAATAATTCGTTAAGATTCGTCTTTTCAAAGATATTATATGTGTTTCTATCATAAAATATCGCTTCGTAATCCTAAAGGAAAGCATCATACTGCATCTATGGTCTAGTGGTTATCGTATGCGCCGGTGAGAGGTCTCGCGTTCGATTCCCGGACCTGGTGAAGTGTTATTTGTGAACTTTTCGTCGGGAAATTCACAATAGCAGCACGGAGTTGGAATTGTGGCCGGTGGATGGCGAAAGGCTCATCCCAAGCCCATGGAACGTAAACATAACAGGTGAAATGTGGGTGTTGGACATCTCTGCCACACTCTTCTGGGTAATATATTAGACGACCGGATGGCGGAGTGGGTAGTGTACCTGCCTGCGACGCCGAGGTCGTAGAATCGATTCCCACTTAAGACAAATCTTTGTGTGAATGAACATGGGCTTTGTCTTAGTCTGGGTGTTTCTATGTATAATAAGTATGTATTTACAACAGAAAAGTATATATGTATTAGTATCAGTTATTCTAGTACCCATAGCACAAGCTCTGCTTAGTTTGGGACTAGATGGCGTTGTGTGGAATATTTATTTATTTGTTTATTAATTATTTATTATATAAGCGTGATGTTTTGTTATTTGAAACCTTCATAAATGAGATTGCCTAAAGTACCTACTCGAGGGTGTGTGAAGTCTAACGTAAGTGAGCGTGGTAGACAAAGGCCCTACCTTTATCATCATGAGAAACGGACCGAACCCAACAGCTGCTATCATTATTTAATATTTACATATCTTTCATTCTATGGAAGATTACGTTTTGAACGGTAATATTTTGTCAACAACAACATTTGAATAGATTTAATCTTTTTGTTACAGAATTATGGTATAAATTTTCAAAGTAATATGAGACTGTTATCAATCTGTGTACCTGCTGTTTGATGTACGCATTGTACGCTTAGAAAACGTTAAAATGAAACAATATTTTCCCGGCCATGTAATCAATGTGATTGCCTTGCCCTTGGGACCTGTTTGTGTATCCTATACAAATAAATCGCCACGAAATAACGAAGACATTAGTCACCAGAATGGATATACCAAGGGAATTTGTGAGTTATCATGAAGCCTAGGAATCGAAATATATATAATTAATAAAAAGAAACCAAAAGAATGATGATAAATGAAGTTAGATCAATTGAGAAAATAAGACAGACACATTGAGGTCAGACATGTTTATTTTCATTCTGATCATTTTGCGAGCATTTTCCCAATTACATTTGCGTTGACTTCTAGTCATATTCAGCTGAATATGAAAATTTTACGTGGAACAGCTGTCAACAGACCTCCACAATCCAGTACGAGGCGAAATGATGCTCCTTGTTAGACACACTGTCAGGACTTTCTGGCCCGTAACGACTGCCTTAGATCTTCAAATGGCAAACGAGACCGCGGATTAACGTGCTCTCCGATGCACGGAGGAAAGCTTATTGTATTGTGAAGATACGGCCGACGGTAGGTGGTTTGCATTGTTTAGCTTGTAATCGTCGATTCGGTAGCGAAGCGGGAAGCAGTTTTGGATCATATAATTTAAAACTTTAGCTTTGTTACTACAAATAACAGTATTGGTTGAAAAACTTTTCGTTACCAGAGTTTTAGAGCCAGTACTAGCAATTGTGCGACCTTTCAAGTGGCCCAACCATTATCGTTCTTTATATTAATAAAGTTATAGTACAAAATTCTATGACACTGAATTTGCGCGCTACGCCGCTGCCGGAACAGTGTGAATTGACGCTAAGATCAATCGGTCTGCGCGGACCGACTTAGCCATGAGCTCCTCATTTACGTTTATTTTCATACTGTAACAGGCTAAAATGATGACGTCATCTCTTTCCTACAATCTCTTAGAGTTCTCAGAAAATCTTAACAAGAATCAAGTCAGATAACGCTAATTTATTATGATGAATTGCGAGTAAATATTAGTAGTCGGCAAAATATCTATCAAAATGCTTATTTAGCGTAACCGTGACTTACTATATTCAAGACAGCGTTTTTGTTAGTTGGCTTTTTTATTTCACTGTGGTGTAGGTATTTCGTTATTTACTTCTACGTTTTTTTAACACATTTGTGGTGTGTAAAATTTTTTCGATATCGTACCCGTTTAGCATGATTATACCTTTTCTATGAACTATAAACATAATGACATACATTACTCAAGGAGCACTATCTATATAATTTTTAATCGTCTCCCTCTTTCTAAATAAATATCTCACAACTTACACACAACGCCACCTAGCCCCAAACTAAACAGAGTTTGTGCTATGGGTACTAGAATAACATATTATATACTTTTAATTTCTAAATACATATTTATTATACATAGATACATCCTGAATAAGACAAACCCCCATGTTTATGCACACAAAGATTTGTCTTAAGCGGGAATCAAACCAGCGACCTCTACGCAGGCAGGTACACTACTCAGTCTATCTTTGTCTAAAGATAGACTGTCAAACTTAGACAGGTTGTCTTCACCACCAACATCTTGATGGTAGCATTTGTTAGCTTAAGTTAACTGAAATTGCAAGGTTTCAATCACAAACTATCACAAATTTTACTGATGTATCCAAGCTCGCATGAGTTTCTGACGTTCCGATAGATTTTGACAATGTGGAATTGATTGTTTAGCGACCCATATCGCTTTTACCCGCAGCTTTTCCTGTGGAGTAGATTAATAAATAAAAACTATCTGTCATCCTCTCCAGACCTGCGGTTATATCCATATATTTTTCGTAAAGATTAGATTGAAGTTAATTAAATAATAACGAAAATAATATTAACAATAAAAATTTTAACCGCAAATCGCAAGAAACCAGCTTCGGAGGATCCTGCCCTCGGAAAGGTACTTCGGGCTTTTTTGCTGGTGAGTAGATTTTTTTTTTTAATTTTTTTAAATACTTAGCACAAAGAATTAGCATTGCCATACAACGTGGCAATGCTGTCAGCCTTCTGAACACGGTCCCCACAACCAAGATCGATGCGGAGGAATACTATGACGCCTAACTTAATGTAAATATTTGCCTTTTTATTTTTACCTTTGTATATATTTTCAATTTATTTAATGTAACTTTATATTTCTTTAGTGTATTTTCAATAAAATAAATATAAAAACAAAATTTCTACTAACCTATTTTTAAATGACTTAAAGCTAAAGTAAATAACAATGTACAAATCTAATCTAGAAAGACCGCTGCCAGTGGGTAACGTTTAGTGTTTAATACAGTTGTATAATAATATAGGCACGATACTTTCACATTACATACTCTTCATATTTTCGAAGTTTAAAAATGTTCTTATAAATTAAATATTTCTTTTTATACTTTCGAGACAAAATTGAGCGAAAACGTGAATGCCTTACAAGATCTTGGCATGTGAAGGTGAGCAAAAAATGATTTGATTAACATCTAACCATGCGTGGCATTTTGTATTAATACTTGTATTTCTTTTTTGAGAACATTCTTGTGCGACTTTTTGGGATGTCATATAAATAAAAAATCAATCTTGAATGCCACTGCTACAGTTTTTTTATTATGACATGCGAGATATTTAAATCATTCGTATTTTATTATTAAATCACAATATAAAATACAAGAGTTTTATTAAATTTTAATAAAATTACAAATAAAAATGTATAGAATTTGATGATGCAGCGTCCACTGCCATCTGTGCCACTAGTGATCGGTGTTTCTGCTGTACAATGCAGTTTTGAGTCGCGTGTCGCGTCCACTAACTCGCGTGTAACAGAAACTTAGCCGTGAGTGGTCGCCACTCGCCACTCGTTCGTACTGAGTGCATACATATAGTATTTAAAAAATGTTAAGTGATTATCACTAGCCATAAGCGGCTATGGTCGATTGCTTTATTTCGCGGATCCTAAACAGAGAAAGTATAACCTATAGTTAGCGCAATTGAAGTGACATAGGTATTCAATTTACAGGAGGAGGAGGAGTACAATACCCACACTTCACCTGTTATGTTTAGGTCCCATGGCCTATCGCCATCCACCGGGCAAAATTCCAACTCCGTGCTGCTGTTGCGAATTTCCTGATGGTATTCAATTTATTGCCGAAGTTTAATAGACAGCAGGTCTATTATTGAATTTTAGTGAAGTAGCAAGTTCGTCGGTAGCAAAACTAGAACAGAGTAGCCAGCGGTGCTGACATGACTTTAGCATTGATTAAAAAAAAAAAAAAAAAAAAAAAAAAAAAAAACTAATTAAAAAAAAGAATATTCTTAACTCGAGCGTATTCTAAATATTATAATTATGTACTAATTTTTTTCAAAGAAAAAGGAACCGCCTTTAAAAACTCAAAAGTAAAAAATAAAATATTCGCTAAACTTTGCTTACCTTTATATTAATTTGTTTAAAACAATAAACCCAAATAATTATGTAATACCAATTAATTATATTTTTTTGAAGTCGGCGCCAAATTACAAAATCAAATACCAATTAAAACCGTATTTACCGAATTAATTGTTGAAAAAATCACAAAATCAAATACCAATTAAAACCGTATTTACCGAAATAATTGTTGAAAAATCATAAAATCAAATAACAATTAAAACCGTATTTACCGAAATAATTTTTGAAAAAATCACAAAATCAAATACCAATTGAATTGGTATTTGGTTTTGTAATTTGGCGCCGACTTCAAAAAAATATAATTAATTGGTATTACATAATTATTTGGGTTTATTGTTTTAAACAAATTAATATAAAGGTAAGCAAAGTTTAGCGAATATTTTATTTTTTACTTTTGAGTTTTTGAAGGCGGTTCCTTTTTCTTTGAAAAAAATTAGTACATAATTATAATATTTAGAATACGCTCGAGTTAAGAATATTCTTTTTTTTAATTAGTTTTTTTTATTTTATTTTTTTTTATTTGTTTTTTTTATTTTATTTTTTTATTTCAAGCTTTTTAGTGTCATAGTTTTTTAGATTTAACGATGGGGTTAGGAAGAAATACTAAGGCATCATTACGCATGAAACACAATAGAAACAATCAAAATAATCAAAAAATTCTTTCTGAGATCTTCATGATCATAAGTTATCACTACGATAATAACAAATGTGCTGAAACGTAAGCCCCGTCCAAACCTAAGCAGAGCTTTCGGTACTTTAAGGGTAGGTAAGTAGGCTGTCTCTGCTTACCCTTCAAAGCATACACAGGCATGATGTTATGTTATGTAGTGGTGAAAACAATACATAGATACACGATTGCACAAAACGTGGTTCATTAGCTATTCGTTTTTGAAGAGTTCCGTTGCCTGTCTCCAAAGATCTTCGTCAGATTCTGATAAATTATATACTAAAACCTTCCTTGAAACACAAGGATTAAAATACCGAAAATTGCATTCAAATCGGATCAGTAGTTGCCGAGAAAATCGCGAACATAAAAAGGTGACATACATACATACATACGGATCGAATACAGAACCTCTTTTTTTTTTTGAAGTCGGTTAAAAATGGACTTTTATCTGGTGCAAACATTCTCTAAAATAAAACCTAGACTATAGAAGTAGGAATAGAATGCCATTCAAATGCAAACTGGTCTTTCCTGCTAACTATTCTCTAAAATATAAATTAGTACAAATGTTTATTTGGACAAGGAAACTTAGTTTGCGAACCCACTAGAGCTGCGCTCGGCTATATTGTTTAGATAAGATAATATATATGTTTATTTGCATAAAACGCAATAGCAAGCTGAAATGTTCAGTGACCTTAACACCAGAAATAGATTATAAAATTCAATCCACATTAAAACTTCATCACATAAAATGCAAACGCGAAGGGTATGGTTTTAACAAGATTATCTGGCATGGCGATTGCTATTAAATTCTGCAACCGTTGACACCGAGGCCGTTCGATATGATCCTCTTTATAGCTTCGATAATACGGTTAAATACTGCTGAAGTTGATTGTTTGATGATACCTTAACTGTTGAAATTCATGTCAATCTTGTTATTTCTGCCGGGCTTTTCTGTCTAGAGAAATAGATTTTTGACTTATTGATTTTAATTTTTTTACGTCGAGCCATATCTAGAGTGCAGCGTTTTTTTTATTCTACTGACGTGGCAAACAAGCATACGCCATCTTATGGTAAGCAGTAACATTTACAGTGGCATCACCCGACCCTTCGATAACCTATTTGCACTCTTTTTACACAACCCCATGCTGTAGTCTGTAGTGCAGGAAAAAAAAACCTCTGGAATCGTACTATGCGCGACAGTATTTGCTTCAGCATGTGAGGATGAGCTCGCTGTTGATGGCGAGAGGAATGATGATAGAACGTAACCAAATTGTTATGATCAATGCTATTATATCTTTGCTACTGGAAGAATCATTTTCAGTTGCCTAGCAACAAAAGTGTAACCTACTAATAAAATTTGAATAATTCTCTAAAAAAAGATTTTTTTACTAAAATGTCGTGGTTTGGTACAGTTCGCGTAAAGGCAAAATTCTCCTATCAATTTTATTTTGATTTCAACATAGATTCAGAAGAGAATATTGCTGAACTGCAAAGTTCTAAGTAACACTTGGAACAAGTTGTTTTATGCAGTAAAATATAATGAGTTTTTCTGTTTGACGAAACAGCAAAGTTAAGTTGTTGTTAAAGTAAACTGTTGTATAAAGGGTGAAATTTTAAACTATCTGGGACCATGGCAGTGGCGTGTCAAAACGAGCTAGTGAAGCGAGGGACACTACCTACCTTTTTTTGATTTTTGAGCACTTATAATTTAGGTTTAGATTATACCAGATAAAAGAAATAAAATGCGTTACCAGTACCAGATTTATTAAATTACATATTTTTAATTGAATAGCTATTATAAATTAGATTTTATTGTTATCTAAAAACCCCTGATTTTGTCACTGACGCACTGATGATCATCAAACCTCATAGAAGTCCTAGAAAGCTAAAATTTGGTATGTAAGCTAGTATTAGTGCAAAACCAACAGCATTACTAAAAAACTTTAAAATTTATTTACTTTAAACGCCTTATGATCATCTAAGTTTTCAGGTTCTTTTAGTTAGAGTACTTCCTGAAGTCCTAGAAAGAAACACCGTTACATTAAGGTTAAAAATAATTCTTAAATTTAAATTTTTAGTAACAAAACGGGCAGGCTACAAATATTTAGAAGTTAAAGCTAGTAAAGTAAGGGCTTTTAGAGTTAGAAGCTTGGCTCTACATGAGATTTGATAACTTTTTGTCTCTGTAAGCTATATTAGGCCTCGTCTGGACAACATTTTATATGAAAATGATTTTAGTGGGTTTTGTTATTTTTATTTGGCTATACTCACGAAATATTCGTAGACCTTCTACAATCGTTGTAGCATTATCGTAGCACCTCCGTTGCTTCATAGCGTATTGTCATGAAATAAATAAAAGTTCTGTCCCATCTCAAATAAAGACTTCTCGGAGGCGTTGTGATTTATACAATGAAAAAATACAATTCATTTTCATTATCGAGTTCAAATAAACGGATATAATTGGTGCTCGTTAATTAAATGCAACAAAGCATTCTGGCATTCATTTTACTACACTTTTGTTGACCTTTAATTGAATTTTACAAAGCAATAAAATTCATCAAAATGTTTTTGCCAAAATGTTGTCATATTTCATCTTTCTTTATTGTTTTTACTCGTGTACAATTTTTAAACGACTTCCAAAAAGAAGGAGGTTCTCAATTCGATTGTTTTTTTTCTGTTTGTTCGTCGATTACTCGGAGACGCCTAAACCGATTTGAGAAATTATTTTTGTGTCTGAAAGAATATATATACATTACCTAAAGCAAATCGGATATTTGCATCTAGAAGTCAGCATTTCATGTTGCTGAGCAGATGCTGCAAAGTACAACTCCTTGACAGTTAGGAGGACGAGGATAATTCTTTTAATATAAACTTCAATACCGTTTGCTTTATAGTTATACGCAATTGAGGCGAGACGTTGATTATTACGTTGTTAACAGTGCTTACCTTGGACCAAGGTATTTACGAATAGGTCTAGATGTCTACAAATAGGGATTTCTATAAGCAGTGCTTTCTAGTAGTAGAGTCTTTAAACTGTATGCGGTCTCAAACTCAATTGCCCGGTCAGGAAAAAAAAAAACATAACAGGTGAAATGTAGGTGTGATACACCTCTGCCACACATTTCTGGGTTATATAGGCGTGATGTAATGTATGTTTTATCTTAAATAAGTTTATCAGAGCTAGAAATATACTTCCAACCTAAAAATTACAACATCTCTTGCCACAGTTTAATTAACTTATATCTTGGGCAAACAAGACGTTATCTCTTATATTTGTTTTTGAATATTAAATTGAAAACTGAACGGATTGAAAACCTTTTTCCAATTAAAATAAATATAAATATCTCACAACTTACACACAACGCCGTCTAGTCCCAAACTAAGCAGAGCTTGTAATATACCCATATTACTAGAATTAAAGATAAAGATAAATTTGGATTTTTTTTTACATTAGATAGAACGCCAGAATAAATTACACTATCCAATGGTCCCAATGACAAGGCCAAATACACACATTCACTCACACAAGCACACCCAGTCTCAGAACAAATATTTGCGAATTACACAAAGATTTGTCCCATGTGGGGATCGAACCAACACCATTGCAGTGCAGTGGAGAGCGGCGAGGCGACCGCTTAAACCACTACACCACACGTTACCACCACACGATAGCTTCAATTATGTATCCTTTTTTGGACACATATAGAAGTCAAAGGTTATTTGATACAGCATCGATCCAATTTCATAGTTAATTTTCACAAAAATCGCGTCACATGTCATCTTTTTAAAAAAAAATCTGCAAAAAGTACCTCTATTAAGACTAGCTGCAGGCATATAAGAGATGGTGTGTATTCAAACAAGTCAACTACATTTTTGTCTTAAACATAGTTGTCCAAGAAAAAACATCTAAATATTAATCTTGTTCTCAGCTATTTTCATAGCTGAAGGTCGTGTCTAGCTAGAATTGTTGGTCACTCGATGCATTATGTTTCTCTACGTATTCCTGTCTTCGGTGGTCTTTATAGCCTGGGTTATTGATAGACCAGTGAGCGATTTTACTAGGTCTAAATATGAATAAAACTGTCTCATTTACATAAAGAGCTTACAACAATTGAATCAAGATTATAAACCAAGTAGAAAACCACCAAAATAGTTATTAAAATCTTTCACTTTTCCTTTTCATAGAATTTACTGTTCCAAAACCTTCACAGAACTGTATAAATAGACCTCGACCTTTTCACTTTACAAACTGAAAATGTACACTGTTTTATGAGCTACCACTTTATATAATTGAAACTACCACTAAAGATGCCTGGTCCCCTTTGTGATGGAAAAGGTAGTTTAATGTCGTGGTTTTATTAAGAAGGGTCAAAATAAAATAATATGCTTTTATCGATGTATATACAGATCTGGTTCTCCCTTTTACTTTTACACTGACTATTTTATGAAGCATAACACGCTAAGAGTTTAAGGAATTTTATAATCAAATAGCATTTATTATAACGAAGGTACGCAGTTATAATGTCAAGTCTTGTATAAAAAAAATATTTGTTAATACAATACAGATACTTTTTAATAAATATAGTTTTAATAACCCTTGAGTGCACGGTTGGCACAGTGGTTAACGCTGTCGCCTCGCCGCTTTCAACTGCGTAGGTGTTGAGGGTCGATCTCCACACGGGACAAATCTTTGTGTGATTCGCAAAGATTTGTTCTGACTCTGGGTGTGCTTTGTGTGTGTGAAATGTATTTTTGTGAACACCCCCGCGACACAGGAGTTATTCCTAGTGCGGGCTCCGTTTAAAAAAAAGAAAAAAAAAATGTTAAACAGGCACGAAAAGTATGTTAAAATTGTAGCATAATTTATTTATGTTCCTAAATCATAAGCACTGATTTCCCTCAAACTGCCAAGTTGCTGGGTACGAGCATACAGTATAGTGTAGCAAACGTAATAATACTATCTGAGAATATGACAGTTTTCCAAAAAAAAAAAAACCTTTTAAACTCTTCCGGATCCTATTTGAAAATTAGAGTCGATGCAGTCAAAGTAGGCCCACGGAATTGCAGAGGTCCTATATCTGTTTACAAAAGTGATTAATTATACGTCGGTATTCTGAGACAGGTATATATAGATACATATATTATATAGCAATTACATTGCTAAAGAAGGAAAACCTAGACTGCGTCGACTCTAATTTTCAAATAGACATGCTGAAATGAAACTATGTATTACCTAAATGAACTTTTAAAAATAAAAATAAAGCGACATTTTTTATTAACTTTCATCGAGATGCAAAGGCCAATGGCCTGTAGTTCGTTAAACTTAGTAACACGAGTGCTTGAACCGAAAGAATGGTAATTTTGCATTATATATCATACAACCAAGCTTTCCACTACAGAGTAATTGCTTTTATAACGAACAGTTTCACATTTTATTGACACTTCTTAATTACTTTGAAGTTGTAATTAAGGTTTCGTTTTAAGTTTTTTAGCGACTTGTTTTTCTGCTGACGCTAACTATTCGCATTAGAAAATATTAGTTTCTAAACTATATCGTTATTTATTCAGTGAAAAAGTTAGCGTCTGCACCTCTAACCGCCAGATCTTGAGTTCCAGGAATTGTGCCGGGTGGATGGCGATAGGCTCACCCCCTATCCCATGAGTCCTTAACATAACAGGTGAAGTGTGGGTGTTGTACACCTCTGCCATACCCTTCTGGGTAGTAGAGATGTAATTATTATGTTATGTACAGTAAAAAAAAGATAATCATGTTTGTTTTATGGCAACATTCTTAAGTTAAGTATAAATTAAATAGAAATAAATTACAATTTTCTTACTAGCAAAATAAAATTGAGGTATTAAACTATTGACATAATTAAAACGCCTACAATCACAAAGTTACGCGTTATTTGAAGACAGTGAAATACCAAGTTATATCATTACTAGAGAAAAAACGGGTTACTCACGGATTTTTGCCGACCGGTTTCTATACTTCATTAAGGAAGTATTTCCATCAGGGCTGTGAGTGCAGTACGCTCGATGCAGTCAATGAGTAACCCGTTTTTCTCTAGTAATGATGTTTTCTCACGTTAGTTTAAATAGTACTAAGTTATATCGTTATTTTTGTTAAAAAAGAAGAAAATAACTATTAGAGTATTTTGCTCACCCTTTCAGTAAAAGCCGTATTGATACTTTAGACACCTTTGTGTACTTCTACAATATCCATTAGCCCTACATTATTACACACACTTCACCGACCAACCTATACATTCCAGTATAAGATGGTTCCGAGTTGTATAGGCTTCCCTTACAATGCAAGACCAGCTTATACAGGATACTATAGCTAGATGTGTAGCCGTGTGTACAGGGACCCACGATAAAACCCTTTCAAAGCAACAGGCGGACCGTACGCGCAGGCTCGATACCATGGGGTGACTAGTTCTAACATAAAAGAAAATAGAGTGTGTCTGCAACTCTTGCCTATACAGCCCACAGTGTGGGTCGTTTGTGGTAAAGTGGTTACTTTGTACACGTACCTTAATGAAAATTGGATGTTATTATAAGGGGCTTAGTACAAGTTTTTACAAACGACGAAATTACGAAATTATATAGATTTAACAACAGTGTGTGCTTTGTGTGAGTGAAATGTATGTTTGTAAGCACCCTCTCGATACAGGAGTTATTCCTGGTGCGAATCGATTAAACATAAAAAAGACAGTCCCTCTTGCGGTAACTATCGCGAACTTAAATATTGTACGAAAATTACTTCTTTCAAACTGTTAATGCATATTAACAAAATTTAAGTCTTAAGTCAAAATGAATTGCAATGGAAAGTAATCTTTATTTACTCAAAAACTTTGATAATGCTAACATCATAATTATTTTCTTAATTTGGGCATAGTATAGATAGTGATGTATCGATTTGACGATTCTTATATATAGATATGAGCTATCTTTAATTGCTACGCTCAAATGAAACGTCCAGTCTATGAATAAACGAATAAGTAATATAACACATCACAATAATTTTATTTTCAGAGACCAGAAATTATACGACTAGTGGTCGCTGCCATAATGACACGTTTGATTAACTCTGGTCAGCCGGCTTTCATTACGCTACCAAATAAATACAGGCAAATTTAATAGCAGCCTTTAATAAACAGTCACAAAAATATCTAGGACATTATACAGTAAAAGCCCGTGGGCGGCCAGCATACCTCATTTTATAAAAGCTGGATATCGCATTTCGTGCGCCTCTGTATGATAATTTCAAAAAATATAAAACTCTAAGGTTATTTAGAGATTGGAACCATTTTAAGTATCTTCCAATCTTGCTTTTTACAAGGTTATTATATATTTCTGAAAACTACCACGATCCTAATTTCATATTTGTAATTGTTCTTACCTATGTTGGTACACACATGAACCTTTTGGCTTCTATAAAATTATGTAAATTGGTTCCCCAAAGGCTCCTAGTCTATTTACTTACCGCCTGCGCTCGCCGCGCACTGACCTGTGGTACGATTTCACGCTGTGCCAACTTTAAAAGAACACGTCTACGCAGTAATGTACATCTCACTACAAAGGATATACGTGAGTTATACGGTAGATTGCTACACATAGACCACGACAGAAGTCTGTCTGTTGAAATTTACTTTAAATTTGCCGTACCTACCCAGCCGTTGGCGGTTTCGGATTCGATCCTCGGTTGGTCAAGTGTTGAGTAGGATTTTACTTCAGTACATTCTCAGTTACAGCACAGAGACATGAATGGTTCCCTGTAGATAGCGATAAGCTTACTCCCTATCACATTTATAAGACTGAAACAAAACAAGTTAAATGTGTGTTCGATATTTTGCGTAGTATTTGGATTCAAGTTTCACAATCGTTGTATACCAAAGGTAAAGCTGTCTCGGCATATCACTCGTTTCGGATTAAACTGTTTGGATATTCTGTTCCTAAAATCCTCTGCAGTGATATATTTATCTACACTGCCGGCAGGAGAAATAGCTAAATATATTGTGTCAAACGATTAACGGTATTACTGTGTGTTCAATAATTCTGAAAATATCATAAATGCTAAAGTTTGTGAAGATGACATCTGTGAAAAAATGGTGCTTTTACGCAAAAGCCATATTTGAATACTCGTTTTAATATAAAAAATATTCATAAAAAAATGCCGTGTTTATTTATATCTCTGAAAAACTCGTAAATGTTTGTATAAAGTTATCAAAGCAAACATTCCTAAATTTTACTGTGAAAGAAATCCTTTCTGAGCCTTCCTTATCATTAACAGCAACCTCGACCGACGTAAGCCTATCCCGTTGACTTATCATCTCTAATATTATTTTAGTTATCGTCTTAAATGTATCGTTATTGCCCATCAAAACACAAATTCTATTACATTAAAAACACCATGGTCGTAACTAGATGACGTCCTCGGTTTTACTGGCATCAAATGTTATTCTGATCTGTTCTCGTTCTATAGTGCGAGTTAAAAAGTATGCAAAGCGCAATGTAGTGATTATTTTGCGTCTACTTAGTTAAAACCTAAAGCCTTTTAAAATCCTTCATACAAAAATTCATTTGTTTTATTCAAGGTTAACTATACGATTTGAGCTTCTGACTTTAAAAATAACGGATTTCCATACAAACCCTTATTTTACCCTCTTAAAAATGGAATTTCCTAAAATTCCTTCTTGCCCTAAGAAGGCCCTACGCCATAAAAGAAACCTTCATGCAATATTTCAAGTTTCCAGTCCCAGCGGTTTAGGCTCGGCGTTGATGAATTAGTCAGTCGGGCGAACAATCATATAAGTATTTTTGGCAGTGTTTTCGATTCACTTTAGATTTCTCAACGATAAAAACTAGTTATAACCAAAACACACACGTATACGACCAACTTCTCCATGGAAGCTTTCACAGGTCACTACCAACCCTTAATGGCTATCAAATTGAATCATCGAAGGGTCCGATCCAACAAATTGCCTATCCAACCGCGTCGTGTGTACTAGATATCTATCAAATTGTTTACAAACTTGTTACAGTTCGGTGTGATGTAACCAGTTGGTAGGTTTTTGCGTTGTTTTTGAAATGGAAGACCATATGACAGAGAAATTTAAGGTTTTGGTTTCGAAACTCCGTTACGGTACACCTGTGTCAATTAATCTTTAAGATTTGAAATAAAAAAATACTTTTAAATTCCCTATTAATAACTGAGTCATAATTTATACCTAGCAAAAGCCAATTTACTTGCCACTTAGGTCATATAGCAAGATTGTTAATAGCAGACAGAACTAATTACCTGTTCACGAAGTCTTAGCTAATTAGTTATGAAATTAGACGCCTATCTGTGACATTAGACTCAGGTGAGTTACCGTGGTATCACGTTATTCTTCGGTGTGGAACATTAAAAGAAGGTGGCTGCAGATACAATCTAGAAAATGGGGGCATCAAAACAGACCAGATCTATTGTGACTGCGGTGCTCCACAACAGGCGATGCCAAATCAACTAGAGAGCCAAATCAATATTAGAAACATCATTAAAAGAATAACTTTGATATCAAATAAGCTCCCTGGGGTTATTTAATTTTAAATTCACATTAATAATAGATTCGCACAAAGGCTCCAAACAAACGGCTACATAGAAGTGACGTCATCGTTTTGTAGCTTATAAGGGAAGTTACGAATTTGTTTGATAGCTGTACGAAAATGAAAATGCGTTTATGAAAATGGTTTTCTTACAAAAGATGCTATAAATTGTGTGGTATTTAATGATTAATATTTTTTTATACAATTTCGTACTTTAAAAATGGGATCGTCCATGAAACTTAGAATGATCATGAAATGAGTTAGATTTATAGTATCTAACAAAAAAATCTTGCATTTGGTTTATATTTACCTATATTTTGATAAGGTATCCTATATTTTACTATCTATGGATCAGTCACCATCCCTATTGCTCTTACAGCTGCTCCTTGCATCATTTGAACGATGCCGATGCTACAGAAACCACAATTGTGGTGGGCACGCACTCGACAGGAATGATATAACTTTGTGTGACATTGACGTAAAAGAAGAGGAAGATCTTAAAGAGATAAATTTGACAAGAGATTAATGGTAAAGTGTTATCAAGAGCAGCTCGAATTTTAATTAAATTACGTTTCTTAATTACCGATCAACCGACTGTGAAGTCAAAAGTCTCGGGTTTGAACCCACGGCACACACCTCTATCAATAGATCGATAAGAGTCATCTTTTCGAAGAAACATGTGTATTAATCATATAAATTATCACTCGCTAACGGTGAAGGAAAAACATCGTGAGAAAATCTGCTTGTCTGGGAGTGCCTAAAAAGGTTTCTAGGTCGTGTGAAGTCTACCAATCCACACATGATCAGCGTGGTGGACTATGGCTTAACCCTTCTCATCGTGAGAAGAAGCTCGAGCCCAGCAGTGAGACATATATTAGATACAGGGCTGCTATTATTATACGTTAGTTTATTATTTTACTCTTACGCTAACGTACTTATAGAATTTGAAAAAATCAAAAAAAAAAAACAGAAAGATATCTTTAATAACCTAACAGCCAGTGACCGCCCAATTTATGAAAAAAAAGTAATCAAGAAATTACTTAATAATTTTATATCAAAATACCGATATATTTAAGTTACTGTAAGAGTAATTGCAATTCATTCGTTTGCTTGCAACATTCTGTAAGTCAGGATGCAAGAATTCAAAGGCTGTATATAGGTAGATAAATAATTATGAATAAATTGCGAGGAAACTTTTGTACATACGTTGCTTCAGTTTTGAGGTGAGCACTAAAGCAAAATTAAATGGACTTATGGCAATGATATTATATAAAAACAAAAGCAGATATGTTATAAGCGCTCGCGCTGTGAATACTCAAATACGTCCCAATTGGGACGTCTTGTGTTTAGTTTGCGTGTGGCCTGCGTCGAGCGCAGTCACGTGCTAGACGCCATGCGCCATGTTCAAGTTAAGAAAGAGAAAGCGATATTGTTTTGACGTTAGAGCGTTATGGATGCGTGCGCTGCGGACATTTGTCAATGTGTGCAATTTGGAATAGCTCGGAACGGATTTAAATCGTAATTTCTATGAACGTAACATATCTATAGTTCTATAATATCATTGACTTATGGACATTAAGTCAATGTTAAAATACTGCATCCTAATGGAATGGAATTTATAGGAGGTAAATACATTTGAATTATTATGAATCAGCTTGATAGTCGAAGCAACAACTTTGACTTATATTACTCTGTGTAGGTTTGACAAATAAGATTAGACACAAATTATTTGTGTAGGAGCATAGTTATATAATAATATATTTAATGGTTGCTATAAATGGTGTACACAACAAATAATAATTGTAGCGATCGTCGCAACAATTTTAAGATGGCAGATTGTTGCAAAGCCTATCTGAATCTAATGGGTACAGGTTCAAAACATCCTGACAGAACACAGTACCTGACGTAAAATCCCCATCATATACTTTTGCCAATTATAAATATGCAGCAGCTTATTGTCGTTGTGATATAACACTGAATTTTGTCAGCCAAGCAATTTCGCTAATGCCCAATATTTCCAAAACCATTTCCAAACGGAATGTCAAGCAAGTAATCAACAAGACGTAATCAACCATATAAATCAGAACACGTAACGCAATATCTCTATTGTCAATAAACACCCGCCCCAATTATTTGTCTCCCAAATGAATAGTCTTATCTAACATTGGGGCTCAATGAGCTGTGTATTTGAATTAAGTTTACTCTACTGAGCCGTTATTATCGTCTAAATTGTCTCGTAGAACATGACAATGTGACGTTTATCAACTGCCAATGTTTGAAATTTTGACCTTACTATTCAATATCATACTACACAAAATAATGGAATTTTCATCACATTGATCCACCTAAGATGTGTACGGCTACGTTACTATGTTTTTGGGACTAAAAGCTAGGTTTTGGAGAACAAAAACAAAGCAACGGAACGCATCTCTGTGGGAAACCTGGAAACACACCTTTAAGAGAGAACAATTGATTGGCTGTTTTCCATACAAAAGTAATATTGGTTTAATTTTAATGCTATTAAGCTTGTATTTTTTTTTAGACAAATCATATCTAAACAGTAATATTGCTTGTAGGCACCCAGTTTTTCAAAATTATAGGTTTGTTTTTCTTTGTATGTAACTCAATTACTGAATTAAATATTTTTTGACACAATGACCACAAACAAACATGTATTTTAGTGTTTAAGATATAATTTTTCATTAAAAATAGATATAACTTTATCATATACGTAGACGTAAAAGTATGAAAACATGGCGGCCAGGAGTCTACTCTTAAAGTTAAACGCCGCTCTTGGTATAGGTATGGTGACACTACTTCAAAATCAAATATACTAAACTCGATCAGTAGTTTCAGAGATTAAGTCGTTCGAATAAACAACCAACCAAACAAACTCTTTCCCTTATAATATTAGTAAAAAAAATTAAAAACTACCACAACTCAACAGTAGGGGCACACCCTTAAACTACCACGCTTTTTCTTCTATATCTGTCCATCGAAAGGTTACCTGGCAGAAATTGCGTTAAGCGATAAGGCCGCCCTTTTTATATTGTATTTTAATAGTTGTCTCTAGTTTGTAATGAAAATGGTATGCAATTAAAAAAATTATCAATCGATCTATCTCTTCTGCCTGGCGTACACTAAATACATAACACAAATACATACATAAGCAGTGAATAGTAAAACGATTTACACGAAAATTTCCTTTACAGGGCTATAACCGCCCAACAAAGTGATCGCCTTAATTGCGGTGCCTTTACAACACCTCCCTTAAAGACCACAAAATACAAACACAGGTTGTTCTAAAAAGAGTTTGAAAGCGGTTCCTTTAAATTTTACCTACCTGCTTAGTAACCTTGGCTTATTTATTTCAAAATAGGTTTTATGTAACAGTCAATTATGTTTTTTTATACTTTCTAGTTATCAACTTCACTTAATAATATACGCAATGTTCTTAACATAGGTGCAATACCGTTTTTACCTTGAGTTTAAATTTGGAAGATTTTATCTCAATAAACACGTACTTATATCTGAAAGCCAGTATCCGAAGATTATTGAAAAATGATCCGCTAGGCTTCCTCGAAGCGGTTTCGAATTCGATAAAATACTCGTAAATCTCCTAAGGCAGGATTTAACGCCAATCTTTTGTAAATCTTATAGAATTTACCGATATTTTACTAGGTGAAGGGTTGTGATGTTTCAATGCTTCTACATAAAAACTTCAAGGATAGATTTTAGTATAAATTCTAAAATTTATACTAAAATCTATCCTTGAAGTTTTATTTTTGCAGTGTTTTAAAATTAATCTTTTTTGAAAATTCAATTAAACGCAAAAAAATGTCGGACTTGCATTTTGATTTTCAAAATTGTTACTTAAACTTATTATTAAAGGAACAAATTTTCTCGGACTTTCTCGCGATTGAAACCAAAATAGATCAAATCTAAAGATACTAGTTGGAGAGCTCTTGTGAACGAGCTCTAGGGCGGCAGCAAGACCATCGCACCTTAAACCTGTCGCCAAATAGTAGTGCTTGCATTACTGTGCTCTGGTTTGGTGGTGAGATCAGGCCCTGCAATTACTGGCATATGAGGCATAACACCGTAGTCCTCAGTTGTAGTGATGCATCTACAATCTGCTTTTGTAGATTGTTGATGTCCATAGGCTGTACTCAGCTTACCACTTCAAAGTGGATGAGGCTGCTGAAGCTATCGACGCCATCAATAGTGATCTTGAGAATATCAACATCTGGGCAAAGTCTTTTGGGCTTCTAGTCAATCCTGCCAAATCTCAAGCTCTCATTATTGGTGGTAGGTACATGACCAACGTAATGGAAGCCCAGTCTTATCCTCCTGTCGTGTATGACTCTGTTCCTATCGCCTATACAAAAAAAGCCAAGAACCTGGGTATTATTATGGACTCCAACCTGTCTTGGGATGCTCATATTACTGAGCTAAGCAGAAAGATGTTTTATACATTTCAGTCCCTCAAACGTCTCCAGAAATTCCTGCCATTTCAAACCAGAGTGACTCTCGCGCAGTCCCTTCTTCTCTCAATCTTAGACTATGCAGATGTCTCTTTCCTGGATGCAAAGGAGGAACACCTAAATAAACTCGAACGACTGCAGAATTTGGGCATCCGCTTTGTCTTTGGTCTTCGGAAATATGACCACGTCTCGGAGTTCCGAGAAAGGCTAAAGTGGTTGCCCATTAGGCGTCGTCGAGATTTACATATCCTCTCTCTTTTGTTTTCTGTCCTTCATAATCCCTGTTCTCCTTCGTACCTTCGTGATCGCTTTGAGTTTCTTGCGACTAGGGACAAACCTTGTCGCTCTTCATCTGCCCTTCTCCTCAGAACACCTCTTCATACCTCAAGCTGTTACGATGGCTCTTTTTCTATTCGTGCTGTTCGGCTGTGGAATTCTATTCCACACTCTATACGCGATAGTTCTTCGGTAGATGTCTTCAGGAAAAGAGTTAAAGAGCATTTTCTCTCTTAATAAAAATTGTAGAAGTATGTATATATTATAATATGTAAGTATTGTATGTATGCATGTATTTTATATGTAGGTGTATTGATGTAAATAAATAATATATTATGTAGTATATTATATTGCAAGTAGTATATACCTATTTAAATTATTATAGTATGTAAGCATTCTTGTAGCATTATTTTAATATTATTACTTTGTAGTTGTACACTCAACTTTACTCTTGCCTAGTCTTCTATTTCTTCTTTTCCTCTACGGCTCAAAGGTTTGCTGGTAGAAAATTCAATATTGAATTAAGCTCGCCTTTTTACCTAATATTTTAACTGTTTCTTTTCTATTATGTTATTGTAAATTCTGTGTGTGTACAATAAAGTATTTGAAATTTGAAATTATATTTCGGTATAGATACAAACCGATAGATCACAAACCACAGCCTGCTCTTGACCCAATACAGGAAATACATTAGCTGATGATAAAGCGTTAAATCTTCTGATTTAACGCGTTATCATCGCGTGCAGAAGCTGCAAGGTAGCCTTGGGCTATTATTGCTATTGTTCACTTCATTGCAAAAACCGTAAATTATGATAATGTGAAGTCAAAGGTCTCGGGTTCGAACCCACAGCATACTTTTTTCGAAGATATGTGTGAATGTATCATATAAATTGTCGCTCGCTAACGGTGAAATAAAAATCGGCCAAGTGCGAGTCGGACTCACGCACGTAGGGTTCCGTACCACTATACATCTAAATAAATGTTTTTTTATTTTTATTATATTGGAGTTGATTAAATGAAAGGTAAAATGCGCTTTACGATTTATAACGTATTAAAATAAAACTAATTATTAGATCTCGTTCAAACTAATTTTCGGTGGCAGTTTGCATGGTAATGTACATCATATATTATTTTTACATTTATCATTCCCTTATTTTAGAAGTCACGAGGGAGTGGACACACATTTTCTATTTTGGAAGCGTCTTTCGCGCAAACTATTCAGTTTAGAAAAAAAAACTGGCCAAGTGCGTATCGGACCACGCGCTATAGGGTTCCGTAAATAAACATAAATAAATAAATAAACGTACCGATTACCGACAAATAGCCAAAATACCAACATTTTTTGCCAGCAAAAATAACTTTGTTTTTCATAGTGTTTTATGGAATTTGTATCAATAACAAAGTTATAATTTGCGGTTGCTGAAAAAGTGCTATATCTCAAAAACTGCTGACTGTATCTCATTCAAAACCATTTTGGTTGAAAGTTTTTATTAAGATCTATAATATATATTTTTTTTAGATTTTTCACTCCGGTGGTTTAAAAGTTAGAGGGGGGGGGGACACTTATTTTAGCACTTTAAAAGTGTCTATCTTTGGAACGATTGACATTGAAAAAAAATGGTTTTAGAAACCTCAATGTAATTTTTAAAGACCTATCCATAGACACCCCACACGTATAGGTAGAATGAAAAAAAAATTAAATTGTTTCAGTTCAATGTATGGGGAGCCCCCCTCTAATATTAATATTTTTTATTTTTTGTGTAAAAATCGTAAAGCGGTTAACAGAATACATATACCTACTTAGTTTTAATTGTGTAGTCCTAATAGTTTCGGAATAAAGTGGCTGTGACATACGGACGGACGGACAGACAGACAGACATGACGAATTTATAAGGGTTCCGTTTTTTGCCATTCGGCTACGGAACCCTAAAAATTAGAAACCTCAATATAATTTTTAAAGACCTATCCATAAATACCCCACGCGTATGGGTTTGATGAAAAAAAAAACAAATTGAGTTTCAGTTCTAAGTATGGGGAACCCCAAAAATTGATTGTTTTTTTTTTCTATTTTTGTATAAAATCTTAATGCGGTGCACCGAATACATCTACTTACCAAGTTTCCACAGTATAGCTCTTATAGTTACTGAAAAAAGTGGCTGTGACATACGGACGGACAGATGGACAGACATGACGAATCCATAAGGCTTCCGTTTTTTGCCATTCGGCTACGGAACCCTAAAAACATCGTGAGGAAACCTGCTGAAAAAAAGTACTCGAGGTCGTGTGAAGTCTACCTATCCGCACTTGGCCAGCGTAGTGGACTATGGCCTAACACTTTTCACCATGAGAAGATGCCCGTGCCCAGTGGGACATGTATTAGCTACAGTGTTGCTATCATAACCAATATTAATCATGGTTAACTAATTTCAGATTAATTACATGTACGTTATTGTATTTAATGCCATGCAAACGCATGGCATGCAAAAGTTGATTAAACATGTTTCAGGATAATTACATAACTTTAATTTATATAGCTAGCAGTTTTTTATGATTGTTATAAAGCGAGCTGTTTAAGCTAGTACGAACGACTATCCCGTTGTGGTCATGATGTGGTCTCGTTGTGGTCATGTCCCTTGTGGTTATGATAAGAAAGTTTGCATATTGAGAGCATCAAAGTTGCAGCGATTGTTGAATATTATTATTTACTCCCATTATTTAGCGAGTCGCTGTAAATTCCATTAATATTTTACATGAAAATTTTCACAACGCGAAACATTTTTAGGTCAATTTAATTTTGTTTAAAATTATAATTGGACGTTGGAGTTTTTTTTTTGCTAAAAATAAAGAAAAAAATCCAAATGATTAGTTAGAGGATATATACAGGGTGGATGCGACATAGCGACATTTATTGAAACCACAGTTTCTATACATGGCCAGTATGCATTTCCACCGGATAAAAAATTCTCTGGCGAAAAAAAAAATCCACGTCTTCCGAACAAATTGCACGATCGCAATGTTTAAATTGTTCGGAGAACGTGATTTTTTTTTTTTCGCCAGAGAATTTTTATCCGGTGGAAATTGATACTTACCATGTATAGAAGCTGTGGTTTCAATAAATGTCACTATGTCGCATCCACCCCGTATTTATTTTGGTTTATGCACTAGAATATTATGGATAATATTTTTGTGTTCACCAAAAATCTAAAGGTACACCTATGTACGCATTTCTAAAATATTATTCTTAAACCCGTTTCATTATTTTGCTATAATTAAACTACTCGGCCAACAAAATATGTTACACCAAACAAATTCCAAATTATCACCAAGATATAACATTTTTTATTCTAGTGCGCTGCAAAAATATTCTATTGTAATATTCTATTGTAACAATAATTATTTTATTCTTCCACGAAAAATACTTCTCGTGCACCAAATATTCCTGATTGTTACACAAAATAAAAGCTATAGTTATAGCATAGGTCAATTATGGGTAAAGTAGTAGGTTAGGTTAGGTTAGAACTGGGACCATAACACAGAATCAATCTGTTTTTAAAATAGGTGTAGTACTATTTTTACAAATTTGCAACAGTTCTTAAATAGGTGCTCACTATGAAATATGTTAGTGAACATATTTTGGTGCACATTCAGTATATTTGGTGGAACAAAGGCAAAATTAGTTAAATTATATGGGAATAAATTGAAGCACTTTTAAATACCATCCCTAGAATATTACGTGTATAGAAATGGATTTTTTTTTGCGTCAGACAACTTACTCACGTAATTACAGACTTAGCTAGATCAATGTATCATGACTACCAATTTACGTTCATCTCATAACTATTGTTCACCGAAAAACATAAAGAAATATTTAATGAAGTTAAAATAAAGATAAAATATTTAAATGAATTCAAAATACAAATTACTCCTAAAAACGAACTAAAAAAATACCTAACAATATATACATTATTCATAGATATTTTTAATTCGTAAATGAACTGATTTTTTTTTGTACACGTGCCGCGAACGTTTTGCAATAATTAAACTTCGCGGTATGATGAATTTTGTTGTAATTTTGCTGAAAGTTTCACCAGGCAGCGTACTTATTGACCATTCAAAAGTTCGCATTTGTTACTGGGACTTATTGGGTATGTACCCGAAGTCGGTCTGGACCCATGTCAAAACCATTGTTAGTACCTTTTCAAGAGCAAATTCAATATCCCTCCTCAAATCTCTATTGATCTTTTAGCGGCCACATCTTATTGTTGCAAACTTGGAACGGCTTTTCATTCGCTTTTTCATACACAATGATGGAAAATGTGTTCAAAACTTCGTTTATTACGACTTTTACGAGGGTCTTCACAACCTTATCAAATGTGTTACGAGTTGTTTATTAGACACATGACTTCCATTTAATTTTGTAAGGTCTCAAAAGTTTCAAAACATCTCTTGAAAATCCACAAAGGTTTATTACTTAGGCCTGGAATAAAGTTTTATTCAAAATTAACTGATAAATAATCTGTCCTAGGCGTCCTACATCTTAAATATAAAACGATGCTTTGGACCTCTAAAACCTTTTTCAAGCTTAAATAACTTTTAAAATTGTGTTCAACATAAAAATGTAAATTATTTTACTTTAAAAGAAATATTTTTATTAAATTGTTATATTTGTAGCTTTCTAAAGTATATTGAGATTTATCCCAATATAAGCTGGGATTCATTTGAAAATGCACTCTAGGGGCATTATAGGTCGAGTTTATCTAAACAAAAACTAATTAATTAAACGAAACATGGGCAAAATTGTTTCGAAGACTGATTGTACAGTTTACAATTATTGATGGGTGTAGATTTCTTATCATGGTTTGTATTCTATATTCACCAACTAAAGAACTGGAGTGCTGTGCTATTAATCCTATAGGAAACTTACTGTGCTTAAGCTTAAGGTTGAAAGCAAGCGTCAGCGTCGGCGACCTAAGTATGTATACATAATATGCCGTCACGCTGCAGTTTGTGAAACATCATTTTAGGTATTTTATTAAGGTGTGAAAACATATAATGCATATGTCTTCTATCTCAAATTATTACTATTTAACCACAAAATTTAAAATAATAATTAAATACAATTACGACAACACGGTTTCCAATATATCAAATTACATAATTCGCAACTACGTTAAAGAATTACGAAACTAAAATTCTTAGCTGCGGCAAATTCAAATCTACGTTTAGAAACTCCAGGTCTTTAATTAAAGCGATTTAATCAAAAGCTAATCTGGAAGGTGTGCACTACGGAGGTGAAGGGATAACTAAATTAAGTGGACCCCTAGAGCCTTGCACAATGTGGCCTTTGTGGAGTGAAATTGGAATGTTAAGGAAATATTGCGGTTTCAGTAAAGATGGTTATCGTAGCATTATCTGATTAATAGGCCATCTGAGCCGTGAGTTTTATTGGTCGTTAGATGTCAACACCTGTATTTATGCTGAATAAAGCTTGATAGTAAAGGTGTGTGGCGGTATCCGCACATAATAAATGTCACGTGACCGCGAGTGCTGAATCGCGATATCGAAATGTTCACAGCAAGTGACTATATATACCACTTCCAATACGATACCGTCGGACAGCTGTCCGCCAGGCAATACCACTGAGCCTGGTTGGAGGATCCTCCCTTTGTGGTGGAGGAACATCACACCCTGTTCCTCTACATTGGTGACCCCGACGTGATCAAAACACGCAGCATCACCCCCAATCACTGGAGAATCTCACCGCTCCACCGCGCACCTCGACTCACTGAGGAATTAGCGGCACACAGTCTCGACTCACTGTAGACTCAGCGGAATTCAGTTCCGACTCACTGGAACTCTCATCGACCTCCGGTCTTGGAGGGGAGTGATGTGGCGGTATCCGCACATAATAAATGTCACGTGACCGCGAGTGCTGAATCGCGATATCGAAATGTTCACAGCAAGTGACTATAATATATACCACTTCCAATACGATACCGTCGGACAGCTGTCCGCCAGGCAATACCACTGAGCCTGGTTGGAGGATCCTCCCTTTGTGGTGGAGGAACATCACACCCTGTTCCTCTACAGGTGTTTTATGTTTAACGACTGTTAGTTAATGGCTATACGTCTTTTAAAAAGGTTGAGAAATGGAAGTTATCCGTGTATGAAAACCTTATTATGACTCACGTACTCAGGTTTTTGCACACACAAAGCTTAGTGCGTGCAAGAACCTGTACCAGTAAAAGCATCCCTGTATCTAATACATGTGCCACTGCTGGGTTTGGTCCTCTTCTCATGATGAGAAGGGCTAGGCCATAGTCTACCACGCTGGCCAAGTGTGGATTGGTAGACTTCACACACCCTCGAGCGCTTTTTAGGCACTCTCAGGTATGCAGGTTTCCTCACGATGTTTCCTTCACCGTTTACGAGCGATAATTTACATGACAAATACACACATACTTTCGAAAAGACGAATCTTAACGATTTATTGACAGAGGTGTGTAGCAGTCCTACGGTCTCCCACTCGGCTATCACTGCTTGCCTTGTTCCAGTATCTGTAAATAATCTGCTGGAATCGTACCATCATGTCTTATTGCATTTTCAGATTAAATATTAAACTTTCACACAACGTCATCTAGTTCCAAACTAAGCATAGCTGTACTAGGGGTACAAGAGTAATAGATACTAATACAAATGTACTTTTTTTTGCAAAAACAGTATGTATTTACAAAAATGAATTATCCTGCAAGTCCTCAGGTCTTGAACAATTATCGATATCTCCATTACATTCCATCAAGATCGGATCAGTAGTTTAGCCACAAAAGCGTAACAGACATACAGAAATACTAAGTTACTTTGTCATTTATAATATTAGTGAGGGCTAATAACTACTCATTCAATTTTGACGTAACAATATTGCCGTAAGAAAATATTTATGAATAAAGTTTTTTTTTTACAATCTGAAAAACAACTAAAAATACACATAACAAAAATAAATATCTATTCAATTTATACCTAATTTAATATTATAAAGAGGAAAGTATTTTTTTGTTTCTACTCGACCGACTTAAACATAATATCACTATACACATCTTCACCAAGTAACAAAGGCTTTACAGTATAAAGTCTATAAAATAGTTTACAGTAAAACATCCAGCCAATTGTCGTGAAGCATGCAATTCAGGAAACCAGAAAACCAATTTGTTTTCAATCGTTCCGCATACAGATTACGAGTAATCCATGCATAATAAAATTAACAGCTGAACGGCCCAACACAAATTATTATGCAGTACAGGTGGAAAATTCACTGCCGAACCGATAATAGTACATGTTGTGATAGACTAATTGTTTGATGGTTCAGAATTATGCAAATAATGTTGTATAGTATAATTATGTTTTTAAACTTTCGCGATTTGAGAACATTGTTCAAAAAATAGGCAACGGGTCTAAATCGCGTAATTATTATAAAGGTAAATAAATACCTATGCTCGACGTTTCGACATGACTTGCATCATTCGTGGTCACGAGCCGACTGGTGAAGCTCAGCGTCGTCTCCGTGAAGCGCGGATATTGTCCACTACCCTCACTTGGTCGTCACAATTTTATTTTTATTTAGTTCGGAACCGTCGGTAGATCGATACACAATACTAAGGATTTCAGTTGGTTTACGCGTAACATTGGTTCACCGAACACTGCTCTTGCTTTGTACCGGATTCCAAGATGACGATAAGCGGTATCCATTCCATTTGGCTGATGTATGTTGTATAGACTATGAACAATTAGTGGATGCCAATGGGAAAATTATGAATTGTTAATAGCTATGAAAATGGATTTTTACGATGAGGGGGTGCGCTGATATCTTAAGTACGCTGTGACTGGATTTCTGTTTTTTACTTCGTGTTTACAGCACACCGCATAAACGCGCATAAACTTGATACAAGCACTACTCATGCAGAGACGGAGCTTTCTGCAGATGCAAGACAATATAGCATAATTATATTTTTTCCTATCGTATAAAATACTTCTTCGTCGTGTCGATGGCTGAGTCAAATTTGATTGGTCCAATAAGGGGTCACTGTTATAGCGCTCTCGTCGGCGTTAATGAGCGCCTCTCTTGTGCAGGTGGTAGGGCATTTTGGACAGTCAGTAAGGTGGTCAAGGTTTTGACTTGCCATCGTGGTGAAAGGATTAGCCAATTCGCTTTTAAGATCTCGCGAATTGCCCAGGGTGCGCCGGACGTAGGGAATTGTTGTGTACGTCACTCGGGGAGGCTCCTTTCATGCACCCAAAATACTGACATAACGTATCGTTATTAAATACTCTTATAAGCGAGCCTTCTGTACCTTTTTAATGGTTCCAGTAAACTTGCTCGGAGCGTTACATTATTGTGTCAGCGCTTATTTTAAGCACATGTGCGTTAATTTTCCAGCTCATTGAATGAAGTGTGCTAATCCCATTTACCACGATGAATAAATCTACGGTTAAGTGAATGAATGAGAAACGGCTTCGATCGCCCGTTCATTATAGGAACAATGGGTGACAAAGGATTTAGAATGTGGTTGATATGTTTTTCTCACACGGGAGTCATACTAAATTTTATTGGAGTCTGTGCATTATATTCGGGTTCATGAAGATTTTTTATCTGGAATACTGTTTTTATAGCTTTGATTTTTTTTTATTTAATAGGATATTTAACAGCGTGACCTGCCTTTAAAATGTAAAATAAAAGTAAAATCATAACTACAAATCAAAGCCACACACACATTGGTTTGGTTTGGTTTTCCTGGGCGGCACTTAGTCCTCCTATGGGACCGTGGTATGTGTAAGCCACACACACATATTCATAAAAACTAATCAATTGTCAAACGTCATTTTTAAGGTTCCGTAGCCGAATGGCAAAAAACGGAACCCTTATTGATAATATCTGTATATACATTCAAAATAGTATCCCTGCCTCTTAAACTAGGTAGTCCTGTATCTCAAGAGACAGTGATCAGCCAATGTTAAGTTAAAACTATTTATAACAATGACAGAATGAAACTGTGCATCAGTTCATCGTTTCTGTATTGGAAATAAAGTAATACAAAATAAAATAAAAGAATGTTGTTAAATATAAATTTGAAAAGGGTTATTGTGTATGGTGTGATGTGTGTGTGTGTGTGTGTGTGTGTGTGTGTGCGTGCGTGCGTGCGTGAGTGCGTGTAATCTTGTTATTACCTAACGTTTGCTAACCTAGGTGATTAAAGCTTCAGTCGCGGTGTAATCCTGCTGTAGCAGCCACTCGCTAATTTTTTGTTTTAGCTTGTATGTAGTTAGATGTAAAATTTGCGTGTGTTTGTGAATTTTGTGGTATATTTTTGTGCTTAGCACATAAAATTGGTGTGCTGCAAATGAAGTTTTGTGTTTGGTATGTGGTAGGCGAATTGATCTCTTAGTGGGATCTATTGGTGGCAATCTAGTATGTTTTCTCAGAGTAGATCGTAGCACAAAGAGCTGGCCTACTGTAAGCACTTTGCATTCGATGTATAATTTAGATGTTGGGTACCTAAAAGGCTTTCTGGTCATTACTTTGAGTACAGCTCTCTGTGCTCTCTCCACCCTGATAAAATTTGTTTTTACTGCTCCACCCCACACCGTGATGCAATAGCCAATGACTGATTGGCACAGTGCGTAATACACCATCCTCAATATATGAAAACTAGCCGAATTCCTAAGGGACTTAAATATGTGAATTAGCCGCATAGTTCTTGTAGTAATGGCGTCGATTTGCTTGTCCCACCTTAAACCTTCATCTATATGTACACCAAGGTATTTTACACTGGCGTTGCACTTCTATTGAGTGTAGTACAGTTACATGTGCTTGTGGGACACATGCACGAGTGTGCCGTTATCGAGAATTCAGCAGACGGAGTGGTATTGTGACGAATAGCAAAGGGCATGTACACTGTTTTGGTAAGGTTTAATGTAAGCTGATTAGTGTTAAGCCATTCCATTACACGCGATAAAGCTGCTTCAGCTATGTTTTTAACTCCGTCCCATGTAGCACTATAAGCAAGAATGGCTGTATCATCAGCATAAGCATACACTTTACAGCCTGTGAGGCTCATTTGACAGAGCTCGTTAACGTAGACTTGGAATAAGGTGGGCCCTAATATACTGCCCTGCGGAACGCCGTAGGTCACTTCTACCTCCTTACTTAGGTATGTATCAATTTTCACGCTTTGCTTTCGATTTCTTAGGTAGCTTTTGAAAATGTCAAGTGGTGTTCCGCGTACCCCGATACGTTCCAGTTTTGTGATAAGCTTGGGAACAGAAACCGTGTCAAACGCCTTGGATAGGTCTAGAAAAATACCCAAACATTTGGTTTTATCGTCTAGTTTCATAGCAATATCTTGTGTAAAATCAAGCACTGCGTCTTCTGTGGATATTTTTGATATATATTATAGATCTTAATAAAAACTTTCAACCAAAATTGTTTTGAATGAGATACAGTTGGCAGTTTTTGAGATATAGCACTTTTTCAACAACCGCAAATTATAACTTTGTTATTGATACAAATTCCATTTTGGCTATTTGTCGGTAATCGGTTCGTTTATTTATTTATTCATGTTTATTTACGGAACCCTATTGCGCGTGGCCCGACACGCACTTGGCCGGTTTTTTAGCTTCATCTTGCAATCGGTTTTATAAACCGCAATTATTCAAAATTTTCTCGTCGTAAAAACCATCATTGAACTTTAACAAACATTTTAAAAAATAATTGGCCAAATTAGTCCAGGCGTTGTTGAGTTATGCGCTTACCAACACATTTTGCTATTCATTTTTACATTATAGAAGATTAGCAGATTAGTTGAAGGTTTTATTGGCTGATGAGGTTCATTGTTCTACCAAATAATCGGCCTCCTTTTGTTTGTTGTTTTATTTTGCTGTTGCAAAGTAAAGCCCAAACTGGCATTTTACCCTACTAATTACAATACAGTTTAGAATAATATGTCTGCTTCCATAGAAATAATGATACTGATGGATATAGCAAACTTTTTTGAATAATGTTGCTGTCCAAAACCCGAGGTCAGAGAAAGCAATTTTCATATTTTTCCTGCGCAGTGAAGCTCCAAAACTGTGATCAACGTAGCCGTAACTCAGAATAAAATGCGGGAGTTTGGATAAGTTTATTATCCAGCAAAAAACGTGCCGTAGTTTCCCGGTTTGTAGTAATGTTTTTTTTTTTTTTACTTTCATAATTTGATGACAAAAAATTTTGGAAATATGCTTCATAGATTGCTGTTTAGGGTTTCGTAGTACCTGCAAGGAAGCCTTATATTTTCGCAATGTTGGTTGGTCCGTCTGTCCCAAGCATAGCGTGTAAACCGTCAGTGCTCGAAAGCTAAAATTTGACATAAATGTGTATCTTAAGTATGCCGAAAAAGTGGTTAAATAAAAAAAATAAAAAAAATACAATAGGTTTTTTAGAGAAAGAAAGAAGAAAGTATAAAATGCAGCTACTAAGAATATTTCGTACAAAATATTAAACCTTTTAAATTAATGACTTGTATATAGTTGTTACTGATCAATACATAATATTAACCTGCTTTACGAGTAAGTCCATAATTGTGTTGTAAAGGCTGACTACGGAACCATCACGATTTTAATAGTGCAATAGTTTTATCTAAAACTATTTCCCGGGCCCGACACTCACATGGCCGGTTTTAATCTTAATATTTCACGGCACCAAAATAGCTAGGTGGCTGTAGGTCTAAAAAACATCATGATTATAATATCTAAAACTCATGGCACAAACTCTGCTTAGTTTGGTATTACTATATGACATTAGAGTGTTAAGAGATATTTATTTGATGAAATGCATTGATATCTATAACAGTACCATCTGTTATAGATATAGAGAAACTAACAAAAAATCTTTAATTTTATCTTTGCCCGTTGAACCTTGCTGTTATAAAAAAAATACGTGTGCCTTCGCACGGGATATAAAAGTATTGAAATTTTCAGGGTAAAAAGTTCAAGAGTTTGAATAAGTGTATTACCGTTTGCCAAAGACGTGGAGAATTCCCCCGTTTTGTTGTAATGTTTCCATAACTTCGGGAAACTTCTATAACTTCAGGAAAACAGAACATATACAGGCTGATTTAAAAGACAACAACTTATATTGTTTAGAAGTTGTTGTTCAAATATATGAGCTTTGTTATTATAGCAGATGTTTGTCGCTTAATCGAAAGTGTTTGCGACTTACTTGTTGAATGTTTGAAACAATGTATACTTATTGTTTTATTAATGTAATGGAAGTGGCAATGTGGAAAGATTCTTTATTATATATATATATTTTGTGTTTATGTAAATTTACTCATTTCGTGAAATGCTCTAGAATTGGTGAAAGATTGTTTAGAATTCGTTCGGTAGCTTTTGGTTAATTTGGTATAAAACTAATCATTCTCTTTTGTTATATTAAGGTAAGACAAGTAAGGTAAGGTAAAACAGAAAATTGGGGTTCTGCATGGGAGAGACTTTTGCTCAGTAGTGGGATATATGGGTTAGAAAAAAATATATATTAATGATTATAGACGTATGGATTTTTATTACTCTTTCATGCAAAAAATACCGGGTTGATATTGGCAAAGTTTTGTACACATGTAATTTATAGTCTGACTTTTTAACGGCATAGCATGCGGATGGAAGCTTGAAATTATATTAATAATATTCAGGTAAGCTGAGACATCCAATCCTGATTTTATTTAAAGTAATAATCATTAAAGAAAAACCTCGAAAATTTTGGTCCATCTCTTAAGATATTACATATCATCTTTTTAAAAATAGAATTAAGCATTTAAATTTTGACACAAGAGTTACAAATAAGATTATGGGATCATGGCCATTGTTAGCAATTTCACATAAAAATAAAAAATGTCGAGATATTGTCATTTGATATTTGACAAATCCCAGACTACGCTTATAAATCTTTTTATTTAACACTTGGCTGCGTGTTCCACTGTGCACACATTGGGTTGTTTGTGCCCGGGACCTTTGCTTTACGCGTTAAATCTTTAGATTTGATATTTTTTATACTAAAGTAAATATACGAACAATGGTACCTTTTACATTGATTGGTTTGGAAATTGTGTTTGTACGTTAGATACGTCGATCTTCTGATACTAAGAAACGGTTGAAAAAAATATGGGACCGGCAGGATTTGAACCTGCGACCTTCTGCATATCGGGCAGCCGCTTTAACCAACCAGCTATGATCGCCTATTGCCAGGACCCTATATTTCTTAACTGTATGTTACGTCATTTCGTGACGTCACGTTCATCCATTTGTTTCTATATTAGGTGGGATACAAACCAACATGGCGAAGTTACATTCAGCACAAATGTTTTAAAGAATAAATGCGTACCTTACTTCAACTTCTCATTGAATATTTTTATAGCACTTCGCTATTCAAATTCTAGTTCAAATTCTGCCGGTGCCATCATTTTTTCAACTGTTTCTTAGTATAATTTGCTAAGCAAAGCTAAATGCTCTAAAAATAATCATTAAGAAGATTAATCTTGTCATCTATTTTTTACAATTGATGTTTTGTAAATTAATTCATTTTTTTTCACAATGTCGAATGTTATAAGAGTTGCTGGCGTTTGTATGTTTGGATGTCACCAAATAAGTTGTGATTGAACACTTTCTGATAAACCGTGCTCTATCATTGACTATGTTTCATAGATATATCATCAAATTAGATCTTTGGTCAAAAAGCATATCACCGTTACACATGACATAACATGTCCGATCTAGGAATCAAAGACGAGACCCACGCGGTGAGTTTTTTTTTTTTTTTTTATTCTACGCCCACAGCAAACGAACGTGTAGTCAACCTGATGGTAAGTGGAGTACAGCCCATTGGCATCAACAATCCACAAAAGCAGATTATAGATGCGTCGCTGCAGCTGAGGACTATGGTGTAATGCCTCATGTGCCAGTAATTTCAGGGCCTGATCTCACCACCAAACCGGAACACAGTAATGGAAGCACTACTATTTGGCGGCAGGTTAAAGTTGAGACGGTGGTGCTGCCGCCCTCGAGCTCATTCACAAGAGCTCTACCACCAGTATATATACAGTATACAGTAGGTATATAGTGGCCAAATACAACTTATTCCACTAAAATTGGTATTCAACCTGGGACAATGTTTGTATCACAGAAAACCGAGCACGTCTCTGCCACAAACTTTTTAAGCGGAACAATTGGTTGGCTGTTTTTCATACAAATGTAATATGGGCTTAGTTTTCATATTATTAAGATTTTATCTACTTTTATAAAGAATTCATATTTAAAACACAAAATGCATGTGTGCACAAAGCACTTAGCAAAAGGCACCCAGTGCATATTTTTAAGACTATCGTTATTTTAATTTTTCAATTTGTTATATACGAACTGAAAAATTAAAATAACAATAGTTTATATTACAGTCACTCAATTAATAACGAACCAACATTAATTTTAGTGATTTAGATATGATTTGTCTATAAAAAAATATATAAACTTAATAATATTAAAGTATATAACCCATATTACGTTAGTATGAAATCACAGCGCTTGGGTGTCTACTCTTAAGCTCATAAATTCTTTGTTATTTTCATAATGTATACCTTTTTGCTACTACTACTGGTGACAAATGCTGTATTTTTGTTATAATATTACTTTATGAAACGATTAATCAAAAATACATGGTTCATGTCAGTTTTGATAACGGCACATGTTAATATGGAAATTTAGTTCATAAATGACCATTATAGACCATAAAAACAGTACAATCTCTACTACATATCTACATAACTGTGGAATCTCTAAATAATAAGCTAAACCGAAACTAGCTTTAACCTTAAAATGCGCCAAAATAGACGTAAAATTATTATTTTCAAACGTGATCGCAAATATGCAATAAATTTTATGAAAATATCAATATGAATCTTGAATATATTTTTCTTTGATCATATCAATAACACTTAAATACAATATTGAAATTCCAAGCCAAATGTAGCGTGGATGCAATAAATTACCTCAACAGCGGTTGACACCTACTCGATGAAACGTATACGATAAATATACTATCAACAAAGCAGATGCATGATCCTAAGGTGGATCTGGATATACAATTATTGTATAGACATTTCAAAACACTTAAGTCTAAATTCGCTTATTCCATCAACAAATAAAAACCTTATCGACTTTGACAATTTCAAACTAAATTATTGTGAAATGGGTCATGAATCAACTTTACTGATAGTACTAACTTCTGCCCACGGCTCCACTCGTAAATTACCTCACTCAACAATTTGTTATTTACCTGTAATCCATGCCTTAAAAATATTTATGTACAAAATTTTATCTAAGACTCGTATTTTTAAGCGTTTAAAAAAACAAAAACATCCGCTCTTTTACACATCCTCGCAAACTTTCGCAAAAATTATAACAAAAGTAGATAAAGAGCAACTTAGTTAAAGAGTTAGGTAAAGGAACACCTAACTATATAAATAATCAAGGTCTTTTAAAGTTAGTTGTATGTATGTTGCACTAAACTTACAAACTAAAATAACTTATAAAGCGTTTTCGTTCGAAGATCAGTTAACTTAGCCTTGGCAGACAATATGTGTATAAATACTAACATATACAATATCACCCACAAAACCTTCTGAAGATTTCAACTTTAAATATGTACCAAAAATAAATCGGTAAACAACTATTCATACATTTATTCAAATTTCAAGGGTATAAAATTTAATATCATCGTTCATTCTTAAGTTATCAAACTCTGAGTTCCTAAATAAATTAATACCTATTTTTCTCGACAGTTTGAAAATATTTACGCAATTAAGACCCAAATTCTTTGTATTACAATATATTGAATTTTATAATGTTATATTTTTAAATGTACTTTACATATATCTATAATTAAACATATAAAAAATGAGAAAATAAATGAATGAAAAAAATATATGATTATGTGTGCAAATTATTAATTCTCAAAGAAAATTCTTATCATAAGTAATCTTTTTTCTTTACCAAAAGAGAAAGGGCACTCGGATTCTTAAATGTCAACTAAATTTTTGCGAATCCATCTTAATTTGGATTAACCTTTGAAATGTTAGAATACAATAAATATGAATATTTCTTAAGAGTTCATAAGTCATAAATAATGACTACCTATGAAATTAAGATTAAATGAAAATTCTGAAACTAGGTGTCAGAAGTTTTAGATCTGTAATGATTTTTGATCTTGTCATGTAAATATATGTATTTCATCTCTAGAAAAATGATGCCCGTCAAATGAACATATCAACTTTAATTATAATCTAACATACCACATAGAACTACGCAAGCAATAATGAGCTAAAAACATGATACTGAGTTCTAATATTTCGTAAACAAAAACTACGTACGACGAGCTAACGCAAAAAATAGCCTTACTGAAATATCACACGACATGTGACCTTGTAATATTAATTAGGTTAATTACTACTGATTTAAGTGTCAAAATGCAAATATGAGAAAAAATCCATGTTTTATGTCATATAAAGACAAACAAATAAGAAATACGGAGTCACGGTTAACGGCTCGTCTTCAACCGAATCCTTGAATGGTCTTGATTGCTTAAAAGATATTTAACTAACATTCATTACATAACCCTGATTCAAATATACATACGGTTGATTTGAGAACCTCCTTTATTTTGTTGGTAAGCAAAGATTTACCTGTTTACCGAATAACTAAATAGTACACAATCACATATCGGTTTTTAGACGAGACCGTTTTAGTGACCACTATCTTGATCGGCTTTGCTTCCTAGAAGTAGGCTTACGCTTAGACTAGGACGTTCATACTTCATAGTAACAGACTTTTTACCATATATCACAACCATAAAGTTACATAACGGCTATTACAAAACTCGTTATGCTGAATTCCATACCAAGGCAGTAAAGCAACTAATATTAATCTCCTAGACTGGCCACAAGGCTGGCCACATCTCGTACATACATATGTGTTATGTCAACGAACGGCTACTCATCAAGATATTATAAGCTGGTCTCGTATTACACGGAAAGCATATATAATGCGACGCCATTTTATACTGGCATAAATAGCATGATAATATGTAGCGGTGTGTACACATTCAACATACAGTGATTCGTTATTTATTTTTCTCTGTTACTCGGAAGTGAAGTCACCAATTCAAATACGTACAGTTTCAGTCAAAAGCACGTCTGCAAATATTGCATATTTACCTTTACATTCATTCGAAGAGATGTACGTGTTTCGGGATTCTTGTTTAATGACAAGAACAAATGGCTAGGTACCTTCATGTATGGATATTTATTAGGTACATAAAATTTTCGTATATCATATTTAACCTGCCGCCAAATAGATTAGTATTAAAATTTTTTTTTAGTATTAAACAGCTGCTATAGTGTTTGGCGTATAGCTAAATTATAGGCAATGAAACACTCTTTTTTTGTTTTTAAACGACGCCCGCACTAGGAATAAATCCTGTGTCGCGGGGGCGTTCACAAACATACATTTTACACACACAAAGCACACCCAGAGTTCGAACAAATATTTTTGCGAATCACACAAAGATTTGTCCCATGTGGGGATCGAACCCACAACACCAGTATAGTTGAAAGCGGCGAGGCGACCACTTTAACCGCTACGCCAACCGTGCACTCACTCACTGTGTTTCGGTTTGGTAGTAAGATCAGGCCCTGAAACTACCCATGAGGTATAACACCGTAGTCCTTATATGAAGGGACGCATCAACCATCTGTTTTTGTGGAGTGTTGATGTCCATAGACTGTAGTTGCCACTTTCCATCAGATGGACTACACCTAATGACTACAATAAAATATTGTTTTTTTTATTTTACATACATTTAAATATATATATATATAAAAATTAAATCACGCCCCTATCCCACGGGAATATGCAGAGACGATGAAGAAAAAATGGTAATTAAGTAATAAAAACATTGAGTTAAGCAAGCAACAGCTACTTCAAACTAATTCATATTTAATGTGCATTTAATTCACGAAACAACAGTAAATTTCAAAGTATTTTATAAGAATCTCATTTTAACAAAGTTCCTTTGTTATTTTAACTTAACAAAATAGTAATTTAAAACAAGGCAATGATAAAGTATTCATTTACTGAGGAATGTTTGTGAAAATAAAGAATGTTAAGACTTCACTTGGCGTTATTTTTATACTTTGTTTGCTGAAATATAATAATATAATTAGCTTTAATCTACGTCTTGTTAGACAAAATATTCGTTTTAGATATCTTGGCTATTCTTTTTGTATGACGTAATAGGAAAACGACTTGCCACCTTATTGTCAGAGGCAAATAAATCTCATGAACATCCACAAACGCTACGTAAGGACTTATGTATGACATAACATGTGATGCCTACTGTAAACACCAGTAGAGCTAGCATAACGAGATCGATATATATAAATTCGCATTTTTGTCATGTTTCTTCATACAAATATATATGACAAAAACGCGACAAAATCTATCTCGCGCTCGTTATTCTAGTCCCTTCTTTACGCTACTTAAGTAGTCGATACTTAACGCTTTTTACACAAAGTACGGACATAAAATGTTATTTTATTTTATTATTACGTCCGAAGTTCGTACAGTGTTACGACGCAATGGACTTGGCAATCACTGAGTATACCTTGGTATATAGCCGTGTGGACGAAGGGACTAACAGGAATGCAGCCTTTACAATTCCATACAGATCAGACTGAACATCTAAATGCAACAATCAAGATTTGTAGATAAGTATAATTAACCAACTTGAGAAAAAATGGAGGAGGTTATCAATTCAATAGTATTTTTTTTTAAATATTTGTTTGCCGATTACTTGAAGACGCCTAAACCGATTTGAGAAATGATTTTTTTGTCTGAAAAAGTCATACTTTTCATGTGGTCCCATGCTCAGCAGGTCACGATCTGAGATGGGATTCTAGAGAAATCGAGCGCAATTCTTAAATTTCAAATGCTTCTATATTGTTTTTTGTTTATTACCTAAAACTGCTCGGGTATTTGCATCCAGCAGTCAGCATTTCATGTTGCAGAGCTCGTACAGGAAGGTACAACTCCTCTACGGGAATAGTTCTTGAAATATAGGCATTTTTAGATCGTTTACTCAAATTATTATTATTATTTCAAGTTATGCACAGATGAGGCAAGACGTTGAATATTACTTAAGTATTTCTTATTTTTGAGTGCATAGTTTAAGCCATTTTTTTTTGTAAAAATATTAAATTAAGAGGATACATTGATAAGAAGGACTCATATTTAAATTCAAGTTTGAAAGTAGAAAGTATTATCAACCCTAAAATTCCAACGAATAATACCATTATTCTAAGCATCGATACTTAAAGCTTAAAGCCTATTAACATACATTCCACTATCAGCAATTAATTGTTACCTGCTAATTGCTATCAATTCATTAACAAGATAACTAAGCTATTGATGTTCTCGCTACATATCAAGTTATAAATTGCCAGTATAAATGGGCCTCGCATTTTCAAATTCAAATTCAAATCATTTATTTTCATAGGCCCCAGGAGGCGCTTGAATACGTCTAAACATTACAAAAAATGATATAAAAATAAATAATAAATAATACTAAATTATACTAATTACAATGATTTGAATAACCGGGGCTTAGATTCATTTTAATCAAACTGTTTAAATTCAAATTAAAATCAATCCAAGTACCAGCTCCGATGGGTATTGCATTATGAGAAGAGCTGGTGAGAAACTCATGTGCACCATCTTTTAAAATGAAAACTATAACAATAAGTAGGTATACATAATAAAAGCCACAAAAGAAGAGCAATTCATTTCCAAATACTATTATCATTTATGTAGTCCGAAATACTGCAGTAAGCTTTTTGACATAATCTAATTTTAACATATTTTTTAAATTTACCTATCGATAATTCTATTGCGTCTAAAGGAAGTTTATAGTAAAAGCATATACATTGACCTGGAAACGAGTTAGAGATTTTATGGAGCCTAGTAGTGGACACAGCGAGTTTGTTTTTGTTTCTTAGATTTAATTTATGGAGAACACTATTTTTCTTAAATTTCGTTTGATTTTTGTGAACGTACATTAAATTTTCATAAATGTATTGAGAATGTACCGTCTTAATATGTATCTCTTTAAATTTATTTCTTAGTGTCTCCTTGGGACTCATCATATAGATAGCTCGACATTGCATCGAAAACCTATTCAATGCAAGACCACCTTAAACTGGACAAGTATAGCTATTGATATACACACGGTTACACTTCTAGTTAATAAACGGGTCTAGCATTGTATGGTTGCCTATAATATTCTATACACGGGATATAATCCCAACCACACGCCCACCACTGTGACTCCTGTGACGCCAGGATCTACAGCGGTAACCACCTGAAAGGCACCGTGCATGACACACGGGCAATCCCAGGGAGAGTTTTTTTTTTTTTACATTAGATAGAACGCCAGAAGCAATTACACTATCCAATGGTCCCAATGATAAAATACACACATTCACTCACACAAGCACACCCAGTCTCAGAACAAATCTTTGTGAATCACACAAATATTTGTCCCATGTGAGGATCGAACCCACAACATCAGTGCAGTGGAGAGCGGCGAGGCGACCGCTTAAACCACTACACCACACGTGCAGATGTGTAGCCAGTACCAAGCGATTGTGTGAACACGTGTTTTGTTAATTCTGCTCAGTGATTAACCCACGGATCAATATTTGTCTGAAAGGAAGAATTTGTCTATACTTAAACTTTATTCTGTTTTTTTTTAAAATCTTGGTACTAAAATCAATCTATTTTTATTTAAGATCAACTATCTCCAAAAATTACAGACTTCCGTCTGTCATTTTTGGAGTTAGTAGCACGTTATTTTGTATAGTTGATCTTGAATAAAAATAGATTGATTTTAGTAGCACGTTAGTATACAACCGCTTTAGACTTGATTTACGTCATTCAGGGTGGAATTTCCAAAATCCCTTATTGGTGGACCTTACACCATGTAAGGAACCTTTGTGCAAAATTCCAAGTTTCTAGCCCCAGCGTGTATGCTCTGCGTTGATAAATCAGTCAGTCTTTCGTCAGTCAGCCAACAAATTATATACGTATAGATAATACATGAGTAGGTATTCAAATACGCAAAAGGACAAGAACAATTTAATTTTCCGCAACGACAAATATAAGGAAAGGATGTTTAAGGAAACATCGTTGTCCGAATAAATAAGAGCAGGCTCAATAACTGCGGGGAAGCAACAGATTTTCATGAGTATAATGTCTGGTACCCTTGACATGGAGTCGAGGAAAATCGATACAAAAATCTGCCCGAATCTTTCATAATACAAAAAAATATATCGCATAATTTGCGTACTCTTATACATAGCGGATGCGACATAGCTACTTCAATGATACATACAATCATATATGGTAATTGTGAATTTTCACTGGTTTATTTATTGGAACGAAGTTCCTTATCGCGCGTTGCGAAAGGGGGCTAGACGGAAAAAATTGGAACGAAAAGTTGTAACGACACTTTTCGTAGCAATATAGCTTTTGGAATTACCGAACTTCGTTCCATCCGGATGTCCCTTGACACCTCAGTAGTTTTTTTTTATTTATTTATTTATTTATGTATTTACGAAGTACCTCGTTGGTCTAGTGGTTAGCATTTGCGCCTCTCACCGCGAGGTCTAGGATTCGATTCCCGGGTCGGGCAAAGTGTTATTTGTGAACTTTCCGTCGAGGAATTTCCTGACGGAAAGTTCACACGGAGTTGGAATTGTGCCCGATGGATGGTGATAGTCTCACCCCTTATCCCATCGGACCTAAACATAACAGGTGAAGTGTGGGTGTTGTACACCTGTGCTAAATATTAACGCTTGCCGAACAAATTAAACATTGCGATCATCCGATTCGTTCGGAAAAGGTGAATTTTCAGCCTTTTTAAATAGACTATGTATGGAAGCTGTGGTTTCAATAAATGCCACTGTCACATCAATCTTGTATAACTTTTAAACTATCGCGTTATTAAAATTTTGACGGGCAATAATACATGAAACTGAAATATCCTATATAAATTAAAATAAAGCACGAAAATTTATTTAATACAAAATACGGCTATGCCTGTTTATTTTCGATTATCCGTTGAGTAATTTTAATGCTTTGTAACTCCTGTTAAGCCTTTTACCAATATTTACGAAAACATTGATTTTCGTAGTAAGCCTCTTTGCCATAAAACGAAATCTATTAATAAAATTTTAGTTTAAAACCAAACAGAGTTAGGATATGAAGAATGAAGATGAAATCAACATAACATATTTCTGTATTCTTTATATATGTTATAATTTCAATTGTCATTATCATGACGTTTCATTTAGTTTATCTAGTTAGCACATTAAAACTGTGTTCCATATTTGGTATATATGTGAACTATAAAATATTGTTAATGTTTAAATTCATATTAACATAGGATACAACAACTGAGTTTGGCGAGAAAAACATCAAACTGTGTAAATATAACTTACCATTAAATAAATTTAAAAAAAAAATAGAAAAAAAAGCTTATATTTTTCTTGAATTAACGCACGAACAACTGGCCGTAACTTTGCTCATTAACTTACTTGTCATTCTTAAGGTTGCCTGTAAGAAATTGCTTATAGCGATAAGGCCGCCCATTGTGCAACATAATTTTTAAGTGCAATTGTTTACACAATTACCTTTGTTAATATTGGTGTACAAAAAATATTACTCTATCTATAGCATAACATACGTTTATAATAATCACCCAAAAGGGTGTGGTTGAGGTGTATATAACATATCTTACCTGTTATGTTTAACTCCATATGAACCTATCGCCATCCACCTGGAACAGCCCCAAATCCGTGCTACTATTGAGAATTTACTAACTGAAAAAAACAAAATAGCAATTTTTCCCGATACGAAAATCGAACCCTAAGCCTTGCAGTGAGAGCCTACACTTACAACTAGACAGACAATACAAAACTGACTAGTTGGTCTATTTTTACAAATGAAAGAGAAAATAATACCTCTGCTTGGATGACAATACTAAAACATAATAGCCCTTTTGTTATGGCAGGCTATGAGAGACAGTTACGTTTTAAAAAACCCCAGAGAATGTTATTCATTTCATGGTTAAAAAGCATTAAAAATAAAATACATACGATAATGTCCGCCTTGGGCCTCTCAACGTAAATCAATTCAGATAATGGACTCTTTTGATGTACTTTGTTTTAAATATTATTCCCACATTGGAGAATCCTATATGGATTACATTGAGTTTTTGTGTATGTTGCCTTTGTTAATATTGTTTCACCAGAATAAAGACCAATTTACACGATACAAATTCAGCAAAGCAATGCTCATGTGTCATCTCTGTCTTTGTCATTGAGGCAACAAAGCATGAGAAATGCCTAGCAAAACTTGTACCCTATAAATGGGCCATAAGTTAGTAACATGATTTGTGTGTGTTTAAAATGTAAAATTTATAATCAACTTCGATATTTCAATCGATTCACGATAGTTGGCAGTCACGCACGAAACCATAAGATGCATCATCGTAACTGGATCGATCTACGAGTTATTTATCCATGGTTATTACGTTCGTCATGTAGCACAAAATGTATGCATCATTTGCACAGAATTTTCATAACTTTACAATATTAAAGTTGTTCCAGGAAATGTACAGTATTATTTAATAAAGCAAAAACTCTGTATTTCAACCATTATCATTTTACAGTAACTCAAGTAATTTTAATTAATTATGGACATGAAATATTTCAAAGCCACAACCTGTGTCGGACACAGAAAATATTCAAAAAGGCATTCGATGAAACACTACGTTAGTGTAATTAATACTGGCATTTTAAATTACTCGATATTACTATTTGTTTTTCATTCTAGTTTGAGCTATTAATTTAAAAATATAATTCAAAACTTTACAAAGACAACTAGCTATTCGCGACTTCGTTTGCGTGGGATTCGGGGCTCCCCGTGGTTTTATCCGTTACAAACGTTTTGCTTTGCTCCAGTGGCGCTATCTATTGCCCTTTGATGTAAACTTCCTACTAACTTTAAAACCTTAAATAACACTCAAGGGAGTAACTTTTAGGAAAACTCTATTAGAAGTTCCTTTAGTTTTATAGAAGATCTTGTATATTAAATTTCGCGCTTCAAACCGCCTCTTTTACCGCCTTAGAAGTAGAACTCCTAAAAATACCTTAGTATGCGCCTACGTCAAGTAAGGCATCTTTGCGTTGCGTTCTTTCATCTCTGCGTTGATGATTCAGTCAGTCACGATTATTTAGCTGTATAGATCATTTTATATTTAGCCTTATTTACATTACGAAACAAAGGGCATAAAAATAATGTATGCCTTGTAAAGGGATGCTTATACCTCAAATAGTTGATGAAATTACCACTAGTTTCGATGTAGTAACAGGAAATGACAGGGGCGGCGAACTTTATACGAAGTATGTGTTATATTATGTTCGACTACCATTAATCTAAATTATTAAAGTATAAAACATTGATTTCAAAAGACCAATAAGTATTTTGGAAATGTAAATTTGTTTAGTCGTTCACAGAAAAATGGAAATGATTTTATTAAACGACGAATCAATTCCCTTCTCTGCCATTCCATAAATTCGCATTTACCCTACAATGCGACCTATACCAATCAATCAGGTATTCATCCAAAGGAACAAAACCGTGTACCCTTTTATGCCCTGTATTTTTAATCGAATCAGGCGTGGAAACATGATGGGGTAAAATCCATTGCGTTTATTGAGAGCTGAACTTACGTGTATGTATATTTTCTGATTTATTCTCTCTATTCTATATTCTTTTATATTCTAATCTATATAATATTATATATTTAAGAAATTGTAAATTTTCCATATCTGAGCATTGAAGTAATTTTAGAAAAAAAATCATATACGTGGGGTCTTTATAACAGGTCTTTATTCTCAATGGTCTCACGGGGCTTGAATTGTGCCCAGTGGATGGCGATAGGCTGAAGACAGGTGAAGTGTTGCACACCTCTGCCACACCCTTCTGGGTAATATAGGCGCGATGTTATGTTATGAGCTATATGTGCAAACTAAGCTTTACCTTGAAATGATGTCGCTTGAAGTTTTTGGTGCCGAAATTCTGTAACAAAGAGAAACTATAATTTTAAAACCATCGACACTTTAGAGTAATTCAAGGAGTCAATATCATTATTTTATATAAAAACAATAGTCTAATAATTTTACTATCAAATTTAAGGTTATGTAATTCTGGTTTTGCGGTAAAATTAGGTCCAGTAACAAACACAAAAGACAATATTCTAGCTCTTAAAAGATACTATTGATCTGCAATTGCGGATCGTGAATGTTCATGGGTTGTTACCACTTACTATCATTCGAACTACATGCCATTTGATACATAAGAAAATAAGAAACTAAAAGATTAACAAACAAACCAGCTACTTACGGTTCCCATAACCCACCTACACTAAAGTTCATTACGTTCATCTGCCGAACACGCTTCATAATATCATGGCGCATAATTAAATTTTCTTAAGTAATCCTCTTACGGCGGCGATTAGGAGCATTTTCAATATTCAGTTCACTGGCTTTACATGGTTGTGGAGTTTATTGATATACAATGACAGGTGCAAAGAGATGCTTTTGAGGGTGCCGTACTCAAAGAGTAAAATTGGAACCCTATCACTGAGACCTCGCTGTCCGTCCGTCTGTCACCAGGCTGTATCTCATGATCCGTTATATTTTGACAGTTAAAATTTTCACGAGTGATGTGAAAGCATTGCCGCTATAACAAGAAATATAAAAAATCCGAATAAACGTGATTTTTTGCTTGTTTCAGCTCGATATTGTTAACGGTAACAGGTAGGTAGACACTTGAAATGTTCACAATATATATTTTTATACATATAAATACACTATTAAATTAAATACTTAAGGGGAGCCATATAACAGAGATAATTTTTTGCCGTTTTTATAAATGGTATGGTACAAAACCCTTTGAGCGCTAGTCCGACTCAAACGTGGCCGGTTTTTTCATTTTAGACATAATAATATGTAGGCATATCGCATAGGAAATATGGAATCAAACTAAAGTGGCAAAAAAATTAAACAAGGTAAACATAAAACACAAACATGGAATGTCAAACACTTCAGCCTGGTAAACAAATTAAACTATCCTAAAAACCTACTAAAACGCATACTCAACGAATCGCTTATCACAAATTGTTTTCGTCATGATGCGCTGTACTACCGGCCTCACCCAACATAGGAAATTGAATACCGATCTACTTATATTCCCCTTAGGCCGTGTTCCGATCGTGATAGGGTTGCCCCTACATTTGTGAATCGCTTATTGAAATAGGCACTTGAGCGTGTATGTGAAAATTACCCTGTGATGTAATCCGAGGATTTGTATATTCGCAGACAACGATTGTTTGAATACGGTTGTCATTTTATTGTTTAGGTTAGGGTAGTATTGGGTTTATGTATATATTTATTTATTTTTTTAATTTAATAGATCGAAATGTAGACTATGAATTGTTAGTCTATGTTTTTAATGGTTAGACATACATAAAATCATGACTTTATCCCATAGGGGTACGCAGAGACGATGGCACACAATGCTCTTTTCATACCATTTTGATGGTTGTAAAGGATGGTGGCGGCGAGGCGACATTGACCAAGTCATGAATTTGCAGGGGTGCATGAAAGGAGCCTCCCCGAGTGACGTACACAACGATTCCCTACGTCCGGCGCGCCCTGGGCAATTTGCGAGTTCTCCAAAGCGAATTGGCTAATCCTTTCACCACGATGGCAAGTCAAAATAAAATTTGACTCAGCCATCGACACGACGAAGAAGAATTAAAGTTAATGCTCATATGTCGCATTCACTCTGTATATTAGTTTGTTATCCAATCGACAGACTGTTTGCGGGAAGGCAATTCTCGTTCGACCACGTAGTCTCGTGATTAGGTCTCTTAGGATATTATTATTTACCCTCTCAAGTTATATACATTCAATCACATATCTATCCATTTATCATAATGTTGAAGGAGCATTATTAGACGGTCGTTTCTTAAGCGAGATTTTGTTGTACCTAATTTTATTCTTTTCAACCTCGATGTTTGGTTCTAGTGGTAAGAGTAGGTATGCGCTTTTCACTGCGAGTTCTCGAGTCAATTCTCAATAGCAGCACGGAGTTTGAATTGTACCTGGTGGATGGCGATAGGCTCACCCTCTATTCTATGGGGCCTAATTATAACAGGTGAAGTGTAGGTATTGTACACATCTGCCACACCCTTCTGGATAATATAGGCGTGATTTAATGTTAAACTAATTAAATTTTATTTTTTTGTGTCTGAAAGATTAAATAGAAGTTAGTAATTAAACATTAAATAAAAAAAATGCTCGCCAACCTTACACAATACATATTATCTACCAGTAAAATAATACATTATATACAATAAAATCAATAATTTTTTACACAATAAAGCCTATAAATGGGCTTCATTTTGCTTTTAGTCCTCGAGTAAGATTTTAAAATTCACGATTCTCTTATAAGCTGATTATTTCAGAGCTCTATTACTTTCACTTAGCTAATGGATTCGCAACAAAATACCCTACGCCACAAATAGAATAAAAAAACCGGTTAAGTGTGTGTCGAACGAGCACGTGCAATGTGGGATTCCGAAGTCTGTCTATTGCAAGATACGGATAGTTAAAGGAAGATATACTACCCGTATTGATTAAGTACCTATAGACTTCACACAAGTTATTATTTTCAAAAATTGTTGTGCTTTGTACGATTTTTTACATTTAACAATTCGGACCACCATTGGGGGTGAGGAAAATTATTAACCGACTTCAAAAAAAGTGTTTGTTCCCCGGCTACTCTATGACGCTTGGACTGATTTGAGTAATTCTTTTTTTATCTGAAAGAGTATTAGTCATGTGTTCCCATTTTCATCAGGTTACGATCTGATGATGGGATCCTAGATACATCGAGGGCATCCCTCCAATTTCAAAGGCTTCTATTTTGTTTTTCGTATATTACTTATAGCTGCTCTAATATTTGCATCTAGCAGTCAGCATTTCATGTTATTTTAGCCAATGTTTAACGTTAACTAAAACAAATTTGACACTCAATGTAAATAAATAATTGATACAGTTTAAAAGAGTAACTCTTAAGCTTGAATAAAAACACCACTTGAATTCTAAGAACAGATGTTGCGCCATCCATACAGGCATTTTTTTGAAACACTACGCTCGGCGGTCGAAGTGACCTCAGTCGGTGCGCACGTCACGTTTTTTTGGTAAGTTGTTCTAGCGCACGTGAGCGGATAACTTGTGTTCATTTTTGTAACTGTTTTTTTTATTTTTTATTTTATGGTTTGAGTTTATCGTGACGTTCGTCACTCATTACCGATGAGCGCCGAGCTTCAGGTTAAAAGCTGAATATTAAAATCAGGAATATTTTGTCATTAGAATCAGCATTTATAAAATTACCTATCATAATATGCAATGATTTAGTCCCTACTACAATAATAACATCTTTTAAAGTTTATCAAAAAGTTATATAATTATGATCTAATTTAATGGTTGTAATATTTTAAAGCAAATTTTAGCTTTGCTATGCCTTTTTGTATTTTATATAATATTAAAGTTGAAAAATTAAGAATCCAGCAGGACTCGAACCTGCACCTCCTGGGTATACGTAAAAATAAAATACAAAAGGCATAGCAAAGCTAAAATTTGCTTTAAAATATTACAAGTATTTGATAAAAATGCGTCATCTCTCGACAGTAATAGTGTTGATCTTAATTCAAAACTTACTGTATGTGAATATGTGAATAAGTGACTTATCACATCACATAGATGGCGCTAAAACCAAGTAAGGTTCGTCTAGCTATGGCTGGCACAAAAAGAGTTGAGAAATTTCGAGTCCAGCAGCATACGAATCCATAGCTGAATTGGCAAAGCACTTGGGGCGTATACCCAGGAGGTGCAGGTTCAAGTCCTGCTGGATTCTTAATTTTTCAACTTTAATATTATATAAAATAATTTAATGGTATTGCAAAATTTAAAAATGGAAACCACATGTTCTAAAATAAACTTTCCAATTTGTTGAGAAGCTTACTGAGTCCATACATGGAAAAGCACTCAAAACATTAAATATACACGTGGAATCACACCGCGGTTTCGTCAGGTTATATCAGGCAAACACACAAACATTATGCTTACCGAGCATTGGTATATTTCGTTTTGAATAGTAGGTATTAAAAATAGTGAGTTTTAAGTAGGCTTTTGAATAATTTGGACTTCGCTCTGTATCTGACAGATGTTACCGTCTACAGCCAGTAGCGTATCTATGTTATTCAAATTTCTTAGGAGAGCTCAATATCTACTCAAAGTTTGGTTTCTACACACTTCATGAGCGTCTTGAAAAGTCTTTTGGTTCTTTTTTGAATATCATAATTATCCTAATTCATACGCTATTTTAATTCACAAAATCTCCATCAGCATAAAATCAATTTTTCAGGCACATACTCTAGCTAAACCTTACCCCCTTTATGTCTTGTGAAAAAAATGTATCTTCATATTGAAAAAGTTAGCAAAACTTTTGTATACGCACACATGGCAACGCATCTAGCTATAAATTTTCAGTTTAAACTGGTCTCGCATTGCATGGAAAGCCTATACGATACGATACCACCTTATGCTGGAAATGTATAGCTTGATATGTACGTACCCAAGTTATAACGTATGAAATTCTCGTGCATACCCTGTTCCCGGATTACAAAGAAAGGCACTCACGGTATTGAAATTTGAAGGCGAGTTTATATTCATATTTCTTTATTTTTATTAAGCTTGTTTGTGCATTCTGTTCTACGCTACACAATGGAGCTTTGAAAATTAAAAAAAGATTCACAAATCGGAATAACTACAATTTTTTTATTCATATTTCTTTTAGAATGTATTCACCTAACTATTGCTTGATAATTCGTTTACTATTACCCAAACGAAATTTATTAAATTCAAAATCAAATCAACAATAATAGCATAGACTAAATAAAAAAAAAAAATCCATCAAGTAAATATTCACGTTAATATTTCTATAGTTAGTTTGAAATTTCAAAATTAAAATAAATGTTTGATGAACAACTTCACGATTTTTAATAATTGAAGTAACTAAAAGCTTTATTATGCATTTTAATTAGTTATGAGCATGATTTGAATAATACCATAATGAAGAATGGACTGCTGATTTCTGACCTATCATTTAAATATCAAAGGTAAACTTAATACATTTTACCAGTAAGTAAAATAAAGCCGTGAACAACACTTTAAATATAATATCATTTACATAACAAAATTAGTCGCGTAATTTACACAGTGAAATTAATTGTTAATGTCACTGTCATTTATTACTTCATATAAACATCGACTCATACAATGCATGAATCAATTTCTAACAACTATTTTTGTTATGAATACAAGGCTTTATGCAGGTTTGAAATTTATGTAGATAAATAGAGACGTCCTTTCTCCTTTTTCAATAATGACGCAATTTTTTTCAATATTCTGTAAACCCGCGATTCGGTTCTTGTTACTTTAAACATTGTATTTCTTTTTTTTTTGTCTTTGATGAAATATGACCGTCAAAGCTTTTTATCTTGGGAATAAGTAATAGAACCAATCATGTTTAAGTAGCAATATGAGAAATAAAGGTTCAAGATAGAGCAATAAATTGGTAACAATAGATTATGTCAGAGCATCCCAAAAGCTTTTTAGCGACGCACTTTTGTGCTGATATTGTGTCGTGGCGCACCTTGGTTCAATAATGGTCGCAGATGACAGGTACCGGAGCGTACCGGAGCGCAACACGAGGACATATTTTCATAAAAAAACAGATGCACTTTTTTGTATGATGAATGTTCATATATTATGTTAAAATATGTCTGGCGCCGACATAGTTATATTATTTTAGGGTTTGTGCGCATAGTTTCGGAACCCCTGGATAATGTAAAAAAGTTGAAGCGTCCGTGGCGCAATGGATAAGGCATCGGTCTTACGATGGAGAGGTCGTGGGTTCGAATCCTGGCCATTACACCACGGACGTGAACTTCCTTCTAATACAAGCGAATTAAGCTTAGCTGGAGGGGGTTAACAAGAATACTAGTAATTTGTATTTGCAAACTACTAGTAAGCTTTTTTTAAAAAAAAAAAAAAAAAAAAAAAAAATGTCGGACAAGAATGTGACAAGCAACTTTTTACAATCGACCGCTAATAATAAAAATATTGACATATCGACGCCCCCACCGAATAAAATGGTAACCGAAAATCGCTAACTTTACAGGAAAAATAAAAAACGTTATTTTCTCAATACTTCGCGTATTAAAAAAACAATGGTATTGTGTTATATATCAAATGAAAGGTTAATTTTTTTATTATCTAGCCAGTTATTTATACATTTAAATATATTAAACTTTAAAGAGTTATTTACAAAAATGTACATTGCCGATAGTGTCTCTGCGTGCAGTTTACCATAAAACGCTTTTACCATTTTATTCGTGTGATTATTTTTCTTATCGATGATATCGCAATAGAAGTATACACTAATATTCGCTGATACTTTACTAACGGATAGTAATTGCACCATCATGATACCATTTTGTTCGTGTAACCTTTCACATATTTTAATGTCACATATCGAATGTATAATCTCTTAATTCACATTTAAGAAAGTAAGAAACATAAATTGTTACATTAAAATGTTATCGTATGAACGTAAATATATTGATAATAATTATAAGATGATTAGGAATAACTTTAATTAAAGTTTAAAGTTGGGAGAGGTAGGGTTTTATTTATAATAAATATATTATAATATATAATAAGATAATATTATATTATATAATAAAATAATATTATACATTAAAAACACATTTTAGTCGTCAACTAGTGTTACTGGGGAACTTTAATGCCCACCACCAGGAGTAACTGTTCCCGTACCAGCACACTAACCGTGCTGTGAGAGAGATGCGCAAACTCGCTTTGGCTTGTAATCTCACTCAGCTGGTCTAAGGGTTCCAGATGTTGACGGTCAAATAGCCAATTGCCTGGACCTTCTCCTGACTACCGACCCGGATCACTATGCAGTGTCAGTGTTGTGTGTCACCTTTAGGCAGCTCTGACAACTGTCTAGTGAAGTCTGTGTCGGTATATTTTCCACCCAACCTTAGCCCGAAAAGCACAAGGCGGTTATGGCGATATAAGTCAGCAGACTGGGATGAAATGCGCTCATTCTTTGCATCCTATTCGTGGTTGCCCATTTGCTTTTCTTTGGGTGATCCTTTAGCATGCGCGGACGCTATAACAGATGTGCTGCGCCAAGGTATGGAATATTTTAGTCCTTTTTCCGATGCAAGCACATCTAGCAAAGCATAGCTTTGGTTTGAAGCTGAGCGTAGGCGTGCTGAAGCACGGAAACACGAGGCTTTCCTGATGCTCGAAACCGTAAAGCTAGCGACATACCGGATAAGAAAGCCTATAACAGGGCAACCAAATCCAGCAAAAACGCTCTACGAAAGGCTCGATTTGACCATATTCGCCGCATTGGGTACAAACTCGCTACACACCCAACAGGGAGTAAAGCGTTTTGGTCCCTAGCAAAATCAGTCGAATGGAACTTCTGCCGCATCTCACTACTTCCACTGCTGAATCTTGATGGGTCACTTGCCCACACTGCTGAGTAGAAAGCAAACTTATTCGCTTCTATATTCGCAGAATCTTCGCGGCTAGATATTACTGGCTCGTCCACTAGTTAGCGTGACTTCTATATCGGACATATGCATACGTCAGACAAGCCCTTTTTAGCAAGCTACTGTCCTTCGGTCTACCCACTAGTCACTATGATTGGGTATCAGACTTCTTGAGGGACTGATCGATTCAGGCTGTCGTTAATGGCAGCTCGTCCAATCAAATGGCAATCAATGCCGGAGTCCCTCGGGGGTTCGTGCTCTCAGCAACGCTTGTCCTGCTTCACATAAACTACCTACTGATGCCAGGTACGTTTGACACAACGGTTGTTGCAAGCTATATACCCAACTCACGAGCTAGTGGTGTACAAATTATACAGTCGCTCAGAGAGGCAATGGTCAAACGTATGAACGTGTCTCTAAGGGAGTCTTTATTTGGGGTATAGCCAACTTAGTAACGTTCAATGCTAGTAAGACTCAGGCGTTCCATTCATCCTGACTCCTACTTTCTGAAATGTATCCCTTCCAATAACCGATCGTCTTGAGCTCCTCGGTATCTCGTTAACTTTGAAACTTAATTTCAGCTCCCACATTGAGTCGGAAGCTCGACTAGCCGCCAAAAAGCTGGGCATCCTCAAGAAGGTGAGACAGTATTTTACACCGGGGCAGTTGCTTGACCTCTATCAAGCGTAGGTCCGGTCGTGTGTGGAGTACAGTTCTCATCTGTAAGACGGTTCAGCCAAATACCAGCTTGAGGCGCTCGAGTCAGTCGAGAGGAGGGTCAAGAGAATCATTTGCGATATCGATCTGACGGATACTCGACTACAAAGTCTGGAGCACCGTCGCTAGGTTGCCAGCCTATCAGTTTTTTATAGGATACATTTCAGAGAGTGTGCCGAGAAACTACACAACCTTATCCCTCCATCCCCGTTTCACCATCGGAGATAGTGAAACGGGGATAGCAAGATAAACGGCACTGAAACATCGCTCCACTGTGGGTATTCCACTAATACGCACAAAGTCTTTCGCCTTTACAATTCTTATGCGAACTGCCAAAGAATGTAATGCCTTGCCTGAGTCTGTGGATGACTGACAACTTGGATCTCTTTGAAGCAAGAGTTAATAGATATCTCATAGGTTAGCGTGCTCTTCATCATCACTTACCATCAGGTGAGATCGTGGTCAAACAAGTGCTTATTCACCATAAAAAAAGACAAATGTAGCAACAGTAGAATTACTTATATCGAAATTGTATTATTTTGTATTTTTTATTTCACTTACCCTTTCTTTATAATGTAAATGTTTCTGATAACTTTCTTCTAAAGAACGCTTACGATATTAAAAACTGAAATTTAAATATTGTGTGCCGTTTTACAAAATATATCAAATTAAAATTACCCACGAATAAAATGGTAAAACGCTGTTGCCGAATTCATTTCGTAGTATATTTACTAAAATATTATTGCTATCGCATATTACCGGATAATAGAGGTAGTCGGTAATTGGTAATGAGGTATAATATGTTTATTCGTGTACATAAATTGTGTGTGCCTTCCGCCGAATAAAACATATTTTCTTAATAACTTTGCTAAACACAACGAAAAAATTATGAAAAAAATCTATCAGATGTAACTAAGTCAGTATTCAAATATGCAATAACATTTTTTTACAGTAAAGTGACTTTGCCATAGTATTCGGTGGGGGCGTCGAATATTTTTAAGCCGACTTGTTATCAAAAATAAATCACACTCTCTTCTAATTGATTCATAACCTAAACACGTAAATGAATGTGATAGTTCCATAATTTACTTCACCTATTACCTAAATGGAGTATAGAGGAAATATATAAGGAACACCATTTACCCAATAACAATAGCCCAAACCATATCTTTGAAAGGAGCAATCAGAATTGCGGTGTTCGATGAATATCTGACAAAGTTCGGATTGAGGATGGAATTCTCCAAATATTACTAAGATCACAAAACCTTAACTACCTTAATTGAGAAACCGTGTTATAAACCTACACCTCAATTATTGCTGTAGCATTGATTAATCTATTTTTGTAGTGGTTTTGTTGAACGGCATTTTAAGATTATCGGATCTCAAGAGTAGACTCCCGTGCGCCGTGTTTTCATACTAACGTAATATGGGTTTAACTTTAATATGATTAAGTTTTTATCTATTTTAAAACACAAATCATTATCTTAAACACATGTCATGCATGTTTGATTATAGCCATTTTTTTTTTAAATTTTTCTTAAAAATTTTCAGTTTGTATGCAATTTAAATAAATTCTGACAAAATAGCCATAAAAAAACATGCATGTGTTTAAGATATGATTTGTCTATATAAATAGATAAATCTTTAAAGTTTAACCCATATTCCATTAGTATGAAAAACAGCCAACCAATTGGTCCCCCTTAAACTTTCGTTACGATCTAATAGATTTCACGTCGTATTCATAGTTTCATTGCTGGATGTCATTAGGCTCTAAAATAATTATTAATCAAACATGACATGAAACATTAATTTCATCAATAAGTTTGTGTTAATGCCTTTAATGTACTACTTTACTTGGCGATTGTGAAATTGAGCCTCTGTCGTATATAAAGAAAACAAGTAGACGACTGGATGGCGCAGTAGATAGAACACCTGGTTACGACGCCGAGGTCAAGGGTTTGATTTCCGCTCAAGACAAATCTTTGTGTGCATGAACATGGAAGTTTGTCTTGGTCTGGGTGTTTCTATGTATAATTAGTATTTATTTACAAAGAAAAGTATATATGTATTTTTTATATTTTGTGGGGTATCATTTAGTCAGAAAGTTTTGGCATGATAAAGTTAAACTATTAATTACTTTGTCCGCTTTCATTTTTTGCGTTGGCGTTTAAAATATTCAAGTAGTATTTTTTGTTGAGTAAGTACACATATTATTCAGTTACTGTTTAAATGACAAAACGGAAAACTATGAACAATAAAAGTAAATTTAAAAAATATATACAGTTATACCTATTTTCATGGTAAATTAAATGTTAAAAGCTTATTCATTTAGACAGTGGTTATCATAATATTATAACAACAAACTGCGTCATTTAATCATTCGAGGAAACAAACAATGAGCTGAAACAGACAAATGTTTGAACATAAAGCCAACGAGACAGCAAATCGGTAACTCTAATGCTCCCTTTAAACTAATGAGTTACACCGCCCCTTTGTTAATTAATCAGTTACTGCGCTATTGTGTGCAGTCATTTCTCAGGAATTAGCAGTTTTATAGTTGTTTATTCGACATGATTTTATTATGAAGCGAACATGTTGCCGGCTTCATAGTAAATTGTCAACTATAGGTCCATAAATGAGCAAAATTAAAAAAAATAGGTGTAGCTCCATTTCAGAGGTTTTGGTCTACTAATACCACGCTGGCCAGACGGGTTGGTATAGGGTTTGATCTCGAGTTTTCCTTCTCTAAGCAGTGGTTTTAGGCGCTGCTCAATTTTCCCTTAGTCGCCTTCTACGACACCCACGGGATGATATTGACGACCTGAAGAAGGTCGCTGGAGGGGACTGGATGCGGAAGGCGCAGGACCGGGTGTTGTGGCGCAAATTGAGAGAGGCCTATGTCCAGCAGTGGACTACGAGAGGCTAAATGATGATGAAAAAAAATTAAGCGCCACGCCTCTTTGAAGCCAGTTTGTACTATCCATGTTTATTATTGTTCAAGTGACGACAATATCAGAGCTGAATCTACAAACCAACCCAGAGTACAGTAGTGCAAGCAACTACTTACCGTTATCGCTTTTTTTTAAAGTGAGATGGTGGGTGATATAAGTGCTTGCTTTTATATAGATCGATAAAACTGGCGATTTTCAGCCCTAACTTCACCAGTTTTTGATAAAGTTTACGATAGTTAACCGCCTGATGACTATACCGACAAATTTGACATTTATGTGTCAAAAAATCCTAAAAGGCTTATGAAGGACATATCAGGAACCTGTGAAACTGTACAAACAGTCGTAACTGCGAGTGTTCGGATTTTAACCAACTGCTAAATAATGTTGTACCTTTATCATCACACCTATATTGTGCACTCACATTTTACCTGTTATGTTTAGGTCCCATGGAAAGAGGTGAGCCTATCGCCATCTACCAGGCACAATTCCAACTCCGTGCTGCTATAGTGAATTTCCTGGAATATCACTTTGACCGACCCAGGAATCGAACTTAAGACCTCGCAGTAAAGGCGCAAACCACTAGACCATCAAAGCAGTTAAAATAAAAAAACATACTACAAAAAAACAGTCGCAATACCTAAAAAAAGCAAACAAATAGAATAAACATCGTATCAGCTTCTCATTAACGGAGATTTCTCTAATGACGTAAACAACAACTAAAAGCTTAGTAATGGAAAGGTTTTCACGATGATTAATTTGATACTTTTGTAAATATCCACTATCTCATTCGACAGAGGATACATCCTTCTAACAAAACTTCATGTGGATGTGTGTATGTTTGAACGTGTGGACAAAAAAAACGATTTTGATGTATTACGAGTTGACATAGCTTAGAAAAATCATGTAAAGAGCTGCGGATGGAAGTAAGATTGTGATTGCCTATAACATCACGCTTATAATACCCAGAAAGGTGTGGCAGAATAACGAAGTTCCTTATCGCGCGTTGCGAAAGGGGGCTAGACGTAAAAAAATGGGACGAAAAGTTGTAACGACACATTTCGTAGCAATTCTCGTAGCGGCGTAGTAATTACATGCTACGTTACAGCTACGGTGCTATATCATCAGACACACAGAGTGAGTATTCGGTGAACCACATTAAGATTTTTTTTACAACTTAGAAAAATAAAAAATTCTTTACTAATTAATCGAAAGGAACTTCGTTCCATCCGGGTGTCTCTTGACACCTCAGTAGTTTTTTTATTTGTAGTAATAATTATCGTTATCTGGTAATGAGATCAAGACTCGCTGATACATAATTAAAGTACCCAATGAGCGCTTTTCTCTCGGACGTACGAAACAATATATATGCATTATTTATTTATATGTCAGGCACCAGCAGGATGGAATAATACCTCGTAAAATCTAATTTGCTATTGCTTAATATATTATAAGCTTTATAGATGTACCTTATTCAAATATTTTGCCATGAACTCAAGCAAAATACTACTTGGTTGTATACACTGAAGTGATTACATTTAGGTGTTTTACTTACTGAACTTTGCCCTAATTGTTAGATGAATTAATAAAATGTTATTTATATATTATATATGAAGAAAAAAATCGTAGTTTAACTAATGGTTGATTTATTAAAAAAACTGCATCCCTTGAATTTGTTTTGACGACTGTATGGCGGAGTGGGTAGTGTACCTGCCTGCGACGCCGAGGTCTTGGGTTCGATTCCCACTTAAGACAAATCTTTGTGTGCATGAACATGGGGGTTTGTCTTAGTCTGGGTGTTTCTATGTAAAATAAGTATGTATTAGTATCAGTTATTCTAGTACCCATAGTACAAGCTCTGCTTAGTTTTGGACTAGATGGCGTTGTGTGTGAGTTGTGGAATATTATTTATACCTACATTACATTTTTTAACTACTTTATCACTTAGCGCTACAATCCCTCTGAAATTATTATGTAATAACTAGTTGACCTGGCAGACTGCGTACCTACTGCCTCAATAGATAAATAAAAGACATAAACTTTTATATAAAAATAAATTTAAAACAAACACAAGGAATAAGTAATTAATATAACAAAATGCTTCGTATGTTATCAATCTACATAAAAATAATCTGATAGATAATTAACAACTTTCATATTTATTCACCTTTTAAACCTTCTCTGGACTGCTACAAATAGACCTAAAATAAGACCAAAATTAGCCAAACCGGTCCAGCCGTTGTCGAGTTTTGGCGAGACTAACACAGAGTCATACTCTACGACTGAACACTGGTTCCCAAAATACAAGCAATAGCTTAGTTTGGAAATCAGTAACAGTACTTTTTGCTTCAAACATGTACTAATGTCATACCTTACGCAAACATTGTGAGATTAATTTGAGTCAATAAATGCTCTTTTTTTCTTTTTTTTATTATTTCTTGGCAGACAATTCATTGGCTATTCAGGTACTAAACGAATGTGCAGTTTATACCATGTGAATACTAATACCTGCTTGAAATGCATCGGCATGAAATGCCACATATAGCGTTTAAAGTCGGTTATGCAGTTAATATTTGCTCTGAACGTCATGCAGACCAAACTTTGGATTACCTATATTAAAATCACTTAAACAACAACACACTAAATTTTGCGGTGGAAATAGCCAAAAAGCCTGCATTTTTCAAAGACATTAAATGAAGTCTGAGTGAAATTACAAAGTCTTGGCTTTTCATTGAATTATTTAAATTCATAACTATCTACTATCTAGATGTGCCGACTCTGGGTTCAGCCGATTAGTCGGCAGTCGAATGGCCGATTAGTCGAGTTTCGGTTAGAAGAGAACAAAGGGAGGATCCTCCGACCAGGCTCGGTGGTATTGCCTGGCGGACAGCTGTCCAACGGTAGCGTCTTGGAAGTAGTATTTATATAGGTATACGTGCTGTGAATATTTCGCTATCGCGATTCAGCGCTCTTTGACATTTGTGTCGTGTGTCATTCTTTGACGTTGTCAATGTTATCCGTCATATATTATGTGCGGATACCGCCACAAATGCATTTACAAGCTAGTTTTTCTTTTGTGTTGTTCTTTGACCCACCTTATGCACTATATTACAAAATGGTACTAGCTATGTAGCAGTTCTAATACCTGATTATTGGTATTTATAGTAACGCTGACTAAGGGCGGGTTCAAAAGTGGCCGAATAGTCAGCTTACTAACTAGACGGCACATCTCTACTTTCTACTGTTATTTAAATATTTCAACTACTTTATCACGTAGCGCTACAATTTCTCTGGGATTATTCCCTAGAGGACACTTCATTGGCTATGCAGAGACTAAACGGACGTGTGAATACTAATACCAGCTTGCAATGTATGAACACGAAGTCTAAATGCATACTATTTAGAGTCGTTTTGTGGTATTTAGTGATTTTGTTGGGATCTGCTGCAGACGAAATTCTTTATTAATTTACATATAAAGTTAATAGCGACAACAAAATAGGATGATTTAAAAGTACTATAAAGAGATGTGTTTCTTGTTTGATTGTACCCGGACTAAAACCTCGAAACTACCAGACCGATTCTGATGATAATTTATGTAGAAATAGTTCGAAACCACCGGCAAAACATGGGCTATAATATATTTATTGACATATCACGATATAATATATATAAATACACATATTTTAATACAAAAATGCATATTATATTTAATTTTAACTATCTTATAAAACGTCTTGTCAAATAAGCAGTGGAAATAAATAATCACCCTACGTTTGCGATTACTTATTTCACTAGACCGTTTACATATTATTACAAATTACTTTGATTTTAATTATATATTAGGTCATTTAGATACCATCCATCGTTAGATGGACCACAAGTCAGTTTTTGACGTATATACTAAAACAACATTTTCTTAAAGATTATTTTTATAACATTTAGCTTTGCTAAGCATATATAATACTAAAAAACAGTTGAGTTGCCCGATGTGCAGACGGTCGCAGTTTCAAATCCTGCCGGTAAAAAATATTTTTTTTAACTATTTTCTTAATACTAAAACAACAGTTGTTCAATCAAAATTCTGTTGTGTACATGTAATTAAATACATGTATTACGACTTAATAGGTCGTTCTTGTGCCCTTGTAAAGAGCTCATAATTTCAAAAGCAAGTCGTTGATTACTCCCGGGTGAAACGGCCTATACCGACCTACTTTGTATTGTTCCGGTGACCCGCATTCATGATTTTGTCCGCGATGTAAGAAAGTTTGCAGAAAAAGTTTTATATAAGGCCTGGCCAGAAAAGCTAAAAAAAATGTGTCTTTATTTTAATGTTTTTTTTATAACGTTTCGCAAAAATACAATTTATTGAAAAAATATTACCCTCCAAACCTATCCTTGGTACATTAGTCTATATATATATTTAATCTTCTATATCTCTACGTGTAGTAAAATTGTTAATTTGCCATGTCAGTACATGAAAGATATTAAATAAAAAGTAAGAAGTCTTTATAACAGTTAGTAGCAGAAACTAAAACCTAATTTTGTAGATTTTTTGTATCATCACGCAAAACTACTGCATGGAAATGGATGTGGTTTCCACAGTTGTATAGCTAGGGGTCTTACTTTAAAACAGGTATAATTATGTTTTATCATTGTATTTGATCCGAAACGGGGTAAATTAGGGGGGTGTACGTTTATATTAGATAGACGGTTCGCCAATTTCTAATCGAATCAAAATATCGTCCTCGCGGACGAAGTCGCGGGCAACAGCTTTAATATAAAATAAGTGAAATAAAACGTTTCTGAAAATGTTTAAATGTTTATTACTCAATTATGCAAAAACTACTTAACTGATTTTGTTTTCATTTGGTACAAAGATAACTTAAAGCCTTGACATTAAAACTTTTCTATATTACTTTTCTATGAAGGACAAACATGTATAGATAGGTATTGTTTCTATTAATACCACCAGAGAATTCAATTTAAACCCATTCTGAAACCAAATATTCAAACATTTCAGTATCAGACCAGAGACAGGTTCGACATAATACCTTTGAGCGAGAAACTCGAGTTTCAACAATGCAAGTACACTGTATTGTATACAGCGGTATCAAGTTCTTGTTATATTGAAATACTGAAATTTATTTTACGATGTATGTATAATTATTGTGCTAATATAGTTACAAGTTGCCCGCAACTTTTCGGGTAATTTGATTCGTCTACTTTCATGTTTTTATCAACCAAGTGATCGAATACAATTAGGGCTATCGCATATAAATTCGCCGCTAGAGATGCATGTGTTGCGTAAGGCCTCCGAAATGTCAAATGTCACTATTTGCAAATTAGCTATGCGGTCATTGAATTTATAAGTGTCCATAGAGGCACAGTTCTTTAGGGCGTTCTGAAGAAAATACTTTTTACGCGCAACATAGAACGTTTTTTGTGCATAAGGTATGAGCGTAAAAGAAACGGACGAATGCATCCAATTAAAATTTAAACAAGATATCCGCAACTCTTAATAATTGTTCTTTCAAAATGTGTCTTCAAAACGCCCTAAAAAACTGTGCCTCTATAAAAACGTTTGAACGCAATGGTTGAGATAAATCTTTGTCTGTCAACGAACTTTGACAGACCTTACTCCACGGTGACTTCACCTGGTGAGTCAAAATACGATAGCCCTCATTACTCGCGTAAAAAATATGAGATTTCCATGAAACTAAAACATTTTTGTATTCCATACCTGAAGGTTTACCACAGAACCCTATAAAACTAGGTACAAACTTTAATGAACACTGACAGCTATCAAGATAAATTATATCAATCATATTACAAGATCTAGCAACGTAGTAGTTCGTTAATCATGTTTGGATCATGATCTAGATTAATTAGTTGCGAAGCTTGGCAGTAAATTAATCTTATTATTCGTATTAACATGACAGGTTACAGGACATTTATATAAGGTTATACCGGATAAGAAAACCTTAATATTTCACTTGCCTTCATCTGTGGCAACATGCTTACAAACTTTCGTATTTTAAATTTTAGTAGCAAATAAAATTACTAAGATAAATTTACTGCTAATAGACATTTAAAGAGCAAGTTGTGGGAGCTTCTAATAGTCAAGCACCCTCGCGGTTGCAGTAGAGGGTTTACAAAATGAGAACAACAAATTTGCATCGGCGACTCACTCTTTATCAAGTCTATTGAAACAGTTGTGACCATTTAATTATCAGTACTTAAATTATGTCATACCCAGATTAGTATGGCAGAGTTGTATAACACATTTTAGCTCTTACGTTTTGGTAAGTGAGCCTATCAACACAACTACAACACCGAGCATAGGTCTCCGTTAATTGTCATCAAAATTATGAGTAATTATAATTATAAGCTGGTACCACAACGTAGAAACGTATTATAATAATTATTATACATTTTATCGATTTTAGAACAAATTAGTATCCTATTAGTGGACCCAGCTGCGGCAGTTAATTACGTCATTAAATTTTGGCTATCATATATTTAGCACACGCGGTCAATGTTTGAATAATATTAATTTCGTTTACAGTTTCTGTAAATTTCACACTAACATTGAGTAAGTATATCCTAAGAAACTTTTAAGTAAATTTCGTTTAAAATTAGGCATAACAAACACTAAAATATTGATTGTTAAATGGAGGCAAATATTCACCTTTGAGGCCATTTTTCAATTTATTTTTGAGCCGAATAAAATATATCCTCACAAAATTAATATAAAAGTGATCCAATTAACACTTAAAAACCCCAATGCAGCTGACTCTATCATTTGTATGTGCAATAATATAGCAAATACATTTCACGTTTATCCTATCAATAAGATTTATCTAATGCTTGTAAAACTTGGCTCTAATCGAGTATAATGTGAAAAGAAGGTAAGTAAAGACATAAAAAATTACTTACCCTAATATTATTTTGACCTGAAAGCTTCAAAAACGTCACGGCCCTAATAGGCATGGTGACTGATCTATAGATAGTAAAATATAGGATACCTTATCAAACTATAGGTAAACATAAACCAATTGAAATAATTTTTTGTTACATAAATCTAACTTATTTTATGATCATTCAAAGTTTCATGGACGAGTTCATTTTTAAAATACGAAATTATTCGATTTTTTTTTTATCATTAAATTACATACACAATTTATAGCAATATTTGTAATATAACCATTTTTATAAACGCAATATTTCGTATAGCTATCAAACAAAATTCATAACTTCACATACAAAATACTCAAGCGTGACGTCACGCTTGAGTAGCCTTTTGTTTGGAGCGTTTGGGCAAGTCTATTATTAATGTGAATTTGAAATTGTATTATCTCAGGAAGTTTAAGTTAGGTCAAAGTAATTCTTGTAATGATGTTTCTTATATCAAGAGGTGTTTCAATTACATACAAAAATAAAAATTATACTCTGTCCATTTCTTTATTTTCTTTTTGACAGATTACATTTAGGGATGCCTTCACACGTTACTGATTCGATTTGAAATCATAATCGATGTTGTCTACGAAGAACTTTCAATCGATTAATTACATCGAAATGGTTTTAGTTCATTATTAATTATTCGCTTATTAGTAGTTTTTATTAGATGAAATAAATATATAAAATAATAATATAATAATAATGTCACATACTTAGTCTATGACGACTTCCTAGTTGCCTTTGTTTACATTTTCATTTTTAATTCCAAGATTTCGACTTGATTTCTTGCAAATAATTATTCATGGAATCATGATACTATTATTATATTCTTTTTTTATAAAAATACAGACAATACACAAATAAAGTCAAATTATTCTTTTTCATAATGATCGATTTATTTCATTTCACGATTTGATTTATAGTCTGTGGTTGTTTGTTACAAACAGTGAACTTCCCTAAAAAGTGGCGCTTGTCAATAAAGTACATTATTATTGTAGTACATTAATCTGACAAAAAAAAACGGTAATTCATAGGCGTGATCTGTCAAAAAGAAAATAAAGGAATGGACAAAGTATAGTCATCATGCCTATTCACGCACACGTTGTATTTTTGTTTATAGGAAAACATTGTGAAGGATATATAAATGTTATAATATTATGTATGCCCTTGAGAGGTCGTGACGTGACGTGTCTAGCATTGTTGGATGAAAGAGCGTTTATAACTTTTTTTCTTGATAGTAGAAAACATATAATATTATTGCGCATCAATTTGTGTATTTTTATTATTCAAATTATGAAATACGGGTGTTACTCACGTAATATTGGTCTATTTAGTCGCAGCCAGTCTTGCACTGAGTTGCGAGTGCAAGACTGGCTGCGACTCAGGCGCGACGTATCGCACTCTCTTGATAATGCCTAGACGTATAGGCGAAACCGCGGTCTACTAAATAGACCAACATTACGTGAGTAACACCCGTATTTATAATTTGAATAATTTGTGTATTTATAAAAATATACAGTATGTATGTACAATTATGGGCAAACTTCTTGAGCATTTTATTTCGGGATATTTATCATGTTATTTGTTGAGTTGCCGATATACAAATTATTTATTAATTAAAACTACAAGATACTCTCAGTATCTTACAAATTGTTATCAGTAAACTCATAAATTGTACGTGTACGATGCGCAAACTTTCCCCTACCACGTCACCTAATGCTCAAGAAGTTTGCCCATAATTATAACACGTTTTTTAGCTTGTATAAAAAATTATTGAGTTCGGCACACTCAAAAAAATATTTTTTTGAGGTATGTTGTGCTTTCTGATCGAACCTGCTGCCACACCCAATTATGTTCAATACTTAAGATAATCATAGAGTAAAAAAATAGATAAGTATCACATTTTCCCGAGATTATAACAAAACCCGGCCATATATCCTTGCGTATTACGCTATCAAACAATACAACGAACAGTAATTAATCCACCAATACAATACAATAGTTCCTGACAAGTAAATATCTGATACGGGAACCAGACAGATCACTAGTAACTTATCATTCTACAGAATGTCAGAGGATTAGAATTCATATGTATAAAGTGCTTTTCCATTGATGCGGAGTGGAGTGGAGAAGAGCCGCGTATTCATATTATTACTCAATATATATTTATATATATATACAAGCTGACCCGACAGACGTTGTCCTGTCTTAACTATGCATACATTCTCTGTGACGATATTTGCAGCACGCATTATGTCAATGTTATGTCAAACCCCATAAAGGTACATTCAAAAAGTTAATATTGTCTAAAGCGCTTAAAAAAGGGGTTGCTGATAAAAGGGTAAAAATTTAGGGTTGTATGTATTTTTAATGCCACATTATAGAAAAATAACACAAAAAATTTTGTCCAAAAATTAAAAAAAAAAATGTTAAGGGTGAACTTAGTGTGGGGGTGGCGAACCGGGCGACTAAACTTAAGGATCCACTTCAATACATATGCACCGGTTGCACTGTGTCACTACACTTAGGGGTATGAAAAATAGATAGTAGCCGATTCTCAGACCTACTGAATATGCATATAAAAATTGGTAAAATCAGTAAAGCCGTTTCGGAGGAGTAAGGTAACTAACATTGTGACACGAGAATTTTATATATAAGATTACTCCACTCCGCTCCGCTTTAACTCTTTTGTTTTGTTTTCGAACATTGTGATTGGCCAATACAGAGCGCTCCGTCCTACCCCGCATCAATGAGAACGCAGCTGGGTATTACTCTCTGTGAACGATCACAGACGGAATGTACCCGGGGAATATACCGACGGAACGTCGCTCAAAGCGAAATGTTTTGGAGCCTTCCACGTAGATATGATGTGAGAGAGTGTACACACTATACACATAAGGATTACGGCAAGCCTTAGTAATTGAAGATGGTAAAAAAGCAAGATTACGTTATATTTTATATTTAATATTTTTCAATATACATCTGCTTTATTTTGTTATTTATCACTACATAGAATAAAACAAAGTCGCTTTCTCTGTCCCTATGTCCCTATGTACGCTTAGATCTTTAAAACAACGCAACGAATTTTGATGCGGTTTTTTTAATGAATAGAGTGATTCAAGAGGATGGTTTTAATGTATAATACATGCATATTATATTAGAGAACAGCCGCGGAATTTAAAGATTTGTAATGTGATGTCGTAACAAACATATTTTTCTGCGCTTACATTGCAAACGCTGCACGCTGGCTAAATCTTACGAGATAGATAAAATGTATGTACTATAATAATGAAAACATAATATAATATACAACGTTCACAGATTTTCTGTAGTGTATTTAGTATCAGCATTGTACCCGTGCGAAGCCGGGGCGGGTCGCTAGTATAACATAATTTGCACATTAAGGTAAACATTTGAACCTTCGTATCAGAGAAAAAGGAAGATGACACCTCTCTTTAATCGTCATAATTACGATTAATGTGAATCTAAGTACGAACAAAGGATTCTTATTGACATTCTTCTCAATAGAGATAATAGTAAAAAGTTACATAACAAAACATAACATAACATCACGCCTTTAATACCCAGAAGGGTGTGGCAGAGATGAACAATACCCCATTTCACCTGTTATGTTTAGTTCGCATGGGATAGGGGGTAAGCCTATCGCGATCAATCGGGCACGATTTCAACTGCTTGCTGCTATTGTAAATTTTCTGAACGAAAGTACACAAATAACAGTTCACAACTATTCGTGAGGACCTGTAATTTGCTGTATGTTGTATCATATTTTTATTAATATTAATTGTTACTGCTGTAGGTCTTCCAATAAATAAATAAATAAATATAACTTTGCCCGATTCGGAAATCGAACCCAAGACCTCACAATACGCTAACCACTAGGCCATCGAGGCATTATACAAAAAAGTTATTTAATTATATAAATTTTAAGGCTAAGGGATTAAGCAAGAGTATTGAAATCCCTTCTTGCATTATTTAGTGACCCGTATTAAAGTTTGACCTACTTACCAATGCACGTTTTCATTACGACTGCACATCTGAAACAACCATAAAATAAATTTATTTACTCATTTTTAAAACTTTGAATGTTAAAAAATACAAAATATCCACGGTAGTACACAAATCTTTGTTTTCATTTAGAAAAAAACAAATAGGAAGATTTTCTAATTAAACTTCGCTAAACGATTTTGAAAGTTCTACCGTAATTTTGGGACAAGTTCAATTTCAAAACAAACTCATTGGGTAGTCAAAAGTAAAAATATCTATCCATCGCTTTTACTTGTGGCTTTTAATATGAAACCTCAATATTCAGTCCAAGTTTATATTTATGTTCCTTTTCCGCAAGTGATTTTTAGAGCTCCATGCCTGAATAAAAACGAAAATTTAAGATGTAGTAAGTGTGTAATTTGGTTTGAGTTTCCCAAATCAAAGCTGCCGCATTGGTCTAACCTAGTTATACTTAAGTCTCGGATACCATCCTCGAATCAGGCTATTCTTTTACGCATGTATTCTTTGGAAATGTTTTCTTTTGAAACATTTCAATTAGGCACGAATTTTGGACTTGTCCTCGGTAGAAGCGGGTAGGCTCATCACATGGGATCTATACATAGGTAAATTATGTGTGTTACATCTGCCACACCTTTTGGAAAGTAAGAAAGGAAAAATATATATTTACATTACGACTTATAAAAATAGCATTAAATTACAAACATTTACAATAAAATAATGAACATAGTAAGAAATAGCGACAGTATTGAAACATAATTTTAAACATACTTTACTAGTCATAATGACAAAAAGGACAGAAGCTCAGCATATCGTCAATGACTTGAAAAGTCCCTGACATGGGTAATACAGACATTGTTACTATATACATAATAGGTGTGGATGTTATTTCGATTTAAATTAGATTTATTTTAAAACACCTATCAGTTTAATCAGTTGACAGGCGTATGTAGCAACTAAAGCTAATTTATATGACAAAGCGTGGGTCAAATCGAGTTGATTAATTTTTGATTAATTATGGATTATATTAAATTATTTATATGTGAGTATTTATCATATAAATAATCGCTTGCTGACGATGAAGGAAAACGTCGTGAGGAAACCTGCATGCCTAAGAGTGCCTTACAGGTACTGGAGGGTGTGTGAAGTCTACCAATCCGCACTTGGCCAGCGTGGTAGACTATGGCTTAACCCTTCATGAGAAGAGACCCGTGCCCAGCTGTGGGACATGTATAAGATACAGGGCTGCTATTATTTATTTATATTTATTTATTTATTTATTTATTTATTTATTTATTGAAAGACCAACAGCAGTAACAATTAATATTAATTAAAATATTATGCAACATTCAGTCAATTACAGGTCCTCACGAATAGTAACAATATATTATAAAATTAAGAACTGCGAATGTACTACACAAATCATTACAGAGCCTTATACAAAACAATTGCCAAAATAAAACTAAACACCCTGATATTGAGAAAAGAAATCACGGCTTAGCACCTGTCTCATCGACTCCAGGTTTGCATTAAATATATCAACATCATGTAATTTGCTTGCATCATTAAGGGTCTTACTAGCTCTCCGAACAAAGCTATTCTGCCGATAGTTAGATGGCACTAGTGGAAGGTGGAGGGGTGAATAATGTCGCGTATAATCACGTATATCATCACGTATATAATCGCGTATAATCACGTATATCATCACGTATATAATCGCGTATAATATTTATAAGGATTAATCAGATTGATAATCTGCATAGTATTATTTAATATTTGGTTGATTGCCTACTGGTTTAAATTATTAGTCGCTTATTTTGTCATAAATGTGGCTAATTATTAGTGAAAATTAATTTGACATGTGGTAGTAATATATATTTGTGGTTTAGATAGCCTAGTTTTGATAGTTGTTGTAGTTTGATATAGATATAGACAACTAGCTTGCGGTTTATCTGATTGTTAGTGCCAAGGATCCAATACGATCCAAACTATAGTCCAGACCACCAGTAGTTTGATACAGACAAGCAGCCACGCGCTTAGTTTATACATTTTTTTTTAAATCAGTCGTGTAGATTTTGACTTAAATCGTAACAAACAAACAAAAATGATTTCTAATTGATTTATGTATAGCATTTAGCCATGCTTAGCAGTCTAATACTAATGTAGAGGAACTGGGTGTGATGTTCCTCCACCACAAAGGGAGGATCCTCCGACCAGGCTCGGTGGTATTGCCTGGCGGACAGCTGTCCAGCGGTAGCGTATTGGAAGTGGTATATATATTCACTTGCTGTGAACATTTAGTTATCGCGATTCAGCACTCGTTGACATAATATGTCACGTGATTATGTGCGGATACCGCCACACTAAGAACAGTCGAAACATTTATGAGTAGTTAAACGATAGGCTGGAATCTCACAATCACGGATTCAAATCCCGCTTTAAATCCAAAAAAAGTGTTCGACAGTTCTAAGAAAAAAAAACATCTTACCTCTTTTGAATATTAAGTTGTCTAGAAAAAACAAATATAGACAATCATAGTCCTTCTTGGTTATATCTAAACAAGACTAAAGTACCCTTACTTAAACATTTTACCCAAGACTGTAGTGTCTCGATAGAAGTCTACACAAACACTTGGTACTTGTTGATCTTAGTGCTCACTAAACTTACCCAAGTATCTATAGTGCTTAGCAAAATTTTGGCTCATTTCTGTTCCCACATTTTATTACTGTCATCAATATTCATGATTCATGATGGATCCCGTGACAACCAGGTCTTTGGCATTTTATGAAAGCTTATTTTTATTATTAATAATTTTTTTTAAACTAATTTAAGCCCATGACACAGATATATAATTATTGACTAATCCCGTGACAGCCAGATCTTCGGCATTTCATGAAAGTTTATTATTATTATTTATAAATGTTTTAAATCTAAATTTTAGCCCATGACACAGATAAAGAATGTTTGACTAAAGACTATGAATTAACTACCAACTAATAATAATATTTTAAGTTTTATCACTTTTCAACCAACTTCAAAAGAAATGAGGACGTTCTGGATTCGTTTTTTTTATTTCTATATATTTGTTTGATGGTTACTCGAAGACGCCTCGAATTGAGAAATTATTTTTTGTTTAAAAGTGTATACTTGTCATGTGGTCTAATACTCATCAGGTACCTGCTGATAGGATTTAAGAGAAATTAAGGGCAACCCTCAAATTTTAAAGGCTTCTATATTGTTTTTCAAATACTACCTACAGCTACTCGGATATTTGCATCTAGCAGTCAGTATTTCATGTTGCTGAGCTGATGCCGGAAGGTACAACGCCTCAATGGTTAGGATTACGGGGATAGTTCTTTAAATATAGGCACCTTTAGGCTGTTACTGTATTCTTTTAATTTATACACAGGTGAGGCGAAACGTTGAATATTACTATTTTTTTTTACTTTTAAGTGCATATTTGTAATTAAAGTCGGTCTTTTTTTGTAAAATTATACTTTTACTAAAGTTATTTAGAATATTTAACAGCCTTAGACTATATACATTGCTAATCTCATCATCCTTTGGCAAATATTCACATTTCGAAAGAACGTAACGGGATCACGTCTTTGATCTTCGTCCCATCCACCAAACTTTAATAAGTGATTAAAGTTTGTACTTTAACATTTTAAATTACTTTGAAATACTCTAATCTTCGTAAGAAAATAACAAGTTCGCCAAAATTTAAATGTGTTTTGAGATTTATTAACAGCTCACTTTCAAATACACACACTTATCAGACAGTTACCTATAAATAAATTTTGAAATGCAATGTTTTCTTGGCTTTTGGACCAATGTTTCTACTGAGTTAAAGATTTTATGGATTATAAATTGTAATGTTAAATAAATAAAAGTAGAAAAAATATTAATTATAATAACATATTTTTTTTCTTAATATAATGTAAAATAGTATAAATTAATTATAAGGTAAAAATTGTAATATTTCCACACCGGCTACGGTAGTATATGTGAACTGTTTGAATTAATTGTAAAACCTGTAATACCATATACTCAGAAATAAATGATATTCTATTCTATTGTATTCTAATTGTATGAGTGAATATGTGTAATTGGCCTTGTCATCGGGACCATTGGATAGTGTAATTGCTTCTGGCGTTCTATCTAATGTAAAACATCCAAATTATTTATTATTTATTCAATTCGGATGTTTTTGAGTGCAGACCCGAGATCGATAGATACTATTTTACCTCAATAAATAGCTATACTCTAAATAGACTTATTGGTAGGCGTTAAGAAGAGGTTAACTTGAGAAATATTCGTATATTAATTCCGTGGTAAGAATAGTTTAGTTTTTCTATGTGCCGTCTTTTTCATAGTTTTGATTGTGAAAAAAAGTCAATAAGATTAACGAATACAAGCAATTATCTAATGCACAGTTACATTGTAATTATAAATAAATGCTATAAGACATTAAGGTATTTTTCTCAGGCTCCAAATTTCATTCCTAAAAAAAGAAATAATGCATCCAGTTTCTCAAATTCCCTAGATTCATAAAAAGTAAATATTCTTATTACCACTCAGTGCAAAACAAACGTATGTCCCGTCTGTGTTATTGTATTTCGTCTCTTGGGAGAATCTCAGAAGAAGCTCATTCTACACCGCAATTCAGTGTGGAAGAAAAATACACATTCCTGCATTACGTGGAGACATTATTGGAGTGGTTGTAGAAATAAAACAACATCTTCATCACAAACTGTTCATTTTCTAGCAGTGCAACAAGTGCAAAAAGTTTTCTTACGATAAGGTATCGTAATAAAAAAGACTTAAAAAAACACAATTTTACAAGAGATGCATTTTTCTAGTCTTTAAAAGGCAATTCAATTTAATAGTTTATCCAAAAAGCTAAACTACTAGTGATATTAAAATATTAAGTCATTATTAAAGAATTCAAATATGCAAAAAAAAGCCCATTCAACGGTTACAACGTTTTTATTCGCCATAACAAAGGACACAACAGTATTCCCATAGACATCATTCGTATGTCATAGTTGTCAAACTCTACCAACAGCAATATAATGGCAAAAATGAAACTTCTTTTGAACATAAATTTATAATAATAAATGATAATAATAAGGATACAGTACTACTGCATATGTCTCTCCTCAAATACTTGTTTACTATGATGAAATCATCGAATATTCTGGATGCTTTTAATAAATTATTCTTACAAGAAACAATTCAATTCCTATCTCACATTTCAAAATTACTTCAGGCCTCACATAAACGCGTCGTATAAACAAACAAACACCTGAACTAAGTACCTGTTATAATAAACTCTGCAAACTGGGACACACCGCACAGTTTGTATGAACAAGAATGTTTGTTCCTCCTTGTGAGAGGGCACGTACAAATACCCACTCGAAGATAATATTTGTGTTGGCGACTCGATTCTACTCATTACGGTATGTATGTTACGAATAGGGTCTACAAAGGTCTACGAATGCGGCGTCTACGGTGCTACGAATAATGTGCATGGACAATGATGAAAACATTGTCATTTTAAAATAACGTAAGATTACTTAATTACCAATAATAAGCCAGCTACTTATGTATTTTATCGGTATTTGTTGACCGGTTTTGGTTTGCATTTAAACAGAAAAACTCTACAGCATGCGTATCGCCTAAATTAAATCTCATGAAATTTGAATTTCTGTATATATCATATCTCGACCATATTTATGTAGAGTTAAGGATGCACAACATTTTCGAAACCAACAATTTCTCTTACAGAATCACGCCACTGGTCCTTTATTATTTATTAAGCTCGATGGATGGGATGAATAAATAACCGTATTATAACGTAACGTGAAACCTGTTTCCATTATAAAAATAGACTATTCATACTACATTAAAAAAATATTGTCACAACAAAAAATACAATGCACAATATTCCACCAATCCACTATTTCATTTTGCAGCTTTCATCATTTTCATATTTTACGTCCTCCAAAAGAGTGATCTGAAACATTTGTAAACATTTTCTTTTCTGTTTGAAATATGCGTTTCAAATGGAAAAGCACAAAAATATGCCGATTTTATGTACCAATGACCTAAAAAATCTAGCCGCATAAAAATGCTTTCACTCAATATTAGGTACATTCCCAGTAAGATAGTTGTATTCCCTTCGCAAGTGGATGTGCTAAAATTAGAATACTACGCTTTCACTAAAAAAATATGATGAAAAGTAAATTTTATTTCAAACTAGTTGACCCGACAAAAGTTGTCCTGTCTTAACTATGAATATTAAAATTAAATTATTTTAACATTTATGGTTTATTCAAAAATACCTTCATGGTAACTTAATAACTTATATCCTCTTTAACGCACGCATTCTTTCAATGCTATGTCAAACCCCACAAGGACATGAAAATGCCAATTTGCCAGTGAAATTAAAAAGTCATTGGCAAATTTAATATGGTGGTAAAGTATTCCTAAATTTTCTAATTTACATGTTTTTTTATCATAAGAACCTTTTACTTACAATTACAAACACAAGTAAGAAAAATTATACATAGAAGATTAAAAGTATTAAATAAAAAATGTAGGCAAAAACATAATTTCTTTTGAGCGGCTTTTTTAGGTTAGTAGCCGTATTATATCAAGTACCTACTTTGTGATACGTGGGCCATCCATTGTAACTTTCAACATTGTGTGCAGTGGTCTATACAAAATTAATGAGTTTGAACGCCGCGCTGCCTCGTGTGTATAATATTATGTAGCTCTGTGACGTCATATTCTGTATGTATAATGTGCATACGGAAAGCATACAAGTCATGCGTTTGAGTTTAGGAGAAACTGAACCTTATCTCTTCGTAACATAAAACTCTTTTTCGCACTTTTTGTCATGAGTATTTATTTATAAAAGCTATCTGAAACGGTTGCAATTCCGTCCTTATATGCACAGACCTAGATATGACTTAGATTCGTCAAAACTGTCAATATGTATGGTAATCAAGCGTGCCATATTTTAAGTACAAACAAATGAATAATATGACGTCATAAGAAGATTTTAGAGATAGGAACTCTCCGTCGTCCACACTAAACAATCACGGTTTCGATGTATCGATTTTTAATCAATTAGGATTCATACACCAAAGAATAAAAAATATAAATTGATAGACAATGATTATAATACACAACTTGGTAGATGTTATTTCATTTAATTGTATTACCAGTAAAGGTTTACTGTAACATGTCCAAATATCAGCTGTCTTTGGTCCTTTATGTTTTAAATTTATTGGTCCGATTAGTAAAAAAATCATCTGTTATAGAATTAACGTAAATAGTTATATATATAGAAGAAACAACTTTGTTTAGTTATATTTTTATATGTCTAAATTTTAAAAATGGTTTTATTATTAGAAAGAGCAAGAAAAATTAATTTTTAAATTATATGTTAATCTTTTCTAAAATAAAAAAAAATATAATTAATATTAAATAACATAGATCTTCCTTAAAATATTTCCTTTATATCTACTAATTTTACTGGTAGAGTTTTAACAGCTCATAATAGCATGATTTGTCATTTTTCTACAATTTCCCTGCACCTAGGTTCAGCGTCGTATGTAACTTGACAGCGAATTGATGAGTGTACTCGACCCAACGTTGACACGTTAAGTACGTATGGACCCGGATTCTATCTCTCAATAAGATTTCTGTGTTTATGTATGTACACATTACATTACAGTTTAATTTACATTTTAATCCTTAAGTTTTAAGTATATTAAACATTTAATACCATTATCTGAAATCACCTAAATATAACATTACGATACTAAAATTAAATGCTGATGCCACATCTGCCCACGTCTATTAACCTAACCCCTAGCATTAGATATTATGAAGGCAAAATTAAGCAGGTTTAAGAGTTATTTTAAAGCGTTAATCTTTTCAATAGATTGAGTTAAAAGCTATCATACAAATTTATGGTGTTGATTGGCGACCGGATGGCGGAGTGGGTAGTGTACCTGCCTGCGACGCCGAGGTCGTGGGTTCGATTCCCATTTAAGACAAATCTTTGTGTGCATGAACATGGGGGTTTGTCTTAGTCTGGGTGTTTCTATGTATAATAAGTATGTATTTACAAAAATAAAAGTATATATGTATTAGTATCAGTTATTCTAGTACCCATAGTACAAGCTCTGCTTAGTTTGGGACTAGATGGCGTTGTGTGTGAGTTGCGAAATATTTATTTATTTATTATTTATTGGTTACATGTAATGAAGTAGTGTAAATGTTTTTTTGATGAGAGATGTGTCAACACTCTAGTTTAAGCAAATTTGAAGTCAATATTGAGAACCTTATAATTTCACCACGCTCCAGAAAAAAAAACATCTGCGTAGCGGGTACCTTCATTGAACTCTGCATACATAATGCATGTTATTAGAGTCAAATAAAGAGGGTTATTCTCTGAGAAGAATTCTCATGAATTCACGCACTCATTAATCATTATTTTCTAAAATGCAATTAGACTTTATTTCTTGTTAATAACATTACATCCATGACCTCATGTTTATATAACATTAGTTTTTTTTGCAACTAAGACAACTTCAGATAAATGAGTGCACGAATGCAAGAGAACAACCCAAGTAAATAAAAATAGTGGTTTAATCACCATTTAAATTCGACAATATAATACTAGTCTTCGCAGAATATACCGTTTTCAAAATGCGTTATTGTTTTAAAAAGTCAAATATAAATTTATCCATAGATTAATCTTTCGATTGATTTACAGAACATACATGAAGCCCTTTTTAGTTATCGGGTAACGGAAAAAGGATACCTGTGATAGAATAACTCCTTGAAGTTTTGCGCTTAAAATTGTTTTGAAATTGAATTAAATAATAAAAATTATAGTTTACAGATTGAATTTTAATATTGATTATTAAGTGTCATTGTGGTTTTATCCACCTCTGATACAACTTTGCTTTAAATAAAACGGTTTTGGTAATATTTTGTATCATTTTTCCTACTCTAAAACACATTGAAATATGTAAATCAATTATAGAAATCTACTGGCATTGACGTAACTATTAATTTATCTTATTACCTGCTTCAGTGAATCGAATATTCAGTTAGTAATAAATGCATTGAGTTGAGAATATTATATTAAATCTCATCGTATTTATTATTCCTATTTCATTTTATTTTGTAGATAGCAGGTTGACTCACTGAATTATCAACGTCTATCCACGTCGACTGACATTGAACGACGTCGATCGATGTCATGTCGCACGTCACAAACAATAGGGTTTTATCTTTTAAAACCATGTTTTGAGTAATCGCGTTTTGTAAGTTTGAAAAATTATTGTGTCGTAACCAAAGGATCAATTACCATACTAATTATCAAACCAAACATTTTACAACGTTTTCCAATATTCAGGGAGAAGAAAAATTCAGGGTAAGCTTTTATAAGCTTCCTATACAACATATCCAAAAATCAGCTTTCTAGGCTCATTTTCATTTATGATTGTACTATTTAAATGGGCTATATTAGTTTATAGAGAGAAAAATATAGTTTTAAAAATGGAAATCAAAAAGAAAAGGATTATTTTAACTTGATATTTATAGTATGTTGAGATTTGATATATTGTTTGAGATGCGCGATGTAATAACACCCTTAGAAATTTTTCAAGTACATTTTTTAGACGAAAATATATTTCAAAGAACAAAGTCTAAGTAAACAGTATGATTATGTCACCTTTATTTCGCCAAAATATCACGAATATATAACTTATCAGATTTTTTCCACGTAAAATATGTATGTATGTATCATATAAATTATCGATCGCTAACGGTGAAGGAAAACATCGTGAGAAAACTTACATGCCTAAGAGTGCCTCAAATGTATATGCAGTCTACCAATCTACACGTGACCAGCGTGGTAGACTATGGTTTAATTCTTCTCATCATGAATGAGATACAGGGCTGCTATTACTATATTATAATACATCATTCTAAGGTTCCCAAACTAACATATTTACGTTATTGCAATGGCAATTTAACACCGGTAGCCGAAACACCAAAATAATCGCTCCAAATAAGAAAAAAGACTTACCGAATCGTAAAACCGGTACTCAATCACGTATCGATCTTTGGACGTGACTGTTTTACTGACCGGTTTTAAGTTTGGTTTTGTTTCCAGGAATCGGTATTCCGTTTTAACTTATCTGATTTTTGTTTCAGAGTTGCCAAATGAAGATTGATTAAGTTGAAATGTATAGAAGACGTTTGAATTTGTATAGGCTAAAACGAAAGATAGAAATATCATAAAATATTCCTGTAATCAGCTTATCTTTATTGAATTTATGATGCTGCTAGTTTTTTGGATCAAATCGACAAAGATATATTCAGCAAAATTGGCTTATTCAGCAAATCTTTAAAAGAACATTTTTAAAATATTAGACAACGGGTCTAAATGGCGTAATTATTATAGGTACTCGACGTTTCAAAATAACTTGCATCATTTACAAAATTCGTTCATTAAGTAAAATCTATTAGAGTAAAACATACTTCAAATTAGTTCTTAGTTTAATTACTTTGAACTCGGTTATACTCTAATAGATTTGACTGAATATCAGTATTTCGATATGTAAGTAATCAACTTTAAAAATTCTGGCATCTGTTATGCATGAACATTTTAGCAACCAGAAAATAGAACTAGCAACACAGTGCCCGAAACAAATCCAATATTTGTAAAACTATTGAGGTTGAAAAAATCATTGCAAAAAAATCTGAACGACTACGCTACTGTTGTTTCTATAAACATTATAGATTGGTGTGTGGATGGAGCACTGAACCCAGGGCCGGATTAACCATGTCGAGGCCCCTAGGCAATGGAATGGTCGGGGCCCCATGAATCTCTTTTTTCGTAATTTCCGTATTATTAAAGATAACGTTTTAAAGAAAAACCATCAAACTATTATAATGTAACTGTATGAATTAGAAAAATAAATGTAAATGTGGATATGAGTCATAGTAGTCCTCTTCACAGTGGTTTAAAATGAATTAAAGTTTAATTAGCATTTAAGTTTGTATATACTTATATATATAAAAAAATCCTTCGTCCACGATGGGCCCTTACCGATGCGGGGCCCCTAGGCAGTTGCCTTTTTTGCCTAAGGGTTAATCCGGCCCTGACTAAACCTTATCAGGTATGAGTACAAATAAAGCAAGTGATGCAAATATTTATACGTTATAGAACGGATATAATAACCTTTATAAATTCATAGATACAAAATAGAAATGAACCATTTGAAAATTACCCACTCATATAAAAGAGGCACTGAAATCTCACCATTTCATTAAAAATGATAATTAAAAAAAAAACCGACTTCAATTACTTCATTTACTCATGGGTGCCATTGTCAGAACTGGACCAAATTAAAATGTGACCACACGAGAAGCACAGCTTTCAAATAAAAAAAGAATCATTAAAATCGCTTCGCCCAGTCGAAAGTTATGAGGTAATAAACATAAAAAAAAATACAGACGAATTGATAACCTCCTCCTTTTTTGAAGTCAGTTAAAAAGTGAAGATTGATGCCTAAAATGTTATTTACAAGATTAATAAAATCCGTTTAATAAAAGTTACTAAGAAATTGTTTTCTTTTTATCCTGTATCAAAGCTAAAGCCAGAATTCAATAACATTCCATAATTGCTATCCTTGACTAATTTTTCGGGTCGCGCTTTCCGTTTATTTGAACAAAACATCTGGTTAAACCAACGAAATGTTCAGAATCTTTTGTTTTTTGCAACAAAGCTTTTTGTTGGTCAGTGTTTCAGGAATTTGTTTGTTGTGTAATTAAAAACATTTGTTGTACTTATTAATAACTTGTTTGTGGGATTGTTAATTGAAGTTTTAAGTTAACTACATATCTTACTTTTCAGTTATTTTTTTTAAGTTATGGATTTGGTGCCTGTTTATCGAAAACAAAATACAAATATTACAACAAAAATAATATTACAATGAATTTATTACGTTCCTGAAGATCCAATAAAATTTAAGCACCTAAATGAGTTTATTTATAAATTCAGCAATACTTTGACAACAATTTGTTAAAAATGTCGACATTATTTTTGGACGCAATTACAATAATTGAGGTATCCCGAGGAGGGCTTTTCCGTTTAGGCAGAAATAATTTTATTGTGAAAAGAAAAAGCCCTTGGATCACTCTCAATCTTAGACAATTAAACCATAAGGAAATGCTGCTGGCAAATGTAATAAATGGCAACATAAAAGCGCGGAACAATTTACCCCTTCTCCCGTTTCTCCGCGTGTTTTGGCATACTTATTTTATTTCGTCTCCATAATGATTAAGTGCTCTTTGGTCTTAATATTATATTGTTTTAAGTTTATTATGGTAGGATTCAATAAATCAATAGTTACAGAACTAATTACTTTAGATATGCTATAGTGTTTGGCAATTAATTTGCGATGCTATAAACCATCATCATCATCGATATAGACGTCCACTGAAGGACATAAGCCTCACCATTCGATTTCCACAGCGCGCGGTTTTTTTTTTTTTTTTTTTAATTAACATACTGATCTTTCATTGTAGAATATTGTGTTTAAGCGTCAGACGGCAAGGAACATTGTCTTACCAGTGCATGACATGTGTTATGTAGTATTTTCATTTATGAGTTTTTCTCCGTTTGGTGATAAATTATGCTTTAAAACTTACACCAAACGGTGGCAACACATAGCACGGAAAACAATGTTTTCACTGTGAAATCGTTGATGAAGTCAGTGTCGTGACATTAATTTCAACAAGTTCCAAGGTTTTCAAAGAGTAATTTGAGCTGTGTGATAACCATTGTAATGTACTTTTAATGGTCTCAAACTTCCTTAAAACCATAACGCAAATCAGAAGAGCTAGCATAGCGAGCGTAATATAGATTTTGTCGCGTTTTTCTGTTCTTAATTCTTCCCGCATTACTGAGGCTCGTGACTCCTTTTGAGACGAGCAACCTGTCTCCAGCTGATTTGGTCTATAGCCTGGTGGAGGGTGACGCTGATAGGCAGTGCCAGCTGTTAGGAGATCTGGTCTAACTATCAGTTTGGGCTTTGACATCTGGGTCTTTTGCCTTCGACCTTGCCTGTCACTACCAGTCTTTCTAAAAGTTTCACCTTACAAAAATGTGACAAAAATGCGACAAATATTATCTTTCTAATGCTAGCCCCATAGATGTTATTGGTGTAATAAGCACAGGATTGCTATACACTTTTACCGTAATAGGAAAAGTTGTAAATACAGAAAGTTTAATTATTGCTTTGTGGATTTGTTCCCTGTTTATTCGCAATGTGAGTTGCGCAAATTTATGTGAACACAATTTTATACAGAAGTCAAATTGTTTGTTTAGAATAGCTTAGAATTTAAGCCCTGAACTCTGAACAAACAATTTTACTTCACCCCTAAACTCTGAGGAATAAACTCTGATACACTGAACCGATTCTAAACTAGGGAGAAAAGCTAATTTTTAACCTTTGACCCAGGTGGCCTTGGAACCATGTTATGTTTACCAAAAATTACGCTTAATTTTATGACGTAACTTTTTTCATATTGTTATACCTACAGGTATATGCGACCCGACGACATTTATTGAAACCGCAGATTCTACACGTGTGAAGTGTCAGTGTTCTTTTTGACTGCATATTTATTTAACGTTTTTCTTTTCCGTACAAATTGAATGATCTATATTCTCATTTTATTCTTTAAAAAAATATTATGCCGCATCCACCCTGTATACCCAAAGCCACCACGATCCAAATTCCCATACACACATTTTTACTGTTATGTTAAGTCCCATGTGAAAGCGAGTGAGCCTATCGCCATCTACCGGATTTCTAGACTTTTAAGAATTTCCTGCCAGAAAATCCCAAATTGTACTTTTTACCGACCGGAGAATAGAACCGAAGACGTATCGCACAGTCGAAAATTATATCACTAGATCAACAAGGTAGTATATCCTTCATCGAACACATAAAATACTCTTAGCCTTGCTTTTCTTCAATCGGTGCACTCATTCTTACCTGTCTATTTCTTGGAAACTTTATTACAATCTAAACTACATATTTCAAGAAATATTTTTCTGAAGCGTGGTATTTTACTACAAAACACTGAGCTCCATTTAATGTACTTCTAGACGCTCGATCTAAAACGTTCCGTGAAATAATTTTCTATAAAATAAAGAAAGAATTGTTTGTAGAAATAAGTTTGAAAGCATTTTAACGTAAAATCAATCTATACCGGTTAACTTAGGCGTACTTTCAACTTTATCCTTAATCTTAATGCTTTATAATGGACTTACGTTTCGTTAAGTCTTTTACCGATATTTATAATTCCTACCTCTACGATTTTGTCCCAAAATTAGTGAAAAAAATGGAGATGCATTGTTTTTCTGTCTTCAGTTTTTACGAGCGCAACTGTCATTTTATCGGTTTATCAGTCTTTTTAATGCTGGTCTCAGTACATTTTGGTTTAGGCTTTCCATGGATGTAAATCAAAGTTTTGTGTAAATCCTCTATGAGTGATAAGACCGCCATTCTTTTTTTCTAAATCACATTATATAAAATAATGTTTTTCTTTGCTGACAATAAAGAAATTGTTGTGATATGTTATGTTATCGTTTCATCGATGGCTCTAACGATTTATACATTTAATTTTAAATTATTAATTGCAACGAAAAAAGGTATTCCTATTTTTAGAAAGAGATTAAACCTTTTGTCTCCTGATCCCTGAATGGATTTGAACAGAATTTAAAACTTTAGGCTTCTTTATATTGTACCATGTGGGTAGAACTACGACCGAAAGGTATTTTAATCATATACAACTTATAAATCTTCCCGCAACAAATAACAAAGCTTCATTAATAAAACGCGGTGAAGATAAAATGAGCGCGCAATAATGTCCGCCTTGGGCCTCTCAACGTAAATCAATTCAGATAATGGACTCTTTTGATTAAAGTACTTTGTTTTATATTTTTACCCACACAATATGGGAATAATAGGGATCGTGTCATGCTTTCTTACATCCGAAGGCTATTGTGGTTGTTTGACATATAAGATTAATATTGCATTAGAATTTATCAACACAAATGGGCTAGCAGCCCGACCCGGGGATCGCACCCGAAACGTCTCGGTGTAAACACATACGCTAACCACTAGGCCAACGAGGCAGTTGTCACCTATATTTTACCGAAAATTCTCGAAGGTTTACAAATTTTCTGGTATATTCTACAGCTACCGTTCCTTCTAGCGATAGCCGAGTGGGAGACCAAAAGACGAAGTGCTAAATCGAAGGTCTCGGGTTCGAGCCCACGGCACACACCTGTGTCAATAAATCGTTCAGAATATAAGGCATATAGGCACAGGAGAAACCGCGTTGAGAGTTAGCCTTAGGCAACTTGCACACCTGAGAGTGCTGAAAAAAAAGTACTCGAGGGTGTGTAATGTTTACCAATCCGCACTTGGTCAGACTAAGGCCTAACCATTCTTATCATAAGAAGAGGCTTATGCTCAGTAGTGGGAAATATATTTGCATACAGGGCTGCTATTATTATTATGGGCTTATGGTGTTTTTAAACCACTTGATCGTCGTCGATCAATTGGTGTATCACCGCGACGCTTTTCACTACTTTACTGTTTTGGGTTTCCAGCAGTGGACTATTTTACGTATGATCGTGACTGCGCGCTGACAACCAACGTTAGACACCACCATAAATACGAATATATAATAATATAATAATATGAATTCCATACCGATTGTTCCCCCTTAATATAGCCACTACAAAACACTCTACCAAAACGCAAATAGTGTAAAATGCAATTTTATAGGTTATTTTTATATGAAATGACTTTCATTCAAAATAATTATATTATTAAACATAAGTCTTTTTTTATGATTTAAAACTTCCTACCCTAAATAACTTATTTACTTACATTATTCTATAAATAACTAAAACATCGAACGAAAACAGTATAACGAGAAAACTGTACCAAAAATCAATATAAACGATGTTGAAGGTTCGGCCGCCTTTATTAATTTACGTTCTAACTCAATAAGTGTTAGAGAATAACGAAGTCTTTTAGCGTTTACGGCTACAGTAAAACGTATTTTAAACCAGAAAATATATGCGAAAAAAGGGAAGGAAAGGCTGTTAATAAATAGATGATAGAGAAAAATGAGTAATTAAAAACAGACATGAAAAATGTAGGTAAAAAATATAAAAAATATTTCTGTTCATATGTCTGTTACGCATTCGCGGCTAAAGTACTTAAGCGATCTTGAAAATTGGTATGATGATGCTTCAAGGCCCTTTTTTATTTTTTTATTGGTGTTGAAATGTTCCTGACCGCATACCGCACCGTTCAGGGAGACGGTGCGGTTATGTGGGGCCCTCACCCACTAAAACACTACCGTGTGCCTACACTCGCCTTTTGGACGGAACTATGACATGCTCTAAGGTCCTAGGAAAGACATAGCCTTCTTTTTATAACAAGTAACACTGACCACATCTAGAATCTGTGTTTTTTTTTAATGCATCTATCTTTGACATCTTCACCAGTAATACATCGGTTTGTAATTTATTAATCAGGTACATCACAGTTATTGTATGTACATAGTGCAGTAAAAAAAATACAGATTCAAATTTTGTAGTCCTCCATCATTCAACAATTGAAGTTTAAATAAAGGTAAGATCTACTAAACCTTTATTAATTTTTAAATTGTTATCACACGTCCTAACATACTCACAGAATCAGGCTTCGTTTACATGTAAATTAGAACGGTCGGATCAAACACCTTTGTTCTAATTATTTCAAGCTTCTAGGACCCGTTTTGTTGTTTATGCGAAAGGGGTCAAACAAACATCATATCATTTCAAACGTCATATGATGAGGTGAGCGTGGTGTCCATCAGACCTCTACAACCCAGTATGAGGTAGCACGATACTCATTGTTAGACTAGTTGTCAGACTGTATGACCTCTTCTTCTTCTTCTTCTTCTTCTCGTGTCAATGGCTTGTTCATACTGTTTAAGACCAGTAGGTGGCGACTCCAACCCCTTTTTTGTTTGCCTGCATTAGATCATCGCGGGTGCAAGTGGCGGGTAGAAAAGGGCAAGACATTAGATGGGCCATACTCTGGCTAGGGGATCCACATTCACAACTAGTATCGGATGAGTTTAAAAATCCCCACTTGGCCAGGTTGTCTTTGCAACGGCCGACCTGAGTCCGCAGTCTGTTAAGGGACTTCCAGGTCGGCCACTGCAGCTCATTCCCAGGTGGCAGATGTTCGGCCGGTTTAAGCAAGTTGGGAGGAACAGGATAATTAGCCTTCCACATTTCGCATCGTAGATTGGCTGGACTTTGGTTCAGCCAATCTACGATATGACCTCTGGTGATGGTATGACCTCTGACTATCCGTTACTGCCATAGATCTTCAAATGGCTACGAAGTACGATGGCTTCACGTGCAAATGAAGTTTTACCGTAATTCTCAGGTAAATTGTCATTATCTACATTTTGTGCATTATGGACATACATGACAAATTATTGTAACTTACCATCAGGAAGGAATAAAAACCGAATAAAATATTAGGATAATTCTTCACGTAGCAGAAAATTGCAAACATGTAAGTAAAAAATACTATTAGTGGTCCACGAGTAGTTGCATGCCAAGCCTTAACTCTGATGTAGAACAGAACTTGCTAACGGACAGCCAATTACGTTATTGAGTTAAAACGTGGTTTCATATGTGTGAGTGAAATACACAAATGTAGCGTGTGGTATCTAGTCCGATCGTTTGGCAGGTATGCTTGGCAAGTTTACCAAGAGTTTTGAAAATGAGTGATCTTATAGATTTTGATGTGCTCTTCTCGAATTGTTACTTTATTAGTTACATAAACTATAAACTATAAATTATGTTATCTTTGTTAGTTACATAAACTATAAAATATTATATTTCACTAATTTTGAGTCGGTGTCAAAACTTAAAATGAATACCACAGAATTATCAAAATCAGACAACTCAGTAAAAAGCAATGCGTGGTCTAACATTAAAAATAAAAATGAAAAAATATACACGTTGACTTGAGAATCAACTCCGTTTTTTTCGTCGGTTAAAAAAATAGAAACTAACTTTGTAAATAATATGAAATCAAACCTCTCGGGTTTGATTTATAAAAAATAAAAAATAAACCTCTTTCAAGTTTATAAATATGTTGTAACGGCTTTCTACGGAACCTTATTGCGCCTGGCCTGGCACGCACTTGTTTCATAACCTTCTAGATGCCCGCCTTCGAGATTGCTAGTGCTAAACTAATAAAATATAATTTAAAGCCAGCGCTACACTAATAATACTTTATTATATTTCCTCAGCGTTTCTGTCTAGACTGAAGGCTTTTTAAATCGTATTTACCAACATCGAATCATCACTCACTTAATTTTCATTCAGTCAATTTCCCACTGTCAGGCGCTTCGCGTCAGATTTCATATAATATGGAAGTACTTTCAATATTGGGATATTTATAGGTTTTTATGTACTGCCTCGTTCTAGTGGTTTTTTTTTTTTTTTTTTTTTTTTTTTTTTTTTTTTTTTTTTTTTTATTATTACTATGGCTTCTGTTGCTTTTGATTGTGCAACAACTTCTTACTAGTGGTTAGCGTTTGCTACCTCTCACTGCGAAGTCTCGAGTTCGATCTCGAGTCGAGCAAGTTTAAGCACGGAGAGGAGTTGGAATTGTGCCTGGTGGATGGCGATAAGCTCAACCCTTATCACATGGGAACTAAACATAGAAGGTGAAATGAGTGTGTAATACACCTTTGCCACTCCTTTATAGGTAATATAGGCGAGATGTTATGTTTATCAGGGTCTAATTAAAATAAACTGTTTTCTATTTCATGTGTCAAACTCATGCGTACAAAAAACTGCCAGAAAACTAAATTGTTACCTTGGGTAGATTTGCTTCTCATAAATTGTGGCTAGAAGATCTAGAACAAAAGAAAAACAAATCTTTATTAAGTAATTCATATGATGGTATTACCTAACGAGTGATTTTCTATACCTATATATATATAAAACCCAAACTTCAAAAATCCCAAATTCAAAAAAAGAATGGTAAAGGCTCAAGTCAGGCACATTAAATTAAAATTCAGTAGATAACCAGCCGTAGTGTGTATCGCGTGATTGTCTTTTGTTATTTTAAGGCAAGAGAACAAGTCGGAGTACTGCTTAATATTTATACTGTGCTGATTATGATTTTAAGAAACTGATACTTTATAAGATAAACGGCCATTGCGGTTGAGGCACAAAAGGTCTACGTAATTGAGTTCCGTGGTAACTTGATCACAACCCTTGGGTATTTTTATTATCCCGTTAAATCTACACTCAAGATTTGGATCTTGAGTGGAGATTTTACGGGATAAAAATACTTAACATTCAAGACAAAATGTAGCAAAGACTTTATAGTAGTATGCATCAATAACATTTATATTATTGTGTATTCATAGACGAATATTGACTGGGACAAAATCTCTATTAGGAACTCCAAAAACAACCAAAAATAATATATCCTCTGAATATTTATGTAATAAATATAAAACATGGACGGACATACCATTTTACTTTTGACTCTAAGTGGGGTACTTTAGAGTCGTGTATTACACCGTCGAATTGAACTTTGAAATCTTACGAGTGTGTATAAGAATTGCCAAAGGACAACCAATAAACATAAATAAAATCTAACAGGAATAAGCGCGAGCATGCATTATTTAACTTTAAGGCTGCATGATTCTGCATGAGTCTGCTTGCGGCCACGGCCAATGTAATCTGTCTGCCGAAACGTCAAGCCTAAAAGGTAAATAATGCATGATCGCGTTAATTCCCGTTAGATTTTAAATAATCATGCAACGCGTTAGTTTAAAAGTTAACTAAAAAAGTTATCGATTAAAGTACCGGAGACTGTAAGTAACTATATCCTGAGGGACAAGGCTACGTGACCAATAGTGGAATTGTTTGTTGCGCGTAAATACGAAAAGATTGCTTGAGTATTACCACAGTATTACTGTTTTCTGAGTAAAAGTAATATAAAAGTTGTTTATTAGTAATATGTTATTTGTTGCTAGTACCAATCACAATTAACTTGTAAATGACTTTTGGTCGACGAAGTTTCTATTGACAGACCTCGATCGTGGTCACGAGTAAACTTTACATTATATAGCTAACTGCTACACACACCTTCGTTTGCAGTATCGCAAATAAAATGTATAGCCACGGACCTATATGGCTTAGATGCTTCAAATCTGTCAATATGTGTGGCAACAAACGTGCCATATTTTAACTACAAACAAATGAACAAGATGACGTCATAAGAGCGTCTTAGTGATGAGAATTTGGCGTCGTCCACACGTTTTTAATGTATCCATTTTAGTTGATTTAAGGTATTTATTTATTTATATACTAACTAATAATGTAAGTTCTATTACCATCTACAACACAGTTGCTCTATTTTATTAAGTTGATCTTTTGTATAAACGTATGTTGATATGTACCATCATTGATAAAACGATATGAAAATGACTCCATTAAAAGTTTTCAATGGAACTGTAAATGTTTACCTATTCACGGAAATATTTACCCAGTAATTAAGGTTACAGCATGGTAATTAATTCATAATTGAGCAATTTAATAGTGGAATAATAACGACGTTTTAATCATTCATTTAAATGTCAAAGATAATTTTCAAAGTCTGAAATACATTTGGAATGGGATATTATGTAGGCTGAAATTTATGTAGCTAAATAAATTAGGGCCCTCTTTGCCCGTCTTTCTGAGAGCATCGTAATGAGCCAATTTTTCAACATGACACTTTAAACACAATTTAGTACAATTTTTTTTAAAAAGTAAGTTACTAAAGTTTCACAATATCTAATTTTTCATATTTGCTGCAAAAAAAAACTGTAAAGGAAAATTTCAATTTATTTTATGCTGATGAAGTTTTATTCAATAACAAGTAAATCAGTGACAAAATGACAGGAAAATGCGTAGAAAAATAAATATTTTTTGTGTATTTTATATTAAAGTAACGACACTTCCTCAAATAAAAATATAGCTTAACCTCGGTTAATTAAGAATAACATTTTGAATAGCTTTCTGTCCTATATTTGAATTTATGCGAACACTGCCAACCTAATTATTTTTATTCATAACCTTATTTTTATTTTTATCTGAATGAAGCATTGCAAATAAGCAATGTTATAAGTTAAGTGAATGAATAATCTCCATTATTAGCCATCATTTACCATTTAACCGACTCCTTTGGACTCGATTTTGACCCACTTTAAACGGACAGATTTCATTCAAATTTTGCACACCTGTCAAAGATCGATGACAATGCAATAATTCGATAAAAAAAATTAAATATATATAAAAAAAAAAAAAAAAAAAAAAAAAAACTAAAAAGTAGAAAATAAATAATAGTTTAAAAAAACTAAAAAACACGCTTTTAAAGTACTTCTAACTAAAAAGTGAAAAATAATTCCTAATATAAGCTGAAAAAAGCGTGGGGCGCTCTGTGCCATATTTTTCGTCTATCGAGCAACCCACGCTTTTTTCAGCTTATATTAGGAATTATTTTTCACTTTTTAGATAGAAGTACTTTAAAAGCGTGTTTTTTAGTTTTTTTAAACTATTATTTATTTAGATAATCACTAATGTGCGGTTAAGCGCGTTAACCAGATTTCTTATCCTGAGATCCGCATAGCTTCCCCTTCACTAAGAACACATTATTTTTTTTATTTTACTGACGTGGCAAATATGCATATGACCTGCTTAGTGGTAAATAGTTAACGTGTATACAACTAAAATTAACATTTTAAATGTTTTTGGAACGAATGCAGTAAAAAGCTATTATGGTAACAAAACAACACGCCTACAGCTTTTACGACACTAAAAGGTTGGCATAATTTTATCTGACACATTGCAAAAGACTTCTTTGTATTTGTCATTATAGTGAGTAAATTAATTTAGGTATACCACAAATAGTATATCATTTATTTCCCTTAGCTTTGACCCTAATAGCTTGGACGAAGTCTTTTGTCCACTTGTTTGTTGATTCACTGCGACAGTGCCATTTATGACTAAGCATTAGTTAAGTAACGTATGGGACCATTGAAAAGAGAGTGTAATGGACATTTGGTCTGGTATTTACCTTTTTTGTTTGTAGCAGACAGTATTTAGCTGGACAACATTAATGTAGTATCTACTATTATGTTTTCGTTATTTTGACGCATGTAATATCACCATCGTATTCTAGAAGCTAATTAAATATGTAATTTATATCAAGCATCTAGATAATATTATACGGCAACACAATTAAGTGGTCAAAAACTATCCTCCTGTTTTAATTCTCTGTAGATGAACCCTAGTTACCTTTTATACCTGACTAAACTACATTTTATAATAACTTGGCAATTTAGAGCACAAAGAAAGATCACGTTTCGTTGTTTCAGTCGCTTAGTGTTAGGGCTGTCCTTTTTTAGTTTTGTAACATTTACCTAAGTTTAACTACTCTGGAGTACTTTTGGAGGATTAAATTAAATCTATCGTTGTCAATTTTACAGTAATTTGTGTGGAAAAACTTGATATTGTTAGCATTTTACGTAAATTAAACCTTGTTTAGGTTTATCAGTTTGACTGTAAATTAATTGAAATCGATCATATTTATATATATTTTAATGCTTTTTTGTAATTTGCAGAAATTAATTGGTGTTAACCCCTCTAGCTAATCTTAATTCGCTCGTGTTAATAGAGGGTGTCACTTCCGTGGTGTATTATTCAGGATTCGGATCCAGGACCGACGCAAAACCGACGCCTTGTCCATTACGAAACGGCCGCTTAAGCTATGATTTGTTTTGTTACGTCGCACCTCGCGCCGTCCTCCTTTACGTGAGAAAATGGGCCTTCACCCTTCTATCTCAGGCCCCGCTTTGATATAAATACGCCCTGCGCCGTCGGCAAAACCTCTTTCTTCTACCAGCATCTACCAGACTCAGAAGCTAAGTTTCTATCTGCCAGCTCTCTGTTAAGAACACACCAACCTTTGTACCCCTTACCCAGGACCAAAGGATATCTACCTAAAATCTAGCCTTTATCGCTATACGATAATAAACCGTACTGCCCATCAATATTATTCTTAGATTTCTAAAATCCAGGACAACGTTTCAATTTATACACAACTTTTATAAAAATAAACAATAAAAATCAGCAGTTTATTCGCCGAAATTGGTGACAGGTGATTACATCAGGAACCTTTTAACGCTTGTTGTCATGTTTTGTGTTACACTAACCACGATTTCGCACGTATTCCCCAAGTTCTTGTTGACAGCCCTACTCAACTAGCATCATTATTATTGCGAACACGCATGTGGCTTACACCTGCGTCTGTATAACATAGAAAGTATCCTAAAGAGCTGAATTGATTTTATAAAAATCTTATAGGTATTGCTATGTTGTTATTACTCAAACCGATTTGATTGACTGCCAAACGGCAGAAGAGTCGACAGCACTCGACTGTTTAAGTAAAGAAAAACTGTCAACTTATGTATTACACTAGTCCATCGATGCATTGATTGACTTTGATTGAATTGTGGTTAAAAAAAACCTAAAGCAATAGAAACCCAAATGAGGCAATACAATTAAATAAAGATCTGGCGCTTATTATAGCACATAAATTGTGTGATTAAGAACTCAGTGTACAGGGGTGTCACCTCCGCAATTTCACACGTATGTTTTGGTTTTGTTGACAACCCTATTCAACTAGCATCATTACGATTGCGATCACGCATGCGGCTAACACCGTTTCCTAATGGCAGCTAAATGTATGATTAAATCAGGGATTGAACTTGCTGTTTCATTTCCTGTTCGTTTTGTTTATGACTTGTTCCGGTCAATTTCATTTTTCCTTTTGTTACTTTTTAATATAAATGTGAATGTTTTATTGAAGGTCGTTCATCTTCTTTTTTTGGGTCAATTGTGGTGAAATAACGTGAATAAAAACTTAATTGCTGTTTCAATTCGTTTTTGGTTGCATGATTTGGCGCGCCAAATCTTCAACATTAGAAAAAATTCAAACAGGAAATAATAAAACATCACGCCTATATTACCCAGAAGGGTGTGGCAGAGGTGAACAACACCCACATTTCACCTGGTATGTTTAGGTCCCATGGGATAGGGGGTGAGCATATCGCCATTCACCGAGCACTATTCTAACTCCGTGCTGCTATTGTGATTGCCTGACGGAAAGTACACAAATAATACTTTGCCCGTCTCGGTAATCATATCATGTAAATTTTAGTATAAGTTCTGATCTACAACACCAGAAAAAATAAAACAGAAATGTAATGGATAGAAAATTCGATTTGTTAGCTAGACAAAATATAAACAAACCTTTATGCATTAAACATGTCGATGTGCTATAAATGCTATAATAAGGCACTTTGCTACAATACCACCAGTGAGTTTTACCGCATATTTATTTATTTTTTTATTATAATAATATATCATAAGAACATCATGTCAACTACAACAATAAGTTTATTAACGTAATGGAAATTTTGCCACTCCTTAATCACTAACAAAAACAATTTAATTAAATTTTATTTGGTCAACCGTTTCTCAGAAATTGTCCCACTAACTTTATCTGTTGTTTATTTTATTCTTGAATTTGGTATCCGTAATTGTTTTACGTGAAGTTTCATTACAAGCCAATCTATCTTAATCAATCTATTTTAAGTAAATCAGAAGTCTAAATAAGTAAATCTTGCACATTATTAAACTACTTCATTAGTCTAGTGGCCTCTCACCGTGAGATTTGGTTTTCGATTACCGGATCGGGAAAAGTGTTCATTAGGTTTTTTTCATTCATCATTTCGTCATTCAGCCGCTCGTAGTCCACAGTTGGACATAGGCCTCTCCCTATTTGCGCCGCAACACCCGGTCCTGCGCCTTCCGCATCCAGTCCCTTCCAGCGACCTTCTTCAGGTCGTCAGTCCACCTGGCAGGGTGCGTCCTACCTTACGGTTGCCGAGTCGCGGTCTCCATTCTAGGACTCGTTTGCTCCAACGGCTGTCGGTCCTTCGACAGACGTGACCAGCCCATTGCCACTTCAGCGAGCTTATTTTTTAGGTCAGATTTTTTACGACAGGTTATTCGCAATATCAGCTCGAAGTTGGAATTGGTCTAGGTTGATAGTGAAAGACTCACCTACACATGGGACCCAACCACTTATATGCCTCTGCCACGCCTTTCTTGTTATACAAAAGGCGTAATGATGTGTAAATAAATAGTAATAATAATTTTGTAGTCATTAAAATATTGTTTTATAGAGACACCTGAACAAACTTGATTATACTAAACTGGAAATCCAATCTTCAGTGAGCGTAAAACATAACTCAATTTGAGTAATCCGTCACAGACAAATCTGCTTCCACAACATGATAATGGTAATAAAAATCCGAAACAATTATTTAGTAATCAAAGACTATTATTATTATTATGGCTATAAAATAAATGGATGATACTTAGAGCCTACCATAAAATATATTTATAAAAGTCGTTATGAATGCATTTAAAAAGTGTAATCTATGATTTTATGTTTGTAAAGTCTTGTGGCTAAAATTCGAAATCTTAGTATTTACTTAAAGTAATTATGTACAATCATTTCATAGGCTAAATCAACATAATATGAGCATATTATATAATATAGCGTACTTAGACAATTCTGGCAGCTTAATAATGCGATGACTCGTTTTAAAAACATCGTGTTCGATAAAGTAAATAGATAAAATCTGCCCAATACCGCCCCAGTTGTACTAATATTGTTACAATCGTGTCCGTTATTTTGCTAGGGTATAATGTTTATCCAGTTTCTTCTAATAGAGGTCGAATTAGACTAATTTCTACTTGAATTACTTGTGGGTTCACTGAGTTTATTAATTCCTCGATGTCCATATTTCTCTCTTTGAATAGTAAAACCACTAAAAATCGTCGTCATTGGCGTCGTTATAAATTTTGACTTAAGTGTAGTGCATTTCTTTTTGTTTTATGGTGGATAGGCACGCGTTTGACCACGATCTCACCTGATGGTAAGTGATCACGCTTACCTATGAGATAGCTATTAACTCTTGCTTTGAGAGATCCAAGTTGTACTCATGCTGAAACATAGACTCGGGCAAGGTGTTCCATTCTTTGGCAGATCGCATAAGAAATGTAGATTAGGGCTTGTAAAGTAAGGCCATGTTGAGTTTGAAGCTTGGCCCTACATGAAATCTGATAACTTTTTGACACTTCAGGCCATATAACGGCATCGTATGGGCAACATTTTACATTGTAAGTTGTGGCTCTATCGTGTCCTCATATTTTAATGAAGGCGTGATGGGGAAGTCTGCAATTATAAGACATACACAAATTTGTTCTTAGGAACTATGACATCAATTTTAGTAATAATAAAATTTGTACTCAGATCGGGTATCGAAGCCGGTCGAATTATAAAAAAATGTTTGCATTATTTCTATTTGAATATCGTTTGTTACTTACCGACGAAAAACTTTCATTGAACCAAAACGCAGATTATATATTATTATTTTAAGTTATTGTTAATTTCCCTTCAATTTATCTGTCGTAGTTGATAGAAAAATTCACCAACTAACAACCGGTTTTCAGTATTTGTAGTTGTCCGACACACAGTTAAAAGACACGAGGCTTTAACGTGTGTATCGATTTTGTGACATCCATTAGCGTTTTGCATCTCGTATATGCTTCGTGTGAACTGGTTTTAATAGATTGTGGCCGGACAACACAACTCTGTGGGTGCTCTATGTTTTGTCTCAGTTATCATCCCTACTTCTATTATAAATGCAGAAGTTTGTGAAGAGGTGTGTATGCTTGTTTACTCTTTCAATCAAATAATAATATGTTTTTTTTTTTTATCTAGATAGAACGCCAGAGGCAAATACACTATCAAATGGTCTCAATGACAAGGCCAAATACACACATTCACTCACACAAGCACAGCCACTCCCAGAACAAATCTTTGTGAAAAGCTATTAAGTCGATTTTAATGAAATTTGGAACACAAATTGCTTATCGCCTGGATTAACATTATTATAGTCTACTTTTTAACGACAAGTCTTGGGTGAAAGTACTAAAATATGTTTTTAGTATAATATTATGATAGTTACGACATAGTATTCAATTGCACAACAATTTTTTTTAGAATAAATAAACGAAATTCAGAACTCATTTCTTGTCTGCTTAGTATCTACTAATAAACAGATAAAAGTAGTTTTACTCAGTTTTCAAAGTAAAATGCATATCTTTGATTGCTTTTGAGCTTATATTATCCATAATACACGGTCATTTTGAGTACACTAAAACATTCCATAGACGATATTAGGAAGAAAAAAAACCGGCCAAGTGCGTGTCGGGCCACCCGCAGTAGGCTTCCGTAGCTAGTCGTAACAACATATTTCGACTTAAAAGGGATTTACTATCTGTATTAAACAAGTAACATCTTCATACAAGTCATTACTTTCAAAGGTTTTTGTAATTTGCACGAATTATTCTAAGTAACTGCATTTTACACTTTGGACCCCAATTACTCTAGAACTAATTAAGTTAAAGTAACCAGATAAATAGCGTCCTTCAGATAGGAAATGTTTGTAGTACACGAAACCAGCTAGCACGTATGACGAGATGTATGAATGTTAAGGAAGCGAAAGAAGTATGTAAGGAGCGAAGCACATGGCGTTCCATCGTCTCTGCCTACCCCCGTGGGATAAAGGCGTGATTTTATATATGTATTATGTATGTTTATTTATGTTTCAAGAATTTTGAACGAAATATTCTGAGTAACTGCATCTGACATTTCGGACCCCTATTCCTCTTGAACTAATGAAGTGAACTTATCCGCTATAGTTTTCCTTTAAAGTTCATTACATGTACTACCGACACAATTTTTTTCAGATTTTAGGATCCAGTAGTTTAGCTTTTAGAGGGGGGGGGACGCCCTACTCGAACAAAAATTTGCTCTTTAAAGTTAATTATCTCGCAAACGGATCCCTAAATCAAAAAACTGTCTTAGCAACCCCTAAACGTTTTTAAAAGTCCTATCTAACAATACCCCACACTATGGGGTAGGCGACAAAAAAAAAAAAACATCCCTACTTTACATGTAGGGGAGCTACCTGAAAAAAAAATATTTTTCCAAATTTTACTCTACGACTTTCTTTGTTTAGTTAACATACATGTTTATGCAAAATTTCAGTTTTCTAGCACCAACGGTTTCGTCGCTATGCCGTGGACAGACGGACAGACGGACATGGCGAAATTATAAGGGTTCCTTGTAGGTACTACGGAACCCTAAAAAGTAAGTAAAACTTACTATCAACTAAAGCTACCTATTTTTCAGTAACTACGTTACTACATTTTATTGCCACCGAATATCATCATGGTAATTTACAAAGATAAACTTAATAACTGTATATCACACCTAACACTCTAACTTAAGGCTTTATGAGATCCATATGCTCGTGTTCTATTACATGAGCTCTCAACTTAAGGGTTTACTTAACTTTTTAGATAATAAATGTTTGTTAACTTTAATTAATCAGTACTAACTTACATGTAGTCTCGTTTTAATTTATTGTTTTAGTTTTGGTGTTGTGTCTTGTGTGCGTTACTTTACGTGACAGATTACTTATGATGTATTAATCATGTATTTAAAATAGTATTAATTTAGAAGTATTTCAGTTGCTATTTAACTTTTAAGTTAACGTACTTATAACTTACTATTTACATTTATTTAAGTAGCACCTACTTATGGATGACTGGTAGAGAATGCCTTAAGCATTAAGTCCGCCATTGTACTTGTGATGTGCATAAAGTTTTAAAATAAAATAAATAAAGTCGAGGTGAAACTGAATTAGACATTAAGTCCGCCATTGTGATTGTGATGATTGACAAATATGTAGCCCGAGGTGAAAAGAACAGAGTTCAAATAATGACATCAATAATAGTTTCTCATTAATTTTTTTTAAACGATTTATCAATTGAACACATGTGTAGTCCACCTGATGGTAAGTGGTAATCACAGCCCATGAACATCAAAAACCCACAAAAGCAGATATTTGTTGCATCGCTTCATGTGAAGACTACAGTGTTATGCCTATTGAGCCAGTAATCTCACCAGCAAACCAAAACTCAGTAATGCAAGCACTATTATTTGGTGGTAGGTTAAATGTCAGATAGTGGTGCTGTCGCCCTTAAGCTCGTTTTTTAGTCTAAAGCATTATAGGCTGAGAGGGAGTGTTTTAAATACGTATATTTAAACGATATAACCACAAGTTTTCAACAAATAATTCATTTATAACATCCAGTTTCCTTTTTGCTCTGTGTTTGCGTGATTTTTGATTTTTAGTTTATTTTTCTTGTATGTTTGGTTCTAATATTTCTTTGTTTATATTTTCTTGTGAGCGTTGATCTACCGTGTTGTTCTATCTGGCAGGGACTAGCTGAAAATCAGTTCAGTGCATTGCGCGCAACAAATACTGAGCTAGATCCCTTGCCGCACATTTGCTGTGTACTATTTATATATTCTATTTATTTTTTAGGGTGCATGAAAGGAGCCTCCCCGAGTGACGTACACAACGATTTCCTACGTCCGGTGCACCCTAGGCAATTCGCGAGTTCTTCAAAGCGAATTGGCTAATCCTTTCATCACGATGGCAAGTCAAAATAAATTTTGAGTAAGCCATCGACATGACGAAGAAGAAGAAGAAGATTTGTATTTTCTGTGAACTTTTTTATTTTCTCTAATAGTAAGATAATGCGTGGTGAATAAATGGTTTAAAAATGGTTTAAAACATTCTCCCTTAAAATACAGATCTGTCCCCCTAGTGCCCTAGTTTCCTAGACAAACATAGCCGAGTTATAATACCACTAGACGTCACGAATAAATAACACTCCTGCTGAAATATGATAGTAATATCATTCATAACAGTGAGTGACATACCACATTGTAGTACATAGCTGCCGGCGCTCGTTAGCTAATTGACTCGTATTATTTAACCACTAATGACCTGTCTTGTTTCAAAATTGTTACACGTAGTAGATGAAGAACATAATTATATTTTAAATGAAAGAAAAGGGGTGCATGAAAGGAGCCTCCCCGAGTGACGTAAACAACGATTCCCTACGTCCGGCGCACCCTGGGCAATTCGCAAGTTTTCCAAGGCGAATTGGCTAATCCTTTCACCACGATGGCAAGTCAAAATTAAATTTGACTCAGCTATCGACACGACGAAGTTGAAGAAGTGTCGTAGATGCGGATATCTATACGTATCGTTTTCTACATTGTTTTTTAAATGCGCGCCACTCGCTGCGAAGACGGTCATGTCTGACATAACGTCATTCACGGCGGCGCTTGAGTTCCCCAATAAGTCGTGTCGATACTTGTCCGCGTCGTGAAATATTTTTGTTTTGATACAATATTGAAGAATTAGTAGTCTGTTTTTTAGTTATAATTATTCATAATATTTACTGCAACGTTTAAAAAAAACCTAATTCCACGTGTTCATAAAACATTTTATTTATATTCTATTTTATAAACCGTTTTCCTCTTTCCTGCGTATAAAATGCTATCATTGACATGTCATTGTCTGACATGTTTTTTATTTTAATATCGGCGTAGAGACAGTCACTATCAGTTTTTCCAAGAAAATATAAAAAAAGAAAATATGTATTGATACCACTATAAAGTTTCTAAAACTAAAAAATCATTTTAGAAAAAAAACATATACATTGTATATACTACTTATTTCTAGAGCAGTTTGAACATAAAAAACGCTCTCTTGTAAACCTCGTTTTTAACATGTCTTTATGTTCGTTCGGACCGTCGATGTTATGTAATTAGTTTCATCTTTGCTCGTCACTTTATATATCGTCTCTGTGCATCAATCTCCACGAATGAATAGCACTGCTACCGAAATATGATAGTAATATCATTCATAACAGTGAGTGACATACCACATTGTATTACATAGCTGCCGGCGCTCCTGAGTTAACTGACTCGCATTATTTAACCATATTGGTGAGTTGTTTTAAGTGTCGATTTAACCAACTAAACTTAATAATAACGCTAGATAATTAGATATCTCTGTCCCATACATACATTGAATAAGAAAGTGATGCAATTATGGATTTAATAAAACTGTAGATTAAGAGTTTGGGCGATCGGGGCTAATTTGTTACTCGAAGATAGAACGTTCAGTTAGTTTGTTCCTCTACTTAATAATAAGGCGCTCCTTGCTTTATTGACACTTATTATTTATGAGGCTGTTTTAGTGAGCATGAAACATGCATGTGTATAGAAAAATAGATGAAGACTTTATAATTTTAGGATTAGACAACATTATTAAAAAAATACGTCGGGAGTGTCCTCTTTACTACTAATGACTTGTTTTTAAGTTACACACGGAGATATTTATGTATTTATTTTATTTATCCCCTCACCCTCATACATACCATAAAGTTTGTTATATTTTCATTTCAATAATCGCCGATAAAATCAATATCATAAATAAGGCAATGAAGGAACTAGCTATAAAACCGCAATATGCTTTTACAAGAAAAAGTTACCCGATATTAGTCTCCTCAGCTTGCGGATTGCGTTGATATTGCAGTATTCTAGTAAAAGATCGGTTGAAAGCTCTTCTACTAACAAATTGAATATCCAGTTTCTGCGACTATATGCTGCATATAGTAAAACTCACTATATTTTTATATTTTCCTTAAAGTATACGTAGCAACACGTGCGTGAGTGATTTTAGTTCTCTTGACAACTTTATTTTTAACCTAATTCATAAAAGGAGGAGGTTCTTAATTTGTCAGTAATTTTTTTTATGTTACTTACCTCATAACGATTTTAATGATTCTTTTTTTATTTGAAAGCTGGTGCTTTGCGTGTGGTCCCGGTTAATCTGGTCCAGTTTTGACAATGGCACTCATGAGAAAACCATATCACTAGGGCATTTTTTTTAATTGAAGTCGGTTCTTTTTTGGAAAATTAACATCATCATCATCACCATCACCATTATCTCAACCTATTACTATCCACTGCTGGCCTCACCAAGAACCTTACTATCTACTCATGTGCTGCCACAGTGTGCGGTGTTGTGCTGCGCTCAGCCAGTGGACTGCCAGCAATCTTTATATCACTGTCTGTCCATCTTTCTGTTCATTTTAAGCCTATCACCAAGTTGTATGTAATACTTTAACTACTGTATATTGGTATAGCGCTATTATTTAAATATTTACAATACTAACCTTACAATAATTTAATATTTTAAACTAATTAAATAAATACCTAACTATATATAAGTATACATTGAATAAAAGAATAATATAAAATTATTAAATAAACCAAAACTCGTAAAAAATTAGCGCTAGAATATTGAATATTGGCAAAACAACGATTATTAATATTGTCGTACTCCTAAGATATAGGCAATGTTCCATAGTGTTTTTAGCTCATTTGCTAATAAGGTCGTATAAAAACAAATATCTTTAATTAGACAAGATTACTGCTGAATAATTTCATAGACAAACTTTTTCATTAATATTTATTTCGACTCGTTATCTTAGTGGCTTTGATTGAAATTTTTAGTGTTCTCGACCAATTTGGCTCACCATCTAAGTGTCATCTGGCGGCTGAGTTTTCAGTAATCCATCACATTTATATTATGGAATTTATAATACGGAAGATCACGCGGTCGATCACCTACCCGCTGGTCAGGCCTAGTTAAATCGCTCACTTGCCTTTCAATTAACAAGGCTATAAAGACTGCTGAGGACAGGAATACGTGGAGAAGCATATTGCATGGAGTGACTAACACTGCTAGCTAGACATGACCTTCAGCAATGAAGATAACGACTGCGAAGAACGCAACGATCTTATTTATAAATCCGTGAAATTAAAGTATAAGTCTTTGTTATCTTTTCCCAGTTAATATCCATTCCTTTGTAGATAATTAAAAGCGCAGTAATTAAGTAATGCATCGCCTTCGGCAGTGCACAGTCATTTCCATTAGCTTTTCCTTTTATTTGATTTGTAAAGACAAACAGAAACTCTTTAGTAGAATTTCTTGTTAGCCGGACTGTGATACTTGCTTTGTGATTTACTTAATTAGATAGAACCGTTTTTAACGAAATATGAGTTAAAGGCAATTTTACAAAATATTTAGTACTTTTTTGATAAACTCGAATATAATTTGTATCGGAATTTTAAGAATTCAGAATTCAATCAACGCAATCTAAGAACAAAGTTTAAGAAATCTGCTCTCCGATTGTGTTGATTCTCCTAATTTTCAGAGATGATTCTGAGAGATGAGATATCAAATATTACTTACTAATTAGGGTGCACGGTTGGCGTAGTGGTTAAGGCGGTCGCCTCACCGCTTTCAACTACGCTGGTATAGTGGGTTAGGTCCCCACACGGGACAAATCTTTGTGTGATCCGCAAAGCTTTGTTCTGACTCTGGGTGTGCTCTGTTTTTGTGAACATCCCCGCGACACAGGAGTTATTACTAGTGCGGATGTCTTTTAAATTTTTTAATTTATATATATATATTAAACTTTGATCCATTTTGTCTCTTTTTTGTATGAAAGCGAAACAGTCTCCTTTGAAAGACACAGATGCATAAATTCAACTAAAACTCAACTTAAATTTCATTACTAAGAGAAGATTGCACTCTCCTAACTTAATAAAGTTGCAGTCAAACTCGCTCATTACATAATATCTAAGCTATTCGGATGGCAAAGGAGAACTTTGACGAAATAACTAGAAACTTACTTGGTACAGCAATGTTACTAATATCTGTGTAAACTTGAATAAAGGTACCGTCAGCAAAATGGATTACAAGATTTAAGACTAAGAGCCAGGTTCAGAGGTGCCGGATATATCTTATCCAACCCATAAAAGATAACATGACTGTATTCAAAAGTGACACTAGTAAGACTTGAAAAAAGAACACAAGAACACAGTTTTTTTTCTTCGCTTCTGTGTGTATTATTCACTTATCCTGCCAATAAGGTTTATCAAACACCTGTGAAATTGAGAAGTTTAGAGTCTTAAATTATTTTTAATGGTTTTTTAAATTGATATTCTATCTTGAGTATGATGTAATTATTGTTTTAACTTTTTTTTGTCTTCAATTGTTTTTAGTTATATGGATTTATAAACCTGTAATGTCATACTAATATAACATGATAATTTGTGATTATTTTTAAGATATATTTTAAGAGATAAATGCCAAAGAGAAAATAAAGTCTTATGCTTTGCTAAAAAGTGAATACAGTTAGTTTTTATTAAATGTAAAGTAAAATCATTACGTCAATGATCACAATCATACACAAATTAAATTAAAATATCTTCTTATGATTTCTTAAGGTAATTAACTAGAAACCTTAATGAAAAAAAATGCAATTATTTTTTGGCTAACCTTACATTGCATGCTATACCCAAGTAGTATGATAGCAATGACAATCTAATTTGAATCGGTTTTCATTCGAAGTGTAATTGAAATTACAACTTGTCATTGTCTGTCTTCAAATGATATTAATTAATCCCAATGTCACTTTGAATTCAGTATCAAATTCTGTAACGAAGTTTGTTAATAAGACGCTTAATTATCAAGTACATGTCATACTAATTCAATTCCTCTCAAACGACTGAACCTAATTTGAAGGTATTTACGTAGCAAGGGAAAATACATTTAAATGCATACACATTCAAAACTCGTTCTTGCATTCGAGTTGTAAGCGACAGCTCGATACATAGTTCACCTTATTTTTATGTTAGGGTACTTTTGTATATTTTATATTTTTTGTTTTCTAAGGTAGTTCTAAGAAAATGGAGTCTATGGCAATTATCCACGCAATCTGTGTCGCGTTCCACAAAATAAATTGGTTATTAAAGTACTAGTGCGTTTTATGTGTTCTGAACATCACCCTTCACCAGCTACAGTGTCCTTCGGCCGGATCTTATGTTCAGAACACCGACCGCGCCGCGTAAAATGGTAAATACACGCAGTTCAGTGCAGCGCGAACGTGCCCGCCACGCGGCGGATAACCCCACACCGGATTGTGACCTTTCGCTTACAAAACCTCAGGATCCCACTTCGAGCTTGAACATTATGGAGACAAAAAATAGTGATACAGTGAAGCATCCTATTTTAAGTCGAACAGCTATGCAAGCTAGCAGTATCAAGTCGGAGAAACCGCCGCCACCCGCATCACGCAGCTATCATCGTAGCTTGAAATCCCTGAAGGGTTCCACTTCGTCAATGCGGGCGAAACGGCAGCAACTTATTCTGGAGGCAGAGCGGCAGAAAGCGCAGATTCGCATGGATCTAATTAATAAAAAGTTAGATGCTGATCTAGCTAGCCTAGATGAAGAATACAGTTCACACAATGGTAGCGAAAGTCGAAGCCGCGTTGAAGAATGGATGGAGCGCAGCTATCAGGAGCTGACCACAGGCATGCCCGCCCCCGACAATGGTTCATACACGGGTGAGCAGTGCCAACAAGCTGGACCGCCGGCGGCGTCATATAAACCGCAGGCACAGTCAACGCGGGCGCCGTGTGAGGCACCGCCCGCGCCGAGCCCGGCTGGCCCACCCACGCCGAGCCCTGCTGGCCCACCCGCGCCGAGCCCGGCTGGCCCGCCCGCGCCCGCACCGGCGCTGGCCGCCGCCGCCAGCACAGATGGTACAGTCCAGATGCTAGCCAGCGCGCTGAGAGACCTCGCCGCCGCTTCCACTAGTCACGCGCCGCGCGCGAACCTTCTCAGTCGCATATCTACGCCCCGGGAGCTCCCCGAGTTCTCCGGCGATCCTTTGGAATGGCTGAGCTTTAAAAACGCGTTCGAGGAATCAACGGAATTGTGTAGTTTCACACCTAAAGAAAATATGTGGAGATTGAGAAAGTGTCTTCGTGGAGCTGCTAAAGAAGCCGTTTCAGCTCTGCTCGTGAGTGCCTCATCTCCTGAAACTATCATGTCCACATTGAAGTTAAGGTTCGGTAACCCTGAGTACATTTTATCGAAGCTTATACATGATATTAAAAAGTTACAACCTATGTCTCAAGATTACCACAGAGATATTGTGTGCTTCTCGGTCAAAATACAAAACTTCATGGAAGCTGTGCGCGCAGTCGGCCGAGAGGAATACCTACAAGGTCTCAGTGTTGTATCAGTGATATTAGCGAAACTACCGACGGTGCTATTATCCAAGTGGTCAGACTACAGTTTCGTACCGATAACAGAAGGTAAGAAGTCTCGATTGATAATATTATCCGACTTCCTTAAAGAAGAAGCTATTAAAGTTTCTACTACGTCGAATACCTACTTTGTGTCTACGCGCAGCGATCATCACAAACATAAAAGTAGCGAATACACTCAATCACGCTCGCAGACAGTATTGATGCACACTAATGAAAGTACCGAATGCTTATTTTGCAAAGCTAATTCACATAACAAGATAATAGCTTGTCATAAATTCAAGAAGGCTCTTCGCAAAGTACGTTGGCAATTTGTAAAACGTGTCGGCTTATGTTTTAAATGCCTACTTTCCCGTCACGATCGAGATACCTGCCCAGCCCCTTCTTGCGATAAGGATGGCTGTGGGCAATCACATCACCCATTGCTGCATTATCCCGCGTCAACCGAGCGGCGTCCCGAGGCCCAGCGTGCGTCGCCGCCGGCGCCCGCGCCGCAGGAACGGCTGCAGGCGCCGGCGATGTCGGTGCCTACACCCGTTACCGCCGCCCCCAGTTCCGATGCGGAAATCGTGTCGAACATAAACGTAAGCGATAGTGAGTGCAAAGTTTTATTGAAGGTAGTGCCTATACGTATACATAGTGCTAACGGTATAATAAACTCTAGCGCATTACTCGACGACGGGTCGACGATTTCATTGATAAGTGATAAACTAGCTGAGCGCGCGGGTCTGCGCGGCCGGCCCGAAACGTTACGAGTACGTGGAGCCTGGAATGATGAACTATCTTGCACATCGGTCATCACGGACGTGAGGCTTTCTGGTTTGGACAATAAGATTTATTCTATTAGAGCTCGTGCCGTAAAGAATTTGAATTTACCTGTGTATAATATGTCTGGAGTCGATTGTGATAAATATAAAAGTCTGTCAGTTATTAAACATTTGTTATGTTCCAGCGATTTAAAGCCTGAAATGTTACTAGGTCAGGATAACTATCACCTGATTTTACCGTTAGAAATGCATATAGGTAGTTATATCGAGCCGTTCGCTACACTCACGCCCCTAGGTTGGTGTGTCCATGGTAAGTGGCACGTGCCGCGGAGCGCATCTAGGCGCGCGCCCGCGCCCGCCTCTCACGCGACGCTGATGTTAGACGCGGCGAGCTGTGCAGCGCCCGCGCCCGCTCCCTCGTGCCAGCAAGACCGGCAGCTACAAGATCTTCACGATGAGGTGAAGCGTTCTTTCGCTTTGGAGTCGATGGGAGTCTGTGGTAAGCCCCGTCAGAATAAAAATGATGTACTTGCCGTAGCTAAGCTGGAGAAGACCGCGAAATTAGTCGATGGCCAATGGTGGGTTGGATTACCGTGGAAGGACGACGACTGCCGCATGCCCGACTCTTACCCGATGGCGCTGAATAGGCTGAAAGGTATAGAGAGGAGGATGGCAAAGGATCAAGGTTTTTCAGAAAGGTACAGGGATAGAATTAAACATTTATTAGAAAATAATTTTGCTAGGGAACTGACGGAGACTACTACCGATACTACGACAAAAACGTGGTACTTACCTCATTTTGGGATTGACAACCCCAATAAGAAAAAGTTACGTCTGGTTTTTGACTCGGCTGCAAAGGCAAATGGTTTATGTCTTAACGACTACTTACATACAGGCCCGGATTTGCTGCCATCACTACTTGGTATTATGCTGCGCTTTAGGGAAAATCTAATAGCAGTGACAGGTGACATCAAAGATTTCTTTCTCAGGGTCAAAGTTCAGCCAGCCGACCAGCACGCATTTAGGTTTCTGTGGCGAGACAGTCCCACACAAATGGTCAAAACCTACATAATGACATCCCTCATTTTCGGCGCAAATTGTTCTCCTTTTATAAGTCAATATATAAAAAATAAAAACGCTGAGTGCTATGAGTCATCCATGCCTACAGCTGTACAAGCTATACATAAGTCACATTTTATGGAAGACTATATAGACAGTTTGCCCGACGATGAGAGTGTTATTGAGATGGTGAAAAATATTTCGCGAATAATTCTTCATGTCTATTTTCGATGTTTTTGGTTTCTTAGCGCCATTTACTATTCAAGGACGAATATTAATCCAAGATTTATGGCGGCTACGGGTCAGCTGGGATGAAATCGTACCTATAGATATCTACGAACGAATGGATATTCTAAAGGTAGTAGATAGCATACGCATACCTAGGTGCTATCAATCGACTGCGGGGCGCGTAAACAAGCTTGGAGGCTCGTCCCCCGTTCACCCACACACCCCGCAGCCTTCTCCCGGCCAGTCGTCAGAATCGTTCGACGCGCACGCATCGAATGTACCGCCCTGCTATAGCCACCTACGGTTGCATGTATATAGCGATGCATCATCGAAAGCTATGAGCGCCGTAGCGTATTGGCGCTGGATAGATAAGAACATTATTCATGTCGGGTTTATTGCGAGTAAAAGCCGAGTTGTACCTTTGAAGCCATTAACGATCCCTCGTTCGGAATTACAGGCAGCACTTCTCGCTGCTAGATTAGCAGCCACTATTTTGAAGAAGCAATGGCGGAAGGCTCAGAGGCTGACCGACATTTTCTGGCAGCGATGGGTAAAATAAGTTCTCCCACAGCTGATCCCAAAAAAAATAAAAATAAAATAAAAATAAAAATGGAACGAGGAGCAGAAACCTCTGAAGGTAGGTGACTTAGTTTTAGTGGTCGATCCAGCTTCTCCCAGGAACGTGTGGCTGAAAGGTGTGATCCAGCAGGTCGTTTGCTCTGAAGACGGCCGCATCCGGCAGGTCGACGTGAAGACCAAGACGGGCACCTGGCGGCGTTCCGCGGCTCGTGTCGCTCCTATATCATTTGGAGATGAGTGCTGGACGGAGTCAGCACTGGGGGTGGGAGTGTAAGCGACAGCTCGATACATAGTTCACCTTATTTTTATGTTAGGGTACTTTTGTATATTTTATATTTTTTGTTTTCTAAGGTAGTTCTAAGAAAATGGAGTCTATGGCAATTATCCACGCAATCTGTGTCGCGTTCCACAAAATAAATTGGTTATTAAAGTACTAGTGCGTTTTATGTGTTCTGAACATCACCCTTCACCAGCTACACGAGTGTTGTAGCAAAGTTGGAATTTGCTCACAGCTCGCCTTTTTTTAATGTCACATAACTTTCACACCGTATCATCTAGTCCCAAACTAAGCAGAACTTGTACTATACCTACTTTTTTGAGCTGCTAAGGTGAAAAGTTGTGTGTGCAACACGAGATCAAAGTTGTTTAAATCTCACTACGCTCAAGATACTTAAGAAAGTTGCGCTAATCGGGACTCAAAATTAGCACTCGAAGATAATTCGAACTTGTTGCACAAATAACTATTGCTATCATCCTCATCGTATTAGAAACTTATGTTATGTTGTAACTATTGCTATATGCTATATGTAAATAACTAACTATTGCTATATGTAAATAACTATTGCTATCATCTACATAATATATACCTTAAAAGGTATATATGTAGATGATAGCAATAGTTATTTGTGCAACAAGTTCGAATTATCTTCGACTTATCTTAACTCCAACACTTTGAGTACAATTTGATAGTGTTTAATTTATTAAACACTATAAAATTGTACTCAAAGTGTTGGAGTTTAATAGGAAACCATGATATTTTTATATTTATGATGTAAATAAAACAGCATAACCGCTGCCATCTAAACTGTAACTATTTCGCTTTTTTTAGGTGAAGCTAATCTTCCTTTTACCTAGTAATAATTGAAGCTAAGCTTCTTGACGTACTTCTACGCTAATTATCTCCGTCATGCCAAGAGCTTTAAGACACATGAAGTACCGAAGCCTTAAAATTTTTACTTTGACGAAAATGAAAACTACAAAATTCAAAACTCGTATTTTGCGAAAAGATATGCTCTAAATTTAGACTACTTTAGGATTCCGTAGAACCGACAAGGAACCTTAGTTTCGTCTTGACCCGTCCGTTCGTCAAAGGCCTAGCTTCTAAACTTTTGTTCAAAAAAGCTAAAATATTGCTTAATATGTATGTTAACTATGCTAACAAAGAGTAATGCTGCCAGCATTTTGGGAACGAGGCCTTCTGACAGTGACTTATTAAGTTTAGATTAAGTTAATAAGCTAATTTAATTTAAGATACTATATGTATATTTCTCTGTAAATAAAGTTCTGTAAACAACATTTTTTTTTCACATTGCCCGACACGCACTTCACGGGTTCTTTTTGGTTCTTATGTCAAGACACTATAATTTTAACTGGCTAGCAAACGAAGACAGTAAAATTAGCTTGGTATGTATTAAATTAGCTTGTATTATATTTAGCTAGCTATTTAGTGAACAAAAGCAATCAATCAAAAAGAGTAAAGTAATTTCCTCTAACCTAGATTTATCTACCGCTAGAAGTTATTTATTTTAAAACCACTAATGCTAATTAATATTCAAGAGAAAGCTTCTCTTAGCCTGAGGAAAGAGAAACGCGAACTAAACGATTTATTGTTTCAGTTTCGAATTCGCAATCATTTTGTAGTAACGTAATTATTTTGGGTTCGAGTTAGCGCATAACTTCAAACGGAGAATTATGTTTATGACATGTGGTTAATTAAAAGCTGTTTTAGTCAATTAATATGTTATGAAACATTACAAACCTTTGCAATGAGCTAATAAAAAATGCTTTATTATTTAAATGGCATTATTTTTTTTAAAACTGCCTCGTTGATTTTTGGGTTAGTGTGCGGCTTCTCAAAGCAAGCTCTCTAGTTTGATACCTGGTTCGGGTAAAACAGTTGTTTGAGATTTTGCCGTCAGTATTAAAAACTTTACAAGGAACTGGAGAAATGGACCTTTAATCAGGTATTTCACCAAAAACCTCATCGTTTTGTATAAAAATTGGTATGGATATAGTAAACTTCAGTTGATCACCACTAAGTAAAAGCTATAATGGATAGATTTAGAAGATTTATATTGTAAATGACGTCCAACAAAGTCGTCATTAATACATTAATTGCAGGACTAACAAATACGTACATTAGCGCTACAAAATGTATGCAAATGAGGGTGCTCGCGTGTATAAGTTATGAGTCCATTTCTATGAAAATATCTACATCTGAATTGCTAACTGCCGGCAAAATGGCGAATAAAATTTTCATGACGTTTCTATTTTTTGGCTTTGTCAAAATGTCCCGTATTTTGTTTTGACATTAGCTGTTGCCCTTGATCCGCGAGGATTTTGTTAAAATGAACAAAGCTGCTTTGGTGGATTAGTGGTTAGGTCTCAAGTTCGATTTTGGGTTGAACAAAGCGTGATTTAGAAAAGATGCGTCTGCAAATTCATAAATAGCAGCGGAGTTAGAATTGCGTCCGATGGATGGTGATTAGCTCATCCCCTATCCCAAAATATGAAAAATTGAGGTATAGTATATATATCAATTCATGTCTAATCAATGACTTCAAACTTTATTTTGGAGATTATCCTTTACAACGTTTGCGTGTAGGTTAGGATAATAATATTCTTACATCATTCTATTGTCACGCAAAATAATAAGCTGCGCATGAAAAAAGGTCATTTGGACGTGCCACTTTTCGTCGACACGCCCTAGCGAACATTATTATATTATATGCCGTGACATTGAATAAGATATTGTTTTATCCTATAGTAGAAGAAAACCAGGTAGGGCCAAATCCGGCACATGATTATATAGTTACAATGAAAATGTGACGTCATTCTCATACATTCGTGGCACAATTTTGTAGGCATAATTCATAACGAGCGGGGCTTTTCTTCGATCATGCTTTATCCTATCTTTTGTACCTTTAATACATTAATGAAGTCACTGTAGTGCAAGGAAACAAACTAATAAATCTTTGATAGTACTCTTGAAATAACAACTGAAGGATTCTTTCCAATAATAGAAATAGAAATTAAGAATGTTTATTTTCTTTTCCAAGCCTTTATTTTCTTTTTGCCTTTATTGCCGAGCGCTAGAATGTAACTGTCTTCGTAACTATATTCATTTGTCGACCACTTTTTTGGAGGCAGTAATTTTTTTTATATAAATTATAATGTTATAATTGAGAATACGGGTTACTCACGTTACTTTAGCCGGGATATGCCGACTAGTTTCGAATCTAGTACGTAGATTCATCAACTGGGCTATTAATCGCGTCTCATCGCCTCCGCGCGACGTCTCGCACTGAGTTGATGAATCTACGTACTAGATTCGAAACTAGTCGGCATATCCCGGCTAAAGTAACGTAAGTAACCCGTATTCTCAATTATAATGTCTTCACCTCACGTCGGTTTTAATAATATTGTTTTTTATTAAAAAAAATAAACTAGATAAATATAATAATAGGAATACTCGTAGGTAGGCAATCATAATAGGCATCATAGAGTAGAGTAGAGTAGAGTAGAGTATTCTTTATTGTACACCAAAAATATACAGTTTGACAATAAAATACAACTTAAAAATATTTTCAAATGCACAATGGGCGGCCTTATCGCTAAAAAGCAATTTCTTCCAGGCAACCTTTGGATGGATAAACAGATAGTTTGTGTTGCAGGCAATATATAGGGCAGTTGGTGTATCAAAATAAAAATTGAAATAAGTCTTATAGCTAATATTTACAAAAACAGAGATATCCTAATTTTAATATTTACACATATCTTACAATAGCTATATACATTATAAACAACATATAGTTAGATATAATAACATATACACAAATACTTAATAAATATATAATAATATATAAATAAATATATAATTACATATATATAAATACTATAAAAGATAGGAGAAATACAGTTTTACTCAAATTTGCTAAAAGTCTGATCAAAAAATAAATAAATAAATAAACTATGATGATGGTTTTACAGTAGAATAATAATCTTTAACCAATACTTTAAACGAGTTTAGTGACTGGGCGCACCTGATGTTTACTGGCAATGCATTCCACAGCCTTGTTGCTTGGACAACAAAAGATTTGTCATAAAAAATTGTCGAATGCATTGGCATTTGAAGTCTTAAATTTTCCGATGATCTCAAGGATCTCGAATGTGTATCATCGAGGAAAAGAAATCGGTCTTTTAAATAAGAAGGAGTAGAAGAATTAAACAAGATGTTGTAGAGTAGAAAGAGAATGTGAGTATTCCGTCGAAGGCGAATTGGGAGCCACTTGAGCTTATTGCGGTATTCAGATATATGATCATATTTGCGCAAGCCAAATATGAACCTTATACATAAATTTTGAAGGCGCTCAAGTTTATCAAGTTGCTCCCCGTTGAGATTTAGATAGCTGACATCGGCATAGTCGAGGATAGGAAGAAGCAGAGACTGAGCAAGCGCAATTTTGGTGCCAGTGGGTAGCAAATTTCGCAGTCTGCGTAAGGACCCAGCAGATGCAAAGAGTCTTCGGCTAGTTTCCTTTAATTGAGGTCCCCAAGATAAAGTTTTGTCGATCAGTACACCCAAGTTCTTAACAGTCTCACTGAACGGTATTGTAATGCCATCGAATTGAACCTTAGGTAGCCGATGCCATTCAATTTTTGAAACGGTCCTGGAGCTACCAACAACAATAACCTGCGTTTTAGAAGGGTTTACTTGCAGTCCATGCTGATTACTCCATTCAGAGATACGGATTAAATCACAGTTAATGCTATTAATAGCTTCGGTCAGCTTATGCAATGGAGCTTGTGTGTAGATCTGTAGATCATCTGCATAAAGGTGGTATGAAGAAATTAGACCTTTAGAGATAGAATTTATAAAAATTGCGAAAAGTAACGGAGACAGCACGCCACCCTGCGGTACACCGGCCGTGATATCGCACCAGGAAGAAAGGGATTCTTCAATGCGTATACGCTGACGGCGACCAAACAGATAACTATGAAACCAATCAATCACTGTTGGAGATATGTTAAGTGAGCGCAATGTACCAAGGAGGATTTGGAAATCTACAGTGTTGAAAGCATTACTAAAGTCAAGTAAGGAAAGTACTGTGAGATTTCCATTTTCCATGCCTTGCCTAATGTCGTCGGTAACGTTAACCAAAGCTGTAACGGTACTGTGACCTGGGCGGAAGCCGGACTGAAAGGGATTAAGGAGAAGGTTTTTATGAAGGAAGGAGCTAAGTTGCGAATGGACTAGACGTTCGAGGACTTTTGAGAGGAAGGGTAAAATGGAAATGGGTCTGTATTCTGAAAAGGAAGTCGGTTTAGGTTTTTTAGGCAAAGGAATAACCTGCGCTTCTTTCCATACAGTTGGGAAAACACTGGTGGAGATAGAATGGTTGAGGATAAGACAAATAATGGGAAGGATTTGATCAAGGATAGGTATAATCATTTTGCGACTTATACAGTCGTTACCGACAGCATTGGATGTAATTGACATTACACTTTTCTTAACATCACAAGCAGATAATTGATTAAAGATGAACGGTGAATAATCTGGGGTTGGAAAAGATGAAAGAGACTTTAAGGTGTCAGTTTTTATAGTTCCATTAAAATTGGACGAAGAGCAGAAGTACTGATTTAGTAAATCAATGTTGAGATTCTTTGGAGCATGATCTTCTTGTGATTTTCCAACACCCAGTGTTTTCAGAAATTTCCAGACCTTTGCTGGTTCTCCGTGCTCAACAGAGTCATGAATTTGATGGCTGTGTGCTTTCCTACACACCCTCTTACAGTGATTCCGAAATGCAACTTTATTGTAGGCAGAAGGACGACATTTGTACTTAGTTTTAAGAATCGCTTTCTTAGCCAGTAAGTCTTTTATGTCTTGTGTTATCCAAGGTGAAGGCAGGTGTTTAACTTTGACAGACTTGACTGGTGCGTGCACGTCGTAAAGCTTTATCAGGCTGTTGGCGAAGAGCTCAATTTTATCATCTACTGAATCGGCTGCAATAAGGGGAGCCCAATCAATGTTACTAGCATCTTCTCGTAAACCATCTAGATCCATACCACCAAAATTACGTAGCTGTAGAATCTTAGCTCTCGCCTTAGGGGGGCGAAGCTTATAAGACAAATAGATGAGATCATGATATGAGAAAACGTCAGCTGCACACTGACCATGCTTTGCAACATGTAAAGCAGAAGAGACAAAGATAAGATCTAGGAGGGAAGGAATAGAATTTGGAAAATTGTGAGTAGCATTTAAAGGAAGTATAGAAAGGTTACAGGATTCGACTACGCCGCGTAAAGTAGTGGAACGAGAATCACTTTTTAATAAGCATGTATTAAAATCTCCCATTATAACCGTGTGAGAATATAATGGAGACAGAGTTTCTAACAGTCGTTCGAAAGATGAGAAAAAGTTGATAGATGAAGATGGGCAGTAAAAAACACCCATTAATATTTTGGCACGATTTAGCTCTAGTTCGACAAATAGATGTTCGCCGGCGTTTGGTGGTGGAGGCTGTGACGACATATCGATAATTCTATATGGAATATGAGTTCGAAGGAAAATAGCAACCCCACCACCAACACGACCTGTTCTATCATTCCTAATCAATTCAAAACCAGGAAGGGAATATAATTTTGAAGGGAGACACGGTTTTAGCCAAGACTCGGATACAAGAATCACATGAATGTCTTTACAGTTAAAACTTGTCAGCATATCCGGAAAATGGGCGGGAATACTCTGGGCATTTATGTGGATAACATTCAAGTTCCTTGGGACATCGGAAAACTGCGCATGCAAAGTATCAGCCAACGAAGGTATGCTAACAAAACTGTCATTATTGCTAGTAGCAGACAAAAAGCTTTCACTATCACTGCTATTATCAAGCAGATTCATAAAAATGAGTAAAAACAAATTAATATAAATAAATGTTATAAATACAGTAAAAATAAATAATTTATGAGTATACAAAGAATAGAAAAAAATTAAAAACAATTAAAATATATATAGGCTGTCAAGAAAGAGTTGAAATTAATAGGGGCGCTAGAGTGCTGTTCTACTGTTCGTATGGCAACCCATATAGTTCACTTCCCAGGACTTGATACTTAGCTGTATATAAAAAAAAAAAAATTCTATTATTACCCATTATATCGAAAGCTGTAGCTAAGCGTTAAACGTCGGTTTAACACGATGAAATCGGCACTAAGTAATAGTAAAAATAATGTAATTAATTTGTACAGCCAGCAGTCATAAATTAGGTTCCGTTTCCAGACTATTTTTCCAAGCTGATTTGTGGTTTTACTGTCCTCTGTTTTTATCAATAACCAGAAAATAAAAGAAAAATATATTTGAAAAATATTTTATTTTAAGTATTTGAATAAATCATTATTATACATATTATTAAACTGCCTCGTTGGTTTAGTGGTTAGCGTTAAAAAAAAATAACTTTTTGTCTAATAGCACAAAAATAAAAGTAATCTAACACTTTCTTCGGACGACCTTTTCGGTTTTTTCCTGGTGTAAGAAATACGCCTCTATTTTGTGCTCCTCCTCGTGCAATTCTTCGAATAGTACTTACTGATTTACCTGAATTAAGTAAAAATCATAGATATAGCAGAAAAGATAAAGCAGTGAGCATTTCGGAGTGAGGGGAGGGTTAAACCTCTAAACACCTCCCCAGGCTACGCCCATGCGTGATATTATTTTATGTTATTTACTTAAACTATACTCAAGTATCAACATTAACCTAGTCGCGCTATACCGCAACACTGAGTACAACGAACGTCAACTAAACCAATATGCTAGTTTTAATTATTGAATAATCCGCTTATTTTAGCAACAAATTCAAAACAGCTTTGGTTTTATCCATTACCTATACTTGATTTGACTAAAAACAACATGTTAAACTCTCAAATACCGGTCATATCAGCGGTTCTTTGATAAACATTGCCGATATCCGAAAGAATTTTTTTTGCCTCATATTCCATTAAACATCTTTTATATACATTGTAAATTATTTCTCTGCCAGACCTTCGGATAGTTTTATTCATTGTTTATTACTTTTTTCCTGTTTTAATTGCCGTTTTATACTCTTATGAATAAAATTTACCAACGCGTAAACTCTGTTTACATTATTTATTGACATCTGTCATTATTTTGACAATGTTGCTAACAGACAAAAAAATTAGTTCCAAATCTACTCTTTCTTGACAGCCTATATATATGTTTATACGACTAGACTGACCGTGTAACGATCTTTATTTATCCACCCGCCAGTCCTGTGTTATTAATTTAATCAAAGCTCGTCTTTAAACAAAAACAAAATATTGAACCTAAAATACTTGCTAAAAATGGTACATAAACTTTGTCGGGGCAAATGAGAGAAAGTAAAATACTTAATAATCACAATAGAAATATTAGTAGTAAGAAAAAAAAATAAAAAAAAAATGTCGTATACGTAGTAACACTGAGAACACATTTACATTGACAGATGACAGAAAGTCAAAGGTTGTCAAAAGTTGACATATCAGTTTGCTTTCATGTGTTTATAAAAATAAAGAGAGGTTAAATTAAAAAAATAAATAAAAAATTGGTTATTTAAAGTTATACATAAGTACATGCAAATAACAAGATGAGAAATAGTAAAAGTTTAGCGAAATGTAGTTATATATACAGGAAATACTTGAAACATTACCCAGACCAAGCGATTTGTACACTGCACAAGACAACAAAAGCACAATGGTCTATTTTTTGGCTGCAGCAGCCCGCTTTGTTTTTGTTGGAGCTACTGTTTTACCGACAGCAGTGGTCTTCTTCGGGGCCTCATCCAGACGGCTCAGCTCAGCGTGCGTGGTGATACGGTGCCTAGTTCCATCGGCATCGAGAACATAAATGTATCCACCCTGGGTCCAACTTTTGGAGACTCCGAATCGTTCCCTTGTAGACATGAAGACCTGGTGACGACTGCGTGTGAGGAACTCACTAATAGTCTGTCCGGAGCCTTTCAGTTTGGCTTTAGTGAGCCAGATTTTATCTCTGATTGAGACATCTACAAATTTCACTAAGATGGGCCTGGGCTTTAGACCACTTGAAGATCGCCCATCCTCTGGCATCGCCTAATGTTAACAGGCTTGAAGTCCACAAGTTTAAGCTGCTCCTTGATGACTTGTGCCACCACCTGCGGAGTGTCCTCATCTTTTGTCTCAGCTACGCCGTGCAGCAGAAGCATCTTACGGCGACTTCGCATTTCTAAGCTGTCAACCTCATGAGTAATAAACTCCAGCTGGTCTCGGAAAGCCCTCATTGTCTCAAATACAAACAACTTGAAGGATGTATACTCTGCGGTGAGACTTGCCAGATTTGGTGTGGAATTAGTGTCCTTTGTATTCTTCTGCAGCTCAGCCTCAAAATAGCCCATCCGCTCTTCAAGACTTGTCATTTTGTTAAGAAATGTCTCCTTAATAGGTTCCATTGTGTTCCAAGTGATGGTGGTGAATCAAGTGGTGATAATAATTTAGACTTTGGATTATTTGAATGGAGAAAACACAGAAACTGGTTGGTATATTATATTACTATGTAAATATTATCATTAAAACATATATTTAAGTAATAATAGTATTTTATTTTAAATTTTAAAAGCACAGTTAAAACTTTGCTTCCAACCTTTACAACTACCCACAATCGTAATAGGCATGATGACTAATTTTTATTTTTGTGTGTAATTGAAACACCTCTTGATATAAGAAACATCATTACAAGAATTACTTTGACCTAACATAAACTTCCTGAGATAATACAATTTCAAATTCACATTAATAATAGACTCGCCCAAACGCTCCAAACAAAAGGCTACTCAAGCGTGACGTCACGCTTGAGTATTTTGTATGTGAAGTTATGAATTTTGTTTGATAGCTATACGAAATATTGCGTTTATAAAAATGGTTTTATTACAAATATTGCTATAAATTGTGTGGGTAATTTAATGATAAAAAAAAATCGAATAATTTCGTATTTTAAAAATGAACTTGTCCATGAAACTTTGAATGATCATAAAATGAGTTAGATTTATAGTATGTAACAAAAAATTATTTCAATTGGTTTATGTTTACCTATAGTTTGATAAGGTATCCTATATTTTACTATCTATAGATCAGTCACCATGCCTATTACCAAAGTAATATTTTTGATCTCATATTTTTTTTATATGGGCCAACGATTTATATATCTAACATACGTATTGTAACTAACATAGTAATTTCACTTCATATTTTGGCTTTGACCGTGACGTGGCTTTTTTACAGGTTAAGTAATGCTAAGCGCGGTCGGTCGTGGATGGGTGACTTTGATCTTAACATAAATAATTTTCGGAAAGTAATTTAAGCCGTTGGTTCAGGGTTAAAGATCTCCAAAAAAACTTACAACTATTTTAACAAAGAGTGTCGTATTACCACGTACTGGGTAGTGGAGGTTTGATGGATAATAGCAGCCCTGTATCTGGTACATGTCCTACTGCTGGCCACGGACCTCTTCTCATGATGAGAAGGGTTAGGCCATAGTCTACCACGCTGGCCAAGTGCGGATTGGTAGACTTCACACAACCTCGAGTACTTTTTAGGTAATCTCAGGCATGCAGGTTTCCTCACGTTGTTTTCCTTCACCGTTAGCAAGCGATAATTTATATAATAAATACAAACATATCTTCGAAAAGACAAATCTTAACGATTTATCGACAGAGGTGTTTGCCGTAGGTTCGAACCCGAGTCCTTTGACTTCGCAGTCCTACGGTTTCCCACTCGGCTATCGCTGATGGCAGTTGCTTAACGGTAAATACTGATATTCAACAAATTGCGTTGTGCTAGAATTCAACTAATTGTACTAAAATAAATTTTGAACACAGTATACTTAAAAGGTAACTTAAATACTTATTTTAGAGATTAAACAGAACAAAGTCAAAGTAAACTTTGGATAATTCAATACCCGGCAAATCTTAAACACGACTTCGTACTAATTACAGAGCCTTTTATACGAAAAACCTTACAAAGTTACCTCGGTCAATCAATAAAGCCATTAAAAATGTAAGCTCATCGAAGAGAATTACAATATGCCTGTTTCAGAAGTTATGAAAAGCTATGGATTTAATACTGAATATACTTTTCTGTATATTTGACAAATCCTTTATTCAATTTATAAATTCAAATAATAGTTAATAACAAAAGCTAAATCAGTGCACATAAATATATTTTTTGTCTTTGAACATTCAAACATATATATGTTTAAATGTTAAGTATTTTTTTTTTCTTATTAATAATTTATTTACAACCAACGAACTTTGGACATTGTTGTTATTTAAAATTAAAGGGGCGGGGCCTGGTGACCTGAAATACAGGTATACACCTAGTTTGGGCACCAGTCTCCCCACAATATATCTGTAATATTATTATGTTCTAAGTCTAATCAAATTGTATCAAGGAAATATTGTAGTGAGAAATAAATCATTTAAATCAAAACACAAAAAAAAACTAAATAAACTAACCTAAAATAAACTACTTAAAAATTAGCGTTAAAAGACTACCTAACCCAATCTAACAAATCGCAGCCAGTGGGCAACGTTTGTTTAAATTAAATAATGATTTTTAGTTGCCCAATAGTTTGCCAAATGAAACCCTGAACGTTGTACCAGTGACAGATAAGCTGAAAGAAAATCGTTTATCGTGGTATGGGTATGTGATCAGAAGGGATAAAAGACATGAGACTAGAAGAGTGATCAGTTATAAATGTCGATTGAATAACAAGGAGAGGCAGGCCGAAGAAAAGATGGATGGATTGTGTAAAATAAGATGTATAAGATTCATAATCATCATGATGACCGGATGGCGGAGTGGGTAGTGTACCTACCTGCGACGCCGAGGTCGTGGGTTCGATTCCCACTTAAGACAAATCTTTGTGTGCATGAACATGGAGGTTTGTCTTAGTCTGGGTGTTTCTATGTATAATAAGTATGTATTTACAAAAGAAAAGTATATATGTATTAGTATCAATTATAATAGTACCCATAGTACAAGCTCTGCTTAGTTTGGGAACTAGATGGCATTGTGTGTGAGTTGTGTGATATTTATATTTATTTATTTATCACTTAGCCTCTTGTAGTCCACTGCTGGACATAGGCCTCTCTCAATGTGCGTCACAACACGCGGTCCTGCGCCTTGCGCATCCAGTCCCCTCCAGTGACCTTCTTTATAAGATATGGGAGCGAATTAAAGTGAGACGGCTGAATGGAGTATTACCCAGGCAAGATACTAAAAACGTCAGTACGTACTTGGTATTGAATAGTTTAACCATTTATGTCAGTCGTAACAGGTAATCAGATGCCAAAAAGTCTAACAGAGTCGCTAGTATAAAATTCTAGTCAAATCCGTTCGACTAGAAGAAGAAGAAAGACGACCTTTATGTTATTCGAAAGATAATAATATAATAATAATGTTTATTGACATAACCTGAAAATCAGGAAACTGACGCGACGTGACCTCCGACGCTGCAGCACTCGAAATATCGAGGCTGCGATTGAGCGAAATAGAGGCACCAAAGTTTTCGCTCAGCAACTAGGTAGACCCCATCTGACGAAACTGAGGACTGGGGATGGCAGGACCGTCACCTCTAAGTTCGAGATACTCGAGGAAATTGAGAGTTTCTATAGACACCTATACGCATCACGGATGACTAAACCAACGAGACCAAGCGATGATGACCACAGAGCCCCACTTACGCGCCACTACACCGAGGACATCCCGGATGTCGACCCGGTCGAGGTCGAGGCAGCTCTCAGACAACTGCAGAACAACAAGGCGCCGGGTGATGACGGAATTACAACCGAGCTCCTTAAGGCCGGTGGGACCCCAGTCCTGAAAGAGCTAGCGAGTCTCTTTAATTCCGTCATTCACCAAGGTTTGACACCACAGGCGTGGAGCGGGAGTGCGGTGGTTCTGTTCTTCAAAAAAGGTGACAAAACCTTACTGAAGAACTACAGACCTATCTCACTCCTGAGCCACATCTACAAGTTGTTCTCGAGAGTAGTCACGAACCGCCTCGCCAGGAGACTTGACGAGTTCCAGCCACCAGAACAAGCCGGGTTTCGAAAAGGCTTTAGTACCGTAGACCACATCCATACTGTTCGGCAGATTGTACAGAAAACCGAAGAGTACAATCAGCCGCTGTGTCTGGCTTTTGTGGACTACGAGAAAGCCTTCGACTCCATCGAAACTTGGGCGGTTCTGGATGCTCTGCAACGGTGTCGTATCGACTGGCGATACATCGAGGTGCTGAGATGCTTGTATGACACCGCCACCATGACCGTCCAGATCCAGGACCAGAAGACAAACCGTATAGAGCTGCGTCGGGGGGTGAGACAGGGGGATGTCATATCCCCGAAGCTGTTCACCAACGCTCTCGAGGATGTCTTTAAGACTCTGGACTGGACTGGACGGGGTATAAACGTGAACGGTGAGTACATCTCGCACCTTCGGTTTGCCGATGATATCGTCATAGTTGCGGAGTCGCTGGAACAGCTGAGTGAAATGCTGCACGGCCTAGATGGAGCTTCACGACGTGTTGGTCTCGGCATGAATTTGGATAAAACCAAAATCATGCTTAATGAGCATGTTATGCCGAGACCAATATTTGTCGATGGATCGATGCTCGAAGTTGTTCAGGAATATATCTACCTAGGGCAGGTCATTAGGCTTGGTAGAAACAACTTCGAGCGAGAAGTCGACAGAAGGATCCGGTTGGGTTGGGCAGCATTTGGCAAACTTCGTCAAGTCTTCTCTTTGCCTTTACCGCAGTGCCTGAAGACGAAAGTCTACAACCAGTGCGTCCTACCTGTTATGACCTACGGTGCCGAGACGTGGACATTAACGGTTGCACTAGTCCACAAATTTAAAGTCGCGCAGCGGGCTATGGAGCGAGCTATGCTCGGAGTTTCTTTGAAGGATAAAATTCGTAATGAGGTCATCCGACAAAGAACCAAAGTAACCGACATAGCTCGCAAAATAAGCTCGCTGAAGTGGCAGTGGGCTGGTCACGTCTGCCGAAGGACCGACAGCCGCTGGAGCAAACGAGTCCTAGAATGGAGACCGCGACTCGGCAACCGTAAGGTAGGACGCCCCCCTGCCAGGTGGACTGACGACCTGAAAAAGGTCGCTGGAGGGGACTGGATGCGGAAGGCGCAGGACCGGGTGTTGTGGCGCAAATTGAGAGAGGCCTATGTCCAGCAGTGGACTATGAAAGGCTAAATGATGATGATGATGATGATGACATAACTTTGTTACAATGGTTTTGAATTCCCTGACCTCCGAACTAGTGTAAACTGTATTTCGGGGATCAGTGTCTTCGCCTTATAATTATGTACATACAGGGTAGATGCGACATAGCGACATTTATTGAAACCACAGCTTCTATACATGGCCAGTATGCATTTCCACCGGATAAAAAATTCTCTGGCGAAAAAAAAAATCCACGTCTTCCGAACAAATTGCACGATCGCAATGTTCAAATTGTTCGGAGAACGTGATTTTTTTTTTTCGCCAGAGAATTTTTATCCGGTGGAAATTGATACTTACCATGTATAGAAGCTGTGGTTTCAATAAATGTCGCTATGTCGCATCCACCCCGTATATATTATTATGTCTCATATTTTATTTATTGTCTACATATTTACATCATGTGTGCGTATGTGCATATGTGCGTGTGAGTGAGTGTTTGTGTGTGTGTGTGTAAGTGCATGCGTGCGTGTGTGTATGTGTGTGTTTCTAGATTAATAAGATGTTCGGAAAATGATGTAAATGATTACGTATACCAGCATTTCACCTGTTATGGTTAACTACCATATGATAGACGGTGATCCTATTACTAACACATTACATATAACGATAAAATAAAAGAAAAATATTATAAATCAGCAACAGCTTACATGAATCATATATATGCCGGATTGTTATAAAATTCCATGTAAATTCCAACGCGCAACGGCTTGATTCCACCGAGGGTAATTAAATTCTGTTTGAATTCATTCAATGCAGTACCAAATGTTTTAAATTGTTGTGTTCTCGAATAATTTGCCATATATTTGCATTTAAGGCACATTCATTTTTTTTGGTGTAAGCTATTTGTCAACAGAATTTATAATGCAATTAAATAGGTCATTATTTGGGGACAGAGGCATCTGTTTTTGTTTAGCACCGACGGATTTTATTAAATAAAAAAAAAAAAATTATATTGAGATCCTAATTAATGCTATTCTCAATTTGTAGTCGCATAGTCTATACTTTAGATGCTTCTGCTGTACATTATGCAAAACTAACCACAGACTAGCTACGGCGTAGAATGAATGTCTACATACACGTAGACGTTCATGCTACGCCGTAGCACTGATGCAGTGAGCAGCAATTGTATTCTGTTCGATGGCAATTTTATCCAATTGAATAAAATTGTTGGTGAATACTATTGACACCGATTTATTTCAAAGATGACACTAATTTGGCAACGTAACGTTATTTTGATTCAATTATGATTTAAATGGCTTTTATATTAAAATGTTTCTAGTGGAATTAATTTGGGGAAAGATTGACTTTAAAATTATATTATTATAATTACGAAAAACGTAAAAAAGATTGTGTCAAAATGCTGAAATATACCCAAATAAATAGAAGTTGTAACAAACACATAACTATGCGCTATATTATATCACAGCGTAAAAAAAATACTAATTCTTGTAGTGCAATTACACAATAAAAAGTTTTGCAAGGCAATTCACTTGCTATTTCTATTTTTTTCATCATAATATATAAAACAAGCAAATTAAATTGCCATAATTCAAAGCAAGCATTAAAATTGCAGTAATTTCATTGTTTGCTTTGTTTATTGCCTGAAAAAGATAAAAATGGCAAGAGAATTGCCTTGTAAATCTTACATCGTGTAGATGAACCCTTGAAAATCATACATCAGACGAAATTTAGTTTGGATTAAAGAAGATTTTAAACATAAATAATTCATATTGTGACAACTAAAGTCTCTAATCTCCTGACTGCGGTCCAGAGCCGTCATGTGACTAAATACGGTGCTCCCTTAGGAATAACCTCACTGAAATGTATGTTGATAATACTTTGAATAAACTCTAGCAAATGTATTCGGACTGATAACAATTGCTAGAGTTTGTTAATATCGAACGCCTACGATGTAGACATGTAGGTCGATCGTAGTATGAATATTCTACGCCGTAGCACCGTAGCAGTTAGCAGCAATTTTATTCTATTCAATAGCAATTTTATCTTGAACGAAATAAATTGTTGGTAAATGTTAACATTGAAGAGAGGCCTAAGATAATGATGATTAATATTCATACCCATGTTTATAGTAGCAATGTCATATTAATTGGTAACGTAATCTGTTGACCTCGTTAGTTTTATAACACTTGATATGTCCACTACTATTTATATTGTGTCTGATTATTTCAGATTAATATTTTTTTTGTTCTTACGGTATTTAAATTTAAATAATTCATTTATAGTTATTATATTTATTTACAATTCTGTTAACTTAGCTATAAGTCTTCAATGTATCTTAAATAAATAATAAATTTCGTGACAGCTATTCGTACCTACAAGTAAAGTCTTTAATCCCATGTCTGCGGTACACAGACCCTTTATTTGACTAAATATAGGTATAGTGCTCTCTTAGGAATAAGCTCACTGAAATTTATGTTGATAATAACAAATAAATAATCCTTTTTGACAAGACCGGAGGAGCTCATGAACTTGGAACGTTATACAGAAATACTATTGCACGACTCTTTTACATACAGACAACAATGCTAATTGTTTTTGTTGATGTCCCATCTCATGACCTGGCCTACTTGCTCCAACACCTGCACAAAGGAAAAGCTCATGAATGCGGATGCAAGGGCCATCCGCGTGGTCACACACTGGGCTGATAGAATATGACTGCAGCCTTCGACATGAAAGAAGAAGCAGCAATGCTCATAGAAAACTCTATTCGTAGACAACATGTTTCGTCGAAAACTATATTGATAGAATTGCTCGTAGATATCTCTGTTCATAGAAAGCACTTCTTACCTCGTTACTTGCTTGCTAAACTTAGTTCATAACAACAACCGGTTCTCCATTAAAACATTATATTATACTAGCTTCTATACAACGCGGGTAGAACTATGATTAATGTAACAAATTCCACGCGAACGACCTCGCGGGCAACAGCAATGGTAAACAAATAATCTTATATGACATTGATATTTGACATTTTATTTATTTCAAAGTCTGTCTGAAACGCTCAAGGTATTTTCTGTACAAAGTTGTAATAAGCTTATTGCAAACTTTATTCTCTTTACAATAGCTAGAACTAACAACAATAATACATCACAGACAGTCAGACAAAAAACATAAATTTGTAAAAGAATATTTGTTGGCCTAAGTAACTTGCAAAAAACAAAACCAGCTTATAAAAAACATAATATTTTGACATTAAAAACAGACAGTTCAAGTTTATCTTATATATAAAATTCTCGTGTCACAATGTTAGTTACCTTACTCCTCCGAAACGGCTTTACTGATTTTTACCAAATTTTATATGCATATTTAGTAGGTCTGAGAATCGGCTAATAACTATTTTCCATACCCCTAAGTGATAAGGGTTGTTCACACTTAATTTTTTTTGTTTAAATTTTTGGAAATTGGCATTTTTTATAATGTGGCATTAAAAAATACATACAACCCTAAATTTTAACCCTTTTATCACCAACCCCTATTTTTTAATAGCCATTTTAGTAATTTAATCATTTTACATCCCGCTCGATAACTAACCAAATATCGTCTTTTTTGTAAATGTTTTTAACAATAATGAATTATCTTGTATTTTCTAATAAACAAATTAAGTTAATAAATTCCAAAATCTGCTTATTTATTGCCTTTAAGGCGGAACAGAGTTAGCCGTGTCAGCTAGTTATTTATGGCATAGAATATTCTCTTGTTTTAAATTTCACATGAACTGATATGTTAAATTGTTCCAATGTAACAAGCTTACATTCAATCAGTCAATTCATGCATTGACTCTATTATTCCTTTGTTTATGTTTTGGTGGTTTATATAGGGTAGCGCAAAATTAATCTTCTATCGGAAGTAATCGGAATAAATAAATAAATATCACACAACATAAACACAAAAAATATTGGTTGTGCTTTGAAGTAGAGTAAACAGATACAAAATATACGTCAGATCTTTAATTAATTTACTCTTCAAGAACGTGAAATAATTGACTATAAACGTGAGGGCGGTGGCAAATAGTTCAGCAATGTTGTAGCGGAATAACTTGCGCATATTCAAGAAATATATCTATAACGTGTTGCTACCATTTATGAAAATAACAAGTAACCGCTCCTGACGATAACAAATATAGCAGTTAGTAGTTTTAAGGCGTATATCCAACGAATTTGCATTTTAATAGCCACAAAGCCTCAAAGCACGAATCGATATCCATACAAATAATGTATAGATACACTAGCGGAGATTGTAAGCTCAGGCTATTGTTTCTCAAACTTCTGGTTGGATTGACAAAGATCTTAAGACCAGAATGACTCGTTCAACAAAATGTAAGTACCACGTTCGAATCCACTCGCATGGTACGTTGATAAAATATGTTTTATCAACGTACGTAATTTAATGAAATGAGCTCGCTAACACTCCAGGCTATGGCCTGGAGTGTTAGCGAGCTCATTTCATTAAATTGGTCCATCATCCGTTCCAGCGAAAAGAAGTAACAAATATATATAACACTCAAAAACTTTCACCTTTATCAATTTAAGTGTAAAATCTATTGCGTGATGGTGGCATTTTTCGAAATAACAAGTTGCCAAGTACTGATAATACCAAATCTCGCGGTTCAAATACAGCAGTTTGTAATTTTAAGGCGTATATCCAATGTATTTGCATTTTAATAGGCGCAAAGCCTCAAGACACGCCTCGATAGCCATACTAATAATGTATAGATAGGTAACACTAACGGAGATTGTACGCTGGGATGACGCAGGCTTGTGTTTCCGATGACCTCAAGTTCTAATTTATGGTTGGATTTATAATTTGCTTGTCATTGTTTTAAGACAATATTTACATCAGAATTTGTAAATATAAGGTTTAATTTCTATGCTTGAATCCATAAAATACTGCTAATATTTTCGGGAGTAATTTAAAATATCAATTACTTTTTTTTTTAATAATTATTATAAGCTGATCAGTAGTTCCCGAGACCGTATTTTAGACATTGGTATCGAACTAATAGCTTGAAAAATATATACATCTAACATTAAAATCAGACACTTCAACTGTATTAATTTGTATTGATTATGATAACAGATAATACAGAAAACGAACATCTTAACAATAAACCTACACTTCCTAAATACGATTTCTCAAAGAATGCCACTATTTTATTCGTGAGTGGAAATAAAACCTTGCTTGGGAACACTTGCACTTGCACCCCACTTGGTTACTTCATCCCTGCAATCTCAATTCAATTGTACGTGCCAACTTTCGCATGAAACATTTGGATTTGTATTTTTATCATTTATATCACTTCCTCATTGAACTAGTGGTTAGCGTTTGCGGGCTCTCATCGCTAGGTTTTGAGTTCGATTCTCGGCTCTGGCAAAAATGTAATTTGGGCTTTTCGATAGCATTAGCATTTTCAATAGCAGCACAGAGTTGGAATTGTGCTGGGTGGATGGCGATAGGCACATGGGATTAAAACAACTGGTGACATGTGGAAGTTATACATCTCTGCAATACTTTTCTGGTAAGATGTTAAGATATGTTTTATGTCACAAACTTTATCTTAACAATCACACAATCTATATCAGAGCACCGATCAAATTGATATCGTCTCAAGATCTCACCTCAGTGCTTGTCCAAAACTTGTCAAAACTTTCAAAACGTCAGCAAAACTTTTAATAGTTCTCGATTAGTTTGGGACGAGCACACTTAACAATGTAAGTTCAAGTTAAGTTACCAAAAACCACTGTAAAGATGTTTTGCGGTGCCGACAGCATGTCTGAGTTTGTGTCTTAAATTGACATATTTTATGCTGAGCTAATAGGACCAAGTTGTTTGAGTTTGAAATTGTTTAAGAGTTGAGTAAGTAATTTAAAATATTAAATTAATATAATATATTTTTTATTGAGTTGTCAGCGCGTCTAACTGAGGTAACTCGTTCTCAAAATTCTGGCTTATATTTTGACCAGTGCCTAAGTATAGCAATCAACGCGGTAATGCTGCCAGCATTTCGGGTACGAGGCCTTCTGACAGTGACTTTTTAAGTTTTGATTTAAGAATTAACTTAAGATCCAACATGTTTATTTTCTGTTTATAAAGATATTCTTTGCTAGAGAAAAAACGGGTTACTCACGGATTTAAAAGTCAGATCGGATTTAGATGTCAGTATCCCGGCTCGCGCTACACTGTAGCGCGAGCCGGGATACTGACTGCATCGAGCGTACTGCACTCACAGCCCTGATGAAAATACTTCCTTAATGAAGTATAGAAACCGGCCGACAAAAAAATGGGTGAGTAACCCTTTTTTTCTCTAGTAATGATGTCTTCTCACGTTAGTTAAAAAAGATATTCTTATTTTTATTTAAACTGACATGAGTTTGTAACATTATTCAAATTAAGAAATACGGGTGTTACGCACGTACGTGTCGCACTCGCTTGAAAATGCCTAAAAGTATAGGTGAAACCGCGGTCGACTAAATAGACCAACATTACGTGAGTAACATCCGTATTTTATAATTTGAATAAAGATATTCTTATTTAATGGTAAAATTTTCCGTAATGTGAAACATTTTGTGATAATCACATTAACACAAATTCTTTGACAAATAACTCATCACAAACCCTTTTCACATGTTTTTTTGCCGATATTCGTAGTAAACTACACTCAATAATTAATACGGTTATTGCAATAAAAAATGCGTGAACAGGTGTTAGGTTACATAAAATTAAGATCATCATAGACCTTCTCGGGTAGGCAAATTAGGAGACAGGCTAGCAATGCGTGTCCATGTTATAAACGCCGAAGTAAGATCAGTTAGAGTAGACACATACTGGCCTTACAGAATGTAACTTGCCGTCGACGCGATAGAAGAAGACGAATAAACTATTTAATTAATCCGAAAACAAAATAATAATAAAAAGAATACCTTTTTGTTTACGCGTACGCCATACCTCGTTTGTGTGAACCTTTTCCAAGTCGGAACAAAGTAAATATACCAATCCCTTCCAATATCTAAAGCAAATATTCCTCACTCGATACATGAGAAGGCAATCGTCTTCATCGATACCTCACGTATCTCTGAGATTTACCATGCATATGGTAATACTTTGTTGATCCTAGATTGTAGGCTTGACTTGCAAATGTTTCGCTATGGCCTAGATATTTGAAATTCTAAACCTATACCATACTTGTATTTGAAATATTTTTAACCGACTTCCCAAAAAGGAGGAGGTTCTCAATTCGGCCGGTATTTTTTTTTTCTATGTATGTATATCGATTACGCCGTGGTTAATGGACCGATTCGCGTGAGTTTTTGTTCGACGCGAAATAGCTGCCAGGTGGTCTCATAAAAATTTCTACTAGTTTGGTTTAGTAGTTTTATTTTACAAGCATTATTGTTATTTGAACGATGTCATTTTGATGATACTTTGTATATTAGTATGTCGATAACTTTAACATTTCTAATCCGATTTGCGTAATTCTTTTTTTGTTCGTTAGGGTACATATTCAAGTTGGTACCCTGGTCATCTAGTCAGTCATATTATTATGATGATGGGATCCCAAGGAAATCGAGAAAAACACTCAATTTATAAGCATAGAACTGTTACGTTTCAGACAATATCATACAGTTTGTTCAATTATTAGAGCATTTTTTTGTAATTCAAGTCGGTTTTTTTATGTTTAATTATTATAAATGTTATTTATTTGCCTTTGCCCAGTTACCTATCAGCTTCTAATCTAACGCATTAACTGAATATCAGTATTTTACAATGAGCGAGTCATCAAACCCTCACAACCTAGTTGTGTCAATGTCAATGTCAATGTAATACGATACTCTTTGACATGTTGTCAGTCTTTCTGCCCTCTGACTACCCGTAACGACTGCCATAGATCTTCAAATGGAAATCGAGATCGACAGCTTAACGTGCTCTTCGAGTCACGGAGGAAAACTCGTTAAGTTGAGATGGTCACCCATCAACAGCCAGACTGCTTGGTGGAAATTTGCACACTGTCCAGGGTGCGCCGGACGTAGGAGTTGATACAGCCATCGATACGAAAAAAGAAGAAGAAGCCAGCCACGGTTACGTTTGCTTAACCTGCAAGATCGATCGATTCGGTTGGCTTCGACTTAGCTATGCCATAAGATATAATTGATCGTGCTAAAAAAATTAAGATGTTCATCATTACTTAAAAAATAAAGAAACATAATTTTTATAATGCATAACGCTACAAAATTAAACATCGTCTATAAATTTTTTTTTTTCTTCTTCTTTTATCTTGCAATCAGTCTTTCAGACTATAAGCAGATGGGGTGTGTGGTGTTTGACGTGCACTGTTCCCAGCGGAGAAAGCGTTTTCTTTCCCATTTTTCTATCAAATTTAATTTTGAAAACCCTTAATGATACGTATAAATTTATTCAATGAACAGCCTTTGCAATAAGAAATACATAACTCTTAAAGTTTAATCAGGCTTGATAGCTGACGTTTAATTTTCTCCGTAATTACTTTTTAAGACCACAAGACTGAATGAATGTTGAGGTTTATGAAAAATTTATTGCTCTTCCTTCGTCCAGAAATCAGACCACTTTTACTCTGTAACCTTTTTCAATAACAAAATTGAAGGGAAAAATCTGAGAATCTGATTAAAAATAAGTATTGAACTTTTGACTTGAATGATAATCTGAAAACGGACATTCTGCTGATCCAAACGCGAGAAAGCCACGTAAGATGGTTTTTAACAAAAGAAATTGTGTCGTGGTTCATCGTGTGATGAATTTAATAATATTCAATTTTTCGAAAACAATTGTGTTTAAAACGTCAGTAAAAATACTAAAAGATTCATCGCAGATATAAATTTGTGCATGCTGTGCATTTTAGAAAGCATACTATAAGTAATTTTGTATTGTATATTACAAGAATAAAAAAAGAGAGCCATAAATAAAAAAAATTAAAAATATTTTAATTACTTTCTTCTTTGTTTTACGTCTAAAACTTAGCCTACCGTACATATTTAAAAAAATTGATGCCTTCAATGATACGACCGTAAGCGTAGTCTACCTGATGGTAAGTGATAACTACAGTCCATGGACATTAAAAGTCTGCAGTCATCTGAAGACTTCGGTGTTAATGCATAATGTGTCAGTTATTTCAGGGGCTGATCTCACCACAAAACCGGAACACAGTAGCGCTACAATTTGGCGGCAGGTTCAAAGGTGATACGATAGTGTTTTCACACTTGAGCTCGTCCACAAGAGTTCTACCACCGTCTTTACACAAATGCGCGGTTATAATAGCAGCCCTGTATATAATACATATTCCACTGACGGGATTGGGCCTATTCTCATGATGAGAAGGGTTAGGCCATAGTCCACCACGCTGGCCAAGTGCGGATTGGTAGACTTCACACACCCTCGAGCACTTATTAGGCACTCTCAGGCATGTAGGTTTCCTCACGATGTTTTCCTTCACCGTTAGCGAGCGATAATTTATATGATAAATACACACAAATCTTCGAAAAGACGAGAGTTGTGTGCCGTGGGTTTGAACCCGAGACCTTTAACTACGCAGTCCTACGGTCTCCCACTCGGCTATTGCTGCTCCGCGGTTAGCATAGCAAATTTTCATCTAACTGAGGTTTCAATAACATCATATTTAAGTATTCGACTTGTTTATTTTTGTTCTTTACTCATAAAAGGTTAAGTGTTTGCCCACGTATACTCCATATTTATATACGCCTTTATTGCCAAGTACTTGAGTAAGTAAGTCGAGTCTAAGTGCTCACTTTGTAAGAATATAAATATGGTAGTCATTATATTTCGCACAATAGATGTGGGTGCTTGCCCGCAGCTCGATGTCCACTTGATGGAAAGTTGTATAGCTCAAGGATATTTGGAGGTTCTGGTGTTCGGAACAAGGTCAAGAAATACTTAATGTATACAACATAGCATTAATAACATCATGCTTTGTTATCCAGAATGGTTTGGCAGAGGTGTACAACACACACATTTCATTTGTTATGTTTAGGTCCCATGGGATAGGGGGAGAGCCTATCGCTGTCCACTGGGCACAAATCCAACTCCGTTCTGTTATTGAAAATTTCCAGATGAAAGAATCCAAAACATTACTTTTGTCTGACGCGGGGATCGAATCCGAAACCTAGTAGTGCGGAGTAGTCATTATTTTTCGCACAATTGATTTAAGTGTTTGCTCGCACCTCGAAGTCCACTTGATGGAAAGTTGTAATTCTAGCTGAAGGATATTTGGAGGTGGTAGATTTAATAACAAGGTCAAGGGGGCATCAGTTTGATATAAATCTCTTTACTACTAGTAAACATTCCGCTAGAACCCATCTAACGAATTACTTTGTTAAAAATGTATAGATTTGTAATTACTAAATTTAATTTTAGATACTGTTGTGTGTTTTTTTGTAGGCATGTGAAATCTTTTTTTCTTTTTTTTTTTAATATTAAGTTTTAAGGTCAGTTGGGTACTCTTTTCTTTTAATAACTATATAGTGATTTAATTTAAAATTTTGTAATGTTACCATTATGTTGCTGACTGTATGTGGAAGCTTGTAATTGGCGTTTGCTGACCTATTTTGTTCAATTATTTGTGTGTGGCTGTTAGCTCCCCTAATAAAATAAAATAAAAATAAAAATAAAATAAAAATAAATCTGTCACTGAATAATGTGTAGATCGTACTAATGTGTTTCAACGTCACTATTAGTTCTAAGAACAGCGATAGCCAAATGGGAGAGCAGCGATAACCGAGTGGGAGACCGTAAGACTGCTAAGCCTCGGGTCTCCTAAGAAGGGTGTGGCAGAGGTGTGCACTACCCACACTTCACCTGTCATGTTTAGGTCCCATGGGATAGAAGGTTAGCCTATCACCATCCACCGCGCACAATTCAAACTCCGTACCGCTATTGTGAATTTTCTGACGGAAAATTCACATATAACACTTTGCCCGACCCGGGAATCGAACCTTAAACCTCGCAGTGAGATGCACATACACTAACCACTAGACCATCGAGGCAGTCTCATAATTTGGAATAAGTATTATATAAAATATTCGCTACAAAACATTAATTTGTTATCTGCTTAAATTTTACTCAATTTGAAAATTTTCATTACTAATATAAGATCTCTTCAAACATTCCACGAAATACCTAATCGAAAACCCTTTTGTCATTGAAACAAAATACTTCAGAATGTTGAGATCACTTCATTTAAATAACCTTCGCCTAATTTAATAAAGGTACTTATTACTCATTGAAGTTAGTAAGTACATTCAATATTTGAGTTTTTGAGTCTTTGAAAACCGCCGTTGAGTCTCAAAGTCTTTTTTAATGTAAACCGATGAGACAAGGTTCAATTTTCTATTTCTTTTTGGTACCTAATCATACGTTCTTCTCTTAAAAAAAAATTCGTGACCAAATAAAAAATCTAATTACGTTTCAACTTTGATACTATTTTCAATAGCACACCATGTTATAAAAGAGCGCAGTCTCACGTATAAAAATGAGTGCTATTGAAATTTGTTAAAAGTAATATAATTTATAATAATGTTTTCGAAACGTTTGTCATATAATTATAGTTTGGTATATATCAACAGAAAATTCTACTATTAATACGAGATACCACCGCTGGATTTTGAAGTAGGTATCTGTTTTAGTGGAATACGCGTACAGGGCACCATTCATTACTGGATTATTAACGCATGTTGACAAGTTAAGAGTTAATAATCCAGAAATGTATAGAATAGTATAGAATAGCCTGTAGCGTATAAACCTGTTATGTACGCATATTCAACATACATCTGTTACAGTTATTACCAGGCTTAAGATAGCCACACATTCAGCTGTACCACCAAAACGTGTCTCAGTGTGTTGCCTTAAATAACCTACAGAATGGCCTTTCCCGTTTGGAAGGTACGGTCCCAATTTAAATTGAGCGGTGGATCAATATACATAACTGGCAGTGAGAGTGAGAACTAAATTATTTAAAACCTGAATCGAGCGCGGCCAGAAATATAACCTTAATCAATTTACTCGGGAAATTGAGTTGTATTTCAAGTTTACAGCCAAATGGTCCACGGAGTCTTATGGCTTACTCATCCATCCATTGTTCGTTAGGCTTTTAAAAGCAGATAAAGGACAAATATTGAGATGGCTATTGTTGCGCAGGATGAAAAAGAATGAAAAGGAATTTAAAGACTTTGTAGAGCTACTAATGAAAGAACTGTTAAATGATGACCATCTTTAACAAATATGAGAACGTGTGTTTAAAAAAAATCTTAGATATCTGAAAAGTCACTTAACATAAAACAGTTTTTGTATACCGGTTAATATGTTTTTTGTAATTCGACTTTTAGCTGGTACAAATTTATTGTTGACAGTCTTTACTGTGACGTAGAAGTTTTTGCCCTGCATACCTAATTCATTGGCCCACTGTACACTCATTACATTATCTTTACATAGACATCAATAGAACCACAATTCAGTTATAATTTATATTTTTACATCGTGGAGATTTTTATAAAAATGCATCGATATACACACACAGTATTGTGCTGAGATGCGTACCATTTCTGGCATTATGAATGATATTTTAAATTATTTCGTTTTAGACGCTTTATGATGTATTTCATTTTTATTATGCCAGAATAAATGATTTTTCTTTCTTCTTTCTTTCTTTCATATACATCTTTACATTATATCTGTCGTGTATAAATAGCTTAAGGGGAAACAATTAGTTAGCTATTTAACTTTAATATTATTAAGTTTTTATCTATTTTTAGAAAAATCATATCTAAAACACTGCTTTATTTGTTGAAACCCAATTAATGAAAATTATTATAAATATTAGCTGCCTCGATGGTATAGTGGTCAGCGTATGCGCTTCTCACCGTGGGTTGGAATTGTAGCCGGTGGATGGCGATACTCACCCCCTATCCCATGGGCGCTAAACATAACTCCCATGGGATACTTGTGTGGCTCACTGTGCGCATTAGGCAACTGTAAGCACAGTGAGCAGCTGAGTGTAAAATAAATAAATAAATAACAGGGTAAGTGTGAGTGTTGTACACCTCTGCCACACCCTTCTGGGTAATATAGGCGTAATGTTATATAATAGCAGCCCTGTATCTAATACATGTCCCACTGCTGGGCTCGGGCCTCTTCTCATGATGAGAAGGGTTAGGCCATAGTCCACCACGCTGCCAAGTGCGGATTGGTAGACTTCACACACCCTCGAGCACTTATTAGGCACTCTCAGGCATGTAGGTCTCCTCACGATGTTTTCCTTCACCGTTAGCGAGCGATTATTTATATGATAAATACACACATATCTTCGAGAGGTGTGTGCCGTGGGTTCGAACCCGAGACCTTTAACTTCGCAGTTCTACGGTCCCCCACTCGGCTATCGCTGCATTATAATAATGTTATATTATGTATGTTAAAGCCATAAAACGTTAGTATGAAAGCACGGCGCTCCGGAGTCTACTTTTACTTATCGTTCATAAAATTTCACTCGTCCGAGAATACGACATTCAATGCCTTACACATAACACGTTTATGCTAATAAAATGAAGCGCTACAGGTTCTTTTATTAAATTCTCATGGAAGTGCATAAAACAAAGCTCGCGTCTCAGAATAGGAGCACTTACCTGTTGAATGCCTGACTTCATAGGCACTTATTTATTTAAGGAAGAGACGCTCGCTCGGAATATGCGATAAGATAAAATGTTTTCGTAAATTGAGGACAATGAATTATTTGGAAAACTGCCTTTATGGATTAGTTCTAGTTAAAGAGAAGACTTTGAAATAATTAAAATACATAGCATCCCGCCTATCTTACTCTAAAGAGTATGGCAGAAATATTGGTGAAATATGGCAGGAATATATATATAACTGGTGGTAGAGCTCTTGTGAACGAGCTCGAAGGCGACAGCACTACCGTCTCACCTTTAACCTGCCGCCAAATAGTAGTGCTTGCTATGTTCCGGTTTGGTGGTGAGATCAGGCCCTGAAATTACTAGCATATGATATAACACCGTAGTCCTCAGCTGCAGCGACGCATCTTCAATCTGCTTGTGTGGATTGTTGATGTCCATGGGCTGTACTCATCTTACCATCTGGTGGACTACACGTCCGTTCGCTGCAGGAGTAGTATAAAAAAAAACATGTTTACACTTCACATGGGATAGGGGATGAGTCTATCACTACTAAGCACTATTTTTATTACAACTCCGTACTGCTATTGAGAATTTCCTGACCTAAAAATACCAAATAATACTTTTGCACAACCCGAGACCACGTGGTAAGAAGCTGTATATGCTAACCATTATACCAAAGAAGTAGTTAAAATAACTCATTTGTAAAAAAAATATTCCTCTTCATCGCTTTCGATTTGGATAAAGGAAAGTGATGTCTTAATAGAAATATTCGTTTTTCTAAAAAACGTAATTATGATATAAATTGCTACCTGCGGCTTAAACTGCATTATTTAACAGCTCCGTGCTCATACATTCTAGTGTGATATTGAATATCCTATAAACTTTTAGAAAGAAAGAAAAAATAATTAATAGTTTGATAACACTAAAAAAATACTAGTATTAATTGTGAAAAAGCGTGGGGCGCTCTGTGCCATATTTTTAGTCTATCGAGCAACCCACACTTTTTCACAATAATACTAGTATTTTTGTTCATTACCATTTTCAGCTTATATTAGGAATTATCTTTCACTTTTTAGTTAGAAGTACTTTAAAAGCGTGTTTTTAAGTTTTTTAAAACTATTATTTATTTTCTACTTTTTAGTTTGGTTTATTTATAAGAGTGTTTTTTTTTTTTTATCGAATTATTGCATTGTCATCGATCTTTGGCAGGTGTGCAAAATTTTAATGAAATCTTTCCGTTTAAAGTGGGTCAAAATCGAGTCCAAAGGAGTCGGTTACATACATACATACATACAGGTGAAGCTAATATAAGCGTGTTAATATATACTACCAAATGCAAACTAATTATCTATCAATAGAATTATCCAAATCCAATCAAAACTCTCCGAGCCCTTTTCGTACTTTGGGTCATCTTCTAGTACATTACGTAGAACGACTGATATCAGACCTCCATAACCTGGTACGAGGCATTACGATTTTATTTATTTATTTATTTAACGGTAATTACACCAATTACTATAATACAGGATAGTTGTATATGTTAATTTAACACAGTTAAATTAACCATACAGAGAATTCAAACAAATCATCATTTAGAAACAATATTTAAAAAAAATAAAATTAAACAATAATATAACAAACATAATGAGAAGTCATTCATCTCTTTCGCAAAAACTCAAACACACTGTTAACACATTTGTCCATCCATCCGCAAACAAATCATAGTCAGGGTTGGAATCATAGAAATCTTAATAATAAGGCAATAGAAATGTCAAAGACGCGTGACCTTGTCGCCGCGCATCTGTCAAGTCAAACACAAGTGCGAGTTGAGGAATTGTCGTCTTAATGTCATCGCAAAAAGAATAATTTTGTTTGCAGGAATACAAGCGCATTTGTCTAATCGAACATAAGTGCGAGTTGAGGAATTGTCGTCTTAATGTCATCGCAAAAAGAATAATTTTGTTTGCAGGAATACAAAAAGTGGTATTTGAAAACCGGCGACATGCGTCCCAGTGTTAAAAGATAGTCGATAGCATTTCTATTGACTAGTTATTAAGATTTCTATGGTTGGAATCCAGGAGAGCGTTGAATGCAGAGAGGGTGCGTGGTATTGGTGACTGAGCCCGACGAATGCCGACGATAGTCTTTGTTAGACTAGTTGTACCTGAGGTAATCCTGATTAAATAAACAACCAATGCACGGTTGGCGTAGTGGTCTAAGCGGTCGCCACACCGCTCTGTACTGCGCTGGTATTGTGGTTTCGATTCCCACACGGGACAAATCTTTGTGTGATCACAAAGATTTGATCCGACTCTGGATGTGCTTTTTTTTTAGGGTTCCGTTGGCGAATGGTAAAAAACGGAACCCTTAATGAGTCGTCATGTCTGTCCGTCTGACCGTCCGTATGTCACAGCCACTTTTTGCCGTAACTATATATTTTTTTCATCAAACCCATACGTGTGGGATCTATGGATCTTCAAAAATGAATTTGAGGTTTCTAATATATATTTTTTCTAAACTGAATAGTTTGCGCAAGGGACGCTTCCAAAGTGGAAAAATTTGTGTCCGCGTAACTTCTAAAATAAGGTAATGATAAATGTAAAAATAATATAATGATGTACATTACCATGCAAACTTCCACTTAAAATTGCTTTGAACGAGATCTAATCAGTTTTTTTTAAGACGTAATAAATCGTAAACCGCATTTAACCTTTCTTTCAATCAACTCCAATATAATAAAGAATTAAGAAAACATTTATTTAGATGTATAGTGGTACGGAACCCTACGTGCGCGAGTCCGACTCGCACTTGGCCGGTTTTTATGTGTGTTATGTATGTTTGTGAGCAACACCGCGATACAAGAACCTAGTGTTTTTTTATTTTAAATAAAATAAAGACAAGAATCCATTGCACTTACAGATTTCATTGAATAAATACAAGAATCTAAGAATCAACATCACAGGTGAAGTGTGAGTGATATACACCTTTCTGTGAAATATATATGTGATGTAATGTTATATAACTGAATCAACAGGCTTACTTAATATTAGGATTTAAGATTCAAATAATTTATTTTCATAGGCCCCAGGGGACGCTTGAACACGGCTAACAAACATTTTCACAACCATTAGTAGTAATTGTTGCTAAGCAGGATAAAATAACGTTTATTTTTCAAGGTCAAGACTGCCTCAATGATCTAGTGGTCAGCGTATGCCCCTGTCACCACAAGGTCTTGGGTTTAATTCCACGGTCGTGTAAAGTGATATATGAACTTTCCATCAGGAAATTCACAACAGCAACACGGACTTCGAATTGTGCCGGGTGGATGGCGATAGGCTCACTCTCTACTCCATGGGACCTATAACCGGTGAAATGTGGGTGTTGTACACCTCTGCCACTCCCATCTGGGTAATACAGGCGTGATGTTATATTATGTTATATAATAATTCAAAATTGTAGACTACCTGAAACATAAAAAGAATATTCTATAACTCACCTTCAGTGAACCACGCTCCACAGCACACGCCGATACAATTTTACAGCGACGTAAATATTATTTTATTCAGAATCTAATACATATATGTATAATAAGTAGTAGTCAACAGTAACACAGATGCGAGTTTTTAACAACAGTTCTAAATATCTCAAAAGTTACAACAAGTTAAATGCCCGGTTTTACTTTAGAGTTATTTAACAATACAGCACTGACGGGAAGACCGAATGGAGATAACGTGGCAAGGCAGAGAGGAAGATTAGAACTAAAGCAAGTTCTGTACACGTGAAACTAATAAAAAAAAATGGCACTGTAACGTGGAAAATGCACGCGCGACGTTCCTCGAGCGAGTTCAGATGTGGTGTGAAAAGTCTATAATATTCAACAAGTGGTTTGCGTTGGCGGGCGTCGCGGGTCGGGCTCGAAGGACCACGCGGCGGGAAAGCTCGCCCGCCAGTGCCAGAGCTCGGGCTGGCTACCCCTGCCTCTGGGTGCTGCGACTGTGTGCGCGGCCCCGAGCTACAGCCTTCATTGTATAGCGCGGGGGTGTGCGTGCTGGCGTTGTACACACGCGTCTGCGCGTCGCTGTCTGCGTGTTTCATGCGTGTGTGCTATGACGCGCCTACGGGTCTAGCGCACAGGTGAGCCCGGGCCGACCTCGAGCCAGTCCCTGTCCTATCTATACACTTTTACAATGGCTCGGTGAACACAAACTACCTGCGTGGTACATTAGCGGACGCATGTAACTCCCTGAGTGACTACGCCGCTTTGTTCGCAACACTGCACCTTTTTATGAAAATGAATTATGTTGCGATTGTTTGAACGTACTTGTAATGCCTCTGTGAAACTTTCGCATTCCTCGCTCGGCTCTGTACATATTTATTTAGTGGCCGCTCGAATAACACGAATAGTTCACATCGCATTGTACTGAATCATTTTAAATTAATTCTGATTGTGTAATTAAACAAGCGGAGTTAATTACATTGTTAAGTGCCTATCAGTCTGTGAAAAGGTTTCGCTTGCATTGTAATGTTTTGGAATTGTTTTATACGGGCTGTTTAAAATTGTTGCGTCTGTCAAGAATGTTTCAGTTTGTTTGTTCAACCACTAATTTACATGTATGGCATCTTTTAAATACTAAAATGTTTAAAACTTTGTTTCAAAATGTTTAGGTATTTTAGCTAATTAAAAATAAATATAGTTTAAAAAAACTAAAAAAACACGCTTTTAAAGCACATCAAACTAAAAAGTGAAAGATAATTCTTATTATAACCTGAAAATAATAATAAACGAAAAATACTAGTACTATTGTGAAAAAAAGCGTGGGTCGCTCGATAGACGAAAAATATGGCACAGAGCGCCCCACGCTTTTTTTCACAATAGTACTAGTATTTTTCGTTTATTATTATTTTCAGGTTATAATAAGAATTATTTTTCACTTTTTAGTTTGATGTGCTTTAAAAGCGTGTTTTTTTAGTTTTTTTAAACTATATTTATTTTTCACTTTTTAGTTTTAGTTTTTTTTTAATCCTGGCGATCCTAATCAGGATAATGAGATAAATTTATGAAATTATTATATTGTCGCTGATTCTTTACAAGTGTAGAAAGTTTGAATTAAATCTGTCCGTTTAAAGTGGGTCAAAATCGAGTCCAAAGGAGTCGGTTACATACAAACAAACAAACAAACAAACAAACATACAGGTGAAGCTAATATAAGCGTGTTAAAAAAATGCTGATGAGTATTTCACTTTCCAAAGTTAACTTTTGTTTGATTTCGTAATTTACGTCAGTTGCGCTACGCTCGTAGCGAACTACGACGCTCTTTGACACTAATTCGTAGCAGACGTTTGTAATCTTGCTACGCCGTAAGGGTTACATTTTGGGAGCAAGGATACTTTTTTATAAATGGCGCGGTAATGTTCTTAGACAATCTTTTTTACCGTGTGTGTATTTGACGTATAACGTGACAGAAAAATAAATAGGTTTTTTTGAAATCTAGCATACGTCTAGCTTAGCTTAAATAGAACATAATGAACCAATTTTTATTAAGGTACCACGCGAGCATAAATTGCGTGAAAACTTGTCTTGTCTTTGTGGTTTGTCATATTAAACATATTTTTTTAAACGACATTTACGCTAGGAATAACTCATGTGTCTCGCGGGGGTGTTCACAAACATACATTACACACACAAAGCACACCTAGAGTCGGATCAAATCTCTGCGGAACACACAAAGATTTGTCCCGTGTGATCGAACCCACAATACCAGTGCAGCACTACGCCAACCGTGCACTCATTAACAAGATTAATAAAGATAAAGTGTCTTTTTTTTTAACACGCTTATATTTAGCTTCACCTGTATATATGTAAAGAAAATATTCCTTTTCTTTAATTTGAATTTTCCCGCGCATCAAACGTCATCACAAGTGACAGGACAAATGAAGTTTGTGAGCGATGGAAAAATTAACCTAAAAGGATTTCGTAATTGTTGAAGAGAAAACACTAATCTATAATATTAATTTTGTTGTGACTTAGGAACAGACATTGTTAATAATAACATTAAATGTTGTTTCTTTGATTACAGGTATGTAAGTTTTTGTAAACTATAAATTAAATACACACTTATTGTTTTGTATTATGTAAAATAACCAATAAAAACTTTGATTACAGAGAAACTCAATTGTGTTTGACTGACGGTGTCGTCCTAACCACGAAAATATTAGAAATTATCTTATAAAACAACATTTATTGTCAAAAAATGGAGAGATTGAAGTTTACGTTTGAAATTAAACCATCATTAGACGGCAAGTCGAACTATATCGCCATAACCGCAATCGCTACAAAAGATGAAAAAGTTTTCCTTATGCCTGAAGAATGTCAAGCAGTAGCACTTCACAAACATATTCAAACCTCGAAAACTTTCGGTACAGTGAAAAATACATTGAAAAAAAGATATCAAACTAGAAGTGTTTGGATAAAAACAACACAAGATATATTACAAACATATGTTGATGAGGAAGGAAATATGATATTTCAGGACCAATTTTTAGAGGAAACTACCCAAGAACAGCTGGCTATTGGTGGTAAAAGAAGTTCAGAAGATCCTATTGTGAAAATTTTGGAAAAATTAGTTGAAAATCAACAAATAAAAGAAAAACAAAGTATCAAAAAGTTAGCTGACAAGTTTGTAATTGAAAAATTTGATGGAAAAAGTTCAAGTGCAAATCAGTGGATGGAAGTATTTGAAAAAGAATGTTCAAGGTTTGGTATAGTAAAAGAAGAAGAAAAAATTGAAATCTTCAGATTATTTCTTGAAAAGTCATGCACTGATTGGTATTCCTCTATGATGATCAAACTTAGCTTACATTCCGAGTGGTCAAAATGGAAATCAAGTTTTTTGCAAACCTATGCTAATAAAGGTTGGACCGCTAGCAAGTATGCTTTATCTTACCAGTACCAATCAGGACCTTTATTAGAATATGCAGTAAAGAAAGAAAAACTTTTACTTGAAGTAAGAAAAACAATAGATGAAGGAACTCTGATTGATATAATTGCTGCCGGCTTACCAAATTTTATAACAGATAGAATTGACAAAGACCAAGTCCTAAATACAGAGAATTTGTTTAGTGAGCTTGGAAGATTAGAACATTTAGTTTCAAGAAGAAAATTTATAAAGAAGAAAGAAGATATTAAGCCAGATAGGAAAAAATGTAGTATTTGTGAAAAATTAAAGAAAGGTGTACGCTATCATTCAGAAGATACCTGCTGGTTTAAAACAAATTTAAATACTGAAAAAGATAAAAAGCAAATTAAGCTTATCAACAACTCAGAATTGGAATGTGAACTGCAGTGTGAAGACCAAAAAAACTAATAGTGCCGCCATTGATCAAAGTGAAATTAGTACTGAATAGAAATGTTGAAGTTTCTGGGATCTATGACTCTGGGTCTAATGTCTCATTAATAAATTCAAAATTGTTAAAAATTAATAATAAGGAAGCCAGTCATTGCAACAGTACTAATTTAAAAACGATTAATGGCGTTAAAAAGGCAAATGGTGTAATAACACTTGATATAACCATCTTTGATGTGGAAAAAAAAATGAATGTTTTCGTAATAGACAAGGAAAATTTCGATTATGATTTTCTAGTGGGACTTGATTGTATAAAAGAGTTTTATCTAGTTCAAAACGAAAACTTGAAAATTACACAGAAATTACCTATTCTAAGAAGTGAAATAGTTTCTAAGGAAACTGACAAAATAGATATAGTCTCTAAGGAGATAAAATGTGATAATTTAATAAACTTCAATGAAGACATACATGAAGAAAACTTCAAAATTTTTATAAATCATCTAGACTATCAAAAAAAGGCAGTGATTGATGAATTAATTGCGAAAAATATATCTGTGTTTGCAAAGGACAAATATGACATAGGACAGGTAAAGGATTACGAAGCACACATTGATCTACTAATAGAAAAATATTGCTACAAAAGGCCATATCGTTGCACAATAGAAGATAAGAAGGAAATTGAAGATCAAGTTGCAAAATTATTAGAAAAAAATATAATCGAAGAATCATATAGCCCATTCGCAGCACCAGTCACATTGGCTTATAAAAGAGATGAAAATAAAAGATCAAGACTGTGCATTGATTTTCGAGACTTAAATAAAATTGTTGTGCCTCAATCACAGCCATTCCCTCTTATTGAAGACTTAATACTAAAGACGAGAGATTGCAAGTTTTTCTCAACGCTAGACCTAAACTCAGCATTTTGGTCTATACCTTTGCGTATCACAGATAGACACAAAACTGCATTTGTGACGCAGGAGGGACATTATCAATGGACTTGCTTGCCATTTGGTTTAAAAACCTCCCCAGCTATATTCCAAAGAATAATGTGTAATATAATTCGAAAACACAAGCTTGGAGATTTCACGGTATGTTTCATCGATGACCTATTACTTTTTTCTGAAAATTTCTCAGATCATATCAGACATCTGGAAAGACTCTTTCAAGCAATTAAAAGCGAAGGCTTCAAACTAAAATTTTCTAAATGCACATTTGCAGCAGATACAGTTAAATACTTGGGTCATATTATACAAAATAATTCAGTCAGACCACTGAAAGATAACTTAATATCAATAAAAAATTTCCCAACTCCAAAAACTCAAAAAAATGTGAGGCAATTCCTGGGAAAAATAAACTTTTATCATAAGTATGTGCCAAAAATAGCCATAAAATTGGAACCATTGCATAACCTTTTAAGAAAAGGACAAACTTTTGTCTGGACTAATGCATGCCAGGAGTCGTTTAGTGAAATGAAACAATTATTATGTTCTCAACCAATATTAACAATATTTGACCCAAACCTACCTATTCATATATACACAGATGCTAGTATACTAGGAGTAGGAGCAGTACTAAAACAGCCACAGAAAAATAATGAAGAAAAACCAGTAGCATACTTTTCAAAAAAATTGAATGAAGTACAAAAAAGGAAGAAAGCTATCTATCTGGAATGCCTGGCAATTAAAGAATGTGTAAAGTATTGGCAACATCTGTTAATAGGTCGCAAATTCACTGTATTTTCAGATCACAAGCCACTGGAGAATATGAACATAAGATCTAGAACAGACGAAGAATTAGGAGATCTAACATACTATTTATCACAATATGATTTCCAAATTAAATATTCTCCAGGAAAATACAACATTGAAGCTGATTGCCTAAGCAGAAATCCGGTCCTAGGATCAAATGAAAACCTAGAGGAGCAGTTAAAAGTAGTTAATATAATAACACTAGAAGATATCCTGAAAGATCAAATCAAAAATAAATATATACAAGAAAAAAAAGACAAGTTAATAAAAAAACACAATGTTTACTACAAAAAAGAAAAGATTATTATATCAGAAGAATTTAGCATAGATTTTATGAAAAGTGTACATACAGATCTGGGTCATATAGGAATTAAACAAATGCAGAGAATGATTAGCTCAGTGTATACAGCAGAAAATATGACTAAAAACATTAAAAGAATCTGTGAGAGTTGTACAGTATGTTTAAAGAATAAATCAAGAGGAAAAATTAAATATGGGTTAATGTCCCACTTGGGTCCCGCTACAAAACCTTTTCAGATCTGCTCTATTGACACCATTGGAGGTTTTGGAGGTTCTAGATCAACGAAGAAATATTTACATCTTCTATTAGATCATTTCACCAGATATGCATATATTCTTACATCAAGCAGTCAAAATGCTAATGATTTCATCAAACTGATAACAAACTGTACAGAAAGTGATTACATTGAATTGATACTATCAGACCAGTACCCAGGTATCAATTCTAAGGAATTTAAAAAATTTTTGGATGAAAAAAATATTCCCATAATTTTTACAGCAGTTAACTCTCCTTTTTCAAATGGCTTAAACGAGAGATTAAACCAGACATTAGTCAATAAAATCAGATGTAAGATAAACGAACATGACACAAAAATGGCATGGTCAACTGTAGCTCACAACTGTGTACAAAAATACAATGAAACGGAGCACACTGTTACTGGATATACTCCCAAATATTTACTTTATGGCACAGATGTTACAATTTTGCCAAATGAGCTCAAACAAAAGAAGACTGACCATGAGTTAATCCAAGCCAGAGAAAAAGCTCTAAAAAATACAATCAGGTCACACAATTATAACAAGACAATTTATGATAAAAATAGAAAACATATAGAATTCAATGTTGGTGACACTGTTTTTGTAGAGAATGGAAATAAACTGAATCGGAAGAAGCTGGATGAATTGAAACTTGGACCATACAGAATTATAGAAAAAATTTCAAATTCTATTTACAACGTAAGCACTGACCATAAGAGATCAGAGTCGAAATTTTTCCACATTTCAAAGCTAACACCAGCTCCTGCGTACGATTGAAGACCGTGCATGAGCAAACATCTTCATCATATATTCTTTCCGGGGGGAGGGAGATGTAAAGAAAATATTCCTTTTCTTTAATTTGAATTTTCCCGCGCATCAAACGTCATCACAAGTGACAGGACAAATGAAGTTTGTGAGCGATGGAAAAATTAACCTAAAAGGATTTCGTAATTGTTGAAGAGAAAACACTAATCTATAATATTAATTTTGTTGTGACTTAGGAACAGACATTGTTAATAATAACATTAAATGTTGTTTCTTTGATTACAGGTATGTAAGTTTTTGTAAACTATAAATTAAATACACACTTATTGTTTTGTATTATGTAAAATAACCAATAAAAACTTTGATTACAGAGAAACTCAATTGTGTTTGACTGACGGTGTCGTCCTAACCACGAAAATATTAGAAATTATCTTATATATATATATATATATATATATATATATGTATGTAACCGACTCCTTCGGACTCAATTTTGACCCACTTTAAACGGACAGATTTCATTAAAATTTTGCACACCTGTCAAAGATCGATGACAATGCAATAATTCGATAAAAAAAAATAAAAAAAAACGCTCTTATAAATAAACCAAACTAAAAAGTAGAAAAAAGTAGAAAATAAATTTAATAATAGTTTAAAAAACTGAAAAACACGCTTTAAAGTACTTCTAACTAAAAAGATAGACGAAAAGTATGGCACAGAGCGCCCACACAGCATTCACAAAAATACTAGTATTTTTTGTTCATTACCATTTTCAGCTTATATTAGGAATTATTTTTCACTTTTTAGTTAGAAGTACTTTAAAAGCGTGTTTTTTAGTTTTTTTAAACTATTATTTATTTATTGTTTGGTCCACTAAACTGGACAATACATAGCAAAAGAAAAAAAAACATGCTTAAAATTAACATACAAAAAGAATGTTTGCCCTTCTAGAAGTGGACACAGCATGTAGTCTTATACGTGTATAGGTTTAGTTGTAGTTGTTTCATATTAATATAATTATAAATAATATCTTTATTTACAGAGAAATATCCATAATAGTATCTTAAATTAAATTAGCCTAATAACTTAATCTAAACTTAATAAGTCACTGTCAGAAGGCCTCGTTCCCAAAATGCTGGCAGCATTACCGCGTTCTATTGTATTATATAATTTAGTTGTTTATTCATAAATATATTGTTTGATTGTGACACAAAAAAATTTAAATGTAATTATATTTTTTTTTTCTGTTGTCACACTACTTTCTACTCATTCTCTGGGCGCATCAGAATGATCAGCGCTGCGGTTCTTTTTAGCGCTGCAGTATTGTGCTGAGATGCGTACCATTTCGGGCATTATGAAATTTATGAATGATATTAAAATTATTTAGTTTTAGACGCTTTATTACGTATTTTATTTTTATTTTATTTTTATTATGGCAGAATAAATGATTTTTCTTTCTTTCTTTCTTTCTTTCTTAAGAGAACTGTCATGCCCAAGAGTAAAAAGTTGCTAAAAAAAAAAGTAATCTCATAACACAAAACTAAGTTTGTGGTGAACTCAAGGTACTCTTAAGACCGATTTTTTCAAATATCTTAAATTGGAGATTTCTTTAACCCGTATATCGATTACTCTCTCTCGCTTAGTGTAAGTGACAGAGAGATTGAAAGCTGCAGCTTAAGCGTTAAATGTCAGTTTAACACGTGAGTGAAACCGGCATTTAGAGTTAATTTCTGAGGTTCCGGATAGAACTTATCCAACCTATTTATATCCTGAACGAATTTAAAATATTGAATGGGGCCCTAGTAAAAATTGTTACGTTAGATTCAGAACCGGAATGTAAACATTTTTCACCTTCGAATTCCAGATTTAAAAAAATTGTCTTTCGTGATTTTCTATGTTACTAGGCTCTTGTCTATTCCAATCGTCTTATCTTATAAATTAAATATAAATCTTATTGACCATAGTGTCATTACATTGCTATCTTAAAATCAGCGCTGTAGTATTTTAAACTGCAGCAATTGCTGAGATAGTCTTCTTTTTAGTCTCATACAGGAGTGTTCCACTTGTTAACATGCCTGTGCTTATTCTTAATTTTACTGTTCTATTTTGTTTAAGTTTACTTTTGCATACCTTATTTTTACCATTGTACTCCTTTTATGAGTCTAATTAAATGCTTTTTCTTTCTTTTCTTTCTTTTTCTTTAAGCGTTAAGGCAACAGGTCCAAGATAATACAGCTTCAGTGCCGATTAGACCAGATTTCTTATTCCGTGGTTAAGAGGGGGGGGAAGGGGTGCTTGGCTGTTTGCTATACAAAAGTAACATAGGTTTAGCTTTAAGTTTATTAAGATTTTATCTATTTTTATACACAACTAGCTGACCCAGCAAACGTTGTTTTGCCATATAAATTATTTCTAGGTAGTTAATAGAGTCAAAAACATTTACAAAAAAGACGATAATTGATCAGTTATCGAGCGGGATGAAAAAAGATTAAATTACTAAACTGGCTATTAAAAAATAGGGGTTGGTAAAGGGTAAAAATTTAGGGCATGTATTTTTAATGCCACATTATAGACAAATAAAAACAAAAGTTTTGTCCAAAAATTAAATAAAAAATGTTACGGGTGAACAACCCTTATCACTTAGGGATATGAAAAATAGATAGTAGCCGATTCTTAGACCTACTGAATATGCATATAAAATTTGGTAAAAATCAGAAAAGGCGTTTCGGAGGAGTAAGGTAACTAACATTCACGAGAATTTTATATACATATAAGATTTATATCTAAAACACTAAAATGCATGTTTGGAAACGCCCAACGCCCACGCAAATTTTTTAGTTTTATTTATAAGTTTGTATGTAACTAAATTTATGATTAAAACATTTTTGACTTAATGGCTAAGATTTGTCTTCAAAAGTTGATAATAACTTAATAACCATATTACGAGTACGTTAGTAAAAAAACACGGCGATCGGTAGTTTACCCCTAAAGCTGAGCTACTGTTATCGATCGCTCTATCTCTTTCAAAAATTTAATGAGAGAGGGAGATATTGGTTGGTTAAACAAAATGTTAGTTTAGCACGTTGATGAAACTGGGACTAAGTCTGCTTTCACGACACAACGATACGAGCTTAACCGTTTCGAGCCAATAATATTGGATTTAAAAGGCTCTGCTCAGGTTTTGTTTTACAATGGCTAAAGTACGTAATAAAAGTTTGGGGCCATTTTGCGTAACAGCTGCTGGCAATTATGATATTATTATCGTAGTACCCCTATGGGTAGGTCTAGGATAATATAAAAAAATAAATTAAAATTAAAATTAGTTCAATTTTTGTCATTATTAGTCATCTCGCCTAAACGGTGCGCATTTAATTTTGGGTGTTTCATCAAGCCTGGTAGTTGAAAAATTGTTACTCGATGTTGTGTCATATGAGGAAAGTCTAAAAACACTGCCAGAATCAGTGTCCTATCACACGGGTTCGATTTCCGGGTCGAGCAAAGTGTTATTTGTGACCATTCCGTCAGGAAATTCACAAAATCAGCACGAAGTTCGCATTATGCCTGGTGGATGGCGACAAGCTCATCCCCTATCCCATGGGATCTAAACATAACAGGGGAAATGTAGGTGTGATGTTGATATGTTATTATTTACAATTTTTGTTTTAAACACAAAGTCAAATAATTTATTTTCATCGACCCCAATGGGCGCTTGAACACGTCAACAAACATTATGGTTACAGTGCAAATTAAATAAATTAAAATTTTACTTATCAAAATAATATGATTTATTTGACTTACCGAAGTTTGGATTAATTTTTAATCGAACTGCTTAGGTTCAAGATTAGAGACTGTAAATACATTTTGGTACAAGAAGAGATGTAGTATTAAGGCTTTTTGTTTTAGTTTTTACAGAATATTGTTATGGTGAGTACAATCCAAACAATTTTAGTTTCAGGTACCACTCACGAAAAATTTCCAAATACAGATTTCCTGATTGATTCCAGGCCTGGGTGGACATTGTGGGAGGAGCCTTCAGAAAGTGACCTATAAAGTCTAGACTAAATTATTATCTGCATCAGTTTAATTTAAGATCCAACATGTTCATTTGGTCCAAGCGTTGTTGAGTTATGCGCTTACCAACACATTTTGCGATTCATTTTTATGTTATAGATTAGTTCAGTAGATATCTTTGGTTCCAAAATCTGTGGAGTTAGCATATTGCAAAAACTTGTACTAACTTACCTAAACCTAAGAAATATAATGCTGTTGGTATGGGAAACTATAAGGCATGAATTAAGATCGGCAAAATCAATATTCATGTTATATGGTTTCAATACATACCTACAATATTTTTTTTCAGGTTTCTAAAATTTAGTAAGTTCTTGCATTAAAAAATATGTATTCTGTATTTTTGGATGCTGTTAATATATGATGACTATGCTGATCAAATCAAAATCAAATCAAATCATTTATTTCCATGCGCCCCAAGGGGCGCTTGAACACGTCAAAACAAACATCAAAACACAAAAAATATAAAATTAAAATAAAACTTAGCTAACTAAATAAATTTGCCATTGTTAAGCTGTCATTTTTAGTTAGCAAAAAGTGGGATCTCTATTTCCTTTGTAAGTAATTAGAGAGCCCACTCTATAGATAGCACTGACAGCCTTGGGCCCATAATTTTGGGCGCCTGTCAAATATATTGCTTTTCAAAATGGTTTTATCACCAAACAAAATTTTTCAAAAAGTAGGTAAACTAAAAAGCAAAATATAAATTTACTTCGCACAAAATAATACGTTTTTTCATTTAGTTTTAACAGTATTAACAGTATTAAGTATTAACAGAAATCATTAAATAATTATTTTATAATCTTGAAGTCAACCACCTACTTTTTGAAGTCGGTTTTTTTTTTGTTAAAAAATATTTTATTTTACGATTTTAAGTGATGGGTAGACAGAGCAAAAATGTTTCTCGAATGAGGAGACGACGGTTACTTGAGACGGAAAACTTATTAATAATAATGCCCGTACTCCTAACCGTTGAGGAGTTGTACCTTCCAGCATCAGCTCAGCAATTTAAAATGCTGATTGTTAGATGCAAATATCCAAGTAGTTTTAGGTAATATACGAAAAACAATATAGAAGCCTTTGAAATTTGAGGGTTACCCATGATTTCTCTAGGATCCCATCATCAAATCATGACCTCATATTATGAATATACCTAAGTAATATTCAACGTCTCGCCGCATCTGTGTATAACTTGAAAGAATACAGTAAACGGCCTCAAGGAGCCTATATTTAAAGAATTATCCCCGTACTCTTAACCGTTGAGGAGTGTACCTTCCAGCATCAGCTCAGCAACATAAAATGCTGACTACTAGATGCAGATATCCGAGTAGCTTCAGATAATATACAAAAAACAATATAGAAGCTTTTTAAATTTGAGGGTTGCCCTCGATTTCTCTAGGATCCCATCATCAGAACGTGACTTGAAGAAAAAGGGACCACATGACAAGTACCTTTATCCTTTTACACAAAAAAATAATTTCTCAAATCGGTCCAGGCGTCTTTGAGTAATCGGCGAACAAACATAAAAAAAAAAAAAAAAAAAAATATGGTCTTATATCCTCCTTTTTTTGAAGTCGGTTAAAAAGGTTGAGAGCTGCTGCAGTAAGTAGTCCAACGAGGCAGCTGTACCTCCACCCAACGCTCATGATAATTTTGGCGTTATAGATGTTATGGTATAACTACAGTACTGTATTTTAATTTTATGCATAGGTACTATAGGTACGTGTTTCAAAAAAAGTCATCCTTCTTTTTCTTTTTTCTTAATATGCTGTTATGCCAGTTAGCAGGTAGGAATTTAGTCTTTTGTTATTTTGTATCTTAAACAAGCGAGTGCTTGATTTTTTTTGCAGCGACTATTAAATACGTTGTCTTAGCGTGGCCAACATGAGACAGAGAATGTCCTAATAGGCACACTGCTGTGCTGCCCTTGAAAACCGGCAGACATGGTGAAACAAAAATCTAATCAGTCTCATTAATTTACACAATTTTGGTATTAGTTTTTTCTGTTTATCATGTGAGTGTGACGGATCTGTCTACGATTAAATTATTTTGATAACTGAAGAAGGTTTTCTCAAGCTGTAAATAAAAACTCTAATAAGCGCCATCTAGGTATACAAATGAAAAACGCTAGCCTACAACTTTAATAAAGACTTAACTTATCTTAATACCAAACACAGCTACTAGATGGCCATGGCTTACTTTACACGAACATTTTGTTCGCAGTTTATAATCTATCGAAAATTTATAAAATTACGTGTTAGGTAACTAAAAAAATTAATCAAACAATAACTTAAAATATGAATTTACATACTTGACATGCTTTATAATAATCACTATTTTGTCAGATACTTAGTTTTATTGGGCAACACTGATGACTCTTCTTTAGGGATGTTCTTCAGTGTATTTAAATCGATTGTTTTCATAGATTTGCAAGACAATAGTTCGATAAATTGTCGGTCTTAAATTGCACCTAAATTTGTATGACGACAAATTTAAAAAGTTTTAAAGGTCTTAACTCTTACGTGGTGATTGGTGAAGACGACGCCCGCACTAGGAATAACTCCTGTGCCTGGGCGGGGGTGTTCACAAACATACATTTCACACACACAAAGCACACCCAGAGTACCTTTGGTACCTGTTCTTAGATTTAAAATAAAATAAATCTAAGTAGGTGCTGATTTTGGTGCTTCAGCCCGGCATGCGGCATCGACTACATCTAGTATTAATGAAAATCAATTCTTAGCGCGAACATCACTGGTTGAACTCAGTCATTTGATTTTATAGTCGTTTCATCGCAAAATAATTACAATCGATTTAAATCACGCAACGAACGTGCATCCTTATGTGTCATTGTCAATCATCGACTCGACGACTCGACGGCGAATCTGCCGCATCTGAAGATCGTGCAATGAAATTAAATATTTAAATAAATTGTAAACGGGACTGTGTGCCTGTGTGCGTGAAATAATGTATTACCGACTGTGAGACGCGCGTGTGGTGTCTATAATAATTTCTCCGAAAAGTAATTGACAATAAAATGCCTTTTGTAAACATCAAAAAGCAATATTTAGCAATCGGGATGTTGGTTTTCGTTATATTGTTTTTATTTAACACTAGGCCCGTTTTTCAATGTCAGTTTACTCCAGAGGGAACTTCTTATCTGCCTACGATATATGGGATAACTCCGACGTACTTGAGACTCGCTCAGAAGGCGGATCTGACAAGGTAAGCAGTGTTTATATCGTGATGAACATGCCCTTGGTTATTGTGTATCTTAGCTCACCTGTTTGGCCAAAGTATTTGGCAATAGCTCTTGGTAAGCCGACAATAATTTTAATTGTTTAATTGATGGGCTTGCGTAATATGTACTGTTGGTATTTATGGTTTTCATGTGAAAGTTATAAAATGATTTTTTAAAGGCTACGAAAGTGTATGTGGTGAAGATTTTTAATTAAATTAGTAGAATACACGCCATTCTTGCTAAATTCATTCAATATAATATATAAATTTCTATTATATTTTTTTTTTAGTTTAACTATGCCTTTTATTTGTAACATTATTATTGTTAAAATATTTGTGCTGGGTTCATGTATCTCATGCAACTTGAATATAAATTAATGTCAAGCTATATAAATTAAGTAAGTTAAAGACAAAGATAATAACAATTACTTAGATATCTGCTACTAAAATAAAGGAGACATGAATTACACTAGCAAATCTCATTCTGATAAATTATCTGTTTAATCTCTCTCTCTGTAAAAAAGCCCTAAAGTACAAATCAACACCTCAATTTTTTTTTATGGAAAACAAATTATTCAAGTGATATCTTTGTACTCACAAATTTTCATGAAAATAATAAAAAACAAATAATGGTTTTAGGGGATTAAAAACTCCAACTAAATGCCAATTTTTACTTCACTTTTTTTTTGTTTCATTTATGTAAGAATAGTGTAAATGAAAGGTGTCAAAATTATTATTACTTTAAAATAAACACAATTTTGCAAACAATGATCGCTAAGCACCATGCTGCCTTCAATGGGCCAATCACTAGCAACTACAGTCAATGAAAGATTGTAGATATCTTGTTAGTCTTGTTGCACTAATGGACCATAATAATACCAGTTTAAGTAATCTTTGTGTCCTTAAGACTGTTCTATCTAACCAATAGATCATGATCCACTTAATACAAATTTTGCGAAGACATTTTAGGACATCAATTTAAATTTCCCTGACAATTAATTACAAATTTCATTTTAAATAGTAAAATGTGTGCATCTAGTTTACACAAATTCATAGTTACCATATCAAATGTGTCAATTTTAAACAAAACAAATGTCTAATGGATCTTTTGGTCTGATATTACATTAAGTGCTATAAAATTTAATGACTGTTAAGAACTATAAAACTGTTGTATAGCACAGCAAACAACTTGCCCCCTGAAATAATTTTAAACTATTGCGATTTATACACATAATAATATATTGTAAACACAATTATATATTGTGTCGAGCAAAAAAGGTATTTATGCCTTCAAACATATTAATGTGATTAAGACCCTTGTTTACAATATATAATTACTTGCGCCCCTGTTATTCAGCCTCCTGTATAATTATGTACACTGTAGTTTTTGTGTATAAGAGTAGCAGACAACCTATTCAATAATTCTCACTTACAATCACATAATAATAAAGCAATAGCAATTATGAGTACATATTTTCTTGTTTCATGAAATGTTGAGCTGTTTAAAGAAAATCAAACTATACAGGTGGTCTTATATTAAGGATTTTACAAATAAAATAAGCTCAATTGAATGTTAATGATTTTCGTGCCATTTCATGAATTTTCATCATAAGATTTAATGTTTTAGATTATTTCTGTGTACACATACCTATAAAGAATCTTCTCCTCTTAAATTTGATATTCTGTTTACGCTACAATAGTTGATAGGTTGGTATTATCAGCCATTATACCACAAATGCTGCATTTGTTTCTCTTTCTACAGGCTGTCCCAGACACTGATGCTTGTGAAGAACTTCCACTGGATAGTCATTGAGGACTCCGATGAGAAGACGAAGCTGGTTGCCAACCTGCTGAAAGAATCCAACCTCAAGTATACTCATCTCAACATAAAAACACATAAGTCTAAACATTCCACTGTAAGTTAATGTTTAAAAAGTATTAATTTTAATTCAGGACTCAACTTATTATTATTTTTTTGTTGTTTTATCAAAACTGTTCAGATATTTATCTTATCAAAAGCTACTACATTGGGTTCTCTATTATTTCGCATAATTTAATTTGGCATAATTTAAAATAACATATTTTTTAGCATTAATACTTTACGCATAATCATTGTTAGAAATAATGTTTTTTTGTCATAATAGTCATTTGGCTATTTAGCATAATAGTTATTTTAACAATGTCTCAATTTAACAAAATATTGTTCGTATGTAAAATAAACAACCCGCCACACCCTAACCCATTTTAACACTATGATACTCATTTCAAATGATAATTTGATATGATAATTCCAAGTAAAGTAGTATGCCAAAAGACATTTATTCCAAATGACTTTCATGCGAAAAAAAAATATGTGTACCGTGTTATGCTAAATTAAATTATGCAAAATAATATTATGTGAACAAAAGAGATCCCCGTTCTATGGCAAATGAACCATTTCAGTAAGCAAAAAGTAAAACCTTCAAGGCTCACCTTTTACTTATTTCCAAAAGTGTTACGTACCTAATAGCAAATATCTTTAAGAAAATATTTTGAGTAGTTATGCTATCTATAATGATCCCATTCTGACCGTTTTTTGTCTCTGGCCGTAGTCCAATAAATTATTTTAATATTCTTTGTGGCCAAATCTTGAACAGACTATACATACTAAAATATAAAATATCTTTCTTACAGCAAATATCATGTAAGACTTCCATTTTATTTTTGTTTTTAAATACATTTCAGCTCATGGACATCAATGTCTGTGTTTTTAAAACATCAAAGTTCAACACATCTTGGTATTGTGTATGTTTACCGATTTTATTAAGAATTTGTGTGTGGCCAAATGAAACAACTTGCATTTTATTTACTGATGTTAATTATATTGCTATTTTAATCAACTTTGCCACTTCCACATCCATCTTACTTGCACAAACAGTGCATATTTCAAATCAAAATAACATTTTCTATAATTCAATTTTTATAAACATTGAGTGTTACAGCATTGAACAACACAACAATGCAACATATTTAGAGATATGTGAACAAGTAAGATTGAGCGTGTAGTAAAATGCTCTGGTTGCACTAACTGTTCATGCAATGAAGTTGGAGCATGTAGTCGGTGACTTTTGAATGAACTAAATCATTTTCTCTAGATTTTTTTAAATTTAATGATGATTAAAAAGTTATGACATTTTATGATTTTTATGAAACTCTTACAATATCATAGTTTAGTTTAGTTTAGTTTAGTAGAATTAATTTAATTAATAATATTAATTGAATTCATGCAGACATACACACATACCAAACTTGTACTACATCCTGTAGTACAAGTCTGCTACTTACATAGTATGAAGTGATTTTTTTTAAATCTTACTAGTAATTTGCACACTAGTTACTAATATTCTTGTTAACCCCCTGCAGGTAAGCTTAATTCGCTTGTGTTAGGAGGAAGTTCACGTCCGTGGTGTAACTGATTCGAACCCACGACCTCTCGTTCGTAAGATAGATCCCTTATCCATTGCGCAACGGCCGCTTCAACCCTAGCAAACTACATACTTGCAAATGTAATTTTATTTCAGTTGCGAATTTCACCCCTAGACTCTACCAAAAGGTATTATGTACCCAGGGTATGTAGAAGTTCCAAGCAGTTTAAAGATCTAACCATATCTTCACAGATTTGTGTACTATTTGTGGGTTACTTTGTAAACTATTAAAATATGGCACTTTGTGAACTTAAAATATATCACGGGTACACCCGTGACATTAAAAACTGCCAACTTATTTCATTAATGGTAGTTGGCAGGTTTGAACCTTGAAATTGAAATATTAGCAACATTAGCGATAAGGCGATGGGCTCAACCCCATCCCATTGGACCTAAACATAATAGGCGAAATGTGGGTGTTGAACACCTCTGCCACACCCTTCTGGGTAATATGCGTAATGTTATGCATTAGCAAGATTCAAAACTGCCGACATATTAAAGTACTCGAAACTTTTTGTACCAATGACAATCAAATTTAATTATTATTTTGGTCTCTATTATTTCATTTATGCATGTATAAAAAAATAAAAAATAGTGCATTCATTTTGTTAATTAGTTTGATAATAGCTGAACTTAGTGTCCTAAGAACATCTGTATAATGCATGCTTGTACCAACCTATGATCTTATGAAAATAAATGAATTATGAATTATACCTTACACAGAAATAACAGGAAGCAAAAACCTAATATATTAGGTTTTTGTTTCCTGTTATTTCTGTGTAAGGTAACTTCATTTAACTTTAATTAATTTAACATGTAGGTTGGTTGAAGTAGGTACCTACAGTTGATTTCATTAATATGTTTTTGAACCTTATCCTAAAAATGACAAGGTTCGAAACTGCAAAACGTACTCGACTGAACCTATATACTTTGCAAGCCCATCTATGTTTCAACTTCATTGCACATTTAGAGCAATCTAGTATATGTGTACTACTATTTATGAAGATAAAAGATAACTCAATACAATATGATCTCATCACCAAATAATTTGCAAGTTGATCATGCCTCGACCTTTGCTTAGAATGCCTAACAAATTGGCTAGTTATTTGTTATATAGGTACTAAGAATTTGAGTAAATACAGTCAAAAGTGTTAATTCAATCGCACACAATTTAGTAATCCTCTTATTGTATCATTCATTTTCAGTGTCTACCTAACTGTGTTAATTAATAAGTTGACCAGAGGGCCTAGCGTAAATAGCGCAAGATTATTTTTTCACAAAAACTCGATATTTATCTTGCGCTTTTTATGCTAGCCCGATATTTTATAAACTACCACGTCATGGCTCAAAATAATTATTACATTGTGAACTTTTAAACGGTTATTTATTTAGTGGTTTACCATGACCATAACCATCTTTAATTTTATAAAATGTATCGCACTCTGATTGAAATAGAGCTTATTGTCCAATAACCTCTATTGTCTTGTGTTGTGAGGTGATACGGTATTAAGTTCATGAAGCGGCATCTAAAAAATATCAAAGAAAGATCGGTGAATATAGACTGGCATATCGGTTGCAAATAAGCAGTCATTGAATTTTTTATAAGTGTTACTAGGAACAATTTGTACTAGAGACCAGCCCTGGCTTCGCTCCGCGTACTATGTATAACTATAATATGCATGTTTTATACATAAAAACCTTCGTAATAAATCATATTATCTGTTAAAAAGACTGCATCAAAATCCCTTGCGTAGTTATAAAGATCTAACCATACATAGGGACAAACAGATACACAGCGGGAAGTGACTTTTTTTGTATTATGTAGTTATAAAATATGCCCAGTAGCTGGCACGTGTCTTTATTTAGACAAAATAATGATCAGAATTTGTTGCCACATTATACAAACTTAGATTGACCAGCATAATATTATACATCGATAACTTTTTGCGGTACTCAGTATTGGCAGATTAGATTAGATGACAAAATACAATACCAAATCCAGCAAAATCACTGTGTTCAAATCATTTATTTTCATAGGCCCCAGGAGGCACTTGAACACGTCAAAATATTACAAACAAATGATATAAATAATAAATTATAAGTAAAACTAAATTATACTAATTACAGTGATTTGAATAACCGGGGCTTAAATTAATTTCAATCCAACTGTTTACAATCAGATTAAAATCAAACCAAGTATTATCAATTTTATCAGATTTTGGCTATCTAGTATTTGAACATCAGTTAAAAACACTACCTAGGTATGGAATGTTATTTAGGTTTTGGACATGGCTTATTATCTTGTTTTGTTTTGCTTCACCCACTGAATTTAAGATCGGTGGTGGCATGTGTTTTTGGCGATAAGATAGTCAGTTAGGTATTATGTTCATTTACTTATAATTTATTTTAAGCACAGAAAACAAAAATGTATAAGATAGCAACAAAAATTAACCAGTATTCCTGCTATCTAAATGAGTACTACTCATTTAAATAGCAGGCAACACAACGTTTTACTTTATTTTACTGTAATTTATATTTTTATAGGACATGGTAATAAGTTAAGAAAAAAGGTATAAAATTATAATTGTCAGCTATTTAAAATATATTGCGGCAAATCATCCAATGTAGCCACTATTAAGACACTGAAGTAAATATTAGTACAAGCACAATATCACTAGAACTAATTTATTTATTTATTTAAATAGTTATACAACCACATTGTATTGTTCAAAGTCATGCAGATAAATAAGTGTGAATAATTGATTTTTCAGGGTGAATTTTCTGTTCCTAATGTATGTATTGTTGTAATGAAGTGCGTAACTAAATTAACTATACCTGTGTAGAATTTATGAATAACACGTGTTTCTAATGCTAAAGAGGTACGCCCTACGCCGAATAACTGTCTTCGAAAATATTTTTGATTGAATTAATAATAATCATAAAAATGCCTTGGATTAAAATGTTGTTCTTAGGCAACATCTGTGATATTAGTTGTTTTAACTTGTTTTATCATAAAAGGAAGGCATGTTAAAGATCATTAATATTTTGGCAGTTTTGAACTTTTATAGAGATAACAAGGTTCAAAACTGCCAAAGGTCTAAAAATGATGATTTATTATTACAATTGCTTGTGAATGAGACAGCTTTTCGGCGTATGAGATCCTCTTTACCAAGATATTATAGTCTTACCAATTTCTTAATATTTCAGGCGAGTGGCGTAGAACAGAGAAATAAGGCTTTGGACTGGCTTCGGGGACACCTGCAGGCGCTGGAAGATAAAAGAGGACTTGTCTACTTCATGGATGATGACAACACGTATTCGCTTAAAGTTTTTGAAGAGGTGAGATACTATTTTATTTTTTGTGGTTTTCACCAATAGATAGTGTGGATGTTTGCAGTTTGATTCTTTTTTTTTTGTAATAAGGTTCAAAACTGCCAATAATATTGGCAGAGAGTTGATACTCGTCTGTTGAGTTGAGTTGACAAGTTGAGTTGACAAGTTGAGTTCTTGGATACAATAATTAGCTAATATACAATATTTTCAAAGGCTATGCGAATATATATTTATTACACCACCGAAAGGGTTACGAACTACGCGATATTTTTTTTTTATATTTTGCACATTTCCCATTAGAATTAACTAGTAAAACTGTTTTCAAATAGAACAGGCAATCGCTTAGCGGGTCACTACAAAACCTCGCCAACAATAAGTGTGCTTACGATGCACGCGATCCTTTAAAAGACAATGGACTGAGTCAGCCATCCACAAAAGACATGTCAAGAGCTCTCTTGACATCAATTCTTAAGATTGAAACAAAAATACATTGTGTTCGTATCTGCGAAAAGTCAAAATATTTTGATTATTTCTCATACACTGATTATAAATGATTTTAAGACGTTATAAAGCTAACTAGAGATCATTTATTTAATTACATTACTGAATAACTTGACCTGTGTACTAGCTAGGTGCTATATCTAAATACATTTATTTTACTTTAACTGAATATTTTTCTTATGAACTTACCAAAGTACATGTTTTTGTTAGTCACAAAAGAAATTACAAATACTCTATTAAAACAGTAATTACAATTCAGAATGTTCATTGAACGCAAGATTATAGTCATATTAGTCATGCCGTCATGCGTTACACACGAACGCCATTGAATTTAATTATACTTTTTCTCAAGTTTATTGCAATCAATTATTAAAATTTTAGGTGATTCGGTTGTAAATGAGTTTCCTTTTGTGGCCTTGTCCGGTATGTAGATAAAAGGTGGCCTATGTCCTTCTCGATCTCTTTAAGGATGGTTCAGTGCTCTAGCCTTAAAATTAGGCGTACTAGCGTAACAAACAGATAATCAAACAAACTGTAGCACATAGTACTAAAATGTCGTTTTTATGTTATTTCACAGGCTATTCTATTTTAAAAATCCATAGAGGTTATTGTAGAGAGACTACAGCCCTGGAAAACATAGGGGGCTTATTTATTACCATTGCATTGCTATTGTCAGAGTATTGTGAGTTGCTTTAAGAATATCCATAGAATATAACTAGCGTTCACCGGCTTATATTAGTTTTGTATCCGACAAGATCTGCGAGGTGTTACCTAATCTTAACGTATATGTTCTATGTTTAGAACATTTGCGTAGTAACGTCAATAAACATACATGTAAAACTGCTGATAGACCAAATTAAGTGTACGTTGAAGTACGTACGAAGAACATCATCAGTCAGCACTCAATTTACACAACTAACACGATTTCAATCGTTATCGTTTTCTGGTTATAATATCACGAAGAAGAAGTTAATTTTTGGCGTTTCAAATTTGAAACTTAGCTAATAGATTTCATAGTATTACATTACGTAAAATTATATAAAAATGCTGCACGCCCTCCGCTTTGGTTGTGCTTCCATTAGGTTTGTGCTATACTGCCCAACTAAGCACAAAAGCGGTATCTAAAATAAAGCAAGTTTCGAGATCATAGAAGTTTAGTAAAAATAGTTTTTTTTTTACTTTACATATTGACTTTTTTGCTTACCTATTGAAATTTGTTTAAATTTATATATTAAATGGGATCTATTTGTTACTACAATAGTTAAATACCTAATCTTAACGTATATGTTCTATGTTTAGAACATTTGCGTAGTAACGTCAATAAACATACATGTAAAACTGCTGATAGGTAGACCAAATTAAGTGTACGTTGAAGTACGTACGAAGAACATCATCAATTAGCACTCAATTTACACAACTAACACAAGATCAATCGTTATCGTTTTCTGGTTATAATATCACGAAGAAAAAAAGGAGGAGGTTCTCAATTCGATTCGTATATATGTTACTTTTTTTTTATGTTTGTTCACGGCTAGCTTCGTCGTTTATGAACTGATTTTGATGATTCTTTTTTTGTTGGACAGGAGATAATTCCAAGGGGGTCCCATTGCCAGCATGTCGTGATCTGATGATGGGATCTTAGAGAAATCGAGGGCAACCCTCGTATTTTATAGGCACATGTTATGTTATTAGTGTGTTTTTCAAAGCTACACCAGTATTTACGCCTAATCGTGTGTATCTAATTTAATGTGGCTAAGCTGATGATGGAAGGTCAACTCTTCAATGGTGATAATTCTTTCACTATACTGTACACATATTCAGACTGCTAGTTATGATGTCAAGTGAGCTGTTGGAACGGAGATATTTCAAAGGTGGTCCCATTGTCAGCATGTCATGATCTGATGATGGGATTCCAAAGAAATCGGTGGCAACCTTCATATTTTATTTATTTGAGGCTACACCAGGATTTACGCTTGGTCGCAAAATGTGGTTGAGCTGATGATGGAAGGTCAACTTCTCAATAGTTAGCAGTTAAAGGATAATTCTTTCACTACTGTACGCATATTCCTACTGCTAGTTATTGTGTCAAATGAGCTGATAATAGAAGGTCGTGACCCTCAATACTCAGGAGATAGGATTTAATTCTTTATTTATTATTAATAAGTCTTCCGTCTCAAGTAACCGTCGTCTCCTCATTCGAGAAACATTCTTGCTCGGTCTACCCATCACTTAAAATCGTAAAATAAAATAATTTGAAACAAAAAAAAAAAAAATTTTTTTTAGAAAGAGATTCGGAGGTATTTAAATATACGGCTGTTTTCCTACGAAATATTGACATACGTCTCTTAGTGATTAAGGTTTTAAACAAGAAGTGCTAAAAGGCTTAGTTTATGAGATGCGTATTTTTGAAAGCTATCCGATTGCATAAAAAACAACATTACAATTGATTTGAGATACCGCTTTTGCGCTTAGTAGGGCAGTATAGGTACTACGGTACTATAGATACCATTGCATTTCATTTTGTGTCGAGACAAGCGAGGCTGATTGAATGAAAAGTTTTATTTTGGGTTTTAACAGACACATCCTTAGCTATGTATCCTTGCACTTCTTTGGTGGAAATGTAGCCTCAAGTGTCCCTTTACATTATTTTGACAACGCACTTTTATCCATTCCCGCTACACCTCAACTTACTCAAATTATAATTTAAGTATATTTACCTTCTTCAATTCACCGTATTTTATTTTATAGGTTAAATAGCACAGGTGTTATTTTTGTTTATGACAATTATCTATGGTTATATTAAAAAATTAACATGTTTCATCAATTCAGCCCCCATTGTTCTCATTAAAATTAACTTTAACCATAATTACTGCAATAGCGTATCAATACTATTGTTTATTTAATCAGTGACGGCTGATTTTATCGCGGTCTCGCATGAATTATAATTCTGATCGATCTGTTGACCACCCATAAATATTACATAAATAGGATCCATATTATTGCATATGTGTATGCAATAATATGGATCCTATTTATGTAATAAATCTGCACAGAGATACACAATATGCATAAAGATGCTATCAGACTGCGAGCATTCGCCAGTAATGGAACGTTACAGATTCGAATATTAATTAATAATTTGAATTTTGCTTTTTATTTGATAACTACTAGTGACCCGCCCTGGCGGTTGTATGAATCATTATATCTATTAAAAAACCGCAGCAAAACCCGTAGCTTAGACCTAAGCCACAGTATAAATATGTACAAACAGTACGGAAACTGCCTACAAACGTGCGAAACGGCACGCACACATAAACATGCACACCGACGAGACCCCTAAGCGATTGTCGCGGTGCTCTCAGTAGCGAGTGCCGCTTAGGGGTCTCGTCGGTGTGCATGTTTATGTGTGCGTGCCGTTTCGCACGTTTGTAGGCAGTTTCCGTACTGTTTGTACATATTTATACTGTGCCTAAGCATACTTAAGACAAACAGAGAGCGGTAAGCGACTTTGTTTTATTTTTCTTTTATTTTTTATTTAATAGGGAAGCTTATAACTAACCTTAAACTAGAAAAACATTAATAACATTATGAAGGCTAATTACAAGTTGTAGTTGTAGTATACAGATCTTAAAGCAAAATTAAAGCAACAAACAGTACAGCACAATAAAAGTATACTATGTATATTATATCAGGCGTTTTTTCAAAAATTAGACAACGGGTCTAAATCACGTAATTATTATAAAGGTAAATAAATACCTTTGCTCGACTTGCATCATTCTTGGTCACGAGCCGGCTGGTGAAGCTCAGACAGACTGAAAAAATTTGAGTTATTTGAAACCAATATTTTTCATTTTAGAGTTATCTCATCCGTTTGGAATAAGTCCCTGATAGCCGGAACTTTTTTTTTTCAGATAAAATATTCAAATCTGTATAGAAGTTTATAGAATCGACTGGCTGTCTTTGTTAGGATCATACCTATTACGAGTGAAGCTAAATGTTCCTGAATTAGATACTTCATTAAATTTATTTGAATTGCGTTACATTCAATTTCTACGTGGAAGAATTATATGACACCTTACCTGTAAATTTGTAAATAGTTATTTGTTATTTTTTTTATTAACTTGTATGTACATACGTTTCTTTATTATGTGATATATATTTATGTTGATTATATTTCGTTTAACAAAAAAAAAGAAAATTGACACATGAATCTGATTCAATTACAATCAGCATCAATCATGATAAGTGGGCAGGTGATACTTAGGTTAAGACTGTTTTTCGCTCAGTTTAAATGTCTGTGTATAAAATATTACCTACGTACCCGTCTCTATTTAAAGTTCATCTTGTTGGTAATTTTCTATTAAAAAAAATAACGAACTTCGTAAATAACGAGCGTAATTTAAAACTCATTTGCAAATAGATTAACTGGAAGCTGGAAGAGAAAATTGAATCTGTGTGTAGTCGGTTCCAGTTACAAATTATCAACTGACTTAAAAAAAGAGGAGGTTATATTTTTGACGTGCTTTTTAAAAAGATTTAGTTGCTACTGTGTTATTGTTACTATTATTTTTATATTTCTGTTTATTCTAGTTATCTCATATATTATTTGCTTATTTGTATGTTCCATGCAAATAAATCATTCATTCATTCATAGTTTAATAAATCGTCAACAGGATACCTAAAGTTTGTTTTGGTTAGGCACTAGACAAGTCAGTTTGTTTTCATTTATAAATCATTGTTTTTCTTTTTGAATCCGGTCTTTGATCTAAACATAATTTATTATCGTACATACCTAAGAAAGTATAATGTAAAGTATCAGTTTGGCACGAGTTGACCTGAAGTCATCTCTAAGTTATTAAAGTTGCCTAGAGTTGATAATACTACAATGTTGTACTAATTAGTTTTACATTGCATACTCCAAATACGTTATCTAACAGGATAAACATACTGTTCAAATACGAATGCGGGATAGATATTATTGCCTGCTATTATATTACGAAATATTTGAAAACTTTTGAAGTCAGGTGGGATTGGCTGAAATCTACAGAGCGCATATAAATATCTCAGTAGCGAGTACTAAATCTGTTCTCATCGGAATCGCATAGTACTTCGACTTAGCTTCAGTGTTAGCTCAGACTTATCTTTAAGAAAATACTGCTTTTGTCTTGTCAGAAAGGCTAAGTCTGACAAAAGTTTAAGCTTAGTATACCTAAGTTCGCTCAATAGATCTAAGCCTCAGTTATCTTTTTATTAAAGTGCACCTGAAAATACTCCATTATGATTCTCACGAAAAGATAAATAGTAAATTTTTAAGGATAGCTTAAAATATTAGGTATCTGAGGGTGTAGAATAGTGTCGAGCGATTTTGTCGCGATTTGGTCATATTTTTAGATGGCAAAAACGCGATAAAATCTAACTCTTGTTCCTTATGCTAGCCCACCTGGATTTTCATCAGATTACCCCTGTCGGACCCCTGTGGTTCATTCATTGTTTGACTATTCGTATATCCTGATAAAAAATATCTAATTTAGGTACAATCGAGTATTTAATAAGTTGGCAGTTTTGGACCTTATCATCGATAAGGCTCAAAACTGCCTACTTACATAAAAACTACTCGACGTTATTGTGGTATGTAGTTATATCATTACTAATAAATTTATAATGTAAGAAAAAAACAAACAATAAAAAAGGTCAATAGCGACCAATTCTTATCTTATCCGGCGCTCTCTACTAAAGATAAGCAAAATAGTCGTATTTTTGCTAATAGTTGACCTGTTCAATTCCAGATGAGGAAAATCAAGAAAGTGGGGGTATGGCCCGTCGGTATAGTGGGTGGAATGAGGGTCGAGATGCCCATAGTGACGGACGGCAAGGTCACCGACTTCAGCGCATGGTGGAAGCCCTTCAGACCATTCCCCATTGATATGGCAGGCTTCGCCATCAACGCTACTGTGTTCCTCGATCACCCAGATGCTAAATTTTCCAGAAAAGTGCAGTCTGGATTTCAGGTTGGTATTTGTTTTTACCCTATTTTCTATTGAAGCGGGGTGGGGCAGAGCGTACCGTATTGGCCAATCACGGACCAATAACAAAACTTAATAGTGTAAGCTGAGCGATTGGTGATGAGCAGGCTATGAAACAAATGAACATGCTGGGCAGAGCGAAGACGCTCGGCTTTTCTAATTAAATTTATGGACACGCAGCTCCACACCGTTTCAATGGAAACGCAAACTAAGAGATTTATACCTCTCAGATATAAACTCACAAATTACCAGCTCTCCCTTCAATTATGGCAGACTTTTTTAGATATATACGTTCAATCCGTGTCCATATTGGTTGTTTAGTCTGAGTTACGAGTAGTCAGAAGCCTGAAAGTAAAATATAATATATTATAATATACTCCACGCAAAATACAAATTTTCAAGTGAAAAGACAATTAGCCAACCTCAATGTAATGCGGCAAAGGCTCGATGATTCACAATGTCCCTTCAAGCTGGAACGAGTGGTATAATTTAAAAGACTAGATTAAAAAATATCCTGCTTTTTTAACACGCTTATATAAGCTTCACCTGCCTGTATGTAATGTATGTAACCGACTCCTTTGGACTCGATTTTGAGGCACTTTAAACGGACAGATTTCATTAAAATTTTGCACACCTGTCAAAGATCGATGACAATTCAATAATTCGATAAAAAAATAAAAAATATTAAAAAAAAAAACGCTCGTATAAATAAACCAAACTAAAAAGTAGAAAATAAATAATAGTTTAAAAAAACTAAAAAACACTCTTTTAAAGTACTTCTAACTAAAAAGTGCAAAATAATTCCTAATATAAGCTGAAAAAAGCGTGGGGCGCTCTGTGCCATATTTTTCGTCTATCGAGCAAACCACGCTTTTTTTCAGCTTATATTAGGAATTATTTTTCACTTTTTAGTTAGAAGTACTTTAAAAGCGTGTTTTTTAGTTTTTTTTAACTATTATTTTTATCGACATACCCCGCGATAATATGTTGGAAACCATTAATTAGTCACAATTTTATAACAATGTGCAAAAGGAAACCCCAGTCGTATCGCATCTAGCGATAGCCCCGGGTCGAGGCATGAAGATAACGCGCTATTTATTGACGCAGTTCACTCGCAGGTTAATTTACAAATAGACGGCAGTAGTAATAAAGTGGTCGATTTATTGTATTACTCTTGGTTGCCGTCCGCGTGGATAATAGTAATAGTAAATAAAGATGACAATTCGACAATTTTGACAAATTTTGAATTAGGAATATGTATTGACGACTATATTAATTAATTGGAGACTATAATAAAGTATTAGTATACCTACTTCTTCTTCTTCTTCTTGCGGTTCAACTTATAAAGATAAACCGAAAGGTTTATTTTTATAAGATGTATAGATTTTAATTTTAAAGTATAGGTAGTATATTTGATAATGTACGTAGTGACCGTAGGTTATTTTATAATACTGTTAGGTAGGATAAGACATTTGTATGGATAGAAGAAGAAGAAGAAGTATACCTACGAAATATACGCGGCACTATTCACCCCTCCACCTTCCACTAGTGCCATCTAACTATCGGTAGAATAGCTTTGTCCGGAGAGCTAGTAAGACCCTTAATGATGCAAGCAGATTACATGATGTTGATATATTTAATGCAAACCTGGAGTCGATGAGACGGGTGCTAAGCCAGGATTGCTTTTTTCAATATCAATAGTGTGCTTAGTATTATTGAAGCAATTGATTTGTATAAGGCTCTGTTATAATTTGTTGCAGTACATTCGTAATTCTTAATTTTATAATATATTGTAACTTATTCGTGAGGACCTGTAATTGGCTGAATGTTGCATAATATTTTTGTTAATATTAATTGTTACCGCTGTTGGTCTTCCAATAAATAAATAAATAAGCTAAAATGATATGATATTATGATGATAATGACTATAATGATAAAAAATAAGCTCGCTGAAGTAGCAATAGGCTGGTCACGTTTGCCGAAGGACCGACAGCCGTTGGAGACGAGTCCTGGAATGAAAACCGCGACTCGGCAACCGTAAGGTAGGATGCCTCCCTGCCAGGTGGACTGACGACCTGAAGAAGATCGCTGGAGGGGACTGGATGCGGAAGGCGCAGGTCCGGGTGTTGTGGCGCACATTGAGAGAGGCCTATGTCCAGCAGTGGACTACGAGAGGCTAAATGATGATTGTCAACTGCTTGAAAGTAAAAGTGATAACATTGTCGTATTGTCACGATTGTCGTCGTCGTTTTTTAAATAAGACACAGGCTAAGCCACATGAGTGCCGTAAAAATAAATCCCGTAATTTTTGTGTGAAGAAGTACCTAACGCAGATGCGGCCGTGGCGAAATGGATAAGGCATTGGACTTACGATCGAGAGGTCGTGGCATCGAATCCTGGCCATTACACCACGGACGTGAACTTCCTTCTAACACAAGCGAATTAAGCTTAGCTAGAGGGTTAACAAAAATACTAGTAATGTGTATCTGCAAATTACTAGTACCTAAGTCTTTTTTTTTTTCTTTTTACCTATATTGTCCCATTGTTGGGCAAAGGTCTCCCAATGACTTCCATTCTTCCCTAAGTAAGTCTTAAGAAGACACAAAAAAGAACAGTCTAAATTTGTCCTTTAAAATAGATCAATAGAAGAAATTCTTAAATAAAGAAGTTGATATGGAGATCTCGTAGTTATAGTGGAGATTGAGTGAGAACTAGAGAAATTTGAAGAATGACTCGTAGGTAGTATAATTTGCGACCGCTAACTGTGTGTGAAGTGTGGGTGTTATGCCTCTGCCATACCCTTCTGGGCGTGAGGTTATGTTGCTTTATTTATAACTAGACTCATAGTCATAACAATTAAAGCTTCTTCTTCTTCTTCAATGTGTGGATGGCTGAGTGAAATTTTATTTTGACTTGCCATCGTGGTGAAAGGATTAGCCAATTCGCTTTGGAGAACTCGCGAATTGCCCAGGGTGCGCCGGACGTAGGGAATCGTTGTGTACGTCACTCGGGGAGGCTCCTTTCATACACCCCTAAATTATTAGTTATTAAAGTTTATAGATACATAAGCATAGAGAGATTTGATTCATTTAGAATCCATAACTGTTATCTGTAGCATCCTGTGTAGATTTATTCGCAGAAACGCGTTGAACCCGCAGTTAAAATATACTGATAACTATTTATTTTGAGATTTCAAAATTAAACAATGTATATACAGTTGGTGTTTTTTAACATAACATCTCCTCGCCTATATTATACCTGGCAAGGTGACGCAGAGATGTATTAACACCGAATTGGCTGGCGTTTGCCACGGCCGGCCCTTTAATATTAGCAGCCCTGTATCTAATACATGTCGCAATGCAGGGCTCGGGCCTCTTCTCATGATGAGAACGGTTAGGCCATAGTACACCACGCTGGCCAACACTCCCTCGAGCAGTTTAAGACGCTCTCAGGCACGTAGGTTTCCTCACGATGTTTTACTTCACTGTTAGCGAGCGACTATTTATATGATAAATACACACATGTCTTCGAAAAGACGAATCTTTACTATATATTGACAGAGGTGTGTGCCGTGGGTTCGAACCAGAGACCTTTGCCTTCGCAGTCCCACGGTCTACCACTCGGCTATCGCTGCTTACACCTTTTAATTAAAAAGAAAGTCTTTACCTACCACGTCACGTCTTACAACTCCTTTCGAAAACCAGCCAATTACTTTATATACTTAACAAACATATCTGTCAATTATTATTGAAAACACGGGTTACTCACGTTATTTTAGCCGAGATATGTACGGAGTGCATGAAAGGAGCCTCCCCGAGTGACGTACACAACGATTCCCTACGTCCGGCGCACCCTGGGCAATTCGCGAGTTCTATAAAGCGAATTGGCTAATCCTTTCACCACGATGGCAAGTCAAATAAAATTTGACACGACGAAGAAGAAGAGCCGGGATATGCCGACTAGTTTCGAATCTATTACGTAGATTCATCAACTGGGCGATTAATATATCTGTCAATTATTTAATTTCAGGAAAGCGAGATTCTCAAGTACTTTACAACTAGAGAAGAACTCGAGCCACTTGCAGACAACTGTACGAAGGTATACGTATGGCACACACGCACACAGAAACCATCGGTACTAAACCCCAAGAAACTGAAGCTAAAACACCCGCCCTACCCCGACGACCATATCGAGGTGTGATTCCAGTCAGTATTACATTTACATGGGTCTTAATGCACTGGCAATGTTCTATCCCGTAGAACAAAAACCGCAATGTATAAACATTGAGCGGGTATGCGATATGCTCTTATTATATTAATATTTTACACTCTATATTTAGGTAATCGAATACTCAATTGGTGTACTCAGATATATTACGCAGTGCCGTATATATAATTTTCTAATCATTTTTAGGTTGTTTATGAAACTTGTATTGTGTCAAAAGTCGTAAACGATACAGCGTCGTATCGAGAACAAATATGAAACCTCTTTAAGATTTTTTTTTTATATTTTTAGCGCCCGATGATCAAGAAATGAGTCTATACTGGCTTATCTGAAAACTAAATTGGAAAGGTTTTAATTTTATTTAATAAAGCGAAATCATTGTAAAATAAAAGGCATTCATAGGCTCGAACATGATAAAGAGTAAAAAAGTTAAATCAAATTACAAAAAAAATGCTGTAGGTTATTTTATTAATAAGTTAGATATAAAAAAGGTAATCGATGAGCATTATTTCTTAATATGTAATGTACTTGATATTATTATATAGGTTTTGTCGAATAAAAATAATGGTGCTTACTATCACCGTCTTTGAACAAAAATATCACCAAAATGCGATGTCCCAAATGACTACAAGACTAGAAAGCTATGAGGCTGTTCGTGATATTAACTAATTTCATCACAAAATATAGTAGTAGCCAAATTTTTCGGCGGCTCTTGAGTTGGTGGCAAATATGCGCCGTCACTGTCACTCGTTTTAAATTCACGTTTTACGTATCACTCGCTCTCGCTAGCGTGGTCTGACGCCGAGCTGCCTAGAAACGGCGTCAACTATAACATAATATTTATATGAGAAAATTGTTCCAGTGCTTTCAGTATTACACTTACTTGTATAGTTTGTATGAAGATTTATAAAATTTGATGCATTCTGTACCACATAGAAACTGCTAGATTTTATTAACATCGTGTAAGTATTTTAGCGTAATAGTATAATTATATTTTATATAACATCAACCTCTAGTGTAAACTAGTCTTACATCTTATATATTTTGCAATCGTTAAATTCTCAATAGAAAAGTGTAGATACTTTTATACTATTTATTTAAGATATTATTGTAATTATTATTAGTCGGCATAATAATAACTAGGATTTAGTAAATTATTTTTAGGAATCGTTTAGAATATTTCAATGTACTATTTCTAAAATGATCGCCATCTTGCAACACTGCTGCCATCTAGTTTTAGGTAGCCGAAACTCCCATGTTTGGAGTCTTCTTGGGACCTTAAAATCTTTGAATAGCGCTTTTCACATGTAACAATTCACAATACATATTTGTGAATTGTTTTAATACAATTCACAAATATGTATTAGAACTTTACATACAGTAACTTTCATTGCTTTTGCGCTTCTATAGATCTACTGGGATTTTTCTTAAGAAATATTTTTTTTCACAAACTGGACGGTTTAACGCTATTCCTTGGCTTAGGCTCATTTTATAAAAAAAAACTGATTGGTTTTTGTTCGTCTATTTTGATCTATACTTGAAATAGATAAGCAAAAACTTTTGCTAAATCTGCTACTTCAATATCGTTTTGACATTTCATCGAAATATCATCTTAATACTGCAGCTAAAAGTTTTAGCTCAATAACTATCTAAGCGATTGTTTTCGCCTAAAACAATCGCTTAGTTAGTTATTGAATTGACGTTTGCCAGATTTTATATATAATTTTGGGATGGAAATTCTTTTTAAGATTACTCTCAATTGTTTCCCATCCCTAGAACAAAATTAACAACCATTTTTAATGCTAGGAACGGCGGCAAAATAATTTTGAGGATTTCACTCTGTGTGTCTATTTTCCTCAGAACTGAGAATTATTATTTAGCAACAACAATAAAACACACACAAAAATATAAGCTAAACTTACAATTAAAGATGAATAATGTGTAATCGTTAAGTGAAATTTGTTTCGCGAATTGGTAACTCGAAAATATGACTCGATATTATCAAAAATATCGTCATTTACGAGAAATTATCTCCCCTCATCTCTGCTAATCAAATGTATAATTTAGATAATATAAAATTATATTTACTTGTGTACTGTTTCAGGCAAATATGTGACATTTACTCGTATTTCTAGTAATTTTAGTTTATAATTTTGCGATCAATGTATTTTATGTTATAAGTGTGGTTGTGGTGAAAAATCTATGTCCAATATACGTTTGATCAGAGAAGATGGCCGACTCATCAAATAATGCCGAACACAATCGAGATGTGTCTGTTTGATCAAAGTTATTGGACAAAGATATTTAATAAATGTGATACCACTCTTAAAAAGAATAAGATAATTTAATGCTTTTTCTTAACATCAAAATATTTTTGATCCTGAGATTTTCATTAATGAAATGATTCTGTAAAGCTTAAAAGCAAGTTTCAAAAAACGGAAACTAGTTCAGATGCTTAGTTAATATAACTTTATCACTTTAATATAAAAAAATCCTCAATGGTTTGGTGGTTAGCGTATGCACCCGCTCACCAGGTTCAATTCCCGGGTCGGGCAAAGTGTTATTTGTGAACTTTCCGTCAGGAAATATACAATAGCAGCACGGAGTTGTAATTGTGCCCGGTTGGGCACAATCTAATAGGACCTAAACATAGAAGGTGAAGTGTGGGTGTTGTACACCTGTGCCATACTCGTTTGGGTAATATGAGCGTGATGTTATGTATTTTTGTTAAATATAAAGATAAAGATATATATATATTTATTTGCTTTAAACATGTGTGGTTTACAGAATATTGCTTTCTATAACAGTTTAATTGGTGGTATTGGTTATGTAACAACATGTTTTGCCATGCAAGGCGTACAAATATAAAATTGATATAAATTAAAATTACACATTGTCAATACTACACAAATGTTCACAAGGTTTAATATCAAAAGTGATAAAGTAAATTGCACTTATTCTTTCCTGTAAACTGCTGCGAAGGTTTAATCAATTTTTTTTTCTGTGCTTATCCTATAGTTTATTTTAGTCTAGTTCTTAAGATCTGCTTAGGAGCAGTTACTTGGCATAATATTTATGTTATAAAGTGCTCAAGTCTCATCGGTCTAAAATTGATTCCTTATTTATAATGTAGTGATATGATTGTACTTATAATAATACCTATATTATATATTTTAATGAAATAAGTTTGATTTCAACTATAAATCTGATTCTGTTTGGTGTATAATTATATATACATGTGTATAGTGGATTTTACTAAAATTAAATATTACTTAAATTAAATAGTGTCAAATCAAGTCATAAACAGCAAGTCGTAAAGAATTTAGATGAAATCAAACTATTTTATAGATAGTTTATTTTATTTCTAGTAATAATAAAATTGTATGTTAACAATTAAATCAATTATTTATTTAATTTGTGATATGTACTATCAACAAAGTAGATTCATGATCCACCTTATTACTATTTTTGTATAGACATTTCAAAACACTAAAGTCTAAATTCACTTGTTCTATCAATTAATGTCAACCCTAGTTGAGTTGGACAATTTTAAAAGAAATATTTGTTATATGGGTCATGAATCAACTTTTGTGATAGTACCTAAATTGGCTAAACCTGAGAAATTATAATTAATTTTGACTTATTTGGCATATCATAAAATAAATACTCACAATTGTATGCTCCATGACTTATTAATATTATAACTAATTAAGTATCAGAACAATGCATTGTTAATTTTATTGGCGGCCAGAAATCTAAGAGAATAGAAATATGTTAATTAATTGAATTCATCTCGCTATTGCAATATTATACAAATTATGAAAAACGGGTGTTCCTCACGTAATGTTGGTCTATTTAGACGACCGCAGTTTCACCTATACTTTTAGGCATTTTCAAGAGAGAGCGACACGTCGCGCCTGAGTCGCAGCCAGTCTTGCAAGACTGAAGAGGTCGACTAAACGTATTTCATAATTTGAATAATGTTACAAACTCACGTCAGTTTTAATAAAAAATAATATTGAAGTATCAAACTGATGTACATTTAACGTATATTAATGCAAGTATTTATGTTTTAATTCGCGTCAAAGTGAGTCCTCTAGAAAATAATGATCAAATACCTGTCTTGGATGCTTTAGATAGATAGATAGAGGAAATTTTATTTGCACATCAAAATTGTTACAAACACAAAGAAATAGGTACTTAAAACTATAACGTACAAAAGGCGGCCTTATCGCTTAACGCTATTTCTTCCAGGCAACCTGAGGATGGACATAATAGAATGGATATTTGCGGTAGCTTATTGCTATTTATGTTAAATAAATATAACTAAGATTTCGTTGTCAAGCTTCGTTTGACAATTTGCCTTTGATTTTACCATCATCTTTCATCATTGACGATCGAAGTCGATGTTTTGCATTGCCTTCAGGAGTTAGAACCGTAACCGATATTAAAAATCTTTGACACTGAATACTAAGTACGAGAAGAATAAACCTTAAAGATTTCGAATGCCGATTCCAAGTGAGGTTGACCCCAGTTTAGCTCGTAGTTGGTGGTGCTGACGTCGGCTAGGGGAACGTCCTCTCTATCGTCGTGCGTTCTCTATCGCACGACCACCACGCCGCCATGCGGAAAATTTGAATTGCTAAAAGTTTGTCTTCAGAACGCCTATAAAAACTGTTCTTCTAGTACACGTCTAAATTCAGTGTCTTAGGTATATTACACAAACGAATGAATGCATTAATATACGTGAAGCTCGTACCTACTACTGATCGACTTAATTCTATCTATGGTATACCTACAAAGGTAGGGTAAGTGCGTATCTATTCTAGTAACTCTTATGTGATGACATTCTAGAATTCATTTATTCCTATAATTTTGTAAATATGTACTTTATCTTATTTTAAAGTAAGGGAATAAAAAATACAACGAATTATTGCATTTTTTTTTAACCCAAGTGTAGATTAGTCAATACTAATCTTCTAATTCACAGCATTTAAGCAAAATCTTTTTTTTTTATATTTCAGTAAGTAAGTATTTACATCTGATACCAAAGATGTTTTTTTTTAAACTCAAAGGGGGAAGCTCAATAGAAATAGAAATATTATTTATTTGTAAATGTAGGTATTATTTTACAAAAGATCTTATAATAAATTCAGTTCGCTACATTTTACCAAAAAATCATGTTTGACATACAAAACAATATCTTATACAAAGAGTATAAATATATATGATCTTATAACTAATACAAAAGCATTTAAGTTCTTATCACATACTGTCTTAAACATATTTATGACCTTATAATTAATTTCTTATCTATCACTATACAATTTACACGTTATTAACCTACTTAATGTCTACCAACATTTTTAAAACTTAACTTAATACATAATTATATATATAGCAACATACTAATATTTAACATTTATGAATCAGCTTCCAAAAATTCAGCCGTGGAGTAAAAACATTTTTTTATTAACAATTGTTTTAGTTTTTTTTTTAAACATTACTATGTTTAACTCTTTTATGCATTCTGGAATGTTGTTGTATATTATCTATTGGAGCCATGCGATATATGCTTTTATGAAGTAACGCTGTATTGGTGTATGGAATAAACACAGCATTATCACGATTTCTTAATCTTTGATCTATTGATGGCTTAAGTTCAAAAAGATGTGGGTTTGTCAATCATGTCGCTATAGTCCACTGAATGATAAATGGTAAGTACACGACATGAACATCTTCATAACATCACACCTATACAACTCAGAACGGTTTGGCGCCCACACTTCACCTATTTGTTAAGGTCCTATATGAGATGGTCATATCGGCATCTACTGGGCACAATTCCAACTCCGTGCTGCTGTTTAGAAATACCAGAAACACCTGCACAACCCGGCAACCAAACCTTACAGACCAGCTCCAGAATATACTTGTGTAAGGAGTTGGTTGGTTCACTATAAAAAAGCATAGCCATCAATTTCTTACCTGCCATACAGTGTTTGAGAGTTAATGTAATCAAGTAAAAAAATATCAAACTTTGAAAATTCAATTTACTCAATAATCAAAGGAGTCTTGTAATGCAAAATATTTTCGTCCTGCTCCCTATTCGAAAACTTTCAAGTGACAAGTTTTTTTGCGCCACTGGTAGACAAACCAAGCTATACATCTCCAGTATACCAGCCGCCCGTACAATGCGAGACCAGCTTACTCTGGAAATGCATAGCTTGATGTGAATCCGTGGTACCTACCTATGCGAGGGGTGAATTTGAATGAATCCATAGTAAAAATACGATCAACAGAAAGCACTTGTACGTTATTCGGCACAATAGTAGAGCGATGTAGGGGTGTAAAGTTGTCGCTTGTGTATTCGCTGTAAAGTAATTCAATGTATACCTACCTTTGCTATTTTCGTAGGCGTTTACCTACATATAGGAACTTATTGTAGGCAAAATACTGTGTTATCAGGGTCGCTACGATACATACAGGCGGTCCGGCACACTTTATGTTCCATTGCAACGTCCGTCTGAGTCAACTGTCACTTGACTGAGATGGACGCTGGACGCTGAACATAAAATGTGCCGGCCCGCCAATGTATAGCGTCCTTGTCCAACCACTGCACTACCAGCCATCTATTTTGATTTAAGACTCCTACACACTGGTAAGGTAAGCTGCTATGGTTTTTTTAAAGAGATCTTACCATTAATATTGTCTTCTAAATCAGTTTATACTTTCCAATAAAACAATGACTACCTAGTATCACAAGATACATTTAACAATAGTGTTTCAATCAGTCGCTTTGAAAATTTATATTGCAAAAAGCAATACCGTTTTTTTTTTATTAAAATATCGACTTGAAAACACTAACGAATGGATTGTGCCATTACAAACGTACAAGAGGGCATGATTAGGTAGGCTCGCTACCATCCGATGGCAGACGCGACGCGAGTTGCATATTAAATGAATAGCCGACCACTGTCGATTGATCCGCGAATTATGAAGGCGGGTCCGCAACATGCGATTTGCATAAAATCTTATTCATGCTATCTAAAAGTGGGTTAGTGGAATGTAGAATTTTGAGAAAATAGGATTAGATTTCATGATGGAAGTTGGGCTAGTAGGTAAATATTATTTTTTGTCGGGGAAAATACCTGACCGTATACCACACTAGAGGGTACGGTGTGCTTATGTGGGGCCCTACTAAATTAATTTATTCTTTTCAATAAATCAAGACTGTAAAACAATGACTACCTAGTATCACGGGTTAGTGGAATGTGGAATTTTGATAGAAATAAGATTCGATTTCATGTTGGGAATTCGGCTAGTAGGTAAATATTTTTGTTTGTCGGTGAAATTACCGTTATCGTTAGGGGGGTAAAGTTTATATGGGCCACATAAAACACGGACCCACTAAAAACACCGCCGTGAGGCATCAAGTTTATATAAAGCCTCAATTGAAACACGACCAACAATGACAAACAAAATTTTCTAAACACATATCAAGAAAATCTCGAAAGTTGGCAAGTGTTTTTTGTTTGTCTATAGTTCTATAGGTATCTAGTTATATTCCAGCCTTAGCCGGGAGGGTGTTCGCCGTGTCCGGTGTCCCGCCCGTCGCACTGACAATCAGCGTCCCTTATTAAGATAAATGGCGCTCGCCCCTCAGACACAATCAACAAACGGACAGACAAAATGTTTAGAAGATGGCCAAAATGTTCACCCAATTTGAAAGGAACTGTAGTGGAAATGCTCTCGAGTGCTCTCGATTCTAGGGTCAAGTTCAAGCTTTGTCCTTTTACGGTCAATAGATAGATAGAGAAAACTTTATTTGCACATAATTTTTGTTAAAAACATGCAAAGAAATAGGTACTTAAAACTATAACGTACAAAGGGCGGCCTTATTGCTTGACGCGATCTCTTCCAGGCAACCTTAGGATGGACATAATATAATGTCAATATTTAAGTTATATTTACCTAAATTGATTTGATAGTGATTGTGTATCTTATGAAACCCTACTTGGATGCTGCTTTCGAATACTAGCCGATGTTTTGTTTGGTATAAAACTGAAAATTTATATATTTGTTATTGTATGCTTTGAATATCAATGTATACGTGCTCAATCAATGGCAAATATTTGGTCCTACAGTACCTACGCCCAAATTGTCAAACACATTATCCCGTAACTATTCATAATATTGTTCAATCGATTTGACCTAATTTTGTTGAATTAGTAACTATCTATCTACAAAACCCAATACACAAACTAGCTCGTTATTCTATTACTGAATTAATTTTGATTCATGTCCTAACAAGCACGTTAGGAGAGGCCTTTGAACAGTAAATAGTTAATAGAGTATTGTTTCAGGACGGGCTGACGCGTAGGTATATAGAGTAGGTACAACGTCAACAGCAACGTTACGTACAAGACAGTATCATCCGGTCTATCTCAGGCTCGTTAATCTACTAGCAACGTACTACATAAAACAGTTGCAGACGAGTTGCTTCTGGATGCTATTCAATTGATATAGAATAGGTACTTTTTTCTAAATGTTTCTGTGTATATATTTGCAAAAATAACAGTATATATGTATTAGTATCAGTTATTCTAGTACCCATAGTAAAAGCTCTGCTTAGTTTGCGACTAGATGGCATTGTGTGTATGTTGTGTGATAGGTATTTATTTATTTCATTTGTGGGTTTTTAGGTGTGGTAAGTAAGTTTCAGTGGAAGTCAAAAATCAGGTTGGTTAAGTTAAAGTAAATGTGTAAAAGAAGGTTTCATAAAAAAACTTACTAAATATCTTTAATTATCGAAATATTTTAACCAGATGACCATCAGTTCAACCAAAAGGAATGCAAGGAAACATTCAGCAGCGCCTTAATGATAAGAACCTACCTATTATTAAAATACACCTTATCCCTTACAAAGCTACGTCGGCCACGAAATGTTTCTTGTGTATAAACTTTCTCTTCGCTGGGAAGTTCTGTAAATCTAATTATATGCTTCGCCTCGTACCTCGTGCACAGTTTAAAATTACCTGAAAAATGTACACAACTTTACGTCTTACTAGGGAATTTTCAGCACGTTTAGAAATTTAGACGTAGTGTTTGTAAATTAAGTAAGGTTCTTCATACACGTTGTACGTTCAGACATGTTATTCCTTTCAATGTAATAAACTTTACCTAATATCCTGTAAGCGAACATGTAAATTTAGTTTAGATTAGCTTATCATACACTCACAGCGTTTCTAAAATGTCTGCCTAACTTGATGAATAGAACTGATAAGTTCTACTAAAAGCAAAGTGTCATTAAAATTATTTAATACTTGTGTTACTCCGCGGTTTCACCTATACATAATAATATATGTAGGCATTTTCCCTGTTCCTATATATATAAGGAGATACATAAATTGGAAGTCAATAATTAGGGTACTAACACCTTAGTAAGCAAGCTGCAGGATTATGAGCTGTGCATGGTAAGTAACAACATGCTCGTTAGCCATATTTTTTATATATTTCTTCTTTACACCACGCCTGCTGCGTACGAACGTGTAGTCCACTTGATAGTAAGTGGAGTATAGCCCATGGATAACAAACGACTAAAGCAGATTTTAGAAACGTCGCTGCAGCTGAGGACTACGGTGTTATGCCTCATATGTTAGTAATTTCAGGCCCTGATCTTGCCACCTAACCGAAACCTCGCTACCATACCAGTTATGCAAGCACTACTATTTCTCGGCAGCTTAAAGGTGAAACGGTAGTGCTGCCACCCTCAAGCTCGTTCACAAGAGCTCTACCACCAGTATATTGCATAAAGCTTAAATTTATTGACTGGTATGACAATTTCATAATTGGTTGTTACAAGCCGCTTACACAGCCAGTCTATTAAGCATAGCATGCCACTCTTGACATTTAGATTTAGACGCAAAAATCTCTTGTTATACAGACCTCCGAGCCGCTCAAACTTTAGAATAAATAGCTTTATGCCTAGAGTGTCTTGTGAATTTAACAAATTGAATGTTGACAGTCATTTTGATCTCTTTACTACTAGTAAACATTCTGCTAGAACCCATCTAACGAATTACTTTGTTAAAAATGTATAGATTTGTTATTACTAAATTTAATTTTAGATACTGTTGTGTGTATTTTTTTGTAGGCATGTGAAACCTTTTTTTTCATTTTTTTTTAATATTAAGTTTTAAGGTGTCAGTTGGGTACTCTTTTCTTTTAACAAATAGTGATTTAATTTAAAATTTTGTAATGTTACCATTATGTTGCTGACTGTATGTGGAAGCTTGTAATTGGCGTTTGCTGACCTATTTTGTTCAATTATTTGTGTGTGGCTGTTAGCTCCCCTAATAAAATAAAATAAAATAAATAAAATAAGATTTGACTTATGACAAAGTTCTTTAATAACATAGAAACGCCAAAATACAAAGAAATTGACGTTTCCATGTTGATAACTTTGCTATAGTCGAATCTAAATGTCAAAAATGGCAAGCTATGCTAAGGAGGCAGTTTGACTTAAACAAAATGAAATAGTTGGATTATTCCAAATATTTCATTTTGTTTATGTCAAACTTGCCATGAATGCAAATACAGAATTCATTCTAACTTACCTGAGTGCTTAATGTATCTAAAACAAAAATAATAACTTTTTGTAGCTACTTGTAGTGCGAGCGATAAAATTTAATACCCTAATCATTTTAGCTATCAAATTTATTACTTGAAAAACCCGAACCTTCCATTAAATTAGGGTTATGGTGCAAAAAGCAATTAAAGCTTTAAGGGTATCGTGCAATTGAGAGCTAATAATTTAGTAAAATATGCCTTTATTTAATTTGTGTCTAGGCAATTATTTTCGAGTTGGTTTTAATCTTAAATGGGATAGAGTTTGAGCTTATTATAATATTTATTCGTATTATTTATATTTATATATGCATGATTTTAGTAGTGAATATATTGTTTAATTTAAGCAGAATACCCATGTTCTATATTGTATATTTTGCTATTTCCTAGCCTTCTATCTTGGTAAGATAAAAGGTCAGAAAAATCCGAAACAAATCATACAGCGAGCGGATACGAGTATTCCATTTTCGACGTTATTACCTAACTTTCAGAACCCTCCATATTTTCTTTAAACACTCCCACAAGTGCTTCAACTTTCGCAATTTTCAATAGGAGTTTTCTTTTAAATAGTACAAGATGTATTTTAAAAAGAATATGGCGTGTTTACCGTTATTACGTAGAAACTGTGACGATTAACGACGGTAGTGGTTTCCTGAAGGAGTTTTAATTGTTTTCAACATAATTGTTGAAGATTCATAACGATAGCGTCTAAGTATTTTTTTCACAGTTATAAAAATACCCTATCAAATTGATATTTTTTGTTGATTAAATTTATCGATATGGAATTTAAAGTCACGTTTTTAAAATGACTTTAACATCACAGTATCTTTATCAAAATTAAAGGTCTGCTTAGCTTTTTACTTCATTTTATACATGGATAAACTTCATGTCTCTACGTAAGGGTGTTATTAAATCAAACGATCGATGGAAGAATGACTGAAGATTCGACGTTATTCGATTTTTCTTGTGAAGATAACTGTCAACTAATCTGTTACACTAATCGATTCAGAGCATTAATCTATGTCGATAAAACTTGTTTTAATACCGAAACTAACACCCAAGTTACTTGTCAAAAACATTTCTTAACACTTCTCCTATTATTACTTTCATTGCTTCGTTCGAATTTCTAAAACATTTTAAATTCCTTACTAAGTTGTAAGGAGTTGTGAACATTTTTCAGTTAATTTCAGACCGTGCAGCGAGGTAGATGTAAGTAGATAATTAGCTTTACCGAACTTCCCTGTAAAATGAATCTTGGTAGACGAGAAACTTTGTGTGGCTTTGCTTACCAATGTGCTATCATTAATAATATCAACATTCATTTTAAGTATATATTGTAACTTTTTTCTAACCAAATGCATTTCGACATCCTTGTAAAAAATTACACAGCGATCCAACTGAGGCTAAAGTATTGTTTTCAAATCTTCTAGCAGCAACATTGCTAAATAAGTCGCATTGTTAATTTAACTGTAATCAAAAGTAGCTCGTCTGTTACTTGCTTTATTTAGTACGTTGCTAGTAGACTAACGAACCTAAGATAGACCGGATGATACTGTCTTGCACGTAACGTTGCTGTTAGCGTTGTATTAGATACGCGTCAGCCCGTTTCGGAACAATACTCTATTAAGTATTTACTGTACAAAGGCATATTTTAACGTTCTTGTATCTGACACGAACCAAAATTAATTTTGTAATAGAATAACGCGTTGGTTTGTGGATTTTGGTTTATTAGTACATTATGTATATGATAGAAATTAAAACCGGACGATCTTAGTATAAATGGTAAATAAATGGTATTATATGAGAGGTTAAATAGGTTAATTAGGTAATGCTGAAAGTTTTGTTCCCATCTCATGTAAACTGAATATCTGAAATAATGTAGACATATTATACCTACATATTAACAGTGGTAAGAATATTTCAGAAAAAACCGGCCAAGTGCGTGTCGGGCCACGCGCAGTAGGGTTCCATAGAAAAATATTTTTAATTTTACTTTTTAACTAAATGGCGTCCTTCAGAAAGGAAATGTTTGTAGTACACGAAACCAGCTAGCACGTATGACGAGATGTATGAATGTTGAGGAAGCGAAAGAAGTATGTAAGGAGCGAAGCACATGGCGTTCCATCGTCTCTGCCTACCTCCGTGAGATAAAGGCGTGATTTTATATTTGTATTATGTATGTTTATTTATGTTTCAAGAATTTTGAACGAAATATTCTGAGTAACTGCATCTGACATTTCGGACCCCTATTCCTCTTGAACTAATGAAGTGAACTTATCCGCTATAGTTTTCCTTTAAAGTTCATTACATGTACTACCGACACAATTTTTTTCAGATTTTAGGATCCAGTAGTTTAGCTTTTAGAGGGGGGGGGGGACGCCCTACTCGAACAAAAATTTGCTCTTTAAAGTTAATTATCTCGCAACCGGATCCCTAAATCAAAAAAATTGTATTAGCAACCCCTAAATGTTTTTAAAAGTCCTATCTAACAATACCCCACACTATGGGGTAGGCGACAAAAAAAAAAAACATCCCTACTTTACATGTAGGGGAGCTACCTGAAAAAAAAATATTTTTCCAAATTTTACTCTACGACTTTCTTTGTTTAGTTAATATACATGTTTATGCAAAATTTCAATTTTCTAGCACCAACGGTTTCGTCGCTATGCCTTGGACAGACGGACAGACGGACATGGCGAAACTATAAGGGTTCCTTGTAGGTACTACGGAACCCTAAAAAAGGAGGCACCATTGTCCTATGTAATAAAGATGACAATCGTTACAATTCAACAATTTTGTCACTTTTCAATTAGTTGGCAACTAGTTGTACCATCATCTTTTTTTAATAGGGCCCAGATAAAAAAAGAATAACTTTGCTATTTAATCAATTCAAATTATATCCATACTAAATATTTGACTGGAAAAGACAAAACTAGACATTATCCATCGACTTGAGAGAATTTCTGATACAGTACCTTTCAAATTGATTGAATATTTTGGACGTCTTCTAAAGATTTTGTCTACCCGTGATTGTGTCTGAAGGGTGAGCGCGATTTATCTTAATAAGGGACGTTGATTGTCACTGCGGTAGAACACCGGACACCCTGTCCCTACCAATTTAATTGTAGAGACAAACAGTAATCATTATACTGGCCTATTTTCGAGATTTGTCTTGTTTGGTGAGACATGAATGAATACGAAATATCAATCTAATTTGGTGATACAAGGACCTATCTGGGTATGTGTATAAATATGCCTAATATAACCAAGTTTCAACAAAATGTTGGTACATGATAATGGAATGCCAGCTTGTTTCTGAAATGTTCAGGATATATGACTCCAAAAGCTTAAAGTAAATAAGGTGGTGCTGTGTAGTTGGAAAGCATACTTATAACTATTTTAATTATTTATCTTTTTCTATTTTTACAATCTTAGCAGCCCCGTATCTAATACATGTCCCACTGCTGGCCAAGTGAAGATTGGTAGACTTCACACTACCCTCGAGCACTTTTTAGGCAGTCTCAGGCATGCAGGTTTCTTCACGATGTTTCCTTCATCGTTAGCAAGTGATAATTTATATGACAAATACACACATATCTTCGAAAAAACGAGTCTTAACGATTTATTGCCACGTGTGAGCCGTGGGTTCGAACTCGAGACCTTTGAATAAGCAGTCCTACGTTCGCCCACTCGGCCGCTTATATTCAATTATCACTACCATAGCCTTAATTCCTGCCTATGGTAATGGTGTAGTGTGTTGATTTTCTTTCAGTAAAATAACGCCTTATGATGTTTTTGAACGTTGTTTTTAAATTTGTTAAAAACATTCGCATACAATGTAAAAATTGTTACTGAATAAATGAAATGAAATGAACGAAGAAGCAAATAGGTAAAATTGTCATTTTAGACAACACTATTTGTAATAAGTATAATAAGATGATTTTGGCAAGCTTATCGTATGAGTTCAACTCCACTTGACCGTAGTTTTGGACGGAACACCAAAAACTTATTTAATAAATCAGTCATAAAACATAATAATACCTACTTTGTTTCAAATATTTCACAATTCATAAATCTTATGAACCAAGTTTAGCGTCGTTATATGGCAGTAACATGCGATGCCACATTTCCTGCAATGAAATCCTACTGAAGCGGAGACAAATTTTGAAACTAAATTCCGTGTTCTGTAAAATATAGCCTTTCTGCATACGTGGTGAAATATCGGCGTCATGTGCAATGTTGCTTGATATAAATTGTTACATAGGAAGCGTTCTAGATGCACCTGTAATTAAAGAGATGCTGTTTTTTAAATTGAAATATTAATTTTGTGCTTTTAGTTGTATTGCGGCTTTGGTAACAATACTTATATTTGTGTGAGTAACTAGTTGTAACGATCGACATTAATTCACCATGAATTTATTTGAAGAACTTTTATAATTAAACGGAGCATAGCATAGTAAAATCAGAATAAAACTAAAATTAGCTTCAACAGTACAAATAACAAAACCGTGATTGGATAAACTCATCAACGAAATTGTTATTTGCATACCTTAATTAAAATCATTTCAGAATCCGTACACTTCAAAGTTAATTTTAATCGTAATCGATTTGTTTGCTACAATGGCTGGCTTCGTTCGATAAGTTTATCCAATCGGAAAATTTCAGTGGCACTCCGACACTGGCTCCTGAATTAGCATACAAATTAATTTCCTATTATTATGTCCGTACCTTCCTATACTTCCATATAGTCCCAAAGATAAGGGTCAAATTCCATGGTTCGTTGGATCACACAGCGTTATATGAAGTTCTAATTATACCGAATATTGACTAACCTCTAATTTAATTTGGGTGTCATGATTTTCGGTTAGAAGTTTAATCGAGTTGTCGCCTTCTCGTATGTGTTGATGGGGTATTCTGTCCAATTATAGTTTTGTATGATATTTAATGATGTTATTTTCATGAGTATATAATTATTGTGAAGTATGTGGGCAAGCCTCTTTACTCTAAGAAACAGTTGAAAAATTATGGGACCGGCAGGATTTGAACCCGCGACCTTCTGCACACTGGGCAGTCGCTTTAGCCAACCAGCTACGGTCGCCTCTTGCCAGGACACTAAATTGTATGTAACGTTATTCCGTGATGTCACGTTCATCCATTTGTTCCAATCTTAAGTAGGATACAAACCTAGGAAATGATGAAACATACAGTTGAAAAATTAAGGAAACAAATTGGATGCTCGCAATAGCCAATTTGTTTAAAAAAACTGAAAATAAAAATTATAAAAAAAGTTGTTGTTGTTTAGTTATGAATAATGACCATAAATGAAAGCTGTGTTTTCAATTAATGTTGCTATGTCACATCCACTCTGTATACTAATATTCAGCCACTCATAGTGTCCACATACAGTTAATTAGTATCTATTGAATACTAGCGCCGTAAAACTAGTGCGAACTAGTTTTACGGCAAACATATCCTTAGAAAAAGCTTCCAACTTTTTAATTCAATAAAACAGTTTTTTAATTCACCATAAAGACCATAAAGATGATTAATACCAATAAATATAAAATTGAAGAGTCTGTTTTTAATATCAAAATAACAATGTTTTTCCAGTTGATATAGTTATTTGCACGATACCTATACTTAAAATACAGTTTTAAATTTTTTGTCTGCCTGTGCGTCTGTCTGTCTGCCTGCCTGTCTGTTTGTATCGGGTAATCTTCTAAACGGCTCGACCGAATTTGATAAAATTTTATATGAAGGTAACTGACTTCAAAATGCTTAACATAGGCTACTTTATACTGATGTACCTACCACGTAGACAAAACCGCGGGAGAAAGTTAGTTTCTTATGTTTGTTTGCGCTAATCTCGGAAACTAATGATCAGATTTTAATAATTATTTAATAATTATTTTTGTGTTTAATAGTCTAACTATCCATTAACGTTTTTTGATAGTTAACATTACGCTTAACTCTATGAAAGCGGGGCAGTAACGTTTAACGCGCGTCAAAGCGCGAGAGCAGCTACTACTTAATATAACAAGTTCCACGCGGACGAAGTCGCGTGTAAAAGCTAGTTAGAAATAAATATCTCCAATTAAACAGCTCTAGTTCTCTCAGTTCAAAGTGTCATAAGCTATCTCAAAGTCACAGATTATTGAAATGAAAGGGAACCGACAGCGAGACCCCAATACAGCCAGAAGCCGCTGAAATCTAATTCGACCGTCCATTCCAATTAGCACTGGACCGTGAATTACAGGTGTTTTAATTAAATTCCTATCGCCATTATTTTCTGTATTGAAACACGATTCCGTTGCTTCACTTTTAAAATCTAGGGACCTAAAATAAAGGTGACTATAGATTGGCGAATTTGCAGAGCGTTTTGTACAAGAGCATGTTATACGCGTACTTGTACAAGCGTTGAAGTGTTTATATGCTCGTATACACGTTTTATAATGGTTTGGTGAAATATGACGTAGCACAGGTAGGTATAATACAGGTAGGTAAATTTTATCGTAGTTATAGTGTTAAATCAATCCAGATTTTACACCTGCACTACGATAAAATTCTAAATAATCATTTTATCGATTAATATTAACGATACAAAAAGATTTACCATTCAATTTCCTAAATGAATGTTCTAAAGACATATTCCTCATATAGAAACGAATTTGAGATTGTCGGAACATAAAATAAGTCCAAATCCTGCCGGTCCCATAATATTTTCAACTGTTCCTTAGCATCAAATAAGTGTCAAAATATTATTGTGTTTAATTCTTACGAAAATCTATATGCACCTTCTCCACTAACCCACTTTTAGATAGCATACATATTATTCTATGCAAATCGAATTTTGCGGACCCGCCTTCATAATTTGCGGATCAATCGACGGTGGTCGGCTTTTCATTTAATATGCAACTCGCGTCGCGTCTGCCATCGGATGGTAGCGAGCCTCCCTAATCATTCCCTCTTGTACGTTTGTAATGGCACAATCCATTCGTTAGTGTTTTCAAGTCGATATTTTAATAGAAAATTACGGTATTGCTTTTTCCAATATATATTTTTAAAGCTACTGATTTAAACACTATTGTTAAATGTCTTGTAATACTAGACAGTCATTGTTTTACAGTCTTGATTTATTGAAAAGAATAAATTAATTTAGTAGGGCCCCACATAAGCACACCGTACCCTCTAAGAGTGTGGTATACGGTCAGATATTTGCCCCGACAAACAATAATATTTACCTACTAGCCCAACTTCCATCATGAAATCTAATCCTATTTTCTCAAAATTCACATTCCACTAACCCACTTTTAGATAGTATGAATAATTTTCTTTGAAATCGCATTTTGCGGACCCGCCTTCATAATTTGCGGATCAATCGACAGTGGTCGGCTTTTCATTTAATATGCAACTCGCATCGCGTCTGCCATCGGATGATAGCGAGCCTCCCTAATCATTCCCTCTTGTACGTTTGTAATGGCACAATCCATTCGTTAGTGTTTTCAAGTCGATATTTTATAAATTAGCATTATCAAAGAGGAGGATTGGTGTAAAATTGGCTTTATTTTTTAGTACCGTCGTCTTGCATTAAGTTGATAGTAAAAGTACTTTACAATACTTGGTGGAAACCGCAGATATCAAAAATAGTCAGTATTCATTACTTCTACCGGTAAAAAACATGTTTGTCGAACAAATCGGAGGATCGCAATGTTTAATTTGCGGCAACAGTGAAATATATTATTATTTTTTTTCCAAAATATTTTTTTTTAAATTAACATGCATAGAATCTGTGGTTTCAACATCACATCCACCCTATATAATGCATTTATTCTCAAATGTTATGGATCAATCAATAAACACATAGCACAAAGTCGAGAAAATGGAATCATATTACATTTATTATTACCCAATATTCTTCCAGTTCACTCGTTTGGATCGAGTGGCGATATTACCCACCCGCGTTTTTCTGACATTTATCGTTATCGCTACTTTTTTACCTACTTAGCTAAAGTAAAAGTGATTTTTATTCAAATTAATCTTTATGTGTAATTTAATCTATTTGTGAACTTTCCGTCAGGCAAATCATTATAGCAGCACGGAGTTGGAATTGTGACCGGTGGATGGCAATGGGCTTACCCTCTATCCCATGGGACATAAAAGTTTTGGATTTTTTACATTAGATAGAACGCCAGAAGCAATTTTTTACACTATCCAATGGTCCCAATGACAAGGCCAAATATACACATTCACTCACACAAGCACACTCAGTCTCAGAACAAATAATTGCGAATCACACAAAGATTTGTCCCATGTGGGGATCGAACCCACAACACCAGTGCAGTGGAAAGCGGCGAGGCGACCGCTTAAACCACTACGCCACACGTGCAGATAAAAAAATAAACATGTGTTGGGTGTTGTACACCTCTGCCACACCCTTCTTGGTTATATAAAAATAACACTTTGCCCGACCCGGGAATCGAAACCAAGACCTTGCAGTGAGCAGCGAGGCAGTTTAAATAAATATCATAGTAAATAAATTATAGTGTAAATTTTTCACTGCACTATCACTTCGTTAAAATGCGCATTTTTGAAAATATTAATTCCGGAAAATAGATTTTCAGTGTTGGAGGATAACGGTAACAGAATTTTACGATTTATTCGCATTTATTGTTTGTTTGCTACGGATGTAAATAATTGATACGTTTTTTTAAATACACTGTGCCTTTAAACGTTCAGTTCACTGACTTTTTAAACGATGATTTTATTATTGTTCCTAGAAATAAAATTACATTTATTATTACAAGGGAAAAGTTTAAAAAGGTTTCTATGTTTTAAATTTCAGTCGCATAATGTCATGTTTTATCTTTGTTATTTTCCACAGTCAGTAAAATGAGGGTAAAAATATAAGTTCAGAAAACTTGTACACTAAAATGATTTTTTTTAAACAGGACTTTTGGTCATTATGATATTTGTTTTTGTAACTTGTCGATTAAATAGAGCGCCGTATCGCTACGTTCTTTTTTACAGATTGAGAGGTGTTTGATGGCTGTTGCTATACGTAAAATCCTGATACTCCGCTAAATTCATTCGACTAAAAGCCGACCCCAATGTGGTGAAGAATGAGTTGTAAAATTAGATTTTGTGACATAACAATGCCAAATTGTTGAAAATTTCCAAAGGCAGGAATCTTGACTCTTGGCTACCGCAACCCGATATCAGAGTAACTATGCCCATACTTAGCTCTCATTAACTTGGAACCACACAATCTTATTAGTTCTTTAAGGCGCAGACGAAGTTCCAAAGGAAGTATAACCCTGTTTAGATTTGGTGTGAAAATATAATTTATTGTAAATCGAGTCTATACTAATAGTGTATATGGTCATGAGTTAGTACACCGTTCTTAACGATGATTAATTCGAGTTTGTGCAAAGAAGTATTTTTTTAAATCGGTAAATGAATTTGTCCTGTGGAAGAGTTCTTGTGAACAAGCTCAAAGGCAGAAGCACCATACCGTCTCACCCTTGTTCTCGGGCAATATAATTATGATAATTTCAATTACAAACCATTAGATCAGATATTTACGTAAAATTTACTTAATGCAATATCCAATAATTTAATAAAATAAGATTGGGATCCTTTTTTGTGTTTCTATGTATAATAAGTATGTGTTTACAAAGAAAAGTATAAAATGTATTAGTTTCAGTTATTCTAGTACCCATAGTATAGCTCTGCTTAGTTTGGGACTAGATCGCGTTGTGTGTAAGTTGTAAGATATTGATTATTTTTATTTTGTTACTTCCAACAATGAAAGCTGTCGATATTTAGTTGTTGTAATTGTTAGTGTTGTTTTTGATTTAAAAACAGAAGCAAAATTGTTACAAATACCTTACAGATTTGTGAATCTCACAAGATTTCACACAATGTTTACCCCATGAGGAAGTTTTATAAAACTTGCCGTTTAATTCAATCTTCGAAAACATGTCGGATATCAGGGGTCTGTCCCGATAGTTTTCCAGCTAATCCATCAAAGGGATTTCGACGCTGTGTATTAGATATTGATTCTTTTTATTTTCACGTAGTATTGCTTCGTTAGTCTAGTTGTTTGCGTACTCGGCCTCTCACCGTAAGGTCTCAAGTTCGATCCCTGGGTCAGGCAAAATGTTTTTAGGGATTTTCTGCCAGGAAACTTGCAATCCCTATCCCTATCACATAGGACCCGAACATAGTAGGTGAAAAGTGGGTGTTTATACACCTTTGTCACACCCTTCTAGGTAAATACAGGCGTGAAGTTATATATGTATGTATATATGAAACCAGCCATTTTTAAAACGGTTGTTTAAAAACATTAGATCCTTAAAAAAAATTAAATGATTTTTGTCAATAATAATAATAATAATAAATATCTCACAACTTACACACAACGCCATCTAGTCCCAAACTAAGCAGAGCTTGTAATATAGGTACTAGAATAACTAATACTAATACATATATATACTTTTCTTTAGTAAATACATACATATGATACATAGAAACACCCAGACTAAGACAAACCCCCATGTTCATGCACACAAAGATTTGTCTTAAGCGGGAATCTTAATCAATTCTGTACAAATAGGCATAATCATTGCTTAATAGGAGATTTCTATCCCCAATCCCCACGCATATTATGTAATGTATGATTAATAATTTATTTGATTTAAATTTAATGATACATTTATTAGGTATATAATATTTAGTCATGCAATTTTGTAATTGATATTTGAGATGTATTCTATTTTTTTCATTTAAATTGCTTTTGCTTGTGGCATGTAATGCAGTACCTTTTGGAGAAGACACTGGCACCCGCAACACGGTTAATACTATCGCCGACTATCGCGGTGGCCAGCGCTTGTATATTTTTGTAAAATACCCTCTTTTGTACCAATAAAGATTTATTATTATTATTATAATATGTAAGACATACCTATATAGTTACAATATATAATTATGTATGCTTACTTACTTCGTTATGTACAGTGAATGTTTATTTAAGCTGTAGTCATCAAATGTGAATATATTAATTAATAATGCAATAGATCTGTCTGTGTCGCCATTAACGATGCAGTTACAATTATTGTAGTACATACGGCTACATATCAAGCTGAACATTACCAGTATAATAAATAAATAAATATTTTATAAATAAATATTTCACAACTCACACACAACGCCATCTAGTCCCAAACTAAGCAGAGCTTGTACTATGGGTACTAAAATAACTGATACTAATACATATATACTTTTCCTTTGTAAATACATACTTATTATACATAGAAACACCCAGACTAAGAAAAACCCCCATGTTAATGCACGCAAAGAATTGTCCACGACCTCGGCGTCGCAGGCAGGTACACTCCGCCATCCGGTCGTCAAATGTAGCTTGATATAATAGCTGTCTGCCAGTCAACACAGTCAGCAACAGAAGAAGCTACACCAAAAAAAAAATTTCAAAGTTGCAATTCCTGAAAATCATAATTATTGAATGAAAATCAGAAATTGGAAATCAGAAATCAGAAAAAAACTGAAATATTTAATTTATAATACTTATTGTAATAAAATGATTTGACACCGTATGGATTAGGAAGAATCAAAATTAACAAAAATCTAGTATGTGCATTATTTTATAAAAGGCAGATTTTAATGCAAGAAATGTGAGCTGTATAGAAGTTTGTAAATGTTAAAGTGTTGAACTACTTTCGTTGCTGACTGTACATGCCGTAGCTTGTTTATTGATGTACGCAGGATAAACAGACGTGTTTGTATTGTTTGTTATATCACTACTATTAGGAAATAGATTCAGATATTCTGTTTATTTGATTGGTGTTACAATCGATCTGATCTGACCTGTAGTAAACTATTTGCTAGGGTGATGTAGCCAGTTTATCCATATTCTATAAAACAGTTCAATAATTAGAGATGTGTCGAAAATCGACCACTCGGCAAATTACGTAGACTAGTCGGCTTTACTATAAATGCCAATAACCTTAATATTTATTTAGAATTATATAAAATGAATCCTTAATGAATGAATACTTTAGTTATTTACAAAAACTGTGAAATAGCCCCTGAGCGGAATTGCCTAAAAGCCAGAGGCTGCCCAAAGTTTCTCTGTTTGTGCGTCACCATATACGGATTTTGGATCGTGATCGCTTTGAGAGTAAATAAAGGTTAAATAAAAAGGTTCGCAAAAAAAAATGTTGAATGTCCTTGATCCTCTACCATCGGCAGATACTTGTCCTAACTGACCCTTAAAGTTTGAATGTTTTGGGGTGTCAGTCTGAGGCTGGAGCCTAGTTAAGTGTCTGTACCTACCACTAATCATCAGGTGGGACCCCACTATCGTTTTCGTTGTCAAAAAAAAAACACTCCAATCTTATCAACCCTCCATACAGCTCTCTCAGGCACATTTCTGTGCCTCAGAGAACTAATTAGATTGTGTGGTTCTATTGAGCTAATGGCAGCTAAGTCTGAAGCTGCGGTTGCCAAGACTGCATCCTACTTACTTAAATTAGCAGACTTCAAGTTCTGCAAGGAAATTTTGTGTACAATATTTCAGGGCTCATCTCACCACTCCATCGAAAACATGGACCTATGGTAGGGTTTTCGGTATAAGGTTTATTGATTTTGTGACAGAAACCACCCAAAGTATTGTGAAAGTGGAGCACCAGTCTTCAGCATACCTATTACCCGTTCACTTCAATTTGGCCAAAACTTTGAGTCACACTTCCCCATACCTGCAAATGTAATATTTATAAGCAGTATACTTAGTATAGACTAAGTATACTGCTTGTAAGCGAATTAGTCTATGACAGATGCATTAGTGCCTCGGTAATTCCGCGGAGCAACCTGTACAACTTTGACTCTAGATAATTTTAACACGAAGCGAAGTTTTAATATAATTTTCTTTTACATCAAATCAAAAATATCAAGTACAATACAATATAGTTCTTTACTGATAACTCAATGTTACATGTCAATTTATTACATTTTCTTATAATATTTAATATCAATATATTAACATCGAAATGTAATAAATAACATTAGTAAAGTCTCATTAATATTCAGTTTTGGATTTTAAAAGTAACACTCATTATACATATTTAATTGAAATTAAAGATAGGAATAGAAAGTAAATATAATTTTAAAACTTCAAGACAAAAAAAAGAATAAGATATTTAATTAATGTCAATATCAAACGTAGAAACTAAGAAGGCTTTTACCTTACCTGCAGTGAGACACTCGACGCTGAAAAAAAGTATCTACTACTGTAACACCAAAATAAATCATGTCTGATATTTTTAAGGTTTTTAAATAGAAGGGTGGGCTTGCAGCCAGTATTAGGGGAGAATGATTATTATTCATTAAGTCTGTCCAACTCCGTGCTGAACATAATCCCATCTGAAACACCCGGAATGATACCGTGTTAATCGCATTTGACGGATGAATTTGAAAATGTGGTAAGCCTAAAAAAAATGATCTTTGTTTTGTAAAATTTACACGATTTTCGCATGATTTTCCGTATGTCAGTAGTTTTTCCACGTATTTTTTTAATAACTTGATCTTAGGTAAATTTTATGAGAGAATGCCATTAAACAACCAAATGTGTAGTTTAGAATCTATTTACGCTATTAAATGACGATTCCACCATCGTGTTAAACTTAAGTCCAACCCTAAGCTACAGCTTTTGATCTGTCTGTCCAGTACAAAAATGTAATGATATAGTATCTAGAAATGCTATTATTCTAATATAATTAAGAAGTTTGGTAAAGTCCGGGCTTAGAAGTACCTTAAACGGATATCTATTGTACCACATAATTTTGTTTGGCATAATATAACTTCGCATACCTTAATTTGGTATAATGATAGTAACGCATAATATTAATTTAGCATAAATTTTATCGCCTTATTTTTAGCATGAATACTTTACGCATGTATGTAATTGTTGAGTAAAATGTTTTTTTGCATTTTCGTATGTAAAATAAACACGTGGCGGCTTACGGGTGGCCCGCCGCACCCTAACCTATTTTTACTCTATGATACCCATTTCAAATTTCCATTGATCTATCTTAAGCGAAAAAACATTATGCCAAAAAACATTATGCGACGATGGTTATGCCAAGTGAAGTGAAATGCCAAATGACTATTAGGTATGCGAAAAAAAACTATACGTCACGTGTTATGCTAAACTAAATTAAGCGAAGAAAGGGATCCCACGTTTAACCGGTAAACTGTAGATAATTCACCCTAACTTGATTTTTAAAATTAAATGTTACTCTTGAGTTTTCCAGAATATTTCAGTCAAAGGTAAACACAATTACGAAAGAATAAGTTTATTACATTTTGTCTTGGAAACCACAAAGCGAGCTCCAGATTTAATCCAGAGGAACATCTAAAAAGGTTCTTTCTAGTAAAAAAGCTCAGCTTACAAAAATACTTATCTATCCGCCTTTTAGTTTGTACAAACCGACATCAAAGCAAATTTACATGAGTCTCAGGAGGAATTTGAACGCGATACAAAAAGTGAAAAATGCGCGAATGACATTTGCTCAAGTGGGTCCCGTACAACGTCTCATAGTTTTTTATGTTTCACCTTTACAATAAATGAGAATTATTTATTATCTTGGTAAGTATTTTAGAGTACGGACCAGTTTCAGTTATTCTGTATAGATCTTATTGAACCCATAAAATATAACTTGAATTTAAAAGTGACACAAGATACACTTGAAAAAAGGAACACCGCTGTCACTTTTATTTATGTATGTACTGCCAATAAGTTAGCCTTATTGGCAGTACATACATAAATAAATGTAAAATTAAGGCTTAATAATAAAAATAATATATTAAAAATTCAAATAAAAGGATAATGAAAAACAGGTCCCAAAACATTTAAATTGTGGTTCAAGAACTATTAAAAAACACCTTTTTTCTGCATGCAATGAATATTTTAAACTTGAATAAAGAGTTAAGACATGTTTTAAATTTTACCGACATCAAAAGAAAAACGTTACAGAGCTCTTTCTATACTTCGCAATGAAGAACCCCAAATACGTATATCTTCTTACCATACATTTATACCTACATCGACCTAATACCAGCTACATGGTTGCTACATGAAATATTCAACTGTGAAAAGGGTACAAGCTCTAGGGAGCTGTAATTTAAATAAATATTATTTCACCACAAATGTCGGCAACGTTTAATTTTGAGATTGCCGTGAATATCTTGCTGTTTTTTTATGATTCTCATGCCATTTTTGTACTTACAAGTACCTAACCCTAATAGTTGATGAGAAACTAAATTGGCAAATGCAAATAAATAACTTAACAGCAAGAACGCGTAAACTCATATTTATATTTAAAATGCTCAGACACATTAAAAACACCAAGATACTTACATCAGTGTACTCAGCATTATGCCAGTCAATCCTTGGGTATTGTATTACCGCATGGGGAGGTGCCCATAAGTCTCATCTTATTCACCTAGAACGAGCTCAACGGGCCGTTCTTAAGGTCATGACGTATAGACCATTTCGTTTTCCTACAAGTGAACTTTACCAAAGTTGCAGTGTACTTACAGTCCGTCAGTTATACATACACAAACTCATTGTCTTACAACACAAACAAATTGACACTAATAAAGTAAAAAAAAAATTGAGCACTAAACGACGTAAGAATAAAGTATTTGAGAGAGAAGTGTTTCGCACATCTTTTGCTAAACATTTTAAGTGTTTTCTTGCCCCATATTTATACAACAAACTATGTAAAATGAAAGAACTTGAGTTGTATAATCTCAACTATTATAAATGCAAATATGTACTAAGGAACTGGTTGCAACCACTAAATTACAATGAAACCGAACAGCTTCTGCAGGTTATGGAATTAGTGGGTTTACCTAAAAATTAACAACTATGAAACATCGAACACGAACACAGTCATACACAAACTCAAACATACAATCACAGACATACGCAAACACAGACATACACAAACACAGACATACACAAACACATACATACACAAACACACTTACTTAACTCAACCATAATCAACAAATAATTATAGTAGAAAAAAACAATGTATTATGGCAATATTATCTCATATTATTCAAAATTTAATGATCATTTCTTTATTATATATAGATATTGAACATGTTACTAAATTAATGTTAGTACTATACAATGTAAATGTTGAATCCTTCTATTCAAATATTATAATTAGATACCTATTACTTGTTTTGAGCATGGAGCATGATTCTTGTTTTCTCTGGAATGTACCTACACGTCCACATCTATCTTGTCAAATAGAATGTTGGGTGACCTACGACACAGGTTTTCCTAGTGTAGGCATCCACTTAACAACACACAATTGTAATATGTATACTATTCTAGATATTAAGTCATTGGTTATCTTGCTATGTAAAAGAAATTTTGTATGCACCTAATTTGAAAATAAATTGATTTGATTTGATTTGATTTGAGTTTCACCATGTCCATATTCTGTCCCTCTGTCCGTCTGACCAAAGCTCCCCGTCGAAACCATTTTTCATTTCATTTCAAAGTCCTTTATTTCATAAATTTACAGGAAACATATAATACATAGCAATTTAAATACCGTAATTATGTTTAACATGATTTACACTAACTATTTCAGGCTCAGTGCCTATACAAGTTTTATTAATAAATATGCTTAAAGCTGCTTAGTGATAGATAATAATTTCAAGTTAATCACCATAATATTTTCAGAGCGTGGGTAGTGTGTAAATATCCACTTTTTACATTTACAATAAAAAATATACATACAAATACAATGCAATAATGAACTTAACCAGGCAATTTAATTTTTAAATTATACATTAATTATGAATTTAGCTTATTGTACGATATTATATTCATAATATCGTAATATTAGCGGGTAAACAAATTTGCACTCGGGCGGCGCGGCGCGGGCCCAGTGCGTTGCATGCGTCACAGCGGCGACCGGCGGCCGGCCGAGCGCAGGAACCGGTCGTCGTCGGACAACAGATAGTGATGGGGCAGGCGATACGCACCGTATCTATCGACATAAGGTAAATCGTGTAGTCGGGTTTGACCTATATTGCTTATCAAAACGCTGGGATTCGAATAATTTTTGATATAGAATTTTTTAGTTAATCTTATAATGAATTCTTTTAATGGAATTAATTTAATTTTGTTGTGAAGATTTTGTAAATTTGTTCTAAAGTTGGTATTAAATGAAATTTTTATGCTTTTATTTTGAATAACTTGCAATTTAGTAAGGTTTGTTACGCATGTGTTGCTCCAAACTGGGCATGCATAGGTTAAGACCGGACGAACCAGGGTTGTGTATATTTTAAGTTTGGTCATGCTACTTATGTTGCTTCTGCGGTTTAAAATAGGACTTAGTGCTCCGAGGGCCCTAGCACCTTTGACTCGAGTACGAAACCGATAGTGCTAAAAAGCTAACATTTTGTATAAGTATGAAAATTAACTAGGTATGCCGACAAGTTTGTAAAATAATGTTTTTATCGGATACCGCCAAAACATGAAAGTAGAGATGATAGTATGGCGTATCGTTAGATAGGATTTTTTTTTGTTTTTTTGAAAAAACGACGCCCTAGGAATCATAACTCCTGTGTCGCTTCACGTAAAACGGTCCCATAGGAAGACTAAGTGCGGATACCGCCCAGAAAAACTCCTGTGAACCCCTGCGTTCACAAACAATTTCAAACACACAAAGCACACCCAGAGTACAAATCTTTGCGGATCACACAAAGATTTGTCCCATGTGGGGATCGAACCTACAACACCAACGCAGTACGCCAATCGTACACTCAATTTTTTTTAAAACATTGATGAATTGCTAAGACAGTTTTTTGAATGAGGTATCCGTTAGCGACTTAATTAACTCTAAAGAGCATATGTTTATTCGAATAGGGCGTCCCCTCCTCAACTAAAAGCTTAACTTATGACTCGAAAAATCTGAAAACAATCACTCAACGAGCTAATTTTGTCTATATCTACAGTTGTAAACCATAGACATAATAGTTTCAGGTCATATTGCCGGCTGTATGCACCGCCAGGCGTGCAGCTCACGTATCACGCGTTAGTTCAGGACTCCACAACTCACTAATGGCTCCGAACGTACGTGCTCGATCATATATTATATAATGTTACTAAAATACTTGATATAAAGTTTAGTGTTGACTCAAATTTCGTTAAATATTAAAAATCTAAGTCACGTCCAAATTATTTTATTATAATAAAATAATTATACATTATGAAATATGTATTTACGTGATATACATCATACTATACCGGGTGCTTCAAAAAAATGTATACACACTTTGAACTTCCATAGAAAATTTATTTACCGTTCTACAAAGTTAAATTTCAGGAAAATAGAAAGCTGAAAGTCCAATGTAAATGAAACATAAATAACAAATGTTAATACTGTTTTTATTTTCAACAAGATGGTGCTCCGCCGCACTATCACAGGGACGTACGAGCTTACCTGGATCAAAATTTGTCGGGCCAGTGGATAGGACGCAGGGGGCCAATCGAGTTTCCAGCACGCTCTCCAGACCTTACACCACTGGATTTCTTCTTGTGGGGCACAGTAAAAGATGAGGTGTACAAACGTAAACCACGTAACCTAGACATTCTTTGGAATGAGATTCAAGCAGTGTGTAGAGAAATCTCATTGGACGTTTTGATACGATGTACAGAATCTGTGGTGACTCGTACTCAGAATTGTATTGATGCTGCAGGTCACCAATTTGAACAGTATTAACATTTGTTATTTATGTTTCATTTACATTGGACTTTCAGCTTTCTATTTTCCTGAAATTTAACTTTGTAGAACGGTAAATAAATTTTCTATGGAAGTTCAAAGTGTGTATACATTTTTTTGAAGCACCCGGTATATGACAACAACCTTTGCGGATATAACCAAAGTATTCGATTTCTGAAAACTCAAAAGTATTAAGTTGACTTCCAACTATAGCTAAATTATTAACAAATTATACTTCAGTTTCGTCCTCGAGATTAGCAATACTTGTAGTAACGCGTAGTGTACGCCGTTTACGCACTATATTTGAGATTTTTTTTTTTTTTTTTTTTTTTGTTGATGTTGGTAACACCCAATTTTTCTAATGTCATTCGCGTCATAGTGCTTCGCCGTATCGCATACGTCAAAGTGAAAAGTTTATTAAAATCCTAGATAAATTCGTCATTTCGAGTGAAAAAATGCCTAAAAGAATGAGTGAAGATGAAGGTTATGACATATTACAAAGGAAGATAAGAAAACTTGAAAAGAAATTGAAAAAACGATCGCGATCTAGCCGCCGACGCCGGCGCCGCCATCGTTCGGAATCTGTCAGTTCCCGCTCCTCGAATAACTCACAAAGGCGGGCACAAGGTAAGTTTGGAGACATGATAATGGCAAGATTACCTACGATATAGCGAACAGTTCCTTTGCGGCTGTTCCTTATCAATGTTTTTTGGTTTGCGAACAGTATCTACACGACTGTTTCTTACCTACCTACCTTGTATAAAAAGTTACAAATGTCAGCCATCATTGGGTACATGAGTTTGGGTTTGCGTACTTCCCTTTGCGGCTGTAACTACCCACAATTCAGTTTTGCGATCAGTTTTATACGACTGTTTCATAACTGTGTATTATGTACCAAGTTTCACGTCTCGTTTTTTCGGCTTATAGGAAGCGACGAACAAGAGTTTAATGACGAGCAGATAAACGAGCCCATGGCGCGTACGTCAGATGATGTGGAGGTTACCGCAGTCTCCGATGCTTTGCTGCCTATGCCGTCGTGTTCAAACCAGTCTCAAGTGGACCTTCCTACAATAGATACTGTGACCACTGCCATTACTGAAGAGGCGGTGGAATTAGACGAGAGCATCCTTGAAATCCTGGGTACTGACCCATCAAAAGAAAATATTTATGGGGCAGATATTCAATCTGAATTAGCCGTTAGATTAGAGCATTACGCCACTAAGGGCCTAACTAAGGACAACCGCTCAGAACTTAAAGAACAATATTTAGTGCCCAACAACTGCAAATTGATCAATGCACCCATGTTAAATGCAGAACTTAAGGCTGTTCTCACTGAGGTGATGGCAAATCGGGATAAAGCTATTGAAATAAAGCAAACCCAACTAGCTTCTGGAATATCTGCGCTGGGTCAAGCGCTAACCCGGTTGTTTGCGAAGAAGGAGAAAGATACAGAGCTTATAAAAACTCTCATGGATACCAGCCGCATACTATGTGATTGCCAACACTCAGAATCTATGAGGAGGAGAGGTTTTGTACTTTCATCCTTAAAAAAGGACATTAAGGATCCTCTCACAACTTCAACAAATATAGATAAGTACCTCTTTGGTGAAGACCTAGCAGAAACAATAAAGGCAACTAAGGCAATTAACAAATCAAGCACCGAATTGAAGGCCTCTGTAGCACCTAAGCCTCCAGCTAATAAAAAACCAGCGCCCAACTTCACAAGGCCTTTAAACTGGAAGCGTCCGTTCCAGCCACGCAGACAGCCGGAACATCACAGGACCAAGGAGTCTGCAATGACGAAGCAGCGGCAGTCAATCTCATCGAGGCCATCACAGCATCAGCATCAACAACGCGGCAGGCGACGTTAGAAATGGTAAATAATTATGCAGGCAGATTGTCTAATTTCTATCAACAATGGTCACTGTTAACCAGCGACCCCATTCTATTGTCATATGTAGAAGGTTATGAAATTCCTTTTGCACACCCTGTTACACAGTTTAACACCAAAGCACAAGTTTTTTCACCAACTGAAAAAAGCCTATATGTTAAGTCAATAACAAAATTAATTTCAATAGGGGCTATTTCCAAATGTCAGCCCTGTGAAGACCAATTTTTGTCTAAAATTTTTCTTATTCCCAAATCAAATGGAAAAATGAGGCTCATTCTTAATTTGAAATGTTTGAATCAATTTATTGACACACAACACTTCAAGTTAGAAGATTTGCGTACTGCCCTTAAATTAATATGTAAAGATGACTTCATGGCAAAATTAGACCTTCAAGATGCTTATTTTTGTATTAAAATTCATTGTAATTCAAAAAAGTACCTTAGATTTCAGTTCGGTGAAGATCTATATGAATTTAATGTCTTACCATTTGGTTTGAATACTGCGCCTTACATCTTTACTAAGATTATGAAACCTGTAATACGTTTACTGCGTTCTGCAGGTTTGGTATCAACAATTTATCTTGACGATTTCTTATTGATAGCGCCTTCTTACACTGACTGTATGTATAATGCATATACAACTCAGTCGTTGCTCACTGCTCTTGGTTTTATTATAAATAAAGAGAAGAGCTGTTTAATCCCTGCAAAGACTTGTTGTTTTCTGGGTAATATTATAGACACTGAAAAATTTGAGGTCAGACTACCTGATGATAAAAAGAATCGCATTAAGAATGAAATTAGTAAATTTTTAAATACAAATAGATGTAAAATACGTGAATTTGCTAGTTTTGTGGGATTATTAGTCTCTGCTTGTCCAGCTGTTGATTATGGTTGGCTTTATACAAAAGGTTTTGAGCGTGTCAAGTTTTTGAACTTAAGACATGATAATAATTATGATAACTATATGAATGTACCAGATTCTTTGACACTCGATTTAAAATGGTGGGATCGAGCTGTTGACTCTTCAGTGTGTAAAATAAAACAGGATAAATATGACCTAGAAATTTTCTCTGATGCCTCAACTACTGGGTGGGGTATCGCATGTGGGAATCAGACTGCTAGTGGTCCCTGGCAGGAAGAGGAAAAAACTCAACACATTAACTATCTAGAATTATTAGCAGCGTTTTTTGGACTTAAAATATTTGCCAAAGCTCGAAGCGACTGTCAAATACTGCTCCGTATCGATAATACTACCGCCATTTCTTACGTCAATAGGATGGGTGGCATTCAATTTCCCCACCTCACAGAAATTTCAAAAAAGATTTGGCAGTGGTGTGAAGCTCGTAGGTTACATGTGTATGCATCATACATAAAGTCTGCTAGTAATAGCACAGCTGATGCGGAATCCAGGCGAATACATCCAGATATAGAGTGGCAGCTATCAGAGGCTGCTTTTTGGACAATTAAATCAAAATTCGGTACACCTGATATAGACCTGTTTGCCAGTAGAACAAATACAAAATGTAGAAAATATGTATCCTGGCAGCGAGATCCGGATGCATTCGCTATTAACGCATTCACAATAGAATGGGCAAATTATTTCTTTTATGCATTCCCGCCCTTTTCAATAGTATTAAAGACATTACGTAAAATAGTTTCTGATAAGGCTGAAGGTATTCTGGTTGTACCAGTGTGGCCTACACAACCATGGTATCCGCTTTTTAAAAGTCTTTTAAAATCAAAACTCGTATTTTTTAAGCCAAGTGAAAATCCAATTTTATCATGTTCTTCCAGCAGTCGCCGAATCCACACCAAGATTACCCTGGTGGCAGGAATCTTATCCGGTCGGCGTGGTTAAAAAGAAGTATTCCCCCAGCCGCAGTCGATATCATGACAGCCTCTCTATCGGATAATACACTTAAACAATACGAGGTAACCTTTAGGAGATGGATTGCATATTGTAATACAAATAATATTAACGTTTATGGTCACGACGCTTCAGTCCCCAAAGTGATACACTTTTTAACAAAATTATATGAAGAAGGAGCCCAATACGGGACTCTTAATACGAGCAGGTCGGCTCTAAGTTTATTATTCGGATCTCGTATTGGGCAAGATGATCGTATTAAGAGGTTCTTCAAGGGCATATTTCGGTTACGGCCACCTTTACCTAAATATAACACAACATGGGATACATCTACTGTCCTAAATTACTTAGGTACTCTGTATCCTAATGAAAACCTGAACCTTTATCACATATCTTCAAAATTAGTCACTCTCTTAGCCCTCATCACAGCCCATCGAGTACAGACCTTATCTAAAATTAAAATTAATAATATTACTGAACATGTTAATAAAATAACCATCAAAATTCCGGATTTAATTAAAACATCGTCTGTTGCATCTCTACAACCCAATTTAATCATACCCTTCTTTGAAGCAAAACCCGAAATATGCCCTGGTAAAACCCTAATTGCGTATCTCAACATGACGAAACATATTCGTAATGATAATTCTCTATTGTTATTTATTGGCATTAGGAAGCCACATAAAGAGGTGGGGTCACAAACCCTAAGCCGCTGGATCAAGTCCACTTTGGATGAAAGCGGAATTGATGTGTCTGTATTCAGTGCCCACAGCACGCGGCATGCGGCCACCTCCGCAGCACACAGACACGCAGTCAATTTGGACTTGATCCGGCGGACCGCGGGCTGGACTGCTAGCTCCAACACATTCTTTAAATTTTATAATCGATCCATATGTAATGAGGTTGATGAAGACTCGTTTGCAAGAGCCATAATTATGAATGGTATTTAAATTAAAATTTTCTGTTTATTTATACATTCGTTTGTATAAGATACTTCATCATTAATAAATGATTGATAATTTAATAAATGCTTGTTATATTTCACAACATTGTCTCTAAAAGTCTACAAGTATTGCTAATCTCGAGGACGAAACTGAAGTATAATTAATGATTAAACGAACTTACCTGTACGTGAAGTTCTATCATAATTATACGAAGGTTTCGTCCGAAGAGATTAGCAACCCGCCCTCCCTTACTCCTTTAATCGTTAACCCCTATTAGTGTGTCGTGAAATATGCCTATGACTAGGTACTAACTCTAAACTAAATGACATTAGAAAAATTGGGTGTTACCAACATCAACAAAAAAAAAAAAAAAAAAAAAAATCTCAAATATAGTGCGTAAACGGCGTACACTACGCGTTACTACAAGTATTGCTAATCTCTTCGGACGAAACCTTCGTATAATTATGATAGAACTTCACGTACAGGTAAGTTCGTTTAATCATTAATTCTGACTGCTGAACCATATTGATAAACTTATCAAATTCAAGGAATCCGTAGTCAATAAGTTTGTCTTCGACTATAGGTATGCTTTCAACCGTTGTTGTATAATTTCAACAGTTAGTTTCCAATTTTGGAGGTCAAGTAGAAGTTGTGTCGATTTCACCAACAACGTGTTAAACTCAAGTTAAATGTTAAGCTACAGCCTTCGATCTGTCTGTCCCGTACCAACATTGAATGAGAGAGAGAGAGAGAGAGAGAGAGATATAAATAAATAAATAAATAAATAGGTATTTCACAACTCACACACAACGACATCTAGTCCCAAACTAAACAGAGCTTGTACTATGGGTACTAGAATAACTGATACTTATACATATATACTTTTTCTTTGGAAATAGATACATATTATACATAGAAACACCCAGACTAAGACAAACCCCCATGTTCATGCACACAAAGATTTGTCTTAAGTGGGAATCGAACCCACGACCTCGGCGTCGCAGGCATACACTACCCACTCTGCCATCCGGTCGTCATATATTTAAAAATGGGTTAATGGAGACTGCCTCGATGGTCTAGTCATCTAGTGGTTAGGTTCTTTGGGTTCCGTATCCAAAGGGCTAAAACAGAACCCTAATACTAAGTGAAGGGGCGTTGATGTTATTGAAACAACTAGTCTCGAACGAATACCATTTATTACTAACTTAATAATACACTGATACAATAGTTTTATAATGCATCACCTCAAAGACTATGTTGTCCGTCCGACTATCCGACTGTCATAAGGCTGTATCTGTGCAGGCAGGACTGCCTCGATTGTCTAGTGGTTGCCGTATGCACCATCGGTCTCGGGTTCGATTCCCGGGTCGGGCAAAGTGTTATTTGTGAAGTTTCCATCCAAAATTTACAATAGCATTACGGAGTTGGAATTGTGCCCGGTGGATTGCGATAGGCTCGACGCCTATCCCATGGGACCTAAACATGACAAAGTGTGGGTGTTGTACACCTCTGCCACACACTTCTGTGTAATATAGGCGTGATGTTATGTTATGGGTTATGTAAAACTGTAGATTCTTCTTCGTTGTGTTAAGTCAAATTTTATTTTGGCTTGCCATCGTGGTGAAAGGATTAGCCAATTCGCTTTGGAGAACTCGCGAATTGCCCAGGGTGCGCCGGACGTAGGAAATCGTTGTGTACGTCACTCGGGGAGGCTCCTTTCATGCACCCCGTACTGTAGATTAAGAAGTTTGGTGCAAACGGCCCTTTGGAGCGGGCAATAGAACTTTGATTGACACGATCATAGACTCGAGTTTAAGTTTATCTGTAACTTACAAAGTTTATCACTTGGCTCAGTTGAGTAGTTACTTGGTTTGTGGCCAAACAACTTAGTTCAGCTTTTGTACTCAAAACACGCAGTAATTGCTCACTTACGTGCTTAACATGAGCTTGTTTTGTAACGAAATAATTGTTTAATTAACATAAATTTTTAGTGTATTTTGGTGCCTGATCTTTATTTATTTATTTAGGTCAACCAACGACTGTGTACACTAGTTATATTACAAAAAACTAACACAGTTGTGTCATGCTACGCATAACAATCAATTTAAGGCTAACACCACTTGGACGGTTTGGTTAAACTTAAATTCAAAAAAAAAAATTATGGGTATAAAAATAAAAATTATAAAAAAAAAAAACTTGGTTCAGGACCAATAGTATTATGCTCACTACGTTTTATCGCCAAGTCTATTAGTAAGTATTATTTATGCACAGGCATATTATTGATACAAACGAATGTCAAACGAACACTCATGCGCTACTCTGATTATTTAATTGTTCATACATACATAGGTATGTAGGTACGTTACGTACTTACGTCTCATTACCAACATCACGTCTATCAATAAGGGTGTGGCAGAGGTATGCAACATCCACTTTTCACCTGTTATGTTAAAGTCTCATGGGATTGAGGGTGAGCCTTTCGCCATCCACTGGGCACAATTCCAACTCCGTGTTGCTATTAAGATTTTCCTGATGGAATGTTCACAAATTACACTTTGTCCGACCCGGGAATCAAACCCGAGACCTCGCGGTGAAAGGCGCATACGAAAACTACTAGACCAACGAAGCTTTTGCTTATTTATGTAGTTAATATCTATGTACAGTGGGCCAAGCAATTAGGTATGCAAAGCAAAAACTTCTACGATATAGTGAAAACTGACTGCAATAGTTATGCATGTGTGAACTACATATTAAATAAGTGTAGTATACCTACTATTTAGATATGTAGCTCACTTATCCATGACTGGTGTAGTAAGTCTTTATTATGACTTAGAAATGTTTGCCCTGCATAGCTAACTCGTTGGCCCACTGTATCTTGTGTGGATTGTTTGTCAGGGTTGTGATGCAATGTAACCCATGCGTGCAGCTTGATCAATTCTTTTTTAGGGTTCCGTATCCAAGTGGCTGAAATAGAACCCTATTACTAAGACTGCGTTATCCATCCGACTGTTTCGATTCTCATCAGGCTGTATCTCATGAACCGTGAGAGCTAGACAGTTGCCATTTTCACAGATGATGTATGAATGTTAGCACTATACTATAACAAAAATACTAAAAACCGAAATATATAAATTTTATAGCAGCGATAGCCGAGTGGGAGGCCGTATGACTGCGAAATCAAAGAACTCAAGTTCGAACCCACGTGTACCTCTGTCAATAAATCGATTAGATTTGTCTTTTTGAAGATATGTGTGTATTTATCATATAAATTATCGCTCGCAAGCGGTGAAAGAAAACATCGTGAAAACCCTGCATGTCTGAGAGTGACTAAAATTTGCTCGAGGGTTTGTGAAGTCTACCATTTCGCACTTGGCCAGCGTGGGGACTATGGCCTAACCCTCACCATGAAAAGAGGCCCGAGCCCAGCAGTGGCATAATGTATTAGTTACAGGGCTGCTATTATACAACAATTATGCTTTTTTGCCTTTTTTATTGATAATTGTATAGAAACCTGCGTGCGCGAGTCCGACTCGCACTTGGCTGGTTTTTTATTGTGTGCAAAGCAAACGTAGGCATCATTATCTTACCATAAAAACGTTAACTCAACTACCAAACTATGTACCTCAATAAAGCACATTATCCCAAAACTCAAGAAAATAAACTTGATCACCATTTATAAAAAACTAGCTTTAGCCCGCGGCTTTGCTCGCGTTTGTAAGTTGTCGTAAGTTGAGTTATCATTATAAATAAATACCCAATTAAAGTATTTCTTTGTAAACAATATTCGAAGTCTTCCCTTCAGGTGCCAACAAAACCAGATCTCGAGGCGAACTTACTCTTGAGCAGGCGACATAAAACTGGCCGTGTGAGAAGCAGTTCCCCCTCAGATCGATGTTGCGATCCTGCTGTTTTCAGTGACTGACCCTGAGCTTTATTTGTAGTCATTGCAAAAGACACCTTAGAGTTCCCCGCGGAACCACGGGCAGAGTCTGACGAAAGTCTCCAGCTAAAAGGACGGTAACTCCACCCATCGTGTTATTGTTGCCCCTGATATCTTTAAGAGTTCGGTTTAGAGCTTCAAAACCTCCTTTTTGTACTCTCATCCCAAACAATCAATTTGCAATCGAGGAGTACTTGAGCTACATTATTCTGTTTTGTGATGTTGCACATAGGAGTTTCATCGTGGAGGAGATTTAACGGGAGCTTGAAGGCAGCTTGAGCTGTTTTGCCGCCCTCCAACAATGTTGCTGCAATTCCTGAAGATGCTACAGCTAAAAGCAATACCATGGTTTTTCCTTGTTTTTGCCAATAACAAATTAATGAGGAAGGTTTTTCCTGTGCCACCAGGAACGTCCAGAAAAATAAAATGCCCTTCTGCCTTGTCAATACTCCCAATAATCTGTTTATAAACGAAAAAAAGAAAAAAAAAATGCAAAGCTGTTCATCTGTGAGTAACTTCTCACTTTGCGAAACCATTTGCCTTAAAGCTTCTGTGTCATAATAAATTTCTTTGAGATATTCTCTGTTATTGACGATTTCTGTGGATCTACCATATCTAAAGCATACTCTTCCTTCGTCATATAATTGTCACCGTTGCTGGCATGGGACATCACAGCAAACTCATCCCAATTCTGTACCACGTGATCTACAATTTCTATACGAATTTCCATAGACCTTTCTTGTATACCATACAACAAATAAGACAGCGAACGAAAAAGACATGCGCCATCGCCTACTATAGGGACAATAGTAAGACTCATGTCTATTCCGTTCATGCTAATATTTTCTGTTGTCATGTTAAAATATGAACACAAAAACCAAAAACAATCAATAAAAAACAAATCAATTAGAAAACAAATAATATTGTTCATAAAATAATAACAATTTGTTAACAATATTATATTTTTCTATAAATAAATGCAACCAAGAAACTAAACAACTTAAACGAAACAAATTATAACACAATCAACAAAAAACAAACAGAAATCAAATAATATTGTCCATAAAATATTTACAATTTAGGAATAATATTAAATTATTTCTATAAATAAATTCAGCCCAAAAACGAAACAATTTAACCAACTAAAGAAATTATTGAGTAATTCCTCTGAGGAAATTATAATAAAACAAATAAAACTAATATTATTATTGTTCATAAAATATTTACAATTATTATTATTTATTTATTTACTATTTTTTCAATAACAAAATACAACCTAAGCAACGAAAGAAATCATATAGGTACACAAACAACACGGAAGAAAATCAAACAGAAATTAAAATAACAACAATGAACAACAGTGATCGCCGAACAAATTACACAATATCCAAACCGAGCAATCGCTAGAGAGAGAGAATGATAGAATGGTCTAGAATATTCCAGGTTTTTTTTTTCATTTAAATATTAAAACTTGAATTTCGAATTAATAATTGGCCACTTGGCAACAAATAATTATTCTGTACACCGTGATCACAGTTTTGCGAACTGTCAAGATGGCGCTGAAGCAGATGACAGACTATCTTTACATAGTTATAAAGTCCTCCGCCAAGCATGTTCTTACCAAAAAGTGTTTAGTTCACCTTTTTACCGCTCGACTTTCTACTAAAACTTTGGTCGAGCAGAAAAATGCGCCGGTCAATTCCAAAACAATCAGGCATGCTTAGGGTCGGACCACACGGCACATTATAAATATTATAAAAATCTTTAAAAATTAATGAAAACGTGAAATTGAATTTAACATTAAATTTAAAACAAAGTTACTGTATAAAAATCAAAAACATGTTTAACATAATAAAACACATTCATAAAAAAACATAAATGTCCAGCTAATAAAAATCGTAAAAATTTATAACATAAATAATATCAGAAAAAGATCAAATAATGCAAAACGTAAATCATTAATATCATAAAAGTACATAAATAATAAAAAAATAAATAAAAAAACCTTTTGCTAAAAATTTAAGCGAACATTAAAAATGTAATAAATACAACAACATCTATCACTGAACGAATAAATTCTAAGTAAAAATATCACGACGGTTCATCCATTCGCGAGTTACGATGCCACAGACAGACTCACACACACATACAGACACGTCTAACTAATAACACCTAGTCGTTTTTATGTAGGGGGTTAAAAATGGAATGTCGGTAAGAATGTCTAAAAGTTTTGGAATTGATCGTGCCAAAAAGTCACTCGTGTAAAAAGGCCCTTATACCATGGATTTGAATTTATTCTATTTTTTTTATATAATGACCTTTTATAATTTACATCACACATCTTCCATTACATTAAAGTTGGTTTCTACTAAACAAAACAATTACTTCTTAGATATCTAAAGAGGCCGAAATGACAATTAAAAAGTTTACACTGACATAAAATCCTTTTTTTATGAAACTTCATGTCAACATCTCATTGTCACACGATTGCTCAACAAAGTTCCATTTTTGAAATTGATCGAGCCTCATAATTACTACAAACGCTTTTCTATACAAACTTTCGTCCCACTTTTCACCCTGTTAGAGGCCGAATTTTAAAAATCCTTTCTTATTGCACGATAAAATCTTGTAAAGAATACACCCTCCAAATTTCAAGTCGCTACGACCTATGGTTTAGGCTGTGCGTTGATACTAAGTCAGTCAGGACAAAGCCTTTTATATATATAGATAAGCGACCTAATTTAGGGAAAAGGTATTAACATTACACGTGGCACTTATACATAATTAAATGAGCTTGTGAAATAATTTCTGATTTACACATAAATTTATATATTTATATATTTATTGATTAATTAATTTACTTTTCCTCAAAGATAAAGACGAGTGATTAAATTTATGCGAATCAACTATGTAGTAGGAAAACTTATTTCAATTATACCTACGTAGTAGATTAGCTGCCGTACGGCTCTGCCCGCGTGGTACGTCAAAAAATAGAAGCTAATGGCGCATATATTCTTTTAAACATACACTTATCTACACGGTCAAGTCTTGTAAATAACTAATAGAGATTTAATAATCTCGTAAGTTTTTTACGAGATTATTAAATCGCTATTTATTATGTTTTCTAGACGCTCTTTATTTCATCAGCTAGGATTTCGCCATTGTTTTTTTAACTTTTACTAACATGGAGCGAAAATTCTAGCTCAAACTTACATTTTGTGAAGGACGTTAGGCAAGTAATGCTTTCTGTTATTACACGAACAAATACGTCTAATATATGTACGACATTATGCTTTTCAGCAAGCTGTCGGCTCCGGAGCGCTAACGACCAGCATTAGGTGCTGCACACATCTTCATACAAATGCATAGACATGAGAGATGGATATTTTATTTGGCAATTCGCTATTAAATGTATCTGTATCTGAAATTATTCAATTTTTTAAATTTTTTATTCTATGTAGAAGAAGCAGCGATAGCCGAGTGGGAAACCGTATGACTGCGAAGTTAAAGGTTCGGGTTCGAACCCACGGCACACACCTCTCGTCTTTTCGAAGATATGTGTGTATTTATCATATAAATTATCGCTCGCTAACGGTGAAGGAAAACATAGTGAGGAAACCTACATGCCTGAGAGGGCCTTAATAAGTGCTCGAAGGTGAGTGAGGTCTACCAATCCGCACTTGGCCAGCGTGGTGGACTATGGCCTTACCCTTCTCATTATGAGAAGAGGCCCGAGCCCAGCAGTGGGACATGTATTAAATACAGGACTGCTATTATTATTTTATTATTATTATTTATATGTAGATATTGAACTTGTTACTAAATTAATGTTAGTACTATACATGTAATTTTAAATTGTATTTTTTTGAAACCTTGTATTCAAATATTATAGAAACCTATTACTTGTTTGAGCATGGAGCATGATTCTTGTTTTCTCTGGGTATGTACACGTCCACATCCATCATTTCAAATAAAATGTTGGGTGACCTACAACACAGGTTTTCCTAGTGTATGCATCCACTTAACAACACACAATTGTAAGGTGTATACTATCTTAGATATTAAAACATTGGTTGTCTTGCTATGTTAATAAAACTTTGTATGCACCTAATTTGAAATAAATTGTATTTGAATTTAATTTGAATCTTCACTAATATTATAAAGAGGCAATAATTTTGTTTGTACTCAATAAGCTCCGAATCTACTTGACGGATCTAGACGAAAATTGGTGTGATGATAGATGAAAGCCAAAGCCTATACAGGCCTTTTTTTGACGTATGTACGTGGCAGGTAGAGCGCAAGGATGCTAGTCTACTATCTATCTTGGAGGTATAGAAAATTAATTAATCAATGCATGAAAGGAAAATATATTGTAAATCAGAAAATTGCGCTCAAGCTACAAGAGCCACATGTAATGTTGGCACCTTGACGCGATAAACTTGGTATAAGTTTATTTTCTTATATTTTGAGATAAAAAGTTTAATTTAGGTAGTTAGTAAGTAGTAAGTTAGTGGTAGTACCTAACCGCCAATGTCCAGCAACTGCGAAAAGTACCTCAAATAATAGATTTTTTTTTCTTAAACTCTGATTGTCATCCTTCCTGGCCATTATATTTAAAAGTTGCTCCAATATTCATTAAGGCGTCACTGATTTTATTTCAGCTTTCAGCAACAGATAGAATGGCTCACGAAAAAGGTTACAATACATTCATAATAATTCATTATGACTGTAGAGAAAGCTAAGAAATCGTATATTAAGTAAAGCTAATCGGATATTGCATCTATGGTCAACATCTCATGTACTTGAGCTGATACTGAAAGGTACAACTCCTGAACAGTTATTAGGAGTATGAGAATATTTTCTTCAAAATTAGATCTTAAAGTCGGTTCTTATAAATTGTAATTGAAAGAAAATGATCAGCACAGAATTAACAGTGCATAGAGAGCGGGATAGCTCAAGTAGCATCGTGGAAATGATAGCAAGCAGATTTGACTGACCGTACGTGGGTCACTGCGGCGCCATTTCTCATGGGACGACGGCGGGACGATGAGTTATGTGCTGATGTCACTGTTCTATTTTATGTTCTTAATTATATTTTTTACTAACACAGTATATAAGATTTTAGTCATGGTCACTTGAATAAACAGATTTTATGTATATTTTTTTATTTAACAAATCACTAAGACATCCGCTTAAAACTGAATTTCCTCAAAAGATTTATAAGATAGGAGTCACGAAGTTGGTCGAGTGCCTAATTGACCTGATCGTAGCTACACTACCGGTTGGGCTGGCTTTGTGCAGTTAAACCAAAGTTATGAAATATGAACATCCGACCGTAGTTCCGTTTCGGGATACGTTGATAAAACTAATTTGTGTATTAAATTTCATTAAAAACCGTTCAGTACTTCTTAGGTGAAAAAGTAACAAATCAATCTACACGTTGGCAATTCCAAAGCAATTTCACCCTTGAAACGTACAAACAAATCTGTAACATGAACTGGTTTTTCTGGAAAGCGTCCAGTCATTTCCATGATGAAGATTTTTCTTTGTATTTGTTTCATTCTAGTTCGGCACAAATCCGCCATGTTGGAAGCTGTAAGCCGATTGTTCCTAGCTCAAATCATTTCAGCCGAGCGAATAGAAATGTGCCTGTTAAATCCGAATTTGGAAATTTTTCTTTTCCCCTTACACTCATAGGCAATCGAAAACTATAACATTTCTAACTTTGATTATTTTTATAGCATTTAGCTATGCTTAGCAAATTATACTAAGAAACAGTTGAAAAAGATATGACGTATCATACAGTTGAGAAATTTAGGGTGCCGGGTAAGAGGCGACCGTAGCTGGATGGCTAAAGCGGCTGCCCGGTGTGCAGTAAGGTCGCAGGTTCAAATCCTGCCGGTCCCATATCTTTTTCAACTGTTTCTTAGTATAACATTTCTAGTGGCCTTCAAAATGTCTCATTTTAAGGCAGCAAACGGGTTTGTAATTTACCTCAATATTTACCTAGTAGGATGAAAATAAGTTAAATTAGATAGACTCAACCACTATCACATGGGACCTATCAGGTGAAATATGGGTGATGAATGTGTCTTTGTTCTGGTGTTCCAAATGCTAAGCTTGATTTAGTATTATAATTTGTTAACTCTTTTTCATAACTGTTGGCATAACTTTGGTTTATTGTTTGTGTGTGCGTGCAAGGGACGAGGGCGTAGTACACGAAACCGGCGAGCATGTATGACGAGATGTATTAATGATGTGGAAGCAAGAAATGTACTATAATAATATCTATCGATCTGTGCATATGGCCTTCCATCATCGTCTGCAAATCTTTATGATCCCTCTGGGTAATTTAGCTGGGTATTTTTAAAATTACTTAATCTTTTTAACAAATTTTATCATAAAAGTTTTCACGTGGGTTAAATAAAAAACTTTGTGAACCCCAGGCTTCTCTTCTAACTCATCTGTAGGTAGATGGTTTACATACTATCTAAGCCATAAAGAAACTTTAAAATAATATTCAATTCTTTAATATGAGCGCCATGTAGCGTTTCGCATACGCGGGTAATGTCAGAAATGAGATTTTATAAGTAAATCTGCGAGATCGGAAGTGGGTCGCGGATCGGATCGCGTCCGGATATTGCGAGTCACGTGACAAGGATATTGCTTGAGACGCCATACTTCACCATTATTCTTGGCTATGTAAGGCTCTATTTTTGACTGTAATACAAGAACTTAGAAAGTGGAGGGATTCTTCATGCAAGGATAATCAGTAAATTCTCAACGATTACATTTCAGTATTTCCAACGAATGCTCTCGATTTAGGAGCAGCTTTATGTATAACTAATCTGAAATGTTTAGATGTTTGTATTTGAAACAAGCTTGAACTGCAGGCCGCTTGGCTACTAATTACGTGTTCAACTGCTGTGTTCGCTAATTTAGATATCAATATTCATCTCGATTACCGGTAGACCTGTGTTTTTTTTTTTTTTTTTTTTTGAATGAAAAAATATTTATTCAATAAACATGCCTTAAATAAAAAACAATAATTCCGCCAAACTGCATAGCAGTTTGTTGGCAGAAAAAGCTCCCTTTTTACATCTGCATATTTATACTTTTTTACATTTATTAATTTACCTTATTTTATATATATTCATTTATTATTATTATTTTAAAACATTTTATTTATATCCTTCAAAATTCTAATAAAATAGTATATAGTAATTCTTACTAATACTTTTCACTTATAAAAAAAAATTTAGTATACATTACATCAATTAAATACGCATTTCTTACACACATATTAGCTGTCGCACTGTAAATTTTTTTTTACCTGTGTTGCGATACGTATTACAGATACGTATCGCAACACAGGTCTACCGGTGTAATATTAAGTATTTATGTCTTTATATAATTTATCCGTAAATTAAAACGTGATTGTAAGAACTTTATTAAAGTATTTAATAAAGTTAAGACTCAAAGATTACGCATCATATTAAATGTTAATAACATAATAATATCTAAGAGGAGAATAGTTTTATTACACAAAGGAAGACAAAAGTTTAATAACAAAAAGAAGCATTCGCACAAACTTAAAAAGGATTTAAAATTAGATTATGAGATAAAGTGGGCATTTCACCCACTGTTTGTTTCAACTCCGAATTTAATTTTGTGTTTATTCATCATTTCTATTGTGATTAGTTCGTTGAATTCAGTCACGCATTGCAGTGATGCGGTTTTGTGGGAAATTATGTGCGGATTAGTGAATAGGCCAACGTGTGTAAGTATGTGTCTATTATTTAGAATTGGGTGGCAACATTTATTGAAACCACATATTCTAGACGTGGCAAGTGTTCATATTTATCGGATGACTTTGATCATTTAATTTGTTTGGGCAAGGTAATTTTTTGTAATTTAATATTTATACTGCGAAATAAAAAATCTGTGGTTTTAATAATATTAAATAATCTGTAATTACTCCAGTTGTATTCACCCCGTATAAGGGCGACTTAAAAATAATATTTAAACTTAACTAGTATTTCAAGAAAAATATTGTTACTACATTTTCAACGATAAACCAATATTTTTTTTCTAAATAATTAAATACCTATGAAATCAAACTAAGCATGCCCTGATTCACAAAACAAATCGAAAAATAGCTTTATAAAAAGAACTTTGCCAACATTTAAAATTTATTACATTACTACAAGAAAATTAAACGATTCGTAAATGAAAATAAATAAATATCTCACAACTTACACACAACTCCATCTAGTCCCAAACTAAGCAGAGCTTGTAATATGAGTACTAGAATAACTAATACTAATACATATATACTTTTTTTTGTCAATACATACTTATGATATATAGAAACACCCAGACTAAGACAAAAAATATTATTATTGAGAAATCAGACTATACACACGTTGGCCTATGCACTAATCCGGACATAATTCCCCACAAAACCGCACCACTGCAAAGCGTGACTGAATTCAACGAACTAATCACAATTGAAATGAATGAATAATGTAATAAACACAAAATTATAGCCGGAGTTGACACAAACAGTGAGTGAATTTCCTTTATCTCTTGATCTAATTATTCAAATAAGTCAAATCACTTTGAAGTTTGTACGAATGATGCAAATCTTCCTTTGTGTTATAAAGCTATTGTCCACCTGGATATAATTATGCTAGTAAGTATCGTATAATATGCTGCGTAAGTTTTGAATGCCAACTTTACAAAATAAATTATAAATACTCGCGATTACGTTTAATTTACGGCTTATTTAGATCAACGATAAATGCTTTGTGTTACAGATACGTATCACAACACAGGTCTGCCGATAATTAAGATGAATATTGATGTCTAAATTAGCGAACATAGCAGTTAAACACGTAATTAGTAAACCAAGCCGCCTGCAGTTAAAGCTAATTTTAAATACAAGTAGCTAAACATTTCAGATTAGTTTTACGTAAAGCTGCTCCTAGATTGAGAGCATTCGTTGGTAATGTAATGTTACAGACTCTAATATTACACCAGTGGGAAAGAAACTGAGCATGACAGTGCGCAACGAAACAATACGAAATTTTAATCTATATTAGACTTATATATAGCATTTAGCCATGCTTAGCAATACTATACTAAGAACGGACGAAAAAATTTTTGGACTTATAGCGGGATTAGAACCTGTGATTATAGGATTCCAGCCGATCAGTTTACCGCTCAGCTATACAAACCCTACTCCAAATCCACGAAAGCTTTTGACTGTATACATCGTCTTTCCGGACGCCTTGTGTCAGCGTTAAAGTAGGCTGGAATCCTATAGTCACGGGTTTAAATCCCGCTTCTAGTCCATTTTTTTTGACTGTTCTTAGTATTAAATACGAAATTTGTTTCTTTTTAAACATTACACAATACAGGCTTATAAGTTAGGGAGGCAGTTGTACAACATTACATTACGGATGAATGCTTGCAGCCTGGGAACACCGATACAGAAATGTGGACTAGATTTACGTATGCGAGTATTTGCCAGATCAGCTAGCCCTAAATAATACTTACAGATAATCATTGGTACATTATATTGCCTCATAAAGAGTAACACAGCCGCATCGCTCCTGGCTGAATGAATTCAATGACCTAAATACAATGGAAATTAATAAATCTGTACCAATATTATGGTAAGGATAAATTGTTGTAATCGGGGTTATCTCTGGGTTTGTGAGTATCCACGCGGACGAAGCGGAGCAAAGTGAAGCGAAGCCGTGGCCGACGAAGGCTATGTAAGTTTAATCTCTAATATATGTAGCTCTTAAAATGTCAGGTTCTCATTAAAGGTATTGCCCCATACAATAATCAATACCTACATTTCACCTGTTATGTTTAGGTCCCTTGGGGTAAGAGGTGAGCCTATCGCTATCCACCAGGCATAATTCTAATGCTGCTATTGTGAATTTCCTTACGGAAAGTTCACAAATAACTTTTTGCCCGACCCGGGAATCAAACCCGAGACCTTGCGGTGAGAGGCGCATATGCTGACAACTAGAGTATCGAGACAGGTTCATTTTATACAGAAGTAAAGCTTTACAAAGAGTATTATCGATGATGTTCTGAATATTACATTAAATCCTATGTTACCTGAAAACATGATAGTATTGAATTAGGTAGTTGTTAGAATATAACCAAATACTCATGTGAAATTTACATAATTTTAAATAATATGTTCTTGTTTGTTTTTGAACGAACGTGGAAATTTACAGTCGTAGTTTTTAACATTAAGATGTCCTATTTTATCTCTAAAAATAAGGTAAAGAAATAAAAATAAAGAAACTAGATTATTAATTTAATATTAACTTTTAAACTTACGCGTTGCATGATTAAGTAAATTCTAACGGGAATTAACGCGATCATGCATTATTTACCTATTGCGACCACGGCCAGTTTCATCTGTCTGTCAAAACGTCAAGCTTAAAAGGTAAATATTAATTAAATGTTCATAATTAAATTATATTTTAATATTATTTTAATAAGAGATTATCTGCAGCAAGCAACCAACTAAAACACCTAAAAGTATCCTGTTTGTTCTTATATTCATGTGTACAATGGACAAACTAAACAACAACAATAAACGAGTTATTTCAACACAACTGAACAACATATAATTTTTATGGCCCATCTAAAAATCTATGGCAGTACAAACGTTGCGGGGTGCCAATGCAACTGCCAGTTCCCATACAGCGGCTATTCGGTGAATTTATAGGCTTTCTAACTGTTCAGTTCAGACACAGGTGTCAATAATTGCTTTTAAAGGTAACGTTTCACGTACTACCCACGTTACCGTAAATTAAAATTGTGTCTGTTTCAGGGTAGTAGATACAAACCATTTTAGAGTAATATATTATATGTAATTGTTTTATTTTTCTATATGACGTCTGTTGCGAACGGAAGAGTAGTTTACGTGATGGCACAAAATTTGTAGATGAGTTGTTCATCTAAGATATACGGTGTCATGTCTTCATAATTATCTAGATCCATTGTAGAGATATTCACTGTAGGGCCATATGCCTCACGAATCGATTTCCACTGCGCGCGGTTTGGGGCGACTGAAACCAACGACTGCCCGCGATTTTGACAAGATCGTCCGTCCATCTAGCGGAGGACCGTCCCTCACTAGATGGACGTGTCATGTCTTATGTCAGTAATTTCAGTGTCTGATCTCTGCACCAAACTGGAAGACAGTAGTTATTAATACGACCTTTAAAATCCACTACTGAATGTTCGTGTGACTTAACTAATGTTATTTACCTACTATTTAGCTTGGTATTTGTTATGTATTATAAGAAAATGTAAAAAACTGACATGTAACATTGAGTTATCAATAAAGAATTGTATTGTATTGTATTATTTGGCGGCATGTTAAAGGTGAGATGTCTGCCCTGGAGCTTGTTCACAAGATCTCTACCACCAAGTTTGTTCTATTTTAAACATCAAGGAGTATTTTATTTTCCAGTAGCATTGAACGAGAGTTATATTTAAAGGCTGTTTTATCAAACTGACGCTTTTGTTCTAAAATATCTCATTAACCTAAAAATATTTTATTAAACTCCAATATTACGGCCAGGTTTCAATATCTAGCGTACAAATATTAATTTCTATCCCAGTAGTTCGTTTCACATAAATTAATGGTAATGGTGATATATCATAAAATATCAGAAATTTTTCAATAACACGCTCGTCTGCTTTGCAGTTGAAACGTTTAATATCAGCGGCGCAGGTGAGGGGTTGCCAGTCACAAGCTGTAGCGACTGAAAAAGTATTTAGTGAATGGAAAAAAAACTCCTTTTGTACAAACCGTAAGTTACCAGTCAATGTATCTTCTTTGACCTCAGTTTCGGATAGACTGCAGACAAATAAACAAACAAATCTTCTAGTGGAACACTAACCTAACTCTTTTACATCTGTAACTAATTTGCATTAATATAAATAAGTGTATGTAAATTCATAATTATTTATAAAGAAATCAATATTGATTCTTCCGTAGTCACAAGGGATTGCAGAAATTTGCATACTAAAACATAACATGTGTAGCAGATGTGTACGACAACCACACTTCCCCTGTAGGTCCCGTGGGATTGGGGGTGAGCCTATCGCCATTTACCGGGCACAATTCCAACTCCGTGATGCTATTGTGAATTGCCTGACGGAAAGTTCATCGTTCATATATATCGAACTCGAGACCTCGCGGTAAGAGATACGTTAACCTACACCATTGAGGCAGTCCTCCTCCTCGCGTCGTACTCCTCATTGCTGAGGGTCGTGATTCCCCCGATGGTGTATTATTTTATTTCTGATGACACTCCTCTATCCGCTCCTGTTCTTGGCTTCGAGCAGTGCTTCGTGTCGATTCAGATTGAGGCCAGAGCGAATTTGGTCCGACCATCTAGTCCGGCTGCGACCTCTAGGACGTTTGCCGTTGACTTTGCCCGTTACTATTAGTTGCTCGAGATTGTGGCCATCTTTCCGGGCGATGAGTCTAAAGAACTCTAGTATTCTACGTAAACATATGGTAGAGAGAGAGCATTGAGGCAGTATGCGTATACAAAAACTTCAGAATAGTTTGCAAATCTTTTTTTGTCAAACCATAACATCTTTTGGCTTATAAATTTTAGCTTATGGACTAGTTAACTTACTTTTAGGATTAATTTCTATTAATAGGTAATAAGGTTAAGGAATTAAATCGCGCATCGCTTATGATTTAAGCCATTTTATTACCGATTCCCTTCCTCTAAAGTATTAATTTTCAATAACAGGTGTGCGCTGTAGCTTTTGAAATCGAATTCATTAAGTATTCAGAATGATTCACGCCGAACCAAAGATTATTTCATGAATCAAATCGATTACAAAAACTTTTATAATTAATTAAAAACTAAGGAGACTTTTGCTAGCTAAAATATGAAAATTTTAATTATAAAAAGAACCAACACAAGAAGATAGAAAAGTTCAGACGAGTATAATTATTACCTACATCAAATGCATATCACCATCATCGTCTAGTAAAAGTTATTACTTTAGTTAACTTTTATAGTAACTTGTCCGAATATTATAACAATAGTTAAGCGACATAATGCATGAAAGGAGCCTCCCCGAGTGACGTACACAACGAATCCCTACGTCCGGCGCACCCTGGGCAATTCGCGAGTTCTGCAAAGCGAATTGGCTAATCCTTTCACCACGATCGCAAGTCAAAATAAAATTTAACTTAGCCATCGACACGACGAAGAAGTAGAAGCGACATAATTGAAACGTAGAAATCAAACATAGTGGTCATTACAATTATGTTTATGTTTACTTTTGTTTATTTTTAAAACTATAATTATGTTCTTTAACTACCTCGATGGTGTAGTGGTTAGTGTATGCGGCTCTTACCGCAAGGTCTCGGCTTCAATTCCCGGGTCGGGCAAAGTGTTATTTGTGAACTTTCCGCCAGGAACACCACGGAGTTGGAATTGTGGCTGGTGGATGGCGATAGAATCACCCCTATCCCACGGGACCTTATCTTAACAGGTGAAGTGTGGGTGTTGTACACCTCTGCCTCACCCTCCTAGATAATATAGGCGTGTTGTTATGTAAAATTATGTATAATTATGTTGCTGAAAAAGCAACAATCATAAGCCCAGTGCAATCACGCACAGTGAATGAAAATCATTTGCTTCATCATCACTGCGAGAATAATGAGACAATTAAAAAAAAATGTCCATTTCCTTTGTGTTAGTTTAAGGTTACAATAAAATAAGGGGGGGTTATAGGGGGTGAGCGGGTTTATAGGCTTTTATAAGTAGGCAGCACTGAGAGGATGTAGCAATATTTACTTTAATTAAATTTCCAAACTCTAAGGGTCGACACACACCAAAAGCGCGTCGAAGCGCAGCGAATCGAAGCGCAGTTTCAGTGTTATATGAATTCCAACTCTATTCTCACAACCATTATCGCATGAGAAACTCAAACGAGTCGCGCGGATGCCCGCGGCGCCGCGGGAATTCCGACGAATTCCATAGTAGTAGTAGCGTAGAGTTTCTCATGCGATAATGAGTATTATGGTTGTAAGAATAGAGTTGGAATTCATATAACACTGAAACTGCGCTTCGATTTGCTGCGCTTCGACGCGCTTTTGGTGTGTGTCGACCCTAAGGCTTCGTTCTGTAAAAAATAATTATGTATTCTCATTATGTAGATTCTGTAGCCTAAATACAGTAAACTTAATGCAAAGTCACGCATAAGTGCGGACATTCTCCTTTTTACTTAAACACGTAGGATAAGGAGTAGCAAGGAAAAGGCGGGAAATAAAAAAAAAGTATGTTCCATAGACTTTAATTACATTTATAAATACAGGTAAACGTTGACTTAATCTTTGGTATTGCGTTCAAGTGTGAAACAATAGACACGATGACAAATTCATAGACAAAATTGCGTTTTTTATTTGTTACATGAACTACTAAATAAATTATTTGAATTCTCTTTTGAGACTTTGATGACAATATTTACACAACAAGTATCGTAAAAAGGGATTTTTGCAGTCATTTTTGCCAAAAAATAACTCTTGATGTCATTTTCGTTACTCGGTTCAAGTATTCAGAAATACAATGTTCTGAATAAAATGTCGATTGTAATTCAGGAAATAGCGCTTCAGCTAGTCTTGCCATAGCTGTAACTGAGTACCGAGATTAGTATTCATGAATTACCATTGGCAGACAATGGACGTATAATTTCTGAATACTAATCTTCTCGGACAAATCCCTTGCATAAATTAATGCGGTAATAGTTCTTCGATAATGTTACATTCCGTTATTGTAGTAGTAATTAATTACAGCTGGTACAAGAATATAACATTGATTCTTAGAATGCTAAAATCTTACTTAGAGCGGTCGCTATTAGAAGAGATGAGGCGACCTGCTTTTGTATGGATATTTGAGTTGTGATATTATCGATGTCCGTCGATTCATTGCCGCCAAAAAATATAAAAAAAAACTATTTTAAAACTAATTTATTTTATTTTGGACTGCGTCGATGGTCTAGTTAGAGTATGCGCCTGTCACCGCAAGGTCTTGGGTTCGATGCCCGGGTCCAGCAAAGTGTTATTTGTGAACTTTCCATCAGGAAATTCACAGCACGGAGTTGGAAATGTGCCCGGTGAATGGCGATAGGCTCAACCCTATCCTCCCTATGCACATGTGGGTGTTGAATACCTCTGCCCCCCTACCCTATCATAGCATCACGTCTATATTACTCAATATAGGTATTTTATAATGTTATGTTATGTGTTATTTTTTTTATTAGGGTGCAATAATCAAAATATATCTATACAAAAGAAAATCGCCCGCGCCACATCACCCCACTCTTTAGTTAGCGACACGCCTTAGGTACTATCTTTAAATAAGTGTCGTTGGGTATTCTTCGAAAACATTATACATTTTAAAAAGTAGATTCAATACAAAAAGATATGATCTACAGTTTTGATTGCTACGTTCAAAAGAATTTGTTGTATTTATTTCAGCGAAATGTTAATGAACAGTGAATACAAATATTTCCTTTCCATTAATTCTGTTCTCAGAAATGTTTTCACAGTTACAATAAAATAAAGGAAAGATCCGCAATCCGTATCTTTTTCCAAGTACTGTTAGGTATCGGAAAACAGATAATTATATTGAATAAAAGCTTTATTACTCTAGTCGGGACAACAAGATCTTAAATGCGATTAGTTGAGTTTATTTTGTATTTTCAAAATGGAAAAAGATGAAACTATCCGAATTAATTTGTAAAGGTCGTATTAATTCGTGCAAATCAGTAGCTGCATGAAAGGAGCCTCCCCGAGTGACGTACACAACGATTCCCTACGTCCGGCGCACCCTGGGCGGTTCGCGAGTTCTCCAAAGCGAATTGGCTAATCCTTTCACCACGATGGAAAGTCAAAATAAATTTTGACTCAGCCATCGAAACGACGAAGAAGAAGTAGCTGCATTCGAATTCATTAAATTTCTATTAAAGTTTTATCTTATTCTATTGGTAATAAAACTTACTATTTGCAAAAAAAACCTGTAAACGGAGAGTTGAAGTTAAGAATAATAAAATGGTTTATTTATATTCGCTGTTCGTATATTATTAAAATAAGGTAGTGATTGAATACGACTCCGGACGTAAAAATTACCTACATCCAATTCTACGAACGAGGTTGCGAGATTTTGACAAGGAATTTTTAATAAACAATACAGAATTTATTACAAATTGTTGGCGAATATGTATTACTCCTAGCTATACGGTAACAGAAATTAAATTTTCAACGTTTATTTTTTATGCGTGTTTTTTAAAAATGACGTCATCACACTACACGTTTCTAGGTAAAAGCTTTTGGCCATAAACAAGTCCCTTAGGTACTTGGTACTCCTACATTTCATGATACTTAGACTAAATGGCGTATATGTAGGTAGCTACTAAGATTTTAGGCACAATGAATTATAATATTTACAATAATAATACAATTTGACATTATCTGTTATAAACAAAATAAAAAAAATGTAATAACTGTGTATTCAAAATTATTTAAATAATAATATAATATCGAACATAATTGCTACCTTGTGTATATTTTTTTATTAACAACAGTTAACATTGGTTTAAAATACAGTAATAGAAAACAAATCTTATAATACATACTATACATTTAATTCATAATAATATAACGTTATATAAAGTATTAAAGTTAGTAGAAGACAACAACAATGAGTAAAGCAAGTTTAGTATAAATAATACTAAAAGTAATACTAAAGAAATGGAAAGTTGTAGTAAACCGACTATTTAACAAATAAATATACTTCTAAAGTCACTCATATCACTTTGCTTGTACTTACCGTTAAGATAATTATGTGAACCGAGCGATTTTGCACCAAATCGTTAAAAAAATACAATGAAAACTTTACCCAAGAAACTTTTAGATTTTCGCGTTGCATATTTATCGATATGATTTGAACGGGAATTAACGCTTAAAGAACTCTCATAAACCGGACTCGATTAGTGTAGTGTGTGGCAAACGTACATTGAAAATTAAAAACCATCAAAAGTGAGGGTGGTTTTCAAAAAATCATCAACCGGACGGAGCCGGGGAACTGCTGAATCAGCATGCTTGCGACCATGACAAAGTGCAACCTTGTCGAAACGTCAAGCACCGAAAGGAAAAATTAATCGCGTTAATTCCCGTTCAAATCATATCAATAATAATTTATCTATAATAAAATGCAATTTAAAGGCTAGTTACACAGGCTCCTGATAAATCCTTGTTTATTTTTTTTCAGAGTAAATGTCAAATTTGTATAGAGTTAACTATCCAGAATGCTAAATCTAAATAAATATAGTCCGAAATTCCTACTATTTAGTTCTCCATTGACAAATGAATTGTGAACAGCAGATTTCTAAGAAAAGTTTATAAAACGGACGTACAAAAGGTTTCCAGATGAATAATCGCTGGCAAAAATCGCTTGGTTCAGCTCACACCGTTTAGCCTTTCATCCCATTTTATTTTAAACCGAGGAATGTTTTCCGGTAATAATGCCAGTGGTCTTATTGTACTCGAACTCCCTGTGGCCGTTGTTAGCCCTCCGCAAAGTATCGTCTGTGCTCTCCGCGTTGTCTTTCAAAAGACCTTTCTTGTCTCTGAAATATCAATAGGATTTGACTGAGCCTTGTGTTGCAAACTGGTAACTTTTTGTTGACTAAAAAGACTTTCTGTGGTTTCAAATAATTAATACTTTTGTTCTCGACATGTCAAACTTGCGATTGCCAGCACTTGCATAATTTACACCAAATTTCTTCTACATCAAATAATATGTTTGTGTTAGTCGAGTGACAGTGAAACCAATGGTAGGTATGGATAATTAAAAAAATATACATAATTATATAATGCTATCATTAAACATAATAAATCACTCACATTACGGATCACGTTTGTGATATCTTTAATTTTTACCTATGCTTTTATTGTTCATACTACACTCAACACCAAAATCAGAGAGACACAAATAGAGCTCCAAAATGTAATTCACAAATGGGTGGATTTCCCAAACGACTTTTTTTTCTGTCCTCGCTGAAATTCGTATTTGAAAAGAATAATATTGTATTGAATTGATTTTTATAGTATTCTATAGGTAGATATAGGGTGGGGGCAAAAATATTAATGGGCTAGGATGAAATTTAAAGGTAGAAATAAATTCCTAAAGTCCAAATTTTCCCTTGTCGGTGCTGTCCCCGTACTTTTTTTACAAACAAAATGGCTTATAAGTTAATGAATATTAGTAAATTAAGGTTACAACCTACCCTATTTCGTAGGATATTAGTTTCGTCATTAATAAATAGCATATTCTATTATTTAACTAACCATATTTATTAATGAGAGGCACAAACGTACTTGTCCCTGAAATTCTTGGCTTATCGGTGCCAAAAAGTAATTTAGACATAACTTTACATAGGCAAGTCCGACAGTGTCCCCTCCCTGATTATTATTTCATGTTAGTACCGCCCTAATGCGCAGTAAAGACAGACGCGTTCTACATTGCTGCATTTTCCCGCAAAAAACGTAAGTACACCATGAAAATTGCTAGGCGACAAATATTTTATCATATCGGTTAATGATTTTTTATATTGTAATATGTTGTTATTTTATATTTGTTTGATTCTTACAGAGAGAATAACTAAATTAGCTTTATTGGCTGTAGTTCAATTTGTCCTAGTTATTATGGTTTCTTTGAAATTTAAAAAAAAGTGTGCAATTTATCTCGCTCGCTGTACCATTATCGGTGGAATCGGTGGTCATTTTACCCACCGATACGATAATTTTCCACCTGATCGGTGAAAAAAAAATATCGGTGTATAATTTATCTGCGCGGTGTATAATTATTTTGTATATTAACAGTTTAAAGACATCGGTGGATTGCTTAATCGTATCGGTGGATAATTTTATCGAGTCGGTGGGTCGGTTCATCACATCGGTGAACTCTGTGTCATTTATTTTTCTTCTAAATAATTTTATTGATATCAGTAATTTCGTTAGGTATAGAAAATGGGTTTCCTATGAGTTTTCGAAAGTTGCTGATGTGATTTTTACTATACCGAACACACTGTGTCGATAGTGAAATTGTACGATGTTAAATACCTTTGTTTGTTTGTACCCAAAATATTCAAATTTACTAGACCTATCTTAATAAAAATTGGTGTGGGAATAGTTCAAGTAGATAACGTAATTTTCATAGCCAGAACGCCTGTCGCAAAAATTTACGCAAATTTAAAAAAGATGCATTATATTGTCTACATTAAACATAGTATTTAAAAAAAAGTCATATTATAATTGTATTAGGGACAATTAGCAAATTTTGAAGACCGAAATATTATCGCATCCATAAAGCATTGATGGTAAAAGCATCGCACAATTGAACGTTCGACACATTGTGTTCGGAACAACAAAAATCGCGTCAACAACTTTCTAAAAAACACAGTTAACCCATAAGAGATCAGTCCTATGTCGATCGATCATTCTGTGCAACCCGAGTACCTAGATCGCGAAGTGATAGAATCAAAAGACTCAATTGTTGGGTGGGTCACCGGGTCTGCGGCACATAGGAATTTGGTTCAGTAGGTAGAGAGCTACATTTTTATCACTCATTTTACGCAACTCTTTAAAAACAAACACAAAGGATTGCAAAGCCATTTTTTATATTATGATTAGTGTTTACATTGTGATATTATAGTCTCTCTGAGCAAAATAGTAAACGAAACAATTATGACGAAAAAATATATAGTGATGTCAATAATATAAATGCACCGTTATGAACTACTAACAATTTGTACTTCAACGTTCATTCAGTGAATGACATAAAAATATATAAATTCATCAAAATATATAGTTTTCAATGACAGGTCATTAACTAAATTTGTGACCATTGCAACCATATTAAGCAAAAACGAGCAAAAAAATCACTTCTTTTGTAAGGGGTTCTTAAATATTTACTTTATTTAGTTTTAGTATTTGTTGTTATAGCGGCAACAGTTATACATCACCTGTGAAAATTTCAACTTCCTAGCTATCACGGTTCTTGAGATACAGCCTGGTGACAGACGGACAGCAAAATCTCAGTAATAGGGTTCCATTTCCTTTAGGTAAGGAACCCTAAAAACATAAAATTTCATAAGCTTTTAAATAAGGTATAAAACTCTGATGTAACTGGAATATGACCTAGTTATTAACGAAACAATGGTGCAAGGAGGTCAGATTTACCATATCGGTGGATAAACACACCTTTTCGGTGGATAGACATAACACTTCGGTGGATAAACTTAACATTTCGGTGTTCAAGCATTTCATATCGGTGTACAGAAAACTAATCGGTGCTTGGCTTATCGTATCGGTGGTAACCCCAAATTCAAACTCAAATTTCTCCTCAGTCTTAAATGATACGTTCATGTGCGTAAAATTGGGGACATTTAGTATCCTATAGATTACAATCAATATAAAAAATATCCAAAAAAGCTATAAATGAAAAAGTTCACCGATAAGGTACAAAAAACACCACTTGTTGAAATTGACCCAAATACTTAATTGTTTTTAAATATGACATTTTGGAGTTGAAGCTCGATTTTTGTCTCTCTGATTTTGGTACAAAGTAAAGCAATAACTACGCCACAAAAAGTTGCTAGTCTATACCAAAAGCTTTGTCAAAAAGGCATCAACAGATCTACGGTGACACCAATTTCAACCAATTATTTTCAGATTTTTCATTTATATTTTTTCGTGAATTGGATTTCACTTGATTGAATTCGAAATGGCTTGGTGATTTATTTCTTTTATCAATATCTTTGCCGTGATAATTGGGTAGTAAAAAGTTGGACACAATAAAGTAATCTTGACGAATATTTATGAGGTTTAAAAATATTAGGCTTATTTATGAAGTGCTATTACTTTTAGGTTCTCAGGACTTTAATTTGGGGATAAGCAATAGTAAGCGATCTGGATATATATCGTACGGTAAGTTAATACAAAATTTTGTTCGGTTATTGGTCAAAGAAAAAAAACTTAACAAGTGCTGGAAAAAATATGGATATTGGATAGACTGGATAGAAATTGATTACTTAGATTGATTTTAATTTGAAACTTTTTAATTTATTATTTTTTTTAGATAAATTTAATTTCTTCTGTAACAATAATGTTTGTTGACGCGTTCAATCGCCCCTTGGCGTTTATGAAAATAGAATTTGATTTTAATTCTACGAAAAATATATATATTTTATATTATTACCGTGAATGGACAGCATTTGGTTTCTTCTTGCTCTTCTTGTAACAGCAACTGGCGATGATGCCTTGTTTTCTCCAGAATAAGAACAGCAGGTCGAACAGTATTAAGCAAATTATAACTACAGCTACTGATAGACCTATGATTACTTCTCCTGATAATAGAGCTGCAGATTCCAATAACTCAGGTGCTGGAAAAAGTAACAGTTACAGTAGAATAATACAGGCTGGAGGTGGCATAGGGATATTAATTAAAAAAATACAAATTCTTGAAGTAGTCTTCATTCAGTTTTCATTTCAAAAGCCTAAAAATATTTTTTTTTTTTTTTTTTTTTTTTTGGTAAGTGGAGTACAGCCCATGGACATCAACAATCCACAAAAGCAGATTATAGATGCGTCGCTGCAGCTGAGGACTACGGTGTTATGCCTCATGTGCCAGTCATTTCAGGGCCTGATCTCACCACCAAACCGGAACACAGTAATGGAAGCACTACTATTTGGCGGCAGGTTAAAGGTGAGACGTTGGCGCTGCCGCCCTCGAGCTCATTCACAAGAGCTCTACCACCAGACATAATATACATCACGCCTATTTTACCCAGAAGGGTGTGGCTGAGATGTAAAACACCCACATTTCACCTGCTATGTTTAGGTCCCATGGCATACGAGGTAAAGTTAGTGGTCGTTAGTGTAGTGGTTATCGTATGCGCCTCCCACCACGAGATTTCGGGTTCGATGCCCGCGTAGGGCGAAAGTGTTGTTTGGAATTTTCTAGCAAAAAAATTTCAATAGCAGACTGGAGTTGGATTTGTGCCCGATGAATGGCGATTGGCACCCCCTATCCTGTTCTTCTTCTTATCGAGTCAATGGCTTGTTCTATTTTACTGTTTTAGACCAGTAGGTGGCGACTTGAACCCCTTCTTTGTTTGCCTGCATTAGATCATCGCGGGTACAAGTGGCGGGTAGCAAAGGGCAAGACATCAGATGGGCCATACTCTGGCTAGGGGATCCACATTCGCAACTAGCCCTATCCTATAAAACCTAAAGATAACAGGTGGGTGTTATATACGTCTGCACCATCCTTTTGGATACTATAGACGTATTATCCTGTATAATTTATTTCCAGTTAATCAATTTATCATCATCAATCAGTTAAAAATTTATTTGCTCAAATAAGTTGAAAAATGGACGTTTCAATATAATTTTTTCTCTATCTGTCATTTGTATTATGTGGATATTTTACAGGGTTTGCATTTTAAATAAAGTAAAGTAAACTAAAAAATTTGGTTACGAACAATTCAATAATATAAAAACCACGTTTATTTATCAGAAAGTTCACTACACTGACATTTATACATCTTTAAACATCTACATTTTTTGTATTATATTTAATATAATAAATCATTTATTTCAGGCTGCATAGGCCCATAAATATATACCTTAACCTAAAAATACATAACACTATTTCACACATAGATTCGGCGACGTGTGACGCGCGGTGTCAGGTAGGCTGCCACGGAATCTCCGGAACACAACACCCTTCGGCCAAAATTCCTCTTTTGTGAAAGCCAGCAGATGTTCGGTCGGCACTATCACCACAAAGGAGTTGAAGTTTATCTTGATTCTGATATACTCCACAATATCTTCATCTTTTGTGGAGTAATGCAGTCGGGAAACATACAGCAGCGTCGTTGGTAAAGCAGGACGCAGCAAATGGTTCGGGCCAGTCTTGTCCATCAAGTCCATATTTGCATGTGTATACTTTCACTCTCGGATTACATTGTTGATGTATTTTTTGTGTACTTCGTAATTGGCGTACTGTTCCAATATAAGTCATTTACCTACTGCCTGTAAGCTGTGAAGTGCCTGTATGAAATAAATAAATATATCCACTTTGACTAACTTGATTAAACAAATTTGATAAAATTAAATACTAACTTAACTACTAAAAAACCGGCCAAGTGCGTGTCGGGCCACGCGCAGTAGGGTTCCATAGAAAAATATTTTTAATTTTACTTTTTAACTAAATGGCGTCCTTCAGAAAGGAAATGTTTGTAGTACACGAAACCAGCTAGCACGTATGACGAGATGTATGAATGTTGAGGAAGCGAAAGAAGTATGTAAGGAGCGAAGCACATGGCGTTCCATCGTCTCTGCCTACCTCCGTGGGATAAAGGCGTGATTTTATAAATGTATTATGTATGTTTATTTATGTTTCAAGAATTTTGAACGAAATATTCTGAGTAACTGCATCTGACATTTCGGACCCCTATTCCTCTTGAATTAATGAAGTGAACTTATCCGCTATAGTTTTCCTTTAAAGTTCATTACATGTACTACCGACACAATTTTTTTCAGATTTTAGGATCCAGTAGTTTAGCTTTTAGAGGGGGGGGGACGCCCTACTCGAACAAAAATTTGCTCTTTAAAGTTAATTATCTCGCAAACGGATCCCTAAATCAAAAAACTGTCTTAGCAACTCCTAAACGTTTTTAAAAGTCCTATCTAACAATACCCCACACTATGGGGTAGGCGACAAAAAAAAAAACATCCCTACTTTACATGTAGGGGAGCTACCTGAAAAAAAAATATTTTTCCAAATTTTACTCTACGACTTTCTTTGTTTAGTTAACATACATGTTTATGCAAAATTTCAGTTTTCTAGCACCAACGGTTTCGTCGCTATGCCGTGGACAGACGGACAGACGGACATGGCGAAACTATAAGGGTTCCTTGTAGGTACTACGGAACCCTAAAAATTAACTATTAGAACTTTAGAAGAAGCAGTTTTAGCCAGAAGCAATTACACTATCCAATCGTCCATATGACATGGCCAAATACACAAATTCACTCTCTCAAGCACACCCAGTCTCATAACAAATCTTTGCGAATCACTCAAAGATTAGTCCCATGTGGGTATCGAACCCACAACACCAGTGCAGTGGAGAGCGGCGAGGCAATAATAATAATGTTGTGTGAATAGTGGAATCACGAGTATTGATGTAGTACAGTCAAAAGTAGAACCAAAAAATACTGTATCATTAGCAAGACTTCAGAAAAAATAAAACCTCTTCAAAGAAAAGTAATCAGAGAGGAGATTGTTATTTTTATTAAGGCAATCAGGCCTCCAATTCTAAGGTATAATACCTAAAGTAACATCAGATAGACGTCAACTATTTTTTTTTTCAAATGAAGGAGCTTTAATATCAAAGAATAATATAATTCTTTGATATTATTACTTTTGTTACTCATAAGTGCTTATAGTTAATGAAGTACTATTATTGATTTGTGATTTTATTTTTCATGACTTTTTGTAACAACGAATAAAGTCTTCCAATTTGATTGGACTGCGCATTGCAACTTGCCTTTTTCATTTATTTATAATGTTAATAGTGTCATCGTCAACCGCTTCGATAGTCTAGCGGTTAGCGTATGCACCTCTCACCGTGAGGTCACGGGTTCAATTCCCGGGTCGGGCAAAGTGTTATTTGGAATTTTCTACTAAAAAATTCTTAATAAAAGCACGGAGCTGGAATTGTGCCCGGTGAAAGGCGATAGTCTCGCCCCCTTCCCTCATGGAACTTAAGCCTAACAGGTGAAGTGTGAGTGTTGTACACTTCTACCACCCCCTTCTGGGTATTATAGGCGTTATGTTACACACCCAGCTCTATGGGGAGTGATTTACTGTGCTCGTAGATTTATGATTTCTAAAGGTATAATAATTAAAACAGTAATGCGTAAGATTGTCCTGCTAGTTCAATGACATCTATATAAAAAAAACCCGACTGCTTAAAAAAAGAACTGAAAAGATAAAAACAAGTAGGTTTTAGCATTATCTACATTAAATTCATTAACATCAAATGAAATATGTCAAACTAAATTCTTTATGATGTTGCAGGCGGTGAAAAACGAAGTTATATAGTAGTAACAAAGTATTGTTATATATATTGCCGATGCCGATATATAAATTGGTAAATTGTGTTTAATCAGTAATATAAATGTGATGAGAAGTATATATTTTTGAAATGGTCTTTTCATGGTCATTCATCATCTTTTATTTGATACCCATATTACTATGATGAAAAGAAAATCCATACCTCCCCCCCTTTTTTTTCATTTGCCGGCGCCATTTTGAAAATTTATATAGCCTATGTCACTATCACTGTTTTGACGAATTCAACGACACCTCATTTGTCAAAATCCGTCTAGCCGTTTGGGCTGTAGGGCGTGCCAAAGAAATAGATATACATACATACATACATATATACGCTCGAAAAACATAACCCTCCTTCTGACGCAGTCGGTTAAAAATAGTTTAAATTTTAGCACTAAACTTGGTAACGAAACCATCTAGGTTAAGCTCAACTAATTAAAGATATTAACAGTTATGTAATAGTGTCATTTCGTCACGGATTTTTTTTCACGTTGATGTATTGCGTTCAGGACAATTAAATTTCAAACAATAGTTATTTATGGTACAAGTGAGAAAAAGTTTATATTTCTGTTGTGAGTGCCAATTTTAAATCTTGAGCTTGCGAAGTAGTCTTGAATTAAATCACGAGCGTAGCGAGTGATTCTAATAAAGACTACTTCGCAAGTGAGAGATTTAAGAGGTCACGAACTGGAAATTAAATTTTTCTTACGCGTTACATACAAAACTTTTCACCTCTTCCAGTGAGAAAATATTAAGATTTAAATAAACTCGTACTCGATTGCTTAACTTTGGATAATTCTATGTAATACGACAGTAGAGAATACCGATTCAGAATGCGTTTTAGCGCCTTCTGAAAGTCGCCACTTATTAAATATGTCGTATGCTTTCAAAAACTTCTGCCGTGATTTTTCTGGTAAAAAGCAAACTTCTGTGTACTAGCTTCGTGGATGCGTTTGGAAGTTTGTTCCTTAACATTTATGTATGGAGTCTAATATTAAATACTTAATTTTTATTAAATTTAATGGTTAATCACGAATATAAAAACATTAAAATACTAAATAAGCGTGTATTAATATAATTTAAAATAATTAAAACGTATCGTTTGTAGTTTTTAAATAAAATTGATGTCAAACAACAAAACAGCCACCATGTAGGTTATAACCTACATGGTGGCTGTTTTGTTTTGATTAGCGCCTATTCATTGGAAGGATTTAGTGTTTCGAAATTTAAATCACTTTGCCTCACTAGTGAGTAATAAGCGTTATTACTCACTGTATTCTCGCAAGCAAACGATCTTTTTCGTGCTGGTGTGGTGAAAATATTATTATTTACCTGACACAACGGTTATATTCGCTGCTGACGAGTTTCCTTCGACGTTATGTGCTATCAGCTCGACGAAATAAGTTGTATTGTACTGAAGATCGTTCAGCACGTGTTCTGTGGCTCCTACTATCTGTTGTATTTTGCATTGTGATTCTTCTAATTCTTCGAGTACCTGAAGTTTGAAAACGAACAATACATATTATTGACATAAAATATGTTACAAATCTACTACTAACATCGTTTTATAAATATGGCTACATAATAATTAGGTACGACGACCGCATAGCGGAGTGGGTAGTGTACCTGCCGGCGACGCCGAGGTCGCGGGTTCGATTCCCGCTTAAGACAAATTTTTGTGTGCATGAACATTGGGGTTTGTCTTAGTATAGTAGTTTCTATGTATAATAAGTATATATTTACAAAAGAAAAGTAAATATGTAGTATCAGTTATTCTAGTACCCATTGTATAAGCTCTGCTTAGTTTGGGACTAGATGACGTTGTGTGTAAGTTGAGATATTTATTTACATTTATTTAATATCAAACAAAACATTTTTAATTCTTCAATTTGTATAAGTAGTGAGAAAAGCCCAAACTTCGTCGTCGTTCAACAAAAGATTGTAAATGTATCGCTTAATCTAAGGAGTTAACAATTTCGGGGTAAATCTTCACCACTAAATAGAACACAATTGTAAAAGGAGGCAGATTTATTAGCTACCATTTTGCGGCAGAGATGTGACGGTTTTCAAGCTTTACATTCTACTTATAGTAATAAAACAAACAAATTTTCAATTTGAAGAATCTCAATTAATTTTAATTTCTCTTTTTAATGAATTAGTAAAAAATTGCCATACAACATGGCAATGCCGCCAGCCTTCTCGGCACGTTACCCGCGGACAACAGCGATGCGGACGTATTTTTTGACACCTAAACTTTTTTATTATTTTTACTTTATTGTTTTGTATTAATCTTTTATTAAATGTATATTTAGTTAGGTAATAATTTAGTTTTTACGAATATAATAATATAATGTAATTTTAAATGAAAGAAAACTAAAATAATGTTTAATTAATTTGCAAGCACGATGTTAGAATTATGCCCGGATGACGATATGCTCACCCTCTATCCCATGGCACCTAAACATTATAGGTGAAATGTAGGTGCTGTACACCTCTGCCACACTCTTTTGAATAATAGGCGTGAAATTATGTTAAAACAAAAAAAAAATGCTATACACATGATATCACATTCCACGCCACCGTAAGCAACGTCCGTCGTCGACTCGAACCGTAATTCCTAACAAGCGTGTCTAATGACGCCGCGTTGCCATAACATTACGTGTTACGTATAACCATTGGATATAATGCTATGTATGGTACTAATGTACTTATGAGCCGTCACCGTTACCTTGAGTTAATGTACTTAAGGGTACTGATCAAGTTTAATAAACACATTTCCAGTTTAAGCTGATCTTGCATTGCGCGGCAAGTCTATACAATGCGAGATCATCTGATTCTTAAAGTAGAAATGTATAGCTTCATGTGTATCCATGTGTACATAATTATTAAATTAAGGGTGTTCTGAGCTTAGGGGTAGAATAATATGTTTTGGCTAAAAGCTTTAGAGGTAAGTAAAGATTTTGTACAGTTGGATTTATCATATAAATGGTTAAAATATTCTATTCCTATTTATATTCGAATTTGGGACTTTTACGTACCTACAGATATCCGATGTTTTAGAACTAACCTTAACTTTTTTTCATTTTGCAAAGCAATATATTAAATATGAGATTAATAATATTAATGTGAGATTAATAATAAAATTATTTTTAACAAAAAAATTAACCTACGAAAATAAATAAAAAGTAAAAAATAAGTAAACATTTTAAGTCTTAGGTATTAAACTTCTTCTTCGTCGTGTCGATGGCTGAGTCAAATTTTATTTTGACTTGCCATCGTGGTGAAAGGATTAGCCAATTCGCTTTGTAGAACTGTAATGAACTTTGTAGAACACGTATTTGTATTGAAGAACTCGCGAATTGCCCAGGGTGCGCCTGACGTAGGGAATTGTTGTGTACGTCACTCAGGTTGATGCAGGTATTAAACTTAGTTACATAAACTAAAAAATATTTTATTTTCGTATATTAGGACGAAAAGAATTAATAATTCATTTAAGGATTATAAAAATCGGACCACTCAGTAAAAAGTTATGCGTGGTCATAACAGACAAAAAAAAATATACGTTGACTTGAGAACCTCCCAGTTTTTTTTTCGTCGGTTAAAAAGTCAAAATATTATCCTATTGGTCAGCTATCAAAGTGAAGCGTCAACCAGTTGACAGAGCTTTGTAAACTTATTTCTAAATACATTGTATAAAATGTATATCGACCGTACTATATAAAATTAATACGTAAACTCAGAAATAGATATATATTATGATACATACTGGGCAATATCTCAGCGAGTAGAAGTCAATCGGTTCTCCGTTATCTTCGGGCTTTTTCCACTTGAGCACGTTGGTGGAGAATTGGAGCGAGTCCACTTGCCATATCGGAGGCTCGGGAGCTGACCTATAAACACAATGTGAGGCTATAATTTTGTGTGTGTGTGTGTGTATTTTTTTTATACTACGCTCACAGCGAACGAACGTGTAGTCCACCTGATGTTATGTGGACTACAGCCCATGGACATCAACAATCCACAAAAGCAGATTATAGATGCGTCGCTGCAGCTGAGGACTACGGTGTTATGCCTCATGTGCTAGTAATTTCAGGGCCTGATTTCACCACCAAACCGGAACACAGTAATGGAAGCATTACTATTTGGCGGCTACTATTTGGATCTGATTTTATTATTACTTAGTTGTGGAGAATAATATTCTTGTATCAAGATATAAAGCTGGCACTAAACTTCTAATTAATTATTTTATATAGTATTTAGATAAGCTTAGCAAATTATACTAAGAAACAGTTGGAAAAGATATGGGACCGGCAAGATTTGAACCTGCAACCTTCTGCACACCGGGCAGTCGCTATGCCAACCAGCTACGGTCACCTCTTGCCAGGACCCTCACTTTTTCAACTTTATGTTACGTCATTTTGTGACGTCACGTTCATCCATTTGTTCCTATCTTAACTTTGCTAATTTAGGAAAATATTTTTATTATTTGCCTTGATATCCTTAGTAAATATTTGTCTAAGTACACATACAACAGATAAGACCAAGTAAGACCTGTTTAGAAGTTTTTTTTAAAGTTTATATTGCTTCTAAATTCAATTTTGCTGCATCATCAAATGAGTAAACGATTTAAGATTTTATTCAACAAAAACGTAGAAGAAATAACTAATGAGGTACGTGACTATCACATTTGTTAACAAAGCTTTTTAATTTCGTTTTAATTTGATTACTACCAAATAGTACTTGGTAGGTACAAACATAGTATAACATAGCACAAGACAAGTATATCTACTATTTTTTTAGTCAATGAAGTCCAATACATTTTCTTTATATTTCTCTTCGGATTTTGAATATTGATTGTTCCTAATCCTCTAGGAATCGACAACTTTTTATAAAGACTTAAAAGAGATGAGTCAAAAGAGATCTAATTGGTGTTAATTAAAAAAAAACTTACTTGGCAAGCGTTCCAAATTCAAGTTGCTCTCCCCACGGTCCTTTACCGACTCTATTGAGAGCAGCAAATCGAATATAGTAAGTAGAATTAGGCTTCAATTTCTCCAATTTAAAAGGTATTCCAAGCGCCCACGTTCTGTTTTTATGAATATCGGTAATATTGTAGTACTCAACTAGGTCGTATTCAGCTTGAACACCTATTATTTCTGGTCCGATTATCTGGTCGGTAATATTGGGATATTCTGGCAGTTCAATGTCAAAAATTACCGATGTTGTTCCGTTTTCGTATGCTGAGACCTGAAAATAAATACATCTTATATACAAAATTCTCGTGTCATAATGTTAGTTACCTTACTCCTCCGAAACATTCATTCATTTCAAAGTCCTTTATTTCAAAAATTTACAGGAAACATATAATACATAGCAATTTAAATACCGTAATTATGTTTAACATGATTTACACTAACTATTTCAGGCTCAGTGCCTATACAAGTTTTATTAATAAATATGCTTAAAGCTGCTTAGTGATAGATAATAATTTCAAGTTAATTACCATAATATTTTCAGAGCGTGGGTAGTGTGTAAATATCCACTTTTTACATCTACAATAAAAAAAGACTAAGTAGAGTAAGGTAAGTAGAGTACAGCCCATGGACATCAACAATCCACAAAAGCAGATTATAGATGCGTCGCTGCAGCTGAGGACTAGTGTTATGCCTCATGTGCCAGTAATTTCAGGGCCTGATCTCACCACCAAACCGGAACACAGTAATGGAAGCACTACTATTTGGCGGCAGGTTAAAGGTGAGACGGTGGTGCTACCGCCCTCGAGCTCGTTCACAAGAGCTCTACCACCAGTAAACTTTCTGTTATATTAAAGTCCCGAAGAGTGCAAAGCCTTTTAAGTCCTGATGTACAGTGGGCCAAGCAATTAGGTATGCAGAGCAAAAACTTCTATGTCACAGTGAAGAATATCTACACTAGTTATATATATATATGCGTTACATATTTAAGAAGTGTAATATACCCACTATTTAGGTATGTCACTCTCTTATCCATAGCTGGCGTAGTCAATCTTCACTATGATTAATTATAGATGTATTTGTCCTGTATACAACAATTAGTTTGTGTAAACATGACACCTTTCAAAATTGTAATGAAATTTGTTGTAAAATGATATTAAACTTCTATGTTCTAAAATGTCTTTCCAAAATTTGTATCAAGGCAGATTTTACCATGAATCTATTGTTTTGATAGTGTTTTTGACTCCTTGGTCAACATCTGATAATTTAACACTCTTTTTTTTATTTTATTTTTTATCTTTGACACAAAAAAACAGTAGGTAAAAGAAAATATAGAATCATTATAATAATTATAATAAGTAACCATTCCATAAGAGAAACTAATAACCGATTAAATAGCTTTAATACATATATGGGCCTATGCAGCCTGAAATAAATGATTTATTTATTATTATTATTTCTCTTTATTTATTTCTTAACTTATTTTATATATTTTGAAATAAGATTTATAAAAATACAAAAAAGCATTTAAAAATATAAAAAACCACGTCCCACCGACATCAGGTGCAGGGACCAAGCTACCGATGGTAAGGGCTCCAGAGAGAGGAACCTCCTCACGATGCGTGCCGTGTCCAAAATGACCGCCTTTTTTATTATTATTATTATAATACACACTAAAAGTGCAATAGCTCCATTAAAATCACTTAAGACTTTGTTCAAGCTTTTATAACTTACATCTACGATTATGCTTTATGGGAGGGTACACATTTATTGACCTCGCGGTCATACAGTCTCATAAAAGTTAATTGTCTCATATACTTTTTAAAGACGGCTATTACGACCGATTAATACAGTAAAAATTATTCGAGAGGTTTTGTTATCTTCGTAAGCCATAAATAATTCTTGAGTAATATTTTTTTTTCTTTTTAATAAAAAGCTTACTAGTAATTTTGATATACAAAGTCCTAGTAATTTTGTTAACCCCCTCCAACTAAGCTTAATACGCTTGTCCGTGGAGTAATGGCTAGGATTCGAACCCACGTCCTCTCGATCATAAGACTGATGCCTTTATTCATTGCGCCACGGCCGCTTATATGAAAATAACTTGGTCGGTTTTTCTGTTTCTACACTTACTCAGCTAAACCAGTTGACTGATTTAAACAAAAATTAGACTACTTTTTTATCTGACTTCGTCTTTGCCGACCAAATTGCACGCTGACAAAATCACGGGCAAAATAATACAATAATCTTCAATTCCTAGCCTTTTTCCAATTATACTGGGCTCGGCTTCTAGTCTAACGGATTTAGCCAAATATTAGTATTTTACGTGGAGCGCCTGCCATCAGACTACCAGAACCCAGTACGAGGTTGTTTCTCTTGGACAAAATAATAAATCTACTATAATTGCACTATATAATAATAATAGCAGCCCTGTATTTCAGGCCTCATACTTCTTTCAGGCCTCTTCTCACGATGAGAAGGGTTAGGCCATAGTCCACCACGCTGGCCAAGTGCGGATTGGTAGACTTCACACACCCTCGAGCACTTATTAGGCACTCTCAGGCATGTAGGTTTCCCCACGATGTTTTCCTTCACCGGTAGCGTGCGATAATTTATTTGATAAATACACACATATCTTCGAAAAGACGAGAGGTGGGTGCCGTGGGTTCGAACCCGAGACCTTTAACTTCGCAGTTCTACGGTATCCCACTTGGCTATCGCTGCTTCTAATTGCACTAGTATTAAATTATTCAGCCTAGTAAAATTTGACTTATTTTTAATGTTTTATTTACATTTGAATACCTCAAAGAATTCTTTGAAATTACCAAACAATTATTGAGCAAACAATTAGATATTTAATTAATAGAACAATAAACAATTTTGAGCTATTCAGAATTCTACGAGTAAGTGTGAGAAGACAAAGTCTCATTTTAAAGAACTGAGATTTGCCTACAATGGCTGAATTTGTTATTCAAATTACTTTTGTATTTGTTTGTTCAAGTTGAAAGGAACCGTTAAATGTATGCACAGTTTTAAGTTCTTTAGTCATATATTTAAAAAGGTCATGGTTATGGTTTTTTATTTTGTTTTCTTACTCCGAAATCGATGTATCGATTGATTGGTGCCATAGATAAGTTGACAGTTTGCTTTGCTAAATCAGTTGAATGACGTCGTCTCTTCGACCATTCATCCGTCGAGCAATTGGTGTAATAACACCTCAATAGCATAATCATAATAACTTTTTGTCCAAAAAGTACAGATTAAAGTACAATTACACATACAATTGTTACCCTGTTTCTTAAACTAGGTAAACAACCTGTATCTTAAGAAACGGTGTTCAGCCATAATTGCCATAATTAAATTTACAATGACAGTCGTGTCAAAGTTAGGGGGCTACTATTTTTAAAGTTATTCCAAGCAAAATATAAAAGAGCTTTGTGTGTGTGTGTGTGTGTATGTGTGATGTGTGAGTGTGTGTGCGTGTGCATGTGTGTGTGAAAGTGAGTGTGTAAGCGCGCGCGTGTGTTTTTGTGTTTGTTGGTGTCAACATGTTTCCATTTCTGTGAGCATGAGTGTTTAATTTTTGTTAATAACCTCATCAGCTGTTATTTAATTTTAAATAATATATTTAATAATTAAACCAGTTTCTAAATGAAACACACAGCCTATCTTAATCTACCAGGCATTGATCAGCCTCAATGCTGACGCAAGAAGTTTGAATCTTGAAATAAATTCGCCTTGAAATTTTTGCGTCAACAGGCCTTTTGATCAGCAGTCATATGTTATATTCACTTGACCAAATAGGTAGTCTTAAGACAAATATAAGTTTGAAAATAATATACTTACATTTCCAATAAGTGGCGGTACAGATCCCTCTCTGAGATCAATTCGCTTGATAGCTTCACCCAGTGAATTCATGGCTTTACATTCATACAAGCCATATGGAGCAAAATCCTTAGTAAATTCTATCGTGATAACTGGCGAATTGGTTTCCTTTTGAAGCTTGTCATTTATGTATTGTTCGCTTATGTTCGCACCTCTTGCTTTATAGCTGTTAAAAAATAAGTAGATAATTGTATTATCATACAATGATTACACCTAGTAACTGAGCTCGGATCAAGCTCTGATAAAGTTCGGTCTAGCGTAGTTGTAAAACAATGTAATTCGGTCGAGTGTAGTTGTAAAACAATCGAGTTTTGTCAAGCGTAGTTTTAAAATAATGTGTGCGGTAGCTTGCGCTTTACATCCGATCTCCCTCATCCAGTTTTTATTATTTTGACGGATAAGAATATGAATCGGATGTAGTGCAAAATCACTTTTAGTAGATTAATGAAATATCAGTTTCTGTAAACATGTATCTTTCTTTAGATTTAAAAAATCCAAATAAGTATTGAACAAAAAAAAAAATCTTACCTCCATACAAGTACTGATTGTGGGATGGCTTCATTAAAACAATTCAAGTGAACCGTTTCCCCATTCCAACCCCAAACCAGTTCTTCAGCAATTTCAAAATATGGCAGATGCAACACTGTTAAGTTCATAGACTGAACGACGAAATCCACTGAAGGAAAATAAACGTTAATTAAAATTGTGTATGTAAATATGTGTGTTATGAAAAAGAAGTCCTGATATACAAGGTGTCCCATGCCACGGCGTTGCCATGTACAGTATCATAATGAAGTAAAAAGATTTTTTTCTAAAATCAGACATTTTTAATTTACTTGATTTTAATATTACTTGCTAAACCGGGCATCTATGGCATCAATTGGATGCATCAATCATAAGGATTAAATCTTACACTTTTATATTGTAACTTAATTTCTAGCATCTTATTTCTAAAAGTTTGGATTCTTCTTACCTTCATTACTAGCATTGCATGTGAAAACGCCTGCCATAGATCTGTTCACTCTGAGTAAAGAATCGTTTTCCATAATTTCTTCATAAGTTGTCTCCCTAAAATGTACATATTTGAGAATAATATTCAATTCCGTAAGGTGTACTGCATAGTCTGCATAATATTATAATATATTATACATAGCATAGCATCACGCCTATATTACCCACAAAGGTATTGCAGAGGTGTACAAGACCCAGACTTCACACGTAATAGTTAGGTTTAATGTGATAGGAAGCCTCCCTGAGTGACGTACACAACAATTCTCAACGTCCGACGCACCCTGGGCAATTCGCGAGTTCTTAAAAGCGAATTGGCTAAACCTTTCACCACGATGGCAAGTCGACGAGAGCGCCATAACAGTGGCCACTTATTGGACCAATAAAATTTGACTGTGATAGGAATGTGAAAGAAGTAGAGAAGAATGTGATAGGAATGTGATAGCTTATCGCTATCTATTCACCCGGGCACAATTCCAACTAATGCTGTAATTGAGAATTCCCTGACCAAAAAAGCCCAAATATCATTTTTGCCCGACTCGGCACCAAAGAGGCAAGATGAACTGCTTTTTTGTAAATATGGAGATTACTTAAAATACAATACTCGCTCTCAAAGGTAATTGTTGGATGTTTGTGGGTATCTTTAATAACTGATAATTTATTTGTGTTTATTAGTTAAGCCTGAGCCTAGTTATTTTATTTAATGCTATAAAAATACCATGAGGTTCTTAAATTGAGACACAATTATATGTAGAAAACTATAACGGAGTAAAATAATAAGTCAAAACAGGAATACTTACTGTTCTTCGTCATTTTCTTCATAAATTATCGTAACATGTGGTGTCGGAAAGCCGGTCGCGTTGCAATGCATTATTATCTCCGAGCCTTCCTTTTCTGTTCTGTCTGGAAAATCTATGATTGTTGGTGACACTAGTACCTAGAAATTAGAAAATAGAATATCAGATTTTACAATAGATACGTTTTGATAAAAATATAGTTGTATTAAGAGCTTCATATTTGGAATAATGATTTTAGTGTACAATATAATAGTATGTAATATCTTATATCTACTAAAGCAGCGGTTACCAAACGTTTTTCATGACGGAATTTTTTTTATAAAGCAAAAATTTGAGAGTGCCCTAGATGCTGGCGGGCTTGGGTATGTCGTCCCACAGAGGAGGCAGGGGGGAAGGAAGTCGTAATTTCTCGCGGAACCCTAGGTACCGCGAAAATTGACACGCGGCATTAGTTTATAGTAAAAATAATTCATGAATAGTTTTTTTGAATTCTTTACCTTCATTTCGATGGTTTTGCTAGCATTTCCAACGCTGTTTTTGGCAATACATTTATAAATTCCTGCATCTCCTAGAGAAATGTTATTAAAACGAATTGTGTTTTTTTCTTGCTGCCATGTGACATTTTCTTTGTGAACTGACTTCTAAAAAAACATTAAACACTTAAGAAATTTAACAAAAAGCTATGTAGATATTTACTTTGTCATGCATCCAAAGTAAAATGCTCAATAGTGTTAAGTAGTAGTGTAGATTATAAGATTTTAACAAAACTGCAATATTCCAAAAAAAATAATGTTTTTGTAGAGATATAAACCTTATTGGCACCATAAGCATATAAAACATAAATAAAAGTGACATAGTGTTCTTTTTTTTATGTAACTTGTGTCACTTTTAAATTTGGTCAGGCTATTTTTTATGGGTTGGATAAGAACTAATCAGGCACCTTAGAAACTGGCTTTTACCGTTTTAATTTTGTTGTTATTTTATTTTAAAACTACTTGCACATAATAAGTGTACAATGGCGGACTGAGTGCCATAGGCATTCTATACCAGTCAAACGTAAGGTGGTGCAGAGATAACTAAGGTGAAGAGGTGCAGTAAAAATGTTCCAATTTAAAGAGAAAAGTGTAATCCTAAAACCATACAATACATATTATAATAAATACCCTATATATATACATAATATAATTTCAAATCATAAAATTTAATAAGAATATATATATATATATATATATATATATAGAAATACTTTTATATAAATAAAACATGACACATAAATTTTTTAAAGACTCTGCAGAAGATTCGATAAGTAAGAGTGACGAACCCGGGCTTTGAAGACATCCCGGTTATTAGTGCTAGAAAAACAAGTAACAGTTTTAAAATGTTTTTTTTTAAATAATATTTTGATACTCACTTCATCAGAAACCTTACTCCAAGTATATTCAGGTTCTGGTAACCCGTCAGCTTGACACTCAATCATGACAGATTCTCCTGCCACCGCCACATTTTCTGGTGACGCTGTCAAATGTGTTATTGTTGGTATAGTCAGTATCTGTAAATGTTAATAATGAAAAACAAATATTACAACTAATTGGTCTATCAAAGCAGGTCTAACTACAAAATAGGAAAAGAAAAAAAAACTGTTGATTTACCAAACGAGATAAAGATAAAGATAAATTTGGATTTTTTACATTAGATAGAACGCCAGAAGCAATTACACTATCCAATGGACCCAATGACAAGGTCAAATACACACATTCACTCACGCAAGCACACTCAGTCTCAAAACAAATCATTGCGAATCACACAAAGATTTGTCCTATGTGGGGATCGAACCCACAACACCAGTGCAGTGGAGAGCGGCGAGGCGACCACTTAAACCACTACACCACACGTGCAGACAAAGAAAAAGAGCTCAACGCTAAACTCATCAGTTTAGTACGTTCGGTGAAGTAAGCCTTCAATCATCAGCTAAAAATTTGTGTAGAGGTCTGACTTAACGCTCCATCTCATTTGCGCTACTTCCAATTTTAATTACGTAACTTAACATCACGCCTATAGTACCCAGAATGGTGTGGCAGAGGTGTACATCACCCACATTTCACCTGTAATGTTCAGGTTCCATGGGATAGGGGGTGAGCCTATCGCCATTCACCGGTCACAATTCCAACTCCGTGCTGCTATTGTGAATTTTCTGAAGGACTGTTCACAATTAACACTACGCCCGACCCGGGAATCGAAGCCGAGACCTCGTGGTGATTTACGCATGAATTTACTACAAAACGGAATTGTAAAATTGAATGTAAAACAATTTTTTTGTACAAGTGGGATTGGTCATATACCAATTAATAAGATTAGTAGAAAACATTTTAATTGCTTGCTCGATTACTAAAAGCGTTGCAATAATGATCCTTCTTCATTTTAGTACAAATATCTAAAGAAATTCTGCAATTACTGTACCTTGACATCTATATCCCGTTCACCAGCTTCACCCGTCGAAGGCACGGATGCCGAGCATTTGTAAATTCCTGCGTCTTCATTGCTGACATTTTTAACAGTGATCCCTTCTGGCAAGATTTGGTATTTTTCTGAGTTTTGTAGCTGAAAAATAGACGCATTTTATAAACTACACCTTGGGTAGAATTCTCTTTAAACGATACTATTTTATTATTTATTATTTTTAACCGACTTCCCAAAAAGGAGCAGGTTCTCAATTCGGCCGGTATATTTTTTTTCTATGTATGTACATCGATTACGCCGCGGTTAATGGACCGATTCACGTAATTCTTTTTTTGTTCGACGCGAAATAGCTGCCAGGTGGTCCCATAAACATTTCTTTTAGTTTGGTCTAGTAGTTTTTATTTTATAAGCATTATTTGTAACTGAAGTCGTTTTTTTTTCTGTAAAATTATTATAGCTATGCTAAACAAATTATACTAAGAAACAGTTGAAGATATTACTGGACCAGTAGAATATAAACCGGCGATCTCTGCATACCGGGCAGTCACGTAATGACGTAACATATAGTTGAGAAATTTAAGGTCCTGGCAAGAGGCGATCGTAACTGAGTGGCTAAAGCGACTGCCCGGTATACAAAGGTCGCAAGTTCAAATCCTGCCTGTCCCATGATTTATCAACTGTTTCTTAGAATGAAACTATTTTTACTTTCCTTATGCATAATAGGCACTAAAATATTTTGTTAAAAAGCTCGATAAACAATGCACAAAAGTTGATGCGTCGTTTTCTCTGAGGACTACGATGTGTCTCATTTACTAGTAATTCTAGGGTCTGACCTCATCACCAAACAAGGAATACAGCCTTGCATGCACTACTATTTGGCGACAGTTTATAGTTGAGACGGTGGTGCTGACTGGTACTGCTTATGATGTAGAGAGAAGGCTAGTTCCTAATGACCAAGTATTAAAGAAACAGCGGCGGTAACTTAGTCTTAAATATAATCTTAATAGCAGCCATAGCCTATCTAAAACATGTCCCACTGCTGGGCTCAAGCATCTTCTAATGATGAGAAGGATCAGGCCATAGTCCACCACGCTGGCCACGTGCGGATTGGTAAACTTGACAGAGCCACAAGCACTTTTTTAGGCACTTTCAGGCATGCAGGTTTCCTCACGATGTTTTCCTTCACCGATAGCGAGCGACAATTTATATTAATAAGTCAAATACGATTATTGACAGAGGTGTTTGCCGTGGGTGCGAACCTCTTAAATATGATTACCTCATTTTGTTCATCCAGTCCTCTCGTCCATTTGATATAAGGTAATGTAGATGCTTTTGCTTTGCAGTAGACCGTGGAGTCAGTTCCGTATGTTAAGTTCTGATTCTTTGATGTATGGTAGAACTCCAATGGATCTATTGAACAAATGGCATGCTGCTGTAGCATAATAAATATCACACACACAGTAAGTTACATTGCACTCCCATGGCATAAGAGTGAGCATATTTTACAATTATGTATAGGTAAAATCAAAGATCTTGGCGGGTCGTAAATGCGCTCAGTCACTTGTGTTGGGTTCACGCTGTACGTATACCTCGCTCTCGCTCACGCAAGCCACCAAAAAGTTTGAAGTTTAGTATATCTGCCGAATTATTCTTAAATAACACTTTGCTTTCATTCTACAGAGCTTTAATTTACACAAATAATGATCATAATAATATCATTACTTGTCATTTCAACCCGTTTACTATCGCTACATTGAGATAATATAGGTAATATAGATAGGCTAATATAGGTAATCTGTTCCAGATCAATGATCAAACATACTGATATGCTATCACTCTGCATATCCTGTCATCTGACCTCCATAACTCCAGAGCAATAGATTGACGTACGTATTATTGTAACGTTTGTACGTAATACCTCAGGTGTTGATTAGACAAGTGATGTCTGTCTTTTGATTGCTCATGATGACTGACACATCTCGTTCTATCTATCTTGTTTTAATAAATGTCCTGCAAATTTACTGTTTAGTGGACAGCATAGTTGTTGTCGGATTCGATTTACAGGTCAAACAAATGTTATTTGAGATTTTGCCATTAGAACATTCTCAGTAGCAGCTTACAGTCTGGATGTAGATGTATAGATAGCGACAGGCAATGCTGATTGAATGGCAATGCTGATTCTTTGAGCCAAGTAAATTGGTAAATAAATTAAATCAATTTGGACATTATAACTGTTTGATATGGTACCTACGGCTACGTTCTAGCACCGTACCTCTCACCATCGACAGTGAGCTCATCCTCACACACTTAAACAAATATCGTTGCGCACAGTGCGGTTCGCGAGGAATTTTCTCCCACGCACGATAAAGTTGTGGAATGAGCTCCCTGCCAAGGTTTTCCCAATAGAATACAGCATGGGGTTCTTTAAAAAGAGTGCAAATAGGTTTTTAAAGGGTCGGCAACGCACGAGTGATGCCTCTGGCGTTGCAAGTGTCCATAGGCTACGGTAGCTGCTTACCATCAGGCGGGCCGTATGCTTGTTTGCCACCTCAGTAGAATAATAAAAAAAAATAAAAAATTATACTAAGTCCCGATTTTACCGAACTTATCAGTCTACGGTTATAGTCAACACTTAATGCCATCTCTCTCACTTAATGTTTGATTGGGACAAGAAGATCGGAAGCTGTTAGCTTTGCCTTAAACGTCGGTTTAATAAGTTGATTAAATCGGCATTTAGTAAAAAAAAGTTAATGCATTTAAATATCTTACCGTAAAAATCTAAACTATAGAGCTGAGTAACGATCCTAGCAGGATCATGCTTCGAGACACATTTGTACGTCCCAGATTGAGTTTTGCTGGGAGAAGGAATGAGCAGTGCAAGGCAACTGCCCAGGTCTTCGGTGAATATGCTCGAATCTGTACCTGGTCTTGTGAAAACAATTTTCTTATTAAGTACTTGAAAAAGCAAATGTGTTTCAAGTCAGGTCATAGAACTTACAATGATTGAGAGAGAATATAAATATAAAATATCACTAGCAAAAAGCACAACGGGCTTCTAAGCGTACATAGGGCGAATTGAACAGGCGGTCATAGCGTCAAGAGTTAGAGGATGATAATAATACTTTTTTACGGGATATAATCCTACCCACAGGCCCACCACTGTGACTCCTGTGACGCCAGGATCTACAACGGTAGCCAACTGAAAGGCACCGAGCATGACACACGGGCAATCCCAGGGAGAGTTAAAATTGTCTTGGAACCCGCAATGAATTTAATAAGAAGTATATAGTTAGCGGCCGTGGCGCAATGGATAAGGCATCGGCCTTACGATCGAGAGGTCGTGGGTTCGAATCCTGGCCATTACACCACGGACGTGAACTTCCTCCTAACACAAGCGAATTAAGCTTAGCTGGAGGGGGTTAACAAGAATACTAGTAATTTGTATTTGCAAATTACTAGTAAGCTTTTTTAAAAAAAAGAAAAAAAAAATTTGGAGTTAGAAAGTATGTACGATAATAATACTGTCAAAAGTTATAGTTTAGGTCTTGTTCCAAAGAGATTGGAATAAGAGAGGCAAAAATAAGCAGTAGAGGTCGTGGGACATTTCCCCAAGTAGTGCGACAGAATGGGTTAAAAAAAATGAAAAATGTGACATACCCTATGACCTGATTGTCAGGATCCAACCACTCCAAGTCTCTGCCGCTAACTGTATCGATGTTACAACAACATTCTTCATAAAATCTGTTCGATGTTGATATGCTGCTAATTATTGGAGAATCACCATCGAAACATGCTGAACAATCTGAAACAATAATAGTTTTATAATATTACTAAAAAGTATTTTTGTTCTAATTTTTGTGCCTCTCACCGCGAGGTAACGGGTTCAATTCCCGGTTCGGGCATAGTGTTATTTACAGGGAATTCACAATAGCAGCAAGAGGTTGGAATTGTGCCCGGTGGATGGCGATAGGCTCACCACCTATGCCATGGGACCTTAAAATAACAGGTGAAATGTGGGCATTGTACACCTCCACCCTTCCGGGTTATAAAGGCGTGTTGTAGTGTGGATTTTGCCGATTCTAACCGATGTATAATTTTATAATGAAAATGAATTAACAAGGTCTGACTAATTAGATAATTATAAATAATAATATCTAGTCTTTTTCAATACTCTGTCTATTAATATTATTAAAACCGACACGTGAGGAGAGGACATTATTATTGAGAATACGGGTTACTCACGTCACGCACATGTGCGAGACGTCGCGCGGAGGCGACGACACGCGAATAACAGCCCAGTTGATAAATCTACGTACTAGATTCGAAACTAGTCGGCATATCCCGGCTAAAGTAAACTGCATTAAAATAGATTGGATCAAGCCGGCATTAGGTAATAGAAGGGTAAGTTATGATTATGGATGACTGTTATCAAAAAATCTAAGTGGAAAAACCCTGTGACGGAATTTTCTTTTCTATTTCTAGGGATATTTACTTTTTGAATTTTTCCTTTTGTTATGCTAATCCTGAAAAATGTTTCCTTAAACTCTGATCAAAAGATTTTCAATTAGTTGCGACAGCTTGGAAGTAAATGTTACATTTTGCTGTACCAAAGATTAAAGTTAATTCTAATTGACTAATCGTACTGAAAAAAAAATACTAGTTGAGTCGCGCGAGTAGCATTAAAAGTTGGCAAATTTAATAAAAATTCTACACTGTTATGACATTTGTTATTTATTTTTTGAACTATGTACAATTTTTTTCAAAAAGACCCAGAATGTAGACGGTTGGTAGTGTTGTTCAGTACATTCATAGTTATTCTAGTTCCCATAGTACAAGCTCCGCTTAGTTTGGGACTAGACGGCGTTGTGTGTAAGTTGTGAGATATTTAAATATTAATTAATTTATTTATTTATCTAACGTTTTTTTTTCTAGCGATCAAGGACGAAATGTTTTGAAAGAGTTACGGTTTCCTTGTTTATATGCAAAACAAATTGCTGTGAGAAGGAACGTTTTTGATATTTATAAGTTTAAAATTTAAAAAAGTGCCATAAAATACTAATTATATTTTTAAAATACGTTGTTAAAAGAAGATTCATAACACTATAAATCATCATACAAGTCTTTAAAAATATGTCAATTTCAGTGTCTCTTTTATTTAAGATTTGATGAATATTTCCGTGACCTTGTCGAAGCCTCAAAATGGTTTTTCGATATACCAATATCGGGTATTTGCTATATTAACAAGCTACATACGCGTCTACGCGAAGTTCGAGACAAACTTATATCCACGTATATTTACGATAGTATATTGGACGTTTCTTTTCCAAAGCGGCAACGTCGCTTATTTATCTGTGGCAAAAGTCAGTCGTCGGGAAAGATGGTAATCCCAAACTTGCCGATATTATATTAAACTTCCCAAATTTGCCGATATATTAAACTTTTTTCTACTTCATATTACATTGGAAGATCAAGTTTGTAGATTTTAGTTAAATAATTATAGCTAAATTTTGATAAAATGGTCGCAATGTTGTCAATAAAACATAATCCATGTTTCTGTCGACAATTACAATAAAATATCAAAACAATTGCTCGACTTAAACTTGTGATGGATTTTACCAATAATCCATTGACATACATACAAAAATCTACACCTAAAACACAAAAAAAAACTTGCAGTTTTCCTGCCACCATTTTCGTCACACATATGCCACATAAGCAGCTTACCAGTAGTCATTATTTTCATTTGCTACATTATTATATTGAATCCCCATCGACAACTAATCAGATAAAATTGACAGAGTGATCGAAAATTGTGTCGGACCTTACCTTAACCTTTAGACAATTGGCAGCGGCAATGCAGTGTTTAGTACGAATAGATAACGTCAATCTGGGTGCGAACGAGGGGTCTTAACTCTGTCTCTCTTGCACGCTAAGCTGCACAAAATAAAAATCAGCCTATACAGTTAATATTCATTAAAATAGCAAATGGCACGTGTGTAATAGCTTACGGCGTGTGAGAGAAAGGGCATAAGAACCCCTCACTTGGCCACAGCGTTGCGTTATCTATTCGTCCTAAACGCTCTGCATTATCGCTACCACTTGTCTAGGGGGCCGTGTCTCCGCTGTAATCAATAGTGAAGGCTTATAAGAGCGTATTGAAAGCCTATTGGACACCCTTACGGACGTTATTGCTACTGTTATTATGGCTATTCGACTGCTATATGGCGCATTTTAGTGAAGAGGGTTTTTTCCACAACAGTTGAGTCTGATGTCCATTTGATTTTACATTAAAACTGAAGATATGATTAGTTTTAAGATAGCGACGGTCCCTAAAGACATGTGAGGTTTTCAGGAGAGCGTTTTTTAGGTTCAAACTGCTCTAGAAATAATTTGTATGGACAATGTATATGTTTTTTTTCTAAAATGATTTTTTAGTTTTAGAAACTTTATAGTGGTATCTATCAATACATATTTTCTTTTTTTATATTTTCTTGGAAAAACTGATAGATGACTGTTTCTACGCCGATATTAAAATAAAAACATGTCAGACATGTCAATGATAGCTTTTTATACGCAGGAAAGAAGAAAACGGTTTATAAAATAGAATATAAATAAAATGTTTTATGAACACGTGGCATTTGGTTTTTTTTAAAACGTTGCAGTTAATATTATGAATAATTTAAACTTAAAATACAGACTATTAATTCTGCAATATTGTATTAAAACAAAAATATTTTACGACGCGGACAAGTATCGACACGACTTATTGGGGAACTCAAGCGCCGCCGTGAATACGACGTTATGTCAGACATGACCGTCTTCGCAGCGAGTGGCGCGCATTTAAAAAACAATGTAGAAAACGACACGTATACGTAAATATATTACTTTTTCTCTTATACGATTTGCAAAAGAGGTTAAATAGGTAATATTAAAAAAATATTTATATCCAGGACTATGTATATGGAAAATCTAAAGCCTATTGAGCAATGAAAAAAATTGCCATTTTTGACATGTCTTTATGTAGGTACGTAGGGACCGTCGATAGATATACTGTAAACTTAAATGTTAATAAACTGCAATAACTATTTTATATCAAGTGAACTCCAAGTTTGTTATTAAAAACTCTAGCATAAACATAACATAACATCACGCCTATTTAAGCCGTAAGGGTGTGGCAGAGGTGTACAACACCCACATTTCACCTGTTATGTTTAGGTCTCATGGTATAGGGGGCTTGCTGCTATTGAAAATTTCTGACGGAAAGTTCACAAACAACACTGGCTGACCCGGGAATCGAACCCGAGACCTAACGCTAAGAGACGCACACGCTAACCACTAGATCACCCAAGCATAAACTATAACCTATATCTCAAAGAAGATACTTTCTTAAACACTAACTTGTTTGGCAAAGTTGCCGTGCACATTTAGCTCGTATACGAGAAGATAAACAGGAATATAAAATACCTGTTTTATACACATTTGCTTGCGTTGCGTTTATTATAGTGCATAAGCACATCCTGCATTTTGCAATGTATGTAACTACTAAAGAAACCTGTCTGCTTTAATCTCAGTCAACCGTCATACGTGCTTGGTAATACTCAAAATTACTAGCATTTTCGCGTTATTTCTCCTCTCATAATCGTCGATAAGAACGAATGAAAGAGAAACAGTATTATGGAATTTCCAACCCATAACGTCCAGTTTAAAACAATGAGAGTTAATTGTCCTCGACGTTATGACCTACAAAATTTATAAACAAAAACTATTTGATGGCTCGCCGCAGAGCAACATGTGAACATAATTTCATACGATGGTTAAATATTTCCCATAAAAGTTGTTATATTATAAAGTTCGCCTGTAAATTGTAGTTTTGTAAACAACCGCTTCTGTTTATGATGTAAACAAGGTTTTGTGTTGAACTAATTAAAATTAATTACTCATATTTTACTCATGAAAAGTTTTCGAAAACGGCAAACGAGGTCTTCATTAGAAGTTATTTAATTCAACTCGTACAACACAAGGTCAGCTTTTAAAATGATTTCATATTTTAAGTTAATAATAATATACATTCAGTCATTATTTTTATAATGTTAACTTCCGCCCGCGTCTCCACCCACGTAGTAGTCAATTATGTATCTATAATACCTTTCTGATGAATCACTATTTTTTTGTTTTGGTGTTTAGACTTGGTTTAAATTGAATAATCTGTAATGGAAACACTGTTGTACATCTGCTTGTTTGCGTCGCCTTTGCATAAAACTTAACCAATAAGTGATTTTTAGGGTTCCGTAGTACCTACAAGGAACCCTTATATTTCGTATGTCTGCATGCCTTTATATCTGTCCGAGGCATAGCGTCGAAACCGTTAGTGCTAGGAAGCTGAAACTTTAAATCAATATGTCAGTAAACTATGAGAAAGTAGTAAAATAAAATTTTGAAATAGGTACATTTTTTCGGTTTTACTCCCTTTATGTGTAAAGTGGAGATGTTTTTCTTCTCTCGTTTTTTTTTATTTAGAGATCCGTTTACGAGATTATTAACCTTTGAAGAGCAAAGTTTCGTTGTAGTTAATTAGCAAAAACAAATTCCATACTTTTGAAAAGTGTCTGCCCTTTAACTATCCTCCTAGTAGGCTTTTATTACGAGGACAATCATCCAATTATCTAAACTGTTTGAGTAGCTAACACTTAACCAAATTAAGTGCTCAGATTACTGTAACACAACACGCAACGTAAATTGATGCAACAAAACAATGCAGATTTCAAGATTAAGGTCCTTATGTCATTGCTAAATGTAGGTTTACGTCACTCTGAGATAATTAAATCATTTTATATTCTTTTAGTTAGGAATGCAAGGACAAAATCATTGAGGGTGTTTGAAGCAAGACACAAATATGAGGTCACTAGTATTAATACTAGTACTTCATGGTACACTACTGGTGATACTAGAAATGGTAATACATAGTAGGAGTACATAGGAGGAGGTGCTTAATTAAAGTTTTTGGCCGCAGGGTGTTGTTTTCCGTCGCTTCCGCGGAACTATATACACCAGGAACGCACCAAGACATAGTGCAAACGAAGTATAAGTATGCATTTTTAGGTTAAGGTTTTTATCTATGGGCCTATGCAACCTGAAATAAATGATTTATTTATTATACCTATAGTAGTTTTACATCCAAGGTGGCAAGTCACTGATTTCAACGATATTGTAGTTTCATTTCCAATTAAAATGACTGTAGTATAACTGAGGATTCTTAGTGTAACCGAGTAAGAAGACTTTACGAGCGCAAGATAGATTATGTTGCGTTTTGGTCATGTTTCCCCATATAAAAATATGACAAAAACGTTACTAAATCTATCTCGCGCTCGTATGCCCCTTGCTCCCCTTGGATTGTTTAATTATAAAGAAAACAAACATGTAAGTATTTTCCGTTGATCATAATATTTAGTCGACTAAAGAGAAAAAGTTTGTAGCAAATTTTGAATGCCAGGTGCAGTATAAAATCACATCCTCATCCCTCATACAAAACTTTACGCCAAATAAAAAAACAAAAAACAGCCCTCCAATGTCCATTCTTACTATATTTATAGGCGCATACATTACAGTCTGCAAAACAAGGAAAGAAAATCGTAAAAATAATGTAAATCGAAGAAAACTTCTCTCCCCTAAATTATTGGTTCGTTAGTGGGAAAGCATTGGCATCGGTACATACGACTCAACATTAAGCTATACAATTCCAGAATAAGATGGTCTCGTATTATATAATTTTCCCGTGTAATGCAAGACCAGCTTATGCAGGCAATGTGTAGGTTGATCGGTAGCCGTGTGTACTACGATTTAATGTTATTTCTCCCAAGTGTAGGAATTAGTACATGGTAAACATCAGGGGCAAGCCCGTGCTGTTATTTTTATAGCTAAAATGGAAACCTATAAAACTGAACGTTCTATTTAAATGCACTTCCTGGTTCTATTTTCTTTGATAGTAATCTTTGTAAGCAATACTTTTGCAATTTGGTTTAAAACTAACTGGTTTGTGTTTGTTTGTTACTTCTGCAGGCTCGATAGAATGAACCGATGTTTTTGAAATTATATTATACGTACATCTTTTTTTAAAATTCTCGAGTCACAATGTTAGTTACTACCAAATTTTATATGCATATTCAGTAGGTCTGAGAATCGGCTACTATCTATTTTTCATACCCCTAAGTGATAAGGGTTGTTCATCCTTAACATTATTTTTTATTTTTTTGACAAAAACTTATGTTTTCATTTTTCTATAATGTGGCATTAAAAATTACATACAACCCTTAATTTTTTGCCTTTTATCACCAACCCCTATTATTAAAAGCCATTTCAGTAACCTTGACAGGAACTTTTTGAATGTTTCACCTTTAAGGAGTATGACATAACATAATGCGTGCTGCAAATATCGCCACAGAGAATGTATGCATAGTTACGACAGAACAACGTCTGTCGGGTCAGCTTGTGTTACTAATATACCTAAGTTATTTGTTAAGGTTTTACACGGACGAAAGCTAGTCATAATAATATTGGTGGTAATGCTGAGGTCAGTGTTTTTTAAACAAACAATAATTAAATCCGACGACTGGATGGCGGAGTGGGTAGTGTACCCGCCTGCGACGCCGAGGTCGCGGGTACGATTCCCGCTTAAGACAAATCTTTGTGTGCATGAACATGGGGGTTTGTCTTAGTCTGGGTGTCTCTATGTATCATAATGTATGTATTTACAAAAGAAAAGTATATATGTATTAGTATCAGTTATTCTAGTACCCATATTACAAGCTCTGCTTAGTTTGGGACTAGATGGCGTTGTGTGTAAGTTGTGAGATATTTATTTTTTATTTATTTTTAATTAGGACTTTTTGATACCTTGAAACGGCTTCAGTCAATGCCAACCAACAGTTTAATAGAAAGCTGCCCATACATTTCTTCAATTTATACAACATGTAATCAACGTAACAGTGCAAGTGTTTCAGTCATTGCTAGAAGCTATAAGTTGCCAGCATAAGATGACCTCGCATTGTATGCAATCCAGTACATTGCGAGTCCAGCTTATACTGGTGTATAGCTTGATTTGTAGCCATGTGTACTATCGACACTTGTGCTTGTCATAACAACGTCTGCTGCGTATTATTAGTGATATCAACTATCGCGTTGTTGTTCAATTAACTCTTATTATAGTGCTGTAGGATGTTGTTTAATATTGTCGTATTGTTTTACTGTTGCAGTTGATCTGGATCGATATTTTTATTCAATTTGGACAAAAACTGAAGTAAAATGTTGTTATAAAGTCAAGTCAAATAACATTAAATAAAACACTATTGTTTTAGCTACAAATTATGAAAGCACTCTAAAAACTTTCGGGATTTTTTGATTAACCCTTTATTTTTTTATTGGATTTCATCATATATTATATCACTTTTCTTACAACTTTTAACTTACTTAGGTATATTGTGTTCTATTATTTTGATATGTTGCTGAAATCAATAAGACGGAATTGTAAATTGGATTATTTTAATGAAAAGAATAGTCATAATTTTGGCGCATTTTACATTTTTTATTTTTATTTAATATTTTAAAACATCATATTTTCACACGCAAAACAATTTACAACGACACGTAGCAACAGCTGTCGTCCCATATTTCATTCACGAATATTAAAATTACCCAAATACATGTTAACCTTATGTAACCTTTTTGTCATTGAGTGTACGAGTTAATCACTGTCAATCTAAATTATACAAGAATAGCATTCTCGTCATGGTTTTGGTACAACATTAATTACATTGGGGTCATCTTTTAGATTAACGTATTTTTCGTGCAGTGACTGCCATTTGACTTCCAAAAGTTATACTAGTTGTCAGACCTACCAGCCTCTAACTACCTACTCATTGCGACTGGCATAGCTCATAAAATAGCGACCGATACTGACGGCTTAACGTGCTCTCCAAAGCACAGAGGAAATCTCGCTATAGTAAGATAGTTACCCATAGGGTAAAGGCGGGATAGATACCCCAGTGGGATAGATGCCTCGTTTTCAAAAAACCTAACTTCCCAAACTCGCAACTAAAAAAAAATATTATAACTAAGAGCCGCAGTCACCCCGCACCTCGGGTAGCCTCTGACCGTGGTGCTGTGAATACGTGTTTAGCTTGTGTGTGCATTCATCTCCGCGGCGAAGTTTACAAAGACGTCAAAGTTTTAAAGGTAAGTTTATTTATTTATTTATTAATTTATTTAAGTTTAAGCCGTTGTGTAACTTTTTAAGTAATCGTTATTTCCGTTATATTTTTAATTACGTCGATATACTGATTCATCAATTATGCATCTTGATACAAATAATTCGTCATTTGTTTTTTATTAGTTTAAAAAATACTTGGGGCATCTATCCCCATCAAAAAGGATAGTTGCCCTGATTTTTCGAGGTATAGATGCCCCTAGGGGCATCTATCCCTCCATACAAAATGATTTAAATTTCAGGTGATTTTTTTTGCTCTTGGTAGTTTTTGGTACAATTCGTTGTTTTTTAGTATTTGGAAATTTTTAGTTTTTGATAATTGTTGGTAGTTTTAAGTAGAATTTGGTAATTCCATTGGTTGATTTTGGTAGAATTTGTTAGGTTTTGGTGTTTTTCGTAGCATTCGGTAGTTTTTATTGATTTTTATTAGTTTTTGGTGGCTTTTGATACAGTTTTGTTGTTTTTGGTAGAATATTTTAGTGTTTGGTATATTTTGGTAGTAGTTTTTGTTGGTTAAGATGGATTTTGTTTTATATGGTAGTTCTTGGTAGTTTTTTTCTATGTAGATGTACTATGAAACACTTTTTATAACTCGGGTGAATGTTCTATTTTATATCAGGTGTAGCAAGCTCTCAGCTATGATCCGGGCTTCAAAATACACCCGCTATGAAATCGACTACTTTCACCTTTCGGTGTATTATATGGTGTACCTTCAATGATGTGTTTACGTGTATTAAGTTATATTTGAACTTTTTCTGATTGTAGCATAACCATGCCACGAAAATATAAAAGAAAAGAAGGAGTGCGAGCTCGAGCATGTTCCTGGACTATAGAACAATTGCAGTCAGCTTTCGACGAAATAGACAGAAATACCATGGGGATAAACGAAGTATCCCGACAGTTTGGGATTCCATTAAGAACATTGTGAAGACGTTATGCTGCTAAGAATACATTTTATTGTTTTAATTAGACTGTTTTTTTTATGATTATGCATGTTGAAACTTAATAATTAATATTTTATTATAAGAATTTAATATTCCTATTCATGTTGAAGTTGCTTATAGAACTTTATTATGGTAATTTTATTTGATCTCATAATAGAATTATATTCTAAGACAATTAAAAGACTTTAAAACTGCAACATACTTTTCATTATTAGGGCCATGTTTCTTGAAAACAATTTCTGTTTTAGGAGTAGCCTTCTACTTCTAAAACACTAATTGTCCTCTTAACCTTATAAAAGTTTGGTTGAGTTTTTCGTTTATACATTATAAAGGGCATCTATCCCGCACCACAGGCATCTATCCCTCTTAGTATTTTCGTGGTGGGGCATCTATCCATACGGGTAGGCATCTATCCCCAAAAAAGGAGTTCCACAAAAAGCTAAAATCTGCAAAATCTGTAATTTATAGGTCTAAAAAACCAAGTCACAGTTAAACATAAAGGACTAAACTAACTGAATTCGTACTCATTATTTATATACAATGAATATTTTCAAAATTAGGAGGCAATTTCAAAAAGTGGGGCATCTATCCCGCCTTTACCCTACAGCAGCCGACCGCAGTTAGCATAGCACCTGTAAGAGCGATTGGTCCACGTGATTTCGACTTAGCCACACGTTTCCTAGCAATATTTAGATAATTGGATAGTAGGATTAAACTAGTTAGTTCATTTAGACCATGTTCTCGTGATCTGGAATCATATAATTATTTTGCATAGTGTTCTTTGCGTCACGGTCAAAACAATTTATATATGCTTCTTCTTCGAACAATTTTTTCAATTATACAACTGATAAGATGATTAAAATTCGTGTTATGACCATATTTGTTCTTACGCACAATACATTGTAATTATTATTGCATGCGGCAACCCAAAAGTATTATATTACTCGCTTCCATCCGCGATTCTACCCGAGTGGTAAACATCAATATAAAGTAACCTTTGTTTTTACAGGGTTCTGGAACTATTACCACACGAATTGTCATCAAGACTAGTCTTGTATTTAGTTGCGGAGTAAATTGGATACAAACAAACAAAAAATAACATTACAGCACGTCTATATTAACCATAAGGGTGTGGCAGAGGTGTTTACACTCATACTTCAACTGCTATTATCAAACTAAAATCTTTCTCTTTTATAACATTAGAAGGTATACAAGATCAATAGTCAAATTAAATTATGTGGTCTTAGCCGTCGCATAGATCTGGCCATGGTCTGCACGTGTGATGTAGTAGTTTAAGCGGTCGACTCGCCGCTTTACACAGCAATGCTGTTGTGGGTTCGATCCCCACATGGGACAAATCTTTGTGTAATTCGCAAATGTGAATGTGAACACACTTTTGAGTGAGTGAATGTGTGTATTTGGCCTTGTCATTGGGACCATCGGATAGTGTAATTGCTTCTGGCGTTCTATCTAATGTTAAAAATCCAAATTTATCTTTAATTTATTTATCTTTATAGATGAATAACAATAATTTAGAGTGGGAATCTTTTGGGTTGACAATGATAAGGATATCTCCTCATTAAAACAACATAAAATATCACAACAGTTTACCGATATAAGAGCGTAGCCGGTATACTAAACCAATATGGAAAAACATTTCTTAAAATATATCTCAAACACCTTTGTCAAATTTCTGACATAGGATACAAATTGGATTGGAGCGAGGATGCGAATTTTCTGGCTTGCGCCTTGACGGCAGAAATGACATATTTTTGTAAAGAAAATATAATTTATCAGTGTTTAGATTAACGTTGAAGCTATGTGAAATGGAATCTATTCAAAGCTGTTGTAAACGACACTAAAATTAAAATCAACTTTTGGTTGCGTACGTTTATTTATTTATTAGTATATAGTTATTAATTATGAAAAATTATGACATATTTTTACGAATCAAAATCTTGAACTAAAACAAAACAATACTATTATATAAAAAATAATATAAAACAGTTTTAGTACGAAAAGAGGTTGGTCGCCAACAGCTTGGATTGATTGATTTTGATTTTTCAGTACTTATTTATTTATTCCTCTTCCTTATTTATCCTGTCGTTGATGTTTTTAAAGTTTATGCGCCTTTACAAACAGTTTCATATGCCTAGTAATCAAAATATTTAACATACCTGCATTTAATTTGTTTATCCATCCATCAAATAATAAGCCATTCTTGCGCAGAGATCAAAGCTATATTGCACTGATAACGAGTATACAAAATGTATACTTTATTCACATGAAGAGATAATATTTCTAAATATCATTATCAAACTATATTATTAAATCAAATTGAATTGAATTATAGATAAATTAATTAATTCACAATTACAATCATCAACATCATTCTCTTTTATATTGCGGGTAGTTCCACGCAGTTTTATTACTACGGCCTGGCGAAGTAAGCGAGCTAACGTTAGGATTCTCGTAAGAAATAGTGATGGGGGAGTCGATATCGATTATACGATTGCCAGAAAGTTATAGTTTAGATTGCTTAAGCCTTCATTCCTGGAACTCTCGTCTCGGCTATATCACTTTCTCGAGACTGTATATACAAGATTTACTTGGGCAATGTAAATCTTATACCATCGTATAAAGTTTATTTAGTCTATCAACTTAATTTGTCACGCAGAACGTGTATGTATACATACACGTTCAATTACATTGCCCAAGTAAATCTTGTAAGCATAGGTATATAATAAAAAAATATTATATTATTAATAAACTTTCTGTTGTGGTTTTAGACAAGTTTGTTTATCAAATTTAACTTTAACATTTTTTTCTTTTTAGATATACCCACTATGCTTTTAAAAATGCATTATTAAAATATCTTTATATGGTTACGCAGCATGTTTAACACGTTTCATTAATTATTTGATCCCACAACAAAGGATGCAGGCAATGTTTACATAATATTTGTTTAGTTTTACAATATGTTTCATGCGCTCATTCATGATCTGATAGTACAAAACTGGTCATAACTAGTTTGAAATTTAAAACTGATAATAATATTTCTATGCGAAAATCTGTAAGGATGTCTAAACGTTAGTTATTTTTCACACAAAAACGAATTAGTCGATTCAGTTTAAACGAAATTTAGAACATAACTTATAAAGCATACACTGGATAAGGGCTTATGTCTAACTAGTGTATATTCTACTAAGAAACAGTTGAAAAAGATATGGGACCGGCAGGATTTGAACCTAGTGTATATTCGTACGCATGACGGATGTCGGCGACCGATGTCAGTGTAATTGGTGTAATAGGAAATTAAAACCTTAACGTTCGGGCTACTTTTTATCATAATCAAGTTAAACCGTACGCCGAAGGTAGGTAGGAACACTATTTAATAATAAAAGTATTACAATATGTATGACTCACTGTCGCATGCTGTAGTATGGCACACTATTGCCCCTAAACTACTAAAATAGAGTATACTACAGCAAGGTACTAAAATAGGTATGATCATTAAAACTATAACAGGTCATGGGCTATAGCTTCCATATAAATAGGTGCAACATCATCTGTTTTTAATTAGGCCATGCTTTGTTATGTCTATAGAATTTTGTAGACATTAGAAGGTAATAAAATGTTTAGCGATTTATGTTATAGAGTATTTAAAAGTCTAGTATTAAGTTTTATCTGTAAGTTATCAGATAATAGATAAAAAGCAATTGTAAACTGCCTTGATGGGCTAGTGGTTAGCATATGCGCCTTTCACAACGAGGTCTTGGGTTCAATTCTCGGGTCAGACAAAGTGTTATTAGTGAACTTTCCGTCAGGAAGTGCATAAAGGCGGTATGGAGTTGAAATTTTGCCCTGTGGGTGGCGATAGGTTTACCCCCTATCTCATGGGACCTAAACATAACAGGTGAAGTGTGGGTTTGTACACCTCTGCCCCTCCCTTCTAGATAATATAAGCATGATGTTATATTAAGTCATAGTAAGTAATTATAAACATCGTCAAAAAACTGAAATCGATAATGATATTGTATCTAAGATTTATCAAAGTTTATCCAATAGCCTTTATGCAGTAAGGTAGTCAAGATTCTTTTTCTTATTTGATTTGCTATTTCAGTTGAAAATTTTAAATGCTACGTAGTAAGTCATTAGAAAAGATGTATCTTTATTTCTAGGTTTCAAGGGTCAATGTCATTGTAGATTTAAATCTGTTCTTCAGTCATATCTGTTTAATCTCAATACCCTTGGGAATAATAAGTATGAATATAATTTAAAAAAGATCCAGTTAATATTGGCCTAAATACTTTTTATTTTGATTCCCAAGAACGGTAACATACATTGGTAGTATTGTATTCAATATAATATTGTATTTCAAGTCAACTCTCATAATACAATTACAAAGAAAACTGAAACCGGAATTATTAAATCTTCAGTAAACTACTTTTAATAAATCATAAGCCTATCATATTTAAATACGAATACAGCAAATAAATATCTTTAATAATAAAAAAACATTATTTTAAAAATATTTTATCCTACAATTACATTTTTTTATGCGTTTTTACTATGTAGTAATTCACCGTAGAACCATGTAGAACGAAACGCAAATTTCATTGATTATAACAGAGAGTATTCATTTTGACGACCGAATGGTGGAGTGGGTAGTGTACCTGCCTGCGACGCCGTGATCGCGGGTTCTTTGTGTGCATGAACATGGGGGTTTGTCTTAGTCTGGGTGTTTCTATGTATAATAAGTATTTATTTACAAAAAAAAAAGTAATATGTAGATATTAGTATCAGTTATTCTAGTACCCATAGTACAAGCTCTGCTTAGTTTGGGACTGGATGGCGTTGTGTAAGTTGTGAAATATTTATTTATTTATTTATTTATTTTATTTATTGTCATAATCTCTGGCTTTCACATTGACAAAACGAGTTGATGCTTATTTCAGTAAGATCCTAAAATAACCGAACAGAATAATGGAAACACAAATAGCACTAACAAGCTAAGCCAAGCCATTTCAAATTACAGTTCAGCGTTCAGCAAACATTCCTTCAGTCGGCTTGTACAATCAAACCGTCAACAATACGTACACTACACATCAAGATATACATGTCTAGTATAACCTGGTCTTGCGTGGCACGGGACGCCTATACAATAAGAGACATTTTAAACTGGCAATATATACTTACAACTTGATGGGTAGTGTGTACATTTTACATAGGTATGTACAGTAAATGGTTCACATTAAGTCGTGGTCTTCATGAACATTAATCGTTCTTGTCGATGCCCCATTTAAACTTGATGTCGACTTGCCATGCAATCTGAAAGTCGTCTTTAGAATGTTTTACGGCATGAATATAGATAAATAGTAACTTCTACACTACACTACGTGTAGAAAATTTCAAGAATTGGATATAAAGATCGTAATTTCATTTAAAGAAAATTAGTCCTACGATTTAGGTGAATGCGCCCTTTTATAAATAATGATAAAAAAATACCACAACGCCATATAGTCCCAAATTAAGCAGAGCTTGAATTATGTGCACTAGAATAACTGATACTAATACATAATATACTTTTATTTTGTAAATACATACATACGTATTATACATTGAAACACCTAGACCAAGACAAACCTCCATCTTCATGCACACAAAGATTTGTCTTGAGCGGGAATCGAACCCGCGACTTTAGCAGGTACTCTACCAACTCTGCCATCCGGTTGTTAAAATTACCTAAGTTTCGGGGTCAGTGTAAAAAAAGAGGGATCCTTGGCAAACATTTCGATTCTAGCACTCGCCGGCCATTTGTTGGTCATAAATGTCACAATGCTAACTTAACCAAAGCAACCCATATGACCAAAATAATGAAACATCTGCCTCTCTTCTAATACTTGAACAGAAAGAAGCATAGGTACGTTATTTTTGTAAAAGTATTAATTTCATCGGTACTAATATTAAATGTTATTTATAAATGGGATCAATTTATTACTTTTACCTCGCAATTTAGTAAATAATAATAACTTTTCATTTATCATATAATATCTTTCCATATATATCACTGTTAAAAATTCACTAAACGGAAAACATAATAATAATATATCTACACAACTACAAATACAATTATTGCATCATTTTTGTAAAAACTAAGCACCGAACAATAGCGATGATAAATAAACCACTCGTCTCCTTAAATCAAAGGACCACAGGTTTCGGAAGTGTATTTTATTTAACAGCTTCATTCTTGTCTTATGTCAGTCAAGAGCAGACTGTGTTATTATCCAATTGAATAAATTTGGTAGACAGTGTAAGTCTTGGAGCTAAATAAGGGCAAATCAGGACATGCTGCGTAGGATCATCATTCTTCGAGCCTTTTACGTGGATCGATTGCAATCAGACCTCCACAATCCAGAGGTGTTACGATACTCCTTGTTAAACTTGTTGACAAGCTCTTCAGTGGCAACTGGGACCGAATAACGTGCTCTCCAAATCGCGAAGAAAAACTTGTTATTGTTAAGATTGTTATCCATTCAACGGATGACCGCAATTAGCATTGCTTAACCTATAGGATCGATCGAACGATCTCATAAAATATCCTACTTTCCAATACTCAAAAATACCAGAGACACTGTCCCAATATAAAACCGATTTAAATAAGTTATGCCGCAGCGATAATGAGTTCGTTGTCTGGGTGGGTCAATTGGCACAAATACGATTATTGATTGAGAGGTTCGGGGTTCCAAGAAATAGTAATACCACAACTTGAAATCACGGTCAATTCTATAGATTCTCTGATATTTAAAGTGGAAGATATTGTAAGACACGCAAAGATAGTTGAATTTTTATAATGCGACGCAGCGACGTGACGGTTCAATTCGACCCAACCAAAGAGACATAAATATTATGGAACTGACGAATTCAACGTTTAATTTCAATTTTACCTTTTTACGTGACTCAGAAGCTCATGATCTGAGCTACTCGTCAGCTACTAGTTAGTCACTAGTACAATAAGACATAGCAAAATTTTTTTCGATGCATGTCAATGTTTCCAATTTACTCCAAAATTATTTATGAGTATAAACAAAATTCACTGTAGTAATGGTAGGAATGAACCATAATCCGCCTAATCCTTTGATAAAATATTGGTATGATGAAATATGAATAGGAGCTTTATACATGACATAGAAAATTGGTTTGGTAAAATTTTACGCCATATTTTGTATTGTTTTTTCACTATAGACAGATTAGCAATCTTTTATTTTGCAAATGGATATTTGATGGAATATAAATAGCGGTAGCAGACGTTTCCTTGTAATTTACCAGTTAGAGTGAAAATTTAAACCTTGCCCATCTCATTTTGATAATTTTAAATATTTGACTTTCTTGGAAAAGTTTTATAGGCCAAAATTATGAAAAGAGTTACTTATGTAACTTAGCCTCTTCGAACACAGAGTCAAACTGAACCATCAGCATTCGTCCTATTTACCGGCATCACGATATCAATAATAGTAAAGTTTAAGCACTTATATTTGATAATGTCGCGCTGCTAGTGAACTCAATTTGGTTCAAATATGTTGCTCTATAATGTATTATTCCCTACTTATTCTGGATCATAGATGTATCTTTGATCCAGAATAAATACCTAAACCTAACAACGACCTCGATTACTCCAAACTTCTTTTAAAATAACTATTTTCTTAATCTGCTAATTTATCTGGGACCTAGCGCACAATTAAATTTTTATTTTTTTATGATAAATATCCCACACCCCACGTTTCCAAGTTAGCGCAAAATTATCGTCAAATTAAATGGAAAAAAGGTACTTACCATTTCAAATCTATACAGATTTTATACTTAAATAGGCACAGATAAAGGTCTTTCAACTGTCTTGCTTGTCAACAATACAATAGAGAAAGGTATTTTCGATGATGATGATTATACTTTTGCTTTGAGTCTAAACACTGAGCAGTTTATATTTATTTATTTATTTATTTAAACTTAATTTTCTTCTCTCTTACTTGTATTCCGAGATGCTCGTGACACGGATGATACGGTTAAAGATAGACAGATAAATACAACTATTCATACCAATTCATTAAAAACTAAAGACAACTATTGAAATACAATTACAATATTGTAATTGTATTTCAATAGTTGTCTTTAGTTTATATTGCATTTGCATATGGAAAAGACGGTTTTATCGCTTGACGCAATTTCTGCCAGGCAACCTTTGGGTGGACAGATTTAAAAGAGAAAGCGTTGTAGTTTCAGGGTGTGTGGAACTTAGAAACGTTTTTATGCTTAAAGTAAAGATAAGTACAGGTCAAGTAAAGATGATAATAAGATGGAAAAACAAAAATAAAACCAAGAAAAGTATGTATCGTTGTGTAGTGGATTGGAATGAACCATCAGCACTCGTCCTATTTAGCGGCACCATGACACCAATAATGGTCATAATTTCAGGAATTGATAACGTCACGCAGCTAAACGAGCTTAACTAGTCGGTGACCGAACGCATCAAATTGTCGCTGCACGCTCTAGTGTTTCGCTTTTAAATATTTTGTTACAGTAAATAATACTTGGATGTGTTTGAAATACAGGAAGGAAATAAAGGAAGTTATTGTTTTGTGTACTACTTACTTATATATATGTAGCACTGATTATTATGTGCCAAATACTGAATCTTAGATCCGTGCTAGTTTTTGTACTAAGGGAGACGGTAGTTTGATAAATATTTGGGATCAGGTGGAACCCAAATCTTCATCTTCTGGGTCACACTAAATACTTAGTATAATTTACTAAGCGTAGATAAAATGGCACAAAAATAAACAATCGACTGAATTAAGTATTTTTTTTTGCTAACAACTAAATTAAAATCAAGTAAATTATAACCTATGTGAGTTTTTTGTTGACGATATAAAAATGTTCTCTATTGTTTAACCTATTCAAATTGTTTCGTAAACAATACATATTATATTATTTCATATTACTGTGACTGTAATTACTGAATCATATCAAATATCCGCAATATAGTAGTACAAGCATTCCGGAGTATTACAATAAAATAATAATACAAAGCTATGGTTTAACGACATTGTGGCATATTATCTAGCTATTTTAAGGGTAGACCTGATCGCCGTGTTTTCATACTAACGATATATGGGTTTTATATATTTTTATAGGCAAATTATATTATAAACACTTAAATGCATGTTTGTTTGTAGCCATTTATAAATATAGTAATAGATAAAACTTAATAATATTAAAGTTAAACCCATACTACTTTTGTATAGAAAACAGCCATTTATGAAAATGGCTTTTCATAAATGGCTGCTCAATTATTCCCTTTTATGAAAATGGTTTTAAAACGAAAGTTGCCCAAAGTTGTGTGGGTATATTCCATGAGTTTTTTTTATATTTTTGTATTATATTAATGGACTTGCCCATGACACTTTAAAATATTATCATAAGATGAGTTTGTACTAAAAAACAATTGCAATTAATTTCTGTTTACCTATATTTTGATAAGGAATTCATTTTATTTCTTTCGCGATTTCAGTCATCATCCCTATTATTACTGTTTTGTATTGCAAATAATGAGTGAAATTACTAAAGTTGGTCTTACGTTGGATTTGTTAATGTTATACTGTACTATCTTCAAAGCTCTCATAAAAAATAAAAAAGATTATTATTTCTCGGCTATAAACACATCAAGTTTCTAAATGAAGACGAGATTGCTACTCCTGTATTTTTAATTATCCTGTTCCATTTCAGTTCAAAAAAAAAAGTAAAACTAAAGTTTATTGCTTGTCTTTCCTTAGATAAAGTAAGGAATTGTCACTGAGAAATGGGTTCCTTTAGTGCCGGTGAACGAAGCGCTACTTCGCTCTAATGCACTCAGCTACACTGTATACCTTCAATGAAACTAAGTATTATTACCGCTAGTATAATATCTTAAAGGTACCAACATGAGAACCATACAATATATACGTTTTATATACATTTGAAATTAATTTTATCTCCGATTAAACATAAAATTATATTTTCGTACAAGTTAAATCCTTACTTATAAATAAAATAGAAAGTAACTTTGTGTGTCTGATACGCCTTCACGGCAAAACGGCTAGGTTGATTTTGATGTGCTATAGATCTATCTAGACTATTATAAAACAAAAAAATATAATTTAAACAATTCTATTGCCAACGCATTTTTAACCTTCCTTATTTTATATCAATCAAGATAGAGTTACAAACATTTGAACATCTGTGGCCTGACGTGATATTTATACTAACAAAACTTTCGAGAACGTTCCGGTGTGCAGCTTTTGAAGCATATCACTGTTCAAGGAAAAGATTTGGTCATATCCTGTCGTATGCAATGATATTAGTTTTATTCCTAACATCTGTTGAAATCTCCGAATAAAAAAACGATATGGACACGCAGTGAACGCAAATATCTAAAGCTTCGATTTCCTAGGAAAGCAGTGTGGAATAATGCGGCCGTAATATTATTACCGTGACACGATTAATATGTTATACGTTAGGTCGATCACCGCTCTCTAGGAAACCACTACATTTGTTTTACATAGGGAACGTTCTAGTGACGTCATTGTACCGTTATCTTTACGACCGCATTATTCCACACCGCTATGCTAGGAAACCGAAGCTTAAGCAAATAATGCTGCGAAAACCAGCAGGGAAGCGGAGGGTTATATTGTACCGCGCAAGTGTCAAATCATAGGATTTGACAGCTAGTTTATATGAAGTGTATGATTGACAGTCATTCACATTTGGCAGCGAGAAAAACTTCACAATGACACCACCGGTTAGCTTAGTTTTCTGAGGTTGAACCTAATGTATTGTAACACAAAGAAAATCGCACTGTATTTCTTTGTAGTGACCAAAAGTAGTTGAAATCTTTAGTTGATGTTCATAAACATAGAATAACACAATATCACGCTTTTTTACGCAGAAGGGTATAGCTGAGGCATAAAACACCCATGCTACACCTTCACAATTCAATTTATTGTTGTGCTGCTATTGAGAATTTCCTGGCAGAAAATCCTACATAACACTTTTGCCCGATGCGGAAATCGCAGAGATCTCAGTAGCAGTTGATGTTCATGTGCTGTATTTGCCAGTTACATTTTTAAAATGAACTATGAGCCCGTTTGAGACAGCAAAATAGTTAGATATATTTGGTAGAATAAAATAGTTTGAATTTAGAAGTAAGATGAAAGTATGCAATAAAAGTTACTATAGTGTTGAAGAATTTTTAGATGATACAATATAATATTAGTTCTTCCATGGTTATTTATAGAATATATTATTATTTGATTGTATTTTGTAATATTTAGTAAGCTTGATAATTTAATATTTTATTTTAAATTGTTCTGTGTTGTATCTTTAATTATAAATATTTATAGATATTATGTTTAATTTGAACGTCAGAATTGACAGAATATGCTGTACTTATCTCATATTAATACATCTGTTTTTTACCATGTTCAACAAATAAAGCAACTTTGACTTTGACTTTATAATAATTATGCTTACAATCGAGTACCCATTACCCAAAACCACTAATAATAAACGTCCTGATTCTTACGCGACAGAAATACTACATTACGAAAATACTCGTTCCACATACCAAGTGCATCAGTAAAGGTTAATCTTGTTTAATAAGAACTATGTTTATAGTTCATAAAGCTGTGTATTTACGTAATTACGTGTTTGTTTATCCTTGACTCGCTTTTTACAAGTCACTTTAACGGGTCAAATTCGTTTACAAACTGAAGTACTACTCATGCGTGATCTTATTTTTTAAAACTCTGTAGTTGTGACTTGCACTCTCGTCCTTATGTACGTTTGTGAAACCCAATAGAGTCCATAATAATACGGGGTGTATACCGACAAGAACGAGTAGTGATAAAAATTTAAAAAAAAATCTAATTTGGCTGACTTAAACTCTTGGCTTTTGCATATCATTTGCAGTGTTTATTTATATAAGATAAATCAAATTGGATTACGAACTTTTATAATCCCCGTGGATAAGAGCAGAACAGTAGAAGAATTAAAAATTAAGAATACTTTGGATGAAAACATTGAGCACGATTTATCTTTCGAGGATTCTAAAAATGTATATTATTATGAACCTTACACCTCTTTTTTAGTCTTTAGCTTAATGTCTCGCACACACACACACACACACACGCACACATGCACCCACACGCACACACAAACAGACACACACAAACTGGGAAAAGTTCATGTGTTGGAATAAATGTATTGCTCGATTCGTATTCATCGACAGTAATACGATGACATCGCCGATATTTTAACAATCTCAATTTTCATGACACGTCACATTTCGATTTGCCGAAGTTATGAATAGTGTCAAATATAAATTTTATTTCCTACTGTCAGAACGCTGGTGTGGGAAACGGTTGGGTGTAGCAAGTTTGATAGACAGCATGAAAATTGAGTTGCACAAACTCCATAACAGTGAACTGAAACATGCATGGTTTGACAGCCCTATTTTGAGTTTATACCCGATTTTGGCGCAGCCACGTAAAAGTGGAGTGTAAAACAATTTACTAAATGTTGCAAGGAATATTGTTGTAACTAAATAAATCAACTTTGTGTAGACATATTAAATGTTACGGCCTAATATTTTACAAAGAAATATACCTAAATGTGTCAAAATCAGCATTTACGGTATCCTAATATTCAAGTTAGACTTCAGATATTGTCTAATAATCTAATACTAATGGAGGTTGAACTCTTTATAGCTCTTGTGAAGTGCCAAAGCACCACATTCTCACCCTAAGCCTGCCGCCAAATATTAGTGCTTTCACTACTGTATTCTGGTTGAGTGGTGAGCTCAGGCCCTTAAATTAAAGGTACGTGTACAATCTGCTTTAGAGGGTTGTTGATGTCCTTGAGTTGTACATACCACTTACCATCAGGTGGACAACATGTTCGTTCAATACATACGTCGTATAAAATACTGCAGCTAGGCATATATAATATTCATGTTGATGAATCTATTACAGAGGTAAACACCATTCCCTAGACATGAAACACAGAATGTTACATAGTAACTAATGCTTAGGTATTGCTAGCCATTTACATGATGCTTGCGTGTAAACATGCCACTAACTCAAATTATACAAACAGCGAGACGTTGGAAAGCTCCCAAATGGTTTCAATTCATTATGACTATTTGCATTAAGAATCAATTTAGATGAAATTAAATGGACTACGAGGTTTTGAGGACAGAACAACGTCCTTTGATTTATATTTTTGTCTCATAGTAAAACATAAATAACGATCTATCAATGATTGCTGAAATACTATCGACAATTGTACAAAAAAACACAACCAATTATAAGAATTCATAATACTAAAGTATAAACGTGGTAGAACACAGATCTATATCACAATCCACAAGTAAAAAAAGGCAACTATAAGACTATAATTTCAACAGCACGAAAAAACAACAACACATTATATCCTTTTTAAATTTATCAACAGTCACTTTTACTATCGGTAAATTTAAAGTTTGTTTACAGTTTAAAACAATAATTTTACTTGACGATATAATAGTGCAAAAAGTGATAGGTAATCTATACCTACTTTTTTTATTCAATAGGTAATGTATCTAATCAACGCTATGCTATACTTATACATAGGCAAGTGAATCCTTATAACGATTCAATCAACTATTCCGTCATCACGCGAACGCATCAAATGAATTGCTCTAGGTATTCCCAGCCTTGCCAGCCACATCAAGTGCTTCAAAATCAAAGCGTCAAGATCATTGTCTATTGATATAAAATAATTGACTGCGATTGCGAAATTACTTCAGCCTTGATAGCACATGCAACCTTTGAGACACTTGGCCGCAAATTATCTATAAATAAAAAAATCTAATTGCAGGGTTATGATTATGACCGTCGGATGGCTGTAATTTCTTTTCATTCGTTATTGTTTCAACGCTTTCCGGAATGTGTAAATATAACAGAATAATAATACTGAGCATCATTATTACAAATAAGTATTTCGATAGAACAGATTCGGCTTCAATATAAACTGTTCAAGCAATTACTTTTTTATATGTTAGGTATATTGTTTTATAAATATTTGTGATGATTTCAGTAATCAAAACTTTAAGGCTTATGGCATTTTATTAAAAAACGCTAAAACGATTGGAACGGAATAGTGGGTTCAAAATTTAAAACTAAAACCTCCTGCTTAGTAATCCAAAGCGTATCGGTTCCATTCCGCTTAGCTTGTTACACAATATTACTAACACAAAATTGATTGATGGACGAGTTATTTTTATTAGTTGTAGTTATAGCCATTGTAAGGGCTGGTGTAAGATGGATGGGTACTTAATTGAGACACACTCTCCAATTTAAGTTGTGTATGGAAAAGCAGGGATAGGGGAATTTGTATTCTTAATTTGTAAGAAAAGGGTAGCCCTTTATCAAGTAGTATATACAAACAAGTTAGAAAAAATTGTGGTCTTAATATTTAATTATATTATTATGCATCATTTTTATTACAAACTGTAAGCAATGTATATCTGCTGCATCCATGATTTAATAACGTCGTAAAATTTGTAAATAAGACGCAGTTATTACTAGTTATTGAAGTTCATATTATTATGAATTTTTCCTTCAGTTTGTGAGTATGAATGTGTGGATGTATGTTTGTTATCCTTTCACGCAAAAACTACCAAGTGGATTTCAATGAAATTTTGCACAAATGTAGCTATTAATTTGAATATAATATTCTATTCGAAATATTCTACTTTTTATCCCGAAAAGTAGAAGTGTGCCGGAATGATGAAAAATATTCGTTACTCTTTCAAATGCCAGCTCAACTGATAACTGATTTTAATGATATTTAGCACGAATATGAAGCATTGAACCTGAATTAACACAGTGGCTACTTTTCATCACAAAATAGCACCCCATTCCTGAGGAATGTCTACGATTTCAGGATTCATTTAGGTTAGGTTAGGTTTAAATTTCATTTCCCGACTAACTCTCATTAAGCACGGAATTTCTTAAATCTCATGCAATCCTATATTTTGTCCTCATATTATAATTGCGAAAGTTTGTGAGTTTCACGTTCACGTTTCACGAGTGTCACGCTCGACCGGATGAAACAAATTAGATTAAGTTTGATGCATAGGCATAGATAACATCTAATTGGCTAACACTACTTGTTAGTACCTCGCGAAGTCAAAATCAGATTAAATTAAAAACTTGTATAGATAAATATTCCATGGCTAAATAGAGGTTTTACTAAATTGCATACTTTTCCAGAGTGCAAACCTCTAAACTTGAAGTTCAGAGAGCCGCGCTTCGCGGCCAAAGTAATTTAGGACATTTTCACACATGTTCATTAGTTGGTAACTAACCTATTATTGGCTAAATTAGGATAATTTTGTTCCCTCTGTTTTAGTAAATGAAATGTACTCTGTTCAGTGTAGTTTTACCGTACATTTGGTTGTGGATATTTTGAATAAAATTAGGAAAGTTGGTACAGTAATTTTTACTTGACTGTTACAAAAACGATGTCACGCTATAATACGAAAAAAATGGCAGAAATGGGATCCGTTTTATATAATCATTATTCAAATATTTTATTGACTTTCAAGGAATTTTAGGTTTTAGGTCATGATTAATTTTATTCTTGTAGTTGAAATAACGGACAATGAAGTAAGTCAGTCGAAAATAAAATGCAAACTAAGCAAAAAAAAATAACTTACCTTTACAAAACAGAATCTCCAGAAAAACAAAAATAACAAAATGTTTCTTCATCTTGTAAATCATGTCCAAACTAAACAAAACACAAACAAAACAAAAAAGTTCAAGACTGACACATGCTACTTTCGCGCCCTTTTTATTCAAATGCGTTCGACTAAAAATGAGATGCGTTCCAAATCATGTAATTGTTTATGGTTCGTATACGGAGGCAAGGCTTGACACGACTGACGTTTGTGCCTTTTACTGACACTGTGAGCTCGGAAATGGGACGTAATATTGAAGCATAAACATCACGCTTATTTTTAGAGCATTTGAACTGCTGTAGAATGGAATGTCATTTCATGTACTACAAGTACTACTCACCCGAAGATGCTTCAATTGATAAATTAAAAAGTTACGTAACGTCAACCATGAGTAAGTGGCTTTTTGTATCTTATTTATTTTGAATCTAAACAACGCTATGTATTTTTTATGCTTTATCAGCGTAATCGTTTTTTATCCATTAATGGGATGATATTTTTTATTTTTATTCTTGCGGTACCGGCAATCTAAGGGGTCTTATTGCCGACGAAATGAGCGAGCGATGTGGTTCTCCCTACTTTTATAAATTGTTTTCTTGTTAGTGAAAAGGAGCACATTATGACGGGGAGAACGATTTTTGGCAAGTGAAAGGGTTGCATAAAAGTGGCAACGTTGCTTAATCATGTTTGAGACGCGATGTAATCGTGCTGCTTAAAACCCCCTAAATTTTGACAAGGAAACAAATGGCTCAAACAAAAGCTCGTTTGTTTGAAAAATAATATCATTTTCAATATTTACATGGGAACAAAAATATCTTTTTTAGGGTTCCATACCCAAAGGGTAAAAACGAAACCCTATTACTGACACGTCGCTGTCCGTCTGTCTGTTTGTGACCAGGCTGTATCTCATAAACCGTTTTAGCTAGATGGTTGAAATTTTCACAACAAGTACAATTTGTACAACAGACATGATTTTTTTGCTGTTTTTAATAGATACCGGTTCCGAATCCTTCGCGCGCGAGTCCGACTTGGTATTTTTTTTTGTTATTCCATTTAAATAGGTGCTAAGAAATTATTTAGGTTCTCTTGTTATAATGTTTAGTCTAAGGTGCTTACAAGAACTGAACACAAAACTTGGATCCCCTAAACGATTCGCTTTTATCACGTGTACCCATACAATCTGCCTAATTGTCTTGCCACACAATCATCTCAAAACCAAAGCAAACTGACAATAGAAATTCCGAGGCAAAGAGGATACCGATTATTTCGGAACACATTGTCCGAACCTTTTAAAGACTTTCCTGTTCCGGTAATTTTGGTGACCAGTCCCCTCATTGTTGCAAGCGCCTAAGGCGATATCTCCCAAACATTTGCACGATATGTTTTTCGATAATTGTGTTACAACCACAATATTATTCTCTTGCTCGAAATTATTCTGTATCAGGGTATTACCAGAAGCTGTATTTTAGACCGTTTTTTCTATTGTTTAGTGAGTCATAGAGTGACTAATGTTAGGAATTTGGCGGCCATATTAAATTTGGTGTTAAAGGATGTTGGTAGCGAATGGTTGTAAAAATGAATTGTTGTTATTAAAATTGATTAATCAATTGATCTTTTTCTTCTCTATAAAGCATTTGAAACAATAAAGATTAATAAAAGTTGCAAGTTTTAACTAGAAGTCCGCATCAACAAATAAATGTGAAAAAAATATGTTAACCTAATATACCTACCTACAAAATGTAAATGCTACACTTTCTGTTTAAGATAATAATAATATGGTAGTGCTTTCTTCCTTCAAGCTTATTAACAAAAACTCTAGCACTAATATGATTTTTGCAATAATAATTTTATAACCAACTTTCGTAATACGCATTTCATTTCCACGTAAAATCAAAGTAAATACGCATTTTGAAATGTTTTCCTCGAACAATAAGCCATTTGTGGGTATCTCCTTAATAAATCGTATGACACGCATGTCATGAAAAACTAGACAAATGTATTTTCATGTCAATAGCCTGTAGTATATTTATGATTGATTGCTATGCACCTGCACTCAATCACAAAGCTGTTACATACATAACTACACTACACAATAGTACTAAGCCTATGTAAACTAGGCCTCAAGTAGATTAATCTTTAAATAAATATAGTTTAAAAAAACTAAAAAAACACGCTTTTAAAGCACATCAAACTAAAAAGTGAAAAATAATTCTTATTATACCCTGAAAATAATAATAAACGAAAAATACTAGTACTATTGTGAAAAAAAGCGTGGGTCGCTCGATAGACGAAAAATATGGCACAGAGCACCCCACGCTTTTTTTCACAATAGTACTAGTATTTTTCGTTTATTATTATTTTCAGGTTATAATAAGAATTATTTTTCACTTTTTAGTTTGATGTGCTTTAAAAGCGTGTTTTTTTAGTTTTTTTAAACTATATTTATTTTTCACTTTTTAGTTTAGTTTTTTTTTAATCCTGGCGATCCTAATCAGGATAGTGAGATAAATTTATGAAATTATTATATTGTCGCTGATTCTTTACAAGTGTAGAAAGTTTGAATTAAATCTGTCCGTTTAAAGTGGGTCAAAATCGAGTCCAAAGGAGTCGGTTACATACAAACAAACAAACAAACAAACAAACAAACAAACAAACATACAGGTGAAGCTAATATAAGCGTGTTAAAAACTACAAATACCATACCTTCTTCCTACAGATAAAAAATTGCTGGGTATGTTGCTATAATGGTTTAGCTATTCTCATTTGCGTTGGATCAATATTATGAAGAAAAAAACCTTGTGTGATTCGCAAAGATTTGTTCTGAGAGTTTAGTGTGTATTTGGCCTTGTCATTGGGACCATTGGATAGTGTTGTTGCTTCTGGCGTTCTATCTAATGTAAAAATTTAGATTTATTTATTTATTAATGAAAAGTTTACTATCAAAAAGGGTTGAATGCAAGATATGAATAAATCAATGGTTTACTAACACTTCCTAAATCATTTATTACAAACAAAAGCTGACGAATATCACCCTGGTCATATTTGAAATATTCATCATAATTTTAATAACCTCATGTAACTCAAGTCTTGCTTGAAATTAAAAAAAACATAATTGTACACACGAGAATCTACTTAAATTTCACTGGGACTTGCTCGATCGGAAGCGTAAGTGAGCTGAAGTAATTTTTGATGAAACAAATAGACATAAAACTTACATAGCATTACAGACAAAAGTTAAGAAAACGCAATATGTGATAAGATTTCAAAGTAAACCCATCTGTCAGATTCAGTTTCTCGCTCGCAATAACACGAAGGGATTCCGTAACCAAACTTTCTCCGTAATAAAGTTACAGCCTCCGAACGTGAATGTTTCATGACATTTGTTCACGGCACAGATGTCAACTATAGATATTAATTCCAGAGACAATTTAAAATTTAATCAAGGCCTGGAACTACGGTGAATTGGACTAGGAAGCGGCGATTAAATGCAAGGAATATCTGTAGTAGAATGTGGTTGTATAGTTTATGTTTCTACATAAATATAATGTTGTTATTTTAGTGTGACTTGGGTGACGCATATTGTAATATAGGGTGGATGTGACATTTATTGAAACCATAGCTTAGACACAGTATAAATATTTACAAACAGTACGAAAACTGCCTACATACGTTCGAAACGGCACGCACACATAAACATGCACACCGACGAGACCCCTAAGCGAACGTTGCGGTGCTGTCAATAGCGAGTGCCGCGTCGAAGCAAGTCGTCGCGTTAAAATTTTACCGATCCTTTTTAAAATGCCACGATGGTATTGCGTAGTCTACGGCTGCTTGAACTCTTATTTATCAAAACCAGAGCTATCTTGTTTTAAACTGCCTACTGATTTTAAAGGTAAGAATGATTTGTTGTTATGATATTGTACTCGAATAATTATAAGAAGGTAGTTGTAAATAATAGCGCTGAGTGAGTGTGACCGACTCTGTTTCGAACGAAGTTTTAACTACGAGCGTTGTTGCGCCGACATAAGCGGTTTTAAACTTAACTCAAAATGGAAATCCAGGATGGCGGCTGCAATAAATTATATTTTTTTTTACCGACTTCCAAAAAAGGAGGAGGTTCTCAATTCGATTCGTATATATGTTGCTTTTATATGTTTGTTCACGGCTAGCTTCGTCGTTTATGAACTGATTTTGATGATTATTTTTTTGTTGGACAGGAGATGATTCCAAAGGGGTTCCTTTGTCAGCATATCGTGATCTGATGATGGGATCTTAGAGAAATCGAGGGCAACCCTCGTATTTTATAGGCACATGTTATGTTATCTATCAGTGTGTTTTTCAAAGCTACACCAGTATTTACGCCTAATCGTACTAATTTTATGTGGCTAAGCTGATGATGGAAGGTCAACTCCTCAATGGTTAGGAGTTGAAGGATAATTCTTTCACTACTGTACACATATTCAGACTGCTAGTTATGATGTCAAGTGAGCTGTTGGAACGGAGATATTTCAAAGGTGGTCCCATTGTCAGCATGTCATGATCTGATGATGGGATTCCATAGAAATCGGGGGCAACCTTCGTATTTTATTTATTCGAGGCTACATTAGGATTTAAGCTTGGTCGCAATCATTTTATGTGGTTGAGCTGATGATGGAAGGTCAACTCCTCAAATATTTAGCAGTTAAAGGATAATTCTTTCACTAATGTACGCATATTCCTACTGCTAGTTATTGTGTCAAATGAGCTGATAATGGAAGGTCGTGACCCTCAATAGTCAGGAGATAGGATTTAATTCTTTATTTGTTATTAATAAGTTTTCCGTCTCAAGTAACCGTCGTCTCCTCATTCGAAAAACATTCTTGCTCGGTCTACCCATCACTTAAAATCGTAAAAAAAATAATTTAAACAAAAAAAAAAACCGACTTCAAAAAGTAGGTAAACTAAAAAGCAAAAAATTAATTTACTTCGCACAAAATAATACGTTTTTTCATTTAGTTAAATATAAATTACTGAATATCTACAAAACAAAAACTAAGATCTACAAGTTGTTACGTGTCAATATTAAACTGTGTATCGTATTTTGTTGAGATTAACCGATGCTTTGAGATTACTTATTTAAATTTTATTCGTAAACTAGTTATTTCAATACGATTTAATGATCACTAAAAAACACTTTTTTTTTCATAAAAAGACAATATCAAAAAGTTTAAAAGTGTCAACCCTATAGCTTCAATAGAGCGTAGGTAATTATTTTTTTAAATAGGCTTAGTTTCTATACTGTTTACATAAATTATACTGTGGCTTAGATCAGTATTCATTTTGAGCGGTTATTTTTTTTCTCATGACAAAAAAAAAACTTTTCCCATACAAACTGAACATTGCGATCATCCAATCTATTCGAGAAACGTGATTTTTTTGTCGTGAATGAAATTTATACCGGTAAAAATAAATACTGAGGATGTATGGCACCTGTGGTTTTCATAAATGTCGATATATCACATCCACCCTGTATAATGCAATAAAAACAACTTAATCATATCTGAATCTGATCTGATCATAATCTATTAAATGGTTTCTGTACAAGTTAAGGCATTTAAATAACAAGATTTCAGAGCTATTCAGAATTATGCTAGTTACAGTTCTTGAATAAAAAAATCACCACGATAATTCTCTTTCTAAACAAACTCTCAAACAACTTCAATGCATTTGTTATAAAACACTGAAACTCTGTCTTTTTCGACCTTAATAAGGAAAGTCGAATGCCGACGAGATTCGCCCTCAGGCGTTATTCTCACTTAAAGTTTTAAATTGAATTACCTACTGGAACTTGTTGGGCGGTTCGTTGCTTACCGAAAATTGTTCGAGAAAACTTCTTAGTTACCTATCTGGAACCTTGTAATACTCACAAGTATTTATCATAAGTCTTGGCAAGTAGAGTTGCACCTTTCGCAATAAATAGTTTTCGCAATTTCCTTTAAACTCCGTGGAACTGTTCGCCCAAGAAATTGTGTTATGCGCGTAGTTGGCGCCACAATGCCTAGTTTATTCTCGTCTGGAGTCTTTCCTTTGTTTTCTAGAAATTGTTGAACTGAAATATTGAGTTCTGTATCGAAACGTGCTATCTAAACTAAGTGACTATATTTGCTTGTTAGATGCTATCGAATTCAAAGTCCGCTATACCGAACAATTTTCTCAACTCTATGTGAATAGTTTTGTGCAAGTTCTAGTGTTAGACACGACATACATATCGAGCTTTGCGCTTCAATATAACAGGGTAATGAGATGCAACTGCATACGTATCGTCTTCGATGCAAATTAGGTTGGTATGTTAACAGGATCTAATTTAATGAGGATCTGCAATGTCCAAATGTAAATAAGCTCTACTTGAGGGTAATTAAATAAGATGATTGATAAGTTTTAACTACTGTTATTTGGAAAGTTATATTGTTTTGCATTAATGTACGGCAATATTGATTAATCAATTCTAAAGCCAGATTAATTATTTTTTTATTAGTTTAATTAATAATCAAATGTTTATGATACAAAAGACTTCATCCTAATCATTTTCAAGAAGACATCAAGGAATAAAACATCTACCTTTTAAATAAAATGACTCAGGAAATTTAATACATTTTCTATTTCGCGATAAAAATACGATTTGGATACGAATTTTTGCTTGAGGCCATAGACGGCGCGGTAACGTAATATTTGCAAGAATATTCTATTTATATTTTCAATATTCGCTTGGAATACGATTGCACAATTTTGGATGCAAATATGTATGTAATTCTTAAATAAATAGCTTGTTTCGGCACCCTAGATGTGTGTAAAAGAGTCTTATCAAATTGTTATTGACTCTACAAGTATGTTTTATTGAGGAGGTGTTATTATTGAACCCGTCAGTGCAAACAACAGGGTATAGGTTAATTATCTTAGTATTTATGATTTGTGTATCCATCTGCGGACAGGGTTGTGGCATGAACTAATAAAATTACAGTAATTCTGACAGTTTCATTCTATTTGTATTTTAACTCAGTACCTAAATAATACGGTGACAGAGTGGTGGCCAGGAGATGGAAAGTGGAGCGTTGATCGTCCGGCAGCAAGATGAGTCGACGATATTGTCCGTATCCACATCCGTATCGCAGGGCGCACTTGGACTAGATAAGCAGAGGAATGGGATTAATGGCGTAGTAAGAGAGAGGCCATTACCCAGTAGTGGGATTAAGTAGGCTGTGGATGATGATGGTAACCTAAATAAAATATTATTTCTTGAAAATGTATAGGCATGAGGAAACACTGCGACGTCCGAAATTGCCGAAAGTGAAAGCGCAAAAAAAACTAACGAATTTTTCGAGCAAAAAGGGTCATTGTTTGCAGTCCTCTCAAACAATGAAGGATATGATTGATTGATACATCAGTGAAAAGTAGGCAAAAATGAGTGGTTTCCCCCACGGCGTGTCACTTGTTACATAAAATAGCTTTTAGATTAAAAGCTATCCAGATGAATGACGTTCCACTGGGAGCTGGTAACCTGATGATGTCCCTCGGGATTGTAATATTTGATTCATTGATTCTTCATTCTAAATGACTAACCTATACTTTATTATGAATATTTTGAATCATAATCGGTATGCTTTTAAATATTATGCTTAGATTTGTGTGGAATGTTTAATTGAAATGGGTAGATGGAATTGTTTGATGCAAATAAAATGTATAATAATAATTATGTAATTATATCAGGTATGATATAGTGTAAATGGGCAAATACAGTTTGAATTCAGTTGAAAACAAAAGCTCGTTCGCTCGTCATCACCATGATAAAACGATGTATAAAATTGCATAATAATTATGATCATAAATTCAATATTAAGTACACATTAATCTCCCAAAAGGGCAATTGAGGCTACTTAGAATTTATTCGGAGTTATTATTTCCGTTGAACAACCACGATGTTCAAATATTGGTGTATCTCCCCTATAAGGGGAGACTGGCACAGATGGTCCACTAATATTACCACCTTCACGCGGAAAGTTTTACAGTAAATCGGTAATCAATATCCTTGGCTACCCTGTTAAGTATACTTTGGTTTTTCGTATCAAACTTTAGACAATGTTATAGAAAAATGATGGCAAATCGCCTGGATAAATGCCAATGAACGTAGAAAGCTGATTTTTTGATATGTTGTATAGAAAGCTTATAGAAGCTTACCCTAAATAATTTTCGTTTAATGACACAGCCTAAATAACCCGAAAATAAAAACTATTTTCCAATATGGCGGCGCAAGCTCATAGGAATTTGAGGTCGAAATTTAGGGTAAGCTTTTATAAGCTCTCTCTACAATATATAAAAAAAAAGGCTTTTTAGGTTCATTTGCATTTATGATTGTACTATTCAAATGGGCAATTGGTTTGTTATCTATTAAGGATCTCGAATTTCTGTAGTCTTTTGTTTCATGTTCTCAATGTTGCGACAAATCTTCAATTCATCCTTTAGTCGGGTTGTGTGCACAAATCACAAGTGAATTGCGCAGCTGGCCCAAACTTGATAGTATCCATTTTGCGCCAAGCTATTTGTTCACATAAAATATACGAAATTTCTCCAAACACGTTTACTACTACAAACTTGTGAACAAAGTTTCACTTTAAATATTACTGTAGTTTGAAGAATCGAATTTTATAACAGTCTTGATAGCGTCGGAACTTTTAGAAGTTTGGAAGGTAAACGATCTTGAATATGTTTCCTTTTCTTCTCAGGTGTTATGTTTATGAAGTCAATCTCTTTTGTTTTTGGTTCAAAATGGCTTGTTTTTATGTGAATCGTAGTTAACTATTGCCGTATATGGTAGCAAGTGCTTAAAAGAATACTGATACTTCATTAAGTAACAAATTAATGACTTCAATGACTACGATCGACGATCTAGAATATTCCTAGAACTCCTGAAGAATTATCAGTTTACAAATTATATGCAAATACCTAGAGGCAAAGCAATCGCCTCATTAAGGACATTACTGTGGAACACTATTTATCGACATTATAATATATATCTCAGCAAGTTATACCATAATATAAGTTATCTGAAACTAGCTTTGCATGTAGTCTTGTACGTTGAATTCTCAAGTTAGATAAAATCTAATATAATAAATATAATATAATTACATAGCATACATAGGAAAACTACTTTACAAAGTAATATTGAGAAGTTTTGACCAAGAGAACAAGCTAGATTTTGTAATAAATCCTTATGCAAATGATTGCCACGATGAACATTCAGACAGAAAGGAAAACTTTTGGTTATCTGATATATTTATCTGTGTACCTATAGACGATGTTCATTTACATCAATAAATAGCTTTAAGTATAATAATAAATCAATATACTCGTAAGTATAGATGCTATAACAATAAAAGTAATTTTCCTCGAGTATTTATCATAAAGAAAATTACTATTAATCATTCGCTACAAATTGAATATGAATGAAGCTGTCGTCAGCGTAACTAATGGGGAATTAATTGTCCGTTTTTATTGCCAGCTTTGCTTTTCTTATGGCAATGCATCGTTATGCGTTTATTCGCAAGTTATTTTGATATAGGAGTGCAGTAGTATATATTACTGTTATCTTTGTGGAGGTAAGAAATAGTTTATTTAACACGTTTATGTGCCAGTGCGATACAATACTTTAATGGTGGATAGAATAGGTTGTCTGTGGTGCGGTTCGAAACATTTAGAGTCCTGTATGCCGATTAGTTACTACACAACGCCTTTACATTCGTGGATTATGTTCAAAACCGGTTTTAATTTTTTTATTTATTAATCTTATAATGTTAACAACACTAACCATTTTAAAATTGGTTTTTTAACTATATTTTTAAAATATAACACAAAATTAAAAACAAGTAATTAACACGTAAAATATTTTGAATGTTTTCTTAAGGTTAAGGAAAATATAATGTTTCAAACAAAAGTTGTTTTTAGTGACTTGTTGCAATTTACTTAGGACAGGAAATTTTAAATTTTAAGAGGTAAAGCTATTGTAATCATATATATCTGAAGTTAAAATTGAAGACCAAGGACAATAAATACTAAATTATGCGGAACGCAACACTACTTATCAGTCTAGTTCTAGTGAGTCAAAAGACCAAAACACAGTAGACTCATATCAAAGAATTACTAAAATGATTTGCTTTCCGCGGCTATGGATACCTCATTGTTTTTGGACACAATAGAATGACTATCTTACAGCGTATCTGACACTAATGACGTATTAAATACAGGGCTTTCGTTTAATATCCTGCTATTATGTTACAAACAATAAGCCAGTATGAGTTAGTAAAGGCGGTTATTAAGGTGGTTTGCGTGTTTTGTTCAATATTTAGTATGAACCGTGACCTACTCCTTAATTCGTTTAGTATGTACGTGTTTAGGAAATGTAACGAGTTAAAGCTTCCGCCCTCGTGGTATATTGATGAAACGTAGCTGATATTTTAATACAGACTATAATAAATAAGCTACATGTGTCATGTGTAGTATTAGGATAGGATTTTGGAGGTAATTTCTAATTGATTTATATATAGCATTTAGCCATGAGACGTCCGGGATGACAACGCATACAATCAAAAGATTCGTGAATCAGGCTTTGAAGGCTGAGGGGTAAGGCAATAGGGGTGGAATCCTATAGTCCTTCAAGTCCATTTTTTTCGACGGTTCTTAGTTCTAGTAGGTTTGAAAATATGTCTCATTATTTAGTTACTAAAATAGTTAATATGGTGCCTTAGCTTACAACACAGCTCAAGTCGAAAATTGGCGGGTTTCATCATTTTAATTCTATTGGATAGAGCTGCTCATTCCGCGTCTCACCATTGGTCACATGATGTAGGTTTCAACCAATTAGATGTCGTAATTCAAAAAGTAGTGACAGCGCACAGAAAAATCCACCGATTTTTTAAAATAGACAGTTTTTACGGCGCCTGTAAAGTTGTTAAAAATGACTTATGCGGTGTTGTTAGCTATGGGATGATATGCAGTTTCATAAATCATCTATGGTTCACTTATTCCTCAGATATTTTATTTAACATAACATCATAATAAATGATGTCTTAATTAATCTAGTAAGATTATCACACATGATTGGTACGAAAACTCGATTAGAAGGACCTCTTCATCAAACACGAAAGGTTAAAGATTACATAAGATGAAATCGCTGGGTCATTAGTCCGGAGTCTGTAAGAAATATAATTACAATATTACTATGGACTCGCAGGTTTTTGCTCGACGGAGCAGAAATGCTCGAGGCCTTCCAACCAGACTGGTTGTAATTAACTGTTTGCATTTAATAAATAGTTATTACTCTAAATACAGTATTTTATGCGGGTGTTTATTAAGGTTCCATAAAATAATAGGTATATGGTCTTGAAATTTACAGTTTCAGCGGCACTGTGTTCAAATAAACTCCAATTAAGCTCAGTCCAATTAAATCAGTTATCTATTTGAATAATTTTATCATTATGTATTATTAGGTTAAGATATTTATATATGGGCATATGCAGCCTGAAACAAATGATTTATTATTATTATATATTACTATACTATATTATTATTATATTATATTACATACTATATTATATTGTTTTGTTGAAAAAAAATAAAATATATTAATGAGTCAATTTTTCATTTAATATAGTTAAAATTTTACCTTCTAGCTGAAAAACAATACATTCCGTCTCCGCCTTTCCGCGTCTCGTATGACATCTTCGCGCATTGCCGTTTAACTGGAGTCGGGGCCTTATCGATATGAGCTGTCGTTTCATTAGCGCCGAGCCGCCTTCGTGCAACATACAAATTGAGACGTTGAGGTGAACATTTTGTCTTATGTATGAAGCAATAATGAGGTTTTGTGTTATGTATTTTATTTTAAAATTAACTCATTACATCACGCCTATATTACCAGAAGACAGAAGGGTATATAGGCCAGGGTATGGTCACAGTATAATGGTGGAGGTATACTACGCCTACACTACACCTGAACTTGTGTTATGAAACTTGGTCAACATATCCAAAAATAATGTTTTTAACTCGGACGTAACATTTTTCACAACTTTTTTTTTATATTTCCTAAAGTCACCGCGATCGAAATTCAAAATTTTGTAATAGTTTTAATCTCCATTAGAGGCCCAAAAAGGAAAACTTGCAGTTTTTATACAATAACGTAAGGGTAATAAAGATGATAATGAAAGACTGTTGTTTCTGCAAATTAATAATAATAACTTAACTGGACTAAATAAACCAATTCTCACATTTTGTAAGCTTTTCTCGTATCAAAAACAAAATAACAAGTTAACCATCAGAATAAAATGTCCCGTAACTTCCTTTTGATTTATCTTTAAATATCATTCAAATACTAATTCAAGAGTGACAATTATAAATACAGCTACCCCCGCCATTATCATGTCGAGTCATCGGAAGACGGCCATCAATCTTATCTCGATAACTATTCATCTTGTAAAGTAACATTAACAAGGATTCAGGTTCCGGGAATCGAGAGAAACGCTTGTCGAATTGTGGAGATGAAAATGAAATTATTTTGTGAGGACATTTACATTATACAGGTACCTAATATTAATTTGCAGCAATATTATATCAGGTACATGTAATGAATAGGAATAATTTTAATTCGATTCGCCGGGTAATTAGTTAATTAATGTACTAGCTACCATAATTTTGAAATGATTAATGTTAATTCTCTCTAATTGTGTTAAAACATCCGGATCCGGCGTTGAATAGAACAGTAAAATATATTATTTAATTATTTTTATTTTTATTATGTGGTGTATTTTGGAGCTAAGAAATTTTTGCATCGTTGGTCTAGTTAGAGGTGTTAGCGTATGCAGCTCCGAGAGGTCTTGGGTACGATTTCTGTGTCGGATCAGACACTATATAGTGTTATTTAGTTATTGGGTTTTGCATAATTGGGGTGCATGAAAGGAGCCTCCCCGAGTAACGTACACAACGATTCACAACGTCCGGCGCACCCTGGGCAATTCGCAAATCCTTCAAAGCGAATTGGCTAATCCTTTCACCAAGATGGCAAGTCAAAATAAAATTTGACTCAGCCATCGACACGACGAAGAAGAAGATTGGGTTTTGCCATCAAGTAATAACGAAATAAGCCATCACCGTGCCCGGTGGATGATGACAGACGTATCCCTTATCACATGGCGCCTGTACATAACAGGTAAAATGTGGGTATTATACATTACACCTCAGCCACAATCTTCTGGGTACTATAGGCGTGATGTTATGTTATGTGTTATGAGAAATTGTAGAACAGAATATCAATATGCATACCTATTCACACTATTAAATTGACAGCAAATCCCTAAATTGTTTTTTTTTTGTATTTTTTAAAACGGTATATAAGGCCACCCACACGCCCACCATTGTGACTCCTGTGATGCCAGGATCTACAGCGATAACCAACTGAAAGGCACCGTGCATGACACACGGGCAATCCCAGGGAGAGTTAAAATTGTCTTGGAACCCGCAACGAATTTAATCAGAAGTTTATAGTTGGAGTTGGAAAGTATGTATCTTTACTTATTTTTTGTATTGTAAGATATCACAAATATCTTATTCTATTACAATCTAGCCCAAAAAGGCTAATGTGTAATTCTATTTTAACCTAAATTAATATGTTAACATATCTTGGATCTGAAATAAAGACATTTTATTTATTTATTTATTTATAAATCTAAGAGGCGTCCAATAACACTTTACTTAGTTTTTATTAAGACGAAGACACTTTGTTCATGTTGTCTTTTGAACTATCACTGTTTTTGTTTGTAATTTTTTACTTAATCACTATCACTAACTAACTCATATGGTTTTGTCCGTTTAAGTCTTTTCACTATGTCCGTATTGTCGAGGAGCTGGATCCCTAAATTGTGAACATGTGAAATATAGCAATCACTTCATACCTGAAAATATAGCGCACTACAGAAACCAAATACAAGCAAAATACCCGATAATTAACCAAAATTATTCTATTAGTGTAATTTAATTGTCAGTTGTTACCAGTAATTGTCTCATCATAGTTTGTACATAATTATAATGAACGCGTACTAACAGTAATTAAACGCTGGAGTCAAATATTTACTGATAATACCTTGATTACATAATAATAGTAGTAGTTCTATTAGAATAATTTAATATGTATTGTAATAGGTGTTTGTTGAGTTTGTAATTTAGCTTTAGCGTTCGAGATAATTTTTATGGATTATTATTAATGGTGTATGGTGATTGGCAAGAGAGGAATTGTAGTATCTGATTGTTCTAAAAATTGCTGATGATATTATGATAATATCGTAACCTCCATGGCATGGTTTTAGAGAAATAGATGCTGTGATGAAAAACTGTACATAATGTGAAAACATTGTGTCAAATTATCCTTTTTCTAATTCTGAATTTTGTAGTGTTGTCCGAATCTACATTTTATATTCTTACATGCATAGGAAACTTACTAAGTATGCCTTGGAAGTGACGACATCATGTCAGTGTAATTCAAATGGCGAAAAACCTGAAGTAAAACAAAATAGCCAAAAATGAGAAATCTTGCTTCCCAATGGCCGTATCCTTAAAAATACGACAATGATTATGATGATGATCACATTACGTTAGACCATTATTTTTAAAACAATGTAATAATTTTCAAGGATTAAGAATTTCATGCATTCATTTATAATTGCAGTAAAATATGTACTGATAAATGAATGCATGTAATTCTGATTCAAATGTAGTCTCTTTTTATAACATACCGGTATTACCACTCAGAATGTATTAACCGTAAATTAAATGTTTTTCATGATTTCTGTGAAATTATTCGCAACACAAGGAACATGCTAGTATACCTGTTTAATTATGTATATTCAGTATAAAGGATAGAGAGAGCAATACAAAAGCAAATTGCATTATGTAAAATGTACTGTTTACTCCAGCAGCTTGAGCGCTATTGTTTCTAAACTGTAACAGTTTGCATCCCAAGTATCTGTTGTAGCATTTCAATACAAATACTAACCAGACGAAATTTACTACATTTTGTATTTAGGATAACAACTAAATTTCATATTTTATATAATATTAAAGTTGAAAAATAAGAATCCAACAGGACTTGAACCTGTACCCCCTGCGTATGCTGCTAGACTCGAAATTTATCTACTCTTTTGAGCCAGCGACATAGGTTTTAATGGCTGACTTTGGCAAAGCGCCTGGGGTGTTTACCCAGGGGATGCAGGTTCGAGTAGACAAGAGTAACTTAATAAAATACAAAAAGGCATAGCAAAGCTATAATTTGCTTTAAAATATTACAACTATTTTACGGTTTACTAAATTTACTCTTCTGGGTGCGTTTTAGTAATTTATTCACTTGATACGACAAGTAAAAACCAAGCTTAATTAAACAATAATAAATGTCTGCCTAAAGAGTGACCCAAATCAGATAAAAACTGTTAAGCAAGTAGGTATTAGCCATACATACAAACAAAGCATGCTGATTAATTATATTTTTTTATATTTATTATTATAATCTGTTTGTTTCGTGTGTAGTATGAAACAATTAATTGAAACAGTTTTGTGGCTTTATTCCGTAGAAAATAAATTAATTTACTCTTCACCATAAATTGAAGGTTTATTTTCGTGAAGCAGTAACAAAATTCTTGACAAGTAAATAGTTTAGTACTTATTACTTATTCAGAGTCGTCTAGAGTACTATTTTAGTCTTAGTTAAAACTATCACTTCAACGTGACATGTTCCACATCCAATAATAATGTATCTATATATCTATCTATCTATTGGCATCCATTTTTACCCGACTTGGCTCTTAGAGTGGTCTCTGTTAAACACACATTTAGAAAGTTTTCGTAAAACTTACAAGCCACTTAGAAGCAAGATGTTATTTTCATTACACATGCAAACGCATTTAGCCTCGAGGCTGTTATGCATAGAAATATTGTATGTTGGCAAGAAAACAATTCCCTGTATACCCTCCGGCGGCCCGGCCCTCCAATGGCTTGTAGTCGCAGTAAAACCCAACAGATTTCACTTATAAAGCGTCATAACGATAAGAACGATCATTTTCACACACCGTAGCAAGGGAAGAGAAAAGAGTGTGAGTGGGTAGGTATGTGTAAAAAAAAAGGTATAGGTACTGCCCGTAGTACAAGTGGAAATGCAAATATTCCAATATATTTTTTATACGACGTATCGTCGCTCTACCTAGATGTGACTCAGTGACTGCAAAATACAATTTTTCAGTAGAGACAAAAAATTGTTTTGAAGTTGAACACAAGATGACATGTCAATTGTAGACGTGAAATATTATGTTTGTGCTTCACGTCATTAAGTAGAATAGTTTTTTCTCGCAAACTGCATTCATTGCAAAAATAATGTAAAGATAGAATAACCTATAAAACAAACTAAGAAATTTACCATGGCCGCTACAAATCGCAATAAAATTGAAATACATAACTCTAGAAAACCACTTTGCGTATAAATGAAATATTGCTTAAGAAAGTACCAAACACAAGAAATTTCAACTTGCCCGTCTACATATCGGGCAGCAAGCAAGTGCAATTTCGAAACAAACTTCTGCGACCGCTTCCAAAGTTTAGCCGGTAACTGTGCTGTATGCAAACTAAGGGCGTAATCACAGTGCTTAACACCCCGTAGCCGAAGCTACTTCCTTTAGCTTCCATAAGCTAAGTAGCCGGGATAGTCTCTTGACTACTTAGCTGTTTATGGAGACTACAGGATTGCACTTCCGGCCTAAGATTGTAGCAAGCAAGTTGCTTTGATAAAGTTTCAGTGGCCTGTTATAGAATTAGGGCAAGACTGATAAGTGTCCTACATTTAAACAAATATAGCAAATAAAATAATAAGAATCATCCCTAATAACTTAAATTCAGTGTGTTTTTCTTACTGTCCAAATACCTCTTCCAATGTTTCTGGATACGACGTAAAAGCTGGATTTGTCTTTTTTCTTTAATAACCGAGGTAAACCTGTAAAAATCTTTGTTATATCATTCAGCAGTGTTAATAACGAGCAGTTCACAGTTTGAGCGAATTTATATTGTTATTGCCGTCCCTAAACACAATATTATCCTTCCGTGTTAAATTGCTATACATGCCAATTTAACATATTTCTCTTTCTTAATTAACTAAATTAAAAAATATTTTATTAAGAAAATTATTGCGTTTCAAAATTCGAAAAATGATTATTGTGGGACACCCTAATATATACAAATGCTTTATTTCGTAATTTTTTGAGGCATAATGGTTTACCTTGTTATTTTCTGTTCTCAGACGGCTGACAAAGGAGACTGGAGGAAAAAGACTTTGCGCAAACTCCAAATAAAATGGGAAAAGGACAAGAAGATCAAGATACACCAAGCAAGGCTGTGGAAGTCGATAAAAAAAATATCGACCAAAGCCTAAAGCGTACTTTAAGATATCTCCCAGCTAGATAAAACAAAAATCTACCTAAACCTACAAAATATTTAAAAAACATTTGATGTTTTTTTAAACTTTCCAACCGAAAGAAACTAAAAATACAAGGTCAGTAATTAACAAACACTGAAGTCCATTAATTTTCCTTGGATTTTTATTCTCCTTGAATGTTGCTTCTTGTCCCAAGCTGCTTGAGTGCTTACTCAGCTTAATTAAAAGCCTTCGGCAGACGCTTTTGTGTGCTTCTTGAAGTATCAATTTTTAAATACTGAGATAATTTAAAAAATGTATCAAGTAATTTACTGGAGTAATATTTTAACAGTACAAAACCTATCTTAAGAAAACATTATTTTTAAAAGACATATTTTATATGTTATATAATGCAACGGAATAATCTGTAAATATATATAAAAAACAAATTGGTAAACAGTATAAACGGCAAATTATAAAAATCCAACAATACCCAGTAATATTTATCTAAATATAAGTAAGCTTTAGCATAACATCACGCCTACATTACCCAGAAGGGTGTGGCAGAGGTATACAACACTCACACTTCACTTGTTATGTTTAGGTCCCATTGGATATGCGGTGAGCCTAACGCTATCCATCGGGCACAAATTACAACTCCGCGCTGCTATTTTGAATTGCCTGGCTGCAAGTTCACAAATAACACTTTGACCCGACTCAAGAATCGAACCCGAGACCTCGCGGTGAGAGGCGCATACGCTAACCACTAGACCATCGCGGCAGTAAGCCTTACTTTCACTTTAATTAACAACAGCACGTTTACTAAAGCTCAATTGTTAAGTTGTCAATGTAAAAAGGAACTGACACCAAAATTAAATGGTTAAGCTATCACTGGCCTATTTAAAAGCATTTTGATGGGTATTAAGTTACAAAGGGGAGCATTCCAAACCATCCAATTTGACTTTTAAATTCAATGCACTTTACATAACATTAAAACATTTCAAACCCTTTTGTATAGAAATAATAGCAATAAGAAGATACCTAAGTGATTTTGATGTTATTTGATACTGACTTTATAGTGCGTCCGTAAACATCGTGACTTTGCGGTAAGTTAGTTCAAAAATCTGACATTTTTATTGCAATATGTTTCACAAAAAATAAAAAGGAATTTAACGTTGTAGAAGTGTCAAGTCGCGTCAAAATTGGTATCAAAGAGATTGTATGTAGGTTTTTATAGCTACCTATATTAAAAAGTTCTAAATAAACCTAGTAAAGAAGGCGTAATTCATGTTATGTTCACATTTAACTCACCTTTCAATATCACAGTAATGAGTTTTGAAGCAAAGATATTTGATATTTTATTACAACATCAAAAAGATCCCAATTTTGTCATATTTTGTATTCCAAACAAGCTAGCCAAAATACCCTACAAAATCCAGCAATTTATCAGAAAAGATCGAATCATTACCCAGAATGTATAACAATGTAGGAGGTGTCGGATGCGTCACGTGACGCGCCGGAGCGTCGCGCCGTCGCGTCGCCTCCCGTGTCGCGTAGCAACCCTGCATGCACCCCGCATTAATAACCTCCTGGGTTTGCTGACCTCCCTGGTACTTTGCACACAAATCGCTGCGAAGATGACTTAAGTTTTCAATCTAAATTCCTATTTGAATACTAAAATGTGGAACGTAAGGAGATCAGCGTCTTCTTCATTTCCATTTCAGAAGATTAAAAGCTAATAATATCAGTCTAATACGAACTTCATAAAGTATCGCTTTAGATTTGCGTTTAATATTTATTTTGACTACATTTAAGGTTCCTAATTGTTTTTAGAACTAGCTATTAGTTTTTTTTATATTAAGCGCTATGTTACATTATATATTTTACAAATGATCTAAAGTCATGATAAGTTTTATTATCACAGCTGCAAAATATTTAAATATTTTTGTGAAGAACCCAAGCAGCAGTACAAAAATTTCTTAACAGGATCTGACGCGACAGATACTTGGAAGAAAAATTCTTGAACACTTTTTTACTTACACCACTGTTGAAATGATTGAGAATTAACAAGAAACTCACAAATTTAAAAAAACATTCCATTAACATTCCATAATATCACTAATAAATTATAGAAAATAATACAGAAACAGTTAATAAAAATGTTACACTTTAATATCTATTAACACATCCCCGTCAAATGCAACTATCTGATAACTGTTTTTAGTATTGCTATTATCAGATTCCAAAATATATCTAATCACACTGAACTCTTTAATAAAAGGAACCGTTTTATGAAATTCTGACATTAGCTGCCTTCGGCTATGGCAGTTACAATTTAAAACCGGCATTGTGAACACAAGAATTTCGAATACAAAAACAATTATGATATTCTTTAGTTTGCAAGCACTTATCACATCTTTATTCAATGTCATGACTGAGAAATTATGAATAGTTTGGTCGCGCCAAGCCATTAATAATGGAAAATGTAATTTATTGTGATAATTGATTTGCTATGCAGGAATTTCTAATTCCAATTAAATTTTATATGTTTGGTATACTTTTATCGTTCGTAGAATTAACTACAATAAGTACAGAGGACAGGTCGAGATGACAATTTTGTAAACATCGACATTGTTCTTTAACGTAAAACTTAGAGTGAATTTTACAGGTTTAAAAAATTAATTGATTTTGCAAATAAAATCTTTATCAATCTTGGTTACCAATCGCGACCTATCGCATATTGTACGTAGCATATTATTTTATTTTTATAGATCAACAAGATCTTTATTACTAAAGAAATACGGGTAACTCACGTGAAACTTATGGTCGGTATATTTTGCCGACCGGTGTTCGATTTTTATCAGATCTTTATTAAAAAAAACATTTTCATAAACCTGCCAAACACTCGTTTTCAACTAAGTAAAATTAATTTCTCTTTGTTTCAGAAATTATAAAATAACGGTTGCAAAGTTGGTTGCTAAACTGCTAATCTCGGTAATCCGGGAGCACGCTTCCTGCCTAATGTGACAACAAAGCGGTCTATTAGAGCCGCCAGGGAGTTACCTGCGTCCCTTTGTTGTCCAAAGATTTGGGATACGTGACGTGTGCCTTAATACGGGAAAGGACAGAAAAAAGCTAGCATAATAGATCCTTTTGCGGCATAGTTTTACTTCGTTAGGGAGATACGTGATATATTTGGGTCTGCAGTTGAGGTGATTAAAAAGCCGACAGTGTTAACAGTTTGTTACTTATTGTGTAAATACCTGTAGGTATTCTATACAGAATACCTACAGGTATTTTATTACTAGTTTGTTACACATAATAATATACATGTGTAACAAACTGTTAACACTGTCGGCTGTCGGCTGTAAGTTTCTTTCCCATAAAGAATAATATTTACAAAATATGGCAGTATTTATAAATGCATCAAAAGGTAGGAAAATTATATATTTTTTTCGGCTTCAAGAAAAAAATATTATTATGTCACATGATCTAAGTTTGAGCGATTAGGTGCTCGATTTTGTGGCAACATTTTGGTGAATGTTATACATATTATTGCACTCAAAGCACGGTTGCGGAAAAGTTACTGAAGGAACGAACAATATGTATTTAACGATTTTTTTTGCTTTGGGTAGTAAGCCTTTAAAAAAAACTACGCTCATTCTTACAAAAACAATATTGATAATATTTTGAATACCCTACGAGTATGTATACAAGATTTCCCTTAATTTTGGAAGTGATTTTGATTTGGTTCAATCAAATATTCAATGTTTCACTATTTGGTTAGTGCTAACTGCTAGTGCCAATCACATTGCAGTACCTGAAATCTGGGTGACATAAACACAATTACTGCTCGCAAATTTCACTCAAAATCTTAATAATTTGAAGTTTTTGCCGGTAAAGCTTAAAACTTAAACCTTGTAATATATATTTTTTTTTATTTGATAGCCTGCATTGTCCCAAACGTTTTTAGTCCTGTCTATCTTCCTGCATTTTTGCCACCAATTGTTGCCAGCGCCTTCAAGATCTACCCCGACGACGATGTCCTTCTTGGGGCATCGATTGTGTGGCAATCCTTGCCCTTCTCCCCGGATGCATGCGTGAAACATGTGTATTACTACACTCGTATATTTCAGAATACAAAATAGGTCTGGTTCAATAAGTAATATGACGTCACAGATTCACAATCAAACGTGCGTATTGTGCTGACGCAAACAATTTGCAATTAGTGATCGTCAATCATGGCGGCGGTAAATAATAATGATCTTCGGTAATTTGATATCAAATAACGCTGAGTTAATGACACGGTTGTGTACAGTTATTATTTGGTTGGCGGTTTGATGAGTAATTGGATTTTATGGTTGTTTGGAGTATGCAGGGTGGTACATATTTTCATTTTTGAGGTGAGCGGTCAGCACTTATCATAGATATTTATTTTATATTATTATATTCAGTATTTTCATTGTAAGAATGAAACGTCTGCTTTCTCGATGCAAGGGAGGAACACCTAATAAAGCTCGAACGACTGCAGAATTTGGGTATCCGGTTCATTTTTGGCCTCCGAAAATTTGATCACGTATCAGAGTTTCGGCAAGAATTGAGGTGGCTACCCATTCGGCAGCGTCGTGACACACACATCCTATCTCTTCTATATACTGTCCTTAATAACCCCAAGTCCCCCTCATATCTACGTGAACGTTTTGAGTATCTTATTCCTAGAGACACACCTTGTCGTACCTCTTCATCTCTTTTACTTCGTACTCCTCTTCACTACTCCAGTCGTTACGACAACTCTTTTACTATCCAAGCCGTACGGCTGTGGAATTCTCTCCCTCACCACATACGCAACAGCCCCTCTATTGACGTTTTCAGGAGGAGAACAAAGGAGCATTTTCTCTCCATCAACTAGATTAGTATAGATGTATATATTTATATATATATATATTAGGAGTATGTATGTAGGTATATATTTATAATATTTATGTATGAGTATATTTAGTTTAATTATAAGTTAGTTTTGTGTTTGTAAATAGAGTATAATAATATATTAATTTTTGATGACTGTATACATACAGTAAGTATACTTTAAAGTATTTAGGTTAATTAGAATTAGGTATAATCAGTAATTTTTTTCATGCACTTTCTGTGTTTGTACACTTTTGTCTTACCCGTTAAGGATGTTCTTTCTTTCTATTTTAAAGGTTTGCTGGGAGAAAATTCATTTTGAATTAAGCTCGCCTTTGTACATGATTTATTATTATATTATAAGTTCTACTGTAATTTTGTTGTGTACAATAAAGAATTAAGAATTAAGAATGAGTTATTATTAATCATCTCCTTCACGACAAAGATTTTGTAAATACATTTATTGAAGAAAATAGCAATACCTTACTTTTGACTTGCTGACTAAATAGAAGTAGCTAGAGATGTGCCAACTATTCGGTAAACTAACTATTTTTTAATAATAAGAAAACTATTTTTATTTTTATTACACCATATGCGTTGCTGCCTTGGCCGCTTAAACATTACCTCAAGTTGTTTTGAATGGCTTCATGATGATGCAGGTGTGTTAAATAAGCATATCTTGTAGTAACAAAGATTTTATGCCATATTTTGTAAAGTAGTTAACGTAAACAACGTTTTAATTGTTTTTATTTTATTTTCAGACAGGATAGGCAATATAAATTTCTGTTAAAAACCGGTTGTTAATCATTTGCCTAAAATAAAGTTAAAATTGTTCCTAGTGATAAGGTAAATATAACAGACTTTTATACTACGCCTACAGCGAACGGACGTGCAGTCCACCTGATAGTAAGTGGAGTACAGCCCATGGACATCAACAATCCACAAAAGCAGATAATAGATGCTTCGCTGCAGCTGAGGACTACGGTGTTATGCCTCATGTGCCAGTAATTTCAGGGCCTGATCTCACCACCAAACCGGAACACAGTAATGGAAGCACTACTATTTGGCGGCAGGTTAAAGGTAAGACGGTGGTGCTGCCGCCCTCGAGCTCATTCACAAGAGCTCTACCACCAGTAAAATATCTGTATGAAATAAATAAATATGTACCAATCAATACTCCGAGCCTTTTCCCAATTACATTGGGGTCGGCTTCTAGTCTAACGGATTTAGCTGAATATCAGTATTTTACGTGAACCGACTGCCATCAAACCTCCACAACCCAGTACTAGGTGATACGATACTCTTTGTTAGACTAGTGGTCAGACTTTCTGGTCTCTGACTACCCGTAACGACTACCATAGATCTTTAAATGGCAACCGGGACCGACAGCTTAACGTGCTCTACGAGGCACGAAGGAAATTTCGTTATGTTTAGATGGTCACCCATCTGCGGCCAACCGCGTTAAGCATCGCTTAACCTGCAAGATTAATTGGTATGTGCGGCTTAGACTTAGCCACGAGCTCCTCGCATATTACATACCATTATGTTGATTGAAACGCTGCTGTGGTTCAACTGTTTAATTCTATATACAAAATATTTGTCCAAAAGAATACCAAAAACAATATTAAGTATAAAAACAATATAACTGTATAAAAAGGTTGGTTGGTCGCCAACATGGCCCCCGGTAAAAGTATTTTTTTATTTGTGAATTCGTGTGAAAAATATTAAAGTTGAACCACAACAGCGTTTCAATCAACATAATGGTGTCCATGTGGTTAAAATTTTGGTCGGGAGCTAGTCTTCCTATTATCTACGTCATGAGGTTAAAAGGATAAAACCACAAACACAAGCTAGAAAAAAAAAATTACCGAGAACCAAACAACGCTTTGATCCTTGCTTCAAAGGACAGACATAATTTACTTTTACCGATTGAATGCTCTCGAACGTGGGCTACGATCACGGTACGCTAGTGAAAGAAAATAATAACTGTCGAGGTACTTCTTTGTATCCTTGATGGTTCAAGCTGCTTCTCTTGTGATCTGCTAAACAGTTATAATTGCAATAGTACCTTCTGCGTTCTATGTTGGTTGGCGTTGGGATAAGTTTTATCGCAGTTGTCAATGTTTCGAGCCAGTAGTTACTACTTAACATTGACAAGGAAATGCCATGCCTCGAGATCATACAAAAATTTTACTGTTTTTTCAGTGTTTATTGTCACTGCTCCGCTGTCGTGGATAAAAGCGTGACGTTAAATAGCCTAGCTATAGCTTTTCTCAATAAATAGGTCAATCACTATCCAAAATCGAATCTTTAGTTTCTGTGATTAGCGTGGTCAATCAAACAAACAACATCTTCAGCTTTATAATAACATAACGTAACATCACGCCTATATTACTCAGAAGGGTGTGACAGAGGTGTACAACACCCACATTTCACCTGTTATTTTTAGATCCCATGGGATAAGGGGCAAGTCTATTACCATCACACACAATTTCAACTTCGTCCTGCTATTGAGAAATCCTCACGAAACGTTTACAAATAACTCTTTACCTGACCCGGGAGTCGAACCCGAGACCTCGCGGTGAGAGACGCTCACACTAACCACTAGACTATCGAGGTAGTTATAATATTTTTGAAGATAAAGATTGTGGTTGAATATACGGAGTATTTCGCTGTAAAACACTAACATTTTTGAAGTTCAAACATTTATAACACACTAACACCTGTACAAAAGGGTTGTAAAGGTGACACAGTTCAAACCAACCGGCACGGGTATTCCATAAATGGAAAACACGAAATTTGAATTTCTGACAATCAAAATATATCAACCGTATTTATATGGAGGTAAGGATGTCCTAAATTGGCGGTACCGACAGTTTCCCTTACAGAATCGCGCCACGGAAAGGTCCATCGCTTGTTTTCAGCGTGACTTCTCTTTATTGACTTATATATTTACCGGTAAAAACCATTTCATCCAGTCGTGTCGCCAATATGCCTGAATAAACGCGTTCTTTTTTTACTTAAATGCCCAAAAAGAAAAGAAAGAAAGAAAAATCTTTTATTCTGGCCTAATTGCAAAGCGTCTAAAACTAAAAAAAAATTGTACGGTACGCATCTCAGCACAATACTGCATTGTTAAAAGCACCGCAGCGCTGATAATTCTTATGTGCCCAGAGAATGAGTAAGGAGCAGTGTGACAACAGAAAAATAAATAATTACGTATTATAATTTTTTTGTGTCACAAACAAACAATAGTAGATTGTATCATAAGGGAGCAAAATAATATTTTTAGGGCGAGGGCGCTTTATTGAATTCAGAGCGAAGTGAGGGATTCTAGAGTAGAATCCCGAGCGTAGCGAGGGATTCTATAGTAGAATCCTGAACGTAGCGAGGGATTCAAAGTACGTCGCCCGAGCCAAAAATATATTTGCGCCCGAGTCATACACTCTACTTTTCATCACCCATATGAGAAAATAAAAGATGCCTCATATTTTCTAATAATATATTATTATTTAAAAAAAATAGAGTTACAACTAAAATTAAATGTAACTATCAAATAATTAAATAACTAAAAATTTATATTTACATTTGAGACGTTTTCGCAATGGTGAAAATTTATTGTTACAGTTTTATTAGGAATAGAGATTGTTTTTATATTTTGCGTGTTTGAAATAATATCCGAATCTGACTCCTTCGGAGGAAAAGGCGACGGTAAATCTTCTTGCTTGGATGTAGATGGGCGCGGTGACGATGGTATGGAGGGATTAACTGTAGGTGGTAATTTAATGTTTTCCACTATACGTTCACAAGTTTTCACCTTGTTCTCAATGGAATCTTCAATGTAGCTCTCTGCTACAGAACTCGACTTCCATCTTCCATGTCGTTTGAGAACAGTTAAGTCCGCCCCAGAATCTGCTAAAAGGGTAGCAGAAGTACGACGAAAACAATGTCCAGTGTACAACTTGATATCTGGTAATTTCAAATATGTAGCAATTTCTTGTGGCATGATAGAAAATTTATTTTTTCCCATTACTTGTTTAAAGCACTTCCCATTTTGATAACGAACGAAAAACCGATTACTCTTCATATCAGCAGGACGTAGGTCCATGTATTTCTGTACAATAGTTTTATATTCTCCTCGGATTACGAAAGATCGGTCAATTTTCGTTTTTGTATCGGTCAGCTTTATTAATAGTAAATCATCCGAGTGATTTTCGATATCATCAACAGATATTTTTAAAAGTTCATTCCCACGACAAGCTCCATGTATTCCAAAAATTAAAGCCACCTGTAACAGAACAGAATGTGTATTAAATAAATGTCTATCAAGCTAAAGTTTCCAATAAAATACGCATTTTAAAACACTTTATATGTAGTTACTTACTTTTACGGCAAGAAAAACTTCGTCGGGTGCCTCATTAAGGAACTTCTCCACGTTTTTGACAGTGAAAACTTTGGATTTTTTGGGCTTATATCCATCAGACATCCTCTTCAAATACGCTATTAATTTCGAATATGTGTCTAGTTTTACGTCATTATTACAGCTGACTGTTGATTTCAACATCGAGAAGATACTCCAAAGTGTAGAAGGTTTTTTTGTTTTGCCTAAGTATTGGAAATAGGCCAAAAACACAGATTCGGAAAAATGCTTGGCGCCTCTTGCATTTCTCCATTCAATAAAATTTCTATATGCTTTTACATATTTCGCAGGGATCCTCCCGGGATTTCGCAGGTAATATATTATCAATCACATTTTTTGCATCAGCTCTTATATTTTCAGGAGTTAATTGTATACTGTCACTGTCGCTTGAAGAACTCATTTTTCAAATGGTTTTACTATAAATTTCTATCCTTTAAAAAATTACACCAATGCAAAAAAAAGAAATAAAATTCAAAGCGCGCGAATTGTACTGTACTTACAGTCCGTAAGTACAATTCGCGCGCTTTGAATTTGATTTCTTTTTTTTTTATTCAGCCGGGGCAACGAGTCTATGGGCCGTCGTATTAGTAGCCAGTCATTCAAACTATATTTGCGTTCGATTACCTCGGCGCTGAACACTAAGATGTTCCAAATTCAAAAAGTGTGCCTAAAAGTACTTTTAATCCCGCTTAACGGGGATTAAAAACTCATTATTGCCCGCTCAAAGTTCCTTACTGAAAACACCAACTTTGGTCGCATTTAAAGGCGAACCAAGTCGTCTTTTTCGAATAGGTGGGATGAAAAATATATTTTTAACTAGTAAACTAGTACAAAAAAGAAACAACTACAACATCTAAATAGATATAAAACAAGATACAAAAGGAGTGTATTGTTTTTTAAGTTCATTTAGTGATAATATTGAAGTGTTCTGTTAGTGGAAAATTTTCAACAACATGACTCAAAATTTACCTTTAACCATATCATTGAATTAAGTATTAGTGTTAACATAATATTACGGAAGTGTGAGACAGGCAGGCTGTGCTGTTGTTTTTCTAGAAATTATTATTAAGGGCACAATTACACTCTCATACTGTTTCTCAAAAGATTTTTTACAAGTTATATATACAGTATATTGTACTGCCGCGATGTTCTAGCGGTTAGCGTATGTGTCTCCACCGCGAGGTGTCGGGTTCGATACCCGGGTCAGGCAAAGCGTTATTTGTGAACTTTCCGTCAGGAAATTCACAATAGCAGCACGCAGTTGGAACTTAAACCCGGTAGATGGCAATAGGCTCACCCCCTATCCCATGGGACCAAAAACATAACAGGTGAAATGTGGGTGTTGTACACCTCTGCCACTTCCCTCTAGGTAATATTGGCGTGATGTTATGTGATGTTTTTATCAGTTACAGAAAACGTGAAATGTATTCATCATTTTCTTTTCAACAGTATTCAAAATACGAGCCCAAAATTTACCCGAAAGCTTTTAGAAGTATAAAGTATCGTGATTTTTATCAATTTACGCCAAAAACGAAATACGACCTTCATAACTCTTCATCCCTCAAGCAACTTGCCGCAACTTGTGACATTGGGGCGTACAAGTATACGTATACCCGTAGTTACTTACACAAACGTGTATAAATTGCAATCGCGTTCGGTAACTGCAGTGGCGGCCCATAACAGCCTCTAATGAGGCTATAAACGCGGTGGACGGCTGAAAAAATAAAAGCATTTCGTGATTGTCCGCTAGGGGGCGCACTCTCACCACCCGCTGATATACGGCGTCTATGCCCACTTAATTGCGGATGTCCGAACCCATTTTTAATTCTAAATCAATGTTGAACCCTGTTCCATTGTAATAAATCGTCTAGTTGCCTAAAGGCAGTGGTCAGTTTAAATTGCTACGTGTATTTAGGTTTTTTCGGCAGTGTGAAGTTGTCATGATTACTTTTCATAACTATTAACCGATACAGTTTGCTGCATACGGCAGGGCTACGGTTTTTAAACTCACTGTCTCTCAGAGAAAAAGAGAGAGAGGATAAGGGTATAAGAAAACTGTGGTTTTAGAAGTTTTGTAAAATGGGAGATTAGTTGTTCGAAGGCCTGAGATGTTAAAATTTATTATTATTTAATTACAGAAATATGAGGTAAAAAATCTAATCTTACAACTTAATTTCATTATTACTGAGAATACTTATATAATATTAATAATATCCATGGTATTTTAGCCGGGATATGGCGACTAAAATAACGTGAGTTACTAGTGTGCGAGACGTCGCGCGACGGCGACAAAACGCGATTAAACGCCCTGTTGATGAATCTACGTACTAGATTCGAAACTAGTGCGCATATCGCGGCTGGCGTGGCTTTGAAAATGGCGGTCACAAGTGGCTGGCATTGTGCAAAGCGATGCATGGGTTTTGTAATTCCATCCATTTCGGTGTAATCCCGTAGTGAATGGCAGATAATATCATCATCAAAACGATAAAATGATCGATATAATCACAATTGAAGCTTCGTATTACGTCTCGATATTATATTTTAATAAACTATGCTCAACACATTGAAGTGATTTAAAAATTTCAACAAGAACTTTCACAGTCAAATCGCCCAAAAAGAGTAAATGTTGAAATATGAAAATTGTCCATGCAACGCAAAAAGTGTTTCAATAAAGTTTTAACCATTGAATGCAAGAATAACTTTTCTGAATCCAGTGTTAAAATAACAATTTAATTTTAGCCATCCAGCGCGATTGGTATGCGAACAGCGATTCAACAAATCAACATTCCGAATGAGCATTGTCTATTCACGTCGTGTCTGCCCAACCCTTTCTTCTTTCAGTTCATTTCTTCCCGAAGTTGTGATTTTATCCCTCCAGTGTAAACGCAATAAAGGATCAATGAAATATCCTCTCAGCCGGAGATAAAAAATGTTCCATCTTTTGTTTCATATTTCTGACTGCTTCGCACGTATTCAATGTAATAAACGGAATATTATGTGAGTTGTTCATTTATATTGTATTGCGATACCTACTAATATTACTATAGTAAATCTGTATATATGTATAAAAATGGACGGCTGAATCGATATCGCTGATTCTTTTCTTGTTGTGTTTGTTATTGTCGGGATATTGTTCTTATGAATTTAGAAAATTTTAGAATATTTACCTACCACATTACATTTACATTTTTTGTATAAATAACTATGTCGGAGGGAGGACACTAAAACGAAGTCTACCTTTATTATTTAATGAAATGCCCTATGAATTAAGATCTGAAAAGAAAAAAAGAAAGTTTGCCATAGCTTATAAAAAACATTTGTTTGATACATATAACGTAAATGAGTCATAGAACTTACTTAAGTTATGTAAAGATTATCTTAATACCTACAATAATATATTGAATAACTTTAAATTTGAAAGTGAATACTACAATAATGGTCTTAATTATGTTAATTAAAATGTAAGTAAAATGTTGTTCTTATCCGAGTGCAATGTATTTCCACAGACAAACCGATCATTCGGTTTTGTGGAGCCTGTTTAAAAATGTATGTTTTATTTATGAATAAATAATTTTATCTATCTATCTATCTACAAATGATTTGCCAATGTAGCCTAACCGCTTTTGAACATTGACATAATTAGTGTTGCAAAATATCGTCAAATAGCGACTGTCGGGTCGGCTAGTTAAACATAATAATATGTCGTATTTTTTTTGTCTGTCTATATGCCTCTCACGGTCTCGGGTGCGTTTCCCGGGTCGGACAAAATTGTTATTTAGGCTTTTTCCATCAGAAAATTTTCAATAGCTGCATAGAGTTGGGTTCGTGCCGGGTGGATAGTGATAGGCTCACCACCTAGTATCATATGGAACCTAAACATAAAAAATGAATCTGCCACACCCATCTGGGTAATATGGGCGCAATGATTTGTTATGTAAAAACGTATAAAACCTTTTTCATATTAGTACTAATACAGAAATATCACCAAAAGTCACGTACAGCAAACTTGTGAATCGGGTATGTGAATCGTTTTAGAGTGTTCCCTCTGTTATATTGCCGAACCCCTTCATAATCCACGCACTCATTGCTTAATCCATCGCGACGCATAAATTGGGTGACAACACAGCAAGGATTATTTTCGCATGTTTTTTGTAATACAATGTAACGGTAAAAAGGTAGAAAAATAAAGGTAGGCAAATTCAAAACTGGTTTTCTTAGTAAAAAATATAGTCACAGCTTAGAAAACTGTGTATGTACTCAGAAATTAAGGATCTTTCTTTGATTTTTTTAAGCTGCAACCGTGTTTTGCAAGCTAGTTTTATCAAAGATAAAAAAAAATAAAAAAATCGTTATTTCATATTGTTATCATGTATATTTATTACAGCAATCGCTTACCAGCCGATGGGCACTTGTGTGCCATATAAATTAAAATAAGGCTCGTCATAAAACGAGTAATAAATTTGTTGGGTAAAATGTTAACCGAACAACGGCTAGGTATTTTTCGCCATCAATCCCTTTGACGCAATCTCTGATTCGTGGCAGTAATAACCGACGATGTTTTACCAAAAATATGACGTTAAAAATGTAGTAGCCTTTGAATCCTTTCCCCGCCAAAAATAAGTGAACACAATACTTATGATGGCTTTTTTGACAAGTTAGTGTGTGAAAAAGGTGCAACCACTTTTGGCCCGTACAAGAGTAACAGGAGCTTTAAATCATTCAATCGCCACAGGCTAAATTGGACACTCAAAAAACACAAAAGGGATTGAATCTGCCATTGAAATAACAGAGAACAATATTCGGTCAGTGGATGGAATGTCGTTTGGAGCGTGTTTCCGTTGGTTCCTATTTCCCGATTAATTATGAAGGACGGCGGCAGTCACAGACTCACAGGGTTGGCTTAACCCTTGTGGCTGGCGTCAGTTGCACTCCCGGCTAACTGTGTTTTATTATATGCTTGAATTTTGAATAATATTGACATTAGATTTTTCTGTAAGTATTTCAGCAAAGAAAGACATCATACAAAATTACTTAGGACAATCCGCGCGCGAGCTTCGATTAACGATTCTATTCGATATCCGACAGATTTGAAAAAATGTGGATTATGCACTGCCGCGAAAAGAAATTTATTGTTTTATTAAATAACTATGTAATATCGTTTTATTCCAAGCATTATAATTATCATATCCGTCTATAATAATCAGCCTTTTTCCAAAATAACATAATCTAATCACACAAACATTTTAATGTTTTTAAAACAATACATTTTTTATTTAAATACTCTGGAGCTCGAAACGAGACGTTTAAAAACAGTTTTCCTCTATTTTGAAACAAAATATTCATTAAATGTGCGAAGAGCGTTTGACAGTGCGCTGTTAGCTGTTATTACAAAAGCGCTGAAAGCACAAAATAGTGAATTAGCTAATAAACAGGTACCCTAGAGTCAGCAGGAAATAGAACTGTGCTGGTTCAACAGTTTTAGGTATTCGAATATTTTAGGACTCGCTAAAACAATGATTATTCAATCCTAATCCTAGAATCGGTGAATAAGTAAATAATTTATTAAATTGAGATCTCACAGATAACATAGTAGGTACGATTTACATCATTTACACAACAAAATTTTCGTCATAAAACAAAAGTTAGATATTAGAATTATGTAGGTAGTGCTCTATAATTATGTCCAATTAATATTTACCAACGACTCCACAAACTAAGCATAAACTCGTCAAAAACGTATTCGCCCGTGGTGATTAGGTACTTACTAGATACTAATTTATATTATTATGTCTTATAAATATAGGGCAAGGTGTTTTTTAAACACATTTGACGAACTAATACTTTTAATGTTCGTGGGTAGTTGGTTGTAAAGTTGCGCTCCTTCATATGTTAGCATTGTTTTGTGTGAAGTGGAAATGCAGTGGGAGCAGAGTACAATAGGGAAACCTATTATATAGATAAGGACTACTATAAGTTAAGTATAAGGATATCTAGATAAAATAACGCGTAAATAATGCTCATCTCCTGTTTCCACAGACTGGGTAACCTAATAATATTATGATATTAGGTATTCGGCGATAAAAATCGTTAGTACCGATAGAATCCATAGAGATTAGCAGTATTCGAGTATGCATGACTTGGACATCACTAAGAGGATCTAACACTAGCTTGTACCGTCGGCAACTACGTGTATAAACATAATTATGATAATATTATAACATTATCAAAACATGCGCAGCTTATTTAATGGTCTGATGGTTTATGTGTGCCTTTTTCTGCGTCAATTTATCATGAGTGTTGTCTTGTCTCAGATATTTTCCTATTTTTTTTCATCTACACATACTAACAAATTATCTTATAGTAACAATACAAACGAGGCTATACGCGGCATATTTTCATGCGTTATATTTGCTCATTGTTATTTATAAGCCATTTAAATTAAAACCACGTCATGTCATTTGTTAGTTTAAAAATTTTGTTAATTTTACCTGAAACCAAAATAATGCTGAATGTAAAAATAATATTAAATGTTACTATGCATGCTTTTATGTATGCCCGTTTTAAATTTAATTTGAATTTCTTTTATTGATTCAAAAAATCAAAAAATCTCCGGTTGGTTTAACTCTCTACCTCAATTGTTTTATTACTTGCACTAGCTCGAAAAATTCTCATAATAATATCTACTAAAAATGAGTTTTACCGTTCACATTGACTATTGAATTATTATAATTATTATTTCTTATAACTTATTGAATATATATTTAAATATGATTAATAGAGATAAATTATCAAAACAACATTTAAAAATATAAAAAACAGTGTCCCATCGACATCGGGACCAGGGACCAAGCTACCGGTGGTCAGGGCTCCAGAGAGAGAAACCTTCTCACGAAGCATGCCGTATCCAAAAAGGACCACCTTCTGCATTTTTATTAAAATAATTGTTATGTAAGTTTAATTAAGTTGTTATGAAAAGCTCTCAAGGGCCGCCATGACATAAGCATAGCGGTATTGTTACGAAATTGTCTTAATTAACATAAATGCAAATGTCTCATTTCGTGTTGTTTGGTTCAACCATTTTGTTTTTAGTATACTTTTTTAACTTATATTACTGTTTGTTCAGCTAACTGTCTATTATGAAACGTTTTTACGCACACGTAAATGAAATCGGTCAAGGCTAAAACAGTTTTTGTTTCGATGTTAATTAGTGTAAATGTCAGGCCATCCCACATACTCATATGTGGGATGGCCTCGTGGTCGAGCGATATAATTTCCGACCACTCACTGTATAAGTTCGAGTTCAATCCAAAAAAATGTTATTCAGGTTTTTTCCTTTTTTTATTCTTCTTCCTGCTTTGCACAAGATTTTTGTTAGAATTTTTCCGTACTGAGAACTGTACCTAAATGATGGCGATGGTGATAAGCTCACTTCCATCACCTCTGGCACACACGTGTGGGTAATATAGGAAGGCGTGGTATTGTGTTAGTTGAGAACATGTTGAAATAATGAATGAGTCATAGTGTATTAAATAACAATGATTGCATTGTTATTTAATACACTCGAGGTAATTTTATCTCGAAAATAAAACGAATTCTTCCGTCACTTTTCAATTTGAATTTTAGGTATTTGCAAGATTAACGGTCGTGACTAAAATGATATACAAAGCTATAGAATTATTTAAAAAGGCACATACGAAAAACATTGAATGCCAATGTTTATAAAGCTTTAGGAAAACTCGAAACATCGGCGGTATTTTTTATGCAAGGTAATCAAACTCGTATTCAAATACACCAAAAATAGAAAACATACGTCAAAATGAATTATTGAACCAGGAAAATAAAAGTGGTTGTCAACAATTTCACACATATCTGATGCGATTGACTGAACACTGAGGAATATTGAAGACTCCCAATATAAAAGAAATATTTTTATGGACGTGCCTCGCCGTTATCCGAGAGGAAGAATCAAATAAATACATAAATGTCACTGGTGTGATCTGAACGCTGATTTTGCTTGACGATAAGCTATATTCCAAATATGACATTTGAACCTAAAACAGTCTTTTAGAATGTAATTTCACGCTCACGAGAAATTAAATATTAAACCTAAACTTTTTTTTTTTATACAACGCCCGCAGCGAACGAACGTGTAGTCCACCCGATGGTAAGTGGAGTACAGCCTATGGACATCAACAATCCACAAAAGCAGATTATAGATGCGTCGCTGCAGCTGAGGACTACGGTGTTATGCCTCAAGTGCTAGTAGTTTCAGGGCCTGATCTCACCACGAAACAGGAACACAGTAATGGAAGCACTACTATTTGGCGGCAGATTAAAGATGAAACGGTGGTGCTGCCGCCCTCGAGCTCACAAAAGCTTTACCACCAGTAAAGCTAGTTAAAATATTGCTGAATTTATTGTTTTTTATGATTTTGAGTAGTGCAAGCGGTTAAAATACAAATCAAACTAATCAAAATATTTTATACTTATTGTGTTTACTACAAAATATTACTTCCTTTACTTTATATTGTGATATTATCGGAAGTTTCACGCCAAATAAAGTGTGGTATCGACGGCGACGGAGTATGAGGCCGGCAGACTTCCGCTTCGGAACCTATTGAGAGGATAAGTGAAATATATATTGTGAGGTATACTTCACAATATATATTTCACTTATCATGTGGTAGAGAGACAATATATTGTCTCTCTACCACAGCAGAGTTCTTTTTTTAAAATGCCAATAGATAACTTATTAGGGGTCGCTTCTTTACACCGAACTAAACAACTTTTTTTGTAGAGTATATTATTTAGGATCAGCTGGTCTACTAGCCCTCAAGGACATTTCGCTTTGAAGACCTTCTAATTATAAATGAAGAATGTTGATAATGATGTTGATGAGAACGACTTAAACTCAAAGTTAATATTTTATAAATAAGCCTCCCTTTTACATTTACCTTTTATTCCAGAATTCTAGATTAACGCCCTCGATGGTCTAGCAAATGCCCGGGTCAGGCAAAGTGTTATTGTGATCTTTCCGTCAGGAAATTCACAATAGCAGCATTTAATTGTGCCCTGTGGATGACGATTGGCTCAGCCCCTATCCCATGGAGATCTAGACACCTCTGCCACAGCCTTCTGGGTAATATAAGCGTGATGTTATATCTTGTCATGTCTAGATCAAAATACAAAATTGACACAGAATTGAATGATATCATTATTCATAATTTGAACATACAATAAAACACAATTAGTCGGGAGTGCAACTGACGCCAGCCGCAAGGGTTAAGCCAACCCTGCGACTGCCGCCGTCCTTCATAATTAATCGGGAAATAGGAACCAACGGAAACACGCTCCAAACGACATTCCATCCACTGACCGAATATTGTTCTCTGTTATTTCAATGGCAGATTCAATCCCTTTTGTGTTTTTTGAGTGTCCAATTTAGCATGTGGCGATTGAATGGCTTAAAGCTCCTATTACTTTTGTACGGCCTGAAAGCGGTTGCACTTTTTGCACACGCTGACTTTTGCCATTATAAGTATCGCGTCCATTTATTTTTGACGGAAAAAGAATTGATCGCCAAAGGGTTTCTCACTTTTTCGTCATATTTTTGGTAAAAACATCGTTGGTTATATGTCCTCGAAACAGAAATTGTGTCATAGCGATTTATGTTGAAAAATATCTAGGCGTTGTTTGGTAAAAAAAATACCTATTTTATTTTCTGCTCGTTTCGTGTCCACCTTAGTTTTAGTTTTAACCATTTTAAAGCACACAAACGTAACGCGTATATAATACAGAGTGAATGCGACATAATAACATTTATTGAAACCACAGCTTCCCTACATAGTCAGTATTCAAATTCAAATTGTTTATTTCTATTACAAGTTTACACCAATTAGTTTGTGATTGGAGCCTTCTTTTAAGCAAATAATGCCTGTATTAGAAGACTCCGCTCTTCCATAACAAAAATAAAAAATAAAAAGAAAAATATTAATAATTAAACTTAGGTAAGTAGACTACAATACGGACAAGATTGACATAAATACAGTTTGTGCGTGTGTGTGATGAGTGTTTGGGAGCCTGTGTATGAAAGTTTAGGTTACGTGGTTGGTTTAAAGAGTTCTTCGGTTTCCTCATAAGTAAGAAGTTAGATCCATTTTAGTAATTTTTTTTTGCATGTATAATATTGTTCTTTATATAGGTACACATATTTCTTTATTTATCCGATTATACAATTGAGCAGAGCGTGTTTTAAATTGCATGGAGGCAACCAACGTTTTTGTTTGGGGGACTTCTGCAATATTATGCTTCCTTCGTTTTGCTAATTTAGATGCATCGTACGGTAGGTTACTTTCACCGGCTTAAATTAAGTATAAAAATAAAACTAAAAAATATACTAAAGTAACCACTCGATTACGTTTGCCTATATTGCAAACGTTAATCCGGCAATTGGCTAATTTTATAGAATTAAATATTTTATATTCATAAATCTCATTTATTATTATGTTTACAAGCAATATCAGTTAAATGTAGGAATCAAACTTTTCATTAATATTTTTACTGTTTCATTCAATAACCAGGAAAATACCACATAATACCTATAATGAGTTTTCCAAATTGTATTTTCACAGATTAATAAAATTATGTGCTGTAAGAATAATATGGCGTAGATACTCACGGCGTATATTTACTATTTTATACAATCTGCAGCAATTATTTTATTACCATGGATGTAATAAATCACAGTATAAGTCATCAACTCACATAATATTCCATTTATTACATTGAATACGTGCGAAACAGCCAGAAATATGAAACAAAAGTTGGAACATTTTTTATCTGCGGCTGAGAGGATATTTCATTGATCCTTTATTGCTTTTACACTGGAGGGATAAAATCACAACTTCGGGAAGAAATGAACTGAAAGAAGAAAGGGTTGGGCAGACACGACGTGAATAGACAATGCTCATTCGGAATGTTGATTTGTTGAATCGCTGTTCGCATACCAATCGCGCTGGGTGGCTAAAATTAAATTGTTCTTTTAACACTGGATTCAGAAAAGTTATTCTTGTATTCAACGGTTTGAGATTTTATTGAAACACTTTTTTCGTTGCACGGAAAATTTGCATATTCAATAGAATATTTGCTCCTTTTGGGCGATTTGGCTCTAAAAGTTTGTGTTGGAGGTTTTTCCACAGTTTTCTGTAAAAATGTTTTTTGCTGCGATTGAGAAAAATTAAAAACTATTTCAACTTTCAAACTTATCTTTTTAGTGACGTGCATTTGAGATGTAGTTTCATTTTTTGTCACAACATTGCAACAGTAAGTAAATAAAATAAGTAGCATTATTTGATTTATAAATCGATTTGTGATCATACAAATACAATTAATTCGTTACGCAATCAGAAGCCAACGTAATTCTTATTACAAAACGGATATTTAATCAACTACTATATTTGTATTAAGATTTTTTACAATATATTAACTAAACTGTGGAGCTAATCACTTTGTTTTGTAATATAATTTTTTTTTTTCTGTTGTCACACTGCTTGCTACTCATTCTCTGGGCGCATCAGAATTATCAGCGCTGCGGTGCTTTTTGGCGCTGCAGTATTGTGCTGAGATGCGTACCATAAATGTTTTTTTAAATTATTTAGTTTTAGACGTTATATTATTATGTATTTTATTTGCCAGAATAAATGATTTTTCTTTCTTTCTTTTCTTTCTATAAAAACTTTTAAAATTAAATTGCGGTACACATATTAATTTTTTTACAGAACTCCCTTTGAATTACTGTCTAAAACTTTAGCTGAGTTTCTAGCTAATTCATATGTCTGAAATGTATTTAAGTAAACGTGGCTTTCGATTACCACGAACATCTTTTCTTATAACTCTCACAGTCTCATCTCGTGACTCAAAGAGAGGTGATATTAAATTCTTGCTCCTGATTGCCTGCGGCATTATAAAATTGATGATTGCACGAGTGATTTGCTTAAATAACTTAAGTACGTGCCGTGGTTTACTGTGTGTACGTGTATTTTAAAATAACAATCGGTGCATACAGTTTACATCCATTAAGTACAATAAATATTATATAATATGACAAACTATTTTTTTTTTATTGCAAGTCATACAAAAACTATTAAAAGAATATTAGTAAACATTGCTATGAATAATGTGACATTTCGTCTGAAAGCCTTTGTTTAGTAATTTTGCTATTTTTTTGCGTTTCATGAACTTCCAGAAATAAATATATACGTACCCTTTCACAGACGGCGACGTCCCGCTCAAACCACGTGCAGCTTTGTAACCACAGCCTACCCGATTTCCCTTTAGTTATTCTGTACGAGTAAACAAAATTTGTCTTGACTACATTCAACTCGCATAATCACGTCTCTTGATCTATATTTTTATGTACCTAATGGGGCAAATATGATATAGTTAAGTCTAGGTAATCATTATGGAACTAATTGAGTGGACAAATTAATTAAAATCATGTAAAAATACTTATTTGAATTGTTGTTACTTTTAAACTGATTTCTTTTTAGGAACAAGTGTAAAACAATCTAATTCAGCAAAATAGTTCATCATTAAAACGAGACCAAATCGTTAAATCATATAAAATACTAAATATATGGAACAATTTTTAAGCAGACATTCCATTTAGGAAACCAGACGGTTTTATTACAATGGAATAGAGTTCAACATTGTTTTAGATTTGAAAATTGGTTCGGATATCCGCAATTTAATGGGCATAGACGCCGTATATTAGCGGGTGGTAAGAGTGCGTCCGCTAGCGGACAATCACGAAATGCTTTTATTTTTTAGCCGTCCACTGCGTTTATGGCCTCATGAGTGGATATTATGGGCTGGCTGATTGGTTATTGCATTACCAAACTTCATTGAAATTTACTATTACTTATATAGTTTACTATTACTATTTACACATTTCCGTTAGAAACTATGGGTGTAGGTTCATGTATATTGTACGTCTCCATATATTTGATGTCTATTGTCGCTCGAGTTGCGGGAAGTAATTTGAAGGATGAAGCGGCGCTATATGACGGTCATATTTTGTTTCTGACGTAGATTGAGAAAAATCACGATATATTTCTGAAGACTGTTAGAAGAAAATTGTAGACTTATAATTTTAAAATCGTATCACGATCCCAAGCTAGACGGGCTTATTTTTTGATAAATATACCCATGTTTACCTTCAGAGTTCATTATTTTTACTATACATATACTGGATCTGACGGTAATTTTTAAAATAAAAGGTGATAAAGTAGCGCAAATTTAAAGCCTTTTAGACTAGTCGGGATTTTTTTTATATTATCATCTGTAGTACGAGTATCATGTAGGTACCTATCATGTGTAAGTCAGGCAAATTCAATATTACTAAATCTCCTGGCACTATGGATATACAATTGTGGACAGGATGTATAATTACGATGTTTTTAATTGCATCAATTATAATAGTCATTATAATGGCTATTGATGCAATAAAAACAACGAAGCGTATTTTGGATTGTTAAAAAATAGATTTACCAGAGAAATAAACACATCAACCATGTCTAGGCATATTACATGAAAAACTTCTTAACTTAAAACTATTTACTGTATAAAAAAAAATTGTACGTAAAATATTTTCTACTCCACCGCTTTTTCGAAATTCAAAAAAATTAAAATCAAAAAATCATTTTGAAACAAAAGAATATCGATTAATAAAATGAAATATCCCTAGGCAATGTTGATGTGTGTAGTTAATTTTAAATTAAATATTTTAATACTACGCTTACTCGTTTCTATAAACTCAATCTTATAAAAACGTATTTCAAAGTTTTAGAAGAATTTTCGTTACCTTCAATGAAGTGACAAAATAAAATTCAATAGAAAGTGTCAACCCTCATTTGCTTTTATTTCTTAGTGCTACAAGACTTACTTGGAAAAGTAAAAGTAAAACAAAGAGGGTAAATTAAATAAGAGCCGTCTTCGCAATGATTCATTGTTAGGGTCCTCAAATCTCGATAGCTCACGCAGTCTGACCCTCGTAAACAGAGATTGGGTGAGATGACCAAATTTACTTAGACGTAGGTACACTGCACAAATTTCGCACTAGAGTAATGTCGAGTGCGAAGATGTTAATAATATACCTAATGATAGTAATAATTATAATAAATAAATATCTCACAACTTACACACAACCTCATCTAGTCCCAAACAAAGCAGAGCTTGTACTATGGTACTAGAATAAATTTATTTTGTAAATATATAATTATTATACATAGAAACAACCAGAATAAGACAAACCCTCATGGTCATGCACACAATGATTTGTCTTAAGCGGGATTCGAACCTGCGACCTCGGCGTCGCAGGCAGTTACACTACCCACTCCGCTATCCGGTCGTCTATACAGTTATTGTGAATATTTTGACACCAAATTCTGGCTTGCTGAGAGATTCTATATGCATATTGATTTAACACTATCTAACACGTAATTACTGCCCATATTATGTTCATAAAAACAAGGACAGTGCCCAACAGTTGGAAGTCTTCTTTAATAACGGGGACTCTTTTGAGTTTGTTCACAAAAGTTCTACTTTGAATATTTTACTTACAACAAATAATTGAAATAAAATTTCAATTGGGAGACTATACCTACATAAAACAGAGCCTAAATGATTTATTTATACTTAAATTCAAAATTAAATAGAATAGGTTTTCATTATAATGATTAATGATCGTCCCACAACGATTCCGAGGAAAAGCAACGATGCAATAAAAAAACCATGGCAGTCGGTAATTCAAAAACAATATAGATTTTACGATACACCACTTTAGCACGCGAGCGTACAAACCATCTCTGCCCGTGTGAGGGCTTCGACAAACATTGGAGATGAATCATAAAAACGCACAATAGTTTACCAGTACGACCAATTTTATTACAACGCATCCCCCTGAACTTGTTTTTGTTGATACGTTTTCTGTATCAAACTGGTGCGAAACTTGTGTTCGCTTGTGTATGTTTATGAAAATTATCTCACATAGAGCTTTAATATTATGTCTTAAAAGTTTTTCAAGTTGTTAAACACCGGAAAGTTTTTGCAAGATTGTTCTTAGACAATTGCGATAATTCATATTTTTAATTTAATTACTTTTTCACGGGCTCGATTCCCGCTTAAGACAAGTCTTTGTGTGCATGAACATGGGAGTTTGTCTTAGTCTGGGTGTTTCTATGTATAATAAGTATGTTTTTACAAAAGAAAAAGTATTTATATGAGTTAGTTTGTTGCTTAGTTCGAGACTAGATGGCGTCGCGTGTACGTTGTGAGATATTGATTTATTTATTTACATATTTTTTCTACACCGATTGCCCGAAATGTAAAATTATTCGATTGACCTTTTTTAACCAAGGGTCTCTGAAGCATGTTCTGAATTACAGGCTTCGCGATGCATGTCATGTACACCCAGTTTGCCTACAAGGGTTTTACCTAAAATTTAATAAATAAAGGTTCTGAAAGTCATTCGGCGCTTTTGTAAAAATTGGTATGAAAGTACTATCAATATGTTATTGCGCAGAAATAAATATTAAAGAATTAAAGGTATGCATTTATTCCATTACTCCTGAATCAAATGCGTCTGCTAAGCCGATCTATAATTCAGCCTAGTTACACCGGTCTAATTAAAACGAGCTCGAGGGTAGAACTAACCTCAAACTGGTATAGGCAGGTTTGAGTTATTAGTGTTGCACCCTGTATAGACAGACAGGGTGTAATTTTTTAATGCCACCAGCGCCCTTAGCACGACTTCTCACTTTAATATTTAGATTCAAGCTATTAGCTTAGATTCGTCAATTTGATTATTTTGTAAACAGAAGAAGAAGAAGAAGTGGTTAGCTTATGCGCCTCTTGCCTATAGGTAAATGTTTTTGAATCATAATAACTTTCTGTCCGACGAGCGCGATGCACAATTGCCTCTTACATACCTCCATCTAACTAATCATACATCTGCTAATGGTTCGCAGTGACATCAATGATACAGTTTAATTGCACTGTTCTAATTATAATTAATATGCTATAAATTGAACGCCTAACGCAAACTCCGGCTAACTCAAACTGGCCATTGCTTTAATAATTCACACTTATCGAAGTACCACGCTGGGCTGTTGATCACTCAATTTGGTGTTAATATTTCATTTATACTTTGATTATGTAGAATCTAGAAGAAAATGATAATAAATACATTTACGTATTGATTTGGATATCCATGAAAATCATTGAAAATCTATACAAAAATAATGGGACCGGCAGGATTTGAACCTGCAAATCAAATCAAATCAAATCATTTATTTTCAGGGGCGCTTGAACACGTCAAAACAAACATCAAAATACAAAAAATATAAAATTAAAATAAAACTTAGATAACTAATTAAATTATAATACTGCGAACTTCTACATACCGGGCAGCCGCTTTAACCACTCAGGTACGGTTCTAATTAAACTAAAATTATAATTTGCTAAGCATAGCATTTAGCTTTAAAAATAATCAATAAGAAGTTAATGACAATCAATTAAGATTTGTATAATAGCCAAAAAATGTTGGGTATTTGTTTTATTTTGTTTACTGCACCTGCAGCTAACGAGTAGTCCAACTGATGGTAAGTGGTGTACAGCCCATGGACATCAACAATCCACAAAAGCAGATTGTGGATGTTGTAGCTGAGTTCTACGGTGTTATGTCTCATATCCCAGTAATTTTAGGGCTTGATCTCACCACCGAACCATAACACTGTAATGCAAGCACTACTATTTGGCGGCAGGTTAATGGTGAGATAGGAGTGCTACCACCCTTGAGCTCGTTTATAAGAGCTGTACCACCAGTATATTACATGATTATTTAACATTTATGTAATTTTCTACTAATATTCTTGGACAAAATTTTCTATTCTAATTACAGTCTTTTTAGAAACATTTCGCGAACATCTTCGTCGTTATTCCATAGTTCCTATCTAACGTTCCATTAAATATTTATACGAACAACAAATTAAATTTATAATAAATTATACTACGATTAAATGAACACAAAGCGTTCAGCTTGTTCAAATTAACGAAGCAGACTAAATTCAAATAACCTGTAATATTCTCTCATACAAAGCCTCATACAGCCTCCCTAGTGAGTATCAAATTATTCTCGCTGAATAAATATAATTCTGAACACAACGTAATAAGGATTAGGGGTACATAAATACGTGAAATGTGCCTATTTTACATTGTTACATACCGAGACGGCGAGACCCCTTTGGAAGTGGTAATCCTTCGTAATGCCACCAAAACGACGGAAGTGAAGGGTTCCGTCTAACTTAATTCCAATAAAACTGAAAACGTGCAACGAATTGGGATCAGTGATGCTGAGCCTGGATCTGTTCCTTCAAGGAAGACGTTTGTATCTATCCTTCGTCTTTTGGAAAAGGGTTAGATTGCGTCTTGAACTAGAAGCGGAAATTAGAAAGTAATAATTTATGCGGGAGAGCTTCACGATGTGTGGTAAGTGTTCACATATTTACTTCTCGGTCTTTTTATATTGTAAAACCAGCTTTTTCCAGCGAATTCGTTGTAACAAATAGAAGTTGCTACCGCGCTTTGACTTGCGTTAAACGTTACCGCTTTAATGAAGTTTAGTGTAATGTTAAATATAAAAAAACTTAAATGGATAGTTAACCTATTCAACACAAAAATAATTATTAAAATCTAATCAGCAGTGCACGAGATTAGCGCTAACAAACAAAGAAAATAACTTTCTTCCGCGGTTTCGTCTGCGTGGTAGGTATATCCATAAAAAGTAGCTAGTTACCCGCATATAAAGTTTTATAAAAATTGGTCAAGCCATTTAGAAGATTAGCCGATACAAACAGACAGACAAAAAAAATCTAGATTTTAGGCATCGTGCAAATAACTATATCAACTCGAAAAACAATTGTTATTTTGACATTAAAATCAAAAACTTTAATTTTATTTATTTGTATTGATAGTCCCAGTAGGGTTTAGTGACTCTAAAATTAGTAGAAAAGTAGATAATAATGAAGTAATTGCGTGATAGGTATGCAAAATTATGGCATGTTCACCACTTTTTACATTTGTACTTAGTAACAAAAAAGTAAATAGCAAGCTTAAACAGTCGTTGAATAAAATAATAGTATTTGCATATTCAGTTAGATACTGAATATGCAAACACTTTTTACGGATACTCGTATCATGTTGTAGAGCGAATAGTTTATATATAAATAAATAAATTAATATTTGTTTTTAATGTCAAAATAACAATGTTTTTAGGGTTCCGTTGCCGAATGGCAAAAAAACGGAACCCTTAATGAGTCGTCATATCTGTCCGTCTGTCCGTCCGTATGTAACAGCCACTTTTTTCATCAAACCCATAATACCTATGGATAGGTCCTCAAAAATGATACTGAGGTTTCTAAATTTTTTTTTTTCTAAACTGAATAGTTTGCGCGAGGGATGCTTCCAAAGTGGAAAAAATTGTGCCCCCCTCCCTCATCAACTCCAATTTAATAAAGAATTAAGAAAAACATTTATTTAGATGTATAGTGGCACGTAACCCTACGTGCGCGAGTCCGACTCGGTCTTGGCCGGTTTTTTTTTGTATGTAGTTATTTTTACGAAACCAATGCCTAAAATACAGTTGTTTAAATTTTTATCTGTCTGTCTGTGTGTTTGTAGCGACTAATCTTTAAAACGGCAAAACTGATTATTATAAGGTTTTTGATGCGGGTAACTGACTATTTATAACATAGGTTACTTTATACTGATGAACCTACCACGCAGACGAAACCGTTGGTGAAAATTTATTTGTTTGTTAGCGCTAATCACGGGAACTACTAATCGGATTGTAGTATTTATTTTGTGTTAGATAGTCTCTCTATAAATAAACGTTTTAAAATATTTAACATTACGCTAAACTCCACGGGAGCAGAGCAGTAAAGTTTAACGCGGTTCAAAGCGCGGGAGCAGCCTCAATTCCACTACATGTAATATAGATAGAAAATATTCCCACACAACAATTTACTGGACTCTGACTGGCTCAAATGCATTAATATCAAGAAATAAAAACGCAAAGCATATCAAAGTGCCAGACAAAAATAAATCCTCAAAATCCTTTGATTTTCCAACACTTCAACATGTATACGTCATAAAGCCGATACACTACGCTTTGGCTAAAAGCTACCCATCAAATATTCACGGACCGTACTCCACACATGACAAACGAAAAAACAAAAAGTGCAGCATATTTCGGAAAACATTTTGGAGAAAATTTCGTACTGATAGCTCCCCGTCAACTCAAAAGGGATGCTGTGCAGTAATGAAATGCCCACGGAGCGTGAGCCCCCCTCCTAAGATACGGGAATGGAATACTGATACAAAAATGCCTTTGCTCAAGCCGTATAGCCTGCTGTCAACAGTCAGCTTTAGATATTTATTGGTGATACATGACCGTTAAGGTGACAATGTGATCGTATTTTTATACTGCTGGTTGAAAGATTATCTTTGGAGTTTCTACGAACTGTCGCAGGCTCAATGAATGCAATAAGTAATCTAAATTAAATCATGTTTTATTTGGATAAGTTTGCATCGATTTGTAACTGGAAAACTGAAAATGATTTCCATTTCAGTACTGACGATCAAAATTCTCATCAAACAGAATATTTGATTGTGTTTCTTTTTTACATTTCATGTTAAGTAAATGCATTTATACTCATTTGCTATCATCTTCGTCGTTTAGTCCCTGCTAATTTAAAAGGCAAGAAACGTTTCGAAAAAGCGAGGCTCTCTTTCAAAACTCTAATGCCAAAACTTCGTCTTCGTCGTATGAAGTATGAGAGATATTTTCACGTTCCAACTACCTTCAGTAAACTTCTTAATATAATATTTTCTACGTACATAGGTGAAACCTGGGGAGGCCCTCACGTATAATGTCCATTAACTTACTTGTTTGGCCCAGTATACCCTAATAACTTTGTAGGGACGATAAGATACTAACAAGCTCTATTTTTTATTCAATTCCTGACCAGTAAAAGTTCTAAAGGGTCCTTAAATTAAAAGGAACGTCCTAAATGATCCCTAACAAACAAGAAAGTTTTTTGAACTTACAAATGATCTCTAGTTCTTGGCATACAAATAGTAAAGTTTACGAGATATAATTACTGTTTGAAGGAGAACGGTTAAATTTTGTTTGAAATTATATGGACATTTTTATGTATGAGCTGTATAAAACACGACATGTGCCTATTTAACCGACTTCAAAAAAAGGAGGAGGTTTTCAATTCGTTTTTTTTTGTGATTGTTTTATGTTTGTTGCACGATAACTCGATGACGCTTGGATCGATTTGAGATTTTTATAAAATTTATATTTATTTAGGTTTTGTATATGAACTGTACCATCGTCATCTAGCTAGTTTTAAATGTCGTTTAATACAACGTGAATCTATTATGTAACAGTAACAATAAAAAAACCTTTCTAATAGTAAATAAAAAAGGGTAACCCAATGCAATCAAAATGAACAACGACAGCCTACAACAGGACGCACGAGTTGTTTTCCAAAAAGAAAATAATGGAGTACTGAACGATAGGATTGAAGGGCTCTAAAGCGCATTCAGCAAATACACAAATGAAGGAATATTTACCTACACGTGAATGAGCTTATCTGGCTTACAGCAATTTACTTTTTAAATAATTCCTTTTTGCAATTAATTACATTGCCAGCATCTAGTCCAACGGATACGGCTGAAAGTATCAGTAATTTACTTAGAACGTGTGCCCAGGCCTTCACAAATTAGAACGGGGCGATACGATACTCTATTTGAACTCTCTTTATAAGACTAGTAGCCAGACTTTCTGCCCTCTGAGTACCCGTAACGTCTTTCATAGATGTTAAAATTATAGCCAGGACCAACGGCTTTTAGTGGTCTCTGAGGCACGTAGTAGACTCGTTATGGTAAGATGGTCACTCATCCAACGGCCGACCAAGTATACCTTAAACAGCAAGACCGATCAGCCTGAGTGGCTTTGATTTCATTAACGTTCAAAAGTGATCATAAAGGTCTGTGACTGCATTTCGCTTTATTTGGAAACAGAGTTTAAAGTTTTTTTACAATGGTTTTGACACAAAAGGATTCGGAATCGTTTTGGCTATGAATCCTCTGTCTGCTCGAGTGCCAAGAATTCTGTAAAAGTACTCCATTTGAGTCGTGATCGTCAGTTTCAATGCACCTGTTGTATGTTGCACTCGTACACGAATTACTTGTAACTGTCACTAAACAAAATTAAATGTTTACTCGCGACCACGGCCAGTGTAATCTGTCTGCCGAAACGTCAAGCCTAAAAGGTAAATAATGCATGATCGCGTTAATCCCCGTTAGATTTTACTTAATCATGCAACGAATAAGTTTAAAAGTTAATATTAAACAAATGTTGTTGTTCAAGAAGACACTATTTTTTAAAATTTTATTATCATAATTATTACGAGCGTTTATAATGTGCTGACAAATATATAATGATTAAAGACTTTTAGTAGGTTTTACTTGCATCATTTCAGTTTTACAACAGATTGAACATTTCTCAGATTATTGTTTGATTAGGTTGACAACAAAGGCGGGCAAATAGTTAAGGGTCGTTTAAAATATGTATAACCTGACCTTATACAAAATTACACAATTTACACTTGAAAATAGAACACAACTGTCACTTTAGTTTGTGTTTAAGGAAATAAGGTTTATCTGACGCTTGGGCAATTAGTCCTTAAAATTGCAATATCAATTACGTCTTAAATAATCATTCCCCTCAATAAACACCATTATCTAGGTAAACACTTACTTACTAAGCTAACTTCAGTCTGAAATCTCTCGTGTTTCTATTACGTCATCGAAATAAAAACTGAATAAAAATAAGCGAAGAAAACGGCAATTCAATACCGTAACTCAGTTTTCCCTTTAAAGATGGACTATACATTGAATGGTAACATTTTGCCAAGCGTGTATTTTGTTTTGTTCTATGTATTAGAGCGACCGCACACCAGGCCACCTGTGGCGGCAACCAAATGCGACCAAAATCAGCCAGGGCAAATGCCTGTGGCTTAGAAACAGGAATTTAAAGAAAATATCTCTCAGCGTGTGGACGCGCTCAAACCTATGGTAAATGGAAAAGCCCCCATAGACTTGTGATTGTTTAGTCAGGCTAAAAAAAAAGGAAAATGACATGTGTTCTTTACACCGATTTGTGTAGACCGGCAGAAAAGTTTGACAGACTACCCGAGTGGCTTCAAACCAAATTAGCTGGGTGCATGTTCGCGCATACATTTCAACCCGACTAAACTACTTTCCGCTCTTTGGCCGCTTTGCGGACTACTTAATTGTAGCAACGTTGCCATTTGCTACAGCTGGCAATCGCGACAAGTCGATACATAGTTGCCGCAACTAAGTTGCTACGTCTGCAAAGCCCCTAAAGATGGACTGCACATTGAATTGCCAAAATTTTCCCAACCATAATATTTTGTTTCACGGATTAGTTCTGACATTTCTTTAGTTAAGTTTCTCTGCGTTTATCATCTGAAGGATACAAAGGGCTGTCATAATAAAATATCCCACTTACACGGCCGTACGTGATATGGGTTGACGTTATAATAACAGACGTCTTTCTGAATAACCCACTGGATATGAAGACATTCGTTAAAACTGACCCACTTCTTTTATTAAGTTTACCCTTGTAAGTGAATTATGAGTGGCATAATTAGGGAAACATGAAAATTATTTGATTTTCGCAATTAAATTAATATCAATTAAACTATTACCGTATTAACTGCTTCGTTAGTTTACTGAATTTATTAGAGGCTAACAATAAAACGGTCAAACATAATGGTTATGCTTAGCTTAGCGTAAACAATGAATTTTTGGATCTGTCACAATCTCCGTAAACAACCCTTACGGAGATTGTCACTCAGGAGTCTACCCAGACTCCTGAGTGTTTTCATACAAACGTTATATGGTTTTAACTTTGATATCATTAAGTTTCTATGGATTTTATATATAAATCATATCTAAAACGCTAAAATGCATGTATGTTTGTTGCTATTTGGTATTTTTTTTTAAACAAACATGCAGATCTATAAGTGTTTAAGATTATTATGATTTGTCTAAATAAATAGATAACAACTTAATAATATTAAAGGTAAACCCATACTACTTTTGTATGAAAAATAGCCAACCAATTGTTCCCTCTTAAAATAAATCTGAATGTTAAATATACTCTTATAACGTAACCCAGGTGGTTTTTTTTTTCATACTTAGCGCATTTGTAGCTGTAATTTATAGTACTTGAATTTTAGTTGATATTAGCTATGAAACTGCATCGTTGGTCTAGTGGTTAGCGTAAACACTTCTCACCGCGAGGTCTTGAATTCGATTCCTGGGTTCGTCAAAAGAGTTTTGGGGCTTTTCCGACAGATTTTTTTTAATGGCAGCACGGATTTGTGCCTTGTGGATGCAGATACTCACATGGGACCTAAGCATAACAAGAGAAGTGTGGGTGTTTTACCCCTCTGCCACACCCTTTTAGGTGATATGGGCGTGATGTTATGTTATGTAATGTTGTTTTGCTATGAATTGAGCAATTCTTCTTCTCTTCTTTGTCGTGTCGGTGGCTGAGTCAAATTTTATTTTGGCTAGCCATCGTGGTGAAAGGATTAGCCAATTCGCTTTGGAGAACTCGCGTATTGCCCAGGGTGCGCCGGGCGTAGGGAATCGTTGTGTACGTCACTCGAGGAGGCTCCTTTCGTGCAATAAAAAAAAAATGTTATTCAAACTTACGTGAGATGACATAACTACTAGAGAATAAACGGGTTACTCACGTATTATTGTCGGGATATTGCCGACCGGTTTCTATATTTCATTAAGGAAATATTTTCATCAGGGCTGTGAGTGCAGTACGCCCGGTGCAATCAGTACCCTGGCTCGCGCCGCACTACTTGCACCAAGCGTACTGCACTCACAGCCCTGATGAAAATATTTCCCTAATGAAATATAGAAACCGGTCGGCAATATCCCGACAATAATACGTGAGTAACCCGTTTATTCTCTAGTAGTAAAAAAAATGTTTTTAGTTCATAATAAATCTACAAAATTATAAGTATTCCTTTTCCTTGTAATATTTTAAAGCAAATTTTAGCTTTGCTATGCCTTTTTGTATTTTATATAATATTAAAGTTGAAAAATTAAGAGGGGGTGCAGGTTCGAGTCCTGCTGGATTCTTAATTTTTCAACTTTAATATTATATAAAATTCCTTTTCCTGTTGAAATGAAAGTTTTATTACCACCTTGTTGCCCATATCAATCATACATTCCCCACTTTATCCGCGAAAAGCTAGGGAGAACGTTTATTAGATAAAAATGTTTTAGTGAAATTATACTTTACTTGTTTGTGTTTTTCGGCACATCCCTCGGGCACGTTTTATCTATACGGTTTATGAAATAACTTTTGACAGATTGTATGGAGTATTTGTTATTATAAATTAAAATGAGAAATATTCATAAATACCTATTTGTTGATCCCTTTATCTTTAAATAAATTATTAAAGAAAGAAAAGCGTAAAAAGGTTTTATGAAAACAGTATTGTTGTTTGTTCCCCGAGATTATTTTACGTCACTATAAACTTAAAAGAACTTTGTATAATTAAATACGATTTGCTATAATACATTTTAAACTTTGGCGTTGCATATTAATTGATATGATTTAAACGGGAATTAACAACTAGTACTGTCAAAATGTCATTGCTTAGTCAATTTATATAATAATAAAAAAAATCCTTAAATTCTCTAGATAACATTAAACCGGGACACTTTCAAAACTAGAGTGCGTTATCTTCTCCAAGGTGAATATTGTTTTGCTATGAATCTAGCAATAAAAAAAATGTTATTCAAACTTACGTGAGATGACATTACTACTATAGAAAATGCCTATGGCATTAAGTCCGCCGTTGTACTATATTTTAAGTGCAAGATGTTTAAAAAAAAAAACAAAAAACTTATAAAAACTTTCATAAACCTCTTAGTACTAAGAAAATTGTTAAACTCGCGAAGTCATGTGAAAAGTCTGAACGCAGGTGGAGTTGAGCTAATGGGAGAAATTCTATCTCTCATTATAACTTGCTTACTTCGCTCATAGTTCATATCGATTGAAAATATGTTCTCTAACTTTTGATAACTGTTTTTATCTTTTTTCCTAAAATAGTTAGGTCAAGAATCAGCTGAACGCCATAACATAGCCAAAAGTGTGTACTCAATAATTAATTAATCTCACATATTTTATAGCAAAGGTCATTGACCATTTTTGTATAGAAGTTGGATAAAATACTTACCAGAGTAAACACATGGTGCATTTTGTTCGTCAGGCCAACACTTATACAACCAAAGCTCTCGAAAATCGGTATCAGAAATCAAGAGATAAAAAGGTTTTGTTATTACTATTATTGGACGAAAAAAATCTCAATAATTATTTTTAGTGTACTAAAAACTGATATTGATTAAATGATTTATAGATATATTTAAATACAAAATTTTGGATATCATGGAGTTGAATACCAAACCTGGTAATTGCCCTGGAAGATTCCCAGGGACATGTAATTTGACGAAAATCCATCAAGTATGGCCTTATTGTATAGCATTTTTGCGACAACCAGTGTTGACGGTCTGATCAGATGGTGTATACTAAAAGGTGAAGAGATGTAAACAACTTTTATCACGTGCTGCACATAAAACCTTTCACCTCAGCAGCTCGAAAAGTCGAAAACATTGGGCAAAACTTGATTTTGCTTTGAGCGTTAGAAGAATATCTATACACAATCAAGTTCTGCACACTGTTTTTACACTACAAAGAACGCCATTTCGAGCTGCTGAGGTGTGAAAGTTATTGATTACCCCGAATAGGAATGTAGGAACTCTGTTCGTACCTAAGGAAAACTTCCGTGTTATTCCATGAAAAGATAAATTATAGTGACTCAGTATATTTCGATAGAAACCTTTCATTATTTTGACTGCGTTGACACACATCTCTACGAATATAAAATGTATATAAACAAAATGAAACATTTCAAATTTCAGAAGTTGGTCGCGTTGTTGACCCATTATATTACAGAAACCGCAATGACAAAATAAATATCCCACTTTGAATAAAAGACCAACAAAAGAGAGCATTGTTTAATTTTCTGAAAATACCACTTCCAAAGTTACAGTGATATTAAACTCGCCGATGAATTACGAACAAACTGAGTAACTCCAATTAAGCGCATTAGATAAGAGTAGAAATTAATTAGCGAAAACGAATCGGTCATAAATTTTGTTGAAACGGATGTTTGAGCCTCACAAACTTCGGAATTTCTCGCCTTATACCGACATTTGTAATTAATTTACAAGCGTTTGTAGTTTTCTTAATAGGCTGTGAAGACATCGCTGTTTTGTTGCTTGAAGAAATTGTTTATTTTGGGTTGTCTGTTGTTTGCCCGAAGAATATATGCCATAATATTCATATGCCCGAATTTCATTTACCCGAATTTCATTTGCCCGAATGTTTTGTTTACCATAAAAGACATGTGACATACTGTTATTTGCCCGAACATTAGATTTCATAATGATTCGAATGCCATACGTATTGTTTTCCATACTTTCAATTGCAATAATATTATTTGCCCGAACATTTGATTACATAATGATTCGAATGCCATACGTATTATTGTTATCCATACTTTTAATTGCAATAATAGTATGCAACAGAATTTTCAAACGCAATACTAAATTAATTTCCAATCTATCTAAGGTATTTATTTGCTCATGAAATTTTAACAGGCGCTCTAAAATTATTTAAAAACTTAAGTAATTACAAATTAGTGGGTAGGAAAAATATTTGTAGGCGATATTTATTGACAAGAGTATAACTGGATATAAATAAAGTATGATTATAGTATTAAAATTGATTTATTTTTAATACCTACTTATCACTATAATCAGTCTAAGTCGCTTCCGTACAAATTTAACCTATCGCCTTTGTCCTAAAAAGCGATTGTCTTTCATGTTTTTAACCTAACCTACCTATTAATTTTAATAATTATTTTAAACTTTTTTACAAGCAATTTTGGTGGGAAATGATGTTATGGTATATGATAATTACGTCTTACAATGATTATACTGGCACTTCGCCGGCCGCTGCCGCGGCACGCTCGCTTCGCTCGCTCGGCTCGTGCGTTGTCTTTCATGTTTCTAACCTAACCTACCTATTATTTTTTATAATTATTTTAACCTATTTTACAAGCAATTTTGGTAGGAAATGATGTTATGGCATATGATAATTACGGCTTACAATGATTATAACAAATGATGTTATGGAAATTGATTTTATGGGAAACAATGATTATAACAAATGATGTTATGGCAATTAACTTTATGGGAAACAAAGTTTCTAGCACGTGACTAATATAGTAAACAATGAATATGACAAATAAAATTATGAGAAACAATAATATGTCAGGTGAGTATTATAGCAAATAAAATTCGGGCAAATGAAATTCTGGCAAACGGCGGTACACCTTTATTTTGGTCAGAGTTTCTAAATAATATTTGATTTATTCCAATGTCTCATGGACTAGTGGTATAATTACTGATCGCTAACCGTGAGTTCCCGGGTTGAACAAAGTGTCATTTGAGAAATTTCCGTGGGGAGATTTTCCCTATCAAATTGACCTTTTCCACCAACAACGTGTGTTAAATTGACGCGGACGTTAAACACTGAAGTTTGGTTTTTCATTACTCTATCCCGTTCAAATATGAAATGAGAAAGAAATAAATCAAAAAACGGGTTCCAGAAAACTGCACTTTAAAAATTTGATAAAATAGGGACTTAAAAGATTGCAAAAAAATAAAAATCTTTCGCATACGGTAACCTAACGTAATGGACGTTAATAAAGATGATGTAGTATTGCATATTTACCGAGGAGATCATAAGACTTCTTAAGTAGTACATTATTAGTTCTCTCGTAAAACGTGTTAGCAGCAATTTTCCAATTATATAGTAGAAGATGTGACATAGCTTTATATGAGATGAGACGGTGACTCAGATGGTACGACATTGCCCGTCGAATGACTCACTCTGCGATAAATCTCGTGAATGTTAATAGGGGTTTCATTTTACATAGCCTTAAGGGTTAATTTGTCTCTGTTAGTCATGAGTTCATTGCTGATATTATTTTATATTCTGTTTACCTATTTTATGCAAAAGTAACGAATCTATTACTTGTTATTTTACGAAAAAAAAAAGTTTTACAACAATGCAAAAAAATAAATAAAAATATCTCATTTATTTAATTTCTTATTTTTTACTTATTAAATACAAATTATAAAATTAAAAGTACGATAATAATCATGATATCCCATCTAAAACATACATGTGAAATGAGAGCCATGTTTTAAAATAACGTCCACGAAAGAATTGCTATCTATATGGGTGCCAAGTAGAAAGTGTAAATAAATCCAACCTGCAAATTTGACTTGGCTAGCTTTACGATGTACGTAAAGCTAGCCAAGTCAAATTTACATTACATTTGTCTACTGAAGTTCGCCTTATTTTCACTACACTTATACTAGTAGGTTACCATAATACCCATGATTCTTTCTCAAATTTGATTTGATGATATAAACTTGCCAAGTGAGATGTTCAGGTATAAATAGGTTTTGCGGACTATATACCGAAAGGTTTTCGGATTAATTAACTGATTGCTCAGTCATATTAATACTGGAACTGTACTTAAGTATATTAGATACATCGGGCATATAAAAATAGCTCAAGAGTTAGCACCCATACAAAAATACATAGGCCAGCCCAACGTGTTTATCATCAGCGTGATTATTATGTGTTATGTTATTATTATCACTCTTTTTATTTTTCTCTTTTAACAGAGCAGTCTGTCACCGTGTTGCGGTGATATAGCAGTACCTTCTTACGGCTTATATTCATATCATGTCATGCATGTAATGAGATATTTTGTTATCTTCACTTCCTCATTTAGAATAAAATGTGACTAGGGTTACGAAGGATTACATGACTCTTCCAAATGATGGTTACATTTGACTCATTTGTTAGTACTACACATTTTCCTGGTTTTCCCTGAAGTATTTTTAGTCGACTTGAAAAAAGGAAGAGATTCTCACTTTAATAGTATTTTTTCGCCGATTTCTCAAAGACGCCTTGATAGATGTGTGTATTTGTTTTTTGGTCTGAAAGAACTTGTAATGTAGTCCCATGCTCATCAGGTCACGATCTGATGCTGGGATCCTAGAGAAATTGAGGGCAACTCTCAAATTTTAAAGGTTTCTATATATTTTTTCGTATATTACCTAAAATTACTCGGATATTTGCATCTAGCAGTCAGAATTTCATGTTGTTGAGCTGATGCTGGAAGGTACAACTCCTCGACGGTTCGGTTAGGTTAGTTTACTAATACGAGGATAATTCTTTTAAAATAGGCACCTCAAGGCCATTTACTAAATTCTTATAAGTTATACACAGGTGAGGAGAGAAGTTACACATCAGTTAAGTATTTCTTACTTGTAGTGTTTTTTTTTGTAATTATGTAACATGAAGTTGCAACATGTTTACCATTCATGTTAAAAAATTGAATCAATCAATCTACTGGTGGTAGAACTCTTGTGAACGAGCTCGCGGGCGGCAGCACCACCGTCTCACCTTTAACCTGCCGCCAAATAGTAGTGCTTGCATTACTGTGTTCCGGTTTGGTGGTGAGATCAGGCCCTGAAATTACTGGCACATGAGGCATAACACCTTAGTCCTCAGCTGCAGCGACGCATCTATAATCTGCTTTTGTGGATTGTTGATGTCCATGGGCTGTACTCCACTTACCATCAGGTGGACTACACGTTCGTTCGCTGTGGGCGTAGTATATATAAAAAAAAATCTAATTTGCATGTAAATTAATTAAATTATTTTGGCGCTTAAATCCATATAACAACAATTCCGATTCATATGCGCGTGTAGATCTGTAATTTCGATACGCACACCCTATATAATGTAGATTGTTACAAGATTTGTGTGCACAATAAAATGCATAAGGAATATTTACGGTTTATCCGGACTTTTATAGTGAATATGATTTAGTGGCAAACGATTTAGGGGCTGTACGACCACCGCCATTTTCGATTTTACGCTTCGATTCATACCACTTCCTGACTTATTTTTCTTGGTGCAGTTATAGGTTCGTCAATAACTATGTTTTAATAAGTATTTATGTTAAAATTCAGAACCATTAATTTAACTTATTAGAATTGACTTGCATTTTAATGGTATTTATTTTCAAATTTTATTTTATTTGTTTTTAATTTTTTTAATTATTATTGAAAATTTTAATTTTGTATATTAGTTTAATATTTTAATTTTATTAATTTGAATTTTGTTTTTATTTTGGGATTTTTATTTAATTTAATTTATTTGTAATCAATTTTATATTTATTTTAAGAAGATTTTTGTTATTAATTGTTTATGCCAAAAAATGTTAATGTATTTTGTATGGGTTCTTTACCTGAAATAAATGATTTATTATAATTATATTTTATGTCATATCACTGCCTCAATGGTCAACTGACGTATGTGATGTCAGGAAGAAGTGTTATTGAAATATTTTCTGTTAGGTAATTTAAGCAACAGCACGGAGTTGCAGTAAAGATCTGTCCAGTGGATGGCGATAGGCTCACCCTATCACATGGGATTTAAACATTACAAGTGAAGTGTGGGAGTTAAGATAGACTCAGCAACTCCATTCTAAAAAAACGTTAACCTAACGTCAAGATAACAAATAACACTTTACCCGACCCGAGAATCCAACCTGAGACCTCGCAGTGAGATGCGCATACGGTAATCATACGGACCATCGAGGATCATACATATATAATGACATTCAAACCTAAATCTTTCCTTGCCAAACCTCCAATATTCATTTAACTACCCGAAACACGAAATACGCTCTTCAATCAGTTCTATTCGGCATTTCGGAATACCGCAAGGTGTACAGAACTCGACAGTTGGATCCCAAAAGAGTTGGCATGAATTTAAACGAAGCCTTTATTTACCTTTGCATGTATTACTCGAGTTTGTGAGTATATCAAAGAGCTTCGGAAATGTGAAGCAGTATGAAACGTTGCTGTTCTTATTTGAACTGCTAAAAGACTGTGTTTAGAGTGACTGGTAAATAGTTTACATCAATATTACGTCGGTTACACTTATAAGGAGTTTTATATTTGTAAAAAAGATTGCTAAGCATGACTCATTGCTTTATTTTTATAAAGCAATGAGTCATGCTTAGCAATCAATAAGAAAAAGATTAGGGATGTAATTTTCAAATCTGACAATAAAAATCTCCTGCAGGACAAGCCTAGCCTAGTGCAGGTGATTTTCAAGATATTCATTGGCCTTCTTTGCATAATATAGCTACCCACATATATATTATTCATAACAATTAAACCAAATTTGTTTATGAATATCTAAATTAAAAAATGTGTCAAGCTATTTGGTATTAAATCATAGTTTTAATTTCAAATTTTTATTTCATTACGTTTTGAATTTGACTCGTTTGTGTTAACTGTATCAAAAAACTTATTCCAACAATGATAAAAATATAAAACGTAGCTGTTTTCTTAAAGGCAGCAAACGTAGTATTTTATACGTAGGTGCACGTAAAAAGCAGTCTCATCCGGTAAGGGCAATTTAGTACGAGATTAGGGGAATATTTCGCTGAGATCCCTTAATATATTATTTCTAAGAACACGGGGACTTATACTTGTCGCAATCTTTGTTATTTTAAATAAAATCTAGTAACATTTACATTGTGGATAGGTCAGTTGTCAAACATAAACCACAACATAAACTTGCTTGGGCTTTATGTTCCAAGTACGTTTATAGTACATAACAAATTTTATATTTTTAGGACTTCAGAAAGTTTCCTAACTTATCAAAAACATAGGTGATCATTAAGGGGTAAAGGGTAATAAAAATGCCAGGTTTCGAATGTTTTCTGTTGTTTTTGCACTAATAAATAGTTGACATACGAAAATTTTAGAAGTACCTAATGAGTTTTATGATTATCAGTGAGTCAGTGACGAAATCGGGGGTAGTCAGATATCAATAAAATCTAAAGTGTAAGAGCTATTTAATTGAAACTTTGTATGATTAATAAATTTGGTTCTGGTAACGTATTCTACAACACAATACATGGGGGGTCCCTAATTTTACTTAATAAGAAACTTAAATTTAAAGAACGGAAAGATATTGTGTCCCTCTCTGTAGAATGTTCCATAGAACTCTCCTGTGTACAATTAGAGCAGTTCATTATTATATGCGTATATAAACCTCCCTCCGCAGACCTTAATTTATTTTTAGAAATCATGGATGAAGCCCTATGCAGAGTAAATAATTTGGGTAAAACAATTTTAGTCTGTGGAGATTTTAATATTAATATTCTAGTTAATACAACTGCATCATGTCAAATTTTGAGTCTTTTTAAATCCCATAATTTAATAAACTTATTTATGGAGCCTACTAGAATAAGTGCCACCACGGCTACATGCTTAGACAATATTTATACAGATATTAGTCCAACTCACAGAAGTATTATTAATAAACTAGATTCTGATCATTCTGGGCAAATGATAAGTTTTAAAATAAAAAGTAAAAATGTAGTTAGGAAAAAAATTACTTCTGTACCAGTAACAGCTAGTCGCTTTGAACGTATGAGAGTTAACCTAGCTAATAACTTACCTTTCTTAGATAATGACATAGAGCCTAATGTAATGTATAATTCGTTTTTTGATTCATTTCTTCGCGATTTTAACTCAATATTTACTTCCAAGGAGATTACTGTTACTAGTAGTCCTGTCTTTGGTGACTGGGCAACCGCAGGTATCCATAAGAGTAGGCAAACATTGTACATTTTATACTATGAAAGACAATTTAATAGCAGTGAAGAGTTTAAAGAACATGTCAAATCATACTCGAAGATTTTTAAACGCGTTTGTAAAATTGCCAAATCTACATTTATTAAATCTAAAATCAAAAACAGTAGTAATAAAATTAAAGCCACATGGAAGGTTATTAATGAAGAGACTGGGAAGGTTAGATCAAAAGATTCAGACTTTAAGTTAAGTATCAATGGTCAAGTAACCAAGTCAGATTTAGAAGTTGCCAGTGCTTTTGAAGGATTTTTTACTGCTTTTCCTGTCTCTCTAACTAGTGCTTTAGGCTCTTCCTCCTCCGTTGCCGAGTCGTTACTTAAAGATAATGTGCCTGAGTTTTACAATAATTTCGATTTTCACCATGTTAATTTGTCTGATTTTAAAGCCGCGTTTAAATCAATTAATATTAAGAAAACGGCTGATCTATGGGGCATTTCGGTACATATTATAAATTCGTTGATTGACATTATTGCACCTGATTTAATCGTGATATTTAATAGATGTATTGATTGTGGTGTGTTTCCTGACTTAATGAAATTAAGTAAAGTCATTCCATTGTTTAAATCAGGTAGTACATTAGACCCCACAAACTTCAGACCAATATCGGTGCTACCTACGTTTAGTAAAATTTTTGAAAAATTAATTCTCGCGCAGTTACTTAAATATTTTAATGAAAACAATCTGTTGCACACTAAACAATTCGGTTTCACTCGCGGACGGTCAACATGTGATGCTGGGGTAAAATTACTGGAATGCATATTTGAGGCTTGGGAAGAGTCGCGGGATGCCTATGGGGTGTTTTGTGACTTATCTAAGGCTTTTGATTGTGTGCAGCATGAAACTCTAGTCAAGAAGTTACACCACTACGGTATAAGAGGCATCGCTCTGGATCTTCTTACTTCATATCTAAGCGATAGGATTCAGAGAGTAGATGTCAATGGAAAGCGTTCGCATGGATCAGCTGTAGCAATGGGGGTGCCACAAGGCTCTATTTTAGGGCCTTTCCTGTTTCTCTTGTATATTAATGATTTACCTCATCTTGTTAAGGATAATCATGAGATAGTATTGTTTGCGGATGACACTTCTTTAGTTTTTAAGGTAAAAAGACAACAATCAGTAATTGACGATGTAAACAATGCTTTATCAAAGATAGTGAACTGGTTTAGTGCTAATAACTTGCTTTTAAATGGTAGTAAAACAAAATATATTAGATTTTTTACAAAAAATGTTAGGCAAGTCAAAACTAGTGTGGTGATGGACAATGAGGAATTGGAAATGGTCAATAAGGTTGTCTTTCTTGGTATAACATTAGACTCTAAATTACAATGGGGCCCACATATAGAAACGTTGTCTGGTAGACTCAGCTCAGCAGCTTACGCCGTAAAAACAATTCGTCAACTGACCGATGTTGACACTGCGCGTTTAGTTTATTTTAGCTATTTTCACAGTATAATGTCATATGGTTTATTGCTTTGGGGTAGTGCCGCGGATATAGATTCAATATTTGTGCTCCAGAAACGAGCTATTCGAGCTATCTATATGATGAGTCCCAAGGAGACACTAAGAAATAAATTTAAAGAGATACATATTATGACGTTACATTCTCAACACATTTACGAAAATTTAATGTACGTTCAAAAAAACCAAACGAAATTTAAGAAAAATAGTGATCTCCATAAATTAAATCTAAGGAACAAAAACAAACTCGCTGTGCCCACTACTAGGCTGCATAAAATCTCTAACTCGTTTCCAGGTCAATGTATACGCTTTTACAATAAACTTCCTTTAGACGCAATAGAATTATCAATAGGTAAATTTAAAAAATATGTTAAAACTAAATTATGTCAAAAAGCTTACTATAGTATTTCAGACTACATAAATGATAATAGTATTTGGAAATGAATTGCTCTTCTTATGTGTTTTTTTTTATGTACTTTTATATTGTTATATTTTTCATTTTAAAAGATGGTGCACATGAGTTTCTCACCAGCTCTTCTCATAATGCAATACCCATCGGAGCTGGTACTTAGATTGATTTTAATTCGATTCTAAACAGTTTGATTAAAATTAATCTGAGCCCCGGTTATTCAAATCATTGTAATTAGTATAATTTAGTATTATTTATTATTTACTTTTATATCATTTTTTGTAATGTTTTGACGTGTTCAAGCGCCTCCTGGGGCCTATGAAAATAAATGATTTGAATTTGAATTTGAATTTGAATTAAAAAAATCGTTCATGTAGTATAAACAAAACCCAAATTATAAGTGCTCCAAAAAGCAACGAATCAAGAAAAGGTAGGTAGTGCCCTTTGCTTCGCTGGCTCGTCTTGGTGTGGCCACTGCCGTGACCCCAGATTCTACCTTTTTTATAAAATCAGATTAAATAAAGATGACAATCGTGACAATCCGACAATTTCGACCCTTTTTGGCTGTCAAACAGGCGAGAATGCTAAATTCAAAATTTGTCAAAATTTTCTAATTGTCATCTTTATTTAGGGTCCTACTGTCAATGCCTCAAAGCGAGTTTTAGTGATATAATATAATTAATGGAATTGATGAAAGTAAGTACACTTTTGGAGTATATAAAAACATTTTAAAGGGTTGAAGAACATGTTTTTTAATTATACCTATTGTTTCGTAAAAATTAGGAAACCCTAGTTTAAAACTTTATTTTAACTAACTTTGTCCTCTACGTTTCACTGCGAGTTATTAAATAAATGTAATATTTTCTACCACAACTTTTAATTTTGTTAATGAAATAAGCTTGTTAAAGTTATCTTGCTCTGCATAAAAGAAACCGCAGGTATGCAAGTACATGGATGAAATATTATGCTTAGGTCGGGCGCTTGCATTGGATGAAATTACTTTCATTTAATCGCTTCACTCATTGCGGAAATCTCACAGAATTTGGATCGCCTGTTGTCTTGCCCGCTGTGTCCCTCTGCATTATGATTGATTCTATCCGGATGGCTCGTAAAAGCCACATAAAAGTTGAATCATAGCACCACAGCTAAAATAAAACCTTGTAATAACAAAATTCTAAGAAAGGGTCTATGGGACGTCATAATTTGAAAGTTACCTTTTATATTTTTTAATAAAATATCCGCTTAACACCTGTCGTTTTTTTTTACAATGTACTTGAGTAGCAATAGTGTGTAGAACCAGTAGTTAATTTTCAACGTTCAAAAACCCAGAATAAGTGAAGTGAATTACGGTGCTGACGCTCGGCCTATACCTACAGCATTTCAAACATATGGGAATAAAAACATGCATTACAGTAACATAAAGATAAAAATTCACAAACAAGTGTGTCTTACCTCAAACATTCTCTTTGCCATGAATTCTTTATATGAAAGCCAGGTTAGTAAAACGCGATGTAAGCCGCGGCTTTATGTTCCCTTAGCAGCCATTTTTGGGAGCGCGGGATCAACGTAAAATAAAATTGAGATATAATAAGGAATAACGGAGTGCATGGTGGTGGCAGACAGATTTTTTTATGTATTTGTAAGAAAAATATACAAAGTAAGAATTTCATGTGTCTTATTTATTTATTAATATTTTTGAGGAAAAAAGAAAAAAAATACGAAATAAGATTTTAGATCATGTTCAATGGCAACATTTACAACAATAGTTTGGTGTGTAGTGTGTGTGTAAAATGTATGTTTGTGAACACACCCACGATATAGGTAGGTACTAGTGCGGGCGCCGTGTTTTTTATAATGAAGAAGAAACACACAAAAACAAAAAAAAACTAAATAAAAAAAAAAAAACTTAAACACTTTGAGCATCATTGTTTTACGTATGAGAAATTAAATCAATATTATTTTATGTACATAATTTTTTTTACAATAACATAATTATGTTAGTATATTAAATATTATTTCATTTAATTTACATTGGAATACTCATAGTTTAATTAAGTTAGCCCATAGCTCATTTCAGAAAATTCAGCGGTGGTCGTGAATCTCAAACAAATAACCTTGCCTAATTTGAATGAAAACAAATTACCTCGCACGCCGTGAGCAAAGATACTTACTTTCGCAATATCCGATACCCACCAAACAATTCATTCAAGTAACAAGTTCCCTTGCCGAGTGGGAAATAAAAGAAAACAGTTTTGTTGTCAATAACATGAGCAGGTGTCCCGGGGGAGGTCGTTGACCTGCGGACGCAGCTTGGCCGTGCTTAGAGCGTTATTAGGAAGAACGAGGAGCAGTGGTTGGGGAGCGAACTCGGCCAAACTTATGGGGATGTTCCGGCAGGATATAGATGAGGGTTTTCGATGTATGGATTGCAGGTCAAACGTTTTAGTGAGCGCTCAGTAGAATCTATTCTTGCGAGGGAATAGAAAGTTTCGTTTATATTGCAATTGGGTGCTTTTGGTGCTCTTATTGTGGGATCTTTTTCTCAACATTCCTATTATCAATCCAATTACTACATTGTTTCTTCTTTACGAAAACTGATTATCAAAAATTGGGCGTGCTCTGTGTGTGTTTGAAATGTATGTTTGTGAACACCCCCGCAACACAGGAGTTATTCCTAGTGAGGGCCGGGCGTCAATATTTTTTACAAAAACAAAATAAAATATCTAAACTGCTGTATATTTGCTGTGACACTAAAATAACTACAAAAAAGATTTACTTAGCGTAAGAGGTATCGACTAAACAATTACCTACATAAATCAATAAATGGTATCGGTCGACGAACGATCAATTTGCGTAATAATACCCTCATGGATATTTTTTGCTATAATTGTCTAAATTAAATATTCATCTCATTTTGTTACAGGCTGTTTCAATAGTTATACTTCGAAAGCATTACAGGCAGACACAATGATTAGCTACTAAATATTTACAAGGCAGATACTAAAATTATATTTTTGCAAACTTCCAGAGACACAAGGATTATCCACATTCTGCGTCTGCCGTTTGTGCCAAAATATTGCAACTTTTTCACAAAGTACAATGTTATACCTTAACATCTCAATCATCAAAAGAATCACATTCTATTATTTCCACCTCACACAACATGTCGGTTCCCTTCTAATGCAATTCTCTGTATTTATACACAGGTAAGTCATAAAAACAAAGGCTCGATGTCCCACCGGACAGCAGGCAGTGCGGACCCCACCTCATGTGATACTTTAATAAATACTTTATATATACTACTTACTAGCTTACAAAGTAAGAATTTCATGTGTCTTATTTATTTATTAATATTTTTGAGGAAAAAAGAAAAAAAATACGAAATAAGATTTTAGATCATGTTCAATGGCAACATTTACAACAATAGTTTGGTGTGTAGTGTGTGTGTAAAATGTATGTTTGTGAACACACCCACGATATAGGTAGGTACTAGTGCGGGCGCCGTGTTTTTTATAATGAAGAAGAAACACACAAAAACAAAAAAAAACTAAATAAAAAAAAAAAAACTTAAACACTTTGAGCATCATTGTTTTACGTATGAGAAATTAAATCAATATTATTTTATGTACATATTTTTTTTTACAATAACATAATTATGTTAGTATATTAAATATTATTTCATTTAATTTACATTGGAATACTCATAGTTTAATTAAGTTAGCCCATAGCTCATTTCAGAAAATTCAGCGGTGGTCGTGAATCTCAAACAAATAACCTTGCCTAATTTGAATGAAAACAAATTACCTCGCACGCCGTGAGCAAAGATACTTACTTTCGCAATATCCGATACCCACCAAACAATTCATTCAAGTAACAAGTTCCCTTGCCGAGTGGGAAATAAAAGAAAACAGTTTTGTTGTCAATAACATGAGCAGGTGTCCCGGGGGAGGTCGTTGACCTGCGGACGCAGCTTGGCCGTGCTTAGAGCGTTATTAGGAAGAACGAGGAGCAGTGGTTGGGGAGCGAACTCGGCCAAACTTATGGGGATGTTCCGGCAGGATATAGATGAGGGTTTTCGATGTATGGATTGCAGGTCAAACGTTTTAGTGAGCGCTCAGTAGAATCTATTCTTGCGAGGGAATAGAAAGTTTCGTTTATATTGCAATTGGGTGCTTTTGGTGCTCTTATTGTGGGATCTTTTTCTCAACATTCCTATTATCAATCCAATTACTACATTGTTTCTTCTTTACGAAAACTGATTATCAAAAATTGGGCGTGCTCTGTGTGTGTTTGAAATGTATGTTTGTGAACACCCCCGCAACACAGGAGTTATTCCTAGTGAGGGCCGGGCGTCAATATTTTTTACAAAAACAAAATAAAATATCTAAACTGCTGTATATTTGCTGTGACACTAAAATAACTACAAAAAAGATTTACTTAGCGTAAGAGGTATCGACTAAACAATTACCTACATAAATCAATAAATGGTATCGGTCGACGAACGATCAATTTGCGTAATAATACCCTCATGGATATTTTTTGCTATAATTGTCTAAATTAAATATTCATCTCATTTTGTTACAGGCTGTTTCAATAGTTATACTTCGAAAGCATTACAGGCAGACACAATGATTAGCTACTAAATATTTACAAGGCAGATACTAAAATTATATTTTTGCAAACTTCCAGAGACACAAGGATTATCCACATTCTGCGTCTGCCGTTTGTGCCAAAATATTGCAACTTTTTCACAAAGTACAATGTTATACCTTAACATCTCAATCATCAAAAGAATCACATTCTATTATTTCCACCTCACACAACATGTCGGTTCCCTTCTAATGCAATTCTCTGTATTTATACACAGGTAAGTCATAAAAACAAAGGCTCGATGTCCCACCGGACAGCAGGCAGTGCGGACCCCACCTCATGTGATACTTTAATAAATACTTTATATATACTACTTACTAGCTTGTTCCCGTGTTTCATCCGCGTGAAACATGAGTCTTGAAAAAGTAGTCTGTATTATTAAATCAATAAAATATTTCACAACTTACACACAACGCCATCTAGTCCCAAACAAAGCAGAGCTTGTATTATGGGTACTAGAATAACTGATACTATTACATATATGCATTTATTTTTTAAATACCTACTTATTACATAGAAACACCCAGACTAAGACAAACCTCCATGTTCATGCACTCAAAGATTTGTCTTAAGCGGGAATCGAACCCGCGACCGTGGCATCGCAGGCAAGGACACTACTCACACCACCATCCGGTTGTCTTCATATTGTTTTAAACTTTATACCAATACGCAATACTCAATCACACAATCCCAGATTGATTGCGTGATTGAGTAAGAAACATTCAACCTCATATTTATAATATTTACAGTAAGATGGCAGCATGTTTAAGATGAGATCTGATTACATACCGTCTAGATTATTTACAATATTCCGCACGTTGTTTAAAAATCAGTTCAGCAATTAGATCAGTGTGTTAAGATAAGATGCAATATAATACGCCTATATTGGTTGTCTGTTGTTTGCCCGAAGAATATATGCCATAATATTCATATGCCCGAATTTCATTTTCCCGAATTTCATTTGCCCGAAAGTTTTGTTTACCATAAAAGACATGTGACATACTGTTATTTGCCCGAACATTAGATTTCATAATGATTCGAATGCCATACGTATTGTTTTCCATACTTTCAGTTGCAATAATATTATTTGCCCGAACATTTGATTACATAATGATTCGAATGCCATACGTATTGTTATCCATACTTTTAATTGCAATAATATTATGCAACAGAATTTTCAAACGCCATACTAAATTAATTTCCCATCTATCTAAGGTATGTATTTGCTCATGAAATTTTAACAGGCGCTCTAAAATTATTTAAAAACATAAGTAATTACAAATTAGTGGGTAGGAAAAATATTTGTAGGCGATATTTATTCACAAGAGTATAACTGGATATAAATAAAGTATGAATATAGTATTCAAATTGATTTATTTCTAATACCTACTTATCACTATAATCAGTCTAAGTCGCTTCCGTACAAATTTAACCTAACGCCTTTGTCCTAAAAAGCGATTGTCTTTCATGTTTCTAACCTAACCTACTTATTAATTTTAATAATTATTTTAAACTTTTTTACAAGCAATTTTGGTAGGAAATGATGTTATGGCATAATATATGATAATTACGGCTTACAATGATTATTACAAATGATGTTATGGAAATTGATTTTATGGGAAACAATGATTATAACAAATGATGTTATGGCAATTAACTTTATGGAAAAAAAGTTTCTAGCACGTGACTAATATAGAAAACAATGAATATGACAAATAAAATTATGAGAAACAATAATATGTCAGGTGAGTATTATAGCAAATAAAATTCGGGCAAATGAAATTCTGGCAAACGGCGGTACACCCTTAAAGGCACTGTAGCAGTAAGATTATTTTATATACTATATATTTATTCATTCATTATTACCCTGTACACCGCTGTATTAAGAAAGCTATATTTTTACTCGAGTAAATACGTCTCTTACTTTCTTTTTTTCTTAAAAGTACGTAAATCATCGTGGGTAGTTAAGTGGCTAACCACTCTGGTATGTTTGGAGTGTGTGTGATGGTAACTACACTTTTGGCTGTACGTAAACTAGATGTTTTCCAGTAAAATTTTCACAGGTCGGTTGGTCGGAATGGTCTTTTATTACGAGATTTTACTTCACAGTACGTTTACAATGACGACCTATTGCCACAAAAAGACTCATAATTCTAGACAAAGTGTTTTAATTTTGAATCACATCTGAGTGACAAAAATGCAATAAAACCTTGTCTTAATAAAGAATCACTATCGATTACACTATTCCCCCAAATGAAACTACGTAATTTGGGTTACGTCATAAAACAAAGGCTCTATCGGATGTCCCACCGGACATGCAGCATCAGTGTACGGACCCCACCTGATGTGCTCCTTAATAAATTCTTTATACTCACCCCGAGGACACATTCGTTTTTTATACATCTTTAGGACGTAATGTGTACTATATTTATCCCCAAAAGTTATAAAAAAACTAAGGAATACAAAACACAGTTAAATATACGAAGGACAAAAAAAAATATTCTGTAGAGGAAAGTAAGTAAGATAGTTAAAATTTAAAAATAAAATAAGTAGCCGGTTAACACCATTACAAGGATATAAACATTGAGCTACAAAAACTATAACAACAGAACATATTTCAAACGACATATTTAAGGGAACCATACATATTTATAAATCGAAACTCACAGCTTTACAATCAAAGTTAGCATTGTGCGATACCCCAGTGGTCCTTTTCTATTCAGGCCTAACATAATACATTTTATTTCGTAATTAACATAGAGCTATTGTCAGGTTGGCGGTGATTTTGTCAAACTATGAACCGACCCTTTTGCAGACCCTACTTAGCCATACATAAATTCAAACCCTCAAACGATCGTGTTAATATTTTGAGTGCGTCACGTGTGGCTATTGGCTACGCAAAACAAACTTCATTGCTAATGCAGGTACGGGACCATAGTGTCCAGCTAGCCACCATCACGAAATATTGCCGAAGTCTCATTGCAATCAGAAATCACGTAAGTAAAAAGAAAATCAATAATTACAAATTTTAATTTAAAAAAATTGCCAATACTTTTAATTTAGTATGTTTTAAAAATGTTTTGTTTTTGGATTTTTTACATTAGATAGAACGCCAGAAGCAATTACACTATCCAATGGTCCCAATGACAAAGCCAAATACACACATTCACTCACTCAAGCACACCCAGTCTCAGAACAAATATTTGCGAATCACACAAAGATTTGTCCCATGTGGGGATCGAACCCACAACACCAGTGTAGTGGAGAGCGGCGAGGCGACCACTTAAACCACTACACCACACGTGCAGACAAAGGAGGAGCGTCTCGAAGCTCATTTCATTCTATTGTCTCTGTTAATATGTATGTAATTATCCAACGCCCTTTACCAAGAGCTGGTTAATTACTTGACTCTCTAGTTATTTAATTAATATACAGGTAATTTATATTAATTACTAATAGCAAGACGTCCATGGATCATCGATATTTATACAACGTTATGTATATTGACATGCAAAAAACTATCATTTTAAAAATCACCAACTTAAGAAATTGCAGTTATTAAAAAGCGCAGTCTTTTAAATGGTTCAGAAAAAATATCTTCGGATCACACAACAACTTCCATGAGCCACAAGTGGTTCATGGTATGGTATAGAAACTGAAATTTGCAAAAAAAGCAAGGATGTAGATTGAGTCAATCAGTACATGCGTAGACCAGACCTTCTGCCAATCTTTTTCCATACCCCCGCACCCTCTGTATTGTCAATTAATTATCCCCGTGCGATGGACCGTCGGATTCCATCCACGCGAGGCCCAAATTCATTATCGAAATTAATGATTGACTTTGATGATATTCATTATATTGATAGCTTGAAAGGTGCAGCGACGTCCCGTAATTGGACGTTCGGAGCGTGTATGCTCGTAATTACATTATTTAACGAAATATATCAACAGACTGCTTTGTTAGTGTAGTTGTAAAACATATGCGACCTTTCATCGCGGGGACCTTTCATCAAAAATGATATATGGGATTTTAGTGAGGCAATTTAACAGTAGCACGGAATTGGAATTGTGCTTGGTGAATCGCGATATACTCTTCTGCTATTACATGGGATATAAAATGTATAACAGGTGAAGTGTGGGTGTTTCACACTTCTGCCAAACTTTTTGGGTAATATCGGCGTGAAGCTATTTATTTATTAATTTATTTATCATATGGAAAACCTACAGTTTAGGAACCATAAATCTTAATAAATTCACTAGAAGCGAAAACTTGTCATTGACAAGTTTTCGCTTCTAGTGAAGGTATATAAATTTGGTGCGAACAAAACTAATGCTAACATCGCTTGCATCTTATAATTAGAGCGCGATTTAAATGAAAAAAGTGAAATAAAAATATAACATAACATAAAAAAGGAAACATACTACTCTGCTTATTTAAAGAATTCGAGACTCAACCTTATGTTTTGTATGAATGTATGTATAAACAGTGAAGTCGTACTTAAACCACCTATCTAACCTATTGTAATATCAATAGATGATCCAATATCGTTTCAAATCTCTACCTAACCTTGATCCTATTGCGGTTTTGAACAATAGATATGTTAAGGGTAGCATGGCAAATGGATAAATTATAACTACTCTCTGCTATGTAATCTTCAAAATATTTCTATCATCTGCACATACTTGTGTTATCTAGTTTGTTGTCACATTACTGGTGGTAGAGCTCTTGTGAATAAGGTCGAGGGCGGCAGCACCACCGTCTCACCTTTAACCTGCTGCCAAATAGTAGTGCTTCCATTACTGTGTTCCGGTTTGGTGGTGAGATCAGGTCATAAAATTCAGTAGTCCTCGTAGTCCTCAGCTGCAGCGACGCATCTATAATCTACTTTTGTGGATTGTTGATGTCCATGGGCTGTACTCCACTTACCATCAGGTGGACTACTCGCTCGATCGGTGTGGGCGTAGAATAAAAAAAAAAAAATTGCTGCTCACTTCAAGGTTAATCTTAGAACGTGTAAAAATAATCGAGATGTTAATTAAATAATTTTCACTTGATAATAGTAACATAAAGTCATGCCTATATTACCCAAAAGGGTGAGGAAGAGGTGGTAAATACCCACATTTCACCTAATATTATTAAAACCGACGTGAGGTGAAGACATTGTGAAACTGATCGGCATATCTGAGGCTAAAATAACGTCAGTAACCCATAATCTCAATAACAACACATTTCTTGATTGAGCCTATCGCCATCCACCGGGCACAATTCCAACGCCGTGAATTACTCGTATAATTAGATTCTTTTTTATTAGAATTTTAAATATTGTGAATTTTCTGACGGAAAGTTCACAAATAACACTTTGCCCGACCCAGGAATAAAACCCGAGACCTCGCGGGGGCGTAGCAGGGGCAAACGCCGACCACTAGACCAGACTAGACCTGATGGTAGTAATTTTCCAAAAAATACACATGCCAATACAATGGAGATGAATTGCTACATTGTTAGTCTTAAATACTTACTCTCACACCACAAAGCCGTAACACCTACACCAGTTCATAGGTACAGGTACAAGGTAAGGATGTCGTGCTGCATCCTTCTGTCTTTTTTACAAGAGTTCTAGGAAAAAATATGTAAAGTTTAGTTGTAACATTTAAATACATAATATAACTATAGTCCTAAGTGATATACGATAAAGGCCCAACTTATCGGTCTCATAACTCGTAAATTATTAATAATTACCGGTGATTATTAATAAATACCAAAAGACGTGGTGAAAGTAACAAAATTGATCACATTTATCAGTGATTGTTAAAAAATAAACACAGTACCGAAAAATGTTATACATTTTCAAAATTAACGTAATCTAAGCGTTTTCGTGATCAATCAAGAAATAAAAAAATGGAGGAGATTTAAGTTTTGGTTATATAAGTAAGTTAAATTAGGTTTGATAGTGAATAACAACGGCAGAATCGTAATGTTAGCCAAGGACTTAACTGACAAAATAAACTCCTGGTTTAAAGTCAAAATTTCAATATTATAATGATATTTAGAAATTTGTGTGGTAATTGTAATATTTTAAAGCAAATTTTAGCTTTGCTATGCCTTTTTCAAATTTAATATTATATAAAATACAAAAAGGCATAGCGAAGCTAAAATTTGCTTTAAAATATTACAAGTATTTGATAGAAATGCGTCATCTCTCGACAGTATTGAGTTGATCTAAATTCAAACATACTGTATGTGACTAAGTGACTTATTACTCATCGCATAGGTGGCACTATAACCAATTAAGGTTCGTCTAGCTATGGTATATTTGTATACATATACCTATGACGCTGGCACAAAAAGAGTTGAGAAATGCCAAGTCTAGCAGCATCCGAATCCATAGCTGAATTGGCAAAGCATTTGGGGCGTATACCCCTGCTGGATTCTTAATTTTTGAACTTTAATATTATATAAAATATATTATGAGGTAATATTATCACATTCACCATAACAAATATATAACTCATTCACTAACCACTATACATACAGTAGGAATATCTACTAAACTATTCAGGATAGAGAAATTTGCTTAGGTTGTCATCATCTCAACATCCCGTGTACCAACTATCGCATGAATGTTCTATCCACTACAACTTTCAGTTGACTATCCAGTGGAGTTGAATAGTTCACCGCGGAATTTGATAGCTGAAACGTCTAGATATTGATATTATTTATTACAAGTACCTATATTGACAAGTAGATAGTTGCTCTGCTGAACTGCCCCGATGGTCCAGTGGTTAGCGTATGCGGTCGGGCAAACGTCATTTGTGAACTTTCCGTCAGGAAATTCACAATAGCAGCATGGAGTTGGAATTGTGCCCGGTGGATGGCGTTAGGCTCACCCCCTATCATAACAGGTCAAGTATGGGTTTTTTACACCTCTGCCATACCCTTCTGGGTAATATAAGCGTGATGTTATGTATGCTATATGACTTGATTTGTGTTAATTAGGCTCTGGTTTATCGATGGACGGGGGGAATCGGAGCAGCGCGGCGCGTTTTAATATTGTCATAGAATAGTAGATTGTATCATAAGGGAGCAAAATAATATTTTTAAGGCGAGGGCGCTTTTTTGAATCCAGAGCGAAGTGAGGGATTCTAGAGTAGAATCCCGAGCGTAGCGAGGGATTCTATAGTAGAATCCTGAACGTAGCGAGGGATTCAAAGTACGTCGCCCGAGCCAAATAGTAGATTGTATCATAAGGGAGCAAAATAATATTTTTAGGGCGAGGGCGCTTTTTTGAATCCAGAGCGAAGTGAGGGATTCTAGAGTAGAATCCCGAGCGTAGCGAGGGATTCTATAGTAGAATCCTGAACGTAGCGAGGGATTCAAAGTACGTCGCCCGAGCCAAAAATATATTTGCGCCCGAGTCATACACTCTACTTTTCATCACCCATATGAGAAAATAAAAGATGCCTCATATTTTCTTATAATATATTATTATTTAAAAAAAATAGAGTTACAACTAAAATTAAATGTAACTATCAAATAATTAAATAACAAAAAATTTATATTTACATTTGAGACGTTTTCGCAATGGTGAAAATTTATTGTTACAGTTTTATTAGGAATAGAGATTGTTTTTATATTTTACATATTGCTCCCGGGATTTCGCAGGTAATATATTATCAATCACATTTTTTGCATCAGCTCTTATATTTTCAGGAGTTAATTGTATACTGTCACTGTCGCTTGAAGAACTCATTTTTCAAATGGTTTTACTATAAATTTCTATCCTTTAAAAAATTACACCAATGCGGACTGTAAGTACAATTCGCGCGCTTTGAATTTGATTTCTTTTTTTTTTATTCAGCCGGGGCAACGAGTCTATGGGCCGTCGTATTAGCAGCCAGTCATTCAAACTATATTTGCGTTCGATTCCCTCGGCGCTGAACACTAAGATGTTCCAAATTCAAAAAGTGTGCCTAAAAGTACTTTTAATCCCGCTTAACGGGGATTAAAAACTCATTATTGCCCGCTCAAAGTTCCTTACTGAAAACACCAACTTTGGTCGCATTTAAAGGCGAACCAAGTCGTCTTTTTCGAATAGGTGGGATGAAATAGTAGATTGTATCATAAGGGAGCAAAATAATATTTTTAGGGCGAGGGCGCTTTTTTGAATCCAGAGCGAAGTGAGGGATTCTAGAGTAGAATCCCGAGCGTAGCGAGGGATTCAAAGTACGTCGCCCGAGCCAAAAATATATTTGCGCCTGAGTCATACACTCTACTTTTCATCACCCATATGAGAAAATAAAAGATGCCTCATATTTTCTTATAATATATTATTATTTAAAAAAAATAGAGTTACAACTAAAATTAAATGTAACTATCAAATAATTAAATAACTAAAAATTTATATTTACATTTGAGACGTTTTCGCAATGGTGAAAATTTATTGTTACAGTTTTATTAGGAATAGAGATTGTTTTTATATTTTGCGTGTTTGAAATAATATCCGAATCTGACTCCTTCGGAGGAAAAGGCGACGGTAAATCTTCTTGCTTGGATGTAGATGGGCGCGGTGACGATGGTATGGAGGGATTAACTGTAGGTGGTAATTTAATGTTTTCCACTATACGTTCACAAGTTTTCACCTTGTTCTCAATGGAATCTTCAATGTAGCTCTCTGCTACAGAACTCGACTTCCATCCTCCATGTCGTTTGAGAACAGTTAAGTCCGCCCCAGAATCTGCTAAAAGGGTAGCAGAAGTACGACGAAAACAATGTCCAGTGTACAACTTGATATCTGGTAATTTCAAATATGTAGCAATTTCTTGTGGCATGATAGAAAATTTATTTTTTCCCATTACTTGTTTAAAGCACTTCCCATTTTGATAACGAACGAAAAACCGATTACTCTTCATATCAGCAGGACGTAGGTCCATGTATTTCTGTACAATAGTTTTATATTCTCCTCGGATTACGAAAGATCGGTCAATTTTCGTTTTTGTATCGGTCAGCTTTATTAATAGTAAATCATCCGAGTGATTTTCGATATCATTAACAGATATTTTTAAAAGTTCATTCCCACGACAAGCTCCATGTATTCCAAAAATTAAAGCCACCTGTAACAAAACAGAATGTGTATTAAATAAATGTCTATCAAGCTAAAGTTTCCAATAAAATACGCATTTTAAAACACTTTATATGTAGTTACTTACTTTTACGGCAAGAAAAACTTCGTCGGGTGCCTCATTAAGGAACTTCTCCACGTTTTTGACAGTGAAAACTTTGGATTTTTTGGGCTTATATCCATCAGACATCCTCTTCAAATACGCTATTAATTTCGAATATGTGTCTAGTTTTACGTCATTATTACAGCTGACTGTTGATTTCAACATCGAGAAGATACTCCAAAGTGTAGAAGGTTTTTTTGTTTTGCCTAAGTATTGGAAATAGGCCAAAAACACAGATTCGGAAAAATGCTTGGCGCCTCTTGCATTTCTCCATTCAATAAAATTTCTATATGCTTTTACATATTGCTCCCGGGATTTCGCAGGTAATATATTATCAATCACATTTTTTGCATCAGCTCTTATATTTTCAGGAGTTAATTGTATACTGTCACTGTCGCTTGAAGAACTCATTTTTCAAATGGTTTTACTATAAATTTCTATCCTTTAAAAAATTACACCAATGCGGACTGTAAGTACAATTCGCGCGCTTTGAATTTGATTTCTTTTTTTTTTATTCAGCCGGGGCAACGAGTCTATGGGCCGTCGTATTAGCAGCCAGTCATTCAAACTATATTTGCGTTCGATTCCCTCGGCGCTGAACACTAAGATGTTCCAAATTCAAAAAGTGTGCCTAAAAGTACTTTTAATCCCGCTTAACGGGGATTAAAAACTCATTATTGCCCGCTCAAAGTTCCTTACTGAAAACACCAACTTTGGTCGCATTTAAAGGCGAACCAAGTCGTCTTTTTCGAATAGGTGGGATGAAAAATATTTTGGCGTGCCTTTTACATACCGAAAGGGAAAGAGCCTGGTGATTTGAAAATTTCAATACTTTAAAAATGTTTAGTTATTCAACTAAATTTATAAGCTGTAAGATATTCCACATTATATTTAAAGATAGTACTTTTGAACATTTCTTGGAACATCAATTTAATTTGTATTATAAGTAGTTTTATAAGTGATACTAAGCTTAAGATTTGCCAAAATAAACGTTTATTTCTTTCTTTCTTATATTTCTTTCTTTTGCTACAATTTTTTGTTAACGCTACCCTGGAACGTTTCGTCACGTGTGTCAGAATATACCGAGTATGTTATGCTAATTAAATAGGTCAGACCTACAAAACTAATTATTACTGCAATCTTAAAATAAACTTCAGAGAATTAATTTATTAACAGATATAACAAGATAATAGATAACAACTGCTTCTAGGAATCAAAACATTAATAACAGCAAAATAAACTGAAGTGTAAAATAAACAGCTTTATTGTATCATAAGGATGAGCTAGTTACTTATTTATTTATTTATTTATTTATTTATTTATTTATTGGAAGACCAACAGCAGTAACAATTAATATTAATTAAAATATTATGCAACATTCAGCCAATTACAGGTCCTCACGAATAGTAACAATATATTATAAAATTAAGAACTGCGAATGTACTACACAAATCATTACAGAGCCTTATACAAAACAATTGCCAAAATAAAACTATACACCCTGATATTGAGAAAAGAAATCACGGCTTAGCACCTGTCTCATCGACTCCAGGTTTGCATTAAATATATCAACATCATGTAATTTGCTTGCATCATTAAGGGTCTTACTAGCTCTCCGAACAAAGCTATTCTGCCGATAGTTAGATGGCACTAGTGGAAGGTGGAGGGGTGAATAATGTCGCGTATATTTTGAAGGTATACTAATACTGACTTTAGAGAGCAGTTCTGGGCTGTTCAACGACGACAAAAGCAACTTTTCAAGATAAATTACGTCCGCCACATCTCGGCGGCATGATAGTGGAAGGAGGTGAAATATAGCACACAGGCTCAAATAATTGTCAGACTTATAGGGAACTTTAGCTCTGTAACATAAATATTTCATAAATCTTTTTTGCACACTTTCTATCCTATCAGCGTATTTATCATATCTGGGATTCCAAACCTGTGACCCGTACTCCAACAAGCTTCGCACAAACGAGCAGTATAGAATCTTAAAGGTTTTAACTTCATGGAAGGCCGATGAGGTACGCATCACAAAGCCTAAAGCCCTAGAAGCTTTCTTTACAATAGAGTCAACATGCTCATCGAATAACAGCTTTGAGTCATATATGATGCCTAAGTCTCGAACAGTATGACATCTTTGAAGTTTCTGGCCTTGCAATTGGTACTCGGAAGTAATGACATTTTTCTTCCTGGTGAAAGTGGTGACGGAACACTTTAATGGATTTAAGTCAAGTTTATGCTTATCACAGTAGTTGTCTAATCGGAGCAAATCTGCCTGGAGTGCTTGGGAGTCTTCCTGAGAAGAGATAGAGGCGTAAATCTTCATGTCATCCGCGAAGCAAAGAAGCTTGGATGAGTGAAAGCAGTCACCAATGTCGTTAACAAAGATTACAAACAATAAAGGCCCAAGCAGTGAACCTTGAGGAACCCCACTGGGTGCGCTAACCCAGCTAGACATGAAGTTTTTCATCGCCACTGCCTGGGATCTATTAGAGATATAAGATACAAACCACCTTAATAAGTCACCTCTAATGCCTGCTGTTCGCAGCTTCAAAATTAGGATGGAATGGTCAATTTTGTCAAAACATTTGCTGTAATCAGTGTAAACGACATCCACCTGCTTCCCTCGACTCATGCTGTCAGTGACGTATTCATGAAAAAGGACAAGATTAGACACCGTAGATCGACCTCTAATAAAACCATGTTGATGTTCGCTAAGAGTAATACTTAGTGCGGCGTAGAGTTGGGTGTGAATTACTTTTTCAAATACTTTCGCCATTATACATAGTTTAGATATAGGCCGATTAATTGCATACATCAGTTTTGGAACCCTTTTTGTGAACGGGAGTTATGAAAGCCGATTTCCACCTGAGAGGCACAGTGCAATCAGACAACGATTTTTCAAATAGCAAGCTGATAGGTAATGAAATGGTGCTTGCACAATTTATCAAAAATACAGCGGGGATATTATCGGGCCCAGCGGATTTATTGGGGTCAAGTGACTTTAAAAATTTAGTAATCTCATTTAGATTAATATTTATGCTGGAGATGTCAGCTACAGATTCCTGTAAACTGGACAAATCAAGATCAGATGGGGTTTGACTGGGCTGTGAGAAAGTAGAGGAGAAATATGCAGAAAACATATTACAAATTGCTTCGCCACCATTGGCCATGTTAGTGCCGTGAAATAGTGTGCTTGGAATGTTTTGAGCACAAGACCTTGATTTAACGAATCTCCAAAAATGCTTTGGATCGTTTTTTATGGCCTGTTCAGTAGATTTGATATAATTTTGATAGCACTCACTTTCAAGTCTTTTTACTCTATCTCTTAATAATATGTATGTAGCTTTATCTGATGAATTACCATAAGTCTTATATTTTCTAAAGAATTTATATTTTTCCTTTATTACTTTTTTTAATGCTGCGGTATACCACATAGGATAGTCATTATTATTACATAACCTAGTTGGAACATAATTAGCGATCATATCATTTAATTGTTCATAGAAATAGCCTACTGCATCATCAATTGATTTAGAACTAAATGATTCCTGCCAGTTAATTTCAGAAATTACGGCATTGATTTTGGCATAATCGCCCTTATGGAAAAGAACTTTCATCTGTCTGGCAGGTTTTAGGATATTTTGCGGGCCTATTTTAAAATCAATCACGAGTGCACTGTGATGTGGGTCAATCGGAACCAAGGGCTCCTCACACTGCCTAACACTGACTGAGCCATTAGACAGCACGAGATCCAGAATCCTACCGTAGCGGTTAACTATACCGTTAAATTGATGTAAATCATGTGTGCACAACGAATCAATAAAACCTTGCTCATCCGAACTACACATTGATCCTGGTGATACCTGGGGACAAAGATGACTCACCTACTTTAGGCAACCAAGATATACTGCTCATATTAAAGTCACCCACTACCAAATATTTATCATCCGGTCTCTTCATTAAAGTATCATCTAACTTGAGAAGGAAGTTGTTTAATTGCCCCGAGAATGATAAACCTAAATTTTGCCTACACAAATAAACAACACATATGTTTAAATAAAGAATGGAAGACGAAACAGTATTAATTCTTATAGTCAACCAAAGATCTTCCGCAGTACTCGCGAAACTCGGCTGTGGAAACATACATAAGTCTTTGTGAACCGCTATGAGTACACCTCCACCTCGCGTTTGCCCAGTCATAAGGTAGTCTCTATCCCTTCGGCACACAATATAACGATCGTCAAACAACTCCGAGTCACTCACACCAGGCAATAACCAAGTTTCCGTAATTATAATAACATCGTAAGAAAAAAGACACAAATTACGATAAAAAGTCAGTGTTTTAGACCGCAAGCCACGCGAATTTTGATAGTAAATCTTTAAATCATTCGAAGCCATTAATAAAATAACGAGGCGATATCGATTTAAGCAAAATAATACACCTAACACAATGATTTAGAATAAATTCTAATGACGGCAGAACTGCATTTAAATAATGTCGGATGACCATAGCTAGCAAAGGTAAGTAAATATATTCAAAACATCGGCTAAGTATAACCATAAACGAGACAGATATAGCAATAAACGTAAGAGCAAGCGAGACGAATAGATAATTAGCAATTATTACTTTAGTGTAAACAGCGCGATAAGCAATACAAAAGGCCGGCCGTCGAGAACAAAAAACCGGTCGCCGAGAATAAAAGACATGCATTGACCAGCCTAATGAGCCAGGGGTGCTAAGCATTTTACAAATAGTTAAACATAGAATCAAACAATTATGATGTACACCAAAATAATGGAAAATTATGTTTGATAAAAGATTATAGCGGATTATATTACTGTTTAAATTATTTTGTTTAAATCAGACAACTTATTAATAATAAAAGATTTAGTCGAATCATTTTTACGTACATGAATTTTACTAAACTTGACCCAAACAAAGTTGTAATTTTTTTCTTTAGCGGACTGTCTAGTCTTATTCAGTAGTAATTTAGCATTTTGTTGTTAGGTGATCATTTACATATATCCTGCTATGGTTCCCTGTATTTCCCATGTCCTCAGCCGATATTGTTTTTGTTGCTCTTGCAGACGCTATGAACTCTTCCTTAATGTATCTATTGATGAAGCTGACAATTATAGACTTATCCTTGGAATTGTAGGTAGGAACACGGGATATATAGTTGATTTGGGTTTTTGGTAGGGAATAACCAATCTTTGACCCAATTTTATCAACTATTTGAAACAGGTTTTCATCCTTGTGCTGAGGGACTCCTTTGATTTCAATATTATTGAGTCGGGAACGCTGCTCACTGTCGAAAACTTGAGTTTGGACCTCGGCCATGGCTGACTCAAAAAGTGCCTGCTGTTTCTGAAGTTCAGACGTCGTGGTCTCCAAGGCGGTCAATCTTATGGCAAAATCATCTAATTTAGCACATGAAAACTCGCAAGTACTTTTGAGATCTTGAAGTTCACCCTTCATACTCTTGACATCCTCGCTCAAAGCAGGCAGATGAGAAAGTTGGCTCTTAATTTCAGTTAACTGCCTAAATATGCTTTCCAATGATACCTGATCCTTCATGCTGGCTGGTGCCGGTGAAGCTGACCTGCACGTAGAACATTTCCAGGCTGCTCTTCTGTCGACGCCCAATTTCCTCCATCCTGATTCAGAGATGCCTCCACAAGTGAAGTCCAAGCGGCTGCCACATGCCGAGCACTCAACACCATCAGTGAAGTTGGAATTGCACGATGCACACTTATCCATGATTGATAGGGCGATGGAAAAGGTTGACGATATATGAGAATTTGCAAAAGCACGAGAAATACGTGTTGTGTGTATGACTGTACAAACGATACTGTTACGGGAATTATTATACTATGAGAATGGCTAGCTTATGCACGTGGCTTCATCTGCATGGTTATTGGTAGAAAAACTCAATATTATACAGAGTGGCTCATTTATATCAGTCAGTATTGGTAAGTCTTTATATTATAGGACTTACGCAAATCTGTTCTAAGGAACCAAGCCATCGATTTTAGTAAAAACAAAAGCTGCATAATTAGATTTAAGAAAATTATTGTTTTCACGACGACCCGATGGCGGAGTGGGTAGTGTACCTGCCTGCGATGCCGAGGTCGTGGGTTCGATTCCCACTTAAGACAAATCTTTGTGTGCATAAACATGGGGGTTTGTCTTAGTCTGGGTGTTTCTATTTATAATAAGTATGTATTTACAAAAGTAAAGTATATATGTATTAGTATCAGTTATTCTAGTACCGATAGTACAAGCTCTGCTTAGTTTCGGACTAGATGGCGTTGTGTGTGAGTTGTGAATTTTTTTTTTTAATTGATTTTTTTTCAGCTAGGGAATCAAACGCAGTCGAATTCACAAATAAAACCTTCATTACTATTAGGATATCAATTCTGTAGGTCAGACACAGTAAATTTTACTCTCCTATATTACTCAAAGAGCCGAGGCAGAGGTATATAACATCCACATTTCACCTGATATATTTAGGTCCCAAGTGTTATAGGGTGAGCCTATCGCCATCCACCAGGCACAAAACCGGTACTATTCAGAATTGCCTTGCGATAAACTTCCAAGTCTAAGTTTTGCTTGATCCGGAAATTAAACTCGAGACCTAATGGTTATAAGTCACAGGCGCATAAGCTAACCACTAAACTATCGAGGCAGTTCAGCAGAGAAATATATTTTCTACTTTCGTCTGCACGTGTGGTTTAAGCGGTCGCCTTGCCGCTCTCCACTGCACTGGTATTGTGGGTTCGATCCCCACATGGGATAAATCTTTGTGTGGTTCGCAAAGATTTGTTCTGAGACTGGTTGTGCTTTGTGTGTGTGAAATATATGTTTTACACCCCGCGACACAGGAGTTATTCCTAGTGCGGGAGTCCTTTTTATTTTAAAACACTAAAAACAAACTTTTTAATTTTTTTTATGTAAAGTCATGGATTACTGACAATTTTACTATATGTATTGAAGATAACACGGCGTATCCTTAGCTAAACATAACCTCTTTGTCATATCCTGCAGCTATTTTTAGACCTCTTAATGAGAATGTGACATGGATGGGTATTGGAGCGTCGGCTAATCTGGCGAACGTGTGTGGTCCTATCGTTTTTTGAAGTATCCACTTTGAGTGCTGCCTTGTTGTCTTTGTATTCTATAAAAACAGTTTTTCACATTAGGCGCTGCAAAAGTGGTTCTTTGTTGTATGAAATCAGTGAGCAATACTCGATTTTGCTTCGAGTTTTGATCGCGCTTGTTGCAAAATTAAGTTTTGCTCATTGCTTGCCTTTTATTTTGTGAAAATTTATAGTGTGACACGAGATCAAAGTTCATCTCTTGGAGTCCCTCACAACGCTCAAGATTCTAGCTTAGACTATTTCACTTATTTGGAACTCAAAATTAGCACTCGAAGTAAATACAAACTTTGCCCTTTTGTTGCGCAAAGAACTGTTGTGGGTTTTTTAGATTTTAAATAACTTTTCATGTAAAACTTATGTTTTGTTAGTCTTTATTGCGAAAAGATTTTCTAATTTATTAAGAATAACGGAAGATACATGTTTTTTATGTGGATTATTGCCTGGTTGTTATGTTTAGGTAGGTTTTGGGATCGACCAAAAGTGTTAGTGTGGATTTTTCCATCAGGAAATTTTCAATAGCAGCACGAAGTTGAAATGTCCTCGATGAATGGCGATAGGCTCACCACGTAACACATGGGACGTAAACATAACAGGTGAAATGTGGGTGTTATACACCTCTGTCACACCATTCAGGGTAATATAGGAATGATGTTATGTTATGTTATGATATTTACAATAAACATCTTCGTATTTAATTGTAGGCATACCTAACTGCTTGGCCCACTGTACATCTCTGTTATCTAGAAGCGAGCTGAAACATTCTTAGTACATTCACGTAGCTTAACAAAACAGAGTCCACCCAACGTAGTCCATACAAAGCTGACGGACTGACACAAAGCGGTGCCCGAGTGTAGTATATCAAAGAACTGAGGTGCACAACAAACATAGTAAACTGTATACTGCACATGATATTACTCGTATTTTGCAGGGTGGATACAACATAGCGACATTTATTGAAACCACGGATAAGACATAGCCACAGATCATTTCCACTTATTATTTTTTTACGCAACAATAATTTAGAAATGCCGAACAAATAAAACACTGAGATATATTCGTTGAGACGTTACGAACGTACCAGTGTTCACGTTCAACCAGTGGAAATGTAGGTACACTGATCAATGAATATCCCTAAAATCTGTAGATAAACAATAATTATACTCTGTCCATTCCTTTATTTTCTTTTTGACAGATTACATTTAGGGATGCCTTCACACGTTACTGATTCGATTTGAAATCATAATCGATGTTGTCTAAGAAGAACTTTTAATCGATTAATTACATCGAAATGGTTTTAGTTCATTATTAATTAATCGTTTATTAGTAGTTTTTATTAGATGAAATAAATATACAAAATAATAATATAATAATAATGTCACATACTTAGTCTATGACGGTTTCCTAGTTAGGTACCTTTGTTTACATTATACAGACAATACACAAAAAAAAGGTCAAATTATTCTTTTTCATAATGATTGATTTATTTAATTGCACGGTTTGATTAATAGTCTGTGGTTGTTTGTTACAAACAGTGAACTGCCCTAAAAAGTGTCGCTTGTCAATAAAGTACATTATTATTGTAGTACATTAATCTGACAAAAAAACGGTAATCTATGAATTACCGTGATCTGTCAAAAAGAAAATAAAGGAATGGTCAAAGTATAAGTTAAAACTATAGCCCGACTACGTAATAACATTGTACTAAATCTTAGTTCGCTATACATAGAGGAACGCGAGAACTGTACGACCGCATTTAAACAATAGATTTCAACTTAAACAATATGATAAGTATATATATTTGTAGTGTGCTCGCACCTTTCATTTGATACCAAACAAATAATAATTACCTATGTCATTTTTTAATTTTTTAATGGTCGAATCTGACGTTTAAATGCCGATATATCTTGGATGAAGGATAGTACTGGATAAGGGAATGGCGTGGTCAACAGCGAGACAGAGAATCTCGGCACAGTGTGGCGACAGTGCAAATTAAATTACCCTAGTTTTTGGATAAATTTGCCAAAATATTAAGATATATTATTTACTAATTCCAAAATGAAAAATGTATTTATTTTATGAAAATAAAACAGATATAAAGAACAATTGTTCGGTTTATTGAACATATTGCGTGATGTACTGTTATGTTAATACTGCATAGGTAATGACTGAATTTAAGTCGATCAACCAATGTTGGAAGTTTCACATCTGGCGTTTCAGCTGCGTGTTTTTGAACAGTCACTGCTGGCATCATAGTAATGAGTTTAGTAGACACATACTCTTGGCTACTCGTTGACGGCATTACTATGCTAGCTCATCCACTGCTTCTTTTGCCTGAAACTGTAAAATTTTTAATAGTAACTTTACGCAAAAGTTTAAATAGATGGCGTTTAACATACTTTCTAACTCACGCACGGGGACGGGCAGTTACGGCTGCCACAGGTAAAAACGTGAGGATCAACGAATCCCACAGAGCAAAAGTCACGGACCATAGCTAGTTTTATTAAAACGAAATCAAATATTCAAGTCTATATTGCACGTAAAATCCTTAGGACCGTAAAAAACGTAGATTTCCTTTCAGTGTTGCGCATCAATTCAAAGTATCTCAACTTGACTATACCCAAATATGGTAATATATATAAATAAATAGCCCCCTATAATACTCAACTGAAAATACTCAAATAATAATTAATATTATATATACACGCTGTATATAATGTATCCTACAGGTTAAATATTAATTTACCTGTGTGGCACAGCATTCATTAACAAAAGAGTTACTCTCTTTTTTTAATAATTCATGTCGTCCAAAATGTCTGCTACAAACTTAAGAGAATTTACTCGGAGCCCAATTTGTTCGTCCTGTAGCTTCAATCCACTTCGGATTTAAATCAATATTTTCCGGGAAACTGTTATGCAATTAAGATATTGAAACTTACTAAAATACTACATGATATATTTATCATAAGAAGTGCAACATAAAATTTTACCCACAATTTTGGGGAAAAAAATATGGAAGTCTTGACAACATCTAACAATATTTTATAGTAGGTTATGAATACTAAAATTTCATATTTTAGATGATTTTGTCGATCAAATTATAAACAAACATAGTTCACACAAGATAAAATCATTGAAAATACAACCTGGCATATGATTCAAAGGCCAAAATGTGTTATACTTACGAGTGGAACGATAATTCAGGCAGTTTTCTTCTACTATCACTTTTACATCCTAAAACACTACACCGCACCATATTTCCTACAATAATGCTTAATAAAGACACTATTGTTAAAAAATTGCTAATATTTTTCAGGTTTCACGTAACTTTTATAGGTTTAAACTAACTAAAATTTAAAAATACCAAATTATTTTGCCAGCGTTGTCAAATATGTCAAGTTTGATTAATAAAGTTTTGAGCAAACCTCAAGGTTTGCTCAAAAACCCGACACGCATGGCGAAACAAAAAATCTTATCACCTGTCTTGTTTTTTTAGACAAAATTGGCGTAAGTTTATCTTTGTCTTGTGTGAGGGAGATCGAAGCTATCAGTCGTCTATACTATTCTCTGTCTACGCGATATATAGATTTTAATATTTTTTTTATAGCCTTTGTCACCCGGCCTATTCTTACGAATCTAATGAAATCGCGTTCATTAAAACCTCAGAACAACGAATCATATGGAATTGCCGTAATTGCTCTATTTGACACAGCAATAATAATGTAATACCTATCTCTTTCTCACAACACCAGTTTTACGTTAGGAATAATGACTAACACTCTTTTTATCAGCACTCTCCTCATTGGCTAATGTACTTCTGCTGCCAAGGACGCCATTTTACTAAACGGTGTTTGACGGTTTTGTTGACAAGTGAGAAGATGTCATTGTGAGGTTTTTATATTTTTCTAGTGTTTTCGACTTAATTATTGTGCAAAACTGTGATATAACTTCGAATCATCTTGGTTGTGAGCTGCAGAAACCCGCAATATTCTTAATAATTAATTCATTTCAAAAACATTAACGGATGCTAGTGTTGTGCCATCATCGAACATAGAACCTTATCGATAAATTAAGTACTAAGTTATTCAAAGTATTATTTGTCTTTATAGTTTACCAAGAAACGAATCCCGGAAAAGAAAATGGTTAGAAAAGATTGGCTTAGAAAATATCCGGCCAGGAGTCTTTAATTCATGTGTGCTCATTGCACTTTGAAGAGAGTGCATTCAATAAAACTCTAAACATAGTAAGTTAGATTGAGAGATGATGCTATCCCAACAGTATTTACAAAGGCAAGCAATTTATCAAACTGTTGTTTTTGGGTCTAATGTAGTAGAGCAATAGAAAGTAGTAATAGTAGTAGTGGTAATGTTGTGTGTTGTTCCTGTTGATAGGTTGATCCGATTACCATACACTCTACGTTATTATTTTTGACAGATCAATGCCCCAGAGTGATAAGTGATGTGATAATTGGTCCCTAAACCTTAATAAATTTTTTTGTAGCTTTAAGAATAATATTTTATCTATGTAGGTAATTAAGATCTTTATCTATAATATCTTAAGAGAAAAATGTTATTGTTTGTTTGCACCAAATAAGCACCGAAACCACGGCATCAATTTAAAGAATTTTTTTTTCTTTGGAAAGCTTCACTATCTTCGAGTGACGTAGACTATGTTTGTGCCATGGAACCGGAGTGGACTGGTAGTATTAATAAAACCATTTAACTCAAAATTTATTTTAATTCCTTTTTACAATTTACCAAACAGAGTCTATGTTTCTGTAACTTCCTACTATTACTTGTGACCATATCCATATTATACTTCTTAAGCCCTTTCAGGTAAACCACCCATCCCAATTGGCATTTATTGACAGAGCAAACACTATTGATCAACCATCATGTTCGGGTTATTCACATCCACAAAATGCAAAAGATCTTGAATTGGTAAGGGCAGTTCTTGAATAAAGTACCTACATAAAATAATGTTGGTTTCTAATCTATACTATCTACATATACTAATACTTTTAAGCATAACATTTAACTTACACATAGAATTGTTTGTTTTTGTTGTTTTTTTTGTAAGCGCCTGAACCGATTTTCATGAAACATATTTCTTTTATAATCAACACGTTTTGCCCGTTCATTTTATACCTTAGTTGGGCTAAGGTATATCTTAAAATATTTGATGGTTCATCTCCACTTCAAACCCTAATTTCTTGTAAATAAATGGCAGAATCAATATTTATGAAAAATATATATTTTTGTAATGTACACATTTTTACCATTCATTTGATACCCCACTTGAGTATGCATATTTGAAAATAATCGATTCTTCATCCCCACCTTTACCCTCCATTTATTGTAAAAGGCTGAACCGATTTATACCAAACATAGCTAAAAACCATTGCATGGATACTGGCTCTCGTAAGAAAAAAACTACATCGAAATCGGTCCATTAGTTAGAGAGCTACGATGCCACAGACACCCACACAGACAGACATCGACGTCAAACTTATAACACCCCTCTTTTTGCGTCGCGGGTTAATTAAAAATGTCCTATGAATGATGTACAAATAAAGTTTTTATCTATCTATCTAGGTATAATAAAAGTAGATGGAAATCTTGAAATTATCTAGTTTCACCGACAATAGTATAAAAATCAAAGCTCTTAAGGTTAGTTGAACAATCTTAACTCCAGGCATCCATCAATATAATTTTATCGATTAGATAGACAAGCAAGTGAACATCCCCAATCCGCCATGTTTGTGAACGTAGGTATGGCAGGCAAAGTACATGCTTATGGCAGTTCCATATGATTCGTTCTTCTGAGATTAAAACCCATTCGATAGTTTAGGCGCTACGGTAGAATATACAAACATCAAACATAGACTGCCAAAATCATTACCCTTCCTATTGGCTTCGACGTAGCCGGGTAAAAATAAAATAACGTCGTTATGTTGCATCCATCCTTTATATAGAACTAGCGACCCGCCCCGGCTTCGCACGGGTACAATGCTGATACTAAATACACTACAGAAAAACTGTGAACGTTGTATATAAAAACACAGCGGCCCGCTCCGGATTCGCACGGGTATATAATATATAGCCTATGTCACTCACTGAAAAAATGATTAAAATCGATCCAGTAGTTTGATTTATTCATTACTGCCCGTGGCCCGCACGCGTTAAATTTGGAGTAAAACAATTCCCCCTTTCTATGCATGTATTATACATAAAAACCTTCCTCTTGAATCACTCTATCTATTGGAAAAAACCGCATCAAAATCCGTTGCGTAGTTTTAAAGATTTAAGCGCACATAGGGACAGAAAAGGCGACTTTGTTTTATACTATGTAGTGATGATGATGATGATGATGAGTGTAACTGTCTCGTTGACTAGATACGGTACCTATGGTGTGAGAAGTGAATGTCCTGCATAAAACTCATCTCATGTAGCGCACGAGCGTGTAATCCGCCTAATGGTAAGTGGCAAATATAGTCGCCACTAAATATACATGCCAAGCTTCATCTTATGTGTACCTCACCTCATGTTTCAAGAATTTCAGAGCCTAATTAAAAAGTCAAAATTATTTTAATTACTAGGAGTTTTTTTAGAAATAAAACTTCATTAATACATTCCAAAACGATAGACGGCGAAAAAAAAAAATATACCTACCCTAATTTACTAAATAGATGTAATAAAAAGATCGCTTTAGATAATCGTAGGCGAAAGGAAAAGCAATGAATAACCTTAATAAAAACCGCCTTGGCAAGAGCTATTGTAAAAAAAAAATGTTTGTCTTAAAACAGGGGCGGAGAACCTTGACACTTGCATTTATTGTCGCAACAACAAATTGCATTTAAACTAAAAAATTGTTCTGGAACAAGCACATTCTAATAGAAAGTTTTCAAGGTTTTTTAATTAAGAGCTATTTACTAAATTAATACTTGCCAATTTTTATAATTTAAATAGTACCTTCGAATAATTATAAGATGTACCTTTTAATGAGATTTCGACAAGAATCAAAAAGCGCCACTACGTTGCAATCATTAATCCATTCAGTTTGTGTTACGTTGTTATATTGATATTGACAAAAAACACTTTTCTACCCTTATTTTTCATGTATTTTTTTATTAAAAAACTACAACAGATAAATAAAAAAATTGGTTTATAATAAAAAACACTTTTCTACTCTTATTTTCCACGTATTTTTTTTATTATAAACTCCAATAGGTAAAAAACAATATTGGTGTTTTTATAAACATAGTAAAAAAACGGCGTTTACATTAAAAAAGTTTGTCACCCCTGTGAAGCTGGCCGGGGTAGTCGCAGATGAATATTTTCTTAGATGATATCTGTCTGTAACTCTGGGTAACAAATCATACCATTGTCTAAGGGTCCCTTTCATGGGGAGAGCTTTTTCTACACCATAAAATTAAATATTGCTTTCAAAATTGTATAACGTTATTATGGCATTTGTAATTTTTATGTTTGTAGAACCGTGGCTTTTCTTTTTAAATTAAGTGCGTTGTTTTCAAAGGAACGCTTTAGAATTATATGTGATGCTTTGAGCGAGGGAGTGTGACATTTGACACATTAAAACATAAATAGCTGAGTTGAGAAATATTTGAAATCAAGTCAAATAAAACTAAGTGTAAAATTTGGTACTTAAGTAGTTTGCTGATATTCTTAAATTAATCAAAATAATTCCAATCTTACAACAGACCAACCAATGTTGGTTTCAACATAAATTATCGGCAACAGTTTTTATTTTTAAGAAAACAGATTAAATGTCCTACTCAACACATTCCAAAATTAACTAAACCGGAGAGCCACGTTAACTCACTTCCTTGTCAAATTACTGTCAGGGCCCTGAACGTTCCTCGGTTGCCCGACGCCTTAACAATTGCTATTAGCAATAACGCATACCCACGGAAAGTAAGTTGTTTTACGAAGTTGTGTCCTCTAAATTTCATATTTTGATTTTGCTAGTCAAAACAGACACCTTTGGAAGATTCACAAAACAAAAACTCACTGCTTTTGTAAGATTTTGTACCATGGCGGTAATAAACAATTTCCTTGTCAAATGAACCTTTCTATTAGCAATTCTTACCTCAGCAGCCCAGCGCCTGAACAATTGCTATTAGCAATAACGCACACCTCCAAAAGCAGACGTTTTCCATTAGGGGCACACTTTATAGGTACTAATAACTTTGTCTTCTAATGCACCGCCAGTAGGGATGTACACAAAGGATAGAAATCTTCATTGGTTCGATCTTCCTACGAAGCATCCTTTGTGCATATTATTACTTACCATGATTTTTACCTATTTTCTTGAATTTGCTATACATTTCAAGTAATAAAAAAATGCAGTGCTCTACGACGCAAACGGAACCTTATAGGATGTTAATGCATTACAAAATTAAGTTTTACAGTTCATAGTTAATGTTTTATCGTATGATGGCAGCTTTAAATATACTGTTAATACAATAATGAAAATTTTAAACATATAAAACTCAATTGATTATTTTTATAGCATTTAGCTATGCTTAGCCAATTATACTAAGAAACAGTGGCAGAAGAAGGTAGCTGAATGGCTAAAGCAACTGTCCGGTGTGCAATAAGATCGCAGGTTCAAATCCTGTCGGTCCCATATCTTTTTCAACTGTTTCTTAGTAGGTATATAAAACTCACTTAAAGTATTCCATGTTCTGATTCATATTTATTTATTTCATTAATTATGGATCTCCAACAAGAGCTATACCTACACATTATAGACATATAACAAACACAATAAAACATTTTAGTGTATTCTCTCAATTAAAGGAGACCACAGCTCACAAACATTAGATAAAAGTTCAAGAATAAAATAAAAATAAAAATTACATTATATGAGATCAAAACATTTTACAAAATATTTTTATTTTTTAAAAGGACGTTATTTTTACTTGAGGTTCGAAAATCAATTATAAGTTATCAATCAACTAACAGTTATATTTATTTATAGTGGCTATAGTGATAACATTAATTAAATTAAGCATAAAATATAATAAAATACGTAATCCCAAACAGCGGAACGAATATCGATACTTTTTGACCAAACATGATCTGACCCATCCCTAATCATGAGTACTTACAATGCGTTTCAGCGAAGGGAATACAAAGTTCTAACACACCGTATCCTGTGTGACACTAAAATGGCTGGTTGTTTAGCGAGTTTAGTGTTAAATGCACTGTGCACACAGGACTAACTCGGTAGCTGAAAAACCCTTTGTGTACGCCAGGGGAAGGCAGTAGTCCAAGAATTCAAACAAAGTGCAGTGTTAACAAATCTAGTCTACTACACTAGTATTTGCTTGTGGGTAGCTGTAAGTATTTCAATGTTGTTCTGGTTTTCTAAATTAGCTGGATTGGTCAAAAGCACAAAGGACTGACGGTTTTATTGCAATCAGTTTTTAGAAATCATAGAAAAGGAATGAGAAAGTTCCTAATGCTAAAGTTATAGGTTAGGATTTTTTTAGTTGGTATATTAATTAATAATAAAATCCATCTCCCGTTGTTAATAATGGAAACTCAATCGTATACTTTTTTAATGACTTACTTTCATTATTAATTAGGCAATCAGAAACCTATCAATGTCAAATTATTTAAAACGGTTTATTTAAACTCGATCAAATGCATATTGAAATTTATGACACCAATATTTAATTCAGTTGCTAATGCAATTCAATTATGTCATTCAAATAGCGGATATCAAAACAAATGATTTTCAACCTGCATCCGATTGGATTAATCAATTAGCAGTATTGTTTAGAAATAATATATTTTGTTCCCAAGTATTGGATTTCAAATGACATGTATTTTCAATCTAAATGGCGCTGTCGAATAGATTGATTAATTATTTCAGCGTTGGTTTTGTTATTGATAGATTGGAAATAATCAAATATGTATTGTTAAATTTTATTAGCTATTATTTTTATACTCGGCATCACCACAAGGTTGTCTGCTATCTGTTTCAAGCGCATCCTCAAATACTTCAGACACATCGCTCGTAGAAACACTGACAGCCTAGAGAACCTGATGGTAGTTGGCCAGGTCGACGGAAGAAGATAACGCGGTCGCTTAACTAACCGCTGGTCAGACCTATTTAATCGCTCACTGGCCTATCAATAACCAAGGCTATAAAGACCACCGAGGACAGGAATACGTGGAGAAGCATAGTGCATTGAGTGGCCAACACTTCTAGCTAGACACGACCTTTAGCTATGAAGATAACGACTGAGAAGAAAATTTTTATACTCGCAGCGAACCGATGTTTTGTTGTAGTCCTATACAGCGGTAAGAATGTAGTAGTAGTATACAGAACTTTTTAAGATATATTAAATGCCTCACATCAATAAAGAATTTTATTATAATCCTATGTTTGCTATTTCAGTAACTACAGGTCCAGGGCCAGTTATAGTTCCAGTGATCTTTCTTTTTCACACACTTCTCCGTATTAATTTACCCTAATCTAATAAAAAGGTACCTATTTATTTCTATAGCATAGCTATTTACTAAAACTATGACAAGTAGACAAACGACAGTTATTTTTTAAACAAACAATAATTAAATTCACTTAAGCTATCGAAAAAGGTTCCAATCATTATAAACGTTCTCAAAGTAAAACTTCAGTGCAAGACTGGCTGCGACTCAGGCGCGACGTATCGCACTCTCTTGATAATGCCTAGACATACCTATAGGCGAAACCGCGGTCGACTAAATAGACCAACATTACGTGAGTAACACCCGTATTTCATAATTTTAATAATGTTACAAACTCACGTCAGTTTTAATAAAAATAAAACTTCTGAATCATCTGTTCAGTTCTTTCAGTAAACGTTATTACAAAGTATTCCTCCCTTCCGTGGCTCAGCTGTGTGGCCGAAGAGAGAGTGAATGTGACCATTTCGCTCGTTTAATAATAAACTGCACTAATGCCAAAATCATGTTTTTTGGGAAATCGCGTTTAAAGTTTTGTCAAGCCGACTCGGTCGCGAAATTCTTTTATTTCTTTAATATTTGATGCAATCTTCAAATTATTTTAAGTTAACAACATAGTCTATGAGTTTAGCATTAAAATGACGTGTATAAATACTTGCTATTCATTATGAATAAAAAAATACAGTACTTTAAAAAGGACCCCAATGACTTAGTTCTTTTTATGTTTAAAATGCAATGCAGGATTATAAATTTGCCACAACATAAAATGAATTAATGCACTTTATTATTAACTAAATATGGCCATATTTCATATATTAAGAAATAATGCTTTTTGTACTTACTAAGAAAATAAAATGCTTGATCTATTTCATAATGTATTTGTTTAATATTAAAAAAGTTAAAAAAACCAGCATTAGATATTAACAAAAAGTATTACTGTCATTTAAATTAGTCGGTGAAACCTAACTAGACAGCCAGTCTTCAACATAATTGTAAGGGCAACCCAACACAGTTTACGCCTATTTTAGTCTCAATGTGAAATTCTTGTTACAATGACAATAATCTGTAAGAAAAAAAACTTATAGTTTATTTTATAGGTATACAATTTAAGTACATATTGGTGCTTATTTGCATTAATTTAATAGAAACGAAACAAAAACACTTTTTGACATTATATCTAATTTAAATTTTTAAACACAAAAGTTTAGTAATTAATTTTTTATCACAATTTATAATTATAATTGGCATAAACAATGGGATCAATCAAAAACACTTATTTAAAAAAACTGAAAATATAAATATAATTATGAATTTATATAATCACCACCGCAATTTTTAATTTATTTATAAAATTAAGTTGTAATATTTTTTATAGTAACTGTAACTAGGCATTAATCCTTTTGTAAGAAGTTCTTTTAAGTCCTCCTTATTATCACTTAGTAATTGATTTTCTGTGTATGCAGGTTTTAAATCAATTTCATACTGATCTTTCATTTTTATTTTATTTTGTAGCACAACAGTTGTTAAAAGTATCTATACCCAACTCACGAGTCAATGGTCAATGGGAGGCAATGGTCGAACGTATGAACGTGTCTCTGAAGGCAGTCTCTGATTGGGGTGAAGCCAACTTAGCCACGTTGAATGCTAGTAAGACTCAGTCGTGTCTTATCTCTGCTAAACGGAGTCCATTCATCCTGACTCCTACCTTCTGATATTTATATCACTTCCAATAACCGATCGTCTTGAGCTCCTCGGTATCTCGCTGACTTCGAAACTTAATTTCGGCTCTCACATTGAGTCAAAAGCTCAACTAGCCGCCAAAAAGCTGGGCATCCTCAACAAGGTGATACAGTATTTTACACCGAGGTAGTTGCTCGACCTCTATCAAGCGCAAGTCCGGTCGTGTGTGGAGTACTGTTCTCATCTGTGGGACGGTTCTGCCAAACACCAGCTTGAGGCTTTCGACTCGGTCGAGAGGAGGGCGAAAAGAATAATCTGCGATTACGATCTGACGGATGCTCGACTACAAAGTCTGGAGCACCGTCGCAAGGTTGCCAGCCTATTGGTCTTTTATAGGATACATTTCGGAGAGTGTACCGAGAAACTACACAACCTTATCCCTCCGTCCCCGTTTCACCATCGGACTACCAGACAAACGGCACTCAGGTATCCCTTCACGGTAGATATTCCACCAATACGCACTAAGCGCTTCGCCTCTACATTTCTTATGCGAACTGCCAAAGAATAGAACGCCTTGCCCGAGTCTGTGTTTCCGCATGAGAACAACTTGAATCTCTTCAAAGCAAGAGTTAATAGGTATCTTATAGGTAAGCGTGCTCCACCGTAGACCGCATCATCACTTATCATCAGGTGAGATTGTGGTCAAACGCGTGCCTATCTAATTGAAAAAAAAATGTTCTTGAAGATCTTTTATACTGATAAATGATTTATAGGTAATGTCATGTACATTTATGGGTGAACTACTTTTCTTTGTAGATTTAATTAAAGTTATTTATCAGGAGTAGGATCAGGAGTATAAATTGGACCTCCCTTTAAATTCTTTTAAAATCCCACTCGTTCTGTACTGACTTTAAATTTTGATTAAAGATTAAGATTAAAGATTAAAGATTCATTTATTCGCAGGAATATGGTACAGTAGATGGTATACATGTTTTAGCAGCCCGACATATTCACCTTTAATAGGCATGCGAATTTTTGTTTAAAGAAGTAAACATGGACAATAAAGTAGCAATAACAAACAGGATAACTTATTTTTTACAGGAATAAAATTCATTAAGCGTATAAAAGCACTTTTCAAGTAACCAAGACTTAAGTTTTCTTTTAAAAATATGTAAAGGTAATTCTCTTAAAGTTTGTGGAATGTGGTTAAAAAATTTTATTGACATGCTGTAACTGTTTTTGTAGTGAAGAGTGCTTTTACATATTTCATTTCTTAATTTACTAGGATCCCTTTTTTGGGATTTGTACTGCAGATATATAAGAGAGGATAATTTAACTTTTCTATCCTGCTTAACTGTTTCTTTTTCAAAATAAATGTGTTCTGTTCTTATCTTCTATAAACAATTTTTGGCTCTCTTCGGTATTTTCGTAACGCACAGATCGCATTGACCTTTTTTAAGTTGATGGAAACTTAGGTTATATACGGTATTTAAAATCTTGTAATAAGTTATGTAACTGCTAGTATCCTTGTTGTTTTCTGCCTGTGTGGTTGCAAAATCTGTATACAGCTCCTTAATCGTCTTACTGCCATATATATTATATATAATTAGTTTGAGATCTGGTATAATGAAATTCTTATGCGAAGTATGGAATCAATATGTTTTTTTTATTATTGCCTTATAGATATAATGGACAGAAGAAAGACGTGGTTTGCCACGTGTTTCTTCTGTCTGTTATATCTAAAGTTCTTCTGATAAAAGTTTTACGAACCCTTAACCTTTTTTTATTCACTTTAATAGGACGTCAAAGATGTTCTGCATTAGTGTACCTGGGTTGTATATCCAACACACAAGAAATAATAAATAACCTCTGCTGGGTTAAGCCACCTAACTTACAAATATTATTAAAGACCTATTTAAAAATATCTATTAAAGATCTATTTTCATCATTTAATTTTATGCGTTGACTACATTTCAGCATACAATTTGAGAATGGAATAATTACTACGTCTTTATCTAACAGATACACCAGAGCGTTGGTCTTCGCCAGCAACATCATCTTCCACGTCACTTTAATCGGTATATGGAGGCTCTTGACTTTCATTTAATGTCTAAAAAGTAATGAGTTTACAGATTCTGGTGAACTTAAAGCCGTTTGTTCTATACTACAAGCTGCAGGTGCTATAATCAGGCTCAAAATCCGTTGGCTTCTATTTTGATGTGACGACATTATTTACAATCTTTTGATATCTGATCAAGTAAAAATGAAATAACTTTAAAACATGAAATAAACAAGGCTTTTTGAATAAATTATAAAGTGCACTAATTCACAATGTTAAACTCTGTTTACTAAATACTTAGTAACAAATAGTATCATCGACTAATAATTTCGTCTTTATCAAAGTCTTTTAAAAACAAAATGTAATAATTTTAAACATTTCAACTACTTGTGATCGAGTTTACATATAAAATGAATTAAGTCTAAATGTTGTCATAAAAAATAGCAATTGTTTAAAAACAAAACGAAACATCTTCGAAAAGTTCAGTTTTATATTGAAATAAAAGTGAATTAAGCACCTACCCGTTTGTAATAAAACGAACTATTGAGTATTAGCACAACATCCACGCATCTCATTTTAATCACCACCGGCGTAATACTAAATGACGTCGCTTTTTTAATACTGATAGGCCCGATTCGCCAATCAAAAAAAGGCGACCAATCTTCTATCTCGCTCTCTCGTGGCCGAATGTAGCAGGAGTTGGGCCGTACCTATTCTTTACGTGAAGATAATTCGTTTTATGATTAAAACTCAAAATCTTGGTTTTTTGGATTAGTGCAGTTTATTATTAAAGGAGCGATTTGTGTACACCCGAAACACTCCCACGGAACGATGCTAACTAACTCTCTAGCATGGGTGCGGGACAAGACACGATAGCGGTAATTTAAAAATGGAATGAACATTATGATTGAATCGAAAAGCAATTCAGTTTTGAATCATAAGTCAGTAACAATAAGATATAATAAAAAATAAAAACTACTGAGGTGTCAAGGGACACCCGGATGGAACGAAGTTCGGTAATTCCAAATAACAACAAATCAGGATTTGCACCCGAGATTGCAGTAAAAGGTATGCGACCTTAACCACTAAACAAATGAAACAGTCTATTAATAAACTAATTATACGGTAACAAAAATTTAAACCAAATTAAAAAAAACAAACATTAAGACAATTAAATTATCAAGCGTAGCAAGCGTACACACGATCATTCAGAATCACTTAATCATTCTCTTAAAATAATCGAATGATACTTTTAAAATCATTGTCGAGATATTTTCACAATACTCCTATAGGCTGAATGGCTACATATCAATATTTCCTGTGCCTTACACACTCAATTTCAAAATAATTCTTATCTTCGAACTTTCGCGCTATTCGAATTTCAAAATATCAAAAGCGAGGTTCATTCAAACACACGCATAGACTTATAATGCCTAGATCAATAAACTGCTTGTATGAAGTTAAGTATAAAGTTAGGCTAAAAACAGATTGATTGAAAATTATAATGCGCCGCTTGGCGGACAGACAAACTAAATGAAAATATGATAAATACCAGAGAGTTACACTGAACTGAAACGGCACAATTAAAGTGGCTTCACATTTCATGCGTGTACTCGGTTTCTAGGAGTAATAGTTCTATGATCACACATAACAAACCTTATCTTTAACATTATTTTTCTGCGATTACCTTGCTTTCTTTTAAATTGTATTCGCAAGTTTACTCGCGATATAATAATATCAGATCTCATTATCAATAATCTCATCACCAATCCCAATGACATAATTATATGTATTCTAATCGGATATTTCATGAATATAACAAAATTAGTAAACATTCTGTGGTAATATTAAAAAATAATTTGCTTTTGAATATAATATAGTTATGACGCGTACACTTGCTAAACACACAATAATGGAGAGATTATAACGCGTATGACTTGGTTAGCACAATAGTAAAGAAAGGTTATAATGCGTACTTGCTAAAATACAAAAGCATTTATTATAGTCTGTATAAAATCTCTACTTACCTAAATCCATCAGCAATATCCGGAACTTGTGCAGAAACACTGTCAGGATTCATTATTTTTACTGTTTACGTTAAAAAAGTAAACGAAATCATATCGCGATTAATTAATTATACTGGTCGGATTTTAGTACCAATTTTGCATCTAGGTGGCGTTAGCGTCGAATTAGAAGGCGATATGGTTTCGTTACCAACACGGGTATACAGGGTGTATTTTTGAAACGGGGCAGTAAGGGCAAGTACCTTAACCGTTGCAGTTACAGCAAAACGTTCTTAAAAGACCTTCCCTAACTTTTTGGGACATTTTGAACTGCATTCACAGATTTTGTAAAAAACTTACAGTTAGCAAAAAAAATGCAAAAAGTTCAAATTTTTTTTTTTTATGCCAGTCGATTCTATTTCATGTGGGGATCAAAAAACTCTATGGGACCATTTTAGCTTTCAGTACTAGAAAAGACAGAAATCGCCAAAAACGTTTCCCATACATTTCGGCAACAGAAACGAATTTCTACGATGGTCTAACTTTTTGTTATGGCCTGGAAGTGGGTAGAATTGACTGTAAAGTAAATAAAAAGAATTTTTACCCTCAAATTTCGAATTTGATTCGAAAATCTGTGTGTTATACTTAGTTTCAGCTGAGAAACTTCGTATGAGTTATTAATTAAGGATTTTCGTTAAAATGTCTTCTAATCGTGAAAAAATTGACTTATTAGAAGCGTATTTTGAAAGAACCCTGCAATTCCAGGTTTTTCAAAAGATTTGTAATAACCTTTCTTGTTGGCACATGCCGCAACGGATACTTATTGCGGTACCACACTAATGCAGCTCCCGCATTTCGATTATTGACAAAATACGCTTCTAATAAGTCAATTTTTTCACGATTAGAAGACATTTTAGCGAAAATCCTTAATTAATAACTCATACGAAGTTTCTCAGCTGAAACTAAGTATAACACACAGATTTTCGAATCAAATTCGAAATTTGAGGGTAAAAATTCTTTTTATTTACTTTACAGTCAATTCTACCCACTTCCAGGCCATAACAAAAAGTTAGACCATCGTAGAAATTCGTTTCTGTTGCCGAAATGTATGGGAAACGTTTTTGGCGATTTCTGTCTTTTCTAGTACTGAAAGCTAAAATGGTCCCATAGAGTTTTTTGATCCCCACATGAAATAGAATCGACTGGCATAAAAAAAAAAATTTGAACTTTTTGCATTTTTTTTGCTAACTGTAAGTTTTTTACAAAATCTGTGAATGCAGTTCAAAATGTCCCAAAAAGTTAGGGAAGGTCTTTTAAGAACGTTTTGCTGTAACTGCAACGGTTAAGGTACTTGCCCTTACTGCCCCGTTTCAAAAATACACCCTGTATAAGGAGATGGTTTTTATTGATATTTTATGAGCAGCAAGTCAGTACTGTATATACGGTGTTTATTAATCGTGACTAGTACACTAAATTCAGTTTGATTAATAATCTCCCCCGCCGACCCTCGAACTTGGTCCTTTGAGTCGGATAGGTGGGAGTGTTTTTTTGGTAGTATTCAGTAGTGGTGGGTGTGGTGAAGTTACTACCCTACGTGTTAGTACTGGGCAGTGGATCGCTGTCCAGAGTATCCCCTTCATGGATCGTTTTCGCCTGCGTGGACCTATCGCAGCGCGCCAGCGCCCCCAATTTTTTTAAAAACTTAACTCTAGTAATTTTTTTTTTCATTTTAGTTTTTTTTTTAATTTATTTTATCTTTTTTTTTCTCTAAGCGAGGGAGAAAGACGGACACATAAAAATGTGTAGCACCGTAGCTGTAACGTAGCATGTAATTACTACGCCGCTACGAAAATTGCTACGAAAAGTGTCGTTACAACTTTTCGTTCCATTTTTTTCCGTCTAGCCCCCTTTCGCAACGCGCGATAAGAAACTTCGTTCCAAAATCAAAATGTCCAAATTTAAAAAAAATGTGATGCACTTAGAACCGAATCCAAAGTATTATAAAATAGGGTGAGGTGTCCAACAATGAACCACCAAAAATTTGTTACTTCATAAGTCGGATTTATGTGAATGTATCTCAACATAATTTTGTGTGATCATACCCTGGTTATCAAGCTTTAATTTGGCGTTAAAATTATAGTCTAAAATCTAACAAAAAATATGTTATTTGATTTCCAAGCAAAACCAAGAAATGGTTAACTGTGTACCAACACCGGTATACAGTGAACCAGCGTTAGGTCTACAATAAACCGGCCGTGTACACAGTGAACCATTAAATTAATTTTATTTAAATAACATATCTGGCTGTAAAGTCATGCAGTATAACGATAGGAAGGTAAATAAAACAATATGTTCATGAGGTAAAAAAAATATTTTTACTTTAATTTCTCAAGCCAATGTTATATTTTACTTAATATTCTGTTATAAACGCGAAAATCAGTCTCGAACATCGTAATTTTAAATAGAAACACACTAGCATATCAATTTTATTGTTATTATTTTGTATCTATTATAACCATGGCAGTCTTTAGCAGCTTTGCGAATGCTTACGCCGTGTTTCACAAGAGCGAGCGCTATCTGCATTGCTTCTTTGGTATGGGCATACCAAAGAAGCAATGCAGATGGCGCTCGCTTTCCTTTATTCCTTTTCTCGACCTTCGATCGCCTCATTCTAAAAAGAACATAAATTTTTATAAGTTTGAGCAATTGCAACAGCTTAGCTAACTGTTTCTGCCAATAAGAGAAAAACAAATTAAAAAAAAATGTGGATTCATGCGGTTCATTGTGTACCACGTCTTTGTGGCTCATTGTGAACCAACTTCCATTTTAGAGGTTTTAGGTCATGTAAAAAAATAACAGAACAACATGGCGGCAAATTGATATTCGACAATTATAGCCAAGTAGCCATTCTTCAAAGTGAATTAATTTCATGTGTTATAAGTGACAAAAAGCTAGCAATATTAAATAACACAAAACTTACCTTTTTTGTTGTTTTGGTGTCCAAAACTGTTAACCACGTCACCACACGTGCGCTTCTGGCGCGAGCTAACCGTCGATTGGGGAGCGCGGGGGTGGACTATATTGGAGCGTATTTTTGCCAATAGCACGGTTGGTCAACGTCGCAAATTTAAAATACAGCGTTGGCTCAATGTGTACTACTGGCTCATTGTTGGACACCTCACCCTAATATGAATAATTATGAGCCCGCGTAATTTGCTATCGTGCCGATCTAACGAAAATTGCTAAAATTGCGTTTTTTTATCGAAATCGATCGACGTCGATCAATGATCGATGGATTGATGCAATCGATTAGTTGACAGTCTTTCTTCATTAAAACAATCGAATGACATCGACTATTCAGCCATTGGCCATCGATCGCGTATCAATGATTGATGTAATATTTAACAACCTTTTATTTAAAATACATATAGTTTTAAATAAGACACAAGCACTATATTAAAATCTTAAAAAAAACTGCTGCTCTAAGCTAGTTCACTTCAAAACGGGTAGTTGAATCTTGTCATGTCTTGTAACATGCATGCTATCTCTGCCGAGGTAAGTAATGCCAAGGTTTGTAGCGTGTGCTGCTTTTATTCTCCTGCCTAATGAACGTTCAATGGTTATTAGAATGAATGGAGGGAAATCGCACGTAATTTGTTTTCAGGTATACAAAATAAAGGGTAGAAAATATAAAAAATAAGGCTCTTGCTTTTAACAAAATAACTGATACTGAGAGCATCAATCTGCAGTTTTTTAATGTAGTTTTGCATCTAGTCTAAAATAGTGAAATTTATCAAAATGTTACTTTACTGCCCAATGGTCCAGTCGTTGGCATATGCGCCTCACGGTTCGCTGCCCGGGTCGGGCAAAGTGTTATTTGTGAACTTTCCGTCAGGAAATTGCAGCTCGTAATTGAAAGTGTGCCCGGTGGATGGCGATAGGCTCACCCCCTATCCCATGGGACCTAAACAAGACAGGTGAAATGTGGGTGTTGTACCTCTGGCACACCGCTTTGGGTAATAAAGGCGTGATGTTATGTTAGGTTGTTTACTTTAAAATTTGGTTAAAATTGGAGTCGGCTTCTAGTGTACCGGATTCAGCTCAAGAACATTATGTTTCCGTGGAGCGACTGGCATCAGACCTTCACAGCCCAGTACTTTGGGGTACATGAAAGGAGCTTCCCCGAGTGACGTACACAACGATTCCCTACGTCTCCGGCGCACCCTGGGCAATTCGCGAGTTCTCCAAAGCGAATTGGCTAATCCTTTCACCACGATGGCAAGTCTAAATAAAATTTGACTTAGCCATCGACACGACGAAGAAGAAGAAGAAGCCCAGTACTTAAAAATATTTTTACTTTACTATCATTTTGCTTTTTAATATGCACATGCACCAACATTTTAAAGCATATTCACAAAAAGTTATCAAAAAAGTAATGTAGCAAGATGAAAAACTGTCATCAAACGACAGTATCAAAAGTGTTCCACTTTTTGTAAAGGCTGCGCTAAAAAGCTTGTCCACTTAAAACAAGTCATGCCTTTGAGAGCCGTAAATCTCACGGACAACGTTAGAAATGCCGGCGAATAAATTATTCTTAAAAAAGTTCTTTATTACAAAAAAATTGCAAGAAAATGTAGCCACCACGTAAAGCTACTCTGTTTTTTATAGTGGTGGGAATTAGCTGAATTAAGCAGTGTTTAGATTCTGGGTGGAAATTAAACAATGTCAGGCTGGGACAGGAAGCTTACGTGGCTATCGGAAAACTTTAGCTTAAGTAATCCTAACATACATACATAAACTGTAACATAACACACTTATATTACCCAAAAGCGTGTGGTAGAGGTGTACAACACCCAAATTTCACCAATGGATGAGAGCCCATCGCCATCTACCTCGCACAATTTCAACTCCGTAAGTAATCTTAATGCTACAGTCAAAAAGCAAATAGGATGCAAAGTGTGTTTTTTTAGCAGAGAAGCAGCGGCATATATATGCTTGATTAGTTCCATTTCACAGAATTTTATTTAACTAAATATAGTAAAAAAGCTATTATAAGAAAAAAAAAATTATCCTTAATAATATAATAAAGTATCGACGGATAAAAAGTCCGTAGTTTTTCGAGTCATTAAATATTTTAGTTTGATACTTGAAGTTTTGAATACAAGTAAACACATGTAAGACATGATTTACAAGAAGTCAACGATTTATATCAATAATCTTTTTAAAATAAGCCTTTGACCAATCAAATATAAATTCATAAACACGTACCCTCCAGCGTCCACGGCGTATTCAAAAGTTGCAAACATAATTGTAGATTCATCCGATAGCATTCTAAATCTACGTTTGAAATGCAGAGAGCGCAAAATAACGACTCCTAAGGGTGTTATAATTAAATTATAAACTTTGCTAGCCAGGGTTCAGGGTAGGGTCAACTTATGCGTTAAGTAAATGCACTGTCGTAAAACTTTATTACGTGCCAAATAAAAGGGGTACTTTACTTTTACATTTTGTTTGTACCTCAGAGGCAAGATTCCTGTGTTGTAAAAGTATATTGCCGCGAATCTCGCAGAGGATGTAACAATTAAATTCTATTTCGCCGAACCTATTCTGTCGACCAAGTTTGTGTAATGGTAAGTACTTTCTAAGCCCCGCAATTCATTTAGCGAGGATAAAACGAATTGTGCTAAATGTTCACTCAATCGAAGCTCTTTGGTTTGACAAAGGTACCGTGTGATGTAAACAGTTACAAGTCATCTGCCATGTTTGTTTTATGCCTTGGAAAAAGGGATTTCTATTTTTGATACACTATTTTAGAAATGCTATTGAAGTTTTTACTAAAAGCAGCAATCCTTGTTTAGCCTGAGCAGGAGTAAGAAGACAAACGGTTTTATTTTTTAATCCTTACGAACGACGACAAAAAGTGAACAGAACAGTCAATTGTGCTCAATTTGTTTTTTACTACTGAAGAGCTCTTCACTGAATTAAATAAGTCAACAAAACGTCAAGTACTCTTGTATTTTTGCAGTACAACTGCGGTCTTCAAAAGCATTCGAGTTGCGAGCACTTCTGCATCATATAATTCAATTCGAGTTAAATTCGTGGCAGCTGCCCTCTCGCTAAATACCCGAAAAAGTTTCTGTACGTGATCCCATCAAACTACATCCCTCAGGGTCTTGCCTTTGCTTTTCTTTCTTTATTCCCATTTTTTGGAAAAATGTGGTCCATGTTTTATTACTCACTTTAGTTAAAGAGCACGTACGGTTTATGTGCAAAGGATTCATTACGAAACATGAAATGCTCACAAACCGCCTTAGATTTACATAACTTATTTACAAGAGCAACGGTTTATTTCGTATGAAAGCTGTGACAATTTGTTCGTGGAATATAAGAGAATTTTCATGAAAATATGACCAAAATTTCAGCCAAACATAAAAACTATTATTTTTTGCATTTAGCCCGCAGTTTTATCTCACGCATCTGCTGTTTTTTACGGACTAAGTTCCGCCGTTCATTATGAAAAATGTTCAAATACGTTAGCGTTTTAGTCATCCATAAAATTAAATATGGCATGCCATTTATTGTTTTTGATATTTAGTTTTTGAGCTAAAAAAGTTTTGTTAAATAATCCATTGATATAACGGTTATAACTCAGGTCTAGTTTTGAATAGATTTGAACTGAAAATGGTGATAACAAAATATGTAACGAGTACTAGATCGTTAGGTGTGTATGATTTTAAAATCAATAAAATTGAAGTGTCTGTTTGAATGTCAAAATAACACTGTTTATTTAAGGTAGGTAGGTATAGTTAAATGCAAGATACTATTGCCAAAAACACAGTTTTTAAAATGTTTGTCCGTCTGTCTGTTTGTATTGGCTAAATCTTCTTAATGGCTGGACTGATTTAAACAAACATTTAGATGCAGGTAACTGACTACAAGGCGCGTAACAAAGACTACTTTTTATCGATGTATCTACCACGCACACGAATCCGTAGAGGAAAGTTGGTTTGTTTTTTGATAGCGCTAATCTCAAAATCTACAGGTCAAATTTTGATCATTCTTTTGTTTTTTGCAGTCTATCTTTAAATACAGGTTTTTAAATATTTAACATTACGCTTAACTCCACGGGAGCGAAACAGTAAGGTTGAACGAACGAAGGCGCGGGAGCAGCTACAAAATACAATGAATTCCACGCGGACGACACACGCAAAATCTAGTTTAAAATATAACGACATCGTTTTTTGTTCTCAGCTCAAGCAGTTTATTAATTCAAAGGGCGGTTACTCTTATTTCCTTTACTTCTTTAAGATATCACAACAACATACTGTTTCTACCTGCCCTACTATTTACTTATCCCCTTTTGGGGCACTACCCGGCTACACGCGTGCCTGTAGTAAAACTTTTACTATGTGATAAATTTAAATTACATATCAATGGCAAGAAACCGCATCGGTCATAAAAATAGAGAGCGAAGGGTTTTGTTATAGCCTGTAGTTATTTAAAGGTACTACGAAACCCCTTGCTTACAGCCCTATAACCTTAATTTGTAATTAAATTTGACCAAAAATTTGCTAAAGAACGGCATTATCGGTGGCGCTCTTTAGGTCGTCTATAGTACAGGTGGTGGGACATAAAGGTCACGTAAGAAGGTAAGCCATCGTTTGGGAACTTGCAGGACTGGAGTTGAACTGACTGAACTGATCTCCAGGCGGCAATTTTCAGGAGCATCAAGTTTGGATTTATGCCCGGTAGATGGTAATGAGCCTTCAAAGTGCAATAGGTCCCATGTGATTGGTCATACGAGATCTAGACATATGGGTGAAAAGTGGGTTAATACACTTCTGCCTTATATAATACCCTTTATTGATGCTACGGCTAGCTGGTCGTCTGCATTGTGGACTAAGACGGCTTTAAAATGTTTTCTTGTAATATGCTCGTTCCTGTTCATTTCCTGGTATTCCGGAGATTGAAAATCTAACTCGTTCAAGGAAAATGTGAAATACAATATCTATTTTATAAGTTTCTTTGACCTTTTTGCCATTTTGTGATTTCGGAGGAAAGTAAACAAAGTAATAGTTTATGTTCGACCAACTTAGTGGCGGCCGTGGCGCAATGGATATTGCGTCGGACTTGCGGTCGAGAGGTCGTGGATTCGAATACGGACGTAAACTTTCTCCTAACACAAGCGAATTAAGCTTAGCTAGAGGGGGTTAACAAGCTTACTAGTAATTTTCCGATACGAATTACTAGTTAGGATTTAAAAAAAAAAGAAAGAAAGATGCATCATGCTACAGAATCTTGTAAAATCTAGCCATTAACAAAATCAATCTCAATAACTATACATTTTTAGCGTGAAGTATATCAATATATTAAAATTTGTTAATTACAAGATATAGCTATAATACATAAAGGAACGTTTCGAAACTATTCAATCAGAAAATTACTTCAACGGACGGAACTCTATCTTTTTATCTATCTATCTACCCAGCTTAGGGTAGATAGATAAATAAAAAGATAGAGTAATATTTATTGTACACCAATATTAACAAAGAAAATGTTGTAAACAATCGCACTTAAAAATTATGTTGCACAATGGGCGACCTTATCGCTATAAGCAGTTTCTTACAGGCAACCTTAGGATGGACAAGTAAGTAAATTAGCAAAGTTACGGGCAGTAGTTGTTGCGTTAATTAAAGAAAAATAAAAGTATAAAATGAAAAGTTATGATAATGACAGTTGAAATTATAAAATATAAAGAATACAGACACACAGATACAGAGGGATGTTTGGAACAAATACAAAAAGCACATTTTACGTCATATTTTATTCAGAAAACATTACGCAAAGCTCGCAAACAACAGCTTTACATATTCCATAAGCACATGATAATCCAGCCCATATTATTGTAAAAGCAATACTGTGGTTAGCCAAAAAATAATCATTTATACAACAAACATGACTATTGTGGCTCAAATCGATATTTTCCAATGAACAATAAATTCCCAGTATGTTCGTACACACGGCTACCGATCAACCTATATATTGCCAGTATAACCTGGTCTCGCACATCACGGGCAGACTTTAGAACGCCGTTCAGTAGCCGTTTGTACATTATGAAATGCTAGTGGGCATTCATAAGCTACCAATGTATTGCCAGACATGTCAGAAACCAAAGAGCGGCTTAACCCTTAATTAGCTATCCCTTGGTGGCAGATTCTTAGAAAATTATGATACTCGTGAAGACGTACTGATGTCGTAGGTACAGTCTGATCAGAAAACTACAAAAGCTACGTTTTACACATCTTTGTGTGCATGAACATGGGGATTGGTCTTAGTCTGGGTGTTTCTACGTATAATAAGTATGTATTTACAAAAGAAAAGTATATATATGTATTAGTATCAGTTATTCTACCCATAGCACAAGCTCTGCTTAGTTTGGGACTAGATTGCGTTGTGAGTAAGTTGAGAGATATTTATTGATTTATTTATTATGTAAGGACTAGAAAAACTAATGATAAACATTACAATAACCTAATCTAATAGACCGCAGCCCGTGGGCAACGTTCCCAGAATGCTGGCAGCATCGCCACGGGCATTGCTTATCTGTGCCTCATTAAATATTGGTCCTGTCTTTAGATGGTCTAATATAAAATACTATTGTGAGATGATTAGATGCGGACTTAGAAACTGGTTCATGCCCCACAAGCCGACATCAAACAAGGATTCAAACTGAAATCAAAGGACTCCTTATGCCCGCCTATTAGATAGGTCTCTATCTGTTGAGGTTTATTTTGGAAAGGTAAGGGGCGGGATAAACATAAAAGTCGTGGGACTAGGACTCGTCACTGTTAAAGTATATGAAAAGAACGGTGCACGGACGAGACACCAACAACTGACCCGGTGCGTGGGTGCCACGAGATCAAAGTAACCCCGCGTTTAGTTTGCACCTAATCTCTAATGTATGTTTTCTGCAGTCGACGCAGCGTTGTTGTGCCCGCGTCTTTTTTACGCCCGCTTGTTTTATGTTGCGACGCTTATTTTGTGTGCTTAGTTATTGAATGGACACCGCGTCTTGAAGGCGTCTTCGTCCTAATACTTTTGTGTTTGACCCAAAAGATACTCTTGAATTCGTACTAAGGCCACGTCAACATAGAAAGTTATACGATCAAAATATTCCAACGGCTCTACATAATTTTACATATTAAAATCATAGATACTGTGATCGAAGCCACATTGAATCCTGAACAGGGTGTAAATGACATCGTGACGAAGGAAAAATTTAGCTTTTCGCGATTTTCAACTTTTCCAATAAAATTTTCACAGAGTTCAAAGAGTTTGTTTCTAATTACTGGAAAGTGTTTCCTCATAATCATCAGCCCAGAGACGTCCACTGCAGGACATAGGCCTCACCATTCGATTTCCAGTTTTGTGCCGACTGATACCAACGACTCCCCGCGATCTTAACAATATCGTCCGTCCATCGAGCGGGGGCCGTCCCACGCTGCGTTTGCCAGTTCGTGGCCGCCACTCAAGGACTTCTTTGCCCTAGTCTTAGTTTCCTCATACATTTACCGATTTTCCGATGTGTAGAAATTTCCGGTGAACATTTTAGCGGGTAAAACTCTGGACTGGACTGGACGGGGTATAAACGTGAACGGTGATCTCGCACCTTCGGTTTGCCGATGACATCGTTATAGTTGCGGAGTCGCTGGAACAGCTGAGCGAGATGCTGCACAGCCTAGATGGAGCTTCACGACGTGTTGGTCTCGGCATGAATTTGGATAAAACCAAAATCATGCTTAATGAGCATGTCATGCCGAGACCAATATTTGTCGACGGATCGATGCTCGAAGTTGTTCAAGAATATATCTACCTAGGGCAGGTCATTAGGCTTGGTAGAAACAACTTCGAGCGAGAAGTCGATAGAAGGATCCAATTGGGTTGGGCAGCATTTAGCAAACTTCGTCAAGTCTTCTCTTTGCCTTTACCGCAGTGCCTGAAGACGAAAGTCTACAACCAGTGCGTCCTACCTGTTATTACCTACGGTGCCGAGACGTGGACATTAACGGTTGCACTAGTCCACAAATTTAAAGTCGCGCAGCGGGCTATGGAGCGAGCTATGCTCGGAGTTTCTTTGAAGGATAAAATTCGTAATGAGGTCATCCGACAAAGAACCAAAGTGACCGACATAGCTCGCTGAAGTGGCAGTGGGCTGGTCACGTCTGCCGAAGGACCGACAGCCGCTGGAGCAAACGAGTCCTAGAATGGAGACCGCGACTCGGCAACCGTAAGGTAGGACGCCCCCAGGTGGACTGACGACCTGAAAAAGGTCGCTGGAGGGGACTGGATGCGGAAGGCGCAGGACCGGGTTTTGTGGCGCAAATTGAGAGAGGCCTATGTCCAGCAGTGGACTACAAAAGGCTTAATGATGATTTTAGCGGCTCCGTCACGATATCATTCACAACCTGTATATAACAAACAATTATTTTTAAATACAATCCATAACATCACGCCTCCCTCTCCACCATTACTGCCTAATAGTAGACACGCATTACACCCATAAATATACAATATGGTTAAGTTTCTATAATAGGGGTCGAATCTATACATTACAATTCAAACCACTGCTTTCCAAACCACATAAATATTTATCATACTTATAACCAGTTGAACAAATTTTCGGACAGCCGTACTACTAAACATCTGTCGGCGGTAATATAGGAGCATTAGGTGAGATTTCGTTCATAGAAAGTTTGAAACAGATCCGGTCAATTGCTTGACCATCTGCGTACGAACGTGAGGGTTGGTTAGTATCGATATTGTTTGGCTTGGTCACGGTGACTCTTCTGATATATGCTACCCTGGTACCTCGAGGAGAATCGGTTTGAGATTTGAAATGTGATTTATTGTTTGTGTGCGTGAAATGGGTGTAAACTATTAGTGGTAATTGATGTTTATGGCTAACCAAACTATATACATGTCATGTCAATAAATACGATTCATCTTCTTCTTCCAAGCCTTTTGCCAATTAAATAAGAGTTGACTAAACAAGATGGCGCTAGCAAAACTCTGTAATGCGTCTATTAATACGATACTTAGCATAAATTTTCAGAATTTTATTTACATTGCCATTCGTATTTTTATTAAATTTCCAAAATTAATGTAACGTGCCTAATTTAAAAACAATGTTACAACAATAAAAGTAAAAAAAATCTAATGAGCACTTTTAAAATCATTTTTATTACTACTGTCGTGGCAATGCTGCCAGCATTTTGGGAACGTTGCCCACTGGTAGCGGTCTTTTAGATTAGGTTTGTACATAGATATCATTTATTTTTAGGTTAGTAGAAATTTTGTTTTTTTTATTTTTTATTAATAATACTACAATATTACTATTATAAAATAACACTGTTTTATGTTTTTTTTCTTATGATAATCGTTGGTCTAGTGGTTAGCCTCTCACCGCGAAGTCTCGGGTTTGATACCCGGGTCACGCAAAGTGTCATTTGTGAACTTACCGTCAGGAAAGTCTAAATAGCAGCACGGAGTTGGAATGCCCGGTGGATAGCGATAGGCTCACCCACTATACTGGGACCAAAACATAACAAGTTGGAAGCATGTAGTTATTATGTTATTTTCACTTATGGTTTTAGATTTGTGTATCATCCGTTTCGTTAATGCCTGGTGTGGTGAGTTAATGTCACGTAATTTAGGATTTCAGCATTTGTTCCTATTATTGTAATTCAGTTTGATGAAACAATTCGATTTACAACCAGCGAGCCGTTCTTAATAAATCAGCGCTTTGCATAAATCCTTGTGAACGTACCTAAATAAATTAATACCAATAATATACGAAAACAGTCCACAAAGGCTTACCGGGGCAAATTCTAATCAGGATGCATCATCACGCAACGGGGGTGGACTTTGTCGGTTTTGGGCCCAAATATCGGTGTCAATTAGAGTAACGTCATAATCCGGGCCCCCTGTTTGTCCATCGGGCCCATGGACAAACAACAACTCGATTAGATTAATATGTTCGAACGTCTATATAATTTATGGTATTGTTCTATATTTAAATTAGGGTGAGTTATGCATGAAGGGTGCCGAAATGTAATTAATACTTTTACTTTTTTTGTGGGCGTTTGGCAACAAAAAAGTAGTGACGTCACGCACGGAAGCACGGAGCAACATTGGGCAAGCGTGAATTTCACTTGTATCCACAAACCTGTGTCATATTTTTCTAATGTATAACGAAAAAGTTTTTATTCAAAACTTCTACCAATCGGTTTAGATTATTCGGTCACATGTTACTTTTGTACGACTTTTGTGTATGAAAATTGCTTCGAGATAATAATCAAATACAAAATTTGTTAAATCGATAAATCCAAAAGTAAATTAAAAAGCTACGCCTTTCGAAATAATGACTAGTCAAAGTGACAATTTCAAAGTGGCTAACAATAGAAATCACATATCAATGATCTGAATTGCAAATCATAATTTCCTAGCTGTCGGAGCGCTTATGCATATCCTACTCAGCTGTCCAGTTAACAAAGGTTACCCAATTAAGTTAGCATCTGATTCAGAATTCTTGCACCTATTCTACTAAATAGATTACCGTTTGTCCTCCTCTCCGAAGTACGCTATTATCTATAAGTAACTAGACTGAGTAGTATGTGCAAAGACAAGAATTAATTAACCGCCAAACCGTAAGGTGATTTGACTACCATTAGTTCAGATATTTAACTATAAGAGGTAAAATAATGAAATAATGAATATTCCATAATTTAAAATATCATCTGAAAGTTAATTTTAGATGTAATATATTTTATATATTTGTTATTTTAAACGTTTCAAAGCAAAGTGATTTTTTTTATTTGATTTGTACGTACGACTCGAATTGAGCCAAAACGGCTTAATAAAGTGGCTTTACGTTTCATGCATGTTCTCAGTCTCTAGGTGTAATATTTCTATGGGCAAAACATAACTATTTTATTATTTTAGACGCAGTACAAAAAGTTCAGATCACTTACACTTTAGATAAAAAATAAACTTCACTATTAAACTGGCACTAAAGCAAAATAATACAAACGCAAAGAGCTCGTTCACAAAAGATAAGCCACTCTACAAAATAAAGCGATAGAGCAAGCAATACAATCCAGAAAACTGACAAAGGAGTCTAGTATAGATATCTCTCGGTCTTTCAGTTCTTAACAAAAATAAATAAGCGTAGTGCATTCACTGGTTGCGGCGATGGATTCAATTTATTATGACCTCACCAACTGATATTTTTATTACAAAGTTTAACAGGAAAAGAGCATTTGGGGTGCGTCAACGTTTTCTGAACTTCGTCATTTTGTTTTCGACATTCCCTTTTATTTATATATGTACCTGTCTAGTTTGTGTCTAGACAGGCCCCTACTCCCCTATACTCCCAATTATTGGCAGTTGCAATACCTCAACAGGGTAGAAAAAGTTTAATCTCCTTTGAGTGATGAGAGCCACACGCTAAATTGACTTGAGTTATGTAGGCTCTTGAGATTGGAGGTCGATTGATAAAAATACTGCGAAAAAACTGTATTTTTAGGGCTTTTTTTTTGTTGGTTATTTTTTTTTCAGTTTGTAATGAAATTAAACATCATAATTAACCACACTATAAGTTAGAATTTGTACTCTTCTGTTGAATGCTCAATTGTTGTTAAATTTAACATAGCAAGGACATAGATCAATGGTCCATTTTAATATTTAAAGAACCACCTCTTTATACAATTTAAATTAAGGTGTTAAATCTATCCAGCGCTCTTTAAGTCTAGGTATACCTTTTTGCGAGTAAAGTTCATTTCGTACTTTGTTTAAAACAATAATTTGGAAGAGAATAATGGAGCTCTAAAAACTTTGTTTTATGTAAAAGGATTTTAATTACTTTTCTCCACATGAATTTCTTTCTTCCAAAAGAAACTAAAAAACTTGTTGTACAAAATGTTATACTGCTTGTGCTATATATATTTTAATAAAATTCGAACTTTTAAAAAGGTAATTAGTATTTACGTAATTTAATGTAATGTATTCACAAAGCTGTTTAGAACGAGTTTGAGAATTTACACTTCCTTCTTCCAATATGATGGTGAGATTAGACCGTGAAATTTCTGGTTCTTGAGGCATGAGTTCGCTGTCCGCCAGCTGAATTTTTGGTATATTATGGACGTTCATAATTATTATGATATACTCTTGTTGCCATTTATAATCAGGCTGACTCAATTCCAGTTTGTATTCAAGTATTAAAGTCTTTATTGCACTCCAAAATGTTAAAATGGTCTTATAAATAGGTACAGTGTTAATTATGGACCCTGACGGGCACGGCAAAAGTAGGAGAGTGGGAGAAAGAGTTCTTTGTGCTTATAGCAAAAATATTTAAATTATAAAATTGTATCTTACAATTTTATTGATAGTTCTTTTGGCTTATTTTTCTTTTGCTATATTGTATACAACATTACTTTAGAGATTTAAGTGAAAAGCGGAAAAAACTGCTTTGGAGTTTTCAGTGCAAAACAGATAAACTACTTCGTGGTCCATAGCCATTGCATCAATAATTGAATACCCTAGACAACAAATTCATATTATTATCAATATTCCAGCGAATTCGGTTATAAATAAAACGCATTACATGAAAATAACAGTGTCTATAATCCCCGAGGGTGGACAGAGGTTCAAAAGTATTAAGTTTCAATGTGGTTGGGGTCGCGGCTAATCGCTATTTATTGAGCTCACTGCCACGGTAGAGCAAGTAATTGGTTTTTCTTTCCAGTGTCCAGTTACCTGCTTACCTTTCAATTGAGAAAACTTGAAACACATTTGTGAAAAATGTATATCAAACTACTGGATCGATTTTAATCATTTTTTCAGTGAGTGACATAGGCTATAATATATTATATACCCGTGCGAATCCGGAGCGGGCCGCTGTGTTTTTATATACAACGTTCACAGTTTTTCTGTAGTGTATTTAGTATCAGCATTGTACCCGTGCGAAGCCGGGGCGGGTCGCTAGTAATATATAATAATCTTAATAATTTTAATAATTTTAATATTAGTAATAATAAAATCTAGATTTAGTTATTTAATTCTATTTGTATTGTTTTGTATAATTGTGTAACCTATTTAAATGTGCATGCTGTGGCCTTCTGTAAGTGAAGGTACACATACAACAATGTTTTAACCTAGATTAATACCAACTGTATGACATCTGTGTATCTTTGTTGATGGTCCTAAATAAATAAATAAATAAAGAAGCTTTAGTGGAAAGCTAGAGAAGAGTCCCAGTTTCAACTTTTTATTGTGTAAGGTTGCATAGCCACTGGAGTTGCGCGCATAACATTATTCAAATTATGAAATACGGGTGTTCCTCACGTAATGTTGGTCTATTAAGTCGACTGCGGTTTCACCTATACTTCTAGGCATAATCAAGATGTTATTTATAGTGCAAGACTGGCTGCGACTCAGACGCGACGTACCGCACTCTCTTGATAATGCCTAGAAGTATAGGTGAAACCGCGGTCGACTAAATAGACCAACATTACGTGAGTAACACCCGTATTTCATAATTTGAATAGTATTTACAGTTTAAAATAAGTTTCAGAATAAAAATAAGCCAAATGACGATAATTACGCAAAGGTTATTCTTTATATTCCCAATGTTATATCAACATTTTTTTAAATGTATTTAATACTACAGAGAACCTTGATGTTACCTATAGGTACTAATTATGAATGATCTCTTATCAAATGAGATTAGTAAATAAGTGATGTTTTTATATAGGTTTAAATCTTGATAGAGTAAATGGTGAACCGCTATTTTAACAGAATCAAGCCCCGACTAGAACCCGACGTAGAAGTACAGGTCGATATGACAGTGTATCTCCAGGACCGAGGCAGGATGCTCTATTTGATGTTAATAATTACATTTTCATAGACTGTAAATAAATATCACACAACATTCAACAATATAATCTAGTCCCAAACTAAGCAGAGCTTGTAGTAAGGGAACTAGAATAACTGATACTAATACGTATTTACTTTTCTTTTTGTAAATAAATACTTATTATACATAGAAACACCCAGACTAAGACAAACCCCCATGTTCATGCACACAAAGATTTGTCTTGAGCAGGAATTAAAGCCGCGACTTACACTTCCGACTCCGCTATCCGGTCTTCTATGGTATACTGTATATGGTAAGAGTTATCATAATTATTTTCTTCTACCTCAGTAGTTACGTATTCGATTTTCTCAAAAAGGCACCTAAAGAAGTATTAAAATAAATATCTTTGCGCTATCTATAAATCTCGTAAAATGTTGCACGTATGTATGTAACTTGGAGCTTTTGCTCGTTCGAAGTAATGACGCACCATTTTTATAAAGTTGTGAATTCCTCGGGGAACGCTAACCTAACCTGCAATCGCAGCGTTTGCGTTGAAAGTTCGACTTCACTACTTTAATATTGTAACGATTCTGCAGTACACGTAAGGTAAGTATACGTAAGGATACTTTAAGGTAGTTTGATAAATTTACTCGTAGGTCGTCGCATTCAAAATAGAATTTAGTTTAGACATTTCAGAACACTAAAGTCTAAATTTAGTTTATTTATAAGCCCTATCCACAAATGTCTACACTGACAGTTTCAAAAGAAATATTTTTCAAATGAATCAACTTTATGCTAATAGTACATTGTAAGAAACATTGTCATATTTATTGCTACGAGCGCATAGCTCGCTAACCTGCAATTGCAGTGTCAGCGCTAAAAGGCCGACTTTTCTTTAAATATTTTTCGTAATATTAGATCTACGGTTGATTAGTTAAATCCACTCTAGGCCTTTCATCTGCCAAAATAACAAAATAATAGTCATGTAGTAATCAAATCTGCGCCCTACAATTTTAGGATGCAATGATTCATGTTTCCATTGTTTATTAATATCATAAAATCTACGCGCCATTTTTATAAAGTTGTTAATTTTTCTTTGAGAAACGCGAAACGAATTCTAAGGTCTCACAGTATTTATTGTGCCATTGTCTCAGCGAGCCTGCAGTACACTTAAAGAAGACTAGCTACATACATAAAATTATAGGGGGTGTGCGGGCGACTTGACCAGATGGGAGAGTTGAACCATCGCCCAAAATTGGTTATAAAAATTGTGCGGGAAATTTTGACGTATTATGTAAAATGCGGTTCAAGTCTGTCAGACTCCCCCAACATTTATGTTAAAACTGAAGGCTTACGGAGTGTCTTATATTTACCAAAAGAATGTTTTGGCTTTTGCTGTTTGTTTACGCACTCCCAAGACATAACAAAAATATGTATATGATGTCAACTAGATAAGTAATGTTACCTGTCCTATCTTATACAGGTATATAGGTATATACAGTTTAGTTTAAAGTCCCCACTTACTTGCTATAGCATTTATACGTGTTAAAATTGCAAAGAATTTTCATTGCAAAACACTCAGATTTGTATTGTTACTGTTTACTATCCTCCTAAACTCAAGGGCACGCCATGGTTGTTTTATCACCCTCGGCAGACGGGGGTAGGCTGACACTGATGGATCACGCACCACGTCTTGTCAATAACTGAACTAAATTGATAGAGCACGGATACGTTGCATTTGGTCATTACTGCAGCTATCGGATTATCTTTACGCAATTAGTGGATTAGAAACAGAAATAAATGCTGTGTTTGGAGAAGGCAATTTTGTCTTTTCTCTGTCAAGTGTTTTGTTGACATGCAATCAATCTTCAGTCTGCCGAGCCTTTGCCCAATTACATTGGGGTCGGCTTCTAGTCTAACGAATTTAGCTGAATATCAGTATTTTAAGTGAAGCAACTGCCAACAGACCTCCACAACCTAGTACGAGCTAATACGATACTCATTGTAAGACTAGTTATATATGTATGTTTATATACATAGGTTAAGTCCTAACAAAGAAGCGAAGGATTCGTTTTGAACACCACAAGCGACCGAACGTACCAACACTACATTTTATGTAATTTAGTTAAGTGGCTTTGTATCTGCATTTATTACTAAATAAAGATTATTATTATGTGGTTAACGTTTCCGTATCTCGGGAATATGGATTCCCGGACCTTTGGAAGGCATGCGGGGGGCCAAAGCCAACAGCGCAGAGGCCCGATTAACGCATTAATCTTAATGTGATTATTATTATTAGATATCAGACTTTTTGACCTCTGATTACCCGTAACGACTGCTATAGTTTTGCAAATGGCAACCAAGACCGACGGCTTATCGTGCTCTCCGATTCATGGAGGAAAACTCGTTATGTTAATAATGGTCACCTATCCACCGACTGCGTTTGCAGCATTGCTTAACCTGCAAGATCGATTAGTCCGCATGGCTTAGACTTAGACGAGCTCGAGAGCTTTGTTTGCATGCATTATGCCTTTTTAACCGATTTCAATATGGCGAGGTCGTTTGATTGAATATAAAGCGTTTCACGTACCTATGCTAAACTTTTTCGTTTCATAATGTTAGGTTAGGGGGGAAAAAGTTCCCCACCAACGGGTCCCGCGTTGTCGTCGCGGTGGGGCTTAGTACCCGTGGTGCCTCCACACCACGGCGAAGCCAAGTGGACCCCAGAGGGGGGCTGCTCTTCGGGCTTTGGGCAGCGAAGCCCTTGTGGAGCAGCCCATGTTGGAGGGCCCTTATGGGGGGGCTCTGCAACAGGAGGGCCTGCGGTGTTGGCGTGAGTCGGCACTGCGGCCGAGGAGTTGCGGGGCCGCGGCGGGAGAGGACTGTCGGTGTTTCGTTGCCGCTTTCCCTACCTTCCGCGGTCCCGGCGGGGCCGCAGCCGTTAGTACTGCGGCGTGGTGGGCGGTGGGACGAACATCTGTCTCACCGCGGAGGGCCAGGCCGTCAGATACGAAAGTGTCTGACGGCTTTGCACGCGGTCCTCGGTGCCGGTCCCCCCACATTTTGGGGGCCATGAGGGGCCTGCCTAGGCGGGCGAGAGCCGGGCTGCGGTGTTGGCGCAAGCTGACACCGTGGCCGGGTGGTTTACGGGGCCGCGGCAGGAGAGGACTGTTGGTGTTTCGTTGCCACTTTCCCTACCTTCCGCGGTCCCGGCGGGGCCGCAGCCGTTGAACTGCGGCGTGGTGGGCGGCGGGACCGACCACCTGTCTCGCCGCGAGAGGACCAGGCCGTCGGACATGGGGAATGTCCGATGGCTTTGCACGCGGTCCTCGGCGCCGGTCCCCCCACATTTTGGGGGCCATGAGGGGCCTGCTTCGGCGGGCATCGCCGGGGGGGTTGTGGACGTAAAGGCTGTGCCAGATTCCCATGACCCCCCCATCAAGGCGAGTGCGGGAGCACCGTGGGGTTTTAGTGGGTATTCCCGTGCCGTTTACCATCTTTAGGCACGGGCGAGTCCCACATAACCACTCTGCCCTTCCCCGGGGTGGGGTGGTATGCGTAAATGCATTTCCCCACGTAAAAAAAAAAAAAAAAAAAAAAAAAGGGGGGGGGAAAAGTTACGTGCGAGATTAGATACATTTATGTCCCTAATTTTAACTCAAAACTAACGAGTCGCTAAATTAGTTTTGGGGCTAAAAAAAGACCTTGCCTTTTGAAATTGTAAGATACATTTATGTCCCTAATTTTAACTCAAAACTAACGAGTCGCTAAATTAGTTTTGGGGCTAAAAAAAGACCTTGCCTTTTGAAATTGTAAACACAAAGGCAGAAAATCAAAATACAAATTATAAAGCCTAGTACGGACTAAGCGAGACAATGTTCGCATTTACGCGTACAGAGCCACGCGTTGCCGTATTATGAACGAGGTGACAAGTCGAGAGTTCATAATCCAGCAATGCATATACCTACCTAGTGTTCTGTACGCGTTATAATATTCGTATTTCGTCAGGCATTTTAGTGTTTTAGATTAGATTTGTATAAAATATTATATAAAAACATATTAAATTTAAACCCATATTTATTGTAAATTTATAGATTGTACTATTTTTCACTTCTAAAAAGAATCTACCATTATCGTCTTTGCACCTCCTTATGGTTGACTGGTAGAGAATGCCTTAGGCCAGGGCTGTCCAAACATAGGCCCGCGGGCCGCATGCGGCCCGCGGCTTGTTTTCATGCGGCCCGCGACACACATTTTAATCTAAAAATAGTTTTGGACACAAATAGTTTGGATAATATTATTTGCTGTCAAAACATGTACTCAATACTTGGTATAATTATTTATCTTCAGTCTTGCAACATTCCATTCGCATGATCACTTAAAAGTGAAGCTACAAGGCAAAGAATACAGTATAGCCAACTTGTATGGATATGTGAATGGGTTCAAAAATAAACTGGGATTATTCAAAACATCACTGGAACAAAATGAATTTTCTTTTTTTCCATGTTGCAAAAAACTTTATAGTGAAATAGAAGGATGCAATTTTTCGGACCACCTCCAGTATATCGACGAGCTAATATTTGAATTTAAGCGGCGTTTTGCTGATTTCAAAGGATTAGAGAGCGATTTATCTCTTTTTACAAATCCATTAACAGTTGAAAAAACAAGTGTTAAGACTGAATACCAGTTAGAATTATGTGACGTTCAGTCAGATCCCTTTTTCAAGGGTAGAAAAGAGACAGGAATGGATTTTTTTAAGATCCTTGGCGACCGTTTCCGTAAGCTAAAAAAATTTGGCTTGAAAATGGGATCGATGATGGGCAGCACTTATTTATGTGTATAACAATGAATTTTATAAAATCCAAGTATAGATCTCCACTGTCAGATAAATCGCTTCTTCAAGCAATGCGCCTGGCAACAACGAATGTTGACGTGGATATCGATACTATTGTTAAAGATAAATTAACGAAAAATCAATAAACATAGAAAGACAAAATTACCCTGTATTTTATTTACTTGACAACTGAAAATATTTTTCTGGCCCTCCAGCTTTTGTATGAAATTTAATTAGCCCGCGAAGGTGTATAGTTTGGACAGCCCTGCCTTAGGCATTAAATCCGCCATTGTACTTGTGATGTGCATAACAGCAGCCCTGTATCTAATACATGTCCCACTGCTGGGCTCGGGCCCCTTCTCATGATGAGATGGGTTAGGCCATAGGCCATCACGCTGGCCATGTGCGGATTGGTGAACTTTACACGACCTCGAGAATAAATAAATAAATAAATAACTTGTATGATAAATACACACATATCTTCGAAAAGACGAATCTTAACGATTTATTGACAGAGGTGTGTGCCGTGGGTTCGAACCCGAGACCTTTGACTTCGCAGTCCTACGGTCTCCCACTTGGCTATCGCCGCGTGTGATATGCATAAAGTTATAAAATAAATAAATGAATAAATATTACTTGTGTATGGAAAACAGCTAAGAAATTGTTCCCCCTTAACACTTGTATTATGTTGAATGGTTACATACCGGGTTGTATAATGTATAGGTTAGATGACATAGAAAGAGTAAATAAAATAGAGCAGATCTCAATAGCAAATACACTTTCACATGCACTTACAATTAAGATAAATGGATGTATTTAAAAATGTCCCATCTCATTGTAATCCAATCAATCAGTCAATCGAATCATCCCCTGATTCTTTACAATTGCACGTAAGCCTCTACTATCGTGGTATTGGATCAGAAGCAAAGATTTCGAGGGTAGATATAATTGGAATCAAGGACTGTTTGCAAACTCTTCTATCGCTGATCATCACAAAGCAAAAAGTTTTTGTTATTTTTAGATAAAAGTTGTAATAATAAAAAGTAATTGCCATTATTGCACGATTGCAGAACGTGTATGTCCAACGAATGTATATTTCGCCTGATATTAAGTGTTTCGCAAACTACAGCAACTAATAAAACACATAATATTGCAGGCGCATCTGAGAATTACAATATTATGCATCAAGTGAGTAATAGTACTAGTAATTTCAGACTTTAATCTCACCATCAAGGAGTTGTGAGAACAAACACTATTTGCCAGCAAGTTAAAGGTTAAAGCTCACTAGTAAAGATCTTTCTATACTAAATCTTTTCGCAGTTAAATATTCAACCAGCGATTGCACAGCTATCAATGTTCAGTCCATAATAATATGATGATTCTAGAACAGACTGTGATTTGGATCATTTCCACCGCTAACAGAACATATTCCGATTCTCTACTAAGAACCCCTTGTGTTCCCAGGCTTATAGCATATTGTCCGTCCAGTGTTCCAGTATTAGCAGCCACGAGGATTAGCCACAAGTGACGCACAGAGGACGTACTGTTTGTGCTCTAACTTCATTAGACACTGCAACGGTACACAATAGTACTAATAACACACAGGCATAACTGCTTTCTGGCCTGAATTGTACACAAATGATGTAAGTGCTTTGTGTTAGAACTTGTGAATGAGCTAAAGTGTGGAACTGTTTAAGCATTTTTCTATTACTTGATTGTTTATGAGTGAAATAATACTGTGTGAGTAAAGGACCTAAATAACAAGCTCTGCTTAGTTTAGGACTTGATGACGTTGTGTGATTTTTTTTTATTTATTATTACAAGATGGTAAAATATTTATTATAATTCTTCAATGTATTGTCGTGCTCGTAATGTTTCGTAGATATTATTATATTAAAATATACGTTGCTATTCCACAAACCATATATATACATAGGTATCATCATTGGCTACATTATAAGTTTTTTCCATCGATTTATAAGCAAAATTGCATTCCTGTTTACGCAAAGGTACTCTTATAAGTAGCTAGAGTGTTCATTGAATTAGCTTATTCATTTTTGTATTGCCAATTGACCGATTGACTTACGTAATGAATGTCAAATCAATTTACTACTTACCTCCAAAAGCCTTCAAAAGTAATTACAGTCCCCCTCATCGAAATACTAAAATCAAACGTATTCTTTTAATACCAGCGCCCCTAATTAAAAAGGGTATTTTCTGGGGGTGTATTTTTTCGTAATGACAAGTCTCATCGGAAATGAGACGACCTGTATTACTTTTTGTACACAATATTAGGGTTGTGCTGTAATCCGTATCATCTGCTACTGGGGCAATTATTTGAAAGGGAAGTTGGACGAGCCGGTCGTAAGCTGGGCGCGTGGACGCCCTAATTGTTAGCCCCGAAAGCCCCGATAACCAATATGGGCTTAGTAGGGTAACCATAGTTTTGGAATATTAACGTAAATTATGATTTCGGTTTGGAAAGTAATTGTGGTACAAAGTTTTTAGAGCTTTGGAGTTGTTGTACAGCTGTACCAAGAAATATACCAAAAGTGTCGGTTTATAGTAGGTATAAGCTAGCTTTTGCCCGAGACTTCTTTCGCGTGGAATTCGTTGAATTAAATAGACCAGTGTTTAACCTTACTAATCTACTCCCGTGGTGCTCCGCGTTATATCAAAAATCTAAAATCCTTTGTTGAAAGATAGACTATCAAACGCAAAAAAAAAGAAACCTTGTTATTTTACAATAAAAACAGACACTGCGATTTTATTTATTTTTATTGATGTTTTGATGACGTTCAAAATGTTAACAGTTGATTAACAGGTTTGTTCGGCAAATAACTGCTTCTTAAAAATAACATTTGCTCGAATTTGCATGTCTTAAATTAATTTTGTAGAATGCCTGTAAAAAGGTTATCTCGTGACAAATAAATAATATGTTTGATGATTTTCTGACGGAAGGATTATAATATTGTTTTTGATCTAAGTAGATAAAATTCTGAGAACAGTCTAAGTCAAATTAGTTATACTCGCACTTTCTTACTTTCCTCCTTTTGAATTTCTTGTATATTTAAGTTAATTTGGGCAACTCAGATTTCTAGATCACTACAAACTAGAAACCAATACATGAAATTAAATTTACCAACACTGTTTCCATTGGTCACCAAAAATCAATGAAGAAAGGAAAACTCTCTGCGTCTTCAAAATAATAAAATTCTATTCTAACTTATATACTTCCTTACCTTTCAACTTATTTTTACATCGCATACTCACGTTCCACTCGACTCGCCACTCTATCCGTGCAGATAAGGCACGCGCGGTCCCCCTACTACGAATGTCAGTGTATTATAAATTATAGTACGTTTCATACAGGGTTGTCTTTGTGTCCTTTTCGGGTGGCTACAGACCGCAGCGATTGACTGCACCCTGCGGGACCATGACGCATTGCTTTTGCCAAATAGTGCTGTTAACTCCGTCACGCGGTATAAAAGTCGATGTTTCACATATATCATTCTACACCGTTGGCTGATTTCTTATAAATTTATAATGTAAGGGACATTTTCTTGAGAATTGTTTGAGGGTTTGCTGTTATGGGTGGTTCAGGGGATGATTGATTTGGATGTCGTCGATTTGGGGTATTGTTCCTTCGGAAAAAATAAGTCTATGATCCAGGAAAATAAAGAATATTATTTTGACATTTGTTATAATGGTACTACTAAGACAAATCTACTTGTGTAATACCCTTGTACATTTGCCAAATCAATCATTCTCATCTACGACAGTTTTCCAATAAACGCTACCCTTTTTCAATCCATCAAAAGTTTACAAATCGACTAGCGTAACTAAGCCCATCACTAGGCCTAATACGTTCATAAGTGTTGTTGCACAACATTTGCTCCATTATCCCCGAGCCCCGTCTGCGCATCCCCTCACAAAGGATTACATTGTAATAAGAACGATTAAAAAGCGTACCATTTTACACCACTGCACTAACGAGGATAAATCATGTCTTTTGTCGACAAATTCTTTGGGCAGCCCTATTTTGTAATGGCTCTATTTATAACGCAAATTAACATTGATGACCCGTAAATACATTTGAATAGAATTTTTTGTATGTATTTTAGTGATCGCTAAATTCATTTCACGGTCGACAAATGAGGTGGTCACCCTATCATTGCAGGTACACAATAGATTTTAAGCAGACATAACGGTATTTGTCATTCTTTTTTTAAGAATTCTCATTTTAAAATGGAGAAGAAGAAAATAATACACAGAAACATTTTCAATACATTTATTTTCATATAAAATGCGCTTCTCGTGTTGTCGCAGTCCGGCTACAAGCTGACAGACAAAATACATACGAATAACATTGAAGCTTGTACATGAAGAAGCGAATGCCTACCGAAGATTAGTTGCCTTTAATTTGTAATTTGTTCAGTGAATTGTGTGATTCAATTGCTGAAAATTGCTGCTATTGAGATGGAATTGTTTGAGATATTCAATTGACAAATTGAGCTCGGATACTCGATTCATTTGGTTGGAAAATTTGAAGGCTGTTAGTCAACAGTTGAACGATTTTTACAGAACAAAGATCTAGTAAAAGAACAAAGATATTAAGTTCTAGATGCCGTTAAAAAATATCCACGCCGTGGTGAACAGAGGATAATCTAACTAATGATCGACACATCTCAGCAAAAACATTCTTAAAATTTAATATTATCTCTACGAATAATCCATAAATTCATCTAAAGGCGCCGTATGAAAGATAGAAACATAAAAAAATGTGAAAGTTTAGGTACAAAATGTAGATAGGTAATAAAATATCTTAGATACAATTAAGCGGTTATAAAAACATCTTTTGAGCTCACTCGGAGCAGTTGTTAAATTGGGTAACAAAAGTATAAAACACTTTTACGGCGACATTTTGCAATTTAGCAATCTGCCACAAGTGAGCTGACACAGCACAAACAAAGAGCAGTAGTTTCACTTAAGTGCAGTAGAAGAAATAGTGCAGTCCTAAAATTAATAGTAAAATTGTTTGTGTCAAACTAGAATTGAGGCAAAGTTGTTTCACCGTGATGTCATACGTGTTTTCTACAATGTTATAGTTAAACTACTGTTCTTTATTTGCGTGTTTAAATATACCTAAATTTATAATAGTAAGTAGGAATATCTGAATAACCTCGTAAGAACTAACAGGTATACATTACTTAACTAACGATTTGTTTTACAACATTAATGATGACACCTGTGGGTTGCTTGCAGTTCTGATAAGAAATAGCTCTACTTAAGTGTAAGTGTCTCGTAAGAAAAATATGACGAAGTACTGTTCTGACTATGAGTTTTATATTCTACATGAGATAAGTGTTAAACTAAAAACAGTACTATAGAAAATATTTACAGTCTTAATTTAGTATTTACAAGACTTAAATTAACTTAAAACTACGTTTCAGATTTTCATTAAAATTATAGGCAAAGTCTTAAGTAAGTTAACGAAATCGGCAAATGATTAAAATGCACGATGTTCAGTTCATGATGATTTTGTGATGACTGATTTCATCTTTGTAAAATAATTGTATTAAAAAGTAGAATAGAGAGAAATATAAAATATTCGTAATAAATGTCTTTTAAATTATAAACTTCATTGTAAATCTTTTTAAATAAATAAAAATATGTCGCAGTAATACATTATCCTATATACACTAACATATAATACCCTCATTAAGAAATACATACACTAAAAGGCACATTTCGTACCTCCTGAAGCAACTGTAATATTTAAGAAATACATAAAGTGCACTAAAGTTTCATCCTAAAGACCAAACGACCGGCTGTAACAGTCCACTTTAGAAAATTGTATACATGATCGTATTACGATTAGACGTTATAAAAATATATAGATAGTATGTGATGATAAACAATATAAGATAGACAGTAAAGCTGAATACTTAAGTAACTTTTGGCAGTTTTAAAATACTGGTCGCGCTCACAAACATGTACAGAAGCATATCGAATGTAACGTACATTTAACATTCATAATTAAACCTCATTGTATTTTAATGAGTTCTTTAGACAGCTGAGTTTTTTCCAATGATGGGTCCTCCACTTGTGGCATAGACTCGGTGGCCGTCAAATTCAACTGAAGAGTTTCTCTTGATTGCATCATCTCCTGTGTCCTTCAGTGGCTCCTTTTCATCCCTGGGATATAAATCTTATGTTAGATGCGGTACGATGTGTATCTTTGGATTTGGCTTTTATTTACAGCGTTTAGTTTTCTAAGGTTACGTTTTTTATTTATGGCTATTATAAAAACACTAATTTCTCCATGATTTTTCCAAAAGAATTTAAAACAATCATTCATATGGATATTTGCAAGTTGATTGGTGTTCAAAATCGATCCCAAAGAATATTGTATCTAACGCAGTTTTTGAGAAAACAAATTGAGAAATGGTATCGCTCTTATATTGAAACGTTATCTTAGAAAACCAACAATATTTCTACGCAGTAATGGATGGTGGAGTGAAAATATATGTTACACAGATAATGAAAGGTGATAGAGGGTCAATAAAGCGAACACAACAGAAAGCCAACACATTAATGCAGATTATAATTCACAGACACGGCAAACACAAGACACAGATCAAAACAAAGGTATGAAAGTAGAATGTATGAATATTAGATTTTCTTACACTGGCGTGGTCGGTACATAACTACACGAGGTTGATATGAGGCAGCATCGGGAAAGACAAATGTTTTGTTAGTGGATTGTGCAAATAGTCAAGTAGCTTAAGTCAAACTATGAAAACCTGTGACGCTAAATAAAAGTGCATTAGAAAAAGTTACATACAACCGGAAACAGAGGGATTTCAAAACCAAACAAGAAAATAAAACTAAAATAGGTACTGTCGTAAGAGATGTTCCAGTTAAACAGAACTTGCGAAATATTAGATGGTAAAAAGTGGCACCTGCTAAAAATTTACAATCGCACAAATGGTTTCCATTACACGAGTTAATCTGAAAAAGCGGCACTGTACACTACTTCACAACTACAAAACAGTTTATCTTCAATCCAAAGCATTACGGTTTCTATTAATACTCCATTGCTATTTACAAAAGGCAAAACGCGAAGCTCTTCATTGGATTATATGTACAAACTGCTCAGCCCCAGCGAAAAGTCTCATACATACTTTTCCTCGGCTTTATAAATATAATACAAATGTCCTTTCCGGCCAAATTATTTTTTGGCCAGGAAGATTCTCCTCACGAGGGCCGAAACATACGATCCGCACAAACAAAGCATGCAGGCAGTCTCAAGGTTTCGTATGGCTATTGTGTGGTGCCTTACGTAGGGGTTGGCACGAGCTTGACCGGTGGCGGCAGGGGCGCGGGGGAGGGTGGCGCGCGCGGCTTCGTGCTGCAATAAGGGAGCGGGAAGCGCCAACCGTACAGACTAGCGGGCAGAAACATCTCTCATCGACACTAACACTTAATACGGAACACGGGATAACAAAAGGGAAGGCATTGATATGATTAACACAAGGAGACATAGAAATAGTAACAAATACAATTATGAGAGACTGGAGTGGAACGGTTATGATGTCGATGAAGTGCTATCTGATGAACTTTTGTATTAATAAATCATTAATTAATCGAAGTATTGAATGTGTTGAAAATTAATAAAGAATTATACCTTCCCAGCTTGGCTTCATCTTCGTTGTGTTTCTTGCCACGCTTGCCACAAAGAGTCGCGATGACACCTTGTCGTCTAAAGCACAGAAGCAGGAGGTCCACCACGAGTAGACAGAGGAATACTCCAGCTAGGGCCAGTCCAATTATGGTCCCACTCGACAACATCTGCGGTGGCGCAAAGCCGGAACGTTCAACCCCTGTTAAATGAATTTTCGATATAGTTTACTGTTACCAAAAACAAGAGCAGTAAAAGTGTACCAGTTGCGATGAAGGATAAAGCCAAAGTGTGATACAAATTACGAGGTACACTTATATACTGCTCTTTTGATGGTTAGTCTATGCATCATGTCACAAAAGCTGAAGATGTTAGATGACATGAGAGTGATTGTAATAAATGCAATTTCAGCTCGTGAGAACGTTATGTTAGTTAATACATATAAGTGAATATATGTTTATAAAGAGCAACATAGACATTCATTGCAACCAGCAATTTGTTGACGAACAGGGAGTGCTTTCAGATAAAGAATTCGTGCACCCAACCACCGGTAACTATTCTATTGAAACAACTCATCAACGTGTTTTGGAAGAAAGCTCTCCTCTAGAATGAAATGGGGTTTGAATGGAAATGAAATAATGACCAATGACAGAAACGAAACATGATGATGCAGTCGAAGACCTTAAAATTAATAATAACAATAATGATGTAATCATAAGAAAGAAAAGTTGTCAAGATGCAAACATTCCAAATGATTTTGTTTATCGCAAAATAAATGTTCAAACCCCATGACAAATATTGTCTATATAAGCGATATCGGAATCTATTGTAAACAATTATAATAATGATTATTCTGTAACGATAAACATATTACAAAAACATCTAGGTAAATATTGGATGGATATCTATTAGCCATCACCTTAGTATACATAAATAGTCTTAATATTAAGGAAATATAAAATGTGCTGCTTGAAAAATGTACACACCATAAAGATGCATAATAGATAATTATTAAATATATAGAACATTTTTCAATCAACACTGATGAATTCTACTACAAAGGAGACCTAAAACCTTGTGAAACTGCCAATAGAGGCAATAAGGGTAACATGTGCCAGGTTTACAACATTTAATAATAATGGGACTATGTTGGCAGTTTCATAGATCACACCATCCATGCTAAGAAAAAACAAATAGGGTATGACTAGGGTGATTGATAAAACCCAAAAATTAAAACGTCTAACATCATCGTCATCTAATACGACTACTAATATGTAATTAAAATGGTAAAGACTGAAATGTATAAGGAGTCGGTATATTTAGTCATCGATGTTGGAACCATGCTCTCGGACAATGTGTATCATATCAGCGTTGAAGGGTGTACGTATATGAGACCATGCAATAGTAATTAGTACATTCCAAAGGAAACTAGCAGCAGGATTATTAACTATTAAAAATATTATATGTAAAATTATATTTACCCAAATTTCAGTCAGGGCGACACAAACACACTTGTGTAACGATCAACATTCAAAAGGGTTAATGGACTTCTTGATAAGCATCTTGACAGCTTTCTTTTCGATCTCTTATACAGTTAATTTATTAGTTCAATGTGGTACGTTTAGGGATGAGGGTTATACCTAGTTAAATGGATTTTGGTGATGGTAGTTTATGTCAAAAATGAATGAAGCCATTACTCCCTCTTCTACTCATATATTACAAGTCACACATGATACATTTACATTTCCTTAAACATAACCTCATTCATTTTCGTAACTATACAAAAAACTATAAATAGCCCATTCTGTTTTCAAAACATTTATTATTTTTCACATTGGTCATTTTTCTCCTATCAGATCACAATTCTGAACTCCGTGCAATTATAGTAGAACTTTTGGCTAACTACATTATATTTCCAACCCTCTTTAATGTTCAACATTCATATCCCTTCTAACTCCATATTTTTTTTAGATGGACGATTTTCTTTCCTCACCTTTATTCTATATCAAAAAGACAAAATAGTCATCAAAAATTCGTACACAAATCTTATGAATCCTTATACAACTCTCTATGTTAAAATTTAATAGATGCCTTAATTTTTGGCATTAGTTCTTATTTAACACTAGTATGTACGATTTTATATTTTGGCAGTGTTAATTTATTAGCCTTTAAATTACCTATAATATTATTATATTTAATTTAAAAACAACTATTGAGTAAATTTTCAGTATAGTTTTAATATGTCACTTAAAACCCAATTAGAATTTGCGAAACACACAACTGGAATTACTAAAGCTTAGAAATCATTTAATGATATTTCAAACAAAGCAACATTTACATTTATTTACACATCAACAAATTGCTTTATCACAACAAGTATTTTCCCTAAATAACAACAGTCGTCTTTGGACTTGCTTAATTTAGAAGATTATTAGATTATTTAACTATAATTTATTTATATTACGTAAATTGTTATAAATATCGTCGCTAACACTTCCATTTTAGTTGGAGCCCATCTGAAAGGACTTGGACATCCATTTGGGTTACCTAGAAAATATTTCATAGTGATAAATACTTATAGTTAATAAGGCAAACTAAATGTTCTACAGTAAAAAATCAAAAATAAATAAATATAGGCAATTTAAACTTACCATTGGTAATAAATTAACACCAACATAATATAAATTGATCAATTTGTAATTTAAAAACTATAAAAGTACACTTAATTAACTTCAAAATTATAGTCATACTCAAATTTAAGACTTAATTTTGAAACCATATTAGTACAAAATTATAAAAAAAATGCATGCCAAAATACAAAGTATCAAACACACTTCAAAATAGCAGTTATTTTGTAAAAATATTTGTACATTTTAAAAATTATTATTTATTATTTGTAAAATTAATGATAGTGAAGGCAAGATTGTACAATAAAATCAAAAGTATGATATAAAAACCGTTCGGTAAATCAAGAAAAATAAATAACACAAAAATGGTAAACAAGCAGAAAGTCTTATTCTATGAATACTTGTACTTGATAAAAGAATAGCAAAACTTAGAACCAGTGGAGGTAATACAAAGAGAAATAAATTCGTTGTAAAATATTTTACAGGAGCACGTTAAAAGGCGCACAAACACTAGTCGAGGTCACAGTTCACAAAACGAAACACAAAACAAAGGTGAATAGACTGAAAAAGTAAGAGATGGCCGTTGCTTTTGAATAGATTGGCTCTGAGGCGGTGTAAACGTCGTAGAAGCCAGCCCTTATAGGGACCTCGTTACTCTCCTGATTGTACTCACCGAGAGCGGTTTGGACGTAAAGTTGGGCAGGCAGGGAATATCCGAGGACGTTGTGAGCCCGCACGTGCATTCTATAGCGCGTGTCTGGGTGGAGACCACGTACTTCGTAACTGATTGCCTCTAGAGATTTAAGCTCCTCGATGACGCATTGAGATTCAGATGCGATGCGCCATTCGCCAGTTATTTTCTGCACCTATGATAAGACGACAGAAACGTGTCAGTAATAAAATAAAGATGCCGCTTTCAGAATACTATTCTACCATTATTTCCAATAAGAATGTGCCCAGATATAAGCAAAGCATTCAATTCACTAGAGGCTTAGAGATACGCGTACGACCAAAACTATGATAAAGAATAAGTTTATCCAATTCTATCATCTTATAAAAGCAAAATAAATCATTCGGATAACAAATCAATTCAAAGCAAGTATTGTGTGTGGAAATGGGAATATTATATGAAAAGAGGACAATAAAACTTACGGGGCAGTAGCTGATCTCATACATATCGATGGGTTCGCCATTGTTGGCGGGCACTCTCCATCTCAGTTCGTATCTATCTGCGTATTTGCCGTGAATAAGCGATTCTGAACTTTCGTTTTCCCACCATTTGGGCTGTTCCGGTGGAGACCTGAGAAAATAAATAAGTTTTACGGACTGTATCGTAAATTTTATGTTATGTTTTATGATGGTCCGAGGAATAAAAATCGGATTGAATCTTGATTTAAGATCTGTATTTCTTGTAGATACATTTAACTATGTGAAATTTAAAACCGTGTTCTATAAAATAGTATAATTTAATATCAATTTTAGCATGCCATAGCAAAGCAGTCTGCATGATTATATATCATCTGACGCTAAGTAGCTTGTGGTTATCACCGACGCACGCAAAAAATATGTTTTTAATAAATATTGGCAAATTTTAAGAATGTATCTCTTAAGTTAAATCCTGTTAGGATATTAATATTTCATCCCCGTTTTCGTGTCGGAAACCTTGCGACCACAGCTTCAAAAAAAAAAAAAGTTGCCTATCATCTAGGGACGCAAAGTATTCTTACCTCCTAGGCATAATGACCATTAAGGGAGCACTCCAAGTACCGGGGCCTACCCGATTAATTGCCGCAAATCGGAAATCATAGGTGAACATTGGCATCAAATTTTCAACAATGTAAGGTGAGTTGGCCGACCAAGTCCTGTTCTGAGCGAGTGTCCAATCGATATTGGTGTTTTCTTTGTATTGGGCTGTATAGGCCAATATTGGTGGTCCCATTTCTTCTGCTGGGCCAACAAGGTTGAATGATACCGATGTTGCTGTTAAAGTTTCTTGTCGCGCCTATGAAATTAAAAAAAAAAGGATTATTAGCATATGAAAATAATATTTTTCCATACCAAATCTTAATCCTTCACAAATTTATGCCGTCCTGGTTTTCATGCTTTTGCCAATAAAACAGAACCATTGTACTGAATGGATTTAGCAGATATCGGCAGTTCTATAACAGGCATTTAATTCTAAATTCACTGTGATTTGTTGGGATTTCGATAACGAAGACATTAAAAGCCTTTGTTCGGAAATATATGGGCAATATCTTAAAATATATGGAATAATATTATGGTATCATGTAAACTAATACAGTCTGCTGTCGAAGTTCATTCGAGGGTATAATCGCACATCACATCATTATATAAATAAGTAAAACTAATAAAAGTTATTTTTGTATTCATTCTTAAATAAGATAAGGGATCTCACCCATGACCGATAATTGGTGACCGATTTTTTGTAGTGGAAAAATAAAACGTTCGGAAATGTAATGTCCTACAAAAAAAAATGGAAACATCTCAGAAATAACAGCAAACACCGATTATCGGTCCTACAAAAACTTGATCGTGGCCTTAATTTCTTGTTTATGTATCATTTTCAGCCAATGTAATAAAATGAAAAACTCGTGACACAAGTTTTTTTTAATGACGCGGCAGCGCTCGCTCTAGGAATATTATTTATACCGCTAGTTGAAGGTCGAGATACCACGGGGATGGAACCTACTAAATTATAGTAAATATTACTTACTTGAACAAGAGGACCAGGAGGGTAAGCCTCACGGAACTGAATCTCGTACTCATCTTCACCAAGAGTGTTGGTAGCGATGCATTTGTACACGCCGTACAATCCACGGTCACTGGGAGTCACAATCACGTAGCTTGAGGGGCCAGAGCCGTAGATTTTGATTTGTGGAGTTTCTACCAAGTCCAGATCACGGAACCTAAAAAAAACAAATGAGTCCAAACTTTGAGATTTTTGGGGTTTTGCTCGTATTATGATGACAGATTTTTTAAAGTCAGTTAGCCGCAAAGCAGCAATAGCCGAGTAGGAGACCGTATGACTGCGAAGTCAAAGGTCTCGGGTTTTTACCCACGGCACACACCCCTCTCAATAAATGGTTAAGATTCGTCTTTTCGAAGAAATTATTATGTGTTATTTATCATATAAACTATATTTCTTCTAAGAGTGCCTACAAGGTGCTTGAGGGTGTGTGAAGTCTAGCAATCCGCACTTGGCCAGCGTGGTGGACTATGGCCTTAACATTCTCAGCATGAGAAAAGGCCCAAGCCTAGTAGTGGGACATGTATTAGATATAGGGCTGCTATTATTTATTTATTATTATATGACCGCGTAGACTACAAAAGTCAGACACAACTGTTAATGCAATTTGATTTCGATACATAATGAGTATTTTCTAATTTAGTCTAATTAAAGAAAGTCAGCTCTTAATCTTTATTTAGGATCCGACTTATTTACGACCAAATAATTTTATTATATAAACATAAAATGTGTCTAAACTTCGTAATTAAAAGTTTAGAACTAATTAGTAATTGGATACTTCACAGTTAAGCTCAAAAAAAGTGTTTATTGTAACAACGTACCTCCATTTAATGGTAGCGTTCGGGATACTCTGAGCGGTACAGCTTAAATTGGCGGGACGTCCGTTCCAGCTCCACACTGGAGTCTTGGACAAGTGCTCGAAGGTTGGCTTGAATTGAACCGTTAGGTGACCATTCTTTCGCGCTTCTCCACCTGGGAAAACATTTATTTTTATACGACACGTAAAACAAGCGTGTAGTCAATTAAAAAACCGGCCAAGTGCGTGTCAGGCCACGCGCAGTAGGGTTCCGTAGAAAAATATTTTTAATTTTACTTTTTAACTAAATGGCGTCCTTCAGAAAGGAAATGTTTGTAGTACACGAAACCAGCTAGCACGTATGACGAGATGTATGAATGTTGAGGAAGCGAAAGAAGTATGTAAGGAGCGAAGCACATGGCGTTCCATCGTCTCTGCCTACCCCCGTGGGATAAAGATGTGATTTTATATATGTATTATGTATGTTTATTTATGTTTCAAGAATTTTGAAAGAAATATTCTGAGTAACTGCATCTGACATTTCGGACCCCTATTCCTCTTGAACTAATGAAGTGAACTTATCCGCTATAGTTTTCCTTTAAAGTTCATTACATGTACTACCGACACAATTTTTTTCAGATTTTGGGATCCAGTAGATTATCTTTTAGAGGGTGGGGGGGGACGCCCTACTCGAACAAAAATTTGCTCTTTAAAGTTAATTATCTCGCAAACAAATCTCTAAATCAAAAAACTGTCTTAGCAACCCCTAAACATTTTTAAAAGGCCTATCTAACAATTACCCCACACTATGGGGTAGGCGACAAAAAAAAAAAACATCCCTACTTTACATGTAGGGGAGCTACCTGAAAAAAAAAAATTTTCCAAATTTTATTCTACGACTTTCTTTGTTTAGTTAACATACATGTTCATGCAAAATTTCAGTTTTCTAGCACCAACGGTTTCGTCGCTATGCCGTGGACAGACGGACAGACGGACATGGCGAAACTATAAGGGTTCCTTGTAGGTACTACGAAACCCTAAAAAGCGGCTACAATAACTACGCGAAATGTGGCTCATGCAATATCCTTTCCTGGTTACCTTAAAAAAGTATAATATTGTTATTCATGATAAAGAATATTGTCAAATTAACTCCTTGAAAATAGATTCAATTTAATAAATCATAAAACTCACCATCGTTTTCGGCAACACACTCATACAAGCCATCATCAGTCCTATTCAATTTATTAATCGTAATAACTCCACTTGATTCCATCTGGTCACCAGTCTGTCGGTGGCTCGTTTCGATCGTAATTCTAAAACAGAACATTCAAATTTTCTTAATGCAAATTAAGTTGAGAGTTGAAAACATCTGTTTTTTCCTTCCATAATGAGCAGTCTAAAACATTTAACAGGAGGCTTTAAGGATGGCTATAAACGTGATTTAAGACGTTGAGTAAACGTAAGCATTAGGCAGCACCTGTGGCCATTAAGGAGACAGTAAAACACCATTGTTACTCACCTGCCGTCATCGTTGGGACCATTCAAGAAGCGGTCCGGACTACTCAATTTGCGGAAACTAATACGAGGAGCGGGTCGCCCGGTTGCTTTACATTCCAATCTGCCCTCTTGTTTCTCCGGTGCCGTTGTGTTGTACAGTTCGAATATTTTAGGCTTCACTAGGACTTCCACTTCAATTTCGGTCTCGTTTTGCCCAGCCTGGTTTACGGCGCTGCAAATGTATTTGCCGTAGTCACCGGCTTCGACGCGATCGATTGTTAACAGACCGGTGTTTTCTTGCACGCTGTACCGTGATGTGCTTGCCAAGTTCTAAAAAATATTACTCATTTAGGTTTTTCTTAAACACTTACAAACTAGTCAAGACAAAACGTGTACTTATGAATATCACTTACCTCCCGAGTGGATGCTTTAATCCATGAATAGGTAGGGTTTGGTTTTCCTCTAGCTTTGCAAGAGATGGCAGCACTTTCACCTTCTTTAATCACTACTCTAGGTTCGCGTTCCTCCATTTCTGGTGCGGTATAGACCTAAAAAAATATTTATTAGTGTCAGAACTATTAATGACATATTTTATGTTTTTTTATTCATAATCATGTTTTGGATAGACGCCTGATCGTAAGTGGATACATGCTACAGCGCAATCCATACAAGATAGTAAATGCATTCGTATATTCGGTATGCACCGATCCATCATCAATGAACTACTATATCTCATGTGACCGTAATTTCAGGGCCTAAATTCACCATCAAACCAGAATCCATGTACGAGCACTTCTAATTTGCGACATGTTAAAGGTGAGATGGTACTATATCTCTATCAAAACCTCGACCACCGTAAAAGTAACTATAACTAGCATAATACTGCGGTGTAGGTACTTACCTCAAGTTTGATGTTCCTTTCAGCCAGTTCACCAGTTTGGATCACAACAGCTCGACAGGTGTAGGTTCCATCATCACTTTCCTCTACTCCTTTAATCATCAATCCATTTGTGCTGATCACATATCGGTCACCAGTCGCAATCTTAAAAAAACAATACGTGAAAAATTTGAACTCAAACTAGACTTGCTAAAGATATGAATAGACTATGCATTCTTTGATATACCTTTAGTACCTCAGCTATGGGTGCTAAGTATGCAGGGTAGATATTATACAAAAACGACTTTGTTGTTACGATCATAAGGTCTAAATTCTACTGGTAATAGTCAAATCTCAATAGCAAATTCCTACTATTGTATGGATATTTACTTACAGGATTTCCTTCTTTGAACCAATCAACTGACGGCGCTGGCTCCGCTGTTACTTCGCACATGATTTTGAATTCTTTTCCTTTAGTCGCAAACTGGTTCTCGTTTGCATTTGTCCAGGTAATGGCAACTAAAACAAAAAACAACATAAGAAACAGCAATTATAATAATATTTTACAATAATATTTCACAACTCACACACAACGCCATCAAGTCCCAAACTAAGCAGAGCTTGTACTATGGGTACTAGAATAACTGATACTAATACATATATACTTTTCTTTTGTAAATAAATACTTATTATACATAGAAACACCCAGACTAAGACAAACCCCCATGTTCATGCACACAAAGATTTGTCTTAAGTGGGAATCGAACCCACGACCTCGGCGTCGCAGGCAGGTACACTACCCACTCCGCCATCCAGTCATGTTAATGTGTAATAATGTAACAGTAAATGCTGGCTTATATTTCGGACAGCGGCTTAGTATCGCTATACAACGCGGTAATGTTGCCAGCATTTTGCATACAAGACCTTCTGACAGTGACTTATTATGTTTAGACTAAGTTATTAGACCAGTTTAATTTAAGATCCAATATGTTTATTTTTTTGTAAATAAAGTCTTATGGAGAATATAAAAAAGTAACCGACTAATTGTTAATTATCCTAACCAAAATGATAAAACTTCAGTCCTCTTAAATGTCGTTTTAAGGTATGCAAAAATTTTCCAACCTAACTTTTTTAACATCTTTGTAAAAAAATATAACAATTTTGACATAGATTTAGATATTTATTAAAAAAAGTATTGTTATTATAACATGCAAACATTTAACCCAAACGGGGTAACGAGTACAACAATATTATGTTAGATTATATTCACATAATGCCATATTCACATAATCCGTTTCATGTTAAAGAAATATTTTCGCTGTCTACATATCGCTACAGCCGTGAAAACAAAATATTTCCTCGACCTTAATGTAGAAACTTCAGCGTGAGTGATGGCTTTATAATCCAATTCCATTGTTGAAGGTATCGAGAGCACACTAACAAGTTTATGGTGCGACGCAGGTGAGTGCCGTGCCTCAGCAGGCGTAATACACTATACTGAAAACGGAAGTTGTATCCACGGATATATCTATTGATACAAGCTAAAGCGTAGGTCACATTGTGATAAAATAGTCTTCAAACTTAATGCAGGACGGGCGATAGTCTGATCAAGAACCAATTAAATTAAGCGGTCAACGTAGGTATTACAACATTTTATATAATATTCAAGTTGAATAATTAAGAATCCAGCAGGACTGCTTTGCCAATTTAACTATGGATTCGTATGCTGCCATATGCAGCATATACGAATCCATAGCAAAAAAAAGGCATAGCAAAGCTAAAATTTGGTTTAAAATATTACAAGTATTACAACATTGTTTAGTTGAATTTTGAAAACTGCTCATACGTGCTGGCAAAGAACCAACGCAAGAAATGTAACGAAGATCTCTTATGAGTTTATTACATTAGCATTAAACAATGTCATATTATAGAACTTCGGATACACGATGTGAAGTGTATAGTCTAATACCACTGTATCTTACGTTAACGATGAATAAAGACTTCTTTATTAAAAAGAGAAGGTTTTTAAGTAGCATGTTATACTTACTGAAGGTGTCCAAGACAACGCTAGCACTGAGGGGCATGTTGGTGTAAGTGGCTACGCAGGTGTAGTTCCCGGCCATGGCAGGCGTGATGGACGATATGTACAGCAGCTGCAGTTGCTTAGCTGGCATAGACTCGGTGTATATCTCAGGGCGAGTTCCGGTGCTGTAACAAAGATACAGAAATTAGTGGATTTAATGTTTGGGATAATGGTTGCTTTGGCCTTATTTTTACATGTTGAGTCGCTAAGAATCAGCTAACTAGCGAGAAATGTATGAATATTGTTTTATGCTTAGACGTTACTAAAGGATATTTCACTCATTCTAGAGTATAGGTTAGTTGTTTTGATATGGAAATTCAAATAAATAAGATTAATTTTACCTAAATGGTACAATATTTGCATTAATCTAAAGATAAAGTAAACAGGCGGCAAATACAAGACATGAAGTACCTATAAAATGATTTGATTTAATATTAAGTGCCTTATCAAAAAAATCCGTCTTATAATAAACACTTATTAAGCTTTTAAATTCAGTTTAACTCCGCTAAAATATCCCAGCCTATTGAAATATATTTCCAACATTTTAGAACAAACTTCTACAATCTTTAAACGATGAATGGTTTTATTCGTCACTAGTTCTTGTCCGCGTGGAATCTGATATCTCCATGCTATTTCCCATAAAATTGAGAAAATTCCCTTTTGCACTACGGCCAAAATGTACAAATAAATCATCTAACAATTAATTTACGTTATGTGCAGAACTTTATGCATATTTCTTTTATAATGACGAACCTCCAATATACATATACAATATATAAACTTACACCCCATAATTTACCCCCTTTGGGATAAATAGATATCAAGCTAGCTTGCTGTCCATCGCTAAATTTTTCAGTCCCGATAGCACTTAAAGTACAAACCCATTTACAATAGTTAATTGTCTGATATGAAAATAGAATCCAGACCATCTCGATCCGTATACACATCTAACACTAGATCAATAAAAGAATTACCAGTCGAACGAGAATGGACATCGTTGGCCTAATACAAAAAAAGGTTGAGTTACGGCTAACTCTGCTATCAGATTGTAAAGGTCCATCAAATTTTCAAATACAGAAAGATAATTATATAACTTTCATCTTTGTAGCTTTTACTGGGCCCAACATTGTAGGAAAGCTAAACAGTACAGTCTCCCATACAAAATAGTTTATTTTACGATTGAAGTAAAATTACTTACGCCGCTTCATTGATGACAAGTCCTTTGGGGTCTTTCCATTGGGGTTGTGTGACGAGCCCTGGGTCCGGAGCATCTACCTGACACGTGAGCACCACGGATTTGCCCACGGCCACCGTCTGCTGCTTCTGCAGTGGGTATATCCTGAGCGTCTGCGCTGAGCATCCTGAGGGACAAAATGAGAAAATTAGTCAGTGAAAAATTGTTACAAAAAGATTTAAAGAGGCGAAAAAGTGTACAGCATGACTCAAAAAGTAAATTTTTAGAACGTTGGTAAAATCAAAAGTGTCATTCGCACGTTAATGATCATTAAAAAATAAAACAAGTCACTAAATAAGTAAATTTAAATAATAGTTTTTCACTTCAGCAGCTTGGATAACACGTTATTTGTTGTGTGAAAACAGTGAGTGATAGTTGATGTCATTTTAGCGTGCGCGGGCTCTAACACAAGCTTAGCAAAAACGTGAAATACGTTGGTTCTATTATCTGTCTCTTTCATTTCGGTATTAAAAAGAAATAGATAGAAAATTATTAAATTATTACATTCGGGTTTTGTAGTAGATCCGATTTTCTTTGGTAGGTAGACCCTAAATAAAATTTTGTTTTGCTTACTGTTTTCATACAACAAAGGCCGAAATTTGCGAGCAGCTAAGGTAAAAATAACTATTTGCTGTCTATTATGCTCGTCATGAATATGAAAGCTGAGTTTTTATACAATATCATACAAATCGTAATTTCTAAGCTCTTTGTAAATAATAACGAGTAGCTATTACAACAAACCATAAACTAAAAAACAGTTATTTTTGCAGTCGGCATAACATTGACTTTCATTTCGTTTTTCGGTTAGCGGGCAAAATCATCACGCTCAGGTATTCATTCATTGTTGCTTTTAATTTTATATTTGGTTTACAAATATTAAAGCAAAAGCTTTTTTAGAATGTGTGGTAACTAATTAAATATCAATGTGAAAACAAAATAGATATGACCATTAATATTTTCGTGCTTTATACAAATTGCTATGATAGAACCTCGTCAGAAGGTAATATTAATTTAAAAACCGGACCAGTGTGTGTCAGGCCACGCGCAATAAAATTTGCTCTTAAAAGTTAAGTTTCTTGCCAACTCTAAATAAAAAAAACGTCTTTGCAAAAGCCTAATAGACCTATCTAACGATACCCCACACTATGAGGTACGCGACAAAAACTTTAGGGGGGGTACCAATATGAAAAAATATTTTTCCAGATTTAATTCTCTCACTTTTTTGCAATAGTTAACATACATATCCATCTAAAATTTTATAGCACTAACATATAGGTTTCGATGCTTTGCGTCGGACAAACAAACAGACAGACAGGCATACGGACATGGCGAAACTATAAGGATTTCTTGTAGGTACTACGGAACCCTAAAAAGCTAGCTGTAATCATGGCGGATGCTGTTCCAATTTCAAAATAAGCAACATTTGAATGCTGAATAAACAAAATGGACCCTCCCTACCTCCCTACTGCAGGCATAACTCTCTAATTAAGTTTACCGCAATTTATTCGCGGGCACGTGATGATGATGCTTAATAGAGGTCTTCCATGTCCCCCGGTGACCACACGGTTAGTTAATTACTAAGTGCATATAATTCCTGCACGTCCCAAAACACACAAGTGAAATGTCAAGTTTTCTCTCTGTTACCAGTAATATGGGCGATAAAGAGATGAGTTTTAAGAGTGTTTTGAAACTTTAGTAGTTAAAGATGTTGGTTTGTTTATTACCCAGATTTTGTATGATAAAGCCACACGTTCACATTGTAAAGCCTAATTTACATTACGAAACGAAATTTAATTTCATGCAACTAGTTTCGTTATGTAACTTAGGCTTTAGTTAACTAAGTTGATGAACAAATTCCAATGTTAAAAAACCTCCATAACTTAAATACTTACATTTTACGACAGTAAAAGTACTAGCCACCTAACTAAATATAAAACACTTCATCTAATTATTAGCTATGAAAGTAAAGTGTCGCCAAGTCCATTGATATAAGTACGCCTCGTTATTACTAGAATTTTCTACTCGTCCCTCATTTTTGTAATACCCACGCTACATTTTAAGGGTTGTCCAAAAATGAAAAGTACCCTTCGTTCACTTACAAACACCCATCGTTTGTTAGAAAAGTTGACGCAAGGGGCGTTATTAGGCATTTTATTTCTTACCTACTTTAGGTGTACTCGTATGCTGTTCATCAACGCTGATTAAAATATAGCTTCAATTTTAATCATATTTTGCCTCCTATGCCAGTAACTATAAGAATATATTAAAAAAAATAGTTTTAAGGTTACAACGAAGCCTGCAGTAAGAGTGCAAGTAAGAGGTAGCTTAAAAGCCATTAAGCATTTAAGGTATTAATTTTTAAATGAATTAAAAGTTTCTACAATCAAATTGCCGTGGTAAAACCCTTGTGTACGTGAACCCAGACGAAGTGACTTTATAAATATTTATGACTAAAACCGTTTTGAACGAATATTAGAATATTGTGTAAACTGATAAAATTTGTACTCAAGTTAATTTTTCCAACATTTTGACGCATATTTGCACCAAGAAATGTTTGTCCTAGGCTCTGTATTCAATTTTTCATCACTTTTTATTTGTCAGAACTGTCCACTTCATTTATTAAAAAAACTACAAACTATAAAAGAAACAAGATATAAATGTCCAGTTCCATTGACGAGGCAGTAATTAAAAACTTCATGCTAAAGTTTTTTATACCATAAATATAAATAACATAGTAAACGGCTACCAAAACGAAACAGCAACTTATTTGGCACATTTCGGAAGTTACGAGGGAACTTGCCAAGCAAATACAGAATTCATACTCCAATAAATTTGTAATTTAAGTCTCGACAGATGTGCCGATTTATATCAAAGTCCAGCGGCTCCCGAAGTTTTTCCTTTGCAGCGCACTTAAAGTTCTCATAAGCTTTCAGCCGCAATAAAGTTAGCGGTCGCGCCGCCCTTAGGCACAAAGATGCTAGATAAAATATCCAAAAAACGCGCTTCACGGCGCTTTGTATACCTTTTGAGACGCACTAGATCGCCGCAGTGCACACTTTGGGAGCCTCTGACACAGTCCATATTAAAACAGAGCCGACCGAAAAGCTGCTTATAAAACATGATGTATCAAGGCAAGTCTCCGTAGAGTTGGTAGGTGGGCGACGTTCGGAATTTTTTACAAACTTCTTAGCAATGCAGAACGCGTACACCGCCCTTCGTTTTATCCACCAGTGTCCCAACTGCGTCGGTTGCATTTTATACGATACTGTACGATACATCTTGCATTTTCTGTTTTTCTTTGTTCAAGAATAAATTGGAAGACAAACATTACGGACGCGCTGCAATGATTACGCTAGCTTGTGTTACGACTGCAAATGTTAAGTAAAATGCTTTGCATGTATAGTGCACGTAATTGATTTCTAATGTTGAGTTTATTCGTAAAATCTTTTACTACTGAACTCGATTCTGTTACTGATTCTGAACAAACTACTTTCAGGATTCTGGTAAAGTAACTCACTCGCTTTTCACTCCTGTTTATCTCGAATATTTTGAAATACTTTATTTAGACATATTGCGCGGGTAGAGCGCAGGCGAAAGTAAGTATATTGTTAACAACCTCCTATGATTTGAGTGAATTAGTGACAGCAAAATACCGACACGTCATGAACGGTGGGGTTGTTAATGAAACGGGTATAATTTTACGCCTCATATCACATAAGCTGCCTTATTGTGTAGGTAGTCTCTGAGGTGATGTTAGGATATCAGGTATCATCTATTATTTCATAGAATTAGTTAAAATAACCGTCTAGAATGTATCTTATATAGCTACATTTTTATATGTTCAACCATATTAGAAAAAAAAACTGCTTTTTAGACAATAATTAAATAGAGATTATTGTGTTACATAACATCCGGCCTACATGACCTAAAAAGGGTATGGTAGAGGTGTAAAACACCCACACTTCACCTGTTATATTTAGGTCCTATTGGATAGGGGGTGAGCCTATCGCCACCCACCGGCCACAATTCCAACTCCGTGCTTCTATTGAGAATTTCCTGACGGAAACATTAGTTCACAATATTGTGTCCTACAACCAAGAATATAAAAAATACAAAAATCACAGCTGGAATTGACGACGTAACATTATAGAGATATCCTCACAGGACCGGGGTTGGTTTTTGTATCATAAAAAATAGGTTATGGAACCTCATGCAGATTGGTCGAGGGACTTTGTATTGAGTCCCTTGCGAACGTGAAAAGGGACTTCGCTTACACATTATCCTTGACGAGTCGCTTTTTCTTGAAAAATATATCTCTAGTAATCTTGTTACGGAATGATCGTATTTTGTACGAAGACGGTTACTTATGGTACTTATTTATTTTATTTTCAGTAAAGCGACTTGAACGAAATATAATAAGGTTAAAATAAATAAATATTTTATACAAGCATTCTAATGTTTCAATCCACTTCTATTTAAATTACCAGCGGCATAGAATACTAGTTTAAGTTACCAAAAAAGATTATTGAAGATAAAGAAACTTTAATTTTACAACTTTGAGTGCAACTTTCCTACGTTTTACAAGTTCCAAGACAATACAGATGCTACTCTTTGTTCTTTTTGCGCGAAAACTAAAAGGAAACTGCAGCCCAGATTTATACAGCAATAGTCCACCGTAATATTTGGTTCATTTACATAAAAAATATAATGGAAACGCTTCACGTAACGAATTCAAAGTGCAAAATGCAAAGTGAAATACTATATCATTACATTAAAATAACAAAGACCGCATTATTCTTTGGTCCCCCGTGTGCCATTTCATAAAACAACTACACCTGCATGCCGCATGGTAATGCACAACTGTGCCATCAAAAGCTTACCATGAATTTTACAGTTCGTACCTTTGAGGCATCGGTGAAATTTCATCAACTAGCATAGGGGAGGCAGGGGACAAATTCTCCGAGGGGCAAGTGAAATAAGCGAGCGACGGATTAAAGGGTTTGCGGCAAATTTGTGTGCTTCATAACAGCGCTGCTGTCGTCCCCAAGCGGTTTTGTATTACCAATTATTTTCATTTAATTCATAACAAGCTGGTTAGATGGATTTGTACGTGCTGCAAACTCATTAATTACGGAGACTTGTGCTTAGAGAACTGCAACCTCATTGTAAAATAAACCCTTTTAATTAATTTCAGTAATACCTCCACGATGGATAATTTAAACTGTGTCGGCATAAAAAATAATTACATGTTACAAAGGGTTACCACACTCCAATTACTAAAATTTTAAACTCAAATACTCGAAAATTGTTACACTGGCCGACATTCAATATTTAAACTGCGTACGACAAATAAAACACAAATTACCCCGGGCAAAACTTTTTGAACCGTGAATTTAAAAGTTGAAAACATATTTCAGCCCATGGCTGTCCTTCAACTCCACCTTTGACTTTTAGAATTATAGGCAAACAGCGATACGGTGATGTGAAACGAACCGTCACAGTTTCAGGTCTGTTGAAGACGTCCCTTATACTTACCTTCCCATTGGAAATCAGCTTTAAGACCGACGGTTTCACAATTTGGGTTCGGAATTCGAAAACAACAGACTGTCTGCGTAGCGTAAACTCGTAGGGGTATTGTGATTAATCGCTTAGGCATTATTTCCTAATTAAGCCTACCTTCCCCTTGCCACGAATGCGTCGCCCGGGGGAGTGTCTGCGAACTTGAAACAAATACAAATGGGCCGACTTCAACTGAGAAAATCGGAAAATCTGTTGAATTAACGCTGAACACAAATTAGAAGGGTGGAGGTATTTCTGTAGCAAATAACAGCAAGAATGTCTGTTCAAATAACTTGGAATTGTAATTTATAACGAATCATCTCTAAATACACTCCGGAAGGAAAATGCTAAAATAGCACGCACAGTTTCTGTAATTGAGTGAATATCCTTTCCCACCCCATAAATATCAATAGGAACTGATTACCGCAAATGAACATCCATAGTCGATCGTTCTTACTCAACGTTCACATAAAATATGTATGTACAATTCGACAAGCGAATTCACCCCATTTGACATGTGACTCCGGCTCTACTGAAAACACGTAATTGAGGGAAATGAGATAAATTACTCTTGCGGATTGTTTGAGCGCAAAAAGGGGAGATGGGAATAGCCCGAGGAGCATCGTTCGTTTGTGACTCATGTAGCAAAACATTTGATGAAACCTGATGCCGGTCGGAAACGACAAAACTTCTATAACAAATATCACACATACTGATAAAGATGCGTGTCTTTCCTTTAACAATTGAGACGAAAAGTAACATAAAATTTTGCCTTCTATTTTGACTCGCGATTTCAGTTTTGATATTTCTTGGAGCTATTTTATTGCGTAATTTATACGTGTATTTCCTGGTGTACGCACAGTCACGCTGACCCAGGTGTTTCAGTTCTTAGGATTACCATTAACGGACCGATTCCGAGTAAGAAAAGCATTACAGCAGTTACAATAAATTTTCATCGTTAAAGCCTTGCTAAACTCCGGCTACGTTCCAATTCCCCCTGAGCCCGCCGTCATTATCAGTTTAGCGTGAGGGCCCTGCCGCCAAAAAAAAAAATATAAAAAGGCCCGATCTCAAAAATTCGCCTAACGGCAGGGGCGTAACGAAGTGTAGCCTACTTAAAACAATAGCTAAATACGAGGGTCGGATGTACCACCTCCGCGCTTCCCATACTTAAAACTGTTCGAGACCACTCAATATGTGCTGAATTCGTAGAATTTTTATGGGGAATTTTCGGACTCCTTTATTGCGTTAGATATTTACGACATCCCGAGGGGGAGATAAATTTGTGTTGAAATTTGAAAATAACTACAACAGCTCTTTGCTTACGCGATCGTGAAATAAATTTACTTGGCGCAGTGTAACTTAACCGAAAACGTAGGAAGGAATTCTTAAGCTAATCAATGTTTATTTGTCGATACTACCCTTTGGAGTTTAGTAAAGCTAGCAAATTGATCAGATTTCACCCTGTCTCCCCTTTGTGGGGCTTTAATTACTGGTTGGTGCACTGGGCCCCTTGAAGCCAGCTCATTTTATATCCCGCAAACAAACCAACATCATTTCACCCCGCGTTTGTTTATTACCTCTTGTAAACTTTTCATCTCATCTTTAAATGACTTCACTGCAAAGCTTTAAATATCTTCCATTTTAGAAACGCTTGATTGCAGGTTTTAATGAAAATCTTTGAAGAGATAGGTAGTAAGCAAATGAAACGCTTTTTGAGTCCATAAATAAATAAAATACACGCTGAAACTAAAAGCGCTATCGGTGCAAAATTTACTTACAAAAACTCAAGTCTGATTAACAAACATTGTCTTCAAAGTCGAAAAAAAATCAAGCAATCTAAAAGAACATTTCTATTCACTTTATCTACAATCGCGGTCGTTTAGTTGCTGACGTAATGTCGTAGCTCCCAATAACTATTACTGAGTGGTGGTCCTACGCACATTATTACATTCAATTCACGACGCTCGCTATCAGTTGAAACCGGTTTAACTGGTCGCTCAAATGCGATGTAAGTACGCGTAATAATATTTAAAGCGTCTACATAATATTCATTCAGACAGGAATATGAAAAGAAGCGCCATAATTTTTACTAAGACCCCAAGATTTAACAAGTTAGCTATTAAAAACTCTTTTATAAAAGACTCGGAACAAAAACTAAATACTCCGTATAAAGAGGATTTGCGGAAGATGAAATTTTATACAAGACTATGTTGCCCTGTTGTGGACGACGAAGCCTTTTTACGTTAAGTTTTCGTCTCAAAATTGCTTGAAAATGTAATCTTACCTTAAACAACGAGACTGAAGCGGCTATAGGAATTCATTTCTGAGGTCAGTTTATATTCTCATGAATAAAGTATGTTCTAGATTTGAGGGATTCTCGGTGTCAAGAAGCTGGTAAGTCCCGAGGGCGTAATCAAAACAAGCTTCGCCTACAGACACGGAGAGAGCAACCTCGATCCATTCTATAAAAGTTTTCAAAGGGAAATTCCAGTGAGAAGGAATGCCAATTTCGTTCGAATCGTACTTGGCGATTTAATTTTATTTGCAGCGGTCTACGTTTGCGTTTTCAAGATACTCAATTTGGGATCAAACGCGATTTATATTGTACGGTACTTAATAAGGTTTGAGTTGTATGTCTTGTTCGCGCATCCTCTGACTCATGGCGATTAAATACCGTTTTTTTGGGTCAAATAATCAAGTGCAAAAATAAATAAAGATAAACTTTAAATTAAAGTAACGCTACGTTTATAGGTACAACACAGATATCCCGTTTTTATATTTAGAGTTAAAACTCTAAATTCACTACTGTTGTTTTAGAAACTTGTACAATATTAAGTAACTCACATTAGGTACATACAAAATGTACTGAAAACAAAATATGAATTTTCAAACTAAAACAGAGTAGCAGAAAACTTGAATAATTTTCATAAAAGGTGCAAACCTTGTATTAGTTATTTTTTCAAATATTACCACATTATACGTAACCAGTAACAAACATTACCATTCACCAAAAGTGTCTCACGAACCTCAGTTAATCCTTTCATCCTGATAACAAGCTTATCAATGCTCGTCGCTTATTCAGGATCATCATAAATAATCATTCTCGCCGAGAAATTAAAACAGCTGACAAAATGTATAACGAGTATGGTCATCAATAACAGTAGCACGTCGCGTCACCGCCGATTTGTATTCCACACCTCTCGCCCGACCATCCGTCTGGCCAGATTAATTATCTACCACCCCTCCTATGTTTGCCAATAAGCCAGCCAACAGCCAACCCCCACTTTCCACTATAAATCTTTGACATTACACAATTTGTTTTACCGTGATACGCCTATCTAATCAGATCAACAATTCAACTTTTCAAAATATCAGTAACAAAAACTTGGAGACAGTAATTTAAACTTTGATGAGAAGTGGAAAATTTTCATAAAGTTCATAATTTTCACCAAAATTATCACGCTGTTTACCAGTTTGAAATTTCAAAATATAAACTACCTGAGGACGTTTGAATAAATATGACTACTAAGTAGGATTTTTAGCATAAAATGTTAAAAGTTTGAATTATTTGGTACAAGCTGACATCATTCTTAATAAGGAAGTGAGCAGCGCTTACAAATTCTGATGTGAGGTTTACCCTAATGCAAATGTTGTTACAATTCTGGTGAGAGAATTATTAGTTCACAGAAAAACAAGCTGCAACTGGCCACTCAAAGTTTGTTGTATTTGCTAAAATATTTACTTTAAGTGATGTGATACACATTTGGCATTAAAGTTGGGAGCTGAAGATTGAAAACCAAACACGACGTTTAAGTATTGAAAGCAAACTTTGCTCATGGATCCAACACTAACATACTAAGATCACGGATTGTTTGCCGATGTTCAGAATTAAGAGCACTATTGGGAGCAATACACGTCTGCAATAATAGCAGAGGAGGGCAACACTCTTCCGGTTGTTTGCACGTCTACAATTGGATTATAAAGATAAATTGGCGCTTTTAACGGATTAAGGAAAACAGTGACATGTACAAACTGACAAAGTGTAGATTTAGCTATGATTTATCATCTCTCTATCTCTCTCCCTCATGGCCATAGAATTTTGTTTCAAACTTGTCTAAAGAGTTCGCCAGTTACTCATAATGTTTAGATAATAACCACCTGACACCTAAATACAAATTAGTAGTTTGCCGAAAAAAAATATTTTGAGTTCCGCTGGGATCTGTCGTTATATGAAAAGTATTTAAATAGCATGAAACGAAAATTTTATATCATTTACGTAAATTTGCATTGTTGTCGATAACAAGTCATCAAATTAGTTGTGGATTAAACATAGTGAATCAAACGAAATTTCTTGCGGATTAAAAAAAATAAACATAAACATGTATACATACCAATAAAAAGGTAGTTAACTACGTTACATATGGAGAGCGTTGGACGTTGCAAACTTTACTTCACTAGCTTCCAAGGCAGGACCTTAACTCAAAGAATAATAAGGTTGAGTGGGTGAAACTGACATTTTAACTCGAACCCCGTGACATGGTACACAAAGGTTTTGAAAACTTCGCAGTCAACTCCAGCAAAATGGAACCACGGAACCATTTGTATGGAACAACTTTATTAGAAAATTCTCCGTTACGTCGTGTGACAATCGCACCAGTGGAAAATTGGAAATAGTGACGGGACAAAAATTGTGAAACGTGCAACGCTATGGAAATTTCGAATATGCAATGAAACGCAAAAGAAAGTAGAGGGTTGAGGCAATCCAAGAGATGGGTTTGAATTTTCCTCAAGAAACTAAAAGGCTTTTTATTTAATTGAATATTCTAGTAAAAGACTTGCCATTAATGTGTTTCGAAGGGATTCAAATATCTAGGTTAGAGGTAAAAAAAACTTAGATATATCATTGGGTTTTTTTTTGTATTGTCTAGAAAAATTACTGTGCAAAATATAGCAATAAAGTTAAGCCCAACGGACCTTTAGCATAAGAGATGAATTGTGGGTTTCGTACACCTCTGCCACTCCCTTCTGAGTAATACAGGCGTGATGTAATGTTATTATTATGCTAAAACAAAATATAAAATGTCTAATCCACACTATCTAAAAATAACAACGAAAAGCAAAACAACCAATCCTTTCAACCTCTTTGTATATTGATCACAAAACTTAGTTCAATACGAAACCACAATAATTTATTTTCAATTCGATTACGCTAGTGAAATGTGAACCCTTTTGTGGTTACTATTCGTTAAACCCGGCAAAGTAGTTGCCCGGTTTGTATTAAATTATTTTCCAATTTTCCTAAGCCGAGGGGCAGTAAGAAAAGTCATCTGGCCCGAGGCTCGAGCTCTCGAGCCAATAGGTGCACTAGCAGGGAAGTGGCGAACCCTTATAATTTTCCAATTATATTTCCCGTCCAATTTTCCGTGGTGTCGCTCACGGCACTCGTCAAACGCAGCCCCGCGTCAACACCCCTCCAAGCAAAGATCTATTTATTATACTGCGAAAGCCAGGTGAACACCAATTACCGGCTTTTTGTTAGCCCCAAATGTTTTCATAAACTTGTCGGCAAATATCGCTTCAATAATTTTTCCAGCGCTCTCCGATCGGACTTTTAAAGGTTGCATATATGAAATTTCAATATTGGTTTGTAAAAATATCGGTGAATATTCTGACGTTTTGAAATTGAATGATCTGATTTATTCGGACTGACTCAGTTTGTGGAGTGGACGAGAGAAAAGCGTATTTTTAACACGCTTATATTAGCTTCACCTGTATGTTTGTTTGTTTGTTTGTTTGTTTGTTTGTATGTAACCGACTCCTTTGGACTCGATTTTGACCCACTTTAAACGGACAGATTTAATTCAAACTTTCTACACTTGTAAAGAATCAGCGACAATATAATAATTTCATAAATTTATCTCATTATCCTGATTAGGATCGCCAGGATTAAAAAAAAACTAAAAACTAAAAAGTGAAAAATAAATATAGTTTAAAAAACTAAAAAAAAACGCTTTTAAAGCACATCAAACTAAAACGTGAAAAATAATTCTTATTATAACCTGAAAATAATAATAAACGAAAAATACTAGTACTATTGTGAAAAAAGCGTGGGTCGCTCGATAGACGAAAAATATGGCACAGAGCGCCCCACGCTTTTTTCACAATAGTACTAGTATTTTTCGTTTATTATTATTTTCAGGTTATAATAAGAATTATTTTTCACTTTTTAGTTTGATGTGCTTTAAAAGCGTGTTTTTTTAGTTTTTTTAAACTATATTTATTTTTATTTGTTAAAGGCATGAATTGACGTGTAAATGAGACATGAAGTGCCTTTGTCCCTTTGGCTGGTATAATTAAAGTACATAATATAATTTGCTGACAAAAATGTTTAATCAACAGTTTCGTGTTCGTGTCATTCAGTGACGCGTGAATTGGTACAGCATGGGGCTGTAAGTCTGACTAATTTAGCAGTATCACAGTTTTGCAAACAGAGGGCATGTTTGTGCATACATTCAGCGCCGGAGGGATAAATTCAACTGGAAAGATTATTGAAGCCTGCCATGTTTGTTTATGTTAGTGCGTAGACGAACCGCATCTGCGCATTTCGACGGCTTCGGAAGCACTCCAAGCGATTTATTCAAACGAGGATGAAAGCTTTTTGTGGCTGACTATGGATTTTTAAAATGGCAGCTTACTTTTTCACTGTTAAAATATTTATGTTTAAAATTTGAATGGTATATTAAACTTTTACTTTTAGATCGAATGAATTACCAATCTTATTAAAGATTATTTATTTTTCAAATGGATACAACAATACCCATAACAAATTTATATATAACAATTTTTTTTTGAGTTTCATGAATTATTACAAAAAGGATGTTTATATCGCAAAAAGAAAATATGGCAGAAAGATGGATTCTCATAGAAATGGCGTCAAGTACCTACTAAAATACTAGTGTATAAAATTAACGAGGATCAAACAATTAAAGTTGGCTCCAAGGACTTCCTGTATTGTAATATACGTATCTGTAAATGTAGTATTACCGTTTATGAAATTCTGTATTAAATATATTAATAATATGAGTATGTAATCTAGAGCTTTTAGATAAATATACATACCAACATCGGATAGATATGAACAGAAACATTCAGTAAACATAATAAGCTCGAATATTTAATAAATAATTTGAGCAACATATTAATTTTCGCGAAACATGAACTTGGCACAAAATTAGCTCTAAAGCGAGGCAAACTGGTATGTTCCTGTACACACAGCGACACATCAAACTGTACATATCCAGTATAAGCAGGTCTTACATTGCACAAGAAGCATATCGCTTGCTTATTGCAAGACCGACATAACGAAAATAACATCATTTTACAGGACGGTAGTTTTAAACTTTGAATCTTTAGTATTTCAATAAAAAAACACTGTTTTCGTTCAGAAGTATTTTAATCAGTCTTGTACATTAATTAACTTTCATATTAAGTAGTCACAATGTGTTAACTTAAACACACTGTTTTCAAAAACCAATTTAAAAAAACAAGTTCCTCACTTATGTCATTATTGTAGCAAAAAGTTACCTAGAAAAAGTATTACTCGTAATTATGTCATCCTTACAATAAAAACAAATTAAATTACTTTATGTTTAATTACAATAGTGACATAACACAAAATAATCCTACATTGTAACAATATTTATTAAAAAGAAAGGTACTTAACATTTGCTGCAATATAGTATTATTCCAAAATATGACGTCCTTCACGAGCAAGGTGCGTGCGTTGGCCTTGAATACTTTGGTTTAACTGAGATGGAGGAACGATATTGAAATTACATACCTACGATGCGCGTCGACAGCGCGCACTTTAGACATTTATCGCCATCTGGGGAATTGGAATTGAAGCATGCTGTTGTCTTTATTGCACCAAAAAACAGATCGATAAAGCTTTGTTTTTACATACTTATCTCAAAATATGAAGATTCTGAAATATGTCGTTGTTGCAATAAGCAAGCGATATACTATGCAAGACCATCTTATGCTGGCAATGTATAGTATACCTTGATATGTAGCGGTGTCTACTAGAGTTGCTTTCTGTGCAATATAGTTATTGTGTGTCTTAAGTCTGTGCTATGTAGTTGTTGTGTATGTTATCTGTGCAGTATAGTAGTTGTGTATCTTTAGTTTGTGCAAGGAAGTTTGCGGTTGCGTCGGTAAATAAGATTTTGTTTCTGTTAGACAGTTCAGATACTGTGTGGGTTTCTTACTATTTACTCTGATGTAGCCAAATAACAGTTGCGGGTTTACTGAGTGGGTGTTAAAACAGGTAAAATGTGTTTTAAAGTAGGTAATATTAATCTAGTCTACAATACCTAGTGGTAGAGTCAGCGCCACGTATGACTTCACTTTATATTTGTGTCAATAAAACTGGAATAATAATTGTTGTATTCCAGTTTTATTAAGGAATAAAAAAAAAACCGCATCTAAACAAAAAACAATCGCAGATTATTTTTATCCTCGAACACTTATGTCATTTCAAAAGGATAATTATTTTTCTGAACAAAATTTTTGCACATACGATCATGTAGCCGGACAATCATAAGTTGTTATTACTAATAAGTATTAATAATAAGTTATTAATGCTAATGCTATCAAAATATTTACAAACCAATCATAGATTTACAACTTCAAACATGTTGATAGCATTTAAAACCGCTTCCCGAAGTGAAATCTATATTGACATTTCAGCATGTTGCAAGCCGAAACTTCTAGTGCAGCATATTAATTTCTGGACGAGTTAATCTCGGGAACAAAATTAGTTTCTAAGCCAAACAGTCCCCGCTACGCTGTATCATGATGCGCTAAACCCTCGGCAGGGCCTAAGCTCTCCAAAATGTTCAATTCAGGCTTCATTTTGAGGTATTTATACCTACTAGTTATATTTTGTAATGTTCGTCGCACCATCACATGCAGTATATTACAAAGCGCCACAAGTAATATAGCACTAGATTATTGACATTTGTAGTTTAGTCGACTAGTCTGTCAGTTTCTACTACTTACTTCTTAATTTAGTGATTTTTAGCTGTATTAATAATGTGCATTGCAAATCTTTCAAAGACTTATCTAGCCAAATTTAAAATAGTAGTCAAACTGTATTAGAAGTTATTTAGATTTTATTACGTTTATAATTTAAGACATTCTCATTCATAAATATAAAAAATAATTAAGTTATACAACTAAATACAACATTAAGAACTCTTTGCGGATTTATAAAATAAATAATGCAGCTATACTGAGAAATTCTGTTGTTGAAATGTTTGTTTACGTTTACCGTTCCACATACTTGCCACCGATTTAATTACTTTTTGAGACAAATAATTGTGGTGTTCTCTTGCTGACTGTTATGACATGTTCTTAGTATCATGAATTTGTTAGTCATTAAATATGCCACATTGTAACTAATAACACCAATTACTACAGTTGTTGTATTATTAGTAGGAGGTAAGTATAATATATAATATACAATACTATCGTAAGTGTGTACTTAATAGACATTATTATTATTATTATTGGGAAGAGGCTTTGGGTGTTCACGTCGACTTCCGTGGGTCTATTGTGATTATAGCCTCTACTAAATAGACATTTCTTTAAATCTTTGTTTTTTTCCTTCCTAAAAGCCTTCTTTTGCTTTTAATTAATTAACTGGAAAAAGAGACGGCAAATTTTAATCATCAATCAGAATATTAATTCGATATCCACCATATATTTAACGAATATCAAAAAGCTGTAAATAACATCCGTAATTATAGATAATACAATCTAAATCATCTCTAACAAACTTCCACCGGAATATGAGAATGATCTATATACGAGTTCCCATACATCAGACTCTATAAAACAGAGGTACATCACGATTTACAGATTCATTATCAAATCAAACACTTTCAAATTAAGAGAGGCGTCAAAAAGGAAGTTACAACTAATTTTTCAACTTTAAAAAAGCAATAAATATTTAAATATTGCAAATTGCGGTCGTCCGGCACTTAATCGGATGGTAAGGTTTACAAGCACGATAGCACTTAATAACTGTTTTTGAAGTCATAAAGAAAGCCTCAATTGAGATTTATGTATATAATTTTGTTGGTTTAACCAATTACCTATTCGTGATATTGGTTTTGATTTCCATTAGCAGGAAGGACAGAAAATTAATAAGTAAACATTACATTAGCGACCGGAGTTTTGGTCATGTATTGAGATAGTACTTCCTAAAGCTCCTACACGATATAATAAGATACCAGTGTATCTCTGACGGAATTATAAGTAAAAACTACATATTTATTTTGTTACTTAAGCACTTTTAAAAATGACCTATAAGCTATTAAATATCGTATGACAATCTTAGCTATAACTTATCAGACGATGCGTCATCTTTTTCTTTTACATACAATAATTTCGATACTTTTTAACTTAATAAGTTTGATCATTTTTAGCAAAACTTGGGCTTTTACAAACTATCTTGGTCAGTCAACTGTCATGCCTATTATGGAACGGATAAGTTACTGTAATACTACACTAATTAGAAATGTCAGCAGTTAGAAGCAAACCAATCATTAGAATATCTTTTACAACTCCCTAGGGAAAAATAACTTTAACAAAACCTACACGCAAATAAACATTTTATGTTCAGTCTTAAAAGAACCGCTAAGAAATTTTATTTACAATCGAGAAAATACGCTGTTATGATTAACATTATAACGGGTGGCGCAAAAGTAAAGACCCTATTTGGTTCAGCTATAACATTTTTTCTAAATTAGAAAACTAGATTTAGATTTTTTTAAATGTATATTTGTGCCATTAAATTTCGTACCATTAGGATTTAAAGATGATGTCTTTTAAATGGTGACCTCCAGAGTTGATACACCTTGAAGAGGATGATTTTCCTTCAAAATTGGTTATGAGTGACGAAGCGCATTTCCATCTCTCAGGGCATGTCAATAAGCAGAATACTCGGTTCTGGGGCACTGATAATCCGCGCATTATTCAAGAAACACCTCTACACCCACTAAAAGTTACTGTATGGTGTGGCATCTGTGTTGACAGAGTGATCGGGCCCTATTTTTTCGAAGACGCTGGAGGCAATGCGATAACTGTCACTGGAGAACGCTACAGAACCATGTTACGTGAGTTTTTGATACCCAGTTTGGACGAATTGGGGCTGGAGCACATCTGGTTTCAACAAGACGGCGCTACGGCACACACAGCGCGCGACACTATGGACTTAGTGAGGGACGCTTTTCCAGACCGAGTTATCTCTCGTTTTGGCGATTTGCCTTGGCCTGCAAGATCACCCGATCTGACCAGTCCAGACTTCTTTCTTTGAGGTTTTTTGAAATCTCGGGTGTATGTGAACAAGCCACAGACTCTCGCAGCTCTAAAAGAAAACATTCGTCAAGAAATAACGAACATATCGCAGGAAGTGTTACGGCAAGTTATGCAAAATGTCATAAATAGGGCTCAAATGTGTATCAACTCTGGAGGTCACCATTTAAAAGACATCATCTTTAAATCCTAATGGTACGAAATTTAATGGCACAAATATACATTAAAAAAAATCTAAATCTAGTTTTCTAATTTAGAAAAAATGTTATAGCTGAACCAAATAGGGTCTTTACTTTTGCGCCACCCGTTACTTTATTTTACTATGAAGCGGGATAATTTATTTATATTACTGTTCCGTGAAGGTAAATAGAATTGAACTCGCAACGTGATTCATTTTATAGTGGTTAAAATTTTCTTGAAGTTACTAGCATCTGTAGTTCTACACTAGATTTTATTTTTATCTGTATACATGATTCCTTTGGAAAATTTTCACAATATTACATAATTTAGGTATCGAATGTTGTAACCCTTGCAAGCTTTATAAATAAGGTTGTTTTAAAAGTCTATAATCATTAATTATCTATGTTTACTAAATCTTTATTTCGAATTAACGTGTCTAGTGATTCAGATAAAATACACAACACAAAATCCATTTATGTTTCGAAACCTTATCCAAAGCTTTAATAAATTAAAATATGCCGTATTCTACATGTAAATTAGTTACAGTACTTACATATACTTACGTAATATAAACTAAGCCTGGTCGTAATTCACCGAAGCGAAGAGATTCATCTTACAATCCGCTTTTCAGAATTAATATTCTATCTCGAGAACAGTAATATATCTGTTCATTTAAAAAATATAATCTCTTAGAATGGGGCAAACGTTTTATGTCTTGATGTATTAAGAAAATGTTGAGATGATGTTCGAGACATTACAGCAACGGTTTACATTAACTTGCTTTAAAAGTTAGATGGTGATTGTTATGCAATCTTTACAATTAACGTAGCTGAGATGGATTGGATGGTACTGCCATTTTATTAAAATATATCTTACTAGCTCCTGCGCGTGGCCCCGCCCGAGTGGTAGATATGTCATAAAAAGTAACCTTTTGTACTTTCTTGGGTCTCGAAGTATATCCATACCAATTTTCATCAAGATCGATTTATTAGTTTAGCCGTGAAAGCGTATCAAACAGCCAGACTGAAAGTTCACAAATAACACTATGCTCGACTCAGGAAAAGAACCCGAGACATCACGGCGAGAGGCGCGCATACGCTAACCACTAGACCAACAAGGTTTTAATTTAAATGCTACTCAGCACATTCGTTTACCAAAGATAACAGCCTTATTGCCTTACAATCAACGTCAAAATAACATAACATAGCAATTTTTCAAGTAAAAGGCTTTCAAAATTTAGCTCACCCTTATCAAGCCGGGTAGGAAATGAACATTTTCGCGATAAGTCCGATGCTAAGATCAGTAAAGGATGGAAACACTCATTAACAGGCCCGGCGCGTCCACCAAATGAATTCTAATAAAGTTAATCGTAACGGAAGCACGCCCTCTTTTAATTTGTGAAAAACCGAACAAAAAAGGCTCGAGCACTCTTTATTGTTTTAAAAAGTGGGTCGCCTTACTTACAACTTTTATTTTCTGTTTTATTTCATTTTGGTAAATCGTAAATTACTCTTACCTCCCGAGGAATTAGGTATATTTATTTCTTGTGAAATAACACTTAAACTCCAGATATATTTTTTTATCTCCGAGTAAATCATAATAAAAGCTGTGAGTAATAAATAAAAGGAAAGAAAAATATTTGTAGCGCGTTTTATCAAATTTCCAAGCGTTTTCTTCCATAAGCTTGAATCATCTAAAACGATAACACGAACGGTATAGTCACTTACGTTATATTTATGAAGACAGATATTGGCTTATTTCTGTGAATCCGACTGTAATAAATATGAGTACATTTACCTTTTGATTTTATTTCACTTTTGCTGTGTTATTAAGTTAAAATATAACTTGCTCGTGTGCCAAAATCTTTGAATAACCCACACATTTTTAGCAACTTTCGTAATAAAACCATTTTCATAAACGCAATATTACAAATAGCTATCAAACAAAATTCCTATGTTCGCATATAATCAGAAACATAAAATACAAATGATGACGTCACGTCAGCCGTTTGATTGGAGCGTTTGGGCAAGTCATTATTAATTTGAATTTAAAATTGTATTATCTGAGGCATTGTATGTGATATAATAATAATAATAAATGGACAAGTGCCATAACAGAGTGGTTCCCACGAAACGGCAAACGTCGAAAAGGACGGCAGGTGACACGTTGGGAGGATGATCTACCCAAGGGTTGGATAAGGATAGGACGAGACAGGGAAGAATGGAAGAATCTGGAGGAGGCCTATGTCAAGGGACAACCTGGTTTACCGATGTCTTAATGAAGAAACAAAATTTTATGTAATTAAAAATATTATTGTTAAGTCAGAGTAATAAAGGCTATTTTTATTTATTTATTTTATTATGTGATATTAAAGTGATCCTTTTAATGATGTTTCTAATATTAAGAGGTGTTTCAAAAAACAAACAAAAAAAATTTTCAGTCTATTTCAACTAACCATCGGTAGCATATATGCCAGTTACTTCTCCTCCGGGACATTATTATGCATCGAACCAACCCAGACACACCCTGTGCAGCATCATAGTTATATACAACAACAAAACGCATCAGCGACGCACGCCGTACAGCAGTCTCGTCACGTACCGGACTATAACGAAGCGGCGCGACAGAGGCGCCCCCGGTGCGTCACCACGGTGAACTTTCGGGAGGCTGTATGTACCCAGACTGTAGATGAGTCATGCATGACAATGGCTACTTTTTTACGTAAAATAAAGTTTTTTGATGTGATTGGCTGTGAATAATTGGCTACTTAACAAATGTTTCCTCCGACGCAAATAGGGTGCTATTAGTTTGATCAGCTAGATAATATTATGTTGATAAAATTGGTAAAAAGTGTTAAGTTGTGCTTAAGATACTGAATAAAGAAAAAAAATAGGTATATATGGTAATTTACAACAATCCCTAACATGTTCAATATGTCTGGAGCTAATACATTTAGCACACAGAAATCTACTAAGACTAAATAAAATCAATACTCTAACAAATGAAATAAAATCAAGGTAAAAGACCAATGCCACTCAGGATAAGATTAGGTTCTACCTCACTACTACATAAATCATTGGCAGCAACCTAAATTACCGCAAATCTGTCTAAATTACTTCTGACAAGACCATCTAGATATTACTTCTAGACATCGACACTGGTTTTAATCGCTTCAGCCGTATAAAGGCACTAAATTTCTGGCTATATAGAAGATATTGCCAGTTGTTGTTAAGATAAGTAACAGGCTATTCTAGACTATACCTGGATACCGCTACATGTGGACATTTAGATGAACTGAACTTGAGTGCAGGGTTGGCGTAGTGGTAAAAGCGGTCGCCTCGGCGCTTTCAACTGCGCTGGTGTTGTGATTCGATCCCCACACGAGACAAACTTTGTATGATTTGTAAAGATTTGTCCTGACTCTGGGTGTGCTTTGTGTGAGTGAAATGTCCACAATAGCAGCCCTGTATCTAATACATGTCCCACTGCTGGGCTCGGGCCTCTTCTCATGAGGAGGAGGGTTAGGCCATAGTCCACCACGTTGGCCAAGTGCGGATCGATAGACTTCACACACCCTTGAGCGCTTTTTAGGCACATCAGGCATGCAGGTTTCCTCACGATGTTTTCCTTCACCGTTAGCGAGTGATAATTTATATAATAAATACACACATATCTTCGAAAAGGCGAATCTTAATGATTTATTGACACAGGTGTGTGCCGTGGGTTCGAACCCGAGACCTTTGACTTCGCAGTCCTACAGTCTCCCACTCGGCTATTGCTGCATGCTGCACATGTTTAATGATTTGCCGATTATTTTGACTATCTTAAAAGCTAAGATCTTTTTGATGCCGATTATACATATTTAGTAGAAACGGATGTTCTATTTCGTCTTTTAGTACTTAATAGCGTCATCAATCCGATAAGATTTGATGGACTGGCGTTTCATTGATGTTTGATTTCATTTAGACCACCAACGTTACTCCATCTAGTTGATAAGTTGCTAAGGCCAAATAGTTTGCCATTTAATTCAGACCAAGGTTGAAATTGTGGCACATGCACCAATAAAAATTGATGAAAGTTCATGAGCTACTGACGTGTTCAGTGATTGATTCAAATCAATAAATAGATATGCTATATGAAAAATTAAAAATAAAGTTTTGAAACTCAGCAACATACGATCAAATTTTACTATTTATTTAAGGTCGTAAACGTACCCATATTTAATAATGGATACAGGACATTGTTACGTATAAGTTAACCAATGTTACCTTTATTATATTTATAATACATCAGATACCACCTTAAACTTTCACAATATAATATTTGCATAAAGCAAAATCAAATAGTGTATGAGCTTTTATTCTCATTAATTATGTTACAGGACCTGTTTTAATATTTCATGATATAAAAATGGCACAGTTTTTCAATACAAAATCTCTACGGCCGTCACTCTATGCTTTGATAAAATAAGTATATATTTAATTTTTAATAATATAAATTAGCATAACATCACGCCTATATTATCCAGAAAGGTATGGCAGAGGTGTACAACTCCCACATCTAACCAGTTATAATTAAGTTCCATGGGAGCATCTATCGCCATCCACCGGGCACAATTCCAACTCCGTGCTACTATTAAGAATATCCCGACGGAAAGTTCACAAAAAACACTTTGCCCGACCCGGTGGAACCTGTGGCCTCACGGTGAGAGGCGTATACGCTAACCACTAGACCATCCAGACAGGAAAGATATATTTTTTCAAAAATTAGACAATGGGTCTAAATCACGTTATTATTATAAAGGTAAATAAATACATATTACAATAAGCAGCGATAGCCGAGTGGGAGACCGTAGGACTGCGAAATTAAAGGTCTCGGGTTCGAACCCACGGCACACACCTTTCGTCTTTTCGAAGATATATGTGTGTATTTATCATATAAATTATCGCTCGCTAACGGTGAAGGAAAACATCGTTAGGAAACCTACATGCCTGAGAGTGCCTAATAAGTGCTCGAGGGTGTGTGAAGTCTACCAAAATCCGCACTTGGCCCGAGCGGTGGGCTATGGCCTAACCCTTCTCATCATGAGAAGAGGCCCGAGCCCCGTGCCCGAGCGATATGTATTAAATGCTCGACGTTAATATAATAATTATTATAGTAATATTATTATATAATATTTACGCGATTTAGACCCGTTGTCTAAGTGCAAGAAAGGAGTCTCCCCGAGTGACGTACACAACGATTCCTTACGTCCGGCGCACTCTGGGCAATTCGCGAGTTCTACAAAGCGAATTGGCTAATCCTTTCACCACGATGGCAAGTCAAAATAAAATTTGACTCAACCATCGACCCGACGAAGAAGATTTTTAAAAAATGTTCTCAAATCGTGAAAGTTTAAAAACAGATATATTTTTTGTTTATCTTAGTCCAGTAAACTCAAGTTTGAAGGTAAATAAAAAGATAACGGTAGTTGATTCCTGGCCGTCACCCAAAAAGCACAGTGGTATCGACCAAGCTACTTGAACTTCGTCTCGTATATTTCTTATTTATAGTATTTTCTCGAAGTGAAGAAAACGTCGGGTAAGGAAACCTGCCGGGAAGTTCTTTATAGAACTTAAGGCGAATATCTGCCAATTGGCACTTGTTCAGATACTCGTGGTCTTGTAAAGGATGCCTGTGGTCTAATTTTCTTATGATAAAAGCAAATAGCCCAAGAAAAAATATTAAAATTATACATAAATAGAAATTAATAATTCATAGGCCGAAATAATTTAATTATCAAGTTTAATAAAGGCACGAAACGAAACGAGACGACATTACAAATCAAACACTAAAATATATTTTTACTGTATAACTTATGATGAATATAATAAAATGTACTACTATATTCTCGTTATGAGCAACTGCGAAGTAATAACAGAGGTCTTTCAGATAAAAATAAAAGTGCTTGGCGCAAAAAGTTCGCAATATCAAAGCCTATTAGTTCCTTGAGCGGAGGTATCGTATCATAAGGCGGCAGGCGTTGAACATTTTCCAATATGTCAAGCTAACATAAAATCTCCTGACATTCTTATGTTTTATTTGCTAGAGCAAACGTGATATAAAAATATATTCCGCTTTCAAAGAAAATTGCGTCGTTCCAAGTATTATATACGCGATCTGTGAACGGATTAAACGATTCAGTACGTTTGGTTTTGATGTATTCTGTACATGGTTGTTTGATTAAATATAAATAACATACTTTAACTTAATGATGGTTTATTCAGGTATTGTGTAAACAAAACATTATCACCAATAATAACCCATTGCGAATTTTTTTTCAACCCACTTTATTTCAATACCAGTATTTAAAACATCATAACTTTAAGAGGATGTACAAAAAAAGTATGTTACTATTTTCCCAGCCCAATTATCATAACAAACTAAAGTAACTAAACCTTCACCAAATCTCTGAACTGCAATTAAAATTTCGTGTAACACAATAAGGATTGCAGCCTGCAGTCGCACACTAATCAACGTATTAGCCTAACTAACCGACAAATAAGCTCACATATCCCTAAATTCCTAATTTAGCTCCCGTTGCAATCAGAAATGCCCATGTAATCTCTAGTAATGAATTACTAAGGCTTGAAACAGACGCGTAGTGACATATACTTGTGTCATTTCCCTTGAGCGCTCCATATGTGTCACTGACAAGACTCCGTAACGTATGCACAGGTGCAGTTGCTTCGCCTAATTTGTCAAGTCAGATCACTCGACCACTAGGGGATGCTCTCAAAAGTATGTGCAGAATTCTCACTGTCTTCGAAGCTTCCAAGATATGAGAAGGGGTAAAATACCGATATCGGTCGGTATAAAACTTTTATAAGACCAAGGTATTTTATTTGTCTTTTGATAAATGGTTTCCAAATTGCCGCTGCCATGTCGGCTCGAATTTCGTGCAATTTTCGATAGAACGGTGGTGTAATTTGTCTAAATTGTTTATTTTTAGGAGTGTTATTTTAGAAAGTACTGGTGGTGTATAAAATCATAAATATTATATTCAAAGTAATTAATCGTGGGTATAAAATTTATCACCAAATTATATATTTTAATACTATATTTAGCAGCATAATTCAGAAATGGAATTTCTACTATATTTAGCCTAAATACGCTTGCGGTTAGCTAAAAACCACGTGTATAAATTGGTTGTCAGGTTAAGCAATGCGTAAAGCGGTCAGTCTGGATGGGCCTTACATTTTTAAAAACATATTATATCCGGTATATCAGGCAAACAGATGTACAATGTCCCATTTCTTCAATTACTAATAGCATTGAATACCGAAACCATCATTGAACCATAATGAACCTGTTTATGTCAGACAAAAAAAAATCTGTTCCGTCTCTTCTCACGACATCTGTGACTTGTCGGTGAATCGTTGGCACACCTGTTTCCTTTTCCGAATGCAAATATGGCGCCATTGACAGTTAACTCATATTGTCATGGAACCATATTGGTTTTATGTTTTGAATCATACTCTTTTATTCTAGCTAAAATAATTCTAACGGCTATAAACAATTTAGGATTTTGCATTCATTTACAATTGTTTGACAAAAGAAGGTTGTAAACCTACCTAAATTGTATGTGCCGTTATAATTTAGCTCCAAATCTCATATTGCAGAATAAATAAATTGTTTATTCAAGCAAACAATTACATTCAATATGTTATACATGGGATATGTACCTATAATGTGTCGTTCTTCGCGACTTTTAAAAGTGGAATTAAAACTGTATTAAATCAAAATTGTAAAGGAAGTGGAAAGTTTAGAAAATAATTAAATAAGAACTCTCAATACAGTAAAATTTAACTGTTTTATGTGTCTTGGCAACTTATTTAGCTTGTCTGCATTAACATATATTATAATAGGCTTTTTCTCAAAGTAGACGGACGCGAGTATTCAATTCGCGTAGTTAGTTTAGCTTATTGGTGAATTCTACACAACTACATATTGATTTAGAATTGGAAAGTTTAACAAATTATTCTAATCCCATAGCCGCAGCTTACGATAGTTTACGGTAACGCCACAGGTTTAATAGAATCAATGCGGCAACCACAATTTGTCCATACATTTAAACGTATCTGCCTAGTACTAAGCCAGATTTATGGGAGTTTTGCGTAACCTTCGCTGGTAACCCCAGCCACTATCAGCTGCAATATATTTACGTTTTATTAGTGTTTCACCAGAGGGCAACTGCCAAAAATATCGCAGGTTTGGCCAAAATGTCGCCCTTTTTGCCAACCAATCTTCATTAGAGTTTTACCATGTTTTACTGTGTCATTGGCATGAACTTAATTTACTGACGTGGGTAAAAATAATCAGATTTATATTTGAGGACGTTTTTTTATTTCAATTTAGTTTTACGTTCTTACGCTGTCTAGGTGATTACTTTACTTGATTATTTGGTGACTTATGAATGCCTGAATAAGAAGCGTAAAAATACTATGTTATTTGAGTAACTACATTGTCAATAAATAAATTCTCAGTCATCCATTTTAGTCGTCTCACAGACTTTTAAAAGCCACGTTTCTTTATTCTCAGTACCAATACATGAAGCTGACTGTGAATTTATTATACCAATTTAAAAACATTTACGATCATCAGATCTTCTTAGTGGTGATAGTTTTTAAGAATTAACTCGATGGAGAAAGCCCTCGCACTATAAAAGACACCACAGTCTTCGTGGTTCATCATCATTAGCCTAGAGATGTCCACTGCAGGACGAATGAACTGACAAATGCAGCGCGGGAGTCGTTTGTTTCAGTCGGCTCAAAACCGCGCGCTGTGGAGATCGATAGGTGAGGCTCAGTTCATTCGTTCTTTGTAGTTATAATTAGTAAGTGGTAACAATGCAAATAAATTACAAGCATGTCAAGTACTAGTTTTTGGATCATTTCTGGTAGCCTATTCGGCAATTTTAAGACAGATGTAATGTCAAATTTGTATCGAATGCTATGCATTTAACCCAACCAATACTGAACTATTCGAAAGCTCATCAGGAAATGATGAAAATAGGCCTGCGGCGTAAAAAAAAACATTGGTTACAAAAGGTAACACTTTGTATGCAAACGTAGTTTAAAATTCAACCACAGGCTTTCATGCTTTATTCACAATATTTTATTGAAAATGAAGGCGTGAATCACCGTTTTATTAATTACTGAATAAATAATTTGCGTTTCAAAAGGACGGTAGTTGAATAATTAACGCAATAATGAAACGGTATTAACGAACTTTCCATAGTGCGGTTGACAACATGTTCACTTTGTAACTGACGTGTTATTATCATAAATAATGGATGTTTGTTAATTTTGGTCCATTATTTTGCTGCCTGAATTAATTTGAGTTTTTTTATGTCTGTTGTCGTGCAGATCTGAATTTACAGGTGTTCCTAGACCGCAGACTTTAGCTTGAAATGAAACGTTACAGAATTGAATATTACACCAGTTTTCCTGAACCAGTAATGATACAATTTGAAATTTTATCATTACAGGCAATCGAAAATAAGTTGAATCTGCAAATTTACATTACACAGCATTTTTCGCGGTCTGGCAACACCTTTACAAATGCGTTTAAGATTTGTACTTGGGAACTTAAAAAGCTGGACCTTTTCTCATTAGTCCATCACGCAGCTGAAAATATGTCTAACCTTGAATTTAACTCTACGAGGGTTGAACTTTTGCACTTTGGGAATAAAATATATTTGAACATCAAGTGAAAATTTTGCTCCAAAAGCCTAAATATACGAATGTATGTCTTGCATCACAAATCCAGCTTAAAATAACAAAGGGTTGCGCACTGTTTACATAACCTCCAAATCTCTCTTGATATCAGAGGTGAATTTCAGAGGGTGGGAAGTGAACTTACCATATTTACTCAAGAATTTACCCTTAGAAATGTGAGAGTAATCGCTCATTTTAATGTCTTATCACGTATATTAACTAGAATTAATAATTAGACTGGATATACTAACGACTTGAGTAAGTTGGATTATGGAGATCGAGTCAAAGTTTCTAAACGAATGAACCGTAAGGCTCTGCTTAATTAGAGTTATGAGAAGTTAATTTTTGCAGTAAAAAGGGTACTTTTAATAGAAAATAACAAAATTAAAATTTCATTTTATTTCATTCGTGGAATGCATATATACAGTTATATGATTTGTAACTTAGTACATTCAATCATCTTTATTTATATATGCTTGCCAAAGAATTCTTAATCTAGCTAATCGTTGCCGCATTCTCTAAAGTAATAAAATGCTTAAATACTCACTAAATCCAGAGTTCAAATATAACCCAAATTAGAATGATATATACGTACGATAACTCCCTCCTCACTTGATGATATTACAGCCATATTACCTGAAAAAATAAACACATAATTTTAAATTTATTGGCGAGACAAGGATTAGGGACATTGTGGGTTGAGGTGTCAACTCCATAAATTCATTTGTTACTGTAAATCCGCATTTAAATGCGTTTAGCTTCGAGAGTCCATAAAATAAACCGGTTGGCATACGTTGTTGTTGATATAAAATAATTCTATTCGGGTGTTGAGGTTTAGGCTCAAATAAAACATTTTGCTTTAAAGCCGGATTAATTTACACTATTGTTAAAAACGTTGGTTTGTTTTGGCTAGTGAATTCAGTATCTAAATCTGTTTTTTTAAATATAAGACTAAAATGGGCATAAATTGCGTGTATTAGGTTTCTTTTGGATTTTAACTGTGTGGACGCAATATGTACCGATGTTATTTTATGTAATTTATTTTGATAATGTAATTTATTTACTGATATGATTTGAACGGGAATTAACGCGATTAATTTTTACCTTTCGGGGCTTGACGTTTCGACAAGGTTGCACTTTGTCATGTTTCGTTCAAATCATTTTTTTTTATATACTACGCCCACAGCGAACGAACGTGTAGTCCACCTGATGGTAAGTGGAGTACAGCCCATGGAAATAAACAATCCACAAAAGCAGATTGTAGATGCGTCGCTGCAGCTGAGGACTACGGTGTTATGTCTCATGTGCCAGTAATTTCAGGGCCTGATCTCACCACCAAACCGGAACACAGTAATGGAAGCACTACTATTTGGCGGCAGGTTAAAGGTGAGACGGTGGTGCTGCCGCCCTCGAGCTCATTCACAAGAGCTCTACCACCAGTGAAATGCAAATATGCAATATATAATAGCATATCAGTAAATATGCAACGCGAAAGTTTAAAAGTTATTAATGTACCTATTTATTTCATAATTATATTATCTTTGCTGTACTTATCAGCTAAAACATTGCACCAGAAAACAGTACATACAGTTCAACTTTTCGTTATGTTTTCTAAAATGCAAATGGAGATCAAAAGTATCTCATTACGCATAGAAAAGAGGAAGATGGCCTATCAACAATCTCTTTGCTTTAGTATATCTCATTTTCAAATAGATTGAATGATAAACGTTAAATACAATTTCTTTACAAACTATTCACAGTGAAAGCGCCACTTAATAGTGTCAGATATAATTATAGATAGATTTATTATGTTTATTCCCATGAACTTCTTCATAAAAAGGATGTAATGAATTAATTACTTCACATTTAGTTTTACTGTATCTACAAAATCTTTAACTCAACCACAGACATAAATCGACTCCTCCTTATGTTGAAGTCGGTTCAAATTAAGTCTCTGTTACCCGGGCTATAATATAATTTTTTTTCATCAAAATCGTTACTTTTCTTTTCAATTCATTAAAACAAGATACAAACAAACTGCTATAACCTTTCTTTTGGTTTGCTGTATTCAAATAAAAATAAAGACAGAACGTTATATACTAGTATTTAAGGGTACAGAAAACAAAACAACGCTCCTACATCGCAATCTTTCTTCACAAAAATCCTTCTACAAACAAAGCGAAAAACGGGTGCGTCCAGAATGCAAAATGATGGTCAAATAATTCGGTTGTCAGGGGGAGTAACTGGACCAGTGGTCGGAACACTGACTAATGGCTGACGTCGAGGCTTTGCAAACACCAGAGCCTCTTACACGTCCATATTAAATCACTGGCTTTGTCTTAGACCTGCTTCGTACCATGAGCTATTATTGCCACTCAATTGCGGTCCTAAAGTGAACCGTTTAGACATTCTGTTATATATTATATATATTATAGAAGACACTCATGCATGATACAAGCACTGAGCAGATGAAGCATGCATGACCATTTTAATAAAGTATGCGAAATGTATACGAGGCGGAGCGGAGTCGTCAATAAGGTCTGTCTTGGAAACGAATGAAGATTCAAGAAATAGACTTATAAAGATATAAATTATACATTTTCTAACATTGACATTCTAATTTCTATGCTGGTTACATGGTAATCCACTTAGAAAATGCATTAAACAATTGACTAAAAATTAAGTACCCTCTATCTGCTAACCTTTGGCTATCAAACGGCATAAAATTTCCATTACATTCCGTTTACAAAGGGGAAAACGTTTATACAATCAAGAAAATAATATACTCAGGACCTACAAAGCACCCCTTGCTCATTTTATATCAAGAGTACATTTAATTTCACTTTCCTGCAATCAATTTATATGAACGCTATTTGTTTAATCCACTAAAAGAAACAAGAATATTTTAATGAGAAAAGTCAAAGAGCCGTGCTAATGAAGTGTTTAATTCCGTTTGGGAACTTGGCTGTCTCAAAGTTTTATGTTTAAGAGAAGTTTTGTCGTCAAATTAAACAAAGTTGCCCACTAGGCAATAAAGTATGAAGATCGTAAGTTTTAAGTTGAAGCCTTTGTCTTGCAGTATAAAAACCTTTTATACTTTTTATGTATGCCTGTGTTTTTTGTGAACAGCTCGCGGAAGGCAACACCACTGTGTTTCAATTTGGTGGTAAGTTTAGGCATAAAAAATGGTATCTTGGCATAGAAGTTGTAGACAATCTTAGTGAATGTAGCATATTATGAAACTACCTATCTATTCTGAAGTTAATGCCAATTATTACCGGTATCTAATGTTAATAAATAAAACTCGCACTTGGCACCTGAAACGACCAGGCTGGGCAACTTTTCAGCTTTGATATTAGAAGTGCGTGTTGAAATTACGACTATTATTAGTTCAAGTGGACCGGCTAATAACTGCTGTTAGTTATTTTAATAAAGATGTGTGCGTGACCACTTCTAATAACTGAACGGAAGCAATTCATGAAAGTACACAGGTCTACCGATCAACCTACACATTTCCATTATAAGATGGTCCCGCGTTGTATAGACTTGCCGTGCAAAACAATACCAACTTATACTGGTAATGTATAGGTTGATCAGTAGCCGTTTGTATATAAAATTGTTTAGGTTCCTTTCTGTTGTACAAACAATACAAATAATGCTTTTGAAGATCGCTTTCATAAAAATTGTTTACTCTTATGTATCAACAAAGCATTGAACGCCCAAACAAAGTAAGAACGGCTAACAATTTTTCAAATGAATTCTGTCTGCTACTAACCCGAAATAAATGCCTTAAAAACATTTGATTATAATAACATGAATGAGTTTTTAAACTATTACAAATTACGGTGTTTAAATACAAATACAAATTATTTATTTTACAAGAACAACCCTCACATCACACTCGCTCAAATAACAAAATAACTAAATTGTTTCACAAATAACAGAGTAATCGCTGAACAAACGTAAAAAAAAAATACGCGTCGAACATAGAACACCCTTTTTTGGCAGTAGGTTAAAAATACAAGCTGTATATGCATAATAAACTTAAAACTAAGGTTATTAATAATAATGAGGCAATAAATACACACATTTCAATTTCTTACTTCTCCTTTTCATCAAAAAAAAATACTTTTCAATTTATCTACATCATAAATTAAAAACCTTTCCTAAATTTTGGATCACTGTTCAAATGAAGTGCAGTTTAATTAGTAAACAAATCCTCTATTTTCCGAATGTTTGAAGTTAGCGCTATTTATATACGTTGGCACTGCTAAGTCACGTAGAACACAACTTTATCTTAGTTCCCTTTGACACTCAAAGCGGGGCCCTAACTTTTTCGTCTTTTAATTTGGGGAGGTAAATTTTGACAGAGATAATACCGTTGTACAGCTTAATTAAGTTTATTAGAATTTATTTTGGCGAGACGTGCCAACGTTATCCGACCTTTTTATACTGATAGGTGTATCGTTTTGGTTGTTGCATTTTTTTAATACAGAACTTTTATACTTTTTGTCGCAAGAACTTTTTCAGTTGTCGAAATTCAAAATGTTCCTTTTTTGAGATAGGAACATGCAGGCACAATTTAGCATTGCAACTGTGTTCGCAATAGCTCACTTGGGACCTACAAATTGTCACCATTGAACTGCAGGTGAGCTACAAATATAGGCTATCTTCAAATAGCTTGCATAGCTATGAGGTACAATACATATACAGTCAACAATCTATAAAAGCTAATCGCACTAAACGAAAGTTATTAAAACCATTGGTCACTTCCTTTTATGAATACATTTTGACAATTGCTTTGAATAATCTGTCTGGCATCTTTAGACACAAAGAGTTTAAACAATCATCACAAATCTCAATTCATTCCGCAAAAAGGAAGCACTTAATTGTAATCTATACTTCAACACAGACATCTACTTTAAAAAGTACACCTACCATGGTCAATGAGAAAGTTTAAACACAAAAAATAGAAAATAACTCACCTCTTTCAACCACAAACGAAAGGGGTATAAGCGGTAACACAAGCTGAGTATTAATACGGCTTCTTAGTGAAAAAAAATAAACGCCCGTATTTTTTGCTGGCGATAATTTTGTCGGGGAACGTTCGCGTAAAAGAGACGGAAAGATAATTTGCGTATGAGAAAAAGAGATAGAAGATAAGTAATCCTCTACTAATGATAACCAGTGCACCTGCTTGATATTTGGTCCGAAAATTATGGGCTATACAGATGGAACGGGATGCTGCTGGTAATAAGAGGGTCGATGTCGCAAAATGTAAAATAAGAGGCATGAAAAGGTGTTTAGAAATTCTCGGAAACCATTTTTAATAATGTATGCTTGAAATGTTTACTAGAGACTTATGACGACTTTAAAAGATACGACTTATAATGAAAACTTTTTATAAAATAAGATACTGGCAGGGTAGTTTTAAAGTTAAATATTGATTTTCACCATTATCCCCGAGAAACAACATTAATAAAAAATAAATAAAAGGACATCAGTCATTTGGTCCTACCTGACCAAATATGTATGGAACGCGAACGCTGCCCATTAAATTGTTTACATGTGTTCAGTTAATACTTTCAATAATACATTATAAACAATTTATAAAACAGAATCGCCAAAAAAAAAAATATAATAGCCAATGCGACCGTTGTGTAAAATCTGTCGCCTACCCTGCTATAAATGCAAGAACACGAGAAATTGGGTAAACGGTGACTATAATAAACTATTTTTATTTAAAGTTATAACTATTAAAAATAATATTGGAATTATTGCCTTTATTACACAGAGCGAATTATCCGAAACGAAATTAACAGATCATTACGGATAGTTAAATGTAAGCTGTATGTATAATCCTTATTAATTACTTTTAAATCTTCATTAAGCAGATATTTAATGCCGGGATACATTTTTGTTCAGAGGTAATAAATATTATGTGCCAATTTTTTCGTTGCTAGTTTATTTACTTACTTGTATACTACATCAGTAGTATAAATTTGATGTAAAATATGTAAGAAATAGAAAAGACCACAGCCCAATTTTTAAGACTCGTTGATACTTTTTTTTGTTATTATTCTTATAATATTTCATCTTTACTTTAATCGACATCAAAGCCTTTTAATATTCATTCAACCTGTCACACGTCACTTTAATGAATACCTACGCACAATGAAAATGTGTCATTTAAATATTAAAATCAGTAATCGATGAATTAATATTATCTTTACTGAAATGAAATTCAGTAACGAGGTTTTAGTAGAGATTGGATTTTCAACGAAATCCCGATTGAGACTTGAAAATATTCAGCAGAAAAACCCAATTACAAATCCGTTCAAACCGCGGATTTGGACTAGAAACGTGATGTCAGTTTCAAATCAAAGAAATATGGTTTTGGGTACTTTTGATGGCCTCGGTATATTTTGGAAATGAACATTTTTGAAACAGTTTTGTTTTTCTGGCAGACTATCTAGAAAGGTCCATTTTGTTTGTTCCAATGTTTAACTTTATTCTAGCTTTCTTTTACTCAAAATTACATTGAAATCCGTAATCTACAATCACATACAATCCTTTATAAAATAAGCCTTAATATTTCAATCAGCAAATTGAATTTCGCTTCGATATCGATAAATTTATTATCAGATTATGAACAGATACGAGGCAATCAACTTAATACTTTTAAACCGTTTACCTTAGCCAAACGTTAACACATACCTATTGGATAGTTTCAGAATTGCCTATTCGACATTACAATTAGGGTTGCCAGGTTTACCGGCGTAAATGCCGTGAAAAAACAATTTGTTGTATCACAGAATGTAGATTGAAGAACAGAAGCAGGTTAGACCATTCGATTAGCTATTTTAATATATTTTGTTAAAAATATTGGTTTTCGAATTTCGGGACAAGTCTAATTAAGTCCGGGGTAATTCCAAAAATCCATATGACAAGAACCATATGGCACCCTAATTTGTGTTGAGTTTAGAGATAAATGTCCATTTACATGACCATATTTGCACTGTCGTGTTCGATTAAGGTTGAAATACCTATCAGCTCGCAGACAGAGGCACTAAAAGAAGGTACAACATTGCCAATCTGGAATATCTGCAGATATACTAACGCGTCGATTTCCTGACATTTAAAAACATAGCTTTTCATTAGCAGCTACTACTAGACGCCCATGGCAGAAATATTTTTACTACAAATATTCCCAGCTGAAATTGTCCAGGGTCTATCCCTTTACATCAATCACAGAGGCACTCTCTTTGGTGCGTCGTTTTTTAACTGGGAACTGCGTAACCCGAAATGTACGTGTCCGTTTTTTGAATACCTATTCGCGTCCATGTTGTGCCAACGTGTAAAAGAGGTACAATGTTACACATCTGTGCCCAGGCTTGACCTGATGGGTATTAAATGTAACCGCACTGCTTTGTATCAGCTTACAATTAACACAGATAAAGAAACTAAATATCTATGACCTTTGGTATTGAAACTGTAATGATTGCGTTATAGATTTATGAGAAAAACCACAATTAATCATCTTTACGCCTTACCGTAATCCTTATTTAATATTATAAATGCTAAAGTAACGCTGTCTGTCTGTCTGTTACGCTTTCGCGGCTAAACTACTGAACAGATCCTGAAAATTGGTATGAAGAAAGTTGAAGACCTGACTGCAGGACAAAGGCTTTTTCTCGACAGTTGAGTCATCAAAATAGAAGGAAGAATATAATAATATAAGGTCACATAAAATAAATATTTTAATTATAAATTGTGTAATGTGATATTAACGAGGTCGTAAACTTTAATTGAAAACTTCATGTAGCATGTTAATGACACAATTTGTGTTGATAATTCAGAATATTTATGTGTTAAAAACTAAAGTGCGTGATCACCTCTTTAATGAATTGTCAAAGTTAACTCAAACATAGTTAAAACAACGTCTTTATAATATATATATATATATATATATATATATATATATATAAATATCCGTTCTATGTAAAGGTTGATCCAGTACGAAATTAAAAGAAATGTTGATCCACCTTTTTGCAGTGTATAATTCGCTCTTTACAAATATAACCGATATACTTTGATCTGAAGTTGAAATGGAGGGGTTGTTCGAGGATCTGCATCGGTCTCTTTTCAACATACTTGCCATCAAAAAATACATTAACAACATGTTTTTGTTGATCCGTAACGGTCGCAAAAATTATACCAATGAGTCAAATGTGGATCCTTTTATATTCATGCTCATGCGCAATCTTACTAACTAACGTTGATCCGAGGGCAGTGATAGTTCCTAATTATTGAATGGGTAGTAAGTATATTTGGTATGTGATAATTTTTTTACTACCTGTTAATAATTATAATCTGTGACTGACTGATTATAAATGTTATGAAGATTTTTTTAAGTTATGGTACCTACATAATACCAGAGAACATACGAGCGGAGCGAGTGATGCTTTGTCTATGCATAATACATTAATAAATATATTAAGTAAATATTTTTTTTTATTTTCTGGCTAAATAAAATGTTTTTTTATATATGTTAGAATTGTCGATTAGGTACCTATAAACGAAACGTTACTTGACTTATGTTTTTTTGTTAAACATAATAATGTCTTTTTTATTTTCTAAATGTTAGTAATATCTAACGGATTAAAGACGTTACATAATTAAAACAATTATGATTGTTAAAAATTGATTTTTTCTACATGTCATCTAAACTTAATTTTAATAATATCCGATCCTTTATGCCTTTCAATTATCACTTTAATTAATGTATGTATTTACTGGGTGCGCCAAAGTTCACCTAAAGTTTCAATGCCGATAATTGGAAATCTGAAAATGTTCTTTCCAACATTCTTCATCCTAGCAATTAGGTACAATTCCTAACAACTCTGCCACAAATTTTCATAATCGAAACATTTAACTTCCTAATGTCGGAAGCAATAAACATTTATTATACTTTTATTAGTATTCCTATATTTTTTCAACATAACCATCTTTTACACTATTATTCAATGTCATATCTTTTTTGTTTAGGTTTCTTTTAATAATTAATAATCAGTATTGTATACATTAATTTTACATAACTTTTACACATAACATGTAGATATAACATATAAGACTAATAGTACCATGGTACAAGTACTTCTTCTTCTTCTTACGTGTCAATGGCATTTTGTTTTCTCATTTTTTTTTGTTTTTTTTTTTGCCCAGTAGGAAGCAACTTCTACGCCTTTGCTTGTGGCTTGCATTAGGTCTTCACGGGTACACGTTGAGGCCGACAGTGGGCACGAAAGCAGATGAGCCATGTTTTGAATGGGGAATCCACAATCGCACGAGGTAATATTGGAGTTTGTGATTCCCCATTTGGCCAGATTCTCCCTGCAGCGACCAACTTGAGTCCGAAGGCGGTTTAAAGACTTCCAGATCGGCCACTGTAGCCTACTTCCAAGTGGCAGGTGCTCAGCTAGCTCAGAAAAATCAGCGGGTGCTGGTAGCCTAGTCTTCCACATCTCGAGGCGTACGTGAGCTGGACTTTGGTCTGAAGAGTTCGCATATCTCAAGAAGCTCCTGTGACTTTTCAAGCGAGCTGGTGGGAGATGGTGGTCATACAGAGGATGTCGTCTGTCACTAATTTGTTTATAGCTTCTCAGTATGACACGAAGCTTCACGGCGTGCAGAAGGTGGCGCAATGCCCGCCAACGGCTATATCATATTGATAGGCGTGGGTTAGAAGCAGCCGGTGATGGCCCTGCAGGTAACATTAAGTGCCACATCTACCTCTTTGGCGTGAGCTGAACGATGCCACACCGGACATGCGAACTCCCCTGCCGAAAAACCACAACATATATTTAACAAGTACTTACTTAGTTAAATATATGTTTTCATATACACATTTCAATTAAATTAGTTTAGTATTTATATCTTTATATTTTTTTATTTAAACTAGCGGCTATAGTTTTAAAATATTCACTTTTATTGGTATATTCTGGTTTAGGTTAGGTTAGAACTGTGACCACAACCCATGAGTCGAGCGAGCGAAGCGAGCGTGCCGCGGCAGTGACCGGCGAAGTGCCAGAACCGAATCGGTCCTATAGTTATTAGTTTAGGTACGGTTAAAACTGCGATATTAACTCCCAGGCCATGAACATAACCGTTAATGTGTCGTGTTTTATGAATTTTATTCATTTAAGACAAAAATTAGTAAAACGACCTTTAATCATTCTAAAGAGTTGATTTTTTTGACATTATTATCTTACTTGAACTTAGCAATAGACACAACTTAGTATGTTATGCAAAGTTTACCCCCCAAATAATAATCATACCCTCAAATTAAAACTATAAAATACCTTATACACCACATATATTTTTTATTACAGTTTGTAAATGTTACTTTCTGAGTATGAGTGAAAATATTATGGTAATCATGTTTAGGGATAAAAGCGTTATGATAAAAAAGTAGGAGTTTAATAGTTATTTATGGTACAAGTGAGAAAAAGTTTATATTTCTGTTGTGAGCGCCAATTTTAAACCCGAAGTAGTCTTGAATTGAATCACGAGCGTAGCGAGTGATTCTAATAAAGCCTTCTTTTTTTTTTCCTGGTAAATAGAATAGAATAGAATAGAATAATCTTTATTGTACACCAACTTTAACAAAGAAATTTATGCTGTAAATAAATGCACTTAAAGATTATGTTGCACAATGAGCGGCCTTATCGCTATAAGCAATTTCTTACAGGCAACCTTAGGATGGACAAGTAAGTAATGAGCAAAGTTATGGGCAGTCGTTGGTGCGTTAATTAAAGAAAAAAGAAAAGAAAAATACAGTAAAAAGAAACGTCATGATAATGACAATGGAGATTTTAAATATAAATAATACAGAAATTAAACTACGTATAGTGTCTTAAACCTAAAATTATATATAATATACTAATATACCTTATTAAATATATTATCTACTTATATATACCTAAATAGATAAAATATATACTACATATACATAATAATATAAATATTATCTAATATTCAGGACACAATATTACTAAATATCAACAACTACAAATAGCAAACTTCTGTATTTAAAATTAGTTGTCTCAACTCTTTTGAAGTTCTACAAAGTTCTTCATCACTGGATTCACTATTTTTTTGTTAAAAAGTGCCAGTAAACAATTAAACATTAAACTGAAAAGAATTTATAGTTGCCCGTGATGACTTTTTAAATCGTGGTTCGGAAATTCATTCCGTAACATTTATTTATAGAGTCTAATATTAAGTACCTGATTTTAATTAATTTAATGGTCAATCACGAATATAAAATCATTAAAATACTAAATAAGCGCGTATTCATATAATTTAAAATAATGAAACAAACGTATCGTATGTAGTTATTTAATAAAATTGATGTCAATGTTTATTACTAACCTACATGGTGGGTGCTTTGTTTTTTTTTAGCACCTATTCATTGGAAGGATTTTGTGTTTAAAATTTGAATCACTTTGGCTCACTAGTGAGTAAAAACGGGTCTTACTCACTGAATTCTGGCAAGCAAAGGTGTGGTGAAAATATATTTACATTAATGATATTAGTAATAACAATTTTCGGAAACATGAGTGTTATGAACAACGCCGATAGCACTACAAATGGTATGAATAAAAACTTTAGGATAACGTTAGAAAGAACAATTTCGGGTAAAGTACTTTAGGTGAGCCAATATGGACTTATTACTACTACTTAAACATTATAATAACAATTAGAAATTGTCCTCATAAACGACTATATCTGGTAATAGTAGGACTCTTGCGGAGAGAATAGTAGGAGTCGGTTATTTAATGGCCATGTAGTAGCTCATCAACGCCACGGTATTTCGGGGCTTCGATATTCTAGATCTTATATCTCAGGTACTGAGTGCGATGCAATGTCACATACTCTGTATGATATTGAGCTGTTGGCATGCATGCAGCTGGGTACGAAGCTTAACATCGGGTAAGCGACAAGCTTGTGCCATCAACAAATTTTACAAATCCTTACCATACATAATTGTATCATACCCATAAACATAAAAACGAAATAAATAAATAAAAGTTAATGATTAGGTGGTCTTGCAATAAATTATAAGAATTAAACCATCCATAAACATTAGGTAAGTCCAGTAGGAGGACCAATCAGAAGGCTACTGCCTTCTGATTGGTCCATTTGAATCGGATCAACAACTATCGGAGTGGATTTGTATATCGGATCAACATTTCGGTTGCGTTCTCTAAACTTCAACGGAGTAAAACGTTGATCCGGCCGGATCCACATTTGTATGGAAAAGATTATATTGGATCAACAAAAACCACTCGGATCAACATAGGTTTTCGGATCAACAAAGTGCTCGCCCTACAGCACGCATGATCAACAATTGACGGGTTGGTATAACTATATATATATATATATATATATATATATATATAATATTTATAAATATTTAGGTTTGATTGTATTTGTGTATATTAGAATCGTGTATATATAGATCTATATATTATTTATATATTCTAAATAGTTTATGTTATGTATTTTGTATTGCAATAATTAAAATTTTAATGTATTAGATTGAGTCATTTTAATGGTTCTAGTTTCCAACCAACTCTCAGCTCTTGCACCTACCACTTGTCTTCCCTGCATCACCTAAAGGTTGACTGGTAGATAATGCCTACGGCATTAAGTCCGCCCATGTACCAATTTTTGTGCATAAAGTTTTAAATAAATAAATAAATAAATATGATTTCCATCTCTTATACAATTTCCAAATTAATATTAGGCTGTATCTCAATGAAATTGAAATAGGTATTACGAAGATTTAGGAATTACGATATGTATCGACTAAAAGTCTGCTATCCATGAAGTTGATTATCAAATCTCTGCCCACTCGTTTCGAAACAAAACCATACGATTCTATAACTAAACTTTGAAACGCTATTAAATGTATTGAGGATCACACCAAAGATTTAAGAGATTATCACAAGACTCGAACCAGTTTTATTGACATACCTCTATCTTAGGTCGCAGGTGCACGCCAAAGGCACTAACGGTCAATTACGGAAACAGCTGAACGAAATGGACTCACAGTTATATGCATGAGTTTCAGATACCATTTCAGTAAAGTAATTGAATTTTAAATCGATTCAATTCGATTTGATATTCTCGATCACTCTTATAATCCAGTATGGAATAAATAACCGGCCATTCACAATTTTTTTGCTACTTGTTTGTGTTATAGTTTTTTTTCTTTTTTATTTGAAATTCACTTCTGCTGCATCATATTGTTATTAAAAAAATAACTTTAATAAACTAATACTTACTGAAAATATAATGACAGCCAATTTTTTTTTGAAATATTAAAACGTAACAACAAAATTCGAAAATATAAATCAAATAATGAAATTCACAGTTCTTAATATATGCAAGATAATCCAGATTAGGCGATTCTCACACTGCCCCGCATGATGCAGCGTAGCGCGTGGATGCGTGTTCTTCCGTTGCTTGTAAGTATCTCCGTTTGAATGGAAAACACGCACAGTCTAACACACTGAAAATGCATCCACGCGCGTTCATGCGGATCACGCGCATACACGCGGAGAAACATGCACCCCCGCGCGTAGGTGCGGGGTGAGACGCAAGGTATGGCACACCGAATCCCGCAGTGCCGCGCGTGATTTTGACTTTTTTTGTACTGCACGACCACCACAGAAAACGGCGAATAAATAAATGAGAGCCGCCGTGCGTGAATCTACAAAACGCACCTACGCGCGTGAGTGCGCAAAAAACCCGCACGATGATGCAGATCTGCACTCCCGCAGGAACGCGCGTAGGTGCGTCGACACGCAATATGCAGCATGATGCGGGGCAGTGTGAAAACCGCCTTAAAATAAAAAATCGTTTCAGATTTGTGATTATAGGGTTTACAATTTTGCTGAACAACAAATAAGAATCTTCATTAACAGCTCGTTCAAAATTGAATTGTGTATTTTTTTCTGCTATCAGTACTTACAAACAATGACTTCATTAAACAGGGGTAACGCAACCACAAAAAGTCTGTCATGTTTTACAAAAAACCTTGTTAATTAACAATAGACACTTGCAGAATATTTAAAAGAAGATCCGGATTATTTATATTCTGTTAATTGCGACGGCCGTCGAGGTTTAATTTACTTTAAACTTGCTCTCCAGGAACTTGAAATGGACTGCAAAGCCCCGAATTTAAAGCGGGTGCCGCGAGCAAACTCCACAAACCGTGAGACCGGTGGAGGATGGTGTGAACACGTACAAAATGTTTACCTTTCCTTCGTAAAGCTACTTTTGGGTGGGGTGCAAGGAAAGGCGATGAGCGAATTCAGAACTCGAATGGAAGAAGCCTTGTATGATTATACGATAGGTAATAGGAGGCATGTCTATAAGCCTTTTGTCTAGAAACAGCTGATTATGAATGGATACAACGTCTAGGACGAATGTAAGTTACTTTTATGGTCTTGTAATTACTGTCAGAAGTATTAATTTCCGTTTACTAATCGATAAGATCATACCAGCAATATTAATGTTCAATATACCTACTTGCCGCCCGGTGGACGGGATGTTCGGTCGGTACTCCCATTTATAGAAAAGCTGTTATAATTATACTTATTAGCTATTATATATATTAGCTTTTGCTCGTCATTTCGTCTGCGTTGAATTCTTTGTATTAAGTAGTAGCTGCACCCGAGCTTAGACCCGTTTTCGACCCGATTGCTTCGCTCCCGTGGAGTTTAGGGTAATGTTAAATATCTTAAGACCTTTATTGAGAGTAAGATTATTAAACACATAAAACGAAATCAAAATTCGACCAGTAGTTCTCGAGATTAGCGCTATCAAACAAACAAACAAACTTTCGCCCGCGGTTTCGTCTACGTGGTAGATACATCGATAAAAAGTAGCCGATGCTACGCACCTAAAAAAAAACATTGTTATTTTGACATTAAAAACAGACACTTTAATTTATTTGTATTGATATTTTTTCAGTAGCTTTTTTTTTTCCTGGAAACAGGCAATATAAACGTTTAAGTTGTTTTTTAAAAAATGGTTTCTACTTTGCAACTACAATAAAATCTTTCGAAAATAAATAAAGCAAAGGTTACACTTCACCTTTTGCATATAAAGGCTAAAAAGTTGTCGCTCTTCACTTGGAGCTGTGCAAGACAAACGGTGAGACGGTCGGTGGACTTAAGGACTTTTACTGTTATTGTTATTTGGACGAGGAATGTTTGCTGCAGACTACTGGATGCCGGCAAATATGGATTTCAAATGCATTTCCTTCTGTTTGATATTTACAGAAGATTTTAAAGTAATTCCTACTACTGCAGTTTTGTTTACCTATTTTCTTCTAGACTTAGTTGATTCTTTTGAGGTAGACGTTGCGCTTCTTAGCGAATCGTATTCGTAAGTTATGAGGTTTCGTCTGGCGTATTGAATGTTTCAAGTGCGCTCAAAGGTAATGCATCCGGCGGAGATTGAACGAGCATATTCGTATAAACGTACGTTATGAACCGATTTAATGCGAATATTTGTAAGGCTGTATGTTTGAACACTTTGAACCTCTTCCGCTAAAACCTTAACGATACTTTCATGGATTTTCAAGAAATTTTGCGCATATGTATGTAGCTTAGAAAACAAGTCTTGTAAAATATAGGGACTACTTTTTACCAAGCGGATATAGATGCGGGCGGAAGCTGGTAAAACTCTGCTTAGTTATTATCAACCGCGAATTATGCACTAAAGGGGGAACAATTGGTTGGCTGTCTTCTATTCAAAAGTAATATGGGCTTAACTTTAATATAATTAAGATTGTATCTGTTTTTTATAAACAAGACAATATTTTTTTCTAAGACACTAAAATGCATGTTTGTTGGCGCCCATACAAAATTATTATTTTAATGAACAGTTTGTATGTAACTTAAATAATAATTCAAAAAATTTTGACAAAATGGCCACGAACAAACATGCATTACAGTGTTTTAGATATGATTTCTCTATAAAAATAAATTAAATCTAAATAATATTTAAGTTAAGGTTAATATTAATATCACGTTAGTATGAAAACTCAGAGCTCGGGAGTCTTAAGAGGCTTCGTCTGGCGCTCTCGCGAATTGCATGTTTCAAGTGCACTCAAAGGTAATGTTTTCGCCGAAGATTGAAAACGAGCGTATCGGAATCGATATGTAATTGAAAAGTTGTACGGTATGTCATTTCGAGTGAAAACCATGTTTAACGTTATGTTTTGTATTATTGGACTTGGAATAATTTCTTTTTATTTATCTTTTATTAAATCGACGCCCGCACTAGGACTAACTCCTGTGTCGCGGGGGTGTTCACAAACATACATTTCACACAAACAAAGCACACCCAGAGTTAGAACAAATCTTGGCGGATCTCACAAAGATTGAGTCCGTGTGAAGATCGAACCCACAACACAGCGTAGTTGAAAGCGGCGAGGCAAATGCTTTAATCACTACGCCAAAAGTGCACACACGTGTTTCGCGTGTTTATTTATTTATTATTTATTTATTTAAAACTTTATGCACAATTTGTACAGAGGCGGACTTAATGCCAAAGGCATTCTTTACCAGTCAACCTAGGGTGGTGCAGAGCTTTAACAAGGTAGGTGCACTTGTAAAGATAGTAAAAAAAAATACTTACAAAAATTATAAATAAAAATCAATAATATAAAATGATAATATACTTTCTATATTATAAATAAAATATCATACTAACATACTTAACTATTATATTATATATACATCTATAAATAGAAATTTATTTGTCACTTTGAACTAAATAGATCTTCATTATACAAAATTTACAGCTTCATAACCGGAACTATATTTACGATCAGTTTTTTTTTTATATAACCTGTATATATATAAGCCTGTTTCACACAATAAAAACATAATCTACGGTGTCAAAGACCACCGACCTCCCAGCAAAAAAATCACATATACGCTAAAACAACTCTAAATTACCTTTCAACAGCGTTCGGAGGTCATAATTAACTGTAGAGTTACCGTAAACCGTCATACTGTAAAGTTAGCGGCTCATTAAATTGTCTACGTCACACTTCAGCTACTTAGCAATTACGCCTAACTTCTAATTTACGGGTGTATTAAACCCGTATTTGTATCACATTTGAGGCAGTCGATTGTATAGGTATAGTGGTTAGCGTATGCACCTGTCACCAAGGTCTCAAGTTCGATTATCGAGTCGGAAATGTTATTTGTGAATTTTTCTTCAGATAATTCTAAATAGCAGGATGGAGTTGGCATTGTGTCCGGTGGATGGCGATAGGCTAACGCCCCATCCCATGGGACCTAAACATAACTGATGAAATATGGGTTGTATAACACAACTCTGTTACACCGTTCTAGGTAATATTGGCGCGATGTTATGTTGCATCTCTTTCTCCTATTACATTTTTATACGCTGTAGCTAAGCATTAATAGTCGGTATAACGCGTTGTTGAAAAAGTAACGTTTACATATTATTTAAAAGCAAACAAATTGTCACGGACTCAATCTGCAATAAAACGCATGAGACAATTTATGTTTCTTTCAAATAAAGCACGTTCTAAACGACAATCTCAAAGTTATAACACACTTCTGAAGAACCGTTAAACATCCAAAATCTGATTAAACAAAAAATTGCACATCGCTATCTCGTATTTCATCTGTATAATCGCGATGACGCAAGTAATCAAACTTGGAATTAGCTACAAGTTACTCACAACTTCACAAGCCATAAAGCAGTGTTAGTCCTCGAATGTTCTAATCAAATCTAATCCAGTTAAAACTTTTCCAATAAGGCTCCCTCCCCCACAGATGCATTCCTTCACCAACGTCGTAAAATGTTACTCGGTGAGTCACGGATTAAAATGTAGCGTGTTGAATGTATTGAGACTGATCATGTAAAGACTTAATGGATTCTACAGTGTTTTCTTTTAGCTCAATAAAATTTAGCTGCCTGATGAAGGAAAATGGCTATTGAAGATTATGACAGTCTTCAAAAAGTGATGGATGTATCGCCATTTGGCTGTACCGGTATTTTAAAATGAAAAAGAATACTCCTGTATTTTTTTTTATTTTCCAAACATCGTAAAATGTTACTCGGTGAGTCACGGATTAAAATGTAGCGTGTTGAATGTATTGGGACTGTGATCATGTAAGGACTTAATGGATTATACAGTGTTTTCTTTTAGCTCAATAAAAATTAGCTGCCTGATGAAGGGCAATGGCTATTGAAGATTATGACAGTCTTCAAAAAGTGATGGATGTATCACCATTTGGCTGACTGTATTTAGAAATAAAACGAAAAATAATAATATTTATATATTTTTTATTTACCAAACGTCGTAAAATGTTACTCGGTGAGTCACTGATTAAAATGAAACGTATTGGATGTGCTGCCAATGTGATCATGTAAGGACTTAATGGATAATACAATGTTTTTCTGCTCGATAAATTTTATTAAGTAGACGAGCTGCCAGATCTAGCCAAGTGATAATTATAGCTTATGGTAGACAAAAGTATTGTAGATTTGTTGTCACAGACTATGATATCACGTCTCTTTCTATACAAACTCTTTTTCTAATTTAAAATTTAAGTTAAATAAGCATTTTAGTTGAAAAAAATATAAAATAGAGTGGAATATATCAACAGTAAATTTACATCTAATGACTAAAGCGAATCCGACCGATCAACCTCTAAAAAAATAATGATGAAGAAATATTATATTTATGAGTTATACCCATTCATTAAATGAACAAGGATAATATATTATAATATTAATAACTTGATATACTTTTTGTGACGATTAGTAATATACTGAAATATATTATCGCAAATATTGATTATGTTAATGAGGATATCATTTTAACATGCTTATATTAGTTTCACCTGTATGTATGTATGTATGTATGTATGTAACCGACTCCTATGGACTCGATTTTGACCCACTTTAAACGGACAGATTTCATTCAAATTTTGCACACCTGTCAAAGATCGATGACAATGCAATAATTTGAAAAAAAAAAGGCCGCTCTTATAAATAAACCAAACTAAAATGTAGGAAATAAATAATAGTTTAAAAAAACTAAAAAACACGCTTTTAAAGTACTAGTATTTTTTGTAGTTGGAAGTACTTTAAAAGCGTGTTTTTTAGTTTTTTTAAACTATTATTTATTTTTTGATTAATAAACGCGTATATTTGTTAGATAGTATCCGTTAAGGTTCAATGACATAAATGAGGAAAAATTTGTGTTGCATAATAATTTTAACTACAAAAATTTATCGTAACTTAGTAATACGTTACATAAATATGTATTAGGTAAAAGTAATTGCAATGAGTGTTACAGTTACTGTTAAAAGCTTTTAATGAAAATAAAAAATACGGCCATTGGTCACGCAAAGTATTAATAAAATTGAAACTTTATTAAAAACAATAAATGAATTTGACATTATAACCCAATCAAGAGTCATTCAAAAGCTTAAACTCACATAACATATATTAGTCGAAGCTCTTAGAACAATGGATCCAATTAGGTAATTTCTTTCAAATTAACTTGAAATAATGCTACGGTATCTTATTCCGGCTCTCGATCCGGCTCGAAGGACCAAAACTCAATTCTCCGCAACGTCTAGCCGTCGCCGACGCACCATTTAACTAATGAGATAAATCTACGCCGGGGTAGATTTTTACCCCAAGCATCTGAACGAGTAATCTTTCAATCTTTTAATGACATAAGTTTGGGCAACCACCGATGACTGTCGGATTTTTCGCGGCGATCACGGGATTACAAAAACTCGACGCGAACAATAAATTGAGCTTTTAAGGAAGTGTGGATAATCTAAAAAGATTTTCGGCGGTCTGTTTAATAAATGGCCAATATTGGGTACGGTGAGCAATTTTTTATGCTCCGCTGAAAGTTGGAAATAGCCTGTATATTTCGTCGTTAAGATATTTTATTCAATAAAAGTTCAGTTGGTATCTAGGTAAAAATTCTAAAAATATAAAACATAATATATGAAATAATTTACTTTAAAAAAAAATTGCAAATATTTCTTGGCGGACACAAAATAGCCAAATCACAATTTTTTAATTAAATTAATATAGGTCCATTATACCCCATTTGTATCCTGCAAAAACAAAAAATAGAGCTCTGTTCATTGTTGTGTTACTATCATTTATTTTAATAAACAAAGCAATTTTGTTATGCGAAACTTATTTTATAAATGCACAAATATTAATCAGTGAAAACATAGATGGGTGTCATCAGTCACATAACATCATCCCCCAAACAATGAATGCAATGGAATGGAAACGATCAAAAATGTAATCCATTTCCTTGTAGTGGATGGTTTATGCGATAATAACGCAAGAAAATATCTCGAGTATGACACTTAGTCCTCATATTCATAATGTTTTATTCATGACGGTTGCTTTAGTGTCGTATTAAAAGATATAGTCATTTAGGCCTTTTATGTAAAAGTATATGACTCTTTATGATAGTAGCTATTTTCTTGCTGAGAACGGAGAAATGAGCACAAATACTTAACTCTTATTTTTTTTACGCTGACAGCTTAGATTTTTTAATATCATATTCAAATCAGCGTCTTTGAAATTGCATTTATCTGCCGAATTATGTTTTCTTCCACTGAGTGACAAACCATGATATAAATGTATATCCTCCAAGTCTTCTCTCATTATGAATGGAGTCTTTTAGTCCATAAGTCAATTATCGGTAGGCTCCAAAGGCCGTATTCGCATTGAATTTATCCAGGTCGTCTCACGCCCCGTACGACGATACGTGACTGCTGTGCAGACTCGGCATATCTTATTTCCAGGGTTCACACGTCCTTAATATGAAATAAAATTGCATGCACGTACTGTTTAATAATGAAATATTAGCGTCAAATTCGAGCTCATATTTTTAATGCCAGTATGAAATCTTTTTACGCTTTTGCAGTTCAGCTAGTATAGCACAGATAATAATGATTTTTTTTTAAAAAGGTTGGCTGATAGGCTTCCGGAAGAAGGGAAAATGTATAAAATGAAAATAATACCTATATTATATTGTGTTGTCTGTACTTCACAACGTATGAAAGTACTTCTGCTTATTGCACTGACTATAGATTTGAGACGTCCGTCCATCCTCTTTAGATTTAAATGGACGAGACGTTTTAGTGTAGTCTTTTATAAACTATGTCCTGTTAGAATTTGCTGATCTAGCTCAAAAGGTAGGATTACGTCTGAATAGTTTAGAATTAAAATCCAGACCCAGTAAAAAAAACTTGTTACCATAAGACAAGATCGATTAAAAAAAATATCGGAAACATAAAACAGCCATTCGATTCGTCATTTCATGGTTTAACATGGTCATCTCACGGTCATCTTTTGTTAAAGCAGATTAACTAGAGATTTTTTTCTTATCATACTTTCCAAATATATATATTTTCATAAAATCTTACGAAGGTTGAAAATAAGTTGTTATTTTTATCTTCTCTCCTTACCATCACATTTTATCTTTATAGGATCAATAACTATTTACATTTAATAAGGGGGAGAGTATACAGAATCATTTTGCGTAAAGCACTCCCGATGTCGTTTTGTTGTCCCATTATTCTGAAGGGGAAAGAAGCACTTAGCTACATTAGACTTATTGTTATTTTGCGAACTGATTTGAATGACACGAGGAATTGAAAAGTGAAAATTCGGTAAGTGTGAAATGACAACTAGTCGGTAGATGATTTTGAATGAACCTTGAATCAAATTGGGCGTAAAATTAGAATAGATCAGGTCGATTTTCTATTAGCTGAGTGAATGTAAATATCCATTTGTATGAATGTAATGGATTGGAATAAAATATGAGTGATGGTCCTTTCCATAGAGTTATGTTTGGGTTCTTGATTCGTTCCTGAGTATCGATTGGTAAGTGAAACAGTAGAATTGGGTACTTGACACCATAAACAAAAAAATCCAAGACACCATTTTATAAATCAGTACGTTATTTAAGATGAATTCTAACTCGTAATTTATTATGTAATTGTGAAATCCATTGTTTATTAGCTTTGTAAACCGAAAATAATGCGACAATTGAGCATAGGTAACAGTGACGTCACAGTGTTCGATCGCCATACATAATGAATGCAAAAGATCGTTTATGTCAGAATTAAAGTCAGTGACTGGTGTCAAGTACCCAATTAGGACTAGGTAAATTTAATCACTTTATTTAATTTTATGCTTTATTTTTAGGTATGGCAATTTACAAATTGAGAGCATAGGTACAGAACTATATTGATTGAGGTTTTAACCCTCGCTACATGGGGCATATTGTTGCTAGTTATGTACTTAGTGTAGAAATACAATATGTGTGGATACAATATTGTCCAAGGACGGCTCCTTTGGACACAATTTTATCGATTCCATCAAATAAAAATAACTAAACACGCACTCTTTTAATAAGGACATGAACCACCAGGCTGACAGTATAAAATTACCAGCCTAATGAATTGCCACTTGAAGTTAATTTTCGGCACTAATACGAGTTTACTGAACCTAATTTTAAAATTACAATGACTGAATTACATGTTCGTGTTTTCAAGCCGTGCAGCTTGTGCAATTTTTCAATCTACAACTGCCCATCCGTCATAATCTAGCTCTCCTTAGAGCCTATTACAAAAAATGTTAAATTACTCTTTTAAAACGGAAAAGAAGGAAACAATTTAACAGTGAATAATACGACTCCATGGCTCCGTCATTATCTTTTCACAACTTATATTAAGCTGCTTAAAACTTTTCAACCCTTTCAAAGTAACTTATTAACAGTAATACTTTTTCAGCGTTTTGATGTTTTTAACATAAATTACCGTAACCAAAGTAAAAAGAATTTTGAGATATTACATAATGTCTCCCTCGAGAGTAGCGATAGCCGAGTGGGAGACCGTAGGACTGCGAAGTCAATGGTCTCGGGTTCGAACCCACGGCACACACCTCTGTCAATAAATCGTTGAGATTCGTGTTTTCGAAGATATGTGTGAATTTATCATATAAATTATCGATCGCTAACGGTGAAGGAAAAACATCGTGAGGAAACCTGCATGCCTGAGAGTGCCTTAAAAGTTCTCGAGGTCGTGTGAAGTTCACCAATTCGCACTTGGCCAGCGTGGTGGACTTTGGCCTAACAGCCCAGCAGTGGGACATGTATTAGATACAGGGCTGCTATTATATTATATTATACATAATGTCTCGTATAATTGGGTTGGTAACATACAATTTAAGCTCATAACTCATGACAACAAACTCATATGGAATTCCATCCCAAAGTTTCATACAATACAATACAATAATATCACAATACATAAGTAGTTCAAGTTCAAACCTGGTTAATAAAAAAGCGACGGATATTCGTAACCGCAAACAAAGACATACATAAATTAATAATTGAGGGCTTAGCGAGCAATTGAAACTTCCGGCGATACATCATGCGAGATTCGGTGTGACGTGACAAATGCAATGATGGTAAGTGGTAGAAGTTTTGTGAACGGGTTTCAGTTGTCATATTATACCTGAGCTTCTTCTTCTTCTTTTCGTGTCAATGGCATGTTTAATTATAATGTCTTAGACCAGTAGGTGGCGACTTCAACCCCTTCTTTGTTTGCCTGCATGAGGTCATCGCGGGTACAAGTGGCGGGCAGTAAAGGGCAAGACATCAGATGGGCCATACTCTGGCTAGGGGATCCACATTCGCAACTAGTATTGGATGAGTTGATAAATCCCCATTTGGACAGATTGTTTCTACAACGGCCGACCTGAGTCCGAAGTCTGTTAAGGGACTTCCAGATCGGTCACTGCAGCTCATTCCCAGGTTGCAGATGTTCGGCCGGTTCAAGAAAGTTAGGAGGTACAGGATGGATACCTGCGCTGATACGTTCAATTGAATGAAAACGTTCTATAACTCAAATGCAGAAACCATGAGGTATACAATACAACCAATGGAGTTTTACTAAGTATTAAATAAATAAAATTTAATTTAAAAATAAATAATTTCTGAATTATTGACTAGTGGAATAAATATACTTTACTTCTAAGGCCTTGGATATATACTCACGTGCTGATTCATAAGAGAACCCTTCTAACGCCCGACCCAAATTGCCCGCCAATTCGTGTAACAACTAGGTTAATTGAATAATTTTCGATCTAAATATTGGAGTAGACTGTAATCACGAACAGTATATCGCAAAACAAATTACTTATTAATCATTCGAGACAGCATTCTATGGTATAAAGTTCACAAGATTAACTAATTCCTTCCTCTAGAGGTGATGGTATGAGAAGTGTTAGATTTTATATGAGTTGGCGAACCATGGTATTTTATTGCCGTTCAAAATGTTTTAGCATTTTTGTGACAGATTTGAAACTTTGCAAAGTTGCGATTTAGTTTTGAATCACCAATGACTGGCATAAAAAATCATGGTATGGCCATAAACGTTAAAAACTAAAGGTTTTCTTTTTAATTTTCACAAGAAATAAGTAAATATGTTTCGAAATAGGAATCCCAAATGAAGTGAAGATTAGAGTCATCGGTTTCCGGCGAACCGTGAATAATATTATATAGTCGGCATAAATATATAGTGAAAGAGATATACGACACAGATGAGGCTGGAAGTACTGGAAAAGATCATCGACGAAAGACATGTAGGGAACAAATAAATGGCGCCCTTCAGAAAGTACATGTACACGAAACCAGCGAGATAGCGTAAGAAGTATATGAGAAGTGTATCACATGGCCTTCCATCGTCATTTTATGTATGTATGTATGTAATATAGTGAGAAAGATAACTGATAAAACAATCTCCTAATTAACTAACAGCGATGAATCTTGTAGTTGCAAGGAAACAACAAACTACATCAATTTAATCCAATGCTGAGTAATGCTGCTCGGAGCTGTACCGAATTTGTACGTAATTAATATAGCTCATGTCTTAAGCTTTAGTTACAGGTGTTTGCTGTAGTCGTGTCGCTACGTGTTAAGTGTCTTAGTGCAATGGCAAGAGAAATGTTCGAAGTGAAAACATCAGTGATACAAATATTATAGTAGAGATTGTTGCTTAAAATGCTCTGTAAGCAAATACGTGAATAAAATTGAGTCGTATTGTTAAGTAAGATAAGAAAGATGAAACATGAAAGCGATAAATGTCATAGTTGTAAGGGTCATTAATATAACTCATGTCTTAAGCTTAAGTTACAGGTGTTTGGAGTACCTACATGTAACGCTACGTGTTAAGTTTATATAATAAGATGACCGGATGGCGGCGTGCGTAGTGTACCTGCCTGCGACGCCGTGGTCGCGGGTTCGATTCCCGCTTTAGACAAATCTTTGTGTCCATGAACTTGGGGGTTTGTCTTAGTCTGGGTGTATGTATAATAAGTATGTATTTACATATATATATATGTATTACTATCAGTTATTCTAGTACCCATAGTACAAGCTCTGCTTAGTTTGGGACTAGATGGCGTTGTGTGAAAGTTGTGAGATATTTATTTATTTACTTATTTAGTAATATGTAATAGTGCTCTAACAATAGCAATGTTTGAAAGGAAGATATCAGCGACAACTGTAACACCAACAATGTATATTCTACCACAGAGTAGTACAGTCTGGTGAATAATGTCGTTAGAATATTTTATATAATATTGAAGTTGAAAAATTAAGAATCCAGTGGGACTCGAACCTGCACCCCCTGGGTATACGCCCCAAGTGCTTTGCCAATTCAGCTATGGATTTGTATGCTCGTAGACTCGAAATTTCTCAACTCTTTTGTGCCAGCGTCGTTAGAATAATTATGGTTGTTATGATTTTTTATGTTGGTCTAATGGTAAAATCTTGGTTGGTCTAATCGTAAAATACTGATTTTCAGTTAAATCCGTCAGAACAGAAATCCGTCCGTAGATGCTGACGAGAATAACTGAGAAGGTGGCGATTATAAATATATGAAAAAATAAAAAACAGCAGTTATCGAATACTCACAGAATGAAATACATCAATCAAAAGATAGTGACGGTAGACGTACCTGTAAAACAGACAAATTATACATTACTATTATTAAAGTTACTGTATAAAAATTTATCGATTTCATATTTAGGATACAATTTTCATATAAAGTAATTACAGGCGTGAAGCCGAACAATTTCTCATCTATATTTATCCCAGAATTTACCAACGTTCGAACAAAATATGTAATTTTAAGAACAATATGAGTATGCAGTATAACCTCACGTTACGGCCCGTATCGGATATATCCTGAAATGAAATATGTCCGTCATTTTTGTAACTGACGTACGTTATCTACCACGTTTGGGAATTCAATGTAATCCATTTTGTTTGTTAATCTAAAACATAATTTCGCGTAGAGATGAAATGGCCTAATATGCAATTGACATACGTAGACATTCGATAAGTGACTTTAATTTATTACGGGCAATTGCTTTAGTAATTTAATTTATTAAGTGTGACGGGATGATGAAAGTGCATGCATTGTCTGTCTATAACATAATTATAAGGCAGTGACAGACGTGTTGTAACTTTACTCATGGGTTTTCCATACTAAAATGAATACATATATCATAGTTATGTTTACTAAATATTGCCTCCTACATTACAATTTTACTTGCCTATTTTTTAGTAGCAAATATACAACTTAACTGCCTCGTTACCTCGATTCTGAACAGATGGCGATAGGCCCATGCCCTAAATCATGAAATGTGGTAGATATACACCTCTGCCATACTTTTGAGTTATATAGCGTGAGGTTATGTTATGTACATGCAGAATATAAAATTGAATATACAAAATATAGGAGGCCTATGTCCTGCAGTGGACGTCTCTGGGTTGATAATAATAATATAGCCATACCCAATACGCACAATGACCAAACTACCATCGCCGATAAACTGCCAAAATACCAAGATCTAGCAATAGAACTGAAAACGCAATGGAAGGCAAATATAGTCCACATAGTGCCAATTATTCTATCATCAACTGGTGAGATACCTAAATCTCTCACCCAGAGCCTAAGAACCCTGCATATGCCAAAGCACTCGCTGCATCTTATGCAAAAAGCCACCATATTAAACACTTGTCGGATCACTCGCAAATTCCTCACATCATCATCAATTTCATCAACCTTCTTTATATAGCGTGTTATGCTTGGTCGAGGCCCGCATAGCATGTAATTTACTCCTCAAAAAAGTAGGTAAACTAAAAAGCAAAAAATAAATTTACTTCGCACAAAATAATACGTTTTTTCATTTAGTTAAATAGAAATTATTAAATAATTATTTTAAAATTCTGAAGTCGGTGCCAAGTAAAAACAACCTTTCTACAATATCAAATTACAGTTCACACAATAAAAGGAGGCGTAGTTGTGCTAGTGCGCGGTCGCCCAGTATTGGTACTTACCACAGAAATATAACTAATATTCAGTTGTTAGAACGATTGATATATTATCTATACAGAGTTATTAATTGTTTACTTGGCACCGACTTCAGAATTATAAAATAATTATTTAATAATTTCTATTTAACTAAATGAAAAAACGTATTATTTTGTGTGAAGTAAATTTATTTTTTGCTTTTTAGTTTACCTACTTTTTGAAGTCGGTTTTTTTTTTTGTTAAAAATTATTTTATTTTACGATTTTAAGTGATGGGTAGACCGAGCAAGAATGTTTCTCGAATGAGAAGACGATGGTTACTTGAGACGGAAAACTTATTTATAATAAACAAGAATTAAATCCTTTCTCCTGACTATTGATGGTCACGACCTTCCATCATCAGCTCATTTTACACAATAACTAGCAGTAGGAATATGCGTACAGTAGTGAAAGAATTATCCTTTAACTCCTAACTATTGAGGAGTTGACCTTCCATCATCAGCTCAACCACATAAAATTATTGCGACCAAGCGTAAATCCTGGCCCCGGATAATAAAATATGAGGGTTGCCCCCGATTTCTCTGGGGTCCCATCATCAGATCATGACATGCTGACAATGGGACCATCTTTGAAATATCTCCGTTCCAACAGCTCACTTGACATCATAACTAGCAGTCTGAATATGTGTACAGTAGTGAAAGAATTATCCTTTAACTCCTAACCATTGAGGAGTTGACCTTCCATCATCAGCTCATCCATATAAAAATACGTAAATACTGGTGTAGCTTTGAAAAACACACTAAAACATTACATGTGCCTATAAAATTCGAGGGTTGCCCTCGATTTCTCTGAGATCCCATTATCAGATCACGACATGCTGACAATGGGACCCCTTTGAAATCATCTCCTGTCCAACAAAAAAAGAATCATCTAAATCAGTTCATAAACGACGGAGATATCCGTGAACAAACATAAAAAAAAAAAAAAGCAACATATATACGAATCGAATTGAGAACCTCCTCCTTTTTTAGAAGTCGGTTAAAAAAGGAAGATAAAATCCATAAAAATAATAATAATAATCACTACATAGTATAAAACAAAGTCGCCTTTTCTGTCCCTATGTGCGCTTAAATCTTTAAAACTACGCAACGGATTTTGATGCGGTTTTTTCCAATAGATTCAAGAGGAAGGTTTTTATGTATAATACATGCATAGAAAGGGGGAATTGTTTTACTCCAAATTTAACGCGTGCGGGCCACGGGCAGTAATGAATAAATCAAACTACTGGATCGATTTTAATCATTTTTTCAGTGAGTGACATAGGCTATATATTGTTATTATATACCCGTGCGAATCCGGAGCGGGCCGCTGTGTTTTTATATACAACGTTCACAGTTTTTCTGTTGTGTATTTAGTATCAGCATTGTACCCGTGCGAAGCCGGGGCGGGTCGCTAGTACAAAATATAATTCAAAAAACAAAATAACCATGTATCATCACCATGTGTTACCGTCCGTATCGGATATGTCCTGATATTTTGTGTTCGTCACTTGTGCAACTGACGTTGGACATTATCCACCACGCTTTGGGAATTCACTGCACGACCGTTAAATACATTCTGTTATTATAAAACGTAAATTGGACAGCAGATTATTAATATAGCACTCAGCAAAAGAGATAAAATAGCTCCATTTGGAATTGACAGGCGCTTGTTTGTTTCAATTGCTTTTGTCATTTAATTTTAGTATCTAGTGGAGTGCTGACTTTAGAGAGCATGTCATGAAAATAAGCACTGAACGCTCAGTTACATAATCCAATTAATTTTAATTGAACTCGTGTGAATGAGATCAATGGAAAAATCTTTGTTTTTTTTTGGTCAGATTGTTGAGACCTCCAAACACATGAAGTTGAGTCCCATTATTCTCAGTGGCGTGCACTGGGTCTGAGCTTAGGTAAGGCAGTTTTTTTCTATTAATTTTTCCAATATCCACACCACGTGATATGACGTCACGTGGTGTGGATATTGAAAAATTCGAAATTCCCGTTAGAATGCTAGTCAACTTAATGAAACTGCGCTCCGCGGGGAAATACTAGTGATACCCTACCTACCTTATAAGAAAGAAACATTATAATTATATTGGAACTCACCAGCCACCAGTAGTTTAGCTTTCAAATTTTCAAGGTTCTGAATACCAAGATTACGTTTTGCCGACAATACCTACAGTTTGACGCAAGATCTCGGTCACTAAATGTTATTTGAGGAAACTTGCTATTTTAAACTTTTAATAAACACACATTGTCAACACAAACCTCACGATCAAATAACATTTTAAAACCAACGAATAGACTCATTAATGCAAGAACTACAGTTATTATAGAAACAAACAAATAAATAACGATATTTAAACTAAAAAAAATTGTTTCAAATTGAAAAAAATGCAAGAAAACAATAACAATTGTCACATGTCAATGAAAAGCGGTCATTGCTCCGACTTTCATCCCGATATCTTAATTTTTGCGATACTATCGCTTTATCCGTACAAACCTGTCGTACAACTGATATCGCTCGAGTTTCATAATACAGGAACAATCATTTACACCTTGTGTAAAAAGTGCATTAACCCAAAAAAATTGAAAATCGAGCAAAACGTACACTACGAAATTAAATGTTTTAAATATTGTATTTTTGTTGTTTACTCTATTTTATCTTATTGAGATAATTAAAAAAAATAAATTTATTATTATGCATCATTTAATTATGCATTATTCTATTATAAAATAATGATTAAATATAAAGTTATGTATGGATATAAGTATCTAAATATGCTTATAATATCAAGATGGTAAAAACATTTTATTTTTCATATTGCACATCTTAAAAACTATCTATCTCATCTCATTTCAAAAAATGCTAATTCTAAAGTTATTCGCCTTCGCTTTGCGGGGTTTGTCGGTCGGACGCAGGTCCGGCGGCATGACTTGGGTAGCGTAATTCATGTATGTGTGCAGTTCACAGACACGAAAATGTACTCAAATTGCTTACTACATGCAAACGTTTTTATTCGCTGTATCCTGCCGCTATATCTCGCTAGAGTTGGACGTGTATAAGCGCGTTGTCGGTTTATTTGCTGTGCTTGCGATTTGTTACTATTTTAAAGCGTTAGTTTTCTAGTAATCGTTCCACGATTTATTAATTATACTTTAGGTACTTATTGTTTACTCTTTGATGACCGAAATTATCCGTGATAGCTAGGGTAGGCAGTGCCTTTTGCCTTATATGGAGTGCCCGCGCCTGATTATTCTTATAACTCATTTATAGAAATTACTGGGACATGAGGCATAACACCGTAGTCCTCAGCTGCAGCGACGCATCTATAATCTGCTTTTGTGGATTGTTGATGTCCATGGGCTGTACTCCACTTAACATGAATGGGTGTATTTGGCCTTGTCATTGGGATAGTGTAATTGCTTCTGGCGTTCTATCTAATGTAAAAAAAAAAAAAAAAAACATCAGTTGAACTACACGTTCGTTCGCTGTAGGCGTAGTATATAACAATAAAAAAAAAATAAAACAAACAGATACCTATAAGTTCCTGAGCCAAAAACCATTTATATAACCTATCCGTTCCCCTTCTTCAAATCACGTCACATGAAAGCCAAATTCCCACAATAGCGTAGATTACCCTACTCCATTAGTAACCTTTGCTTCATCACCATCAATCCACGGACAGTCCAGACAAGTGAATGACAACACACGCAGCAAAGTGACAAGTACAGATGGCTACACATCAACCTATACCATTCCAGTATAAGCTGATTTCGCATTACACACGGAGTCTTTATAACGCGAGACCATATTATACTGTCAATGTTTAGCTTTATGTGCAGTCAGTACATGAATAATTTCTAAAGAAAGTATGTGAAAAGTGCTTAAGATAATCGAAACATCGATTTTTGCTATAGCGGTGTACAGTTTTACTTCGCTGTGTCACGATCTGATACTTAGATCTAAGTTTTTATTTCCGTTGTAAATGCTATTCTGCGATTTGCGAGTTCTTAGAAGCGAATTGGCTAATCCTTTCACCACGATGGCAAGTCAAAACCTTGACCACCTTACTGACTGTCCAAAATGCCCTACCACCTGCACAAGAGATGCGCTCATGAACGCCGACGAGAGCGTCATAACAGTGGTCACTTATTGGACCAATAAAATTTGACTCAGCCATCGACACGACGAAGAAGAAGACGACAGCGATTTGTTAGCAATCGATTGATAGTTTGTTTCGCTGAAAATGATTGATATACGTTTTGTTAACGCTATAAAGTTGGGTCGGAAGATAAGGCCAGTCTGTCTATAGAATAGATTAAGGTAAAATATTGCCAAGTAAAACAAAACTAGGCATCTCAAAGTTAGCGTTACAGTGGTAGAGAGATAGAATAAAGAGTTTCTTTGCACACATTTAAAGGCTCAGCGCTTACCCATAAAGCAATTTCCATTCTTTCTCATCACATAATGTTAAATAGTGTTCCTTCGTATACAAAACGATATAATATACACAAATTAACCACTCGCATTTCACCAACCGGATTCAAGGCCCATACTCTTCTAGGCCATCACGGATCATTTGCTATGGGTCATCCGTCAACGTGAACTGTCAATCAAACATTTTATGCTCTCATAAAAACACTTACTTACACACACTTTGACTCGATAAAATAACTCTCAGTTAGAAGTAAATAAAGTGTGTCCTACAAAAACGTTGTAAACATTCAGCTTTGAGGTTCAGTGTGCGAATGTAAACACTGAGAGTTTCTCTAAACATGGCGGTTTATTCGCAACGTTCAGATGTATTCCGTTTTATTCGAGAGCCGTTGGGAATAGGATTAGACTGACGACGGACAAGTTGATATCATTAAGTTCTTTTGCTAATATTAAGTTTAAATGACTGCTCATTTTTTATAGTTGTCACATAGTTTTACTTGAGAAAGCAAAAATAGACAAGTATCTTTTAAATATCACGTGCAGTTTTAGAGATTACAACAATCGCATTCAAGATGTATTTTTTATATTTGTATCTTACTCTTTTCATACGTAGTAGTACATGATTATTTAATTTTAAAACGTGCGCGGAGTACAAGCTCTACATAGCATTACTGTACCTTTCAGGCGACAACAGTAAAAAGATTTATGAATCCACTCGCACTGAAGCACATACATGTAAATTACACAGGTTTTAATTAACAGATACTGTGACATTTACTGCCTCGTTGGCTTAAGCTAACCACTAGAAAGATAAAGATAAATTTGGATTTTTTACATTAGATAGAACGCCAGAAGCAATTACACTATCCAATGGTCCCAACGACAAGGCCAAATACACACATTCACTCACTCAAGCACACCCAGTCTCAGAACAAATCTTTGCGAATTACACAAAGATTTGTCCCATGTGGGGATCGAACCCACAACACCAGTGCAGTGGAGAGCGGCGAGGCGACCGCTTAAACCACTACACCACACGTGCAGACAATAGCATACCATAAGACTTTTGAACATAAAGTCTCGGTTTTGGTTCCTGCATCGATTTTTGCATCACACGCATGGGACCTAAAAATTAGTTATTCACCTTTGCTCAACTTTCAGGGCAATATAGGCGTGATGAGTTGTGTTGGAATGTGTGAATTAATCATGTCTAATTGTTAATTTATCTATTGTTACTGTTTTATTATTATTTTTAGTAGTTAGAGCTTTTTCAGTTTTAAATACTGATTTTGCTGTGTGCACATATGTATTATGTTACGATCCAGATCTGAACTGTACATTATCTATTTATAAGTTTTTCATGACTGTAATGTGTTTTGCGCGCCTAATAAATAAATTAAAACACACAACGCCATCTAGTCCAAAACTAAGCAGAGCTTGTACTATGGGCACTAGAATAACTGATACTAATACATATATACTTTTCTTTTGTAAATACATACTTATTATACATAGAAACACCCAGACTAAGACAAACTGCCATGTTCATGCACACAAAGATTTGTCTTAAGTGTGAATCGAACCCACGACCTCGGCGTCGCAGGCAGGTACACTACCCACTCCGCCATCCGGTCGTCAATGTGGCTTAACAGCACATCACGCCATATACTAACGAGGCAATCATTTACACGACATTACTAAACAAATCTCTAAGCTACTGACAATGACATTAAAATACTTCTCTCGTACCGTAAATCTTCATACCGTATTACTTAAGAAGAACCTTATCTGCACTTTGGGAGTCATTTCACATAAATTGCAGGTAATTTTATATAAATTGCACGGGTGGTAAACTTATAGCCTCTTTACATTTTAAGAAGAGAATCCTGCTAAAGTGACTCAGACAAGGTAGGGTAACGGTGCAAAGCCAAACTTTAAGCAGTCCTTATGAATATGCTAATTTATGTTAGGACTATGTTAATATTATGGCGAACTATTCACATATATTAAAATTACAGGTTTGTGGTCATTTATGTAACAGTAACAATTTTATTAGCAACTAGCTTTTGCCCGTGACTTCGCCGCGTGGAATTCGTTGTATCAAGTAGAAGCTGTAGCCGCGCCTTACTACTTCACTCCTGTGAAGAAAGAAATCTTTAGCGCTTTTAAGATTTTTTTTTTTTAATTCTTTTTAGATCTTTAGATCTAAACACCTTTTTAGTTAATTAGCAAAATTTGATCAGTAGTTCTTCATATTAGCGCTATTAAATGTTAGCCGATAAAACAGCCAGACAGACGGACAGACAGACATAACATCTGGATTTTATGCCAAGGTATCGTTTAAACAACTATACCAGCTTGAAAAAACATTGTTTGTTTTGACATTAAAAACAGACACTTCAATTTTATTTATTAGTATTGATGTATTAATAATTATCAGCTATATTATTTTATAGGATGTGATAATAGACATTTGTTTTAATCGAATGTCTAAATATGCCAGATGTTTACCCGATTTAAACATATTATTTATTACATATTATTGACGATGCAAATGATAAATTGAAAAAAAATTAGTTCCAATAAATTAAATTTAATCTATTCTCTTTTTAATCAAGGAAAGAAAAGAATATAATTGAAATCTTTGACTGTGTGAACTATATTTAAAGCAAGTGAACATTTCTTTTTTTCTTACTTTGCCAAAGCAAAATTGTAGTAAAATGTACGTTCTAACAACAAAATCATGTTCATGTATAATATTCATAAGCCACAGGTGCCAGTTACCATTAGGTAGCTAGCAAGCTCGTTTATATCACAGGATAATTTACGCGAGCATAGCGTATTCATGGCGGTCTTGTCTAAAATAGCGTTGGCGTAAAAATATCTGCATGTTTCCCACCGCAGAGTAGTGTGGGTAACGTAAACAATCCTATTAGAATTGCAAGTTCATTGGCTTTTCTTGTTAGGAATTCTGGTATGAAAATAAATAGAAAAAGATAAATTTATATTGCTTTCAAAATAGAGGCGATGTGAAGTTTTTTTGGAAAGTATGTGTAACTAAATTGGTAAAGGCATTTATGGCGCCGTAAAAGTTTAAGAATATTCTCAATTTTATCGGGATTGAATATTTGATATAGTGTCTCTAGTATTTGGCCTCAAACATATTATTATTAAAAATAAAGACAGGAAGTGGTTCTGAGTAATTATAAATATTTATTTATTTATTCATTTATTCACACATTAGCTTACAGTCAATAACCAAGTCGTTTACATGGACGTCGTACAGTTCAAGAAATAAAAAATATAAAGCCATATAAAAACAAATTACATAAATTGAAGATACAATTAACACATCATAAAAAAGTAATCTTACATAAGTACGTCATCAAATTATGGACTATAGATTAGGATTAGAAAAAAAAAAAAAAAGCCCTGGCATCTAGGAGGTGAGCCGGTGTGAAAGTGCCCACTTTTGAGTTTTTCGCTAAAATCTTTACGCGGTGCGTCGTAGAGAAATGTATTTATATAGATATAGTCTGGTGACAGACGGATATCGTAGTCTTAGTAATAGGGTTCCGTTTTTACTCTTAGGGCTTTTAGTAGATATGTTAACTGCTTAAGTACCCCGAAAAACTTTTTGAAGAATTCGCTTAGGTGCCAACATTAGCTTATGCTTAACAACTGATTTTCGGCGTTTATTTAGATGAATTAAGAGAGGGTACTCAAAAAAATTAATAGATATAGGCATACCGCATATGCATATTTCCTTACTAAAGCAGGTTAACATTTAACGCGGTTAAAACCGTGAGGGTCATCTAGTTTCAACATATTTTTACAATAATACCGTTGATAAAAGGCCCAAACTTTAAAGTAAATTACTTATGAAATTGAATTTATTTGCATTTTTATTAGAACCTTCTTCATGGACGTTGACTCTGTTCGACTTGATTTTTTTCACAACTAATTTAAAGTTGTCGCCAGCCAAATGGATATGGATGAGCTGCGGTGAATTCAGTCGCCGCAAAGACACTGGCTGAATAAAAAAAAGAAAACTATTTTTTTCTAATGTTGGTACTAAACTGTCATCAAGCGCCATAAAGACGGTTCATTAATTTGATGCCTGTTCTTAACAGCAAAAACTCTTCAAACGACTCTGCACTGAATCTTAATGCCGCACAATCTAAATTTTAATGGATCAGTAATAGGGTTGTCAGTTGTCAATCTGATCTTGAAAGCTTCGGGGTTAGAGTGGGCGGAAAATATTCCTTGGTTATGCAAATTAAAATTATAACAATGTATAACTTCGTTTATAATGCATAAAAAGGAACAATAATATAAAAACAATATTGATTATTAATGACAATGTTAAATAGAATAATCTTCTACGTCTATGGTTTCGCGATTTATTTTTTCTAGTATAAAGTAGAAAGAGAGATTGCCTTTATTTCCATCAAAACTTTTTAAATAGAAAATTCTTGTTGTGAGCGTCGGAACTGAAAATGGTTCTCCGCCTTTCTACTAATCCTTTACTTTTTTATTTCTTTCACTTTTCTCCAACACTGATTTAAACTTGTAATTGCTTGAAAGAAAGATACCAATACTTCGTCTATTGTGATTTTTTCACTCTTGTTATGTACTCATTCTTATTATTTGGTTTACATTTTCTATTTTTAGTTACAATGTTTTCATGATATTAAAATTATGATTACGAACACCAATGTCTTAATAAAAATCGTGTAAAATTGTTTTGAGACAGCCCTATTCAAATGTTGCCATCTGAAGCAAGTCATTGAAACTCGTTACCTATTTAATTGTTTACAGTACTTTAACTGGGAATTAGTGTTTATACTACAGTAAATAAATGTAAATAAACTGAGTAGTTTTCACATTTAATCGATTGAATTCGCCGAAACGATCCTATTAACCTGATTTCAGAAAAGCAAATTAAGTTGTTTGTGAACTTTAGCTACAGAGAAACGGTTTTAAAGCTCGTTTATATGGATCGTCTGACTTTATTTCGTTTTAATTTTTAGGATAAAAAGATACTGCTGTTAGGTACACAACTTTTCGTTTTTTATTACTATGAATACCACAAGTTGCTATAAAACTATAGTCCTAAAACAATTAAAAAAGGATTATCGATAACACATTTATATTGTTCCTAGAACTGTTATTAAGCGGCATGTGCGCACACGTCCATTGTTTGCTTTACCATCCTGCAAAACTAACGCTGAAGTTCGAGCTCCCATGCGACGCTTGTGTCAAAATTATAACGATAATTTTACCGATTTAGATATATTTTCCAAAGCGCGTATTTAAAACTTCGTTAATACAAAATATCAAGTAAATTAAGGAATAACTAGGGGTGTTCACTTAAGTTGCAAAAAAATTACATTAATATTTTATAAATATTTAGCGGAAAACGTTGTGAGTGCACACTTAATCAATTATAATTTATCACATCACTGTAATTATTTTTTGTCTTACTGTTTGTTTATCCTAAATAAATAAATTTCCAGTAAATAATCATGACAAATACCTACTAAAGGAACTGCTAATTTAGTAAAAGCCTACAAACAGCAATACACGGCCTAAGCTTCGATTCTTATTGACCAAATAATGCTTCACCCATTCCACCATAATAAAGTCCTAATGAAAGTCCGCGCGCGTATTCTCACGGGTATACATTTGAAGAGCATTGTTATTGCGTTCATTCATCATCATTGTTTCATTGTGCCTGCACCGGTCACCTGACTACGTGCTTTCAACATTAAACAACACTTTTAATCCTTAATCAGACGATGGTCGAATACCTTAACAACACTTTTTAAAATACCTACAGAAAAAAAAAACACACTTATAAGTAACGTTATTTTTGTTATGTTGGCCATACTATGATACACCAATAGAGTTACTTCTATCAAATAGATGCTTTACAACTTCAATAAAATAATTTCTATTTCAACAGTACCTGAAATCTCCTTTATTATTCAATATTTTGTGCGATGTGCCTTACTCAGCAGTGAAGGCTATGAGCTTTTAACGTTCAGTTAAGCCATTAAGAACCGATTACACCTATTTAATCGGAAACACCCGAAGAATTTAAAAATAAAAAGTTCGATTGTACCCAGGAAGGAAACCATTTGAATTCTTACGATGTTCGAAATGTCTTTGTAAGAACGTTTAAAATAATGTTGTAGTAAAAAATAAAGCTGTTTATATTGTAAATAGACGTTGTGAAAGTAATTACAAATGAATAGTAAGGATGTTGTTTGTCATTATTTTCATTAATACCAAATATTATATTTGTTATTATAGTAATTAAAATACATACAAGCAATATCATTGTAATTAAAATGCGAGACTATCGCAACACTCACCATTATCCTCATTGAAAAGAGAAATTTCCCTTTCAATTTACTAAAAAACAAGCCATTACACAATTAATCCTGCAACAAAAGGTTTACCTTCAACGAAAACTTGTCCAAAATAGTCAAACAAATCAATAACTTGCAGTTAAGCTCAGCTCATTGTGGTAAACGTTCAACAGCTATTCAATAACAAAAGCGTGCGACATCTTGCTCACAATGGGCGCTCGTACCAAATCGGCCACAAAGGCCCTCGGAAGCCACTCGATATCCGTCTTTAATAAAAACCGGATACCCGGATGCCGCAGAACCCACCGACTATACATTTTACTTTTTATCGCAAAAAAGAACCCCAAAATTTGAAGCACACTTCATAAAATACGAACTTTTTGGAACGTATTTTTTTTAATAGTACGTTTTGAATTTAGAAACGTGGCTCGGTGTTGCAAAGCCAGTGTTAGATTTTTTTTCCTTTTGTGTTACATGGGCTGGCTTATCAGTTTTGGCCAGTATTAATTCGCTCAGTTTAAAATTGCTTCTGAGAGTGAAAAATATGATAAAGTAAGCAGGAAACATACTGCAGAGTGTTTCAGTTAATTAAAACTCCGCTTGACAGTAATGGTGTATTGATTTTCCGATACGATAGGCACGGTAGGCACATCGCACTGTAGTTAATGGCCACTTATCACGAATAAAATTACCTTCACTGTTACCATATTTCAATTTAAATCCATTAGCAATATTATTTTATAACACCGTGATTTCATATCAGTAAAATTTGAAATATATATGTATTTATAAAAAATATTTTCTGGGAATGGCCTTATCTAAATAGCCAGTCTTGAATAACGACTATGCAACTTTAATAGCTCCAATCTAAAATTGTCTAGTCAGATATTTCGCGGACTCTAGATGCATACCAGGGGAACAGACTAGGCTAGAAGCTACATCCATCGAATAAAAACAAAATACCTACTAATAAATATGTAGCCCACGAATCATTGGCAAACACCCCGGCGCAAGAAAGTGTAGGATCTGCCCGCCAAAACACACAATAGTAAGGCGATATGTCCCGAGGTTTCCAAACAAGCCACCCCAATAGAAAACAAATTGACATTTCAATGGAACCCGGCCTGTTTGCGATTCAAAGGACTCCTCAATAACATGCCAACGTATGGAAATAAGTGCGTTTTGAAAAGGATCTGATTTCTGTAGATACGCCTTTACATATTTCTGAGGTATATTTAGGGATGGCATCACCGGAAATGCCGGGGCCAGATCAGTTTTCGCAAATCGACAAGTGCCTGACATGTATTTCTTTCCTAGTGGACATCCATGGAATCCATATAATGTATAATGTAGCAATTTTTAAGAACGATTCACCCAATGAAATAAAATGACTAAGTATTAGATAATTTACATCACAAATACATCGTAAAAGCTTTAAGCAAAATTAAATATCCTTCTTTGTCTTAAATCTTCGATAGTAAATAAATAAACCCACGCATATTGCAAAATATACAAAACGGCCTGAGTCATTGTATTGTCACTACTCAACCACATCCCGTCTCTACAACCTAATATCCCAATAAAGTATTATTCCACGTGAAATGTTCGCAAATACAAATATACCCATGTGAAGTAAAGTGCATTAGCAAAGTTCCTCAACCCCGAATGAATCAGGCTCCCCGGGGAAGCGCCCCCTGCCGGGTAACTCAACGACATACTCCATTGATACAACTGTTATTACGGTTCTATAAAAACCTATCATAATGAAACCTCGTAAATGCAGCCACGCGGAATTAAAAAATGGATTGGAATTCTTTCTAAATTTAAATTTAAATTCAACTTGTTCGATCTTATAATAGGATTCGATTATTAAAAAAAGAAGGTTATTAAAGTTTATCTAAATCATAAACTTTGTATCTAAAAGTGATTAGCTGAACTGTATTTCTATGTAGTTTATGATTAATTTGACCTACACGCGAAGTTGTAAGTACCTACTTTATTATATTATGCGAGAATGTAGGGCAGATCATACTGATCTAAAACACTTTCTTCCGTATTACATTATTGATCGAAAAAGTAGCAGATATTAATTTAATGGCCATAATTTAGAAGCTTCCTATCGCTGGCGACGCAAGTAAAAGTTTCAATACAAAATTACACCATTAAGTTCCGTAATTCTAGTTCTGATAGTAAATTATAATTCGAGTTAATAGAAGTTTATTATTGACATTTGTTCTATTTTATTACGGTAGCGAAGTTAAGTGAAATTTCTATTGGACGTTATGAGATATTTATTAATGTTCGGTGCTGAAATTCCCATGTAAATCATAAGTTGGAATGGGTACGTTCAACCGACGAGGCGTAATCATCTGGTACGCATTCACTCGTAAAAAGCAATCTTTCTTTCAAGCGACGACAATGTGAAAGTATGGCGTTTAATATTAAGAGCATTACGTCACATATTTTTGTTGGATCTTTATGAAAAATAGACCTATTTCGGATTACTCATGCTAACTGTTGAAAGCAGTGATTCATTTCAGCCGCAACGATCGTATTTCGGATTTAAATAATGATATGGTTTTGTGGTTGTCCAAACCTATTTAATAAATCGAATGGTAAAAATGCGGAGCATAAGTTAAAAGCGATGGCTTCACTACATTTAATATTATTATACCCTATTTACAACATTTTTACGTTCAGTATTATCTCTAAGCTTGTTTATGGTTATATCCAACTGACATTATTTTAAGATGTTCCAATTTTAAAAGTAAATAAACTCTTAGCTTTGAAATAAAAAAAATATCCCTAATTAATAACAGACTAAATTAAATTTCTTCACGGCCTATAAACTTTTTAATAATGTGATTCTTTTGAAATATCAAGCCTAATAAAATAGATAGTAATAATCGCTCCACGTGTTCACACGGCCGTAAGCGTTGAGTACTTAATCCGATATTACGAAATCTTACATCTGCGGGTATTACTTAAGTCTCCGTCATTCGACTTCTCTATGGTCGGTACACGTGTTAGTTACACTCGTTATGAAAAACAATAAAAATCACTTTAATGTCCCGCTCATATTTCGTGGGCACTGAAATGTGCGAGTTCTGTCGTTAACAAGGACGATAAATTCGACTTTATTACTCCTCGTGACTAATATTAGAATTATAGGTTACTAAGGATAAGAAATAAATTGTATTTTCTTATTTTATTAAATTCACGAAGCATAAACGAAAAATTACTACGGTATTTCATTCTGTGTGGTCTTATTAAAACTTATTTAAATCAAGCACGCTCGAGTTAAATTTCGAACACAACGGAAGCTTTACGCGGAAGTTTAAAATTAATTTAGCTATTCCCATACATCTATTACCAAACCAATAAATATACTTATCAATTGACACTTCGCTTTAATACCGTAACCAAAACTAGAGAACCAAATGCACGTTTCATTCATTGCCTTCATTTTGTTTATGAGTCGTATCAACAGGTCTTTGTTTCCCTGTGACGTAATAGAACCCGAATTTGAAAATAGAACGATGTGTTCTTTGTTAATAAAATCCGTTGTTGGGCTTCCTATTTCGAACACATTTGAATTTTGTAATAATATGTCAATGAGTGCGTAAGAACTATGTTTGTATGCATTTATTTTAGGGGAGCTCAAATTAATTTTATGACCCAACGAAAGAGGTCCTTTGTTTCGAGTTCTTTTGTCGATTGTTGAACGTTGTAATAAAATTATGTTGAGTGGGATATTAAACTTGACTTACTCATAGGTCGTAAACGTTTCAAATTATTAGTAGGTAGTAGTTCCTATTTCTTTTTACATTCAAGGGGTTACATTTTGATGTATGTGACACTGTCAAGCATTTTTATAAGTGTGTAGAAACAAATTCCATATAAATTGTAATGAAACGTTTGGGTTACGAAGTTCAGATACAGATAAAACTTTTTTATTTTTAAAACATTTCTATTTTGGCTCATGGAAAATAACTGTTATAGTTAAAGTAGTAATTTCCTGCGTGTTAGATACGTAGCACGACAAATTTATTTCTTCTATTTATAGTTGCCGCTACAACTCAAGGGTTATCTTGCACTGCGCTTAGCTTTACGAGTACGGTACGACAAATTTGTAGTACTGCGGAGTAAATCTTATCTTAATTACACTTACTTGAGATGAGAAGGAAAATTTAAATTAATTACTTGATCCTAGCCAGCTGTGGAAAATATAAGATTGTTTTCTGAACGTACCTGTAACAAGAAACACAGATATTTGATTAATAAGTTCAGATTAAAATCACAATCAATCAATATAGCCTGAATTTTTCATTAAGCAGTTTTGTAAATTCCATTCCAAATTCAAATACTCCCGCCCGATTAATTCCATAATGAAATAGTGTCATTCATTTGGTTTAAAATTAGACGAATTAATATTTGAATTTGGAATATTCAATTAGTTTAAGCTGTTAATATAACTTTGTTAATATTGTCACTACCAGTTAATAATACAGTCGTGAGGTAAAATAAATAAAATATTCTGAATTGGACTTTTTGCTATAGCTTAGGTATATAAACTTACAAGTCCGATGGTATTCGTTGTAGTGTGTGTTTACAAGATTTGTGTTAGTTAAGGTTGCCGGGTTATTAAAAAGTATCGACTTCAAAAAAAACTACTGAGGTGTCAAGGGACACCCGGATGGAACGAAGTTCGGTAATTCCAAATAACAACAAATCAGGATTCGCACCCGAGATTGCAGTAAAAGTATGCGACCTTAACCACTAAACAAATAAAACAGTCTATTAATAAACGGTAACAAAAATTTAAACCAAATTAAAAAAAAAACAAACATTAAGACAATTAAATTATCAATCGTAGCAAGCGTACACACGATTATTCAGAATCACTTAATCATTCTAAAATAATCGAATGATACTTTTAAAATCATTGTGGAGATATTATCACAATACTCCTATAGCCTGAATGGCTACATAACAATATTTCCTGTGCCTTACACACTCAATTTCAAAACAAAATAATTCTTACCTTCGAACTTTCGCGCTATTCGAATTTCAAAATATCAAAAGCGAGGTTCATTCAAAACACACGCATAGACTTATAATGCCTAGATAAATAAACTGCTTGTATGAATTTAAGTATAAAGTAAGGAAAAACAGATTGATTGAAAATTATAATGCGCCGCTTGGCGGACAGACAAACTAAACGAAAATCTGATAAATACCAGAGAGTTACACTGAACTGAAACGGCACAATTAAAGTGGCTTTACATTTCATGCGTGTACTCGGTTTCTAGGAGTAATAGTTCTATGATCACACATAACAAACCTTATCTTTAACATTATTTTTCTGCGATTATCTTGCTTTCTTTTAAATTGTATTCGCAAGTTTACTCGCGATATAATAATATCAGATCTCATTATCAATAATCTCATCACCAATCCCAATGACGTAATTAGATGTGTTCTAATCGTATATTCCATGAAATGTACATAACAAAATTAGTAAACATTCTGTGGTAATATTAAAAAATAATTTGCTTTTGAATTTAATATAGTTAAGACGTACACTTGCTAAACACACAATAATGAAGAGATTACCTATAACGCGTATGACTTGGTTGGCACAATAGTAAAGAAAGGTTATAATGCGTACTTGCTAAAATACAAAAGCATTTATTATTGTGTGTATAAAATCTCTACTTACCTAAATCCATCAGCAATATCCAGAACTTGTGCAGAAACACTGTCAGGATTCATTATTATAACTATTTTTAATAATTTATCATGTACAAAACACCTGTATACACTCAACAAAAGGCGGGAATTGTATTTTTTTTTAAGTTATGATAATATTTTTTTTAGTTACTTTATTATTCATAGAGAGACTAAATGAAAATATTTCGCTTGCTTTCTCTATGCGCAGCATATTTCTGTAGCACCAATTAGTTCCGAAGCCGCGCGATAGATGGCGTTGGGAACGAATTAGATCGCGCTATGGTTTCGTTACAAGGTCCTGTATATAAGGTCCACCGATTTAGAGTTTAAGTAAGTTCTGCAGATCCAATTGAGGAATAATGTGCGCGATATCGAGCTATTTATTCAATGGTATCTGACTAGAACAGCGATCGTGTACGCCTTCGCAGACCTTTCTGAGCGCGCCGGCGCCGGCGCCCCTATTTTTGCAGAAACTCAACTCTAGTAATTTTTTTCTAGTTTTTTTTTTTTTTATTTATTTTTTAAGCGAGAGGGAGCGACGGACACAGGAAAACGCGCATTTTTTTTTTAAGAACTCAATTCTAGTAATTTTTTTCTTTATAGTTTTTTTTTTTAATTTTTTTATCTGTTTTTTCTATAAGCGAGAAATAGAGACGGACACAGAAAAATGCGCAATGATGTAGCACCGTAGCTGTAACGTAGCATGTAATTACTACGCTGCTACGAGAATTGCTACGAAAAGTGTCGTTACAACTTTTCGTTCCTTTTTTTTTCCGCCTAGCCCCCTTTCGCAACGCGCAATAAGGAACTTCGTTCCAAAACATAACTTAACATCACGCCTATATTACCCAGAAGGGTGTGGCAGAGGTGTACAACACCTACATTTCACCTATTATGTTTAGGTCCCATGGGATAGGGGTTGAGCTTATCGCTATCCATGGGGCACAATTCCAACTCCATGCTGCAATTGTACGTTTCCTGACGGCAAGTTCACAAATAACACTTTGCCCGATCCGGGAAGCGAACCTGGTGAGAGACGTATACGCTAACCACTAGACCATCAAATAAAATAGTGGGATATCGAGAAAACCACTGCCAGCTCACTTGCCTCATACAACAATAATAATACCGCCGTTTATAATAAGCAAATGCATTCATTTTCATAAACAAAAAGATTACGTAACGGCAAAAAAATAACTTCACCTGCCTTGTTAATCTCTGCATCACCCAAAGGTAGACTGGCAGAGAATGCCTACGGCATTAAGTCCGCCTTGTATATAAATTCTGTATAATTATGAAGTTTAAATAAATAAAAAAAAGCAACTTAATACATCAGTCTCCCGTAGCGAAGGTTCCCATACGTTCCCCTCGGTAGCTTATCGAACCATACTCAAATAAATCAAGTGGAAAATTGAAATCCAGACATCTCCCCGGCGAACTTAAGGCTAACTTTGATTAACCCGATTCACCAACCTGATTGAAATTCGTTCAGGATTCAATTACAATAATAAACTTTTTGTGTCGCTTGTGGTGTTCTTGCATTCTAATTAAAAAGCAAAGAAAATATCTTTGTTTTGAAATTAGAATGTTATAAAAAAAAACATATTATACGGTAGAATTGAGAACCTCCTTCGTTTTTTCGTCGAAAAAATGCGTGTACCGTTGTACCTACTATTCTATAGGCTTAAACTTTTTATTAAGGCCTATTTTTTAAATTTAAACTTATTTTTCGTTAAAATGAACCCCTAGACCATAGTTTGAGAAAAAAAAAAGTCTGATAATTTGGCGATTTAATTTGAGTATGTCTAATATTATCAGGTTTTTTAATGAAACGAGCCCTAAATAATAAAAAGTTTTAGGGACATGTTAAATGTGTGTATTTGTCTAATATATAGATAGAAAGATGATTGTCATGATGATTGATTAACTTGTGAGTAGACACTCACGACTTATTAATTTGAATCTATCTATCTTGACGACCGGATGGCGGAGTTGGTAGAGTACCTGCCTGCGACACCGAGGTCGCGGGTTCGATTCCCGCTTAAGACAAATCTTTGTGTGCATGAACATGGGGGTTTGTCTTAGTCTGGGTGTTTCTATGTATAATAAGTATGTATTTACAAAAAAAAGTATATTATATACGTATTAGTATTAGTTATTCTAGTACCCATAGTACAAGCTCTGCTTAGTTTGGGACTAGATGGCGTTGTGTTTAAGTTGTGAGATGTGAGATATTTATCTAATCTCACTTTCCAAGAAACTGATACTATAATACTACAATAATCCAATTTCTAGTGCTTGACTAAATTGCTATTCAAGTTTATATACACGGTAGAACTTTCGTTTCAAAAGGCACGCCTGACTTAATCTCAACAAGAGTTGTAGCATTCAAGCGATTTATCGCCTAAAGAAAATAGAAAAGAATCGTAAATCAATGTGTTTTCTAAGTGCACTCAGCATTTCGTTTTGTACTTCGGTTCATACCGCTACACATACAGCTATACATTTATAGTATACAAGCTGACCCGACGGACGTTGTCCTGTCTTAACTATGCATACATTCTCTGTGACGATATTTGCAGCACACATTATGTCAATGTCATGTCAAACCCCATAAAGGTACATTCAAAAAGTTCATATTGTCAAAAGCGCTAAGGTTACTAAAATGGCTATTAAAAAATAGGCAGAGAGTTGTATGTATTTTTAATGCCACATTATAGAAAAATAAAAACAAATATTTTTGTCCAAAAATTAAAAAAAATGTTACGGGTGAACAACCCTTATCACTTAAGGGTATGAAAAATAGATAGTAGCCGATTCTCAGACCTACTGAATGTGCATATAAAATTAGGTAAAATCAGTAAAGCCGTTTCGGAGGAGTAAGATAACTAACATTGTGACACGAGAATTTTATATACCTATAAGAAGATGGTCTCTTATTGGTCTCTTATAAAAATACCAGTGAATACAAACACAAACTTTTTAATTATTTGGCGGATAAGGTATACTACTCCATAAATGAATTTTTAGACGACATTGGTAATTAACATTGTTGTGACGTCCTAATTTATCAGTAGATTTTTTTTTATTTTTTTATTATTGTATTAATTAATTTTATTATTGTAATCACTGACATTTTATCATCGACATTTTATGACTTATTTGACATATACATCTAATACAATTAATTTATTTGTTAAGCTCTTTTTAAAATATAACATTTTTAGCTTAAACTGATGTGAATGCCTGTGAATGTAAATTATTATTGTTTAAATTTTCGTATGCCATTCGGCGAATCATAGAAGAACTTTTGTAACACTAACATCCTTGTAACCTATGTTTTACGAAATAAATAAAACATTTATTGTATAGGCTTTCTGTGAAATGCTAGTTTATTGCCAGTATAGACTAGTTTATACTGTTAAGCCATGTGTAAGTAGAATAGAAACAACTTGGTATGTTCAACAATGATATCAGTGTGAGCCTTTTAGATTAAACTTTTGTTTTAAACAAACATTATCATCGAAATAGTGATATCAGGACTGGAATATAGCTCAGACCTCTATCGCAGTATGGAACGATTTTTTTTAATAAGTTATGAGAGGCTTTTGCTTATAATAATTTAGCCATAAACTTATTGGACAACTCATCAAAATAAGTCCTTCGTCAACCAGAGTTATGATATTACCTAAATATTAAAGAATTTCAAGTTTTTCGTGTCGCTTCAAGATCAACAGCCGTCCCTTGGTTGTAAAAACACCCTTAGAACTGTCGTGGAAATGTCATCGACTGCATTCGAAATTCGAAAGAGTAAATTGAACAACTTGAATATTCATAGGACGTCTCGATTCTTTTTACCGGACAACGGCGAAGCCAAAAGGCAGGGTAATTAATGATTTTGGCAGTCTATGTTTGTTTATTCGTATGATGATAATTTATATGTTCCACCGTAGCGCCTAAACTATTGAACGGATTTTAATGAATGAGGTGACAATAGATTTCTAAGAATAGGCAGTGACATAGACTATACTATTTTTTTTAAATGTTATATAATAACATCTACCTTTAACCATAAAAACAAGAGAAAAAGAAAATCATGATCACGGCTCTATCTAGACCATTTTTAATACAATGCATTTCTGTATTGCTATCTGAAATATTTTCTTGTTTCTTTTACGAGTCAAGTTATAGTTTATAAACTTTATTTTTTATTTAATCAATGATAACACGCAACGGGCTATGCAATACACAACACGTTTGCGAACAAAGGTACGAACGAAGGCCTATACAAGTTATAGAATTCTATATAAAGATAGCATCGTCTTCGCTATCTTGCGCTACGTGCCGATATAAACACAAATAGGTACGATACTCGTATCTATCGCGATATTCGCGATACAATCGCATAAAAGGGCAAGCAAGTTGATTCTGCGACTTCAAGATGAAATTTAGATAAGGGCTCGTCCTCACGCTGCGTATAGTAAGTAATTGGCTGGGGTAGGCCTGGGATAACTTATCGATACTCGTCAATCGCAATAAAACTCTGCAAATCGATTCTAGTATGTGAACGGTGCGCTTGTCGATTTATTGATGCTGGGTAATGACTGCACTGCAGTTATTGCTATCATAGAAAACTATTTATTTTTATTGAGTTAGTTTATCAAAGGAAATGGCAGCTCTGGCGGGTAAGCATACGAGCGCGAAGTAGATTATGTCGCGTTTTTGTCATGTTTCCTCATACAAAAACACGACAAAAATGTGATTAAATCAATCTCGCGCTCGTATTTTTATCACAAGAAACTAGTCGGATTTATACAATTATCTCGTATAAATCTCGACTTTTACACGTTTTATGAGTAGGTGGCTTAGTTTCAAGTCTATGTAAACTCGACGAGAATTATCAGCATCTAATATAAAATTTAATTTCATGAATATTAATTTATTTCTTGGAATATCTAATTTATGAAGAAATTATAGTAAAAACGTGACTTATTTATTAAAAAGCAATATTATTCTGAATCCCGACGAAAAATAAATTATGTCTGCAGAGTAGGTAGGTCTCTTAATTACTTCAATATTAAACATGGAAAATAGACATACTTTATTTTCAAATACAGACTATAAATAAATTATGTAGGCATAGACTTTGATTGTATTCTTTTTAATTGTAGCGTTATATACGTAAAGCGGGTGCGTGCGGTATCTTCAAAATTGCTATATGGTAGTTGATTCCTTCTTAAGGGTGTTATTATTACACCGAAATCGATCGGCGTCAATCGATTGCAATCGAGTGCAGTAATGAGGCTCTTTTAAATGCATCGATTTAGGTGTACACACCCTAAAACATGTCAATAGCACTCTAACAAGAAAATATTGACGTCAAAACGTCGTTTTATCATCTTAATTTGGTGTAGTGTAGTAGCCTGCCTCGATGGTCTAGTGGTTAGCGTATGCACATCTCTCCGCAAGGTCTCGGGTTCGATGCCCGGGTCGGGCAAAGTGTTATTTGTAAACTTTCCGTCAAGAAATACACAATAGCGCAACATGATTGTAGTCGATGGCGATAGGCCTTCTCCCGATCCCATGGAACCTAAACATAACAGGTGAACAGGGTGTTGTACACCTCTGCCATACCCTTCTGGGTAATATAGGAGTGATGTTATGTATGCACATGATGTAGAAGGTTTCACACATCACAACATAATACACCAGTAACCGTACTATAGCTACGTTCAATATTACAAGAGAATTTCAGTGTAACGCGTGTAAACAAACTAAATTAAATTAACGTTATTTGGCTTCGTTAACTAATCTATTCCGTACCGTTATCAGTTTTCAAAACGAAACCTTTCAACTCAATATCCTTGTTTCCATATGTCCATACCTAATTGGTTTTATTCCTATCATATATATTTGAGTTTCAATCAGAAAATTAGTTTATTAAATAATTATTGAATCTCTATTTCCATCCACCATTCTACTCGTAGTTCATTCGCAAATTAAAAAAATTGCGCTGTCTTTGCAATCTAGTCCTAAAGCTAGCCGCACGCACGCTATATTACTGTCAACATTTCTCGTATTGACTGGTCAAACGTCAAAGCCACAGATATAGATCTACAGTCAAAGCTCCATAAAAACCAGTCAATACGCAAAATTTTTTGATTTTTTGGCTAGCCGAACATAATAATATATCGACTCAGAACTATCAACATGGAGTCGCCTTGCGTATCAGTCAATCCGTAAAACCTGAGCCGTCATCTTGTACATGTATTTCCTTTTTATAAATAATCCAACCTCAGATTAAGGGTCGAGCCACGTCGATAATTCCACCTACAGTCCAAAGAGAAAGGAAATAATATCCCGGGAATGTCATTGGTCCTGATCGGGAATTATCCAGAAAATATCTCCCTACATCCCTCTTAGAATCAAAGCGGACATTTTTGGCATATTTAATCAGATAAAAGATCCCTATTAATCAGGTTGGCTTTTCGTCCGGAATAAATAACAGGGCAGGTGAAGGGAATCATTTTTTTTTACATGCTTGGATCCGCCAAGAGGTCTTATGTATTTTGTTGAAGATGAAAATATCTCCTTGATATAGATATTTCTCTCGGTATTTTGTTTTACCTATTTATAATGTAATATCCTGAGATTTTGATTATAGTATTGTTTATGCTTAAATGTTAATACGTACTTTACAAACCATATTAGTTATAGTATATCGCATGTGTAAATAAACCTACTCTGCAAGTGCGCGCAGCAAACAATAAATATTATATTCAATTCAACTAGGTATTTTATTTCTATTGAAGATGGTTTGTTAAAAGTAAGGGCCTCTCCAATGTCTACAAGTTCTGAAACTAATTATTGATCAAAAGGTAAACAACAGGAATAGCACGAAATAAAAGCAATAACTAGCCATTAAAAATTCAGCGAAACGCCAATACAAGGCAATAACGATGTTTTCTGTAAACGTTCCGTACATATTGGTTCGGAGAAAAATACTATTCACAGAAAAATAACAATTATCTATTCACTGAAAAGGTACAAATAATATTCGTTAAAATGTTCTATACAGCAGCAGTAAAAAGTAACAGAACAAAAATAGAAATTCATTGGATACAAATTTGTCTGCTCAATGAATATTGGATCTTGTGTCGTTCAGATTGTTCTGCGTGAGTAAACGACTACGCTAAAAGTCTACGGAGGCATTGACAAAGTTTCTTCAAAGTTATATAAATGATTGCTTTTGGATCGAAATTGAAATGCAGGTCTATTTCTGCTTCATCGTTTAGAAAAACAGGAAAAAGCGGGAGTAGAATAAAATATAAATAAGTAGAAAGAAAATACTTTGTCTAGCTTTTACCCTTCAGGAAAATGCGGATCGCTTTTGAAACAAAAGGTTGACAGTGTTGCAAGGTTGGTTCTATTTTTATTTCTGGTTCTATTTTTATTTCTGAGGGAAAAGCTTTTTCATAAATAAAGTTGTAGTATTAGAAAAGGTATCATCATATCTATCTCCTGTCGCTTACGTTTACCTTTCTAAATTCATTATATTGTCGGAATTTACTTTAATCTACAAACATTAAACCTTTGTTTAAACGTAAATTATATTATCTATTCCTCAATTCAAACATATTCAAAACGATCTCATTTTCAAAAGGTTCGGATATTTTAATTACAACGGCTCCATTTAGCCCGTAAAACGCACGTTTCAAGCAATTTTACAACACGCCGCATTCCGGAAACTCAATAAAAGATGCCATTTGTATTTTCTTTCAACGTCTCATTTCGGGACAATACGCCTAATGTAATGCCACAAATGAATAAGGAATTCCCGGAGGGGAACTACGGAGCATTTAAGAAATAGCGCACGTTTACGATTACCCGGCTAAATTGTCGGGTAACATAATACGGGGTTTGATATGAAGCTAGATAATCAAATTATCGACTTGGTATGGTACGTATTAATTTAGGATATACTTACTGTTGAATAGATTAACTTGATTCTTGAATCACTGAGGGATTTTAACAAAGGCATTAATCTTATTTTAGCGACATGTTACAATACAATAGTGAAACTAAAAAAACATAAAAACTCATAAAACTCATTTATTGGTAATTGGATTACACTAAATTACAATTGATACATTTTTAAAAATTCATCAACAGTATAAAACGCCTGTTCAGCGAGCCATCGCTTCAGACGATATTTAAAACAGGTATCGGTTGAAGCGTATTGCAATGGAGAGAAGTTATTAAAATAATGAAAAAGCATTAACGGCTATGCTATTCTGTAAATGTGACTAATTTCCAGTCGATTTCGAAATCGACTAATAGTTTGGAAAGGAACCGGTACATCTCGGATTTAGTGCATCCTTATTCCCATACAGATACGGTTGATAACTGCTTGGCAAAAAAATTGACAGCTTGCCAGTTACTATCCTCTAGCAGATTTGACAGCTTTACAGGCAAGTAACGCAATTTCTTATGTCAAAATCGGAAACTGGTCATGGAGCAGTTTCTTAGTAATTTCTTGTACTTTGGCGAGATAAAATAATGATATTTAAAAGGTTTTTTTACTTCAAATTAACGTTATACAACAAATCAATAACTGTTTAATATTATGTATGTCATAAAATACTTATTAAATACGTAATGCAATAGAATTTAGGTCATATTATTTTCAGTCATAGATCTCGAGATTTTTCATACGAAAACTTATAAATATGACAAGTAGTAGCACGAATTATGCCAGTCTGGGATATAAAAAGTACTAAATGAAAATAATGTATCTTCAAAATATTGAAACAATAATATTATGTAGCTAGGTTGTAGGCTTCCTCTTTCTCGCCAAACTAAAAAATTTTTAATGAATTCTGGCACACGGGTAAGTGCTTTTTATCGACGTAGTTCAAATCTAGTTACATACTTTAATAAAAAATGAAAAACCTGATTCATTCCATTTCATGGATGGTGGAGACCTTTGCCCAACAATGGGACAATACAGGTTATGCACCAGATAATGTAACTACTTACATTCTGTATTCACGATTATTAATTTATTTGGAGTTTACATTTATAATTTCTTATGTACGTAACGTAGTGTCTATGTTTATGATAATAAATTATGTGAGAGAAACAATAATATATTAAAGAAAAATCAGAAGCTTTGAAAATTTTATTATTTCACAGAATTTCAGGAACATTTATTTTCTTCTAATGTTCGCTAGGCTTGCACTGATGAAACTTAAGTCTTAAAAAATGTTTAGCTCTGAAATCACCCGCCGCTATCATCTTTATCATAATACTAATATAATATAGGTGTGCTATATTCGTGTATTGCACCTGAAAGACAAAAAACATTACAACACAAGTGAGAGATATTTATAATAATATGTGATTTCATTGTGTCGCGGAGGACTAAGTAGAAATTATAACGCATGCTCACTGTTTCTAGTACATAGCAGTAGCAAAGAGTGAAAATCACATTTATATATCGTTTTTATAGTTGTCTTAAAAGACTATCTTGATTTTAGATATTTGTTTTGTATTAACGATAACTTTTTCTTCCATCACATCGCGTTCCATTCTTATTTTATATAATTTTATGCACTCGTTTTACACTAAAGAGAAAATCTCTCCGAAAATACCTCTTACCATAATGACTTAAATTGTGTTTTTTATTATAATGTGTACAATTTTCTTTTGATATAATCAGTTAAATCATTTGAATTTTATTGTTTGAATTTGTTGCTTTCTTAATTCAGTTTAAAGCTATTTAAATGCTTTTATTGTAATGAAACGTTCCAATTTTCTTCAGCCAAAGACATTAGTTGCCACAGAGTAAAAATGCATTTTAGCAGGGGTCAACAAGAAGGTTTTATCAATACAAATTAATAAAATTAAATGGTCTGTTTTTATTTTAATGTCAAAACGGTCAAAACAACAATATTTTTAGTATAATGTTATAGTTATTTGCACGATACTTATTTATAAAATCAGTTTTAATTTATTTAGCTACCACGCAGACAAATCCGCGAGCGAAAGTCAGTTCGTTAATTTTATTATTTTATTCTCGCGAACTACTGAATATTGAACTGATATTTGAGATTACGCTAAACGTCACGGGAGTGGAGCTGTAAGGTTCAATGTGGGTCAAAACGTGGGCGTAGCTATTACTAATATAATGAATTGCACGCAAACGAGGTGGCGGGCAAAGTAGTTATATATATAATTATATTATGGAGGATGTTCAAGTTAAATATTGAAAGCCCAAAAACTTAATTTATGACTTTGTGTTTATACTCTTTATAGCTACATGGCGAAACCTCACGGTAAGCGGCCGCAAATTTTACCTCTGAGGTAATACTAAAAATATTTTTCTTTTTTTTCTAAGGCAGCATTTTTAAGGCGTCTTTTCACTGCAAAAATATTTTTAAAAATGTAGAAGTTATATTTCACTCTTTACATCAATTTTAAATGTAGTTTAAAAAGTATTACTTTATAGTTAAATAGCTTCTGCCCGTGGTTTCGTCCCCGTTAAGTTCGATATTTCTGAGTTATTATATCTTTCAAAATTAAGAAACCTTCCTCATACACTTGCAACGCCTAATTTACCCCCTTTGGGAGTTAAATTTCCAAAAAATCTATCCCAAATTCATCTACAAAATTTATTTTATTTACTTGTAAGGAATTATGAACATATTTACAGACAGACAAAAATCCAAAAAATATGTTTCGGCTTCTACTGCTGTTGTAGTCTTCTCTTATTAATTTTTCTTAAATATCTTTAATGAACAGGCATTTATAATTTAAAATTTTATTATATTTATGGATTAGCTAATAATCATAAAAACATTAAACCTTTTATTACGACTCAGGTATTTCAACCACAGATAAAACATCATTAACTAATAGAGTGCGCGCCACAACTCAGTAAAAAACTGTAAAACATAATCATTTTTACTTCTATTAAAACTATAACACAACAATAAAAGTGGATAAATTTGTATATTCCTCGTCCTATTAAATAAGAAATAATTTAATATCAGTTAATAATTTACAAATTGGTCATTTCCATTTAGTTTTGCCTATTGTCGTAAGCCATTAGTAATAACACGCACTCTAATTTTTTGCTATTTTGAAATGAGTTTTTAAGCGTAAGTATTAATATCAGGCAAGTAACCAGGAGAGTAATCCGTGGTTTCGTTATGTAAAAAATGCATGTTTTGAGTGAAAGAATTACTAATTCACAGAAACTATTTGTTAAGAAACCAAAATCTCAATAAGCGAATAACCCCACCGATGTCTTATTAAAATACATTTATAAAAGTATATTAAAAGTATACTAATTCAAGATGTTTTAAACCTCAAATACTGACTCTAAAATAAGTATAAGTGTCTAAAAACATTGCAACAAATAGTCGCCCGTCTACAACAATACACAAGAAACGGTAGTCACTTCAAATTAAATTGGCCATAGATGGATGATTTTCACAAGATTCTTTCGCACCGGAAAATAAAAAAATAGACGCGTTTTACGTCAGAGTAGCAGAATGTTTTGTGTAACCAGTATTTATAATTTATAAAGAACTACTATTCAATTACTTTCTGTTCTTTATATACAGCTAGCTTTTGCCCGCGACTTCGTCCGCGTGGAGCTCGATACATCCATGCTATTTCCTTCAAAATTGAAGGATTTCACTCACACCCTAACACAACCCCTAATTCCGCCTTTTAGGGGAGTGAAATTCCCAAAAAATCTATCTTATAATTAATTAATTTCATTTCAGGTAATTCAATCCCTTGGGGAGTGATATTGCCAAAAAAAATATCTTACAGTTCATCAACGTTATCTCGGGAATCTATAAGCATAATTTCATACAATTGCCTGCTTTATTGAGGAATCACCCATATAAACTTACACCCTCTAATTTATCGCCTTATGGTTAAAAATACAAAGATGAAACCTATACCATTTCTTTAGTCAGATCACCAGCTATACAACTGTAAGAATCGCATTCCATTTCATGCAGTAGTCTTTGCGTGATGACGACAGACAGACAGACAGACAAACAAAAATGTACTGCTGTTATAAAGTCACCTCGTGTTTATTTTTATTATAATAACTTTAATGTACACACACGGCTTATTTAAAATTTTACTAATGTATATATAAAGATGATTTAGATCGAACCTTAATCTAATAATTAATGTTGGTAACTGTTTTTTATATTTTTAAATGTTTTTTGTATTTTTTATAAATCATATTTAAAAATATACAAAATAAGTTTAAAAATAAATAAAGAGGAATGTTGGTAATAAAAACCTCGTCTATTCATTCGACTTACTTTTGTATAACGGATAAAGTTAAATAAGTAGGTTCACGTTACAGAAAATCTTTCGGTGTAAACTGACCGCTGAATTAATTCGTTACGATGTTTTTACTGTAAACAAGCAATCTAAACTGTTATTGCATAACAGTTAGATAATAAGCTTATTACATGGGTAATTGTATACCTGCACTAGGATAAACCTGTGTCGCAGGTGTCGCAGAAAGTGCCTATTTAGTGTATTTTATATCCTGTAATGACCGTCAGATATCTTGCTGCATGTTCTTGATTGCTACATTCTATACACAAATAAAGTGTCTCGCCGAAAATCTCACAACAAACAATTGCCCGTCTATAGCAGCCAATTGAAAAGGAGTTTCTGTGAATCGGGCGTGAGCGAATTAATTCGTCAAGACACTTTCTCGCCGGGAAATAAATACAGACGACTTTTATAGCTAAGGTCAGTTCGCTTCTGTCCTATCTCAGTAATTTGCTTTCACCTATTGTTGTTTTCATCCTATTGAAAAGTTTACGGTTAATTTTATATGGTTGTACAAAAGGGTAATTACAAGATTACAATTGGAAGATTGAGAGTGTGCTTTGAAATTAATTTGAATGGAATTATGTCTGCATTGAAGGTTTTACTGTGCCAGTTTTTAGTGGAAGTCATAAGTACTAACTTTCAATTGATTATCGAACCCAAAAATATCGTCTCAGCCTTAATTCGATTATGAAAGTCAGGTCATTTAGCATTTGGCTGTATATGGTTTAACTGAAGCCTACCTTTTAATCTTTTTCTTTATCATCTTTCGATTTAAAACTCTGATATCATTGACAAAAACCTTTATCACGTAACAATTCAAAACCATTAAAATTATAATTTTATTTCAAATCCGATTATTATACCAGTTCAATTTATTTAATACTATAATTTTATCGACGATTTCAATGCGCTGAAAACGTTTCAACTTTAGTTGGCTCTAAAATAATATTCGGCAGTAATATGGGAGTGATGTGCATTTACTGATTGTAAACGGTAATAGCTGGCCATAAAGTAGCTTTCACTGCATATTGAATATCAGATATTATTCATATATTCTCTCGGATATTTCAGCGAACGGAGGGTTAATAGAAATAGTGGGTAAAATTTCACGTGATGGGTAGAAGTATAAATAGAATCAAAGATTTTAATTGCGATTTTTGAAGTTGGTATATAAAATCGGAATGATATGTCACGGATCTGGATTCTCCATTGATTAAACAATCATCTGCAAGCAACTTCAAGATGATTGATTTTATTTATACACGATAAAAAGATAATAAAGGTGCATGTCAAGTGCAGTTGTGAGTATATATAAAATCAGTTTTATCGTGAACAAAGAGATTGCATCATCTCTGAAATATCGAAATAACTCGCTACAACAAATATACATGGTAAATATCTCGTTATATCTAATAATTAGTAAGAAAATAACCATGTTTAGTCTCAAAAGTTACTATATTGCTAGCTGTGGACCGACACACATCTCGACGGTTTTTACTCAGCCGAATAAAACTAACATTACGTTCCTTCGTTAATATAAAGCATGCGTAGTGTAGTGTTATAATAAGTAGTCAATACAAGTTAAAATTCTTCCACACTACGATTAAAAAGACGTTTTATCACAAACATAGATCACAGGATTTGTATACATCACAGTAATATGGCAATAAGGCAGTAAATATATAGTAGAAATTATAGGTAAGTGTCGCTTCCAGCGTTCGATAGCTGTTTCAGTCGGAAACCGATTTCTCTGCCAGCTGGACATAACTTGTGGCAATATTTTGAACAGTTGCCAGTAGCTGTAAGTAACAATTATTACGTGTGGACAGCCTGCAGCTCGACTGTTTGTCATATTTATATGACAATATTTATAGTCGAACACGATTCTCAGACTCGGTGGAGTTGTCACACTTTGTATGGAAAGGTGAAATTGTCTATAAAAAAATAAACAGTAGCACTGGCTTAGATAAGTTTGTGGCTCTTTAATATGTACAACATGGGGTGCATGAAAGGAGCCGCCCCGACTGACGTACACAACGATTTCCTACGTCCGGCGCACCCTGGGCAATTCGCGAGTTCTCCAAAGCGAATTGGCTAATCCTTTCACCACGATCGCAAGCCAAAATAAAATTTGACTTAGCCATCGACACGACGAAGAAGAAGAATATGTACAACGAAAAAGTGTGGGTTACCTATGGTATGGACTAGCAACAAAGCAGCAGAGATACCATGATAATAATTCTTACTATAATAATAATATAATAATAATATTTCACAACTCACACACAACGCCATCTAGTCCCAAACTAAGCAGAGCTTGTACTATGGGTACTAGAATAACTGATATTAATACATATATACTTTTCTTTCGTAAATACATACATATTATACAAAGAAACACTAATATTATATATGCATGTATGGATGTATGGATGTAAGGATGTCTAAATCTATGGGTGTATGTTTGTTTGTTAGTCATTCACGCAAAACTTCCAGTACGATGATAAAATTGCACACATGTAGCTTATAGCCTAAATACCACGCGAGCTAAGCCACGGGTAGAAGCTAGTATAATATAAACTAAATCCATTTAAATGTTTGCTAAAAAAACCTTTCAGACAATTTAATCTTCAACTTAGGTTACAGATATTTTGAATGAAAACAACAACAAAATAATTGGTCTGATTTGGGCCCGACATCAGACACCATTAAAATATTATTCAACGTTGACTGATTGACAGAATTGATTGGATCAAAGTATATTTTCTTAGGAAAATGTTTAATCAAAACAAAATCAATAAATGCTTAGTATGTATTCTTGTAATTAATTACTTACAGGGTAAATGCGACATAGCAAGATTTATTAAAACCACCGTTTAAATTTCACCGCTTAATTAATGTTACGATCTAATTGCAAATCATTCAGCTAAGAACATTCAATTAATTTGGAAAATATGAAAATGTATACATCGATAAATAAATAACCGATATAAGCTATCCGCTCTATAATAATCAGTGCTATTATTAAAAGTCGCTTTGTCTATATTATTACCCTAATTATAATGAGTAAATCGACATACTCGTACTTGTTTATGTATCAAATACTTTGATGTGGTATTTAATTTGTATGAGGAGTACAAATAAATACTTTAAGGAAAATTGAGTGGGATTGGGCTTATTGCTGGTTGCGGAATCTCGGGAACGTTTCATTCATATTAATTGAATTTTCTCGTAATCTTTACCTGGCGAGTTGTATGGGGAATGCGGCTTTGAAGGTTTTGTAAGTATGTCGGGATTAAAAAAGTTTTGACCTTGTTTGTTTCAACAACGAATGAGATGAAAGGTTTTGTGGTCTATCTGATGGCACGAGGAAACCTTATCACGAATTTGTATAGAAAACCTATTTAAAGGGCTTGACCTACTTTTATGATTTTTCATGTTTTTTTTAGGGTTCCGTAGTACCTACAAGGAACCCTTATAGATTCGCCATGTCCGTCTGTCCGTCCGTCTGTCCAAGGCATAGCGACGAAACCGTTGGTGCTAGAAAACTGAAATTTTGCAAAAACATGTATGTTTTTTTCGAGTAGAGCGTCCCCCTCCCCTCTAAAAGCTAAACTACTGGATCCCAAAATCTGAAAAAAATTGTGTTGGTAGTACATGTAATGAACTTTAAAGGAAAACTATAGCGGATAAGTTCACTTCATTAGTTCAAGAGGAATAGGGGTCCGAAATGTCAGATTCCCACCCCCCTCTAAAAGCTAAACCGATCGCTTAAAAATCTGAAAAAAATCACGGTGGTAGTATATGTAATAAACTTTTCATGAAAACTATAGCGGTTACTTTAACTTAATTAGTTCTAGAGTAATTGGGGTCCAAAGTGTAAAATGCAGGTACTTAGAATAATTCGTGCAAATTACAAAAACCTTTGAAAGTAATGACTTGTATAAAGATGTTACTTGTTTAATACAGATAGTAAATCCCTTTTAAGTCGAAATATGTTGTAACGACTAGCTACGGAACCCTACTGCGCGTGGCCCGACACGCACTTGGCCGGTTTTTTCTTCTACATTGCTAATATCAAACTTTTAAATACACAAAAATGATCATAATGACTATTCTGTAGCAGCATGTGTCTTGCCATATCTAATTACGAAGACAATTAATCATTTAGTTTCAGGCCACACATCTGTCACATTTGGCAACGTGCTCGCTTCGATGATGTAATATAATCACTTTCATAATGAAATGTTACAGTACAGATATCAATCAATACCGCCTTCATTTATTTTTAAATCATTTTTTTTTTAAATTTGACTCAGCCATTGACACGACGAAGAAGAATTTATTTTTCGTTAGAATAGAGTTCGTGATATTAATGTCGGCAGTCATACCTATAAAATTAAAAGCAAATCATGAAGTTGTCTTCAAATTTACTATTTCATCAGCATTTTCATTACAAAACACTCCTTTAACCAAACAGTGCTTTGCTTTGTGAACTTAAGACAATCAAAATTCATTACCTTTCAATTTTCTTCTATAAAAGGTATGTATCCTGCCTTCTTTCAACACAGCATAAAAAAGGAACAAACAACATTTAACACGATCTAACCAGCAATCGCAGCTCACATCAATCAATTCCCACAAATTGAGAGATCCCACAACATGTTTTTCATAAAACCGCATCCACACCGGGCGGTACGAATATGTTGTAAACCCACCTTCACACCCAGGCCTCAATAAATTTTGATGGAGTATCGCCGGCTGTATTTTCGTGGCTTACTGCTCCCCGGAAAATATAATAAGCGGGTTATGAAATGTTACAGTACAGATATCAATCAATACCGCCTTCATTTATTTTTAAATCATTTTTTTTTAAATTTGACTCAGCCATTGACACGACGAAGAAGAATTTATTTTTCGTTAGAATAGAGTTCGTGATATTAATGTCGGCAGTCATACCTTTAAAATTAAAAGCAAATCATGAAGTTGTCTTCAAATTTACTATTTCATCAGCATTTATTTTTCATTACAAAACACTCCTTTAACCAAACAGTGCTTTGCTTTGTGAACTTAAGACAATCAAAATTCATTACCTTTCAATTTTCTTCTATAAAAGGTATGTATCCTGCCTTCTTTCAACACAGCATAAAAAAGGAACAAACAACATTTAACACGATCTAACCAGCAATCGCAGCTCACATCAATCAATTCCCACAAATTGAGAGATCCCACAACATGTTTTTCATAAAACCGCATCCACACCGGGCGGTACGAATATGTTGTAAACCCACCTTCACACCCAGGCCTCAATAAATTTTGATGGAGTATCGCCGGCTGTATTTTCGTGGCTTACTGCTCCCCGGAAAATATAATAAGCGGGTTATAACATTTGCATATAGATCACCGTGTCCGGGACCCTCCTGTTACCTATATTGTTATTTACGCACATTTCTTACGAGTGCCTGTAAATAACCTCAAAAGCGCACATGCGTTTATTTGTGATGGATTTATTTGCATATTTGGTGGTAAGTAATTAAAAGCGATGGTGATTTTAATTTACTGCATCATGATGTATGGCACCCAAGGCTGAGATAGAATATTTATGGTGATTTTATTCTATAAATTTATGTATAAGCTATTCTGTGTATGGGTGATCATAAATTACCGAACAGCGAAAACCTATTCAAACGTTATGAAAATAAGTTAATACCTCTGAATATTGGCATGGTTGGTAATATTTAAATGGACAAGTTCGGTTTTGTGGCTTTAACCGTATCCATGGCGACATGAATGATCCAAATTTAACAATATTTTGACAGTATGCATCGTCTTTCCAAATATTTCTTCGACTGTTCTTAGTATTAGATTGCATGGCCATATAAAATCAATTATAAATCTCCCAAAATGTTCAGAGTAGGTACACATAACCCTGCGATATGACGGTTCGTCAATAGCTACACATAATATATAAGGACTCGAGCGTGGCAGCACTAAATCTCACAATAACTTATCCATTAACGTATCCATTATAACATCTTTACGATATTCATAAGTAACAGCAATACATGAATGTCACATGTCACTTTACAGCTACATATTAATGTGCTGACCTCAATACAGCCCTTTGTAATTTAATACGAGAAAGAAATAATTACAATGTTGCACTTAAACACACCATTTGTCAAACGTTCATCCATCATTCATACATTCTCATAGCCGCGGTTTAAGCAGAAACAAACAAACTCCCCATTCGGATAACCCTCAATGAGACTTTTTATAAACAAAATCTCAACTTTCCGTTGATTTATTGCTCATTTGTCCGCATCCCATCAAAATTCTGCATGTGTCACCGCGAGGGAGAGACAAGAGGGGAGAGGGGAATGACAGGAAAGAGTAAGAATACGTTACAAGGACAGGAGAGGGACAGGAAGACCTGTTATGGAAAACCGCTCTGCTTTCGTTCGTGCCACCCAAGATGTTGTTAATAGAGAAACGTATTAATGTTTTTGTTTACAATTCCCTGCAGCAAGATAAAATGATGCTAGCTAACGTGCGTTAAATTAAACTCTAATAAAGACTTCAAATTGAAATATAGCTCGTTTTGGTCCATGGGATAATATTATTAAAATGGGCCTAATGAAAGGATGCTTTCGTCACACTGAGTTTTTCAATACAACTAATCTACAAACTTTTTCGAAGCGACAAAAAAGATAAATAGGTTCTTGGCCCGTTTTGGTTATTGAGGCATAACCATTATTTCAAATTTGTTTATAGAGGGCAAGGTAATAAAACAAACTTTTTTTCTATACATAAATTGTCCCGGAACATTAAGATGTATAAGATGATATTAAGACGAACTTTTTCATTTAATTATATTGTGCTTTCATCACAATTATTCTCTAGACATTTATTTTGTCAACGAAAACTAATTTTACTGTGAAAATAAAGATGATTATTCTACAGATTGATTGTTAAAATACACAGACAACAAACAATCTAAAAACGATCGTTCTCGAAAAGATCAATTAACTTTGACGAACGATGTTATCCAATCCGAAATCTTAATCCGATTTAAGATCCTGAACATCAATTAAACAGATGAAAAATAGAGGAGTATGATTGCATAGTTATCTGTGTGTCCAGTCAAATGAGCTGGGAAAGGCCGGTAAGGCGATCGAGCGTGAACTACGTTGCATTCGAATGGGATTTGAGAGATGCAATTTCCTCTATTCCGACAAAAGCTTTGTCATCCAGTATTGTAACGCAAATCACGTAGACTATTTGACAACGCAAATGCATCAGTTGACCAGAATGTATTCTATTTTACCTAAACATTAACCATTTGGTAAACACAATCAGTAACACAAAATCAATCTGTAGTTTCGAAGTATCCGGCTTCTAATAAAAACAATTTCACAACACAAACAATTGTTTGTTGAATGGATCCGTAAATAAATCTTTCAGTGTTATTAAAACGTTCAGGAACGCAGAAATGTTATTGCTTCACCGTTTTTCTTTTCTACAGTTTCCTTTAAATTGAAACGCGATTTATTACGTCGAACGTTGAATATCGTTAAAGTCCGACGACAATTGGATGTCTGATAATTTGATTAATAATATTGCAATGGAAATTTAATGTTAAATCTGTAATTTGAAAATCAAATTATATTGTATCTACTGTAGCGATATTTCGAAAATGATGACAATTACTTTTGGAATTAAATTGACAGCTTAATCGTTTTATTACTGGAACGTTTAAGAAACAAAGTGGAATCTAATCCTCTTTATCAATCTTTATTAAAACAAAGGCTTAACTTTCCAAGCCAGACTTCTACTAATTCAGTTATCAAGATAAAGACAAGCTTCGTGATGTTTCAGCTTTCTTCGGAAATGATCGACAAAATCTACCCTCTCATTGTTTCACGGGGCCTAGTTGATCGCAACAAATTGATTTTTAGAGAGAAAGTGTATTAAGTGTCTTTAGTGAAAGGTCTTGGTGCTTATCTTCAATCTTCTGGAAATTGCGCCGGAACATTTATAAAGTAATGTTTTGCCCCGGTAATGAGTCCATCTATCATAGTTATTTTTAGAGATATAACTTAACTGAGATCGTAGATAACATGTAAACTACGCTTTGGTTTTATTTCTGTAGGGAAGTCGTTAAATAAAATACTCGAGATTATCTATGAATGTATCGAAATGAGAAACTTAAAATGCAGTCTATCAGATTGTTTAAGTATCACAAGAGCCGAACTGATAGTAACACTGATAATTTTGAAAGTGGCAATTTATTATATCAGTCGGTAGTCAATTCATTTTGAGCCCCATAATTTATCATTATTCAATATAATTTAAAAGTTTTTTGCTTCTTGCCGAAGAGAATTCTCAAACTACCTTATAATACAGAGGCATACAAAATATTATGATGTGTGTCAAAACACGTTGAAATCGAGATATCAATTGTTCACACAAGCTCACACTGATTGCAAAATGGCTTTATATTAAATGAAATGAACAAAGCAGAGCCGTTGTGAAACCATAGTAAAGGTCAATCTCACAATAGAACAGTTGTGAGGCTTCACGGTCCACCATTTTTAATTCTTAATTATTTTATTTATCTTGGAAACTATCGGAAGCTAGAATAATGTAACGGAGAGAAAGCGCATAATTGTATTATTGATCAAGGGTTTTAAACTTTTGATCAATAATATATTATTTCGCGCGCTTTCATTAGTATTTAAAAAAAAAGCTTTTAAAATTAACTAATTTAAACCACATAAACTACTTTCATACTTTGACAAAATTTAACTTATTGGTGGGCTTTCAGTTATGTTTTTTAATAATGTATTTCCGGTAATATTTACGCACATTTTTTTAATAACCGTTGTTATATTTTAATGTTATTCTTGAAAACCTCGCAATTAAAAAAAGCTATTGAAGTTGCCATCTTTGAATAAACTTACGTGTTCAACTATATATAATTCACAAGTTATCGGATGAAATTTTGTGCTGAATACAACCAACTTTTGCTAATAACTACCAAATCAATAAGATTTGGATATCCTTTACTAATATAATAAAAAAGTTTAATATTGTAAAAACCTTATCAGACGCAACTATATTATTAAGCTTGTAAGTAAAATGGTATGGTTTATATTCGAGCGGCGCGAGGCCATCAAAATGCACATAAATCAAAAGTTTTGACAATCTACCCAGCGCGGTGCGGCACGGCGTTGGTAAAGAAATGTCACTCTCAATCTGAAAACGGTCCCGCGTTGTTTATCGTGTTTTTGTTTGCTCTATTGACTACGGAAATTTTAATGTGTTTTTTATCAACAAGAAAACTTTGATTTGGCATTGAAGTATTTTATACATATAAATATGCAGTCCTACGCATAAAATTGGCTTCAACTTTTATTCGCAGCAATAATACTAAAATCATCCAGTATTAATTTTATTAAAAACATAATCGGAAAAGAAAGCGGATATGCTGAATAAAAGTTATTTTTTACTACTGCGATACGCTTAGAGCATAAACGTAAAAATAATCGTTTTAACTAAGTAAACAGCTTATCTACGCCAGTATGTTATTGGTTTTTATAAACGAAGATCTAACAGTACGGCAGAAATTATATCAAAAATATATGCTGACTTTTTCCCCGGATACCAAGTAGGTAGGCCCAAATTAGTTCGGAACGAAAAAGAACGGAACAAAATGAACTCTTTTACGTCGGGATTATAATAGAGTCAGCAATTTTATGGTGATTGAGTGAAGCGCTGGCAACTCATATTGCCTTCTCAACTTTAACAAAACGAGATTATTCTTAGACTGAACTGATTTCATACACGGTGACGTCTAAGAGCATAATAAATTCAAAAGTGTTGTAATACTAATAAACGATCTCGAAAGTGAACACCGTAAAACTTCAAGCGTGGCTAAAGTTCCTCGTGCCAAGAAAACGTTTAAGGTCTTTGTTCTCAGCAGCCAAAACAAACGTTGTGTTTGGGCATTTGTTACAATAACAAACATTGGGGAACAAGCATGTTCTACGAGGAATGGGCAAAAACGTGCCTAATCGAGGCGAATTCGAAATAAAAGCTCCAAGATTCGATGCCAACGTGTCAGGTTCCTTCGAATAAGGATTAACAGCTTATTGTTAGTTAAATTCGCGGAACTTACCTGTTCTGCAACTCAACTTGAGCTTAACGAAAGGTTGATTTATGATACCATTTGCTTTATGGTAACAGTCGTAAAGGTTTTTCATTTCAGCAAGTCAATAAATTACCGTGTTCGTGTGGTACCGGTAAAGGTTTAGTTCTTTTAACAGTTTTGTTAGCAATTGGATCGATGCCCACAAAGTTGCTAACATTAATTGGATGTCGGAGGGCCTTCGCCGGCAATTACCTGCACACGGCGGAGGGTCGATATCTTGCACAAAACAAGATGTAACAAAGAAAAATAGTGATCTGTAGACGACGGCATGTGCTGACACAGCAATATCGAGGCATTCCTACAGAGGGGAGCTAATTGTGCAAACAACGCGGATGGTATGTCGCTATTTGCAGAGAAGTCCAATAACCGGTAACGCTACAATCCTGCTGTCGGTATTGACACTGATTCGTGGATCCATTTATGTTCAGGTAACTGACAACGTCCATGGCAGGACTGAAATTTTAATCCGCATGAAATTTACTTTACAACCGATTTTGTGAATTTTTGTAATAAAAGGCTTATTTACACTATGCAAGTTATGTAAGTTCTTTCATCTCTGCCTTATGCCTTCGCGAGAAACAAAACTAGCATTGGAATTGGCTTACATAACTTACATCCTGTAAGGACCTCTGACTGACTGACATTTACTTTGGTGACAAATATTTTTGATTATTTAAATATATAAAACTCCGAAAAAATACTTCTTTCAATTCTTCTTCTAAAATTCAATTCAAGATAAAAATATACCACACAAATTGCGAACGACATTTATCATGACACGTTATGTCATGTTAAATTTTTCAGCTAATATTTTAACACAAAAAACTTTAAGAGTTTCACATGAATTCATAATGCCTGCTATGGTTATCTCAACAGTTACAACGCAGCCACATGTGCTGAATTTAAGATACAAGTCGACCACAAAATTGTTACCACATGTCGTAAACACTTTGCAAAAAAAGTTACCTGAAATACAAGTGGCCAGCATTTAGCTTTAAAAAGATACATAATAAAAAAATATAACAGAATGAACTCTAATTGCCAACAAAGAAAACAATTTCCTACAAAAGCAATACAAGTTAATAGTCGCTCGAATGCAGAGAATTTCAAAATTAGTCGGCGTTAAGGCATAAATTGAAAATGAGGCGACTCGTATACTCGTTCAAAGTGGCATGAAATACACTCGTTGATGACAGACGACGCCGCAGGGTGGTCCCGTTCCCGACAATATTGGACACCGTATGGTATTTAAAAGGCGACAAACTGTCCACATTACTGTAGAAGGTACACTAAAATATTCACAAAGTACTATTGGAAATAGCCTGCTAAAGGAAATTGATTTACAATTTATGCTAATAAATGCGCTACAAGCTACAAGTAAGCTCTTTGTATTTAAGCTTCTATTTAAAGAACTGTTCGTGTAGATATTAGAATATTACACTGTGAAGACACAGTATAAAGAAAAAAAGATATAACACCGTTTATGTAACATTCACATGTTTCGTTTATGAGTGGAGAAGGCAAACAAGTTTATTTTCAGCATAATTGTAAATAGCATACACTACGAAAATCAAACTAAAGATTACAGAACGTCAGTCAATTTATCACAGGACTAAAATATAATGCCTTCAATTCAAGTAATTTTTGATGGCAGTGATAGCGCATCAAAATAATAATAAAAAAAAACCATTTGGGAGACATTTCTTTCAAGTCCATACGGCTTGCACAAAAAATAAACAATCTTTTATGGGCAGGCAATTAATAATCTTTTGATCTGGTAAGTACTCTAAAGACGATAAAAGTTGTAGCTACATAAGAAATAATGTGAAAATCGGTGGGTGTATCGTGGTAAATGCGGGGATATCGGTGGTAGGAATATAAATCCTTACTTGAAATAGCCCCAAGTAAAGTCTTGCCCAGAGGTGTGAACTGTTGCCAATAAATTGCCAGCAGGTAGCTGCTATCAGCGCTCGCCGCACTCCGCCAAACGTTAAAGTTAACTTGTTAGAATTGCCGAACTGCACTACACTAAATTTAAAAGTGTACTTCACAAAAATTGCCATTTTCACACCTACGTACGAACGTTAATATAAAACGCCGTTAAATAGCGTCCATATTTTAAAACCTTAAATGCTTTATGCAAAGCATTTTTTATAAATGAATTTTGTGCTTGACATCCACCAAAAATTGTAGCCGTAAAAGCCCTGATAAATAGTAGTTTATATTTATCTCAAACCTTTTAAAATACACCTTGTACATTTTGTGAGTCAATCCTAAATAAATAACTTGGAGTATGATATAAATGTCGGGAGCTATAAGTGTTCCTTGCGGTACGCCTAATTAACAGCAGTCAATCAGAGGCGCCTAACATTACAAACTTGTAATATTTACAAACCATAATCTGTAGGCATACTTACAGTGGATACGTGTGTTTATTCGTTAAATCTACGAGATTCATTGATGCAGTGAGTTCTCTACAAACAGATTGACGTTGTTTCTGTGAAATCGGATTTGTTAGTGCAGGATTCGGAGTTTCAAATGCAGAAATTCGCACGTCCCTATCTCGCTCGCTGTTTACTATTGCGTGTCGGGAGTAAACAGAATTAGTCGTAATCTCGCTCCTTTGTTGCAAAATGGCTTGGAAGAACTGAGCAATAATTAATGCCGTAGCGTTGCACGAGACTTAAATAAGAAGCATTTAGCAGCATCAGATATTAGGATACTATTTCTTGTTTTTAACTTAACGTTAATGAATGTGCGCTTAAACAAAATTGGCGTTGTAAGTATAATCAGATTCATACTTTTTTGTCTAAAAACTTAGACTGACACCAAAAAATCTCACTCAATTCAGTTTCTTGGCAGTGGTAAGAAATTATATTAATAGATACTAAACTAGACTTACAAGATTGCTCTCCAGGCAATTAAGTTACAGCTGGATAAGAAAGTTTATCTTTCCCGGTTGAAGTAATCTAACCAAAATTCCCTAATTAACTTTTCGTACACTTGAGTAATTATAAGTTAATTTACAAACATGATTCATACTTGGGTATTCAACCGCGAAATTTGCCAAAGCCCGACCCCACTGAATTTGTAGTATTCGAGCTGATTAAGCAAAACTTTTGTTCAGTAATTAGTTAAACGGATACAAGTAAAATTGCTTGTTTCAAATGTTCGTAGGAAACATAGCGATATACATATATAAAGTTACTTTAGACTGGGATCGTATCAATATGCATGCGTTAAATCAACAATGCGCTGAACTTTTTTTCACATTCAATCAAAATGCATTACATCTGAAATGGTTTTGATTATTGAGTTGTTTGTGTACCTCTGTGTTGATGTAATAGAGAGTTTAATAAATGAACTTCAGCCATTTTCAATGCTGTATAGTTCGCTACGGAATAAAGTTAAGCGGTCCTGCTATTTGTGCCGACAAGCCGACATAATGTATTATCTCGCTTGCAAAGTTTTAGCGGAGCTACACTGTTCATTAAACCGGCGAATGAAACTGAGTTTAATTTATACGCAAAGTACTGTACAGTAACTGTGCAAAACAACGTTACAGTTTTTGAGATTTGTTTTTGTCTGTACAGAAGCGGGCTGACTCCACGGTCCAGTTGGCGCACCAGCTAGTGAATTTGAGTTTGATTTCCAGTTGAGGTATTTTTTTTACTTTACTCCTGCTTCGTTGGTCTAGCGGTATAATTTGTCTATCGCTCACCACGAGTTCTCAGGTTCGATTCCCGGGTCGGGCAAGGTGTTATTTGGGTGGCAATTTTCATTAGCATCACGGGGTTGGAATTGTGCTCGGTGGATGGCGATAGGCTCATCCACTATCCCAAACTCTTCTGTGTAATAAAGGCGTGATGTTATGTTATTCGTATATACAAATTTAGTTCAATTCGTGTAATAAAGATTTGGTGCAAAACATTTGGTTAGCCGGGCCCTTCGAAAAATATTAATGTTATGTTATATGAGGATCCAAAAACGGTATTAATGCACATAACGATTTATTTCTTTAACTTCTTGGCCCTTGTGTCAGGTCGCTCATATCTGGACCGCTATCGAAACACTCAATGCAATCTCAAACCAAACTTATTTTTGTACTTCGTTATCGGGAACCTGCTCCTGCAGAGTTAAGTGTACCAACAATCTGGAGTTCGTTCAATCTCCTTAAATGCACTCGAAACGTTCGACTGGAGTCCAGCTAGTAAGATGTTAAACTCTTGGCTACATTTGAAAGTAATTGCATATTAGCAAATAAATAGCTAGATAAGTGGAAAGCTATTTTAACCGATGCGGTTCTATACAATTTACGTAAATTATCTTTATGATTGTTTACGATGGTATTTGTACGTAGAACTTTTATTGTTCAATTGTTTTTTAAACAGCAATTGCCGTTCTTGATTAATTTGTATTGAGTATTCTCTTTTCCGAATCAAGTCTGTACTTTAATGGTCTGTAATTCAGTTTAAGTCGATTAGCTTAAGGCAGAACAAACCGATTTAAACTGTAGCCGACTTCTAATCATAAATATTGGTCTACCCTCAACTTGCTGCAGCAATAAACTGAAGTTAAATTAGTTGGTTCGGTCTACCAGACATGTGGTTGAGACTAGCCGGCCTCTACACAACTATTAATAAAGCTTCAAGTTCTAATGTGTAATTGATAGTGAGACTTGAACATTGTTAGGCAGTTGCTGCATGTTTGATGTTGCACTTGTGTTTCGATCAGTTTCTAACTGAAGTTAAACTGCAAAGTTGTGTATGGTTGATCCGGATAAAACATCGTTGAGGTTATTATCGTCATCTATTATTTATGGAAAATGATTTTTATTTGCCCATTATAGATGGGGACTGGTCATATATTCGTTTGGTTTAATAAAGTGAAACCAAAGAAAACATGTATAATGAATTCACAAATCAGTATTTATTTCTGAATGTGACTCCACTAAAAGCTTCGCAATACCTTCCATTAAAGAACAAGTAGACATGCCACTCATGCTCCAAAAACTACTCGCGAACAGGTAATGATTTATGAAGTGAGTACAAAGCGGGATACACAGAGGAGTCAGTTACATTAGACCGCATCAAAATAAGAAAAGGGACCGTATCAAAGGCAGTAAGGCGGGGTTCCCCAGGGGCGCGAGTGGGGACCTTTATTTATGGCCCGCTCCTTTGTTACACCGCGCGAGAAATATAAATAGTTCCCGGCGAAATATCGAAGACGAAGCTTTTTGAGGGTGCTATATTGTAGAGAATTAATGATGTGGTCAGTATTTGAATTGGATTAGGGAAGATGGGTGAAACGCTAAAAGGCTTGGGTGTTTGTACGGCTTAGCAAAACATAAAACAGTGAATTGATATTGAGAGGGTCGGTGTTGAGATTGCCGCAAGCGTTATGCGTGCATAATGTATTCTTATCGTATTTGCACGTAATCAATATGAAAAGGGATGCTAATGGAAACGTTAACGTCAATTAAACAAATTGTTGATATTATATTTTACTAGCGACCCGCCCCGGCTTCGCACGGGTACAATGCTGATACTAAATACACTACAGAAAAACTGTGAACGTTGTATATAAAAACACAGCGGCCCGCTCCGGATTCGCACGGGTATATAATATATAGCCTATGTCACTCACTGAAAAAATTATTAAAATCGATCCAGTAGTTTGATTTATTCATTACTGCCCGTGGCCCGCACGCGTTAAATTTGGAGTAAAACAATTCCCCCTTTCTATGCATGTATTATACATAAAAACCTTCCTCTTGAATCACTCTATCTATTGGAAAAAACCGCATCAAAATCCGTTGCGTAGTTTTAAAGATTTAAGCGCACATAGGGACAGAAAAGGCGACTTTGTTTTATACTATGTAGTGATTTATCCAGTTCAGCAGGCAGGTATCAAATACAAATCGTAAAACGGAATTTTAATGCAAACCAATAAAAGTTTTATTGGTATCGCGTGTACTACCGTTTCCAAGAAATCATAAATATTATCAAAATACGATACGATGAAACGTTATTCCTAAAGTTAGATGTAATTCCTTAATAAAACATTTCACTTAATTTTTCGTTTTATGGTAGCCACAAAATACGTATAAGAAATTTCTAATATTTTTTTCCTACCAAACAAATAAAAGTAGCCGTAAAAGTAATAGTAACGCTACCTTAAAATTGGATAGCTATATTTATTATTTCGTTTTATTTAAACAGGAGTTATTCCTAGTGTGAGCATCGTTTTTTTTTTTTTTATATATATTTAAACGGTTGTCATATATTATTCTTGAAGACTGCAAATCCTGAAGCCTTTACTGTATTGGATTTTTTTTTAAAGCTTACTAATAATTTGCAAATACAAATTACTAGTATTCTTGTTAACCCCTTCCAGCTAAGCATGATTCGCTTGTTTTAGGGAAAAGTTCAAGTCAGTGATGTCATAGCCAAGACGAACCCACGACCGCTCGATCGTAAAGGCCGATGCCTTATCCATTGCGCCATGGCATTTTTATTACTATGTATGCAAAAAACGCTATAGTAAAACTTTAAACATTATATATCAACGACAATTTGATTTAATTGGATAATCTTACTTTTCACTATTATTCCGACTATCTCTTCTAAAATATACTGAGATGTTATTACGCTATAAATATATCAAAAGCATGAAAATTTCATAACCGCAACAATACGACCAAATCAAATTGCACTCGTATACTTTAGAACTTATAAAATTTAAATTACGGGTACATTCTAAAAGCTGCAATATGGAAGATAAAACTGTGTAGGATTAATAAAAGTTAAAACTTCAACTCACAGCTGAGTTATCTACAAACATTTATCATGGCCGTTCTAGTACAGAGAAATATTCCTGCAGAAAAATTTCACACGGAATAAAAAGTGTCCGATGAAAAGCGATACCGAAGCAATTTGTCACGAGGGGTCTTAGAAAGAGAACTGAGACTCTATTCAGCACGATAACCGGAGTCCCTAGCCCACTTACGGGATTACATAGAAATTTTATTCAGTCTAGTTTTTGACTGATTCGTTTTTAAGCGCTCGCATCAATTTTCACCTTTTAAGCTGCATAGATGATGTGGTAATCCTTTATCGTTTTGAGTTGCTTATCCGCGGATGGGTCTTTACAGTGTTATAAAAAGTAATTTTATTTCAGTTACTTTTTTTGAGCAGCTAGTTTTTTTCCAGCCATGATTAAATCTTTTGACGATTATTAGAACAAAAATACCTTCAACATAAATTTAAGAGGGAAAATTGATCGACCGTTTCCGATACAAAAGTAATATTTATTATGTATTTATCTATTTTAATAGTTAAATCTTATCTAAAAAAATTAAATGGATTTTTGTTGGCGACCGTTTTTTCAAAACTAATGAATGATTTAATTTATTTACACAATTTTCATGGCCGCGAACATAATTGCATTTATGTGGTTTAGATATGATTTCGCTATAAAAATAGACAGAAATGTAATAACATTAAAGTTATAACCATATTACTTTAGTATGAAAACACGGCGCTTAGGAGTCTAACCTTAACGACGCTGGAAAGGCAACCTTGCTTATGCGCCAAATTTGCGAAAATGAGTTAAATAACAACATTTTTTTTTTACTTTAGTACTAATATTATATAATATATAATGTTAGTATCAGTTTTTCTAGCTGCTTAGTTTGGGACTGGATAGCGTTGTGTGAATGTTGTGTGATATTATTATTATATAGTTATATAACTCATTTTCGCAAATTTGGCGCATAAGCAAGGTTGCCTTTCCAGCGTCGTTAAGGGTTCGACTCAACAGACAAACTAACCATATCAATGTATCCTGCCTTCTTTGATATATTTATAGACCAACAGCGAGTGCATCGAGCTATGAGCGCCAGTTTACTGAAGCTGAAAATGACATACATTTTTCTGCAGTCCGACGTAAAAGAAAATATATCGCGACACTGGGACCAAACTAGAATAATATTCTATTCATATTATACAATGCTTTGGAACCCGCATCTGAAGTGCTATGACTTTTATATTGTTACATGAATGGGTTATTGACCTCGGTCGCAAGATTATGACCGTGTCGGGTGTCATCAAGTGCATAATTCATGGCAGATCCTTTTACTTGCAGGTTTCTCGTATTGTTTTATCTTATCTTTCGTTATTAAAATCATTAAAGATGCAAGATTAGGAAGAGATTTCTTTTTTTGCTCGATCTAAAAACTAATATCAGTATACTCAGTTCTAATAATATACGTCGACCAATTAATTACTATAAAATTGAAGTCTTAGAAAATTTTATAAAACTTACCAATGCTTTTCCGACTACAGTAGGTATTTCAAAATAATTTAGTGCTGCAGCTCTCAAAATCACGACGAATTTTTGTAAGCTGTAGCTTTAATAAAAAATCTAGTCATTTTAACTGTAAAGTGTCAAGTCGGAGAATTCGTGGGAGTTTATTTATGATTCGCACGGCAAATCTCGATTGGCCGAGAGGAATGGATAGCCTTGGCATTCAAGATAATGCTGCAGTGAACGCTAACCTGTTTTCAAGAAAGACAGTATCTGATAGTCGACCTTCAACTTGGAAATGTTACTTTCGTCGAAAGATAGCGTTTTGTGAAGACGTTTGAGTATTTTGTCCGGTGTTTTAGTACATAATCTCATGATTTAAAATAGGAATAATTCGCAAAAGAACAGGTTTTGTATTAGATTAAAGAAGACTTAATTTGGCCCGTGTAGAATCTATCTCAAATAAGTATCCTATTTTGTTAATTTCTAGGTAATTTAAATCTGCATCAATATGACTCATATATTTTTCCCTTACACGATAAGAAAACTACGCACCTTTTCTTTGATTTTGTTTACTTTTAGGTACTTTGACTCTTGCTTTGCTAGTAATAAAAACCTTCAGAGTGGATGTTTATTCACCAAAACAAAGAAAACAAAATAGATACAAACTATGTACGAAAAATAACTGCTTATAATGTTACTGACTTTCTGAAACACCGAAAATAGTCGCCTTTGAAAATACGTCCCGAAATATGAGTAATGTGTGTGTTATATCATGGTGTCGCCGTGACAATACCCATTGTCTGGTCCGTGAATTCTCGGAGGAGGAACGTGCAGCGAAGGTGATAACATGGTCACTGAGAACATCAATTTATAACCTTATATAAAACAAAAGATGACCCGACACTGCATTATTTTCCGCACTTAGTAACCGACTACAAAAAAGATATTTAGTTGTCTAGCATTATGATGAAATTGGTATTGAGAAAACGTATAGTAGTAACGAGTAACGTAAAGGAAATTCAGAAACGTTACTATCTTACACCTAATTTACTCTCAGTCGGCAATCTTCATTCTACTAATTATATTTTAATTATGAAAATGGATGAGTATAAATGTTGGTTTTACATTATTAAGATTGAAGGAAGGCTATTCATACGGAGCAATAAATGAAATGAGGCAGATGAAAGCGCAAAAAGTAATTGAGTTTAATATTAAACGAATCTGTTATATAAATGTTGACCTTCATAAATTAATTTGATTGCAGTGAGCCAAAAGGCTTGAACATTTTCCCAACCAGCCAAATAATTTCCGTCTCTCAAAATATAAAAGTTTTCTCAGTTGATGCCAAATATTAATAAGTTCGAAAGTAAGTTGGCATCCAATAAGCGTCTAGTTTACGAACTAATTCTGATGAGGTTATTCTTCCATGTCTATGGTTCAACCGCTGTGTTCAACATACCGATGAACTAAGATTGCTGAACTGATTTTAAAATTCACCGGTGTTTTGATCTGTGTGAACAGTTTATCACGCTCTCCTTGCAATATGGTCGAGATTTGTGAATGAAGTCAATAATATAAACTAATATTTCAAACCATCCTCAGGACAAGAAGCATGTATACCCAATGGTTGACTAAAGTTTGCTGTCCTGGATATTCGCTATTATTAATATGGGTGATAACTAAACTGCATTAATTACTTTGGCCAAAACGACATTATCCTAAAAAAGAAAGCGTGCCCGCGGAAGACCTGGATGAAGATGAAGCAACTTGCTAATTTCTTGCTAAAGGATTGGCCTAATTTAGCTTTAGTTAGAAAGAGGTGGAAAGGGAGTATAGAAACCTTTAGCTTGCAATTGGACACTTGTAATAAAAATCTTAATTTTAATTTCAGGTGTGCTTTCTACCTATTGCCAAATAAATCTTCTTCTTCAAATACTATATCAAAAGCAGAACTATTTATATCAAAAGCATATCGGATACCGATATTGTTATCTTTATCAACGACCCCACTGTCTTTTGTTCAAAGGTCGCAGCTGACATATTTCGTGTCTTAAGTGTTACCAGTAAACAAAAACAGCTAATGGTGTTTTTGTTACATCTCTTTCACCTTGTGTTTGTGTTTATAAGGTAAGAGCAAAGTCAATAGACTGTAACATTTTATATGAATCTTTTTCAAATCGAGTTGTTTACAGCTGTATATCAAAATTTATATCAATAATATGTGAGTAAAATTATCAATACGCTTCTCAAACAGTTCAAATGATACTGTATCAAAATTCACAAGTAAATTATTCACACTTCACCTCTTTGCCACTCAAATGCGATTCAAATTATTAACTAGATATTTTTGTATTGCTAACTGTCAAATCTTGTGTAGCATAATTATGATTAGCAATTAAAAATAATAAGGCTAGGCATGTGTACAATAAACTGAACATTATATTTTTTTCTACAAACGAAAGATACTAATGATTCCAGTGTGAGAAATGTTATTCCTGTTTTTCTCCGATCAATGTAGCGTGTCTTATTCCTATAATTACAAACGCTAATAACCGTGTGAACTCTTATTAATCCGTTTAGTTTTATCCACAAGCTCAATATGGATAATCTCTATTTACAGCGTCCACAAGCGAACTATGTTAGGTGCAAAATCCAGCAGACTATTTTTAAACCACTAAAAAGAATAAAACAAGTTAGACGAAGCGATTTAAAGCTAATTGTTTGTTCATCCTACTATCTCTGTCTTCTATCCTCTACGTATCATACCATATTCTTTTATCCTACTAATCGTTTCTACTTATATAAACTTGTGTACGTATCTTTATTTTTACTTAATCACGTAAGAGCAACTTTACGTTATATACCTACTTGAACTACAATTAGTAAACAATCATATAGTTGAAGTCTTAGATGAACATAAAAGGCTAATTTTAATTGTCTTTCAACGTAAATTAATAATAGTTGCTTATAACATTATCTCGGAATGTGTTTGAAAACATTATTAATAATTTCGCACTAAGCTTTGAGCATGTAGATGGCAGCCCTTTCCATAAGGGTGTCTCCAAGGGCAACGAAATTACGGTCTCAGTTTAATCCATCTCTAATCCGACTTAAGGACGTTTCATGTGTGAATCTTCATCTCCTTGAAGGTCACAAGGAAATGTGGGCATAGATAAGTCATATTCAAGATATGAATAGATGTTGGTCAAAGAAGATCACGTCATATAGCGTGGGCTTGTCTTCGGCATGAGATGATGATAAGAAAAGAGAAGAGAAAATTAAAATTAGGTAAAGATGTACCTTAAAAAGTGGTATAATTTTAAAGTATGAAAAATCTATAAAATAAAAAGTTTATACAGATAAACGCTATTTTACGTTTATCTGTATAAACTTTTGATTTTATAGATTTTTCATACTTTAAAATTATAATTATAAATATTACCTACACCAAAATCGATCGATGCATTGATCCATTTTCGCAGGTTAGTTTGCAGTTTTCTCTACTGAAACGATCGAATGACGTCGACTTGCCTGCCATTCGACCGTTTATCGACGTTCGATCAAATAGTTTAACAACCTATATTAATGCTTTAGACTTTAGATGTTTTCTAAGATTATTACATATTATTTTCATTATAAAAATACAATACTATCTTTAGAATAAACAACGAAGGTTGAGTGACTACTGCAATATGAGATCAGATGTCAGGGGTCTAAATTTGACCCAAATCGTTACTAGGCCACGTCTCGTTATACCAGGAGTCGTCGGCAATGCATATTGGAGTAGGGCCAAGAAGAAAATTGAGGCTTTATGTAACATAACCTTGTTTATATTACGGTTATAAATGAAATAGACTATTCGAAGAGGCAAATAAAATTAATTGTTAAGTTATTTGACTTGATTCTTTGGAGGTAGGTAGCTAAGGAGATTGATAAAGTTTCAAAGTAAGAAATATAAATATGTGTATAAACACGTTAACACAAAATGTACGTTTTTTTGTATATTTATTTGGTATTTATAATTTTAACTGACAGCAGCGATAGCCGAGTGGAAGACCGTAAGACTGCTAAGTCGAAGGTCTCGGGTTCGATCCCACGGCACACACCTCTGTCAATAAATCGTTAAGATTTGTCTTTTCGAAGATATGTGTGTATTTATCAAACAAATTATCGCTCGCTAACGGTGAAGGAAAACATCGTGAGGAAACCTGCAATGCCTGAGAGTGCATAAAAGTACTCGAGGGTGTGTGAAGTCTACCAATCTGCACTTGGCCAGCGTGGTGGACTATGGCCTAACCCTTCTCATCATGAGAAGAGACCCGTGCCCAGCAGTGGGACATGTATTAGATACAGGGCTGCTATTATTATTACAATTCAAACTTTTATTACTTTCATTCCCTATCATATTTTTGTAATTTGAGAAGAGCGGGGTCTCCTCACACATATATTTTTTACTGAAAAGGAGGCCTCATAAATGTAATGTGAAAGTAGCATGTAATAAAAAGTAAATAAACTATTTTTATTTTATTTTTTAGGAAGACTTATTTCATCACCCTTCATGAAAATTGAATAAAACAAAAGTAAAGGTCCAAAGACAAGCAACAGGAAAAAGTAATCAAAACAAAATATAAAAGTCCGTTAAGTAACAAAAAATATACCCATAAATACGTTGACAATATCTTAAATCAAAAACAGACAGATCAAATCTACGAATGTTGACAGACGAGGAAACCATAAAAGGGTTGTTTTTTACACATTATAAACAGGAACACGTTGGAACCGAGATATTATCTACCCACTGTTGTGTGAACAAAGCTACCGTTTTATGAGAATTAACCGCCCTTACAAATTCCATCGGCAACTTTCGACTTAGTTCATAATCCCCTTTATTTTTGTTTAATAGGAATGTTACTGGTTAATTTAACTCTTGCTAATTAAGTACTTCCTGCTTTTAAAGTTAATCATATACTTCAATATCCTGGTATAGTGTTTAGCTTATGCGGCTGCTCACCGCTAGGACTCGAGTTTGATACCCGGGTCGTGCAAAAATGTTATTTGCTTTACTGGTGGTTCTTGTGGATGAGCTCGAGGGCGGCAGCACCACCGTCTCACCTTTAACCTGCCGCCAAATAGCAGTGCTTCCATTACTTATTCGGTTTGGTGGTGTGATCAGGCCTTGAAATAACTGGCACATGAGACATAACACTGTAGTCCTCAGCTGCAGCGACGCACCTATAATCTGCTTTTATGGATTGTTTGATGTCCATGAGCTGTACTCCATTTACCATCAGGTGGACTACACGTTTGTTCGCTGTGGGCGTAGTATATAAAAAAAAAAATTGCCGTCATAACATTATCAACAGCATTACGGACTTGGAATTGGGCTAAGCGGATGGCGATCGGCACACCTTCAATCACATGGGACCTAAAGATAACAGGTGAAGTATGGGTGTTATACACCACTGCGACACCCTTTTGGGTAATATAGGTATGATTTGATGGCTAGAGATTTTTTTTTAATAAATTTAAATTTTGTTACTGTACATAATAATACCAGCCCTGTATCTAGTACATGTCTTACTGCTGGGCTCAGGTCTCTTCTCATGATGAGAAGGGTTAGGCCATAGTCCACCACTATGGCCAAGTGCGGGTTGGTAGACTTCACACACTCTAGAGCACTTACCAGGCACTCTAAGGCATGTAGGTTTCCTCACAATATTTTCCTTCACCGTTAGCAAGCGATAATTTATATGATAAACTAGCTTCCGCCCGCGGCTCCGCCCGCGTGGTATGTCAATTAAAAGTAGCCTATATGTTAATCCAGACTATAAGCTACATGTGTGCAAAATTTCATCGAAATCGACCCGGTAGTTTTGGCGTGAAAGAGTAACAAACATCCATACATCCATACTTACAAACTTTCGCATTTATAATATTAGTAAGGATACACACATATCTTCGAGGTTCTTTAACTTAGCAGTCCTACGGTCTCCCACCCGGCTTTCGCTGCTTACTGTACATGTTTGAGACGAAATGTACTGTTACTGATTCCCAAGCTATTGCTTGTATTTTGCGAGACAGCGAGATAACACTGTAGGCGTCTTTTACTAGTGACCATAATTCGCGTCACACTTGATTAAGTGTGACGTGGATTTTACACATGGTACGAGCCTACAATGACATCATTTCAAGGACTAAAAACCATATTATATAGAAGCAAAAAGCTCCAAGGCCGTAATGCTTTATTCTACCTTATATTGTTAATTCACGAGTACCGAGTGAATCTAATTATATAAGGAAAAGACAATATTTTAAGGAATAATGAGAAAACAAATGATGTTTCAAAATGTTATCATAAACCTCAGTTTTCAGTGTGAATTTGTTGAAATTTTGTCTTATAAATGAGGGCGTAAATCCAAATGTTGACTTAAATAAACCACCATCTTGTTATTTAAAGTTCTGATAAGAAAGTGTCTTCTTGTAAATAACATCGTAAAAGGAAAACTTTTTGAATAGATTTTCCAAAGGCCGCTTTTCAAAAGGCTGTGAAAATCTTATTGTTCTTGATCCGTTAGGCTCAGGTTGTAATTATTATACAGCGAGTTTTTAAAACAGCTGATATCTTTATTAGGTAACTTCTAACCGACCCTTAATCAAATGGACATTTTTTTTCAATAAAATTAAAATTCTGTCACGGTTTTTAAGTAAGAAGGTTTTATAGATTTAAAAAAAAAACCCCTTATTTTTATAAAAAGGGGGGAAATGGGGGTTTTTTTTAAAGAGATTGGTACTGATTAGAGTTGCCAATAACGAAATAATAAAAAAATATTACAGTAGTGTCAAGTGGGCAATAATTTCCCAATATTTGAATAAGGGTTAAGGATGCTTTTACACCGAAACCTATCGACGTAACTGCGTCGATGGTCTAGTGGTTAGCGTATGCCTCTCACCGTGAGTTTTCGGGTTTGATTCCCGGGTCGGGCAAAGTGTTATTTGTGAATATTACGAAAGGAAATTTACAATAGCAGCACGAAGTTGGAATTGTGGCCGGTAGATGGCGATAGGCTCACCCCCTATCCAATAGGACCTAAAACATGACAGGTGCAATGTGAATGTTGTACTAAAAATCATAAGTTTTGTCAATGGTTTATTCATCTATCTTATATATAAAAATGAAACCCGTTTTCCGTTGTCACGACTTGGCATGAAAACGGCTTGACCGATTTGGCTGATATTTTTTTTTGTAGTTTTCTAATACTCTGTACAAGGTTGTTACGGCAAAAAAAAAAAAAAAGTATTCATTTTTATATGGGGGATATTATAGATTCCAGTTCAAATTGAATAGGTACGCATACATAAGATAGGTCAGCTATACAAAATAAAGTAGTGCATCAAATTTTCGCTAAGGCGGTACGAAGTTCGCCGGGTCAGCTAGTGAATTATAAAAACAAAATAACATTAACGTTAAGACAATATGAGTTGTTAAAGAAACGTGCCATTTTTTAGTACATTATCCATTTAGAAGAAGGCAACAAAAAAGAAAGTAAAAAAATAAAGTCATGAGTCAGCTAAAAATAGTAACATGTCATGAAAAAGCTAAGTAGTGCCCTAGTCAGGCTGTGAGGTAACGTGAAAGCCTTTTTATAGGTTTATAAATAGCTTCGCCTACAGTATTTCGATAAAATTACAGCAAATTTTTTAATACCAGTAATTTCATCTGTTACGACCATATTCAAAATTTCTCCCACACAACAGTAATTTTAAACATTTACAACCGTCATAAATGAATAATAAAATTAACAATACAACCAAATTATAAGGTCAAACAAAATAAACAGAGAAAAAAGGCATAAATTAATATAAAAAGGGACCTTATAATTAAGTACGTTACCGTCAAACAGGGCCGGACTCAACGTACCTGAGAACAAAATTAACATACGTAATTATTACTCAGGCTTAATGCACGACATTTAAATACATGTGAAGTGTTTTCGAGCCAGTTTCCTGAAATGTAAAGGAAAATTCAATAAAATATATTATTGCCATGAAATGCACTTTGATAAATATTTTATATTCGCATTAAATTCTCTGTTAACATAAATATTTATGTTATGTTTGAATTAATTTCCGTATCAATTAAGTTAATGTAGCAAGTATTTTGGTTTGAATTAAATTACATTTTAATTAAAATGTTGTAATGAATATCTCAAAGGTTGATAATGTGATTTTATTTTTATTTTCTGTCGAGTAATATAATACATTGCAACTATTAATCATTTAAAATAAATAACTTAAAAAGTCACGTATCAGAAACATGGATAAATAAAGGATATTTTATACATTTTCCCAAAATAGATCCCACCACGAATTCAATTTTTTTTATTATTTCATTAGCTTGGGAACAACCCGTCTAAATTAGTATTAACTTAGACCCGTATCACATAACTATCTTTGTTCAACTAATTAAAACTACGAAGCTTGATAAAAAAACTGTTTCTTTAAACGATTGTTATAATACCAGCAGTTCTTCAATTAACGCTAAGCACACAATACAATGAGTATGATAGATTTTTATGAAGTTTAAGAATAGGTACCTACCCTTAAACTACAATTTATTTTTTTCATTTGTGTAGCTATTTAACAAAAATCCTGACCTTCGCATTCGAGCTATAATTTGATGACGTCATGCCTTTGCATCCGTTTGTATGTAAGCGCTTAGGCGAGTCGATTATTGGAGCGAATTTAAAATAATTTATAATTAATTTAAATCTCAGGAAGTTAATGTGACAACAAAGTAATTCTTTAAATTATGTTTTTAATATCGAGAGGCATTTCGATTACACACTAAAATAATAATCATTCATCATGCCTATTTGCCGATGTTGCTTCCTCTCTCGAGACCGTTAATAAAAACGCTACCACTATAAACTTTTAACAATAGCTATAATACCAGCAGTGTCTTTAATTAATACTAAACACACAATGAGAGTAATATAATTTTATGACGTTTTAAGAACTGAATGACTCCGACATATTTCTATCCTGTTGGTTTTAATTGTATTAATTTATGAGCGCACTGGGTGGTTACACAATTGATTGTTGAGGGTTTTAAATAGACAATTTAAATATAGATATGCATCTCAAATATCTCCGTGCATTTATCATGTTAGGTTATGAGCTGAGTCACTTGAGGGAGTTACGTCTTGTTAGCTGTCTTGTCTATCATTTAAGGCTTTAGACATGACGTTGGTAAAATCTCTAACTGGTACACGAGAGTAATTATAACGTCTTGACGTCGCGTCGATATACTTGTAGATGATTTTGAGGGAAATAAATTGACACATTATTTTCATTGAAACTGACGTGAGTTTGTAACATTATTCAAATTATGAAATACGGGTGTTACTCACGTAATGTTGGTCTATTTAGTCGACCGCGGTTTCGCCTATACGTCGAGGCATTATCAAGAGAGTGCGATACGTCGCGCCTGAGTCGCAGCCAGTCTTACACCAGTCAGTGCAAAACATTATTTTCAACTACCTTGTTGGCCTAGTGGCTAGCGTCTCGGGTTAGATTAAAAGTGTTACTTGGAATATGTCCATCAGGCAATTCGCAATAACAGCGCAGCGGATGTGTATTTAATTTTGTGCCCGGCGGATGGTGAAAGGCTCACTTCTATCGCATGGGACCTAAACATAACACGTGAAGTGTGGGTGTTGTACACCTCTGCCACACTCTTCGGAATGGTAAAGGCGAAATTATAACAATAAACACATATCGGTAAATCGTCTGAAAGTTAGATATTGACTGAAAGTTAGCCGGAATATTGGAGATATAGTCACAGCATACTATTGTTCGATACGGAATTGATGGCACCAGGAAATTGATGTTGACACGACAGATGACAGGAACTAACCGTTAGCTGGAGTTTATTGTTTGCAAGCATGGGTGTGATTTATAATTTTGACTGATGAATTAGGTGCAGAGATAGTCTTGAAGAAAGAAGATGATGAAAATATTGAGTTATAAATATAGCAAGAAAAATATACTCCTCAGAAAAGTTTTCTTCTCTCCTCAAAACTAAATACGGACCACATTTTAGGCTGTCATCAAAAAGTATTTATTTTCTCCTAGTTTTTATGGATAGATGAATGCTAACCTAAGATTTATAACTATTTTTAACATGACATGCATACATGAATCTATCAATCATTATCTCGGTCTACGGTTGATACGAACAAAATAAAAGGAAAAACGAAATTAATTAAAAAACCCAGATGTATAAGGACTCTGATAAAGTCAGGGGACAAGCCTGTGGTGAACGCACAAGCGTTCGCCGAACATATAAAAAAAAAAATAAAAAAAAAATAAAAGGAAATGACTGTGGTTATAATAAATTTATAAAGTTTAACAGGTGAAGTGTGGGTGTCATATACTTCGACCACACCCTTCTAGGTAATATAAGCGTGATGCTATGTGTTAGTTTACGCAAACAATAAGAAATTCAAGTCTCACATGCACGATATAAGTTTAGTAAACCACTTTGTGTTGTCTTTGCAGCAACAACAATGTAATAACACAACTTGCGTTTCAAACTTGCATCACGTATTCAAAAGTTTGTGCTATCACTGAGATGCGCATGACGCATCAAATAGTTATCTCGCTATTCGCTTTGTTTATCATCTTGTTTATGAATAAAACCCCTTCTATCGCCGTCTAACTTAAACATGACAGACTTATCTTTAGTTTATCCAGATCTTTGAGACATGTTAAAAAAGACATGATGTATATTTTTGTCGCTTCAAGCCTAGTTCGGCCCTGTTTATGCTATTATTACATGAATGCACTGGATGTACATGACGCATCAAATAGTTATCTCGCTATTCGCTGTGTTTGTCATCTTGTTTATGAATAAAACCACTACTATCTATAACTTAAACATAACAGACTTCTCTTAGTTTAGTCTGGTCTTTGAGACATGTTAAAGAAGACATGAAGTGTATTTTTGTCACCCCGGGCACCTCAATCCTAGTTTGACCCTGTTTATGCTATAATTACATGAAAGCACTGGATGTACATGACGCATCAAATAGTTATCTCGCTATTTGCTATGTTTGACATCTTGTTTATGAATAAAACCACTACTATCTATAACTTAAACATAACAGACTTATCTTAGTTTAGTCTGGTCTTTGAGACATGTTAAAGAAGACATGAAGTGTATTTTTGTCACCCCGGGCACCTCAATCCTAGTTCGGCCCTGTTTATGCTATCATTACATGAATGCACTGGATGTACATGACGCATCAAATAGTTATCTCGCTATTTGCTATGTTTGACATCTTGTTTATGAATAAAACCACTACTATCTATAACTTAAACATAACAGACTTATCTTAGTTTAGTCTGGTCTTTGAGACATGTTAAAGAAAACATGATGAGTATTTTTGTCCATTCAAGCTTAGCTCGTCCCTGTTTATGCAATTATTACTTAGATGCACTGGATGTTGCATCGAATAGTTATCTCGCTATTCGCTATGTTTGTCATCTTGTTTATGAATAAAACCCTTTTTAACTCCGGCTAACTTAAATATGACATACTTATCTTAATTTAACCAGATTTTTGAGACATGTTAAATAAAATTTGAAGTGTATTTTTGTCGCCGGGGCGTGTTTGAGCCCTGCATACCTAGTTCGACCCTGTTTATGCTACTATTACTTAGATGCTCTGGATGCATATGACGCATCACATAGCTCGATATTCGTTATGTTTACATCTTGTTTAGGTACGAATAAAACTTCTTCTATCTCTGATGACTGGTCAACATTACAGGCCTACAAGAATTTCTTTACATACTAAAAATAAATAAGTGACTTTGAGTAAAAGTTATCGTGGTTTTTTATACATTTAGTAGTCACTGCCTAGTTGATCTAGTGGTTAGCGTTAGCGCCTCTAACCACGAGGTCTCAGGTTTAATAAAATAAAATAAAAAATAAAAAATGTTTATTTGTCACAAATAAGGTATATACATATTTTACTTATCTAGTTGTTTGACGCTATTCTTTTACATAATTATGTACAAAATAAGGGTACTGGCACTGTTTACTAAACTAGGCAGAAGCCTGTATTTTAGCTGACAGTGTTCAGTCGCAGGAAGTGACACTTTAAAAACATTATTTAGGCGTGAAAGTCGTTGAAATAATGCATGGTTAAAAATTAAAAGTGTTATTTTGGAGTTTTCCGACAGTAAATTCTCAACATCACGGGATTGGAATTCAAAATATTTTTTTTTTATCAGATGAAACCTCGGTGTTCAACACCTCTGCCACACCCTTCTGGGTACCAAATATAGTCGTGATGTTAGTCGAAGTAGACGTAGTCAGTTTGTTTAAAATACCCAGTGCATCGGTTTTTATACTGTGAATGCACATGCTGCTGATAACGAAGCCTCAGGCGAAAACTGCGTTATAAAGCACGATTCAATATTACCACTTTGAAAATGGCGCAGAAAACATCAACAAAATTGCCCAGAATCAAGTTATTAACCTTTATTTTAACGAATATTAGTCTCTATATCTGCAAATTTCTAATAACGCTGTATTGCTTCGTTATAAAACCAAAGATATAAAACAAGGACGAAGAGAAATAAAAATACAAATACCATTAAATGCCAATGCCGTTATGGGAATTTGTATTCGGCCTTAGATCAACATTTGGGCGAAATTAAACATTTTACGTGTAGCTTCGCATAAAGTTTGAGCCATCAATATTTTGCGAAGCTTCTCTTCAAGGTTATTGAAATAAACTGCCACCATAAATACTGATAAGGCGAGGTGTAAACGTGTCAAGTTTACGATGGAGAACATTGGAAGATCTCGTCTTACGGCCTATATTGCATAAAAGATAGGTACTGCCTTTTAAATCAGACTGGGTTTAAGTATTTGATGAAGATTTTATTATTTACGTACTGTTCTTTAAGTATGACTAACTTAAGTTAAGCTATTCATGTTTTGAAACTTTCGCGTTTTGAGAACATTTTTCAAAAATTAGACAATTGGTCTAAATCGCGTAATTATTATAAAGGTAAATAAATAAATAATAATATAATAAAGTTAGGCGGTAGCACTAAACCCCAATTTTTTGGTGGTGGTGTTAGATAAACCTTATTAACAGGATAAGTATATAACACATATATATAAAAGTGGCAGCACATATATATATAACACATATACATATTATATATGGGTCCAATAAGATCTATCCGGAGCCAAAGAAAGTGACCCTAAGGGCCCTCGCCCACGACGACTTTTTGTAGCGATGCAGTAGCGATGCTGTCGCGCGTCCGCATTTATACAATCGCGAAGCGGTCGTTATCTGTGTGTCCTTCTCGCCCACGGACCCAAATTCTGTCGCGATGCCCGATCTACTCTGATGCTCGGTTCTCGACTCACGCGCCACCCGCCCTGCGTTCTCTCCCCGATGTCGTCCGACACGGTCGCGCGTTTGCATCGATACAGTCGCGATGCAGTAGCGCGTTGCAAATGCGACTAACACGCGTTAATAGCAATGCTGTCGCGCATTCACTAAACGCGCGACAGCATCGATACAAAAAGTCGCCGTGGGCGAGGGCCCTAAATGCAATATCTGTATTGATGGCTACATAAATGTTTTTTTCGAAGAAAGTGTAACTGGAAAGCATTTGAAAGGCAAATATCTTGGCAATAAGACGTCATGGAACATAATGAAATCAGATATTCTCGAAGAAACAATTGGTCATTTGAAATAAGTGGTTACAACTGCCGACGATTCGACTCCTGTATGGCAACGAGAGCTTGCCAACCGGAAAATATGTTCACCTGCACGGACAAGCAGAAATTCACAAATTGAACACAGAACCAATTACGGTATTGATACTGAATTCGTTAATAAACGCACTATCGATAACTTACATACAAGGCTTTCAATTTAGGACTACAGTTACATTTCAGTTTGTACAAATGCAAGCCAGCTGCAAAATGCGAATTTGCAATTGGTGTGAAAGTTTTATTAGTGATAAATATTCAATACAGTAGACAACTAATAACTATAAGGCACTTATAGACGAAAATATTTAAAAAGATCACTTAAGTAATTTTGATTAGGAGTAGAGTAGAGTATTCTTTATTTTACAGTCTGACAATATATACAAGAACAAACTTAAATTATTTTTAAATTCACAATGGACGGCCTTATCGCTAAAGAGCAATTTCTTACAGGCAACCTTTGGATGCATAAGAAGATGGTTTGTATTGCAGGCAATATAGGGTAGATTAAGTACATTTCTTGCGAAATATTCGAATTCTCGATGTAGGTATTGTAATAAATTTAGAACTAAAACACCGTCTGAGGGTGAGCTATTTTCTTAATAATTTATAAATGTTCAAGCGATTCGTGTTTCATAGTCAAAGTAGTCAAAGTAAAAGTAAAATAGTCAAAGTACCCTACAATACAGGGTCTATGAAATTACTTTCAGACATCTATCATAAATGGTATGAAGTTTCTAATTGCGTATTAGCAGTTTGCATGCGGTCCATCTACTAACCGCAACATCGTATATCTGTCGCACTAGCAGCTCATAAATATCTAAGCAGCACTCAAACAGCCATAAAATTGCCATGCTTAAACATAATGGCGGTAACTTCCATTTCACTTTATGATTTACTGTTAAGGTTAAACGTTATGATAAATGGCTAAGCACAAAGCCTAGTCGTAGCTTTTGTAGAAAATACGGTTGCCTATCCGTGACTAGGGTTGCCAGATGTCCGGTATTTAAGCGTACAGTCCGGTATTTTCGAGGCCTGTCCGGTAAAAAATAAATGGTCATACCGGACAGAACAATGTCCGGTATTTTGAAGAAAGTCGGTACTACTGGTCACAAGCGCCTACAAAAGTAGGCTTATGTGTCGATTTAAGTGTTGTTAATTAATAAATAAAAAATATAAGTATAACCCCCCCCCCCCTTTTTTGGGGTTGTCCGGTATTTTTTCGCGACTCACCTGGCAACCCTATCCGTGACACGGAACTTTCAACCGTTCCGTTTGTCTTTAATATTTCTTCTTCATTACGGTTTACTAATTACTGGGTAGGATGTCTTCAAGGTCGAATCTTGCTTAAACAATAATACGAATGTCCGTTACATACGTCTTTTAAATTTTTATTAATTACTTACTTGTCTTCAGAGAGTGTAATGTAATTTAAGTTAACGATGTACTATTAATTAAATGCCTCATATGCTGAGTATTTTGTTTTACCATTTTATTATTAAATGCATTGTAGGATAAACTTCAGAATCTTTCACTTACTTACCTACATAAAACGGTTTAAGTTAACATGCTTCGTTACATTCGAATACCCAAGCGAAATCCTGGAATCGAGCGTAAAAACCAAAGATATGGTCCCAAAAGCCGATGCAATACGGTGCACCGGCAACAGCATGCTCCTCTCGAGAAATGTTCCTTTAAATTTATGAGATTTCATGTTTTAAAGAAATCTTAGCGCAGACAAACAAAAAGTCCCGGAGCACTTGACCGGATCGCTCGTCTCCAATGTACCGAAGGGGCATCCCGAGGCCATAAAAAACAAAGCACTTTGGACCGCAGCCAGACATCCCCCGCTTCTCCAACCAACCTCATTGAAAAGAAGCGTTTAAAGCTAAAGTGAGAGCACTTGAATTCATTTCACCAAAATGTTTAAATCTCCTCTTTGTGAAATGCTCAGGTTCGAGTTTTAAAACAAAAGTTTCAATTTAATTAGTAATGGGGTACAAAAATTAGGGAGTTCGTTAATATTCAAAATAGCTGTGAGATGTTTCAGAGTTTCGTGTTACAGAGGGCTTTTTATTACCTTTATCGTGGCATGAATAAATTTATATTGTTGTGCGAAATTTAAAGCGCATCCCTTGCCAATAGGTATGTGTATAGAAAGGCTGACCAAAAAATAAAAAAATCACATGTCCAAAAAAGGAACTGTTCAATCGACGGTGTCGCCGGTTGTGAACCACCCAGTAGGAACGTAACAAGCAATAAACAATCTCTCATATCCTTCATCTGCGCTGTTCCGCATCGTGTCCACATTGTTGGGTAGTTTTTAGGTCGGCGCGGTCGTTGAACGACCCCCGCGACCATGAATTCCATCACATGCGACAAATCTCTCAACATTCTTTAACTCGAAAATAACGCTATTACCGACCACCAAATTCAGGATCGATCCCGATCAAGTGACATTCCTTTTCACAAACAAGATTGTTTGGTGTCGAAACATTAATTACACCCGCCGTAAATTCCACCTTCGAACATACTTGACTCAACCATTCGTACATAAAGATTTATTTTAAAAGTTGCGAAGTTTGCACGAGGAATTTCATAAAGGTTTTAATTTTATTTAAAGCTGGGCACGGTAGAGTTGGTCGAGATTGCCTGTTCCTGCGAGATACCTGAGCTTAAAATAGAATTACAGCCGGCGGGATAAAGAGCTCTATATTTCATAGACCACCGCAACTGGTTCAATTCTAGCTTGGTTGAAGTTCTCCTATACATTTGGTTCGTTAAAACTGCATACAGCAAGTGAGTTAACCGTGTTAAAATTAATCAGATAATTAACTTCGTACGCTACGTAAGAAAAGATACAATCGAGCCTTTCTTTAGCGGCGGTATTTGCAGTGAGACGATACATCTTAATGCTATCTCCAATTACAAAATGATCCAGATCTCAAGATGCACTTGAAATTCGATCGCTTTCACCATCATGATATTCTTAGATACAAGTACCTCTTTCAAAGTAGGGTAGTCAAGATATTGAACACTGATTTTCAATCGTGCTTGTGCAATTGAATATGGATTATTATTGAGTACGAGGAAGTAAAACAAAGGTTTACAAAATGCACATTATTCATGGTGAAATGGTTAAGGCTTAGATACATTACAACGTATGACGCAATCTATTAGTGATGGTATTTATTATCATGACACACGATGCATGATAATTCTGGAGTCATGCTCGGCGTGTGCGCGTTGAGGGGTTGGTGACCCGCAAGTAGCGTTGCAGCCCACGCTTCAATACAAATGCGGTATAATTGTTGGGTACGAGTCTCGTCTCTCAGTAGCTGAGTATACATAGTCTTATTCTAGAAGCGAGATAAAAGGTAGGAGTTTCCGAGGGCGTCGCACCGAATTTCAACGTTCCCCGCAAAGTGCGATGGGCCCAGAACAATGACGATCACTCCCGAGACTTGCTATACGTCACGCACGCTATTGTTCCTACATCTTTTGTTTTTTTCTTTGTAATGCAATTTGGCGTTAGGCGAGGAGGGTAGCTGTGAGCAAAATAGGCGTGAAGCTGGTGAATATTTTAGGGATAGTAAATGATTCTATTCAATCTATAATGGGCTTACGATAAAATGGTGGCTTACGATGAATGGATGTTTTTACAACATAATTATATGCAGTAGCTTCATCAGTTTAAAATATTTTTGATAAATAATAACCCAAGATGTATTTTAACTCGCTCACGACAAACTCAAATTATGAATTCTGTATGATGTGTTCTGTGTGATGTAATCTTAACCATCCATTTCCTAAAAATTTAACTCAATAAGCACTTGTTCAACATTTAAAAGTGAAATTCAATCCAAATAAAATAAAAAGGTGTCACAACAAGAAGACAACAATAGAAAAACTATTACGTTTCAATTGTCAGGCGTATCTTCAATCAGCATGGGAGAGTTCCCTAAGCGTTTCCCGAGTCACCTCGGCTCCGACAAAAGGTTAAATAAGTCGGAACGAGTACCAAAGAAGTTTAGAAAAAGTCGAGCACGCGACCGAAGAGAACGTCAGTTATATTATACAATACAATACCTTTAGGAACATTGTGCTTTGGGGAACTATAGACCGGCAACTTTTTGCCGATAAATGACTTGAAATGTATGTGTATGTTTTTATTGGTTGCGAACTTAAATATCCTTTTAGTATTTAAAATCGTTTTACAGATGCGGCAGAGTATTTTTTTATTTTTTTATTACTTATTTTAATTTAACTTACTTGCACATAAAATATTGTACAACGGCGGCCTTAATGCCATAGACATTTTCTACCAGTCAATCTTAGGGTGATGCAGAGAGAACAAATGTAGGTGCATAGATAAATTTAAATGTAAAATAAAAATATGTACTAAAAATGTGAATACATACATAGAATATAACGATTCGAATACATAAATATGGTAACAAATATACTTATACAAACATACGATTTAAAATAACAAATATACGATTCAAAATACTTAGTGATGAAATACATGCATGACTAAGTATTATGAATCAAGTTAGTATTATAATACTCACTTGATTCAATGCAATATACCCACTTGCAATATTATAATTGAGAATAATAGAAGGCGAAAGGTTTTTTTTTTTCAGATGATGCCAGGCAGATTTTTTTATAACTCACTTTGATGACTTCCATTTAAAGTAGGTAGTGATTTGCCTGACAAATTATATAAATTGAAGGCAAAAAAGGTAAATTAAATAATTTTTCACCTCTCGAAGTTGCTATTCCTGGCAGTTTTTTATTATATCTCAAGGTAAAATAAGCTAAATTAGGTTTTCTCATATTTTATGCAGCAAGTGTCTACTGAGGAAGCCAAATACCCGCCTACGTAAAATTGTATTTAATGAACGCGGTATTTTGAAGACACAAATTTTCTTAGATACGCGGTCGTGTCTTACATTTTCGGAACAAATTGAATATCAACATACATTTAGGTAAACGCCTCAGTTCTTAAAGTAACGTAAATGTAACGTACTAGGTATATATAGACAAGCATGAACAAAGTTACAGCGGTTAATTAACGAAGGTTTCAGACTGTTTCTGAAGTCCAGGATCTTGGAAAAAGTCTGAAGTGATTAATTTCGTTAAGGTCTAATTGTATTCTGTCCGTGACAGCTGGGTACAGTCTATATTGAACAGTTTCCTAAAGCATTAGTTTCCTTTTCCCGTTTCATTCATTTTCCGCGCGTCTGGCAAGATTCTCCGTGAAAGCGTAGTGCTGTGGCTCTTAGAAAAATGGCTCGTGTTCTATATTGGCGTCGTTCTCATCGAGCTCTTGGAAATAGTTCACGGCTACGAAGGTACTTTATTTCGAGTCCCCTTTTAAAGATCATTTATGCTTGGGACGCTCTTAAGAAAGGTCAAGTTAGATGTATGGTAGATAAGGACTCATTTGAGTGGATATATTTTTTTGATCTTTGTGAATTAAATATCATACGCCTACGTAGTTTCTGAGGTCGACCTACTATTCTGAGTATCATTTCGTACTATTTAAGTAAGTATATCATATGATTATTCATAAACTTTCACGATTAGGTTTGTGGTGATTTTTATTGTAGGGTCTTAGCTACAATTTCTATCCACGTACCAATTTTATAATATGATCAATAAAATCGGTATGCAGGTTTACAGTATAACAGAGACTTACATAAATATAACCACAAACGAAATTATTACGTAGTTATTGACGTGCTACGTCAATATTAAATATGAATTAAGTTACTAAAGAAATACTTTTCCATCAACTTGAGCATCCATTAGCGTATGATTTTAAACGTTCCACCAATTCCCAGCACTTAAAACAAAGTTGTTATCTTTAATCGCAAAAATGAAACTCTAAAAGCTTTTTGGTCACCTGTGTAAAAGGTAATTTATTTTCCTGACCTATTTCTTAGAACAATTTGCGCAACATAAGATAAGCTCTCCTAATGCAATTGTTTTTCTTCCGGACCGCGATTCTACAAAGAAAACATTACTGTACAAGCAGAGAAACTATTTCATAAAGCCACTGAGAATAACTGATACATATGAAATGAAAATATTTAAAACAGGAAAGTTGGCTTGTTACAATTAAGTTAAAGATTATACGATAGTATAGATATACCTTTATGTAGATACTTAAAGGTAGAATTTGGTGAATCGCGACCTAATAAAAAATAAAGAAAAACTTAACTCTTATTTGCTGGGGTTACTAATCGATTCAATGCTTATTTCTTTAAGTAACGTCTCCTATATACTGGGAGTCACAAAACTCAATGACAATAGGGGAACTGGACACTGGAGAAAGTCCCAGCCATGAGGTGACCCAATTTAAAAAAAAAAGCCATTTTTCACAATCCCGTGATTAGAATTTTCGACTAAACTTTTGTGTTTTATTGTGGATTTGTATACTGTATCAGCATTAAATATGTGATTCAAATATTAATGACAGTCTTAAATTCCAAAGTGGTCAAAAACACCTTTTATTTACCCAAAAATATTAAATTGATAATAAAATTAATATTTAAGTTAAGCAACCAAGATTTAAATATAAAATATTTGTTACTTTTAGTGGGCATTCATTTAGAAATACGTACTGACCAAGAATAAAGTGAACTCATGCAAGAAGCCTGATATGCGCTAAAATTGCATCGTTTTGTGAATTTGGATGAGGAAACAGCTGGCGAGCGGACATCGCTGCCCCTTTTATGCAAATAATTGCGTATTGCGATTATACCAACTTAGTAATGGAGAAATAACAAGTTATATAACGTTTTACGATTTGATAGTTGAAAGTAAAAGATAAAAGTCTCACTCAATATTCTCAATAGCGATAAAATGGAATTTTGTACAAACCAAAAAAAACTGTACTATACTATACAATAAACACTATGTATGTACAGTCCTAATTTGTACCAAAATTTAAATACTACTTCTTTTTCTCCATGACGCATTCACTCTTACATAATGTATTGACATCTCCATGACAAATCGTTGAAATAGATATGCCGCGACCGTGTCAAATTAAAATTTAATCTATACATATTATTTTAATGCTGAAGAGTTTGTTTGTTTGTTCGGTTGAACGCTTAAGAACTACTGGTCGATTTGAATATTTATTTTTAACACGCTTATATTAGCTTCACCTGTATGTATGTATGTATGTAACCGACTCCTTTGGACTCGATTTTGACCCACTTTAAACGGACAGATTTCATTCAAATTTTGCTCACCTGTCAAAGATCGATGACAATGCAATAATTCGATAAAACAAATTATATATTATTAATATCATCGCTCTTATAAATAAACCAAACTAAAAAGTAAAAAATAAATAATAGTTTAAAAAAAACTAAAAAACACGCTTTTAAAGTACTTCTAACTAAAAAGTGAAAAATAATTCCTAATATAAGCTGAAAAAAGCGTGGGGCGCTCTGTGCCATATTTTTCGTCTATCGAGCAACCCACGCTTTTTTCAGCTTATATTAGGAATTATTTTTCACTTTTTAGTTAAAAGTACTTTAAAAGCGTGTTTTTTAGTTTTTTTAAACAATTTTTTTTGTTGGATAGCTCATTTATTAAGAAAGATTAGAGGCTACATAACATCACGCTACAACCAATAGGAGCGGAGCAGCAATAAAATATGTTACAAATACGGCAAAAAAACACCACGGGAGCAGAGCAGTAAAGGTATAAGGCGGGTAAAACCGTGGTTAATATAACGAATTCCACGCAGACAAAGTGGCTGGCAATAGAAAGAAAGAAAGAAAGAAACATATTTATTCTGACAAAGAAATAAAAATAATACTAATAGAAAATTAAAATAAAACTTACAATACTAAACGATTTTTTTTGTCACAAATGGACACCATCTTAGCCATATGCTGCAGAGCAACAAAGCCCTGCAGCGCTGATTTTCTGATGGCGCCAGAGAGAGGACGGACGATATCACATTAAAAAAATAAGCAACAGCTAGTATGATTAAAATTAAATTTAACATTATACTGGCAATGAATATGACTCACACCATTGTAAAACTTATTTCTTAGTTTAATGTAATTCTAGCGGTGCAGGGTGAACCACCTCATTTTTGGCAGAGTACAAAAGATGTGCTAATAAATTTATGCTCTATAAACCAGAAACTATTCACGAAGCTTGCAGTCAGTAATAACAAAACGGTTAAGATAACAATGGTATACCACGGAATGCGGTCGTGTCGCATTCGTAATTGTGCCAATTAACAGAATGTCTCCGTTAATTTATAAGCTGAAATGAACCAACAGTAGGATGGAAAGAAATATTATCTTTACTGATGAGGTTTCCCGCGAAATTCTATGACTAATTCTGGGAAGCAAGCAACCGTTTTGCTAACCAACATTGGCGAATAGTTATTTATCGTATTAGTTCTATCGCGTTGGTCTAGGGGATCTTGTTTAATAAACTTAGTTATATCCTAAAGAATAACTTAATTGTTTTTTATACACTATTAAGGTTGAAAAATTAAGAATCCAGCAGGATTTGAACCTGCACTTTTGCCATTCTGTTCATTCTGAAGAACACCATTTATGTGGTCCCTATGTCTTTCGAGGACGACTTCTTTCAGTACTTCACATCTGCGTTGTATATTTCTTTCACTAATCTACTTTCATCCTTTTTTATAAAAAAGTACTAGATCAATCTTTAGGCAAACAGAACAAATATCTTACAAAACAAAAGCAATGAAACCTTCCTTGCCAATAGCACATCCCTCTGCCACATTGCCACTAACGAGTGGACTGAACTGTCCCCATTATTCAAATAACAAACGGGCCAGCTGAATCCAACTAATGTACTTTAATCAACATTTCACTTCCTCCATGAAGTTTGAAACCGTAATTGTCCCCTTTGTTTATCCAGAAGTAATGTGATACGTCATGGGGCTATGCCATGCCGGATGCGGAACGTGTCGGCGCGGCGTCAATAATGTTGCCCAAAACTGAGTCCAGACACTTATTAACTGATGACTCAGAACTGGGGTTACCAAACGTCCGGGATATGAAATTCGGTAATTTTGAGGTTGTTGAATATACGTGAATGAATTCGTCGGATTAAGTATCACTACGCCCTTAAAGTCAATGACCTTCTGGCCGATGACTGTCCTTGTCATAATAAAAAATATCGATAATTGGACAATCACTTTTCCATTAACAAAAATAGTAAATTAGCATTATTACTTCTTATTTATGTTAACTAGATATACCCATGGACGTCGCTTATGGTAGCATCTCATTACATCTCAACTACCTGTGCATTTATACAATAGATGCGTTAACAGAGCATGACATTCTGCCCAATTTCGCCTGATCGGTCCATCAAGCAATTAAACTATTGAGTGATTGCATTAATTGCCGTATAGCCAATGTTAAAGCACTTCTGGGCTATTTAGGTAGCTAGCTACTATCTGCGACTCCACCCGGGCAGTATGTCTTGGAAAAGTAGCCTTTATAGTAATCTAGTCAAATCAAGTCAATCAAATTTTATTAACATTGGTCCATCCATTCAAGCGAACAAGCACACTAATTTTCGTCTTTATAACAAGAGTGTGATAGATCATGTCCGTGGTTTCCCATAGACTGATGGTGAACCCACTCATGGTGTTTAATGTGTGAAATGTCACGGGAATGTGATTGTTCTGAAGTCTCCATCCCATCTTGTTGACAGCTTGACGACAATGTACGTACATATTAGTTTACTTTAACACTACTAGATGCTGTTTGTAGTATTGATTAGAACCAAACTATTACTTCCTGTAATTTTCGTACAGTAAATTCCTTTGCCACTTTGGTCGTAAAGATTATAAATAAGCAAATTGATGAATAAAAACCGTTACCGGTTAAATTGCAAATTACCGATACTTTATTTTTAGGCGCCTGATCAAGCTTAAAAGGCTTCACTATGGAAAAATAGTAGGAATATTTATTATTTACACTAATAAAATTTATAATGTTAAAATTTTTGACTGACAATATTATCGATGATAGTATTATTATACTGTCTAATGTCTTAGTGATCCTGTAATATCACGCATATATATATTACTTAGAAGGTTGTGTAACACCCACATTTCACCTGTTATGTTTAGGTTTCAGTTTTAAAAAGAGAGCCTATCAAACACGAGCCTTGAAGTAAACACGCGTTAAGAAATTATTATTAACGTATCATAATGAAACAAACTGCTCACCTGAGGTGGTGATCGGTTCTGTTTTTTTTTTCAACGAAAGAAGACACCACGCTTACTATAAAAGTAAACTTGCTTAAACCTTTACGGTCGGGAAATGCAAGGCAATAACACCGTAATATGAGCTAAACTTTCCGTTACAGAGCGGACATTCTCCCAGGCACACTCATTGCAGTATTACCACGGTATACCTACATTATTTTATAATATAATAATAATAGTAATTTATTTCCAAAAAGTAGATTGTAAATGGCATACAGAGTTGTCTTATTATAATTATAGTTATAAAGAAAACCAGTACAGTTTTAATAAAAGGAATCATAGGACTCCCTTTGCTAAACTAGGCAGGAAACCTGTCTGTATCTTAGGAAAGGGTATCCATTTTTGATGTCTTATTACGGTTTATTCTTATTTTATATCTAATACATGTCCCACTGCTGTGCTCAGACCTCCTCTCATGATGTGAACGCTTAGGTCATGTCTCCCACGCTGACCAAGAGCGGATTGGTAGACTTCACGAAACCCTCGAATATTTTTAGGCATTCTCAAGCATGCAGGTTTTCTTCACCGTTAGCAAGCGATAATTTAAATATTAAAAAACACACCTATCTTCGAAAAGACTTATATTAACGATTTATTGACAGAGGTGTGTGCCGTCCGCGTCGGTTCGAACACGACACCTCTTTGATTTCGCAGCCCTACGACTTCCATCCGGCTATACTTACATTGCATCGGTATTATTAAGGCTATATCTAGACAGAATTCTAATTCAAATTCAAAATCCTTTATTTTCATAGGACCCAGGAGGCGCTTGAACACGTCAAAATATTACAAACAAATGATATAAAAATAAATTATACTAATTACAATGATTTGAATAACCGGGGCTTAGATTAATTTTAATCCAACTGTTTAGAATCAGATTAAAATCAAACTAAGTATCAGCTCCGATGGGTATTGCATTATGAGAAGAACTGAAAATCTTCAAATGAAATAAATAAAATATAACAATTATCATACATATTGAAAGTCGTTGAAACTTCGTTTCAACTGCAGTCGTAACGCAGTTTTATTGCAAGCGTGACTGCAAAGAAACTGATAACCAACCGTGCAGCTCGATTGCGGTCGGTGTCGGTGCAGTTTTAATTTTTAATCGCTCGAGTGAAACCGGTTCTCATCTAACTACAGCCACACTTACTACAATAAAGAACTTCACGAGAGTACATGTAGAACTACTTCTTATGAAAACGTAAATAATTATTAGATTCTACTAGACTTTAAAACAAAAGCCATACATTTTAATGGTTCTCTCACCCACTTTTCAGTATTTCAGTGCAGGACATCCTTAATTGCATCTCGTTGAAACGTCGTAAACAACCGCTTGACGACACATTAAACATCTATTTTACTTAAAAACGTATAACGTTTTATGAGTACTTATGCGACAAACGACAATTTTATTAGTGCTGGAGAGATGACGTTTTGACGATAATATTTATGTGGCTTACTTGCAGACGTTCATCATCAGCAGAGTGTAAGTTTTGAAATTACCTGTTGAAGAAAAAAAACATAATTAGAAGAGACATACATTGAATTTAATGTTATTTGTTGAGAAGCGCAACATTTAATAACAATTGGTCTGGTTTTGCATAAGAATAAAGATAATCAACAAAGAAAAATAATATGGGGCAGCTTAATGAATTAATTAAAAAAACAACTGTTGGCATATTCATTCAGTCTTCATCGACTTTCCAATTAAAGTGTGAGAACCGTTACAGATGTCCAAGCCAATATTTTATGAGAAATGGTACAAATGGCTACACTTCAACCTATACATTTCCACAAGAAAATTATATCTCGTTGAATAAGCTTGCCGTGCAATGTGAGACCAGCTTTAACTGGAAATGTATAGGTAGATCGGTAGCAGGATTTCCAACAAAATGAAAATTTGCAATCTCGCTCGGGAATTGCAACAGTAACACCAGACCGATGAAAAATCTTTTAATTTTTCGCACAATCACGACGGCATTGCTATAATTACACAACGATTACCGGTTGCCGTTACTTCGCGGACAAAAAACTGTTAAAACGTGATTTTCTAGTATCAATGTTGTTACCTAAACTTTTTATAGACACGATTCATGAATTCATTTCGCATGACTACTTCGTCATCGAACGTGTTTTTATATTATTATTTTTGTACCACAAATGATTTTACAACTGATTTTTACATTTCATTGACAAAAATATTTTGACAAAATAATGTCACGGTATTAATAATATCGTAATTTGCTAACAGATGACGAGAGTGTTTTGGTATTTAATTTGAAACAATTTACATCATGTTTTTGTGTCGACTTTCGAAACAATAACTTTGAGAGCATCTATTTCTGCTTGAATATCCCACACTAACTAGAATTTTATAAAGCTAAATTAACCAAATATTATTTTACTAAACCATGAACATCGCAAAATGACGTGCAACTTTTGGTCTCCGTTTAAATTTACAATTTGATCGCGAAAGGGTCCCGGACGAGTTTCGTCACGACCAATTGAACACATTAATTTTAATACAAGACAAAGACAAGTGGCTTCCATTAATATTTATGAAGGCTGACAACCCCTTACACCAACGACTAACGTCTATTGTGGTAAGCCCGGTTGCAGAACGCAACAAAAACCCTGAACTTGAAATGGGAAAGCCGTCAGTAGGAGCATTCACCTTTCTTTGACAAAGGGTCATTTAAATGAGGAATCTATTGATAATTTCTAAAGCTGACCTTCAACATGGAACATTCAATAACGAGTTAAAATGTATAGAGCTAATGAAAGACATCAAATGACATAACGGTAGGAAAATGCGGTTTGATGAATGGTCATCGTCTTGGTCAAGCGGGCAGCATTATTGTTGCGTTGTGTATGCAGTCTAATGTGCATATTTATGAAGTGAATTAGGTGTTAATCATTAGTCACGTGTATAAAGAGCTAACAAAGGAAATGCAATTTTTATTTTCAGCGCGTACTCAAAGTATATTACCGTTCTTTTGTAAATCGATTATTGCAAATATTATTCAAAAAATTAAACTTAATTTTTGCGAAAGACTATAACTGAGATGTGGTTCAACTATAAGTTCTCTTACGTCGAAAGTACTCGACGTATTGAGAAATAAGGTCATGCTACTAAGTAGTAAGTAGGTGCCTCTTTCAGAAATGTTATGTAGTATTTGTCCACTTTAAAAGAAAGTGTTGGTTCACTTCATCGATACCCACATTTTGTATAACTTAAGAATGACTCACTACCATAAAATGAGTCAGCAAAGTGGTAATCCTTTCAGCACAGCCTACTTACAGTACCAAGTACTTTTGAACACTCAACGAAAGTTCTCGAACCTGCTGGAAACGGTAGGTCATTACCCTTGCATTAAGCATTGGGGTAAGCCGACTCGAGAGCCTATCAGTTGGCCTGAGTCCAAAGTTCTATGACGTCACTATCGTTAACCTAGTCCAGACTCCAGCATCCACTGAATACGTTAATAAAATCTTGCTAAACGCTTGACCATGTTGATTTGCTAGAATATTGCATGTACTGTACATATTCGTATTTAACAACGTTAACTTAAGTTCTATAAAAGTCAGTCCGAGTTTATTGTTGAAAACTATACAAAAAGATAATCCGAGTAATGAATGAGTAACCGATTTGCATTTATGAACCATCTCCAAGTATCATCCGAGTTTAATAATCATGAATGTAATTTTATGTTCTACTATTTGAAACGCCGTCTATGTAAACTTAGCATATTATACTAAAAATCAGTTAAAAAATATGGTACAGTATTTGAACCTGCGACTTCTGCATACCGGGCAGTCGCTAAGCTACGGTCGCCTCTTGCAAGAACCCTACATTTCTCAACTGTATGTTACGTGACGTCAAGTTCATCATTTGTACGAAGGATACAATGACCGTCTATGTAGCCGATTAGAAGTAGTTGTCCTATATTCATTTGTTGTGTATCAATTTCACGTCAAATTAAAGTAAGATGGGGACTCGGTTAATACTTTATCTACGAGGAAAATCTAACGCAGCTGCCTGTTTCTCTCAGGCTTTATGAAGCAAGAAATGTATAAAAAGGATTTTGCATTAACCACGGTGGATGGAACTCAAAGGTTAGGCAAGGAGATCAGTGAGCAGTAAACGGGTTCAAGGCCGGGCCAAACTCTTTGCATATTGTATTATTTACATGAAGGTATTTGCTGAATATTTTTGCTTATTTTGGTGGGCCGTTGTCTTGTAAAAGATAGGGATAGGATTGTTTTGAAATAGGCGGGTATTCGAAGAAAAAAATGCTGAGTAATAAAGTGAAACTTGTTGAAGACACAAATATGCCACACGAATGTCCATACACATTATGCAAAAAGATTATTTGTAATAATATATAATCGTCTTCTTTTTATCTGTAATTTGAGAATAATACAAAGCTCAATTTAAATCCCAATGAAGACATCTTTGATTGCTCCAAACACTATCAAGACGAATCCACTTATGCGCAAGTATCAAAACCGTTCAGTATCTCGCATTAAGGCGCCCTTTCTTCCTGTATTAATGTTCTACCTATTGGTACTCTTATCGTGCCACTCACGATTGAAAATAGCCACATGAAGATACGTAATGACACACTAAATAAAAAGTACAGAAATCAAGATTAATAAAATGCTCGCGCGGGCAAATTAAATGTAAATGTGTACTAAATTTTTTTCACTTTGTCGTTGACGGACGTGAATTTTGGAACTAGCTTGACCTCCGGATGGTATTCGGGAGCTATGGGTCATAAATATAATATTATTGGACATCCACAATCCATTAAAGCAGATTGTGGATGTGTCGCTAGATCTTGTAACTAATAATGAATGAATGATATGCGTGCCTCAAGTGCTAGTAATTTTGGGGCCTTATATCACCACCAACATTCTAGAAATACACAAGCACTTATTTGGCAGCCGGTTAAACATGATACGGTTTGTTAATTATTCTGTGATACGGTACAGGTTCGTATTACGTTATTTTTTTTAAATTGCCGGCCACGTGAGATGTGTAAAAATTAGAATACAAATGTAAGCGTAACTTCTGTTCTATTCTGTGGCAAGGGTGGCATCAAATCATTACTATGTGAGACTTGTGAGAGATAATGTGAAAGTCTTGATTGTTCATTAATGTTCATTGAGAATTGTATATACGATTGCACGTTCGTTTAATTATTGTACAATCGTGTTTTTAATCATTGTGGTTATTGTGCGTTCTTCTTATTGAATTTTGATTAGTTTTCTAGCTGTGTTTACCGAAAATTATGTTTTACACGAAATTTATGACGAGAAACAGCTCGTTCCTGAATAATCCTCTAAGATAGCAACTTAAGCTATTGCCGCTTTAGTTCAATTTAAGTCAGGCAGCGACTACAGCAAAGTTATGATGACCGACAAACTAGGCTGTCTCTAACTTACTCGTATCTGTATCAAAGTTGGAGGTATACACTACGTACACTGCAAACATATACCCTTACATAAAGGCAGGTTTAAGTTAGATAAATTTTCCGGCTGACTCTACGAATTAAAGTGGGCATGAAGTTTTGAACAAGTAACTTCGCTGTGTATAAGATCCTTTGTTGATTCAGTTTAGTGCAAAATCTTATTCATCTACTGAATCTCTTGTCATCTTCTTTCTATGGCCCAGAAAGACTTAAAAGTGGCTCAAAGAGTACCTAAATATTCTTCAATTAAGCTTTAAAGCGGACAAAAAAAACATATAAACACCTCTGAATCTAAGTATATCCATTAATTGTAACAATAAGTTTGACATATTTTTTTTAGTACTTTTTAAAAATATTCAACTTTAAAGGATCACACGCTCTATATTATTCATACAGTTTGTAAAAGAATCAGTTTGTGCAACTAGCTTGTTTACCTGAGTGCATGCGCCGGCCGGCAGTGGCCGAACGCTCACCTACCGGGCGATCATTATGCGACAGCGTGATAATACTCGCAGCGAATTATTTTAAAATTACCTACATTATTTTTATAAATCTAATTTCTCAATCATTTTAATGTTTAAATACCTTTTTAATTTGTCTTTTACTACTCGTTCTCACGAATAAGTATTAAGGCTATATTATTACAATAATAGAGTAAGATCCCAGAGCTGACAGACATAACTTATTTTCACATGGATGAAACCTGAAGTTTTCAGTAACGTCTCGTGTGCCTTGAACACCTACACGCTCTGTGTAACTTGCCGAGTGACACCTGGGCAGGTACCAGGTGAGAAAGGTAACTAAAAATAAGAGTTATTTAACTTAAATTCACATGGCTGATTTTTACATGTCATGTAGAATATTATTTTAAAGTAATATCATAAGTGCCAGACACTTTTGATGGACCAGAGCTTTTGCCAGACGCTTTTAAGCTACCCAAAAAATAAATGATTTTTCTTATTTTTACATGTCATATTTAAAAGTTATATTCAATCAGTCAGACAAATCAGAGTGACCAAACATCCCCAAAGACAAAAAATATTCAGTTAGTAATATGAGGGCAAGAGCACTATGCGCATGCGCCTCAAAGTAAAAAAAACAATGTACTAAGAATACTTTTACTGTTTTCAATCTGAGATTTTTGCATCTTTATTTCAACAAAATTAACTTTAACAAGGAAATAATAAATAAATATTAAAGTAAATAAGTTTATAGCATATATTTTTATACATCATAATTATCGAGACAATCCTTTGAGATTTAATTTCATCAAAATAAGTAAAGTTCATTTATTTTTTTGGATAGCCTAAAAGCGTCTGGCAAAAGCTCTGGTCCATCAAAAGTGTCTGGCACTTATGATATTACTTTAAAATAATATTCTACATGACATATGTCAAAATCAGCCATGTGAATTTAAGTTAAATAACTCTTATTTTTAGTTACCTTTCTCACCTGGTACCTGCCCAGGTGTCACTCGGCAAGTTACACAAAGCGCGTAGGTATTCAAGGCACACGAGACGCTACTGAAAACTTCAGGTTTCATCCGTGTGAAAATAAGTTATGTCTGTCAGCTCTGGGATCTTGGACTATAATTTCTGCATGATTTATCTATTTTGGCGAAAAACAAGCTGAATAGATTATTTTTATTGATTTAAATCAAATTGTTCTATCTTGTAAAATTATGTTACCAATTATGAACATAATGTTCTAATGATTTATAAAGACTATCAAAATCAATCAATGTTATATTTTGTGCAATGTGTTGTTATATTATTGTCATGTATTTATTTGATGCTAATAAAGAACTTTCTAAACTAAAAAAAGTTTGTGCAACTAACATTGCGCAAACTGTTTGCGTGTAGCCGGACTCTTAAAGGAGAACGGATTATACCCAAACCTTTCATGGTACAGTACGCATAAAAGAGTTTTACATTCAAATTTTACCCTTGAATAAGCAACGCCCACTTTACAGTTAAAGAAGTTTGGAAAGAAGACATTTAATTAAATATTAATGTACTAGCACTTTTCCACTATCGATTTTTGTAAGTGTACGAAGGGGTTAAATTTTCTGTCACGAAAGTGGAAGGTGCGGTGAAAACAAATGAATAATAGGTATACTTGTATTATAAAAATGTTAGTGTAAACATCACACCAATTAAATTACGTCACACTCTGATAACGCAAATACGGTAAGGTATTTTTAACTACAATGATAAATCGAAAGCAAAATACTTAATGTAGTAAGTGTTGTAACAAATAAAACCATAACAACGAACGTTAAAATGTTATTACAATTCTTTGAATAACGGTTTATTATATTGCTAATTAGTGAATTACTTAATTGTGTTTGCGTCACCCGTTGGCACAACTTCCGTTTTTACAGGAAGTTACGGTAAAACCCTTCCAAACTTTTACTGCACATTCATAATTAATTTATATTCTAAAGCATCTGGCTAATTTCCCCCTCTCTCATTTACTTAAATATTTAATCATTCTCAATCGCAGTGCAGTGTTGCACTTAGTTTTGAATATTTTTTTAAATAGGTAGGTTCGTGACTAATTTCAGTAACATACGAGTATATCTCCTAATACTGGCACCCGTAAAAATAAACACGGGAGTAGAAGTTGCTACTTAATGGGCCAGAAGAATAAAAATAATAATGATAACCATTGACACGTAAGAAGAAATAATTATTTTAAGTGTAGGGTAATGTCAATGACCGTATCTTCACATATGAAATTTCTAGTCGTGAATACAATTCGTGCAGTTCATACGAGTATAACCTATGTGTAAGACATAAAACGCAAGTGAAAAGATCATAAATATCTTCCCAAACTGGAGCGCTACACTATATTAGACAGACATGCAAGACTTTCATTTTTTACACCGATATACTACAGAGACCTCTCTATTTTTGATGATAATTAACACGCGAAGCCCTAACAAGGTGTGAAAAACTGAGACATGTATATTGTTGGAACGGGAGCTTTGTTTAAAACTAAATGAATTATAACGGACAGTGTTCTTCTAGATCTGTGATAGATAGTAAAGTTCGCGCGGAATCATTAACATTGTACAGACATTACACATCAACCTTTACACTACCAGTATAAGATGATCTCGCGCTGTTAGATTTCTTTAAAAATGCGAGACCAGCTTATATAGCAATGTATAGCTTGATAGGTTGCCGTGTGTACAATTATACGGACACAATGGTGGGAAACAGTTACGAGAACGAAATTCGTGTCTGTGTGTGGGAATTAAAATGCAAATTATTGCATTTCTCTTCTTCCTTCAAGCCCTTTTTGTTCCGCCATCGCGCTTTTTTAGTTATAAACTGACGCTTCTCTGCTTTTTACGTGGAAATAGCATATTTATATGTCCAGTATTTATCATGTCTTAACTATTATAAGAAAAGTTTGGATAGGATCAAAGATTTTCATAAAAACATTAATAACTTTCGGATATAACATACTCATTTGTCGTTTTTTATGAATTCTTAACTTTAGGTATAAAAGTTTTCAAATGATAAAACCAATGTCCTATATTACGTACGCAATCTTCTCATAAAGCATCCATCTAGCTGTCGATATGTTCAATTCCACTAACTGATTTGAGTCTAATTGAACATTAAGTCGCCAATTTAGACTCTAAATATCACGCTACAAGCTCGTGTCCAAAATAGAAAGCCTAATAATATTGACTATTTGCATGTTTGTCACGGTGTTACCGTTAAAGTTCTGAACCGATCTTGATGCAAATTGGTGTGAAGATAGATGCGAACCTCAGGAAGATTTTAAAATGACGAAAACGTGAAACCGCGTAATGTAGTTATAAATTTTAGATGTCCCTGTTTTCTTAAACAAGTATTTTGTTTACAAATACCTAAAGTAATTTCAATGCCTAAAACAAAGAAGTAAGAGCAAGCGTGAAGGATACATTTCAAGGAAAAATTGTTTCCATTTTTCACGGTTTCATACGTTTTGTATATTGTGATAGTGAGCCTACAAGAGTATTGTTGGGTACAATTTTACATACATCATTTGTCACGTCTGACGTGAACACATTTTTACACTCCGTTGTGTCAACTTTTTTTATAAACTAACTTATGAGTATGACCGAGGTTTAGGGCCATGTTATATCTATGACTGCCACATCGGTTTAGTGGTAAGCATATACGCCTTTTTTCCGCCAGTTCTCGGGTTCGATTCCCGAGTCCGTCCGAGTTTCCGTATATTTTCAAAGCACGGAGTTGGATTGGAATTGTGCCCGGCGAGTGGCAATCATTGCCTGACCTCCTACACATGGGACTTAAACATAACAGGCAAAATGTGGGTGTTATTCACCTCTGCCAAAATAGGTCCTAATGTTATATTTCGTTTTATCTATGAGAAGTACTCTATCCTTTTTCTCATTCTGAAAAACTACAATTATCATATTTAGTCTATGTTATCAATGGCCATTAAGATTTGTCTATTGGTTTAGACATACAATGGTCATAAATAGACAAGACTGAAGATGTGATATACCACAGCAGAATTGATTTTATCTGCAACTTTATCCAAATAGGCCATCGTTTAATTGTCTGTTTAGACAGTAGTGCATTCATAACATGATAATTCATAATCTAGACGGCAGACTTTGTTCGTAAATAAACCTATTCGATCTCAGACTCGAATACCTAAAACATAAATTAAATTATTTCGGCGACATGGTCAATGAACCGACAAGTAGTTTATATTGATAAATGCAAAAAAAAAAACAATTTATGATAACGATGGCTGAAATAATAAATATATCAAATAAGTAAATTTAGAAAAAAACTTAAAAATTTCTTCGACCAATGAAAGCAATGACCACGGCTATAATATTCACCAATTTTCATTTAATACAGATCCAAAATAAACAGCTCAACTCGAATTACTCAAAATGAATAAATGGTTGAACCATTTATTCATTTTGAGTAATTCGAGCTTTTAATTAAATACAAAAATTACTACACAACCACACAAACTAATTAATTATATTTACCAAATGAACCGGAATCGAACGTGGTACTTTTCACTAATTAATTGGCCGATCAATTCGTCCGGGTGTAATTTGTCACATGTAAATTACAATTTGTAGAACATACGTACACATTTTAATATTAATTTATTATCTTGTTGGTTCTCGTGTGATTTTATAGTTTATTAATTAATTGTTTTAGAAAAGTGTGAAGCTTCCTCACAACAAATCATTGACCGAAATGTCCAAAATAAACATTTCCGTTTTGATAATATAAAAGATAAAATTAAGCTTAAGTGTATTTTTATCTACTTAATCTACTTTTTTATTACTTGAATACATTAATGAAAGGTTCATAAAATAAACTGGTTAGCGAAACGAAACATCAATATGTAATATTACATTTTAATAAAATAGGTATACCCACCTAACCAGGAATAAAAATATAAGAAGGCAAATATATGTAACGTGAACAGAATGACGGTTAATTTATTACTCGCACATATAGTCCTTACAACGGGCACTAAATTAAGTTGGAATCTAACTTGGATTTTGACATTGATAAATGGCACTTCACATGCAGTTTCTTCTCTAATCTTTTATATTTTCGTCTCCGTATTAGTATAACTTCTGTATGTGAGCAGTAACGTCGCAAATCACTAGTTCGGACACGAGATCTAAAATATTCAAAACGTACAAAATTGTAGCCTATTGATTTCCTTGTTTTAGCATAACCGTTACAACACGGTTTCTACCTGTTATCTAAAAATGGCAGACCCAGTTACGCGTGAGCGCTTTAAAATACTTAACGCTAAAAATTTGCTTTCAATTTTTAAAAACTCCCAAACTGTCTGCAAATCTGATATAGTTATCAGATTTGCAGACAGTTTGGGAGTTTTAGAGGTTCAGTTCAGATAAGTGTAGTTGTTATGGAAAATATGGTCTACGAAAATACATCCACTAGGGGACTACGATGTTATATTTTCTCTGCATGTAGTTTTAGAAAAAGCCTAAATTATGAGGCTCATTCAAAATTGCACTGCTGTTGTACTACAAATTTGCAACTTAAAAAAAAAATGTAATTTTCAAATTTAAATCCACTTCTTTAAATGCAATTACTTTGATGTCAGGATTAGTAAGCTATATGGTAAGCACAATATTAAACAAAACAGGAATATAATTTTCAACGAGGTTTTTTAAACCCTTAACGATTTAAATTCCAACTTGAAATCTTCGAAGCACGCATTTCTTCGAACAATCACTATCAGGAACATCAGTACAAAAAGTCAGTCACTTTAAACTGCAATTTCAAAGGCACGAGGTGAAAAACTTGTATGCCATGAGTGAGTATGCAACCCCGTCAAGGTCTGTGGACGCCGGTCGCCGGGCCGGTCTCGCCAGCTTCGGCCACACTCTGTTTGCCACACATTGTATGACCACAAACCCGTTGGTTTTCTTTCAAGTTTTATATACGAAACTATACTAGACATCCCACGAACACTCGCGAAGCAACCAAAGTACCAACATTTGTGCAAAGATATATGTACCTACTAAGGCGCAGTTTAAAAAGATATGGGACCGGCAGGATTTAAACCTGCGACCTTCTGCACACCGGACAGTCGCTTTACCAACCAGCTACGGTCGCCTCTTGCCAGGACCCCAAATTTCTCAACTGTATGTTACGTCATTTCGTGACGTCACATTCATCCATTTGCTTCTCTCTTAAGAAGGATACAAAACAAAATGACGTAACATACAGTTAAGAAATTTAGGGTCCTGCAAGAGGCGACCTTAGCTGGTTGGTAAAGCTACTGCCCGTTTGTGCAAAGGTGCCTGTTAAACTAGGAAGTTTAAAAATGAGGTTCGAAACCTCATTCTTAAACTTCGCAGTTTTACATTTCGCCTGGTTGTGACAGTATTGGATATAAACTTTTTGTAATTTCCGATGCCGCATGCCGCGAGAGTTTGTGAGTTTTATTCATAGCGTATTAAGTGATGTCATGTCTTTTATTTTAACTTTACGTAGTCTTTTTTGTTTGTATGAAGTAGTTAATATGGAAAAAGTTTTAGCCGCATTTACTTTGGCGTTAACCTGTTATTGGTTTATCTACTCCTATGCTACTAATAGAAATGGATAGCATATGACTAAGACTTCAAGCTAAACTTCTATTCAAGGTAAAATACAAAACGAACGTGCTACTTTGCAGTAGGCAGGAGCATTTTAGCATGATGTACTGTAGCATTAAATTACGTAACCAATATTTTGGCCAGACGATGTCAAAGGACATGAATACACAAAGATCTTAGAAGAAGAGAAGTTACTTTTATCTGGCCCAGCAACTATACCAACATACAATGCATCTAGGGTTGCCAGGTGAGTCGCGAAAAAATACCGGACAACCCCAAAAAGGGGAAGGGGGGGTAATACATATACGGTAAATATTTTTTTTTATGCTAGGTCGCAAAAAATATTTTTTTTTTATACTAAGTAATATTTTGCGCGCGCGGGTGAGGGGTGGACGCAGACAGCAAGTACGAGTGAGTGAGACGGGTATACAGTCACATACAGTACAGACAGCGCCGAGCGAAAAACGCGCGCGAGTTTTGCGTTTGAGGGATTTCATATGCCTACTATTGCCTACGGCGCTTGTGACCAGTAGTACCGACTTTCTTCAAAATACCGGACATTGTTCTGTCCGGTATGAACATTTATTTTTTAAAGGACAGGCCTTGAAAATAACGGACTGTACGCTTAAATACCGGACATCTGGCAACCCTAAATGCATCTAAACATCATTTTTCATCGACCAAATTGCACAATGCGAGTTTTATATCCATAAGCCCGTGCTGGCAATTCCAAACAATTTACGAAGTCATAACATTGCATGTGACATGTTTACGATCATTGCATGATGCGTGGCTGTTGACTCGTCTCTCTGAATTGGTTAAGTAATGATGACAGCTTTAAATAGATACTGTTCCTATGTTTGAGGGCTTGTCTACAATATTCATCATATAACCAAATCATAGGCCAGTAAGAAACAAATGAGTATTCGCATTTCTTTAAAAAACTTGTCATATGCAGACTTTTACAGTTCGTGATCACGTCTAGTGTAACTTAGCCGAAACGTCAAGTACCAAAAGATAAATAAAAATAAATAATCGTATTAATTCCCGTAATAATTGCATTAATGCAACAAAGTTTATCATCAATTTTTTTCTATAATAATAGTCTCAAGTTCTCATATTTTTCTCCTCGGTTATGTCCATTCATTTCAGTTATTATTATAAATAAATAAATATAAATTTATCACACAAAATACACACAACGCCATCTACTCCCAAACTAAGCAGAGCGTGTATCATGGGTACTATAATAACTAATACTAATAAATATATATTATTATACTTTTCTTTTGTAAATACATACATACTTATTATACAAAGAAACTATTAGACCAAGACAAGAGAAACCTTCATATTCATGCACACAAAGGTTCGTCTTAAACGGGACTCGAACCCGCGACCTCAGCGTCGTAGACAGGTACACTATGCACTTCGCCATCCGGTCGTCATTAATATGAGTAAATGAAGTATCATCATTAACTTACACTAATACCTACAAAGTATCATGTTTTAGTATTGAAGAATGTTAATATTTTATCATTATTATAATTTAATACCTAGCTCTTCAATTATCATTCAATCTAGATTACTCTCTCACCGTCTTACGACAAGTGAATACGTCGATACATATATTATTATAATTAATAGTGCTGTAATATAATTGATACTTACTGTCGACGTATCGGTTTGGATCAAATCAATCATGTCGTTCAATAATCGAATTAATGTATCAATGTTTAGACGGATAGAATTATGTATGTGAATGTATTCGGATGTGTAGATGGCTTATCTTTAGAGTGTGGGCGAAATTAGAATTGATTATATCAACATACTAATTTTATTAGCTGATAACCCAAAATGATATAAAATTTTAGACTACAAGAATTTATAAGTTGTGTACACAAATAACTACCTATGGATCGTAATCAGATGCCATCACTAATTTTAATAATTTACTGCTACTTAGCAAAATAGAAAGCCGAAAATCTTTTATTTTATCTGAGATGTTGATCGTAATTCGTAACCAAACGATAGTTTAGGTACACTTGTTTACAGTATTTACTAAACTCGTAATAAAATTAGTTGTAACTTTTTTGCATTAATGCAATAAAAACGTAAAGATTCTTAAATATAAAGATAAAGAGATAAAGATATATTAATTTGCTTTAAACATGTGTGGTTTACAGAATATTACTTTCTATAAGAGTTGAATTGGTGGTATTGGTTATGTAACAACATTGTTTTGCCATGCAAAGCGTACAAATATAAAATTGATATATTATTATATATTAAAATTGCACATTGTCAATATGAAGCATGCATCAGTATTATTTAGTAATAAAGTAAAATTAACTTCTTAACTTCTTCAATTTATGTTATAAAAATGTAAAAATGTTTATAGGTCATTTGATCAATGACGGGGGTCATTGAACAAATGACCTATAAACATTTTTGCGTCACAAACGTGATTATTACAAGCAATCATCGCTCTAAAAAAGTCACCTGTTTTTATTGAAAATTGGATAGCTTCAAAGGCGCCTCTAAGTAGATCCAATTGACAGATTTGACGGTCAAAGAACCTATTTCAGATTACAGTGAAATTCAATTTCGAGTTACATTTTTCAAATAATTTTTATACGTGTCATTCAAAGTTATTTATTTTGATTGAACATTTCAATTTATTTTGTATAGTTGTAATTTGAATAATATTATAATAGCTTTCATGTTTCGGTTTGTCCTAAAATATCGCTCCGCTGTTGATCATAATGAAAGTATAATCTAAAATTATGACATCAAGATGAGTCACACCGCTGCACCGGTGAGATGCCATCAAAGGGAAATCAGTCTACCATGAAATTCTAAAGTATTAGAAAAAGCCAACACCAGCCACGATTCTAAGCCAAACATAGCACCAGATTCAAACTATTGCTCGTAAGTACACTGACCATTGTGTAAAACGATCGATTCGAATCTTGGTCGAAAAACTGCAATGGAATAAAAGATGGCTCTAAGTATCGAATTGTACTTTTGGTAGACCTCTGAACCTTGCCAAAACGTACGAAGGTAAATTAGAAAGCATTACTTTTACTCTTCACAATTGAAGCGTTTGATGGCAGCTTCTTTAGGCCAAGTTATGCAAGTAAAACGAATTTGAAATGCTCAAAGCAAAGGCAGAACTAATTGTTAACTTTTCGTAACAGTGCGTTGTTAACGGTCTGTGGTTAACTTTTTGTTCGTATGTAACATGTTTTAAGTATGCTAAACTCGGTCCTGCTATACGGTGAAAATTAGTACTAAGACCAGCTTACATTTGTTTCTAAGAGAAGTCTGAACCTCCTATCAACATAATTCAATATTTATATCCATCATGACTTCTGACTTTGCGCAAAAATTCTAAACTGAATAAAATTTCCTCATTTTGTTGCCATTTGGCTACCAGTGTCTTACATAAACGTTACATTAACATCCGTATAAGTTTTTTGTTCAAATGCACCATGTTAAAAGTATGCTAAACTCGGTCCTGCTATAAGGTGATAATTATTACTATGACCAGCTGATTGTTTCTATTGTTTTTAGTACAAGATTGAAGTACCTGCTATCAACAAAATTCAATATATTGGACTATCTATACCTAATCATGACTCTGACTTTGTGATAAATAGAACCTAAATAAACTCATTCCTTTTGCCTTCCAGTATCTTACATAAACGTCCAATCCGTGATATATTCAATAGATTTACTTCAAACGGGATATCACGACAATCAAGTAACATTTCCTTCCAAGCTCCATATTTGTAGACATCCAGTGTCTACTAAACATTTTATGCGGCATTCCTCGGTAAGGTAATGTTGCGAAAATCGTCAGGTCCCATCCCGTGCGTCGTCTAAACCGGTTTACAATACCAGTTTTATTATTAATTCATCGGCCACACGAAAGCGATAGCACGATGCTAGGGAAACGGAAATGCACATCCTGGAAAATGGAAGAAGGTAAAATCTAGGCCTAGGTTACGAGACTGGATGTATTGAAAGGATATAGTTGTGTAAAATGTGTTTGTATTTATTATAAAATGTATGTATTGAATACTAACGTATCAAATGTTTTATTGGTAAAATTAACGTAAGTGTCGGTAGCCTGCTTACCTACTAGAAAACTTTTATCTCACAGTACAAAATGGTTACATATTCTTAGCATAAATGTATTTAGTAGCTTAGGTCAAAATTAAATTACTCATTAGTCTCTAATTTTATATCTCTCTAGACTAGATTTTAATCTTTATGAAGTATCTAATTGTTTAGAAACATTATTAATAAAAATAAAAAAGTACAAAATGGTCAGCATTAATCGAGGCAATAGCCTATTATCTCGTATTTTGGTTTATCAAAGAAACCCTCATAATAAAGAGAGTATGGGCTCACCAAGACGTGACAAATAATAAACCTAAGAAACTTGATAAGATTGAAACACCAATAAAATCCTTGAACATTTTTCTACGGTAAAAAGTTTTTAACACGTCATTTATATAAATTTTAGGCGTGACAGTTTCGCAAAGCCTTTTTAAAGAGCAAAGTTGCCAGATGATGCCATTAAACCAGGAAGTGCACGATTCTCGTCCCTTGATACAAAGAAATCGGATTTTCTTCCATTAACGCTAAAAATACAATTATATCTACTGGTAAAGTTATTGTAAGATACCCATAACTACGTAATACTTTACCTTGAAGTAAGTACATACATGAAAAAGTGTATGTACTCGCATAAATATTTTGGATGAAAACAGATCCTTTCGGATAATTAATTATTTAAAGCCACCTTTTAGATAATTCAGAGTCCTGGTCGTGATGGATCAGCGTAGGTATATTCTGGCAAGATAAAGATAAGTATTGATAACCCATCTTTCAGAACAGTTCTAAGAATGAAGAAAAGGCCGCATTGTTCCAAAATTTAATCCCGAACTAAGAGCAGATTACCAACAAAACAATACAAGGTGTGAACCAAAATACTATTCCGTAATCAGTTTTTGCATAGTATTGTTATCGGGACCGTTTAAACGCGTCCCTGATTGGGAAGCACCTGTACTGACTGTACTGATAAGATAAGCTTATCTATTGATGACATAGCCGAGTTACGTAGCGGAGTCCGGCTATACGTGGGCTGTTTTGTTAATGACAACTTGTGTATTCATAGCATCATCCAAGTTTAGATTGAATGGCATGGGCTTAAATATAGATACAAGGATTGTACTTGAATTCTTTGTCGTCATCCTTATAGACTAAGAGCCAGTGGCGGGCCTACTTACGTCATTTTATAAAAGCTAAAAGGTTCCCTGTTTGTGCCTATAATAGAGGTTAAAATGATCGCCAAATTTGGATCGTGGTGCCTTTGGGAGATGGTAGACGTCACCCTCACCAATGGTAGATACTAGCATAGTTCCAAACATTTTTACCATCGCCAAGGTTAACAAAAATTACGGTTAATACTACAACATGACTTTTTTTATTATCTGCCAAAGTCACTACGATCAATAATTGGTGATCTTTTTATCCTATAATAGAATTCAAGAGAGAAGCACAAACAGGAAAATTTTCATCTTTTATTAAATGACGAAAGTCGGGCCACTGGCTTTTCGGCTATTTTTTAGTGTCAAATGGTTTAAAGAGATTTGGTCTTCTATAAGTAAATGCAAAATTGTAAATCAACTTTAATCTTTAATTTCTTTTATATAATAAAAATGTGATTAGTTTAAATAAACATTAGTATACTCTTTGTGACATACATTACAAATTAATACTCTTTCACGACATCAAACGTTTTTGTTTGAATGTCACATTAATCTAAAAATAACTGTCCAATAAACGGAAAAGTAATAACGTAAGTTGTAGTACTCCATACGACGTCGTATATTCCAAGAAACTTATCTTACATTCGTTATCCCCAAGATTATGATGTCACGTAACGCAAGGCAATTTAACGTGTTAGCCTCACTTCATATGTGATTCATCACGATGACCCATATCACGTGCACTTACTGCTATATTCCAACAACTTATTTACCACATTTACTTTATATATCACGTATGAAGAAATTGTTTGTGGCAACTGTTTCTCTAATGTTCCATGAGAAATGCTTTCACGCTTCTATAAATCTGGTTTAAACACAGAGGAATGCAACAACTTAAGCCCGACAAAAACAGTGTTGCACAATCAGAAACACATTAGATCCTCAGCTATTTGCATCCAGTAAGCATCGATATTATCCTAAGAGCTAAATTCATATTAGCTTCAGAATGCATCTAAAATAATCCAAGGAAGTTACGAACTACTTCCTATAAATGCCTTGCATTGAAAGAAATATTGAGACGGACGTTAATGAAAAAGACTACCTATATCTTCAGCTGCTGTTCCAAATTTTAGAGTGGAGGGGGTACGGTAGTAATGGAAATATAAAGCAATATCTTCATTTCTTATTGCTAGTCATAATCACAAACGGTCATGACCGAGGAAAGTGCCGTCAACATGCCATTACGACGGTCTCGCTGCGTTAACAGGCTTAAATGACTAAGGGTAATGACACGGCAGATGCTTTGAATTTGTGTGAATTGTATTCCATGTGTAGATACAGAGATAATAGTTTCTATAGTTAGCACTGTCTTAATGGAACGTATAAACCACCCTCTTGTAGAATAATCTCCGAGATAACTATGAGCTACCTCTTTATCTGTCGTACAATTTAGAACTGTATATCGGCAATGCAATACCAGTGTAATATCTTGAACCCATAGTTTATAAGTTAAGGCTCATTATGCGAGATAAGTAATGAAAGCTCTCACGCTCCGAGGTGATTTGCTAGGTTATTGATCCGAGGATCAGGTCGGTAAGACCACTATTTTACCGTATTATTGAATCGAATATATTTCTCCCATTGGTTACTAAATTTAAAATTCCATTTAAATTCGTCTCGTTAATCCGCATTCGATTGTGAAATTAAATTTTTCATTTAATTCCGATGGAACCATTTCAGCAATCATGATTGAGTCATGACAATTTAAGTCACGGCATTTAATAAAAAGGAAAAAGAAACAATTTAGGCAAATTGGAAAGTCAGTGAAAATTTGCAAGGTAGGTAAATATTTTCGTGGAAGTGGAATTTTGATAGACCTGACCTAAATCGTAAAAATCAGAGGGCGGAGCATTATTTGCTGGCCAATCTGGGTTTGGATTCTGGCTGGCTGGCGTCCGAATATAGATTTCCATTTGATTGATTCAGCGCAACGAGAAAGTAACGCATGGCTGCGCGGAGAACAAATGTGGCAGAATTTCAATTGTTCCAGGAAAGCGGGCTTCCATAGCCACCACCTGTCTATGATGTATAACGGACTACAACGGTTTTTGCACAACTAGGCCTTGGCTTGTCGTTAATTGTCACGTTCGACAATCAACTAAGTTTCTAATTGTTTTCGCCTCGGATCTAGGTGAATGCTTATTGTTTCTTTCTCAAGTAAAACAAGCAGATAATGTTTAGCCATTGTTTTTGTTTAGTATTTTTAATGAGCATCTTCAAAAGAAATTGCATCCCGTTAAACTAATATTTAGTTATGATTTTTTTGTTCTTTAATAGGCATGATTTTTGTATAATTGTTTGCACTTAGATTCCTATATGTTTTATGGTAGTGTACACAAATAAAAAAAAACATTTATCTTGTTATCGCCCTGCAAATAAGAATTTAAACAGTTATGACTAACTAATGACAACCATACTTTGGGTTATCATAAAAAGAAATTTGAATTGCCAAAAATAGGAATGAGTGAAACATAATAGGTACTTTGCAAAACAGATTCTAAACTAAAAATAAAAACTGAATTAAAAACATCGATCAAAATATAACCTCAAATTTCTAATGAATGAATGAATCACACATGCAATACCAACATAAGAAAAAAAATGTTATCAACTTTATCAATACAAGTAATAGGTACAACCTTCTAAAACTATGTTATTACTCCGACAAAGTTACAAAATAATTAAGAACTGAATCTTTTGTTCCATGTATTCAAGATATGAACCAAATAAAAACAATAAATGAAGTACTATTGAACCAAGTTACCTGTTATAGTTGCCAGCAGAACCGCCAAAGCCACCACACCTGTCGCTCTCGCCCGGTTGCTAGTCATCTTGTCTCTTTTCAACACGCTAAAGGTTTGCGTCCTCATAAACAATAAAAAACAACAGAAAATTCAAACTCCTCAACGGATTGTCTAGAACAATAAACAATTTCACTCGCGTTTCTATTACACCTTTAACAGTATCTCTTTATCTAGATGATAATAATGACCACAAATTCCACAAGAAAAAAAATAAAATTATGAAATTACATTGAGGAAAGTTCTTTTTAAGTAAGCACTCAAGTCCATTGTGATGGTAAGGAATTTAGCGGTAAATTCCAAGAAGTTGGAGTGGTAAACTTGTTTCGTGAGGTAAAGAGGGGTGGAGCTCGAGAGCTGCGTACGTCCTCCCTCGACAAGCGCACGGCTGTACTAACGCGACGCGACGCGGGCGACATGCGGCGCTGACGGGCGGGTGTAGAACTACTCGTAGCGTCCCGCGTCATTCAACGTTCTATCTCATGGTCGGTGTTTTGCACTTTGCTGGCTTAGTGGGTGTGTGAGATGTGACTTGTCGCCCGACCTGCAATGTAAATTTGCAACGTCAAATACCAACGTAATACTTGTATATTTACGTAGTCCTTAATCTTATTGTCCTTTGCTTTTAAAGTAGGTAGAAAGAGCAGTAGTCTATTTAAAAATATGATTAACTAAGAAAGAGTTCAAAAATATATAGGACCCGCAGGATTTGAACCTGCGACCGGGCAGTCGTTATACTTACTATACTTTTTTTTTTGTTTCTTAGTATAAATTGCTGAGCATAGCTAAAAGCTATAAAAATAATAAATAAGAATATGATTAACTGTTCGATATTGTTTATATTTTCATAATTCAACTCGTCTTTATATAAAATCAAATAAAGCAAAATTTCGATGACAGAAACAAATAAAATAGCAATTCGATCAAATAAGAGATTTTCAGACAATGGTAGATAGAAAAGATTCAGATTTACAACGCTTCATGTAATCTAACAAGTTTAAATATTTGATTGTGCAACCGTGACAACTGAATGGGTATACAACTAACGGAGTGCAATCACTCGCGGACAATGACTGCTGTAACTAGACTCCAAATAAAGAGGAAATGGGTATCTAGAAATAAAAAATAAATAAAATAAACTGTTTTGTCCTATGGTAAAAACAAAATGGTAAATTATGTAAATTAGATATCTTTGAGAGTAGACTCTCGAGCGCCGAGTTTTCGCAACGTAATAATGGGTTTTACTTTACTATTATTAAGTTTTTATTTACTTGTATAGACAAATCGTATCTAAAATATTAATATGCATGTTTGTTCGTGGCCATTTCGTCAAATTTGTTTACATCATTAATTAAGTTACACACAAACTGACAAATAATTTTTAAAAATGTGTGTGTTTTAGATATGATTCGTCTATAATAATAGTTAAAAAAAAAATAATATTAAAATTAAACCCATAATAGCATTACTTTTGCATGGCAAACAGCCAAGCAATTGTTGCCCCCTTTTTGAATAGAAGAAAAAGAAACTAGAAAGTTATACCTAGAAATAAATCAAGAATGTCACAAGTATCCGTTAAATGAATCTGTTTACTCTAAGTAGACAATCTTATTGGAAAAAGCAGTTATATAGGTATTTTCTCAGCTATAAAATAGCTCAGAAAAATTATTCTTCGTGTCGATGGCTAAGTCAAATTTTATTTTTTAAAATAAGAAGAAAGGAATGAACAAATCGCTTTGGAGAACTCGCGAATTGCCCAGGGTGCGCCGGACGCAGGGAATCGTTGCATTATTTTTAGAGGCAGACAGTTACGGACTTCTGAATTGTGGACAGTACATTATAAGAAGACCGAATTATTCTAATTTCAACAGCTTGACACATATATTTAGCTCAGTCATATTCACATTTACATACGAGAATCAAGTCCCATAGGTGCAAAAATAACCACTCGATAAAAAATTTAGCGGCAAAAAATCACGTCATGCCGTACAGTACAGATACAACAGCAGATCGGCACCTGTGACTGATTACATGGCGCGCCATGAATAATTCATGATTGCTGGTACTGCTAATACCGAAGAACCATGTAGCAATAGTCATGATCCTTCTATACGTGATAAACGCAACGCAGAACTTTAAAAAATAATAAGAAAGATAGATAAAGTTAGTTAACGTACTGGTACTGTTATTATTTTTATTTAGCCGATGGTCACACGTCGCCGACTCTATATGTAAAATAGTGTTAGAATTGAATAAATACATATGTATAGCATTTATAAGGTATATTTTACATTGTATTGTATTTGATATAGACCCCGATGCCTGATTTAAATAAATAAATAATAAATATATATATTACGGAGCCATGTATCAATAAGCTCGATCTTCGTATCCGTATCCATTCGTTAAAATGTGCCTTCTGGCCCATCCCAGAAGAATAAGGCTGAGTTGAATATAGCCTGATGGAAAAATAAAAATTTTGTCCAGTTCGGAAATTTCACCTGAGAAGTTGTATTATGCTAACCATTACACCATTAAAGCCATTGCTATAATTTGTAGCAAGAAGAAAAGAGGAATTGGAACAGTTGCTATAAACAGTTTTTTGGGACAAGTGCAAACAGGTCAAATCGAGATGCGATTAGCGCAGTGGTTCCCAATTAGTTTTTTCTACGTACCCCTTTAAGAAAGACCTCCAACTTGCGTACCCCTTTATAGACCAGGGTCGATAATTTTTAAAACCAAAAAAAAAAATAGTAGGATGAAACCCATTAGAAAAGAAGGAGAATATTATAAAAATGAAAGGAAAAATTATTTACGGGTCTGAGGTCGGGAAGGGGATGGGGGGTTTGGTTTAAGGGTAAAAACGTATTTTTTTCGATTTCCGGCAAAACTAAAAGTCCTATGGAAAAAAGTCGAATGACAAAGTTGTTGGTAATAAAAAGATGTAAAACTTTTGTATTTGCACTTTTTTCATATAACCTCAAAATTTATGTGAAAAATTCAAAAAACTAAGTTTTTGGTTTTTTATTTTTATCTTTCACAAACAATTTTTTTTCCACGAAATTTGGTGCAAACTTACCTTTTTATGTCCCAAATATGCTGTAGTTTATTTGATTAGAAATATTTATTTTTTTCACCTTATTTTGAATTAATATCGAAGAAGCACCCTAATTTTCGATCGAAAATTCACACGTCAAAATATCAGCTTTGTTCAAAAAGTTGGTATGGTTGGTTGGTTGGTAAAATGATAAACCAAAAAAACTTAGATTTTTGAATTTTTCACATAAATTTTGAGGTTATATGAAAAAAGTGCAAATACAAAAGTTTTACATCTTTTTATTACCAACAACTTTGTCATTCGACTTTTTTCCATAGGACTTTTAGTTAAAACCGACAACACAAGCACAACGACACGCTCACGCGACATAAGCCGAACTGAATGATTGACAATGACAAGCAAATAGGCGGCAGCGGTAGCGGCCGCGATCGAGCGACGCGAGGCGCGGGAGTCGCGGTAAACACGGGTCAATCGCCGCCGCCGCGGGACAAAGCGCTTGATGCATGCGATTTACTTACCGGCTACTGCCGTTTAATTAAATAGAATATTTTTTTGGCAGTTGTAGAAATAGAAATAGAGATTCTTTATTTGTCAATGTGGGTATATTGAATTATTTTTTTTAAGGATTTTAGTTTAGAGATTGCTGCGCGTACCCCTTGATGCTATCTCGCGTACCCCTGGGGGTACGCGTACCACTAATTGGGAACCACTGGATTAGCGTAATAGCCGTTAAAGTAGAGCACGCAGTTTTATTTATAATGAACAATGAGGACTAAGCACAATAGAATGAGGTTTGCATGGTGATGACTACGATAAACTTGTGAGGCAGAACAAACAGGTGAGCAAATCGGCCTTGAAAATACCCGACTTATTGAACATTGCTTCTTAATCCATTAATGTTATTGTTAAGTTATAGTGTGTTGTTGACAGTGAGAGTGTGATGAATCACCAAATAGGATTTTTAAAGCAATCGTTTTAAGTAATTAAGTTATTTAATTATTATTTTTTTTAATTTTTCACAACACACACAACGCCATCTAGTCCCAAACTAAGCAGAGCTTGTACTATGGGTACTGGAATAACTGATACTAATACATATATACTTTTATTTTGTAAATATATACTTATTATACATAGAAAATAATAGAAATACCCAGACTAAGACAAACCCCATGTTCATGCACACAAAGATTTGTCTTAAGTGGGAATCGAACCCACGACCCACTCCGCCATCCGGTCGCCAAGTATGTTGAAGTAGCAATGTATAAATTGCTTACTTTGGTGGAAATAAGGCGTCTATAAAAGAATATTATTGTCAGGTTAATAATTATTTCCGATTATTTGATGTACAATTAGTAAATATAGCTGAGATCTACACACTACATCTGACTTAAACGTTTTACAGGATAAACTTGAACAAAGGCTAAGTCTGAGCAAAGTCTAAGCTAATTCTACGTTCAATCTATAAATCTTAGCCGTAATAGAGCTCCAACACAATATAATATATTTTCTGCAACACAAATGCGATTGTCACAAGCTTGGCTAGCTAAGCTTAACTGAAGCGCATTGATGCGGTTGAACTTTCGTCAAACAATCGTTATTCACCATAACGACCCGTTACACGTAGCACTAAATAATAAGAACTCACTCAATGGAGCATGGTGCTATTGTCACTATTTGTCGCGAAGTACCGTTGTATCATTGGAAAACAAAACGATACCGCCTGCTGACAATCATTGGTCACGCTTTGGTATCTTCGAATAGCTGACCGCGTAAAATTGTTTCTAATTATAAAGAAAAAGATTAAAAACGAAAGAGGTTGAGTTATTTAATAGCCTATAAAAAATGACCTATTTAATAAAGATCACAATCAAAAAAAAAGACGAAGTTTGAATTAAGAACATGAATTTCAGACTCCTTGACGGCTAAAAAGTGTCATAATTGTCAGTTTTACTAAATAGGGCACATACAAAATGGAAATATAAATATTTTTAGCATTGTGTTAGTGTCTTATAATTGTTTTGTTATTATTAGTATTTACTTATATACCCAGCTACCATCATGATTGATTCACCATTTCAATATCCATAGAAAATAACGAGTAAAATTAATCAGTCGCGAGTAATTACAATTCATCGGAGACATTATGTGTATGCACAACGGAGATTTATACCGGTACTTAAACATTTCACACACTACCGTAAACCGCATGTTTTTCATGCTGTGCATAAAAAACGTGTTTATCACGAATTAAAAACGTCTTGGGCGACTGTCTGGGTGGTTAGTTATAACATCACGCCCATTTGACGACCGGATGGCGGAGTGGGCAGTGTACCTGCCTGCTACACCGAGGTCGCGGGTTCGATTCCCGCTTAAGACAAATCTTTGTGTGCATGAACATGGGGGTTTGATAAAAGTGTATTATTTTCAGGTTAATAATTATTTCCGATTATTTGATGTAAAATTAGTAAATATAGCTGAGATCTACACACTACATCTGATTCAGACGTTTTACAGACTAACCTTGAACAAAGGCTAAGTCTGAGCAAAGTCTAAGCTAAGTCTAAAATATCAAGGCTTTTAGCTAAATAATGTCGACATTATAATATTTTCTGATGGTCTAGTCGTTAGCGTATGCGCCGCGAGGTCTCGGGTTCGATTTTCAGGTCAGGCAAAGTGTTATTCGTGATCTTTCTTTGGGGAAAATTTACAATAGCAGCAAGGACTTGTAATTGTGCCCGGTGGATCGCGATAGGCTCACCCCCTATCTCATGTTACCTAAACATACCAGGTGAAGTGTGGGTGTTGTACACCTCTGCCGCACCCTTCTAGGTAATATAGCCGTGATGTTATGATGTGTTAAAATATTACAGACCAATTCAGAAATGCTCATTTTACAAATTGCAAATTGTCTGTCTGGTTAGGAAGTCCGTGAAAAATTGATTACATTTCTAAATTTAGCCACCAAATCAATTTTATTCTATCAAAGTTTCACAATTATTTTTCTAAGAAATTGATACCCTCTTAAAAGTAAAGCAATTTTCACGTTAAATACAATTCGGGCTTTACGTGAAACAGGCCATTAAATTTAGTGATAACGTAATCGTTAATGTGGGTATTTTATCAAGTGCTGTCGCAACTCTAGAGAAATCGGTGAAAGTCACACATTGCATTTATTTTAAAAATAAGGGCACACTGATATCAGTAAGTCAGAGCTCCGTTGAAATATATTTTACATTATATCTTAGTTTCGATGTAGCGTTGGTGTAAAAAAAATGATACTAAATAAAATAATTTTTAACAAAAAAAAAACCGACTTCAAAAAGTATGTAAACTAAAAAGCAAAAAATAAATTTACTTCGCACAAAATAATACGTTTTTTCATTTAGTTAAATAGAAATTATTAAATAATTATTTTATAATTCTGAAGTCGGTGCCAAGTAAAAACAAACTTTCTACAATATCAAATTACAGTTCACACAAAAAGGGAGGCGTAGTTGTGCTAGTGCGCGGTTGCCCAGTATTGGTACTTACCACAGAAATATAACTAATATTCAGTCAGAAAAAAGTTGTTAGAACGATTGATATTATCTATACAGAGTTATTCATTGTTTACTTGGCACCGACTTCAGAATTATAAAATAATTATTTAATAATTTCTATTTAACTAAATGAAAAAACGTATTATTTTGTGCGAAGTAAATTTATTTTTTGCTTTTTAGTTTACCTACTTTTTGAAGTCGGTTTTTTTTTTTGTTAAAAATTATTTTATTTTACGATTTTAAGTGATGGGTAGACCGAGCGAGAATGTTTCTCGAATGAGGAGAAGACGGTTACTTAAAACGGAAAACTTATTAATAATAAACAAGAATTAAATCCTTTCTCCTGACTATTGAGGGTCACGACCTTCCATCATCAGCTCATTTGACACAATAACTAGCAGTAGGAATTAATATGCGTACAGAAGTGAAAGAATTATCCTTTAACTCCTAACTATTGAGGAGTTGACCTTCCATCATCAGCTCATCCACATAAAAATACGTAAATACTGGTGTAGCTTTGAAAAACACACTAAAAACATTACATGTGCCTATAAAATTCGAGGGTTGCCCTCGATTTCTCTGAAATTTCATCATCAGATCACAACATGCTGACGATGGGACCCCTTTGGAAGCATCTCCTGTCCAACAAAAAAAGAATCATCAAAATCAGTTCATAAACGACGGAGATATCCGTGAACAAACATAAAAAAAAAAAAAAAAAAGCAACATATATACGAATCGAATTGAGAACCTCCTCCTTTTTTAGAAGTCGGTTAAAAAGAGAATTAAAAGCAGTCAACGTGTTGTCTAATATCCTCGCTACTATTATCCTACTATTTGATTGTTAACAAAGTCATTCAAGTAGATAACAAGATTAGAAGAAAACATTTGTTTATTCTTGTAACCAGAGGGTTTTAATTGAAGTGGAATACTGCATCAAAAATATCATGTCCAAAAATCTGAACAACTTAATATGAGTAGTGGCAAACGCGTCATCCCTCACTGACTGCACTAGAAACTCCCCTAGCGAGTCACGCTCGAGTTACTCGATACAATAACTCGAATGAAATGATAATTGTGACAGTGGGGCGAATTAACTCGAATCACTACATTTGTGTTCATTTACTTATTTATGTATCTAAATTTCGATGAAAAATTTAAATAATTCCTGACAATATCTCAGTATGCAATTTTTTATATATTCGTCATTTATCTCTATTAGGGTACTTAATATGTACAGAGTTAAAATTTACTCATTTATTTTAATAAAGATTTCGGTTATCGGTTTAAATTAATTTACTTTACTTTCTAGCTATTTATCTAAACTTGTTATTATTATTGTTAATTATATACTTCATTGTACACTATTACTTCATATGTACACTATTAATAAATTGGGTGTTTTATTGCTCCAGATTCACCAAGACTTTATTGCTTGTCAGATTTGCAGCAAAACTGACAAAGTTTTGCTGAAAATTGAGCGTGTCGAATAGGATTTTTGATTTCTTTGTCATCATTTAAAAGAATAAAGCTGTAATGTTTTAACTTTGGAACGATGCAAGGCGTGCCTGTCGTAAAAATCCGTTATTTAGCTCTGACTCCACCAAACTTCTTAATCTACGGTTTTAATGAACCCCTAATTGCATCTCTCTCTATTCCACTCTCACATTAAATTGTTGTGCGAGACAGAGAAATCAATAAAGCGTTAAACTTGAGTGAAATCAGGACTATTTAAGTGCTGTATATCATGTAGCAAAAAGCTATTCTAATTTTCAGCTAAAGATATTATTTTCACTGAACTAGATGGAGCCTATATTTTTTGTCTTAATCCGTTTAAAAGTTGTTAGCGGGATCAATCGACTTGTAAATTTTAATAATACAGAGAGAAGGTATTCAGATCATGACAACAATAAAATAATTTGTGATACATTTGTAAGTGCAATGTTTCATAAAAACGAACAGAGAGCCTGCAATATGAAGTACGTATGTATAACCTCTTTCCAATATACCATACCTAGTATCGCCCTATTCCCGAAACAAAGTAGTCTATGGCACTTAAATTGTATTAGACTAATAAGTTGGTGAGGATTGTAGTAGTAAATACTTTAGTTTATCGTAAAGTTTTCATAAAAACCCCAGTTAAGCCACAACAAGATCATCAGTCGATCTATGATTTGATAAAAGGCTTCGTGTAATCTTTTTGGGCAGAATATAATGTTCATTGAATTTAATTTTGCTGAGCAGAAAATAACAATAACAATTATTTAGCGTTATTACTTGGTGTCTTCTTATGGGCGATCCAGTAAGGACCACCTGTGTTCTAATAACACCATTCTTGATGGTACCAAGCATGGTAATTACTACAATTTCCCCTAGCTCCGCCCGTTATGGGGTCCATGGGGGAGGCTGATGTTTTGTATTGCCTGCATGAAAAATAACTTTAATTTATTTTCATCGTTATCTCTCAGTTGTTTTCTTAAAAATAAGGGGGACGGCTAAACGGCTTGTCTGTCTGTGACCACAAAATGGTGTGAACTATTTAAAATTTTCGTGTTGTTCGTTCAGTATAACTTTTAGTTCTTTGCGGAAATTTTAAAGTCCCTGCTATCTGAATTTTGTTTTTGACAATACGAGTTGTTTTTATTTTTTAAGCTTTATATTATTTGCTATAGTGGAGTATCAGATTGTATTTGATGACATTTGGTTAAACTTAATTTTGTAGTAGGGCAAACCAGTTGCCACGAATCTAGTCTAAACATCTCTGTTAATATAGCGTATTAAATTATTATTTTTGGCAAAACAACTGGATCAAACTTTCAATCCACTACTCCAATATACATTCTTTAATATTATTTCATGACTCGTTCATCGGATTGCCACTCGTTTGACTAGATAACAGGAAACACTTAATAAAATGCTAAAAAACAAATAACTTTTGAACAACACACAAAGTGATTGACACTTGTCAGAAAAAAACTTATTCAATTACAATTGAAAAGTAAAAATTCATTTTTGTCATGTTACCACAATGTAGGCAGATACTTGCGTTTTCGATTTGACCGAAATGAAATAGAGTAAGGATAAATCGTGAATCGATTTATCGAATAGTCCGTTAATTTTTTTTATCGATGAATTTATGACCAATTAGAATTAAATCGATCATACTTAATTTTTCATATAAGTTTTTTTTTAAATATAATGTTAAAATTGTTGTGTATGTAGGTGTGCCATTTTTTCTGTAAAGTTGCAAAGATTGCATATTTAGTATTGAGTTAAAAATAGATTTAAATTCATATACTAATGAAGTGTTTAAATTGTAACTACTGAGTGTAGAACCAAAAATCATGACATCGAGTAATCATTTACAATCAGTTTAGAATCAAATCGATTTATCGATACGCATTGGCATCTCTAAAAAAGAGTAAAAAGCCTCGGGTTATTCGGATAAATTAATTGAAAGGGGATCAGACTGGCCCTTGTTTTGACTGCACAAACAGAATTAAAGTCCGCCCCTGTCCCTATGATACCGAGAGCTCTATTAACCAAAACAAATACGGTTAATACCTATGCCTGTTATATGTACTTGCGGCCCTCACCTATGTTTGACAGGTCGTGTTTGCATACCGTCATTGTTGCATTCAAATGTTTGATTAGCTTTCCTTAAAAACCTATTTTCTACATCAATAAAGATAAAATTAAAGGAACTGGTAGATATAACCTTATGTGGGATAACGTAAGTTAAATAATATTTTATAATTTATTTTTAATAAAATACAGAGTTACAATAAGGCAAAAGTACAATGGTGTACTTAAAGTATTAAAAGCTAGGTACAAAAATGTTGTATAATATTGCAAGAAATGTATAAACATTCATAATAATGTCCCTGCCTCTTAATCTAGGTAATCTTGTATCTTAAGGGACAGTGAAATAGTGTTTGTATCTTCCATAAACAATTCACATATGTAAAATATGTTTGATTACATTAAATTTAATTATATATTATCATTTTTTTGGGTAGATAACGTAAATTGGTAATGGACATAAGCAAGAGCAAAATTGTGGCTAGAAGCTTATCCACTAATATTTTTTAAATAACAGGTTATCCTATAATTTTGTCTTCTCGTACTCTTAATGTCACAGCAAGGAATTCCTAGTTAATTCTAAACTTTGCACCGCAGGTTTCTTGCGTGCGTAGTTAGTGACAGCTGGCTTTATAAACACAAAGCCGGGATAATCTCCGTTAAAGTAATAATGAAAAGCCACAATTGCTCACTATAACTTGATTATTTTATACTATTGTGGTTAAGAATAATTATTTTTGCGCATACATTTACTGGTGGTAGAGCTCTTGTGAATGAGCTCGAGGGCGGCAGCACCACAGTCACACCTTTAACCTGCCGCCAAATAGTAGTGCTGCCATTACTGTGTTCCGATTTGGTGGTGAGATCAGGCCCTAAAATTACTGGCACATGAGGCATAACACCGTAGTCCTCAGCTGCAGCGACGCATCTTTAATCTGCTTTTGTGGATTGTTGATGTCCATGGGCTGTACTCCACTTACCATAGTATTGGGCGTAGTATAAAAAAAAAATACAGTTTATACATTTTCTTTGAAACAGTCTTGCTATAGTTGTTTTGTGCACTGGTAAAAGGCTTTCTGGAAACTCAAAACAATCAGGTATATATGCTTGCTCAGCGTGCTAAAGCGTTCCCCACATCAGGCGTGCGTGATCGTCGGGCCTGTGGGCGCGCTGGCTGCACACACGTCACCCGGCAGCAACACGCGACGACGTGTGACGTGTATGCAGTCAGCGCCTTAGGTATATAAAGTAAAAAAGAAAATTAAATTAAAATGTTTCCTGAATAATTATTTATTGGTCTCATACTTACAAAAAACCTATTGAACAAGGATTGCTTCAAAGATCCATTCTTCAAAATAAAGATCTACTTGTTCCTATAATATATACATTTTGACGATGACACGGTTTTCACAATATTATTATTCACCTCTCCGTGATCTTTTTTATCTTCTCACCAAAAAAATTAGTGATTACTTCGTATGTAGTGTCGTTCAGTAGTATGATGAGAAGTACATTACGAATAATTAATGTTCAATGCCATTGATAATAATATGTATTACATGTCAGTCATGTTTAGAATAATTAATTCATTGTATTTGGCAACCAATAAGATCAGAAGGTCATTTTATTTCTGATAATATCTACTATTAGATTTTTGTTGATTCTCTGCTATCCAGTCGTTTTCCAATATTTTATACTACATAGCTACCAACATCAAGATATGAATTCGCAAGAAAAATAAACAATAAGAATCGACGGCTAATCACATCACACTACCTATACTTTGTCAAACTTTTTGTCTTACAGCCATTCACAAACCCAATCAGAACCAAAAGAAGCACCTGTTAGATAATAATAATTACCATCAACATCCCATAAAGAAAACTGTATCCACGTCTCCTATGGTAACCATGACAGTATGGGGACACAGCTCCCATCGCGGAGGGTACAATACAAATCCTCCCCACGCCATGTCCCGACCGATTACGTACACTTCACTGACTACGTCCCGATAACGTTAAGGTGTACCAACATTATAACAAAATTCTAAATATACCAATATGCTACGCTGATCAACCATGAAATTAAGGGATGATAGCATTCAGTCCAGAGTGTGAACGTGATAAATGGATATAAAGTTTGATCGAATGCCTAGCCTAGCGAAAATGGGTCAGCGATAAGTGAGTTAGAATGTTGACTTGTAAATGCGGAAAGAAATGTACTACGGAAACTTGTAACACAGTTTACCGTGAGTAATCCATCAATCCCAAAACTATTGTAGACAGCAAAAGACAAGTGCATCCAATTTTGGAAGTATCAACTTAAATGTATAGTAGGTGTACAACTTAAATGTATTGATGAGGGATGGTAATTTTTCAGATTTTTTAATACATCTAATAAAAGTTGCGAAGAAAGATATAAAGTTGTTTAGCACTGTTTAGATTTAAAAGCATGGTAGCAATCTTCAAATAAGAAATCAGAAGTCTCGGGGAGAATATGAGAATTTTCTAAATTCATTCCCCACAGAAAAGAGTTTCTAGGCATTTGATAAGGATGCCTCAGCTTATTCAATAACAATTTACCCTCGTAAATCAGTACATTCTGCTTTATGGTACAACCCTATTTACGCCACAGGACCCACGTCGTACGACGAAATGCAGTATCAGAAATGGTTTTGCCTAAAATAGTCGTTTTCGCAAAAATGCCATGAAACAGTCAGGTTCCGTTTGATTTTATTACAGACGTTATTTTTACGTCTACGAAGCCTGGTTTTATGCTTCAGTCATAAAATGATATCGTAATGGATCGTATTATTTACATATGTAGCGAAAAAACTACGTTGCCGAGGCATCTACTCTAGTTTGGAAGTTCTTCCATTTACGTAGTACGTTTCGAAATATCTCCACGCTAATTTTCATGAAATATGGTCCAGTAGTTTCTCTTTACAATATAAATACAGATGAACTATCGCAGCGATGTGATCGGCCGCTAGATTCGTGACTTGATCCTGCAGTGTAAATCTGAAGTTTTATTCCAACTTCAACTGCACGCGTTGTTTTAAGGGTAGACTCCCGAGCGCCGTGTTTTCATACTTTAACTTTAATATTATTACGTTTTTATCAATTTTATAGACAAACTATAGGTATCTAAAACACTAAAATGCTTGTTTGTTCGTGGCCTTTTTCACATTGCTTTAATCATGAATTGAGTAACATACAAACAGATTTTTTTTTAATAATAACCCAGATAACTTTCTAGGTCAAAATATCAAATGATCGTACTATCAGCCGCAAAATAAGATCTGTACACAAGAAATAAGCGTCTTAAATCTTTACTGCTGAATTTGCATTTCAAGCACTTTATGTGAAAACAAACCTTACTCTGCCAATTCTGTCTCGAATTTCCATTCTGTTAGAAACATAGATAGTCCGTATTAGTTGTTATCGTTCGACGCAGCTACCGACTGAAATGGATCGGTTACTGAACATTGGCACGACTGACGCAACTTCCTATATGCCATGTATGAACTAAACAAGACGATACATTTAAAGTAAAACTCTTTATGAATTTCTTCTATATCTATCATGATTCTTAGTGCTTCATGAAGTCTAAGGATTTAGTCCTTATACTTCATGAAGCACTTAGAATCATCTAGAAAGCACTTAGATATTTTCATTTCAATGTGATAAATAATCTGAAAATTTCTACATTTGCACCTACCGTAGCATAATCTCTGCACTATCTTAGGGTTGACTGGTAGATATTGCCTTTGACATTAATCCGCCTTCGTCACATGTTTCTTGTGCGTAAAGATAATAAAATACATAATAAGAATAAATGAGAAAAAATTAAAAAATTAAAAATTATTAATAAATGCCAGTATTGACATTTAGCTTGTGACTTGCGAAAAGTGATTATTAGTTCTGTTAAGCACTGTAAATTGGTGACCATGGTTGTGCAACTTAGTTGGGGTATAAAAATGGATTGGTGACTAAGGATAAGCAACTTTGTTGGGGTATGGAAACGGATAGGGACCATGGTTAACCAACTTTAACATTACGAAAATTCGATAAAACTATTCATTTATAAACGACAAATTAATATCTTATTTAAAAATGTTACATAATACTTAATTTTCATTTATTATATTAATTTTAAAAATACATGTAACAAAAGCAGTTTACCTTTTAGTTTTTACAGTTTTACATGGAAGGTTATTCTTTTGAGCACTCGACGCGAAGTTACAATAAACGAGCTACATCGACGAAAGAGGCTATAGACAACGTAAAAAAATAGGTATTTTAAACTTTTATTTAAGTTTGGTTTAGTATTGGTTAAACTGATTTAAGAAAAAGAATTGTTCTCAGAGATTACCCGCTATAAACGAACATAAACTTTGCTCATCAAGAATTTAAGCAAAAAACAAAAGGAAATTTTGAAATTGGTAATTGGTTTTTAGTGATCTTTGAAGGCTATTAAAAAAAAATATTAACTAAAATTGAGAACTGACCACCAGAGAATTCAAATGCAAGGCCTGTTTCTAAGAAATAACATCAGGTGTGATTAAATTCTAAAATATCTTACAGCTTTAAAACTATTGATGAACAAGAATGACGGAACAATAACGCTAGTAGGTAATTAAAACACATAGAGAGAGTTAATCAAATACATTCCAATTACATCACCTGACACATGAAATACCAGTCAATTAGTCAGATAACTACATGCTTCAAAAACGTTAACAGTAGCTTTGTGGCGTTATGTATTGATGCTGAGTCACAGGGTCATTGCCCTGTAGACAAAGAATAACAAACGTCTGAGGGAGGCGACGATAAATCAACCAAGTCATAAATATAAGGGAGAGCCTCGCTGTAAGTGTCGCATTTTCCAACTCATAACGTAGGCCTAATGCAGTCTGAAGCTGAGGAGTGTATAAGGATTCTGCGACTGCTCGACTATTTTAGGGGCTTCGTGGCTCTGAGTTCGGTTTGGCGAGAGATTTTTTTATCAATGTGATTTTGTTTTGGCTACAAAAGTTTGCCTTTGATGTTTTGTTACGTTTCGGAAAGTGAATGACATTCATGTTAGAGCATTGTGATATTGAATTGATTTGATTAATTATTTACATTGTATATTTTCCGAGTGTATTTCTTACACTTATGTTTCTATTGCTATTTTAATGTTTAATTTATTATCTGTTGGATCACTCTACGCTGACTGTAATATTTTTATCTACAACTTCTTATGGGCATGGTCCTGAAATAAACGTATTATTATTATAAGGATAAAATAATTGTTTTTAACTTAACGATTCATATCAATGAATGGTGGAAAACAATAATTTCAGGCAAAGATTTTCGAAATATCTCTAAATGGAGAAGCTGACTATCTAAGTTCTATGTCACAGAAGTATATTTTACGACGCTGCACACAATTAACACACCAAAAGGTAAATGTAATTTAATTAGTCTGAAAATTTATATTTCACTATTAAATATAGTTTCCCAAGCAACTTCCATAAGTATAAAGCTGCTGAAGCACATTAATATTCAAGGCCAACTTTACCAAACTACGCAAAAGCTTTGCATGCCTAATGTGCCATTCCATTTATTTAATAAGCCGTCTCGAAATAATCACATTGGAGTAATTTATTCTATTGCTTTTCCGTAATCTATATTATTCCTCGGAATAATAATAGGCCTATAATTTACTTTTTATCGACGTACAACGCGGACGGAGCCGCACGTAGAAGCTAGTTATATATATAGTTTGACGACCGGATGGCGGAGTGGGTAGTGTACCTGCCTGCGACGCCGAGGTCGTGGGTTCGATTCCCACTTAAGACAAATCTTTGTGTGCATGCACATGGTGGTTTGTCTTAGTCTGGGTGTTTCTATGTATAATAAGTATGTATTTACAAAAGAAAAGTATATATGTATTAGTATCAGTTATTCTAGTAATCATAGTACAAGCTCTGCTTAGTTTGGGACTAGATGGCGTTGTGTGTGAGTTGTGGAATATTTATTTATTTATATATACTTATATAATTGTTAGCCCGACGGACTGATTCATTAAGGCAGAGCCTAACCCGCTAGGGATAGAAACTTGAATTTTTGCATAAATGTTCCATGGCGTAGGACTTTTGGAAAATTCCACCTCGAAGGTGGCAAAATAAGGCCTGAACGGTTGTAGGGAAGTCCGTCATTTTTGAAGTTAGTAGGCAAAAAAGGTATAGTTAAACTTGAATAAAAATAAATAAATTTCTGTAACGGCGCTTTTTAAAAGGCAATGCCCAAAAACTGTATCGCCAAAGCCCTTGTGTCACGATTGTCACGAATATAAGATAGTGAATAATTTCTAGTTTTGTGTATGACGATTATCTAGTTTTAAGATACATAACTTAAGCGGGATTTAATAAACAAAAAGAGATTTTCTATTTAAACATGAAGGACGAACTAGAATATACTAATTTTGTTTTGATACACGTTTTTTGCACTTGTTTACCACACATCCCAGCTTACTATGAAAATATCCGGCTTAAAATTAAACTTTCATATTATTCTACATACAATACAGCAGCTTTTATCTTGACAAAGCCACGGAATAGATAGCACAGCAGCGATAAACAATCCCATAGTCGATTGGTCATACCCCTTTTATTCCCAAGAAGGTGAATTTTGAGTCAGAACTGAAAGCAAACAAACCAATAGATGTTGTGCATATTTTCTAACTTGCGGGCACCGAGCAGAACGACGTTTGACGTGGGAGTAATTCCTCTAGTTTCGTATGCTTTCAAATTGATGTTTGTAAATGGGTATACTGCTCCGATGGTCTAGTGGTGAGTGTATGCGCCTTTAGCTGTGAGGTCTCGGGTTCCATTCCCGGGTCGGGCAAAGTGTTATTTGTGAAGTGCGTCAGGAAATTCTTAATAGTAGCACGGAGTTGGAACTGTGCCCAGTGGATGGCGATAGGCTCATTCCCTATCCCATGGGACCTAAACATAACAGGTCTAATGTGAGTGTTGAACATGTCTGCCACACCATTCTGGGTTATATACGCGAGATGTTATGTCATGTAAAAGGAAATGTTTAGTAAGTTTGTGACTGAACCAATGTTACCGTCGAAGCTCAGCAGGAGTTGTGTAAAATGAAAAGGAGTGGACTGTAGTTTAAGTTGTATTGTATTGACAATATTACAAGCTTGAGGTTGCGAAGCTACGTTATATAAAAATGCAAAAGAGAGAGAATGCGCGAGCGTGAGCGTGCTTTTCGCAGTCTATGGCTGAATTACTGAACGGATTTGGATGAAATCTAGATCACAGGTAGTTTAAAACTTAGATGATCATAAAGTTTATTATTGACCTAACTATAACGCGGACGGAGCCGTACACGGAAGCTACTATCTCATATTAATATCGATGGCAAATATTCAGTAGACAATCAGACTAGTTTAGAAGAGCGAGCTAATAAAAACGTCATATAAATTAAGTTTTCTTGTAATAAATGGGGCAATGGAACTTACTATCTAATAGTAATGATAATAAAACTCTTTAAAGATAGTTGATGGTCTGCTACGACTCAATAATTTTATGTTAACAGATTATGGGTAAAACTAAAGTATTTATCAGGGATGTTAATGATATGAAATTTCGGATACGGATAGGATACGGATATAAGATTGATTATTATACCGGATACGGATTCGGATGCAGATAATAATTTATTTCGGATTATCCGTTAGTTTCGGAAAAATTCGGTAACGGATATTAGATTTTTAAGGAATATAAAAGTGAAATACATATCTATATATATAAAAATGAAACCCGTTTTCCGTTGTCACGACTTGGCATGAAAACGGCTTGACCGATTTGGCTGATATTTTTTTTTGTAGTTTTCTAATACTCTGTATATATAAAAAAAAAAGTACTCATTTTTATATGGGGGGTATTATAGATTCCAGTTCAAATTGAATAGGTACGCATACATAAGATAGGTCAGCTATACAAAATAAAGTAGTGCATCAAATTTACGCTAAGGCGGTACGAAGTTCGCCGGGTCAGCTAGTAGCTAATAAAATGGTTTTATTTATATGTCACCATTTGGTACGAATTACAGCCGGCCGATCATAACATCTTGTAATAACGTGTCTCAATTAGGCTCCGCCCCTATCCGATACTACCCGAAACTTTTATGTCGGATTCGGTTACGGATTTTGTTAAAATCGGATATCCGATAGTTTCGGTTACGGTTACGGAGCTCCCTAACATCCCTGGATTTATACGCCCTAATTCATTAAGCAGTCGGAAAGTTTTTCAAGCAACAAAATTATTCGATAAAGGCTCGGGAAAATGCTAATTTGTCCATAAATAGGACTTTTGTTGTATTTGTAATTATAATTTCTGTATTAACCTAATGGATACAAAGTGCTATTGTTGGTAATGTGCCATTAAAAACGGTAATTTCACAGGTTACGAACTTTTTATGGGCTGGCATATTTTCTATTGTTTTATGCGCGCAGAACTCTGTGACGTTTTAGTGAAATTAAATATACGTAACGTAATAAAAAGTGCACTTAGTTTGTAAGAATAATGGAGAATATTTAACTACATAATATTTAATTTCACTAACAAATGACATAAATAGATAAAGACTGTACTAAGACATGGCTATTACCAGCCTGACATGATTTACGTATGACTAAGGCCTCTTTTCGTTTTGTAAAAAGATTACACCATTGTCAAAGCCATAGCAATACTTGAAATAGTGTCCTAAAAACGTCGAACTGTGTCAATTAACTGGCAACACTGACAGCTGAAGGCAAACGTCGCCTCTTTATAATTATAATAATAAAACAACAGAGCGACATAAAATTACTTTCCCACCCAAAACAACGAAATTAAAAACGGGCGGCAGACAGAGTAGGCGAGAAAAAGCAAAAATAACAGAGACAATGGGGCAAAATAACGAAATTCCGGAGCGGCATGTGAAAACACAGTTTCAAATTCAGTAAGCTTCGTTGCTACGCGATTTCCAATTCCTACAGCGTTTTGCTGTTCATTATTCTCATTTCATTTGTTCGTGACACGCGGCAGGATGAGGCTGAGCTACGCGCACGTCACTTGCATTGATATGCCCTCTATGCTCTCGCTCTCATTCTCGACAGGCAAAGTGAAGCCTTATTTTGAAAGCTCCATGATTAGTTGATTACTTACAGACCCTTTTTTTCGTGAAACGATATGGAAGAATCCTCAATTAAATGACAAGAATATGTTAGAATACTGCTTCCTGAATCTATAACCTTTTTAACACGCTTATATTAGCTTCACCTGTATGTTTGTTTGTTTGTTTGTTTGTTTGTTTGTTTGTATGTAACCGACTCCTTTGGACTCGATTTTGACCCACTTTAAACGGACAGATTTAATTCAAACTTTCTACACTTGTAAAGAATCAGCGACAATATAATAATTTCATAAATTTATCTCATTATCCTGATTAGGATCGCCAGGATTAAAAAAAACTAAAACTAAAAAGTGAAAAATAAATATAGTTTAAAAAAACTAAAAAAACACGCTTTTAAAGCACATCAAACTAAAAAGTGAAAAATAATTCTTATTATAACCTGAAAATAATAATAAACGAAAAATACTAGTACTATTGTGAAAAAAAGCGTGGGTCGCTCGATAGACGAAAAATATGGCACAGAGCGCCCCACGCTTTTTTTCACAATAGTACTAGTATTTTTCGTTTATTATTATTTTCAGGTTATAATAAGAATTATTTTTCACTTTTTAGTTTGATGTGCTTTATTTCAGTATAGAGTTAATTTAGTTTTAATCTAAAAAGCAAGATACAATCATTCAGTTTTGCAACAACTTCAACTTTTATTTCGATAACTTAATGTAACGCGTTTATAATTGAGCGATTATCTGTTAATAGCTTAGCTTAGCCTAAGTTAGAAGCGCTAAGGCATCAATCACACACACTTGGGAGGCTATTAGCAATAATCTGATATTGAGGCCGTTCAAGCTTCAACCCGTTAATAGTCTAAGACCTATTTCAGATACCTTGTTACGAGGAAGCGTCAGGTACTCAGCTGTAATTGACATACGAGAGTGGAAATTACGGATTAGCACATCTACTAGAGTGTGCTAAATGATTGACATTTATGCATTTTGCAGTTACTAAATTAAAAATGGAAAACAAAATCTTGTTTAACTTAAAATATTTGATAACTTTCTCGGAACGTGTTTTTTTTTTCATAATATGTTTTGTTTTATATTAATAAATGTACATTAATATAATTTTCTAATTAATTCATATAATATTTAAGAAAGAAAATAATTTAATTACAAGTTAGTAAACAATAACAAATAACTATTTATTTTGGTAGCTTATATAATTATTTGGAAAATACCAAATAATAAACATAAAATAATATTCTTGTAGCTACGAGCTAAGCTTAGCTAAAGTCTTAATTAGAAGCATTTAGGCAATTGAAATTTTCAACCTAATTTAGATACCTTGTTACGAGAAAGTGTCAAGTACTCTGGTATATGTAACTGACTTACGAGAGTCAAACTTACGAATATTTACTTGTCAATACAATTGGTTAAATTTTAAGTGACTTCAAGGTATCAAGGTTAATACAAAAAAATTAAAAATTACATTGTTTATTGGGGACTCTAAGAATGAAACAACTTAAATTACATTTTTTTTGTAAAATGTAAAGATATTGCAAGAGAAGGTACGAGTACAATATTGAAAGCTACATCTTAAATAATCTAGCTATGTTCTTGATTACTTATATAAAATGAAACCAAAGAAATGTAAAATGCAAGTTGTACGCTCTCATTGTTCAGGTGACGACTGGATGGTGGAGTGGGTAGTGTACCTGCTTGCGACGCCGAGGTCGTGGGTTCGATTCCCAATTAAGACAAATCTTTGTGTGCATGAACATGGGGGTTTGTCTTAATCTGGGTGTTTCCATGTAACGACTTGCTTTCGTTAAGAAATTAAGACATAAAAGCTAATTTTGATACATCAAAATCGTTGTCCATCTTTAGCAATTTAAAAATCCTATTGACTGATCGTGTGGCTGTCTACATTCAAGTGATATGAATTCTTCATATCTTTAGCTACGTATGCAACATTTGATCCATACCAAAACCAACGAAAACGCTTACTCGTCCTCTTTTGTCCAACATGGTAATTAAACCCCATAACTAGGAGTAAATGGGCCCGCAAACCGTCGCACAAGCTATAATACGGCAATAGATAAGGTAATGGCCAGTTAAGTTAACTTAGAGATTGCGTTACTTACAAAGGGGTGCTCATTTACAGAAACTATCAAAACCGGCCTTTTGTCTGAATTTCATGTATCTTAACCGGCTATTATCTTGGTTTCTATGTATATGTATGTATTTACAAAAGAAAAGTATATATGTATTGGTATCAGATATTCTAGTGCCCATAGTACAAGCTCTGCTTAGTTTGGGACTAGATGGCGTTGTGTGTGAGTTGTGAAATATTTATTAAATATTTATTTATTAACATTATACAAAACTTAACATCGTTATGTTAAGTTTTGTATAATGTTAAGATACATGAATATCACGCCTATTTTACCCAGAAGGGTGTGACAGATGTGTACCACTCACATTTCACCTGTTATATTGTAGGTCCAATGGGATAGGGAGTGAGCCTATCATCATCCACAGGTCACAATTCCAACTCCGTGCTGCTATTGTGAAATTCCTGACGGAAAGTTCACTAGTAACACTTTGCTCGACCTGGAAGCCAATTCTCGCTCACTCGAAGTTTTTATTCGGATCCGATGTTTGATTCATTTCGATTTCTATTACAAAAATTAACTAATAATTAATTATTAATTATTATTATTTATTTTTTCATTAATCGAACCCGGTAAGAGGCGCATACGCTTACCACTAGACCATCGGCCATCAATTGTGCCCGGTGGATGGCGATAGGCTCACCCCCTATCCCATGGCACCTAAACATAACAGGTGGAATGTGGATGTTGTACACCTCTGCCACACCCTCCTGGGTAATATAGGCGTGATGTTATGATATATGTAAAAAATATCCCTTACTTTACTATTAATGTTTGTACGATAAAGTTGTTGCAAGTGGACTTTGCATATTTTATTTTGTTTAAAGTTTTGTTTAGTCTCATTGAACATTAGTTTTATTTTCTACTCCAAGGTTGGTAGTTACAGCGAAATGGCCATGAATGATACAATTTCGAATGCCATGAAGCTACGAGTACTTATCACACATAAAATAGCACTTAAATTCGTAATTTCCACTCTCATCTCGTGTCAATTTCATCTGAGTTGCAGCTTCCCCTCCTAACAAGATATCAGACTATCTAAAATAGGTCTTAGACGATTAACGGTTTTCAAGCTCGAGCGGCGCCTATATCGGATTAGTACCAATATTGCTAATAGCTTCCCTGGCTTAAATATCTTGGTCGTAATCAATGCTAATGCTATCGTACAATGCAGCGTGCCGGAGTGTCGTCATTAGTATCTTCCATTCTAGTACAAATGTGCTTAAAAAAATATTAAATTTTTTGAAATCGAAATTTTTGACTTCTTTTTGTGTATCTCATTGTTTTCACTATTTTTTTTATTTTTGTTCTTGTTCCCTTTCAGTTCGTTTTTATTTATTTTTTATTGTGCTGTACTGTTTGTTGTTTTTGATTTAAATATGTATATATGCGGCAACTTGTAATTGGCCTTCATAATGTTATCAATGTTTTTCTAGTTCTAAGTTAGCTGTAAAGTTTTCCTATGAAATAGAAATAAAATAAAATAAAATCTATTTAGGCTTCATTGAAGTTATTAACAGATCATTGCATGTTTATTTCATATTTTAATGAAAAAAAAAGAGTAGAAAGAAGAGATAAAAGTTGAATGTAAATAGATTTTTGTGTGCCATCAAATTTAACAATATATTTGCACAACAGGATAATAATATGTAAAAAAGTTAACTTAGTTTCATGTACTGTAACGTGGTCTACAAATGACTAGTTAGGTAGGCAGAATAAATAGAAACAATCGATAGATTAACAAAGGTATTATTATTCTATATATTTATATCTATTAAATACAAGGTAGTCTCAAGGCGTAGGTTGGTAGGTAGGTAAGTGGTTTGGTAAGTCCTGGGCAGCGAAGTGAGGAACACTTAACTCGGCGCTGGTGGCCGCAGGCAAGAAGGGCGCGACGCGCACGCAGGTCCTTTATATACCCCACAGGGGTCTGCAGTGGGGGGCGCATCTTGAGGTTGCGGTGGCCGTGCGGTTGCGACGTCACACACCCCCTCCGTTAGGGCAGAATTTTTCTTAAAAAATTCGGCTCCTGGCTGACATGGAAGACCTCAGGAAGCAGTTCTTAAGCAGCACCGGCAGCTCGATCCGGCTTTACTGAAATCAGAACAATAAGTGTATATAAAAAAAATAACTAGAAAAAATATGAAGTTACGATACCTAAATAAAATTGAAAAGAACCGGAGTGATCGAGCCAAACGCATTCAATACAATAACAATGTCATGATGTCATTCAAAAATAACACTACGTGCAACCTATTAAGATTGAATTTTTACTAATTAAAGAAGATTATTGAAACTCATTCTTATCTAACGGAACTAAATATAACTAAAAATGTAAGTATAACAACTTGTTTACCAAGTAGCGCGTTAGCGAAGTAGTATTGGGTGTGCGCGTCTACACAGAAGGCATGACACATTTCAAGATGAATGAATGAACAACATCGTATAGTTGAAAATAATAGAATTCGACATCATTAGTAGATGTGATTCTAAAGGAATTATGAGCGTGAAGAATATTAGCGAACAAAATGGTATACCCGATTCGACAATGAGAATTTTAACCACTGAACCATAGGGTAAAATTTTTTTTTTTTTTTTTTTTTATACCATTATTGTTTATAGTTTATTTGTTTAATATCCTTTATATGCCATTCGCCAAGTGGCTTATCAGACATATCTGCTAGTTTGTACACTAATGGAGACTTTTTTGCTACGATTTTACATTTAATAAATTTAGGAGCGAGTTTTTTACAAAAATATTTATCCTTATCGCTCAAGTAAAAGGTACGTTTCCAAACAATATCACCAACATTGAATTCTGCCGTTTTACGGCGAAGATTATAAGAATGACAATTACGCTTGTGTGCACCTATTAGCGCTGCCTGTACTCTCTCGAAAATAGAGGATAAGTAGCCTAGTGACTCAGCATAACTATCACGTGGCTCATGAATTATATTAGTATCAGATTTACTAGAAACATAATGAGAACCACAGGTTACCATTTCACGCCCGAATACGATCATAGATGGTGTAAAACCGGTTACTTCGTTTACTGCACAATTCATTGCGAACTGAATTTTAGGTATAAGTGTATCCCATATGCGTTGATCGTTTGAAATGAACGTAGAAACAGCTGTTATTATAGTTTTATTATATCTTTCTACCGTATTTACATGAGGTGCATAAAACGGTGTGTAATGTAAATTTGGAATTTTATATTTACTTAACAAGTTTTTAAAAGTTGCGCTTATAAATTGTTTGCCATTGTCTAGTACTACGGTAGATGGAATACCATGTACCAGAAAAACTTTTTCCTCTAAGATTCTAGTTATTACGTCAGCAGTCGCACGTTTAATAGGGAAAAGTAAACAATATTTTGAGAAACAACAACAAACGACAAAAATAAAATTGTTCTGTTGCCTTGTAGGAGGCAAGGGACCAATCAAATCAATACTTATCATTTGAAAAGGTTTAGAACAAGACTTAGGTTCACCCATAAGACCCAAAGTTGCATGATTCTGATGCTTATGTGCGATGCAACTATCACAAGAATTTACCGCTTTTACAACATCGGAATACATTCCAGGCCAATAATAATTGAGGGCTAAACGTTTGAAAGTTTTGAAAATACCCATATGACCCGCCGTAGGGGAGGAATGGCTCTGAAGTATTACTTCGTTTCTCCGTTCAGATGGAACTACTTCCTTCCACTGAAATTCTCTGGTAAGAGGATTAAGACTCTTTTTGAAACGATATAATTTATTACTGATCACTTGATAGTCAACAAAGGATGTAGGAGACTGCGAACAACCATTAAAAATATTCAAATACCAAGTGTCATTAGTAGATAAGGAACTACCATCTGGGAGGAGATTACTATCGATATCCATAATATTAGGTGATCGAGAAAGAAAATCTGGTACAATATTATCTGAACCACGACGGTGTCTTATTTCAAAGTTATAAGAGGAAAGACGAACTCCCCACCTGGCTAATCGCCCTGTAGGGTTGTTCAGTTTTAAAAACCATTTCAAAGCAGCATGATCGGTGTACACAATAAATTGTTTTCCGTTTTCAATATAACACCGCCAATGTTCGATAGCAGATAAGACAGCAAGCGCTTCGCGCTCAGTAGCACTGTAATTTTTTTCCTGGTCCGATAAGGATTTACTATAAAAGGCTATGACTCTTTCCTGTCCCTCCTTGACCTGGCAAAGTACAGCTCCAATGCCGTAATCACTAGCATCGGCGTGTATTTCAAAAGGCTGATCAAAATCGGGACAACATAAGACCGAGGAAGAAGATAAACATTTTTTTAATTTATTAAAAGCTACATCCGCCTCTTGCGACCATGCGAACAGTGGAGCCTTTTTGCCGTTAGAAGTTAATTTATTTAAGGGAGCCGCTAAAGTACTAAAATCGGGTATGAACCTTCTATACCACGATGCAGCACCCAGAAAACGACGTACCTCTTTTTTATTTGTCGGAGTGGAATAACTTGTAATTGATTTTACCTTCTCAGGATCTGCATGAAGACCTTCTGAATCCACTATATAGCCCAAATATTTAAGTTTGTCTTTGAAAAAATTACATTTTTCTAAATTTATAGTTAAGTTTGCATATTTTAATTTGTTAAGTATTTTAATTAGAAGTGAAATGTGATTTTCAAAGGAATTTGTCACACATACGATGTCATCAACGAAACAAAAGACCTTGTTTTCAAATTCGGGCCCGTAAAATAAAATATCTGCTAAACGCTGTTGTGTCGCAGGAGCATTTGTTAAACCAAAAGGCATGGATTTAAATTGAAAAGTTCCACGTGACGGAATGTAAAAAGCAGTTTTACAACGGTCCTCTGCCCTTATTGACGTCTGCCAGAAACATTTAGATATATCTAAACTAGTTAGGTACTTAGCGTCTCTCAAGTTATCCAGAATCTCAGAGATATAAGGCAAATTGTACGCGTCTTTTTTTGTTACCGAATTTAGTTTACGGCTGTCGAGACAAAAACGCAATTCACCATTTTTTTTAGGCGTTAAAATGACGGGATTAGACCAAGGGCTTTCAGATGGTTCAATGACATCTTCTGCCAACATTGCATCGACATGTTTTAACAAAATACGCTGTTTATCGGGAGACATACGATAGTATCGCTGACGAATAGGTGGACTATCACCTGTATCAATCGAATGAGTAATGAGTGAAGTTCGGCCGAGCCCTCGCCGTTCATAAGATATATCGGTGAATTGGGCGATGATGTCGTTAGCAGTAGCTCTCTGCTCATCAGACAAATGATCAAAAGATACCAAGTGACTGGTAGAACTAGGCTGTAGTTCCGAAACAACAACGTCGTTATTATTTTTCGTGAGTAAAATAGATTCCAATTGATCAGGGAACAACCCAAAACCCCTCCAGAAATCCATACCAAGGATTAAAGTTTTCTTAATACCCGGTACAATATGAGTAACAAGAGAAATAATTTTATTTTGAAATTCAAAAGGAAGTACCACTGAGCCAAGTGAAGAATATTTGTCGCCACCAGCGGTGATAAAATCCAGAGGTTTAGAATGTAATAATTTAGATTTATCCAAAAAAAGTTTGTGGGAATTATTACCCAAAATAGTTACACATGAACCAGTGTCTAGTAAACCAACAGTGTTCTTCCCGTTAACCGTAACGGGGATAAATGGAGTATAATTAATGTTAGAATTAACGATTGAGGAAAGTTGATATGAATTGAAAAATTTAGATACATAATTTAGCCAATTATGCCATTCATTTTTACATGTTTTCACAATTACTTTTGATTTTCCCCAACCGTATTTTTTACGTTTTTTGAATTTTTATTAGTTTTATTGTTACAACTAGGACAGTCTAAAACTCGATAGCCAGGTAATCCGCATTTAAAACAAACCAAAAAACGAGGTTGACGACAATATTTTAAAGAATGTGAATCTGTTCTGCATCTCGGACAGTATAATTTAGGTATAGCAGTACTAGTGACAGAAACAGCATTGACGCTCGTTTCAGCAGAATTACTATTTTCTGTCGAACATTGATCTGTATTTAAAACATTGTAAGTAGGTTTAAAGTACTTATGTTTTTTGTAAGAATTATTGCTATAAGAAGTTTTTTTCGAATTCGTATCATTGGGATATCTATAAGCAAAATCTGGCGCTAGAGTATTGGCAGTAATTTTAGGTGGTTCCGAAAATTCCTTGCTACGACTGTCATACTTCTCAAAATTTCTACAAACACTAATTAAAGAAGGAATATCCACAATATTGCCAGTTAAGAGTGAATTTGTATAACACGGCCTGATATTATTTAATAGTATTTCTAATTTAATAGACTCGCTGATGGGTACGTCCAGACAGGAAAATAACCCTTGCATTTTAGATACATAGATGGTTATGTTCTCTTTTTCACCTTGAGTACGAGCCCTAATTTCCGACATTAATTTAAAGTCATAGTTATGAGGACTGAAATCGCGTTTTAACAAAATACACAAATCCTTCCAGGAACGAACACTATCTTTAATTGAACGAAACCAATGCAAAGCATCATCACAAAATACCTCAAAAGCAAAAGAAAATATTCTATCTTCGGGTATACCTCGACACGACATGAACTCGTCAACCTTCTGAATAAACGCCCTCACACAGGTTCGACCGCTATATTTAAACTTGCAGATTTCAGAAAACATTTTGCGTTCATTTATAAAATCCACGTGTTGAACTTCACGTGGTAATGAACACGTTGGCTCGACCACATGACACGGTACATTGGTAGGAACCGACCACGTGGTAAAAGATGCTAAGATTTTATAATTAGCGTGAAACATATCCCATACAACTTGAATTGATGATTTATCAGTAAGCAACGAAGTATCTATTCTTGATAATCTATGAAAAACATGATGCATAATAGATTCCGATCTAACAAACAGGTTTTTATCATAATGAGTTTGCAAAGTCAAAAGGTTATTTGAAACGCGCAACAATGAGCCATTACATGCGGTAATATCAACATCTGGCGAAAAGCACGACGATATTATTTCATCAAATGCCAGGTCTGACAATTTAGCAATTTGTTTACGCAATTCCTCAACCGTAATTGATTTTTCAGGCACAACACCACCTCTTACAAGCACTTCATATTCGAGCTCAGCCTTACTTAAATGATTAAATTTGATAGCATAAGCCATATTTAAAAAAAAATTGATTGGGAATTACGCATACAAAGATACACAATTATTTGAAAAAAAATGAATCCGTCCAAAAGGTGATAAGAATGTGTTTCTTTTTTTTTTTTTTTTTTTAAATCAAAAACATAAGCACATAAAAGTAGAAGTTTTTGTAGGTTATTTAAAACACGAGGTGAAATAAGTGAGATAATAGAATAAAAAAAAAAACACCGTACGCACCTTTCGGACGAAGAAAAGAAATATACACAGAAATAACACACAATTAAATAACTGCCAAGACTTAACCAAACCATGTACCATATAACCTCTATTGTTGGGCGCCGCTGTAACGTGGTCTACAAATGACTAGTTAGGTAGGCAGAATAAATAGAAACAATCGATAGATTAACAAAGGTATTATTATTCTATATATTTATATCTATTAAATACAAGGTAGTCTCAAGGCGTAGGTTGGTAGGTAGGTAAGTGGTTTGGTAAGTCCTGGGCAGCGAAGTGAGGAACACTTAACTCGGCGCTGGTGGCCGCAGGCAAGAAGGGCGCGACGCGCACGCAGGTCCTTTATATACCCCACAGGGGTCTGCAGTGGGGGGCGCATCTTGAGGTTGCGGTGGCCGTGCGGTTGCGACGTCACAGTACCATAATTCTAAGAAAATTAATAAATGATTATGATTATACTAAGAAACAGTTTAAAAAGATATGGAACCGGCAGGATTTGAACCTGCGACCTTACTGCACACCGGGCAGCCGCTTTAGCCACCCAGCTACGGTCGCCTCTGTATGATACGACGTATCATACAGTAGAGATGATTATGATTATAAGCTTCCGAATGAAAGACCCTGAAATTATTGCCATATATTATGAGGTCACACGATACGCCGCAGTCCAGTTCTTGTTTGTTTTTTTATCGCGATAAATAATGCAAGCAATGGAAAGAATAAACAAAATATATATTTAAGATTGCCAGAAATAACTTATTTTATCGTTAGATTAAGCGGTAGATACTAATTCTCAGTAAAATAATTATCGTCATAAATCTGAAAAGAAACCCACTCAGCGGCGATAATACAATTAGTGAAGGGACGGTATCTCCAGGGGGCAATTGGCTTAATATTGTTTTATTCTTTCTTTCTTTTTCGTGTCGATGGCTGAGTCAAATTTTATTTTGACTTGCCATCGTAGTGAAAGGATTAGCCAATTCGCTTTGGAGAACTCGCGAATTGCCCAGGGTGCGCCGGACGTAGAGAATCATTGAGTACGTCACTCGGGGAGGCTCCTTTCATGCACCCTTTCATTGTTTTATTTATTTATAGGTACAGTTTATTTCTTTAGTCCCAACTACTTAAATAATTTTCTTGGTTGTTTGTTGTGAGTAACTTGCAATTCCAAGTCGTTATTAACACGTCTGTTAAAAATATATATTTACTAATGATAATGATCTTAATTATTGATAATATTCTATCCATTGTCGGTTTTTAGGGTTCCGTAGCCGAATGGCAAAAAACGGAACCCTTATACCTATAGATTCGTCATGTCTGTCTGTCCGTCCGTATATCACAGCCACTTTTTTTCGTAACTATAAGATCTCTATTGTGGAAACTTGTTAAGTAGATGTATTTGGTGAACCGCAATAAGATTTTCATACAAAAATAGAAAAAAACAATACATTTTTGGGGTTCCCAATACTTAAAACTGAAACTCAATTTTTTTTTCATCAAACCCGTTACGTGTGGATAGGTCTTCAAAAATGATATTGAGGTTTTAAAATACATTTTTTTCTAAACTGAATAGTTTGCGCGAGAGACGCTTCCAAAGTGGAAAAATGTGTGTGTGACTCGGCCAGAGCGTTCCACTTCTCAGTAATTCGCATTAGGAATGTTGAACGCTAAATATATATTGAAGCATTACCGAATTGCCGTTTGTCTGGGTAGTCCGATGATGAAATGGGGATGAAGAAAAAAATTTCTAATTCTAGCCTGGAATGCATAAAGATGCACGTCATAGCAATCGTCTAGCCGTCATGTCGTATTATAGCAAGAAACCTCGAACGAAGCCAAGAGGCGACTAGAAGTCTAGACGGTGAATCACTGAAGCAACAGGGATTAAATATGAATGAATTTTGCATTAATTATTATTCAAAGCTTTTAAGATCTATCTATAGACTATATATATGACTAAGAATAGAAAATATAAGAATTTTCTCAGAAGAAAAAGTCTTATAGTCTCCCTTATTTGATCCAAGGATTTCTGAGAAACGCTCACCCTATTTGTTTTGTTGAAACAATGAATCATTTTGCTAAGCTTCTTGTAGGCGAGGAGACGACTCAACGCAATACTATCCTTTGAATCAATATTTCTCTATTCATAGAAATGTCGATGGCCGACTTCTAGAAATATTCATTGTAGGTTTAGTGTGGGAGGTTGAAAGGTCTTAGGTCAAAATTAGTCTCCTTCTATTGCTCTTTGTTATTGTTTTGTGGTTAATACTGAGCTTAAGGGAGGTTATAATAACTTTATATTTTGTATAATAATACTTATAGATGATTAGAGTAAATTCAATTCAGATTTCTAGGTTTCTAGTTGTAATAATTATATAATATGGTTAGTGATAAACGTATCACTTTATTAGAAAAGGCAAAAGTGTATTAGTATTGTTGTTACTTTTTCATGCTCGAACAGATAGACAAATTTTAATGAATTTTGATTGGATGGCTTTGGATTAACATAATATAGCTTTATAGACGTAAATACGTATAATAAAGTAGTAACATTACTTTTTATCCAAAACCTTTTGCTATCGTGAGTCGATGTTAGCGTGCATGCTATAACCGGTTGATACATTGTTGTTTCTAACAACAACAAAATTGCTCAACTTAAATTAAACTGTAGGTGAACACTTCGAACCTCAACAATATGAACATGCACCAAAGTTACTACAATCAACAGAATACTTTTAGCGGCAAAACTTCAGTAATACATTTGCTATCATGAAATCTGCAGGCACTATGTTTGCGTTCGGTTAAATTTAACATATTCTGGAGGAAACTAAATTCAGTTAACATAATATCACACAGTGATCACACTTGTGTACCCCAGAAGAGTTAGGCTTAAAAGTATGCTACACCTATAAATATGCCTAATGTTAAGCAGATGTGTAGTCTAAAACAAACCGCTCAATCTTACTTGCACAATCAGGGTTTCATGTCTTTACATTTTTATTTGTAGGTTAGCTGTGGTCTCCCTGAACTGAGGGAATACACTAAAATGTTTTGATGTGTTTGTTATATGTCTATTATGTGTAAAACTCTTGTTGGAGATCCATAATTAATTAATTAAATAAATAAATCAGATTTTTGCAAACAACTCGTTTTGCCGACTACACTCAATTCTAATTTGTGCAAGTATACATTCTCATTAACAACATGAGCATGTAGCCGGTACCATTCACTCCCATCTTACCAGTTACATTTTAGGCCACGTTATAGGGAATTAGATCTATCGCAATCTATCGCTCATACTGCTGCTAAGGCACCATTCGGCTCGTGACCAAGAATGATGCAAGTCATTCGAAACGTCGAGCATAGGTATTTATTTACCTTTATAATAATTACGCGATTTAGACCCGATGTCTAATTTTTGAAAACTGCTGCTAAGGATTTACTACCGGCCAAATAGCTACTATATACTGGCCTATAAGTGAAAAAAAATGCGTGAAAATAGTTTTTGTCAAATCAGGCAGTTTAGGCCTGGCCTATTGGTGTAGCATCCAAAACTGTTCTACACTTTTCCTCGACACATAATACAGACATAAAGTTTCACGAGAGGTAAATACAATCATGTTATTAACTACATAAAAAGTTTCACAGTAGAATCCGAAAGAAGTAATACACAACTAAACCAACAACAATAAAAAGTATCCGCAACCGAACACAATACAATTAATCAATACCCAAACTCATTTATTACGTAAATAAGTTAGCATTGCCTTATTTACTGCCCTAAGGTTTCAGTGTCAAATACATTGCTGCTTATAGCGGTCTGTCACGCGATGTCGCACACGTAACCATCGACCTACCGCAAACAATCGATGCATAATCGGGTCATTGCCAAAGAAAGTAGATCGTGGCCACAGTATAAATATGTACAAACAGTACGGAAACTGCCCACAAACGTGCGAAACGGCACGCACCCATAAACATGCACACCGACGAGACCCCTAAGCGGTACTCGCTACTGAGAGCACCGCGACAATCGCTTAGGGGTCTCGTCGGTGTGCGTGCCGTTTCGCACGTTTGTAGGCAGTTTCCGTACTGTTTGTACATATTTATACTGTGTCGTGGCTTACCTGGAACTTGTATAATAGATTTTACCCGCAGTTCCGCCTAAATGTAATGTTTGTAAGTCTAGTTTACTTAATAGCCATATTTAAACTAATCAAAACTGAACTAACTAAGCAAACTCCTAACACAAGCAATAAAGTTTAGCGGAGGGGGCTAACAAGAATATATTTGTATTAATTTGTATTTTTTTTTATTTGTACTGCAAATTACTAGTAAGCTTTTTTTAAAAGAATAAAAAAACTTACCACTATTATAAATGCAATATTATTTTGATGTGAGTATAGATGTATGGATGTATAGATGTGTAAATGTAAATATGTATGGATGTGTGTTAGTCTTTCTTGCAAAAAAAGCTGGGTTTTATTTTAATAAAATTGTGCACAGAGGTAGCTTTTAGTCTAAATTAACACACAGACAACTTTTATCAGCATACCACGCGGGCGGTGCCGCAGACGAAAGCTAGTATATTTGTATTTTTCAGATTGACCCGAGTAATTTGGTATAAAAGATATAAAATGAATGCGTAAATGGAACGGCAATGATTGATTTACTTTAACACAATTGCCCTATAAATAAAATCGTATTTCAAAGCAATATCATAAAGCTATTTTTATTGATTTCCTAAGCAGGTTTAAATGATGACAAATTGAACCTATTTAATGATACATTAGAATATAGATCAAGATACTTTAGTAATTAACTTAATCTAAACTTATAATTGTTCGCCCGACTGACTGATTAATCAACGCAGAGCCTAAGCCTGCGGTTAAAAACTTGAAGTTTTGTATAAAGGTTTCTTCCATGGCGTACATGGCGTCTCTTCTTAGTGTGGATTGCTCTCAAAATTATTGAAAATATTACCTGAGGTTAAAACAAGGGTAAGTTCGTCATTTTTAAAGTTAAGAAGTGAAGAAGAAATGAAAATGGAAATTTTACATCAAAGAATCGCTTGCAACAGCTAAATCAGAATAAAACCTTTTTCATCACTCATAACTGCAAATGACTACTGTTATTTTTTTATTATTTTGCCATGTTTGAGCCTTGTTCACAAGCCTGACTGAATCATATCTAGCCGCTTCAGGTCCACATCTCATTGTAAATAATATTCTATCAAAACATGAATGTGAAAATAGCCAAGTGCTCGTAATGGCTTCGCCAGTTGAAACTATTTTAAAACCAAGTTATTTCGAAGTTCTTATTCTTATAGCGCCTACCATATTTTCATTATAATCAGATCAATTTAATCAGCTAATATAATTAAAAGCTTTCTTGGTCTACGTATATATTCTTCAGATCTATGGTATACTGCAGTGGCTGTTAGGGTTTTATTCCACCGATATTCATCGACATTGATAAATACATTTGACGTTAAAAAAACTCGATGACAGATGATAAACAGATATCACTCGATGTGGCCGTAGTAACACCCTTACACTGCAGCAGAGTGCAGCATGCCATCGTTCCGAAAAAAAAAAACATAATGTGGAGTCGTCGGTAAGTATTAGTATTAAAAATAAATATAATTAGTAACTAGAAGTTCTTCACAAGTACAAGTTTTAGAAACATTGAAAAGTCAAAGCAGCCTAAGATAGTATCTGTAATTAAAACCTCAACCGTATGTCATCCCTGTGCTTCGCGAACTTGGCTTGACAAACTACCGTGTATACAGTTGTACCGCGAGCGTGGGGCATCGACAGAAATGGACTGAGTTCGTTCAATACCGCGCACATGAACGCATCGCTGGCTGCGTCTAGCCACAGTATAAGTGTAGCTTTGTAATTAAATACATAGACCGCTTAGGGCTGCCCATAAGCATGGCCTTTGTTAAAACTATAAGATTTCAGAGTTACTTAAAACTTTTTCTGTTTCATTATAATTTACTCTATTTTTACATAAATAATTATTAATGTTTTTTATAAATACATTCAACTCAAAATCGTTTTGTCGTGATCCGTCGAGCCGCGCGTTTGTGGCCGCCGGAACAACAAATATATCAACCAGCGAAAGCCTTATTTAGCCGGACTAACGCAAATAAAAATTATTAAATAAGTAAAATCTGGAGAAGGATTTTGAAGCGAACCTCTTTATATTTACCTCTGTTACCTACAGTAAAAAGAGCATATATCATAAATAGTGCCATCAAAGTTTTACAAACGAAACTTAATGGGAAGTATGGCACACAGCCCTGAGGGTTTCTCGCTCCACTCCACTACGCGAATGAACCAACACACTAGCGTTCTAATCCGTGTACGCTTTAGAATCCCTTCGGATTAAATTGTAGATTACATTCGCGTGGATACTTCTTAAAAATGTTCCGCGCACCTATCGTGGTTCCCACTCAACTTATAACTTAGCCCAAATTTCACTTAACTGCAAAATCCGCTATGAACGCTAAACCCGGCATTCAATCTCTTTCTCTCATTTATTGTTAAATGGGACAAAAAAATCGAGAATCGAAGCTTAGCGTTGAACTCGGGTGGTGAAATCGGTACTTAGTTTAGTGCCATCTATCCACAAGTGGAAGCACTAAGAAGTGTTGACAGTTTATATTTTTTTTGTTTTATTTCACATCTAAAATTCTTGTGATGATGCAGTACAATAGAAAACGAACTACATGGTATAAATATATCTCCTAGGATGCAAAAATTCGCATAACTTTGGTTTAAGTTCACTTAAGGTAAGTTCAGTTAACCAAAAATAAGTAGCGTGCATATAATAAATATATCAATCAGCAGCAAATCAAACAGCATTAAGATCAAAGATTCACATTTAGAATAAAAAATATTTTCAGAAAAATAGATTCAAAGTTATTATGAGTTATATCTGGCAGGCATCTCGAAATAATGCTGAGCTGACCCGTTTTCATTTCACTAACAACACTTATAGATTTTTAGTGACCGCGAATGCCGTGGCTAGCTGCCTTTTAAAGAATATTGCAGACTTAGTTTTCAATCGAGGTTAAAACGATTCTATAATAAAATACCTTATATAAATATTAATTTGAGATTTGAAACCTGCTCTAAGATAATTTATCAAGGCCAAGATGACCGTGTTGAGATATACATACATAAATATGTACCTACTTATATGTGATTAGAGTACGCGCGCGGCTCCAACCTCGTGGTTTGTCAATCAAGTAGCCAATGTCCTGCCTAAAGTCATAAACTATCCCCATACCAATTTTCATTAAGATTGATTCAGTAGTTTAGCCGTGAAGGTATAACGACAGAGTTACTTTCGCATTTTTAGGATTCCGTAGTACCTACAAGGAACCCTTATAGTTTCGCCATGTCTATCTGTCCACGGCATAGCGACGAAACCGTTGGTGCTAAAAAACTGAAATTTTGCATGAACATGTATGTTAACTAAACAAAGAAAGTCGTAGAGTAAAATTTGGAAAAAAATTTTTTTTTCAGGTAGCTCCCCTACATGTAAAGTAGGGATGTTTTTTTTTTTTTGTCGCCTACCCCATAGTGTGGGATATTGTTAGATAGGACTTTTAAAAACGTTTAGGGGTTGCTAAGACAGTTTTTTGATTTAGGGATCCGTTTGCGAGATAATTAACTTTAAAGAGCAAATTTTTGTTCGAGTAGGGCGTCCCCCCCCCTCTAAAAGCTAAACTACTGGATCCTAAAATCTGAAAAAAATTGTGTCGGTAGTACATGTAATGAACTTTAAAGGAAAACTATAGCGGATAAGTTCACTTCATTAGTTCAAGAGGAATAGGGGTCCGAAATGTCAGATGCAGTTACTCAGAATATTTCGTTCAAAATTCTTGAAACATAAATAAACATACATAATACATATATAAAATCACGCCTTTATCCCACGGGGGTAGGCAGAGACGATGGAACGCCATGTGCTTCGCTCCTTACATACTTCTTTCGCTTCCTTAACATTCATACATCTCGTCATACGTGCTAGCTGGTTTCGTGTACTACAAACATTTCCTATCTGAAGGACGCTATTTATCTGGTTACTTTAACTTAATTAGTTCTAGAGTAATTGGGGTCCAAAGTGTAAAATGCAGTTACTTAGAATAATTCGTGCAAATTACAAAAACCTTTGAAAGTAATGACTTGTATGAAGATGTTACTTGTTTAATACAGATAGTAAATCCCTTTTAAGTCGAAATATGTTGTTACGACTAGCTACGAAAGCCTACTGCGCGTGGCCCGACACGCACTTGGCCGGTTTTTAATAATAGTTAGGCTTAGAATAAGTAAAACTTTTACAAGCAACCTCGATGTATTACTAGATTATTTCGCGGCATTTTGGTATAGTGACGTATCTTTAATTTGTTTATGGGGATTCATAAACTGCGGTTGTATAACCACGGTGAACTATAAGCCCCGTTATTATGTAAGTTGTTGATTGATATATTTTCTTATGAGTTTTACATCTCAACAAACTTTATGAGAGCTTACTCTACAGTGGCGCCACCTGGTGAGGCAAAAACGATAGCCCTCATTGTCCATGCATAGAATCAAAGCCCAGAACAAATCAAAGCACAAAAAAAATGTACTAAGCGTGCTCCACCGTAGACCGCATCATCACTTACCATCGTCAGATCGTGGTCAAACGCGTGCCTATTCATCATAAAAAAAAACTATTCGAATTAGGCAAGTAGCGTTAAAAGTCAGTGGATTTAATAAGAATTCTGAATTGGTATAACACTTGGGATGCATCTTCAATATGCTGACCTGACCCATTTTCATTTCACTGACAATGCTTATAGATTCTCTTTGAAAAGGCCACGCGAATGCCGAGGCCGGGCGCGTCTCTTCAAGAATATTGCACACTTAGTTTTCATCCGAAACTTTTCGTATTCTATGTCCGAGGTTAAAAAGATTCTAAAGAACTTGACTTATGATATTGTAAACCTTCTTTCAAATGAATCTAGAGCTGTGTAATTTCAATCATGATGGTAAAGGTATTTACGTAATAAAGCTTGAAGGCACCGCCGCGCCATGTCTATTATATTAATTGATGTTTATGGAATGCAATTTCTACTAACCATCAGGTGGACTATATGCAAGCAGACCTGTAGTAAAAAAATCACGATTATTAGAAGAATTATGGATGTTTATTTGTCAATATATTACATGCTGAGTGTGGTTTACAGATTTCCTCGTAATAATTTGAAATTAGCTTTTTGACGATACTCCCTGGATTCCCAACTATGTGCTAATATAGGGAAATTTATAATTAGTCCATTAGTGGTTTTACCATATTCCAGATTCAAAACTAGATTTTACAGTATAATACGTTAGTTACTAGATCAACGAGGCGAATAAATAGTAATTCTGTGAATTAGCAATTTTACGGCAAACGTTAAACGTACCGAAACTTAGCATTAGTAGTATGTAATACAACCGGTCAAGTGCGAGTCGGACTCGCGCACTAAGGGTTCCGTATTCAATTTTTTTTTTGTTAGTAAATATAGTACTAAATATTTTGTGAATATTTCAAGCGTCTACCTGTTACCGTTATGAATATCGAGCTGTAACGAGTTGAAAATCACGTTTGTTGTACGGGAGCCCCCTACCCTAAATGTTTATTTTATTCGGTTTTTAATATTTTTTGTTATAGCAGCAATCTGTAAAAAATTTGTCTAGCTATCATGGGTCATGACTCATGAGATACAGCCCAGTGAAAAAAATAGAGCAAAACAAGCAAATAAACACGTTTTTTGTATGGCGATTTTATCTAGTTTTTGTTGTTATAGAGTGGATTTATATACATATATATATATATATAATCACTCTATAACAACATATATAAATCTACCTTGTTTTATCTCAACTACTACCTTGTAAGTAACTGGACCTGAAGGATATTTACGTAACACTAATTAACGCCACGAAACACATACATAGTACCTAAATGGCAGTGACTACGACGCTAGGCCTCCTATGCAGAAATTGCAGGGCCATAACTTACCATCTATTACGAACACAATACTGCAAGCACTAAGGCAGCCACCTAGTGTGCTATATAAATCTTCAACCTTACAACATTGTTGTCATACAAACAACACCTTCGTCCATTGACCTCATACCCAAACAACGTTTCAAAAAAAAACCTACATTAAAATCAGTTTTCTCTTGCAGCTCAAAATTAATTAATATAAAACAACATTTTAATTAAACTGCAAAATGAAACGTAATTATAAAAGAAAACTCAATATGGAGAACACAATGCGTTATACAGGGTGTCCCTATAATGTAGCGACTGTTCTTTCTCATGCATACAAATCCGTACAATGCAATGTCGTTTCATCCCGCGGCTCCCTGTTGTCATTCACATGTCACTCGTTGACGGTCGCCGACGGACGGCACGTGGTGTTGTCATATCGGATTATTTTTTATTAAAAAGTATAACGTGTCCTGTAATCTTTATTGCGTTAGTATTGCAAAGCTGCTGGTAGTTGCGATGTTGACGTTTTTGTCCAGCAGTATGTTAAAGTAAATAATATGTTTAACCTTATTTTCGGTACGCCATTATGCTTATGTGTAGCTATTACATTATGTTATTAAAAATACATAAAACGCCACTCTCTGAACTTAAAATGAAATGAAATGAAAAAATAATATGTTCCTTAGACTTCACAAGGCACATTAGTCATTTATTATAAAAATAATTCTACTCTAAATTCGCAGAACATAAACACACTGCCATTACACTATTTTGAATGTGAAAGTTAATTAAGGATAGGCTCCAGTGCGCTGTGTTTTCATACTAAAATAAAAATTATTAAAAGTAGCAAATCATAATTGTTAAAACAGCTCGTTAAAGATACCGGACTGTTAAAATTTCGTGCGACTGATATCATGCTCTACGAAGCCGAAATTAGCCGATGTCTCTTTTCAAAGTTCGATGTGAAATATTTATCGCCTATACGGTATTACTTTTTAACATTATTTCCTAAAAACTTGCTTTGTGTTTCTCATAAACGAATCACGTACATGAAAATAGTTTTCACTTTGTCGTCAATCTTACTAAACGTTGAAACCTAGATAGTTTTCTTAAGAATGTATTGATGACGTAATCCTTGCCTACTAATATTAGCAATAATGCATAAGTTGGTGTGGATTGGTTTGTTAAGTTACTGGTACAAAAAAGATACTGTGTGAATTTTGATGTAATTCGGCAGATATATAACTTAACATATAAAAAACTAGTTTTTAAACATACCAATACTTAACATTTTTATTTAATTTCTTTATTGCAAAAAAAATCAGCAATTTATTTAGTTATAGGTAGGTATGTTTGTTACAAATGATAATCTTCTTCTTCGTCGTGTCCATGGCTGAGTCAAATTTTATCGGTCCAATAAGTGGCCACTGTTATGGCGCTCCCGTCGGCATTCATGTGCGCCTCTCTGTACAAATGATAATAAAAAATATAAACTTATATATATCTCGTGTAACATCATAATGGACAGCTATCAGATAATCAAGATGTATGTAATTGTATATTAGACAAACTAGTCTTTGCATACTTAGTATTGATTGAATTGAATGAAATAGATAACGTAATTAGCATTAGTCGAAACTGTCGGCGAGTATGATTGAATAGCGATAACATTAATTAAGCCGGCGCTAATTATGTCGACATGTTGTAATAATTTAACTTACGGCGAGATTCGCGTAATTAATACCAAGTCTACATATCCATCTAACCATAGTGTTTATGTTAGTAGAGATTACAGTACAGGGAAATTGTTGAGATTAAAGGTTTTTACCATTACTTTATAGGTAACTTGTTGAATAGTCTTTATCAAGTTATTGTTGAATTCTGTAGTTTAATTTGTAAGTTTAACTCAATAACACTAAGTTTTTGCAACGTAGGTAAATAGAAAAAAATCGACGTTACATTTATTTAATTATTTGTTATTTTCCTATAAAAATGATTAAACGACTGCTTTTTAGATGTTTATACAAAAATCATTACAAACACTTAATTCTATTAACAAAATGAACTTTTCTATACGTAATACTCAATTACTATATAATCCTCTTCAGAATAATAAACGAATATGGACACGAAAATAACGCAAATATCTATGCAAATAAGTCTGCTAAAACTCGCGAAGAGCGATTGTTCCAGGCATCTATGATTTGAATATTAGTTTTATATGACGTGCAAGATCGGAACTCTTCCACATTTGGCAGCTTGACAATGACGCCTCTAGTTGGTTTATTACTCTGAGTAATCCTCTATTAAAAAATAACGTATATCAAAAGATGTTTTGACTAATAAATTACTTAGCAACCGTTTGATTCGCAACACAATTTAACAAAGAAACTTCCCCTTGACTTACTACAATAGCATTTAAATCGTACTCAACACGTGTCAAATCGCGCATCGCTTTTAACACAGTAACTAGACAAGTAATATTTGATACGATATTACTATAGGGGCAGTAATCTATGACCGACTGTGAATCGCATGACGAATGCGTGCCCCTGTATACGTCGTCGTTAGGGTTGCTACTAAGCTGTGATAGACGGCTTACAAAAAAAAAAAACTACCTATCCACGTACCTTAATTATAATATTATAATATCACCTTTTTAGGATGCCGTAGTACCTAAAAGTATATTTTTTTTTTTTTTTTTTTTTTTTATGTGTTTGGCGAACGCTTGTGCGTTCACCGCGGGCTTTTCCCCTGACTTAATCAGAGTCCTTGTGCATCTGGGTTTATTTGTTGTTCTAGTTGTTGTTGTTTTTGTTAATTAACCTATTGCTATTATTCTCTTTAGATCTTGTTTTTATTTTATCTTTTTATTTGCATGTTCTTAATTCTATCTGTAATTTTATTTTTCCTATGTTTGTTATTTACGTTTTCTTTTATCCATTTTACGTTGTTTGTATTTTTAATCCTGTTTTTGTTATCTTTTAGTTTTGCATGTTCTTAATTTTATCTTTAATTTTATTTTTCCTATATTTGTTATTTACTTTTTCTTTTCCGTTTTGCATGCTTTAAATAAAATGTATATTATAAATAGAATCTATATTTGATGTTGTATTTATACCCAGTGATTGTTTTTTCCCTTAAGTCCCGTTTTTTATTTCATTTATTTTCTTTGGTTTAATTGCTTTTTGTATTTTATTGTATATTTTTCTTACTTTTGTTCATTTGTTTGTTTATAATGTTTCCTTTTCCTTCGTGCCTTGTGTTTTTCCGGGTTTGTGGCGGGTATTTTAAGGTGCAGTTCTGGTTCGTCCCAGTCAGAATCGCAAATGCATTCGGGATTGAATCCAAGTTTTTATTTGATTCACCTTCAATTTTATCAAAAATTGACTGCTTGCTGTCGACGGCGAAGGGTGAAATGAGTCGGAGTCCCGCGGGATCGACCGCTGTCCTGTTATCTAACGATACCAGGCGAAGCTTCGTCCCGCGAAACTCCGCCTCACTCCACCAGAGGAACATTGCAGCCCCTACTTTTCTTTTCATCCGGGTTTCATCTGTAAAGATTGAAGTGCCGAGGATGTTTGATTCTTGAGTTTGGGGCTGCATGTCCTTTAGGCAAGAGAATCTGCAACCTACGCCTGTTGTGAACCCCGTGACCACCTTAGCAGTACGCCACGGCTGATCGGGCGAGCGCGTCCCATTTCCGGCGGACAGGGCACTCCCTATCGAACGCGTTATGTTCCGTTTTTGGGAGTTTAGCGGCGGTGCAATTGATGCAGGCAGGAGGCGCTTTGGCCTGGTTGGAAGGGCAGTCGGCTTTCAGATGCGGGCCGCCGCAGTGGGAACAACTATCCGCCTCCTCTGAGCACAGTCTACGTCCGTGCCCAAAGTGCAAGCACCTCGAGCACTGGACGACGGGAGACTGGTCGAGGAGGCGTACCCTCTGCAAGTCGATGTGCAAACGACCCGCATCTGTCAGCCGCTTCCATACCTGAGGAGAGACCTGAAGGACGACGTGGTTTTCGAGGGGGTTCCGGGCTTTCCGCCGGTATTTGACCGCCACTCTGATCTCGTCCTCCCTCAGGCCACTCAACAGGTGGCTGTTTTGCGACCTCACTGCCTGCTGGATGTCCTCGTCGGTGTTATACACGAGGACATCCATTGCTATGACCAGGGGGTCCTTGCTGACTGCGTGGTCGACGGTAAGCCTGATCTGCGCTTCGCGCAGTTTTTCGGCCAAGAGGCCGATTTGCTCTTTGTCGTGGCAGCCAACAATTACCCTCTGGTCACGCGCCTTCCGTACCCTGTCCACCCTGAAACCGGTCGTTTTCGCGTCCAACGCCGACCGGATTTTGTCCAGAATGGTCGCGCTCGTATCCTTCACATCCTCCGAGGCGATGATAACGGAGTGAAGTGGTGGATTCGGAGCATTGGGCTTTGCGACCGCCTCAGCGTACGTGATCTTTTGAGCCGCGCACGAGCTGGTGACGGTGCTCGCGACTTCCGCTGGCAAGAGCTTGAGGCGGCCGTTTAGCTCCTGAGTGTGCTCCTTACACTCATCCACCGACTTCTTGTGCTCGCGCATACTCTGCATGAGCTCCGTCATCATCGCCTCCGAGGGCGAGGGTGTGTCCGGGATCGGTGTTACCGGGCGTACTGCTGTGGCTGATGGTGTGGCACTGGCCATGATATCACCCTTTATTTTGGCTCTTTCCTGTTCGGCCTCCTTCACCAGCCGGTAGAGACCGTCGATGGCCTGGATGACGCCCTCTTTGATGTCAGTTTTGAGGTTGCGGCTGGCTTTCAAAGCAATCTTGGCCTTCGTCACCCAGTTCTTGGCCTGCTGGAGTCTACCGGCTGTTGAGGTTTTCGGGCTGCCCGTCGCTTCTGTAACCTTGGAGGGTTTCCTCGATTTTTTGACGTTTTATGCTACGGATTTAAATAAATGGGGTGTCGGGGGAAAGGTCTCGACGAGCCCTATCCAGAGAAATAAAAATTTTGAAAATCAGATGTAGGGTTGCCAAATTAAAAATAAAAATGTAAAAATTTTGTACTAAAACGTCAATTTTTCTTCTTTCTTTCAGGTGGTATGCTCCAACGGTTCGTCGGAGGGTGCGGATGCAGTGGCTGGACCTCGGGGGTGGATCGACGCACAGGTGGTAAGTATCTCAGCGCTCACAATGTCTTGGAAAAGTTCAAAAATGCCTCACAGAGGTCGTTACTACAGCGATTTTACAGAATATTACGAGTTAAATGAAAAATTTAGAAAAACTATGCTTCACAACCCCCGTTAAGGGGTGGCGTCGCGTAGGGGGCGGTAATGCCAAGTTTTTAAAACCAAAAAATCTAGAATCCTTTAATAAATAACAAAGTTGAGGGTGATTTAGTCAGACTTAAACGAAATCACGTGGAAATTTGTAAGTCAATAGGGGTGACTGCTAAGGGTTGGTGCCAAAGGGTGTGTTAAAAACACTAAGGGGTGCTGTAGGGATGTTATTGTAACGATTAGAAAGTTATCCCAAGTCAAAGTTCGGACAAAAATATTTTCCCTAAAAGTATATTGGGGATGTTCAATAATTCTTATTTTTATTGCGCGTGCTTGACTCTTGGCCGGTTTAAATATTCATTTAATGTACAATACTTAGCCTCAATTTCACAGGTGTTAGATAAACCTTATGGGCATAATAAGCATATAACACACATGAATTAAAGTGACAGTTGGGTTTTTTTTTTTAAGTGTAACTTGTGTCACTTTTAAATTCGGTTACGGAAACTGGTCCTTACTGACGATAAGTTAAGAGGCTACCGAGGCTTTTAGGCTACTGAAGCACAAGGCATTACTTCTTTAAGAAATGTTGTTGCTCGGTTTGGTACAATATCATCAAAGGTAATTTGTAGCTATTTATATCCCAAGCCATATATTTTATTAGCTTCAAGATATTGAAGACTAGACCTCGATTTTATATTCGAATATTAACCCTTACGATGACGTATTGAATATATTAAAAGAAATAATTTATAAATCTCCTAAAGTAAAACAATTTTTATGTTACATAAAATCAAAAGAAAAATTACAAGATCATACGAGTAACAACCATAAAGTGGTAGCCCTATATACGGCGGGCGTGACGCGACGAGTTCAGTGATATAAAAAATAGAATTAAGTCACTGCACCGTGAAATATACGAATATTGTTAAATCCGTGTCAACTTTAGTCTGATTGGCCCTCGATTCGGCACTGTGAGAAGTCTGATAGGATTAGCTCTGTCAGTTACATTGTCAATTTAATTCAATACATTCGTTGTGGAGTACGATTTTTGTACAGCTTGTGGTAATTAAATTTCCATTTATCGAAAATAGACGCCACATTTGGTTCACAGAATAAGGATTCAGCGGTTAAATAGACGTGGCTTAAAAGCTTTTTAACCACGTCTATTTATACAGCGGACGATTGTATTCTGAAACAGATACTGCCATTAGTAAATAAAAGAATTGCTGCCGCATATAAGTGTCAATTTCAGTTAACTATTTAAATAGGTTTCATTATTAAATCATTATTGTTGATAAATTTATTCTATTTCAATGTTAAGGTACAAACAGGAACACAATGTGTATTATATGTTAATAAAAACATCTTCACACAATGGTGAATTGGACATTTTGAACCCATAGAGTATTTAGTCGTCTAAGGAGCCAATACATCATCAACAACCAACTGTAGTATAGAGTGCTGACTATGTTGTGTACTTACATTTAGGCGATTCAGATTCATGGTTTTATTTAGATATACGTATCTGAGCTTCTAAATTATTTAAGGCTGTTTAGAGAGATAATGGCTTTAAAGTTGATTTGTTTATTTCATTGACTGTGTGGATTCCTTTGTTGTCTGGAATAAAATAAGTGTACTATACTATTTTTGTAATATGTACGAAAATAACCAATTAAACGATAGCACATGTTATTTATTAGAGGCTAGTAGCCTCTATGCATGGCTCCTCCCACCAAGTACGTCAAAAGCTTCGTCGGCTTATGTTCTTCCCAAGCTTTTGAACTATCGCCACACCAATTTTATGTATGCAATATATTTTAATGCAATATATTTTATTATTAATTCAGGCATATTAATATTAATCCATATTGTATTTAATTTATAATGTTTTAATGATTTTACATTTTGTTGGGTTTTGTTTTTCCCTGTAAGCAATAAAATGGTAATTGTATAATAATAATAATAAATATATAAAAAAAAAATCATAACGATCGGTAGTAGCTTACAAACGAACAACACAAACGAAAGATCCTCTTTTTTAATATTATTCCTTTTGTAATATCTTTTTTTCTTTATACATTTATTTTCTAAGATGATACCCCATTTTAATATTCTTTACTTTAAACGCGAGTGCTAGGAAAATGATTCGTTTTCCATTAAATTATTTGCCATTGTGATTAGCGATAAAGTTCCAGGAGTTTGGATTCGATTTTGATTGAAGTGAATGAATATTTTCCATTAAATCTGTCAAAAATTAAAAAATATTGACTATATAATATCGCAACCATTATTACATTGTAAACTAAGATTAAGATTTTTTTATTAATTTCCTTTTATGTTAAAAATATGAGTAGTCGAACGAGCCAACATATGCACGTAAAATCTTATTTTCTTTTTAGCTTCCATATTATAGAAAACATAAGTACTACTTAGCTAGAGTTAGTCTGAGAGTCAATTTTCCGCTTACTATATTACAGCTTGTACCGTTTGTAAGCGGTTTATGTAATATCGCAACATCCAGCTACAAGGTACTCGGTCAGTTTACAGAGCCTCATGTAATCGCTGTTTACATAATATGGCGTCTACTCCCGACATCGTTTTAATCTGACGTTTACATAGTCTTGAACTTATATTGATAAGTTTGTATTGTATGGGTTGATAAATATTTGTATTGGTACTTGGTATTGGCTTAAACTGGCCTAACATCTTTTTCTACAGAAAAATATTGGATCTTAAATTAAAATTGTCTAATAACTTAATCTAAACTTTAAAAGTCACTATCAGAAGGCCTCGTTCCCTAAATGCTGGTAGCATTACCACGTTGTATTGGGAGACTAAGTCGCTGGCCGAAATATAAGCCAGCATTTCGAGAACGAGTTGCATCAGTTAGACGCGCTGACTCTGAACTCTTGGAACAGACTATAAGTGGAACGGCCCAAGGCCCTAATGTAGTAATGTTTATAAATAATATCATAATTATCTTTTCAATAAAATGTAAAGAAATATCGACGAGTGCACGGTTGGCGTAGCGGTTAAAGTGGTCGCCTCGCCGCTTTCAACTATGCTGGTGTTGTGGGTTCGATCCCCACATGGGCGTAATCTTTGTGTGATTCGCAAAAAGATTTGTTCGAACTCTGGTTGTGCTTTGTGTGTGTGAAATGTATGTTTGTGAACGCCCCCGCGACACAGGATTTATTACTAGTGCGGGCGTCGTTTAAAAAAAAATAGAAAACAAAGAAAAAAAAAAATATCGACTGAACACGTGAAGTATGTTTTAAAACTTTATTATCCGTTATCTACATTATGAAATGACGTGATGCCGACTATCATCATACTTATATTATGGCGTATCCATAGAAATCTTAATAACTAGTCAATAGAAATGCTATTGACTATCTTTTAACACTGGGACGCATGTCGCCGTTTTTCAAATACCATTTTTTGTATTCCTGCAAACAAAATTATTCTTTTTGGCGATGACATTAAGACGACAATTCCTCAACTCGCACTTGTGTTCGATTAGACTCATGCGCTTGTATTCCTGCAAACAAAATTATTCTTTTTGCGATGACATTAAGACGACAATTCCTCAACTCGCACTTGTGTTTGACTAGACAGATGCGCGGCGACAAGGTCACGCGTCTTTGACATTTCTATTGCCTTATTATTAAGATTTCTATGGGCGTATCCGTATTGTTTGTATCGTCATAAGCCTAAATAAACAGTAACCGACTCGAAATGCGGGCCGTATCGCATGTCGTATCAAGACCACGTACCACTTGACCCGTCCAAATTGGCAATCATGATTCGCGATTCGACAATAATAGAGAATATACATGAGATTTACATATCACTTGCACTATATCTATCTCTACCATTTTTTTGTTTGTTTGTTTGTACCCAAACCTGCGAATCTATTGAACCGACAAAGAAATAATTAAAACTACTTTTTATCGACGTAACATGTGTGCCGCCTACTGCAACTAGTTTTCACATAAATTATGTCTGTTGTATTATTAGTATTATATCATTACTTATTATTAATAGTACTTATCATTCATAAAACAGTTACATTAAAAAGTATGTAAAATGTAGCGAAAGTTAAACGCAGTTGAAACGCGTGTGACGTATGAATGTATTTGTAAACTTTATAAATAATTTTCATAATGCTGAGTTATTTTTAGTAAAGTGTTAAAAAAAAATTATTTCGTGGAGAATATTCATTACTGTAATTACATTTGTCTGTGTTATTTTATTGTTTTGACGTATTATTTAATAAAAATTGTAATTTCTAAATGTACAATGTAATGTTAATGTAATTTAATGTTAAAAAAATTATAACTTCGAATAATGCTTGTTTTTCTGAAAAATTAAGGCTTTGGTCCTGATGCGCTGGCTGAAGATACAATATACTTAATTAACTTTTTATTGCTTAATATCACTTTACTTAGTCAAAGGTAACATAATATTACTATTAGAAAGTGATCAGGAAATCGATTTTTTTTCTCCATACAAAGATGACCCACGCTAGTTAACACACCACATTTCCATTAAAACAGGTTACTAAACTAACCCACATCGCCGTCGCATCTTAGCAAATCATTTATATACTCATTGTCCCCTCGATGCATTTAATATAAGTTTGTCTCTCCTCTGGGCATGCTGCATATTCATGAGACAACTTGCACCACAAACTTGTCGTTTGACAAATCAATTTGCAGCTTATATTACGTTTGAATAAACATGCAAATGGATTTAAGGGTTTCATGTTTCAATAATATACTAATTAATTACGTTGATGTCATTTTCATTCACGATTATTAAGACGTGGATGACATTTTCAGTGTTTCGATTAAATCTAGTAAAACAAGCTTCAGTGAAGTCTCGTATAAGGGTGCAGAAATCTTCAAACGCCAACTACGTAGTATTGAGAGTAATTTCAATTTCAACCAAATTACAAAACTAACCAAACTAACCCACATCGTCGTCACATCTAAGCAAATTATTGATGTGCACATTGTCCCCTCGATGCGTTTAATATAAGTTTGTCTCTTCTCTGGTTATGCTGCATATTCATGAGACAACTTGCACCACAAACTTGGCGTTAAATGACGATTAGATTACATTTGAATGAACATGCAAATAGAATTAAGAGTAGTGTGTTTACATTTTTAATTATACCAATACTATATAATAATATATAGATTGTCGTTAATTATGAAGGAGATGACTTATGTAGTATTTTGCCTACTTAAAGTAAAGTAAACCCTAATGTAAAGATGAAATACCGTGCTTATCTATTTCGCGACTTAATATCATCATTTTGTTAAAAAAATATTAAATATAAAGGCATATTTCAGTTTTATCTTGAACAAAGAAATAGCAAGATATCTGAAATATCGATATAATTCGCTACAATATAATTATACTAACATGGTAAATACGGGTTTACCATCTAAAATTAAATCGTAGTATCAATTGTAAGTATACCTTATCACATTTCCTTTTCAACCAAATTACCAAACTAACCCACATCGTCGTCGCATCTAACTAAATTATTTATGTACTCATTGTCTCTTCGATGCGTTTAATATAAGTTTGTCTCTCCTCTGGTCATGCTGCATATTCATGAGACTACTTGCACTACAAACTTTGCGTTTGATGAATCAGTTTGCAGCTTAGATTACGTTTGAGTAAACATGCAAATAGATTTTAGAGTCGTGCTTTAGTAATATATTTGTTTATTAAGAGCTGGTAGGTAATATCTGTAATAATCCTAAAAATATTTTTTTTTGTTGCTGAGCGACAAACACATGTTTAAGATTCAAGCCATTCAAGATTAAATTCAAGACTCAAGTCTAACATAATTTATACTACTATACTCGTACATATTATATTTGTTAAAAAAAACCTTGTCCTTTATCAGTTTATGCTTCTTTGTAGGTCAATTTATACTTATCAAAATGTATAATTATCATCTTACTAAATTAACCTTTGCAGTCAAAGAAAACTATAATATAAAAAAACACCTATCAAAATTTAAAATCATTGCAGTACATTTCTAAATTCACACCCAAGCCTTGAGAGCATACTTATTCATTCATGTGTTTCTAAATCGACAGCGTCTTCGCAAACAGCTCGCTGCAACCTAACTCGTCTGTCAACCGTGAAATGTTACTTGAATTGTGAGAGCAAATCAGAACGGAACCTCGTAACTATTGCTGTTTTCATATTCATTAGTCTTTAGTACTATACAAATATAATAACAATGAGAAAATTCGGTCTTTTATAGTAAAACACGTGGGTTTACAATCAATGGCGTATTTCCAGTACTAGCGTAATCGTAATATTAATTTTATTGAATGTTTTGCTATTTTTACTGACACATCATATTCTAAAACAATAAATTGTGTTTGTTGTTCGTATATATAACATCACGCCTATATTACCCAAAAGGGTATGGCAGAGGTGTATAAAACCCACATTTCAGATGTTCTGTTTAGGTCCCATGTGATAGCGGGTGAGGCTATCGCCATCCACCTGGCATAATTCCAACTCCGTGCTACTTCGGTCAATTTTTTTTATTTTTTTTAATCTTTTATGTAAATCAAATGAATTAGTAAAATAATTTTGATCGAATAGCATCGCAAGAATAAATATGACTATAAAAATAGAAACAGACTTAATAATATTTAACTTGCAGTCCGATTAGTACTGAAAATATAAAAACAATTGTTCCCTCTTTAACATTACTCATTCATTATAATAACGAATCAAATAAAATCTTTATTGCAGTGGCAATAACTCCGGTTTACTTGGTACTGTCATCCCAAATAGTTACAATGTATTGTTTGCATATTTGTGAGTTAGGACAAGTACTGCATGTATGTGAACTCCAATTATTGTTACCATGCCACAAAACAATTACATATCTGTCGTCGACCCAGCTCTGCAGAGATCCTTACAAACATAACAGAGAATAGATGGTATTCAAGGAAATTCGAATCTACAGGACTCATGCTGAGACACTTTACGTTTTGAGGTTAACAAACATTTTATATATACCTACATAACACAATGAGTGAACTATCAAATGAACCCACAAAAACATCACACACACACACACACTCATACACATACACACTCATACACATACACATACACATGAATGCCTAAAACTACACCACATACCACACTTAACTATTTTAAGTTTATTATACACTAGCGACCCGCCCCGGCTTCGCACGGGTACAATGCTGATACTAAATACACTACAGAAAAACTGTTGTCACTCACTGAAAAAATGATTAAAATCGATCCAGTAGTTTGATTTATTCATTACTGCCCGTGGCCCGCACGCGTTAAATTTGGAGTAAAACAATTCCCCCTTTCTATGCATGTATTATACATAAAAACCTTCCTCTTGAATCACTCTATCTATTGGAAAAAACCGCATCAAAATCCGTTGCGTAGTTTTAAAGATTTAAGGGACAGAAAAGGCGACTTTGTTTTATACTATGTAGTGATAATCAGACTAATTTGTTTAAAACTGTTTGTTTCACTTACACAAGAAATGAAATCAATTGAGAGGAGTGGAGACCTGGTGTCCTGAAATACAGACGTAAGTCTAGTTTGGGCACCAGTCTCACACAATATAATTATTATATTGTAATGTGTTAAGTATCCCTAATGTATGTTCTTATGTGTAATTTTTTATATTGTGTTGAGATAAATAAACAATTTAATTTATAATAATAGTATACTACAATTCTCTAAGTATACCACCAAACTTTGCTAAGAGATAAACCCTTATGTACATTACGAAACTAGCGGCTTAAAATAAATTATTGCACGAGTCAGTATATAATTTACACGTGGCATTTTGATGAAAATAATGTTCCAACAACAATTCAACTGTGTGAATATTTTTAATGTTAGGCTTAATAAGAATGGTGAACATGCATCCATACAAAGACTGTCAAAATCATTACCGCTCTTTTGCTTTGCCATGCCTAGTAGAATAAATAAATATCTCACAACTTACACACAACGACATCTAGTCCCAAACTAAGCAGAACTTGTACTATGGGTACTAGAATAACTGATGAACTTCTTCTTCTTCGTCGTGTCGATGGCTGAGCCAAAATTTATTTTGACTTACCATCGTGGTGAAAGGATTAGCCAATTCGCTTTGGAGAACTCGCGAATTCCCCAGGGTGCGCCGGACGTAGGGAATCGTTGTGTACGTCACTCGGGGAGGCTCATATTACTTTTCTTTTGTAAATACATACTTATTATACATAGTAACACCCAGACTAAGACAAACCTTCATGTTCATGCTTACTAAGATTTGCTTTAGCGGGCATCGAACCCGCGACCTTGGCGTCAATAATTAAATAGGTGTTTCTTAATCAAATATGACAAAGTTTTACTGAAATCTTTGGTTGTCCAGCAACCACCTGTCACCAGTCTTACACAACTCTCTTGAATATTTCATGAAGCAGCAAGCAGTTACAGAGTTGCCTGTTTCACGCCTCTTCTAACCGACGATGTAATTAATGAAATTCTAGAGTAAAATGTTACTTGCAAACTTTGGCCCAATTGGCAAGATGGATTAAATTTTGAAGTAAGTATTGGGGTTTGCGAGAATGTTTGACGAGATGTCGCGTCGCCAGCGCTAGGCGATACTAATCCGGATATAATTATGTTTATTTTATTTTTAGTTTAGTTACGTATCTAGTTAATAATTGTTTTAGGTTTGTTATTTTTATTTTGTTTTCTTTTTTCTTGCCGTTTTTGTAAATTTCAACTTTACTTATGGCTACATGTAGTAGGCTACAAAGGATGTAGCCATAAGTAAAATTGAAATTTTCTATGCGAGTATTTATAACTATTTTTACTATTGTTTTTTATGTAAATATTTTTGTGTTTTTACTTGAACTCAGCTTAATTTAAGTTTACGTTACTATCAGCTTTTTATGTTACTGTACCTGTTTTATGTTTGTGCCGTCAACCGAGGTGGTTGCTAATCAGCGCTGTGAAAGTTTTGCGGAAATGCAAGGCTCCACAGCATTAAAGCTAAGCAACCGCCTCCGTTTTCTTACATAATTAGTATATTTTTATACTTTTTCATGTTTGTTATGCAAGAAAATAAAGATAATTTTCTTTCTTCTTCTTTCTTTCAGATGTATGAATGTTGAGGCAGTTAAAGAAGTGTAGCATATGACGTTCCATCGTCACTGCAATGAAAGGCTCCTTTCATGCACTGGGGTGCATGAAAGGAGCCTCCCCGAGTGACGTACACAACAATTCCCTACGTCCGGCGCACCCTGGCCAATTCGCGAGTTCTTAAAAGCGAATTGGCTAATCCTTTCACCTCGTGGTGAAAGTACGATGGCAAGTCAAAACCTTGACCATCTAAATGACTGTCCAAAATGCCCTACCACCTGCACAAGAGAGGCGTTCATGAACGCCGACGAGAGCGCCATAACAGTGGCCACTTATTGGACCAATAAAATTTGACTCAGCCATCGACACGACGAAGAAGAAGAAGAAATCGTCACTGCCAACCCCCATGGGATAAAGGTGCGATTTTATGTTTGTATGGTATTGGTAGTTAATAGATTTGGTGTCAAATTAAACAATGTTTTATTTTTATTTAAAAAATCATTTGTTTTAATATGTTAGGCACACAAACGAATGGACCTATTTCACTGTGGTTTCTCGAAATAATAACAAGTTTCATAACAATTAATTTGCCAAGCTGTTGAATGGTGCGCTTAGAGACTCGCCTTGTGACTTTCCTACGCGTCTACATCACCCTGCAAGATGGCGGATTTCGAATTTTTATCAGCAGTTTTTCTAACACTCTTACAATTAATAATAAATACTTTGATAACAAATATATTAGAAATGCTTACTTTAATAGAGAGTAGAACAGAAACTCTTTGAATAATTTAAGCCTTTTTTTAAGTTTTTTAATCTAATTTTATTGTACTTTTGGTCAAATGTTACCACTAACAAATATAAAACAGGCTGTTCACAACAACTTGCTTCCGTCGCGAGTGCGTAAGTCTCTGCACGGAGGCACGAGTTTCCTCGCCAGCTCCTCCTGTGCTTCCTCGCAAATGTAAACACATTTGCGCCTGGTGTCTTTCCTCGGGGCTTGCCTCGTGACTCGTCAAATCTCTAAACGCACGATAATAGTTATGATCTTTTTAAAAATGTCTCACAAAGATTCACAAACTTTTACATAAATTAGTAGATACAGGTGGTAAGATTATGTTGAAAGAATGGTTGAAAAAAGATAAGTGAAAAAAATATACAACGCAGATGTGGTCGGCAGTACTAGAAGAGGTCGTCGTCGAAAATCACATCAGTCACAATCACAGGGACAATATATGTTTTCAAAGTACCTTTATTAAATTCTTGCAATATTTTTATCCTCAAATATCAAATGCACCTTCCACTTCTTATCTCTGCATCACCCTAGGTTGACTGTTGGACAATGCCCCTGGCATTTAGTACACCTTATACATTATTTTGTGCTAAAGTTAAATAAATAAATAAATATTTAACATATTGAGTGTTTGTAAAAACAGGGTTCCTTATTGTATAATTCAAAGTAGTTATTTAAATTTAAATATACTTATAAACATGTACAAATCTGTACCTAGACGCTCTAACAGGTAATACTATATCCTCCAAAGCTGGTAAATTATACCTATGGTTTAATTAAACAACAAACCGTAACATGCAGGTACATATAGGTACCTACAGCTTAACCAATGTTGCTAGTCCCTAGGCATTAATTGGTGTGAATTGGCTTTCTTCCACTCGGCTATCAATAAGTACTACACAGTGTAGGTATAATCCTAAAGCAAAACAAAAACGGAACACACCAGTTCAATTCTCAAAACTAAATAGATAAACCCAACAATACATTAGTAGAGTAAAATCCATTTAGTTCACTCAGTTCGCGTGTTTAACTGCATTCTACACTCAGTTAGGCTTGACTCACATTGACACAGATTTGAAGCGAAGCAATGTTTAAAGTATCTTCTGTTAGATATGCGACAAATGCAAATATATACTTTGATTTCTTTCAACACTCGACGTACGGCGCCACGCACTTTCATATTCTGTGTAACATTCAATTTTACATTACCTAATGGGAATACAGTTGTAAATACTATTAAGTTTTAGTCTCGTATACACCAGCGCTGTGCGAGGATACGTAGCTAAGTATTTGATAGTTAATAACCTAGTAAAAAGCTAGGTTTTGGTTACGCAACCTTAGGCTGCAGTCACACTAAAATCATTGTTGGTGGTCGCACTGCACAAACGACGAGCGACAGCAATTTGTTTACAAAATCACCGCCGCACCGGCCGCAGTTGACCTAGCATTGCCGTGCCTCAGACGAAACATATTATAAGTAGTAAGATTAAAGACATGTTGCGTTACTTCTTATCGACTTCTGTTAATGTAAGTTGAGCCTTATACTACCAGAGTTCTGTACTTCCAAACACAACGATTAAATCTGAACAGAATCACGAACTGCTAAATTAAAAAATAAAACTAGATTAGTATTAAAAGCTTTAGAACCGTCTGAATTCACGATAATCTAAATGGGATCATTTGAATTGGGTAAATTCTAATTTTCGGGTAAAGTTGAAGTAGTCTGAGTAAAGTTTTAGTAATTATTTATTTGTTTTTGATTAGCATACTTTCTCGATGGTACTGGGTGGCGCAAAAGTAAAGACCCTATTTGGTTCAGCTATAACATTTTTTCTAAATTAGAAAACTAGATTTAGATTTTTTTAAATGTATATTTGTGCCATTAAATTTCGTACCATTAGGATTTAAAGATGATGTCTTTTAAATGGTGACCTCCAGAGTTGATACACCTTGAAGAGGATGATTTTCCTTCAAAATTGGTTATGAGTGACGAAGCGCATTTCCATCTCTCAGGGCATGTCAATAAGCAGAATACTCGGTTCTGGGGCACTGATAATCCGCGCATTATTCAAGAAACACCTCTACACCCACTAAAAGTTACTGTATGGTGTGGCATCTGTGTTGACAGAGTGATCGGACCCTATTTTTTCGAAGACGCTGGAGGCAATGCGATAACTGTCACTGGAGAACGCTACAGAACCATGTTACGTGAGTTTTTGATACCCAGTTTGGACGAATTGGGGCTGGAGCACATCTGGTTTCAACAAGACGGCACACACAGCGCGCGACACTATGGACTTAGTGAGGGACGCTTTTCCAGACCGAGTTATCTCTCGTTTTGGCGATTTGCCTTGGCCTGCAAGATCACCCGATCTGACCAGTCCAGACTTCTTTCTTTGGGGTTTTTTGAAATCTCGGGTGTATGTGAACAAGCCACAGACTCTCGCAGCTCTAAAAGAAAACATTCGTCAAGAAATAACGAACATATCGCAAGAAGTGTTACGGCAAGTTATGCAAAATGTCATAAATAGGGCTCAAATGTGTATCAACTCTGGAGGTCACCATTTAAAAGACATCATCTTTAAATCCTAATGGTACGAAATTTAATGGCACAAATATACATTTAAAAAAATCTAAATCTAGTTTTCTAATTTAGAAAAAATGTTATAGCTGAACCAAATAGGGTCTTTACTTTTGCGCCACCCGTTATAATTCGAAGGATTTACCGAAACGAGGATACAATAGAATAAATTATTCACTGATTCATTATTATGTACACGTTTAACTATTATTATGTAATCTACTATCTAAAACTCTAAAACTCTACTATCTAAAAAATATTAAAAGACTAAAGTGTACCTATGGGTATTAGTACGGCAATAAATATAAAAGCAAATACAATATTTTTAAACGAAAGGTAATAAGACGTTTAGGTATGCAGAATGGAAATAACATTAGGTAGCGTTTTTATTATTTTTCTCTTCGTAATGAGTGGACCGTAGTGGAGGCTGTCAGCCTTAAGGGGAAACAATTGGTTGGATGTTTTCCATACAAAAGTTAACTTAATGTTTTTAAGTTTTATCTACTTTTATAGACAAATCATATCTACGTTAGTTCGTTATCATATTACGTTAGTATAATAACACGGCACTCGGTAATCTACACTTAAGAATAAATCGTTGTATTGACATTGAAAATTCTGAAATAGATAATTAGTGTATACCGGATAAAAACCCTCGATTTAGGACGTAGTCAATGTTAATTTCAACCTTCTAAAAAACTATGACGTTTTCTGAACAAATGATTTGAATATTTAATTTGTTCTGCAAAAACGTTTTTTACCGGGAGAAACAAGCAACGATCAAAAATAATCTAGAATCTGTCGTTTTAATAAATGTCGCATCCACCCCGTATACTTTATCCTCCAAAACGCTCAATCTTGTCGCTAGAAGACCTAAATTATATTTATCAATCGAAACAAACCGAGTATATACAGTACAACATTAGCAAAATTCCTGTTCAAAATCACTGAATAATTAAATTACGTACACTATCAGGGACGTCCTTGGCAATAGAGGTACAAGACAAAGGGAGAGGAAGACACCCATAGTCCATTATTCTCGTCAAATTAAATCTGCTGACTGCAGCCTTACATTTACTAATGGATTGCACTAGCTTCAATTGGGAATGGTAAGTGCCCCAAATTGAAATATGTGACCATTTTGGGGCACTAAAAATTACGGCAATAATATTGTGATAATATTATAAATGTGAATGTTTGTGAAGATAAATGTAATCATACAATAAGTAGTTTTTGAAATCAGCGCGTTCAAACACACATACAAACAAACTCTTGCGCTTTAATATTATAAATATTTAATCTACAATGTAATTTACAGAGGCTGGACGAGACTCTTAACACTGCTACAAGCATCTGCCTGTGGCTTCACCCACGTGTACCTCGATTAAGTCAATGATAACCAATAATAGCAGCCCTGTATTAAATACCGAACGTGGGTTCGAACCCGAGACCTTTAACTTCGCAGTCCTACGGTCTCTCACTCGGCTATCGCTGCTTGCAATCGTCGCTCAATCGCTGCAATGATAACCAATGTTTAGGAATAATTTACCATTTCAGCAATTTTTGAAACCTGTCTTGTAGTTATAGAGTTAAATTGTTACAAATATCATCATCTTCCAGCTTTTTTTTCATCTTTCTCATTTTTGCCATCAGATCTCTACAACCCAGTACGAGGTGATACGATACTCTTTGTTAGACTAGTTGTCCAAATTTCTGGCTTCTGACTACCCTAACGACTGCCATAGATGTTCAAATGGCAACCGGGACCGACGGCTACATGCTCTCCGGGGCACGGAGGAAAACTTGTTATGTTAAAGATACCCCATCCAAGGCCGACCGCGGTTAGCATTACTTAACATGCAAGATCGATTGGCTTCTATATAGCCACAAGCTCCTATTAAATCGTTACAAACAATCAAACAAAAAATCGAATCTTTCCTCTTTTTAATATGAGGTATTACTGGTGGTAGAGCTCTTGTGAACGAGCTCGAGGGCGACAGCACCACCGTCTCACCTTTAATCTGCCGCCAAATAGTAGTGCTTCCATTACCGTGTCCGGTTTGGTGGTGAGATCAGGCCCTGTAATTACTGGCACATGAGGCATAACGCCGTAGTCCTCAGCTGTAGCGACGCATCTATAATCTGCTTGTGGATTGTTGATGTCCATGGGCTGTACTCCACTTACCATCAGGTGGACTACACGTTCGTTCGCTGTGGGCGTGGTATAAAAAAAGGTAGTTTAGATACTTAACTCCCATATTGAATCACAAAATGTATCCAACGTTTTAGCTTTGTGAAGCGTATGCAGCTTGTAGTTCTTTCGGAGCATTATTCAATATTTCAAGAATTCAACCCGAGTATGTGCTCAAAAGATTTGCTGAGGATTCTACTCAAATCATGCCTAAGCTTTATACAGTATTGCTAGCTTTTAGTATATTGCTACTAGAATATGTAGTTTTCTGTTTCGAAATTTTAAGAATGGCAGGACGGCTTCTTCATTAGTCTAGTGGTTAGTGTATGCGCCCTCAAACCGAACGGTCTCGGGTATCAATACCCGTGCTTCATATCCACGAATCTTTTGACGGTATTTTTTTTTATTTTTAATTTTATTTTTATTTTATGGACGCCTCGCGTTATCTATTGTACCTACATATTAGTAGGTAGCAACAACATGACTGATGTTATCAACTGATGAACACGATCGGTTTGTACCCGCGACCTTCAAGCCTAAGGTCGCGGGTACAAATCTTGCTTCAAGTCAAAACATCTTTTAGACTGTTCTTAGTACAGTTTTACATTGATAAGCATGGCTAAATGCCAAATAAAAATCAATTAAAAAGTTTTCTGCCAGAAATTATCAGTAGCAACAAAAGGCCCGTTTTATATGTTTTCACAGCAAAACAACTAATAACACTTTATTTTAGTGCTTTTTCGATTAGCTGCCCGTGCTTCTAGAAATAGAATTGGTTTCGGTACATTGTTCAATTTATCGTCGACAGTCGATCATTATAATTATAAAAAATATAATTATACACACACAAAAATATATACATTTCTAATTAAAATTAAGTGTAGTTTTACGTTCTCGACCATTAATTAATTTAAAACTTTCAGCCACTTAGTGCTCAAGAGATTAAGTACAAAATACTGTTAGAAAGCACTTTCCAAAATTAAAACACAAAGTAGTTTCTAAGTTAATCTCTTCGTAAGTAAGTTTGAAAGTTTACTCGCCACCACAAATCAAGCTGTACGTATCCAGTATAATCTGGTCTAGCATTTTACGGCAAACCTAAACAATGCGAGGCCATCTTATTCTAGACATGTATAGTTTGATATGTAACCGTGTGTACGTAGAAGCGCATGAAAGGGAAATAAAGCCTTGCTACGAAGTCTTGTAGCGGTTACTTTGTGAAGCTACGACGTAGCACATACTGGTTTATAAGCTACGGCAGACAAAGCATCAAAAGGTAGCTGTTCTTAACGAAGGAACAATCGATATTGTATTTCAGTACAAACCTAATCGGGTTGTCATTTAGTTATTATTAAGTCTTTCTATCTATTTTTGTAGATATGTTATATCTAAAACATTAAAAGCAGTTTTGTCGTGACCATTTTGTTTAAAAGAGTATACTTTTCCTTCTATAAATATGTTTAAAAAAAAAAAACAACTATTATCTTGTAAAAAAACTACGACCAATGATACTAGTCAAAATGACCCAAGCTCGACTTATACCCTAAATCAAGGTATTTGTTTTTTTTAATATACCCACACAAAAATGCTTTAAATATCCAGAGGTTAATTACATGAAAAACAAAAGTTATATTTCTTCATAACAGTGTGTTACAAAATCAATAGCACGTATAGCAAGTCTCCCTCATAATTTATTACCTACAAATATACAAGTCGAAGAATTTTCATAAAAATTCAAATTTTATGTAGTGCAATATTATCACGTAGTGGTATCGTACCATAAAACTGTAGTGTCGTTCACCCTTCCAGAGGGTTGCAAGGAATAGTTTTATTAAAGATTCACCGCACTGGTTCAATGGAGTTCGCGTATAGTCTTGTCTTTAACCGAATTGGTGAAGGAAATCGGATTGTATAGATTTATTATTTAGATAACAATAAGCGGTAGATAGCAAAAACTTTAGTCTGCCGGTACTTCATAATTTGGTAGTCACTTAAGGAGCTTGTTAAGATGTTTTTCATTATTTTAATACTGTTATAAGATTGTTTAACGTAACGTTTTCATTTTCTTCACATTTTAATACAATTGTAAATTTTCCATGTCTGTACATTGAAGATATTTAAAAAAAATAATACAAGGGGTCTTTATAACAGCAGTAGAAGCAAAATCTTTTATTATTTTAGTTTTGTCTGTTTGTCTTTCTTTCTCTCTGTCTGTATGTTCGTACGCGCATCACACAAACTACTGCATGGAATTGGAGGCAGTTTTCACAGTTGTGTAGTTGAAGGTCTAGCTTTAATACCTACGGTATAAAACTGATATTAGTTCATATGGGAGTTTTGTCAACTTTTACAGAAAATGCATAAGATTCTGCACGTAGGTTTGGAAATTTAACTCCTAATGGGGGTAAATTTTGGGTTAATAGTGTTTTAGGGGAGGTGTCTCAATTTCTTAGGTAAGAAATATCAAATTCCACGCAGACGTATTCGCGGGCCACAGCTAGTACATTTATAACATGCACAGCTAAACCTACTCATATTAAAAGTCTTAGAAACTGTTTGAAACGAAACTGTGGTTCATTGATTTATAATTCGCTTCTTAGATTTTTAATCATTTTAACATAACAAGGTAGGGGCGAATAGTACCGTCTTAAACTAATAACGTACTTAAAAATGGACAACATACCAATACATTTAAATTCACTGCCTGAAAAAAAGATGGCCAGTAACGTACGGTTCCCAATGGGGTAATGAAGCGGAGATGACGGCAAGTAATGAAACGGAGATGACGGCAAGTAATGAAGTAATGGGGGCAAGTAATTCAATTTTCATTACTTACTAGGCTTCTATTTCCACAACATAGTAGCAACGCATTCAAAACCACTTTTACAACTCTATCACTATAACCCAAAGCTATCAAGTACTTCAATAAAATACCACGGACTTTAAAGTGCTTTTGGTTACTTTTACGACTGTTTAGATTTTTACGATCACATTATTATTTCGTGTACAACAATGTGAGTGGTACGCGATTATAACACCTTCCGCCGCATTTAGTTTCGAAACGCTGTAGTAATGCAACATTTACATTGAGGTAAGTCAATTCTTCAGTCGCAATCATGTGACTAACCTACAGTATAGCACCACCAAACTGTACAGCATATTGTAGAAATGTGTCCAAAACAAATTTTACAGGTTGTTTCCAAAACAAATTTATTTCAATTACAAAATTATAAGGAATAATAGATAGTATTCGTTATAATTTATATCTCTGATAAGATTATTATCCCAAATATCAGACACACAAAATAAATAATTCAGAGAAAAGGATATTTTTCTGCCTATATATTTTAAAATATTTTATAATATATTTGAACCCGGCAGCTTTTACTTAATAATTTACTCTATTCTCTTTTATATCCTCTATTACCAGTCGACTTTTCCCTTTTCTTAGGATATGTTGAAGCAAGCAGGAACACTAATACAGACACTCCACTAGCATACAAACGAGCTAGTTTTTGGCACCAACGTAAAAGTTGCTGCGTTATTTTTAGGATAAACGTTGAACCATGCAATAATGAACTTAAACAAGTACTTTAAACTTCTTATCACTAGGTAAACGGGTTTTTCACGGTTTATAACGTACCTAGTTAAAAATATTTCACTTTTAGTCCGACTTTACAGGGTAACTCATCTAGCTTTATGCTGAGAAACCTTTATTCGACAACACTGATGTAAGCATAACTATTTAAAGGCAGGTAATGCCCCGTTCCTAGACCTTATGTGTAATACCTCTCTACATTCTTTTCTATTCTCCCCTGTCAGTCATTACGCTATCATTCAACCCCTTTCTTTACTTCGTCTACATTTTCTTTGATCTTTGACAACCTACGAAGTTTGATACACCACTAGAATATAAATAAGGTACTTTAGATTTTTTTAAAGAATTTGTTCTGACGTCTCCGTTGTTGCAATTTTACACCACTTATCACTGTCCCAAGTGTAATTCCGACTTACCACATCCACCGCATGTACAAGTACATCTGAATTCTGTAGTAAAGTTATTGAATCGTCGCCAAATCCACTTAGTTTTATGAGTCGGAAAATGCGATACGACGCTGCGCACAGCGGGCTCACAACATGTATGATAACATTTCTTTACCCTCCTGTTACTATGGCAACCGACTCAACTATTTTTATTTCACTTGATTTTGACTATAGAGATTTTAAAGGGGGTCAGCTTGAGAAGTGGTTACCGTGAGCAGTGAATAGGTTTATGTATGTATGTATATTGAATTGTACGGGTCACTGGTTTTTACTGATTGAAGCCTTCACTTGCCGCCGATGCCTTGGAGACGACGACGAGACGTGGTTACGGCTTTTATATAATATCATAGGTTTGGTATAGTGTGGCTTGCGATTCTTATAATATTTTGTTAGCGCAAGATGGCCTTAATCTTTTCGGTTTAGTAAACAGGAACCCACCAAAAAGATTTATAACTTATAAGTCATAGTAAAGACTGACAACACCATTTATGGATAAGTGAGTTACATATCTAAATAGTGGGTATATTACTCTTCTTTAATATTTAATTCATATAATGCATAACTAGTGTAGTCAGTCTTCACTGTGATGTAGAAGTTTCTGCATACCGAATTGCTTGGCCCACGGAATAAAAAGGGCCCGGTCGCACTACTCGAATATAAATAAACTTAGTCAGTTAATTCAGTACCTTGGATTAGTGACTAGGCAAATACAAAACTAAGGGCAGGCATATGATTACGAGATAGATTTAGCCACGTTTTTGCCATACTTTTATATGGGTCTAGTGGGTGTAGTCTTACCGCGATTAACTCACTTCTGACATCAAACCCAGACTGTGTTTTTGGACGCCTGGACGAAAATATTGTTAGTGTGCTTGAGATTTAGCGAGATGTCTGAGAAGTAATTAAAAATATTGTTTCTAAAAAGGAGCTCCTGCGGATAACTTATTTTAATTGTATTGTCTCTTTTCTTTTATGATTTTTCTTTTGTTGTAATTTAATTGTAAATTGTTTCTGTTAATGCATGTATTTAATTAATGTAATTGGTCCGGTACCGTTTTGATTAATAAATAAATAAATAAATAAATGGGCAACATGGCAAAAGCGCGATATAATCTATCTCGCGCTCGTATACTTGCCCGGCTGGTGGATGCATTTTGATAAAATGTAGGTAAAGCTAAATATTACTGATATGGCACGTTGGACAATCTGCGGTACGAAATAATGGAGGAATACCTAGTTATATATATTTCATTGTGCATAATAATATAGCATACATATCTTTCTTTAACAAAAATCTCTGACTTTGTTAAACACAACAGTCTCATTATAATTGTAAGAACAAGAATGTCGTCTCAAACATTTGTAGAATAACAACAGCGGATCATAAGAAACATGGTTTTAGTATTTGAATATAAAGTTATACATTTTAGTGTGTGAAACTCTGGAACGTATAATGGGCCCCAAGAATACTATCTACTAAGTTAACATCATACCATCTACTGTGGAGGAAGAAGGGAGAATTTGCGCTATTTTCTGTACCGTGAATGTTGTTAGTAGAATATATTTTAGAGTTACATTCATTCAGTTTAACTTATTGTGATTTGTGGGCACTTATAAAATTTAAGTAAATCTGTTAACCTTTTAACAAATAAAAAAATATCTAAAATAAATTATAAATGCACTTAATGCCATAAAATACCGGAGCTCTTTGCTCTTGGATTTTGCATTCATCCATGCATTATTTTTCGTCTATAAAAAGCAAAACAGTTTTGCCATGATATCGTATAATATGGTGTTGATGAAATTTAGTTGTTTTTTATAAATATTTATAATTATTGAACAATCATTTTTTTTAAGCTTTTTTAGTTTTTATTTAATTTCGCCTGTCAATCTGTCTGCTTGTATTGGCTAATCTTCTAAACTTCTGGACCGATTTTGATAAAAGTTTAGATGCAAGCACCTAACTACAACTACATTTTATTGATGGTCCTTACACGCAGATGAAACCACGAACGAAAGTAAGTTGATCGGATTTGATAATTCTTTTTGTGTCAAAAATTGTGAAATTTAATATGAAGTTTAACGCCACGGCTACGCCAAACCGCGGGAGCAGCTAATACAACGAATTCAACGCGGATGAATCGCAGGCACAAGCTAGTAAATAAATAGACATGATTAAAATTATTTAAACATGAGACATTGCTTAACCCTGTTTTCCTCTACAATGTCGGACGCACGCAGTTTGATAATTTAGCAAGTAAGAAAGAGTACTTAAGTTGATTTGTAGTCGTTTCAGCTTTTAATTGCTGCAGCGAAGGACCGCTGCCAAACTACTGGCTTCAAGATTACGAGCTTATACAACTGAATTTTAGTTTGTTTTGCTCTGATTTAAGATTGTTCAAGTTTTTGAGGCACTTTCTTTTGTGCAGCGTGGTTGTATAATATATTAATTGTCTTATTTTTGGACACAAATATTGGAGTTTTTCTGCATTTAGAGTTATTACTACGTTAAGCGATCTCGAGAGAGGAGCACCACCGTCAAACCTATGTACTGCCTCTAAATAACAGTACGTTAAATGACGTGTTTTCATAAAAATATACCTACAAGTCTGATAACATCAAAAGTCTTTATCCACGATTTTCAGATTTCAAAGCTTCTTCTTCTTCTTCGTCGTGTTGATGACTGAGTCAAATTTAATTGGCCCAATAAGTGACCACTGTTATGGCGCTCTCATCGGCGTTCATTGAATGAGCGCTTTGGTCAAGGTTTTGACTTGCCATCGTGGTTAAAGAAAAAAAAACATTTCAAAGCTAGAACTTATATATCTTTGTCATCCTATTCAGTCAATTAGGTCACACTTAATTTTTATTTTTTTTAAATTTTGAAATACGATACCATAAAAAATATTTTCTTATACAATATTTTTCTACCATATTTTCACCAAATCATATAGAACCAATTTAATCCAAAACAAATAATACACTTGTGAAGTCCAACACAGATTTCCCAAGCAGAATGGCCGGCTGTCTCCATTCGCAGCGTTATCCAACTCCCTGTTTTACGAGGCACATAAATACCTATTGTTTTGATAAACAAGCAGGACAATGTAACTCGATTACAACACGAATACCGCCAGCTTTCGCACAAATTTAATAATACGTTTTAACGCGTAATGTTAACAAACAGGACAAGCGAAAATCCCGTTATGTCATTACATGACTAGTTGTTGTCCATGGTTTAGAATGTCTCATGTATTTATTATAAAAAATTGTCATATAGTTTCCTAAAAATATAGTAATTTTTTTACTTGACAAAAAAGCCGAAATAAAAGGTTTTGTTTTTAAAGTATAGTAAAATAATACATACTTTTTATTTTTTTCAGGTGTAGTAAAATGATGCTGCCATATTTTTTTTACCAACGAGTTGTTATCGAGAGTACTGCAGATATATCAATTGATGCGTTGTTAAAAGTTTTAAAACCCATGGAACCCATGGATGTCCCATGGAAATGCCACATGGAAGGAAAGTATTTTAAGTATGGTAGATAGAAGATTTTACTGAAAGAAGACTTTATTTTATTAAAAAAAAACAATTTAAGTCACTAACCTAATATAAATAACTTAAAGCTAAAGTAAATTTTATTATTTAAGCTATGTTCAAAGATTTTTTTGATAATTTCCTTTTATCGCCTGAATCAAACTAGTTAATATCGGAGAAAATAACATCTTGTACTTTTAATGGATGAATCGATAGCGTATATCGATATCTTTATATAAACATGGTAGTTTAAATGAACGGGTTACCATGGGTTTTGATTTTTTTTATTGAATAAACCAGTATCTAGCCAAACTATTGAATTACCCAAATTTATTATTTTAAGACATTATTATCAAGGCAATTTCAATATTAAACTGTAATAAATAATAAAATTGTATTTTAGATTATTTTTTAACCAATTAACTGATTGATAAAAGAATTTCGGCTGGTATATATTGTAACAAATTCTTTGATTTCATAGTTTTCCTTCCATTAAACTACCATGTTTGTAAAAGAGGTTTGATCTTAATTATTGATGCTACCGATTCCTGGCATAAAATACAGGTTGCTTTTTATTCTGATTTAACCTGGGTTCGGTTTTAGGTTGAGCTTGTATATTTTCAAAAATCTTTGAATTTAGATTAAATTATTTTGAAAAATAAAATATATTATTTCAGTAAAATCTTTTATCCATCTGGCATGTCCGTGGGGCAACCTATATGCGAGTATGCTTCCTTAAGAGCATTAGAATTCATTCAGTAGTTGTAAGAGAGTAAAACAATGACATAAACTTTTGCATTTATAATATTAATTAATAGGATTACCGATTACTAACATTACTGGTATTGCAAAACATATTTTTTTTTCACTCTAACCGGAAGTAATAAATAGATCACGTACTTCATATTCATTTTTGTAAAGTCATTTCAATCTTGAACGTAAAAAGCACGTCCGAGATTTTGTGTTTTTTGGGCCTATATGCCGCAAGTGTTTTATAAATGCGTATTTTCCGCAAGTGTTTCATGCATGCGTTAAAAAAATTACACCATCAGTCTCAGAATTAAGTACTGAATCACTGGTAAGCGGCTTGGTCACAATGTCATTTACACCCTGTATACTCTACAAAACGACAACCAAAGGAAATTATGTATCTTTTGAAAGTGTGATATTCTATACGGTTTATTCGGAGAATCCAGTAAGCAGGGTGTTAATTGCCAAAACCCACCAAAAGGTTCAAATGGATGTATTTCAGAGAAATATTTTCTACACAGGCTTCATATTATTATACTGGTTTTTACCCGCGTCTCCGCTCGCTTTTTCAAATCCAATCCACTGCCTATTTTGTTCTTCACTAAAAACTATGTTGGTGTTCCAGGCAGATATTTTACTCATCTATGTAATTAAAGAACTAAACAAGACGGAAACTCTGAATCGCAATAACTAGAGGGTATTAGAAATATTTTCTAAACTGGCTTCATATTATAATACTGGTTTCTACCCGCGACTCCGCACGCTTTTTCATATCCAATCCACTGCCTATTTTGTTCTTCACTAAAAACGATTTTGGTGTTCCAGGCAGATATTTTACTCATCTATGTAATAAAAGAACCAAACAAGATGGAAACTCTGAATCGCAATCACCAGAGGATTTCTCATCAAGAGATCAAGCTACATAACAATTCAATTGGAATACTTCGACTGCTCAGAAAAACAATGTGCGGTTCATAAGGGTGGCTACTGACCTGTATCGTTCATTCATACGTTACGTAAACACTGATGCGATACCTGCATTATTGTTTCTCTGGTATGTTGTGAATGGAATTGTCTAGTTTTACTCCAGACCTAGTTAATACTAGAGTTGCTTGGATATTCAGAAAGATTTTTGCTTTGGGAATATCATTTTATAGCTTCAGTAAATCTGTGCTATAAGACATTCAAGATAAATAGTAGCAATAAGGCTTCGAGCCATTTGCTTTCAGTGATGGCAGGATTAAAGTTTTTAGTAACTACTTGTATTTAGAAGTGGTCGTGACAGTCTTGATGACAGTCTCTTTACGCAATGTACAGATATTCAGCAAAATTAAAGTAATTAGAAAAAGTATACGAAAATAAATGAATAATATCTTGCATTTTTTGCCTGTTTCAAATTGTGTTCCGATTTGATTATACGTGATCTTAAAGTTTAATATTCTTCCAGCCAGTGTAGTTCATCAACAATAGTTTAATTTGTTTTTAGGTTGTTGCTAGTCTTTCTTTTTATGGCGACTTGCTTACTTGATGAAAATAGGCGTTTTGTTTATTTATTTTATCATCTAGCATTGTTTTATGGTCGATAGGAATTCAATTAACCATTAGTATGCGTTTAACTACTATCTCAAGAAGAGGTTGTGTGGCGGTATCCGCACATAATAAATGACACGTGACATATGTCGACGAGTACTGAATCGCGATAACGAAATGTTCACAGCAAGTGACTATATATACCACTTCCAATACGCTACCGTTGGACAGCTGTCCGCCAGGCAATACCACCGAGCCTGGTCGGAGGATCCTCCCTTTGTGGTGGAGGAACATCACACCCTGTTCCTCTACAGGTTGTAAATGTCTCAATTGATGGTAAGTTGTGATGTAGTCTACGGCAGAGCAGACTTGCTTATGACACAGTATAGACAGTAGGTTAACTTCATAGTAATTGGCTGCTACCTGTTTGAATGTGTGCGTGAGCTCTGTACGCACGCACTCACACAAGTAATCTTGCGCTACAAGTTCGCTGCTCGCTCACATTAAATTTTGTTTCAAGATATCGAGATTGTACGCATGCTCAAACTAAGACTCGGGCAATGCAGATATTCTTATTGTAATGACGCTTTATTTATCTATATAGTCTATCACCATCGTAATAGAGTCTATCAGGTATATAAATAATATCTGTTAGAACCTCATAAACAATGCACGCAAGGATTGCGGAACCCGGCTTAGAGAACCTTGTGTCCGCAAAATTGGGGCCCACTTCGCAATACACATTTTAGTTCCGTTTATAATTTATGATAGTCCAACCAAACTTTTGTCCCTGTTGGGTTTCTCTACGCTTTAATGCTATGTTTTAGTTTCGGTGAACAAATTGGACCGATGTATTCATGATTTTAAATGGCTGGATAAATGAATTTGTTTTTAATGCAAATTTTGCGTTATTCGGTTTATTTGCTTGAAAATGAAACCACACTCAAACATATATAATACAGAACAGTGAAAGTTAAATTATTTTACTTGCTTTTGTGAAGATTTAACCTAGATGCATTCTTAAAAAGAATCTGTTTAAAATAATCCTTTAACTATTTTAAGAAAGCCCCTTCACAGTCAAATCTTAGCACAAATCTTAGCACTATAAACAGAAATAACAAACTCAAAAAACAAACAAAATCCTAAAATTACAAGCTAATACCACAAACCCCGTATAACAAATCGCCTTTTCATTCCAAAATGAAAATGTACAGTTACAATTAGTTCTTTTTCTGTACATAAATCTTTTAACCGGCGTTTCGTTCAGTTTTGTTCACGAGGGCGAACTTAATCCATCGCAGGCTTTATTAACGCAGCGCTGTAATTCATTCATTCAGTAAGGCTTTTGTTCAACGCTATGGAAATCAATGTCACTGGAGTTTTACAAAAGGAATTGTGTCACTGAATTTTGTGTTAACCGGTAATGTTCAATAGGATTTGTTAAAATTTTAGTATAAGGCGCTTTTGCACTACATTCTTATCCGTCAAACTGTACTGTTATCAGTAACTGCCTCGATAGTCTAGTGGTTAGTGTATGCGCCTCTCTCCGCTAGGTCTCGGGTTCGGTTCGTTCAAGCAGCACAGAGTTGGAATTGTGCCTGGTGGATGGTGATAGGCTCAGCCCCCATCCCATGGGATCTAAACTTAACAAGTGAAATCTGAGTGTTGTACACCTATACCACACCCAAAGATTTGGGAATTGAATCCACAATACCAGCGCAGATACACAGAGCAAATATTTACATTACGGCGTTTTTTCAGTAGGTTTTTGAAAATGTTACTTGTTTAATAAAAGATATAAATACCTTTTAAGTGCAAATATGTTGTGATGAATAATCACGTCATGAAAACAGACGGTTTTTTCAAAATCATTAATAGAAGCATACAGCAAAATAAGAGCAGAATGCTAGCAACCGCGCACATCGTCAAAGTTTCTATCGGCTATCGGAGTTGATCTACCGCAAGCCACTGTGCTATGGAATTTGGAATTTGTCTCAAATGATAACAAATGGCTCTATACATTACGATGTCTGGCTAAGCCCCGCAGGTGGATACGAGGAGTAAACTGGCAATTCACTTTGCCCTTTTATCGGCCATGTCAGGTTGCGGTCCTAATTATTATTTATAGCACCAAAGTCTGAACTTTAATTTTGGTAGCAGGCTTTTTATCTACCCATGCTGCAAGATTTATGGTGTTTTGAATGTAATTCAGGTTTATGGAGTGTAGACGAATGTTGACGTTGTTCATCCGTCATTTATCATGAGCGGATACCGCCACATCGGGGTGCATTAAAGGAGCCTCCCCGAGTGACGTACACAACGATTCCCTACGTCCGGCGCACCCTGGGCAATTCGCGAATCCTCCATAGCGAATTGGCTAATCCTTTCACCACGATGGCAAGTCAAAATAAAATTTGACTTAGCCATCGACACGACGAAGAAGAAGAACCGCCACATCGTGTATTGAAGTATTTTTTTTTTTTTTTTTATGATGTTTCTAAGCAATTAGATACGTCATAAAGATTACAATCTAGTCTAGTATTGAAGTATAACCAAACTATGCAGTTTCTTATTGATAGTATATAAAGCATTAAGCTATGCTTAGCAACGTCACGTAATGACGTAACGACATTTGAGATTTTTTTTCCTAGCTGGGGGAACCGTAGCTGAATGATTAAAGCGGCTGCCCGGTGTTGAAGTTCGCAGGTTCTAATCCTGCCGGTCCCATAAATTTTCAACTGTTTTTCAGTACAAACTATTGCAGTAAGAAATAAAACTAAAATACTAGGTTTAATCACTTGATACTATTTACTTTTAAACTACCATGATGTTATTATTATGTATATTCTAATGGCAAATATATACCACCTGCTATTTTAGTCAGAAATAACTTACTTTGTTTTACAGTGAGAATGCTTTTATATCCAAATACAATATTTGTCCAGTACCGCACTAGTATTTAAATTTAAACCTCTAATTAAGTTCGGAGTCATTGCAAAGGGCTTAAAACAACCTTTATTTAACTTTATGTGACTCAGCCTATGCACTAAAAGTATATTTAGGATTAAATTAAATACCTAAACTTGTATTTCATTCTACATGACGTTTTAATACGAAGTATATCTTATTTTTATTAAAACTGACGTGAGTTTGTAACATTATTCAAATTATGAAATATGGGTGTTATTCACGTAATGTTGATCTATTTAGTCGACCGCGGTTTCGCCTATACGTCTAGGCATTATCAAGAGAGTGCGATACGCCACGTCTAAGTCGCAGCCAGTCTTGCACTACGTGAGAGACTAACATTACGTGAGTAACACCCGTATTTCATAATTTGAATAATGAAGTATATCTTTTCAAGAAGTATATCTTCTCAAGAAGTATATCTTGTCAAGAAGTATATCTTCTCAAGAAGTATATCTTCTCAAGCCGTGACTGAAACACTGACACGAATGTTATCTCATTAAATTATTATGCTCTGGATATCATTGCCTAGATGATCTAGTGGTCTCTCACCGCGATGCCTCGGGTTCAATACCTGGGTCGGTCAGGAAATAGTTATATTTGGGATATTTTCGTTACGAAGTTCTTAATAGCAGCACGGAGTCTCCAATAGATGGTGCGGCGATACCTTGCCGTTACCTCAGAAGTCAGGGATAACAATACGAAACAATGTAACTTTATAACAATCACCTTTTATTCCATAAATTACACTTAATGAACTTATCACTTTAACACGTGTTAACTGTTAACACGTGTTACTTCTTGCAGTACTAATATTATAATAAACACACTTATCACTTAGCGAATGACCCTCGCCACCGCCCTATACCTTCCTAACCTACCTTACCGCGATTTTACTACTGTGATCTCATTGGCTAGCTTAATGGCGCGCGACCAATGAGAACACAAAAGTCAAATTAAATACTTTTTTTAAATTACAAACTAATTAAAATAACAAAATGACTAAATAACGACAATTTGCAATTGTTTTTAGAAATTATAAGCTGTTGATAAAGTTAGAATTATAACATGAAACCTAAACATAACAGGTGAAATGTCGGTGATATACACCTCTGCCACATCTTTCTGGGTAATATGAAATCTCTGTTAATCTGGTTATGTTATATGAAATCATTAATTACATTCCCCAATAGAGTAAAAATTGTACGATAAGTCTTTGCCAATGCATTCCACTAAATTCTACGATAAGTCTTTTGTAGTACAGGCTACACGGTTGTGGAATGCATTGCCTGTGCCTATCAGACGTGCTCAATCACTAAATATTTTTAAAAAACTTATAAAAGCTCAATATCTTTCCTTATAGATCTTCCTTTCTCTATAGCTCCTACACTCCATCTCTTTTATGTCTCCCATTCTATAACGTAAAAGCTCCTATTACCGCGGTAGTCAAAATCGCGTCCTATTACCGTGGTATTTTTATTTTCGCGCTTTATTCCTGTTTTATTCAGTTTAAGTACACCAAAAAGGAAAAAAGTTATCCCAAATCTATCACTTTATGACATAACTGACGTTTGCAAGTATAGCACATAGATAACACTACAAAATCAATCGGTTTGTGTAACGTCGTTGACGTGAGAGGTGTTTCTATACAAACGCGGAACAACAAAAGTAAGTACACAAAAATTTTGAAATTACATTTTTAGTATTAATAAGTCGTTCAAGTATGTTTATTTGTTATTTATAGCATTTTCCTACTATTTTACTAACTATTTAAACAGCTTGTTTCATATTTAAAACTCGTTTTTAACCAAAAAATTAAGTAATAAGATACCGCGGTAATAGGATACAAATTTTATAGATTGATCCTAATACCGTGGTATACCTCGGAAATAGGAAAAACAATGGGTATGTTTAATTGTTAATAACTTTCAATGTATTAACTTATTGAATTAGATTCAAGTTTTGTTGAAATCATTAGTAATCCCATAATTTAGAAACTTTATTCCGCGGTGTGTTTTTTTAATTAGAAATCTAGTTAAATGTGAAAAATGTCGAGTACAAAATGTTGGTTTCTTAGAAGGGGTAAAAATAGGAAGGTGTATTTTAATTTATCACAGAACATTTATTTTGTATAAATTTCGACTTGAGTTATACACATCTGAACCAAAAAAACTGTTATTGTTTGATTAGGCATTTACACGCATAAAAATAACAAAATTTTCATGGGTCCGAATTAGGATTATTAAAACCCATGTAGTTTTCCTATTACCGTGGTAGTTATTTCCAGGTGACTCGGTATTAGGTTCTGTGATCTCCTATTACCGTCCTATTCCTAAAATATAAAATTAATAGTTTTTAGGGTTCCGTAAATAAATAAAAAGTTTTGTATCTGTTTTGGTGGATTCTTATTTTAATATTAATGTTTTTTGATAAACCTAAAAGAGGTTTATGTACTTAGGTATTTTTTATTTAAGTTTATGCGATCTACATAATTTTGTATTTTTTTACAGACATCATGGACCGAAAGAAACGCAAATGTTATACTGATACCCAAATGGCTGAAGCACTTTCAGCGATTCAACAAGGTATGAGTATTTACAAAGCCTCGAAACAGTATAATGTACCAGAGACTACGTTACGGAATAAACGTGATGAGATTATGTTATTTAGATCTCTTTTAAGTTAAGTACATCATGTGTAAACCTTCAGTAACCTTAAGTTAGTTCTTAACTATACTCTACGGATTGTTAATTTTTGAACTTTCAATACGTCTTTAATGTTATAACCTTTTGTTTATCTACGAACTGTTGATTTTTGATGATTATTTAAATGATTGTTATAACTCGTCATTATTTTTTCGATCATATATATTATAACCAGTTGATTCCTACATAAACTTATATTTTTATTTCTATAAAACCAATGAACGCTATTCACGGACGTGTAAAAAGTACCTATTACCTACTAATTTATTCTTAAATTCTTTCGGAATCCGTTGGAATTTCAGAATAAATGTACTTATTATAATTTTAACATAAGAGAATCCTTGGCGATTCTCATGTTAAAATACAATACAAAAAAAGAACAAAGATCTTTTCGTATAGACTGATCTGTACGAAAAGATCTTTCTATATAGACTGAATCGCGCGTTGTTTTAATTTTACTTAACGTAAAATGTACTAAGTTCCGTACAAATATTATTTATGAAATAATATAAATGTGTTAGTAATTCTGTAGTATTCATTCATTTCTTTCATTCATTTTGTCAATGAATGGCATACTTACAAATTACTACACTAACACGATTATATTTTCTAATTAATATTATTTTTACGGAACTTTAATGAATACAATTGTCGACCCTCGGTAATAGGAGCCGACTACCGCGGTAATAGGATCTGACCATAATCATACCTCGGTATTAGGGGAAATCGACCCGACTATTTAAATATTTTTTTAAAATAAGTAATATCATGAAAAGAAGCATAGATTCAACAGCAATACAAAATATAAATTCCATTTTTGACGATAAAATATTTTTGCACCTTGAGAAATACTTACAAATGCTTATTTTGGTTTCTTACTTTCAAATGTTGCGAAATACCTCGGTAATAGGAGCTTTTACCTTAGCTTCCTTCTTATTGCTCTTTATATTTTTTGCTGCTGCCTTAAATCGATCTAGTGTATTATTTACATGAATAGCTGTATATGTTTATTGTATATAAATACATATATATATATGTATGTATATATATGTGTGTGTGTATAATGTATATATTATACTGCTAATCGTATGTACAGTATATTATTTATATGTAACTATATTAGTATTATATGTAAGTATTAATATACCCAGTAAATCCGTTTCTCAATTATTTCTAGTGCACTAAAAAAATAACTACCTATTTATAATTTCTTAAGCTCTCTTGTCCATCCAAAGGTTGCCTGTGAGAAATTGCTTTTATAGCGATGAGGCCGCCCATTGTACTATCTACATAAAAGTTTGTAATATTTAAAGCAAATTTTAGCTTTGCTATGCATTTATTTTTATGTAATATTAAAGTTGAAAAATTAAGAATCCAGCAGGACTCGAACCTGCACCTCTTGGGTATACGCCCCAAGTGCTTTGCCAATTCAGCTATGGATTCGCATGCTGCCGGACTCGAAATTTCTCAACTCTTTTGTGCCAGCCGAAGCTAGACGAACCATTACTTGGTTTTAGCGCCATCTATGCGTTACTTATTCACATAATCGCATACAGTACGTTTGAATTAAGATCAACTCATTACTGTCGAGAGATGACGCATTTTTATCAATACTTGTAATATTTAAAGCAAATTTTAGCTTTGCTATGCATTTATTTTTATGTAATATTAAAGTTGAAAAATTAAGAATCCAGCAGGACTCGAACCTGCACCTCTTGGGTATACGCCCCAAGTGCTTTGCCAATTCAGCTATGGATTCGCATGCTGCCGGACTCGAAATTTCTCAACTCTTTTGTGCCAGCCGAAGCTAGACGAACCATTACTTGGTTTTAGCGCCATCTATGCGTTACTTATTCACATAATCGCATACAGTACGTTTGAATTAAGATCAACTCATTACTGTCGAGAGATGACGCATTTTTATCAATACTTGTAATATTTAAAGCAAATTTTAGCTTTGCTATGCATTTATTTTTATGTAATATTAAAGTTGAAAAATTAAGAATCCAGCAGGACTCGAACCTGCACCTCTTGGGTATACGCCCCAAGTGCTTTGCCAATTCAGCTATGGATTCGCATGCTGCCGGACTCGAAATTTCTCAACTCTTTTGTGCCAGCCGAAGCTAGACGAACCATTACTTGGTTTTAGCGCCATCTATGCGTTACTTATTCACATAATCGCATACAGTACGTTTGAATTAAGATCAACTCATTACTGTCGAGAGATGACGCATTTTTATCAATACTTGTAATATTTAAAGCAAATTTTAGCTTTGCTATGCATTTATTTTTATGTAATATTAAAGTTGAAAAATTAAGAATCCAGCAGGACTCGAACCTGCACCTCTTGGGTATACGCCCCAAGTGCTTTGCCAATTCAGCTATGGATTCGCATGCTGCCGGACTCGAAATTTCTCAACTCTTTTGTGCCAGCCGAAGCTAGACGAACCATTACTTGGTTTTAGCGCCATCTATGCGTTACTTATTCACATAATCGCATACAGTACGTTTGAATTAAGATCAACTCATTACTGTCGAGAGATGACGCATTTTTATCAATACTTGTAATATTTAAAGCAAATTTTAGCTTTGCTATGCATTTATTTTTATGTAATATTAAAGTTGAAAAATTAAGAATCCAGCAGGACTCGAACCTGCACCTCTTGGGTATACGCCCCAAGTAATGGTTCGTCTAGCTTCGGCTGGCACAAAAGAGTTGAGAAATTTCGAGTCCGGCAGCATGCGAATCCATAGCTGAATTGGCAAAGCACTTGGGGCGTATACCCAAGAGGTGCAGGTTCGAGTCCTGCTGGATTCTTAATTTTTCAACTTTAATATTACATAAAAATAAATGCATAGCAAAGCTAAAATTTGCTTTAAATATTACAAGTATTGATAAAAATGCGTCATCTCTCGACAGTAATGAGTTGATCTTAATTCAAACGTACTGTATGCGATTATGTGAATAAGTAACGCATAGATGGCGCTAAAACCAAGTAATGGTTCGTCTAGCTTCGGCTGGCACAAAAGAGTTGAGAAATTTCGAGTCCGGCAGCATGCGAATCCATAGCTGAATTGGCAAAGCACTTGGGGCGTATACCCAAGAGGTGCAGGTTCGAGTCCTGCTGGATTCTTAATTTTTCAACTTTAATATTACATAAAAATAAATGCATAGCAAAGCTAAAATTTGCTTTAAATATTACAAGTATTGATAAAAATGCGTCATCTCTCGACAGTAATGAGTTGATCTTAATTCAAACGTACTGTATGCGATTATGTGAATAAGTAACGCATAGATGGCGCTAAAACCAAGTAATGGTTCGTCTAGCTTCGGCTGGCACAAAAGAGTTGAGAAATTTCGAGTCCGGCAGCATGCGAATCCATAGCTGAATTGGCAAAGCACTTGGGGCGTATACCCAAGAGGTGCAGGTTCGAGTCCTGCTGGATTCTTAATTTTTCAACTTTAATATTACATAAAAATAAATGCATAGCAAAGCTAAAATTTGCTTTAAATATTACAAGTATTGATAAAAATGCGTCATCTCTCGACAGTAATGAGTTGATCTTAATTCAAACGTACTGTATGCGATTATGTGAATAAGTAACGCATAGATGGCGCTAAAACCAAGTAATGGTTCGTCTAGCTTCGGCTGGCACAAAAGAGTTGAGAAATTTCGAGTCCGGCAGCATGCGAATCCATAGCTGAATTGGCAAAGCACTTGGGGCGTATACCCAAGAGGTGCAGGTTCGAGTCCTGCTGGATTCTTAATTTTTCAACTTTAATATTACATACATAAAAGTTGTGCTTTATGAAACTGACTTTCTTATTTGTGTACAATAAAGAGTTATCTGTATCTGTCTATCTATCTATCTAAAAATCGATAACCTGTCAACAATATTAGATGAAATGTGTACCTGTACACTGCCTTACAGTTCAGGAAACGTGGTGTGTATAGCGTCTGGTCTGAGCAACTACTGCGACTGATTAATGGTTGTTAGCATGACTTGGGGTGTCTGCGCAAACAACGATTACCTGTCAAAGACGTTTGCTAACCGAAAACCAGTTCCAAGGAAACTGAATAACAACATATATCTAGGTATAGAATGATGAAAAGGGGAGACCAATACCTGTAGGTAGCTAGCTTATGACCGCTCTACTAATAAATAATAATACTAACCTATCATGAAATAAATATTATTTTTATTAAAGAAATTTATTGGAGAAAACAACGTTTATTATTTTTATTAAAGAAGAATTGAGGATTACCCTTGATTTCAAAGATTATCGTGACTAGACAACCATGAGACGACATGACAAGTATACCCTTTTTGTAACAAATAAAAAAATCTAAAATCGGTCCAGGCATCTTCTAGTAATCGTCAAACAAACAGAAAAAAAAAATACGATCAATTTGAGATACTTTTTAGATATTGACAAACGATTAGTTAAACATGAAAACAGGTTTAAGATTTTACTATTTATTTATTTTTTACCAAAATAATCACAGCAAATACGTCTCTGTCAATAATCTCGTTCACACATTGTTTGAATTCAAATCTTAAGGAAAACATTACAATAAATAATGAGAAAATAAATATAAGTAAAAACATGCAAAGAATTTTCGTATTCGAAAATCATCCACAAACTAAACATCCCGTGTCACGATAAAAGTAACAGCATTCAGATATACAGAGCACATACGACCTTTTTCGTAACAATATGAAATATCAAACCATTTGTAAGCGCTTTCAACACAGTTCAATTATCATTTCCGATAGTTTAAAGTATCCTTTAAAAATGACTTACGCTTATTAAAACACTGAAGTCTGCCATTATTCTATTAAATTTATCTTTACCTAACATTTTTAAAACGTTCTATAACATACTTCGATTAATTCGTAGTACAGAATCAGGCCTTAAAAGACATCCCAAGAATGTCATTCCTTCCCCTTATTTACATTGAATATTGACGTAAAGTAATCGCGAAGGGAAGAGCCTCCCTTATTGACAAAACGTGCCTTTTGCTTCACGAAAATATTAAAAATAATCCTGGCAGCCTTCACTCTGACGGCGTATTCAGAAGGCTTGAAAGTATAAAAAATACTGGCAGGAAATTATTTTCCTGTTTGTTCAGTATTATTTTTCAATAAATTGGAATGTGGACTGTGGAGTGCATTGTTTCCTGAGTGACGGTTACGCTGTTGTTAAAAGACTGGGATGATTGTAAATATTTTAAGGCTTGTTTTTGTAAAAACAATGTAGTTTTAACAATAGTGTATGATTGGTTTCAGGTGCTATGTATGCTAGGGCCATACGTGTACTAGTCCCAACGATTAGTTGGTAAACGAAAATATAGTTAAATATACATTAAGATTAATTGCTTTATGTCACGGTGAAATGTATATTTCTACAGTAAAGTAATATTTACGATAGGAAAACTTAATCTCGCTGTTTCTATACAAATAAATTCTGTGTAAGAAAAGTATAACAGTAACTTTGCCCATGATTTGTTGTTGATGGTTGTTTTTGACAATCGTTTATTTGATTAACTTTTCGTAATGTGTGTAGTTAAATAACAAAACTTAATCGGGCTTACATTATTTTCTTTGAAAAAAAACACGAGTCTATTTCAAAGTGTGTTTTGAAATTAAAATTTATTTACTTGCAATGAATGCAAGTAAATAAATTGACTGCTAGTCATTTATTGAAACATTTGATCTAATATAACCAGGTAAATAAATTCATATGAATTCCATATCCCTACGATTAACAAGGACAAGTGTAATAAACAAGATCATATATTCTCATGAAATATTACTCTTCATGCACTACCTGAATATTACGTGAGAGGTCACAGTAACATCATATAATACCTATCTTACTAATGTCAATGTCAGGTGATATACTGCTCTAAACCTCAAGTGGATATTGCCCACTGGAGTGGTATAATTCACAGTCTTTATAGCAGTAGTGTACATGTATGGAGATGTACCACGCAAGATAAGTACGATGATATAAATTATCATGTACTTATCATAATGTCATTTATGGTGATTCTAATTTTTTTTTAAGCATTATGTCACGCTTTTATTCCAGGTAGAGTCGATGGAACATAGGACAACAAACATGTACTACGCTCTGAACATATCACTAGTCTCGGGTTCGGCACGGAGTTGGAATTGTGCCCGGTGGATGGCAATAGGCTCACCACCTATCCCATGGGACCTAAATATAAAAAATGAATTGTGGGTTTTGAACACCACTGCCACACACTTATGGGTAATACAGGCGTGATGTTATGTTTCCACACTGACATTCCCAGTTCCTTGCTCGAAGCTTTCATATACGATAGTCTACTGTTATAGATTTAAGGCAGCATTCTGCTTGCTCTTACTATCTGAAGACAAAGGCATACAATCAACAAGTTCCTTGTCACGCATCTTCCTGAAACTATCTCCATCAAATCTAATATCAACATCCATAGATATAGTGTTACAAGGCTATAGTTGTTGTTTTCGGAGAGCGTCGTCTTAGCATCACCGTAATAATATAATAATATGCTAAAAACAATCGTTTGCAATCTCGCGTCAGCAACAGAAGTATGTACAGACAAAACAATTTTCAAATTATTTCATGATTGAATGAATCATTACAAATAGTTATGATAGTCAATCATTACTAATAGTAATAACATTCTATATAAAAAGAATATTTTTATTGCAAAAAGGGTGAGTTGTATAGAAGTTTGAACATTTTAAATTGTTTACCTACTTTGTTACTGATTTTACAAACTAAATGCGCGCGAGATTCAACAATGAAATTTCTTCTATAAACATCGTAGTTGTTTAATAAAACAACGAAATTCCATTCAGGTTTGCAGATAATTCAAATTCAAATTCAAACCATTTATTTTCATAGGCCCCAGGAGGCGCTTAAACACGTCAAAACATAAAAAAAAATGATATAAAAACCAATTATAAGTAATACTAAATTTTACTAATTACAATAATATGATAATCCACGTTATTTCTCAACCACTGACTCCTCGGAGCTCACGCACGATTTTCACCAATGTGTACTATACAGTAACTAAACAAGAAGGCCTACAATCATCTAATTTCTTGTCACCCATCTTCCTTAAACTATCTCCATCAAATTGAGCATCAACATCCATAGATATAGTGTCACGAGGCTACGGTGGTTGCATTCGAGGAGCGTCGTCTCGGCGCCACCGTAATGATGAGAGGCGCCGCGCCCCGCAGTGGCCTATTTAATAACTTGTTTACCCTTAACGGATGACTTACACACCGAAGTGTAAAGTCGTCTGTAAATACTATAAAATGTATTATTATTATTGTTGGGACGAAGCTATGGGTGTTTACGTCGACCTCCGTGGGTCTATTGTGATTATAGCCTCATTATAGACTCTCCTATTTGCAGAATTTCTGTTCTAGACCTGGCCAGCTCATCGGCCTTTTCATTGCCAACTATTATTATGTAATAAAACCATGGCATTAAATCAAAGAGCATTTAACCAATATGGAGAGGACATTAAAGCAAATAAGTCTCGCGGAAAAGTGGGGGTAGATTGTTCCGAGGATCTATAATTCGACAGCTAGTGTTGTATAAACTGCAAGAGCGACGCTCGTCCACGCTTAGTAGTCCAAATAAATTCTACATCCAGGTAACTATAACTCTTATGACGGCAATTTTATATTATTCTACTATCCACACGTTTACACTGAATCCTCACTCCTATGAAATTTCTAAAAAATTCAACAAGTTTTTGGACGGTCAATAAAATATGCACTAGACATAAAAAAATACGAGAGTTTGTTATTTTATTAATAAAATAACTAGATTTCCAATAAAACCGCAACGAAGTAGCAAGTTTTAAATAGAAATGTAGTGTAACCAAAAACATAAAAAATAGGTACTGATTGAATAAACATTTGATACAAAAATCGAACAGTGAGAATAATAAAATGCATACAGGGTATGTTTTCATTTACAAGCGAAATGTTTTAGTAATCCAATGAATTTGTTTTTGCGTGCAAATGAATTAGTTTATGTTTTTTACATTGTACTTTTAAGGCAACTGCAACGAGGTTTATAACGTGTTTGTGCCTAAGCTTTATTTCGCTATGCATTAGTTACAGAGATAAGCCAGATCATCTATGCAACATGAAAGGAACTATTAAAAAAAAATAAGAATTAAAAAATAAACGCTATTTCGAAATTCAACTCTTAAACAAAAAGGAGTACAGAACAGTTCTAAACATTTTCTAGAGTAGTATATATGGTACAGTCGAGTTAATTAGGCTCAAAACTGCAAGCATGACAATGAACTTAATTGTACCGATGTAATGGTGATTAGTTAAGGCCCAATACCACCATATCGTGATAAACGGACGTTTTGTTACACGGCCTCATTTGTTCTCTGTCTGACATTCAATATTTGAAAAAGACAGTGAAATCGGAAACCGCAGTTCAGCGTTAGCCGCGCATAAAAGCAAGTTTGGTGATATCGGCACTTGAAAATAATTACATTTGGGGCTGCCTATGAGTTTGCTCGATTAGTTAGCAAGGTTAATCATTAGATTGGGTAAAATTTTAATGCATTTAGTATATACCTGTATTTTTATTTTTTGTTTAGAATCCTTGTATTAAAACTGTCTAGAAACTTTATACTTTATTAAGCATGGAGCATGATTCTTGTTTTTCTCTGGAATATACACGTCCACATCCATCTTGTCACATAAAATGGTACTTACAACACAACTTTTCCTGAACAACATACAATTGTAATGTGTATACTATCTTAGATATTAAGTCATTGTTTGTTCAACTATGTAAATGAGATTTTGTATGCATCTAATTTGAAATAAATTAAAGTTATTTACAACCGTTATTTACCAGTATATTTTAAAGCAGCAAAAGTCATATAGCACTTCTTAAAGTACATACATAACAGTAATAACTTTGTAGTCGGTGACTAGACCCGACGAGAGAAGTACCCGTTTTCTTACCAACCTTTAAGAAGATTTCGTGTTAGAATTTCGGTGTAAGAGGGCGACACTTTTAATAGCCTCCGCTGTGTCACTTCTCGCTTAATAATCATGATCAACGTTGTTTATTGCCGATACTCCATATTTTTGGCTCAATTAAGCCTCTAATTTTATTAACTTCCACCCTATATACAGGCTGTATTTTTCTTTTTGCGAAAGAATTTTGATGTAGTTAATCAGTGGTTTTATGAAATAATAGGTTTTAGCCAGTTTCATCATTTGGAACTTTTTTGAAACATGAAATGACAAATTTGAATAGAATGTTATAGAATTAATCAGAATTTAATTAGACGAAACCTAACCTAAGGAACTCGTGAATTGGGACTAAAAAACGAAATAAATTTGTAAATCATAATTAATTTAAAAAAAATTAACCATTCACTAGTTTTTATTCGGCAAATGTGAATTAATCTGGAGTTTAACTATTAGATTTCAATAGACATGAAATATTCCATCGCAATGTATTTTATCGCAACGCTCCAAAAGCTTTTAATATGAAACTTTATAAAAAATGTTTTATCAATAAGTTCAAAAATAATATTTGGTTTTTAAAAACAACATTTGTGAGTATTTATCAGTTTTTAGTCAAATTCAAAATTAAAATTAAAATCATTTATTTTCATAGGCCCCAGGAGGCGCTTGAACAAGTCAAAATATAACAAACAAATGATATTAAAATAAATTATAAGTAAAACTAAATTATACTTATTACAACGATTTGAATAACCGGGGCTCAGATTAATTTTAATGCAACTGTTTAGAATCAGATTAAAATAGTCAATATGAATATTATTATGGTCAGACAAATACATATTATTACACCATAACGTGAAAATTTGCCAATGATCCGGCCGTTAAATCTTGCAGCCATAAAACTAATGACCTAACTAACTATTTAAAGAAACCTATTATTAAAATAAAATAAGTATACTACGTATCAAGCTCAGGCTACATTCATTTCTAATAATTTTTGGTTAGTAGAAAATATAAGTTATTTTAAGACTTGTCTTCAACCTATTAAAATGTTTATTTTTTAATTTAATTAGGGAGATTCGGCAGTTATCTACTAATCTGTAAAAACGAATTTAAATAACAATCCTATATGCACAGCCCCGGTTATTCAAATCATTGTAATTAGTATAATTTAGTTTTACTTATAATTTATTTTTATATCATTTGTTTGTAATATTTTGACGTGTTCAAGCGCCTCCTGGGGCCTATGAAAATAAATGATTTGAATTTGAAAAATTTTAAAACAGTAAGGACAGTCGTTCTACGTAAAATATAGATAATAATAATAAAAATAAATTGTATTCCTCATCACAAAGATTCATAATTTACTTAAAAGATAACGTGACCAAAATACTAGTGGCATTAATGTTATGTTCCTTTATGAGAGACTTAAGTCTGTTCTAGGAAAAACCCTGTGAGACATATCAAACAGGGTTCAACTCAGAGTTTAGTTTACAAAGATAATTAGCTAAATCCGTTAAACTAGAAGCCACTAATTGGAATAATTCTCGGAGAATGATGGTTTTTTTTATACTACGCCCACAGCAAACAAACGTATAGATTATAGATGCGTCGCTACAGCTGAGGACTATGGTATTATGCCTCATGTGCCAGTAATTTCAGGGCTTGATCTCACCACCAAACCGGAACACAGTAGTGGAAGCACTACTATCTGCCGCCCTCGAGCTCGTTCACAAGAGCTCTACCACCAGTAAAAAAAGTTGATGTTCCTGCACTTGATATTATTTCCTTGGAAATAAGCAGCGCAAATACACAATACTGCTGAAATATTGCACACATTTATTTATTTCATACATGCAAAGTAAGCTTATACGCTTTGAAATAATAAAATATGTACGTGCTACGAGCCTACGCGCCTACGGCGTAGAGCTACGAGCTTTTGTTTAAAATACTTTTATTTTAAAATAACTGAGGTTTTCTTGGCATTCCTACATTTATTTTAAAAGAGAATGGCTTAGGCTTTTTACTGTTTCTCATAAAATATGGTAACATTATATTGAGTATTGATGAAGGCTTTCTAACTATTAACATAACATCACGCCTATATTACCCGAAGTGTGGTATGTGGCAGAGGTGTACAGCACCCACATTTCACCTGTTATGTTTCAGGTACCATGGGATAGGAGGTGAGTCTATCGCCATCCACTGGCACAATTCCAACTCCGTGTTGCTGTTGAGAATTCTGAAGGCAAATCTCAAACACATATTGCCTGGCCCAGGAGTTGAACCCGAGACACCGCTGTGAGAAGTCGCATACCAACGGCATGAATATACATTGTCATGTAAAGTTAAATTTTATAATTTCCATTTTAATACGTATTTTAATATTAAACCTCCAGTTCAAAGAACTAAGAGTTGAGCCATAGTATAAATAGTAAGTTATCTTCGAACAAAGGTACATCGCGCCGTTTGTATGTACGCGTAGCGCTTGCCACGCCCCGGGTTCATGTACGTACGCACGCACACTACGCCGCTCGGCCAGTTTCTCGGTCAGCGGTAGTGCGGGCCGTGCCATTACTGTGAGCGGTCGCTGTTTGTTTAAAAAATTAGGTACGGTTACGCGCTGCACTGCAAAATGTTTTCGCGAGTCAATAGATATTATTGTGAAGTTTATGGTTGTTCAAACGACACTATTTCAAACCCAGAATTAACGTTCTTTAAGGTACCCTCTGAACACAAAAGGTGAGTTAATAAAATACGTATTTGGTAATAACTACTAAATACTTAATAATAATGTAGGTATGTTTTTTAAACGCCGCCGTGCCGTTGCCTCTTTGGTTTATTTATTTCACAAAATTGATGTTACATTATGAATATGATGCGCAATTTTGTGATGTGTTATTAAATTATTTTTATTTTAACCGATATTAAAAAGGAAGTTCTCATAGTCTGTATGTATGTTGGTCTGCGATTATCTCGCATTTGGCTGGTTTTAATGTAGTTTTCAGAAGAGAACCTATATGTTAACCTGTATGTACTTATAAGATATTAAGTTAGAGTTTTTGTTTTATTTGTACTGTGTTAATCTATTTAATAGTAATAATAATAATAAAAATATTTTTCTGTCACAAATTTGTAATTTTTTTTATGCTTGTTTTCATTAGTAGCATAAATAATTAGCATTTAATTTTACAGTTTAGATTTTTTTTCATTTTTCTATGTCTGTTCTAGTACCAGTATGTATGCACACATTGTTTTTACTCCTTTTCCTTTCTGCTTTAAGTGTAAGAGATTGCAACCTTATATACTACGGATAATTTTATTAATATAATATTGGTCTATTTGACAAAGAATTTAATTTCATAGTATTATTCTCTCCATAACCATTTCTAGTCATTGTATTTTGGTTGGTATAACTTACACATAACAATTATTGTCAATAAACAAACAAAATTGTATGAATTATTTGAAAAGATGGTGATCATGAGTTTCTCACCAGCTCTTCTCATAATGCAATACCCATCGGAGCTGGTACTTGGATTGATTTTAATTCAAACCTCAAAGTTGAATTGAAATCAATCTAAGCTCCGGTGATTCAAATCATTTTGTTGCAATTAATATTATAATTTAATTAGCTTAAGTTTTATTTAAATTTTATTTATTTGAACGTTGATGTTTGTTTTGACGTGTTCAAGCACCTTTTAGGGCCCATGGAAATAAATGATTTGACTTTGACTTGACATAAATAAATGCTTTGTTTTGTAAAAGAAACGTTTTTTTTATAATTAAAAAAATGATTTCTGTACAGGTAATTTAAAATATCAATCTGACAAGTGACAACCCTACGCCTCGAGCAAGTTTAGGTATCGTGCGCTCCTAAACGCCGGGAGTTGGCGTACTTATTTATTTTTACTATGGTTGAGCGGCATTTTATACAAGCTTGTTATTAACATTTCCATTTTTGTGGTCGGTTCACTGCAGCCATTTTTTATGCATTATTCAGTACTTACGTACACGAAAGACACTTAAACTCGGCCAGAGCAAGAAACAATATATCTGTGAAGTATATTATATAGTAAGTTATTGATGTAATCTTATATTTATATCTGTTACTCTGTACCGACCAGTATGTATTTATTTTCTTTACTTCTATCTGTGGAAACTTGTAAATGGCCTTCATTGTGTTTATTTTTTCTTTTAATGTGTATGTGTATAGCTGTAAGTTTTCCAAATAAAATAAAATAAAATAAAATAAATAGTATTCTTATATGCTTCTGTGTGTAAGGTGTGAAAGAAAGAAAGAAAAGAAGAAAGAAAAATCATTTATTCTGGCATAATTGCGTCTCAAACTAAAAAAAAATTATAACAAAATAAAAACATTATTTAATATGCCGAAAATGGGACGCATCTCAGCACAATACAGTGCTAAAAGCACCGCAGCGCTGATAATTCTGATGCGCCCAGTGAGTGAGGATCAGTGTGACAACAGAAAAAAAAATACATATTATAATATTTTGTGTCACAAACAAAATATACCCTTAAACTACTAACTAAATCAAATTTCATAAATAAGAAACAACTACACCTATATAATAATAAAGCATTACTTACATTAGCAAACTTATATTTAAAATTAATAAATACATTATTTAAAATGTAAAACATGGAACGCACCCATACCCATTCTAACTAAAATGAAAAATAATTCCTAATATAAGCTGAAAATGGTAATGAACAAAAAATACTAGTATTATTGTGAAAAAGCGTGGCTTGCTCGATAGACGAAAAATATGGCACAGAGCGCCTTCTGTGTGTTAGGTGTGTGTGTCTTTTATCCAATTACATCGGGGTCGGACTTAATTCTAACGGATTCCGTCAGACCTGCACATTTGCGACCTAGGCTTAACATGCTGTCCGATACACGGAGAAAATCTCCATATATTATGATGGTCACCCATCTAACGATCGACCGCGGTTGGGGTTACTTAACCTTAAGATTGATCGATCCACGAGCTGCTATACAGTTTTATCTAAAGTTCATAATTTCCATTTTAAAACTCTTTTAAAGTTATATTAAATCCTCAGTTGTCCAACGTACTATGAAATAGTACAGCGTTTCATACGGACTTGTTATTAACATTTCCATTTTGTGGTTCGCTGCAGCCATTTCTTATGCATTATTCAGTAGTCACACGAACGATACTTAAACTCGGCCAGTGCAAGAAACAGTATGTCTGTAAAGTTTTCTTACATGATTGTGTATTTTTAGATATTGTGTAGGTACATTTAGTACTTATAGTAAGTATCTGTAACATTTCTACACTAAAGTTATAAGAGAGAACGAAAATATTAAAAAAAAATATATTTTTCGGAACATTATTTAGGGTGTATTGTTTGCGTGTACTTGTGGCATGGGCGATCGGCGATTCGGTAGCTGTTCTGTCAAAACAATTGACTGTTTTTTGTCGTCATTTTTAAACAATACCTAAAATAGTACAACTTATTTTTGACATAGCCAGAGAGCTTACGGCTGGTTAAGGTAATTAAGTGCAACTCATCCTAAACATACAAATGTATACCATCTCCAAAATACCACGTTCTATACCACTCAATATTTATCCAATGGTAGATCATGACCCCATAAATTACTGATTTGGCTGCCAATTGTTTACCAGCCAAATCAGCTTTTTATAACTATCTGCGCCCTCAATTCCTAAAGTTTCATTTTACATCCCACCTATATTATCCTGAACGGTTTGACAAAGGTGTGCAACACCCACACTTCACCTGTTATGTTTAGGTCCCATGGGATAGGGAGTGAGCCTATCGCCATCCACCGGGCACAATTTCAACTTCGTGCTGCTATTGAGAAGTTTACAAATTACACTTTACCTGAACCGGGAATCGAAGCCTTGCAGTGAAAGGCGCCTACGCTAACACAATCTTCTTATTTTAACAGTGAAAACAAGTTAAATTGGTCATACAAAACATAGAAAGTTTGATATAGCATCGTGCCTAACATTCTATTTTTCTAGTTCATTCTGCGTCCTTATGCATTATTCAGGACAATGTATGCCACTTAGACTTGGAGTATGTAAGAAACAACACGCCTTAAACTTTTCCTATTTCCCTCCCTTGAGTAAAGTTTGATATTTTAGTATTTTCTGTAGTTCTTGTAGTCTTTTTGTGAATGAATTTGTAGGATAATGCACCACAACTTGCTAGGTATGATAACACAGCTAATAGCCTAAGAGCCAGTGACCACCCGTCTTTTTTCATTTTATAAAAGCTGAAATTTTCTCTGTTGCCAGTGCCTCTAATAGAGGTTATAACTAGCACCAAATATGGAACGTGGATCGTGATGTCTTTGGCAGATATTTAAAAAAAGTTGTTACAATGTCATCGTGTAAAGCGTAACTTTTGGATTTATTGATGTCGATCGGGTGATGATAGAAATGTATCCATTGGCAGACACTTTTTTTTATTTCACCCGAAGCCACCACGATCCGAATTCTATATTTGGTGATCGTTTTAACCTCTTTTAGAGGCACTTTCACAGGCAAACTTTTAGTTTTTATAAAATTAAGTAAGTCGAACGGCCACTGGCTCGTAGGCTATGGTAATTCTGATTATATTTTACTTTTTCTTTAAAATATATTAATCAATGACCCAGAGGCATTCAATTGAAGTATTTTTAACATTATAACTATGCATATGACTTGCGATTACCAGTATGCCTATTACTCAGTAAGTAAGGTTCATTTTCTTATTTTCGAATTACTGGCAAAAGTATTCATATTAAGCCCGCCCTTTGCCCACTACGTTAATGGTAATATCTGCCTAGTTTAAAGACATAAACATAGAGTGTGTGTGTGGCAATTCACTCGAGCAAGTGAAGTAATATGTTAAGAAAAATAAATAATCCTCTTGAAAATTGCAAGCATGCCGATATGTTTCCGTAGTCCTAAAAACTAAAAACTCTTAATTTTTTTGTAAAGTATTAATAAAGGCCCCGGGTATTACAAATACTACAACTTAAATATTTAAACTAACTTCATGTAAACAATACAATTTGGGCTACAAATGAGTACTGCTCTAATGTCTACAAACAGTCGTGTGGATTGTGCTTTCACGTTATTACGTTGAATCACAAATAATCTCATTATACGGGTCAAAGAGGATTATATCCGATTATATCGATAAATCGGAAACCATTTTCAATTTGTGACTGATGGAATATTGGAAAGATTATTGATATGTGGTTCGTGGGACAACCTTACATATTTTGAAACTTGCATTTACACTACAGTTTGTGGAAACTAAGAACTCACAAGGATAAAAAAAATATTAGAAGTATTAATTATATAAAAAAGTTGACAGAGGTTAATATTGGGATCGCGTAATTATTATAAAGGTAAATAAATACTTATGCTCGACGTTTCGAAATGACTTGTGTTGGCATTTTCCTGGCAACACCATTATATATGTCATTCATTTGTTTGAACGCCAGGCGAACGGTAGCGGTCGGCAGTCTTTGTTGAATTGTTGAGCCAGTAACATCTCCTAAAGCGAACTGTGGTTGGAGTGATAAGTTTTAAAATCTTAAGTAATAATATACAGTGGTTGATTGTGCGTGTATAGATTTAGTGGAGTAAAACTGAGAACATGTAAGTACTACACTTGAGGGCAATAAAATCGCACACCTTGACTTTTTTTTGTTAAGGCAGTTTTTTTTCATGAATGGTGCAAGTAGTGACAATATTAACGAGTGAATTTGGCTATTTTGGTGTACGGCTGGTTACTGTAAGTTAGGTGAAGGTCAATGATTTTAATTTGTGTTTTTTTAAAGCTAAGCTTGTATTCTTTAATTTTGCTTAATGATTTGTACTCAATATCTTGAGATTTAAGAAAAAAATCAGTTATAAACCAAATTACAAGGGGTGTGCGATTTTATTGCTCTCAAGTGTATTTTAAATCTGATTGTTAAGCGTATATAATTAAATGTGTGGAAAACGAAATAAATGCGTGTTGAGATTTATTTAAAACCCACTACATTCTGAAAGGTGTTCTACACTTGCATCATTCGTGGTCACGAGCCGACTGGTGAAGCTCAGCGTCGTCGTCTCCGTGAAGCACGGATATTGTCCACTACCCTCACTTGCTCGTCACATTTTTTTTTATTTCTTCCTTCGGTACCGTTGGTAGTTCGACACTCACACTTTGGCGATTGATGAGTATCTTAATCTAATCACCAACGAAAATAGAACATAGTCATAATATCAAACCTATATTTTTATTGTATTTTATATCATTGGAAGACCAACAACAGCATATATCATTTTATGTTTCTTAATTTTATTTAACATATAGCTAATTACAGGTCTTCACTGCAATTGAATACAATAAATAACTATGACATGTGTGGTTATAAACTATAACTCAGAAAAGTGTTTATAACTCAAATTTCTCCTGTTCAATGTGATCGGGAGTAAGCCTATCGCCATCCACCGGTCACAATTCCATTTCCGTGCTGTATTAAAAATCTATCACCTTTGTTTGACCCGGTTATCGAATCTGAAACCTCTCGGTGAGTAGCCTCATACGCTAACCAATGGACCAACGAGGCAGTTGCAACAAGAGTCGAGGCTTGAAAAGTACGTAACGATTTAGAAATGCTCAAAGATGGTAAATAAAAATAACAATATCTGAAAGTGTTTCGAAATGACAACAGCCACTTCACTCTGTATGAAAATATCATAATATTGTTGCTTATTTACGTTACTGATGGAGGCCATCAAATAAACTGATGGAATAATCGCTGCTGTCATTATTTCCTGTTCGCTTTTTTTGCTTTCCGCTTTTTCGTTTTTGAAAAATCGGTTGCTATTTTATTCGAGAAATGAATTGCTGTTATCGTCAGTTAATTTCATGCATTTGTGATGAAACTGAGTATTATTTAAAATGTGTCATAAGTGATCTAAATAGAGCTTTACGCATAAATAAAGTGGTCAAATGTTAAAAATTAGAGCAAACTATCAATAATTTTATTTGTAACTAGCTTTATTTATTTTTTTTATCCCGGGACTTCGTTCACGTTCACGATATTTCCATGCTATTTCATACAAAATTTATGAACTTCTTTTCAACCGTGAAAAAGTGAAATTAAAATTTACAATTTTAGAGTTAAAATTCACGAATCTCCCTAATTTCCTCTCTTTGAATAAAATAGAAGGACAACATTTATTCCAGTTTTGGAGTTAGACCCACAGTTACACAACCGTAAAAACCGCATCTAATTCTATTCAGTAGTTTTGCGTGATGCACCTACTCATATAATATTTTTACTCTCTTTATATCCTTCTTATATCGATCTCTCTTTTTATATCCTTATTTAATAATCTTATATCCTTCGTCAGGTCTTAAATTATATCTTTATCAATTTTCTTCAAGATCGATTCAGACATAGTTACTGTTTCATATATATTTTAGTAAGGATAAGGATTAGTAAAGATTGTGCAAAATTCGAACCCGAAAACAGTGTTCATTGGATCATGCTTATTTTATTAAATTTAAACTAACGCGTTACATGATTAAGTAAGATCTAACGGGAATTAACGCGATCATATGAGGGTAGACGAAATATCATCGGCCTCACGAACGGAGACGACGCGCCGCTAGAACCAGTTTGCTTGCGACCACGGCTAGTGTAATCTGTCTGCCGAAACGTCAAGCCTAAAAGGTAAATAATGCATGATCGCGTTAATTCCCGTTAGATTTTACTTAATAATGCTTATTTTAATTAGTAATTACTTCTGGCTATATATATAATAGCTGACCGCGGCCAATAACAGTTCCGTCTTGTTACCAGTGTAACCCAATTATAGAAGCGCAGCTCCGCTATTAAGATCTCGATGAGTTCACTGAAACAATTCCCGGCATCCGCGCCACCTTGTTCATTAAACTGCAGACGGTACGAGGTTATGCTTGCTTTATACTTGTGAGTTGTGGAGAATAAGGTCAACGTAACATCACGCCCGTATTACCCGGTAAGGGTTGGCAGATGCGTATAACACCCACATATAACCTGGTGCAGACAGCAATATAAGAAATATTACTAAAGCAATAGACGCTCTTTGCCATGCAAAACAGCTGAAATGGAAGTTGCCTGGCCATGTAGCAAGGCTCCAGGACCAGAGATGGACGGCAAGAATCACTACATGGAAGGGACCAAACCAAAAGGAAAGAGAAAGATAGGCCGACCTACAATAAGATGGGACGATGAAATAAAAAACACTGCTGGCCCCAAATGGTTACAATTAGCCCAGGATAGGACTAAATGGAAGGAATTGGAGGAGGCCTTCACCTGTTAATACAGGTTTTCTGAAAAAAAAAAATAGAAATAAAGAAACAAATGCAATTATTGTAAACAATAGTTAGAGTTTTTTAAAGAGTTTAATTTATTTATTGTTTCTAAATTTACTAAATTAACTGTACTATGTATTTAACTAACAATTAGAATTAAGAGCATTTAATATACTAACCCTAGAATTAAATAATAGATGTTAAAAAATCATGTGTATTTTTATTTTATTTTTATACCCTGCTGTGTGTAGGACTAAGTTCAATGAAATGGGGGGTGAACCTATCGCTGTCTACCGCCCACGACACTTAATTCCGGACCAGATATAATCACCAAAGCTCAGCAAATCGTATAATATCATGAAGCTCTATTGTGTCAGCCTACACCCATGGTAAAATACGAGATTTTATGTATGCTTTTTTGTATGATATTGGATAAGCACGCGTTTGACAACCATCTCATCTGACGGTAAGTGATAACGCGGCCTACGGTGGAGAACGCTTACCTATGAGATACCTATTTATACTTGCTTTGAATTGAAAATATTATCTACTGGGTCGAAATAGACTGGACTCCACGACATAAATGATTTTTGTTTTTTTTTATTTTTTTTTTGAAGACACCCAAATTGTACTCACGAGGAAACACAGACTGAGGCAGGGCATTACATTCTTTGGCAGTTCGCATAAGGCATTACTTATGCAAACTGCCAAAGTATGAAATGCCATTGCCATTGAAACGAAACGCTTGGTGCAGCAATCTTGGCAATTTGGCAATTTGGCAACCTTGCAACAATGCTCCAGATTGTGATGTCAAGCGTTTGTCAGATCGTTGTCGTTGATTATCTCTCTTGTATGCAATAAACCTCTTTCAATATAAATTGATACATGGTAAAGCAATACTCGCTTGGCATATAACCTTATTCATGCCACCTGATAATTCGACACACAAATATTCAGCAGAAGCAATATTATTTCTACTGTAGAACAAAGCACTCGACCCAATATGAACTATTCCACTTCATACTGAGACAAAGCAAACATATCTATTGACTTACCCGTATACAATAATATTCACACGCTTTACATAATATATAAATGCATACCATAACTTCGTTATTTGTATCTCTTCGTTCATTCAAAATGGTTTTAGAACGTTTCATTAATATAATTATAATGAAATGTGTTCTAAATGCAGACCTTTAATAGATTTTTCTTGTGACGTGTTATATTAATGAGAGTGGTCTGGTTTGTTATTTATTAATTTATATTATTAATTTATTATTATATATTGTTTATAATATGGTTTTTAAAAATACCGGGAACATACCACGATAGCTGCTGTGTTCCGGTTTGGTGGTGAGATCGGTCGATAAAATTACTAGTACATGAGGCATATATCTCTCTCTTATCTTAAAATCTACAAACGAGACGTTAATATTACTGAATTAACTATCACGTTGTATAACTAAATTAAATATTGCAAGTACCTACTCAACGGAACGTTGCTAAAAGGCTAAAAACATTTTTGAATTTTATTCATGTCATCGTCCTTTAATACAGCTTATTTCAGAAATCCCATTTGAATTTACGAGCAAGAAAACTGCTACCGTAATCCCCGGGATCAAGACAAAAACCTAAGAAAATTCTCCAGAAGACTTTTTTACAGTTGACATGAATATTTATAGCTGCTACATTTTATGTAAAAGTGATCTTAAACTGTGATGACATGTGTTTGACCTAATATTGATAGCCTAGCCTAGCCTAGTTCCAATTATTTGTCGAAAAATATAAACAAACACTTATATTTACTATTTACACTAAGTACTAAAATAACCCATAACAAAAGATAAGCTATCTAATTAGGCTATATGTCAACTTTAGGTCCTGAATGTGATGCTGATACCATTTTGTGAATTTAATGATGCAACATACCTATTTTAATTTGGTTAAAGGACAGTTTTGGTAAAAACATAACATAACATCACGCCTATTTACCCAGAAGGGTGTGGCAGAGGTGTACAACACCCACACTTCACCTGTTATGTTTGGATCCTATATGATAGGGGGTGAACCTATCACCTTCCAGCGGGCACAATGCCAGCTCCGTGCTGTTATTGAAAATTTCTTAACGGAAAGTTCACGTAGCCCGACCCGGGAGTCGAACCCGAGACTTCACGATGAGAGGTGCATGCGCTAACCAATAGGCGAACGCAGTAAAAACGTTACAACAATTTCAATTCACGTTATTTATTAATTTAAAAAAAAATAGCTAGTACGTACAAAAAATTTCAAAGCCGTAGTAACCAGTGCGATAAAGTTTAACAAAATTTACTGGACATTCAATCAAACTGCACAATATTCTTTACAATAACCCTTTGTCTAGCATTGAATGGCTTTATTCAATATTAGATTTATGACGCCTAACTTAATGTAAATATTTGCCTTTTTATTTTTACCTATGTATATATTTTCAATTTATTTAATGTAACTTTATATTTCTTTAGTGTTTTTAAATAAAAGTTATATTTAAAAAAAAAAAAATATTAGATTTTGTCAAAGATGACACCTGAACGAAATTTAAACATTGCATTGTATTTAATTTCTTAACTAACAGATATAATGCTTCAGACAAAAATATATAGCAAAGGCTTAATTTGTACCAATTCAATACCTTTTATATTCAATAGTAAAATAATAAGAAGTTTTTGAGTATATCAACCTAAAATAAGAAGTATTAAATTCATCCAACTGTATAGAAAAAGCGATACTGCCGTGATACAACATATGACAATACTCAGGTACTGCATATGAGAACTAAATACAACAGGTGAAGTATGGGTCTTTTATACCTCTGCACACCCCTTTAAGTAATATTTAAGTGATCACTTTTTTGTGCATTTAATCATTTCCTTTACTTTAGGTATACATAGTTTTATTCTTATAATACAGAGCTTTCTTAAGTTAGTGTTTCATTTTATGAACGTTTTCAAGTTTCCGAGACAAAATGTAGTATCTCATGAGACGATTCCAGGCACGTAGGGACGTGACAGCGATTTCTTTGAAAATTCTATTCGCTGTTCCTATGTGACACGATTTTAAAATGGCGGATCCCGTTCATAACTTAAAATGTGAGTAAAACTGATTCTCAAAGGTAAAGTGGCTATTTGTGAAGTATAAATGCAGGACAAAAAATTTAGAAACTTTTTCATGATTTGAAACTAAATGTTGCCAGTGACTTCGTAATACGCTTTGCTGCCGTTTGAGTATTTCGTTGCAGCTCTGTTCCTATTGGCTACCCGCAGACTATCAATATTATTGACAATAATACTTTGACTGCAAAAAGCACCACAAAAACCAGTCAAAATGCAAAATATTGACAATAATATTGTAGGTGTGCGGGATGCCAATACCCGTAGCGTGATTTAAATAGACTTTAGTCTTCCTCAATGAATGGGCTATACCAAATAAATCGATTTTTTTATTCAGTCCTAAGATGAGCGTGATCAACCAAACAAACAAACTCTTCAAATTTATTAATATTAGACTATTAACTATGTTAATGACTATTAGTATCATATATTCAAAATAATGTGCAATCAAAACTCAGTAACAAACAATTGTTAGTTGCTACCTACTAATATGTAGGTACAATAGATGACACGAGACGTGAAGAAAGACGATGCATACAGTCAAAAGATTACAGTCATAATATTATTTATTAGTCTTGATAGGCTAGATTGTAATGTAAATAAGATATCATAATTTTAATAATTGATTTCTGATAATAAAAAAAGCAGCGATAGCCGAGTGGGGGACCGTAGGACTGCGAAGTTAAAGGTCTCGGGTTCGAACCCACGGCACACACCTCTCGTCTTTTCGAAGATATTTGAGTATTTATCATATAAATTATCGCTCGCTAACGGTGAAGGAAAACATCGCGAGGAAACCTAGATGCCTGAGGGTCTGGCCACACGGTGCGTATGCGGCGCCGCAGCGTTGTAAATCGACGCATCGGATTGGGTGTTGAAAACGCGATCGACTCTGGCATCCAATACGATGCGTCGATTAACGACGCTGCGGCGCCGCACCGCACCGTGTGGCCCGGCTCTTAGGGTGCTTAAAAAGTGCTCGAGGGTGTGTGAAGTCTACCAATCCGCACTTGGCCAGCGTGGTGGACTTATGGCCTAACCCTTCTCATAATGAGAAGAGGCCTGAGGCCAGCAGTGGGACATGTATTAGTAACAGAGCTGCTATTATTATAAAAAAAATAAAAAAAAAGGTCTAAAGTTTCGTGGATTTGCAGCGGGGCCTGTATGACTGAGTGGTAAGGCGATAGGCTGGAATCCTATATTTTCTTTTTGTTATTAGTATTAGATTGCTAAGCATGGCTAAATGCTATATATAAATTAATTAGAATGTTGACGCTGTTTTGAACAAATCTTTAATTCTCCCACAAACTGGTTACTCGCGGCTCGATCTTAAGCTGACCAAGTTGTGGCACACTCCTTCAAATTCAATTTGCTCTTTAAGGATTTAGTGCAAGTACTACAAAGAAAATTGTTTTTCGCCTATTTAACCGCGATTTTCTTTAGAAAATGAGGAATAAGAAAACGCTAAAATAATCTAAACTTAAATTATAAGGAGTGAACATTTGTTTTTTTTTGTTCGATACAATACATATTATATATATTCCTTAACTTCAGGGCCAATTTCAACTTTACTACTAGAATGCTAGATTATGCATGAGTAACGTTTTTTATTACGCGCATGAAGCCGCACGTGTCCAGGTGGCAAGTCTGAAAATAACGCGGGGAGGGGTGAGGTAGGTTTGAGGTTTCACACTGTTTTGTTCAATAAATTAATGTACATACCTAATAAAATAACGACGTAAATCATTAAATAATGGTAATATGACTCAATTATCATAATTAATTCTCAAAATGGTGTTATCTTAACACTATAGAGTATTATTCAATTTCACCGAACCTTTCCAGAAAAACCGTCTGTAAAGGTTTGATGAAATACAATAATATTCTCATAATTTATAAGGGCTTAATATTTAATTGGTTCTCGATTTCATATTTTAAGCGCTGTGTATTGTGGCAAGCATTTATATTAATTGTCAAAAAACAGATTTTTTTAAACTTATGTGCTGCTTGGACCAATATCAATTTACCAACCCAATCATTTTCAAGCCATATGTTAGGGCCAATATTAGATTATTCAATAATTGTAATAAAGCTTCTTAAAATTACTGTAAACATCTAGATATAGACTTCGGCTTGCCTTCTATCAAATGAGTCCCAATCGAAAGACTCTTCTAGGGTCATAAAGGTGTCATGTTGTGTTAGGCTTATGATGCTATGATCCTATGATGCTTATTATTGTAATAATAATAATTTAAAGATGTCAACATTTTCCTCAAGAGTGCATCGACATCTCAATTATAACACTTGTTTTACTCTCTAAGTAAACGGTAATAGCAAAATCCTTTTCGTTCTAGCATTCACGGTAGCTTAAAATAAGTTAACCACAGGAACTTCAATATTCCATATAATACAATATTCATGAATGGTTGTGATGTATTCAGCCGGCACAAAGCGGCGCCATCTTTTGATGAGGTTGTGAAGTTGTCTGGTACACTACTGGTGCGGCCTTTGTCAGGCTTCGCTCTGCCGCTTTCTACAGCCACAAAATATCTCAGTTTCAGAACTTTCTCAGTAAGGTTTTTGGCTTTATCAGTAAGGACTCAATATTATAAAGCACCTATGAAATAACCAAGATTAATTAATTATATTTCATTGACAAGCTGTTACATTTCATCGTTGGGGTAGGGGTTTAAGATTTTTATAAACCACTACCCCAACGATGGCAAAAACATACAGGTGAAATTTGAGTTAGAAATTTAATTGACGTACTGTATAAAACTTTCAAACTGCACGTTTATCACAATGTTTTCTTTGGCGATAGTAATCAGAATAGTGGAGGTATACCTACATCATGCCTTATTCAAAAGACACTGCGTGCTGCCATTGAGAATTTTATTTAAATAGGTATTTTTCTGCACGTGTGGTGTAGTGGTTTAAGCGGTCGCCTCGCCGCTCTCCACTGCACCGGTGTTGTGGGTTCGATCCCCACATGGGACAAATCTTTGTGTAATTCGCAAATATTTGTTCTGAGACTGGGTGTACTTGAGTGAGTGAATGTGTGTATTTGGCCGTGTCATTGGGACCATTGGATAGTGTAAATGCTTCTGGCGTTCTATCTAATGTAAAAAATCCAAATTTATCTTTATCTTTATCTTTATGACAGACAAATCCCAAATAATACTTTTGCCCGTCCCGGGAATTAAACTCAAGACTTCTCGGTGAGAGACCGCATACGCTAAACACTAGACCAACTTGGCTTTACCTACCGCACATTTTCTAATCAATGCTTAAGTAATATTTTTATGCTTTTGACTGTTCACTATTTTATACTTATAAGACTTGTTTCGGAGCTTTTGGGCCCTTTGCGCATAAATTACGTAATTTTTATCAAACTATGTTATACGTGTGTATGTGTCAGTTTATAAATGACAACCAAACATTTTTGAAATATTAAATGGCAACTCACAACACTTCTATGTTACCGAGTTAATTAATTAACAACATTTTTTGCCATACTTTTCCGGCATAAATAAGTTTTAGACGTTTTATAACACCAAATTAAAAAGTATACTAGCGAACAACTTTTTTAAATTTTGGTTCTGACAAAAATGTTAAACGTATTAAAATAGATTTATTATTTTGATTTTGACTATTAAGGACTAGAATAGAACAAAAAAATGTTAGATACTTTCTTGGTATACTTCGAAATCAAATCATTTAACAGCTGTTATTATTATAGATTATACTATTAATAAGCTTAGGTCAAAATTAAATTACTCATTAGTCTCCAATTTTATATCTAGACTAGATTGTAATCTTTATGAATTATCATAATTGTTTAGAAACTTATAAAAAAAAATCCTCAGCAAGCATGTGAAAACTATACTTACAATTGTATCCCTTGTTTACCAAATTGGCATTTACTAACACTGTGTGTTCTAATCATAAACACGATAATAGTAACACTTACACACATTACATCCCATCACGCATGTCAAGTCCATAATAACAGCCATAATAACTTAGTGAAACATAAAGGTGCTCGTTCACCAAGAGCATTCATCGGCAGTGTAACAAACCTCTCTCTGGCGCCATCAGAAAATCAGCGCTGCAGGGCTTTGTTGCTCTGCAGCATATGGCTGAGATGGTGTTCATTTCTGATCAAAATTTTTGTTTAGTATTGTCAGTTTTTTTTTCTATTAGTAATTTTTTTTGTCTAAATAAATATGTTTCATTAATTGTTTAAGTGCCATTGTCGCTACTTTAAGCATCAGCATTCGGAAATTTGGCGACTGTTTCCATCGAAACAATATGACCATGGCATCGGGATTGCGCGTTTTGGCAACCAAGTATATAAGTGTGCTTTAAGTGATGAAAAGCCGCTTGTTTGTTTTTTTGTGTTCCAAGATTAAATTAACTAATTCATATTCAAATTATTTATTCATTGTTTGTTACAGGTGTTAAATATACAGAGATTATGTACTAATCAATAAATCTCCATGCGTAACATGGCCATATTTGGCGTACAATATTACCATGCAAATTTATTTGTAATTATAGAAACATTTCTTAATTAGTAATTAATTATAAAAAAAAATCATCACATACAATAAATTTAAACTAAAACAATAAAATTATCTGAACAGAAAAAAGCATTATACAAAATATATAACCGTTATTCATTTTATTTCATTAAATTACTTAAAATTGGTCATTTAAAAATCATTTTAATCAATTTTAATTTTAAATTTAACACGAGATTACTGACGTGAGACAGACGATTCACTACTTTAAGCAGTACCATGTTGCTAATTGAGAAGTAATTACCCGTTATGTAAAAAAAAAATAACGATAAAGATAAGTACCTATATGGGTATAGTCTTTACCATGTATTAACATATTAGCACACTAATTTTCCGAATTTAATTGGTCGGATTTGCATAATTCTTTTTAATTAGATAGCCTATTTATTGATAAAGGTTATAATCTATAAAACGTTACGCTACCATTAATAGGAGCGAATCAGCAATGAAATAAGTTGCAAAAACGTGCGGTGATATTATTTTAAAACAGCAAATAGCAACACGTAAATGCGCATTGAATTCTGACGCAATGATAAAAATAAGCTAGTATTCTTGTAACTAATTGTACTACTGATGCACGCACTCTGTAATTAATTTTGAAAATTTTGATCAATCAAATATGAACTGTTACATTACAGACGAACACTCCCAGTGAGACACAGCCCTTATTGAGTATTGAGTTAAAGTTTCTCACTGCTTCATTAGCCGGGCTTAGCTTAACGGCGCCTATAATAACAGCCCGTGAGATAGTGTCTATAATAGGTATTACCTATAGTTTATTATAGATCATCACAACTCACCCCTAACGATTTAATGGGGGTTCTTGGGAAGTTGGGTCGCTGAAGGAGTGAATATTATTGGGTAAATAGGTATGTGAATTTACATATTTAATTTAAATTTATTTTATCAATAGGGTTTTGTGGAATATTTTAATAACATATTTACAAATTACTGCGTTTTGTTTAAGGTTGTAGTTGAACCAAAATACATTGAGCTCTAATTTCACAGGTGTTAGATAAACCTAACTGGCAGGAGAAGTATATAACACACATACATGAAAGTGACAGCTGTTTTATTTTTTTAAATGTAACAAGTGTCACTTTTAAAATCGGTCAGGTCTTATGGATGGATAAGAAATATATAACTTAGTGCACTATGAGCCAGTTTCAGAGGATCCAGATAGATCTTATCCGACCCATAAAGTAAAACCTGACCGATTTTGAAAGTGACACTAGTTACACTCCGTGCTGCTTTTGAGAATTGCATGACGGAAAGTTCACACATAACACTTTGCTCGACCCAGGAATCGACTTGAGACCTCGCGATGAGATGCGCATACGCTAACTACTAGACAAACGAGTCAGTAAAATGATATTCATGATATTTTTATTAAAACTGACGTGAGTTTGTTACATTATTCAAATTATGAAATACGGGTGTTACTATCGCACTCTCTTGATAATGCCTAGACGTATAGGCGAAACCGCGGCCGACTAAATAGACCAACATTACGTGTGTAACACCCGTATTCCATAATTTGAATGATATTCATGATATTAAATAAAAACGAAAGAGTTATTTGCATAATAGTTTACATAGTAGTAGTCAAAACTTTTAGGTTTGTCACAATGATCACTTCCATGACAAATGATATTCAGGGCCCGATGATGGCTTTCAAAAGCAAATGCTCTAAAATTTGGTTCACGAAGGATTATCCACCGGTGTGCGGTTGCACCTAGTAACAACAAGGAGATATTGCAGTTTTGAATTAGTTATAATGAGAAGTCACGTTGTTATTGAGAATACGGGTTACTCACGTTATTTTAGCTGGAGATACGCGATTAATTGCCCAGTTGATGAATCTACGTAATAGATTCGAAACTAGTCGGCATATCTACAGCTAAAATAACGTGAGTAACCCGTATTCTCAAAAATAATGTCTTTTCCTCACTTCGGTTTTAATAATATTATGAAGTGACATTATACTTAAAGTAAAAAGCAGGCAAGTCAAATTCTATCATAGAATAATAAGATTTTCTCCGGATATCCTAACAAACATACACTATTTACGTTGTATCCCTGCCAATCAGATAAATAAGACTGCCATTAAAACACGGTAACTCAGTATTAGATTACAAACCCATTCTCCACTCTCGGAGTTAGAAAAACAAGTAAGTACTCTTTAATTACGCCGTAAAGGATCACTAGGACTGCCATACTTTACTAGAAAACAACGGATAAAAGTATCATGCTTAGCACAAATAAAATAAACTCGAGGTATGAGTGGGAGGCCGTGAGATTGACAAGTCAAAGGTCACGGGTTCGAACCCACGACACACCTCTGCCATTAAATCGTTAATATTCATCTTTCGCGAAGATATGTCTGTATTTGCCATATAAATTATCGCTCGCTAACGGTGCAGGAAATATGGTAAGGAAACCTGCAATGCATTAGATTGCCTAAAAATTTCTCGAGGGTGTTTAAAGACTACCAATTCGCACTTGGCCACCGTGGTGTCCCTTCTCATCTTGAGACGAGGCCCGAGCTCAGCTGTGGGACATGATTTAGATACAGGGCTACTATTAGGTATTATTATTATATGATGTATAGAAACCTAAATATTTGATAACTTGAGGTATAACAACGCATTTACAGACTTTCATCGAAAAATTTCGATTATTTTTTTATTTTTTCACACCAATAATTCACCAAGTAATTAGCTGTGTAATAAAGAAAATAAGCAATAAACCTAGTCAAACAACGATCAAACTAAAAAAAAGTACAACATAGTAATGAAAATTGATTCTAAAATTGCCACATGAGAAATTCGTCTACGTAATCTTAAATTTAAAAACTGTATTTTTGGCATAGATATCGTGCAAACAACTATACCAGCTTTAAAAAACATTGATATTTTGACATAAAACACAGATACTTCAATTTTGTTTATTTGTATAGTATAATTTTTGCATTGATGATAATTTTATCAATCAATCGATAAAACCTTATATTGCTTATTAGAGGCATTTTTGTGAATATGAAGATTATTGCCGTTATTCTTAACAAAAAAAACGAAAAGAACGCGAAGTGGACGCTTGAAAATTATTACTTCTATGCTTAAAAATTACCATACATATTTTCCATCAGAATAATAATACCAAAAACGGTGATGAATTTTTTTCACAATGTTCTGTGACAGCTAATTTGCAACACCTTCCATATAACCTTCAACCTTTAGTTAAATTCAGTAGCACCATGGCCCATGGCGATAAATTATCCGCTATCTCGCGGACCCAATAAATCTAACCAATCTAACACCTCCTCGGAATCCCGGACATTTCGCTGCTCACGCTTGACAGTACTTGCTATCCTAAAAAGTCCTGCAAATATGGTACCTCTACTCGTGATATATAGTCGGCAGTGCGTACTTCCGTTCAGTTTTTATTGAGTTATTATAGTCAGAAACGACTGAATTTATTTTTTGGACACATCGATGGTTTCGCCATTCCACTATTTGATGGATAGCTGGATTTATTTTTATTGTGTTTAAACACAGTTGTTTATTCTGATAGCAATCATGTGCAGTAAATAAATAACGCGTGCCCGTAATGCAGAATTAATATCGTGATTCGACAGTGCGGTTTAAATTTTGGTGGATGAAGCGTTTTGCGTACGTTTATTTGCATTCACGCTTTCATATCAAAAAGTGTCGGTTCTGCTTAATTTACATTATGAAACGCAAACACGAAGTGGCCCTGGCGCAATGGTTAAGGTATTGGTCTCACGATCAAGACATCGTAGGTTCGAATCCTGGCCATTACACTATGGACGTGAACTTCCTCCTAACACAAGCGAATTAAGCTTAGGTGGAGGGGTCAACAAGGATACTAGTAATTTGCAAATTACTAGAAAAAAAAGTAATTTACTTACTTATACAAAACTTCTCGTGAGAGCGAGAGCGAGATTTACGTAAAGCGTGTATCCTACACGAGTGACTGAGACAGTGCATTTTAAGATCTCGCTAAAATCTTTGATTTTACCTAAACTTTACCTTTTACTTATGATCAAATAATTACTTATTTAAGTTTTTTTTTATACTTAAAACGTAATTACATTTTGAATTATTTTAAAATACTCAGCTACAACTAATTGATATTTTCACACATTCTCTCACGTTATAAAGAATGGCAATAGTACGTAATTGAGCATCCCTTATTGAGGTTTCAATATTGTTGCGTCTGAAGCTGTGAATGTTTTAAATATTTTTCTTAGGTTTGTGAATCGAGCACTATTCACAAAATATAACACCACCTGTAGTAATAATGTATACATAATAATCCTACTAAAAAGGTAGAAAATAGTTGCTAGTTGCAATCGATGTATAATATTAGGGAATAAAAAACAATACTCATCTTATATTATTGCACTACATATCCCTGGTTTTTGCAAAAGCCATCCCACTCAAGAAATTGAAACGACCTTTAAAAAAACTGACCCTAAGCAATACTAAACATATATATCTAAACAATGACATAAATTACGTATTTCTTCCGGAAATCACTGAAAGATAAGGGATGGTGCTATCAGATGTAATTCCATCTCAGCTGAAGGGTGACCAGCCATACAAGAAATAAATTGAGTAGGGTACTCCCTGCTGCGTAACTGAGATTTATGTGGTGAAGTTGTACCAACGTACTTACTCTTATTGAATTGTTCTGCGTGTTGCCGAAAAAGAAAAGTTTTTGATAACCTGTCAAGAAGCGTAGGGCGGCAATTTTGCGTAAAATATATGCATAAACGTGTAGCTACTAGCTTAAGTTAACAAAATATTGTAACCTAGCAGAAAAGTTTTATAATTTGCCACTATTCGAGACTCTAAAAGAACTATACAAACAAATTAACAAATGAATGAACGTGACGTCACGAAATGACGTTATATACAGTTGAGAAATTTAGGGTCCTGGCAAGAGGCGACCTGGTTGGTAAAAGCGACTGCCAGGTGTGCAGAAGGTCGCAGGTTCAAATCCTGCCGGTCCCATAAATTTTTTCTACTGTTTCTTAGTATAATTTGCTAAGCACAGCTAAATGCTTTAAAAAAATACAATAAGAAGTCTAAAAGAACGTTTTTGGTAATATACTACAATATAATGAGGCACAAATATACCTTCAGAAAATGTAAGGAAATAAGGGGCATCGCCAAATGCCTCTGCGGTTCGATAATTGGGCTTTTCAGTTATAAGCCTAGGACGGAACTGCGTGCGATAAATTGCGATAAACCCGCCCCCGTTCACATCGCTAATACTGTCAGTGGCGAATTATGGGGACGATAGGAAACAGTTTGTGCTCACTTACCGTCTGCCGGATTGGAATATTTCAGGCTGAACCAGCGAAGAAAAATAGTACAATCTAACATAATAATTGCACCGGGTTCTACAGAAATAATAAACATCTGTATTTACAGAAAAATATACATATTGGATCTTTAATTAAAATAGTATAATAACTTAATCTAAACTTAATAAGTCACTGTCAGAAGGTCCTCGTACCCAAAATGCTGTCGCTGGTCGAATAATTCAACCCCCAACTTACCCAAATCATATCAATAATTGCGTATTACTTATGACATCAAACTATTCAATTACTGGCAAATATTTAATGTTCTGAAAATGATACAGTTATCCTAAAGCTATAGTTTCAATTTAACAAATATTTATTTTAACGACGCCCACGCTAGGAATTACTCCTGTAACATTTTACACACACAAAGCACACGAAGTGTTGACCACCGAAATGTTGTTAATGTTCAGGATTTCTATGATAATTTTGTAGTCTTTCGCCTAATCTACATGCTGTTACTTTTCCAGTTGTTCATTTAATAAAAATAAAATTTACCAGCCCTTTGAGTACACCGTGTATTCTAATCCAACGAGTCTGACGAGCATACAACATCTCATTTCCCGTCATAAAATGTTCAGAACATTAATACAACCTTTTTAGTCCGTCAAAAGATAAATACGAAAACTCATAATGCAGTAACGGACCAACATTTTTAAAACAGAGTTTAATTTTAAAAGTGGGGAAAAGATAACAGTGCTCTGTAATTTATGACGTCATTATGGCGGAAATTAAATGAAAAACGCCCCTGAGCCGAAATTACGTCCACATGTAACGAAATTCTGTGTTTCAATAATGAAACTGTGAACCAAAAGCCTTGTACATTACATGAACCGCTATTTATTGAAGGATTTGGTTTGCAAATATTGTTTGAGTATATTTGTATGTACAGCACTTTTTATGCTGCATATTTTGGATAAACATATTTACTTGAAAAATACCGACAGAATATCATTTTTTTTTATGTATTTGAAGTATTGGTTACGATGGTAACACCTGACATGTATACCGAATTTATTGGTTTACACATTGAAGTAGATTTTTTTATTTTACTCATTGTTCATTTGTGCGAAAATAACTAGAAAAAATTCTATCAAATTCATACAAAATTAATTTCAAAATAATTGAGAAGGAAATTATACAATCTATAATTTAAAAACTTTTAATACGGTGGTCACGGCTTGTTAGCAAGAGAACAACTTTAAACGGACTTTTGATAATTACTTTTTTACAAAACCAATTTAAAAAAACTCCGATCGCACAACTACGGTTCTTAAACCTGAGTACTTTAGTTTATTAGTTGTTGATGTAATTTAGTTTTAAGGAGTAACTAGTTGGACGCCAGATGCAACTTTGTCTTACTTTGCCGTGAGTCCGAAGAAAACTCCCACTAATTTATCGAAGTAAAAAGTTTAGTACTGAAACAGGTTTTTTTATATACTACGCCCACAGTGAACGAACGTGTAGTCCACCTGATGGTAAGTGGAGTACAGCCCATGGACATCAACAATCCACAAAAGCAGATTATAGATGCGTCGCTGCAGCTGAGGACTACGGTGTTATGCCTCATGTGCCAGTAAATTCAGGGCCTGATCTTACCACCAAACCGAAACACAGTAATGTAAGCACTACTATTTGGCGGCAGGTTAAAGGTGAGACGGTGGTGCTGCCGCCCTCGAGCTCATTCACAAGAGCTTTACCATCAGGTCCACGAAGGTACTATAAATAATATATTTTACTATCCTTGCAAGAAAAATACCTAATGGAGGTAAATGAGACCTTAGGGTAGACTAGGCTTTTTTGTCTGTGGGTAAAACCGCGGGGCGCAGGTAGTTAAACATAAAAAGTTTCTGCTTATGATTTTCTCTGCTATGTCGTTCTTAAATTTTCGGTCGTAGTTAGTATATATAGTGTTAACCGATTTTCTTACGAAAAGAACACTTCAGTTTGATTTTAAAAACAATTAAAAGTGCATTCAATATTTTTCGAAAAAAATGCTAAATTGACCGGGCTCCAGCTAAATGCCAAAAAAAAAAGAAATTCTGTCCTTTCACGGCAGCGATCGGTAGCGTCAATCATAAGGATCAAACTAACAGATTTTACAGACCAGGAAAACAGGCGGTTTGTCTAAGAACACCGGAATCGATCGATGTCGATCGAACGCCGAGCTATTGGCCTTTACCTAATCGGAAACAGATCTTTTACAAGAGAATGGTTCATCTAATTGGTAACATTTGTGAAATAGAGAAGACATCTCAAAAAAATGTACGTTTTAAGTTTTATTGTTTTTAGGGTTCCGTAGTACCTACAAGGAACCCTTATAGTTTCGCCATGTCCGTCTGTCCGTCCGTCTGTCCGAGGCATAGCGACGAAACCGTTGGTGCTAGAAAACTGAAATTTTGCATAAACATGTATGTTAACTATACAAAGAAAGTCGTAGAATAAACTTTGGAAAAATATTTTTTTTTGGGTAGCTCCCCTACATGTAAAGTAGGGATGTTTTTTTTTTTGTCGCCTACCCCATAGTGTGGGGTATTGTTAGATAGGACTTTTAAAAACGTTCAGGGGTTGCTAAGACAGTTTTTTGATTTAGAGATTTTTAACGTTTGCGAGATAATTAACTTTAAAGAGCAAATTTTTGTTCGAGTAGAGCGTCCCCCCCTCTCTAAAAGCTAAACTACTGGATCCCAAAATCTGAAAAAAATTGTGTCGGTAGTACATATAATGAACTTTAAAGGAAAACTATAGCGGATAAGTTCACTTCATTAGTTCAAGAGGAATAGGGGTCCGAAATGTCAGATGCAGTTACTCAGAATATTTCGTTCAAAATTCTTGAAACATAAATAAACATACATAATACATATATAAAATCACGCCTTTATCCCACGGGGGTAGGCAGGGACGATGGAACGCCATGTGCTTCGCTCCTTACATACTTCTTTCGCTTCCTCAACATTCATACATCTCGTCATACGTGCTAGCTGGTTTCGTGTAATACAAACATTTCCTTTCTGAAGGACGCCATTTATCTGGTCCCTATATTTCTTTCGAGGATAAAATAAAAAATAAAATAAATAATTTCGAGGATAACATAAATAAAATAAATTAAAAATAATCATTACATATCTAGGTCATACATAAGATCACGATTTTTATCTCAAGACGAACTACTAGAACAGGTTGAGTGAAAATATAAATTATTTTACAAAAGGACTCGATAGATGGCGTTGTACTCGTTTTCTGAATCGTTTCTGTCGCCTACCCCATAGTGTGGGGTATCGTTAGATAGGTCTTTAAAAACATAATGGGGTTGCTAATACAGTTTTTTGATTTAGGGATCCGTTTGCGAGATAATTAACTTTGAAGAGCAAATTTTTGTACGAGTAGGGCGTCCCACCCCCCTCTAAAAGCTAAACCGATAGCTTAAAAAATCTGGAAAAATCACGGTGGTAGTATATGTAATAAACTTTTCATGAAAACTATAGCGGTTACTTTAACTAAAGTAGTTCTAGAGTAATTGGGGTCCAAAGTGTAAAATGCAGTTACTTAGAATAATTCGTGCAAATTACAAAAACCTTTGAAAGTAATGACTTGTATGAAGATGTTACTTGTTTAATACAGATAGTAAATCCCTTTTAAGTCGAAATATGTTGTTACGACTAGCTACGGAACCCTACTGCGCGTGGCCCGACACGCACTTGGCCGGTTTTTTTTGTCTGCACGTATGGTTTAAAAAGTCGCCTCAACGTTCTCCAGTGCACTGGTGTTGTGGGTTCGATCCCCACATGGGACAAATCTTAATGTGATTCGCAAATATTTGTCCTGAGACTAGTTTTCTATGAGCGAATGTGTGTTTTTAGCCTTGTCATTGGGACCATTAGATAGTGTAATTGCTTCTGGCGTTCTATCTTATGTAAAAAATCCTACAATTTATTTATTTATCAGAAAATTCACACTTTTGTCACAGTTTAGCTATTTAAGTTCCAAGTCCTAATAAAATATAATTCTTCTAGAATGTTTCAATACCCTGTGTTCTTAGTATTACCTAATATGTATATTAATAGGTAGAAGGTCTATCCTGTTATTTCCATCTATCCCAGCACAGACGTCAAGACTCGATAATGACGTCATTTCTCTCTCTTACGTAAAATTAAAACCACTTGTATTTAACATTTTGAAAAGTTGCAAATTGATGAGGACAAAATGTGGAGATAATATTGAGAGGCACTCTGTGGTCGAAATAGGGTAATAGTTTTGTGGTCAAGAAAATTAATTATTTCAATGGGTATTATTAAATAATTATCTAATTCATTTGTGACGACATATTGTGGTTGGTAAAAAGTATTAAAGTTATATGTATAATGGTTGAACTTCATAATACTAGTTGTCAGATTGTCTGGCCACTGAATACTCTCCGAGGCACGGAGGCACACTCGTTTATTAAGATAGTCACCCATCCACGGCCGATCGCGGTCAACATTGCTTTACCTGTAGATCGATAGGTTCATCCGGCTACGACTTATATTCAAGATATAGATTTCAGTCCAGATTAAAAACATACTTCCTAACGGTGACGCATATAAGCTTTTGCCGAAACTAATTTAGTGTTTTAATAATATGTGACATAACTACAGCAGATCTCCACGGAGCGTCAGCATCGCGTACGTGTGCAGTCATGCCTACGCGATGCTGCACACGTACGCTATGCTGACGTAGGAAAGCTGCACGCAGGCGTACACCAATTTTATTGTATAATGACTAATATTCTACGCGCGGCTTTGACATGAATTTGTTACTGATAATTAAAGTTGAATATTTTCAGAAAATCCTTACTTAACTGTTACAAGAAGTTGGGAGTTTGCTTTATAGTCAAAACCTCAGCTCCTTTATAATGATTAATGATAATATGCGAAATTGGATCTGTTTGCTATAGCTCAACGAAGGTCGAAGAAGAATTTCGTTTTATAACGAACACATCTTTAACTACAAACTCATGCACACGGTGGAAACAGCCTTATGGGACTGTTTCTCAGAAGACACCAAGGATAGATGATAATGTTCGCTAAGACAAAAGCCCTTACACGCGCGTCCCATGTCACCAAGATTTATGCACGCCTCAAACTTTACCAACAGCGAATAGTTCAGTAGTACTGTCTGCTTCATTTAATATAATGTTGGTACTTTGACTACAAGGCCTTGTCCCTTCATTATGTTTAATGTTTCTTTAGATGTTTGTTTTACCTAACAACTTAAGGTACTACCTACCGATACTGCGTCCAAAATAATAAAAGAATTGTAATGTTTTGCGATAAGCTACTTTTATATAATATATTTAAAGTAAAGAACCCAGATCTGTGCGCACATAGCTACGTTTTTGACAAACAAACACTAGCAACACAAACTTACACCGGTCATCATTTAATCTCGTCGTAATATATAATCCTAAATAAAATTGTTTAAGTATTGTGTCGAAATACGTACTTATATAATCCTCTCATGCACTAGAGGTATCCAGCTTAAGATCTATCTTACTTGCGTAAAGTGATTGTGCAAAATTCAATTTGCGCAAATAATACTGAGCGTGTAGCCAGCATAACGACTTGTTTGCCAGTAAAACGACCTGTTTGCGCAATAAAATTGTGAGGTCATAGCAAGGTTTTTATACCTATGAGACATTTGCATATAGGTTTCAAAATAATAATGTCAAAGTATTTTAATAATATATGAACAATAAAGAACATGCTGCCCCACTACAAAACTATGTGCCTCATAAAGCCTGCGATATTAGCACTGCTAGGATAGCTCCACGAACTTTATTCATTAAACAAGTATAATGTCGCAATGAGGAAAGGACCCGCTTTGGAAATCTGCTGTAATTATGTCACATATTATTAAAACACTAAATTAGTTTCGGCAAAAGTTTATATGCGTCACCGTTAGGAAGTATGTTTTTAATCTGGACTGAAATCTATATCTTGAATATAAGTCGTAGCCGGATGAACCTATCGATCTACAGGTAAAGCAATGTTAACCGCGATCGGCCGTGGAAGGGTGACTATCCTAACATAACGAGTTTGCGTCTGTGCTTTGGAGAGTAGTCAGAGGTCCACTCCAGGTTCCACGTAATAGACTAATATTTAGCTGAATCCGTTAGACTATATAAAAGCCGACCCAAAAATAATTATTCGTCTATTTTTAACTATGAAGTATCTATTCCATGAATCCTTTAAGTTTAAGACTGCTTGTCTAGCAGGAAGGACAGATAGAAAAAAAAATCCTATGTATATTATTTTATGTCTCTCAACTTCTTATAGAATGAATATACAATAATATCCAACATCACGCCTCAAACTATAACTTGAAAGAATACAGTAAACGCTCTTTAGTTGCCTAAATTGAAAGAATTATCCTTATACTCCTAACCATTAAAGAGTTGTACCTTCCAGTATTAGCTTAGCAACATGAGATGCCGATGCTATGTAGCAATTAGCATCTCATGTTGCTAAGCTGCACCTGCAAATACATAGTTAAATAAATTCAGAAAAATATAAAAAACACTATAAAAAGCTACTACACTATCATCTGAGCCTGACTTAGTGGCCATGGCACAATTTCGATAATAGGTTCTTTTAACATGTTCATTAACGTTTTTTAAAATTGGTTTACTAATGACGGAGAAATCGCTGGCGAACATAGAACTTCCTCCTTTTCAAAAGTCGGTAAAAAATTCAGGTGCACATTCTATTCTCTCCTTGATCCGATAGGATGGGACCACAGAATAGATGGGCAAGTTATCCAACACGACTGCAGAGATAGATGAGGTATAAGGACAAAGGCTTCGCGTGTTTTCCAAAACATAAATACCAACTTCCTGACTTCTTGGAATCCAATTCCTTTTTGGGGCAACCCGACTTTAAATCTCAGTAGACGAACGAAGTAGCCATGTAATAAACTTCTTCTTCTTCTTCGTCGTGTCAATGGGTGAGTCAAATTTTATTTTGACTTGCCATCGTGGTGAAAGGATTAGCCAATTCGCTTTGGAGAACTCGCGAATTGCCCAGGGTGCGCCGGACGTAGGGAATCGTTGTGTACGTCACTCGGGGAGGCTCCTTTTATGCACCCCATGTAATAAACTGATATGATAAAATAATAAAGCTTGTAAAAATGTATAAATTTACTTTTCACATAGCTTAGTACAGCAGCGATAGCCGAGTGGGAGACCGTAGGACTGCGAAGTCAAAGGTCTCGGGTTCGAACCCACGGCACACACCTTTGTCAATATTCGTCTTTTTGAAGATATGAGTGTTTTTATCATAAAAATTATCGCTTGCTAACGGTGAAGGAAAACATCGTGAGTAAACCTGCATGCCTGTGAGTGCCTAAAAAAAAAGTACTCGAGGTCGTGTGAAGTCTACCAATTCGCACTTGGCCAGCGTGGTGGACTATGGCCCAGCAGTGGGACATGTATAAGAATACAGTGCTGCTATTATTATAGTACCCTAACTGTTTTGTGGCGTAGTCGTCATGAGTGAGACCGCACAGTCGTTTATGCAATACCATTTTGCTTAATATTCTACTTGAATGCACAACGTGACGTCAATTTAGTACAATTTACCACGGCACGCGGTTTAATATATTTTGATGCATATTTTAAAGTTCAGCTTTCATATAAATATTCCAATAGATTGACAACAAACTAATATGTGCTGACAAAACGTAAAGTGGTCGACATATTTCAATTTCTAATTGATTTTATATAGCATTTAGCCATGCTTAGCAATCTCTTTTAGATCGTTTTGGTTAAAAAAATGGTTTCTGTGAGTTATTCTCAAGAGATAAACATATATGCAATCGCGGACTTCTTATTGATCTTACACAGATATAATAATAATAATAATAATAATAATAAAGCTTTATTTAATTCCACACCAACAAAAATACTAATAAAAATTAAAAAAAAAAGAAATAGTCATGCTTCTTATTAATACAATACAATGCCATTCTTAAGTTAAAAGTTATAACATTGTTTTACAAGTTAAAACATTTAAATATTAAAATTACAATATTAGTATGTACAAACACTAATTTGTTCTAGTATTGTGATTATTATATAATATAATATAAAGTTAAAAATCATTTAAATGGTAGAAATTATTATAAAATTACATTATTATAGTATGTTTTAATAAATTGAATTGTCATGCAATAAAATAAAATTATATTTAAATTAAAATTAAAATTAAAATTAGAATTCATTAATTAATAAATTAAATGTTACTGATTTATGTCAAAGTTGGAATTTTATAATAAAATGAAATTAATATTAATTTACTAAATTTATGGACATATTTTATCGTTCTTGAATTAATAGATGAATTATTGATAAAATAAATCGACATTAATTTATTAATTAACCAATCCGCATATTTTCTATTTTATACAAGTGTTTTGTGTGGACCCCCTTCGGGTAAAGGCCTCCTCCAAGGATTTCCATTTGTCTCGGTCCGTAGCTGTGTCTAGCCACCCTCGACCCGCCGTTGCAATTATTTCATCTGCCCACCTGGCACATGGTCGGCCTCTTGCTCTGGTGCCTCGGGGCCCTGTCCATTTTGTGGATTTTATAGTCCATCTGTTGTCGTTGTATCTAGCCACGTGACCAGCCCATTGAAATTTTCTTTCTAACGAGAAAGTTAAAGCATCTTTTACTTCTGTTTTCTTACGAATAACTTCATTTCTCACCTTATCTTTTAATTTGAGGCCTAGGTAACTTCTTTCCATTCTTTTTTAGGTAGTCTGAATTTTATTCCTGGTTTTAAGATCAAATGTCCAAGTTTGGCAACCATAGGTGAGGCATGGTAGTATTTCCGAGTCCATAACAATCTTTTTGGTTGAAAGTGGCAACTGCGATTTAAATATTTCCTTATGGGCCCAATATTTTTTCCAGGTGATTGCAACTCTTCTATCCACTTCGTTTATATTTCTATCTTTAGCAAAAGAGATCTGTTTTCCTAGATAAACATAGTTTTCAACACATCCTATTGGTATATTATTTACTAAGATGGGTATCACATTGTAATTGGTCATAATTTTTGTCTTGTCTAGGTTCATTTCCAGTCCCACTTTTATACTGGCTTGGTGAAGATCATTTATCATATTACTCAGTTCTAGGGGGTTTTCTGAGAACAAGACAATATACACAGATATACAATTCCGTAATACATTTATTCGATCTATCTCGTATGGTTTAGGCAGCATTTGCAGTGTAAGTGCACGAAAAATATACGTACATAATATGTTGCATATATGTATATGCATGGTTTATACATATAATTACCTAATTAATTTCTTATATATGGGTGAGAACGTCATTGAAATCCGTTGTATAGTTTAAAACATAACTAAGCGAACAAACAGGTGGTGCGTCATCATTTTATACACATTGACAGAGCCGCGATTAGTTCTAATTTTGGCTAATATGAGCGCGCAGATCGCATCGCTACAAGTAGGTCCGTGCACCCAGCCAATAATAGTAGACAAAAAATAGGAACAGCATAGAAGCAAAGCATTAAATAAAATACGTAACTCTCTATACAAATAAATTAATTCATTTAGGCTGAAATATTCATATGAATATTTAACGCGATACCTCAAAAACGTATGCATAAACTATCGTATTTTTTCGGTCCCCGATTAAATGTTATGACAGTCAATGAAATACTTTATGGGTAACGAGGGTCTGTCCGCAACATGAACGTATTTTTATAAAAACTCCAAATATTGAGGGAAAGCTGTCCAGACCATGAATTTTTATACGACATAAAACAGAAGCCATGGTCAACTAACGTTAGGTTTTTCAGATTAATACGTGAAAACAGAACTTTACGATATAAGTTCCATATATTGGACACTGCTTTTGTATTTCCCAAAATAGGTAGTAGGTATAATTTGGTGGTTACCTCAATTATGTGTCATTAGGAGATTATATCATACATTTTCGCTTCAGAAAACATTTGTTTTAACTGAAAATAACAGGCAGTCTTTCTTCACTAAATTTAGCCTTAAAGATCCCTTTATACCCATCATTAGGGTCGCAGTTGACAGGGAGCTGAGCGTACCTGAGCGTAGCGTCAAGGCATATTTTCATACAAAAAATGCGCGCGCAATTGTCACGTCTACGCGCGCATCTTTTATAAAAATATGTAAAGAAACGTTGGGCGTTGACTCTGACGCTTGCTTCCAACTGCAAGCTTTAAACTCAGCTCTCAGCTGCTTGATATTTTTATACTTTTCAAAACCAAATGCAAAGTGTGCAGACCCTTCTACTCCAAGATGTACCGACGTAATACCAGTAATATGCCAGCCCCAGATGTTGTGTGCATCCTAAATCTTGAGTAATCTCTCGCGTCTTCAAAGATTTACACAATTTTCACTTGAGCTGCATCCTGAGACCAAACACGTATAAATCTTTTATACTGACGTGGTGAAGCTTCAGCTTTTAAAATAATTATTTAATCAGTCTGAGTCAAGCTAAGCTGGAGGGGGTTATCAAGAATACTAGAAATTTGTATTAGCAAATTACTAGTAAGCTTTTTTAAAAAATATAGATATATTACTGAAATGTACCTTATACAAACTGAATTGGAAAATAATATACAATATATCTATACATATAATACAATTGATATTATAAAGGAAAATGCATTAAATTCTGCACATAGGTTTTTTACATTACGTAAATAAAATGTGAAGTAAATTGTTCGAAAATATAACTACCCATGGGGGTGAGTTAGGGATTGTAAGTTTATATGCGAAGTTGATATTTTTTTTTAATTTTACACGACATAAATTAACAATTAAATTGTTTTTTTTTGGAAATTCCACTCCCTAAGGGGATATATTTGGGGTAGAAAGTTTACGAGGGCAGTTCCTAATTTTTTAAGGAAATAGCTAGGAAATATCGAATTCCACGCGAACGAAGTCGTGGGCAAAAGCTAGTTTGTAATATAAATTAAAAAAAATATATTATGCTTTGCAATTAGTTTTATAAGTAAGAGAAGAAAACAGTTTTTGTGAAATAGTATAGTAGTCAAGCAGTAAATATTATGTATGTTAATACATCTCTGGTTAATTTTATAATAAAGCATTGCCGATATACATAATAACCATACTTGCGAGATATGAGCTTGATTCTTATATTTATTTATTGAGCTTTGGATTTAAAAAAATACTTTCTAAACGTAGAGCTGTGCAAAATTCACGTAATCCAGACGCCAAGTCTTTAAGTACCGGCATTCATCAAGCGATAACCAGTTTTCATTAGCTCGCTCAATACCTCGAGTTCCGTACATACCGGGCTGTGCTTAATACCGGTATGTACAGTACTATAACGTCACACATACTGAAGCTACGAAGGAATAAGTCTGCATCAGACGGGAACGAACAGGGTTACCACGAATTCAATAAATTCATTATATTGTTCCTGCTTCAAGGACATTTCTACAGCATAATCATAACATTACATTACATCACGCATACACTACCCAGAAGCGTGTGGCAGAGGTGTACAACACCCACATTTCACCTCTTACAGCATAAAGAAAATACTATTTGAAGCGTGGTTCACCGTTCTGCATTAAAATTTATGATGTAATGATTATATTATTTTAATAACATACTATTTTACAACATTACCTGCCCCGACCACTTGCCAAAGTCCATTCCATGCCAAAAGTCCATTCCATGGAAAACCGTTTTCTGTATAAAACTGGTGGATAAAAACAAACTAGTACACTAAAAGCTTATCCCGGGAGTTCCAATCAGCAATTTGTGCAGCAACCCTAAAATTACCTCATCCGCGTTAGATTGCTCGTAACGCTACAAGCGTCAACGTAACAGTAATGACGTCATAAGGATTCGACCAATCTGACGTCACACGGCTTTACTGCTAACACAACTTTAAGGGATATTACTACGAATTAAGGTTATATCGCTCTTGAACGCAACTGTAAACTCTGAAAAGTTGGTTTTGATTTTGTTTTCTACTATTCGATGGAAGGTGGTGCTGCCGTGTTGGTGGTGTACCGTGTAACGTGTTATGCTAAATTAAATAATGGCAAAAATTGCTCTCTGCGGTCGGTCCCTCATGGCTGAGGATCGTGGTCATCAGTGGATGTGGATGGCCTGCACTTAGTTTCAATAATCTGCCTCCACCGGCGTCTGTTTGTCGCGTCTCTGACGACCGAGCTAAACTTAGCTGTTGATGGGCCTCGCACTTGGTCGCTCCATCTAGTTGTGGATCGTCCACGCATTATATGTCTGCAAATCCAGCGATGTGCTTAGGATTTAATAGCGCGAACATCGTCCCGTAGATATTGTGTAACGAAAAACAATTAACAAAATCACTTCTCTACCCACAAAATCATCACAGACCGTTGAACAAACCATGAAACTTACCATCCATTAATGTGAAAATTTTCGCGTACCGCGCACTCCGTGGCCCATTCTAATTGCTGCCGCTCCGGGGATGCCTTTACTTGAGATTGAACGTCTTGTCTAATACGACGCTCAACGTTTCTGCTACATGTTGATTACTACAAAATCTGATTCTGCGCTGTAATGTTGCATACACACAACACTACGTACCCTGTCACGTTATTTAGAGTGTACTATATCCTGCGAGGGGGTAATTATATAAACATGTGGCATTTCTACGGAAGGGAAAGATCTGGTTTTGGAAAATACTGCGTTTTCCATTTACAGTGTATACATCGTAACAGTAAATAACACCACAAGAGTTCGAGAAACTCGTGGTTAAATGTAAACGGGGTGGATGGATCAATTCACAGGTTAAGCTACCTTTGTACTGTTTCATTCATGGATGGTTGACAATCATCATAGTATTGAAATTGAGACCTACAATTGATTTAAAAAAATCATAATTCAACATTATTTATTTGCAATATATGGGTAACAAATTTGGTTGTATATAGGTAAATATAACATAGTTTCTAATCCATATCTTGCTTATTAAAGGCATGCAAAAATTTTGTGACATTATAAAACACAAAAGTACAAAGCAAGTCTTTGTACTTAAACTTAGGTTAAAAGTAAAACTAATAATAATAGTCAATAATATGTCATATCAGTCAATGGACTGATAGCAAAGAGCCTCGACACCTAAAGAGGCTCGCGTTAGGCAGCTGGACCAAGAGCCTGATACAGAAGGCGGTCCTTTTGGACACGGCACGCATCATGAGAAGGTTCCTCTCTCTGGAGCCCTAAACATCGGCGCTTGGTCCCCTTGGCCCCATTTTTTATTTAAAATATATAAGTAAAAAAATAAATAATAATAAACTACGACTAAGAACTAAAATAACCTTATAAAACATAACATAAATGTAAGTCTATACAATAATAATATTAAATAAATCAAATAACTTAATCAGTCATTGGTCAAAATTACTTATCACATAAATAAATAATCAGTGGATCTGTTCTTCAGATGAATAGCTCTTGATATGACGACGCTGTCTTGGACAATAGGTACTTGCTCCGAATAACAAAAGTTTTATTCATGAGGACAAAATGTAGTAGGCTTTTTATATATACGCATTTGAATAACATGGATGACATTATTACGTATATTAAGGCTAATGCATGTTTGGCAGCGGCAAGACAGTGAGCCGCTGCCAAACACGCTCCAGACTAAGATTACAGCCAAATCTCAGCGAGTTATTACTCTACGTGCTATGCAGAACTGGGTGAAGACAATTACTTTATTGCAGTGTAAAACTTGTAACAAGTTATTGGAACATTGTTTAATGGTTGGTGAAAGAAATATATCCATTTTAAAGTTGTGTCAAAAATGTAGTAAGGAATTCGGGCGATGATGATTCAATAGCAATCGGTGCTATCGGTGAAAAAAACTGTTGGGTAAAGAAGATTAATATACCTACACATTCAACGAGAATATATTTTAAAGTGTATTAATTCTGAAAAAATCATAGACCTAGGATCTCGCGCGCTACCGCAAAAAATACAAAAAATATAAGCATATGCATGAGGTGCTAAAGCTTACTCTCATAGAAAATGGATATTATGACAAAATCTGAATAATGACTAAATTATAAGCCTACGATTACAATCAGAGCTTATTAAAAAATATTTTTAGAATTAAAAAAATCTCGAAGTAAGGTTCGTCTAGCTAAGGTATATATATATGGCACAAAAGAGTTGAGAAATTTCAAGTCTAGCAGCATACGAATCCATAGCTGAATTGGCAAAGCATTTGGGGCGTATACCCAGGGGGTGCAGGTTCGAGTCCTGCTGGATTCTTAATTTTTCAACTTTAATATTATATAAAATACAAAAAGGCATAGTAAAGCTAAAATTTGCTTTAAAATATTACTGTATAAATTGTTTGATGGAAAGACTAGCAGTAGGGTTGTCTGATCTACTGCTAAAAAATAAACGATATATTTATTTTCTAGCTTGTTTGCGTTAAGTTCATAAACAAATACAAAAAATTGTACTCACAACCAGTGGCGTAAATTGGCATACTCGTGCCAAGCCATATTTTCGCAATCACTTCGCAGAAAATTTGTGATTCCAAACAAATCTCAGCTAATTAACATAGACGATTTCAAAAGTAACAACAAGCTACCTGTTACTAAACAAACTTAATTTGATAAGCAAAGATTAAGCTCTTCATTTCAGAATCTTTGATGTTACAAAGAGACGCTTTACTTTCAACTTGCCGTTTATTGAGGGGTTCAACATTCAAGTATTTATTCGAGTAATAAACTTATTATATTAAAGATATCTCCTTTAACTCGATTTGGATATTTTTCATTAACGTTCGAGTTATAATTGGATCTTTATTTTCTCGGATAAACCAATTAAAACAATTAGCAGAGCGTTTTTTGCAGTCAAATTGACATATTTGACATTAATTTAAATATTAAAAAGGAGGAGGTTCTCAGTTTGTTTACAGTTTTAGGGTTCCGTATCCAAAAGTTAAAAACGGAACCCTATTACTAAGAATTCGCTATCCGTCTGTCCGTTTGTTCGTCAGTCCGTCTGACACCAGGCTGTTTCTCATGAACTGTTATAGATAGACGGTTGAAATTTTCACAAATGATGTAAAACTTAACTTTGAGCAAATAAAATAAATTGATTGATTGATTTAACTTATACCGCGATACAACAAATACTAAAAACCAAATAAAATAAATATTTATGGTGGGCGAGCAAAAAAACACGTTTTTGTATACGATACACAAAGGTGATAACGGTAACCAGTAAGACGCTTAAAATTAAAATTTAAAAGGACATGATTTTTTGTTGTTTTTTATAAATAATGTTACGGAATCCTTCGTGTGCGAGTCCGGCTCGCACTTGGCCAGTATATTAACAATCTAAGTGAGTAGAAATAATTATGGGTTATAGGTGGGCATAGTATTTGGTATGAACGCAAATTAAAATCTAATTGTTTCCAAGGTATTTATTGCGTTTGCATTAATCATAACGGAAAATGTCTTTGATAATAGATCTTCACCATAAGTGCTGTAGCTCATTTATAAACACTGATGATTTGGTGAGGCAAAGTTTTGTGAATACGATGTGACGCGATGCAACATGTAACTATTCACCACGATCATGAAGAAAATGAACACACCTGAAATTGTAAAAAGGTAGGCTAGAATTAAGCCACGTCAAAAGAACGCTAAGCGGCGAAATTGCGGTTTTGTACGCGCATGAATAAAGTTGCGTCCTATAGGTAGTACATACAATACAAACTTCATATTAATAAATAATAATAATAATAGCAGCCCTGTATCTAATACATGTCCCACTACTGGCCTCGGGCCTCTTATCATGACGAGAAGGATTAGGCCATAGTCCACCACGCTGGCCAAGTGCGGATTGGTATACTTCACACACCCTTGAGCACTTTTTAGGCACTCAGGCATGCATTTCTTCAACTAAAAATAATGACAAATACACACAATATCTTCGAAAAGACAAATCTTAACGATTTATTGACAGATGTGTGTGCCGTAGGTTCGAACTCGAGCGGCGATAGCCAAATGGGAGACCACAGGACTGCGAAGTCATATTAAGCTATTGTTTTATATCATATTAATCGCGTGTGTCCACTGATATACCGTCTGATCAAACCTACGTCGCAAATCCCTTCATGCCATCAATCTGATCGATAAATCGCTCATTGCGGTACGGTGCTGCTAGCGTTCTTTTTATATGGCTAAAACTGTATTATATCAATCATTTTGTTAACAGCTTATTAATTCCAGGGTCGGCTACATTGTATCCGGAACTGTGTCAAGTACTATCAAATCAGATTAATGATCCACCTTAATACTTTTTTTGGTACAGACATTTCAAAACACGAGTCTTAATTCGCTTGTTCCATCAACAAATGTCGACCTTATCAACTTTAACAATTTCAAACAAAATATTTGTCAAACGATTCATAAATCAACTTTACTGATAATACGTAAATATTGAACCAAGAGTCAAATAAGGGTTTTATATAGTTTTGTCAAAGACTGCCAGCGTAGAGTTGCATGAAAACCATACAAGTCTATTTGTTATGTCAACAAATCTCCACTCTACTAAAGCTCTTAGGAAAAACATAAACTTTATATTCCACTTTTCAAACGTGATCCAGTAGCATTGAAATAGCCTTTGAAATAAATATGCTGTAACTGTTAGCTATCTGCCGCTCTCAAATAGAAAACCACGTATGTAAGTGTAACGATAATTGAATTCAAGGAAAGACCTGTTTAACTCTCTTGCAATCTGTAAACCAAGCCAGCATCAGATGCTTGAATTGTCTATACAAAAAGGTATTAAGGTTAATCATGAATTTGCTTTGTTGATAGTACTTAAGAGCGTGTATTCCTTCTCAATATGTAACTGTCAATTTTTGTAGGTTTTTGGGAATATTTCGTAAAAACTGAATGAAATGTAACTGTATGATTTTATTCAACTAAATACTAAATTATGCTGTATTTACGAATGAAATAGTTATATTTACCTTTCAAAACTTGCATTCTAAAAAGTTAGTTGAATAAATTCATACTTTCACTCAGTTTTTACGAAATATTCCCAAAAAACTAAAAAAATTGACAGTTACATATTGAGAAGGAATACACGCTCTTAACACAGTTCCTGATACACGTTTGCCCGATCCAGGAATTAATAAGCTGTGAACAAAATGATTGATGTAATACACTTTCATCTTGAAAATGAGGCTTAATTAATGTAAGTTACGAACTTGTGTAAACGACAGCAGCAGCGACAGTAAACGCCCCTCCAAGGTACTGCCCAGCGTGGATATACACAATGGTCCTAGTGCTGAACATGAAGCCGTACAGCGTCAGGATTGAAATGTGTGATATGTACCATAGAGTGCTGGTGTATTCGAATTTGCGCTGAGGAGAAGAAAAATAAACATTATGGGTGCGACAAAGCGGCATTTATTACAAAAAAATTTAGACAAAGACAGTGTTTTAAAGAAAACAAATATATATACAAGAAAAATAAGTTTTCAGAACAACTTGAATGATCTCAATGTTCAATGCGCTCAGAAAACGAGATTTTTGCCTCCATTCTTTACTAGCTGCTGCCCACGGCACCAGCTGTGTTGGTTATCGATCTGTTTCATCCAGCTGTATAAAAATAGCCTACAAACCTATCAGACCTACCAAATATTAAGAAATAACTCAAAAATCGGTCCAGCAGTATCGGTGGTTCGAACATTGTGACTCGAGCTTTTCTACAGCATACTATATTATAGATTACTATATTATAAGATCCACCCTATATAAGATAGAGTTTACAGCTACTTAACATGCTCAAAAATGTTTCAATCAGATCATCAAACTACGTGTTTTGAATGCAAGATATTCATTCCTACTTACCGTGACTAACAAAACAGATATAACGAACTGGTAAGCTGATACGCTGGAGCTGAACAAAGAAAAAATCAGGTCTACTGCTTGCACCGGCTTGTTGTTGTATCTGTCTTCTCCTGATAAGGATATTGCGATGCACAGCCCTGTGAGCATCGTCACGAAAGAAATCACCTGGATAATTTTAATTTGTTTAATTTGTTTAATGGCTGAAGGGAACGGCGGAGGAACTTTTCATCAGTCATCTGGTTGTACGTGTTTTAAATAAATTTTATTCTGGACCACTATTTATTGCAAAACATAGAAACTTTTAGGGGAGGTCCAATCCAAGGAGATGCAATGGATTGTCTAAATACCCGCTGCTAATACAAAACATAGCATTTTTACATTGAACCCTTCCAATACTGACAACTATAATTATATGAAAATTTAAATGTATAAAATTGACTCAATGTTTGCTAAGCCTTTCAATGCAGTCTTTGTTAATACCTGACTTTGACCGCCAGATTTGCCAGACAATAATTTTCTACTTAGAATGACGTCACTTTAAACCCTATATTTAAATAAAGTGTGCTCAATAAACTTTGTTCACTCCGTCTTAAAACAAATCGATATCAAAATTTACTTTTACAAATTCATTTTAGTTGGGACAGCCCAACTAAAATGAGTCGATTTAAATATTAACAGGAACCGGAAGTTAGAGCGTTATGAAATATAACGAAGTGAGAATAGTAGCCATTAATAACTCTGGAAATTAATTAATTATTGGAAGTTAATTAACGAGTTGTTGTCACAAAACAATGGTGACAATGGCGGTCTCACACGATTTATGAGTTCAACTGTTCAACTCCATTGTTAAATTATTGGCAAGCAACTTTATTAGACTATACAATAAATTACAATTGAATCAGTAGCAGTTTGGTAGATAGCCTTATTTTTAAATGTATAAATACAAAAGAATTCATAATCATATTTCTAAAACTGTCTAAAATTATAGTTAGACGTTTAGTGGTACTCAATTGTCTTACTTTAAAGTACCGCCAAAGAGTTGTACTTTGTGCCACGCATGTACTACGCATTGAAGGAACTATACGACGATATATGACGACCGGATGGCGGAGTGGGTAGTGTACCTGCCTGCGACGCCGAGGTCGTAGGTTCGATTCCCGCTTAAGACAAATCTTTGTGTGCATGAACATGGGGGTTTGTCTTAGTCTGGGTGTTTCTATGTATAATATGTATGCATTTACAAAAAAAAAGGTATATATGTATTAGTATCAGTTATTCTAGTACTCATATTACAAGCTCTGCTTAGTTTGGGACTAGATGGCGTTGTGTGTGAGTTGTGAAATATTTATTTATTTATTTATTTATAATATGCTAATTTATGCATGCCTTTCATGTAGCAAAGCATCTACTATAGTGTTGGTAAGTACATGCTATAGAAGCACTTACAATTAGATAAATTGCATGAATATGACCACTTACCAAGGCAGCAATACCAACAAACATAATTCCTCGTGTAAGACTATAACCGAAGAAAGTTTCGATTTTACAACAATTAACAGTTTTGGACGCCATTTTTAAATTAATTAAATATTCGTACACATGAGATATCCTAAATCTAAGAAGTTAATAACATAATACTAATATTTCAAAGATAAAATCGAGATTCACGAGTTCGCAAAATTATAATAACCATTTGACAAATGACACTAGAATGTCATAACATTAAGTTATGAGACAAGAAAAAGGTTTAATGCATAATCTCTGAGCTTATGGGATATACAGGGTTACATGTCACAGTTTTGGACGTCAAGCCGAAATCGGGTCAAAGGGTTATCAGAAAAAAAAAAAATTAAAAAAATTATGTCCTAAACTGGAACACCATGTCATAACAGCATCTTGCAGGTATTTGCATATAGGCTAGATGGGCCGACAATGGGGAGGTTTGTCAAGCTGCATGTTACAAATGTTGCTTGACATATCTCCCATATTGCAAAATAGTTATTAGGAACATTACTAACATAGTCTTTTTAAGTTATTTTACTAACCCTAACTCCATTATAAATTGTCTATACTAACATAGTTCATAAGCAATTTGTACTAACACACTATGAGCCTATTGTAGCTTGAAAATAAAAGATTTTTATTTTTATTTTTATTTTTATTTTTATTTTATTTTTTTATTTATTTTATAACTCCTAGTTTTATACAAAAGTATACATTTAGAAATAAAGTACCTCAGGTCTGTTTTTAATCTAGCAAATATTATCGAAACCTTGACAATGTGTAATAAAAGGGTGAACACTCCGATAAGAATAACTGTTTTTAAAGCTATTACGAGTATTTTTCTAAATGTACTGAGAACACAAATTCAAAATTGTCATATAAACTGGAACACCATGTCATAACAGCATCTTGCAGGTATTTGCATATAGGCTAGATGGGCCGACAATGGGGAGGTTTGTCAAGCTGCATGTTACAAATGTTGCTGTTGTATATACATTTAGAAATAAAGTACCTCAGGTCTGTTTTTAATCTAGCAAATATTATCGAAACCTTGACAATGTGTAATAAAAGGGTGAACACTCCGATAAGAATAACTGTTTTTAAAGCTATTACGAGTATTTTTCTAAATGTACTGAGAACACAAATTCAAAATTGTCATATAAGCGAAAAATAAATTTTCTTGATTATGAAACCCATTAAGATCCTAATTTTGGCCTAGAATCTTACTTTATTTCTTTCTTTATTTTTTTTCTCTTGTATCGCGGGTGTGTTCACAAACATACATTTCACACACACAAAGCACATCCAGAGTCAGAACAACTCTTTGCGAATCACACAAAGATTTGTCCCATGTGGGGATCGAACCCACAACACCAGCGTATTTGAAAGCGGCGAGGCGACCGCTTTAACCGCTACGCCAACCGTGCACTCTTCTGAAAGTTTCATTAAAACCGTTAGAGCTGTTTTCGAGATCGTCCGGGTATATTAGGTATGTTACGGCTAATAGCCGAAATGCGGTTACACCTAGTTTTACCCGGTAAGAATTAGGTGCAGCTGATCAAATGCGGTTACACCTAGGTGTATCCTACTTACCTTCGGTTAGAACTTGTAACTTTGAATCAGCCTGTTTGTCACATATCTACTATTTTTAACCCATTAGGTAGAAACCATCAAATGGTATCTACCTTTTCATACACTTTTTCTCCTTCGACTTATATACATACCTTTATATCTAATATTCATTTTTTTACACCTCTTAACACCATAATGTGTTCTTTGGATAGCAATAATTTATTTTAATAAACCACGCGTGACTAAAATTATTTCGTATAAAACATGCTAGAGAAAAATGTACATATTATTTAAAGTAACACAATTCAGTATAACAAAGTTTCAAAAACATTGTTTAAATACATTTTCTACCTCAGGAGGACTGAGGTAAACGCAACGGAATCCCATTGTAGAGAAGTATTTTTATTTTGCTAGTGTTGGGATTTAATCTGAGATGAATTGCAAAGTTGATTCAAAATACGTAATAAATAATTAATGTCAAAAAAATAGATAACTGCTATATTTGACTATTTTAGTATAATTGTCAGTCACGGCATACTTTCATTACAGAAGCAAAAGCAATATTAAAACTCATAGATTATTATAAACTATGCGTCATACGAACACCAAATACTAAGCCAAATACATAAATATATAAAAAGCACGTTTTTACGAGAGTTGCCAGTTTATCGCCAATTCGTACAATAATATTGATCTATCCAATTAAAATTCCACCATCGCGGCTCAAATGTGACATGAATTTGAATTAAAAATTGCGAATCAGTTACTCTAAACTCGTTTGGTAAATTCGAGTTCATCACTATTTTATATCCCTAGTGTTTGCCAAGGCGTGTCCTCAAGTTCCGTAGCACGCTTGACACTTTACACCACACGACCGCGGGTTGTTTATTTAATTTTTACGAATACTCGGCAAGGCAATGTCGTTCTCCTTTTATTGCACACGAAAAAGGATAATAGTCCACTCATTTACATGGAAATGTGACTAATAAATACACGTGTGTTGCTATTTCACTTGTAGGATAAATTGCCGTAAAAGAACAATCGCGGAAATTTTGCTGATACATTTCCACAGTCACAGGTGGAAAATTCTTCGAATTAATATCATATCTAACAGGAAAAGCGGTAATTGCCGTCCATTATGTTTTGTTTTTAATTTGATTGATATATTATTCATGTTAATGAAATTCACTGGTATTTTTGAGATCGTTTATCCCTACTGCATAAAAGCACGCTGTTTAAAAAGATAGAGAAAGAAAAAACTAAAATGGTTACTTATTCGCCAGCGCCGTAATTCACGTGCATTAACTACTGTCTATTCTATCCTCAACTCTCCTTCGCTGCCATCTTATTTAGCTCCTTATTTCCAGTATCTCTGTTCCAATCATGATCTTAACCTTCGCTACTCTAATAATCTTCTCCTTTTGAATTGCAATAATTTTAATTATAATGTATTAGATTGAGTTATTTTAATGGTTTTTGTTTCCAACAAACTTTCAGCTCTTGCACCTACCACTAAACTTGTCTCTGCATCACCTAAAGGTTGACTAGTTGATAATGCCTACGGCATTAAGTCCGCCAATGTACCATTTTTTTGTGCATAAAGTTTTTAAATAAATAAATAAATAATTAATACTTACTGTTGTACCAAACAAAAGTACTTGCAAGCGAGTAAATTCCAAAACTTACAATAATTTAATTACATAAACAGGAAAAGTCGTAGGCTCCTAGAAACGTTTTGTTTTTCACTCAATAGCTTTTGTGGCTGTGAGTGGATTTCCCAACACTATAGCTCGTCGGTGATTGCTCTAAATTATGTTTTTAAATTAGTCATTTACCTTTGCGTCAATGGTATGTTTAAGTTATGGTTACAACACTGGGCCAAAATTTACCCTAGTGTTTTTAACTCTCTGTTACTTAACTGAGTATCTAAGCTTGAACTGTATTAAGGTTTTTAAAAAGTATGCAATTTATTTATATATTTTTTTTTCGTGGATTTTTTTCGTGCCGCGTTTGTAGTTTTATGATGAGCTACGGTGGAGCACGCTTACCTATGAGATACCTATTTACTAAAGATATTGCTCTAAAGACACCCAGATAGTACTAATGCGGTAACACAGACTGGGGCAGGGCATTCCATTCTTTGGAAGTTCGCATAAGGGGTGTTGAAGCAAAACGCTTTGTGCGTATTTGAGAAATATCTATAATATTTATTTAATTATAATGTTCTGGCTTAACTTTAACATTTTCATCTAGTTTGCTAATTTTATAGCTAAACTGTATTACAATAATGACAACTCGCTAGCAAAATGTTAGGATGCTAACAAAACATTAAAATTAAAACAGTTAAGCACACATGTCATGCGTTTTATTCAATTATGTTCATCGTAAACCAACAAAGCTATGGCAATTGCCCGCATTATGTTGGTAGAAGCACTAAGGTTTTAGTCCCATAGAGAGCGGGTAGCGGATCTGCATGAACTGTAAGGTTGCTATTACACCAACTGATCGATCGTTGATAGACGTATTGCCGGGTCGACGTTAATCAAAAGGTTTTGTTAGCAAAAAGTGTCAACTGACGAGGCCAAGTCTGGTAATCAATCCACGAATCGATCGACATCAATCGATTAACAACTTTAAACGTTTAGCTAAATGAAAATGTAATGCTTTACAAGAACCAATCGTCATATTTGCATAGCATAAATAGGAGAAAAGGGAAGCGGGAGTAACTGGAGGTCTGATGGCAGTTACTCTACATAAAATACTGGTATTTAGCTACATTCGTTAGACTAGAAGCCAATCCAATGTTATTTGGCAAAAGCTTGGAGAATGATGACTGTGAAGAAGATATGGATAACCCATTGAGCTAAAAGGCTTTTTATCTTTGCTTTGCTTTGTTGTTCGTCGAATTCAAATGCTGATCATTCCACAGAAGTAAATTTTTTTCCATCTTGACTATAGAGAGTTAGCTTAGTGAAAGGTATTTTAAAATTGTAATATAAAGAAACGTTACACTAGTTAAAGAGAGATAGACATAGCGGTCAAACTTATAACCTGCCTACCCTGTTTCCCTCTTTTGCATTAGGGGTTAAAATGTGATACATCACCACGCTCTCAGTGAAACAAAATCTGATGTCCCTAAGTTCCGTCGCATGTCCGATTGAAGCGGCCGATTTAGTTCGCTAATTATCCACTAGCCAGCGCCACAGTCGCGCTGCTTTGATCTGTTTGCCTCACGGCAAATGGCTTTGTAGATTATTTGACGACCGGATGGCGGAGTGGTAGTGTACCTGCCTGCGACGCCGAGGTCGTGGGTTCGATTCCCACTTAAGACAAATCTTTGTGTGCATGAACATGGGGGCTTGTCTTAGTCTGGTTGTTTCTATGTATAATATGTATGTATTTACAAAAGAAAAGTATATATGTATTAGTATCAGTTATTCTAGTACCCATATTACAAGCTTTGCTTAGTTTGGGACTAGATGGCGTTGTGTGTAAGTTGTGAGATATTTATTATTATTCCTCTTTATTTATCTTTAAACTTATCTTATATATTTTTAAATATGATTTATAAAAAATACAAAAAAAACATTTAAAAATATAAAAAACAGTGTCCCACCGACATCAGGTGCAGGGACCAAGCTGCCGGTGGTTAGGGCTCCAGAGAGAGGAACCTCCTCACGATGCGTGCCGTGTCCAAAAGGACCGCCTTTTGCATCTGGTTCTTGGTCCAACCGCCTAACGCGAGCCTCTTAAGATGTTGGTCGAGGCTCTTTGCTATCAGTCCATTGACTGATATGACTATCGGTACAATGACGGCCGAATCCACATCCCACATGTCGACAATCTCGTGTGCCAGATCAAGATATTTAATTTGTTTATCTTTCTCGGCTTTCACGAGATTCCCGTCATGGGGGATGGTGATGTCGACAATCACTGCACGGCGCTCCAATCGATCTATCAACACTATATCAGGTCTATTGGCGATAATAGTCCTGTCAGTGATGATAGATCGATCCCAATACAACGTGGCACGGCCATTTTCGAGAACTGGGTCGGGCACATACCTATAGTACGGCACTTCTGCAGCCACAAGTTTGTATTTCAAAGCAATTTGCTGATGGACGATCCTGGCCACTAGGTTGTGTCTGTGCAAATACTCGCCATTGGCAAGACGAGAACAGCCGGAGACTATATGTCTAAGGGATTCCCCGGGACAGTGGCATGCCCGACACACGTCCACCGTACCGTCCTTCAGGATATACCTCCGGTAGTTATTCGTCATAACAACTTCATCCATAATTGCAAAAACAAAACCCTCGGTTTCCCCAAATAGGTCACCGAATCGTAGCCAGGATACCGATGCTAAGGTGTCTACATCGGGCCCGTGTAAAGCCCGATAAAAACGTCCATGCAGCTCCTTACTCTTCCATACATCCTTACGATCACTAGTACTTAGTACTACCGGTTTGCGCCAGTTCTCTTTACCTAGAGCTAGCGGGGTAAAGCCGCTGTCCACCGCCACCACATCACGATGCATACCCGAATTCACAGCGAGAAAATATTCTCTAAGGTTGCACACCTCGCGGTTATGTAGGTCCTTGGTGTTCAATAGGCCACGGCCCCCACATCTCCGCGGAATGTACAACCTCATTACTGATGAACGCGGATGATGCATCCGATGTGCCGTCAGCAAAGAACGCACTCTTCTATCCAGGGCATCAAGTTCAGTTTGGGTCCATCTGAGAATGCCAAAGGAGTACATCAAAACTGGCATGACCCAGCCGTTGCAGGCGCGGATCTTGTTACCACCTGATAAAAGACTATTAAGTACTTTTCCCAGGCGGCCAAAGAAACGCTCACGCAACGACTGTTTCATATCAGCCTCGGATATGCCCAGTGCCTGTGTCATTCCCAGATACTTGTAGGTATCAGTTGCAGAGAGAGATCTAAGTTGTGTTGAATCTGAAAGTTGTACTCCTTCAGATTCCACAATCCTGCCTCGCCTTACATGCATGACTGCACACTTGTCAATACCAAATTCCATCCCGATAGAATTACTAAAAGTTTCAGTTACCTTAAGTAACGCTAACAGTTGGGATTTAGTAGAGGCAAATAACTTCAGATCATCCATATAAAGGAGGTGAGATATGACTTGACCATCTCTTCGCAACCGATAACCAAGCTCTGAACCCTCCAGAATGGTACTTAGAGGGTTCAGTGCCAGGCAGAACCACAGAGGACTCAAACTATCACCCTGAAATATACCCCGCTCAATCCTTACAAGATCACCTTCACGGGGAACCTGCCGACACCCCGGATAGCGAAGAACCGTCTTCCATTGCCCCATACACGCCCTCAAGAAAGTGCAAAGAGCTGCATCAAATTTATACAGCTCCAGCACCCTCAAGAGCCACGAATGAGGCACGGAGTCGTAGGCCTTCTTATAATCTATCCAGCATGTCACCAGATCCCTCCGATTACGGCGAACCTGCTGGTTAATGGCTATGTCACAAATAAGGAGCTCCTTAGTACCACGGGCCCCTTTCCTACATCCATTCTGAGAGATCGAAAAGATATTATTATCGATAATGTGGGATGTGATTTTTACTCTCAAAATGGATGTAAGGAGTTTATAAACAGTTGGTAGACATGTAATCGGTCTATAATTCTTGGGGTCCGCGGTATCACCAGACTTATGGAGAAGATGTGTTACACCGATTGTTAAAAAATCTGGGAGCGATCCAGTCTCTAGTGCTAGCTGAAATTGAGATGCCAAGCAATCATGCGAGCTACGAAGCCACTTTAACCAGAAATTGTGCAGTCCGTCTGGTCCAGCTGATTTCCAGTTCGGTAATGAACGGACTGCACAGGCTACATCATGTTTGTCAATATTTAGTGGCTCCATTTGGGTGATTCCCTCACATGACTGCTCGACAGCACCCATCCAGTCACCTTCAGTGTGAACAACAGGCGCCGACCAGATGCCACGCCAGAACGTATGTGTGACGCCATCATCCGGCCGACATCCGCCGTCCACATCTGAGACCGGCCGCTCCCAGTCACGGTAAACCCACCTCTCGTCCCTTTGGAATGCACGGTTCAGTGTGTATCGATCCGATCGCCTACGAAATCTTTTAATGCGATTTGCCCACGCATAGACCTTCTGTTTGAAAAAGTCGATGCGCTCTGTGACTTGTGAAATATATTCATGAGGGCTGATGTTGGTGCCTGAAAATGCCTGAGTCACAAAGCGCATCACTCTCGGGCGTGTATTACCCGATCTGTACGTTATAAGCTTGCCAATGAGCACCCTGGCCCTCGCGATACGCTGCTCAATCCTACATTGCCACGCAGGCTTAGCAAGTTTGGGTCGGGCAGCGGGCTCAATAACTGGAAACTTAACGCCAGCTACCCGACACGTCGCCACAGCCGCACAGTAAAGAATTGAGTGCGTATCAACGAGGTCCCCACTATTCTCTAGATATTCAGGTAATAGCGAGTCCAGGGCACACACCAGTGCTATGTTTCTCCTATGCGTGGGTAAACGCGGTAAACGCGGTCTACTTTCAATAGGTAAGAATCGATACTCACAAACAGCACACTCTAAAGCGCTCCTTAGTTGCTCGTTGCTTAGGGTACTCACGGATAAAACACCGCCATCCTCACCTACATCTAGGACGGAGAGCTGTGCCTGCGTTTCCTCCACATTAGATGTAGGAACAGAATTTACAGGCACGGATTGCGATAAAGGGAGGGCAGCAGTGTAATTCCGTGCGTCAGAGCGTAGCCGCTCAAGCACAGCTTCATCCAACATTCGACAGCGTTGGATGGCCCGTACCTGATCCGACAATCGTTGTGCAGATACGTCGACAGTTGGCTCAAGAACCTGAAACACAGGCAGTATGCGGTCACGATACGCAGAGAGGTTAATTCCCCCCTCTGTAGCCACATAATATGCCCGCATGACGTGTTCGTTCATTTCTTTCGTCCATTTCATGCGGCGCACATCACCACCGACAGCGGGGGCCCTGTTCGAGGCCGGTGGGCCTCGGGGTCCCAAGCAGGAAGGTGGCCGGCCTCTTCCCGCACGGCGTACTGGTGTTGGTGTCGTCGGCGGGGAGAAATACTCGTCGCTCGATGAGGAGCTCGACGCCTCGGCAATGACGGGTATCGCAGTTGCGGGTTCCGACGATTGCAAGGTGGAGCTGAGCGACGGGTCCGGGGGTGAAGAGCGTGCGGCTTTGGCTCTGGCACGTGTCAACATGATCACGATTTTTTATTTATTAAGAAAATTGTATTTTTAAAGGATGTTGAATGAAAATAAATTTTGACACTTGACATTGTCATTCTGTGTTCTTCTATCCTATTATATTTTTGCCAAATATTCTAGATTTTCTTCGAGGATTTTTTATTGTTTCACTGATTTGTTGATATTATACGTAATATAGGATATTTTATTGATTAAAATTTGCAATATTTATGTATATTTATCTAAATAAAATTATGGAAAAAAAATATGACGTGACTGTGACGTGAGTGTTGCCAGTTATAAAAAAATTATTATTATTATTATTATTATTATGGCAAATTAGTGTAACTCTGCTAAATATTCATTCTAAAGCTACGCTCGATGACTACAGAATAAGTTTGGTGCTTGTTTACGTTGAAACTGTGTGAATATTTTGGTTATACTCTGAATACGAAAGCGGTAGCTAAAGATTAGTAAAGCCAAAGTGATTTAGTATTTACTAGCTGCTTTGCAAATTTGGAAGTATACACAATACACATACATAACATCACGCCTATATTACCCAGAAGGGTCTGGCAGATGTAGCAGTTGGCAGTGGCAGATAAAAAAAATCTAGAATTAATTAAATTAAATTAAATTAAATATTCATTTATTTCAGTTAAAAAACACCATAGATTACATTACAAAATTTATATAATTCTTAATAATAAATTTATATAATTCTTTATTATAATATCTATTAGGTATATCTATTTATTATAACTTCCTACCATTGTCTAGTTTTAGACTCGTACCTAGAAATAGGTTTTCCTGTTTAATGAACTCGTGCATATTCATGAATTCATTAAATAATACATGCATTGGCCTATTTAAAACGTTATAATAATATTATTATAATAATAATAAGTTTATTTCACCACAATTACAGAAATATTACATAGTTTTAAAATATTACTAATAAAACTACAAATCCTTAAAATTATTACAGTCTCACATTATGTGGTATTATGTAAGTATTATGTCATTTAATAGTTTTACCTAGATTATCCCTGTATATTGTACACAATATATTACAATTTCCTTACACTTACTTAATTAGAAGGCCATTAAGACAGTATATTACAGTTTAATATAAAACTTATTTTAGTTTAAAGCAAAACGTATTGCTTATCATTTTCTCAAAACAGATTTTAACAGGTTTAAAAGAATGGCTGCCATAGTGCCAAACTTTAAATCTTAAATTGGTAATTCGATCAAGCCCTTATTGCACTAAGCTTCTAATGCCGCGATCTACGCTAAAGCCATTAGATCTCTCTCTCATTCATTCAATGTTTTAACATTCGTTCAGTGTTAAACGTCTGTTTTACAAGTTACTGAAATTCGGACTTTGTAATTCAAGAGGATCATCTTTGAGGTCCATTTAACCCAATATGTACAGCGCTCGGCGCTCGACACCTTGTTTACGCAAAAAATTGACACAAAAAAGCTGTATTAAATATCTGTTTATGCCTTATTTATTTAGTTTATCTGTCTTTTAATCTTTTTGTAAGTTATAAATTTTGATTAAGCAGTTTTTGCAGTCCGGACGAACCGTTGTGGTTTTTGGTTTGCTACTAAAATGTATGAATGTATGTTTATATGAAAACAAATTAACGGTAACTAATTTAAAATACTTTATCGAAGAATTTAAGTTATAAAAAAGTAATACCAGAATTTTCTGCGAGCACGTGTATTAAACTTTTACAACAAAATTCTCACTTTCTACTTAACTAGAGTTAATATTGTCGTCATTAAGTTTTAACTTGCTATATTATATTATTATATCGTACTAGCAACCACGTGCGCCTTTTCCCGCGTGGTACCTTGATAACAATTGCCTATGTTAGTTACCAAGGAATAATCTAGCCATCTAACATTGGAAATTTTATCAAATTGATCCAGTTGTAGCGGATCGGGTCTGATGCTCCTCCACCATAATGGGAGGATCTTCCGACCTTCGGAGGTATTGCCTCGCGGACCGCTGTCCAACGGAAACATCTTGGAAGTAGTATATATAGGTATATAGATTCAGCGCTCTTTGACATTTGTGACGATTGTGTCACTTCTTGACGTTGTTAACGTCATCCGTCATTTATTAGGTTAGATCGTAACAAACAAAAACAATATAATCTTATATCTTTTAAATACTCTAAAAATATTTGTTTAAATTTAGATTAGTTAAGATTTGTTAAGTTGTGTCATACGATAGCTTTCGATACGTAGATATAACATTTTCTGGTAGAAGAATTTTTAGAATGATCACGAGGAAACACCGTTGTCTCACTAAAAGTGAGACAACGGTGCTTCCTCGGTAGTGTGGTAGTACTTATTTCAAATTATCACGATAATATATAGCAAAACTGTATCAATTTCTAGCGTGGGTGGTAAAACAATACTTTGAATTGCAAAGACTGAAGCATAATTGCGACGCATCTGCTATCTGATCTTCGTTGGAATATGGATATTCACGAGTTGTTGGTGCCATTAAAACAATTCTAGCAATACAAGAAAGATTCTTTAAAATTGAGAAAAAAAAGTGTGCTGTTTAAATCGTCAGCTCGGCAGCTCGTTATTCAAAATTGCCTAGAGTAAAAAAGACATATCAATCTGCAATATCTTTGAAAATTCCTATTCTAAAATAGTTTACGTCATTTCAATAAGTGTTATTTAACCTATTGTATGCAAAGGAATGGACAATAATTCTAACTACGTACAAAAACATTTTACTATTAGCAGCCAAACGCAACAATTTGGGTCACTCATTATTCTTCTGGAGAGCGTGGGCTATATGTTAGCCGGCACATCTTGGGACACAGTAGGACTGTTCCGTGGGCATAAATAATGCCCCCACGGGACATGTTAGGTGAGATCCCAAGACCCCTTGGACCCCTTTTATAACCGCACATAATGGGCTAACGTAATGGAGAGTAGATGTGTATATATTTACTAAGAGTTACTTTGTGTCGTGGAAGTTTTGCCGTGATTTTCGTCGAGTCTTAGGCCGTTTCTCCTACGACCCAAAGAGCACAAACATCTGACAAAAACATTTTTGCTTCTTATATCTTAAACTCCGCAAGCTACTGACAGTATTAAAATGATATTGTGTTATTTATTGATTTACAGTTTTGGACGCGGCTTCACACGCGGCAGCTATAATGGGCTTTACACACAGCAGCTACATTTTCGTATGTCGAAATATAAAAAGCTTAATCAATATGGAGAAAAATTAAAGCAACTATATCTTTGGCATCAAGGTAAAAGGATATGAGTCAAAACGCAACTTTACGTGACAGCCATATAAAGAAATACAGTTATTTCTTTGGCAGATAAATGCAGTTTAATCCAAGATATATAATACATTCTATTCAAAAGTTTATTCAATATTGAAATGACAAAGATGCCACTTTACTATGTTTTTTTTTATACTACGCCCACAGCGAACGAACGTGTAGTCCACCTGATGGTAAGTGGAGTACACAGCACATGGACATCAACAATCCACAAAAGCAGATTATAGATGCGTCGCTGCAGCTGAGGACTACGGTGTTATGCCTCATGTGGCAGTAATTTCAGGGCCTGATCTCACTACTAATCCGGATCACAATAATGGAACCACTACTATTTGGCGGCAGGTTAAAGGTAAGACGGTGGTGCTGCCGCCCTCGAGCTCATTCACAAGAGCTTTACCACCAGTCTAAAAAAAATATGTTTGTATTTATTAGTTAAGACAATAATTGACATGTCTAATTTTTCCTTAACATAAATGAACAGATTAAACAAATTTAGTAGTGACCTACCTCATTACGTGTCATGTGTTATTTAGTAAATTTCAAGTATTTTGATTGATGTTGTATTTTAAAGTATCTCTTAGGATTGATGAGCCCCAATAAACAGCGGTGTAAAATCATATGTTTGCATTATTTTATGCGGTTCTTTTATTCACGTGTTTATTACACTTTTAGCAAATGCCGTGCATTTATTACAGATGTTCAAAAATGCATATTTTCAAAAGTTTTTCTATAAAATTCATCTTCATCATTCATTATATTAGCAATACTAGCTTGCAATTTTACTTTTTTTTAACTTAGCAACGCATAATAGCCTTATAATAATAATATATATTATCAAATCTATTAATATTATTATTATTATTAAATCATAATATTATTGCATAATAATATTCAAATAATGAATCATATTGATAAACAGGGTCTAATATTTCTGATACTTACAAACATATCCAAACTACAAGGCTCCGAGCAGTAGGATGGTGAAAATAAACCCTCAAATTACTGACATAAGACGCATGCAATAAAGCAACATATCTACAATTTTTGTGAATCATTAAAAAATTATTACAGAAAGAAATTCAAATTCAAAGGCAATTAATAACAAAATATTTTCAACTCATATCTTAAAGTTTGTTCAAATAATCATCAAAATACTAAAATATTCTCTTTTGTTTAAAAATGCAAAGAATATACGATGTAATCCAAACCAAGACCTAACTACAAATTAATGAAACTCCAAATAGAGAATTTATGATTTGTCCGACTCCGCAGTAAGATATACAGGGTGTATTTTTGAAACGGGGCAGTAAGGGCAAGTACCTTAACCGTTGCAGTTACAGCAAAACGTTCTTAAAAGACCTTCCCTAACTTTTTGGGACATTTTGAACTGCATTCACAGATTTTGTAAAAAACTTACAGTTAGCAAAAAAAATGCAAAAAGTTCAAATTTTTTTTTTTTATGCCAATCGATTCTATTTCATGTGGGGATCAAAAAACTCAATTGGACCATTTTAGCTTTAAGTACTAGAAAAGACAGAAATCGCCAAAAACGTTTCCCATACATTTCGGCAACAGAAACGAATTTCTACGATGGTCTAACTTTTTGTTATGGCCTGGAAGTGGGTAGAATTGACTGTAAAGTAAATAAAAAGAATTTTTACCTTCAAATTTCAAATTTGATTCGAAAATCTGTGTGTTATACTTAGTTTCAGCTGAGAAACTTCGTATGAGTTATTAATTAAGGATGTTCGCTACAATGTCTTCTAATCGTGAAAATATTGACTTATTAGAAGCGTATTTTGTCAATAATCGAAATGCGGGAGCTGCATTAGTGTGGTACCGCAATAAGTATCCGTTGCGGCATGTGCCAACAAGAAAGGTTATTACAAATCTTTTGAAAAACCTGGAATTGCAGGGTTCTTTCAAAATACGCTTCTAATAAGTCAATTTTTTCACGTTTAGAAGACATTTTAGCGAAAATCCTTAATTAATAACTCATACGAAGTTTCTCAGCTGAAACTAAGTATAACACACAGATTTTCGAATCAAATTCGAAATTTGAGGGTAAAAATTCTTTTTATTTACTTTACAGTCAATTCTACCCACTTCCAGGCCATAACAAAAAGTTAGACCATCGTAGAAATTCGTTTCTGTTGCCGAAATGTATGGGAAACGTTTTTGGCGATTTCTGTCTTTTCTAGTACTGAAAGCTAAAATGGTCCAATTGAGTTTTTTGATCCCCACATGAAATAGAATCGATTGGCATAAAAAAAAAATTTTTGAACTTTTTGCATTTTTTTTGCTAACTGTAAGTTTTTTACAAAATCTGTGAATGCAGTTCAAAATGTCCCAAAAAGTTAGGGAAGGTCTTTTAAGAACGTTTTGCTGTAACTGCAACGGTTAAGGTACTTGCCCTTACTGCCCCGTTTCAAAAATACACCCTGTATATGTATATCTAAAATCCTTAGTGAAATGTGAGCGGGATAGCGCGGCATGCGGATCACGTTTGTCATTTTGCACCGATCCAGCGAGACAGGGAATTTTAACACTCTATAAATTTTCGTCGATACGTGATAAGGAAATCCGTAGGGTTTACCCCAATTCTAAAACGGGATTTCGTTGAAATGTATTAGTAAACATATTCGAGTCAGATTTATTATTATTTATTAATAAGGTCAAGGGATTTTTTGGTGTCCGCTTTAGAGCATAAAACAAAGTGGCCGCACAGAAATATTACCACTAAATATCCGGTAAAAGATATATAACTGTATCACATCTGCTACTACATTCAGGAATGGACTGACTGAGATGAGAACGACATGACTAATAGACGCACAAACGTCTCCAAATGGAAAGCTGATTAAAACTATTATACACTAAATTATACTGTTGATTACTAACTTATGTTTAGTAAAAAGTTGGAGTGTTGACAAGGTTTATGAAGTAAATATAAGATACTTTGATTAATTATTCTTATAAACCTGCGGTACCTTATGTGTGCTCGTGGGGATCTTGAGTTCTGCGAAGCCCCCTTAGAGGCTCAAAGAGCAGTAACGATCCACTCTCCCCCTGTCACCGGTCCCAGGCCTCTGGCGGGATACTAACCCTCGCCAGCACCGAGCACTGGATCTTTGTCGGGTTCCATCTTTCGATCGAAATCGAGTATCTATACTTATATAGGCTGACGAGTTTGTTTGTTTCTTGCAAATCAAATGGAAATCAATTGAATAATTCTTTTTATGATGGTGAGTCCATTTTTTGAGGGAGGCAGACTATATAACATCACGCTTCGTGATAACATTCAAGCTCTGCAAAACGAATGAAGCTATACCCAACAAAATTTTAAAATCGTGTTGTTCCGTCAAGCCATTTCGTTTTAAGGGTGGGTCAAACAAAAAGTCAAGACTGTCTTACTATATAGAACATTGTTGCATACACACGACATAGATAACCAGCCATTTGCAATAGACTCAATGGAGGTCCAACCACCTTTTGGCAATCGGCTTAGAAGCCAATACAAAACATTTAAAATATGATTAAGTATATAATGTATGTTATTTGAAGAGATTTTTTGGGTAAATTCATTTAAAATGGAAATATCTTGTTGCCGACATTGAGCGGGATTCGGTGAGTGGCATACACTTAATACTTTTTACCATTTTAAGCGAAAACACGAATTTTAATATCTCAATTACTCCTTTGCCATGGATATTCCATTTCCAATTTCGAATATCGTCAATCCTGTCGACTTAATTGAATAGAAGCTGAAAGTAATACCGCCATTGCTTATAGTTACTTTCAAAGTACATTGAAATGCCATTCGCATATCCTATAGCTGGATTACCAAGTAACAGTGATGGAAATCATTTAGGGGATATCTTCCAATGAATGGCATTCAATAAAATTATTATAAACGAAGAGACTTTCTGATTAACAGCATATTTAAACTCTATAGTCATATCAATTACATTATTTAAAATACTAATATTTTTTACAACTTCAGTAATCTGAAGTTGTCATTTTTCAATAATCCCTTGTACTGACTACCAGACACAAATTCAATACGAAGTTATGAATTTTGTATGATAGCTATATGAAAAATTGTGTTTAGGAAAATGGAAACAGAATTAGCTGAAAGTTTTTTTTTTATAATTTTGTACTTAAAAAATTTACTTGCCTATGAAACTTTGAAAGATCATAAGATGAAGTTTGACTTAAACTATGTAATAAAAAAAATTGTATTTGGTTTCTGAGTTACATATTTTGATAAGGTATGCATTTTATTTCTTTCGCGGGCTCAGTCATCCTTATTGTTATTGTTTACTAGTCGCCAGCATTATACATTGACTGTCAATATCAGGATCTTTTTGATCGATATAATCCGGTAAAATCCAACATTTTTAAACACTGCCAGCCACGTTATTAATAATATCATTTAAAAATAGCAACGTTTAAGCTATTTAATTTACCTGAAAGCCTGACCGGAGCAACTCTGTACCTTGGGCAAATATCCACTACTCTGCTAAAGAGGTAAAGAGCCACTAACTGACTCGATGCGATGCTGGCAGTTTGCATAATCCAACCATCGTCTGATATCCAAGCGTGCCTTGTGTTGTGTGTTACACTCTTGTTCAGGTTGGTGTATTTAACCCAAATATACACCAAGTTTCGCCCTTCAGCCATTTTTATTATACAAATATGTTAAAAAGATATGTACGATGCGTTCTCACAAAAGTATCTGGTTATGTGCACGAAAATATTTATATGACATATATAAATTAAGAGTTATGAAAACAATTAAAATGTAAGTAAACAAATAATACTATGCATTACATGAAAACAATCAACCCGAGACTCATCGCTTCCGTTGACATATATATTTTGTACTTTTACTCAGAAGTTAATTAATGAGGTTACTTCTTATACATAATAATATTATGCAATTAGCTTAAGTTATTGCACTTTCATAAAATTACTAATATTTTTGCCTGTATTAAAAATAACTCATTAAACGTACTGGGAATACCTTTGATGAGTTATTTTTTCAGAAATGGCGGGCAAACCCCAATACGTTGTATATATAATACAACAAACAGCAAACAAACATTAGGTTAAATAATAATATACGTTGGTGCATTTTCATGATTTCCATGCCTTACTTAATAAACTCAATTGCGTAATGTCCAATTGAATACATATAATATTGAACAGACAAAAGATATTGATGGTAAGAGTTAAGAGATAATCGCGCATTAAACCGAAGAACATCTTAAGTTTGATCCCAAAGTTTTAAAAGATGGAAATCAGAGTACAATATCTTTTCTCTAGTCTAACCAAGTCTAGTTTATTATGCCCGCTCCCTGGAGATGGACTCAACTCAGCACTTACTTTTTACGCTGGGTTCAAAGAGAAATACCACCTAAGTAGTAAGGTGCCCATTCCTTTCAAGGATCTTAAGACCAGTGTTGACAGTATGTGGCCAATACCAGGAAACGGCCAAAAGCAGTGTTTTGTTTAAGGTGAGTCCGAGCTAAATGTAAGTACAAGGAGTCTGTAGATTTTAGCGTTAAATATTATTCTATTCAATTTCAATTTCATTTATTCACACACATTAGCTTACAGTTAATAACCAAGTCGCTTACATGCAAGTCATAATAGTAAAAGAAAGAAAAAAAAATAAAGCCATATAAAAACAAACCTTGAAGATACAATTAATACAATCAAATTATTACATTAAAATTAGTCAAATATTATATAACATTAAATAAAAAATAGATTAGAATACATTAGGATAAGACAAAATAAATAAAAAATTATAGCAATAAAAGTCAGACACAGTAAAAATCATTAATTACAATTAAAATTATTCAAATAAAGCGCGACAGCGCCAGCTACATTGCCAATTTTATCAAAGAAAATGTCAGTATTTGGTGTGTTTTGTAAAAAGTTATTAATTGATTGAATTGCTCTACCTGTAGGGCTACTACTGGCGCGGAGTGACCGCCATGATACTGGGTAGGCGAGTAGCTGGTGTCGTCGTCTACCTGTAGCTCTTAGGTATTGATCAGGTACATATAAACTAATGCATTCCCGTACCGATAGGTTCTACTACGTACGTACCTATTGGTTTCTATACAACAACCTTAACGCGAAGAATACCTAGTTACACCAACGGAGTAATCAGTGTGACGGTTGAATACATCCGAATGGTCTGGCCTGCTCCGCAATCTGATTTCTTTTTGCTCCTTTAATAAATCTATCAGGACCTAACCCATTAGAGCTGAATACGACGACGTAAGCTTTTTAGTTGCCGCCAGCGTTGTTCTTACGTCATAAAAAATTGCATATTGAGTTGATTGATTGATCTTAATTGGATCCATTCATTGTATAATGATTAACTATAAATTAATAAGAAAATTAACACTATTTATTAACAACAGCTATTTATTGTTAAAATCTCGTAAATCTTACGACAGTAAGTAAATTTAAATACACACACATACACAAAACAAATATTTATTTACTACATAGCATAACATAACATCTCACCTTTATTACCTAGACGGACACAGACATTTCACCTGTTATGTTTAGGTCCCATGGGATAGGGGGTGAGCCTATCGCCATCCACCGGGCACAATTCCAACTCCGTGCTACTATTGTGAATTTTGTGTCGGAAAGTTACACATATAACACTTTGCGACACGACACACCCGATACCTCGTGGTGAGAGGCGCATACGCTAACAACTAGACTATCGATGCAGTTAAACTTAATATTTATATAAAAATAATTATCTGATCTACTCATTATGAAAAATGTTCCAAATCTCAACGATAACCCAGTAACTAGAGAAAAGCCTAGTCATGGAAAGCTAAAAAAAAATGGTTTAGTATATTATTTTTATGTATTCTTTTACAAGAATGAGTTAGAATTTTCGGGCGTTACTGTTGCAGCATCAAGAGTTATTTATTATCAAAAAAATATTGTAATATACAGTTTTTTTACATATTTTCGAGACATGCGAAAAAATATATTTTATGGAGTTTCTCATGACTACGCTACGCTCTACGCCTTTCGCCAGTTATCGGGTAATTGTTGAGATATGGAACATTCCGTAGACGTATCGTATGTTGATTCGAGTTCCCAACTGTATGTGACGTCAAACGTAGCCAGAAAGCATTGGCACGTATAAAACGAGATTTGAATAAACACAATTCGTTTGGTATTGATGGTCTTATTATTACAAATTTAACTAATTAAATGTAGGCTACATATGACAAGGTCGATTATGATCATATTTTGTTGAAAATGCTACTTAACAAAATATAACCATGTGTCCTTGTTTGATGTTTATATAGTTAGGTGTTTCTTTAATTAGTTAACTTTTTTTTTAGAATGTAGTTTATTTTACAGGTATTAACAATCTTTAAATTAAATAATACAAAACAAAATCATACCTAACTATGTACAGCTGGAAGAAAAATAGAACTAAAAAAATTAAAAAGTTATGCGTCAAAAAATACTTCCGCATGAATCAAAAGTCAAATGCGGGCAGGGCTGGGCAGTATTTGAAATACTTGTAATTGAAATACGTAATTAAAATACAAATACGTATTTGGTATTTGTATTTTAAATACTTCTTATAAACGTAATTTGTAATTCGTATTTCAAATACCTGTCAGTGGAGTATTTAGTATTTAGTATTTTAAATACTTATGTTCTCAAAATACATTTTAAGAAATACACCATGATCATAACGTGCTTTTACTGAAAATATCGGTCGAAAGCTTCCGCAGGCAATATGGCGACTGTTAAATAAGGCAATCTTGAGTTGTTAACACTGCGCTTGTACTGTACAGGCGGCTACACATTAACCTATACAATTCCAGTTTAAGATGGTCTCGCGTTGTAAAGGCTTCCCGTGCAATGCGAGACCAACTTCTACTGGCAAAGTATAGGTTGATCGGTAGCCGTGTGAACGTCAAAATTTGACATTTGACATAGATTGGCGGTAAAATCAACGTAAGTACAAGAACAAGAACGTACATGGTTTCATTTGAAAAATGTAATATCTTAATTGTAATACCTTCATTTAATGCAATAAAATATATTCTATTCTATTCTATTCAAACGTCAAATTATCAAGATTAATGTCATAAATTATTCACAAAATAAACTTCTGTGATCCAAAGATAATTTAATACTACCGTATTTCCGGTGAAAATTTTTGCACCCAGGGTGTCAGAATCATGTACAGAATCACTAGTCTTCGGCTTCGTCACGATGCCATTTACACCCTGAATAAAATTTGAGGGTTGCCCTCGATTTCTATGGGATTCCATTATTAGATCCTGCTTTAGTGGCCATGGGACCATTTGGAAAGTACACTCTCAAATACAAAAAGTTCATAAATGACGGAGATATCGCTGGTTGGAAAAACATTTAAAAATATATATACGCGTCGAACATAGAAACTCCTCCTTTTTGAAAGTCTTATAAAACTTGGGATCATTTAAAGTACTTGTTATATATGAGAAAGGTTAGGTCATAATCACACTGGCCAAGTGCGGGTTAGTTAGTAGAACTATTTACATTACCTGTGTGTATTTTGTAATTTGTATTTTGTATTTTAAATAAAAACAGCACATATACTGTAATTTGTATTTTGTATTTCAAATACAGGACGTAAAAGTATTTTGTATTTGGTATTTTAAATACATGCCCGAAAGTATCTTGTAATTTGTATTTCAATTAAAGCAATACATGTATTTTGCCCAGCCCTGAATGCGGGTGACGTGCCCAGAAGGCTGGCGGCATTGCCGCGTTGTATGGCAATGCAATTAGTTTTCACAATTAAATTGTAATGATTTGTAAAATTCAATATTAAATAATAAAATAATTTTGTCAGCTTGTTTGCTCAGTTATTATTTCATCAATTTGTATTATGACTATTTTTTTCCTGATGTTATTTTTTCCAGAATGTGCTTCTGTGCATCAGGAAAAATAATATATATATATGCGCGTAATTTATTAAAGTTAGTTCTTAAATATATTAAACCTTTAAATAATAGTAAGCTACGTTTGAAACCTTGAATGTGATCATATTTTGATGGAAATGATACTTAACAAAATGTACCCAAGCTCCCTGTGTACGATGCTAGTTGCTATTTGTAAAATTCTGATTTGTACCTGCATCTGTTAGTGAAGAAACCAAACCCAATGTAATTGGGCAAACTGAAATGAAAATGATCACCATTCAAAATAATTTAGTGACTTTATTCTTTAAACTGCAACAGAGACTTCTGTAAGCTTGTCTATATTCTTTAGACATAACCACATAGATAATAGGATTAAAAAATACTGAGGCAAAATCTAACAAGTTTGCAGTAATCTTAAACCCTGAAGTCATTTTGTTGTGCATGCCAATTCTTATTATCATTATAGGAAGGTGACATATAATAAAAGATGCTGCAATAGCCACCGTAATTGTGGCAAGTCTCTTGTCTTTACTAGTGGGTAGAAGCAACTTATTTTTTCTTATCCGTTTGAATAAGGGTTGTAAGATGTTTTCGATCGATTTTTTTTGTCCATCAGGCTTGAATTCATTAAGCCTATTAATATTTTTATCAGTACGGGTGCTTATTCCCTAAAGATGACTGTGATTTCTTTTGCAATAGTTCCTGTCAAAAAGTAATTATTCCTGTCAAACAGATATAATTTCTGGTTTCTTAAGTAATAGTTACTGTCAAATAGTAATAGTTACTGTCAAAACACGCATTTTTGACATAACGCAATCAAATTACTCTCCTCAAATGTATGCTTCGTTCACACGTAATAAAATAAAACAAAAAACACTAAATTTGTCTATTATTTTATTGTCTATCTGGAATTGAGACAAAAAATTAATTAAAAAAGCGTGCATGAGCAAAAGAAAAATAAATTGAACGTCAAAACGGGCGGCCAATTTTTTACATAATAAAGTACGTAAAAAATTGTTTCCCTTTTTGCTGCATTAATAAATTGAAAATAAAAATATTTATTTAGGTCCAAAAAACAAATAAAAAATAATTGTTAAATATTAATTAAGGTGACTAATGTGTAATTAGCTAGTTCAGTTTTGTTGTTCGTGCAATTATTCATATTTTATCAGTAAGTACCAATTTCTTTTTATTTTAGGGTCTTACCCTTGTGAAATTATATTATACTTATCCATTATTCTAGAATTTTATATCATGTAGTTGACCTTATCTTTCAGTGGCAAATATACTTATGTTAGAAGCTTTAGCGGAGCAGGAGCGTAGGGACAATGTCAGGGAGTGGTCTCGCCGAGTAAGAATGCTAAGATTAAGCATCCACCAATCCATTCAAGCCATCTCTCACGTTGCCTTCAGGGCACACTATTGCTTAACAAAGCCACTGTTTTATGAGCTGTGTCATGAGCTTCGCCCGTTCCTGCCTGCACAACAACGAAGCTCTACAAAACCTCAGAGTGCAAGGTATGAAATACTACTTATTTATATTGCAGTTAACAAACTGTCATTGCAATTGACAATAATGGCTACTATACCTAGTTATTAAATTAATTAATTAACCTACCTACGTAATTAGCTTACTAAAATTGTATTCATATTTCAGATACTAGCAGCATTATAATTTCAGCATCAAAAAAATTATGCCACTGGCTCAGAATACCAAAAACCTATTGACATGAGTTTCATGCATGGGCAGAGCCAGCCGGCAGTATCAAGATCGATACGGGCAGTGACAGATGCATTAAATGAAGTCGAGGTATTCCGACAATTTGTACGCTTCCCGGAAACTAATAAAAAAGAAAAAATAAATAAAAAAGCATTTATTACCAACGAAAAGTACAGATTTAGATTGTCCATTGGCCCCACACTAGACAAGCCTGTCCTGTGGGTGCCTATTACGATTACATCAGAAGATTTTTACAAGTGCTCGGTAGACATCATAAGGCAAAAAACAAAAAAAAAAAGTAACATACGAATTTGATAAAAAAAGGCAAGTCAATAAGTATTGTGCCTAACTTAAACTAGCTTATGAGCTAAGAATATAAAATATTTAGAGATACAATATAGATACATACAAAAAACCAGCTATGCTGATATATAAACCAACAAAGTATGATAATAATAATAATGTATTTAATTTTTGTTGTGGTGAGAAAATAAATATATTGTCTATTGTCTAATTAAATATATATAAAATTTAAATAATGTTAATAAATGTTTAAAATTATGTAGATTACCAGGACTTAGGTTAAATGTGTGAAAAGACTCTCACTCACTCTCTCAGAAAATGAAGGAAGAAAGAGAAGAACTAGACATGAAAGAATGCAAATAGTTACTGGGTTAGTTAGGTTATTGAAAATGTGTTAATTAAGATAGGTTCTATCAATCGTTTATATGTACATGATATAAAAATGCATACTTAACAATATTGTGTTAAACAACTTTAGTGTGTGGTGTCTAGCCATTATTGAAGAAATAAAATAAAATAAATTACTTAGTCGTAATAATTTATTAAATTATTGGTACAAAATGTTGTTATCTATGATAATTTATTTTTTGATTTGTTATTCAGCCATAAGGTGTTAACTTTATTCCATTTTATGGTCTACATGAAGTGAAATCCTATAAGGTATGTTATCATTTTAAATAGAAATAGTTAGTTTTTAATAAATAAATAAATGTATCTTATTTTATTTTTATTTATGTTTATAATAAAAAAAGTTGAATCATATGAATTTAAAAATGAATTAATAATTTAAGATCTTTGGCTTTTGAGCAAGTTCCCCGTGGCTGACAAATGTGGAGGTATCTTTTGATGCCTTAATTTTTTACATTTTCCTTTTCTATTTGTACCTATGTAGGTATTTGTCTAATTTAGTTTAAAAAGTGTTATATTAATTTATTTCATTATTAGTAAAAAGTTTATAAATATTTTTGCTAGATCTACATTGTTTTTTAAATGAACCGTTAGCCAGTCAAGTACATTAGTTACTACTGTTCTAAATTTCTTAGCATAATAATTAAAGGACAACATTCATCCGTGGAGTTCAACGCTGAGCTATTTTCTAAGTTTCATCACAGCGTATGGTTAGACTGAAGCTTCATCCTATGCTCTTTAGCTGTTTACAATCCATGCATTTTCATATTCTCTGTAAGAAGTAAATCAATATTTAAATATGTTTTTGGTTGTTTTATTATAACGATGTACTTACAAAACTTTTTAAAAGATATAAAGAAAATATTGACATATTTATACATTATTGGAATTGAAACTTACTGTATTAGATTATAGCAGTAGGTAATATAGGTGACTTCTTTGTAGAATTCATTGACAAATATTGCTACTTGTCTATTGCAGATTATATTGTCCAAGCCAACTGAATTTCTTTTCTTGAATTGTTTTTCTTGAATTCTTTCTTTAATTGAATTTCTTAGTACCCTGAAATGAATACATTATTTCTTCTTAGAAGTACTTAGTTTAAAGTTAGCAAATTTTGTTATTGTTTGCTTCCTAATAGAATGACATAAGACTAGACAAGAGTATGTGCAGTGTTTTTCAGTGCCAAAAGTCGCTAGATACCATTACCTTGCACCCTATGAGCTTTTTTTTTAGGCAATCAACATTAAATTTATATTTTTAATTCTCACGTGTTTATTTCTAATTTTTATCATTCTTTACAATTTACATTACTTTTTTCTCGTTTCAATCATAACAATGACAAAAACTGCAGTCTGTTCAATAATAAAGAGTTAATTTTAGCTTAATTTTTAAGTAAATAATGTTGTGCTATGGTGCACCTCAAAAATCGTCAGAAAATTGGCTATTAGAGCATACTCAAAAGTCGACAGATCTGGCGACAAAGTCGCTAAATTGGCAGTCTATAAACATAAAACTCAAGCAAAAATAGCAGCCATAAAACTTTTCAACTAACCTTATCTGTCTTAGATGAAGTTTTCAAAATGGATTTCATTCCATGTAAAATATTGATAAGTCGCAGCCTGTGCGCAAGTTCAATGTATAGTGTCAGCATTGCACCAATCACTATTGTAATAATTTAGCGTATTCTCCTTTTGTTTTCCTGTTCAGTTAATTTGTTTATTTACTTTTTCATTACTTTGTCTGTTTATGCCAAGCACTTTAATACTGCACTGACTGACTGTGTGCACTGCACTGCTGCGTAATGCGTAAACCGACGTGACCGCCAATGCCGCCAATCGTAGCGCTCTTTTTCATTCGCGCGTAAGTCTAAACGATAATTGAAGCGCTATGATTGGCGATTACACTTTTGTTTGTTGTACGGACGCCACCATTAGCCGTTCGTTTCGCGCTATGGTCCAAAGTCCAAGCGTCATGGTTGCGTTCCGTTTTTTATTTTTATTCAATTGTGAAATTATTTCTGTTTCATTTGTTTTTTATAGTTGATATTTATACTCAAATTTTAGATCTAACATTTTAATTTCTTGTTTTTAATGGTTTAAATCGATGGTATAAATCTGGCAAATTTATTGTTTAGTATTTTAAGTTTTATTATTTGCTTTTTTGTCAGAATATATATGTTTCTTTCATTCTTTATGAAAACAAGATAATATTGATTGCATGATGCTGATTAAAAAATATTATGGAACAGGATTATGAATATTCTAACTCATGTAAAACTGATCAAGCCATTTTGAAGGAGTTTGTAGTTTTCCAGAGAAAGAACATTTTCTACACAAGCTGCCAGCTGCCAGCCCAAACGATTGCATGCTATTAAGATTGAACGTGTTATCTCAGTTTCACCACTAACCATAAACTACAATACATTGTTTAGTAAAAAAAAAACTGTATGTGTCTCTAACGTACATAATTATGGTAGTGTGTGTAAGCGCTGATCTACGCCAAATAATAAAAGTTTGAATGACTTTGTTGTCGGACTAAATTATAAATTCCACTTATATATAAACGTGTCCTGGGCCTTTGAAGCTTAGTGAGATTTGCTGATCTATTGAATTGTGAATTCGGGCGACTTATTAACCTTATTAAATACAAATTTGGTGTAAAAGTGTATCGTTGACCACATGTATGTTATTTTATTTCACACCAATTTGCTGTTGTAGGTAAATATATGCGCATTTTTTCTGTTTCAGATCTCAACAGAATATAATCAAGAAATATGTTAATTTGAGGGCCATCGTTATACTTCAGAACTTTATGTTTTCAAGTCAACAAAACAATAGAGGATAGGATAAAGAACAAATCGATTGACCTATCATAATATTAATAATGATTGAATTATTGGCTCATCATGTAATGATAAAAATAGTAAATTAATTGAAATTTCTGGTTTTCTGTTTTATTGTAATTTTGCCTAAATAAAACTTAAAGAAACTTTAGTATTAAAGTAAGGTACAACCTACGTATTTAGGATTGTTATGTTATGACACAAGTTTAATTAAATAATACATATATAGAAGGTAGGTACTCATTTTATTGACCTATGAATAAATAGAGAACTCTACACATAAAATTATGGTACTATAATATATAATACCATATCTCTGCATTAAGTAACAACAAGTCGTCATAAATTAAGTTTTCGTATGAAAAAACTCGAGATCTATGACTGAAAATAATATGACCTAAATTCTATTGCATTACGTATTTAATAAGTATTTTATGACATGCATAGTATTAAACAGTTATTAATTTGTTGTATAACGTTAATCTGAAGTGCAAAAACCTTTTAAATATCATCATTTTATCTCGCCAAAGTACAAGAAATTACTAAGAAACTGCTCCATGACCAGTTTCCGATTTTGACATAAGAAATTGCGTTACTTGCCTGAAAAGCTGTCAAATCTGCTAGAGGATAGTAACTGGCAAGCTGTCAATTTTTTGCCAAGCAGTTATCAACCGTATGTGTATGAAAATAAGGATGCACTAAATCCGGTTACTTGCCAAATTATTAGTCGGTTTCGAAATCGACTGGAAATTTCGTTTGAAACCGAAAATTAGTCACATTTACGGAATAGCCATGCTGTTTTCAGGAGCTAATAATTCAAAGGTGACTCTTCTATTTTCCGCAGTCGATGCATCAGATTCAACATTAGTTGATGATATTTTCATGGAGATATTATTAACGGTACGTTGTACTGTTTTCTTCCTCACTACCCACCATATGCGACTATAGCATATAATTATACACAAACAAGGTAGTATGAATCCGGCAGAACAAAATAGTGCCTGGGGATTGTTATAGTTTTTGTCTGCGAGCATTGTGCACTTTGTTTCTTCGTAATCAAAGCCGTATCGTCCCCATAATCCAAAAACGCCTGGTAGAAACAATCCGAATGCCCCTATCCATATGCTAATTACCGATATTGCAATCTTTCTGCCTCCGTAAAGCCTTAAAAACAAAGGCAGTATCAATCACATTACTCAAGTAAAAAATACAACAAAAAGCAACTCCTGAATAGGTAAAGAATGAGCCCACTCACCTTGGGTACAGTTTTGGATGACAGACCAAAATATATCTGTTAATGGTTATAGCCATCACCAAGAAATGTTCGGTGCTATTCAACGCATACTTCATCAGTGGGAACACCTTACACATTGTATTGCCCAATGTCAAATGCCTTGTAGCAACTGAATGTGCCGTTATTGGCAAAATGGTACAGCAAAACAGCATATTGCTGATATGTAGATTAATAATAAATGCTGCGGTTGCATTCTGAAACTGAGAAAACAACAAAATACCTAATAATATTCATTCACTTGTTATTAATGTACATTTTAAGGAACACAAAATAAACTACTTACCTTTTTGTAGGTGGCCAGTGCGATGACGGTGATGAGATTGCCAGGAATACCGATCACTATGAAGATCACACAGCAAGCTAAGCTGAAGCGCAGTAAAATGTCAGAATGTTTTTCATAGAGTACGATACTCGCCAGTTCGACATCTGACATCTCTCTGAACACGATAGTGGTATTGTTTTGGCTAGAAGACATCTTTAACATGCTGTGAAGTTCCTGCTTTATTTGCTCATCTATCACTACTCTTTATGCTTTCCTGTTAAGTCTTGTGTGAAGACACTTTATCTATTTTGCATATTTTATCACATAGAACTAAGAAACGATGTGCTTCATTAAAGCATTATTTAATATCTGCCTGAAATATTAAATATTTCCCTAATGCTGTGTGATAAGTGGTATATAAATAGGTTATTGCTGGAAATATGACATAATTTATAAAATTATATTATGACGTTATAAATATGTTTTGTCAACTAGTAATGGTTCAAAATATTTATGTCATTGGGCCAAAGCATGATTTGTTACTAAATACGGATGTTTGCCTGTGGTAACTAAAGTAGGTGCTGTTGCTAATGTCTATCAAAATTAAGCATGATATATCTGACAATAGTCGAAAAAAAATTACAAACAAAACAAATAAAAAAAATAGCTCTTAAATCATTTCACTTGGATGATGTTGTCGCATAAAAAAAAATTTGGAGATATTTTTGGGAGTGCCATAGTAAAGAGCTACTTTTTATTTAGAACGGCTTAAAGAATTAATGTTCGTATATTTAAACGTTTTGAAATTTCACCTTCGTTCGTAACGCAAAGGAGTTTCACTCATTTTATATACTTACTATACATAAGCGTGATCTAAAGTTGATGCTTCACAAAAAATCGAATAAACAATACAAACTTAATGCTTGAGGAAAACCACCTTAATATTGATTACCGCAATGGCTTATAAACACCATAATGAGGTAAATATGACGTTTTGGGAAAAACTGCAGTTGATACTGCCTAATAATGACAGTATCCAGACAAACACGAATTACATTTCGGCAGTATATCACCGATATTGTGTTGATGAATATACAAAAAAAAAATATTATCTCTTTAAATATTTGAAAATTGTCTAAAATATACTAGTGGACAGTAGTGCAAAGTAACTCCTTATCAAATAATAATAATAAAAATTAAAAAAACATAACAAAAGTGAATTTGTAAATTAATAAGATAAGGAAAAAATCAAGATGTCTGAATTCCGTGATGTTGAAATTTTTTCAAACTTATCAGATGAACAGTTGTCGAGCATTACACTTCTCAAAGATTACCCGGATTGGTTGCTTGAGTTTGCTTACATTTGCTGTGTGGTCTTCATGGTTATTGGTATCCCTGGAAACCTCATCTCCATCATTGCACTTGCGAGCTGCAAAAAGGTTTGTTACTTTTGTGTATAATTTGTATATCTGTAACGGTGAATGTAAAAATTGAAGAAATATTAATGATTGAATGTAAATGTGGTTATAATATTGAATTTTTCACTATTACTGGATGTTTATTTTGTCAATCCAGTCCTTGGCAAGCATTTCGATTAAGCATTTGCCGACCGCTGCCGCGGCACGCTCGCTCGGCTAGTGCCTTGTTGGTGACGATTAAATCTAAACTATCCTACTCTACTTATAGAAGCATAATTTAAAAACCTTTACCTCTCCTCTAATGCTTAATTAATAAAAAATACACTTAGCTTACGATTTATTAATAAATGGTCTAATATAATCACCGATAAATGCACGACAAATGTAATTAATTTATTACTTTTACCTCGCGTTTTGGTAATTATTAATATTTACAATTTGTCACATTTACCGTAACATTAATATTTTTTTCGATCTGCACTTCCTATTTATACATCAACATTTAAAACTGTTCATCCCTCAAAGTCACATTAGTTTTATCCCGGTATATAGCTTTTGAAATATCGACATCTATTTAAAGATATCGAAAACACAGAGTCCCTTGATGTCTTTAATTGAATTATCTTTGTTTCAGTATCAAAATGCAACTGCAGCATTTATAATAAACTTGCAAGTCTGCAACTTGCTATCATGCTGTACAGTTTTGCCCCCGGCGGCATATACTTTTTTTACAAGACATTGGATACTAGGCAAGATGGCGTGCAATCTACACGCACTATTTAGGTACTCGTTAAACACCACGGCGCATTTTACTGTAATCGCTATTACTCTTAGCAGGTATATAATGGTCTGTCACCCACATGTATACCATAGGTAAGTAAGTAATCATCTAATAATATTATAGCTTATTAAACTAAAAACTAGTTTATTATAAAGAATACTTCCTATAAAACGAGACTAACCTATACTAAAAGAGTATACATATAACCAATGTAAGAAACCGTTTGGGCAAACCCGAGTGCGCTGCTTCTGCTGGTCAAAGTTTTAAACTAAATATGACTTTGCTCACCATCTTTTTAAACACCATGTATATGATTTCAGGATATACAACAAAAGAAATTTAAGGATCTCTGTAATCAGCATTTGGGTATTAGCATTCGTATTGTTTATACCAGCTCTTTTTGGCAAATGGGGACACTTCGAGTTACTGGCGGCAGAAGGAATTTGCACCATGGTAGCAGACAAAGACAATATCTGCCCCAAGAAAATATTTATTTCTGCAGTATTTATAGTAACATCTATTACTATCGTTTTATGTTATGGGCTCATATGGTGGAAAGTTAGAAAAACATCAAGGAAACGACGAGTTCACTGCGCTCGTTCAATACAGCCTTCGTTTAATTACCTTAAACCTAATGCATTAGCTGTGGAACTTGAAGTAAACGAAACCACCACGGATAGTGACGTTAAAAATCTTGATAGTCCTGGTGTTTCAACACATCTCAGCGGCAAGAGCTCTGTGGTAAAGTTTTTTAAAGATTCATTTAGGTTGACCATGAAAAGAAAAACCAATCCAAATCTACCGACTAGAAAAGACAAAACACTTGCCCCGATGATTATCGTTACTGCAGTATCTTTTGTGTTATGCCACCTACCGATCATGATAATGATAATTTTGTTCGGAATATATAAATCGAAGAAAGCCGATGTGATCGATATAGTCGTTATAATGGCATACCTGTTGGACTACGTTTCGTATTTTTTAAATCCCATTATTTATGTAATTATGTCTAGGGAATATCGACAAGCCTACAAATGTTTGTTTCACAGGTTAAAGAATAAAATTACTTCACTACGCTGGTTCTGTTAAACATGAGTTGTTTAAGTGTTTTAACATTTTTAAATCGTACCACATTCTGGTACGATTTCAAACGGTTTGCTGTGCTCAATATCAAATGATATCTTTAAAAGCTGATAAAAAAAATTATATTTTTGGATATTGTACTGTCTTCTAAATCTATTTAAAATACATACTTTAGAGTTCCTAAAATAGTTCGTTGTAAATATAACTAAATACTAATAATTTAATCACTGTTATTTTATATAAATTTGGCTTAGTTGCTATCAATGGTAATATTATTTTTTGTGTTTGCAATTGCAATGCAATACTTTTTGTTAAGCTGTGAGGTACCTTATCTGCATTTGTTATACCTAAAGATTCTCAACGTGACCTTTTATTCGTGCAAATTATCAGCATCAGAAAACTTAATTATGTTGTTTCCAAAAGGGTTATCTCCCACGACCTATATTTTGTAGAATCAATAATCGGAACCGCTGTCATTTTCATACTATTTCTGGCCGATTTGTTAGTAGGAAGTTCTATTTTTCTACAAGAATAAATCGATCACCGATTTATCGGTCATGGGCGAGAGTCCTAATGCTGATTCTTATTCATTAATATTTGTTAATTTTATCTTATTACATTTTATCTAAATCGTATTCACTGCTGAATGTAACTGCTTATCTTATCTATTAATATCTTCTTAACTTCAGTAAAAGGTTTATTCAAAACCTATTGTAATTTTCATTTGTTTATTGTGTTCTAACAACTTTATATTCCGTTGTCTTGACAAATATAACTATAATTCTTCGTTACGTGTTTAAGCCAAAATGCTATTTCAGTAAATAATTTATATTGAATAAAGCTATTATTATATGTGTTTGTCATCGTCAGTATCTTTAAATAAATATGACTGCGCCTATCGTTTATGGAAAACATATTTATTCAGCAAATTTCAATCTTTGGTAGTGTTAATCACGTTATGACTATCAAATTGTAACAAATAATAGAATTAAGTAAATGTTAATGAAATTATACATAGGGAAAGTACAATAAATCACGTATATGCACATATTATGACCACCTTTTAACACAAACCACAATAATAATATAATTAATGACGCATTAGGAAAAACTAAAATGGTCAAAGTAAGTATATTGTTTAAAGGATAGGTCATCATACTCAAGTGAGGTTCAATAGAAGACACACCACTGTGTCTCGAGTATTATTATATTCTACAAAACCGTACAGTAATCAAAAATGTAGAATAAGTTAAAGTAGACATTCGAAAAGTGCAACATACAAGGAATCATTGGACCAATGGATTGACAAATTCTGAACACTGTGCATTATAAACAAAACTGTTATAAAAGGAGGAATCAGACCAATTTGGATAATACAAAATTTTAAATAATATAGTCAACAATTTCGTAATATCCTATCTAAACATGGCTTCTTATAGTGATTTTGTGAATGTACATAAATCTGATGCTGAACTGGCCGCCACGGAGCTCTTCATAGGCTACCCGGAGTCTTTGCTTCATTTTGCGTACGCCTGCTGTGTTATCTTCATGGTCATTGGTATTCCTGGGAACCTTATTACAATCATCGCCCTGGCGAGCTGCAAAAAGGTATGTTGTTTGCGTCGTGTTATCTTAGTTACTTTGGTTTTGTGGTTGGAACGATCTTTGCCTTGTTTACGCAGAACTTAGCTTACGTTAGCCCAACTTGATAGATCTTTGCGCCTTATACTATTTGTCGAGCATTAATTCATTTATTTGAGTTGTGATATTTTATTGCCTTGACTTTATCATTTCTAAACAAGGTATTTTTCTCTTTTCAGTTTAGAAATGCGACTGCAGTTTTCATAATAAGCTTGCACGTCAGCAACCTGCTTTGTTGTTGTATTGTTCTACCCATGGCGATTCTCACTTATGCGTCGAAGAAGTGGGTTCTAGGCCATTTGATGTGCAACGTATACCCACTGTTGAAGTACTCGTTGAATGCCACGGCGCATTTTACCGTGGTCGCAATTACACTCAACAGATACATATTAGTCTGCCACCCATTTCTGTACCCTAAGTAAGTAAACTATTCTATGCAATAATAGTCTGTTATATAACAATGCTTCTTCTAAAAAGCACAAGCAAAAAACTGTTCTTACTAATAATATTTCTGTATCTTTTCAGGTTTTATAAGACAAGAAATATAATTATATCCCTAATAAGTATTTGGGTAGCAGCATTTGCGTTGTTTCTACCAGCTTTCTTTGGAGTATGGGGACAATTCGACTTAGAACCAATAGGAGGCAGCTGTACCTTGCTCCCAGATAGTAACAAAGTCAGTCCGAAGAACTTCTTCCTTTGCATCGCATTCTTAGGTCCATCTTTAGTTATCGTTGTATGTTATGGACGAATTTGGTGGATTGTGAGGAAAACGTCAACGAAATTTAATGTTCACAATTCTGCAGCAATAAAGCCAATTAAAAATTGTGATTCAGATGCGTCAGCTGTGGAAACAGGCCAAGTATGTCAGGAACCTGAAGTCTCTGAAAGTAGCACTGACAATGATACTAACAGATTTGACAACGCTGTTGCGTCTTCACCAAACGGACGAGAGGCTGTTGTCAATTTTTTCAAAGTTTCACCCAACCCCAAAAATAAGATGCCGCTGCCGACTAGAAAAGACATGAAACTTGCCACAATGATCCTTGCTATAATCGTAGCTTATGCTTTATGCCACCTACCTTTGATGATGACGAGACTAATATATTGCGAGTATAAAATGAATCCTTTAGCAAACGTGCTGGCGCACTTGATGGACTATTCGTCATTTTTCATAAACTCGGTAATTTACGTAATTATGTCATCTGAATATCGACAGGCGTACACAAGTTTGTTTGACAGTATAAAGACTAAGTTCATGAGTTGTTTTGAAACGTGACTTGAATGAATTTCAATACTTTGAAGCAAGTGGCCGCTAGGAAGTTAAATGAAACATGTAGCGCTATAACTGCATAGCAAAAGTAGGAAACCCCTACTTTTTCGTAATAAATAACACAGTGAAATGTATTTAAACAACTGTGCTGAAAGTTTTTATCAAGGTGAAGAAAGTGAAACCATATTGATCTCATTTATTTTTAAGAAGTGTACATAAGAATGAAGTAATCAGTATTAACGTAAATGTGTATAATAGTAACTATAATTATCAATATTGTATAATATATGTATTGTGTATGTACAGAGTAATAGTAAGTAAGTTTGCATTCAAATTATAAATAAAACATCAAACTACAACATTTTACCTTTTTCTGTCTTCTCTCCTTTCAAATGAATGTATTTTTAGTATAATTTACTTAAGTATTTAATGTCTGCAATAAAATAAAGTTAAGAAATGTGATTGTGCCAATTAGATTAGTACCTAAAAATATTCGATTTAGTGCTTACCTCTTTTATAGCAGTGCAGCTTATTGGTAAATAAAGAACTAAAAACAAGTTGAAATTACGATCATGTTCATAGAAATGCTAATAGAAGCGCTACTCAACATTTTAATAAAATAAATAAATAAATAGATAGTGTTAATAATATAATATTCCTCTCTCTAGAGCCCTAACCATCGGCAGCTTGGTCCTAGCACCTGATGTCGGTGGGACACTGTTTTTTATACGTATTATAAAATATTTTTTTGTATTTTTTATAAATCATATTTTAAAAATTTATAAAATAAGCAAAATAATTATGTAATAAGATAAATAAATAATAAATATCTCACAACTTACACACAACGTCATCCAGTACCTAACTAAGCAGAGCTTGTACTATGGGTACTAGAATAGCTGTTAGTATCAGTTATTCTCTGCTGAAATATATACTTCTTTGTAAATACATACTTATTATACATAGTAATACCCAGACTAAGACAAACCCCAATGTACATGCACACAACGATTTGTCTTAAACGGGAATCGAACCCGCGACCTCAGCGTCGCAGGCAGGTACACTACCCACTTCACCATCCGGTCGTCGGCTAAGCTAATGCTTTTACAGTGCATTTCACGTGGCAGCACAATTTTATCTTATTCAGTTTATTTAGTGCTAAAGCTTTGTGCTGCAGTAATTAATTAGTTGTAGGAGCTAGTGCCGCTGATGGCCGTGATGAGCACAAAGAAAGTGCTGCCATCTGCTGGCTTGTTTAAAACCAAATTATGCGCTCCGATCTAAGATTGCTGTGTTTTGACTAAAGTTTGAAGAGACGACTAATTTTGTACGGCTGTTAGTAAATACTACACATGGTTAAAAAAATAAATATATTTCGTCTCCTATCTACTAAATTACAAAGGTTGTATACACAAAGGAAAAGTCAAATTATTTCTATAATATTTTTTACATTATTGTTGAATTAAGTATGTATCTTATAGCTTGCTCAAATCACAAGAACAATATTCATATAGTAGAATGCTTAAATCATAAAAGCAAGCAACATCTATAACAAAAATATGCACTTCTCTCACAATCAGTACGGATTCTGGAACTGTGCCCGGTAGAATGCGATAGGCTCACTTGGAACCTAGGAGGTGAAATGTGGGTATTTTACACCTCAGCCACATCCCTTATTTAGACATGATACCGTCATGTTATGTGGTTATCCAATATATATCAAATTAATGCAAAATCTTAGTAAACATAACGATGATGACTCTAAAAAGAAAAACCCAGCAAAGTGAGTAGCACAGGTATCGATCGGATTTTTTCCTGTAACATACAAGATGACAAATTAGTTTAAGTCGGAGCGTGTTCTAGAACTTTGTCTAACTTCCTTTAAGAGTTACTCTAAAAAGTTCGTGCACTTTCCAAATTGATTTCGATCGAAACTAGAAACTTAGAGCTGCGAACTGATAACTCAGTTTGTACAAACTAACGGGAATTTGTTTTCTAGTATTCATTCAAGTTTTAGCTCACTACCTCTAGGCAGCTATGCTTCGTTTCAAATAAGATGCGAATTGTTCCACAGCGAAAGTATTCCATAGTTTCAATAGTAAACGTTTCAATTAAACCTTATTGGTATCGCTACAAATTAATCTTCAATACAAAGGCAAAATAAGTTGCAATGGAAAGTAATCTTTATTTTATTTCCGTTAAAGATTTTTTTTCGCTAATGATTAAATTTCATATCTTGTTTTGGACAATTCATAGCTAAAAACGTAATTTACAAATATTATTTGGTCTAAACAGTTTGATTAAAATTAATCTGAGCCCCGGTTATTCAAATCATTGTAATTAGTATAATTTAGTATTATTTATGATTTATTTTTATATCATTTTTTGTAATGTTTTGACGTGTTCAAGCGCCTCCTGGGGCCTATGAAAATAAATGATTTGAATTTGAATTTGAATTTAATTTACGCACTAACCAAATCGTTTTTCGTCAGAGACTGCTGTTACAGGTACCTTTTGCCACTACTAATTATAGGCGCAATGCGTATTGTATTCCAGCTGCAATAGGCTACAACAAACTGCCCAGAAACGTAAACATTGATTGGTTCTGCACTAGTGCGGACGCGGTGAAGAAACATTTAGCTAATGAATACTTCTTAGATACATCGGAACAGTAGCGGCACTTAATCTGGTATAAACAATATAATCAACGCAGAACTTATATAATTGTAAAAAAACTGTTTTTTGTTTTAACTTGAGTTTGTAAATAGTATTATTTAATTATGGAGGCTTGTAATTAGCAATATGTTTTCCAAATTATACTCACTATAGACGAAAATGTTATTAGTCTGTAAGCCTTCTGTAAAAGCAAAAAAAAAAAAATATAACAACAACTTGGAGCACCACGTAATGTATCGAAATTAAGCTGCTTATAGTAAAGCCAACTTTATAAGATAGACATGCGCTGCGACAGATTTTTTAGAACTGTTTTAAGGGAACAATTTCGTCATACATTATTTGTGCATAACTGTGTATGTAGTACAAGCAAAGACATCTCTCAAAAATAAGAATTACCCCTTTTTTAAACATATTTTTTAAACATATTTAATTGTCGCTCCGCTCTTATTCGTCGTAGCGAAATGATATATAGTACAAACAAAAACATCTCTCTGCCTGTATAAATTTGCGATGACTAAGCTTTCAATTGGTGCACAAATTGTTTAAATCGGTACTCTAGTTCCGTAGCTTATTGGGTACAATCAAGATAACGCAAGAAAGCAAAGAATTAAGATACTCGCATATATTCGGGCTGAATAGAAAAACAAACGAATGGAAATAGCAAACTATTCACGTCTTTGTAGTTAAATAATTCGTGAATAGAAATAATTATAGCAGACAAAGCTGAGAGTGCATTTAGTTCATTGTGTAAGCAATTAGAATGCATCGCTCGCTTTTCCGATTTACTATCAGGCCAGCGGGGAAATTACAATCGCAGGTATTTTAAAGTGTTTTCCTGCGACTGAGTTACTTTATTGAATAAAACAACGCTTTTAGTAGTGGCTTGGGTTTTAGTTTTACATATACAATGTGTGCAGTGTATAATGGAGAACTATAAGTACGTATTTGTTTTGACTAGGACAATTAATATCACCTGCCTTGATGGACTAGTGGTTAGCGTATGCGCCTCTCACCGCGAGGTCTCGGGTTCACGGAGTTGGAATTGTGCCCAGTGCATGGCGATTGGCTCACCCCCAATCCCATGGGACCTAAAAATAATAGGTAAAATGTGGGTATTGTACACCTCTGCCATACCGCTATGGATAATATAGGCATGATGTTATTTCTTTTATTATCTTAATAAAAAACGACGCCCGCACTAGGAATAACTTCGTTGTCGCGGGGGTGTTCACAAACATATATTTCACACCCAGAGTCAGAACAAATCTTTGCGAATCACACAAAGATTTGTCCTATGTGGGGATCGAACACAACACCAGGGGAATTGCAAGCGGCGAGGCGATCGCTTTAACCACTAGGCCAACCGTGCACTCAATGTTTTGTTATGTGTAATTAATATAAGTCTTTACTTAAAACATAATTAGTATAATAGTGGCGATCGCATGATTAAATAACGTGCAGATGCTTAGCTTCCTAAGAACGAGCAAACTGTTTGCTAATTTTTGCACAGAACGATAATAATACTCATGTTGTGGCGATAGTTTCGATCTAATCGATTCTCGCAAATTCTAAATATTGGTTTACTTAGCTCCACACTACTTACTTAATTATTAGTTACTTAGTTACTTTCGAAAAAACTATTATAAATCCATTTGAACTCAAAAATACAAAATTTGAGTCGCTCCGTTACTCCGTTCAACGTTTTTTTACATTTATCTCTTTTTCTTGAATACAGAACAGCGTTGTCGTCGCCAAGAGATTTGTGCGGGCTTCGTGAGTACATTCCGAGAGGACAGCTTCCTTCTTCCTCCTTCCAATGGACCGAACATGCTCTATGGAACGGAATACTGCAATACTTAAAGTGCCGGCAGCATAATTTAAATCCTTTTTGTTTGGTTACAGAATGAAAATTTTGCATATTTGGTAAAGCTACAATTTGTTGATGACCAGATAAACTTGAAATTCTCCACAAAAACATCGAATACCTTTTTGCATACATTTGTTTATTATTTAAATAACTAAAAATGCAAATAAAAATAGACCAAAAAACGTTTTTGATATTCAAATTATTTAGTGTATTGTAGCAAAGTCTAATGCAGCTTTTGGAGTATTTCAGTTCCAGTCCTGAAAATTATACAGTAAGTAGAAACGCGCAAAATTTAATACCGCTTTTAGTTTTTAGGAATTATGTGTATCCTAGAAATTGTTAGTAAATATAAATGATGTGATGAAGATCTTTTCATAAGAAAAGTTAAAATAGGATGAAAAGTCACGATTCATACTTTCTCCGTTACCAGTTACGAAAGGGCAGTTAGGATTGCTACTGAAAGGGTTGTCGTCACACTAAGAATGATGCCTGTGAGCTACTAAATATTCTGCTCAACATTATAACAGATCTTTGCCTACTAAGCCAGTCACTCGTGCATCACTCGGAGATTCGCAAAAAAAGGCCAGGGCCGTCTTTACCAGGGGGTGCAAGGGGTGCGGTGCACCCGGGCGCGGAGCGCCCGGGGGCGTCTTTCCAGCGCTGAATTTTTGAATATTTCATTGACTTAACGCCATTGCACAGTTTTATACTTGTACCGACAAATATGTGTGTTTTACTTTTATTACGCTTTCGGCGCTTGTCATACCGCATTATTACACTACACAAATAACAATTTTATTTAATACAACACGCGCGTGGCAAGAGATCTTTAAGCCGAAGACAGTGTATGTATGTACGTTTGACACGTTGCCGCCCGGTGGGCGACCGGCACTTGAAGCAAAATGATCTGTAAGTCAATAGAGTGTAAATTCATTTGAAATGGGCGCGCGGCACGGCACCTGTGCGTCTAAGATAGGCGAGTAATTGCGCCCTTTGACATTGCCACCTGGTCGCCCACACTTGATGCAAAATGATCTTTAAGTCAATAAAGTGTAGGTTCATTCATTTGAAATAGGTGCGCGGCGCGGCACTTGTTCGTCTGTTGCATCTTTTGACATAGCCACCCGGGCGCTCGCACTTAAAGAGAAATGATCTCTAAATCACTACAATTAGGTGTAATTTCATTTGAATTTACAGCGCGGCGCGCGGCGCCTATGTAAGTGTCGGTCAGTGATTGATCTGATTTCTTCTTTTAAGTAATTAATACGTTAGCTCATTGTCAAGCAATGTACATGTAATAAATAGATATTTAGTAATCGAAGTTTTAAGTTTAATTTTGTTTTTTAGAGTAGATAATAAAAAAAATATCAAAATTACGTGTTTTGTGTTTTCTTGGACCAAGAAAACACAAAAACTGCAGTGTGTCGTCGGTCGCGTGCCACGCTGCAGTGTAAAAAAAAAAACGAGGGCGCAGGCTGAGTCCCGCACCCCGGCGCAGATGGCCCTGAAAAAGGCCATACATGAAAACAAAATTCGGGTGGGTACGACTTGCTTTACTTACACACTCGCTTATGCTGTCAAAACAGAAATAAAGTTTTCCTGCAAGCATTTACCCAATTACAATGAGGTCGGCTTCTAGAGTAACAGATTTAACTGAAAATAAATATTTTACGTGAAAAGAAACAAACCAATACAGAAAGTTCGTAATTTACGAATAAATAACAGCTTCAAGGAGTCATAAATACAAACCAATTCCAACCATATTCCGTGGACGGTCGTCACCTATCTGACCTTGAACCCTTTCAACCGATTCGTAGAAAATATTTATTTGTGGAGACTCAAAGTATCGAGGGACCCATATCTTTTAGTATAAGGTCACCCTTCTTATTGCTTCAGGCACAAAATTGTATATGAACAAACTTTAAATAATTCTTCAAGCCAATTTCTAAATTCATTCATACATTGTATTTGCAGCAAATCTTTAGAGTTTTGCTGCCAATACAATGTTGAACAATTCTCAGTTTTTATTCTATGACGATATATAATAATGATTATATTATACTGCAGTTGTCTACCAGTGGCTTTATCAAATTCGATATAGCTTAATTAAATTTCACATAAAGATATGAATCTTTCACATTCAGATCAGAACATAGAATAAAATCTGCGGTTAAATTCATCGTGATAATACATATACAATCAGGATTATTTTGAGAGATAAATTTTTTGGACATTTTTATTTCATGATCTCGTATTTTTTTAAGGGATATATTATATTGCATATCAAATAAATAATCGCCTATCAATACATACTCATCATTTATATTCTTTTTTGCATCAAATAACTTACTTCACTACAGATAAACTAAATGTTTAACAAAACTCAAACTGCAGATAATTCAAAATTACACATCAATATGACATTCCTTTTTTCCTCATAATGCAATACAGTTAAATTTATTTTTGTACAAAAATACTACATGCATAGCATAAATACTGACTGCACATCAAATTTACCATATTTCATAGCAAAATAACTATCCCAGTCGCATATTAACCAGTAAGTACAACAAAATCTGTTCATCATATTTGTCTTAATTTTCAAGAAGCCATGCTCGGTAAATTTAATGATTATTATAACAAAAAAATCCTTTTACATTGCATTATTTCTAAAAGCAGAACAACTTAACTGAAAAACTTCGCGCGTTTTTTCGTCACTGGAGTAAATAATATAAAAATAAAAGCTATAGTTATGGCATAGGTCAATTATGGGTATAGTAGTAGGTTAGGTTAGGTTAGAACTGCAACCATAACATAGCGCGAGCCGAGCGAGCGAAGCGAGCGTGCCGCGGCAGCGGCCGGCGAGTGCTAGCTAATCTTTGTGATACTCCGACCCCTTTTTGAATCTACCCACTAAATAAAATAATATTATACTACCTACCAATTTCTTATTATCATAGATCGTAACAGACGACAGTACGTGGCGCCACCTGCAGAAGCTAAAAATGTGCCTATTGGGCAAAAAAGGAAGCGTGGACGCCCCGCGAAAGCAAGACCCGCTTTAATAATTCAATAAATTACAATTTTGTATCTAATTTTATATTTTTTTTGCTGATCTCATTATGTGATAATTAATAAATAATAAGATGACTGTGACTAATAAAATGTTGTTTGATCTAGAAAAACTGCTGTAAATATTATAAAAATAGAGGCTATATTTAAAAGAAAAAGAGTTAACATGTATAATGTGCATTAAGATTATTAGTTGTGCATTGATAAAAAAGCTTTTACTTTAGGAAAAATTGCTGTGCGCTGTGAAAATAAATTGTAGTGTGTTTAGTGATATTTTGAGTTGAATATTTTGTTGTGCAATCAGTAATTTTGATGGGAATTCGGTATTTAATTGCATAGAAAAAGGATATTTTATGATTTGCGTTTAAATACTACCCTTTTTTTAAATGGCGTATGTAGCGAACGGTTGTGTACTCCACCTGATATCAACTGGTAACTACAGTCCAAAAAAAACAATCCTCAAAAGCTGACTACAGATATATTTTTATATTGATTGTAATTTCAGAGCCTGATCTCACCATCAAGCCGGAACATAGCAGTGCATGCACTATTATTTTGCGGCAGGTTAAAGGTGAGACGGTGCTGCCTTTGCCCGCGAGGTCGTTCATAAGAGCTCAACCACTATCAATACTTATAACAATTGACGAATCAACGCTTTGCTTAGAAGTAATTCGTCGCCATTAAGAGGAAACAATTGGTTGGATGTTTTCCATACAAAACTAATATGGGTGTAACTTAAATATTATAAAGTTTTTATCTATTTTTAAAGACAGATCATATTATCTAAAACACTTAAATGCATATTTGTTGACGGCCATTTTTACCAAATTTGTATACCAAAAAAAAACCAGTTCGTATGTAACTCAATTAATTATTATAACAATTTTGACAACATGGCCACGAACAAACGAAAAAATAAAAATAGATAAAAGCTTAATAATATTATCATGAAAGCCATATTACATTAGTACGAAAACACGGCGCTCGGGAGTCACTCCCTCAAATGTAAACTAATGAAAAAAACACAATTACGCACATTAATTAAATAGCTATAACGCTCATGTAAACACGCCATACGACAAGTGACAAGAGATTTGTACATAAATGGAACGTGTAAATAAATGTTTTGACAAATATCAATTAGCTTTTACCCTGACTATGCCCGCGTGCTAAATCAATAATAAGTAGCTTATAAAATAATCCAGATATATTATATGTGTGGAAAATTTCATCAAAATCGACCCGGTAGTTTTTGCGTAAAAGAGTAACAAACACCCATACTCACGAATTTTCGCATTTATAATATTAGTAAGGATTCTATTTTGTAAAATAACACACCAAAACTAAATAATTACCAGCCTGTTGATTTTAATTATCCCTCCTAACCAGTTAATTCTGGATATATCCGATACCATAATTGCTTCATTAATAGATCCATTAGTAGGTTTACCTTCGGATTATCTAATAAACTAATTTGCATTATATTTTGAAGTATAGAATTGATGTATGGAATAATTTATTTTATTAATATATATAATTGTGCTCAAATGGTAACTTACATTTCATCAGATGTGGAGCCGTCCCCCTCATTAGGCGTGCACGATTGTCGCCGTCGGGCGTGTGGGCGCGCTGACTGCACACCCATCACACGGCAGCATCGTGCGACGCCGTGTGATGGATGTGCAGTCAGCGCACCCACACACCCGACGATTGCGCATGCCTAATGTTGGGTCAGCCAATCTTCTACTTCTTAATTCATCGATATTCTTATTTACAACTTATAAACGGATATTTATAATCTACAGTCGGATGTAAATAAAACTATACGGTCGTGATATCACTTGCATGTTTCACAAGCTGCGCCATTTAAATTCACTGCAGACACAATCCAGCCCTGAAATAAACATAAAAATATGCTCATGCACTGTTTGACTGAAGTTCAACACGGCTAAGTACTTCATTCATGCGAATCTGAGTCGTGAGTTGTAAGTGTAAAGTTCAGTTTTGTATGTAAATGGGTGTTGTTGAGGCTTTCGGTAAATCCCTTTCGGATGTGTTGTAAAATCGTGGCTTTGAAAACAGGGGTGTGAAAGTAGTGTGGTGTTACGTGAATGAAAGTGTACGGCTTAAAGCAACCTTGCACGTGGGAAATGCGTTAAATGGATATTGCCTGCGTCGGAAATGTTACTCGTACATACATATTTAATGTGAGTTCTATGACGATGTAAAATCGATGGATGCTGACATGGCTCGTTAAGACTTCGTGTTCAAAGCGTATTTTATTTTTTATGTTCGTGAGGTCACCTTAAAAAATATATAATTTTATTTTAGAGAGGCGACTTCTGAAATGGTCCCATATCCACCAAGTAAGTATATGATGAACGCATTCCAAAGAAATCGAGATCAACCCATCAATTTAAATGGTACCTTCAGGGTTCTTTGCATATTTTTGGAAACTTTTTAGATATTTGCATCTAGCAGTCAGCATTTCATGTTGCTGAGCTGATGCTGGAAGGTACAACTCCACAATGGTAAGGAATACGAAGATAATTCTTTAAATATAGTTACTTCAAGACCGTTTATTGTATTTTTTAGGTTATACACAGATGAGCCGAGACGTTGAATATTACTTAAGAATTTTATTAAATAAGAAGTTAAGAGTAACAAAGTATCTAATACACAAAGGATAAATCGTTTCTTGTCCTGGCCTTCTAACTGTGCTGGACTCAGTCTTAAACGAGAATGATTATTGATAAAGATACTTCACTACGAAGAGATAACTAAAAACAATTTAATAAAAAAAATGAAAAGATTTAGTTAAGTTTTATAACAGTTTTTTGAAGACGGTATTTTTTTTTTTTTCGCGTGCCTGTCTAAAATTAGGTTATTCAATATTTTATTAGATAATTCCAAATTGATTTTTATTATATTATTCTCTACTATTATATTGTTTGTTTAAACGTTCGAAGAGTTTTCTGTCGACTTTATTTAAAATTATGCTGACGTTTCTCAGCTGATATACCATAAGGTAGATTTTAAGTCAGATATTTATAAAGTTTATATAAAAAAAAAACTCTGCCACACAATATTAAGCTCTGAAGAACTTCTTTTGTCTTCAAATCAAATACCCAGTTTCCCTCGCGTCTTTTCTAGCTCCATAATAGTTTGTTCAAAGGGACTGTAACATCGATGCGGTTCGCCTCTGTCCTATTTAGCATTTAGTGACGCGGTTGTGCACATCGCCCACTAAATCTACATTTTAAATTCTTCCTTTCATTCATAGTTATGAAGTTGGTTTGGATGTTCTTTTGATAATACCACTGCTGTACATAAACTCTCCTTTGTTTATGATTGCCTGGTAAACAGCAAGGCTTTTATTATGTATACATATAATAAAAATTAAATAAGCAATGTCTGTACACTGAATATCTTCATCAAAAATTGTTACGGGGAGACTTCATTTGGCCATAGAAGACAAATCACTTTTTTTATTATTGTCTGTCTGTCCGTATGTTCGTACAGGAATCACACAAGAACTACTACATGAAATTAGATGCGGTTTTCACAATAGTGTAGCTAAAAGTCTTACTTGAAAACTGGTATATGTTTGATCTTTATATTTTTACCCTAAGTGACTGAAAAGTGGTTGTAAGTATGTATGACAAATTTGTCAATTAGATTTTGTTGGAAATTCCAACCCTAACGGAGTGAAGTCGGGGTTATAAGTTTATATTAATAGTTCGTTAATTTTGAAGGAAAGAACATTAAATACTGCACATAATACCCCTTCATGACGTTTATAAGCTACACGATAAGGTTTTTGGTAATTCCACTACCTAAGGAAGTGATTTAGGGGTTGAAAGTAGGTATAACATAAAATTTTGCGCGGATGAAGTCGCGGACAAAGGCAATTTTTTTATAAAAAAATGCTTTTACGAATCATTGCTTAAGCTTGTAAACTGCAGCCGTCTTTAGCAGATCGCTGTGAAATAAATGTTTTACTCTCTAATAATTTATTTGTTAACCCGCCACAGTTTATAAAGGCATGTTTATCATCCGAGTGCAATAAAGAGTGAGATGTTTTATGAAGGCATTACTTAAAGCTCCTCTGTATCATACATGCTGCTGTAATAAAGAACAGTGTATGTTTGTGTGGGCAGTCTCCTAGTTGTAGTTATTTGGCTTCTATTGCTATTATAAAGTGTCCTCATATTTATTTTCCTGAAATATCTTCAATGTACAGACATAGCTAATTTTCAATTTTATTATATGTAAACTTAATTATTAAAAGATACTCAAGTTCAACTGCGTCAAGTGATAATTAGTTAGGTGAGTAACTCTAACGTGACGTGAGACAGGCGAACTACTTAGTATTTCTATTTACATTGGGACCTTTAGTTACTAATAGTGACGTTTAGTTCCATAACGTCGATAAATTTGATTTTTCTTTTTATAGAATCATAAAATATTATTGCATTTGATTTGTTAAAATTACCCTGTTATATAAAGAATAGTTTTATTTTTTTTATTTTAAAACTTAATGTACAATATCGCACATAGGCGGACTTAATGCCATAGGCCTCTACCAGTCAACCTTTGGGTGATGCTGAGAATAGGGTAGTAGGTGCAAAATTTGAAGTTTTAATTATGAGAAGAGCAGAATAATAAAATAATTATGAGTAATAAAATAAATATTGCATTTTTTAAGACTGTAGTTTCGTGAAAATGATAAAATCACAAAAGTGACATAATTTTAAGAGTTGAACGTTATCTTTACTTAGATCAGAAGGTCCAACATCATTCTTCAAGGCTTTTCCTAATTATCGCTTTCTCTAAACTTCTTGTACCATGCAGAAAATAAAATATACGATATCTTAAACATAAATCAGTCAAGACTAAAACGTAAATTCAAGTGCAATATTTACGATCTAAATTCCAGCGTGCCTAGGACCTGCCTTCATAAATTTATACGAGAGGACATACCACTTATACCTTTATTTCGATGGCGAAATTGAAACTAAATATTTGCGACGGGAATTGAATATGGCGATGACCATTCATCATTGTCAATGGAAAATTCATTTCACATTAAATGGACCAACACGTTTTAATCTCCGTTTGTGTAAATCTGGGGCTTTTGGGAATAAGCGGAATAGTTTTAAATATTTTAGAGGAAATGTGGCGCTGAAATACGGTTATAAGAATAAAAGCGAAGTAGAGCGAAAATCGTGTCGTAGTAGATGTTGAAATATACAATTTCTCTTGTCGTGTTAAAAACATTTCCTTGCCCTTCTTCTTCTTCTTCTTCGTCGTGTCGATGGCTGAGTCAAAATTTATTGGTCCAATAAGTGGCCACTGTTATGGCGCTCTCGTCGGCGTTCATGAGCGCCTCTCTTGTGCAGGTGGTAGGGCATTTTGGACAGTCAGTAAGGTGGTCATGGTTTTGACTTGCCATCGTGGTGAAAGGATTAGCCAATTCGCTTTGAAGAACTCGCGAATTGCCCAGGGTGCGCCGGACGTAGGGAATTGTTGTGTCGTCACTCGGGGAGGCTCCTTTCATGCACCCCCTTGCCCTACTATATAAAGCTTTTCACTTACACCTCCGGTTTTACAATGCAACACAGAAAAACATACTTATTTAATATTGCCACCAATTATTGTTTTCAAATAACAGATGATATCTCACATCAAACAATGCAAGGTACTAAATCACCCAATAATGTAACTGTAACTCCCTTTCGAGGGAAGTGATTTTGACAATATATCTTCTCAAATTATGCGCAGTGATGTGGTTTCTGGGAAGTGTTTAGTGTTCGCTTCAGTTAACAATTCCATACAGACAATTTAACACATGGTTATTCAATAGGTGTTATGAATATATAATCGTACATAAATCAGCTACAAAATCCTACCTATCAACGAAACTAGTCAAAAACTTTTTCACGTTACGAACGATTCTTCTTCTTCGTGTCGATGGCTGAGTCAAAATTTATTGGTCCAATAAGTGGCCACTGTTATGGCGCTCTCGTCGGCGTTCATGAGCGCCTCTCTTGTGCAGGTGGTAGGGCGTTTTGGACAGTCAGTAAGGTGGTCATGGTTTTGACTTGCCATCGTGGTGAAAGGATTAGCCAATTCGCTTTGAAGAACTCGCGAATTGCCCAGGGTGCGCCGGACGTAGGGAATTGTTGTGTCGTCACTCGGGGAGGCTCCTTTCATGCACCCCCTTGCCCTACTATATAAAGCTTTTCACTTACACCTCCGGTTTTACAATGCAACACAGAAAAACATACTTATTTAATATTGCCACCAATTATTGTATAACAGATGATATCTCACATCAAACAATGCAAGGTACTAAATCACCCAATAATGTAACTGTAACTCCCTTTCGAGTGAAGTGATTATGACAATATATCTTCTCAAATTATGCGCAGTGATGTGGTTTCTGGGAAGTGTTTAGTGTTCGCTTCAGTTAACAATTTACATTCAGACAATTAAACACATGGTTATTCAATAGGTGTTATGAATCTATAATCGTCCATAAATCAGCTACAAAAACTCCAACCTATCAACGAAACTCGAAAGAAAATTACTTTTCACCACAGCAGCACGAAAAAGATCCTTTGCTTGCCAGAATTGAGTGAGTAAAAAGCGTTTTTACTCACTAGTGAGGCAAAATGATTCGAATTTCGAAACACAAAATTCTTCTTATAAATAGGCGCTGAAAAAAAACAAAGCAGACACCATGTAGGTTAGAAATAAATATTGACATAAATTTTATTAAAAAACCACGAATAAATTATATAAAAACACGCTTATTTCGTATTTCAATGGTTTTATATTCGCGATTAACCATTCAAATAACTAAAATCAGGTACTAAATATTAGACTCTATGGCCCTCGCAACAGAAATATAAACTTTTTCTCACTTGTACCATAAATAACTATAAAATTTTTTGGGCTTACTTTGTAGGTTGTTAAGACGGTCGGTAGAAAGGCGCTATAAAGTGCCAGCTCAGTTCGTTAGTACTTCATTAGTGTTCACGAGACAATGGCGATGTAATGTTCATTTACAACCACTACCCGTTACCACTATTTGCCCTCAATTCGCCACTCGCTTTTAATGAATCATCCTGTTTTAGCCACTGGGAATTGTACTTCCGGGCAGGTATTGCCATTGGAAGTTCATATTATGGTACAAACTTACATATACCAACGCAGCATTTGGGTTTGTTGGAATTACTAAATCAATTAACGTAGTATTTTGTATACTTAAAGGTGCTCCCAGACCACTCGTAAGGCAAGTAACAATTTTTCCTTACCTTTTGAATAAAATTTCTAACTTCAAATACAATAATCTCGTTGGGAATTATGTATTTGAGTCGCTGGGGCCGTGGGGTCCTCGCGCTCGTTCATTTTTTGCAGAATTAACCAAACGATTACTTAACTCTTCACAGAAGGCTGGCTTTTACCTTAGTCAAGGGATCAGCATTACCTGACATGACATAGATGCGGAGGTATTTTTGACGCCTAAATTATATTTTTTTACTTTTTCTTTTCTTTTTCCTACATAGGTTATTCTCTCTAATTTTGTTTAAGAAAATAATTTAATTTATTAGACTATTTTAATTTAAGATCCAATATGTATATTTTCCCGTAAATAAAGGTATATCGTTTAAGAAATGTTATTTGAATTTATTTAATTATTTGTAAAATGATCAATAAAGTATTATAAGTATTTATTTCGAATTATATTTGATATTATTATAAACATTCGACTCTACAGATTACATTCCAGTCGGTCTGGAAGCACCGTACTCATTGTTTCACACGACAAAGAACGCCTATTCAAGCTGCTTACGTGAAAATAAATAACATTATTTTTTATCGGGATATATTATATTGCATATCAAATAAATAATCGCCTATCAATACATACTCATCATTTATATTCTTTTTTGCATCAAATAACTTACTTCACTACAGATAAACTAAATGTTTAACAAAACTCAAACTGCAGATAATTCGAAATTACACATCAATATGACATTCCTTTTTTCCTCATAATGCAATACAGTTAAATTTATTTTTGTACAAAAATACTACATGCATAGCATAAATACTGACTGCACATCAAATTTACCATATTTCATAGCAAAATAACTATCCCAGTCGCATATTAACCAGTAAGTACAACAAAATCTGTTCATCATATTTGTCTTAATTTTCAAGAAGCCATGCTCGGTAAATTTAATGATTATTATAACAAAAAAATCCTTTTACATTGCATTATTTCTAAAAGCAGAACAACTTAACTGAAAAACTTCGCGCGTTTTTTCGTCACTGGAGTAAATAATATAAAAATAAAAGCTATAGTTATGGCATAGGTCAATTATGGGTATAGTAGTAGGTTAGGTTAGGTTAGAACTGCGACCATAACATAGCGCGAGCCGAGCGAGCGAAGCGAGCGTGCCGCGGCAGCGGCCGGCGAGTGCTAGCTAATCTTTGTGATACTCCGACCCCTTTTTGAATCTACCCACTAAATAAAATAATATTATACTACCTACCAATTTCTTATTATCATAGATCGTAACAGACGACAGTACGTGGCGCCACCTGCAGAAGCTAAAAATGTGCCTATTGGGCAAAAAAGGAAGCGTGGACGCCCCGCGAAAGCAAGACCCGCTTTAATAATTCAATAAATTACAATTTTGTATCTAATTTTATATTTTTTTTGCTGATCTCATTATGTGATAATTAATAAATAATAAGATGACTGTGACTAATAAAATGTTGTTTGATCTAGAAAAACTGCTGTAAATATTATAAAAATAGAGGCTATATTTAAAAGAAAAAGAGTTAACATGTATAATGTGCATTAAGATTATTAGTTGTGCATTGATAAAAAAGCTTTTACTTTAGGAAAAATTGCTGTGCGCTGTGAAAATAAATTGTAGTGTGTTTAGTGATATTTTGAGTTGAATATTTTGTTGTGCAATCAGTAATTTTGATGGGAATTCGGTATTTAATTGCATAGAAAAAGGATATTTTATGATTTGCGTTTAAATACTACCCTTTTTTTAAATGGCGTATGTAGCGAACGGTTGTGTACTCCACCTGATATCAACTGGTAACTACAGTCCAAAAAAAACAATCCTCAAAAGCTGACTACAGATATATTTTTATATTGATTGTAATTTCAGAGCCTGATCTCACCATCAAGCCGGAACATAGCAGTGCATGCACTATTATTTTGCGGCAGGTTAAAGGTGAGACGGTGCTGCCTTTGCCCGCGAGGTCGTTCATAAGAGCTCAACCACTATCAATACTTATAACAATTGACGAATCAACGCTTTGCTTAGAAGTAATTCGTCGCCATTAAGAGGAAACAATTGGTTGGATGTTTTCCATACAAAACTAATATGGGTGTAACTTAAATATTATAAAGTTTTTATCTATTTTTAAAGACAGATCATATTATCTAAAACACTTAAATGCATATTTGTTGACGGCCATTTTTACCAAATTTGTATACCAAAAAAAAACCAGTTCGTATGTAACTCAATTAATTATTATAACAATTTTGACAACATGGCCACGAACAAACGAAAAAATAAAAATAGATAAAAGCTTAATAATATTATCATGAAAGCCATATTACATTAGTACGAAAACACGGCGCTCGGGAGTCACTCCCTCAAATGTAAACTAATGAAAAAAACACAATTACGCACATTAATTAAATAGCTATAACGCTCATGTAAACACGCCATACGACAAGTGACAAGAGATTTGTACATAAATGGAACGTGTAAATAAATGTTTTGACAAATATCAATTAGCTTTTACCCTGACTATGCCCGCGTGCTAAATCAATAATAAGTAGCTTATAAAATAATCCAGATATATTATATGTGTGGAAAATTTCATCAAAATCGACCCGGTAGTTTTTGCGTAAAAGAGTAACAAACACCCATACTCACGAATTTTCGCATTTATAATATTAGTAAGGATTCTATTTTGTAAAATAACACACCAAAACTAAATAATTACCAGCCTGTTGATTTTAATTATCCCTCCTAACCAGTTAATTCTGGATATATCCGATACCATAATTGCTTCATTAATAGATCCATTAGTAGGTTTACCTTCGGATTATCTAATAAACTAATTTGCATTATATTTTGAAGTATAGAATTGATGTATGGAATAATTTATTTTATTAATATATATAATTGTGCTCAAATGGTAACTTACATTTCATCAGATGTGGAGCCGTCCCCCTCATTAGGCGTGCACGATTGTCGCCGTCGGGCGTGTGGGCGCGCTGACTGCACACCCATCACACGGCAGCATCGTGCGACGCCGTGTGATGGATGTGCAGTCAGCGCACCCACACACCCGACGATTGCGCATGCCTAATGTTGGGTCAGCCAATCTTCTACTTCTTAATTCATCGATATTCTTATTTACAACTTTTAAACGGATATTTATAATCTACAGTCGGATGTAAATAAAACTATACGGTCGTGATATCACTTGCATGTTTCACAAGCTGCGCCATTTAAATTCACTGCAGACACAATCCAGCCCTGAAATAAACATAAAAATATGCTCATGCACTGTTTGACTGAAGTTCAACACGGCTAAGTACTTCATTCATGCGAATCTGAGTCGTGAGTTGTAAGTGTAAAGTTCAGTTTTGTATGTAAATGGGTGTTGTTGAGGCTTTCGGTAAATCCCTTTCGGATGTGTTGTAAAATCGTGGCTTTGAAAACAGCGGTGTGAAAGTAGTGTGGTGTAACGTGAATGAAAGTGTACGGCTTAAAGCAACCTTGCACGTGGGAAATGCGTTAAATGGATATTGCCTGCGTCGGAAATGTTACTCGTACATACATATTTAATGTGAGTTCTATGACGATGTAAAATCGATGGATGCTGACATGGCTCGTTAAGACTTCGTGTTCAAAGCGTATTTTATTTTTTATGTTCGTGAGGTCACCTTAAAAAATATATAATTTTATTTTAGAGAGGCGACTTCTGAAATGGTCCCATATCCACCAAGTAAGTATATGATGAACGCATTCCAAAGAAATCGAGATCAACCCATCAATTTAAATGGTACCTTCAGGGTTCTTTGCATATTTTTGGAAACTTTTTAGATATTTGCATCTAGCAGTCAGCATTTCATGTTGCTGAGCTGATGCTGGAAGGTACAACTCCACAATGGTAAGGAATACGAAGATAATTCTTTAAATATAGTTACTTCAAGACCGTTTATTGTATTTTTTAGGTTATACACAGATGAGCCGAGACGTTGAATATTACTTAAGAATTTTATTAAATAAGAAGTTAAGAGTAACAAAGTATCTAATACACAAAGGATAAATCGTTTCTTGTCCTGGCCTTCTAACTGTGCTGGACTCAGTCTTAAACGAGAATGATTATTGATAAAGATACTTCACTACGAAGAGATAACTAAAAACAATTTAATAAAAAAAATGAAAAGATTTAGTTAAGTTTTATAACAGTTTTTTGAAGACGGTATTTTTTTTTTTTTTCGCGTGCCTGTCTAAAATTAGGTTATTCAATATTTTATTAGATAATTCCAAATTGATTTTTATTATATTATTCTCTACTATTATATTGTTTGTTTAAACGTTCGAAGAGTTTTCTGTCGACTTTATTTAAAATTATGCTGACGTTTCTCAGCTGATATACCATAAGGTAGATTTTAAGTCAGATATTTATAAAGTTTATATAAAAAAAAAACTCTGCCACACAATATTAAGCTCTGAAGAACTTCTTTTGTCTTCAAATCAAATACCCAGTTTCCCTCGCGTCTTTTCTAGCTCCATAATAGTTTGTTCAAAGGGACTGTAACATCGATGCGGTTCGCCTCTGTCCTATTTAGCATTTAGTGACGCGGTTGTGCACATCGCCCACTAAATCTACATTTTAAATTCTTCCTTTCATTCATAGTTATGAAGTTGGTTTGGATGTTCTTTTGATAATACCACTGCTGTACATAAACTCTCCTTTGTTTATGATTGCCTGGTAAACAGCAAGGCTTTTATTATGTATACATATAATAAAAATTAAATAAGCAATGTCTGTACACTGAATATCTTCATCAAAAATTGTTACGGGGAGACTTCATTTGGCCATAGAAGACAAATCACTTTTTTTATTATTGTCTGTCTGTCCGTATGTTCGTACAGGAATCACACAAGAACTACTACATGAAATTAGATGCGGTTTTCACAATAGTGTAGCTAAAAGTCTTACTTGAAAACTGGTATATGTTTGATCTTTATATTTTTACCCTAAGTGACTGAAAAGTGGTTGTAAGTATGTATGACAAATTTGTCAATTAGATTTTGTTGGAAATTCCAACCCTAACGGAGTGAAGTCGGGGTTATAAGTTTATATTAATAGTTCGTTAATTTTGAAGGAAAGAACATTAAATACTGCACATAATACCCCTTCATGACGTTTATAAGCTACACGATAAGGTTTTTGGTAATTCCACTACCTAAGGAAGTGATTTAGGGGTTGAAAGTAGGTATAACATAAAATTTTGCGCGGATGAAGTCGCGGACAAAGGCAATTTTTTTATAAAAAAATGCTTTTACGAATCATTGCTTAAGCTTGTAAACTGCAGCCGTCTTTAGCAGATCGCTGTGAAATAAATGTTTTACTCTCTAATAATTTATTTGTTAACCCGCCACAGTTTATAAAGGCATGTTTATCATCCGAGTGCAATAAAGAGTGAGATGTTTTATGAAGGCATTACTTAAAGCTCCTCTGTATCATACATGCTGCTGTAATAAAGAACAGTGTATGTTTGTGTGGGCAGTCTCCTAGTTGTAGTTATTTGGCTTCTATTGCTATTATAAAGTGTCCTCATATTTATTTTCCTGAAATATCTTCAATGTACAGACATAGCTAATTTTCAATTTTATTATATGTAAACTTAATTATTAAAAGATACTCAAGTTCAACTGCGTCAAGTGATAATTAGTTAGGTGAGTAACTCTAACGTGACGTGAGACAGGCGAACTACTTAGTATTTCTATTTACATTGGGACCTTTAGTTACTAATAGTGACGTTTAGTTCCATAACGTCGATAAATTTGATTTTTCTTTTTATAGAATCATAAAATATTATTGCATTTGATTTGTTAAAATTACCCTGTTATATAAAGAATAGTTTTATTTTTTTTATTTTAAAACTTAATGTACAATATCGCACATAGGCGGACTTAATGCCATAGGCCTCTACCAGTCAACCTTTGGGTGATGCTGAGAATAGGGTAGTAGGTGCAAAATTTGAAGTTTTAATTATGAGAAGAGCAGAATAATAAAATAATTATGAGTAATAAAATAAATATTGCATTTTTTAAGACTGTAGTTTCGTGAAAATGATAAAATCACAAAAGTGACATAATTTTAAGAGTTGAACGTTATCTTTACTTAGATCAGAAGGTCCAACATCATTCTTCAAGGCTTTTCCTAATTATCGCTTTCTCTAAACTTCTTGTACCATGCAGAAAATAAAATATACGATATCTTAAACATAAATCAGTCAAGACTAAAACGTAAATTCAAGTGCAATATTTACGATCTAAATTCCAGCGTGCCTAGGACCTGCCTTCATAAATTTATACGAGAGGACATACCACTTATACCTTTATTTCGATGGCGAAATTGAAACTAAATATTTGCGACGGGAATTGAATATGGCGATGACCATTCATCATTGTCAATGGAAAATTCATTTCACATTAAATGGACCAACACGTTTTAATCTCCGTTTGTGTAAATCTGGGGCTTTTGGGAATAAGCGGAATAGTTTTAAATATTTTAGAGGAAATGTGGCGCTGAAATACGGTTATAAGAATAAAAGCGAAGTAGAGCGAAAATCGTGTCGTAGTAGATGTTGAAATATACAATTTCTCTTGTCGTGTTAAAAACATTTCCTTGCCCTTCTTCTTCTTCTTCTTCGTCGTGTCGATGGCTGAGTCAAAATTTATTGGTCCAATAAGTGGCCACTGTTATGGCGCTCTCGTCGGCGTTCATGAGCGCCTCTCTTGTGCAGGTGGTAGGGCATTTTGGACAGTCAGTAAGGTGGTCATGGTTTTGACTTGCCATCGTGGTGAAAGGATTAGCCAATTCGCTTTGAAGAACTCGCGAATTGCCCAGGGTGCGCCGGACGTAGGGAATTGTTGTGTCGTCACTCGGGGAGGCTCCTTTCATGCACCCCCTTGCCCTACTATATAAAGCTTTTCACTTACACCTCCGGTTTTACAATGCAACACAGAAAAACATACTTATTTAATATTGCCACCAATTATTGTTTTCAAATAACAGATGATATCTCACATCAAACAATGCAAGGTACTAAATCACCCAATAATGTAACTGTAACTCCCTTTCGAGGGAAGTGATTTTGACAATATATCTTCTCAAATTATGCGCAGTGATGTGGTTTCTGGGAAGTGTTTAGTGTTCGCTTCAGTTAACAATTCCATACAGACAATTTAACACATGGTTATTCAATAGGTGTTATGAATATATAATCGTACATAAATCAGCTACAAAATCCTACCTATCAACGAAACTAGTCAAAAACTTTTTCACGTTACGAACGATTCTTCTTCTTCGTGTCGATGGCTGAGTCAAAATTTATTGGTCCAATAAGTGGCCACTGTTATGGCGCTCTCGTCGGCGTTCATGAGCGCCTCTCTTGTGCAGGTGGTAGGGCGTTTTGGACAGTCAGTAAGGTGGTCATGGTTTTGACTTGCCATCGTGGTGAAAGGATTAGCCAATTCGCTTTGAAGAACTCGCGAATTGCCCAGGGTGCGCCGGACGTAGGGAATTGTTGTGTCGTCACTCGGGGAGGCTCCTTTCATGCACCCCCTTGCCCTACTATATAAAGCTTTTCACTTACACCTCCGGTTTTACAATGCAACACAGAAAAACATACTTATTTAATATTGCCACCAATTATTGTATAACAGATGATATCTCACATCAAACAATGCAAGGTACTAAATCACCCAATAATGTAACTGTAACTCCCTTTCGAGTGAAGTGATTATGACAATATATCTTCTCAAATTATGCGCAGTGATGTGGTTTCTGGGAAGTGTTTAGTGTTCGCTTCAGTTAACAATTTACATTCAGACAATTAAACACATGGTTATTCAATAGGTGTTATGAATCTATAATCGTCCATAAATCAGCTACAAAAACTCCAACCTATCAACGAAACTCGAAAGAAAATTACTTTTCACCACAGCAGCACGAAAAAGATCCTTTGCTTGCCAGAATTGAGTGAGTAAAAAGCGTTTTTACTCACTAGTGAGGCAAAATGATTCGAATTTCGAAACACAAAATTCTTCTTATAAATAGGCGCTGAAAAAAAACAAAGCAGACACCATGTAGGTTAGAAATAAATATTGACATAAATTTTATTAAAAAACCACGAATAAATTATATAAAAACACGCTTATTTCGTATTTCAATGGTTTTATATTCGCGATTAACCATTCAAATAACTAAAATCAGGTACTAAATATTAGACTCTATGGCCCTCGCAACAGAAATATAAACTTTTTCTCACTTGTACCATAAATAACTATAAAATTTTTTGGGCTTACTTTGTAGGTTGTTAAGACGGTCGGTAGAAAGGCGCTATAAAGTGCCAGCTCAGTTCGTTAGTACTTCATTAGTGTTCACGAGACAATGGCGATGTAATGTTCATTTACAACCACTACCCGTTACCACTATTTGCCCTCAATTCGCCACTCGCTTTTAATGAATCATCCTGTTTTAGCCACTGGGAATTGTACTTCCGGGCAGGTATTGCCATTGGAAGTTCATATTATGGTACAAACTTACATATACCAACGCAGCATTTGGGTTTGTTGGAATTACTAAATCAATTAACGTAGTATTTTGTATACTTAAAGGTGCTCCCAGACCACTCGTAAGGCAAGTAACAATTTTTCCTTACCTTTTGAATAAAATTTCTAACTTCAAATACAATAATCTCGTTGGGAATTATGTATTTGAGTCGCTGGGGCCGTGGGGTCCTCGCGCTCGTTCATTTTTTGCAGAATTAACCAAACGATTACTTAACTCTTCACAGAAGGCTGGCTTTTACCTTAGTCAAGGGATCAGCATTACCTGACATGACATAGATGCGGAGGTATTTTTGACGCCTAAATTATATTTTTTTACTTTTTCTTTTCTTTTTCCTACATAGGTTATTCTCTCTAATTTTGTTTAAGAAAATAATTTAATTTATTAGACTATTTTAATTTAAGATCCAATATGTATATTTTCCCGTAAATAAAGGTATATCGTTTAAGAAATGTTATTTGAATTTATTTAATTATTTGTAAAATGATCAATAAAGTATTATAAGTATTTATTTCGAATTATATTTGATATTATTATAAACATTCGACTCTACAGATTACATTCCAGTCGGTCTGGAAGCACCGTACTCATTGTTTCACACGACAAAGAACGCCTATTCAAGCTGCTTACGTGAAAATAAATAACATTATTTTTTATCGGGATATATTATATTGCATATCAAATAAATAATCGCCTATCAATACATACTCATCATTTATATTCTTTTTTGCATCAAATAACTTACTTCACTACAGATAAACTAAATGTTTAACAAAACTCAAACTGCAGATAATTCGAAATTACACATCAATATGACATTCCTTTTTTCCTCATAATGCAATACAGTTAAATTTATTTTTGTACAAAAATACTACATGCATAGCATAAATACTGACTGCACATCAAATTTACCATATTTCATAGCAAAATAACTATCCCAGTCGCATATTAACCAGTAAGTACAACAAAATCTGTTCATCATATTTGTCTTAATTTTCAAGAAGCCATGCTCGGTAAATTTAATGATTATTATAACAAAAAAATCCTTTTACATTGCATTATTTCTAAAAGCAGAACAACTTAACTGAAAAACTTCGCGCGTTTTTTCGTCACTGGAGTAAATAATATAAAAATAAAAGCTATAGTTATGGCATAGGTCAATTATGGGTATAGTAGTAGGTTAGGTTAGGTTAGAACTGCGACCATAACATAGCGCGAGCCGAGCGAGCGAAGCGAGCGTGCCGCGGCAGCGGCCGGTGAGTGCTAGCTAATCTTTGTGATACTCCGACCCCTTTTTGAATCTACCCACTAAATAAAATAATATTATACTACCTACCAATTTCTTATTATCATAGATCGTAACAGACGACAGTACGTGGCGCCACCTGCAGAAGCTAAAAATGTGCCTATTGGGCAAAAAAGGAAGCGTGGACGCCCCGCGAAAGCAAGACCCGCTTTAATAATTCAATAAATTACAATTTTGTATCTAATTTTATATTTTTTTTGCTGATCTCATTATGTGATAATTAATAAATAATAAGATGACTGTGACTAATAAAATGTTGTTTGATCTAGAAAAACTGCTGTAAATATTATAAAAATAGAAGCTATATTTAAAAGAAAAAGAGTTAACATGTATAATGTGCATTAAGATTATTAGTTGTGCATTGATAAAAAAGCTTTTACTTTAGGAAAAATTGCTGAACGCTGTGAAAATAAATTGTAGTGTGTTTAGTGATATTTTGAGTTGAATATTTTGTTGTGCAATCAGTAATTTTGATGGGAATTCGGTATTTAATTGCATAGAAAAAGGATATTTTATGATTTGCGTTTAAATACTACCCTTTTTTATCACCTATAGAACACGAAAATGCGTAAGGAGTTCCCCATTGAATGTGCGGGCGTGTTTATGTACCTCATGTTTGGGCAATGATAGCACATTGGCCGCAGTCGTACGATTCGAAAAGCCCACCGGGGAGCGATGAGTGTGAAATACGGCATTCTGTGAGGGGGTACGCTCGTTATCCGTCGGGAAACTTTGCCCACTAATTAAACTGTATAAGTGATATTTATAAGCATTAACCCACGCTTACTCACCATCTTAGTCGGTTTCGCTTGTAAGATTAGATGAAGTTGAAGACACATGTATGTAGCCACTAATTAAACTACAATCATGATTTTGTGAATGAAACCGAAGGTGGATACACCACGTGCTCGCTGCTCGTAAAATACACCATGTGTCGATCTGATGAACAAATGATTATATGACTCTAAGGCTTAAACAGCCCTTCAGAGGTATTATTTATTAAACATAGCAGTTTTAGCAATAAATGACCATTTATCCTCTTAAATAATATTTGCACTTTTTTAACTTTACACTAAAATATCTAGTTCCAAAAAGTGCAATAATAACAAAAATTCACCCTGACAAAATGCTAGTGTCGAATTGCGGGTAGTGCTAAGAAACGGTTAAAAAAGATATGGGACCGGCATACAGTTGAGAAATTTAGGGTTCTGGTAAGAGGCGACCGTAGCTGGATGGCTAAAGCGGCTGCCTGGTGTGCAGTAAGGTCGCAGGTTCAAAGTCTGCCAGTCCCATATCTTTTCAACTGTTTCTTAGTATAATTTGCAAAGCATAGCTAAATGCTATAAAAATAATCAGTGATTTTAATGCACATTAGAAAGAAAGAAGAAGAAGAAAGAAAATAAATTTATTTAGTTACAACAAGCGGTACACAGATAAATAACAATATACAAAAATAATGGAACAAAAGAACATCATGCCCACAGTTGTAGCAAATATGATTCAGCATTCTCAAGTCTGACGCTGGTTTACATCAGTGCAGTGCAGTGGCATTACATCGCCAATGTCTCGTGAACATTAATGAACTAATAACATACTGAGCTGGCACTATACAACGCCTTTCCAATTGTGCCTACTGTCTTAAAAACCTCCAAAGTGTAGAAAAATAATAATGAAGTTTTTTTACATTATTATTGAGAATACGTGGGTTTCTCACGTTATTTTAGCCGGGATATGTTATATATAAGTATACTATATGTTATTTATTATAAGTTTTTAACCTTTAATTTACTTAAGTAAAGACAGAAGTTGCAGTTATAAAATAAAGTATATATCTATGTATTACATAATCTTGTGTTATATCGTCATAGTTAAATTGGCTGTATGTAATTGTTAACTGAAGTGAACACTAAACACTTCCCTCAAACCGCATCACTGCACATTTGAGCGGATATATTGTCAAAATTACTTCACTCGCAACACTGCTTACATTACTCCGTTGAGTGGTTTACTACAGTAAATTGTTGGTTGCTATGAGATATCAACAGTTGTTTATAAATAATAAATGCACAAAAACATTAAGCTTGTAAATAAGTGTTGCATTGTAAAAGAGGAGCAGTAATATAGGGTGAGCCTATCATTTTGCACTGGGCACAATTCCAATTCCGTGCAGCTATTCTGAATTTTCTAACGGAAAGTTCACAAATAACACTTTGCCCGACCCGGCAATCGAACCCAAAACCTTACAGTGCGAGGCGCTTACACTAACCAGTAGACTAACGAGGCACGACCAACATAACAGGTGAAATGTGGGTGTTGTACACCCCTGCCACACCATGCTGGGTAATATAGGCGTGAGGTAATGTTATTTTAAAATATTTAAATTATTTTTATGGTACGTTAAGATGAGACTTTCTATATACCAAACATAAACATAAGATATTTTATATTTCAACATCAACTTCGACAAGATTTTCGCATTATCTTTTACCTTAAAAGTTGCTTTTATTCTTTAAACATTATTGCAGCTCCACATTTCCTCTAAAATATTTAAAACTATTCCACTTATTCCCAATAGCCGCAGATTTACACAAGCGGAGATTAAAATGTGTCGATCCATTTAATGTGGAATGAATTTTCCATTCACAATGATAAATGGTCATCGCCATATTCAATTACCGTCGCAAATATTTAATTTTAATTTTGCCATCGAAATAAACGTCGTCCAAAGAGGACGCATGTCCTACCGTATAAATTTATGAAAGCAGATCCTAGGCACGCTGGAATTAAGATCGTAAATATTGCTTTGGATTTTACGTTTCAGTCTTGACTAGTTTATGTCTAAGACGTCGTATATTTTATTTTCTATATACCATTGTGACAGAGTTTTATGCTGTTCAAATAGGTGGTTCATTTGTATCAAACTAGGTTTTCTTAGCGTCGACGATACCAAGAAAGTAAAATATTCGATTCGCAGAAATTTCAAAATCCCTATAAATAACTGCTACTCATGATTTCACAAATCTTTAGTCTCTACAAACCTGTAGAACCATGAAATTCTCATTTTGCCAAACGAGTGGAAGATAAGGTAACACATAAAATATACCACGGAAAACCCACATAGAGTATTGTCCTGGAACGATTGTGGTCGGAAATGAATCAAATAAATCAATTTATTTTTATAGGCCTAAATTAGTACATTATTATCTTAGGCTTAACCTACGTGTTCCGATGATAAAAATTAGCCAATATCTAGCTAATCTACAGAGTGGATTCTATCCTATCCTTTTTTTTTGTCAAACTGCACCCACAATATTTCAGTATGCACTCAGAAACTGCTAGTAGAAATAATAGAAATAAGTTCAAACTTTACCGTCCTAGATGTAATTTAGATATATATGAAAGAAATGTGTTTAATAAAGCTGTAGAAGTTTACAATAAACTACCAAATCCATTTAAAGAACTGCCCTTGAACTTATTTAAAAAGAAATTAACGTTGTGGCTTGCAGAAAAATGTTTTTACACCTAGAATTTATGACATGTACCTTTTAATATCAATGTTACATTTAATTAACTAATTATATTAATATGTATGGATTATTGCTTGATTTATTCATTAATAAAATTTGACTTGTAATATTTTATTTTTTAAAGAACATTATTTTAGCTGACATTAACTGGACATTTCATAAATTCATTGACATTATAATTATGTATTTATCTTGACATTATATAATGAATTAATATTTAACTAGAATTTAATTTTGACATTTAATTACTGATTTTAATATGCTACTGCTTAAAATTTACCTACTTACTACTTAAATTAATTACTAATTAAAATTTGCACACCATTGTTGTTATGGTAGAATGTCACAGTGTCTTAATATGTAATGTAACACCTATGTACTACTACATTCTTGTGAATAAATGAATCTGAATCTGAATCTATAGATTTTGCGTGAATATCCACATACCAGTTCGCATTTAATTGCAGGAGAGCTGTGCAATCCATCTATCAATCATCCAGTAAGTTCCTTAAACTGAGAAACTAGATTCGCTTTTGAAACTAGAGCACAGTCAATCTATTTTCGAATCGATCTGCATATGCAGTTGGACAAAGGAAAATTGATTAGCAGGAAAATGGACCCCACAGGTTGTCCATTCCAGTCCAGATTGCACTTGGTTACAAGGAAATGATTACTAGCACATGAAAAATGTGTGAAGAAAAAGGAACAATGGATAACCACGAAATTTACGATTCAACAAACGCTAAACGCAATCGGTTCACGAATAGGTGACCAATGAATGGATGGTCATTGACAATTCATGTCATTTACCAGCATTCAAGGTATGGCGACCGAGCGGGATGGCGGCGCACTGTGGATGCCCTCTGCCCCATCTAGGGGACACAGGACCTTAACAACAACCAGCATTCAAGATTGTACAATCATTCATATCAAAATAAAAAGGAAAAAATATCAAAATGTTGTCAAATATCAAAATATTTCGTGAAAGAGTATCAAACATCCATACATCCATACAATACATACAAACTTTCGCGTTTATAATATTTGCAAATATTAAATATTCATAAAAAAATCTGGATAAACTTAGCTAATCTAATGCCAACTTAATTGTACTCTTTTCGAGCGTATGGAATGGTATATTTAATACACTGGGAAAGAATAATTCACATAACGTGAGATGTGTTTTTAGTTATTTCAAAAAAACTATTTTGAGAAATAGCATTTCGTTTCCTATGGAAACTAGCAATTATTACAACAAAAAGATAGAATATAGAAAATATGAGAATCAACCAAAGGCGCACTCCAAACATCGTTGTTGTTCTATTGAATCAATTATGAATATTCTCCGTTTCGTTGTCATAGAAATAATTAAAACTTCCATGAACTGACTCTTCAGTTAGCAATATTACGTAAGAATGAAGTGTTGCTTCCGAAAATAAGGGATACAGCAAAGAAGCACTCCAATTACCGAGGTTGTTCTGTTGAATCGGAAATGGAGTATTTTCGTGAAACAATGAGAAATGGTGTTTTCACCGTTGCGGCGCGAGTTAAGTCGGGTACTCACCGGCGAGCCGTAACCGTAACTGTTGCAGCTACTGTAATCAAAACAGCACGGTGTGTACCTGGTGAGCCAGTCGCGTACCGCTCGCATAACACGTACACTGTTTATGTAATTTATATATAGTTACAGGGATATAAATATGTATACAGATTTAGTTATATTTATCTTTTTTATTCATCTTTTAAGTTGTTCATTTATCTTGCCCTCTATGACATCATCGTCCTTTATTGCTCTAGGTTTACTGGCAGAGAACTCAAGCACTGAGTTAAGCTCGCCTTTTGTATACTTTTACAGTAATATGTTGATTCATTTGTAAAATTATGTGTATAATAAAGTATTAAATAAATTAATAAAAAATACACACTCTATTGTTTATGGTTACATTATATGCAGCGGTTACGGTTAAGGCTTCAGTGAGTACTAGGCTTTAGTTTCAAGTGTACAGACACACGACTACCGATATGAACTTCTCGCCATGTATAGGCTTCACGTACAATGTGAGACCAGCTTATACTGAAAATGGGGTGCATGAAAGGAGCCTCCCCGAGTGACGTACACAACGATTCCGTACGTCCGGCGCACCCTGGGAATTCGCGAGTTCTCCAAAGCGAATTGGCTAATCCTTTCACCACGTTGGCAAGTCAAAATAAAATTTGGCAAAGTCAAATTTTATTTTGACTTGCCGACACGACGAAGAATAGAAGACTGAAAATGTACCTATATGATAATAGGTGACCGTGTGTACCTGCCTTTCTATTACAAAATAACACAAAACTTCTCCTTTATGCTAAAAAAATAAACACAAAATTAAGTTCCTTTACGTTAAACCAGTTTAACATTTTAAGACATTGTGCTGAGTAAAGAATATATAAAACAATGCTAGATCTGTATTTTTTTTTCATAAAATATATTTTAACAATACCTATACATAGTCGATACTACATTTACACAGATTACTTGTAGCTTTATCACGTTGAGTTTTAATTTTACATTACAAAATTACATATAAACTTTTTAAAAGGACTATACATACATTCAGGTAAACATAGTTAGCAGCATAGATCTAGAGATTATACGCTCAAAACTTAAGTCAAAACAGGACCAATCTAGATCGCAGCGCTAATTTTTAACAAGCCAGTAGATGGCAGCACTTTCTTTGTGCTTATCCCGGCCATCAGCGCCGGCACTCGCTCTTACAATTCATTAATTACTGCAGCACAAAGCTTTGGCACTAAATTACATAAAAATGTGTTTCCAAGCGAGAAAACTAGATGCTCCCGTAAAATATTAGTAAAAGGGACATTAAACAGGATATAAATTTGGAGGTGCGCTTCACAGTCATAACCACGTCATTCTATCTACTTTAGAGCACCTACAGCCAAATAAGAGTGAATATAAGCGCGTGTATAATTGTCATATTAATAGTTAAATCAGACTTTAATTTAAAGGTAGGTGTAGGATAGACAGATTAATAGATACTATAGATTTTTTAAAATATTATTTTTCTTTACAGTTAGGGACCGTTTGACTTTCAGATTCATGATTAACATGATAACAAAGCTGCATTATATATAATATGAAAGGAGCCGAGTGACGTACACAACGATTCCCTACGTTCGGCGCACCCTGAGCAATTCGCGAGTTGTCCAAAGCGGCTAATTAAATTGGATAATTCTTTCACCACGATCGCAAGTCAAAATAAAATTTGACTCAGCCATCGAAACGACGAAGGAGAAAAAGACGAAGAATTATTTATTTTATATAGCTTTTAATCATAGTGAACAACTCATATTCTGTCCCTTCTTATACTTCATGTGCATTATAATAATATCTTACTCCCGTTCCCGTAACATACATTGTCTTTGATCTTAGAGCTTTGCTGAGGTAGGATATAAAATGGAGTAAACTAAAATGCAACGCAAGATTTTTCTACATTACGGAGTAATTTTAACAAATCGAATGTCATAAACTTTTAGGACTCTTAAAAGGAGAAAATGACAGTTTGCCACTAAAGGAACTAGACGTCTTTCGCTACTTGCATTGTCATTAAATAAGATTTATTATTTTGAGAATATTTTAGTCGAATAATACCATATATCTGATTTTTATATTTTTTGAGAAATCAAGCTAATCTCAATTTTAAACGTGAGCAATTTTTTGACCCGGTTAATTACTAGGAAAAATTGGGATATAATAATAATCGTATCGTTTTTTATTCGGTATTGACATTTTATTGATTTTATTATGAATTTATCACTTTTTAACAATTAATTAATTGACATCTTATGCATGATAATAATAGTGATGCTGTCAATGTTTATTATACTATTTTATCATTACTTTCATATGTAATTAATGAACTTTATATTGCTGAAATTGTAATTAATGTGCTTTTTATTAGAAATTTAAAATTTGTGTAAAATCATTCGCATACAATGTAAAAATTGTTACTGAATAAATTAAATGAAATAGATACATTTTACATGCACTATTAACCTATCCATCTGTCGCAATGATTGACATAAGTAATTTTTTTCTAATATTTTAGTCCCATACAAATAAGCATCCCTCTATTATTATTACAGTATGTTATCAAGGAGCATGTAAATAATGACGTCGTAAAACATCTCACACTTTATTGCACTCGGATGATAAGCATGCCTTTATAAACTGTGGCGGGTTAACAGATAAATTAAATGAGAGAAGAAAATTTATTTCACAGCTAAAGACCGACTGCAGCTTACCCGACTGTGCTAAAAAATATGGTAAGTGAAAACACTATTTTTATACAAAGTTGTGCTGTTTACTAGGCTTAAGTACACATATAAATAAATAAATATTCCACAACACACTCACCGCCATCTAGTCCCAAACTAAGCAAAGCTTGTACTATGGGTACTAGAATAACTGTAATAATACATATAATACTTTTCTTTTTGTAAATACATACTTATTATTATTCATGCACACAAAAATTTGTCTTAAGCGGTAATCGACTCGGCGTCGCAGGCAGGCACACTACCCACTCCGCTATCCGGTCGTCAAATTAACATCATTATAGAAGAGAATAACTTAAACGATTTGTACAGATCTTCTAAAATATCCAATACTTTCAGAGAGACATGTGTACACATCAAAAAGGTTATTGCGAGCTATCTCGGCATCCATCGATTTTACATCATCATAGAACTAACATTAAATATTTATGTAACATTTCCGACACAGGCAATATCCATTTAACGCATTTCCCACGTGCAAGGTTGCTTTAAGCCATACACTTCCATTCACGTAACACCACACTACTTTCACACCGCTGTTTTCAAAGCCACGATTTTACAACACATCCGAAAGGGATTTACCGAAAGCCTCAACAACACATTTACATACAAAACTGAACTTTACACTTACAACTTACGACTCACATTCGCGTGAATGAAGTACTTAGCCGTGTTGAACTTCAGTCAAACAGTGCATGATCATATTTTTATGTTTATTTCAGGGCAGGATTGCGCCTGCAGTGAATTTAAATGGCGCAGCTTGTGAAATATGCAAGTGATATCACGTCCGTATAGTTTTATGAACATCCGTCCCTAGAATGTATATATTCGGTTTCAAGTTGTAAATAATAACAGCTATGTTTATTTCTTTTGGAGATGAAATCGAACTCAAGATCGCACGATGAGCGGTTGCAAATTATACCGAAAGACTTTAGTCTACTTTTTTGTATTACAACTAAATAAAGCATATTAGTATCGTATAACATTTTTCACTTAATCTCTTTTATCGCAATACCGATACAATGCCATAACAAAAAAATGGAATTGTTATAAAATAAAGGGTGTAAATTAAAAAGAAAATAAACCAATGATCATTCAGTGTTAACTGAAAACGGTCAAAATAATAAATTAAGATGGAAAGTTCACAATCAAGCTGCCGTGGCGCAAAGGGCAAGGCATTGGTCTTACGATCGAGAGGTCGTTGGTTCGAATCGTAGTCATTAAATCACGGACGTGAAGTTCCTCCGAACACAATGAATTAAGCTTAGCTGGAGAGGGTTAACAAGAGTAAAAGCACAAATTATACCGCTAGACCAACGAAGCAGTTGCTAGCAGGCTACTATTATCTAATCTAACTATACTTATTAAAGTCAATTAATTCATTTATAATCTAAACCAAATTTCCCAACTTTTTTTTTATGAGACTAGTCAGTATCACCATTAACAACAAGCTGCAGTATTTAATGATATCTACATCTAAATGTAGATATCATTAAATACTGCAGCTTTATAACGCTATGTTAACTAATGCACCAACCTAATTTTTAGGGTGGACTAAAATTTAACAAAAACTAAATGCTACATGAAATTCTTTAATGAAACTGCGCGTTTCTACTTACTGGACAATTCCCAGAAGTGCAACTGAAATACTCCAAAAGCTGCATCGGACGTTGCTACAAAATACTGAATAATTTAAATATCAAAAAGCTTTTTATTTACAAATAGAACAAATGTGGTCTGTTATTTGCTTTAGTTGTTTAAATGGTGAACAGATGTTTGCAACAAATATATCAAAGGTAAATTAATACTAAGCAAAAGCAATTTATCGCAAATCGGTGTGCATGAAAGGAGCCTCCCCGAGTGACGTGTACACAACAATTCCCTACGTCCGGCGCACCCTGGGCAATTCACGAGTTCTGAAAAGCGAATTGGCTAATCCTTTTACCACGATGGCAAGTCAAAACCTTGACCACCTTACTGACTGTCCAAAATGCCCTACCACCTGCACAAGAGAGGCGCTAATAAACGCCGACGAGAGCGCCATAACAGTGGCCACTTATTGGGCCAATAAAATTTACCTCGGCCATCGACACGACGAAGAAGAAGAAGATCGCAAATCGAGGTTGATGGAAATATTACACATTTTATTTTGGTGTTAATTCACTTCAAATGGGATACCTTATCAAAATATAGGTAAACATAAACCAAATGCAATAATTTTTAGTTACATACTATAAATCTAACTATTAAAAATTATTCAAAGTTTCAAGGCCGAGTCCATTTTTGAAGTACAAAATTGTTAAAAAATAATTGTATCATTAAATTACCCATACAATTTATAGCAACTTTTGTAATAATATATTTAAAAACGAAATATTTCGTATAGCTTTTAAACAAATAACTTCACATACAAAATTCATAAACGTAGTTTACGTCACGCTTCAGAATCAAACGGATTAGGGCGTTTGGAAAAGTCTATTTTTAATGTGAATTTAAAATTGTATTATCTCAAAACTCAAAATGTTCACACGAGTTATCAAATATCTAATATCGAGAGGTGTTTCAATTGCATATAAAAGTTAGTCTTCATGCTTATGGTAAAAGTTGTACGTTGGTTGGTACAACAAACACTACATCCAATAATAGAACCTGGCCACCAAAATAACTGCCTTTAAAAACATTCTCGTATAGGATGCTAGCCGGCCCATCGACATTACACGGTAAGTAAGTTTTTAAACTAGATTTTTTTATCAAGACTACTAACCCACCTTTCCTAAAAACGTCAACTTACGCTAATCACTAGACCACGCACCCCTCGGGTTCGATTCCCGGGACGCAGGAAATTCTCAATAGCACCACGGAGTTGGAATTGTACCCGGTAGATGGCGATAGGCTCACCCATTATCTCATGGGACCTAATTATAACAGGTGAAATGTCGGTGCTGTACACCTCTGACACACGCTTCTGGGTAATATAGGCGTGATGTTATGTTATATTATGTTTATTAGAACTAAACTTATGTTTTCTGTGTGTAAAATAATTTTTATTTAATTAATGCCATTGATCTTTTTTTACACTCACCAATCTCACAATAAATACACCGTTAAAATAATATACGGACACCTTTCTCCACAACACTTTTGTAGTAAATCTATGAAACTAAAACAGGAACAAAACCACTACTAAAAACTAAAAGCGTTGTTTTATTAAATAAAGTAACTCAGTCGGAGGAAAACACTAGAAAATACCAGACCTGCTATCGAAATTTTGCCGCTGGCCTTAAACATACTGAAAGTAAATCGACAAAGCGAGCGATGCATTCTAATTGCTAATACAATGAATTAAATGCACTCACAACTTTGTCTACTATTTTTAGTTTCACGAATAATTGAACTACAAAGACGTAAATGGGTTGCTACTTTAATTCGCTTTTGATCTTTTTTCTCCATTTGCGATGGAGTATGCCATTCCTTTGCGTTCATGTAACTAAAAATCTACATTAGCCGAGCAAGCATACGAGCAAAAAAATAGATTATGTCGCGTTTTTGGCATGTTTCTCCATACAAAAACATGACAAAAACGTGACTAAATCTATCTCGCGCTCGTATACCTGCCTCCTAGGTGTCGGCTTAATAACTTCTTCTTCTTTCGTGTCAATGGCTTTTTAATTTATACAGTTTTCGCCCAAAAAGCAGCAACGTTTATTCCTTTTTTAGTTGCTTGCATTAGATCTTGACGCGTACACGTGGCAGGAGACAACGGGCATGATAGCAGGTGAGCCATATTTTGTGTAGGGAACCCACACTCACAATTGATGTTATTTGTTGTTGTAAACCCCCACTTAACCAGGTTCTCCCTGCAGCAGCAGCAGCCAAATTGTGTCCGAAGGCGGTTAAGATACTTCCAAATTGGCCACTGTAGCCCGCTAGCAGATGGTAGATGCTCGGCTGGTTCAAGAAAACTAGGTGGAGTTAGAAGCTTAGCCTTCTATGCTTCCATTTTCTCACGTTAACTAGGGTTTAGTCGATCTTTGAAATCCTCATAAAGCTCTTTCGGCTTTTCAAACGGCTTATATCTGCAGTAATCGGGACTCTATTTAGCAGTTAGTTATTTGTTACTACTTCAAAAATATTCAATGAAAACAATACTTTAACCCATATTATAATAACTGATGTAACCTATAGAAAATCGTTTACCTCGATTTGAGTTTGAATTAAATGAAAGGTATTATACAACGTCCACAACGGCGGATCCAGGGGGGGGGGGGGCATGGGGGTCATGACCCCCTGATGAAACTACCTTAAATACCTATAATCATGCTTGATGGTAAAAAGCAGCAAATAACAAAATATAAGAATTAAACCTCTAAAATATTTATTTAAATTATTGTAAAAATGTGGGTAATATTTCTCATGTCTGGTAACCCCTTACACATGCAAACATAAACACGGACTTTTTGGCGGGAGTTTAAAAAGGTGGACTTTAAAAAAATTCTCTAGAAAATTATTAATTATTGTAGATATATTGTAAATAATAGTATCGATAGTACAAAATATTTGAATATTAAATGCTGTGAAATGGATGGAGGCGAAGACTAGGCGCCAGGCGGGCCAAAAAAAGTGGCTAAAAGACAATTCATAGACGGCGAAAGGGACCCGGCGGCAGCGGTTCAGGAAAGTAACCAAGCCCTCTCTTACATTAAACCCAACCATATCAGGCTATATCCTGAAAATACTAATATAACAGAATATAAAGTATGTGTATTCTCTGACAATAAAACAGACAGAATAGGCAATAAAAGTCCTATATACTTGAACCATAATATTTTCTCCACGGAGATCAAGGGTGTAGCAGCAGTTCAAAGAGTGAACGCCAACAAAATAGTTGTCGTTTTCAAATTAGCCAATACGGCTAATAATTTTCTATCAAACACGGCTTTTCTTAAAAAATATCATTTCAGAGCCTACATACCAGCGGCTCAAATAGAAAGAATTGGGGTCATAAGGTTTGTTCCTAACAACATTTCATGTAAATAATTATATTGCAAGCTTTCATCTATTAGTGAAATAATTGTGGTGAGACGTTTCACGAAGAAAGTAGGACAGGAAAGAGTCCCACTACAAACAGTCAGCCTAACATTTTTAACTAATTATTTACCAATGTACAATATGACTTGTTCTCATATAGAGTGTTTGAATATATCCATCCTCTGCAACAGTGCTATCGCTGTTTTAAATTTAACCATTCCGCTAAAGTGTGCAATGGCAAGCAATGCTGCAGTTGCTGAGCTGGGGACCATTTATATACTGAATGTGATAAACCTGATCAACTATGTTGTGCGAACTGCGTTGGATCTCACGTGGCAGTTTCAAAGTCATGTCAAAATTAAAAAAATCTTAGAAAAAATAAATAAAGTCACTTATGCAAGCGTAATTGATACGAAAAAAGTCCTAGATTTTCCTACTATCTCAAATCAAATCAAATCAAATCATTTATTTTTCTGCAAACATGGGTACATAAAGGTGTTACAAATATAGAATAGGTTTCTTCCATGTTCAGCCATTTAGCATGCAAAAGATAGAGTAGTAGAGTAGTAGAGTACATAATAATCATAAAACATTATTTAATTTAAATTGAATGTATTTATTGTAGAAAACGTTACCTTGCGCAAATTATTAATTAATTTTAAGAAATTTAGTATATTGAGATCAAAATTATATTTGTTGAATTAATATTAAATGTCAAAATTATAGAAATAATATTATAGAAATATCTCGGAAACTACAAACAAATATGTGTAGAGTAGATCTGTGTCTCTGTCTCCAATGTAGAGGAACAGGGTGTGATGTTCCTCCACCACAAAGAGAGGATCCTCCGACCTCCGACGGTGGTATTGCCTGGCGGACAGCTGTCCAACGGTAGCGTATTGGAAGTGGTATATATAGTCACTTGCTGTGAACATTTCGATATCGCGATTCAGCACTCGCCGCCACGTGACATTTATTATGTGCGGATACCGCCACATATGTAAGAGCTGTAAATAATAATATTAAAAATAGCCCTGTAAATAAAACTGAAATTTCGAAGTTGCCTGTTTCTGTGCAAATGTTGTTCTGTGTTTCTTAAATATATGTATTTTGTCTGTTTCTATTTTGTTTGTTTAAAATCCTTGTCGTACCACCTCTTCACTTTTACGGAGTTTTGTGTCATACCCCTCGACATACCTCTAGTTTCCATAACCGTGGTGAGTGATTTGTCATAACAGACAGCTGCTGTCTGTTATGACAAATCACTCACCACGGTTATGGAATATAAATAGGCTGCCTCATTCCATGCGTGATAGTGCTTATCTGGATGTTCTTCAAGAGAAGATGGCAATATGTACAAGTCTACAAGTCAAGTATGTGATAAGTGTTAAGTTTTTCAAATGTACAATAAAGAGTAAATATTTTTAAGTACAGTATTACGTACATTAATAAAATACCTACTTTTGACTTGTATCTATCTATTGTTATCAAAATAAAATTATAAGATCTTGACTTGACCACGACTATGTGACCCCCTCCTGGCGCCAAAGCTGGATCCGCCCTTGCGTCCAACCACAAATCTGTTAGCAATACAGATTTGTGCCTTATCCTACATTTAAGCGGTCGCTCACTTGTTTGACCTACTGCTTAACTCCTTGTAAGACCGGGACTATTTTTAGTTTACGTATTGCATCTAGGTACTTAACCTTTTTATGGTGACAAATTATGATTATTGAGGATAGCTGTTGCCCGCGATTTTGTCCGCGTGGAACGCTGATACCGACGTGCTCGTTTTTATTAAAAAAATATATCAAACAACCTACAGACATTGTACTATTGGTACTATAATTACTGAAACTATTAGTATAGATATAAGGCTTGTTGAAAAAGTTTATATCGTATCGATATATCGAGTTTTTTATACGTATTTGATCTATAGTTTATTGTGATATATTTGAATTCGATATATCGATGCATCAATAAAAATTATCCTAGAATCGAGAATTGTATCAAAAACGATTTTTTGTTTAAAAACGTGCGATTTACTTATGTATGACATAAAAATAGCCAAGACAATTTTTTGAAGTGTTGAAATTTCCAATCATAAACCTCACTTGGTGTAAGAATCATGTCAATCAGTTGTTCACGGCTCCATCACCCTATCATTAACCCCCCTTTTTATATAATAAGCATTGTTTTTGTAAAAATACCGATAGTACCTACGATATATCGATCTTTTTTCTTACTTTCGACATCCCAAATTATTGAAGGACAAGACGGAAAGGAAAAGATCGTGTTGGTCCAATAGTTTCTATAGGTATCTGCATACCTAAATCTAACGTTCCTATTAAAAAAGATTAAGTACAGTTTGTACGCACAAACAACCTTGCACTTTGATCTGAAATAAAAAGCTAAAGCAAACACCTGATTCATACTCGAACTTGTAATCATCTATTACTTCAGAGGCATGAAAGGAGCCTCCCCGAGTGACGTACACAACGATTCCCTACGTCCGGCGCACCCAGGGCAATTCGCGAGTTCTCCAAAGCGATTTGGCTAATCCTTTTACCACGATGGCAAGTCAAGATAAAATTAGACTTGCCATCAAAACGACGAAGAAGAAGACTTCAGAGGCAATTACAGTCACGTAGAAATGACTAACTTTTCCTATCGAGTTATCAAAACGTACACAAAAAAACATTTTTTTTCGGAGGAGTTCGATAACTAACACGAGATTGTTATATATAATGTATAAAAAAAAGATTAGAAATTATTTCAATTCTAATTGGCATCGAGACTCGAAACACTTGTAATCAGATTAAATCCAGCAGTCTAGGCAATGAAACTAGCTATCTTTAAAACTTGAATGAATACTAAAAAACAAATTCCCGTTAGTTTGTACAAACTGAGTTATCAGTTCGCAGCTAAGTTTCTAGTTTCGATCGAAATCAATTTGGAAAGTGCACGAACTTTTTAGAGTAACTCTGGAAGGAAGTTAGACAAAGTTCTAGAACACGCTCTGGCTTAAACTAATTTGTCATCTTGTATGTTACAGGAAAAATTTCTATCGATACCTGTACTTCTTACATTGCTGTTTTCTTTTTAGAGTCACCATTATTACGTTTACTAAGATTTTGCATTAATTTGATATATTCGAAAACCACATAACATGACGACATAATGCCTAAATTAAGGATGCGGCTGAGGTGTAAAACACTCACACTTCACCTCCTATATTAAGGTTAATAAAATAGGAAGTGAGCCTATCACCATCTACCGGGCACAGTTCCAGAATCCGTATTGCTTTTGGGATATTCCTAACCCCAAATAATAGGTTTGCTCGACCCGGGGATGCAACACAGGACCTCACAGTTCACCTCACAAATTATACCGCTAGACCACGACATAGTCGAGTAATGGGTAACCACATTTGTGCCCCAAACAATTAATAATTCAAAGAATCATTAATTAGTGACAATCTCGGGCGGGGCTGCAGTGTGATATCATATTCCTCGAGATCTTGAACAATTATTTAGTCCACTCCGATAAGAACATCTGCCGGCCTAGTGGAAATCCCACACATAAATTGTAGTCAAATATTTGTCCTGTAGGAATGATTCATTGAATGTTTTCGTACAAATCCATGCCACGGTCACATTATCTTTATCCCGTTTAATTTATTGACAGTTATTTATATAAGTAACTAGCTGACCCGGCGAACTTCGTACCGCCTTAGCGTAAATTTGATGCACTACTTTATTTTGTATAGCTGACCTATCTTATGTATGCTATATGAGTATGTATGCTAAATATATATATGTAAGACATTTTTTTTTACTCCGTATGTAGGGAACGGACATATAGTCTACCTGATGGTATTTGGTTACCAGTGCCCACGAACATCAACAATACACATAAGCAGATTAAAGATGCGACGCTCCATCTAAGGACTATAGTGTTATGTCTCATGCGCCAGTAAATTTAGGACCCGATCCCACCATCAAACCGTAACACAGTAAAGCAAGCACTAATATTTGGCGGCAGGTTAAAGGTGAGACGGTGGGCCCTTAAACTCGTTTACAAGAGCTCTACCACCATTCAATCAAGCTCTTTCTATGTCTGAAAAATTGGGCACTGACACTGCAGGTATAAAAAAATAAATGCAAAAATATGATGACAGAGGGCAATCGCGAGCTCTCCAAAGCGAATTGGCTAATCCTTTCACCAGCCATCGACACGACGAAGAAGAAGGAAATGACAAAGAAAATGCTATACAAGAATTCCTGTAGCCATAACTTTAGCGCAGTGGAGAACGGCGAGGTAATAACTTTGACCATCACTCCGTAAATGTAGTTGTAGTGTTGTAGGTACCGCAATAAGGATACTGTAAGAAATCAACCTACGTAACGACTGAAGGTTAAACTATAGTCACAGACTCCTTCGCATCAATTAATAAGTCTAAAATTATATATTTGACCTAGTTAACTTACAAACGGTTTCGTTTCGTAGTACTGTATTAATTTAAAATAAGCAAAACAATAAAACTTTAGTTCAGTGCTTGACATCAAATAGAGACCACAGGACGTGCGAGTGCGTCGGGCTACAGATCAGAGCAATCATCACAATTGCATAATTGAGATCACACAATAAACCGGTGCATGTAGAAATCGTTTTGTAATACCGCAGCCAGTGCAACATCCTGCATTTTCAAACAAATTATCTATCAAACAAGTCCTATACGCACATTTTGAAATGCTTTCGCGAGTTTTTATATATTTTCTGTTCGTCAATCTTGCCTGTGGACAGCTAGATGGTGAATTTTGGTGGCTGAGTGATAAATTCACAAAGCTCACCGGCACACGCCCGCCTCTACCGAAATTTGAAGATTTAAGTGAACACGATACCGATGAAAGCGCAAAAATCATTTTCAGAGACGACAATCTATTAGAAAGCAAAGAGATCACAGAAAACATCAGCTTAAATGAAATAGATGACCATAAAGAGTTTGGTGAAGAAACTAGACACAGTATCATTAAATGGCCGGACGAAGACAAAATATTTAATGCCGATGATATAATTAACAGAAATACTGAGGAGAAGTTATCTGAAGATGAAACCAGTTCTGCCGGTGATAAATTTACATTCAAATTCCCTGAAAATAACAATGATTTTGTGTGGAAAGATCCGTTCAATACGACTACTGAACCTTCGGTAGTTTCAGCAAACAGCACTGTTTTGTATAATGATACAATTTCATTTAATTTGCGCTTTGAAGAAAAACAAGCAGAAAATATTTGTACTTACATTAAGAAAAGCGACTGTTATCAGAGTAAAGGAATCCTCAATTTTAAGTAAGTTTTAAAACATTAATGTAGTATTTGTATTTTGAAACATATAGAAATTGTAATACTTGTGTAATTTGTACAGTATTCAGTATTCTAAAAACGCAACTGTAGATATAATTTATTTTTTTCACAGAGATGAGAAGAAACAAAATCTCAATCAGCAGTTAATATGTTGTATTCTACCATTGAGGAACAAGAGCGATGATGATGGTCCGAAAATCTATTTTCCCGATTCATCGAAGGTAATCAAACGACTAAAGAGATCTGATGATGTAGCTCAGAGGCAAAGGAACATTTTATTGCAGCGAAAATATGCACATCAAGCTCACAAATCCAAGCCAGCCATTCAGACAAAGATTGCAAACCCAGATTATGAATACGATGATCCTTATTGGAACGTAAAGAATCTTAAAACCCCAAATAAACGGAAAGATCAATCAAATACTAGATACGATCAGGTAGATACAGACGAGTATATAGAAGAGTATGCTGAAGAAGTACCCAGTCCAGGATTAACTGGACTTTATTCTGACAATGGTAAACGACCCCCAGGATGGACGTTTGCCAGTCAAAATAAAGGCCCAACTTATGGTGGCGATGACGATTATGAAGATGACACCAGTGGTTTTGGATATTCTACTATTGACCCGCGATTTGGTGATTAACGATTTCTAAGGACCTTCAGTTTTTAATATATTTTGCTTTAGTATATTGTAACCAGAATTTGCTGTTTTTAGGTAGCGACACAACAAGAAAAACCAGACCACGTGCGAAGCCCAGCAACAAGGTATTTACTGTCACATCAGAAGAAGCAGCCTACGACGCAGAAAGTCAAACCATAAGCTATCATTCCAACCCAGACTTCAATGCACTACAAGATTTCAAACTACTCAATTTACTAAGGAATAAAAATAAACAAAAAATAGCAAGGTCAACAACTACCGAGAGCTTTTCAGATGATTATAGCAAGGAATTTTTGAGTGGACCTTTTGACACCAGCTCTGAAATTAGTAGTGATGATTTTGAAGACCGCCAAGTATTTAAAAATTGTGGGACTAAAGTAATTTCTCTTAAAAACAAGGGTGAGTTATTTGTCTTAGATTTTTCTTCTAATCCATGAACCTGAATGATCAGTAGCAAATACTCAATTTGTTTTCCTTTTTTGTGGTCTAGAATACGTAAATAAAATATTTTAACCTAACCATTTTTTATTGTTGCAGGTAAACAGATCGGTGATACAGAAAATGGATCACATCCTTGGCTAGCATTGTTAGTGCCGACCTGTCAGCTAAACAACGTGCTGTGCTATGCATCCCTCGTACATCCCAGAGCCGCTGTATCAGCAGCCGATTGTGTTCACAGGTGAATTGTTAATAGGCTTAACAACCGTAGTAGATAACACTACCTAGAATGGTCTAGCTAGAATATAACATGTTCACACTCATGTCTGTCCTTTAGACCATCATTTATCGGTGTTTGCCAGTAGGTAAACAATGGCTGTAAAAGCAGCAGTAGCTTAGGTCAAATAAACTTTTCCGATGAAGAAAAGCACTTACATGACTCACGTCCTCGAAACAAGTAGCTGGTGGTAGAGCTCTTGTGAATGAGCTCGAGGGCGGCAGCACCACCGTCTCACCTTTAACCTGCCGCCAAATAGTAGTGCTTCCATTACTGTGTTCCGGTTTGGTGGTGAGATCAGGCCCTGAAATTACTGGCACATGAGGCATAACACCGTAGTCCTCAGCTGCAGTGACGCATCTATAATCTGCTTTTGTGGATTGATGTCCATGGGCTGTACTCCACTTACCATCAGGTGGACTATACGTTCGTTCGCTGTGGACGTAGTATATAAAAAAAAAAAGTAGTAGTTAATTTTATTACACGTTACTTACCTGCCTGCTGCTTTTATGTTGAAACAGGACTCCGGGAGAAATCACAATCCTTGCTGGAGTTTGGAACCTCAATGAAAGGTCGCGGTTGAAAAGTCGCGTCATCTCCACATTCATACATCCAAAGTACAAAAACGGCGGATTAAACAATAACTTGGCAATTTTGGTGAGTCAATCAAAACTTTCCACAGTATTTAGTAGTTTTAATTAAGTTGAACAGTCATTGAAATTTGTGCTCTAAAGCTTCGATTTCCTAGGAAAGCGGTGTGGAATAATGCGGCCGTAATATTATGGCCGTAACACGATCAGTACGTAATACGTTATGTCGATCACCGCTCTTTAGGAAACCACTACATTTACTTTACATGGGCAACGTTCTAGTGACGTCATTCAACCGTTATAATTACGGCCGCTTTATGCCACACCGTTTTCCTAGGAAACCGAAGCTTAACTCCACCCAATAAAGCGGTAATCATGGTATGGAAATACCTGTATGCATGGAAATTGTAAGTACCTACATAATACTTACCTACATTGGTACTTTACGATTGGTGATACCTACTTGGTTGTCAACCGCAAATACGACAGACTACAGCTAATATTCTACTTACTTAAAATACCTACTTAGACAATACCTAAGGAGGAATAGTTATGGCTAGTTTCTGTCAATTTTGACGGTAGTCCATTAATTTTATCTGTACCTTAAAGGTAGGACTTTGCCGGTGGCGGTGTGGGTGAGTGCACGTTCACAGCGCGTGTTCGCCTGCGCCGCCATCGTCAGAATCCGAGTATATCGCCCGCCATTTTAGACGCTAACAATTTTAATTATACTCCACACTTGACACTGGCAGAAATAGTCACCGCAAGGAGACTCAGTTGCCATTAAATAAAAGAAGTAAGTAAATTAAAGGTATCATACCGCTGTTTGCTAATATTTGGCAACAACAGACGCAATCGAAAGAAATGTATGGAAATGTTTTTTTTTTTTTTTTTCAAATTCAAATCATTTATTTTCATAGGCCCCAGGAGGCGCTTGAACACGTCAAAATATTACAAACAAATGATATAAAAATAAATTATAAGTAAAACTAAATTATACTAATTACAATGATTTGAATAACCGGGGCTTAGATTAATTTTAATCCAACTGTTTAAAATCAGATTAAAATCAAACTAAGTACCAGCTCCGATGGGTATTGCATTATGAGAAGAGCTGGTGAGAAACTCATGTGCACCATCTTTTCAAATGAAATGAATAATATACAATTATATTAATATATAATAATATATAACAATTACAACGAAACGTTTCGACACATCTAAGAATAAAAATCACAAACAATTAATTAACGACCGAATGGCGGAGTAGGTAGTGCACCTGCCTGCGACGCCTAAGTCACGGGTTCGATTCCCGCTCAAGACAAATCTTTGTGTGCATGAACATGGAGGTTTATCTTGGTTTGGGTGTTTCTATGTATAATAAGTATTTATTTACAAAAGAAAAGTATAATTATGTATTAGTATCAATTATTCTTGTAGCCATAGTACAAGCTCTGCTTAGTTTGGGACTAGATGGCGTTGTGTGTATGTAGTGTGATATTTATTACTATTTATTTATTTATTAATGATTTTGAACATTTCTAAACCATTTCATAGCTTACAAAACTAATCTTTGAAACTATTTCCATGTATTGAACACGCTATCAAAGCTTAGGGTAAGCTATCCTCGACATCATAAAATTAGCTGATTGGTACAGAGCTAACTGCCACCGTTTCTATTTGATTTAGCACTGGAAGCGACCCCTGAAGCTGGGAATTAACGTGCAGCCGGCCTGCCTGGCTAATCCGCACTTAAATGATGAGTGCATGTTCGTTGGATGGGGAGGATTTGATCAAGGTATCCTAATGCTATTCACTGAACGTCTTTTGGTTTATAAAGGCAGAAGTTGGTGTATTCATTTGTTAGTAAAAGAAACAACTATGTTAGATATATTCTTTTTTAATTATATAAATCTGCTATATACGCATTAACACAAAGTCAACCACTTTAATTTATGGTAAAAACCGTTACACATCACAAAATTTAAAAATAAATTCACAATTTGTATATTTTAAATATGAAACACACTGCACAATTAAATTGGAACGACACTCCAACACACTTAAATTTTTCGTGTTGCCTCGACGAATTCAGAGGCAAAAGTGAGTGCCGGCCGTTCGTTACCGTTCCGTTTTACACCAATATCGAAAAGTGTGACGTCACTTCCGTCTTGATTTTTACATTTTTGTAGGGAAGTCAATTGAGTTCGATAACATTACTTCGTGTGTTTATTTGTTTGTTTGTGACTTCTTCACACTTGATCGCATGGAGTAATTTTAAATGTAATCCGGCACACATGTATGTAACAAGCCCTTTAAAATGTTAGTAAGACACGAAAAAGATGCATAGTGAGGTCGTCCATAAATTACGTAAGGGGATCAGAGGAGTGAGGATCATATCACATCTCACAAAATTTCACGGGAGGAGAGTGGACTATATAGCAAATATCACGTTTTTTTTTCAAGCAAAATAAAATGAACAATACGAAAAAAGTCAATAAAAACACCACATTGCAATTTATTGCACCATATGCACCTGACATAAAACAGGGTATTTGGTACATCGTTTGCCAAATGTAATTGGCTAAAAGGTATAGTTAGCTATAGTTTTAGCACACCTAACTCACTTTTCACTTCACCAGTTTTTTTATTTTAATGTATTAGATTTTTCAGAAAAAAATCGATTTTTGATTCGAAATTTAAATAAAAATAGCTGATATACCTAGCATTGCCTCAAAATTTTGTACAAGCTATAGTATTTGTTGTTTTTCAATAAATTTGAAAATTACTTTTAAATAACACATACTCTACACATCTCCGTTTAATATACGGACAAACTTTTGAAAACGTGGAAAGATAAATTAAGAGTGAACTTTATATCTATCTATTGAAAAAAAAAGGAAAAGAGATCGCGATTTGCCATTTTGTGTAAAATTTTCTGGTCTTTAGCGTAAATTATAAATAATAATCTAAAACGTCAGTTTAACACGTCATCGGTGAAATCTTTAAATGCCGACTGTTGAATATTTTAATACAATTATCTTAAATCATACGACTACGATTATGTTCTAGCAATACGCCCTCGCTCTCGCTGGCAGCGAGCGTCAGTCCACACTTGCAAAGACAGCCTCTCGCTAAACGGAGTCAATGTTCCGGGCGACGCATTCTGCGCCTCTGTGAAGGCACGCGGCACTGTGGTAAGCCGAACTAAACCATATTATGAAGTAAATGCCATAGTTTTTTTAACACGCTTAAATTAGCTTCACCTGTATGTATACAGTATGTATGTATGTATGTAACCGACTCCTTTGGACTCGATTTTGACCCACTTTAAACGGACAGATTTCATTAAAATTTTGCACACCTGTCAAAGATCGATGACAATGCAATAATTCGATAAAAAAATTAAATAAAAAAAAAACGCTCTTATAAATAAACCAAACTAAAAAGTAGAAAATAAATAATAGTTTAAAAAAACTAAAAAACACGCTTTAAAGTACTTCTAACTAAAAAGTGAAAAATAATTCCTAATATAAGCTGAAAAAAGCGTGGGGCGCTCTGTGCCATATTTTTCGTCTATCGAGCAACCATTTTTCACTTTTTAGTTAGAAGTACTTTAAAGCGTGTTTTTTAGTTTTTTTAAACTATTATTTATTATTAACCGACTTCCAAATTGGAGGACGTTCTCAACTCGTTTGTTGGTTTTTTATTTTTATGTTTGTTCGGAAATTACTCGAAAACAACTAAACAGACTTGAGAATGCTCTTTTTGTTCGTACGTAAGGATATACATGTGGGATCACATGGATCCCAGGGTCATTTGGTCACGATCTGATGATGGTAACCTAGAAGAATCGAAGCCTCTAATTTTAAAAGCTTTATTACCTAATTATATTGTTTTTTTTGACCTGATGCTCAGCTACAGATCTACATAGATAACGCAAGTATCACGATTTGTATTGAAACCAAGCGTGCCGACTTTTTAATACCTATTGTGACGTCACAGCCGAAATTTAGATGTCGCCGATGCCCATCCGCCCAATACGTTCATCTGGAGCCGTCCGCTATGATTTTCTCTGGCGACCAACCTTGACGCTTGGTCGGGGTTCGGACACGCGAAGTACATGCATTTGCGTTATCTATGTAGATCTATTTCTGTGACCTGATGAATACGGGACCACATCACAATTATATTCGTTCAGCCAAAAAAACAGCGATGAGAGCAATTAAGGCACTCCAATAGATCGTGTTTTTTTGCGGAGTCAGCAATGACAATATATTTGTTCCGATTATACTATATTATTTTAACCAGGTTGTAACTGGTGAGCTACTTATGATTAAATATCTATCAGGTACAACCTGTAATTCAAAGGCGGAAATACTTCTCATTTATATTTCCAGACTGGTATAGGAGGTTCGCTGATATGCAGCGTCAACGGCCATCTGTCAGCGGTCGGAGTGGCAGTGTCTAGAGACAGCACACTCGTTCTATTGCCTGTCCACGACTGGGTGACTGAAGCTATAGATGTTATAAACGAGTAGTGTATTGGTAAGTATTTATACTATCAGTAATTTAGGATGGTTGTTATATTAGGATCACTGATTTTGGAGTGGCAGTGTCTAGAAACAGCACACTCGTTCTATTGCCTGTCTACGACTGGGTAAGTATTTGTACCCCGTATCATTAGAGGATCGCCCATTTGCAGCGTCAAAGGTTCTAAAAAGAAAAAATATAAGTAGGAATGTATGAAACAAAACTCAAATACATTATTTTAAATTCATTTATTTTATGTCCATAGTTTACATTATACATGAGTCCAGCCCCATAACGATAACTTAACAATTCCACACTGGCTGGCCAATAAGGTGACGCGGCACTATAATGTTTATCTATAGGAACTAAATTATAAAAAACTACAAATACATTGGGAATGTCGAGATCCATGATAATGCATACAACAGTTCGACTAATACCCGGTAATTATATTAAAAAAAACAAATAATTTTACTACGAGCGGTTCAATTTACATCAAAATAAAACGGTTCGTGGCTAAAACTATCCCTTTTTGACATAAAAACGGGGTCTAAGATGTTTATAATTTGTTGTACTTATAATCTTTGGTGCCGAATTGTCTAAAATGAAATGAGATTTGTTCATATTTATCTACAACGATTCCAAAATGTCAGGAAACTTAAAACTTATGTCTTTAGTAGATAATAAAACATATATAACAAGTCTTACGTTTTACAGCCCGTCGGTCGTTGCTTGCACTTCACGACAACACTTGCCCAATTACACTATACAAGTTTTATAGGCAAAATATCCCTTTTTTTTTGAAGCAGCCCTGTATCTTATACATGTCCCACTGCTGGGCTCGGGCCTCTTCTCGTGAAGAGAAGGGTTAGGTCATAGTCTACCACGCTGGTCAAGTGCGGATTGGTAGACTTCACACGACCTCGAGTACTTTTTAGGCACTCGCAGACATGCAGGTTTCCTCACGATGTTTTCCTTCACCGTTAGCAAGCGATCATTTGTATGGTAAATACACACCTATCTGAATATCCCTTTACATAATATAAATGTTTTTTTAGTGTAGTTGAGCATTTATTGAGTCTAATTCGGCTAAAATCGTTTGGTGAAGCGCATGCAAGCATTAAAAACTAAAATATTTTCTCTGAATAACATAATAATACTCGGGGCGATATAGTGTTCATAAAGCTGACGCTTAAACAATGCTTTCGTGGTCGAGGACTTACAATTTGACTAACAATAAGAAATAAATTGGTACAACCACAAAACGCGAAATTTTTACACCTATTATTCACTCAGTATAATATTAGACGGTAAAGGAAAAGGATTACGGTGTGCATTTTCATGAAAGTACATAATTGGTTCAGTACTATACAATACAATCAGGAGATGTTTCTAGAGGCCAGTGTATGATACAAAATATTCAATTAATTTTGTTTCATTTATCATTTTTTAAAAGATGGTGCACGTGAGTTTCTCACCAGCTCTTCTCATAATGCAATACCCATCTGAGCTGGTACTAAAATTGATTTTAATCTGATTCTAAACAGTTTGATTTTTCAAATCATTGTAATTAGTATAATTTAGTTTTACTTAAAATTTATTTTTATATCATTTTTTTTATGTTTTGACGTGTTCGAGAGCCTCCTGGGGCCTATGAAAATAAATGATATGAATATAAGACGCGCATATAATCGCCATTGCTCACACACGGATAAAAACGAGTGTATTTTCTCCAATTACATTAGCCACTATACCAATACCTTTTCAGTGTAATATTACAACGAGTGAACGTAATATGACATATAATATGTAAAAATAAATACTATGACAAGATCAGGATACATCACATTGTTGCAGCTCACGCGATCACGAGCGGCTCGTCGTCGGAGAAACCGTGGATGGGCGGCACGTCGTCGTCGTCTGGAATATATATGTAGTGTTAAGAAATATATGTTATTTGTATTACTTTTTTTAGTATAAAGATTTTTTGAAATTGTATTTTATGTCGTTTTATTGTTGAGTACTAACTGGCGTCTTTGACTTTGATGCAATAATTATCAATTTAATAAATAAATAAATAAATAGAATTCATTTATATCGAGTAACAAGACCCATATGAAGCAATATTAAAACAAAACATTACAGTTTCACACAAATTATAGTTATAAAACAATAAGGTACATTCATTTAACTCATTTGAATAAAATTACATAAAAATTAAATTGAGATTCTAAAATTTCATTAAACATTCTGGTATTAAAAATAAAATTTGAAAGTCCAATTAGAAAATGCATTGATTAAAAAATAATTATTAAAAAAACGAAAAACCCGACTGCTTAAAAAAAATAACTGAAAAGATAAAAACAAGTATAGCATTATCTACATTAAATTCACTGACAACAAATGAAATATGTCAAACTAAATTCTTTATGATGTTGCAGGCGGTGACAAACGAAGTTATATTTAGTAGTAACAAAGTATTGTTACCTTCTTACGCAGTCGGGTAAAAATATAACATTAATGTTGTTAATATGCTGTTGTATCAAAATAAAATACAAGTAACGCCATCTAGTTATATAATGTTTATTGAATGTTTTAAGAAACAATAAATCTTTCATTCAGTCTCTGTCTCACAGAAAAGGTGTTTCATTTATAGGTTATGGGCCCAGCGCAGTGCCTTTAGTTAGTTTAGTTTAGTTTTTAGCAGTTATTTCGCGATAAACAGTGCATAAAAACAATAAGTGACGTTCATTGTATGCAGTTAATAGCAGATTTACAAGGATGTCGGCAAACTACTTGGTCAACGTGCCTAAGCTTAAGGGGCGGGAAAATTACAATTAGTGGATCTTCGCAGCGGAGAATTTTCTGATCTTGGAGGATATGGTGCATTGCATCAAGCCAGTTACCGGGAAGACTACAGAAGCCGCAGAGGACGCGAGAACCAAGGCAAAATTGATTACGACTATTGACAGTTCTTTGTATGTGCATATCAAGGATGTGAAAACTACGTTAGAGCTATGGAACAAGTTAAAAGCTTGTGGGCTCCTTATTTATTTATTTATTTATTTATTATATAAATTCCCACATATTTATTTAAAATAGATATCTTATAATATGTACAATATCATTTATTTACAAATATACTTATTTCTTATCTTTTCTTATATTCAAATAATATAAATATATATTTACTTTATGTTATATATTTATTTGTAAACATAATCAACAGTAATATTTATGTATATAAATACAAAACATTATTTATTACGAATATCTCGGACGTCGTCCGGTAATGACGGACGATGTGATGTACGGTGCAATGGACACGAGCATATTGAATAGCCCGCTTTATTTTGCATACTTAAGAACCGGTCCACCGCGCTCGAGAATGTTCGACCGCGCGGCGGGCATTAGATAGTCAGTCTTCCTTAGATATATCGACGCGACACCTGTGCACCTTTGTTGCGCTCGCGCATTGACCGCCTTCCGCGCAAATTAATGTGTTATTTGTTTTTCGCTATTTCCTCTTCTTTCTCTCGTTTCTCTTTCTTCTGAACTTTATATATATATAGTGTTATGCTTGTGCTTGTGAAATAAACTTCTCCTTTTTGTGTACCGACCAAGTTGGATTTTTATTTGTGTTTACCATAAAGGACTTAAAAGGTATGCTTGAACAATTATAATATCGACGCATATAACTCAAGTATTTCACACGCGCCCTTACTACCATTGCTGGCCTACAACCATAACTGGTAACCCACTATAACTGGTGACCCTACAGTGCACGCGTGAGAAATGAGTGAAGGCGAACACAGTGGAAATAGTCGTCGTCGTGGCGATCCTAGTGACCAAAGTGACAGTTCGGATGATACCATCAAGTCGAAAGGTGGGCTGAAGAGCGCACTGAATGTCTCCCAAGACGAACATGTGACTTTGCGGCAACCAAAGCCCATGACCCCAGTGCCTGTTTCCACTATCCGACACGACACGTCATCCGGCCGACACGATACGGCATCCGATTACCGGCAGGTCAGATTTAAGGTGCCAAAATTTTCATCGGAGGATCCTGAACTTTGGTTTGCGCTTCTTGAACGTCAATTTGAAGCCTTTGACGTCATTGACGAAGCCGTCAAATTCAGCACCGTCGTGACCAACCTAGACATTCACCATGCCAAGGCTGTGAAGGACATTATCATAAAGCCCCCTAAGTACGGCGGGTATGATAAAATTAAGACAGAAATTATCCGAAGACTATCAGCTTCTCGCGAGGTGAAAGTGAAGCAGTTGTTGACCCAGGAAAAATTAGGTGACAGAAAACCATCACAGTTCCTGCGCCACTTGCAAGATTTAGCCGGTCCCTCCGCTGCAGATGATATCGTCAGGCAAATATGGAGTAACCAGCTGCCGATCGGTATCCAGACGGTGTTAGCAAGCCAGGCCGAGCAGCCTCTGGATCAGCTCGCGGACTTAGCAGATCGTATCCACGATCTAACTTCACCTTCTGTCGTCGCTGAGGCATCCGTCGGACCAACAACTAGCAGTAGCTCGTTAAATGAGATCGCAGAGCTGAGAAAAATGGTTGAGCGCCTTGAATCGAAGCTTGATGACCGTCGCAATCGCTCACCCAATCGTTCTAGCGGTCGAGCCAGACCACGACAGCGTCAATCACCTTCACGTCCGAGGTCAAGGTCTAACTCAAGCTATCAGAAGTACCCTCTCTGCTGGTACCACTCCAAGTTTGGGTCAAAGGCCAACTCTTGTATGAAGCCGTGCGACTACCATAAGACGTCGGGAAAAGCCACGGGCGGTCGCTAATGGCGGCTGACGATTGCCCAGCATCTGCAGGTCGCCTCTTCGTTTTTGACCGTAACTCCAACATGAAGTTCCTGGTGGACACAGGTAGCGATTTATGTGTCTACCCCCGATCGTTACTTCGTGAACGTCGAGCCAGGACTGACTTTGAACTGTGTGCGGCAAACGGAACTTCCATAGAGACTTTTGGTTGTGTTGAGCTTAATTTAAATTTAGGTTTAAGGCGAAATTTCCAATGGAGATTTATCGTTGCTAATGTAACTAAAGCTATAATCGGTGTAGACTTTTTGAGTCATTTTAATTTAATTGTTGATGTACGCAATCAGCGCTTAATTGATAATACTACGACTTTATCTGCCGATGCTTGTATTGCTAAAACTAATGTGTGTTCAATTAAAATTTTAACAGGTGACACAAGGTTTCACGTCCTGTTGAGCAAGTATCCTGAGATTACTCGCCCTTCAGGCACGCCGTGGACGCCGAAACATTCCACCGTGCACCACATCCGTACGACACCCGGCCCTCCCGTGTTTTGTAATCCCCGTAGGCTTGCCCCCGACAAACTTCAGATAGCTAAGAAGGAATTCGAACTCATGCTATCCAACGGCACAGCGCGTCCTTCTGAGAGCTCTTGGGCTTCTCCCTTACACCTGGCGCCTAAGAAGGATAACGGTTGGCGACCATGTGGTGATTACAGGATGTTAAATGCACGGACGGTCCCCGACCGTTACCCTATTAGGCACATTCACGACTTTGCCCATAGTATAGCTGGTTGTAAAGTCTTTAGCACGATTGACCTGGTCAAAGCATACAATCAAATTCCGGTTTTCGAAGAGGATATTTCAAAGACTGCCATCACCACACCTTTCGGTATGTATGAATTCCCTTTTATGACGTTTGGTCTACGCAACGCAGGCCAAACATTTCAGAGATTTGTTGACGAAATGACTAGAGGCTTTGATTTCGTGTATCCTTACTGTGACGATTTTCTCTTGTTTAGTAAGAATCAGGACCTACATGAGCAGCACCTGGAGCAGTTATTCCAGCGCATGAAGGATTATGGTATCCTTATTAATACTTCTAAGTGCGTTTTTGGAGCAAATGAGGTAACATTCCTCGGTTACCGTATCTCCGAAGCGGGCACTAAACCTCTTGAGTCAAAGGTACAGGCAATTTCAGAGTTCCCTCCTCCAAAGACCGTCCGGCAATTGAGGCGTTTCTTGGGGATGATGAACTTCTATCGCAGATTTTTGCCCAACGCAGCCGTGACTCAAGCCCCATTAAATGCCTTACTTGCTGGTTCGGTAAAGGCGACTCACCCTGTTAATTTGTCTGGTGAGACACTCCTTGCCTTTGACCAGTGTAAACAGAGTCTGGCTAATGCTGCACTACTAGCCCATCCAGATTGTGATGCTGAACTCGCGCTAGTCACGGACGCATCTGACTTAGCAATGGGTGCAGTAGTACAGCAGCTGAAGGACGGTCATTGGGAGCCACTTGCGTTTTTCTCAAGAAAGTTGAGCCCAGCTCAACAAAAGTATTCTCCCTATGACCGCGAGCTTCTTGCAATATATGACGCTATAAAATATTTCCGTCACATGTTGGAGGCTCGCCACTTCATAATTTTTACTGACCACAAGCCGATCACTTTCGCTTTTCGTGAACGGAAAGCCAATTGCTCGCCTCGTCAGCATCGTCATCTTGATTACATATCGCAATTCACAACCGACATTCGACACATATCCGGCAAAGACAATATTGTCGCCGACACATTGTCACGTGTTGATGAATTGCATATGCCAATTGACATGGATCAGTTAGCTGATTCTCAGTCTTCTGACCAAGAACTTCTGCAATATGTTGGCGGTGAATTTTCACTCCGCCTGGCAAAGTTCAAGGTATCTGGTAGCACTAAGGAACTGTATTGTGATGTAAGCACACCATCACCACGTCCTTTCATTACCAAGGCATTTAGGAAACCACTCTTCGATAATCTTCATAGTTTTAGCCATCCAGGCGTCGCGGTAACCACTAAGCTTATTGCTCAGCGGTTTGTTTGGCCTGGAATGCGTAAAGATTGTCGAGAGTGGGCACGGAGCTGTCTCTCCTGCCAACGCGCCAAGGTAAATCGCCACGTATCAGCACCGTTGGGTACATTCGATTTACCTCGCGCTCGGTTCGCATTTATTCATGTGGACATTGTTGGCCCGCTTCCACCTTCACAAGGCTACCGCTATTGCCTAACGGTAGTCGATCGTTTCACCAGGTGGCCTGAGGTTACACCCATGATCGACATGACAGCTGAAACCGTGGGCAAGACTTTAATATCGTGGATATCCAGATTTGGATGTCCCACTGATATTGTCACTGACCGCGGGCGGCAATTTGAATCCGCACTTTTCCAGTATCTTGGAAAAGTGATTGGATTTAAACATCGCCGCACAACGGCTTATCACCCAGCTTGTAATGGCCTGGTGGAACGCTTCCACAGACAGCTAAAGGCGTCAATAATGTGCCATGCTGACTCCAATTGGGTTGACACTTTACCTCTGGTGCTACTGGGTATCAGATCAGCCTATAAAGAGGACTTAAATGCTTCTGCGGCTGAGTTGGTTTATGGTGAGCCCCTTCGCCTACCTGGAGAATTCTTCCAGCCGACTGAATCAGGCTCAACAGATATTACCGATTTTGCTACTCGGTTACGTCTTTTTGTTGCAAAACTTAGCCCTTCTCCAGCTGCGCGTCACAATAAAAATAAAATATTTATCTATAAAGATTTAAATACATCATCTCACGTATTTTTAAGAGATGATTCGCTGCGTGCTTCATTACAGCCCCCATATACTGGGCCATATGAAGTGGTAGAACGCGGAGACAAAAATTTTAAAATTAGGTTCAAGGGGAAAATTGTCACAGTATCCATAGACCGCCTTAAGCCGGCCTATCTATTCGTCGACACTTCTCCTACTCCAATACCTACCCCATCTCCTTCCCCCACTCCATCTCCTAATCCCATTCCTGATCCTTCCCCAATCCTGCTTGATTCAGGTCAGTCACTTACCAGAACGACTCGCTCTGGACGCAGGGTTCGATTTCCGGATTATTATCGCCCGTAGGGACGGTCTCTGGGGGGGAGTGATGTGGGCTCCTTATTTATTTATTTATTTATTATATAAATTCCCACATATTTATTTAAAATAGATATCTTATAATATGTACAATATCATTTATTTACAAATATACTTATTTCTTATCTTTTCTTATATTCAAATAATATAAATATATATTTACTTTATGTTATATATTTATTTGTAAACATAATCAACAATAATATTTATGTATATAAATACAAAACATTATTTATTACGAATATCTCGGACGTCGTCCGGTAATGACGGACGATGTGATGTACGGTGCAATGGACACGAGCATATTGAATAGCCCGCTTTATTTTGCATACTTAAGAACCGGTCCACCGCGCTCGAGAATGTTCGACCGCGCGGCGGGCATTAGATAGTCAGTCTTCCTTAGATATATCGACGCGACACCTGTGCACCTTTGTTGCGCTCGCGCATTGACCGCCTTCCGCGCAAATTAATGTGTTATTTGTTTTTCGCTATTTCCTCTTCTTTCTCTCGTTTCTCTTTCTTCTGAACTTTATATATATATAGTGTTATGCTTGTGCTTGTGAAATAAACTTCTCCTTTTTGTGTACCGACCAAGTTGGATTTTTATTTGTGTTTACCATAAAGGACTTAAAAGGTATGCTTGAACAATTATAATATCGACGCATATAACTCAAGTATTTCACACGCGCCCTTACTACCATTGCTGGCCTACAACCATAACTGGTAACCCACTATAAGCTTTATTCGACGACTCAGGATTCACGAGAAGAATATCTCTATTACGTAATCTGATCTCGATACGCCTAGATAATTGTTCCAGTATGCAGTCATATATAACCCAAATAGTCGAAACAGGACAAAAGCTTAGTGGGACAGGATTTGGCATCAGTGATGAATGGATCGGGTGCTTATTGCTAGCAGGATTGTCTGAAAAATTCATGCCAATGATCATGGCAATCGAGCATTCAGGCATACAAAAAATTACAACCGACGCCATTAGAACAAAGCTCATGGACATGGAAACGGAAATTGGCGGGAACGGCCAACCGAATGACGTCAGCGGAGCATTCGCGAGCGGTGGTACGCAGAGATGGCAACCTAAGAAAAATAATAGATTGTCTATGGCCAACAACGCTCAGAAATCGACGAAGCCAAACGTCAATGTCAATAATGTCAACACGAAAAGTCACGTCAAATGCTACCGATGTAAACAAACGGGGCATTACAAGAATCAATGTCCGAATAATGATGGAAATAAGAATAATGCAAAAGAATCGCATCGTGGACAAAGTAACGCATTCAGTGCGGTGTTTTTGAGCAATATTTACAACATAAACGATTGGTACATCGACTCAGGTGCAAGCATGCACATGACGCCGAATCAACAGTGGATCCAGAATAGTACAAAAACCGCAATGACTGATATTTGTGTAGCTAACAGTGAGCGTTTACAAGTCTTGTGTTCCGGCGAAGTGACAATTATTACTAAAACTGATAAGTGTGAATATGAAATCCCAGTAAAAAATGTCTTGTGTTCCAGAATTGACAACCAACCTGTTGTCAGTGAGCCAATTAATAAAGACTGGTAACAGTGTCCAGTTCACAACAAATGGATGTGAAATCTTTAATAAATCCAATGAATTGGTGGCTATGGGAGTATCCATCAATGGAGTGTTCAAGTTGTGTGTACCAGATAGTGCAGTGGGGACATGGCTGTGTCAGGCAACACATGGCATCGCAGGCTAGGCCATGTTAATAGTAGATACATTAATAAAATGTCTAATGCTGTCACAGGAATGAACATGGCAGGCAAAGCTGACCTTGATAAAACATCATGCACGGTCTGCTGCGAGGGCAAGCAGTGTCGATTGCCATTTAAGAATGTAGGTACAAGAAGCAAACAACTACTTCAACTTGTTCATACAGATATATGTGGTCCCATGGAGCATGAGTCACTTGCAGGTTCCAGATATTTTATTTTATTTATTGATGACTTTAGTCGCATGATATTTGTGTGCTTTATCAAACATAAAAGTGATGCTCTCAGATGTTTTAAGGAATATAAAGCTAAAGTTGTAAATTAATTAAACAAGAAGATTCAGATTTTAAGAAGTGACAATGGGTGTGAATATTGTAATAAAGAGTTTGACTCCTATCTTAAAAACGAAGGCATCATTCACCAGAAAAGCAATCCATATACACCTCAACAGAACGGCCTGTCCGAGCGAAACAACCGCACAGTTGTAGAGAAGGCCAGATGTATGATGTTCCAGGCAAACCTAGGTAAAGAGTTCTGGGCAGAGGCTACCAATACTGCTGTATACTTGCAGAATAGGACAGTGCTGCCTGCTTTGGATGATAAGACTCCATATGAAATCTGGAATGGGTTTAAACCAGACATAAGCCACTTGCGTATTTTTGGCAGTAGTGTCATGGTTCACAAAGCTAAAGAGAAGCGCCAGAAATGGGACAAAATCTACAAAGCAGATACTTGTTGGTTACCCAGATGACATTAAGGTATACCGGGTTTATGATCTTAGAAAAAGGCGTGTGACTACAAGCAGAGATGTCATTGTTATTGAAGAGGAGAAGAACCAGGAAGCCAGTATACCAGTTACTGAAAGTAGAGAAAGCTCAAGTTCAGTGGGGGACTCAAGTAAGGAAACATCAAGTTCAAGAGAAGTAAGTCTAGATGAAGACACATTGGTAGAAGACATATTGGATGACTCTTACATTTCCAGTGAATATGAAGATGCTTTTGACTCACCTGAGCAGCGTGCTAAGTCCAACAGAATCAAAAATAAGCCAGAACGTTATGGAATGTCAACAGTCTGTGTACCGGAAGATGTTTTTGGCTCACTCTAGAAGAAGCTCTACAGGGAGCTGAGAAGGAACAATGGTTATTGGCGGTGAAGGAAGAACGACAGAGTTTTGAAGATAATAATGCTTGGGAAGTGATAGATATTCCAAAGGACAATAAGACTATTGTTAAGTGTAAGTGGGTATTGCGTAAGAAAATGGACTGCGAGAATAGTGTTCGTTACCGTGCGCGTTTGGTGGCCAAGGGTTACATGCAGAAGTTTAATGTGGACTATACTGATACCTTTTCACCAGTGGTTAGACATTCAACCTTGAGGTTATTGTTTGCATTGTCTGTAAAACTTGATTTAGATGTAACACATCTTGATGTCACTACAGCTTTCTTAAATGGGAACCTAGAGGAAACCATTTATATGCAATTACCAGAATGTTTATTAGATTCTAATAAGAATAAAGTATTAAAGTTGAAAAAGGCCATTTATGGGCTAAAACAGTCCTCAAAGGCCTGGTATGAGAAGGTCGATGATTGTCTCATTAGTATTGGTTATAATCGTTCTAAATTAGAACCTTGTTTGTACACTAAATTTAATAATGGTAAAAAGACAATAGTTACTCTTTATGTCGATGATTTCTTTGTATTTACTAATGATGATATTGAATGTCATAACTTGAAAAATATGTTAGCTTCTAATTTTAAAATAAAAGATTTAGGACTAGTTAAAAATTGTCTAGGAATGACAGTTAACATTGATAAAAATAAAGGTTCTGTCACATTGAGTCAGGAGAATTATGTTAACCAGTTGTTAAATAGGTTCAATATGTTAGATTGTAAGGTGGCAGATACTCCTTTAGAGACTAAGTTAAATATTAAAATAAATAATAAAGTTTGTGATAGTCTGTTACCATATCAGCAGCTTATTGGTGGACTTGTGTACTTGTCAGTCTTAACCAGACCCGATATAGCATTTTCAGTAAGCTTTCTTAGCCAATTTAATCATTGCTATAATCATGAAACTTGGGCATATGCAAAGAGAATATTAAAGTACCTTAAGAAAACTGCACATATGGGATTAGTATATAATAAATGTGGTAATTCTGAAATATTAGGCTATGTTGATGCAGATTGGAGAAACAATGTTTTAGATAGAAAATCATATACAGGATTATGTTTTGTTTTGGCTGGAGGTGCAGTTTCATGGGAGGCTAAAAAACAAAGAACTGTTGCCCTCTCAAGCACAGAGGCAGAGTACATGGGTGTAACTGAAGCTTGCAGGGAGGCTATTTATTTAGTTAATTTGTCAAAAGAAATAACTAATAAGTCATATACTATAACAATATTTAATGATAACCAGGGAGCACTTAAGATGTCCTCAAATAATAGTTTTAATAAGAGAACAAAACATATTGATGTTCGTTACCATTTTTGTAAAGATTGTGTCAATAATAAAATTGTAGAATTAAGATATTTAGAAACAGCTGAAATGCCAGCAGATCTGTTTACTAAAGGACTGTGTAGCAAGAAGCATTATTATTTTATGCAGATGTTAGGTATACAAGATGTTAATGTTAGTTAGTATGTAATACCTACCTATTTGATTCTTTAATTTTCTTGTTATATGTTAGGTGGTACTTATTATTTTGATAAGTGGGGGTGTTGTTAATATGCTGTTGTATCAAAATAAAATACAAGTAACGCCATCTAGTTATATAATGTTTATTGAATGTTTTAAGAAACAATAAATCTTTCATTCAGTCTCTGTCTCACAGAAAAGGTGTTTCATTTAAAATTAATTATTTAATTATCACTCATTTAAATATAAATTCCAAAATAAAATAAAATAAGAATAAATTCATTCGTTTTAAAATATTAAATCATCTTCATTAATTCGTTTTAATCATCTTCATGCCAAATCATCCAAAGTTTAATTAGTTATATTTGCAGCGCTAAGGTTACGTAAAAGATGGTATGGCAATTACAAACTATGGAGACAAAATGGCAATAGACATGCTTTATGTACCAATAATTTCGAATTACAACCTGGTTACTAAGATCTAAATCACATAAGCAGTATTTTGGCAAAGGCAGCCGTCGACTGCCACCGAAATGTCAACAGTCGTCGATGGCAACATGTACATGTGTTGGACAAAGAAATAATAGAATCGACATAAAAATTGTCGTTTGCGGTCGAAACATTAGGGCCTTGGGGCTGTACCACTTAAAGTCTGTACAAAGAGTTGTCAGCGCGTCTAACTTAGGCAATCCGTCTCGAAATGCTGGCTTATATGTCGGCTAGCGACTTAGTATCGCAATACAACGCGGTAATGCTGCCAGCATATTGGGAACGAGGTCTTCTGACAGTGACTTATTAAGTTTAGATTAAGTTATTAGACTATTTTAATTTAAGATGCAATATGCATATTTTTCTGTAAATAAAGATATTAAACCTGTTAAATTGTTACCAAATCGAAGGTAGAGATCGAGCCACCACTCATTGCCGATGGTGATAGCTGGAACTAAATGAAAGCGACCAATAGGGAGACGAATAGATCAAATTTTAGTCATCCAATTGATCAATACGTTTACTTCTGACTATTGCTGTTGGCAATAAGTGCTAGCTGTAACTCTACTTGCTTTGTACATTATAGAATCCATACAGCACACTGACACTTGCATTGGCATTAAGAAATAAACGTTTATCTCTTTCTCTCCTAAGTCAAAAGATCATAAGGGAATTAATAAGATATAATGGCTATTTGCTATGTTCGATCTAGGTACTTCTTCATCTGATGAGTATATGATCTAAGAGCCAGTGTCTTTTTTAACTAATTTTATCGTCCGAATAAGGTTTATCTGACACTTGTGAAAATAGAACTAATGGCCAGTTTCTGAAGTACCGGATAATTCTTATTCGAGCCATAAAATATAACCTGACCGAATTAAAATGTGACACCGGTGAGACTTGAAAAAAGAATATAGCAGGCACTTTCATTTATATGTATTACATGCTTATCCTACCGACAAGGTTGAATCTACACCTGTGAAATTGGGGCTTAATGTATGCTAGGTGAGCCGTTACCGTGGTCGGCGATGATGGCCTGTCCGCGGCGGCTGTCGTAGCGCGTGAAGCGCAGGAAGGAGCGCGCCAGGCGGCGGTGGCGCAGCGCCACGTGCAGCAGCGCGCCGCCCAGCGCCGCGCCCAGCACCAGCGCCGCGCCCCAGCCCCACCACATGGCTCCCAGCGCGGTCGAGCCCTCTGCTTCGGCACCTACGAATATTTAATTAAAATTTTTAAAGCTTCATTCGCTTTCTTCTCAGTAAAAACTCTATGGGTAGATTGCTCGGTGCAATCTATTGCAGCCAAATAACTTAGTCTCGATCTACGACGCTAAGAGACAAATCTTATCGTACGAATCTTCTAATCATCTCATACAAGTCATCTAATTATATTATACAAGTCATTATTTTCAAAAAAAATTATATTATGTACGAATGATTCCAAGTAACTACAGTTTACAATTTGGACCCCTATTACTCTCGAACTAACGTAGCTGCTTAGAATAATAATACCCGTAGCTGTTATAGTTTTCCTTTTTAGTTCATAACATAATAATATATTCCCAAGACAATTGTAACTAGATTTTTCGAACCAACGATTTCGCAGGAGGAACTCTACTCAACCTAACATTTGCTCTTCAAAGGTAAATTTCTCACGAACGGGTACATATGCATGCAAAATTTCAGCTTTCTAGAAATAATGGTTTTAAAGCCATGCCTCGGACCGACGGACATGGCGAAACTATAAAGGTTCCTAGTAGGTACTACGGAAGCCTAAAATTGCAGTCCTCAGTTTCAAGTAATATCTTGATAGGTAGTACCTATTTATACGACTCGATACTATAAGGAATCCTTAAAGATATAGTACTCACCTTCCATATTCATAGTGTGCACTTCACTGATATCGCTGTAGTAGCCATCCGCAGTTAGAGTCCTGACGCCCACGTACAGCGGGCCCGTCACTCCTTCAGGCGCCGTCAGCAAGCAAGGAGACATGTCTGCTTTCACCACCTTCATATCTTCGGTCACGTGAAGCATGTCTTCAGGAATCTCCTTGTTGGAAACTATCACTTCGTATTGTTTGCTGCAATTTCATAAACCATATTTAGATAGATAGATAAAACTTGATTTGTGCATACAACATAGGATTTACATTTTGTACGAACGTTTAAATAACAATACATGCACAAAGGACGGCCTTATCGCTTAACGCGATTTCTTCTTTAGTCGATTAATCACTTGTCTCTGTATATTGCACAGCATATTGCAGCATTTAAACAATAATTAATTAATTAAATAAATATAAAATATAATAATAATATAATATTAATAAATATTTTTTTTTTTTTTTTTTGATTTATCTATAATACACTAAATGATCTAATTGTTAGTAACTGCCTCAATGGTATAGTGGTTAGCGTATTCGCCTTTCACAATGAAGTCTCGGGTTCGATTCCCGGGTCGGGTAGTTTTATTTGTGTAATGTTTTATTTTAAACATTTTAACACGGATATGAGCCACTGGCAAATGACATGTCATAACTGAAACGATCCCAACGCAATATTGACACATCAGCTTATAATCGTGTTGCTGCAATACTGACGAAAGTTTCATTGAACAAGAAGCAGTATAGTTCGTGCAATCAACGGTTGGGATTTATAATAATAGCAGCCCTGTATCTAATAAATGTCCCACTGCTAGGCTCGGGCCTCTTTTCATGATGAGAAGGGTTAGGCCATATCCACCACGCTGGTCAAGTGCGGATTTGTATACTTCACACACTCTCGAGTTCTTTTAAGGCACTTGCAGGCAATGTCAAGTGTTATAAATGTTATTAATATTACAATAATAGTATTTTTTGTTCTGTTCATAATATATTTGATATGGCATTCATTAATAATTGCTAAATATGTAGTATTAATTCTTTGTATTGTTTTGATAAGATGTTAACAGCTGATACAATTGTTATTACCTATGTTGTAGTATATATCTCATAATATTTGCATGCTACTTCCAAATAGCGAAATGTGTCACTGTACATTATTTATATTATTTGTCACCTTTTAATACCACATTTTATGCAAATAAATGAAATGAAATGGCATGCAGGTTTCCTCACGATGTTTTCAGTCACCGTTAGCGAGCGATAATTTATATGATAAATACACACATATCTTCGAAAAGACGAATTTTAACGATTTATTGACAGAGGTGTGTGCCGTGGGTTGGAACCCAAGAGCTTTGACTTCGCAGTCCTACGGTCTGCCACTCGGCTATCGCTGCTTGGTTGGGATTTACTTATGTTAATTTTGAATCCGTTCTCTAGAGAGACGCGCTCAGTCAATTTCTATTGAATTGTGCATTCACACCTCAACTACAAGTAAAGCCAACTGTCAAACGAACTTGTTTTTTGCTTACTGGTAGAACTATACAATGCAGATAACTCACTTTTCATTTGGCGCCTCCTCCCAGCTGACCATGATGTGTCCGTTAGGAGACAGCCACGCCAACACGCCCGATGGCGGCTGCATCATTCCGCCGTGCACTTCCACGCACTTCTGCTCTGCGTCTTCTACATTTACCTATAAGAAATAGTTTATATTATCATTTGACACAAATACAGATTAAAGAAAGATAACTGCTTGGTCCATACCCAAATGAATTTATGTCTGCTATGTTAAGATATAACCTTGAGGTAACTTTTTCACTACGCATATAGCGGCTGGCGTCTGATCGCGTTTGTATCCTATTTAAGATAGGAACAAATGGATGAACGTGACGTCACGAAATGACATATCATACAGTTGAGAAATTTAGGGATCTGGTAAGAGGCGACCGTAGCTGGATGGCTAAAGCGGCTGCCCGGTGTGCAGTAAGGTCGCAGGTTCAAATCCTGCCGGTCCCATATCTTTTTTAACTGTTTCTTAGTATAATTTGCTAAGCATAGCTAAATGCGATAAAAATAATTAATTAGAAGTTGATTGCATCCGATTCTTATTTATACATAACATCACGCCTATATTATCCACAAGCGTGTGGCAGAGGTGTACAGCATCCACATTTCCCCTGTTATCTCTTAGGTCCCATTGGATAGGAGATGAATCTTTTTTTTATTTAATTAATAAATTATTTACTATACCTGTTGACCCAGCTGCGATTACTATATACACCCGATAAATAGAAAACGGACGCAAGTAGTCGCGACTTAATTTAAAACCAGTCTAGCTAGTGTCGTGGTCATTTCTTCTACACAGGAGAAGATAACGAATAGTTACATAGATATGCTCATATCCATAAAATATAACCCTTATTTTTAACTCTTATGTTAACTTAATTTATTAAATTAATATCATAAGTACAAATTATCCTGCATTTTCACACAACATGCAGTCAATAAAAAAAATGTAATTATCTCGGAGAAGTAACTAAAGACACTATAACACTAGCAATGCTTAGTTTAGGTGTCAGTTGCTTTTGAAATATATAACAATTATGTACAAATTGTATTAACTATTGTAAGACGTATACTTTGTGATCATTGTTCTTATAAGTTTCAATCAATTATTATATTATAATAAATATCATTTGATATTTGCAATCTTCTTGACCAATCTGAGCCACCAAAATCATCCGTAAGAAAGAGCGACATCTTGTGGCTGAGCTTTCAGTAATTCTTATTGCTGAGTAAGTAATGACTTACATGCACGCAAACATTGAACCGGCCTCCGACGGGCACGTTGACGAGGATGTGGGCGTAGGTGGCGGCCTTGGACGGCTTCAGGTCGAAGTGACTCGTCTCGTCGTGCGTCATTTCTGTTACGTCCAGCTAAAAAAAAAATATTTTTATCTTAATATATTCATTATTTACTTTGATCTATTAAATTATACTGACTAATTGCTATTTTATTCCACTATTAAGATTCGACATTATGAATTACCTATTTTTTTTAAATGTATATCTTAATAATTAAATTTCATGTTGTTTTAATTGATTGTGTGTTTTAGTTGATGCTATTCTCGTTATAATTATGTGTTAATTTATTTGCATGAATATGAATATATTATGAATACGGAATATATTACGGTCATAAATATACTACGGTACAATATGGTGAATCTAAAACGTAACATAACATGTAACCTAATTATAGTATACCCATATTTCGCAAAATAAAATGATTGATTGATTGAACTATTAAACGCTTACACATCGTATGAAAAGTGTACTCCGGTAGCTAAAGGCTAAAGCTAAATGACGAAAATGAAATCTTTGTGTGCAAGAACATGGAGGTTTGTCTTGGTCTGGGTGTTTCTATGTATAATATGTATTTATTTACAAAAGAAAAAGTACATAATAATATATGTAATAGTATCAGTTATTCTAGTACCCACAGTACGAGCGCTGCTTAGTTTGGTACTAGATTGTGTGAAAGTAGTGTGTAGCAGTAGATGGATTCAGTACGAAGAATGAACAAAAACAAAAGAGCTGTTTTATCGCGGCATTTTAGCGCTGGATCGGCATAGACAATGTGCTAATGTCATAATATGCTGTAAATGCCAATCCAGCGCTGGAATTCCGTGGTACTAGATGCAGTGTACAGACTGGCAGAGAATGCCTATGGCATTAAGTCCGCCTTGTATAAAAATTCTGTATATAAAGTTTAAATAAATAAATAATATAAATCAGAATTTACGATGAATAATCTCTTACAAAAGGCAGCGATAGCCGAGTGGGAGACCGTAGGACTGCGAAGTTAAAGGTCTCGGGTTCGAATCCACGGCACACACCTCTCGTCTTTACGAAGATATGTGTGTATTTATCATATAAATTATCGCTCGCTAACGGTGAAGGAAAACATCGTGAGGAAACCTACATGCCTAAGAGTGCCTAAAAAGTGCTCGAGGGTGTGTGAAGTCTACCAATCCGCACTTGGCCAGCGTGGTGGACTATGGCCTAACCCTTCTCATCATGAGAAGAGGCCCGAGCCCAGCAGTGGGACATGTATTAGATACAGGGCTGCTATTATTATAATCTCTTACCGAATAAGTAGCTGGCTTACGAAGAGCATTGCAGTTGGCGTCCCACAGAATCGTCATCTCGGCGTGAGCCTCATTGAAATCCACTCGTAAATTCTTAACAGGCGCTCTGTAATAGAAGATAAAGTATACAATTCAACTTCTAATTGATTATTTTTATAGCATTTAGCTATGCTTAGCTAATTATACTAAGAAACAGTTGAAAAAGATATGGGACCGGCAGGATTTGAACCTGCGACCTTACTGCACACCGGGCAGCCGCTTTAGCCATCCAGCTACGGTCGCCTCTTACCAGAACCCTAAATTTCTTAACTGTATGATACGTCATTTCGTGACGTCACGTTCATCCATTTGTTCCTATCTTAAGTAAGACACAGTAAGGTCGCAGGTTCAAATCCTGCCGGTCCTATATCTTTTTCAACTGTTTCGTAGTATATATACAATTCAATTTAATATAATGTATGTATCTATGTATGCAATACTGTGAATGTTCTACTGCACATATTGGGCAACTGTGAGTGCAATATGCAGCATTGTATTATAAATAAATAACCACTCCGCGTTTTATCATATTTTAATCATAAGATTACCTAAAACTGTTTTTAGTGACGAAATCCTTTTAACAAGCAAAATATTAAAAATGCATCCTCTCACAGTAGGGTTAGGTAAGGTCACTTGGGATTTTTTCATCAGGAAATTCTCAATAGCAGTATGGAGTTGTAATTGTGCTCGGTGAATAGCGATAGGCACACACTTCTGGTTAATATAGACGCATTGTTATCTTATGTTATATAAACAAATTATATTTCAATGTTGTTTTGACTTACTTGGAGTTCTCCCTAGTGATGATTTCGACGAGCTTAGCGAGCGGACCACCGAGTATTCCCACGGTGAACACATAACTCTCGCAGGGATGCAAGTCTTCGATCAAAACACTCGTGTTCTTCGTAATTATTCGTGTGTCTGAAATTTAATGTTTAGTTTAGATTTTAATACTTCGTTGATGCCAAAGCAGTGTTGCAATGCAATCTTTTTCTTCTTTGAGTGTCAATGGAAAACACATGGAAATGATATTTAAATTTTGTTTGACCAAAAATTTGCCACAAGAACGGCATCATCGGTGTTATCCACAGGTCGTCTATGGTACAGGTGGTGGGACATAAAGCGCATGTAAGAAGGTGAGCCATCGTTTGGGGACTGGCACGGCAATTTAATTGTGAAATTAACTCTTTAGATTTAAGTCATAAAAAGTATAAAAATACTGAATGTTTTTTTTATTTTACCGGAATGTAGTGAAGAAAATATATTTTTTTAATTCTTAGAATTCTTAAGTTTCTTTATTAAAATGACAGAATGATAACTTTGAGTAAAATTTCATTTCATTTCATCATCGGTATTTCGAGTATCTTCCATCCAGATAGCCTCTAAATATGACAAACATAGGTTCTGTTATTATGCCTCTTTTTCATTCTACAGATATAAGTTAAATGTATTACCCTATTTATTCATTTTTTGCATGCACAACTGCACAACATAAAAAAATTTAAAGATATTTTTATTTTATTTCATCTTAGGAAAAAATAACCCTTAAATGATTGATTCAAAATATTGGAAATATTTCGTAATAATTATTATTTTCTGATGACTTCACCTGATCTTTATGTACTTCGGTCATAACAAATGCAAGAACTCGACAACACTCACCATTCGACATCTCTCCCGGATTGGTCCTATGAATCATATTAGTGTAATGCACCTCATACTCCAATTCCCTTCCCTTATACCTGTCACTAGTGGGCTGTGACCAGATCATGTTGATAGTAGTGCCTTTCTCTTTGGACAGTATGGCTGTGAAGTTGAGGGTTTCGTCTCTAACGCCTTCGTTCCGCAGTGGGATAGTGAACGGGTCGCCGTATACTGTGGATTTGTAGGCACGGATGTCGATGAATAAGAGCACGCCCGGAGGTAGGTTGGTTACTGAAACAAGAATAGGAAACTTGCAATACATGTCATGTTGAGTACACTTATCTATTACATTGATATGATTTTAACGGGAATTAACGCGATCAAGTTTTATTTAACTTTCGGTGCTTGACGTTTCGACAAGAATGTACTTTGTCATGGTCGCAAGCAGACTGATGACGCAAGCGTTAATGTCCGTTTAAATCATATCAATAAATATGCAACGCGAAAGTTTAAAAGTTATTACTTATCTATACATACAAAAAAACATCATAAACGTGTCCAAATTGCATCTTTTTGAAAACCATAAGTTAGATTTAGCTGTGCTGATAACTATTTCGATATACAAATTACGAGCACTAAGGCCCCTCGAAGCTAGCAAATTAGGAAATTGGTATTGATTAAATCAAAGATCTTGGCGGGTTTGAAGTTGGCCGCAAATGAAATGTCACGGGTTGCGATTGGTCACGCTCGAGTCCGGCGCCCATCTATTGGTTGAACAGCCATCCGCGGACAATTTCAAACCTGTCAAGTTCTTTGGTTTTATCTATAATAGCTCTCATCACAGTGCACATAATGGGCCCGTCCATTTTAACAGACTGCCAGACAATATTAGAGGTGCATCCTCTACAGCTGTATTTAAAAGGTAGATCCCATCTCATCTGGTTTATTCTCTAAGTATTATAGCAGAAGAGAATACTTATTGACTTACGTGTGACGTTGTTAGCTTTAGTAATAACAGGTTGCCGCCTGGCGTAGTCCGATGGTAGCCGGATGCGTATGACGTAACCATCGATGCCTCTAATGGCGTGCCATTCTAGCCTTACTGCTGTATTATTGATACGAGACATACTGGCGTTCACCAGCTCATCTACGTCACTGGTGGCGTCGAATGTCAGGTTCATTACTTTGGAAGATTTGGACGTGAAGGCGTTGTTTGTTGCTGTTAGCTGTAAAGGAAAATATACTTTAATAAGGCAGAATAAAATTATATGACGTGTATTGTTTTTATGCCAGTGTTATTGTACCATTCATAAATATATAGCACAGTTAAAAAAATGGTTAATCGAACATTGCTTTTACACAATAGCCGAATTTATGTCATTCGATTCTAGAGATAATGAATAAAGTAAAGAGTGGAACTATTTGTTAGTACTTTATATTTTACAATATACATTTCTTTTTTTCAATTAAGTTAGTGTTTACTATAACTTTAATATAATATAGGTACTTAGATATATCATTGTATATTTTGCATACCGATTATCCGGTAAAACATGTGTAATATTATTAAATTGTACCATCTTTTTGTCACCATGTTTTAGGCAAATAAACGTCTCTTTCTTTCTTTCTGTCAGTGTGATTGATAGACAGACTGAGATATTAGTCTGAGCAGCTAGCATAACGAACTCGAGAAAATTTTTGTCGCTTATAAGTCATATTTTTGCACACGGAAACATTACACATACAAACGGACATTAACGTGACAAAATCTATCTCGCGTTAGTTATGCAAGCACAAATGGAATGAAAACTGTAGAACTAGAAGTTGTCTTCTCTCACGGTCGCCAAGTCGTACAGCATTTTCCCATTTTTTTGGCTTAATAAATACAGATACTTTTAAATTCATCTTAAAAAGGTTACATATTGATTTAAAATAATGTCTCGAAACATTTTGAAAAACTGACATCTACGTCAGTTTTCCACTGGGCTGTTCAGGACGGTCCCACATTACGTTCCGACGACCGACGAGTTGATAAATGGATGACGACTTACATATTAAAACATGATACCACTTACCCAGAACGAATAGTTATTATTCGGCTCAAACTATCCCTCTAGATCGAACGACAGAGTCTTGCTATCGTTGGCCAGTATAGTTTATATATAGTGCGAAGTGCAAAGTGTAATGACGAATGATGCCACTGGACTGTTTTGAACAGTCCCACATAACTTTCCGACGACCGACGAGTTGACAAATGGATGACAATTTACATATTAAAACATGATACCACTTACCCAGAACGAATAGTTATTATTCGGCTCAAAGTATCCCTCTAGATCGAACGACAGAGTCTTGCTATCATTGGCCAATATAGTTTTCTCAACGGGTGGTAAAGGCGGTGCGAAGTACAGAGTGTAATGACGAATGACGCCACTGGGTTGCTCTGGTCGGTCCCACATGACGTTCACTCTGCGACCGATGAGCTGGCGAACTCCGATGCGGATTGGTGGTGATGGCACTGAGGGAGTTCATAGGATTTATTATGAACATAAATAAAAAAAATATAAGTATAAAAATAGTATAAACGCATATTTTCAAGATATAGTCAGTGTCTATTGTAGATTGCATTCGGTTCACTCAACAAACAGAACTGGTAAAAAGTGGCTATTATATATTTTGACGACAGTACAGACCGAGGTCGCGGGTTCGATGCCCACTCAAGACAAATCTTTGTGTGCCTAAACATGGAGGTTTGTCTTGATCTGGGTGTTTCTATGTATAATAAGTATTTATTTACAAAAGAAAAGTATATATTATTATGTATTTATATCAGTTATTCTAGTACCCATAGTACAAGCTCTGCTTAGTTTGGGAATAGATGGCGTTGTGTGTATGTTGTGTGATATGAATAATTATCATAATACACTTTTGCCATACTCTTTGGGTAATAGGTCACGCTGTATTATGCATAAAATAAGGCCGAGGATCTGACTGGAACGCGGCGATAACTACTGAATATAAGAAAAATATTGGCCACAAAAGCTCGACTTCGTAAATGTCGTTTACTTTGAAGCATTATGTGGTTTTTTTAAAAGGTATATTTACCTCCTTCGCCAGTAGTGGTGTTAACAAACTTCATAGATGGATACGTCCTGTTGGATTTGCTATCTTTGATGTAGAATGTCACGTTGTAGTTAGTAAATGGCTCCAAATTTGTGAACCTGTGGACAAAACTGACGTGTTTATGAAAACAATCCTTGGTGTATCGTGTAGTGGCACAAAATAAGGTCCAGAAGCCAAGCTCATATATGTACCTCACTTTTTATACCCTCGCATACTAAAGTGGTACAGAGTGGTCCAACAAATAATATCAGTGTGCGTACGAGCTTTGGCTCGAGCGCGCAACGTATGTAGCTTGTGTTCTGTACCTGATTATTCTGTGGTATTGGTAAAGCTTAGGTTTCCTAAGAAAGCGGTGTTAAAGAATGTGACCGTAATACGATTAATACGTAATACGTTATGTCTATCACTTCTGGGAAATTACTGTGCTACATTTAGTTTACATAGGCAACGTACTTTACATTCTACTGCTACCTAAACGTTTGTATTTTTCCGCCTTCCTAGAAAATTTAATGAATTAAAAAGAATGAATGACTTATTTGCATGAAACATGCATGCATGGTACATTTTTGGTGTTTAACTGAAGTAAAGTAGCTTAACATGATTTACCATAAGCTGGCATATAAATATTTAGAGAAATTATAATTACAAATTATCACATAATATATCAAATAATTAGAATAAACAGCAATGTAGAAATAATAGTGACAATAATTTAATAGTCATCAAATTTTACAATAAATTAAAATTGTTGCCAAAAAATGTTCATTAAATTCATTACAAATAAGTACTTAAAAAAAAACCGACTGCTTAAAAAAAAGAACTAAAAAGATAAAAACAAGTATAGCATTATCTACATTAAATTCATTAACAACAAATGAAATATGTCAAACTAGCTTCCGCCCGCGGTTCCGCCCGCGTGGTATGTCAATTAAAAGTAGCCTATATGTTAATCCAGACTATAAGCTACATGTGTGCAAAATTTCATCGAAATCGAACCGGTAGTTTTGGCGTGAAAGAGTAACAAACATCCATACATCCATACTCACAAACTTTCGCATTTATAATATTAGTAAGGATAAATTCTTTATGATGTTGCAGTCGGTGACAAACGAAGTTATATAGTAGTAACAAAGTATTGTTTGTCCCCGCCTGCAACATCATACAGAATTTAGTTTTTAGTTCTTTTTTTTAAGCAGTCGGGTTTTTTGTTTTTTTAATAATTATTTTTTATTTCACTCTTTTTAGTTCTTTTAACCGACATGTTTTTTTTATATCTATTAATTTGTAGAAATCAAATCTCTTTGAGATCAATGAGCCTTAATCGTGAGTTAAACTATCAAATTCAAAAACAATTATTCAAATTCGACCGGCAGTTTCCAAGATTAGCGTGAGCGAACATACAAACTAACTTCCACCCACTTCGGACGCGCGAGCGTGCCGATATATAAATTGGTAAATTGTGTTTAATCAGTAATATAAATGTGATAAGAAGTATATATTTTTGAAATGGTCTTTTCATGGCCTTTTATTTGATACCCATATTACTATGATGAAAAGAAAATCCATACCTCCCCCCCTTTTTTTTTCATTTGCCGGCGCCATTTTGAAAATTTATATAGCCTATGTCACTATCACTGTTTCGACGAATTCAACGACACCTCATTTGTCAAAATCCGTCTAGCCGTTTGGGCTGTAGGGCGTGCCAAAGAAATAGACATACATACATACATACATACATACATACATACATACACTCATACATACATACATACATACATACATACATACATACATACGCTCGAAAAACATAACCCTCCTTCTGACGCAGTCGGGTAATAAATTAATAAAATGTCCAACTTAAAAAAGAAATGAAGTGTCAATAAAAAGAAATATGGAAACTTTACAATATTGTCACTTATTAATTTTTTACAATTTTAATTCTAAATAATCCTTAACACTTTAAAAACACATAGATATGTTCCCCCCTTGCAGTTTCTTTAGTAATGACGAGACACTTCCTTACAAGGTTCCATGCACTCTTGGTGCCACAAAGTACCTTTACACTTACCTATAAATACTGTCATTGGTCCAGGTCATGTTACGCCAGACACCGTCGCTGACCTTGGCGATGGATGGCAGGAAACTGTACTGAACCATCTTCTGTTGTGCCATCCAGCAAGAAATCAGGAAACTGGTCGAGTTTATTGATGACTGGTCCACGCCGATACTTAGGAACTGGAAACAAAGGGTTAATGTTATTTTTCTGGCAAATAATGTAGTTCTTTACGCGGTGGCAGGTGATTATCTAGATATATGAACTTGCATAGAAATATAGAATACAATGCACGCGTTCATATATTAAAAGACTAAGAGCTTATTAAGAGAGCGAATTAGGCTTCAGAACCTGTTAAAAAAATGACAGGGCGTAGTAGCGCTTTCACTCTAGTGCTTTGAATTTTCACAAATTCAAAGCACTAGAGTGAAAGCGCTCCTATTTGGCGGCAGGTTTTAGTTGAGATGACACTAGGAATCAGCTGGCTGACGGTGTTTTTTCACTATGCTCAACATAAGCTTAGTAGAGAATTGTTGAGCCTTTCGCCGTTTATCAAATGAGGGTACGAATGTATTGATTGTAAAAGTGTTGATTTCACCAACGTGTTAACCCGTCGTCTAATGCAAAGATCAGCTGTCGGTCTCTCTCTATCTCTGTCAATCAAATACTGAATTAGAGAGAGATATGAAAATGCATGTTAGTTGGAGCCGTAAATTAAAAAGTTTGGTGAAATCGGATGAACTATTGGAAGTGTCTTGATTGTGGGATTGCTTAGACCTAAGAAAGAATCTCACTAATAACTCTTCAACTCTTACCAATAGAATATTATATATTTTAATTGAATAGCTATAAAAATCTTGAATTTTAAGATTATAAAGTGTAATATAATGTTGACCACCTTGAAATTACTTTTAAAATAAACAATCTTTTTTTTATATTGAACATTAGAAGTATACTTATACTAATGTTTTACTCATTATTATTAGTACCTGCTAAGTACTTGTAACAGTTAATTCTTAATCAATATCCATATAATTATTTTAGGGACTATCTATATATCTGGGGTGCATGAAAGGAGCCTCCCCGAGCGACGTACACAATCAACCCCTACGTCCGGCGCACCCTGGGCAGTCTGCAAATTTCCACAAAGCAGACTGGCGAATCCTTTCACCACGATAGCAAGTCAACACCATGAGAATATGACTGCAGTCATCGATACGAAAGAAGAAGAAGGGACTATCTGATATATTATTATATATATTTTTAATTCTTGATGCCATCTTGCAATAGCTTACTTGGTACATATGCGTGTTGTCAGGCGAGCTGGTACAGTTGAGTTCATCGGTGCCGTCGTAGCAGTCCTGTCGTTTGTTGCACACGTTACGCAAGGGGATGCAGTTGGTGCCGTCGTCGCACATGAAGTAACCTTTTTGGCATTCCACTGATGGCTTGTGGCTCTATAAATAAAGAAAAAGATTATTGCAACAATATATTCACTAAAATTGCACAAATCAAATCAAATCAAATTATTTATTTTGCAAGAATGTAGTACAAATACAGGTCTGGTGTCAGTGATTAAACAATGGTTCAATACATTCTACCATAACAATGGTGTGCAAAAAATTAAAAATGTAAGGAGTCATGCAATAGAAATTCAACTTTCTTAATTTAAATTTTAACAATAATTATTATAATATCAATATCATTCTCAATTCAATTATTCATCATTACATCATTATTAATATCATTCTTTATATGTCATATTATAATCCTTAATACAATTTATAAATTATTAACAATGTCCATGACAATAAAATATAATAAATAAAATAAGAAAATTCAAATAAATTAATCATTATTATTATCATTGTTGAGAAATTCGTAAACAGAATAAAATGTTTTTCCATTAACCATTTTCTAAGATGTCTCAACAGCATTAAATTTGGTAGTTTTTTAATGGACTTTGGTAGCTTATTAAATATTCTGACACACATATTATAGCAATTTTTTTTGAATAAATTAGTCCTTTTAATGCCAGGTACTACTAGTCTATCAGGATTTCTGGTGTTCCTGGGAAATATTTCACTTGCTTTTGTAAATAAGCGTGGATTCAATATAACAAACTTAACACATTCTACAATATACATGCTCGGCAAGGTTAAGATCTTAAATTTAATAAACAGGGGTTTACATGATTCCCATGGCGGAATCCCGGCCATAGCTCTTATACATTTTTTTTGCAGTAAGAAAACCCTGTGCCAATCTGTAGAGTTGCCCCATAACATTAATCCATACAGTAGAACAGATGACACATAGCCGTGATAGGCGGATAACATTGTGGCTTGCGACGATGATTTACGTAATGTGTAGAGGACGTAAACGAAACGATTAAGCTTTTTACATGTATGGTCTACATGGGCCTTCCAATTAACATGGGTGTCTAAAACAATGCCCAAAAACGTTGTTTGCTCTACCTGAGTTATTATTTGGTCTCCATATTTAATACTTAAGTCGCAGCTTTTACTTCCATATGTTCTAAATTGCATTATTTTTGTCTTAGAAATATTAACATTTAAATTATTCTGACTTAACCAATTTATTGTAGATTTAATTATTATATCAATGTCATTTAAGTAATTATCAATGTCAGAATCTTTGGGTGAGGTTATAATTATTGAAATGTCGTCAGCGAACAATGTACATGGACTTTGTATAGTGTCAGGTAAATCATTTATATACAATAAGAATAGGAGAGGTCCCAAAATACTTCCTTGAGGTACACCAGCATTATTAGGTTTACTATCAGATTTAAAATATTCTAGTTCATTGTTATTTTTTATAGACGAAATTTCAACACATTGCTGTCTGTTGGTTAAATATGATTTTATCCATGTTAACGCCTGTCCACGAATGCCGTATTGTTCAATTTTAGCTAACAGTAGTTTGTGTGAAACAAAATCGAATGCTTTCGACATATCAAAAAATACTACGGATACTCGCTTTCCTGAATCGCTATCATCAATTACAGTTTTCAGTAAGTTGTAACAAGCTAATGTAGTAGACTTATTCTTTTGGAATCCAAACTGTTCTGATTTTAATATTTTATGTTTGTCAATGAATGATAGTAGTCTGTTATGCATAGCTTTTTCGAAGACTTTTGAGATAATTGGTATGAGACTAATCGGCCTATAGTTATCTATAATTGACTTATCTCCTTTTTTATGAAGAGGTTTAACTATTATTTGTTTCAAACGTGTAGGAAAACATCCCTCTTCAAATGACAAGTTAATTAAATGTGTCAGAATTGGTGTTATTTCCATAGAACAAAATTTTAAAATTCTTGTGGAAATTTCGTCATATCCCACCGCATTAGTTTTATTAAGGGATAATATTATTTTGTAAATTTCAATGTGCCCATATGGCACAAGAAACATACTATTTGGGCAATTTCCCTTATACGTAAGACATAGATTATTATTGTTCTTGTTCGTAAGATTAACCCAGTGATTATTAAATGAGTTTGCCATTTCTAATGAATTACATATGTTTTTATTATCTAATTAATATTTTCAATGATTTGACATTCCTTACTGATTTCTGTTTCACTTTTGATTAATGTCCAGGCAGCTTTACATTTATTTTTCGAGTTATTTATAAAATCAAAATTAGTTTTTTTAATGGACTCATCTATACAAGACTTCAAGATTTTTGAATATCTGTTATAAAAATATTTTTTCCTTTTTGATCTAGTTTTGTAATAGGAATAACGTAGCGATCTTTTTTGTCTGCAGCTTGTCCTTAAACCTTTAGTTACCCATGTTGCTGCTTTTGGTCTACTCGATATTTTGACTTTAATTTTGGGGAAACATAGGTTATAAAATAAAATAAACAGATCATGAAACGATTCAAAGGCTTCATTTAAATGATGCTGACTATAAACCTCTGAAAAGGAAAGGTTTGATAAACATTCTCTAAATTTTTTGATATTATCCAAGCTATAGTCCCGACGATAAGAATAGTATTGCAAATGCATTTCCCTTCGCTTTACAGGAATTTTTAACAACTGGGCTGTATTATGGTCAGAAATATCCCAATGTAAAAGTTCCCCTTTGGCTAACTTCATGTTGCTTATTATCTGATCTATACACGTTTGTTGCCGTGTTGGCTCTTCTATGTGAAAAATAAGATTATAGTTTGAAATTAGGTCACGCAACTCTTTTGTTTTTTTATCAGATTGTAAAATATTCACATTAAAATCGCCCAAGAGTACAATTTTGGGTTTATTGTATTTATTAATGATCTGAAAGAGTAATGCAGTCAATTTCGACAAGAACATATAAAAATTTGAGTCAGGTGTCCGGTATAAAGCAATGATAAATATGTTGTGCAAAAGTAGATTTATTCCACAACATTCAAAATGCCTATCCAAGCAATACTGGTTAAGAAAATCTAGTTTTTTATATTTAATCACTGGTTTAGTTAGTATAGCTACACCTTCCCGCTTTTGTTTCTTTTGTCGACAGTAGGACACAGCCAATTTATAGTTATTTAATTTTATCAGGCTTTTGTTTCCTACCTCTATAAATGTCTCTGATAGACAAATGATATCAGGTTCAGTGTTGTTTTGCATAAGACCACTTATTTGTATATCTAGTAAATTGCGTTTACTTATGATGCTGGCTACATTTTGGTGCAAGACCCTGATATAGTTATTATTTTGATTGGGAACGAAAAAAGTTTTGCAAATGTCCGTTACAAGGCTCAAACCCAACGTTGTATTCAGCATTCTCTGATAAGTTTAACGTTTCAATATAGTAATTATCAGCCTGAATATAGTAAGTTAAATTTTCAAAAATATTTCTCATACCGTGATTGTTAAGTTTACCACTTTTAAAAAACATTGTATAGTCGCATTTAAGATTCAAGTTAGAGTCAAAAAGAGTAGCATAATCATAAGTATTAATGTCCAAATACAATAAATTATTAAAAATGTCAATTCTAGAATTAAACATTGCGCAATGGTAATTATACTTAAAAGTCGGCAGGCACAGAATTATATTTGTATTATGTATTGTCATCAAGGTATTTCGTAAATTAACTATAATATCATAATAGTTGGCAGTTTTACGAAAGTCTTCTTCTCCAATTAAAATTAAGCAGTAATCATTTTTGGTAAAGTTGGTCACTTTTAGATGTACGTCCTTTATAAGTTGATTGATTCCACAATCTGTTGTGATATAATGGCAGATCTTATGCTCGGGAAATGATTTTTGTGCTAGGGAGAGAACTCTATTTGCCTTGTTAGTGCTCAAAATGCAGATTTTAGGTTGATCGGGTTTAATCTGCTCGCTAGTTATAGCGCAGTTCGATTTCGCATTTGCTGTATTGGAAGGACATTGTTGATGTGTGGTAACATCCTGATCCTGGGTTCCTTGGTCTCGCTCCAAGGTTTTGCTACCTAAGATCGCCGATTCTCTGCGTGGTGTCAGGAGCTTTTTATTAGGGGTCCGTTCACTGGTTTTTGTTACTTTTTTGATGATTTTATTCTTATTACTCAGGTTTTCCACGGTGTTTTTTAATTCTGTGTTTTCTAGAGATAAATTTGATATCTCTTCATGCGCTGACTTCAATTCAGATTCAAGTTGTTCAATGCGTTTCTTTAGCTGTTGTGTTTCTTCTAGGTCTTCATCGCTAGATAGTAAGCTAAGACTACGTGTGGTGCCATCTAGTGTTGAATTCACGGAACCGTTATCCAATGACGAAGTTGATTTGGACCGCTTTTGTGTCCTCCGCAGTGTGATGTTTTCAAAGAAATTCATCTTTTTGTGGTTTAAAGTAATTTCATTTATTTACATATGTCCATTCAATTTCATGTCCAACTTATCAACAGTTACTCGACAATGCACAAAAAGACAAATTGTGATGTAAACATAGGTTCGAACCAGAACCAATAATGCCGAAGACCGTTACGGTTTCCGCTAAACCAGCTTGTTATTACTATGCTTCATCAAATTACTGTCCATACTAAGTATAAATTGTTAACTTAGGTATCGTAATTTAGGTTTTTGTTGACATCGGCGAAGTTGTGCAGGGTTCAAAGTCCAACTTTCAATCAATGATGTGTGTAATTTGAATTGAAAACGGTTTCGTTGATGAGCAAAATTGTAAATTCACTTACTTGCTGCTATTATTTCTTAAGACTTTGTTTGTTGTTCTTCCATATATTCATGTGTATATCTTGGAGTGCACTTTTCTTTATTACATCTTTACTAGTTTTGTAGATATTTGTCTTGATAACTATCGTTCAATATCTTAGTATGTCTCAGATTTTTTTAGTCACAAACTTTAATCCTCACGAGTTATGAAGCACTTAACGTGATTTTTAGTATGAACCGATAATTGTATACTTCTATCAACTTTAAATAATTATTATAAGCAGAGACGATCTTTACCGTGGCGACAGCGACAAGTCTTATCATCACACGCCATGATGTTACCGAGAATGTCCTGATAGAAAATTCCAACTCTTTAAGCCATCGGATTTTAATCTGATTCTAAATAGTTGGATTAAAACAAATCTAAGCCCCTTGTAAAGACACAATGCATCTTTATGTTCATGTGCACTTAAACGCGACTCGCTAGTTTCGGCAGTCGACATATCGCGCCCATTGAATTAGGTCGTTACCTATATTTATAATACATTCTCGACACTGTATTACTTGTAAATTGCGCATACAACATAGTGAATTAAATAACTTCATGTTTCAATTAACCATCGACTCATAATTAATAATAACAATACATAAGACCCTAAACCCCGGTTACTTAAATAATTGTAATTATTATAATTTAGTTTTACTTATAATTTATTGTTTTAATATTGTTTGTAATGTTTCGACGTGTTCAAGCGCTACCTGGGGCCTATGAAAATAAATGACTTGAACCTGAAATCTTGAATCTTATCAGAGACCTTACAGTGAGCAGATGCGCACACTACTACTAGATTATAGAGGTCAGTCAGACCCTATCATGGGAGTAAGGGTGATATTACATCTACATCGATTCATCTTCTTCTTTTTTATTTAATGGCAACTGAGTCTCCTTGCGGTGACTATTACTGCCAGTGTCAAGTGTGGAGTATAATTAAAATTGTAAGCGTCCAAAATGGCGGGCGATATACTCGGATTCTGACGATGGCGGCGCAGGCGAACACACGCTGTGAACGTGCACTCACCCACACCGCCACCGCCAAAGTCCATCTACATCGATTGTTTGTAGCTCGATGCATTTGACGTTTAGTGAGCCAATTTGACGTTTTAAGAGCTCACTGCGCATGCGCAACTCGCTGTTTTGCGTCGATCGATGTAGAGGTAATAATACTCTATGGGACCTAACAAGACAAGTAAAATGTGGATGTTAATAATAATTTATTGAGTGGTGTCTTAATGTGTTATGCTTTTCGACATTAAACTGCGCCATCGAATCAGTCGTTGTGCAAAAAAACTATTGTAATGTAAGTATTGTAAAAAAACAAAGAGCGGAATAGTACTTACCGAAGTCGAAGGACAATGCGCTTCATCACTCTTATCATGACACTGTGGTATTCCATCACAAATGTAAATATTGGGGATGCAAGAAGATCCGTCCCCGCACACTGTGGCATCGGCGCCGCACCGCCCCGGCACCAGCGGAGTAGGCATTGTGGTGGGGCAGTCGCGCTCGTCGGCGCCGTCCAGGCAGTCTATGGCGCCGTCGCACGCCCATTGCAAGGGAATGCAGAAACCTGGACATCGTAGACATTCAATTAGCATACACTGTCCTCCCAAAAAAGTAGCTCAACTAGGACCACGGAACAAAAATCAGATGAAATGACACAATTAGTATGGTAGCGATTGTCATACATCGCACCACACACAAATAATTCGTTGATTGGTCGTTTTTATCTAAGTTAAAACTGGCATAAAACACATAATTATCATGAATTTAAAAAAATAATTCACAAAGATAAGGCTAATTTTGATAAAGTGCAAAAAGTTTTTACGACCTTATGTAATTTAAGTAAAATTATATTTTATTGGCGAGCTAATTCCACTACTCAACCATAGGTGGCAGTATTTGCAACTGGTCGCAATTTGAACCTTAAGATAAGGTTTTGTTTCACAAATTGTTATTAAGCGCTTTTCAGTCAGTGATGTAGCGAAAGAATATTTAATTACATTATCGATATCGATAGATATCTGATTTCTTATTTAGTTTTAGTAAATGAGATTTATTGTGAATGAGTTTAGTATATTGTAGTTTCTTATTATCTTTTACTAAACTTGACACTCGCGCAATAGTAAGCTTTTTATAACAAAACATTTAATGTTGTATAACTCATTTAAAATAATAGGGTTAAAATAAAAAAAAACTCTAATTTCTATTCATTTATTGCCCTTGAAATAAAACAAATTTGTTGAATAACTTAAGCTTCGTAAGTTGAATTCTAAGTTTCAACAATAAAATGGTTTTTGTGTGTATATTTTTTTCCTGCCCTTATCCCATTTTATTTGGAATATTGATATTACCTATATAATATTTATGCTTACCCATATGTATGTATTACTTTCTGTAAGTCTGGGAACAGAAGACCACAAGGAGAGACAGGTGGAAGAAAATAGGAGAGGCCTTTGCCTACCACAAAAAATCTTGTGTCGGTCCTCAAGCTACCTTCATATCAAAATTCGGGTTTGCTTAGCCATTTTAATGTGGATAGGTTACAAACATACAAAATTAACCGATTTACTATCGAATCGGTACTTTTCTTTTATCGATAACTTTCGAAAAATCTGCGTTTAATCTGACTACATCACTAACCGAGCAGCGTAGAATGTCATGTAGAATGTTCGAGATGATTTTTGTGAAATTGGGATTATAATGCACTAGTAATGTACTTAGTTATTAGTTACAAGTATATTCAAATATAGGTTATCCTGAAAATTTTTGAACGAGCGCCGCGTTTGTCCCACACCTAGAGAAGTGTTGGTCGGATATGGGTAATAACTGATTACAAACATTTGTGTTAGCAGGCTGTATATTTTAAACTATCACAAAAGAACACCATTATACAGAAAATCAAACACCTCCAAATACTTACCACGAGCGCATGTAAAGTCATTCTTCCCACATTTGCGGGCAGGGGGTGACTGATGGTCAGGCGTCACTGTCTTCATCTCAGGCATTTCCAATCCACACCCGATTTCATCAGACTTGTCACCTTCCCCACAATCATTGATGCCGTCACAACGCCACCAGTCAGGCAAACAGTTTCCATTGTCACATTTAAACATCCATTCCAAACAAGTGCCGTTGCTAGGGAAATTTGGTTTCTCTGTACCCGGAAGAGGGAGTAGTTTCGAATGAGGCGTGTTTGTGCAATTCTTCTCGTCAGAATAGTTATCGTCTCCACAGTCGTTTTCGCCGTCGCAAACCTGATAAACAATACAATTATAATTTTGCTTCCCAATCTCCCTTAACTTAAAACTATTTACCAAAATGAGAGCTTTTTAGGAAAACAATGACATCGATTTTTACTACCATCTGCCACAATGATAAAACCCAGAATCAAACTCAAAGGTATTTTTGAAATAAGAGCACAAGTTCGTACAAAATTTCAAAGTTATTAATTTCTTACGTCGTTATCCCATGATTTGATGAATAAAAACTTAAAGAGTCAGCAAATGTACATTATTTTATTTTAGTAATATTTTTAGTATGGAAAATGTGATTTGTATGGTTGTTTGACAATTTTGAAGTGTTCAATGACTTATGTCACTGAACATACAGGAACGTACGGGCCTAGCAATTAGGTATGCAAGACAAAATCTTCTACGCTATAATGAAAACGGACTGCAATAGATATACATATGTGTATAACATATTTAATTAGTATAATATACCCACTATTCAGATATGTATCTCACTTATTCATAACTGGTATAGTAACTCTTTACCATGACTTAAAAGTTTTTGCCCTGCATACCTAACTCGTTGGCCCACTCTACATAGTGGCACACATAGAATATTGCTCCTGTCTCAGGTCGGAGTCTTATAATAAGTACCTTTAGGTATCAAACTTACCCAAGACTTGAATATACATTTTCCACTAGGACACCTGAACATATAAGGCGCACAAGTGGAGTCCATACACCGTTGTTCTCGCTCGTCTTCACCGTTGTCACAATCCTTCTCTCCGTCACACACCCAAGACGTGGGGATGCAGAAGTTACTGTCGTTGGAGCAGCGGAAACCGTTGCCTGCACAGCTTTCTACTATGTCCGGTCGTTTGGTTTGAATCTGTACACATTTGTAAAGATATTAAGAACTATTTTTATTAAAACTGACGTGAGTTTATAACATTATTCGAGTCTTGTGCAAGACTAGCTGCGACTCATGCGCGACGTGTCGCACTCACACTGAAAATGCCTACATAAATGTATATAGGTGAAACCGCGGTCGACTAAATAGACCAACATTACTTGAGTGTTCCTCACCGTATTCCATTATTTGAATAATATTTAGAAATAGTTTGGAAAATACGTAAGTATACGTCCTTTTTTTTCATATGCGATGATAATTCGTCACAAGAAGGATTTGGATCATACTGACTGACATCAAAGCACCAAAGGATGACTCGGATTCGAATTAGACGTCCCATGCAAAGAATCATGCACGGTTACAGCAAGACCGCTATATAGATAGCTTGCACCTACATTATTGCTAAACACCAACATCTGAGCTGCAATAACCATGAATATCCTTACGTTATCATAAAACCAAGGTTGTTTCCAGTTCAATCGGTGCGGGAGCTGTACTGTAAAATATTTCATAGAACAATAGGCTCTCGGTTTTCATTTCGGTACCAAGCACCTGATATTTCTTTTCTATGAGAATATTTTACTGCACCTTTTCCGCACCGAAATCCTACCGCGTCTGTTTGTCAGTTCGCAGTATTTTAAAAAACGAATGACCAAATAATCGGTTTACAGCAATATAGATAGATAGATAGAATCTTTATTGCACACCCAAACAAATACAAAAAGAACATTACTAAGCATAAAGACATGTACAATGGACAGCCTTATCGCTAAAAAGTCTTACAGGCAACCTTTGGATGGATAAAAATATAGTTAGAATATATATATTAAGTAGTACAGTGGGCCAACGAGTTAGCTATGCAGGGCAAAATCTTCTAAGCCATAGTTAAGACTTACTACACCAGTTATAGATGAGTGAGTTAAATATCTAAATAGTGGGTATATTACACTTATTACATATGTAATTCACACATACATATCTATTGCAGTCAGTTTGCACTATGGCATAGAAGTTTTTGCCCTGCATACCTAATTGCTTGAAAGAAAGAAAGAAAGAAACGTTTATTTGCCTTAAACATGGTGACAAAAAGATGGTTCAATTTAATAATAAGAATACATGTTTCACTGGATAATCGGTATGCAAAATATACAATGTTAAATCTAAGTAATTATATTATATTAAAGTTAAAGTAAACACTAACTTAATTGAATAATAATAAAAAAAAAGAAATGTATAATTATGTTAAAATATAAAGTACTAACAAATAATTTCACTCTTTACATTATTCATTAGAATCGAATGTCATAAATTCGGCTATTGTGTAAAAGCAATGTTCGATTAACCATTTTTTTAACTGTGCTATATATTATGCCCACTGTACATAAGGTTTAGGTATATACTTTGACAAAGTTGTCCATATACCACGAGTGCAGAAGCAATTTTATGAATAGTGACTAACCGTGCAGTTCCGTTCATCGGATCGATCCTTGCAATCGTTGTCGCCGTCGCACACCCATCGCTTCTCGATGCAGTGTCCGTTGTCGCACTGGAATTGATTCGCTGAACAGTTGCGATGGCCGCAATCTAAAATACAACAATAAATAATCTTATAGACTAGGTTTCTGAGGTTCCAGATAGTTCTTATCCGACCTATAAAATATAACGTGACGGAATTTAAAAGTAGCACAAGGTACACTTGAAAATATTAAATATTGTTAAGTACCTATGTGTACTCATAATTATTTTATTGTTCTACTCTGCTCTTAATTAAAACTTACACTTTTGCACCTACTACCCTACTCTCAGCATCACCCAAAGGTTGACTGGTAGAGAATGCCTATGGAATTAAGTCCGCCTATGTGCGATATTGTACATTAAAGTTTTAAAATAAAAATAAAATAGATCACAGCTATCTTACATTTATGTGCGTAGTATGCTTATCCTGCCAATATATTTTATCTAACACCCGTGAAATTGGGGCTAAGTCAAATTTACTTAATTTAAAAGTATATAATATTAAGTTCTTATATGTAATATTTGCATTGTGTTCAAGCAAATAAGCGAAATAAAACTTGAATGATAATATTACAAATATATGCAATTCAGTGTGATTTTCCAGCTATTTTGACTATCAGAACTGAATGTGATTCATCCTGTATTTTTTATTTTTAGCGCCAGAACCAATTTTCCTGAGTAATAGCCACAATAAGTTTATAATTTTAAATGATAAAATCTTTAGGTACTGGAATTTTCAAATATCAACGTCTATTTACAAAGAATGCATGTCTTACTGATATGTATATATGCCAACTTTCGCTTACAGATTAGATACATTTATATAAAATCATATTATAAGCCCTTCCAAATAACACTATTGTGATTTTATTTGTCAGATGCTCTAGTGCAGCTGTTCTCCACTTTTGTGGGATACTGCGTACTGTGTATGTAGTACTAACTTTGTATATTAGTGGGTATTCCTATTTGTATTTAACTTAATTGTGAAACTGGAAGGTGCTGGTACTTATAGCACAGGATTTCCTATTTTAAGTACCAGCAGAACATTATATTTTGATTTCTTTTGTACCTAAGTTAAGTGTCCTACTATGTACTTACCTACTGTATTTTTTGTGTGCCAAATAAATTATTATTATAATTATTATTATTACTGGGCTTTTGGTTGGATGCCACACCCACGCCAGCATTTAGGGCTCCGTCAAATATTTTGATTACCAAAAGGGACCATTCATCAAAAAACATTAGGAACTCCTACACTAGTAAAGCGTGACGTCACCTCACCGGACTACAAAAAAAAACAAACACAAGCAAAAACGTAGATCTAACAGAAATATCGTACCTTTCTCATCACTCATATCGGCGCAATCAATGTCATCATCGCACTTCCAGTGCGGCAGGTAGCAGCGGGTGTTGTCGCACATGATCATGGGCGGCACGCACAGACATCCGATCTCGTCCGACAAGTCCCCGCAGTCGTTGTTACCGTCGCAGCGGGCAAACGAACTTATGCATTTACCGTTTTTGCACTTGAATTGGTCCTGTGAGCCAATATTACATAGCATATTATTATTATTTCAACTTCTTATTGATTATTTTTATCTTAGCAAATTATACTAAGAAACAGTTGAACAAATTATAGGACCGGCCAGATTTGAACCTGCGACCTTCTGCACACCAGACAATCAAACTTTAACCAACCAGCTACGGTCGTCTCTTGCCAGGACCCTAAATTTCTCAACTGTAATTCATTTTCATGTTGTGACGTCACGTTCATCCATTTGTCCTTATTTGTTCCTATCTTAAGTATGATACGAACAAACATGGCGAAGTTACAATCAGCACAAACGTTGTAAAGAATAAGGTAACCATGTGATAAGGAAGAAATAACCGCCACCCACCAGCACAATTCCAACTCCGTGGTGCTATTGAGATATTTTTTCTAACGGATAGCTCCCAAATAACAAATGACTCGGGAATCGAACCCGAGAACTCGCGGTACGACCAACTACCGACACTACGATAACAACTACCCCAACGAGGTAGTTAATCAAATATTACATCATAAATTAAAGTAGGAAACAATTTTATGAGGTCAAAATATTTATCAAAAGTTGAATGATCGACTAAATAAAAAAAATATTGATAAAGAGATACTTACAGAAGAACAAGAAGAGCCAATCATTTGTGGACATGTCATATTGGCGAACGGCTCAGTGTTATTCGGACACATACATTTCCCTTTCTCCATCATTAGACCATCAGGACAAAGACAGCTGAAAGTGTTCCCAGGCCCTCCAAGGCAAATCGCGTCACAGCTCGTATTCTTATACGAGCACGCGTTACTGCCGTACTGCACGAAGTGTGCGAATACCTTCAAATCCATCAAACCTACGAACGAATCGTTAATCGTCATTATGTTAGCTCCCGAGTCTTTGTCAGCCACGAAGATGGACTTCACCTTCCAGTCATCCCAATACATCTTATCCTTCAATACAGCGACTGCGAAAGGATGAGTCACTCTGTCATCATTCCACAATATCCTCCTGAAATATTTGCCGTCAAGGTCAGCGCTCGCGATGTAATCTTCCATTGCATCCACCCAGTATATTCTCTCAGACATCTGGTCGATTGTTATTCCATTAGGCCACTGAACGATAGGCTTGTTAAACAATTTCTTAACACCTGTACCGTCAAGATTTGACCGCGATACTGATGGGTCAGTCTTGTCCCAGTCAGTCCAAAAGAGATATCCAGCTTTAGGATGAACAGCGATTCCACGTGGCCTTTTAAGCACTTTCGAGTCCAAAATCGTCACCCTCATTCGTCCGTCAAGTAACATGTCAGTTCTCACAGCTTCGATTTTCTTCCTCAAGCCATCAACGAAGAACAGAACATTTGAAATCCAGTCAAATGCCATTCCTTCAATACTAGCCAAGTCTCTGTCGACAATCACTTCTTGAGCGGTGCCGTTGTTAAAGCATTGACGAGTGATTTTATCCAGTTCTATATCAGCCCAATAGATGCAGTTGTTCTTAATGTCAAATTCAATTGCAACAATATTTCTTTCATGAACAACGGGGTATATGGTGGAATTGTCAAATAAGTCAATACGAGCGATTTTACTTCCTAAAGCTACCAGCATGAATTCTGTGGGTTCTTCTATCGGGCACGGAATCATATCAGGCACGTACGCCATGTAACCAGAAATAGTGCAAACATCACCATCGATTTTCCTGTAGCCCTTAGTTCTTTTGTAGAAGTGTCCTGGGCGACAATCAGGGGGAATAGCATAAGGATCATATTTGACCGTTTTATTGTGAATACATTCGTTTCCAGAAATCATAAATCCGAAGTCGCACTCAAAATCTCTGCGACTGCATTCGCAAACCTCCTTTCTAAACGGTCTATCGTAATCTACGCCATTATAACAGTTCGTATGAGCGAGACGCCTTTGGAAGGTGTTCCTAGTACCAAGCACGCATGAAACCGAGGAGTTTGGTGGTGACGGCGACCAGTACTTGTAGTCTTTATCAGTACAGTTACGAGTGAAAGTGTTTTTCAAGTCAATAGTGATGATGATCCACTGATGTTGCTCATTCGCTGATCCGAACATTGTGAAAGTAGTGGTATTTTCGCCGGGCTCTGTCATCAGTCCATAAATGCGGAGGTCGTCGACATTGAACCTACAAATTAATGTTGTTAATAACTGAACAATTAATGTATTATTGATAACACATAAGGGAATATGACTCACTGATAAGAGTTCCATTCGATGCCTTCATTCGTTGAGTACAATATCTTTCTTGTTTCGCCACGAGACTTGAAATACTTTACTGCTACCAGGACACCGCCGTGGTCTCCGTAATTGAAGAAGTAATAGTCTTTGAGTATCCGCTTCCAGGTAAGACCGGCATCTCGGCTGAGGTATACTCCGGGAATACCTTTCAAGGACTTGCCCATGACTCCAGTTGCCATTATAATACCCGGTGCTGACTTCGAGCTCATGATACTTGCAGACCTATAATAGAAAAGATGTTGCAATTATCTTTATAATCCCTCACCTTTTACCAGCCATGTATTAAATAAACCCATAAAAATCAAAAACGAATGTCCAAACCAAAAATGAAAGTATCTAAACAAAAATTGACCATCTAAAAGCTAATCATGCTGAATTGACTAGAATTTATAAATATTTGGATCCCTGTATGAGTTCTAATTTCTATCGAAGTTCTAGACATGATATTAACAAAATGAATGAAAATTTTCTTTACAAAATGTAGAAAGTAAACCACTGAACAATCGTGCAATGTGCAAAATAAAAGTGAAAGCCACAATGTTAATCCAAAATAAGATGCAATGCACTCTATGATTCGTACGGGTTTACCTCACACCGTTTGCTAGCACATTTCCTGGTTGGTGGTAGCTGCAATTAATATTTATTGTATGAGTTGTTGAATATATCGTTATATTTTTTCATGTCTATAAAATGCGGATCGATAAACTGTTTATCCGCAGAACATAAAGTAAATAGGTATTTAGGGATACATTACGGAGAGTGCGCAGAGGAATTGCACAACTTATTCCTCCGTCCCAATTCCATCTTCGGACTACCAGACCGTTTGTCTGGGAGTCAGAAGGTGAAATGGGGCAAACACTCCAGCAACGTTACATGGTATGCTAGATATTCCACATATAGGTAAAATCAGGGATCTTTATGCTTTTGAAAATAGCTGCACATAAAATGTCATGGGTCGGTGTTGGCCACACTCGAGTACGATGCTTGTCGATTGGTCAAGCAGCCATCTGCAGCTAGCGTCAAGATCCCTGATTTTATCTACCTACGAATTGTTTCGCTTCAACGTTCCTTATTCGAACTGCCAAAGGATGATTCAAATGAAAATCGGTTGGTCATCATCATCATCATCATCATCATTTAGCCTTTTGTAGTCCACTGCTGGACATAGGCCTCTCTCAATTTGCGCCACAAAAAAACCCGGTCCTGCGCCTTCCGCATCCAGTCCCCTCCAGCGACCTTTTTCAGGTCGTCAGTCCACCTGGCAGGGGGGCGTCCTACCTTACGGTTGCCGAGTCGCGGTATCCATTCTAGGACTCGTTTGCTCCAGCGGCTGTCGGTCCTTCGGCAGACGTGACCAGCCCACTGCCACTTCAGCGAGCTTATTTTGCGAGCTATGTCGGTCACTTTGGTTCTTTGTCGGATGACCTCATTACGAATTTTATCCTTCAAAGAAACTCCGAGCATAGCTCGCTCCATAGCCCGCTGCGCGACTTTAAATTTGTGGACTAGTGCAACCGTTAATGTCCACGTCTCGGCACCGTAGGTCATAACAGGTAGGACGCACTGGTTGTAGACTTTCGTCTTCAGGCACTGCGGTAAAGGCAAATCGGTTGGTGTGGAATACAAACTTCTTTGTAACTTATTGACTAAGATTATTTGCCAATAGGTTTAGTAAGGCAAAAAATGGGAAAAACGATAAGATTATAATTTTACCATTGCTTAATTATGATAATCATTACGATTTATTACTCGCAAACGCTCTATTGGAATTTCCCACCACGGAATATTAAATTACAGACAACAACATAGCTTAATTACAGTGATAATGATTCGCGTTTTTGGACTCAATTTCGATGCTACAATTCTAAATATGAAGGCTAAAACATAACTATATACATAATTTATCGTACAATATATAATAATACTAGAAAATGAATTACTGTTTGTAGATTTTATATAAATTATTTCAATTGCATGTTACATAGGTGAACATTTAGGTTATTAAAATAATAAATTACTGGATATTTTATGGCATAACATTTAAACGTTACAGTTTAAAAATATGGTTTTGTCCTCCGAACTACGCATGGCTCAAAATGTGCACTACATTTCGAAACTGATTTTAATACATAGTTGTAAATTGAAATAACTAAAGCATCTATTACCGGTACTGCACTGTATTCAGGGTTTCTTATTTAGTGTAATGTCTGTTAAAACTGTTAGCTTGTAAGATAAAATGAAAAAAATAGAATTCCTGTAGGAACCAATGCAGTACCGGACTCTCTCTCTCCAAAACTACCGTCGTATCGTGTAGTTTAATAGCCGCTTATATTCTGTACAGAAATAATAACTAAAAACAAACGTAGAACAAAATTTTAGAAAGCTATTAGCTATCACACTATAATTGTATGTAATGTTTAAGTAACCAAAGAAGATGGTTAGAGAAAATATAAACTAATAACTTCTATTTACATCTAACAGTAGGTATAGGTAAAATCAAAGATCTCAGCGGGTCGTAAAATGCACTGTCTCAGTCACTCTTGTATGGTTCACGCTTTACGTTTATCTCGATCTCGCTCTCGCAAGCCGACAAGAAGTTGCTTGGCTTGGCTTATGCTGCCTTGATAACAGTTGTAATACATCAGCCATGTTTTTATGCATTATCAACATTATTAGCAACTTTGTAAATAATTACTATTCGTTTTAAATTACACACAATATGGCTCAATAAATGAATTATTAAACAAAATAATAGTTTTAATAACCTACACAATACGATTATTGTTCTCCATGTGGTAAAATAGTGAATCATTCTGGCTGATAAGATTGTATTATTAATTTTCTAATAAAATTATTAGTTTTACATACACTATTGTAAAGTAATTTCGACTACGATGAACGAAACGGAAGTTTAAAGCTAATCCTCAAAAAAAGGCCGCGAGTATAATAATACTATATATTCTACAACAATTTATATGAGTCAGGTATATTTTCCGAGGGTTATTCTAATAAAAATATGACTTGTTTCATTTAAGTATCCAGAAAATTTACTTTAAAGTTGGCTACTGACACAAATTGTTATCGAAAATCACAAAACATGAGTCACGTGGAATACTTGGAAAAATATCTGTGCAGTTGGTTATAATTATTTTCCTTCAGTGCCAATACCTATTATAGTCTATACATAAACAACGATGAGACATAGTTTTAATTTAGAATGGTCTTTGTCCGAAACTAGAATTTAAATGTTCGCAAATAACGAGCAAATAATTCAAAACACAGCAGATAAAATTGTTGTTCGGGTTATATTTTTAAAATTAAGAGTATTTCCAAATCAGGGGCGTAGCTACCGCCGTATATGCCGTATCAATTATACGGCCCACATACGGCCCCCCCGGCATACGAGGGCCCCCAAAAGAAAGTAAAAATTACCTAAGTACTTTGATGGGACATGAACGCCTGTCAGACCTCTCATTATTGTCCATAGAGGCAGAAACTTAACAAAAACTAAAGTCAACATCAGCTATAAATTATTTCATAAATTAATTTGCCGAAGAAAAGGCAAAAAGAGTATTGAAATTTGAATTGTTTGTAAAAATCATAGTAAGAGTGACAGATAGATAATCATGATGAATAAATATAATTTTATGCATTTTTTTTTCTTTAGTGAGAAATCTTTACCCATCATAAGGGCCCCCAAATATATATACATACGGGGCCCCGCCAAGGGATGCTACAACACTGTTCCAAATGTTTAATTATATTATGGTCAAGAAATGTGTACCAAGACAAATTTATATCAGGAGAACAATTAAATGCAATTATGGAAGTTCTTTATCATAAGATTAAGTCTCAACTTGGAATCACCTTTATCATTGATACATCATAATTATCGTTTCCCTAGATAATACATTGAACTTCAAAGGAACAGTATTCATTTGTATCACCAGGTCAACAAACTGGAAATAAAGATAAACAGTGTATTCGATATCAGAAGTAGGCGGCGCGGAGTTCAAGGTGAATTTGTTATGAGGAAGATAATTAAATTAACTAAATACTAGTTTGTTAAGATATTAAGGTCATATTAAAGTCTCTGAATTTTGCATTCAGTATAAGTTTGCCTAGACGTTTTACTTGGTTATGTTATTTAAGGTTAATGTAAAAATAACCCTCACCATTGGCTTAACATTTAACATGGTTCCAACCAAGACAGATACCCTTAGCCACTGTAAAATGCAGATATTCATGTAAAAAACAAAAATACATTTTCAGGACTCGGTTTACGCCCGCACGGTTTTTCATATCTGCCCGCAGACTATGCGGGCGGATATGAAAAACCTTATACTATAAGATATTATAATTAATTTTCAATGTTGGCTGCCTGGGGAATAAAATGACGTAAGTCTTTCCCCCAAGGGCTCTCATTCTTTCATTCTTAACAGTATACTATACTATATTTATTAAAATTAGCAACGTTGCCTTATTTCACTGTTTTTGTTATTATAGATTGGTATTCAGGGTTAATAAAACATCGTAAAAACAAGATTACAAGTTCAGTACTAGTTTGAAATCACGTGCGATATAAAATAAACAAAGTAAGGTGTTTATTTTCATTGTCGTTTCTTTAGATCTAAAGAACTAGCATACAAGCGTGATATAGATAAATATATATATAGATAGATTTAGTCGTGTTTTTGTCATAATTGTGTAAAGTTAAACATGACAAAAACGCGTAAAAATCTATCTCACACTTGTAAACTATTGATGTGAAGTGAAGATAAGTGAAGGGTACATTGAAGCGTTGAATAATTATGTGGATTACATTATGTTCTTACCTCGTGACTGGGTAGAGTTGACTGAACTTCTGGCATAGATGCAGACTGCATGAGTTTTCCAGGTGACAGTTCAATGGCTTGCCTGTGAAAAAAAAAACATTTGAAGGTATATAGCAGGGTGTTATGGATATGAAATTCCGGTTACGGATTGGATACGGATATAAGATTGATTATTATACCGGATACGGATATTAATTTATTTCGGATTATCCGTTAGTTACGGATTATTTCAGTTACGGATGTTAGATTTTTAAGGTTTTTCAAAAGTAAAATACATTTAGCTAATAAAATAGTTTTATTTATATGTCACCTTTTGGTACGAATTACGGCCAGCCAATTAAAACAACTTGTAATAACGTATCTCAATTAGGTGCCGCCCCTATCCGATATTATCAGAATATTTTATTTCGGATTCGGTTACGGTTACGGAGCTCCCTAACATCCCCTGGTATATAGTTAACGGTCGGCCAACTTTTCCTCCGTACCTCGGAGAGCACTTTAAGCCGTCCGTCGCGTCCATAGAAATCTTAATAACTAGTCAATAGAAATGCTATCGACTATCTTTTAACACTGGGACGCATGTCGCCGGTTTTCAAATACCACTTTTTGTATTCCTGCAAACAAAATTATTCTTTTTGGCGATGACATTAAGACGACAATTCCTCAACTCGCACTGTTGTTCGATTAGACAAATGCGCTTGTATTCCTGCAAACAAAATTATTCTTTTTGCGATGACATTAAGACGACAATTCCTCAACTCGCACTTGTGTTTGACTTGACAGATGCGCGGCGACAAGGTCACGCGTCTTTGACATTTCTATTGCCTTATTATTAAGATTTCTATGGTCGCGTCGGTCCCGAATGACATTTGAAAATCTATGGCAGTCGTTACGGGTAGTCTGAGGCCAGAATATTTTACAACTAGTCTAACGAATAGTATCGTATCGCTTTGTACTGGGTTGTAGACTATTATGGCATTCATTGTATTAAGTAGTAGCTGCTCCCGCGCTTTGACCAACTTTTTTTAACCATACTACTCCGCTCCCGTGGAATTTAGCGTAACATCAACTTTACTTTTATTAAGAGTTAAACTATCAAACACAAAAGAACGGAAGAATTAAATTTATTCATCTTTGTTCTTCTTAAGAATAAAAACATTTTTAAAATTCAGATTATTATTATCATTAGTCTATCATTAGTTTATTTTTATTCTGCCTATGAACCCAAATCGATTAAAAATCGATACATCAAATACAACCGGTTTGGTTAGGACGATACGCTAAGTTCTAATTTTTAAAATGCTTTTATGAAAATATTGCTTGCTTGGTTTCCATACAGGCTGACAGATTTGACGCATCTAAGTCTATATCTAGGTCTGTGGTTAGAATTGTTCCAAATTTGAATGTTTATTATGTTGATAACGCTATAACCAACATTGGTTGTTTTGAGTGCACTAATAAATTGATTTAAGATAAATGCATTATTTCAAAATTGTGTGCAATATGGTCTAATATAATGAATTACTTTATTAAATAACAATTTTATGTTAATATAATAAGATGAAATTACTATGCTACATAGTTCGACCTAAGTAAATTTTGAATAACATTGAATACAAAACTATCCTAAAACTTCTTTACTTATTTTTTTTGTCTAAGGCAATTTGTTTTACAACAGGCATAACAATGTAATGAATAGGTATTCGTGGTAACAAACAAGTTATGAAGAACTTTGGACGTATAATATCACCATTCTGTGATTCACAGTGCTTCTAGTTATATAAATAAGCAGGTAAGTAACAATATTTTTGAAGTCATCACTTAGTTTTGAAAAACATTATCTAGTTTTTAACCGGTTACATCTGGCGTGACCTTCTGAATTCTGAAATATCTTATTTCTTGTATTAGGATTCTGAGACGTGTTAGCAATTAGAATCGTCTACAAACGTAATGAAATGGATGGAAAAACAAGTTTTTGTGTTAGGACCTTCACATCAGTTTATCATAACAAATGCATGGAAAACTCATAATATATTTTTATCGAAAGTAATTTCGTCAACAATTACGGTTAATATTATAAGTTACACGTCAATCATAGGATTGAAAAATTTTAAATAAGAAAAATAGGATGCATAACATGTTTTTTCGTTTTTTTTTTTAAACGACTACCGCATTAGGAACAACTCCTGTGTCCTTCACAAACATACATTTCACACACCCAAAGCACACCCAGAGTCAGAACAAATATTTGCGAATCACACCAAGATTTGACCAGAGTTGGGATCGAACCCACAACACCTGCGTACCATACTTACAGAAAAACTAACTACAAGTACTGACTTTAATTACCTTATTGTAGATTATTGATAATACAACTACGGCCTTCATAAAAAAGTTATATAATACATGGCTAATGGTTACTTACGAGTAGACAATCGCTATGTGTAAATATAATCATGGTTCTGGAAGGTATCTATAGGCTGACCGTTTAACTGAGTCCTCGCCTGCGCGGTACAGGGGCGCGGGAGTATGACGACAAAGGGGGAAATTTTTGTAATCGAAAAATCTTCGGACATAAAGTAAACAGTCAGTACAAGCAAATGGCTTTTAACGTATACGAATATTTCAGAAAAAAGATACTGGACCCAAAAATAGTTTTGACTTTATTACGATTTAATTATATGTTTAGATAACAAATAGTATAATAGTTTATTCCCAATTATTTTATTTACGTACATAAGTTCATTAAAATTTTGTATCTTCTTAACTATTTTTCATTTGATAAATCACTATTTCTTTTTTCCGATGATGTCACATATCTTAGGAAATATCTTGGTGCATTTCATCTTCTGTATATTTCATTAAGTGCCCCCGCCGCCCGCCCCTGTTTCAGCCCCCTTTGTCGTCATACCCCCGCGCCCATGTACCGCGCAGGCGGGGACTCAGTTAAACGGTCAGCCTATAGTAGTTAAAAGTTTTTGTAATTGCCTTTTGAGATAGAAATAAATATGACACACTTACCATTTTCATCCTCAGTGGGCGGGTTGATTGGTGACCAGGTAACTCCATGGTCGAAAGTGATCAACGATATCAGGTGCTCTGGCCCGATGTTATTGACATGTGTCTTGGAGTCAACTCGCGAAGCAATGTAGATGCCCTTCAGTCCCTCCACGCGGTACAAATCAGTGAACGAATCTTCTGTCACGTCTCTGAAAGTCAAATACTTGTTTGAATATAAATATTTGCATCCTAAGAAAAAGCAGCGATAGCCGAGTGGGAGACCTTGAGACTGATAAGTCAAAGGTATCGGGTTCGAACCTATTGCACATACCTCTGTCAATCAATCGTTAAGATTCGTCTTTTCGAAGATGTGTATATTTGTCATATAAATTATCGCTCGCGTCGCCGTTAGGTAAAGAAAAAACATCGTGAAAAAACCTACATGCCTAAGAGTGCGTAAAAAAAAAGCTCGAGGGTGTGTGAAGTCTACCAATCCTCACTTGGCCAGCGTGCTGGACTATGGCATAACCCTTCTGATCACGGGAAGAGGCCCGAGCCCAGCACTGGGATATGTATTAGACACAGGGCTGCTATATATTTTTCTAAAATTGCACTTTTCACCAATCATGTGTGTCATTCAAATATCTCACTCATTAACATTCTTAGTACTAAAAATAACTATTCCGCCGGCCAAAATTTCGTTTGGCCTTAGTTCGAAGGTTGCGTACAATGTCATACCCTTAGAAATTTGTTTTTAGAAAAATATTTCAAACAGGTGACCACTTATTTGTGAAGCCAAATGGGACACCTACAAAAAAGGTGTTCTTGTGGGTTGGTGCTAATGATAGAATAATATGCTAGAATACACTTTAGAAGATACTGAAAACTTATTATCCTCAAATATGGCTTCGGCTGAGAAAAATTGTCGAATGTAGCAGATAGATTTCTTAAGAGATCGATGGACAACCACAGAAGTAAATATGGCCAAAGTTTACAACTGGCAAGAGAACTTCAGGCAGCCAAAGCAGCAAATTCTAATTCATTGTGTCAAAACTTCGACAATGCATTTATAAATCAAGAAAGAAAAATATCAAGTGTTATTTGTGAACTCTCCGTCAGTCAGGCAATTCTTAATAGCACCACAGATTTGAAAGTGTGCCTGGTGGACTGCGATAAGCTCAACCCCTGTCCCATGAAACCTAAACATAACAGGTGAAATGTGGGTGCTGTTGACCTCTGCCACACCCATCTGGATAGTATAGGCATTATGTTATGTTATTTAACACGACAAAACACTTGGCTTATTCGCCGATGAGCGACATATTATAACAATCTTCGTGATCTCAAAGCATGAGGCTTTGAGATCACGTTTAGAAAGCATCAGCAGCCAGAAGCGCGACAACTGGCCTTCAAATACCAATATTAAAGTATAATTATTAGAGTCTGAAAGTACTTACTCTAGCCAGCTGTCCTTCCAGTTAGCATCGGGAAAGTAGCACAAAATTTGTTCCATACTCAACACAAAGTTGTACTGAGTGAAATTGTTGCTTATCTCCGACACATAAAGGTTAGCGAGAGAGTCAGTGTGCATGACAGAGACGAATATACGTTTGTCGGTTACATCTGCGATGTGGAACTTTCTGAGATCAAGCTCGGTCTGGAACTCTGCCTTGAAGAATGGGCCGCGTTGGTGCGAGATGTACAGGTTCAGGATGTTTTTCTGAAAAAGACATTTTGTGATAAGTTTCTTTATACCCGAAGCAGTAAAAAATATAAGGACTGACTGGTAGGCAGGCAGTAAAGTAACCATGGACTGTCCAGGTTCCAATCATAACGTTCACTTCACTTGGAAAATAAATCTACACTAATATTTTATGGAGGAAAGATTTTTTTCGTTTGATGTTTGATTGTTTGTTGGTTTGTTTGTACCTAAAAACCTTCTATTGAAAATTGAAAATTGGTGTGAAAATAGTTAAAGACTTTTTTGATTGACTTTTTATCGACGTACCACGCATGCGGTGGCTTAGGACAAGCGCGTCCTAATGGTATATAGTATCAGGCGAGAACACATTTGTTTTGTAATAATAACTACCTAACCCCGTGGTTCCCAATTAGTGGTACGCGTACCCCCAGGGGTACGCGAGATTGCATCAAGGGGTACGCGCAGCAATCTCTAAACTAAAATCCTTAAAAAACAATAATTCAATATACCTACATTGACAAATAAAGAATCTCTATTTCTATTTCTACAAATGCCAAAAAAATATTCTATTTAATTAAACGGCAGTAGCCGGTAAGTAAATCGCATGCATCTTGCGCTTTGGCCCGCGGCGGCGGCGATTGACCCGTGTTTCCCGCGACTCCCGCGCCACGCGTCTCCCGATCGCGGCCGCTATCGCTGCCGCCTATTTGCTCGTCATTGTCAATCATTCCATTCGGCTTATGTCGCGTGAGCGTGTCGCTGTGCTTGTGTTGTCGGTTTAAAGGGTAAAAAACGGTTTTCTCGATTTCCGGCAAAACTAAAAGTCCTATGGAAAAAAAACGAATAGCAAAGTTGTTGGTAATAAAAAGATCTAAAACTTTTGCATTTACACTTTTTTCATATAACCTCAAAATTTATATGAAAAATTCAAAAACCTAAGTTTTTGGTTTTTTATTTTTATCTTTTACAAACAATATTTTTTTTTTTACGATATTTGGTAAAAACTTACCTTTTTATGTCCCAAATACGCTGTTATTTATTTGATTAGAAATACTTATTTTTTCACCTTATTTTGAATTAATATCGAAAAAGCACCCTAATTTTCAATCGAAAATTCACCTGTCAAAATATCAGCTATTTTCAAAAAGTTGGTATGTTTTCTGTTCGTTGAAATCTCTACTTAAAATTACTACAAAATTGTATATATTAATTATATATTAATTTTTTTTGTCGATTTTTGTTTTGCATTTTCTGTGAAGATTTACAATAGTAACATATATTTTTCACTATCGGAAAGTTGAGATTTCAACAAACAGAAAACATACCAACTTTTTGAAAAAAGCTGATATTTTGACGGGTAAATTTTTGATCGAAAATTAGGGTGCTTTTTCGATATTAATTCAAAATAAAGTGAAAAAAATAATATTTCTAATCAAATAAATAACATCGTATTTGGGACATCAAATGGTAAGTTTAGGTACACTAAATTTCGTGAAAAAAAAAATTGTTTGTGGAAGATAAAAATAAAAAACCAATAACTTGTTTTTTTGAATTTTCACATAAATTTTGAGGTTATATGAAAACAATGTAAATACAAAAGTTTTAGATCTTTTTTTACCAACAACTTTGCCATTCGACTTTTTTCCATAGGACTTTTAGTTTTGCCGGAAATCGAAAAAAAAAACGTTTCTTACCCTTAAACCATCCCCTCATCCCCTTCCCGACCTCAGATCGCTCGTAAATTATTTTTCCTTTCATTTTTATAATATTCTTCTTCTTTTCTAATGGGTTTTATCCTACTATTATTTTTTTTGGTTTTAAAAATTGTCGACCCTGGTCTATAAAGGGAGGTCTTTCTTAAAGGGGTACGTAGAAAAAAGTAATTGGGAAACACTGACCTAACCTATTGCATATTATACAGACTAAAATTAGATATAGAACCGGAAGATTAGCTCGGGGCATTCCTAACGGCTTGATGAACGAAATTGTCTACATTAGATGTATTATGTATGATATCTTTCAGAATACGAGGCTTTTCCCAATTACATTGTATGTGTACAAAAAATACATGGTAATATAAAGATTCTTTTGTAGCCCTGTTGTTGGTATAAACAGTACAAACCATGACATGACTTTAAATTTCAACATTACCTAAAATAGAACGACAATAACTGGCAGTCCGAGTTTAGAAAGTTTGTAACTAAACTTTTCGTCATGCCCCCTTCTACAACTATTGTTATCTAATCCTTATTTGAACATGACAATAACATGTCTACCTACATAACAAACGCTTTTACATACAGACTTTCGTCCCACTTTTCACCCTGTTAGAGAGCGAATTACCAAAAATCCCTTCTTAGTGCGCGCCTACGTCATGCAAGGAAGCTTTGTACAAAATTTTAAGATTCTAGGCCTAGTGGTTTAGGCCCTGCGTTGATGAATCAGTCAGTCGGGCGAACAATTAAGTTTAGATAGATAGATATTCAAGCTATCGATTCTAAATGAATGATGATTGAAATATCACAGGACGAAAAAAAACATGTAATTTTATAATATCTATTTATTATGTGTTACATCACTGATATTAACGACGCGACGTAGGTACTTGGTCCGATATTAAACAATATATTTAATATCTATTCTTCAGCACCTAGGCTGGCTACTTACGCCTTAACTAGCAGACTTAAATCAGTACATAATACAATTAATAATTTTAAAATAAAATTGTAATGATATAATTTTCTCGGTACAACATGAGCAAAATTGTGTATATACAGGGTGTCCCAGTTAAGGACGTCAAGCCGAAATGGGGTGATACAGTAGGTAATGACAGTTACCAGAAAAATATTTAAAAAAATCCTAGTTATGTTTTTAAAAAAATATGAGCATTTTTAAAAAAAGTGAAAAAAATACACCCTGTGGCGGAGTTTTCGTTCCTGCTACTTCAAATTTTAATTTTTTACAATTATTTTTTTTGTTATGTAATCCTGAATACTACTCCTTTAAGCTGTAGTAAAAAGAAAACAGAATAAATTGAAGCATCGTGGTAGTAAATGTAGTTTTTATTACGACTAAGATTTAAAATTAATTCTTCGTCTAGATTTAAATGACTGTCCTGAAAAAAAAATATACTGGGTAAGTTTGGCAAGTAACTCAAAAAGTTGGCGCATTTAATAAGGATTCCGAAAAGGTATTACACAAGCTAGTTTATTTCTTTAATTGCGAAGAATAATTTTCGTTTTCATTAAAATCATCATAGAAGCAATGGCCTTCGTCCTTGGCACCGCAGGCGACCGTACCAACAATATGTTTTTTTTTTGTATAATCTAATTAAGTGGTTTTGTCTGTGCAATGACTATTGAATAAAGATGTTTATTGTTATTATTAAAACATAATTTTGAGTTAACCAACTTACAATCGTTGTTATTTCTTTTGAATTGTTAACGTATCCGTCCGTAATTTAAACTGGGAGTAAGATAGTTAAATGTATCCTTTGAGCGTGAGAGAGTTAGATAGAAATTAATAAAAATAATTAAAATATTATACATCTTTATTCAATAGTCATTGCACAGACAAAACCACTTAATTAGATTATACAAAAAAAAACATATTTTTGGTACGGTCGCCTGCGGTGCCCAGGACGAAGGCCATTGCTTCTATGATGATTTTAATGAAAACGAAAATTATTCTTCGCAATTAAAGAAATAAACTAGCCTGTGTAATACCTTTTCGGAATCCTTATTAAATGCGCCAACTTTTTGAGTTACTTGCCAAACTTACCCAGTATATTTTTTTTTCAGGACAGTCATTTAAATCTAGACGAAGAATTAATTTTAAAAATATCACCCCATTTCGGCTTGACGTCCTTAACTGGGACACCCTGTACATATATAAGTTATTTAGGTTGGTTAAAAATTGACAAAAAATAAAATTTATTTTATATTACACAAACAGAAATTTCCAAGCTGTATGAATAAGGCATTTGTTTTGAGAAGGTGATTTTAATCACATCATGGGGTGCATGAAAGGAGCCTCGCCGAGTGACGTACACAACGATTCCCTACGTCCGGCGCACCCTGGACAATTCGCGAGTTCTCCAAAGCGAATTGACTAATCCTTTCACCACGATGGCAATACAATTTGTTGGATCAAAATACAATTTGATTTAGCCATCGACACGACGAAGAAGAATCACATCATGCAGCACTGTCCTATTCCTAACATATTATCTAACTAGATAATTAACCTAGCTCACCTTGGCCAAAAACGTTATTTAAAAATATACTCCAATGTATACAAGGAGAAAGTATGACCGTAGTTGAAATATAAGTGATAGAAGTGGCGGCCGGATGGCGGAGTGGGTAGTGTAAGTGCCTGTGACGCGCGACGCTGAGGTCGTGGGTTCGATTCCCACTTTAGACAAATCTTTGTGTGCATGAACATGAGGGTTTGTATTAGTCTGGATGTTTCTATGTATATTATGTATGTATTTACAAAAGAAAAAAATATATATGTATTAGTATCAGTTATTCTAGTACCCATAGTACAAGCTCTGCTTAGTGTGGGACTAGATGGCGTTGTGTGTAAGTTGTGAAATATTTATTTATTATTTATTTATATATTTGGAACGTTTTTTATAAAATAAAATAACACTATCAGTCACATTTTGCACATGGTGTGTAATATGAACACATAAATGTTTCTGATTTCTAACATGATTGCCACATAATGATTATCCTACGTCAGTAATAAATTCTTTAGTCATGCCTATACACACTAAATACCTATCGTGACTAATTGTACTTTTTATGGTTCCGTAGCCGAATGGCAAAAACGGCACCCATTTGGATTCGTCATGTCTGTCCGTCTGTCCGTCCGTATGTCACGCCACTTTTTTCCGTAAGAACAAGAGCTATACTGTGGAAACATGGTAGGGATTTGGTGAACGGCATTAAGATTTTCATACAAAAATGGAAAAAAAAAACAATACATTTTTGGGGTTCCCCATACTTAGAACTGAAACTCTAATTTTTTTTTCATCAATCCGTGTTTTCCAAAATGATTTTGAAGTTTCTAATATTATTATATTGTTTTTCTAAACTGAACAGTTTGCGCGAGTGCAACTGCAACTGCAGCTACTGAACAGTGTGAGTGAATGTGTGTATTTGGCCTTGTCATTGGGACCATTTGATAGTGCAATTGCTTCTGGCGTTATACCTATCATATCTAATGTAAAAATCCAAATTTATTTATTTCCTTATTTCTATATAACTTTCAATGAGTGCCCAATGTTTACATAATGCATTACGTAGGTATACCAGAAGATCGTATCATAGTGCAAAAACACTTTTGTTTTTATACACGAACTGGTTGCATTTTTTGTCGTGACCATGAGCAATAGACTTTGTCGAAAAAGAAAAATAAATCACCTGATAAAACACTGGTTTGTAATTTAAATTGATTCACATTTGCATATTGGCTACGTAACCATCAAATGAAATGTATTTAAAATGATTAATTTATTCAATGTTTAGCAGTTTTTTTTTTAATAGAGGTAGCCGAGGTAGGTTAACGCTTATCGTAACATAAAGGAACCTTGTAAACAGAATACATGAGCTGCATTCACTCGAGGTCAAATATTATTATTTTTATTAAGCCACGTTCACACACCAGGACTTTATCTGATCTAATATATAAATGGCATAATTATAATAAAAATCCTTTAATAAAAATTGTGTCGTATTGCTACCAGCGTTACAGCAAAATCTTGATTATTGTGAAAATAGCGGCAATACAGGAACTTATACCTATTTGTAATATAATATTCTCTAGTTAAATAATTTATGAATATTTATTATATTACTTTATTGTGTTTAAAAAGAAATACTTCAGGTTATTAATAAAAATAAATTCAAGTCTAACAAAGCAAACATACGATTCGCAAAAATACCAAAAAAAATGTTTAAGCCACTACACTACGCCTACGGCTGTTAAGGTCTGACGAAACATTTTTAGATAATTTTTTGTTCATTCTTCATCTTTCACTTCAAATGACACAATATGTGAACATAAAATGAAACATTCGTGCCGAATGAATGCATCAATGAACCGATCCAACAATGTTGGATTTCGCCATTCGTCTGAACACTTAATGAACGTTCATTCGGATTCAGCCATTTTTCTCGAGTCCTGTAACTAACGGACGCCGATATCTTGTTGTTTTTTGTAAACGCGGCAAAATTATGTTTAAGTGGTGAAACGATCAAAATACATTGCTTTTTTGGAGAACTTTAAAACTATCAATGTCTTTGGAACCACAAAATTGATGAATATAAAGACCAAACAATACGGACTAATTCAATCAAATCTATAATAAGTCCATCTATTCAAAGATGATTACAATATGAATCAGGATCTTCAACGACTAGTTCTCTCAACAATGTATTTGAAGCTACTAATTCATTTCTTCTTTTAATCCATGGTTGCCTTGTAACCCACCACTGTCGACGTCTTCTTTGCTTCCTTTTCGTCAACTCTTTAATTAAATTATCACAACTTCATTCGATAACATAATAAAAGAAATGAAGTCTTTTCTTTTCGATTTCATTTCTTCACAGTCGTGTTAACGTGAAATAAAGAAAAATGAAGCATTCACTCGAGTCAATAATTAATGGAGTGAACCGATATATCCTATAGAGTTTACAAACAAAGTTTACAAACAAACTAAATCTACTGTCAACACTTCAACTAAGTAAGCATATCCACTTTCCAATACTTATTAAAACAGTAATAAAATATCCTTATTTTGATTTTTTTGATTTTTTGATTGATTTTTTTTGATTGATTTTGATTTTTTTTGATCTTATCTCATGTCGATACTGATAAGACCACTTAAGTTAAAATACGTCGAAAACAAAGTGCCTATTCGTTTCATATTGCACAACACAAAAGGGCCGATTCACGATGCCTAACAAAGAATTGTTTATGACCTGGAATGCTTACATGGTACCTAAACAATGACATCATTGTAGAAGAGTCCTGTTTCTATACTGTGGCTTCTGTTCAATAAACAAGGCACCAAAAAACAAGATGTGGGTTACGCTTCAATTACTTGTAATTTAGTACTCAACATCAGAAAATCATAATCATAATTCTTTATTTGTGAATCATAGGAAGTTTATAATATTATGTTAAATATGTGCTATGTTCTACCCCTAATTGTGATGTACAAATGCAGCATGCTTACTTATAAAGCTTGTATCTTTCTACATAAAGCTTGTATCTTTCTGTGTGATCTATACTTTACAAGAAAATGTAAAAGCATTATGAGGCAAACCTCATCCAATGAGCAATTAGAAGTCCAATCAGCCAGTTGAAGGCTTAGTAAGGTGATGGTATATCCTTGAGGTCTTTAACATGGTTACAGGCTTACAGTCCAATCAATATCCTATTAAATGGAAGTCAAATGCATTTAAGGATTTTTTTATGATTTGCAGTTACAGTTTCAAGCTAAGTACACAGCATCGAGACCGCTAATACCAGTATGACTTGCAAGTAAAAATGACGCGCATGAAACCTTCAGATATTTTTTCCTCATATTCTATGTTATTAAACCGAGAAGCTACTTCGAAACGTACTGTGCCACATCCACAGGTATGCACAATTCCGCATATAGGTAAGTAAACAAGTTTCCAATCCACTTGAAATTATTATATGTGTGTTACCAATAAGTCACGTAAAATAAGATACGTAAATATGGACAAATTATTTCCTTAAATATAAGGGGTTTGAAATTGGAGAATATTTTTTTATCGACGGAATTGCGAATATAAGTAGTAAGCGGTATAAAAGTACACAGGATATATTTTTAATTATTTTCGAAGGGAAAGTAGAACAAAAATCAATACAGAAGATAGAAAAGAAATCTCAAAGATAATTTCTTTAATTTTTAAACAAGTCTAAATAATAAAGATGTGTATCATTCTTAAGGACTTTCATCCTATTACATACATACATATTTTTTACCTTACGGCAGGAAGCAGTAATTTTATATATTAAATTAATTAAATTTTATCCATGTTAAAAACATGAATGAAACCATGACCAACAACTTGTTTACAATAAAAGCAAAATACACAACAATTTTAACTATTACATTATAATGTTGTTTTCGTTACCTATTGAAGTAAAGTTCAAGAACTTAGAATTAAACTTATGTGTGTACGTTAGCTTTTAGCGGTGACCTAGATTTAAGGGAAATATTGTCAAACCAAAGCAAATACTTCGAATTAATGCAAAAACTGACTAATAAATAAGGTAGTTGTTTACTTCTTACTTCTTATTCCACTTGCAATTTGCACAATATTTACTAGAAATTGATGTGTAAGTCCAATTTAAGTCCAATTAACAACAGTTCATTTATTTCTAAAATATTGTTTACGATGTTTTTATATCTCTCGATGAAACCATTCATTTTATGGCATATTATTAATAACGTGACATCTAACTTTTTCCTTTTGCTAATTCCGCTTCAGTGCAAGGATATAATTATATTATTATGTTTTCCTTATTATTAAAATGTTATCATCAATATTAATTAGAGATATATTATTACTATTCGGCGTTTCTATAAATGCCAATACTCAAGGATAAGAAGTGCTACATTACTTGTAATATACTGCATGTGGTGAGTCAAAACAATAGACAATACAACTAGGTTTATTAAAACCTAGTTATATTTCGTATTGTTTGTTTCTTATTTAGTGTTTAAAATATAAAAATTTACACGGTGTAAGCTTTGCAAGGCTATTTTCTTGTGATCTCTGTCTTTTTAAACGCAATAAACAAAGCAATCAATAGAATTGCCGCAATTTCAGTGTTTGGTTTGAATAGCGGCATTTTTTTATGGCTTGCTTTGTTCATATCGATTTAAATCACAAAGATGGCAAGAGAATTGACATGTAAAACTTGTCATCGTGTTATTGCAAAGTCTAGACTAGTCGGCCGATCCCGTAGTCTCTAATATTAATCGTACTGACACTAATGACATAATTGAATTAAAATAATTTAATTCTTTCCTGCTGACATTTGATGATTAACGCGCTTGGCGATCCATTAATGACTAAGGCTTGCAGGTGTGAATTACATTACATCGGAACTAATGTTTGCTCTGTAAATTATGTTTATAAAGAATGAAAAGCACTAAATATATTGTTTCTAAATTATGATATATTCTATAATAAATTTCCGATGTATTCAGGGACAAACAAACAGAAAAATAAGCCATTTATAATGTTCCAAAACAAGGACAAAACGTTGACCGTGCTTAACCAAACACTACATAATAGATAGATATTACATATTTACACAGGAAAATATACAACCACCAACTAACGGTCACGATAACATTGTTCAAATGACACAAAACACAGTATAATAACATTATATTCCTTGTAATAAAAGCCTTAGTAGTGCATAAATTATCATATCAACAGAGGTGATTTGGGTAATTGTATCACTCGAGACGTGCAGGAGCAAGGAGGACAATTTGCCACGTATTATTCGTTTGACAAGCAACTTCCTCCGTTGGCAATCTTGTTTATACCTATTGCAGAGTAGGATCACTAACAAAGTATAATAATAGTAGTCGACTTTCATAACACTATGTAACGTAGCATACTCGATTTCATACCGATAAATATTCTAAAGAGGGATAAGGAGAAGGAGAGAATTTATTTATCTACTAGCATTCGCGTGTGGCTTTACCCGCGTGGTAAGTCCGCGACATGCTACTCAGGCATAATGTAGCATTATAATAGTGAAGAAATTTTAGGAATGAATCTAGTAGTTCTCGAGTTAAATTGTAGCAAATAAACGAAAAAATATTAGATACAATTTTCATTTAATTTCTGGATTGAAATGAGCGGAGTTCGTGCTAATTGAGTTAGAAATCTTATTCTATGACACGATTATGTTGTATGTGGTAGTCTCAACGTCTCAATTGATTCAATTAAGTAAGCAAATACCAAGAAATTTTCTAGATAACTAGGGCTGTCGCCTTGAAGTCTAGATTTTTGTCTAGTCACCAGTGGCAAAGATGGAATGGCAAAAAGTTTTGCGTTTCGGTTATTATTAGATACTAGAAAAAAATAAATGCGTCGGCTACCTTCAGTGTCTGCGCATTATAGTCTGGGAGCAAGGACCTAATAATCGCAATGTTGTCCATCACGGCGCCCAAGACGGCCAAAAATAGTACTATGTGAGGCTATTGCTTCTTTTCCTTACTTGTATAAAATTATGTCACACCCCTGTTTGTTCGCTTAGTTATTTTTTTAACTACACAATTAATTTTAATGCGGTTTTCACCAATAGATAGAGTAATTGCTAAAGAAGGATTATATGTATAAATAATGTATGCATATTATTTGTATTGTAAAAATAAAACAATTATATATAGCTTTCTCTTATTCTTTAACAGTAAAACTAAAATTAAAGATTAAGTAACCATCTATGACAAACCCAAAATAAAACACACGTTTTGATTTATTACTTACCTCATTTAATATAAATGAGGTAAGTAAAATGTATGTAATGTAATGTGAATGTAAATAATTCACGCTGGAGCCCAACAATTTGCGGCCATCAGGCGGTGCTAGTGTCATGCATTGAGCTAATATCTTGAACATTAGGGTGAGATCTTAAGTTTTTTCTCTGATAAAATCATAATTCTGTGTTAACTTTGCCAGTCCATATTTAAAACCGTAGCCTTCGGTATCACTATACACTCAGGCTTACATATCGGCACATTCGAAGAACAGTGAATTAGTGCAAATAACAAAAACAATTTCGCAGCACCAGTTCATGTAATAAATACAATTAGGTACACAACATGACCACAAGATGCATTGCGCAAGTCACGATCCAATAATGTACGTATAGGATATTGGGGCAATTCAAAATTTATGTACTTTATCAAACCAACATCCTAGTGCGTTTGTCTGTGAATACGATAATGGAATAGCGTTTGCATTAACGATATCGGCCTCCTTTAGTTTTAAGTAACATTTTCTAACAAATAATAATAGCTTATATTTTAGGAAATCCATTAAAAAGTTTTATGACAATCATTATTGTTCATCATGTCTAAAACATTAAAGTTTATTCGTGTGGCAACATTTGAGTTCATGGTCAAAATTAGTTCTTTGGTGTTTTTAAATATGCGCAACGACATAAAGATAATCAGTAAGTGAAAGTTAGTCGGTTTATCTTGAGCAATGCAAAATAACATTGCCACTTTCAGTGGTTTTGGCTCTGCATATTAGATACGATAAAAATGAAAGCCTTTTAAATGCAATGACTCACATTGAAATCAGAAAACTTTATTTTTTCATATTATCCATTTTGTTTTTACCATTATATATTTTTGACTACTTACGGCAAAGCCAAAAAAGAAAGGGTAATGATTTTGGCAGTCTTTATATGTACGTTTTTATTTATAAGGCATGGATTTTAATAAAGTTATAACTAGGGTGGTTTAGACAATTTCATACGTTGGAGTTATTACTCCACACTAGTCCACACAGATCTTTTTATTATTTCTAATTCTCTCTCCTACCATTTATTGCACAGGGCTACTTTGTTTACGGGACGTAAAGAGATTAAAGCTCTAAGAAGACCCTGCCAAAATTGATGTCTGGCTCTAATGGTATTTCTTTTGAGGAACTTATTTTTAACAAAATATGAAAAAGAAATTCAATTTAGTTTGGCTAGTTAATTTCAGAAGCATGTCCAATTTATTTGTTTGTAATACCTAACAAAAATTAACATAACTAAATTATTTTATTTAGCTTTGGCACAACAGAATCGCTAATACAAATTGACTCACAACCGAGACAAGTCCTTTGAATCCTGTATGTACAACAAGAGGTCATATCAAGTCAATATCAAGCAAACATTAGTGTCAATTTGCGGCAATGCGTCACACAGATGAATCAGACAGTGGCAGCAATATTTAATACCTAAAACATACGGCTGTTGTCCTCGAACGGGTATATATTAATGTAACTACAAAGTATATAGGTACAGTTATTGTTTTGATACTCTCGACTAGTAGACTGCGCGCAAACAATCGATAGTGCTAAGCTATAGTGTACCTACGTACGTAAATAATAATCACACAACACTCGCATGAGTCAACGACTGATACCCCTTATCAGTGTTATGTCCAAAATAACACGTGTGAACGAAAATTATGTCATCAAATCATCCCAAAGCACTTATATGCACTTCTAAAGGGTGAGTTTATTCTGGAGCTGATGACTATCTCCCCCAGAGTTTTTTTATACGAGACATAGTAAAATTTTGTACAAAAATATAACTAATCAATAATCAACCACATATTTTCATTAAGTATTAATTAATTATATTGATTGTTAGGACCTTTTATTTCAAATCAAACGCTATATTTTATAACTTCACCTGCCTTGTTAATCTCTGCATCACCCAAAGGTAGACTGGTAGAGAATGCCTATGGCATTAAGTCCGCCTTGTATACAAATCTTGTATATGAAGTTTAAATAAATAAATGAACTCTTAGAAACACAAAGAAACGCATGAGATGAGCCAGAAAACTGTAAAAAACAACAAGCCTGGAAGATATGTATTGTATGTCTGAATGTTTATACAAGTAAACATATTGTTTGAATTACTTTAAATGATAAACAGGCGTACGGGTCGAATCGGATGTAGGAATAAGTTTATCGGTTGTGAACCTTATTAAATGTTTCCTGTGCCGCCGGGTGATGGATGTCACTTTCACCTACTCGAATTTACTGCTACATGCTCGCCCACACCGACTTTTTGTTTCACTTGATTGAATTTGATCAAAGTATAAACTGCTCGAAGGGATATGCGTAGGTGTAATATTAATTAATCAGTTATAAAAATCAAAGTGATGTTCAAGTTTTCTAAATCTATTCACTGGGTATGGTGAATTTCACTTATGTATAATGTCTATGTCTAAAGTTAAATAAATCGTTCTGATATCTATTGCTAATAGTTTGCTGACTAAAAACCCGATAACACTTAAGTTTAAGATTTATACAACAGAAAATAAATAAATAATTATCTATTCGACTTCAAACTCAAAGCGGACATGGGACCAAGTCTATATTGGAAAGGAGAAAGGTTGTACCAGAGATAAACCAAAAGTTATTTAATAGTGGTGGCATTTCAGTCCAATCTTCATTCAATAATCCCGGGTACTAATTTGACAGCAAGAACAATAGATAAATGACAGCTGGGCATTGATTTGATAGAAATCCTTTTAGATATTTCAGCCGCTTATACATATGCGCACGTAATTAGTGAGTCACGTACTATTGATTTGGTAAGCAAACATAACATGATAACGTTATCAGGTGATAATCAGCATAAACATTTTGTTATGTTTTTGACCTAGCAGGGGTGACTAGCATGATTGATGAAGTGCAAGCACTTGAGATTTCTTTGTCTCATTGCTTTGTTGGCATGCTCAGAATTTATGGTAATGACCTCACTTGACCTTACAAAACTAAACTCAAGTGCACCAACATTTGAAAGCTTATATAAAGTACACTTAGATTTGTAGAAAGGTAGAGAACATGCATAGATATAATAATTTAGGAAGCTAATAAGTTTGTGAATTCTGAAAAATCCTGAATTATAATCATAATATCAAAAGTAACACAGTGACTTCTAGAGATGGTTTTTGGTTATGTCTAGGAAGTTCATTTAGCCGATCTGAATAATATATTTTTTGTACCAAGCCATATGAATCAGATGTAAAGAAATAGAGGTTTTCAAAAAATATTATAATAACATGCAATTATTTTGAACAGGCGCAATAAAAAGAATGTCTGAACTCTCAAACAAGTAAAAATATAGACGTAATTTTTAAAGTCATTAAGCCGCCTTTCAAAGCATTTCAATAATCATTATGATTTAAGAATACATAGCTAAATGACTTACCTCTTTGGATTGTTTCGTGGCGAACATGTAATCCCCTTTAATTTGGAAGTCTTTAGCTTCTTCGAAGAGAATATCAGCATTCACAAGGTTGGTTGGGTCGCTGGCACTCATCACAGTGCTCGTGGTGTCTGGCTTCCAACGCTCCATGTAGAAGACCTTCGGGAATCCCGGCCCGGAGGACCAGGAGAATGTCTTCACGTAACTTTGTATCATTTTGAAGGTTTTCCCGCCGTCCAGCGTCAGGTAAAGCTAGAGAAAACAATAATATAAAAACAACACATCTTACAGGTTTTACTAAAGTCATCTACGACCAAATTACAGAGATTACGGACATGCAGAGTGACATTTAACTTCAAACAATTAAGTAAATCGTATGGTGAAATGTCACGTTGTACGCAATTAATGAGTCAAGTCCAGATTGTCAAGGACTATGTGTGTTGATAAACCTTTTGTTAATTTTACACGGTCTTATTTGTGGCAGTGTTGAACGCTTTATATAGTTGGTAGCAGATATTATGGTTCAACATGTATAAGTCTCTACAGCGTCCATTACGTTTTTACAATTTTACGATATTAATATTCCAATTGGTTTTTTCACACATGCAAAGAAAACTAGGGCGTTCTAAATTGTTCATTGAGATTCAAGTGATAAATGATGATTGGATGCATAAATAAAGTAGGCATGCAGTTTCTATTGAGAACTGAGGTCGAGTCGCACGAACGTTCTCGAGCAAGCGTCCCGGCCGTGATTGGTGATATCCCTTCAGTTAAGTCTCATGCTATTGTAGTGCGCTGATTACTAGAGCGCCGAGGACCTCTTAACGGTGAGCTGCGTTTGATCTCAAGGCGTGCCAATTGCGCCATTGTCTTAAGGGACAGTGCTTTGAAGAAAATGTAATAGATTTGCATCTCGAATATTCAACCGAAATTTTCATAGTTGTTTTTTGAAAAAAGTGATATGCTTGACATAAACTTAAGTCGAAAACTTATATGCAATGAAAAGAAAAGCAACCAAGACAAACTTTCAAACGACTTAGCGTAGCTTTTCTCTCATAGCTCATGAACATATTGCAGATGCACACCAACGATATATTTTTTCGACACACATCGGTTTGTCTGTCGATTTTATCAGCAATCATAGACAGCTACTTCAGGGCTATTAAATAATGACTCTTGTGCCATCATCCTTCATAACAATTATTAGATAGAAAAGCCTAAAATGTGAATCAATACTCACTTTTCGGTTGCTATCAACTTTGTCCAGTATAACGTATTTGTCAGGGAACTCGTCGTCGAAAGCCAGCTCGCTGGGGTGGAAAGAGAGGTTCGATCGGTGGATGTTCCGTCCATTGTCACTTGTGTAGAACAACTTCTTGTTCGTCGAATCCACGAACACGCACTGCGAATAAAATAGCAATTTAAATGCCGTCCAAAAAACAATATATTTTATAAAAACTAAGTTTTCAATTACATGGAAGAACTGACAGGGCCACACTATGATGCTATTTTTTTATCGCACTGGAGAGAGAAGGTATGCTTGTTTGCCACCTCAGTGGAATAAAAAAAAAAATTCTATAATGATACATTATTCTGTGATTAAATCCGATAGAATCCCATATTGCTATAGTCAACGGAAACGGCTAAATGACTTATTCCGTTGATTATCGAAAAACAGGACATCGTTTCTAAATTCAATTGAATATTTTACATATGCATGCACGATAATAAACATCATCTACTAAGTAAAATTATTGAAGGACTACAGTTATTTTAGTATAGGTTCGTAGGCGATCAAAAGCTTTCCTCGTGGAAATAATTTGGGTAAAGTTGAACTTTTCTAGAATCACACTATTCTGTAAAAAAGATATATAATAGTCTTGAGGGACAAATCTGTTTGAAGGTGAAAGTAAGTAAGTCTTTATATAGGTAGAGATAAAATTGAAAATTACCGACAGAGACTGGATAACGGCAAGTAAAAGGTGAGATATTGGTGCTATGATTAAGGCTGGTTCATAGCTAGGAACTCCTACAGGCTTTTTTTAATAGAGAACGTGTTTAGAATAAATCAAGGCTAATGAATAATGCATTGCCGACCAATACAATTTGTAGAAAAAACGCTACGATCCAAGCAAAACAACGGTACTCTTCCGATGAGCATATAATTTAGACAACTGTAACGGAATACGAGATGTTCGTACGCACGGATTTGTGATCTTACAATGCACATTAAACAGACTATTCAGAATCAAAGAAGATAGAAGATGTAAAAGGTGGTGACTGTGAGAGTTGAAATAGTGATTAAACTATAAAATATAGAAGAATAAAACATATTGCGTCAAGTAGTTGGATAAGGACAGACAAATGCTGATGAACAAAAAATGAAATATTAATTCGACACGAAATTAAATGATTGCTAATCATTTTCCTAAATGAAAAAATCCGGCTATTCATTTTTTTTGTCATAGATATTTTTATATCAATGTTAATAATAGACAAGGCAGCGATGGCAAAGAATAACGTGATAATTACTCTAACGTCAACTAGTTTCCCTCTGTACAATATAAGATTCTGATTTATATTTCACCTCCGGATTATAGGCACACAGACAGAGAGATGTGTCTAGGTCTACTAGAGATAATATAGAATTTATTTATGGGACGTGTCTGGCTTTTAGCCTGACCTCTTACATCTAACCAATGGAGGCATAGGTCATCCAAGTTTAGAGTAAATCCCAAATTGTATTCTAAAACTGTAACCTTTAGCTGAACGAACTCTGAATTAAATATATCCAGTATACTTTGTGATGTTTTCTAGCAAACAGGTGCTTCAATTTTGTAGTCTTCTTCAGCCTGCTGTAAATCAGTCATTCAACACTATACTATCTTATAAACACTTTGACTAGATATGTAGCAAAACGCATCGATCTACTTTAAGTACCTAGTATTTTTATCATGAACTAATTAACCGATATTTTCCTTATCTGCATTAATATAAATTGGGCAATGTGTTACAAAATGATGAGCTCTTTCTGCGAACATTTGTAGGAATTTATAGTAATATATATAAATTGTAGACAAAATGAAGCAATAGAAATGAAAAATTATCGGTTTATTTTAGATATCCTTGACCTTTAAATGAATCGAGTACCGTTATCTAATCGAAATAGGTTGTATTTAAATGAATAGTTTTAGTAATCCTCAGTGGTCTGTGAACTCTGTCGACCAGAACTAATATGTGATTTCTTTTTACTTTTTTAAGTCGAGCTCCTATCTAAGTTTGCAATCAGATTTTACCCCCGCACCTCTCGTAATAAACTCCTCCACAACCCAGCGCCCTCAGGTCTTCGCATCGCGCTCGCGTTTTGTTTTTGATTGGAATTCGATTAGACCTGGTAGACCAACAACCGCAGCGGCCATGCCTGCGTTATTTTAAAATGCCCGAAAGTTAAAAAAGTATTAATTTTGTCTCCAACACATGAAAGTTTACGGCACAGATAATTTGTAGGATTGTGTTCTAAATCCTGTATTTTATTCCACTTCGCAATTTAACTCAGATCGGGTAAATTTTGCGTTACAATATGTTGATATTATCAAGTCCATGTGCATTAATTAAAAAGTAAATGATCGTTTTCGTGGTCCGTGGTAATTCTATTCGATAGTAACATTAGTTAGCATGTCTCATTCGAAGCGGCACTACAAAGATAATATACTTTTACACCTAGACAGAAGTTTGTTTTGTTGATTCATTTGCAAGATAACGCAATGTTGTTTTAATATTTGCAGACGTCTGCAATATGATAACCTGATTTACTGATTAAATTGATTATTTGGAAGTTTGAATATATTTTTACAAAGAACATTGTTCATAATGTTGATGCTGAAATGACAGCATTATTTTTTTCTAAAGTTGAGTTCAATAACAGTTTGTTCATCTCAGCGTGATATAAGATTAGTATACTATTAGGTATTATTATTTTAAGAACACTAACTAGCTATTTCCTATCCCGTTATTTTATTTTTGTGAAGATGCTAATTTAAATCATCTTCCACACATATTTTTTTAGAAGTTTCAACTTGAGTTATTATTTTGTATAGCTTTACAAAACTATCATTATGCAAATCATAGGAATGATATTTGCACCAGCAAAATAACAACTTAAAATGGAACTGGACTGTAGTCGTTGTTTTTCTGTAATTATGAGAAATAATGATCTGTCATGTTAGCCATTGAAGAGAATTAACTATTTAAGAACGAAAAAACTGGCAAGGCGAAGTAATTGTTAAGTTATAGTAAAGTATGTTATTTTCTTGGCTATTTTGGCGTCGAGTTAAAGGTTTTTGTTTCTATCTTGAGCTTCTTCTCAAATGCTGTAGATCGTTTCTTGTTCCTATAATTGTTCATGTTTTTTATTGACTGGTTTTTATAAAGTTATGTCTGTTCAATAATTATTATGGAATATAAGCGTTAGTATACGTAGCCTTACAAAACAGGAAAAACGTAAATCGGTTTTGGAACAAACATAGCCAAATCACTGGCACTAATTGCGTGTCCAATGTGGCGGTTATGCGGGCCATCATAGGGTGAGAGAAAACAGTGACCAACTAGGGGGAGAGAACCCTACTAGATTAAAAAATAACAACAATAGTCATTCAGATCCGGTCCTCTACTTCTCTAAAGCCCTTTGTTATAAACGTCCATAGGTTTCCGATTTTCAGACTAAAGATATCAACATAAATGGCTTGACCATAGTTGTCTACCTTAAGTTAGCAACAAGGATTTGGCAGTAACACACTCTAGAATATACCGTGTGGCCTATTTGCTCGCGTAATATACCTATTTCCTGACCTATTTTTACGCAATAATTACTCCAAAAGACTGTGTTGCCAATTTAGACCCTGATAATCGGAATATTCTCTAACAAACAATATCGCTTGGCTTGGAATGAATGACAGTAAAAGTCGGCTTAATACTTACTAATATTATAAATGAGAAAGTAGATCTATCTGTCTGATACGGCTTTCACGGCAAGATTACTGATCCGATCTTAATGAAAATTGGCATGGACATAGTTTAAGAACTAAGGAAAGACATACATACTACTAATACATATAGGCTACTATTTATCGACATACCTACCACGCGGGCAGAGCCGCGCGCATAAGCTAGTCGAAAATAGATTTAGCATTTACGAGCTTTCGTTTGACTGTGACTGCCCGTATGGTACGAGAATAAAACGTAGGTTAGTAGGTGTCTTCATACCCACATCAGTACAGTTTTAAGCCGAGAAAGCGTAAAATACAAGCAAATAACAACTAAGGATGACCCTGAACTTTAAAACCACAATAATGCATTAACTGAAGTCGGCTCGTGACCAAGAATGATGCAAGTCATTCGAAACGTCGAGCATAGGTATTTATTTACCTTTATAATAATTACGCGATTCAGATCCGTTGTCTAATTTTTGAAAAATGCATTAACTGAGTCATAAATTATGCATAATATACCAATCATATATGTAGTGCATTCTTATCAAGCACCTAATTATTGATAAAGTGGGTACTTTTAAAAAATCGATCTGGAAGTCCCTTAACAGACTTCTGACTCAGGTGGGCCGTTGCAGAGACAATCTGGCCAAGTGGGGATTTATCAACTCATCCAATACTAGTACCGAATGTGGATTCCCTAGCCAGAGTATGGCCCATCTGATATCTTGCACTTTACTACCCGCAATGACCTCATGCAGGCAAACAAAGGAGGGGTTGAAGTCGCCAACTACTGGTCTAAGACAGTATAATTGAACAAGCCATTGACACGGTAAGAAGAAGAAGAAGAAGAAAATCAACCTCTTTGTCATGTATGTTTCTATTTGTTCAAATAATAAATATCAGTTGGCTTGTTATCTCTTGATAAAAAGTTATCATAATCAATCATGTTTGCTTTAAAAGTACCTATCAAGTTGTTATTATTCTCTATGATTAAAAAACATTATCTAAATTAATGTTGTCAGAGCATTTGACCTTATCCCATGTATTGATTTATTTCAGCCTAATTTTGTTAGATTCACCATCCCTCCATATTTTTCAAGATGGTGATGATTTGGTTGCTTATGAATATAATAATAATAAGGTGGATCGCTAATCAAGGAATATATTATGGTGGTGAATGTAGATGACCTTGCTTTCCTAAAATACCACCATGTCATATAATTATCTATGTTATACAAATTAATTATTTTGAATTTGAATTTATAATTTGCAACAGCCAACAAGATTTGATATTGAAGATTGATTTAAAAAAAACAAAGACTTCTATCCTGAACTGCTCTGCTCTGGCACAAAAAGTGGACATGGCCACCACTCCTTTAAATTCTTTCTTCTTTGAACCAACAGATTGTAAAGAGATTGAAGGCATCATCATGAATTTAAAACCAGACTGTGCTGCAGGGTTGGATGGTGTCACAAGTACTCTTATTAAAAAATGCAAAAATCATCTAGTTGAACCACTCACGAATATAATAAACCAAAGCTTGTCTACAGGTATTGTACCTCAAAACTGGAAAACTGCTCTTATAGTACCAATACACAAAGGAGGTGACACAAATATTGCAAATAATTATCGTCCCATATCACTACTGCCAATCTTCTCAAAAATACTAGAAAAAGTGGTTAATAAACGTCTTATTAATTACATTACAGATAACGATATATTATCTGATCAGCAGTTTGGTTTCCGGAAAGGAAAATCAACTGAAAATGCAATTCATCTACTAACAAACGAAATAGTTAACCACCTAGATAACGGTCGAGCTTGTGTCGGGGTCTTTTTAGACCTCGCGAAAGCTTTTGATACTGTGTCCATACAAATCTTACTCAAAAGACTCGAAAACATAGGTATAAGAGGAATAGCACTTGAATGGTTTAAGAACTACCTTACAAAAAGGTTGCAATGTGTGAAAATAGATACCTGGATTAGCACCTTTGAGGAATCCTCCTTTGGAGTGCCTCAGGGTAGTGTGTTGGGCCCGACTCTTTTCCTTATATATTTAAACGAATTGATCTCTCTTCGTTTAAATAATGCAAAAATTGTCTGTTATGCAGACGATACTGCAATAGTTTTCCATGGACAAACCTGGCCCGAGTGTCTTAAAAATGCACAGAAAGGTATGGACGAAGTATCGAAATGGCTTAGAAATAACCTGCTCACTGTCAACACCAATAAAACTAAATACCTTTGTTTTCATAAAACTAGTGCTTCCTTACCACCAAACTTTAATCTCACAATACACTCATGTAATACTCAAGACATTAACAAAAATTCCATCTGCAGCTGCAATCCAATTGGAAAAACACAATCCATAAAATACCTCGGCATTTCTGTTGACGATAAACTAACTTTTAAAGAACATATCACCATACTTTCAGCAAAAGCAAGGAAACTAATTTATGTAATGAAACAACTCAGAGAAGCAGCTGATAAAGATCTCCTTAAAAACGTTTACATATCATTATGTCAGTCCATCTTGTCATATTGCATAAACATATGGGGTGGCTCGGCAGCTTCACACCTTATAATACTTGAAAGAGCGCAACGATATATATTAAAAGTAATGCTTAATAAACCAATCAGATACTCAACATTAGAACTGTATAACGAAGCTAACGTACTCAGTATCCGACGGTTGTATCTTTTAACAGCAATCATTGCCACACACAAAACTGTACTCAACTTTGCAGAATACAATGAGTTACTAAAACAAAGAATCTTCAAAATTCCAAAACCAAGATGTAAAACTACGTTCGCAAAGCGATTTTCCAAATATTTGTACCCTCACCTGTATAATAAAATTGTAAATAAATGTGACATTAAGAAAGACCCTGTTCGAATTGCTAAAATTAAATGCAAACAGTTTATTAACAATCTGAGTTTTGATGACACTGAACAACTATTTAAATTATTTGCTTAGTATTACACACCAGGCTGCCGCAATTACTTAAACTCTTTCTCATGCACTCAAACGCTCGCACACACTTCACACACACACACATTCATACAACGCACGCACACACGCACGAACACACACACACATACACACACACACACACACACACAAACAACCAGACACGCATACTCACACACAACGCAAATGTTTTACTATGTGTTAAAATAATAACTTTACGAGTTTTATGTCTAGTTTATAATATTGTTACTTTAGTTTAAATTCTTAAGTTCAATTTCTGTATAGACGCTACTAATAACCACGATACAGGCTTTGCCTAGTGTGGTTATTACTGTTATATCTTTGTATGTACTTGTGGACTGTAATAAAGATTATTCTTATTCTTATTCTTATCCATCTAAATGGTACCCAACAAGCAAATGCTGCTAGTTACCGGCAGGTAATAGATAAGGAAATGGTGTTGATTGCCTTGAACTAGTTCAAATTAACCTAATCATCTATTATCGAAGTTTTCAAATATTATTAAGTACTAAAGAGGATTAAATATCCAAATTACATTAATGCCTTGAAGGTCTAGTGGTTAACCTCACACCGCAAGGTCTTGGGTTCCCAGGTTGGGCAAAGCGTTATTTGTGAACTCTCTGTCAGGAAATTTACAATAGCAGCAATCCAGTTGGATTTTTCCTGGTAGATAGCACTAGGCTCACCGCCTATCTAAAAGGTGAAATGTGGGTGTTGTATACCTCTGCCTGCCTTCTGAGTAATAAAGGTGTGATGTTGTGTTATGTTAATTGATGATTAATTATCTAGATACTTTGATTTATTCATAAAAACAAAAACAAAGAAGGAAAATTCCTACTTACTTTCAACACAGATAGAAAGGTATAAAGAATGTTCTAGACACAATAAACATGGTATAATCTATGTTCTAGTTCTAATAACATTTAAATATTACTGTTATTATTATCACTGATATACAAACAAAGCACAGATAAGACCTATAACATTATCTAAGCATATTTTGTTATTTTCTTAGTTTCTCAAACTTGCTAGACTATACTGATGTATATTAAAGATATTTATCATCCAAAATGACAATGGGAACTCACTTTGTACATTTTCAGATAGATTATTTTTCATTGTCATCATTTCTTTCATTTTCAAATACAAAACTGGCCATTGCTACTTTTAGGTAGGTATTAGGCTAAATAACTAATATTTTACATTTCATTACTTACAATTAGAATTGCTAAACATATTCAGGCCAGCACATCCATCTTAGTCAAGTGACAATTGACTAAGATGGAGACACTTCTTTTAACATTCTTTTTTCAGGCAAATGAGTAAAACCTCAGAAAAACAAAATAAAAACTATACTCACAAACTCTGGATACTTGGCATGATTGAAAAACTTGTCCAGCTGTGCATATCCACTGTCAGGTTCATCCCCCAGGCGGAAGCTCTCAGTCTTGTTAGTGAAGTTCTTTCCATAGTCATAGGAGATGAAGAGAGCGGAGGGTAATATCACTCCCTTGTTCCTAGGAGATGAGTCGCGGGCTAAGCAGATGATGACATTTGAGCCTTCACCTACCCAGTGCACCATCAATTGTTGGTGACTGTCATTCAGATGTGTTGTCTGTTAAAAGAAAATAAGAAAGTCTGTTATCTATGATGCAGATTTTTATTTCTATGGGTACAGTGAAAATATTTCTTGTGCTTGAAGACTATTAAGAAATAGAATGAAATAGGTAATGTTTGTTAGTTGTGGTGTTTGAAAAAGTATAATGTAAATAGCAACAAGTTTTCTGAATCGCTGTAAAATAAGGAATAACTTATGCAAATGAGAAAATTTTAATTAATTTAAAGTACCCTCTATAGCAGCAAAGAAATTTAGATATTATTATTATTATTTAAGACAGTTTAAATATTATAAGAACGAAGTTAATACACATACAGTGGCAAGGGAATAAAATATTAAACAACATCAGGAATTATTGGCTTCATCATATAAGATATTAAAACAAAACTAATCATATCTAATATTAAAATTGCATTGTCATGTTGTCAATTTGCGCCTAATTTAAAAAGTCGTTACGTACAACTAATTTATAAATAAACAACGAATGTGTCGACCTTCTGAAACTTCAGGCAACAGAAACACTTTGTCATCTTGTGACGAAAATAGGAGAAAGCAAATACATACAATATAATAAATAAACAATGCAACTAATAAATTGTCCGACGAATAATACGTCTGATTAAATAAATTAAAGCTATGTAGGGGAACGGCACTAAATAATAAGGATATGAGCTATTACCCATGTACTCAAGTTTTTTTGAACGGCGGGAGTTGTTAGCGTTGTCGCTTCTCGTTTTCTCCTTTCTAGATGAGAGCTCTCGTCTTCCTCGACGTGTCTATCGATAACATGCAATTTTCCGCGGGTCGAATGCGAATCTTCCGACACGTACAATGTTTTTCCCGGCGTCCCATACTGACGCAGGGAAACGGCACAAGACAATAGACACAATAAAAGTATAAATCCGATACCACGTCCAAATGCCAACAACATTTTGTTATCACTGCATATCCACACACGTGTAAACGAATCCGATATTTCTAAGAAACTAAATTGCGATTTACAAAAATCCTGAAGTTAGCCGTAAATAACGGAGAATTTTGACAGGTCTGACGTTTATAGTGCCGGGCTAATTAATTACAATGCAAAATTTATTCAATATTGTTAAATTTTACCTAAGTCGATTATCGAATTGTTCAAAAAGATTAATAATATGTAATGTAATACAGTGAGAGCCCGCAGGCGTCCAACTTGCATTTTTTATAAAAGCTAAAAATACTGGAAAGGCAGTGGACTTTTATTGACAAACTACCTCGTCATTTGTTTTTCTGGTAACGGTAACTGGTAACGACATCAGCAGTAGCAATGGTGTGGCTTTTTTAATACATTACTAGCAGAGAAATGCGTATTGAGATATGAGCCTATATAAAACTACAATAGCAAAAGTACCCAATAGAGAGTTGGTGATCCTAGGAGACCTGAATGCTAAAATCGGAGAGAACGCTCACCAGCTAAGCAAACGCACTGGTAGACTGGGAAAGCGGAATGAAATAGGTAAACGCTTACAACAATTTGCTTCAGAAAATGACTTGCTCTTGACTTGTGAATAGTCTCTCTAGTTCTAGAATAGTCAACACCAGCCTTGAAAGTTGTATACACAGGTAGCAAACAATTAGATTAATATTGATAGAGAAGAGAATTACATCATGATTCGATCGTAGTGGAGATCATCTGTGAGCAATGCACGCATACACATGACTTGGAACTGACTGCGGATCTGACTACCAACTGTTGATTTCTAAATTGAATCTCAAATCAAAAAGCCAAGGAAGCTAGAGGTGAAAAATGATCCATAATTTCGTTCTGTTGTCGAGCAGAATTGGTCACAGTAGCCTGAAGCAGATCGTCCTTATTTTTAATTCAGTAAACAATGCATCTATAGACCCATCCCAGCTGTTGGTTAAGTTTATTTTACTAAATAATAATCGATGTCATGAAATCGATTCAAACCATAAGGTGAAATTGGTATATGCATACATCACTACTGTACTCAATCTGTGTTGTCACCAAAAATATTTTATACTGATTTTTTAAATTTCATTATTGGTAGAAAAAAGTTTCCATTCGCGGTTCTGCCCACAGATTGTTCTGCCGGCGTAGTACATCAAAAAATAGTATTGAATTGAACTATCTGAACCCAAATTTCACCAAGATGAGTTTCGTAGTTTTAGGGGCTTATTCTATAATTCTTTTATTTCTATAATTGTGGTAAAATTAACTAATTTATCGTCAAGACGAGCCAACGAATGGTACTACCTTTGATTATATATATCTTTTACTCTGAGCTACCTTTTCTCGAAGCGTTTCGTCGATTTTTTTAATTATTTAGGTGTAGATAATCGAAATTCACATAATGCGTTACCAGTACAGGATTTATTAAAAAGAAAAAGTTTCAATTAATTTAATATCTAGCTTTAAGATTTTATTGATATAAAAAACACGATTTCGTCAAACGATGACTGATGATCATAAAACTCATAGGATACTTCCCGAAGTCCAAGAAAGTTGAAATTTGGTATGTAAGCTGCTAGCGCAAAAATAACAGATAAAATAATCTCCTAATGATCACCTAAGCCACCAGCAGTCAAAATCAAACATAATGATATGTCTCCAGATACAAGGGATCAAAAAAAGGGTACTATACCTTATTACTTTAAAATACTACCAGCTTGCGACCAAATACAATCCATAAATAATGACATGCGAGAACATTTTTTTCGTACCCAAAACTAGATCTCAATTAACTATTCTACATCAGAATATTGCCGGGTTTCTAAGCAAAATAGATTTATTACACATTGCGTTCGATGAATTAAAGTGTAGACAATTAAATGTTGACATTCTCTGTTTAAGTGAAACTTTTATCAAAGAAGGACATCAGGGTAATGTTAGGCTTGAAGGTTTTAAATTAATCTCCTCGTATAATAGAACTAGAGAAAAACGAGGCGGGGTATGTATTTTATCTAAGAACTACATAGAGTGTAAAGAGCTCACAATTATGAACGAAATTGCTACGGAATATGTTTTTGAAGGATGTGGTATTGAAATCGTAGGCAGTAAAACTATTGTCATTTGTCTTTATAGAACACCTAGCTCAAATGCTATGTCATTTCTCGCAAAGCTAGATCTTTTATTACATAAGCTAAAACATAAATTTAAATATAATATCGTCGTAACCGGCGACTTTAATATAGATATTTTGAAAGCAACTAAGCCCAAACTAGGATTGGAACGACTAACGGACTGCTATAATTACAAAATTTTGATACGGGAACCAACTAGATTAAACAGCTGTCTGGATCAGATACTCACTAACGTGACTGACTCACACAGCGAAGTCATACCACTTGGACTCTCGGATCATGATAAGGCTCAAGTAGTTCAATTTGAAATTTGTCATAAACCAAAATGTATACCTTATTATTACGTAAAGAAAAGAGATTGTCACCATACTAATTTAATTAAATTTAGAGATTGTATGAATAATATGTCTTGGACTGAAGTGTATGATGAAACTAATTTTGATAAAGCATTCAATAACTTTCACAGCTTATTGCGATTGTTTTATGATCTATGTTTTCCTCTTACTAAGGTTAAAATCCAAAACAAATGTTTACGCCCCAAGTGGCTAACAAGGGGTATTAAACAATCTACCGCAAATAAGAGAACATTGCGGTATCAAAAAACCAACACACAAATCTAGAACTCATTACAAAAATTATTTAAAAATACTGAAACGTTGCATTAATCAATCACACAGAATAAGCAATGCCACATTCATAAACAACTCAAAAAATGTGTGCCGTGCTACCTGGAATCTCATAAAGGACAGCACAACAAATGCACAAATTGCCTCGGAAATTGAGAAAATTAATTATAATGGTATTGTATATGAGGACCCAAAAACAATAGCTAACTTAATTAATCAGTACAATATAGAAATAACATCGAAACCAAACAATAGCAATATTAATAAAATTCAATCAGTGATTAATCCAAATACTATTTATTTATATCCAACCAATGAAAGGGAAGTTTTAGGTCATATAAAATGTCTTAAGAGAACCAAGTCATTTGGCTATGATGATATAACCACTAATGTTATTCAATTATGTGCGCATTCACTTGCCCCAGTTTTAACCCACCTAATTAATCAGTCATTTGAGCAGGGACAATTTCCTACTGAACTAAAGATAACTGTTATTAAGCCAATACATAAGAAAAACGATAAAGCTAATTTAGAAAACTATCGCCCTATTGCCTTAATACCAATATTATCCAAAATATTTGAAAAAGTTATTTATTCACGACTCATAAGTTTTCTAAACAAATATAACATAATAAAAAACGAACAGCACGGCTTCCAGAAGGGAAAGTCGACAGTTTTAGCCTCTTTCGAGCTTGTTAAAAATATTACTGAGGCACTAAACAAGGGTGTTACTTCAACTGTAGTCTTCTTCGACATGAGTAAAGCCTTTGATTTTGTTTCCCATCAAATCTTAATAAAAAAATGTGAAATGTATGGTATACGTGGTCAGGCTGCAGTATGGTTGCATAGTTATCTTACGAACAGAGAACAATATGTTGAGATAAAGAAAATAAATGATAAAGAACAACTTACTTACAAATCATTATGTAGACTCAATCAAGCTGGCGTTCCTCAGGGCAGTGTTTTGGGGCCGTTGTTGTTTTTAATATATATAAACGACTTACCTGATGCCATAAAGCACAGCTGTACTCTATTCGCAGACGACATATCTGTCATAATACCTAATAGTAATACAGATAACCACGAAAATGATGTTAACAATACTGTCTCGGATGTAATACAATATACAATGGCTGAATTGTAATAACCTAACTGCTAACATAAGTAAAACTAAATATATTCAATTTCGTCCCTATCAAGCGACGCATAAACCATTAGATATAAGGTTTAATCAACAAACTATAGTAGAGGTAGAATCAACTATGTTCCTTGGCATTGTTTTAGATTATAGGTTATCGTGGAATTCTCATGTTGACAAAATATGTAAAAAAATCAATAGATTTTCGTATGCACTATGGCGATTAGCCAAAATAAGCAATCGAAGCGTGGCTCTGCAAGCATACCACGGATATGTAAACTCAAACCTTCGATACGGCATTGTATTATGGGGAAATTCCTATGATATAAATAGACTATTTATCTCTCAAAAACAATGCATAAGAGCGATATGCGACAAATCGCCACAAACTTCATGTAAACCATTGTTCAAGGAACTAAAAATATTAACTGTGCCATGTTTATATATTTATGAATTGTGTATATTTGTCAAGACGCACCCAAACTTGTTTGTAAAATTTAGTCAAGTGTCAAATTTTAACTCTAGACATAAAGATAAATTAGTAATACCTAATCTGAGGAAGGAGATTTTCAGTAGAAATAGTTATCAAATGGCAATTAAAGTGTACAATAAACTATCAAACGATATAAAATCATTGCAATCTCCTTTATTATTTAAGAGAAAATTATTTGATTGGTTGGTGAACAAATGTTTTTATAGTATTAATGAATATCTTAATAATAAGAACTGACATTAACAAATTCATTATTTCAATTGACACAAACAATTTATTTATTATAATAATCCTATTGACATTTTCATTTTCTTTATTAATAATTCAATTCAATACTTATTAAATTGCTATTCATTAATAACTATAGTACTTAATTTATTTAAATTGTTTTTAGAATATTAATTATGATTGTAAATTAAATTTAATCTACTAAATTTTTGCACGCTCTCAACTAAAGGGCAAAACATGCTGTACCTGCCCGATAATTATAACAACATTTTGTAACCATGTTTTATGCAAATAAAGTTCTTGATTCTTGATTCTTGATAAGTTTATTTAATTTCGTTAAGTTAGGGTTCTTCCTGAAATCGCTAATATTTGTACACAAATAACAAAAAAGTGCCTCGATGTTCTTGTGGTTAGTGTATGCGCCTCTTACCGCGAGGTCTGGGTTTCGATTCCCGGGTCGGGCAAAGTGTTAATTGAGAACTTTCCGTCAGGAATATTCACAATAGCAGCACGGAGTTAGAATTGCAGTCGCTAGATGGCGATAGGCTCATCAGTTCATAATATTTTCTCTTAAGCATAGATAATTTTAAGAAACCAATAAAACATTAAATATTTTTTTATGGTTTTATTGTAGTAAAATTACAGAACGATGACTGCTTGCTTAGCCGCCTGCTTGGCCTTTAGACGCACTTGAGCGGCGATTCTGTCGAGGTCACGCCTTCCCTGGACGGTGAGGATACGTCCACCGTCTTGCGTCTTCTCGACAAGCTTCAGAGCCTCGAGGGCCTGGAGGGCTTTGCGGGCAATACTGCCTGATGATCTAAAAACAAAGAAAGTCATAATAAATAACCATTCTGGTATATTTTATTGATGGAAACTAGAACACATTTCCTAGCTAGTGTAGCTTTCAGCCACTTTGTGGAGCTCTAAAACTAGTTTTTAGTGAGTCTTGTAGTTTAAATGTTGAATTTGCTTCTAAAAGCAGTTAAATAGAAGGACAAGTGTAAAAAATATTTGTTACAATCTTAACTTAGTTTGCCATAGGTTGTAGCCTTTTTAACACGCTTATATTAGCTTCACCTGTATGTTTGTTTGTTTGTTTGTTTGTTTGTATGTAACCGACTCCTTTGGACTCGATTTTGACCCACTTTAAACGGACAGATTTAATTCAAACTTTCTACACTTGTAAAGAATCAGCGACAATATAATAATTTCATAAATTTATCTCATTATCCTGATTAGGATCGCCAGGATTAAAAAAAAACTAAAAAACACGCTTTTAAATAACATCAAACTAAAAAGTGAAAAATAAATATAGTTTAAAAAAACTAAAAAAACACGCTTTTAAAGCACATCAAACTAAAAAGTGAAAAATAATTCTTATTATAACCTGAAAATAATAATAAACGAAAAATACTAGTACTATTGTGAAAAAAAGCGTGGGGCGCTCTGTGCCATATTTTTCGTCTATCGAGCGACCCACGCTTTTTTTCACAATAGTACTAGTATTTTTCGTTTATTATTATTTTCAGGTTATAATAAGAATTATTTTTCACTTTTTAGTTTGATGTGCTTTAAAAGCGTGTTTTTTTAGTACCATGTTATGTTACTAACTTCGACAAGTTACTTGAATTTTCTTTTTAACCCTCTTTAAAAGCAGGGTTGACAATTTTTTTATTTATAAGATAATTAAGTAATAACATAGCAAAAAAATTAAAAATTTCTGGCTTTATGGGCAAAGCAGCTAAATAGTATTTAGAGAGTAGGTGTATGTTATCGGCAGCAAATATAATATCAAAAATACAATCTGATATTACAATTCGACACACACTAACTTCATGTAATACTGAGTAAGTAAATCAATGATGCTGCCTGCCCATACACACATAACATCACGCCTATAAATACCCAGAAGGGTAAAGCAGAGGTGTACAACACCCACATTTCACTTGTTATGTTTAGGACCCTTGGGATAGAAAATTTGCATATCACATACATTTGTGAAATTACTGACGGAATGTTCACAGAATTTAACCCCAGTCTTAGTGGTGAAAGGCGTAACCCATCAAGTCAAATATATCAATGACACTGCCTTCCCATCTTTTTTATTGATCTGGGCTTTGACCCTACATCTGATGATTTGTAAAATCAACCTGCAGTTAGCAATTATATCTAAGGGAAATAGACTTCTAGTATGCAATTTCTATGAGTATTCAAACATACAGCATCACCTCTAATATTAGTTGTTATCATAACAACGGAAAGGTCTACATTGCAACTTCTATTTCATTAAATGAGATTAATCTCTATTATTTCCAGATTAATTAGATTTATTACAGAATCATTTTCAGAATTACTGGTGCAAAAACCTATCAATCGCTGATCCAGATGGTACAATGGAACTTAAATCCTGTATAGAATTTGGTTGCAGTTAAGAAATTTGATTCCCAATGCATTTATTTGTTGTTGGAATCCCAGGATCAAATTCCCTATATTCATTTTATAAACTTTAGATCAAATTAGCTTGTATAACTACACTTTTAAGTTCTTCTTACCTGCAGAAATGTGAGGGAGTGACACCATTACGTTTGCGACCACCGAAAATTTTGGTGACAGTCTTGACTCCAACTGGGGAACGGATGTAGATGTGGCGGAGGATGGCAGAGCATCGCACATAGAACCAGTCAGGGTCGTAGGGAGCAAGCTCCTTGAAACGACCAGTCTTCACAAGGTCCATGTGGTCTGGCACCTTGACCTTGCCAGTCCTGAAAAGCAATAGAAGGGTTGATTAATGAAAATGACAAATTTAAATATTTCTGTACTGTGATAAATCAGTGTTTATAATATTTGTAGAAAGAGACCATGATCTACATTATACCACAATAAATAAATAAATAAATAAAATTATTACTTAAATTTTAACAATAAGTTAATCATTTGATTTTACCCCTTACTAAAAAGGCTGGACACGTATATGTCGTATGCCAGAAGAGCTATGGGCCATAACCACAACAATGGATCCCAATCAATGATTAACAATGTTATGTCCATTAAAACACCATAATTTGGTAATTACTTTTATTGTGCTATGTAGCATGTACGGTATAACAATCAACAGAAAGAAAACACACCTACCCACTACTTGGTCAATCTTATTGTGTCAAGAAGATATGACAAGTACCCACCTAATACATAACATACCTTTCCCTCAAGTATGGGAATTATACCTGATCAACATACATACTTAAGATAACTATAATGTAACCTTTAACATAACAATAATAAGAACAATTACAAAAGAACATAATTCAAAATAGTTACAACATAAAAATAATTACAGAAGTATATAATTGAAAATAGCTTATAACATAAAATTACAATTACTAGTTGATCTAGTATAGGGAGTCTTACTATGATGAGTAGATATCTTAGTTTTAATCTTCCCACCAGAGTAGCTCGGATCTGTCCCTACTGGTATACCCAACATCTCGGCCCATTTGTCTGAACTAGGTATTTCAATGATTTGATCACTATCCTGACTATGAACAATTTCTTCCATTGCCTGATCTTCTCCTTCCCCATTACTTTGTTCTATGATTACAATTTCCTCATTCCTATCTTGTTCATTATTTCGCTGCTCTGTTACTGTGTCCTGTGTGTGTTGTTGGATCAATTGGTCTATATGTCTATTGACCACAACTCCATCTGTAGTTTCCACCTTATAACTAGATGGACCATCTTTATGTATCACTGTACCTGGTAACCAACGTGGTCCAGTACTGAAATTTCTATACATAACTTTCTGTCCTACCTCTGTCTGTCTATTCTTTCTATTACTATTCTGCACTACCTGATTTTCCCTCTTTGTACATAGTTTGTTATGAGGATTGACAGTGTCTAATAATGTACGAATTCTTCTGTTAAACAGAAGCTCTGCAGGGCTTTTACCAGTAGTTGTACCTGGTGTCGCTCTAAGTCCTAAAAGCATGTTCGGAATTTTAATGTCCCAAGACATTCCATCCATTTTGCGGAGTTTGTCTTTGACAGTCTGCACCATACGTTCAGCCTGACCGTTGGTGGCCGGATGAAAAGGTGCTGACTTTATGTGTCTGATTTTATTAGCATCTAAGAATTGTTTCATTTCAGCTGACACAAAAGCTGTGCCATTATCAGAAACCAAGGTCTCACACAGACCGTGAATTGCAAAAATCATTCTTAAATGCCTGATTACATTAGCTGAAGTCATATTATTAATAATAAACACTTCCGGCCATTTAGAATATGCATCAACAATTATCAAAAATGTTTTATTTTGATATGGACCTGCAAAGTCAATGTTTAACCGAGACCATGGTTTTGCTGGCCTAACCCACTCATAGCTGGTTCTTGGAGGCATATGCCTGTTTTCCAAACACTTATTGCAGTTTTTCACTAAAGATTCAATGTCATTGTTCAATTGTGGCCACCAAACGTAACTTCTGGCCAGTGCTTTTGTTTGGACAATGCCACTGTGCGCTTTATGTAAAACGCGCAAAATAGGATCGCGCAGTGATGATGGCACCACTACACGACAGCCTAGGAGGACACAGTCCTCGTGTAACGATAGCTCGGTACGATGCAACCAGTATGGACGTAGCTGAACATCTGATTCCTTAGCTGGCCAGCCACATAAAATGTGATGACTTACCCGGCTGAGAACTTTATCACGCTTTGTAGCGTACGCTATTTTCTCCACATCAACAGGGAAATCTTCAGGTGCTTCGGCCATAAGCAATATGTCACACAGCTGTTGCTCAGGTTGCTCAGGGACAGGCTGCGGCCAACGACTTAACCCGTCAGCATTCCCTATCTGAGTACCCGGCTTGTACGTAATGTCATAACTGTAGGACGTGAGTACCAACGCCATTCTGGTCAGGCGAGGTGATAAAACATTAGGGATAGGTCTTTTAGGATCAAAAATGCCTAGTAAAGGTTTGTGATCCGTTACTATTATAAAATGCCGACCCATTAAATAGTTGTGGAATTTACTCACTCCAAACATGATAGCGGTTGCTTCCTTATCGAGCTGAGAGTAGCGTCTCTCGTGCGTGTGCAGCGTCCTGGAGCCCATAGCAACGGGACGTTCCTGTCCGTCATCCATGACGTGAGACAAGACGGCTCCCGTTCCATACTCCGAACTGTCACAGGTTAGAACTAACGATCTATTTAAGTCATAATGAACCAGTGTCAGATCACAAGATAATAGACGTTTAGCAGTGTTAAAGCTGTTCTGCTCACGATCTGTCCATGTCCACTCCTGAGATTTGTCGAGCAGTCTGTGTAGAGGCTCTAGAATAGTAGCTTTATGAGGTACAAACCGCTCATAAAAGTTGTATAAGCCTAAAAATGCTTGTAGCTGTTGGACATTTTTCGGCTCTGGTGTATTAAGTATTGATTCTACTTTACTCGGTGCCGGGTGAATACCATCGGCATCGATAACAAAACCTAAAAATTCCACTCGCTCCTTAGCGAACTTACATTTATTCATGTTGAGATGCAAACCCGCATTCTCTATACGTTTCAGCACTGAATCTAAGCGCTGTGTCATCTCCGGCATGTTGCGACCACTGACAATGACGTCATCAATCAGTACCGCGACGCCGGGCACTCCAGCGAGCAACGCAGTCATTAATCGCTGGAAAATACCTGGACAAGCCTTCACACCGAATGCTAATCTGTGTACAGTGTATAAACCCTTGCATGTATTCAATGTTAAGAGTCGTGCTGTGGAGTCAGTCACCACCACTTGTGTATATGCTCTATCTAGATCTAGAGTGGTGTAGAATTTGCCTCCTGATATGGTTGCGAAAACCTCACTAGCAGTAGGCATCGGATATGTGTCAGTTTCGGTGGCCTGATTTACCGTACTTCGGTAATCACCGCAAAGCCGGATATCGCCGTTCTTTTTGATGATAGGTACAACCGGTGTCGCCCAGTCTGAAAATGATACGGGCCGTAAAACATTTTCACTTACCAAACGGTCGATTTCCTTCTCCACCCTATCTCTAATAGCAAAAGGCACCGGTCGCGCTTTTAAAAACTTAGGGGAGGCATTACGTTTTAGCCGAATAGTGACAGGATGACCTCGGTAGGTACCAAGTTCATCCTTGAAAACGTTCGTATACTTCGACAACATATTATGAATCGCAGACATATCAATATCTATAATTTTGTTTACCTTAAATGATATATCAAGGGCCTCGAACCAATCCCGCCCTATCAAGTTGGGCCCCGAGCCTCTAGCTATAATTACAGTTAACTCACGCTTAATGTCCTTATACTGAACCGTCACTGCAGCTTGACCGATTACCGACACCCGCGAGTCGTTCCAAGTGCGTAACCCAGTGCGTAGCGGTCGCGGCGCGGCGCGCGGCGGCAAGCGGTCCCATGTGCGCTCGTTGATGAGAGAAAGCGCAGCGCCGGAGTCCACTTCCATGTCCACGAGCACACCATCCAACGACAAACGCAGCTTGTAGGCAGGCACGTGCGTGTGTGTACTCGACACCTTGTAGATGCCGTTCAATTGCACCTCTGGTTCGTCGTTGTCGGCGTAGTTCACCTTACTGGAATCACTTTTCTTCTTAGCAGTACAAATCTTCTCGATATGTCCCTTCTTCTTACAATATCTACACACCGCGTTGACAAAACGGCATTCACCACCATGACGATCGCCGCATCGGTAACAGAGACGAACGTTCGCTCTGACTTTCACTGCATTCACATCCATCGGCTCCACAGCAGACGCTGCAGACACCGCGGCGCCATGCGACGACGGCATCGCATGATCGTTAGGGTGCATCATAAGTACATCGTTGCCCGCGGTTTCAGATGACACCAAGGCATCCACGACGTCCTGGTATTGCAGATTGTGTCTCTTCAATAACTCGTACTGCAGCTTCCGGTCGCTCATGCCACACACCAACCTATCACGCAACATGCGTTCTAGATTAGGAAAATTACAGTCAGTACTGATTTTCCTTAGCTGAGCGATGTATTCCGATGCTGATTCACTCGTAGTTTGATCGCGTTTGTAGAATTTGTAAGACATTGATATTTCGTTAGGCTTTGGGCTGTAATGTTTGGTCAAAATGTCTATCACTTCAGTAAACGTCACATCACTAGATTTCCTAGGCGTTATCAACGCGAGTACTGTCTCGAACACGTCAGCACCACAAATCGTAAAAAAGTTAGCTTTTTTGAGTGAATCATCGATGATTCCACTTGCTTCGAAACAATAATTGAGCCGCGTTATGTAACCGTCCCAATTGTCATTTTTCACACTGAACTCATGAAACTTCACTAATTTACGCTCCATAGTGTATGTTTAACCTTCGTCGCCACTGTTATGTCCATTAAAACACCATAATTTGGTAATTACTTTTATTGTGCTATGTAGCATGTACGGTATAACAATCAACAGAAAGAAAACACACCTACCCACTACTTGGTCAATCTTATTGTGTCAAGAAGATATGACAAGTACCCACCTAATACATAACAAACAACAATGTGGCAGACCCAGAAAGAGATGGCGGGATGAATTGGATTCATGGCAGATTGACTGGTACAAACCACAGACAGAGATAAATGGAAAAAGGGAGGGAAGGCCTTAGCCCTGCAGTGGGACACTATAGGCTCGCAATAAATAAATAATAATAAATAAGTAAGTAAGTAAATGAGTAAGACTGGATTGTTTACAATACTAAGGGCCATATTCAGAGGTGCCGGACAGTTCTAATCAAATCCCATAAAATATAACCTGACCAAATATATAGGTAACACTGAAAAATAACACAGCTGTCACATTAATTTTAATTTTAAATGCTTATCCTGCCCATAGGGTTTACCTGATACCTCTGTAACTGGCCGATAAAAAGTTTTCATCATCAGTCTAATTTGAAAACATTTTTTTATACAAACAAATGTGTATAACTTTCAGACGGCTAGGTATTAACACATCACGGATCCACAAACATTATTAATAGCAATATTCAATAATAAAAAAAAAACTTACTTTTTAAGATGAGCCGCCACGGTCTTGACGACTTTGTCTTGTTCAACATCCTTCAATATGACAGAACGCATCTGAAATTTAACAGTCTAAATAGAAGTTTGTTCTATATTTAATTATAAGGTTTCCATGCTCATGGTATGAGGAACTACATAAGATATCAGCATCTACCCACTGACGAAACATCAGTTTTTAGTTTTTAGGCCATAGAAAGTACAATTACTAATGAACCTAATATTTATAACACACAGGAAAATCGTTAATGTTTAACTAACATTATAATTGAGCAAATCCTTGGCCGAGAAAATGTTTACTTCACAGACCGAAAAGTAAGGTTATGACAAACCAAGTGATGTTCGAAAATAGATGTTGTTACTAAAGTAGTTCTAAAATAACTGAAGTACTGGATTACAAACGACCACTGATCACAATTTCACTCATTAATCACAATAGAAATATGCTTTTTGGCACACGTAAAACATGACACTTCGTGCGCGATAAGGTGCCAATAAATTTACGTTTATTTCAGATACTAATCTTGAAAATGCAAAGTGATATCGCGAATCTTACCGTGCTGTACAATTGGCAATTAATAAAGCACTATATTACAGATTTTAACATCAATTTCACCAATATACCATGTGGCTTTTACTGAAAACCCACCTTGCCTTATGTTGACAACCGGAAGAAAGAGTTTAAAAAAGTAGTGTAGGGATAACCTTGTTTGATTTCAATTTCTACCAAAATACTTGTAATTTTTTTGATCACAATATAAACGACGGACTATCAATTTATAAAATTCTTCAAATTGTCATTGACTTTGGTTATTTAGGCCTAGAAAAATAGCGTTTTAATAAAAAATGTTTGTAACGCCCTAGTCATATTTGCCTGAGACTAGTTGGATAGTTGTAAACCAATAATTTAGGAACACAATATCCTGTTACTACCTTGTATGTATTTATTAGAAGCTTGAAGTTTGTAAAAAGCATCTAGAATTATTAATAAAACTAGGCGACACAATAATGATGTGCAAAAGAAATTCCTACTGTATGTGCATAAAATTAAACAAACAACTTCCAGATAACAATATATATTTACCATTTAATAAATTCAATAATAAACTGTATACTTTTCTGCAAGAATAGGTATATCACTGTGTAGTACAGGAATATTTGAACGATAATTGAAAGAAGAGTGCAATATTGTAAATAATATGATCTATCTAAACTAGACTTTAATTAAAAAAAACTATAATGTGGTAATATTTGTTTAACTTCGATTTGTTCGTATTTTTATTTGTATTTTAGTTGTGTAACATTTAATTTTATTATCATCTTAGACCGGTATAGCTGACCTCGGCAATAAATATGCCCAAGCTTAAATGGGAGTGGGTGGAGCACGTAGCCAGAATGCACACAGAAAGATGGGCGCGAATAACCACCGAATGGATACCCAAGGATGGTCGTCCACGTCGCGGTAGGCTTAGAAAGCGCTGGGGGGATGATTTGGACGCGTTTCATAGGGATTGGACAGACAGAGCCTAAAACAGAGAATTGTGGTCGTGTATGGAGGTACCTTTGCTCAGCAGTGAGATATCATGGGTAAGAAAAAAAAAACATTTTGTTATTGTGTAATTTGATTTAATGTCAATTTTGTGTATTTTATGTAAACTTAATATTTACCCGTCTAATATGGCAGAATATGCAGTAAAAATACCATTAACACCTGTTAACCACCAAATTTTACCAAATAAATCTTATTCTAATCTATTCTATTCAGTCTTTTTCTTCCATTTGTAAGAAATTAAATTTCCTAGCCACATCTAATACCACTTACACGATAAATCTAAACACTCAGATTTATATGTTTACCGCAATCGAAATTGAACGTGGAATTTGATTATTTCCATAGATCAGTTATTTCTATTGTCTATGGCTGAGAATAGATTCTCTATAGCTTTGTCTGTAGTCTATGAATTTATTACTTGTCAAAAATTGGAAAATGGCCGCGAAACAAAATCCTGTTGTTCAAAATCAAGATGGTAAATACCGAAGTTATAGTGCATCATTGGATTATAATAATTTATTCGACGAAACATTTATCGACTATAAATCCAATTAATATTATGTGTGCTTGTACAGAGTATTCTCAGTCACCGTACCCATGTAAATTATTTCGTGTGTTGCTTCAGACCAAACAACATCCGACGATATTCCATTGGCCTCGCTAGAAGAAAGTCTTTTCAGCACCGAGAAACTTGATCGGGCTTCGCCAGAGCTATGGCCTGAGCAGAGTAAGTACGAATGTAACCTAGCTTCATTTTTAATAATTTTGTCAGACATTGTTTTTTAAAAATCGCGGGAACTATGTTTACGTTTCTAATGTTGTCATCCCGTTGTTGAACTTTCATTTTAGGTGGCGTTTCGGTTATTAACGACCGATTTTTAAACTAAATTTACAATGAGCGATTGTAACGTTAATGTAACACATTCTGATGATGGATCTCAGAGTTCAACCTCCTCGTTCACAGTTCCTGGGGTGTCGGAGTTCGCGCCTCTCCCAAACAGTAATCAGTCTCCTCCTTCGTGGAACAGAGGAGTCACAAAAGAGGATTATAATTACATGCAACGTAAGTTCTTTGTATTTATTGGTATCTATCTGTATTGTCATCATTATTTAAAACTCGTATTATCAATTAATGCCTTACTTTGACTGTATCATATACTCCTTGATCCCAGATGAAATGCCAGTGTTTTTTATTTAATCCATGGAGAAGAAATAGACAAGACATTTACTGTGTTCCATACTATTCTTTTAGCAGTATCAATGTACTAGTAGTGCTATTAAGGTACATTCTGATATTAGTCATGGCTAAATTAGAAGCTTCTAATGGCCAAATATTATAAATCAAGTTAATAAAATAACCATGGCTATAACACATACATTGGTAGTGATAGCTTTACTGTTTATATTTGAAATGATTAAAATATCAAAATGGGTATGGAACCAGATGTTAGGCTGCCTGTCCACTGATTTAGAACAGGGCAATATTAACCAATAGGATTGCATCACTGCGGCAGAGCAGAGCAGAGCAGCCATTTTATGCAGTCGTATTGGTTAATATTTATCCGCTCCATAGCCTAATTGAGGCTGTTAAAACCAGAGTAGCCTAACTACAAACATATTGCCACTGTGGCACTTAAATTGGTTGGAGACTTTGACTAAAGCCAAAATGGATTTATACTATCATCTATGTAAACAATGTTATGCCAGAGTGGCTTTGACTTTGTGAAACAACAGTTTCAAATTACAAATATACAAAAAGGACAAAGTCGCTAATATGCAGTTAGGCCACTCTAATTCTAGTAGCCTCAATTTTTGTGTTATGGTGATGAGTAATGCTTTACCCAAACATCATGAAATTCTAAATTAGGTATGTGAACATGTCATGTGGAACTTTTTCTTCTAATTCATGCAGAATTGAGGAGCTTAAAACTTATTCCTGTTATTTCAAAGCTCTTTTATACTATGTTTCAGAATTGGGATCAATGTCTACAAGTGGTCTGATTATGGAAGTCAAGAAGCTCCACGATTTAGCATATCAATTGGGCCTTGAAGAGGCCAAAGAAATGACAAGAGGGAAATATTTGAATATCTTCTCCTCAAGGCGCCATCGATAGTCATAGATCTAGGTAAAATATTTTATTATATCATTTATTTCCTCAGAAAATTAAGTGCCTGTTCCACAATTGCTAAGTAAATGTTATTTGAAGGATTAGGCTAACCCCACATTTGGCCTACATGCTAGGAGCGTAGCACGCACGCGGCAATTGCGTCGCTCAGAAACCTGCGGGACGAAGTAGGGGGTTGCCTTTTTAAATAACATTCAAATAATGAGAGCTGTGCTGGAATTTTTTTGAATGTGTTAAGGGGCGTCTAAACGGGCCATATTTTACGACAATTTGTGGCTGCAATACTGTGGCCGGCAACATTGCTAGCAATACCAGCCACACTATGCAATATTTTAAGGATGGCCCGGCATTATAGCCACATATTTTTTGGTATGTCAAAATGTTTTTATGTGTTGCCGGCGTGTGGCCGAACGATCGCCTCGCAATCGAAAATACTGCAATATATCTGGGCCATCTATATTGTTGTTCTGTTTTACTGTATATGCGCGTCCCTTTCTTATAATAATAATAGAAATAGAATAGGACAATAGTTGAAATTGAATAAGCGGACACTCTGAAAAGGTACATTAAACTCTTGAAAGAATCTCCAGTCGCTAAATACCGTAGAGTTATTGCTAATCTTGTAGTCACAGGTATTGCATTTCTCATGTTTGTATCTTGCCTTTGTATGTTTGGTCCAATTCTGTTCACAAGAAATTCGAAGTCGCTCTTAGACATTCTTGTAAAATTTTTAAATAAGTATTTATCCAGCAATAATTCCTTGTCTACGGAATCCAAAGTGTCACGCCTATTTAGGTAGGGTCGAATCCACATTTGTCTCCTTTTTTTCGTTTTTCTGCCAAAACAATGTAAGCGGCTGTATGTATGTATGAATATGTATCATTTCGTCGGCCATTGTTGCTGGATTGTGTGGCTCGTTAAAGGGTTCTGAATCAAAGGCCATACTATTGCAGCCATATTGCAACATGTTGCCTGCAATTGATTGCTCAGCCATAAAGTGCACTAAAATGTTTTTTTGATGGCTGGGCAATGTTTGCCAATAATTGCAGCCACAAATTGTCGTAAAATATGGCCCGTTTAGACGCCCCTTTATGAACTTATATTTTACCTGATAGTTAATTACTTTACAATTCTGATACAGGCTCTTAAATAATAAATTGGCAATTAAAACGCTAGATAAAATTATCATTTTATTTTATAAATTTGCTAGTATTACACTTTCAATGTATAAATTACAGAATATATTAAACTATTATAAATAATGTTGGCGTTTTCTTTAAGTGAAAGTTCTAACTGGCTGACTGGTTATCAGTAAGTAAGAAGGTTTTGTTAATTTTGCCTTATCTTAAGCAAGAATTAGTGGTATTTTCTTCAATATCCTATAATATAATTTATTAGTATGTACATTACAAAACAACAAATATCAAATTTTATAGATAAGATATTAGAATTTCTAAATGCCAATTTCAACAGATATGTTGAATCAATTTCAAAGGTGTACCCCGTTTTCGCTTTCTCTGGCTCCTTTGAACATCCAATGTTAGAGAGAGATATTAAAAATGTATTAAACTGGGTTCAACCATGAACTTGGTCCAGTGCATTTAGTAAAATTGACCCCAAGTTTACTTTTTTTATACTCGATCTGCAAATCTTATCTTCAATGCTTTATTTGGCCTTGCTATGAAACTTCGTGTTGCTTGCACATCACCATAGTAATATTCCAATTTATATCTTTGCAAGATCTGAAAACCATATTGCAAAAATTAAGAATAGAATAGGAAAGGAAAGGAAAGAATAGAAATAGTTTATTTGAAATCTAAGGCACTTGTCTCACCGGCAACGATTAACGAGTAACGAGTAGAGCTAGAAACGAGTTAGCGAGACACGGGGAGCGAGTGCGTAGTTCCGATATTTGTGTAGCTCGGCTATAAGCGAGTGTGCGAGTGAGGCGGATACAGATACGCACTGTAGAGAAATGAGTGTACGTTACGCCAGCAAGAAAGTGTCACCTAGAGTGATATGAGTAGAACGTATAATTAGTGCGCAATCTGCTGTAAATGTGCGCCGCATAAAAAATTTGTGCGTCTTGTAGTTTTGAAAAAAAAAACGTAAAAACGATTCCTGCTGGAGTAACGTTGTTCTAGCAAGAAAATTCTAGACGAATCATCGGAGATATAAAATACATACATGGGCAGAGAGCTTATATTTGTGCGCCATAAATATAATTTGTGCGTCTTCAGGTTTTCGAGATATTGCGTTTCTCGCTGGAGTAACGTTTTGCGAATTCGTGTATCTCAAAGACCATTATATGTGCGCCTGTAGAATGAACATACACGAATAGCTCTTAATTTGTGCATATTTGTGACATAATTAGATGCCAGATAATATTTATAATTTTCAAGTAATCGCGCTTTATTGAAAACTTAAAAAAATATTGAAGCGCCTAAATGAGAAGACGTATAAACTCGCTAAAAACTGTATTCGTTCCATCTTGACGTTTATAATTACCATAAAAAGTTTCAAAACAGAACCTACAAGCGCTAATGAATAATATTACTAAAAGTCAAAACGACGGCATCATAACTTTGACGCCATCAAACAAGAAACTGGCTCAACCTAAGATGTGTAAATGTAAACCAAAAATTAGTGCATTTATCAAATAATATATAGTAAAAATATCCAGCTTCAACTGTTTCGTATTAAGTAAATATTAAGACTAAACCAAAACAGTTATTCGGCGCAGGTTATCCGACCAAATTCGAATGACTACAAAAAAGCGACGAATTCATACGTATCGATGACCTTCTTAACTTTACTCGCTAACTGGTTGAAACGTATTGTGCCCGAGTACAGTGCAGTAGAAATAGTTATTAAAATAAATTCAGTTTTTTTTTTTGATTAGACATAAATAAATTTAGCCATTTGCATTTATTATATCAGTAGAAAAACGAAAAAACTGTGATTTTCTGTGATAAAGGTTCAGTACCATCATAACGGGAAATTCAAGTATAAAGTAGTTACCTATTTGTTGGCCGAGATATAATTTAGTTTTGGATATGATAGTATGATACGCGAACGTAGTATAGACCGGTTAAAATTATTATCAGCTTATGTTTCTTAAAAATTAGCCTAATTTGAAAACCCAAACCTAAGCAGCCCGATATGTGAAACTTGGGTTGAAGTTTTCAAATCCGGCTATTTTTTAAGAAACATAAACTCATAACAAAATATAACGCTCTATAGGTATTTATTACGTTCGCGTACTATACAATCATACCCAAAACTTAATTATATCTCGGCCAAAACAACAACTACTCAATATTTAAATTTCACGCCATGATGGTACTGAGCCACTTTAAGTGATTTTATTGTTTGTGTATTTAAGTAAATGAAAAACTGATCTGTGATTTTAAATAATACCAAATGACTATACAAGGTACAAATAGTTTAATTGAACAATGTTTGTTTTAATATTTATAGGTAGGAAATTTGATCTGTGATTTGATGCCATAATTACTTTAAGAATCATGATTATGATAATAAAAATAATATTTTTTTAAACCAACAAGCTCTTTGATTTCATATGATCAGAAAGTACATTTAATATATAATATATTATATTTTTATTAGGTCATTGTAATAATAATTCCCAACGAACATTTCGTAAATTAATCCACATATGTGAAGATTATGTAGAAAAACAAGGATTAGTTTATAATACTAATAAATCTGAAGTAATGGTCTTTGAGGCGGGGAGTCGACAACTGGACAATATACCACCGGTTCTACTAAACGGAGCACCACTGAAAAGAGCTCATAAATTCAAATATTTAGGTCATATACTGACTCCAAATCTCAAAGATGATTTTGATCTCGAACGTGAACGGAGAGCGTTATCGGTAAGAGCGAACATGATAGCTCGCAGGTTTGCACGCAGCTCACTTCGTGTGAAAATAACACTCTTCCGTGCCTTCTGTACCACATTTTATACATGCAGCCTGTGGGCTAGATATACTCAACGGGCCTATAACGCTCTCAGAGTTCAATTTAATAATGCTTTCAGGGTGCTGGTGGGGCTGCCTCGCTTCTGTAGCGCATCAGGGATGTTTGCAGACGCTCATGTCGATTGTTTTTATAGTACAATGCGTAAAAGATGCGCATCCCTGGTGCGTAGGGTGCGGGGTAGCTCTAACAGCATCCTGTAAATGATATCAAGCAGAGAAGACTGTCCGTACGTGGGTCGCTGCGACGCCATTTCTCATGGGATGGCGCCGAGTCGATGAACTGTGTGCTCATCTCGCTTTTTTATAATAAGTTTCCAATTGTATCGTTTACTAACATAGTATATAAGCTCTACTAACATTATGAGTCATTAGTCACTTGATTAAATATATTTTATTATTTATTTATTATTATTATTTATTTGAGCGTGACTGTACGAACACAGTTTAGGTGTACCTAATACGTTTAATAAAGGTGGTCATCGATACGTATGAATCCGTCGCTTTTTTGTAGTCATTCGAATTTGGTCGGATAACCTGCGCCGAATAACTGTTTTGGTTTAGTCTTAATATTTACTTATTACGAAACAGTTGAAGCTGGATATTTTTACTATATATTATTTGATAAATGCACTAATTTTTGGTTTACATTTACACATCTTAGGTTGAGCCAGTTTCTTGTTTGATGGCGTCAAAGTTATGATGCCGTCGTTTTGACTTTTAGTAATATTATTCATTAGCGCTTGTAGGTTCTGTTTTGAAACTTTTTATGGTAATTATAAACGTCAAGATGGAACGAATACAGTTTTTAGCGAGTTTATACGTCTTCTCATTTAGGCGCTACAATATTTTTTTAAGTTTTCAATAAAGCGCGATTACTTGAAAATTATAAATATTATCTGGCATCTAATTATGTCACAAATATGCACAAATTAAGAGCTATTCGTGTATGTTCATTCTACCGGCGCACATATAATGGTCTTTGAGATACACGAATTCGCAAAACGTTACTCCAGCGGGAAACGCAATATCTCGAAAACCTGAAGACGCACAAATTATATTTATGGTGCACAAATTTGCACAAATATAAGCTGTCTGCCCATGTATGTATTTTATATCTCCGATGATTGGTCTAGAATTTTCTTGCTACAACAACGTTACTCCAGCAGGAATCGTTTTTACGTTTTTTTTTCAAAACTATAAGACGCACAAATTTTTTATGCGGTGCACATTTACAGCAGATTGCGCACTAATTATACGTTCTACTCATATCACTCTAGGTGACACTTTCTTGCTGGCGTAACGTACACGAGAAATGACCACTGGTTGCTCTCTCGGCGTGAGTTCTAATCGCTTGGCGAGTATCGCCGAGCGAGTGTTATCCCTCATAGCTCTTGTCGCTCAGCGACAAACTAGTGAAGCGAGTGCTCGCCGGCAGTGTGAACAGTCAGCGATTAACTGTTTGTATATGCATCTCTTTTGTTCACACAGAAAGTAGGTATATCTATTGTATGTTTCTTGAGCGAGAAAATAGCCGATAGTTAGTCGTTTTCTCGTCGTTGGTGGGACAACTGCCTAAGAGGCAAATACCGATGCCGGCGCCGAGATTTTAATTAATATTTAATTTGATGATGCCTCTTTGTTAAAATGACTTACCGTGACAGCCAATAGCGATAACATAGTCGTGGCCATATCCTGTGCCATGCACTTCCGTACACCAGAACCGAATGGCAGGGAAGCGAATGGGTGGTATTCTTTCGCATCGTCCTTCAACCATCTTTCTGGCGAGAACACTGTGGCGTCCTCGAAGTTACCCTCCTTCACTGACGAGTCTTGAGTTGACATTATGATGAGAGTGCCGCGGGGGATACTGTGGGATAATTGAAGACATGAATGGATGAAGGAGATATGATACAATTTGTAAATATGGAGATAATGGGCACTAAAGTTTTGTTATTATAATTTTATGTTGATACATATCCATTTCATTACTTGGTAGGTATTTCTAAGACTCGTGTCTTCAATTGTAATTTGTAAGATTCGCCTTAAAAAATCAAACGGTGCGAGAAGAAGCCAGTCAAAGTAGTTATTGAAACATACTAATTCAATGTAACTATAATGCGACAGCTTACGAAGGTGTGTTAGTATTTATCAAATATTACCGATATCGCGAGCACACTGCATGCTTAATGCGGTAGCCGAATATGTTGATTTGTTTTACTGTTCATTGGACAACTTCACAAAAGCAGCAAATTGTACAGTTTGTTATGATACGACTGATAATAGTATATGATATGATAATAATTTTATTTATTATGTATGAATGTTTTTAAATACAGGTATAATGTATAGCTGCTTAATATGATAGCAATGGTAATTTCTAAAAACATTAAAAAAAAATACAACCGAATTGAGAACCTCCTCCTTTTTTTGAAGTCGGTTAAAAATGTAAATTAGATATTTAAGTAAAATATTCTAGTAACTTAAACCTAATGCGATGGAAAAGAAAATCTAAATAAATAAGTTCAATTTATTTAGATTTTCTTTTCCATCGCATTAGGTTTAAGTTGCAGTAAAGATATAGATATTGCCGAGGCCGGTTTGCCGGGGCTTGATGCATAGATCCGCCATCGTGCAGCTAAATTTAGAGATAGTTTGTTTAAATGTAAGAACCTAATGATTTTAACTGTTTGTCAGATTAACACCTTTGGACTGTTTGACCACTGGTGCACAATGTTAAAATAAAATAAACATAGTAAGTATATAAGCTAGTTAAGGATACGTAATAAGCTATTTTAATACGCACGATGTTCCGAAAAAATAAATTAATTCATTTATTTATATTTATAGATTAAGGTGTGGTAATAAATAAAAAAAAGTACTCTTTGACGCTTTTATAGTTAAGATGTTTGTTTCACATAAAAAGTACTGGATGGATTTAAATGATATTTGGCTCACAGATAGCTTAAATATGCTTTAATATCGATGTATCAAGCGGCAAGTGATTAATAATACTTACTTATATCCGTCCAGAGTGATGTTCTTTGGCAAAACTCTAGTGAGCATTGGTATTGGAGGGACCAATCTGTAAAGTAAAAATATGTTAACATTTTACACCATCCTATATAAATAACCTTATGTGTACGACATTCCAGCAAGCAGAATAGTTAAAACCCAACATCTCGGCGGTGTGAAGTTAGTTAGAGTACGGTGCCCGTTGATTGGCCGAATCGCCATCGTCATCTGCAGCTAACTTAAGTACACCGCCTAGTTTGAATTTCTTACCTTAGAGTTTCTTTTATACACGCGTGAAGGTATGGCGTCTGTTCAGTTATCTTCTTCATGTCGTTCAACTCGTTCTTGTTTATGTTGCATATTTCCTTGTACAGTACTTTTTGTGCCTTCTGGTATTTAGCTAGGTAATATAGTAGGAATGACATTGATGACGTGATCTGAAAAATAATACGATGGGTGATTTAACATTGATTGATATGACGCATGACGTACCCCATGCATGTGATAATCGAGGTTGCAAGCTTTGTTATTGGGTTTTTCTGTCAAGAGATATCATAACATGAGGGTTGGGGCTAAGGTGTATGCTGTGACGACGAAACAGAAGAAACAGTGTCTCACATAATTACTGAGTGCCCGAGATTTGGACTGGCGAGGCAAGACTGTGAAATAGAAATGGAATGCGAAGTAACTACAACCAACTTCAGAGGGATCATGAAAGACGGGAAGAAGAGGAAAATATTTCTGAAGTACGCAGAAGAAACAGTATATAAGGCTGCGAAGGCAAACGGATCAACAAGCTAAGAATAAGTGGAAGAGCACACTTAGAAAGATAGAAGATATAGACAGAAGATACAAGTAGGAAGTTGTTGCATAATAAAAAGCAAGCAAAGGTGTATGCACCCACACTTCACCTATAACAGGTGAAATGTGGGTGTTATACGCGTTTGAATATTTTGGGTCCATGTTCCATTTTGGGAGTGAGCCTATCGCCAAGCAACAGGCACAAACAAATCCAACTCCGTATTGCTATTGAGAATATTGTGATGGACAAATCTCAAATACACTTTTGCCCGTCCCTAGACCAACAAGCAGTATAGTTGTCAAGGAACTTTAGAAAATGAGTTTTCGTACAGTGTTTACTCCAATAAGAAGCATATCCATAGCTAATGTTGCAATGTCCTCAGGGTTCATCTTCTCTTCACACATCAACATTGCATGGATCATGGAATTCGCATCTGAAATAAAATTTATACTTAAATAACACCATGCCTATATTATTCAAATTATGAAATACGTAAAGTTGGTCTATTTAGTCGACCGCGGTTTCGCCTATACTTTTAGGCATTGTTAAGAGAGTGCCAGTCTTGCACACACCCGTAATTCATAATTTGAAAAATGTTACTAACTCACGTCAGTCACTATTCCTATTACAAATACATTTAACCAGTTTTGTTTTCCTATGTGATAGGGGTGAGCTTTGGCCGTCTATCTATATAATTTACATTTTAAGATTTGAGCTTCTAATTTCGATAAACGATCTGATACTTACTGGTAATAGGGCCCATTTCTTGCGACTTTGCATTTATATCATGTTCCGCTTCCAAAACATGTTTTCCGATCAAACTAAATAAAATGAACAGTAAAATTAGTAGCTAGTCCTCTGTTATTTAATTAAAGATTAGGTACACACATCTTATTAATTATTTTTATAGCACTTAGCTATGTTTAGCAATTATAATAAGAAACAGTTCAATAAATTATGGGTCCGGCATGATTTGAACCTGCGACCGTTTGCACACCGGGCAGTCGCTTTAACCAACCAGCTACGGTCGCCTCTTGCCAGGACTCGTAATTTTAATTGGATAGACCGCCAGAAGCAATAACACTATCCAATGGTCCCAATGACAAGGCCAAATATACAGATTCACTCACACAAGCACACCCAGTCTCGGCACAAATCATTGCGAATCACACAAAGATTATTTTGTCCCATGTGGGGATCGAACCCACAACACCAGTGCAGTGGAGAGCGGCAAGGCGACCGCTTAAACCACTACACCACACGTGCAGACAAATGAGCATGCCAGGTTTGCTTGTGTCTTTGGCGTGTTCGGCACACTCCATCTGCCATTCTGTAATCTGAGCTTGAAGTTTACAGCTTGATTTGAGCCGTGTGTACATTTAACGTTGGTCCAAAGATTTTCTTTTAGGGTTTCTATGGATAATTGTATATTCAATACTCAATTAAAAATGCTATAGATACCCGGTTGAGTTCTGCAGTTCTCGAGCCAGAAAATCTCGACAACTCTCGTATCCAAACATATGGCGTTAACCTGTATAGGTTCTTAATTGTGGAAGGAAGGCAAATAATGTATAGTAACAGATTAGGTAGGTAAGTAAACATACCCATCTAAACTATCGCAGTACTTCACAAGCGAAGCCCAGGCTGGTGTAGGAAACATCTTCCAAAAGTGCATGCCGGTCTCGCACTTGATGATGGCGTCCGTGGCCTTGTCCAGGCTGTGGTACAACCAGGACATGTCGCACTGGCTGTACACCAGATCCGTGTTCAACATCGTAAACTTCTTTGAGAAGAGAATCAGGCCTAGAATGTTTAAAATTTTAGATTTTAATCAGCTAAATCCATTAGCCCAGAAGTGGACCCCAATGTAATTCGGTAGGTTTGGTTAGAAAATGTGGGGATACCTGGATTTGCGCAACTTTTTCTTTACCCGGTATTTTAGTCTTTGCGGCGAACGGACGTGTAGGGTGTAGTGTAGATGGTAAGTGGTAACAACAGCCCATAGACATCAACCGTCTGCAGAAGCAGTAGTGTAGATCCTGCTTGGCCCGATTCTGATCCTGATCTCCCTATTCCCCAACAAACCGGTACCCAGTAGGGGCAGTACAATTTGGCGGCTGGCTCAAGGTGAGACGTGACTTGAAAATCGGTCATTTTTATTGTTCATTTTGATGTGCTCTGTTCTACTCTTCACCTTGAACTTTGCCGCTCGCTATATTAAATATTTTTTTAAACAAAACTTAAATTATTACACTTTCTTACCCATGGAATCAAAAGCCCATTTATGCAGCTCCTTGTAAAGATCAGTCGACAGTTCATCTTGATAGTTCCTCGTCTTGTAAAGCTTCTGTGAGAAGATCTCGCATACTTCGTTGATTCCTCCCAGGTGATAGGATACTGAATTATATAATGGCTGCATGACTATAGATCTTTGGCGGCACCAATCTTGACCTTGACTATAAAACAAAAAGGATAGCAATACTTATAGGAAGAGGTGATCCTAATACTATTCAGTTCGGTTGTGATATTGGAACTACTACGGAAGGAAAACATCAGAGTTAAACGCTGGGTAGAGTTGGTGCCACAAACAATACCATATCAGAATTCAGCGTTAGTGCAGATGTCGGATCAAATATGATGAAAAATGCGACAACCTTAAGCTAAATCAGAAAGAAATTTTCATTGGTCATAAGTAACGCGATTGGTTGATCCGCTATCTCGATAGTCATATAAGTATAATAATAATAATGAATATTTATTTTCTCTTTCACAAATTGGTAAAAAATACATTAGAATGTTGTACAAACAGACATTGGTGTCTGATTTAGGATAGACCTGTGGTTCAGATCACCAGGTATTACTGTAAGATTTGTCTTGCTAGTTTTACAACACTGAAGTACCAAAAGTATTATTTGGTAAAAAAGGTTTCTTATACAAATAAGCCAATGTATAATCATAATGTAGGTTCTATGTTCAATAAAAAAAAATGCTAATAAATAAGTAATAACTCGCACAGGAAGCGATAAGGCAGGCAAATACTTACACTGAAAATAACCCATAGGTGCGGTTTCTGTGTTCTCTCCTGTATTTTTCCAACGAGTCTAAAGACGACCTGATAGGATATTCACCCTCCGTGCTGTAAACTTTCTGGATATGGTCAGGATGATTTATTAGCACAACGTCGCCTCCTACGGGACTTACGAAACGTACAACAGGCCCGTATTCGTCGAAAAGGACCGAAAAGTGCCTGGGAGGTTTTTTAGAGCTGACATAAGTGCCTGTAAACATTTAAAAAAAAAAAAATTCTAGACTACGCGGTTTTTGAACATCTACATTCTACTATACAATAACGGGTCACGGTTATGTACAATAGGTAGGTACTAAGTAGGTTTTTTAAATATATATAAATAAATGTCACAACGCCATCTAGTCCCAAAATAAGCAGAGCTTGTATTATGGGACTAGTATAACTCATACTAATACATATATATTATACGTTTCTTTTGTTAATAAATATTTATTATACATAATATATAACTAAGACAAACCAAATGCAAGTGTTAAGACATTTGCAGTAAGCTGGATTCCAAACTCTGAAATGTATTGTCGAATGCTAGAAACATATTTCAATGCCTTCGGTCCCGGCACATCATCGAAGGACAAAACAATTGACTCTTTGTTGGATAAGGAAATTGCTTTAAGTTTCGTAGGGGTAGGGTACATTTCGCCCATAGTTGCATCTTTATCACATGGATTCTCGGCGAATATAGGCTTAATTTGGTGCTGTTGTTGGTTCGTTTCTTGAACTTTCATACACCGAGAAGCTGCTTGTTCGTAATAACGTCTCTGATTATTAGTAACACCTATCTTGAGATACGGCTGAATATATCGCAATTGATTTAGTATCATTTTGACTGCCTTTTATTTGCTTTTAATTCGAAAATATTATCAAATTTATGATATTCTGCGATTCACACTGACCAGAAATTGTCTTGACAAATAAAACAATAGAAAGCTTAAATTTATTCGAATTTGGCGCTTGATTAAAGATTTATCTTGTCTATGGTTTTACTACAGAGATTTTTTGATCCAAACACGCTGCCTGCGCGGTACAGGGGAGCGGGGGTATGACGACGAAGGGGACTGAAACAGGTGCGGGCGGTGGGCAAATTTTTGTAATTGTTCATTTCGTTCGCTACATGGGTAGCGATCGCATGTGTTGACTGTAAGTTGCAGACACCTTGTGAGAGGTACACACGTAATAACAATCTCAAGATGAATCGAAAAATCTTCAGACATAAAGTAAACAGTCAGTGCAAGCAAATGGCTTTTAACGTATACTTATATTTTAGAAAAAAGAAACTGGACCCAAAATAAGTTTTGACTTTCTTACGATATAATTATATGTTTAGATAACAAATAGTTTAATAGTTTATTCTTAATTATTTTATTTACGTACTTAAGTTCATTAAAATTTTGTATCTTCTTAACTATTTTTCATTTGATAAATCACTATTTCTTTTTCCTATGATGTCACATATCTTAGGAAATATCTTGGTGCATTTCATCTCCTGTATATTTCATTACGTGCCCCCACCGCCCGCAACTGTTTCAGTCCCCTTTGTCGTCATACCCCCGCGCCCCTGTACCGCGCAGGCGAGGACTCAGTTAAACGGTCAGCCTTTAGCTATCCTGCACGAAATATAACTCAATGGACCATAATTTTGAATACTTAGCTTATCTATAAATATTATAAATTTTATAAGAATAATAATATGTGTAAGCCAGTTTATAATACTAAAATGCTTTTATATTAGTTATAAGATGTTGTTTTCTATGTTAAACATGATTTGTATACCTTTTTGGTGAAATGTAGCGTACTTAATTTATTATAAGATCTTTTGTAAAATAATAACCTACATTTACAAATAAAGAATAATTTTATTTTTCTATTTCAGAAATAACTCCATTTCCGAACGGCTTTTGTTCGTGAGGATTGCCAGTTGTAAAAATATTCTACAGATTGGTAGAAAGGAAAGTACGTCATAAACACCATCAGGTATTTTCGTTAAGTGACTCTAACCTTAACTGATTTAGTCGGGTTACCCTGAGTCGTTGTAATTAAATAGTTACCTTTTGTTGTTTTTTTTCAATAAAACAACTCAAAAAACAACTAAACACATTTTGATTAAATATAATATAATTTGTTTGAAACAAATGTGGAGTAAGTACATTTGTTAAATGTTATTCGCTAAGTCTAATTTCGTAAATGGGTATGCCATATTTAAAAATATATAGGCGCCTATACAGGGTCGTGCTGAACGAACTATAAAAAAATATTTATTCAAATTTAACAAGTTTTATGATAATTTAATGCGGTATGATAATATGTTACTTACCAAATAACAATTAATTTTAAAAATTTATGCCAATGCTTGAATAAAATTCCTGAATTCAGCACGGTTCATAAAAAATGAAAAAAATTATAGGAGGATTAAACCCATTGGAAAAGGAGGAGAATATTATAAAACCGGCCAAGTGCGAGTCAGACTCGCGCACCGAGGGTTCCGTACAAACCTGTAGGTATATAAGTAATTCCAAACTCCTCCGAAATGGCTGAACCAATTTGCATGAAATTTTGTGTGCATATCGGGTAGGTCTGAGAATCGGCCAAAATCTATTTTTTTATTTTTTTTTGTTTATCGCATAACAACGTTTGCTGGGTCAGCAAGTCTAATATATAAAATTCTCGTGTTGCGGTGTTTGTTTCCAAACTCCTCCGAAACGGCTGAACCGATTTGCATGAAATTTTGTGTGCATATCGGGTAGGTCTGAGAATCGGCCAACATCTGTTTTTTTTTTTTAATCGCTGAACAACGTTTGCTGGGTCAGCTAGTAAGTTTATGATTATTAAAAAAAATATACTATGTGATGTAACTAAAAATGTAAGATTTTCGGAATTTTTCCTATATGTGTACTTTATAACGTTGCTTCATGCCAAATTTCAAGATTCCAGGTCGTCTGGAAGTATCCTTTAGGTTTTGATTCCCTTGCGAGTAGTTGCGAGTTTCAAAATATGCGGCTTTAATTGCTGTATCTTTTGATTGCGTTGACGTAGAAGTTTGATTTTGTTACAGCTTAAAGATATTATAGACTTGAGTATTTGTTAAGAATTTCAATATAATACCACTACGCGTTCATGAGTAAAGGGGTAATAAGTTTAAAATTATTAAAAATATTTTTATTATATGATGTAACTAAAAATTTATGCTTTTCGCAATTTTTCCTTTATCTGTGTTATAAGACGTTGCTTCGTACCAAATTTCAAGATTCTGAGTTCACGGGAAGTACCCTGTAGGTTTTGATTCCCTTGCGAGTGTCGAAAATTTGCGGCATAAACGGGAGTATCTTTTGATCGCGTTGACTTAGAAGTTTGATTTTTTCACAGCTCCAAGAAACCATAGACTTGAGTATTTGATATGAATTTCAGCTTGATACCTCCACGCGTTCCTGAGAAAAAAGGTCTTGACAGACAGACAGACAGACGGACAACAAAGTGATCCTATAAGGGTTCCGTTTTTACCTTTTGAGGTACGGAACCCTAAAAATGAAAGACTACTTAATTTACGGGTGATCTGAGGTCGGGAAGGGGGTGAGATTTTAAGGGTGAAAAACGGTTTTTCTCGATTTCCGGCAAAACTAAAAGTCCTATGAAAAAAAAGGAATGGCAAAGTTGTAGGTAATAAATAGATCTAAAACTTTTGTATTTCCACTTTTTACATAACTTTAAAATTTATGTGAAAAATTCAAAAACCAAGTTTTTAACTTTGATTATTTTTATAGCATTTAGCTATCTATCTATCTATTCCCATATCTTTTTCAACTGTTTCTTAGTATAATTTGCTAAGCATAGCTTAATGCTATAAAAATAATCAAAGTTAAAATATCGTACACGTTCATTCGTTACAACATTTTGTGCTGAATGTAACTTCGCCATGTTGGTTTGTATCCTACTTAAGATAGGAACAAATGGATGAACGTGACGTTACGAAATGACGTATCATACAGTTGAGAAATTTAGGGTGCCGGTAAGAGGCGACCGTAGCTGGATGGCTAAAAGTGGCTGCCCGGTGTGCAGTAAGGTCGCAGGTTCAAATCCTGCCGGTCCCATATCTTTTTCAACTGTTTCTTAGTATAATTTACCAAGTTTTTAGTTTTTTATTTTTATCTTTTAAAACATTATTTATTTTTCACCGTATTTTGAATTAATCTCGTAAAAGTACCCTCATTTTCAATCGACAATTTACCCGTCATTCTTCCTTTTTGTCGTGTCGATGGTTGAGTCAAATTTTATTTTGACTTGCCATCGTGGTGAATGGATTGGCCAATTCGCTTTGGAGAACTCGCGATTTGCCCAGGGTGCGCCGGACGTAGGGAATCGTTGTGTACGTCACTCGGGGAGGCTCCTTTCATTCACCCGTCATTATAATAATATCAGCTATTTCAAAAAGTTGATGTGCTTTCTGTTCGTTGAAATCTGCACTGTCCAATAATGCAAAAAAATATTACTATAGTAAATCTTCTCAGAAAATGCAAAAATCGAAATGGTTTTTACAGCTGCTACGAAAATAATAGCAGGTATGTAATAAGGCCCTGATCCGCCTAGCCCCTTCCCCACTGGGATAGAATTTTTCGTAGGTATTTTAAAGTTTGTGTAAAGACATTAATTTATCTCAACCATTGATTAAATAAGTTTATAAAGAGGCATAGTTCTTTATGGCGTTTTGAAGACAAACATCATGAAACAAAAATTATTAAGAGGTACGGATTTTGTTACAATTTCTTGTGGGGACAATAATAAGTCTGTCTCTCTTTCTCTCATACGTGCTTTATGCACAAGTGCGTTCTCTGTCGGTCGTAAAAAGTTTGTCTTCAGAACGCCTTAAAGAACTGTGCTTCTAAAGACACTTACAAACTCAATGACCTCATAGCCAACCAGCCTCAGACCTCACGCTTCACAACCATCCTTGGCGGCAAATTCATACGCGATTTCACATCTATGTTTATGATAGGATAGTACGATTTGCCGACTATTGTTATTGTAACACCTAACACAAGCTGTCAAAATTGCGATTTGTCGCTTGAACGAAGGCTAGCGAAGCGAGCGAGCTAAACTGGTAGATGGCGGGAGTGATCTCGTGTGATATAACTGTGTTAGATTAGTTTTTAAATTGTAGTGTTTAATTTTTTTAGTATAGTTATTAAAATGACTAGGTAAGACCCATGTCATGTCATGTCAATTGTCTACTATTTCGTGTTCCTAAAAATAACCTGTGTCGAGTATTACGGTGCAGAATTGAGGCGCAATGCCTGTACAATATCACACGATTTTACCTCTTAAAAAGCAAATTTATCTTTCCAGAGCTAAAATAGAACTCGGCGATGTGACCCCACACAATATAAAACAGCTAAAAAAGCTGAACACAGTCGTATTTCCAGTATCTTACAACGATAAATTCTATAAAGATGTTTTGGAAGCTGGTGAATTGGCGAAGCTAGCATATTACAATGATATTGTCGTGGGAGCCGTCTGCTGTAGAATAGACACGTCAGAGAACTCTCGAAGACTATATATTATGACCTTGGGATGTTTATACCCATATAGAAGATTGGGCATTGGTACTTTGATGGTGGAACATGTGCTCAAGTTTGTTGAACAGGATGGCAATTTCGACAGCATTTTTTTGTAAGTAGACTTAAATTACCAGTTTACAATGTCTTCAACAGTATATTTGGTGCATTTTATGTGAAATTCTGGGGTTTATTTATAGACTGAAGGTTATAAAATTTCAAGTAGGTGCTGTGCTAACCAAGTCACTGTCCCATTTAATGCTCTGGTTATCAGTGTATAAACATGATCAGTGTAACGTTACTGCATTTTGCTTATCAGTAAATTGATTCCTAGACTGACAATCATACTATACTCATGTATATCAACATAGCAATTTTAGAATATTAATGAACTGTTAGTGATTAGACATTGCTATATTATGTTTTATATCAAGGCCATAATTTAATAAATGGCAGAATGGCCTTCAAAATAACAGGCCTATGATTCAAGTTTAATTTAATTTGCATTTTAAACAAGCCCATGCATTCTATTTCATATGAATCCAATCATAAGATTATAATTTTATATAATATTAAAGTTGAAAAATATAATATATAATAATAAAATACATAATTTTTCAACTTTAATATTATATAAAATACAAAAAGGCATAGCAAAGCTAAAATTCGCTTTAAAATATTACAAAGATTATAATTATAAAAAAAACTGCAATAACAATATTATTAATATAAGAATGAAATTGGAAATACTTCTTCTCATATTAATAACGTAGTCTGTTATATGGTTGCGGCCCAGTACTCGGCTACGTCAATTGATTTTCTGTAGCATAATTTAGGTCATCTGGGTAGCAGCTGCGAGGGTAATTGGAGTACTACAATAAATGAGGCATAGTTTTTTGGGAAGCACACTGTTTGGTCCACTTGAAATACTAGTATATTATTGAGTGTAGTGCTCATTTTCTCAACATAGTGTTAGGTATAAGAAAATCTTCAAAATGATTATAACTATATGCCTAATTAATTTGCTGCCATAGTAAAAGGCAGTTATTGGTATATAAATAACAAGCCAAGCAAAAATTATTATTATAAGCTTCAAATCCAATGCAGTAAAAAGTGGCACAGCAATCTCCGCCACATGTCTATTCTCATTTTTATATATCCCAGTCCATCATTAAAAAAAAACTGCAATGTTCTCATGACCCAAACATTGAATTTAATTCCTTCTAGACTTACTAAATAGCATACACCCACAGCTATTTTCTGTGGAACCCACATGCAAAGTGGGCAGATCTATTTTAAACAATTTCCTAGAAGCTTGCCCTCTAAAGCTTAAGTTTGATTTACCAAACTCAAATTGAAATTTCAAATTTGTCTTCATCAATGGCTGAGTCAAATTTTACTTGCCATCGTGGTGAAAGGATTAGCCAATTCGCATTGGAGAACTCGCGAATTGCGCAGGGTGTGCCGGACGTAGGGAATTGTCGTGTATGTCACTCGGGGAGGCTCCTTCCATGCACCCCCTGTTATCTGTTAGGCTGGTCTTATCTTAATTATTCTGGTGAGTTATCAATTCAGCTATATGTATTACCCAACAGTTTTTATGTGTAAAATGCCAATTTTCCTGCTAAGTATATATTTTTTTAATATCTAAGGAATCAAAACTTCATGAAAATGTGTAATAGTTTAGTATCTGCAACAGTAAGGTACTTCTCCTAACTGCCCTTTAAGTTAAATCCACTTTATATAGAAAGTTTTGTATATCATCTATAAATGTATTTTTTTTGTTGTTTCAGGCATGTCCAAGTGAACAATGAGAGTGCAATAGATTTTTATAAGAAGTTTGGTTTTGAGGTTGTTGAGACTAAAGAACATTACTACAAGAGGATAGAGCCAGCGGATGCGCATGTTCTACAAAAAACGATTCGAGCACCACAGCCCCCCGGACCCTTACTCAACGGAACAGTACCACACGCAAAGACTAATGGACACGATTGAATACACAACCATACCCAATACCATGTACTTGTAAAGCCTCCACTGGGTTGTCTAATGTGAAAGTGATAACATAATGTGTAAGAATCATAATAAAAACATTGTGTGCATACAGGATGGATTTACATTAAGATATTTGTAATGGGTGCGTACATCAAATAAGTTGTGGTTGTGGATGCATGAGGCCATAATATAGTACTAGAAATGACTGATATTCCACTCAGTATCATATAAATGTTGTACAGAATTGTTCATAATAATGTGTGTGTATTGACTAAATGTATTGATTACATAACAATACGCATTTCTATCTAGTACTCTTTACAAGTGACTATGTTTTAAAAAAAATTGTATTCATCTTGTAAATTGATTCCTTTCATGATTTCAGTAAGTATATGTAAATTAACGAATAATGCTTAGCTCTAGACATTCTTTTAACTATATAATATGGGATATTAAAATTCTGTCAGTTTTTTACTATACTTGTATATTGTGGTATAATGTAGTCATAAAACTCCCGTTTTCTATTTAATATTCCTTATCCAAAATGGAAGTGTGACCTTGCAATTGAATTGGTATTTCATATCAATGCATTTGTTTTTCAAGCAATGAGGAAAGGATGGATTTTGATAAGCTGTACCGTGGAACAAAATTTTTATCAAGCGCTTATTATTATTGCACGACGAAAATAAAATTATTTAATGTATGTTGAGTTGTATGGAAATTTTTGTTTTGTTACGATTTTACACTGTCTAATAGCTAAATAGATTTTTATTTGTAAACGGCATCTGTAAGTAGTCATTGTATCATAATGTTATTACCAAAAAGTCAATTGACCTTCTTCAACAACTCTAAGCAATAACGTTTTGTTAACATCATGTTCACTGCAACCTTAGCATTATTAGTATATTAAACATGATTAACATTTGATTATCTTTGATTTTGACCACCCTCATACATGCCACACAAGACCATGGTTGGTCCATTAAGTAATGCATGTTCAAGAATTTACTTCAACCCTTATAAGGCTGCGTTTCCACCAGAGATGTGCGATGGAAATATGTCGTGCGAGGATGTCTAGCTGTGCTGTGAAAATGTGTGGGTGTTTCCACCAAAGCTGTGCGATGATAATGTGCCTACGAGGATGTGTAGCGGAGCTGTGAAAATGCGCATTAATGTGGCGCGAGGATGCGTTGCGAAGCTGTGAAATGTTAAATATAAAAGTATTTTCTTTTTCCAATTATCCATATCTATTTTGCGCACTTCTACTTCCAACAAACTCCGTCTATGGACTGGCTGGTACAGTATGCGCAAACCTCGCAACACATCTTTCTCAACACACATTCCTCGCAACACATCCCTCGCACACTTCCCTCGTACACATCCCTCGCTCACATCCCGCGCTTATTTTGTATGCGCAAAAATCTAGCTCCACAGCCGTTTCCACCAGAGCTGTGCTGACCGAGGCGAGGTAAATGAAGCGATTCTATTGGTTCTATACAAACACATCCCTCGCTATGCATCCTCGCACATCTCTGGTGGAAACGCAGCCTTAAGCTGTATGTCGGTAAATGCCGCCCGTGTGGTATGTCGCTAAATAGAAGCCTATGTCCTTCCGCAGGTTACCTCCATACCAATTGTCAATATTGTCATCCAGTTCGGTTTAGTAGTTCGGCCGTGAAAGTGTAACAGACCGACAGACAGAGTTACTTTTGCCTTTATATTTCTCGGCGGTTATGGACATAGATGCAATAACTTTCCAAAAAAGAAACCGACTTCAATGACCAAAAATGCAATGCTAAAAGTAGCAATACTTAAGTCATATTCATAGTCTCGCCTCATCAGTGTATAACTTGAAAGAATACAGTAAACGACCTTATGGTATATTTAAAAAATATCCACGTACTCCTAAACGTTGAGGAGTTGTACCTTCAAGCTAGCTCAGCAACATGAAATGCTGACTGGCAGATGCAAATATCCGAGTAGCTTTATGTAATATACGAAAAACAATATCGAAGTTTTTTTTATTTGAGAGTTGCCCTCGATTTCTCTAGGATCTTATCATCAGATCGTCACCTGATGAAAATGGGACCACATGACAAGGCCAGGCGACTTTGAGTATTACGCGAACAAACATGAAAAAAAAAAGAAAATACAATCGAACCTTCTTATTTTTGAAGACGGTTAATGCTGGGTCCACACCGAGCCAACGAACGACCAACGAAGGCTAGGGATGTGATAAAGTTATTCGCATCACCTATATACATTACGTTTCATTCGATTTGAATTTGTGTGTAGCTTATGTTTGAATGTGTATTGGACCAAGTAAACGATGAAGACTGACGGGACTCGCGAATAATCCACTCGAAATGGCATCAATAGTTAAAAATAAGTAATTGCCACTTGATTATTAACTTATGTAAGTTATTAATAATCGAATAAACACTAATCGATATATGTCAAGCGAATAATTTTGTAACATCCTTAGCCGTTCGTTGGCCTTCGTTGGTCAGGTGTGGACCCAGCATAAAATGCACTGTCTTGTTCGGATTCCGAAACTAGCCTATGTTTATTATCAAATGGTTACATAGACAAACAAGATCATCGATCTTGAGGCTGATTTTAACTATCGACCAATCATCTGAGCGTCATGCGTCATTTGTTGGCTGAGCTTTCAATTTAAATGGAAAAAAAGAAGAGTAAACCCGGCTCTCTTATGGTGGGTCAACACTGAGCCAACGAAGGCGAACGAAGGTTTTTTGACGTTGGTAGCAAACGTTCGTTGGCCTTCGGACAAACGTCCAAACACATTTGGTGTTTGACCAAAACATCGTTTGCTCATGATTCCGGATTGCTTTCCATAGACAATACTCGAAAGTGTATTTTGATCATAGCCTAAGGATATCATGTGTCAATGGGGTTGGCAACTGTCTTATGTCCATGATTATTATTTACAAGTCAGCTATTATTCTGTGTTATTAACTACTTAGCTTCAAGATAATGTAATTTACTACGTAGACACATGCTCTGACATTTAAACAGACCGTCGAATGTCAAAATATCAACCATTCTGTTGACGTTCGTTTGTTGGTGTTTGGCGACCGTCCAAACTGAATTCGGTCTAATGGCGCAAATCCTTTGATGTTACCGCCACGCTACGGATCGCCGGCCAACGTCAACGAACGTTCGTTGGCCATCGCCAATCCGTCCAGACATGGCCAACGAACCCATTCGTTCGCCTTCGTTGGCTCAGTGTGGACCCACCATTAGACAAATTCTATACCAATCGAAAGTCTGAAGCCTATAGTATATGAAAACTTAGGTTGCCTATTCTTTTCCGGTCACAACTCCTGGGTAGCCAGGTATAAACAGGTAAATCGATATACCTACCATTTTGCACCGGTCTGATTATTGAATTAAAATTAAATGACAATAAAGATTATTTCATTATGAAAACGATGGTATAGGGTTGCCTGCGAAAAATCAGTCCCGAATGACGGTTTTCGAATTTTGAAAAGTGAAATATTTCTGCAATTCTCAGGCTGAAGTTTCACGCATGATGGATCCGTTGCATTAACCCACATGGAATTTACGAAAATAGTTCGTAAATTTTTTTGAGTTAATGATATCCAGCAGGGTGGTATGGAGTTGGAGTCAAAATCTTTTATTTTTTTTCAAACTGCTCGCTGTCTTCTTTAGCAGAGTAATTTTTCATAAAAATGCGATATCTCGCATCATTGACGTTGGTGCAGTTCTTGATATCATACATACTAGCCGTAAATTCTTGAACGGTCTTCATTTTTTTATCAATGATAATATCAGCAGCATCTGTTAATGATGCAAAAACTGTTTGTTATTTTTCATTTTCCGAAAATAGCTGAATAGGTTTTACTTTTCCTTTATTATAAAATGCTGCTGTGTAATCGCAACCTGTAAACGCATGGAAGGCGGGAAGACTTTGCCATAATTTAATTCCTAACTTCAACGCTAAATCAGTGCATTTAATGCAATCAACAGTTTGATTATTATTCTTTCTAGTTGCTGAACTGGCAAGCTAAAATTCTGATTCAATAAGTTTGTGCATATTTCCTATCAAAATAATCAAAACGTCAGTATCAGAGGCTTTAATTAAAAAAATTGAGCATGGCTTCGCTTTAGAAGCATAAAAATAATCCTTGTATCTGCCTCTTCGTGATGACATTAATAATTAGTTTCTTCAGTTTTTTTACAGAAGTTTCCTGAACTTGATAAGAGTAGCACTGATGGTCCACGGTTAGTAAGATTTTTGTCATCTAAATGTCTGCCTCACACGTGTTTAAAACTGCACCTACTATCTACATCTCTGCATCACCCAAAAGTTGTAAGGTAGAGAATACTTTTAGTATTAAGTCGGCCCGCCTTTGTACATTTTAGTACATAAAGTATAAAAAAATTGAAAAAATATATTCAGTCGCAGAAATATTTCACTTTTCAAAATTCGACAACCGGCATTCGGGACTGATTTTTCACAGGCAACCCTATACCATCGTTTTCATAATGAAATAATCTTTATTGTCATTTAATTTTAATTCAATAATCAGACCGGTGCAAAATGGTAGGTATATCGATTTACCTGTTTATACCTGGCTACCCAGGAGTAGTGACCGGAAAAGAATAGGCAACCCAACGTTTGCATATTCTATAGGCTTCAGACTTTCGATTGGTATAGAATTTGTCTAATTATCAAACCGGTGAAATGATTAAAAAAAATATTTTTTTCAATTATTAATTAATCATATTATGGACTGAAATTTGTTAGGCAACCCATATGCAATATATCTATTGACATATTAAATTAAATATAAAATACGTTTCATCAAATAAACATCTCGGTGAAGGTCGTTGTTTAAGGGATCTTATACTATTATTTTTTTGATCCGGTATCGTTTGTGAAAATCGGTATCATTGGTGATTTTTATTGGTTAGTGTTTGTGGCTCATAAATATAGCAATTTGATCATATTGACACAGATTGATTCTGATTGTGGGATACACACTCAATATAAATAAATAGGTCAACATCACCATGTGGGTAGGCGATACATAAATGAACTGAAAAATTCTGCCGATGTTGGGTTGGGTTCAGTTGATCCTTTCTAGATCTTGATCTCACTTTAAAACTTCCTAAGGCCGCAAAGCCGCAATACATAGGAGTTGTATGAACACCCACACTTCACCAGTTAAATTACCTATCTAAACATAACTTCTTCTTCTTCGTCGTGTCGATGGCTGAGTCAAATTTTATTGGTCCAATAAGTGGCCGCTGTTATGGCGTTCTCGTCGGCGTTTATGAGCGCCTCTCTTGTGCAGGTGGTAAGGCATTTTGGACAGTCAGTAAGGTGGTCAAGGTTTTGACTTGCCATCGTGATGAAAGGATTAGCCAATTTGCTTTTAAGAACTTGCGAATTGCCCAGGGTGCGCCGGACGTAGGGAATTGTTGTGTACGTCACACGTGGAGGCTCCTTTCATGCACCATAAACATAACTGGTGGAGGGTGAGCCCATAGCGGCCCACGCCATCGCTACTGAGAATTTAAAAGTACACAGAATATCTTATAATCTGAAAGGGATCAGTCATATTCAAAACACAAAGTTTTTTTGCATTCATTTATTGAAATAACATAAGACATTGTACAATATTGTCGTTATTGACTAGTTGATATATTCTCTATGGATAATGGACCATAAATAACTATTTCGATTGTGATTATAATTTAACATCTAATGTAATCCATTTCCGTAAGGCCTAATTCAAATATCCATCTATTTATTATTAATGCAGATAACAATATAATGTATGTTTTTATTAGTTTATGAACGGATATTTGTATTTCTATAAAAATATTGATAAATACATTTCTTTTTACATTTTCATAAAATACACAAACAGACAACATTAATTTAATTTACATTAAGTATGTATTTTTTTTTGTGATTTTAGAATACTGTTAGTTATGCTTTTGAAAAGCTTCAATTCACTATCACAGACATTGCATTGCATTGCATCTAAGTTTTGCAACTCGGTTCTTCGCAATTAAAATAATAAAGACTCAATGACTCAATTGAATACACACGGTCTATGCAATTCTATACAATTGAAGGATTGAGCGTCATTGAAAGAAGTTTATAAAATGAAACTTAAACCAACGCATCCATTAAAGTAAAATGTCGCTCCAAATTGCCTACCAATTTTTTAACGATCAAAAACTAGACTCAGAACTTCAAAATGTAATAACATACAAAAAAAATATTATACTTTTGTCACTCGTTGATACAGATATACATATAAACTTAATTTAATGAGTCTCAATTCGAAGCCAAGCGACAGTGAATTTTGACTATGCAGAAGACATTGAAAACATACCGTTCTCAATTTAGGTTAGTGAACAAAACAAGATCGCAATGAAACACAGACAACTTAAATTCTTATAGTACATAACATGATGACATAAAAAAGCGAAGTATCAGAAAGCACTACTAATTACAAAGACATAAAAAATAATTTGTATAGTACCATAACCAAATATTAGGCATATTTTGTATCTACGAAACCTAATCTACTTGCAGCTCTACTGAATCGTGGGATTTCAGATAGATATAGAAAACGGAAACACTAGCACAACTAACGATGAGAAATATATTTGAACACAGCAGTGGAAAAATGCGTGATATTTTAAATTTGGAATATGTCAAAGCCAGAAACCAGGCCAAATGGCACATTTTGTTTATGTGGCACAAAATGGCTTTTTGATATGCAATATGATAATAGTTGAGAGCACTTGATTAAAATTTAACCAAGATGAAATTTAAAGAGTATAAAATAGGTATTCGTTCCACAAAATAAATTTATCAAAAATATACAACAAAGAATTGAGCATTCAATACTTTAGCATTTTTATATTCGGTGATAGTAATAATTTATGATATTTCATTATGGTCCATAACGTTATAAAAAAATAATAAAACACGAGTAAAGTAAGTCTTTTCGAGAAAAAGAAAAAAACAATGTTACCATAAAATAAATAAAGAATCACAAGCCTTGTAATTAACAAAAAAAAAACAAATAAATTGCAACCGTTGAACAAAAATACTTTGGTCACTTGTATTTACATTGAACGCATGTACATACATGTCATTAAAGAAACAAATCAAATATTACTTGCGTTAAACACTGATGCTCTCTGAGCTTTTATTGTCGTTTAAATTAAAATATTGTATTTATATTCTTAAGCCCTAAATACACTTATTATCATAGATTAATATAGTTTCATCAAAAAATTGCACTCGAATTGAAACATCAGTCCATGTTAATAAACTGACAGATTTTATGAATTTTATTTCGTAAGTGTATTCTGGGCCATCAAACCTTGTTTTAAAATACAATCATAGATAATATAGGTATTAAATAGATACATTAATTAACACGACACGAGGTCTAAGTTATTTACATCTCGTGCTTTTGAGTCCATCGCTACGCTCAGGATTCTAACCGAGTGCTAATTGAGAGCCCCGAACAAGCGCAAGATTCTATAGTAGAGTCAAGAGCAAAGCGAGTGATTCTAGGTTAATTCCTTGCTCTCTTGTAGCACAAATAACCACATTACACGGCGACGAAAATGGGTTTTAAACATATAACGTACACGTTTAACAAGTTACACAGATACATTTTATTATGATGCGATTGCCATTACTTTTGCAGTGTTGCGATCGCAATGGCAAAACTGCAAAACTCCGCCAAAATATTGGCAAATTTGCCAAATGTGGTCAGAGTGATGTTTGTTAGTCTACATTTCAGAAATCTTTTCTAAGGTACTGACTGTATAAAATAACAGTGAGGGCCGATTTCACCTTATTAATCTTCAGTTTTTTTAAACCCGTACGCATCTTTCTTTTATTCAATGTTTGACAGAGAGAACGAAAGATGTAGCTTAGCATTGATCTTGAGATTAACACGTTGCGTTGGTAAAAACGGCACTAAGTTAATCAATTATATTTGCGTTCGACGTAGTAATACGTTACATTGTACCTAAAAATACTGAACTATCTCTTGCATATACAATACTGAACCGTAGATATTACTAACAGTTTTCACTAAGTTCTCGTACTGTTTTTTTATAAATACGCACATGGGTGTAAATGTACGGGATTCAATGTAGCCGTCTGTACAGTGGGCCAAGCAATTAGGTATACAGCGGAAAATCTTCTACACCATAGTGAAAAATGACTGCAAGAGAGAATATGTGTGAATTACATATTTAATAAGTTTAATACACCTATTATTTAAATATGTAGCTCTTTTATCCATAACTGGTGTAGTAAGTCTTTACTATGACTTAGAAGTTTTTGCCCTGCATACCTAACTCGTTGACCCTGTACATACAGACAGCTACATTGAATCCCATACATTTCAGTATATAAGTTGATCTTGCGTTATATAGGATTCCCCTGCAATGCGAGACCATCTTATACAGGAAATGTACCTATAAGTGAATGTGTAGCTGTCTGTACTTATTTAAGTAACTTTTTACTGCAATTGATAGTTCTTTTTTACATTTCACACCAGCACTTATATATATACTTCCATGAAATAAAGACTATATAAGTGCCAGTTTCATCTATTGCAATATTATATCTACCAAAAGATTTTAAAAATTAGAACATTCTATGTTTTTCACATATTCATAATTAGTTGGGTAAAGACAGGATGATACATCAAGATAAATCAAGATGGTAAACAATAACATTACTTCTAGCGCAAATTTTTAATGGGATAAAACTTTGTAATAATTCACGTGTTGTACTATCTGCACCCGCCCTGCGCCCGGTTTGCGCGATTTCATTCGCTCTTATACACGTCAACACAGTGATTGTGTCGATTGTGACTAGTTTCTATCCCATCACCAATGAAGAAATTTTCTGTCAAATCATTCCATAGACAAACATGCTTATTTTTATAAATTTTTAGCACATCATCTGAGCGAGACTGGTGGGTGAGTTTAACATTTGTAGCTCTCGACCAATCTGAGAAGTCCATTTAACTTCATCTTTTAAGCGACATCTGGCGGCTTTCAGAAAACTTTTTCATTTGCTTTTTATTATACCTACGTTCTGTACCGAATTTTGTACCCGCAATCATCATCATGTCTTTTTCGAAATCACTTTTTATGGTCTCGAATTTTCACATGGGATCCAGGGCAACTGCTCGTTGGATGACCTAAACAAGGCCACAGATAATGCAATTACCGGGGCTACGTACTGGGCGGCTTGTATAAAACTTTGACCATTGAAACGAAAAGAAGAAGACATGGGATCCATTGGTTGTTATGAAATTGCAGTTAAATAAGTATACAGACGTCAAAAACTACTGAATATTTTAGAGATTTCTTAATCATACAGTACATTACAAAGTCCTGGATGTCATCACAGAATAATCGTTTTGATTACACCTTTACATAATATGACAAACTGTTAATTTAACGTGTGAAGTATATAATATTTTAACAACATTAATTTTCTTATTTAAAATGACAGTACCATGTTGAAATTTAGCATTATTTACACCAAGTTATTGGAAGTGATATAATATTACATGATAATAGCAGTGCCACAAGACAACTATAGCGAGACCATAGATCCAACGTCAATCACCTATTGAATCCTCTTATAATACAAAGGAGTAAGCACGTAATTTTTGCCGTCATGAGTTCGAGAGGCAAAATGTCTCACACAATGTTTCTACAGTCGTCGTGCAGCATATTTTTTAAAGACGGTAGTTACATTAAAATTTACATAGCGTATAGCGAATATTCGCTTACTAAATCGCCAATAAAGGGCACACTCATATTCTATTCCCAAGTGCAAGTTTCTACCACGAACTTTGATGAAATTCGTCAAATTATTCTTAGTTTGGTCTGTGCGAAACTTTACGCGAAATATAATTTAACTTGGAAATTAATATCATACATTGATTTATTAATTCAATTAAGATTATTTACTGATACTTTACGTTTTATTATCAGACATAGGCATAATATCTTAATAACTAGTCAATAGAAATGCTATCGACTATCTTTTAACACTGGGACGCATGTCGCCGGTTTTCAAATACCACTACATAACCAAACAATAAAAACACAATTTCGCCTACACATTTTGTATTCCTGAAAACAAAATTATTCTTTTTGCGATGACATTAAGCAATATTTTCTAAAAACGAATAATCTTTAGGCGTCCCAAACAACACTGGTAACCACGACAACTCCTCAACTCGCACTTGTGTTCGACTAGACACATGCGCGGCGACAAGATCACGTGTCTTTGACATTTCTATTGCCTTGTTATTAAGATTTCTATGGACATAGGTGATAGAAATACCGTTATTTAGAAGCACATGATCGATTTGGATCGAACATTTTTGCCTACTTAGTACATACATCTACATACGTTATTTTATTAAAACTGACGTGAGTTTGTAACATTATTCAAATTATGTAATACGGGCGTTACTCACGTAATGTTGGTCTATTTAGTCGACCGCGGTTTCACCTAGACTTTTAGGCATTTTCATGAGAGTGTGACACGTCGCGCCTGAATCGCAGCCAGTCTTGACAAGGCAAGACTGGCTAAGATAATTTGAATAATCTACATACCTACTTAAATTTTGTTTGTTAATTTATTTACATATAAGATTTTGACATTTATTAGTAACAATCAATTTAATATTTCATTTATAGTTATTTAACACACCGAGAAAGGGAATTTACAACTATTTTAAACGATGAAGCAGTAAAGTTTTCCATTACCATTATCATTTGACAAGATATCAGTAATTATGAAGCGTACACGGAAATGCAGAGTTTGTATACTATACAAGTTGACTAACACCTTATTGGAAGGAACATTTGTAAATATAGCCTGACAACTGACTTAGTAGACTAAACTGCTTAATTACAAGTACATATATCGAAAAGTTTACCTCTCAGGTAAGATTACTTAAAAGTTAGCTTGAAGAGACGATGGCGCTAAAGGCAAATTTAAGATAGTTCTGTTGGTGAAAAAGCTAATGCTAGCTAATGTTAGCTAGCTAATGAACCAAAATGTGCGACATGTGGTGGCTGAGTTGGATTCTCAACCAATCATAGGCACCCATTTCAACTCATCACCTTAGCTCCATCTGGCGGCTGAGCTTCCAGCAATTTCTTACATTCTTTAAGAAATCTACGACACTGTTTATTCGACCTCTACATGACAACTAAAAGTAATCTTACCTTTTTGCCAATCCAATTGTATACTTGTTTTTGTATTTGTTTTATAAATATTAAATCTAAGAAAGAAAATAGCTTCTTGAATAGCCTCCACGGTTTAAGGACAAAACAGTCCAAATGAGGAACAGACGGTCTTATAATAATATTAATACAGCCAAAAATATACTAGAACTCATTTTAAACGAAGATTTAACCTAAAGCAGTGCGCAATAAGGTTTAATTTGCGATAAACGTATGTATATTTTTTTATAATTGTCAAAAAATACTATTACAAATTACTTCGTTTAAAATAAGATACAACATTGAAAGGCTTAGGCACAGAACTGATTCTGAATAAATAATTTCACTCGTTCAATATGAAATAAATATTGAAAAGATTTTTTTTATTAACGATTCACACTGGATATTTTACCTAGGTATTTAATCTGTGTTTTACACACACAATTCGTATTATCAACAATTCCAATGCAATAAACGCCAGCCGTTTACCAAGGTATGTTTCAAATCACTGGTTATGGTCAGTATTTAACACTCTTATTAAACCTCCTTACGTACTTAAAAATGTGATCGAATGTAAAAACGAGGTAATTATTATTTTATGGAACCGAATGTTTTTTTTTTCTGATTCAGTTCACTTTATTTTTCTTGTTAGTTTCAAAAATAAAGTGAAACATATTTAATTCAGAATCAGAAAAAAAAAACTACTGAGATGTCAGGGGACACCCGGATGGAACGAAGTTCCTTTCGATTTTTAGTCTGATGATGTAGCACCGTAGCTGTAGCGTAGCATGTAATTACTATGCCGCTACGAGAATTGCTACGAAATGTGTCGTTACAACTTTTCGTCCCAATTTTTTCCGTCTAGCCCCCTTTCGCAACGCGCGATAAGGAACTTCGTTCCAAAAAACATTCGGTTACATAAAATTAGCATGCTCACCTTAAAGAGATAATCGCGAAGATCCGCACTAGTAGCGCGGTGTATAATATTCCTATATCAGAAGAAGGCTTCACGGGAATATTAAAAAAAAGTGACTTTTCTGCTAGTACTAGGCGGATAGTTTTTTTTATACAATATTTTATTTTAATACAAGAGTGTCATACTTTTGACATTAATTCAACGAGGGAGCGTCCAGTCTGACCATATCATTATACCACAACCGCTCACAAACGTATATCTGTTGCAATAGTATATATTCACAGTGCAAGTCCAATACCTACATTCCCTGAGGCACGTTACATCGTGTTGTCCGCACGGCAGCAAAGGCCGCACATTCATAACTGGTCGTTGTTCTGGGCGACGGTGCTCTTCTCTAAGTCCAACAGCTGCTTGATGCGCTCTACGCACAGCTTCGAACCCTCGTTCGCTTCCTTGGCCATCTGTGGATTGAAAAAAGTCAGTGTAACGATAGTACAATTAAATACTTGACGGCTTTATTGTTGAGTGAAAATAGTAAGCAAAACTCTATTCTTCCTCACGCTCAAATAAATAAATATCTCCCAACTTACACACATCGCCATCTTGGGACTAGATGGCGATGTGTGTAAGTTGGGAGATATTAAGCAGAGCTTATGGGTACTAGAATAACTGATACTAATACATATTATATACTTTTCTTTTGTAAATACATACTTATTATACATAGAATCACCCAGACTAAGACAAACCCCCATGTTCATGTACACAAAGATTTGTCTTAAGCGGGAATCGAACCCGCGACCACTCCGCTATCCGGTCGTCAAATCAAAATAATGTTTTGCTTACTGCCATTTTGAGCTGCTGGGGTGAAAAGTTGTATGTGCGACACGACATCTTTTGCTTTTGAGGCCCGCACTACGCTCAAGATTCTTAGCTAGAACCACAAGCGAATCTTTCGCTAGTTCGGGATTCAAAATTAGCACTTGAAAGAAAAAAATAAGAACCTTGTCGTTGCACAAATAACTATTAACATTTACTTACGAGAGAGAAATTAAGGAATCCATGCGGCAGTCCCTCCAACACTTCAATTCCCACGGTGTTGCCTAACTTCTTCAACTTCTTGGCGAACATCACACAGTCATCCAAGCAAGGGTCTAAATGCACAGTCTGAAAACAATCAATTTAATAAGTAGTATAGAAGGAGCAGTTTTACCACCGCTCCTTGCAGTGTTTTAGGACTGATTTCCTGTTATGCTGACGACGCGACGGTCGAGCTTACGAATAACGAATAACTTCAGTAATTTTTTCTTTTCTTGCTGACATTATATTTTTCGTTTTATTTTACATATACCATGTTTCTGTTTTCTATCACGGGTTAAGTAGTTTTGTTTTGTTCAAGGAAAGAAAATAATGTCTGCCTTATTTTAACCGAAGTGGGGCACTGGTGACCTGTAACACAGGTTTTATTTAAACCTACATCAGGCACCAGTCTCTCACATAGGTGAAATTAAGACTTTGTCTGCCTACTTCTACTTATTAACTGTAAAGCAAAACCTATTGTGAAGAGAAAAATAAACGTTTTTATTATTATTCCTCTTTATTTATTTTTAACCTTACTTTATATATTTTTAAATATGATTTATAAAAAATACAAAAAACATTTAAAAATATAAAAAACAGTGTCCCACCGACATCAGGTGCAGGGACCAAGCTGCCGATGGTTAGGGCTCCAGAGAGAGGAACCTCCTCACGATGCGTGCCGTGTCCAAAAGGACCGCCTTTTGCATCTGGCTCTTGATCCAACCGCCTAACGCGAGCCTCTTAAGATGTTGGTCGAGGCTCTTTATTATTATTTTATTATTATTATTATTATACACTTTTCTATAAAATGATCTGTCGCTGATGTCAACGTTGCAGTGCGGAGCTTCATACAAATAGTAAGTGTATACTAAGAAACAGTTGTTAATTAAAGATATGGGACCGGCAGGATTTAAACCTGCGACCTTCTCACATCCTCTGCACATCATCGTGACGTCACGAAATGACGTAACATACAGTTGAGAAATTTAGGGTCCTGGCAAGAGGCAACCGTAGCTGGTTGGTAAAGCGACTGCCCGGTATGCAGAAGTTCGCAGGTTTAAATCCTGCCGGTCCTACCTATATCTTTTTCAACTGTTTCTTAGTTTAATTTGCTAAGCATAGCTTAATGCTATAAAAATAATCAATAAGCCCTTAAATTTTTACGGCGAAATTAGGCGTTGATATAACAAGATGTGTAACGGACTGCAGTTTTAATACGTAGCGTAAATATTTCGCAAACCTTTGCGCAGATGGCACCACTAGCATATACAGTAAATACACCTTTTTTTTTATTATTGAAAGATTACAAAACTGTTTACTGCGTACATTGTTGTGCTAAAAAGCTTTAGCATTGAGGATTTTTGAAATAACGTCAGCTAGGTGGCAGCACTGAGACTTCAAATCTAGACACTTGATAAATGTGTTAAAACGTCTATATTTTCATACAAGCAGCATAGTGGTGCCAGCTACATACATTTTTGTAAACATCCTCATGTTCAACATACCAGTATTCTAACAGGTGGGAACTTCTTGAGCAGGTTATCGTCTGCCCAGTACGGAGACAGCAGCGGGTCGCGTGGCACCGAGAATATGAACTCATCGGACGGAGAGCGCGCGATCAACGCGTCCAGATTAGTGCGGGCCGCCAAACTATACATAAATATCCATAAATTAATTAATAAAGTCGATGTAAATTTGCTAAAATCGAGGCAATACTCTGCAGATTAGCAGGCTTATTACTATTGAAAGCGATTAAAAGTCAATATAATAGGTTAAAATCGACTCATTAATCAAATTGAATTGGAATTGCGGTCAATTGTTGTAAGCCTGCAGTAGGTTGTGTTTATTTTCAGAGGAGGGCTATTCAAATATATTTATATTCAGAACAAATCTTTGAAAATCATACAATGATTTCTACTGCGGTAGATTTAGCAATCGATTTGATGAGTCATCTAGTGGTAGCAGGCGGAAATACTACGCGAAATATGCAGTTAACTTAAAAATATTTCTAAAAATGTTCTTACTTTTTTCTAGGATTTAGTAGCTTCTACGCCGGCTAGTGGCGATATCTGAGTGTCAACTAGTGCTACAAATATCTAGACTAAGGACTAAGCACATATGCTATGGTTCATAAAATCTTTTATGAATTTACATGAGGATTTTTGTCTGATTACGCAAGGGGAGGGGAGTCCAATGTAGCGGAACAGGGTGTGATGTCCCTCCACCACAAAGGGAGGATCCTCCGACCATGCTCGGTGGTATTGCCTGGCGGACAGTTGTCCAACGGCAGCTTATTGGAAGTGGTATAAATAGACAGTTGCTGTGAACATTTCGTTATCGCGATTCAGCACTCGTCGAAATATGTCACGTGTTGTCATGCGTCATTTATTATGTGCGGATACCGCCACAATTACGTCACACAGACAGGAGAAGGCAATCACATTGGGTTGTTGGAAAACAGCTAAAAGTGGGCAATTCACATTACAATTGATGACTTAGTGATTGGGTTCCTAAATTGGCATTTATGGTTATTTTCTTAGTTAAATTTGAAGGTTTTAAAATGTATTATGGTCTAGGGCTCGGTGAAACGGACACTATGTGAAAGTGAGATTATGGTTGTGCTATTCATAAATAAATAAATAATCCGTTTACTTGTAAGTGTCCCCGCAAAAATGTATGCTGAAAAGTAACCGAAACGCTGGGATAAAATACATCACTAATTTTGCCGCATTTTTATCCTAACTGCCAATTTTAATACTTGTTTTAAATTTTGTTTTTCCAATACTTTTTTATCTAATGTAAATAACTTACTCATCCTGAGGTGGCCTTGAAATAGCGTTAGATCCGGTGATGTAGGCTAGTCGAGAAGACATCGCACCCATAAACCCTGTGGCCGCTTCACTTATCCTTGGAAAAATACATCATAATATTATTAATCTAGGTTCTGATTTAGGTAAGCTACATTTGTTCACTACTTTTGGAAGTACCGTAACATGGTACAACAACAAGAATAATATATTTATTGTTTATATATTATATGGTATATATTATATTTGTTTCTATTCTTACTAACAGTAAGTTTAAATTAATAATTTTCTGAGAACAACAATCATATTATAATATAAAGAATTAACATTGTTTTAAATATTAAAATTCTTTTATTTGTTACTATTTTATTGTAAGGTCCTTTTCCACCCAGTCTAGAAATAACTCCTTACAAAATACTTCTCTGGCCAGCCTATACCCACTAAACCTATTAAGGGATAATTGGCAAAAGGTGCAATTTCGTGCATCGTGTCCCAGCGCGATTATCGCATATTTTCATACTTTGAGAGATGCGCGCGTCCGTCGAAGTATAGAAATATGTATATAACTTTAGCTTTATTTTGTTCTGGCTCTTTACGTTTGTTATTATTCAGTTTTATATAATCAAAGAATTGTTATCGGCTGCCAGATTTCTGTACTACTATATACAATTCTGTTAATTTAGCTGTAAGTCTTACATGTATCTTATAAATAATAAATCAATATGACGGCGATGACACACGCACGCGACATAAGCGCGCGGCAGCGATAAATGCAATTAAACCTATGCAGTAAAAAAAGGTTATATAAAATACGTGAATAAATTCACCCTTAAGTACTATTTACAGACGCATGATACCTCGTTTTTATCCTCTTCTTATTTTCTTTATTATATTCATCTTCTACTAATGGCGGTTCACCGACTAATGTGCTTGAGTTTTCAGATTCTCCCTCCCTGAAAAGCCACACCTCATTACTTACATTTTGACTTTAGTAGAACGTTGTCACCTCTGGTGGAATAATGCGATTTTTATCAAAACCGTCGTCCAGGGTTTAAATTGAAAATACGCGACTAAACTAGTATTTTGCACTTTACACTACACACTTGTTCACCATAACAATATGGTCTACAATAAGGGCTATCGTTTTTCTCTCACCAGGTAGCGCTACTGCAGATTGAGGACCTGAAGTACGACTTACAAAGTTTGTTATTACGGGCGCCAAAACAAAAAAGTACATCTAAATCATATTTAACAGAATAGAACCGTAGAGTAAACGTAATGGCTATGCCACAGGTTTTCTTGTAAAAGAAGACGGACATACGTTGCCGAACGATAAAACTGTCTCAAAGCAATCACATTAATTGATCCGTTACTTGTATCTGCCATAATTAATCTAACGTATTGCTAAATATACGCAACATTAACCTGAATAGAAATAAACCCGCGAACAACTTTAAAAAGAGTGCAAATAGGTTTTTAAAGGGTCGGCAACGCACGCGTGATGCCTCTGGCGTTGCAAGTGTCCATAGGCTACGGTAACTGCTTACCATCAGGCGGGTCGTATGCTTGTTTGCCACCTCAGTGGAAAAAAAAAACAATGAGATTTGACATTTCGAAGACCTCACTCTACACAAGCGCCCCTAGCGGCGTATTCATACGTAATAGCCCTCATTAGATTATCTTTGTACATTGTGTTTATTTGGATACTGGCACACTCCAAACATAAACCACGCTGTCGAAATGCGGGTTTGAACACTATACTTACCTTTATGAAAATCGCTGATCCTTTGCGGCTGCTAAAGAAATATTTACACGGCAAATTTACTTTTATAACTAGTAGCAAGTTTCTCCTAGACTTCTAAAGGCTATTTATTCTAAGTACCTGTGAGATTCATCTTTGATGCGAGGCGAAGGTTTGATAATTTTTCTGCCTTCGGAATCCGTGTCACTGTCTAATACGTAACGCTCGAGGAAGTCTGACACGTACTGTTGAGATTTGTCCTCCGGTGGCGTCACACCTACAAGTAATATGAAAATAATAAAGTAGTTCAAGATGGTATAGTGCGTTGTTTTTTAACACGCTTATATTTGCTTCACCTGTATGTTTGTTTGTTTGTTTGTTTGTTTGTTTGTTTGTTTGTTTGTATGTAACCGACTCCTTTGGACTCGATTTTGACCCACTTTAAACGGACAGATTTAATTCAAACTTTCTACACTTGTAAAGAATCAGCGACAATATAATAATTTCATAAATTTATCTCATTATCCTGATTAGGATCGCCAGGATTAAAAAAAAACTAAAAAACACGCTTTAAATAACATCAAACTAAAAAGTGAAAAATAAATATAGTTTAAAAAAACTAAAAAAACACGCTTTTAAAGCACATCAAACTAAAAAGTGAAAAATAATTCTTATTATAACCTGAAAATAATAATAAACGAAAAATACTAGTACTATTGTGAAAAAAAGCGTGGGTCGCTCGATAGACGAAAAATATGGCACAGAGCGCCCCACGCTTTTTTTCACAATAGTACTAGTATTTTTCGTTTATTATTATTTTCAGGTTATAATAAGAATTATTTTTCACTTTTTAGTTTGATGTGCTTTAAAAGCGTGTTTTTTTAGTTTTTTTAAACTATATTTATTTTATTCAACACTAGCTGACCCAGCGAACTTCGTACCGCCTTAGCGTAAATTTGATGCACTACTTTATTTGGTATAGCTGACCTATCTTATGTATGCGTACCTATTCAATTTGAACTGGAATCTATAATATCCTCCATATAAAAATGAATACCTATTTCCCTGGTCTCGTCATACCCGAGAAGGACTTTACTAATTTTATTAAATAAAAAACAAATTATATTTTTATAATACATAGTGTTTATTCCGTAGGGTTCAATAATTTCACTTATATTTTTACAGAAAATTTATTAATATTTTTTTTTTTTCGTAAGAACCTTGTACAGAGTATTAGAAAACTAAAAAAAAAATCAGCCAAATCGGTCAAGCCGTTTTCATGCTATGTCGTGACAACGGAAAATGGGTTTAATTTTTATACAGGGTGTATTTTTGAAACGGGGCAGTAAGGGCAAGTACCTTAACCGTTGCAGTTACAGCAAAACGTTCTTAAAAGACCTTCCCTAACTTTTTGGGACATTTTGAACTGCATTCACAGATTTTGTAAAAAACTTACAGTTAGCAAAAAAAATGCAAAAAGTTCAAATTTTTTTTTTATGCCAATCGATTCTATTTCATGTGGGGATCAAAAACTCTATGGGACCATTTTAGCTTTCAGTACTAGAAAAGACAGAAATCGCCAAAAACGTTTCCCATACATTTCGGCAACAGAAACGAATTTCTACGATGGTCTAACTTTTTGTTATGGCCTGGAAGTGGGTAGAATTGACTGTAAAGTAAATAAAAATAATTTTTACCCTCAAATTTCGAATTTGATTCGAAAATCTGTGTGTTATACTTAGTTTCAGCTGAGAAACTTCGTATGAGTTATTAATTAAGGATTTTCGCTAAAATGTCTTCTAATCGTGAAAAAATTGACTTATTAGAAGCGTATTTTGAAAGAACCCTGCAATTCCAGGTTTTTCAAAAGATTTGTAATAACCTTTCTTGTTGGCACATGCCGCAACGGATACTTATTGCGGGACCACACTAATGCAGCTCCCGCATTTCGATTATTAACAAAATACGCTTCTAATAAGTCAATTTTTCACGATTAGAAGACATTGTAGCGAACATCCTTAATTAATAACTCATACGAAGTTTCTCAGCTGAAACTAAGTATAACACACAGATTTTCGAATCAAATTCGAAATTTGAGGGTAAAAATTATTTTTATTTACTTTACAGTCAATTCTACCCACTTCCAGGCCATAACAAAAAGTTAGACCATCGTAGAAATTCGTTTCTGTTGCCGAAATGTATGGGAAACGTTTTTGGCGATTTCTGTCTTTTCTAGTACTGAAAGCTAAAATGGTCCCATAGAGTTTTTGATCCCCACATGAAATAGAATCGATTGGCATAAAAAAAAAAAATTGAACTTTATGCATTTTTTTTGCTAACTGTAAGTTTTTTACAAAATCTGTGAATGCAGTTCAAAATGTCCCAAAAAGTTAGGGAAGGTCTTTTAAGAACGTTTTGCTGTAACTGCAACGGTTAAGGTACTTCCCCTTACTGCCCCGTTTCAAAAATACACCCTGTATATATAGATTATTTTTTTATTGTTATTTCTCTATATAGCAGCGATAGTGGAAGACCGTAGTAAGACTGCAAAGTCAAAGGTCTTGGGTTCTAACTCACGGCACACAACTCTGTCAATAAATCGTTAAGATTAATATTTTTGAAGATATGTGTGTATTTATGATATAAATTTATCGCTCGCTAACGGTGAAGGAAAACATCGTGAGGAAACATACATGCCTGAGAGTGCCTAAAAAGTGCTAGAGGGTGCGTGAAGTCTACCAATCCGCATTTGGCCAGCGTGGTAGACTATGGCCTTACCCTTCACATCATGAGAAGAGGCCTGAGCCCAGCAGTGGGACATGCATTAGATACAGGGCTGCTATTATGACATGATTATACCTGTAGCAGTATGTTCACTCTGTAGCGAGGCGGCGCTGATGGTAGTATCGGAGGACTTGCGGCGTTCACTACCGGACTTGTGCGCCTGCAACTCCGCCAGGTCCGACGGGGACACCTCCTCGAATGAAGACGGGCCTTCACTTATACCTTCTGGAAAAAGATAGGCATAGATACATTTAAAGATCTTGGCGGTATTGAAGTTAGTCGCAAATGAAATGTAACGCATGACAGTTAATAGGGAATGTGCATGGTCCTTTTTTAATCGCATTTATTAGCCAAATATGAAAATACCGTAGCAGAGACAAACATGGGTGCATGAAAGGAGCCTCCCCGAGTGACGTACACAACGATTTCCTACGTCCGGCGCACCCTGGGCAATTCGCGAGTTCTCCAAAGCGAATTGGCTAATCCTTTCACCACGATGGCAATAAAAATAAAATTTGACTCAGCCATCAACACGACAAAGAAGAAGAAAGAGACAAAAAGTTGCATCAATATTAAAATCGACCAAAAAATATGGCTAGTATTAAGCGTTTTAAACTTTTAATTCCGCACCGATTGAACAATGCGACCGATATGATATGTGACGTCAAATTTTCACAACGGCTATAAACTTCGTGTTAAATTGCGTTTTGCTATAAAGGAGATTTAAAAGAAGTCTTCGATGGCTTATATCTTTTCATAACATCACATCTACTTTACCTAGAATGGTGTGTCAGAGGTGTACAACACCCACATTTCACTTGTTATGTTTAGGTCCCATGGGATAGAGGGTGAGCCTATCGCCATCCATCTTTTTTAATTTCATAATTATTCGAAAAATACTTTCCATACCGTTTGTTACATGTATGAGTATTACTTTTTCAAATAAAAAAAACAGCAATATCCCCATTGGTCGAACATTCATCTGCAGCCAACTTCAAAACCACCCAGATCTCTGATTTTATCTATAACTATTGTGGCCTTCATATCCCACCTATGCTACATGCCGAATTCATTGTTTTAACAAATAGTTGCTCTCATGGAAAACCACGGATAAAAACCTCCGTTAAACCTCTCTGTTAACTATGGCTATTATTTATTTAGATTAATTTTTATCTGATTCTAAACAGTTGGATTAAATTAATCTAAGCCCTGGTTATTCAAATCTACAATGATTTGATTTTAGTATAGTTTAGTTTTACTTATAATTTGTTTGTATATTTTGACGTGTCCAAGCGCCTCTTGGGGCCTATGAAAATAAATGATTTGAATTTGAATTTTGAATTTTAGTTTAATTAATATTTACCTTGTGACGGACTGACTCTGAGAAAGCCATTGCTGTCATTGGGCGTGGTAGCACTCGACACTATAGTTTGATTGTTGCCGATCTGTTTGTCGTCTTTGTTTCCTTTGCCTCCTGTATTTGGACTTGCGTACGCTGAAAATAAAAAATCTTCATTGATTGTGATCGTCGCCACTTAAGCACTCCCGCTCTAGAAATAACTCCTGTGTTCACAAACATAGGGTCAGAACAAATCACTGCGGATAACACAAAGACTTGTCTCGTGTGGGGATCGAGCCCACAACACCAGCGCAGTTGAAGGCGGCGGGGTGCCCGCTTTCACCACTACGCAGATCGAAGCACATTTTTTACTGACCAAATAATGCGCTCAAATGCGCGCTTCATGAAAATATAGGCGCATTGACATTTTTGAAAGGTTTTTATACCTGACTTCTCAGTGCTGCCGCCTAGTGGGCGTTCTTTCAGAAAACCTTTTATTCGTAATTTACGTTAAGTTTTTAGTACCGAGTAGAACATAGGATACAAAAGTAGCTGTACCGCGTTTGGTTCAAAGGCAATTTATTTTTATTTTTTTATACTACGCCTGCTTGTAGTCCATTTCACCTGATGGTATGTGGAGTACAGCCCATGGACATCAACAGATTGTAGATGCGTCGCTGCAGCTGAGGACTACGGTGTTATACTCCATATGCCAGTAATTTCAGAGCATCACCACCAAACAAGAACACAGTAATGTAAACACAACAATTTGGCGGCAGGTTAAAGGAGAGACGGTGGTGCCGACACCCTCAAGCTCGTTCTTCAGCTCGCTCTACCACCAGTAAAATTAAAGCTTCGATTTCACAAGAAAGAAGTGTAGATAGCGGGTAAATGACGTCACTAGAACATTGCCTATGTAAACGAAATAAAGAGGTTTCCTAGAGAGATGTAATAGACAGAATGTGATCCGTTTATGACGAACCGCTATCTTATTAAATCGAAGATTCAGAAAACTTAGGTTTCTTAAAATACGCTCATTACGGTGCTGCTATATTACTGTAGTAATAAAGCGGTAAGAGACGAAACCATAGATGAACAGTCGTACCTTTTAAACACCTCATCATGAACCCAAATGGTAGTACGGGGTCCATTAAACACAATAGCCTGGCCGGGCTTGGCACAAAGCTGATCATGAGCGGCGCATATGCCAAAAACATTCCTTCGGGCCTTCTCAATCCTGCAGTCAATACTTTTAGCGTACAGGCGGCGACGAGGTTTGCACCCGCTGAATCGCCGGCGAATACTATGCGTTTACCTGCAAATAAATAAAAATATTGTGTTGGAAAAAATAAATCTTGTTTTGAGCGGGATGATGGACTGAAACTGTCATTAAAATTGCGCGAAAACGAGCTAGTATTTTCACTATGAGAAGGATAGGCTATGAGAAGGGTCTGGTAAGCAGGCAAAATACAGATTACCATAGTCAGAACATATAGATATCTCTCTGCATAGGTTTTAAATAGATGTTTAGAAAAGGTGTATGAAATCTTTTACCATGCCTACTCATTGTATTACAATTAGTAAGTTAAATGTAATACAATAAGTAGGCATGGTTACTCATTGTTATAGTTGGCCTATTCATTGTATTACAATTAACTTACTTGTGTAATACTATGACTAGGTATGGGTAACAATGCTAAATTGTTATGCTATTATTAACTGAAGAGTTAGTTTAAAAACAGGAAAATAATGTAAATTGCCACCTATAAATTATCAAGACTAACTACTTCACTAACTTTAAATCAGCCAAATGATATTAAGCCAATAGTTCTATTTCTAATTTACTTTCACTTTCATTATTTATTATGATTTCCACATTCTTTCTCATTATCGCCAGACAAAATTTCGATGAGCTTCTAGTCTAATAGTAACACTGTTTTAATTAATTAGTAAGTATTTTATCCAGGGTGGTTGCTGTTTCATCGCCAGAACAGAGTAGACTATATCTCTGGTTAGACCAGTGATAGATGTTCTGTATTCTTACAGGGGCGTAGCTACCGCCGTATCTGCCGTATCAATTATACGGGGCCTCTAAGTATTGTCCATAGAGGCAGATACTTAAGTAAAACGATCATCATCAGCTATAAATTATTTAAAATCAGTTTGCCGAAAAAAGGCGAGAAGAGTGTATATTTAATTTGAATTGTTTGTAAAAATATGGTTAACGTGATAGATAGATAATTATAATTATATAGAATAAATATAATTTTATGCAATTTTTTTTTCTTTTGTGCGAAATTTTACCCTTCATAGAGGCCCTAAATATTGTTATATACGGGGCCCTGTCTTGACACGCTACGCTACTGTATTCTTACTATCATAACAATCTTAGACACCACGAAACGCGGCAATAATAAAACTCGTGAGGTTTTGCTTATTTAAACGGCCCATCAGAATCATTTTCCTTGTCCGATTCATTACCAGTAAGATTTGAAGTGTTCGCTTCCGACATTACTGTATAAATTTTGTGAGAATTAAAATATTTAAGCGCGCGTGCAGTAGTTTAAATTGTGTAAAAAAGTAAATAACTTTTTATTTCAAAAATCATGGGATTTTTTTCTGCTCTTTAAAATTAATCTCGGGATTTGAGGCATATCCACTTTATTCTTTCGCTGTATGAAATCAGTGTAAGTACATAAATAACTCTACCTAATTCCGAGCCCTGCTTATTATACATAGAAACACCCAGACTAAGACAAACATGTTCATGCACACAAAGATTTGTCTTAAGTGGGAATCGAACAGTGGCAGGTACACTACCCAGTCAGTGTCATATGAATTTTAACTTTATTTTCATTACTATAATACTTATTATCGCAGAAGAAACTCTACGCTACTACTACTATGGAATTCGCCGGAATTCCCGCGGCGCCGCGGGCATCCGCGCGACTCATTTGAGTTTCTCATGCGATAATAAGTATTATAGTTATGAAAATAAAGTTAAAATTCATATGACACTGAAACTGCGCTTCGCTTCGCTGCGCTTCGACGCGCTTTTGGTGTGTGTCGACCCTAAGTTTAAAAGTTAATCTCAACTTACCAGTAGTACCAATCTCTTTAAAATGCGTCAACATCCAGCAATACGCGTAGAATACTTCCTCCAAAGCTCTAGGGAAAGGTGCTTGGGGCGCTAAGCTGTAGTCTACTGATAGAATGGGGACGTTCAGTTTAGCGGCCCAGTCTCGGAGGTATGTTTCGTGCGATTTGGAACTTTGGGCCACGAAGCCGCCGCCGTGGCAGTGGAACAGGACCCCGTCGGAAAGCGGTAATGATGATGAGCTTTCGCCTGACTGTATAGATACAGAAAATACAATAAGAATCAGTATAAATGCAACTATTTTTGTTCAACCAGATATCCACATTTAAGCAAATATTATTTACTATGAATATTTAGATATTACTGTATTTTTTCGAGCAGCGATAGCCGAGTGGGAGACCGTAGGGCTGCGAAGTCAAAGGTCTCGGGTTCGAACCCACGGCACACAGCTCTGTCAATAAATCGTTAAGATTCGTCTTTTCGAAGATATGTGTGTATTTATCATTTAAATTATCGCTCGCTAACTGTGACGGGAAACATCGTGGCAATCTAAATGCCTGAGTGTGCCTAGACAGTACTCGAGGACGTGTGAAGTCTACCAATCTGCACTTGGCCAGCGTGGTGGACTGTGGCTTAACCCTTCTCATCCTGAGAAGAGGCCCGAGCCCAGCAGTGGGACATGTATTAGATACAGGGCTGCTATTATTTTATACTAATTAGTAGACGAAAAAATATGCTGTAGGTTCATATTACCAAATTAAATAACTACATGGAGTTACAGTTGCAGTTAGAATACTTTTTAACTATATGAAATAATAGCAAATTGTACATTTAATAAATACATCAACCACATACATCTTCTGACACAAGACCCTTACTTAAAAGAAACATAATTTTATTTACTTACCATACTACTTCTCTTATTAACACTGATCAATCTAACATTCAGTCCCTGTAGTCCGATATGTACGGTAGGTGGCACCACTGTAGTTTCCGTGCCATCTAATTTTGTCACCGTGATAGGTTCTGGAGGGATGGTAATTAATTTGTTCACTGCCACGGGTGGTGACATCAGGCTTGGCACACGCTTCATTATTTCTGAAAAAGAAAATACTTATTATAGACAATAATATTTAATAGTCTCAAAGTGCTCACATACGGTTTTACTTCTGCCATACCTATTATAGTAATCAAATTTAGACCCCATAGTTTTGTCGCTGTCCGTGGTGTCTATACTCTTTCCATATAGACACTTTGTCTATATTTGGCATTACCCAGTCTCCCGCTTTGCTTTGGAGGGAAGTAAAGATACATACTTTCCAACTGCGGGTTCCAAGACAATTTTAACTCTCCCTGGGATTGCCCGTGTGTCATGCACGGTGCCTTTCAGTTGGTTACCGCTGTATATCCTGGCGTCACTGGAGTCACAGTGGTGGACGTGTGGGTGGGATTATATCACGTTTAAAAAAAAACGGTTTTACCAATGATATTATAGAACTATAGATATGTTACGTTCATAGAAATTACGATTTAAATCCGTTCCGAGCTATTCCAAATTGCACACATTGACAAATGTAACTGATAAGTAAAACAAAAGATACGAAATAGCACGCAAATGAAAGAGATAGCTATAGTTTTAATGATTGCACTTCAGTGGTACGCACGTGACTGCGCTCGACGCAGGCCACACGCAAACTAAACACAAGACGTCCCAATTGGGACGTATTTGAGTATTCACAGCGCGAGCGCTTATAACATATCTGCTTTTGTTTTTATATAATATCATTGGGTTTTACTTAGTAGTTTCAGTTACTCAAAGACGCGTAAAACTTCACGTGAGGACTGAATTTGTGGACGATAGAGACGGTTCTACTTGATCGATTAAAACGGTATTTGAGTACGGAGCTTTAGACGCTGGACTGGTCACAGGAATAATATTACGATTAAACCATACTTGAGCAAATGACGTTTATTGTGATAGATAATAATAAGGTCCGTGCTCTACTGTTTGACGAATTTGCGGAATCATCTCATCATATATAATATGTATCATTTATATTGCCATATATTGTATATTTGGTTATTTTTGTAAATATATCTATTTTTAACACGCTTATATTAGCTTCACCTGTATGTTTGTTTGTTTGTTTGTTTGTTTGTATGTAACCGACTCCTTTGGACTCGATTTTGACCCACTTTAAACGGACAGATTTCATTCAAATTTTGTACACCTGTCAAAGATCGATGACAATGCAATAATTCGATAAAAAAAATTAAAAATATATAAAAAAAAAAAAAAAAAAAACGCTCTTATAAATAAACCAAACTAAAAAGTAGAAAATAAATAATAGTTTAAAAAAACTAAAAAACACGCTTTTAAAGTACTTCTAACTAAAAAGTGAAAAATAATTCCTAATATAAGCTAAAAAAAGCGTGGGGCGCTCTGTGCCATATTTTTCGTCTATCGAGCAACCCACGCTTTTTTCAGCTTATATTAGGAATTATTTTTCACTTTTTAGTTAGAAGTACTTTAAAAGCGTGTTTTTTAGTTTTTTTAAACTATTATTTTTATGTTTTAAGTACCTATGTGTACCTACTCATAATGCTCTTCTTTTAATTAAAACTTCCACTTTAGCACCCAATACCCCAATCTTAGTATCACCCAAAGGTTGACTGGTAGAGAATGCCTATGGCATTGAGTCCGCATATGCGAACAAGAAGTTTTAAAATAATAAAAAATAATACAGGGATTTTAGGATACGAATACTCTAGTCTTTTCTTTGTTTATGTAATAGTGTTGGCCAAATGATTTTATCTTATGTACTTTTAAGGGACTTCTACCTATACTATGAGTATGTAGCACATAGTATTGTGTGTGAGCTCCAGCGTTTTAAAATACTCGTATGTTTATAAATAAACATTTATCTATGCCACGTTCCGAGTGTTATAATAAAGAGTCACAATAGAGATAAATCTTAGAATTATTGCGTCACACAGTAGTAAATCGATAATTATGATAACAATGCTTCCTGTAATATATTTTTGTGTGTGTTACTTTCAAGAACAATGTGATACGTTTTTTCGTGTTGTTGTTTTATTTACTATTAGTTTACAAGTACTAATTCGTCGCTAGATCAAAGGCCAGCTAACCTCAGAGGTAGATCAGATTTGTGATACTATATTAAGCCCTTTTTTTTCAAGTAAAGCTTACTAGTAATTTTCTAATACAAATTACTGATATTCTTGTTAATACCCTTCAGCTAAGTTTAAAACGCTTGTGTTAGAAGGAAGTTCACATCTTCGATGATATGGCCAGGATACGAACAAACGACCTCTCTCTCGATCGTAAGACCAATGCCTCAATCGTTGCGCCACGGGCATTTGCATAGAAATCTTAATAATAAGGCAATAGAAATGTCAAAGACGCGTGACCTTGTCGCCGCGCATCTGTCAAGTCAAACACACGTGCGAGTTGAGGAATTGTCGTCTTAATGTCATCGCAAAAAGAATAATTTTGTTTGCAGGAATACAAGCGCATTTGTCTAATCGAACACAAGTGCGAGTTGAGGAATTGTCGTCTTAATGTCATCGCCAAAAAGAATAATTTTGTTTGCAGGAATACAAAAAGTGGTATTTGAAAACCGGCGACATGCGTCCCAGTGTTAAAAGATAGTCGATAGCATTTCTATTGACTAGTTATTAAGATTTCTATGGGCATTTGCTTATAAGGCAATCGTTTGCTTGTTTGCCACCTTAAGCCTGTTATCGGCCGAAAGTACCTATGTTAAAGGAAATCAGCCGATATCAAATTGGTGACATGTGTGCACGTCCCTACATTTCGATCTTCATACTGATTGTAATAATAAATCTTTATAGTTACATTATAGATTACATATTGGTTTGGATTCCCTGGCCCCTGCTCTAGTTTACACTGTGTCGCAGTTGCCAGTGTGCCCTCTTAAAATTATGTCACTAACAATAATTATCATGATCTGACTTCAAAACAATGAGAGAAAAAGGAAAAAAAAGTGTGTTTAATTATTTTGCACTTTCTATAAAATTATAGTTTATATAAAGTCTGTCCGTGCTGCTATAGACAAAATTCTATTTAATCTATCAAGGACATGTCATATCACGTAAACATGTTTCTCATCTATCAATGGCGTATAATTCGTTTGTGCATTTAACTGAAAAGTAATAAAAACACACGGATGAAAACATTGCATGCATTATTCATGTTTTCATACTCAAGAAAACAGAATATTGCTGATATCGAGTTGCAGTCGTGCGTCAGCGAATAATTGTTGAAAACAGCTGGGTTCAGTCGCGACGGGATGAGCAAGGTCACAGCTTATTGTAAACATGTGTGATTGTTTACGTAATTAATATACCTTTATACTAGTATGAGCAATATAAAGAAGGGGACCTTCTTCAAACTTAACGATAATCAGAAAATTTAAGGTCCCGTTATAAGTGGCACCAAAAAAATATTTTAATAGTTATTTATGCAACTGTTCTATAATGAGGGGTATTTAAACACGAGTATGGGGAGTATGGGTTATTTTGGATAATAGTATCACATGAGTGTTTTAATACCTAATTATAACAGTTGCATACAAGACTTTATCTACACCCATGATATGAATCCTCTTTAGATGTTCTGAAACCATTGGGTATTGTACAGTGTTGTAAGAACTCTATGTAAATTCATGGAAAGTTTAATTAGTGAGTATCTAATACAAACAAACTATGTATAGGTAATAATCGTAGACAAAATGGCGGGATACGACGTCAATTCAAAAATTCGAATAAGTTTTTATTTAAATTACGGCGCTGTGGTAGTGAAACGCGCGTGCATGACATGTTCTTTTTTTGAAATTCATAAAGATGCCATGAGAATGTGGCTGTTCGATGAGTAAATAAGGAGTTGCATAATGAATTTCAGTACAACATTAGTACACCCGTTTGGGTGTTATAATGGTTATTATGACACTGGCTGTTTTAATGTTGGCAATAAGCTAACTGTTTCAAGAACATTTATAGAGGATTTATAGCATGGGTGTACATAAAAATAAATATATATTTTTACCAATCGTTTAAGGGAATATCGAAAAAAATACGTTATTCAAAAGTTTTAGAAGAGTTAGAAATTTAGATGCAATCAATTGAACAAAATAAGTAGTAACAGTCTTGTAATTACAAGTTACCGTAATTAATCCTACTTTTTCGTCAGGTTAAGCACCGTTTACCTAGGTCGGTCCTGAAATGGGTTACCCTACACTGAACCGAAAAGCCTACCAACATAGGACTCGGCAGTTTTACATCAACTTTTGACCTAACTTGCCAGCTCAATTTAGTATATCTTGTTTTAAATAAATTGGCTCTCTAAGTTAGCAAACTTAAATAACACATCTATTTAATTCTGACAAATGTTTAAGGAAATAACACACAGACAACAATCTATACATAGTATTTTCTCTAATCACAGAAAAATATTGTACCCGGGATAACCCCACTTAGATAATTATAACTTTTGTCATCGGCTCATCCACATTGTGCCAATGTCGCTTACTACCAATTTATATCCAATTTGGTGTTTGTTTTTGTTTGACTAGGTGCCAACAGACACTCTTGTTAATGTAGTTTTCGAAGAATTTTCAAGTGTTCGGAAGAAAAAAATGTGGTGTGGGATTTTGCGAAATGATAAATATCGTAAAACATCGGTAAATCAACACCTTACGATTAAGTTCTACGTACTTATGAATTTGCATTTTTGTATCTAATTAAACACCTCTCGATATTAGAAACATCATTTAAAGAATTACTTTGATATCACATAAGCTGCCTGAGATAATACTATTTTAAATTCAAGGAATCAACTAAAAGACAAAAACTAAAACTAATTCAAATAGAGGACTCGCTAAAACGCTCCAAACAAACGACTACAATAGCGTGACATCACGCTGAAGTATTTTGTATGTGAAGTTATAAATTTTGTTTGATAGCTATATGTAAATAGTTTCACAACGAAAGTTGTTCAAAATGATGTGGGTTATTCAATGGAAAAAAATATTTTTGATAATTTTGTACTACAAAAAAAGTCTTGCCAATGAAACTTGATCATAAAATGAAGTATGGAACTAAATATTCTTGAATTTGATTTCTGCTTTCCTTTATTGTGATATATTTATTAGTATTGTAGAACCAGTCGTCATCTCTATTACCTATTGTAGGCTAACAGGTGAAGTGTGGATGATTTACACCTCTGCCACACCCTTCTCTTCTAGACATACATAAGCGTTATGTTATCTTTTGTATATTATCTACTTACCGCTTTCAGCTAAAAACCAGAACGCCTTGCAAAACTCGATGCTCGCAGACTGGGATATGTTCACAATACGCCGTGCCCTCATCTCTGGGTCAATGAGGTATTGTCCTCCGGTCCACACAGAACTAATCAGATTGCCGTGGCAGTAGTAAGCTTCGGAGAAACCCGCCATACATATTGATATGCCTTTTAGTATGCCGCGCATCGATGGTAAGAACTGCAAAGGTTCAATTTAGGTTAAGGTCTAACAGAGGAATATTATTGCAAAGAATTGTATTAAAGACTTTTATATTAATACTAGCTGACCCGGCAAACGTTGTTTTGCCAAAAAAATTAGATTTGCCATAAGCTCAGGGAAATTTTAATCGAAATAGAGTGAAAAACATTTACAAAAAAGACGATAACTGATCGTGATCAGTTATCGAGCGCTGTGAAAAATGATTAAATTAATAAAATAGCTATTAAAAATAGGGATTGGTGATAAAAGGGTAAAAATTTAGGGTTGTATGTATTTTTTAATGCCACAATTTTGTCAAAAATTAAAAAAAAAATGTTAAGGGTGAACAAGCCTTATCACTTAAGGGTATGAAAAATAGATAGTAGCCGATTCTCAGACCTACTGAATATGCACATAAAATTTGGTAAAACAGTAAAGCCGTTTCGGAGGAGTAAGGTAACTAACATTGCGACACGAGAATTTTATATATAAGATCGATTTTATATCATCAAAGGAATAAATCAATATCACGCAGCTATTTTGCCAGTATCGATTAGTAGCGAAGTTAAAATTACGATTTCTATATCATGAGAAATATCCTTGAATTGCAATACAACTCCAATTTATTACAGAATTGGCTACAATTAGGTCAATATTTTGCATGAGATGGAGCAATTTATCTTAATCAAATCAATATGAATGAATTTCTCAACGAGTGCGAGATGAATTTAAAAACTAAAATAGCGTTTGGACTTTCAATTCCAACGCAAATGGATTACCTTGAATATTAATAAGCAATGCAAAGTATGTATTATAAGTAGTTTTTAAATAATATATGACAATTGTTGTCTATGACTACGCAGACGTAAGTATACATTTATTTATTTCGTGATTACTTTGAATCTCCGAAATCTGAGAGAAGAAGAAAACCAAGGCAAATAATACCTGTAGCCCTAATAATATATAGAATCCAAGATATGCATTCGGATTATATTACTAAAAAATGTTGGCTTCCCTTGCGGTTTGCGGCCGAAACTAAGATGAGGTGGTGGATATTCGGTTTTTAAGCAGAAAAATGATTCGGTTGCACATTGAGTAAATATTGACTATGTCCATATGTACCTAGTCTGTTGTACTTACTTGAAACCCAAGACATCTTCCATAGAAGCAATACTGGTTAATAGTGTCGGCTTGTGCGAACAACTCCTCTGGGGTATGTGGTTCTGATGGGAACAGTTCTCCGGGTGGTGCCCATGATAATAATGTGTGTAAGTGATGAAGACAGGTCCCGAGTGACGCGAGGAGTTGACCGCACGATTCTATTTCTCTGAAATAAAAAGAGTTGTGTTACTTGGATGGTTAATTTTTTTTCAGCTGTCAGGCCTTGTCCATGACGAGCTACAAATGTGACGCGACCATCGACAAATGTCTCAGTTTTCATCGCGTTCGTCGACTGTTTTTCTGTTTGTAAAAAGATAATTGAGGCGATTTAACTCTGATCTATGGATCGAGTTGAATCACGTCATGTTCGTCACTCACCTAGGACAACAAATCAGTTCTAGTAATAGGGGGAGATATTAACAAATATCAAACGATAGATTTTCTGTTGATGGTTTGACGATCGAGCCGTAAATGAGGACAGAAGATTAAAACTGAATAAAGTATGATGACATATAATCTTATGTTATTAAAACTGGTTAACTTTAACTAAAAACCGACATCAATCTCGTTAAAGAAAAGATTTGTGAAACAACGCCATAAAACACATGTCTTATACCCTATAACTTATAAGTTATAAGTATTGCAGTAACATAGGTAAGATACATTGTTAGCATAATATGTTTACGATAATTTCGTATTAGTTAGATATGAATAAATTAATTCTCGGATAAAACACGTGTGTAGACTTTATCGGATTATAAAATTGAAATGTAAAAGACATTGACTTCTCGCTCCCTCTTTGTCTGATTATTGTCTGAACTTTAGACTACATTCAAGTCTCTTACAATGTATTAATCAACTACAATTCCTTTACCCGATTTTCTAAGTTTTGTTCACATATTTACCTACAGGTAAATAAAGGTCTGTATAACATTCGTTGAATGAAGACCTTTATTTTTACCTTAGAGACCAAACAGGCTCAAAAGACAAGCTCGTTCATAGAACACGTACTTTTAAGCTAAGGTATGTAATGTGGTAGTATGTACAGTGGGCCAAGCAATTAGGTATGCAGTGCAAAAACTTATTATAACTGAAAACTGACTGCAATAGATAATATATAAATGTGTGTAGGGACACAATCCGTCTTTATGTTCAAGTGCACTTAAACACGACTCGCTAGTTTCGGCAGTCGATATCTCGCGCCCACTCAATTAGGTCGTTTCCTTTATTTATAATAAGTTCTCGGCACTGTTTTACTTTTAAGTTGCGCATACAATATAGTAAGTTAAATAGCTTCACGTGTTTCAATTAACCATCGACTCATAATTAACAACATTAAATAAGACTCTAAAATGTGTGAATTACATATTCAATAAGTGTAATATACCTCTAATTAGATATGTAACTCAAATGATGTAGGTAATCAGTCTTTACTATGATTTAGAAGTTTTTGCCTTGCATACCTAACTCGTACTACATAAAATATAATAATATTCGAATACGAGATAAAAGAAGAAGTAAGTATATTAGACTGCGAGAATGAACATCTAAAATTCTAAACGGCATTGAATTGCTCACGACTAAAGCCCTTTTATCTAGAGGCGAATTAAGCGCTCCACATGAATACTCAATACTCAATACTTTATTGCGTTTCACAAATGTATGTCTTAGGTGGTAAATATTGTATCTAGGAACACTGTGAACCCTGTCGGGCATAGCAAAGTAGAAGAGAGGACAATAATGTTTTATAATAAAAATAAGTTTTGAATAAAAAATAAGAGACAAAGCATAACGTTTTTTAATGGGTACTATGCAATTATATTTATTTGTGTAGTGTTTAATTGGGTATCATTTAAATACTCGTTAATTGAGTAGTAGCATTTTTTCATCAGCAAAGTTTTTAGACTATTAGAAAATGCTGATATGCTTTCTTTATTTTTTATTGTGTCTGGAAGACAATTGTATATTTTAATTGACATAGCATATGGACCATTCGAGGTTAGAGAAAGGCATGTTTATTAAATTTCTCTGGCGGAGAGCATATCTCGTCTGGTTTTCATCCCTTTTTGTGTAGAACTCTTTGTGTTTGTGTACAAATTTACATATTTCTAAAATGTATATACATGAAAGAGTTAAAATTTTATGTTTAATAAAATGTGGTTTACAGCTGTCAATTGTTTTAATGTTTGCTAAGATTCGTACAAGTTTTTTTTGCATCACAAATAATACTGGAGCGTCAGTACTGCTTCCCATAAGATTATACCGTAGCTAAGCCATGCATATGCATAGGCATAATAAGTGACAAGAGCGGTTTCGAAGTTAGTACATTTTTTAACCTCACGTAAGGCATAACAAAATTTAGAAATTTTAGAACAAATTGTTTGAATATGGGTTTTCCAATTAAAGTTTGAGTCTATATTTAATCCTAATAATGTGAATTTATTAACTGTTTCTATTTGTTGGTTATTGAAATTAAAATTTATTTTTAAGGGTAATTTCTGATGTGGGTGAAACGCCATAATTTTTGTCTTTGAAAGATTTATTTCCAGGTTGTGAGCGTCCAACCAACTTTTCGTTTTGTTAAAAATGTTATTAAGTTCGCAGTTTATTTCGTTTTTATCTCTACAAGGCACCAATATAGAGATATCGTCTGCGAACAGGGTAGAGTGTCTTTCTATATTTTTTGGTAGATCGTTGATATAGATAAGGAATAGTAAACATCCAATCACACTACCCTGGATTGGATTGATGCATTTATTACCTTAACTTCAGAGAGTACGTGTTGCACCTGCTTGGTAATATTATTGAAAAAATCTATTTCTACTTGGTGTTTCCTATTTTTTAGGTATGATTTAAACCAATCTAGAGCTTTACCACGAATGCCAACATTATGCAGTTTATTAAGTAATGTATCGTATTGGACTTTGTCATAGGCCTTTGACATGTCTAGTAGGATTCCTACTGCATACTCTTTCTTATTTATTATATTTAATGCCTCTTGAACAAACTTATACACTGCCAAAGTTGTAGAACGATTTCTTCTGAAACCGTTTTGACTTTCATCCAATATTTTGTATATTTCGCAAAACGAATAGACTCGAGAGCACATTGCCTTTTCAAATACTTTGGATGCTGTCGGTAAGAGGGCTATCGGTCGGTAGTTGCTGGGGTCAGTTTTAGCGTTTTTTTTGTAGATTGGTTTTATCTTAGCTTTTTTTAGGTTTTCAGGGAAGGTACCTTCCTCGAAGGATTGATTTATTAAGTAATACAAGGGCAGAGTTAGTTCTTCAGAACATTCCTTAAATAATAGAGGCGGTAGCTCGTCTATACCATGGCTTTTCTTAGTTTTTAATGATTTAATTATCCTATTTACCTCATAGGGATCAACTGGTTTCAGAAAAATTGTGTTTTCATTGTAATACGAGTTGAAAGTGTGGCTAATGTTTGGTGGTTGTATTTGTTCACCGATTGATGCGAAAAAATTATTAAATGTATTCGCTATTTGTTTAGGCACAGTCACCTCATTCTTATTTATTATCAATTTTATATTTTCTTTATCTTTCTTTATAATTTTATTTGTTTGCTCATTAATAATACGCCACATAGTTTTAACTTTATTACTCGATTGTTTCATTCCATTTATGTTATGCTGTTTCTTTGCTCCAATTATGATTTGTTTTAACTTTTTTTTATATTGTTTATAATGTTTTGTTAAAATAATGTTATTCGATTTAACTGAGAAAGCTTTTAAAAGTCGTTTGTTTCTACAGGACACTTTTACACCTGTTGTGAGCCAAGATTTTTTACGTTTTGTATTTATTTTAATTCGTACAGTAGGTATGAATTTACTTAGCAAGTCGATTAGAAGATTATTGAAAGAGTTATAGTTTTCATTTACATCTTTACTTTCTAAAATGATTTCATGCCACTTGACTGCTTGAAGAGCGGTTTCAAATGACTGTAAATTGTTTTTATTGTAGATTCTCTTAGTAATGAACCATGACTCTGTATTTGTTTGTTGAGGGAGTTTTAAATGTATAGCAACACCGTGGTGGTCTGAAAACCCTTAGTAATGAACAGTTATTAAAGTTTGTGAAGATGAGATCGAGAGTGGTAGATGTTGAGTGCGTTTCTCGTGTTGGTGATTTTATATGTTGTGTAAATTTATATTCTAGCATTGTATTCAAGAAGTGTTTTGTTTTAGGGGTTGTGTCTAAAATATTTATGTTAAAATCTCCAACTAGTATTACGTTGTGTTTGGGGTATTTCTTGTTAATAAAATTAAGTATTTGTAAAAGTTGTTCGTAGAATATATCCTCCTCTCTTCTATTCCAATAAAAAGTTACTAACAATACATTTACACTAGGCAATTCTACTGCACACGCTTCCAATATATATTCAATTGACAATTTAGAGATCTCACTTACTTCTACGTAGTTGATATGTTCTTGTAACAATATACATACACCACCACCTGTTCGGGTTGTACGGCAAAAGCTTGTTGCGAATTTGTACCTATTTAATTGCATAATACTCATCTTGTCGTATGTTAACCATGACTCTGTTACACAAATTGCATTATATGTAGAATCTTCTTCAAAAAATGCTTCTAGGACATGTTGCTTAGTATAAATACTCTGAAAATTTTGTAGTAATATTTTAAATGTGTTAACAATGCCAATGCAAGCCACTGCGGCACTCACCGTTGTTTAGGGGTGGCTCACAGGTAGGTAGGTAGGTCGGGTTATAAATAATACAGTAAATAGTATCTACTTAATATTATTTAATTGCCTTTTCTTGTGGATTTGGTCACCGAGTTTCTATGAGTCTAGGATGGTACAGTACACTGGCCTTAGGATCCGTCTAATTTTGAAAGTTAACAATGAATTCACGTTCGTACTCAGAAAATAAACAGTCTCAACAACCAAGGCTGTTGGGATATCGATCTCTGTTTGATATAGCAGTCAGCAATGCATTGTCTGTTCCTCGCATCTGGTTTGACATTTAAAAAAAAGTCAGGTCTTTTAAGGGAAATACAAGTAAAACACATGAAATTGGGGGATTTTGTCGAGATCGCTGGATATATACTGGTAAACCAACCCTATAATGAAACTGCGTCATACTCATCGCTGTTACTTTTATATTAACGAAGTCAGTGCATCATTAGCATTCATCTGTTAGCCTATCAAATCATCTTTACTACATGTGTTAGGGGGTATCAGCAGCCCCTACAAGTAATAAGCAGGGTCTGAAAAAGATGACCAAAGTTGTCATTGAGGATGCCATGAAATTCTTCATATAGTAATATATATTGTGTGTACATATTTGTATTTCTTATTATGGTTCGTAACTCTGGCAACAGAATCCTCTTGCTTCAAAGAAACATCATATTCCATTCACTATAATAACGCGGCCACTTAGCCTGTAAGTACGACGTGGCCTTTTTGAAGTTCTATATCCCTTTGCCGTTTCGAAATACTCGAAATTCCACCCGCATCGCCAATTCCTTTGATTCATTGTCTGCACATGAACGAAACAACAAAGCAAAAATATATTCAATCAAGGAAAATTTTAAAGCAGCAGTTGCTATAAAACCGAGTATATTTTGGCAAAACAAATGATGCGTTCGAACCTACCATTCACAAGGCATCATTAATCTTCTTTAATTTTCAATTGATGTAGAATTTTATCTTGGAAAATGTGTCTAATTTCCTTGTACCGTAGGTGTATTTTCCTTTTCTTTCCGTTCTCCGTTGTAAGTCCATCACGTCGCGTCGTGCAATGAATACTAGTTGAGAGTTCAAAGTACTTGTAAACCACGAACAACACTTTCAGCAACTCATCTCTGGGCATTATTTGTTAATACTGCTATTTAATCAAGGTTCAATTCTTAATTAAAAGGCGTAGGCCTTTTTTGTTTGTTTCCAAAGGTTATTTAACGGAAACTCACCACAATAGGTTACGGATATAAATCGCTTCTAAGCATTTTGCCTTATTTCTACGAGCCCAAAAAAAAACATGTTTGTTTTGCGAACGATTTAGGCTACGCACAATAGTTTGACCTAAAACGTGCTGATTTTAAACTCTGATTGTTTACACAGGGTGTATTTCTATACAAATAAAAATGTGAAACAAGGTTATGTCACTGTTGCATCTATTCGCGCGAGCGATTTTATAACGAGAAATAGTGCTGAAAGCAATAAATTTCACGGATAGATCTTCTAGAGCTGTGCATCAGGCAGGTTATTTTCTGGTTCTGTCAGAAAAAAAGATTTAACTTACTTGACAAAATGTCCTTTTCGAAAGAGCAGCGCATCTCTGCCTGTGTTCACTTGTCTGCTGAGCTTCAGTCCGTGGAGAACGCAGGAGTCTACCACTGACACGAAACTGCGGTAGCCATTTCCAGGGGACTTTGTGTCGAAGTCATATAGAGGCGCCACCTACGACATAGGTTTCGTTAGATGTGGTCAAAGGTTGCAAATTTCGGATACCAGGATTAGAAAAACACAAAGTTGACATCCGATTCCATATGCAAATGTCTCAGTAACCAAAATAAAATAAAATAAACTAATTAAATGTTTAAATGGCTTATAGTTCGGTTACTAGGTAATCTAAGTACTGGGTTGATCTCAGATTTTGGGTCGAGTAACAGGGTTATAGGCCTTGTTGGCAATTCTCAGTAGTAGGAAAAGCCACCTGGAACATAGGTCTATTTTTTTTTTTTTATAAAACGACAGCGCGTTAGTCGCGGGGGTGTTCACAAACATATATTTCACGCACACATAGTCCACCCAGAGTCAGAAAAAATCTTTGCGGATCACTCAAAGATTTGTCCCGAGTGGGGATCGAACCCATAACACTAGCGCAGTTGAAAGCATCGCTCCTTTCCGGCAACCGCTCTAACCACTTCGCCAACTGTGTATTCATATTATTATAAAATTGTATAAAATACATAATACAAAAGATAGTTAAGGATACACAATAAGCTATTATTGTAATATGGACGTTGTTACGAAATAAATCAATTTATTATTATTTTCTCTTCTTAACCATCCTAAGACCATTGTGTTTTGGTTGCTTTAACTTACAGATAGAATTATTGTCAACAAACAAACGAAAGTTGGAGGAATTATTTAAAAAAAGTGCACGTGAGTTTCTCACCAGCTCTTCTCATGATGCAATACTCATCGGAGCTGGTACTTAGATTTATTCAAACCTAAGTTAAATTGAAGTCAATCTAAGCTCCGTTGACTTAAATCATTTAAATGCAATTAGTATTAAAATTTAATTCGTTAAGTTTCATTTTAATTTTATATAATTTTGTGTTTTAATGTTTGTTTTGACGTGTTCAAGCAACCTTTGGGGCCCATGGAAATACATGATTTTATTTTTGATTTCATAAAACGCTAAATATAAGTGAAAACTCTACAAACTTAAATTCTCTGAAGCAAGGCTATATTTGTAATGAAAAATTATTCGTAAAATTTTTGTGCTTTTAAATCGGTTTCACTGTTTTCCCTCTAGGTATCTGTTAAAAGTGGCCAATATTATGTACAAATTCAACGTTTAGGACAATAAACAGCAGTTTTTCATTTTAATAAGCGGGCTACAACTAGGGCATGCAATTATGCGTTTTATTTTACAGTCCGGATAAACCGGATACTACGTAAAAACAATCCGGATAAATATTTTTAAATATAGTATCAAAATAGCAATGAACACGGGAAGGAATTTTACCAAGATAGAAACACGATGCCAAGGAAAATGGACTTCTTACATGCAAGCAGGCATGGTTAGGAGATAATCCAGACTATAATTCTTACTATTAACATTATAAATGCGAAAGTTACTCTATCAGTCTGCCTGTTACGCTTTTATTTTTCTAGTTTGGCCTACCTGACAGATATTTCATGTTTTTATTTCGATTTGATTGTATACTATAGAATAATCAAGAAAAATATAATTTGAATTGAGTTTATCGCGAACAGACAGACGCGGTGAAGAACTTTACCTTATATTATGATTAATATGTGAGGTTTAAGTAGACGATAAGTATTTCTATTAGTCATTTATCGTCATAAACGAGCAAGTTAAACGATTAATAAATAAAAAAAATACAATCTGTTTTGTCCGGCTAGTTACACAACTGGCATCCGGATAGTAAACTGCCGCACTAACCGGATTTTCAGATATCCGGATAGCATGTCCTAGATACAACTTAACCATTGGGAACGTGCAATTTTGCCGACACATTCACTAGCCACTTGACCTGTTCATATAGTAGAAACTGGGCAATAGTAATACGGTTAAACGGTACGAGAAATGCTGCAACTGCATGTTAGCGTTAAAATTAGTTTCATTCAACAGTTTATATTATAATGTGTTTTTTTTTAAGTAATTGGACTAGTCTAATTAGAGAATAATTCAATACAAAATTTTTTGGTTCATATTACATTAGGTACGCATATCTAATAAACGTTCTAATAGTCTATGCGCATCTTTGTATTTAGAGCCTCAAAATTTTTAACACATCAGGATTATTTCGCAGACACAATGATCTCAAGTTGCACTTACAGACGAGTGACGACAATTTAGTAGGCACCCACGGTCATCCAATTTTGGAAATAGAGGACGTAACAATGTATGCCATGCCTTACGACTAACGAGACGGTTACATCAGACAGAAATCACGACAGTCGATTTTGTCAACGAAATACTTTTATGACACACTTAAAAAAAATGACGACTTTAAATCAATCAACTATTCAAATCGGTGTTCATACGCTCTGATTTTAGAAGAAGTTAGTTATACTTTTCCATTGTATTTCTTTGGAATTCAGTATTACCAATACAAACGCAACCCGACGGACTAGCATAACGAGCGCGAGAGAGATTTTGTCACGTTTTTGTCATGTTTCCCCATACAAAAATATGTTAAAACGCTACATATTCTATTTCCCACTCCTCATGCTAGCCCTTATGCTAAAATACCCTTAATAGGTATCCTAAACATTAATAGACGATATGATAAGAGGTTGATTTATTAATTTATTAATTTTCGATGACTCAGTAATCACAATTTACTTTAGTACTCTATAAACAAGATAACACGATCTATTGTCGATAAGAATTTTATAGAGACGCCAAATCAATTTGGAGGTGTCTCGCGGCGCTTCGGTAGTAACTGTTATAACACTAGATACATAAATCATTCACTTCATTACAGTCTGAATTTTCCAACACATAATTATATTGACATCCGTCGCATGTCTATTTTATAAAGGTCTATAGATAGTGTTTTTATAGATTAGTTCATGGAATAGGTAGGTACATAAGGACATTATTCCTTACCTTAAACCTTCAGTCAAGTAAGGATAAATAGTATTTATAAACAAACGTATCTTTAATCATTGAACTGCACCGTAGGATTTCATACAGAGTGAAGATAAAGGATCCTTGTAAGTATCTAATGTTACAAATGTATTTTTGCTTCCAATATTTGGATGCAGAAGTGTCCGAAAACGACCTGACCACTTGGAGCGCATTTTATTTATGATCATACCCAATCGAACGTCGAGGCGAGTTACTAACAAAGTTATTATAAAACCGAACACAAAACATTGCATCACACCTATTATTACCCAGAACACTAGGTGTATAACACCCACATTTCACCAGTTAGGTCATATGTCCCAAAAACCTCATACCCTACTCGAACTTGCGTTAGTTTTTTAGCGAATCATTCAAATGGTTTCACAGAATTCCAACCATCTGCCAGCTTAAGGTGACCTTTGAAATCCAATTAAGGTAAATTTTCATTACCTACATAACCGAATATGAATTCATAAGTATTCATTGTCACCACAGAATTTGAATGGGCCATTATAATGAACGTTCGAAGCGAGACATTGTCGTAACGTAACCACTATCGTGTTCCTGACATGCAGATTTGGCGAACACAGTTAGTTATTAGTTAGAGTACCTAGCTACAGGTGGTTATTATCCTTTTATACAATCTGAATTAATTAGTCTTTGAATGCTTGATTTTGTTTAAGGTCTTATTGCTCGTTGAGTGTCGCTGCAATTAAGGACAAGTAAGTGTATGCATCTCAATAAGATGAATGAGGAACAATCAAGGAGAGACAAGGCTGTTATTAATAGAGAAGATATGGACGCATTTCAAAGCGGCTACAAGATGAGAAACGAAAAGTAGATTGGGAATACGAAATATATATTTCAATTCAAGATGATAGTGATTGAACTGCTCTCAATTGATTATGATGCGAGCTCCATTTCATATCTGAAACTAATTGAACCAACATCGCCGTCTTTTAAAGCTTGTTAATCGACTTTTTATTCAATCGAAATAGCTATGCGCGCATTACCCAAGTGTGTAAAAAATAAAGATATCGGTACTCGGGTTGACTTCTAGCCGATCGAATTTAGCTGGACATAACTATTATATTTGGAACGACTGCCATCATACTTCCAAAACCCAGTACGAGGTAATACACTAATACGATACTCTTTGTTAGACTGGTTGTCCGACTTACTGAGATCTGAGTACCCGTAAAAACTACCATAAATAATGCCATTATAATGATTTCCCAGCGTCGAAAAAAATTACGGTCTTTAAGCAGAAAAATGCATACAAAGAACAAACTTCATAGGCTAAATTATACCCGTTTATTCCAGCTGAGCGCAACTCAAACGCGGTAACAGCGCGCGATGCGAAAATATTAAATAATAGTCATTCCACCAAGTGGCCTACATTTTGAAGTAGATCAGATTTCAATTGTCTGCCTCTGTTGCAGAGTGCATTGGATTTTTCATTTATCTGACACAATGCCTTGTGAATGAATACTTCAGAGTCAAGCTCATTTGCCAGTTTCAACATACACAAGCTTTTGCTCCTGGCTTGGCATGCATAGAGTTATATTTTGTTTTAAACCTAAACTGGGAACTATAAACATCTGACATAGAGGAAGGCGCCTCTATGGCAAGTGTATTAAGTTCTTATTTTGGGTATACTACAAAATTCATGTTCAAGTTAAACATTCATTTCTATAACTCAAGCTTACAGGCTTAAATAAGGCTTACATTTTAAGCTTCAGTCTTGAAAATAAATAGTTTTTCCTGTACATTGATGAGTAAATTGAGTATGTACAGTTTTATTCTGTCACATCTTAAGGAAAATTGCAGCTCATAGATGTCAGAAGAGAACAGAGTGCAACATTCTTTGATAGGACTACTGTAGCTATAGTTTCAGGATGTAAAACGTTAACCAATCTGACAAAGAATGCTCTGCATAATTAGATTATTTAGATAAGATATTTATGTTTAAAATTTAATTAATTACAAATAGATGTTATGTAAAACCAATCAAACTGGCACTGATAACAGAAAACATTACAATTTACGAGATAATTATGAAACTAGTGATTCACAATCAATCAATACAACTGTAGCAACACAAAGAAACAGATGTGTACTCTAGTCTAGTGGTGATAACATCTCCTTGTCTGAGGCAGCAATTTAAACAGCTGTATAAATTGCATCAATTGCTACGTTTTATACAAGCAATTGAATAAAGTATCTTATGAATAGGATATTTTTAGAACAGTATAATTTAGCCCATCTGTTATGATCAGGGCTCGGAATTAGGTAGAGTTTTTCATGTACTTACACTGATTTCATACAGCGAAAGAATAATGTGGATATGCCTCAAATCCCGAGATTAATTTTAAAGAGCAGAAAAAAATCCCATGATTTTTTAAATAAAAAGTTATTTACTTTTTTACACAATTTAAACTACTGCACGCGCGACTAAATATTTTAATTCTCACAAAATTTATACTGTAATGTTGGAAGCGAACACTTCAAATTTTACTGGTAATGAATCGGACAAGGAAAATGATTCTGATGGGCCGTTTGAATAAGCAAAACCTCACGAGTCTAGGCTAGAAGCAAAAGTATTTGCTCGTATTTATAAAAAAAGGCGAAATATGCGTATGAGAATTTACTACAGACTTTCAACAATTTGTATTGTGAATTAATGTAAACTAATAAAAAAAAATATGTTAATTATCTTTGTTTTATTTATTCGTAATATTGTTGGCCACACGGGATTGTCCATTAGAAATCCCGGGAAGGTCCACATTAATATCAACATTTCGATGCAAGTACATAAAAAACTCTACCTAATTCCGAGCCCTGGTTATGATCAATCTATCCGTCTTTATTATTACGCCAATTTTTATACATTACTCGGTTCCACCCTAGTTCTAAGGTTCAAATTACATAAAAATCTAGCCAGTAGTTTTCCTGTGAAAGCGTAATATCTATACACACACAAATTCACTAACTCTTGCATTTGTAATATATATTAAGGATAGAACAAACAGAACTTAAGTAGTATAAAAAGATATTGTTTTATTTTTTCCAGAATACTCAAATTAATGTTGTTTAGTGGGCTGTGGGAGGCACAGTACTTCAGAATTGTAAGACCTATTTGTGTGATCCCTGGCTTATACTACCACACCACTAATTGATGGCTTGAGTATACATCGCCTGAATAAGATTCCTATATAAAAAGACATTTGATATTTGGGCCCGTTAATGTGACTAAAATTAAAAACAATGATAAATATAGCCAGTGGCTTAACTATACCATCGGGAACGTGGCAAAAATATAGGGTGGCCCTAGCAAAAATCATTACGTTAAAGGTTCTTACCAATGATTCAGTACTGGAATGCAAATTTTCACCGGATTTATAGAAAGAAAAATTATCTTACGCGATTTACTGTGAATTGCAAGGTCGACCGCGCTACTTTAGTGCCGTGAAAAAAATGCAACCAATGGATGCGTTTTATAATTATTATTTTTAGATGAATGCGTTTAAATCTTGTTTTTTTTCTGATAAATTGTGTTCAGTTATTTTCGAGGAGATGCCACATCTTGGGCACGGGGGCCCCCTGGTCCGGGGGCCTGTGGCATTTTGCCACCCCTGCCACCCTAAGTGACTAAATATAACTATCACAGAAAAAACAATAGTATTCTAAAGCATATAGAAATGACATACTTTCTAATAATACTGTCTGATTAATAGTATATTCCTATGAATCATACACAACAAAGATGTTACAAATGAACAAAGTTCAATTCCACTTGTTTAGTTTTGATTTTCGTAGATATAAACATGTGTGAAGTGAATTATATGAAACACATTGTGTTATCAGATCATGTGATTTCAGTGAGATCTTAACACAAGCTCTTTTTTGCTATCTATTTTTTTTTTAAGTATGTACTATTTTATTTCACAACAGAATCACTTAAACCTTTTTTAAGAATTAAAAACTCAATATTTTTTATCTCTTTTGATAGCCATGTAAAGCTTTTGAATACAAGCTGCCCGCTACAAGATTTATATGGGTAATTTTTATTGAATTAACAATAACTATTAATTGTACTTGGATTCACCTGTGTAGCCTGGTTTACATTCAAGGAAGGAAGATTCAATAGAATGCTTAACAATCTCAACACAGTTTTGATTTATGTAGAAGCAAATATTTCCTGATGACACCATACTTTCAAAATAAACAAACATTAAACCATTACTCATTAACAATTGAAACTCCTTATAACATTCTCATCATCAGTATTAGAAGTAAAATTGTATTAGACTTACCTTTCTCACATCATCTACCAAAGGCCACACAGTGTCTATATGGTCCATCAGAGTCATGAAGCCCTGGTACAATCGCTGACCGTTCTCACTGTCATCCGGCTGGAAATACGTCGCGTTGTTCTGGCACGAGTCCTTCAGAGCTTCGTACATGGCATACGTTGGCGGAGCTCCTTCTTGTGAATCCTCGCAGCACAGCGAGGCCTTCGCTGGCGACTCGGCGAAAGCCATTTTTCTCACACCTTCTTTGGCGAGACGAAATCCACGACTAAACAACTTAATCCTCATCTGCAAAGATTTTAATATAAACATCTGACGCACTTTATTTGTTATGCATACGGAAAAAAATCAGACCAAGGCAAAATATAATTACAAAATCGTTCGCGGGAAAATTTTGTTATCATTGTACTATAATTACGTTACTGTTTCATTCATCGGCCGATTTTATCAACACTGAATAGAATTTTATGATTATAAAATTATCGTTCCGCTGAGATCGAGTATTGAATACTATTTGACATGCGACATGCGACTACTATTTACGTCAATTTTTATTGATGACATAATGACAGCTGTTTTAGATGCGTTACAGCAAAATTGAATTCTTGTAAATTTCTTACTTCGATTTAAAGACATTAATAGTTCGTTTCTTGAAAACCTATCCTAGAAAATAACAATGTTTTAACACAGAGTTTTCAACCTAATATTCCATAAAGGTAATGAAACTTGGAACGCAACTCATAGTATTTTGATCATTTTGATTTTTGACTATAGCAACCAACAATAAAACAAAAATGTCATTATATGTCACTAATGCTATAATGACAGCCTACAGAAACACTACAATAGTGATGTGATAACATAACCATGTATTATTTGGTATCTTGAGTAACAATTAGTAATATCAATAATTTATTTAATAATTAAAATTAATATATAATTTAAACATTGATTTTATCCCTTGTCCATACTGATATTGCAAAGAATCGTGTCGAGTCTTATAAATCATTGGTAAGCATAAAGTTTATAGTTTTAACTCAAAATAGTTGTCATGCATGTCATTACATTTTTTTCAGTTTTATTTGCATCAGTTAGCATTTATGTAGAAAATTGTTGATGTCTTCTACTTAAAAACATGGACGAATAACTATTGGGTTAATTTAGTAAAATAATGGCTGCTGCATCCAGTTAATTTCGGTCAATACTCAATACTCAATATATCTTGGTCTTGAATATGTTGATAGTACAGTTTGTGAAATGATTATAGAATAATACATTGTTTAATTTAAAAGGTTTCTTTTAAATTAATATTAAAAAAATGCAGTCCAAGAGTCGATAACTAACATACAATAATCGATACTTCTTCAGAAGTTAAAAATGAATAATTCATCGTTAGTTCAATTACGCCTACTCCAGCTACCCAAAGATAATGTAATACTACCGTACGTAGACAGCTACTATCACAAATCACAACACTATTAAATGGAGAACTGCTGGGAAACATGAAAAATAAACACGCGCGGATTTAAAATAAGAAATCAAATTATTTTTGAGTTAAAATGGAAGAAATGACGATGGAAACTGATGCTATTGATACCGATAGACATGACACCAGCTATGTTTCGTCTGAAGCAATAGCAAATGTAACGGAAAGTGATGAAAACTGCTTAAATAAAGAAGCAAGTGTTTACGAATATCCTAGCTTATTTACTAGTAAAACTCTTTTAGAACTTTCAAACTCATCTTGGTCGCGTTCATCGAAAGCTGCTGATGAAATACAGCCTTATCTGCGGGGGTGTAAATGGTCTCCTGATGGGACATGTTGCCTAACAGTCGTTAATAATGATGGGGTGCACATTACAGAACTTCCTAGGGATCTTTACTCGGGTTCTGTGACATCTGATCGAATGATAAACATCTTGGATTCTATAATTCATGTTAAGGAAGCTGGTCTCATTTATGACTTTTGTTGGTATCCTGGGATGAATAGTAGTGTGCCGGAGTCATGCTGGTAAGTGTTAATTATTTACCTTTTGTTTTTTGGCGTCAGCAATTTGAATAAAGCGTCTGTCCTCAGTGTTGACCTGTATAAAACTTGACACAATAACGTCTTTGATAAGATTATGTCATTAGCACAGATTAATAATATTGTTTCCTATAAGCATGATTAATATTCTGCATAAATTAATAATGAGTATATTTTATATTACATACTTTAATATGAATGAATTTTTTACTGAAAACATATCAATAAAATTATAGATCTTCAATTATAATAGTGTTGTAGTCACAAAACAGAGATCATCTTTAATCTTTTACATTCCATTTGCAAGAAAAATTGTTTTTCTATTTGTTTATTTTACTTAATACTTTTGTACCCGACATGAAATAACTGAACACTGGTATAACATAATAATACTGTTTCCAGTTGGTTGACAACAAGACAGAATGCACCAATACAGATGTGGGATGCCTTTGATGGTTCCTTACGGTGTTCCTACCGAGGATTCAATGCTGTGGATGAAATGGAACCAGCCATTGCTCTCACTTTCACACGTGATGGCACTAAAATCATTGCTGGATATAAGAAATATTTTAGGACTTTTGATGTTGAAAGGTTGGCACTTAAATTATTTATAGACAGAAAAATGTATTATAAACTACTACTGTACTGCTACTTAGTCAGTAGTAATTTGTTCTGTTCAAACACAATGTCTATACAAATTTGATATTTTATGTGTACCAATAGGCAACATATGACTTAAACTGGTGAATCTGGCCCCTGTTTCATAGGTAGCTGAGAAACCATACTATAGATAGATGAATCAGTAGGATATAAATGTAGGAAACTGGGCCTTAATGTTCTAAGTTGCAATGCAATAGTTAAGATTACAAAGTTACTAGATACTGACATTGGTAAAAAAAAACTACTGAGGTGTCAAGGGACACCCGGATGGAGCGAAGTTCGGTAATTCCAAATAACAACAAATCAGCATTCGCATCCGAGATTGCAGTAAAAGGTATGCGACCTTAACCACTAAACAAATAAAACAGTCTATTTATAAACTAAATACGGTAACAAAAATTTAAACCAAATTAAAATAAAAACAAACATTAAGACAATTAAATTATCAAGCGTAGCAAGCGTACACAAGATCATTCAGAATCACTTTAATCATTCTCTTAAAATAATCGAATGATACTTTTAAAATCATTGTGGAGATATTATCACAATACTCCTATAGGCTGAATGGCTACATAACAATATTTCCTGTGCCTTACACACTTAATTTTAAAATAATTCTTATCTTCAAACTTTCGCGCTATTCGAATTTCAAAATATCAAAAGCGAGGTTCATTCAAACACACGCATAGACTTATAATGCCTAGATAAATAAACTGCTTGTATGAATTTAAGTATAAAGTAAGGCTAAAAACAGATTGATTGAAAATTATAATGCACCGCTTGGCGGACAGACAAACTAAACGAAAATCTGATAAATACCAGAGAGTTACACTGAACTGAAACGGCACAATTAAAGTGGCTTTACATTTCATGCGTGACTCGGTTTCTAGGAGTAATAGTTCTATGACCACACATAACAAACCTTATCTTTAACATTATTTTTCTGCGATTATCTTGCTTTCTTTTAAATTGTATTCGCAAGTTTACTCGCGATATAATAATATCAGATCTCATTATCAATAATCTCATCACCAATCCCAATGACATAATTAGATGTGTTCTAATCGTATATTCCATGAAATGTACATAACAAAATTAGTAAACATTCTGTGGTAATATTAAAAAATAATTTGCTTTTGAATTTAATATAGTTATGACGCGTACACTTGCTAAACACACAATAATGAAAAGATTATAACGCGTATGACTTGCTTAGCACAATAGTAAAGAAAGGTTATAATGTGTACTTGCTAAAATACAAAAGCATTTATTATCGTGTGTATAAAATCTCTACTTACCTAAATCCATCAGCAATATCCAGAACTTGTGCAGAAACACTGTCAGGATTCATTATTGTAACTATTTTTAATAATTTATTATGTACAAAACACCTGTATACACTCAACAAAAGGCGGAAATTGTATTTTTTTTTTAAGTTATGATAATATTTTTTTTTAGTTACTTTATTATTCATAGAGAGACAAAATGAAAATATTTCGCTTGCTTTCTCTATGCGCAGCATATTTCTGTAGCACCAATTAGTTCCGAAGTCGCGCGATAGATGGCGTTGGGATCGAATTAGATCGCGCTATGGTTTCGTTACAAGGTCCTGTATATAAGGTCCACCGATTTAAAGTGTAAGTATGTTCTGCAGATCCAAGTGAGGAGTAATGTTCACGATATCGAGCTATTTATTCACTGGCATCTGACTAGAACAGCGATCGTGTACGCCTTCGCAGACCTTTCTGAGCGCGCCAGCGCCCCTTTTTTTGCAGAAACTCAACTCTAGAAATTTTTTCTTATTATTTTTTTAATTTTATTTTTTTTTTCTATAAGCGAGATGGAGCGACGGACACAGAAAAACGTGCACGCCGTGCGGCGTACGCATTTTTTTTTTTTAGTAACTCAATTCTAGTAATTTTTTTTTTAAAGTTTTTTTTTTAAATTTAATTTATCTCTTTTTTTCTATAAGCGAGAAAGAGAGACGGACAGAAAAATGCGCACGCCGTGCGGCGTGCGCATTTTTCTGTTTTGTCTGATGATGTAGCACCGTAGCTGTAACGTAGCATGTAATAACTACGCTGCTACGAGAATTGCTACGAAAAGTGTCGTTACAACTTTTCGTTCCTTTTTTTTCCGCCTAGCCCCCTTTCGCAACGCGCAATAAGGAACTTCGTTCCAAAATTGTATCAAAGTATAGAGGGACAAAAAATCCGATTAGGTAAATCCAACTTTGAGAGCGAGGTTAACCGCCGAATCCAACTCGGCTGGGCAGCTTTCGGGAAACTCCGTAATTTGTCTTCTCGTCGAATATACCCCAGTGTCTGAAATCCAAAGTCTTCGATCAATGTGTGTTGCCAGTGATGACCTATGGATCTGAGACGTGGCCGCTTAAGGAAACTCAGAGTCACACAGCGAGCAATGGAAAGAGCTATGCTTGGTGTTTCCCTGCGTGATCGAATCAGAAATGACCTATGGATCTGAGACGTGGCCGCTTAAGGAAACTCAGAGTCACACAGCGAGCAATGGAAAGAGCTATGCTTGGTGTTTCCCTGCGTGATCGAATCAGAAATGAGGAGATCCGCAGGCGAACTAAATTAACCGACATAGCTCACCGAATCGCAAAGCTGAAGTGGCAATGAGCAGGGCACATAGCTCGTAGAACAGATGGCCGTTGGGCCGAAAAGTTCTTGAGTGGCGGCCACGAACTGGCAGGCGCAGCGTGGGTCGCCCCCCAGCCAGATGATCTGGTGAAGATCGCGGGGAGCCGTTGGCTTCAGGCGGCCCAAAACCGCGCGTTGTGGCGGCAGTTAGGTGAGACCTATGTCCAACAGTGGACGTCTTTGGGCTGATGATGATGATAGAGTTATAAACTTGTTCTTCATTTACAGACCTGGCAGAGAGTTTTCTGAACACAAAACCAGTAAGCCAGCATCATGCTTTGCTACCAGTGACAATCTATTAGCAGCTGGTTCATGGAACTCCTCCATTAATTTGTTCAGCATTAGTGAGATGGGCACTTACAAGAGCATAGGGAATATGCATGGCCATGAAAGTAAGTATATTATTGTACAAGCTTCCGCCCGCGGCTCCGCCCGCGTGGTATGTCAATTAAAAGTAGCCTATGTTAATCCAGACTATAAGCTACATGTGTGCAAAATTTCATCGAAATCGACCCGGTAGTTTTGGCGTGAAAGAGTAACAAACATCCATCCATACATCCATACATACAAACTTTCGCCTTTATAATATTAGTAAGGATGAAACACTGAAATTAATACAATTGAGAAGCTTGAGAAACCTAATAAAAATGTAGAAAATACTAGATAAAACTGCAACACACTGACATAATATTGCATAAGTAAGCAGAAAGCAGTAAGCAGAGAGCAGAGAGTAGGATTATTTTAGCAACTCTGGAATAATAACATCTGAGCTTGCATCCATTTGATTCATCAATATTTTAATTTGGCTCTTAATCAGTATAATAATGTATGTAAGAAACATTGATTTGTGTTGGATGTTAAAAAAGCTTGATGAGTTACAATGTTCAAATTATTTTAATTAAGTCAGTGTTCATGCTTTACAGTCTAATCCAACTAAACTATCGGCCGATCAAAGAGGCCCAAACGGTTGTCATCCTTATAAAAAAAAATTAAAACAAATCAATTAAAAAGATTCTTATTGTCGTTTCCAGGAGGAGTAACTCACTTGAAATTTGCGCCAGACGGCTTACGACTCGTATCTGGTGCGCGCAGAGACCACAGACTTCTAGTATGGGACATAAGATACTTCCGAAAACCTTTAAACATACTGTCCAGAGTAGCAAGCACAAACCAAAGGGTATACTTTGATATTTCTCCGTGTGGAAAGTATCTGGTCACTGGAGGCACAGATGGAGTGGTCAAGGTGTGGGATATAAACAACATAGATTGGAAGTCAAGTATAGATGTTACTGATGAAAGGAAAGATAATGCTACTTATAAGGTAACAATAAATATTTTGTATATAAATTTACTTATTTTAAAACTTCTTGCACATAATAAGTGTACAATGGCAGACTTAATGCCTAGGCATTCTCTACCAGTCAACTGTAAGGTGATGCAGAAATAACAAAGTTATACAATATAAATCAATTGAACATTTCTTTAAAGGCCTATTCAGTATTACATAAGCAGATTTTTAAAAATTTTAGATGCCATCTTTCCCTTGTCAGCAAAAGGATTCTGGGTTTCATTCCAAATTTCTTCTGCAAAAAACATAGCAAAGTATATACATCCTATAGTGTTTACATAATACTTGAATGGATCCTTACCAATATCAACTTATGAAATCATGGTTTCTGTGGAGAACACCCAAATACTCCGAAATATTTTAATTCGAATTTCGATGTTCCTACGTTCAAAAGTTCAAATATCATAATACCTAAGAATCATAACGTCTATCGGGAAAATAAATATCTTGATTTTTAATCATTATTAAAAATCAAGATATTTATTTTCCCGAACGCCGTAATAGTTATTTATGCAACTGTTCTATAATGAGGGGTATTAAAACACGAGTGTGATAATAGTATCACATGAGTGTTTTAATACCTAATTATAACAGTTGCATACAAGACTTTATCTACACCCATGATATGAATCCTCTATAAATGTTCTGAAACCATAGGGTATTAGGGTACAGTGTTTGAAAAAACTCTATGTAAATTCATGGAAAGTTTAATTAGTGAGTATCTAATACAAAAAAACTATGTATAGGTAATAATATAATTATTTATTGTAATAATTATTTACATTTTGGATAGTACATTTATTAAAAAGTATTTTTTCAATACTATTATTGAACAAAAATGGCGGGATACGACGTCAATTCAAAAATTCGAATAAGTTTTTATTTAAATTACGGCGCTGTGGTAGTGAAACGCGCGTGCATGACATGTTCTATTTTTGAAATTCATAAAGATGCCATGAGAATGTGGCTGTTCGATGAGTAAAAAAGGAGTTGCATAATGAATTTCAGTACAACATTATAACACCCGTTTGGGTGTTATAATGGTTATTATGACACTGGCTGTTTTAATGTTGGCAATTAGCTAACTGTTTCAAGAACGTTTATAGAGGATTTATAGCATGGGTGTAGATAAATGCGATTTATTTCAATCATTCAAATATGGATTCACGGTCCGAAAAACGACATTCCGATTTTAAATAATTCGAGTAAACTGCTAAAATTAGGAATCTAATCAAATTGATATAAATTCAACTACGCATATATATTTAAAATCCATATAAGTAACATTTAAGGTAGTTTATAGATAAAGTTATTTATATTATTTAGCTAAAAAACCTATAAAGTTTTTAGTATTTATGTAATGTACCCAAGACTATGTGTGTGCTTTATTGAATAGAAGTCTACCTACCTAGACTTTCCTTGCGACAGTGTAATCAATGTCTGAGGGTGATGGGGTGTCGTTTTTAATATAAAATATAGGCTGACGGATAGATAGCCGATTAACAAAAAGTAGTCGGTAATATTTGTTTATATTATTTATTTAACTTAATTCTAATATTCTTTCAGTTCCAACTACACAGAGATTGCTGTAACAGTGTATCTATACATCCATGCCGCCCGATACTCGCAACTGGCTCTGGCCAGTATCATTTCGAAGATCCAACTATCGCAGAAGATATTTACAAAAATAGCAGCCTGAACAATGAACAAACAAACTTAAGTGATAAGGAAAGTGTGAATGGACCAGAGAATAAAGACTTTGTGGATATGAAATATTCATCAATTAGTGAAAATTGTTTAGTGTTTTGGTGGATCGGTGATGCCAATTTAACAGATACATAATACTTGTATTCATATTTGTAAATATATCTTAATGTGTTAAATATATTAACTATGTATTAAACAAATTTTCTTGTCATGGCGAAACATTTTAATAACAATGTAAGTAATTAAATATCATGACAAACTGATATCCATAAAATTTTGGAATGAAATTGGTATTCTTTTTTAACTTTTAAACTTACGCGTTGCATGATGAACAGCGCAAGAAAATGCCACTTACTCCGGCAGAAAAATTAAACGTTACAGAGAAAAGTTGAAACAAAACCCGGATAAGTTGGAAGAAATAAGAAAGAAAAATTTAGATAGAATAAAATCAAAATATAAATATAAAAAAATATCGGAAATGACAGAAACAGAAAAAAATAAGCAAAGAAAAAAGTGGAAAGAAGAAAAACAAAAACAAAAGGATAAAAGAGAATCTATAAAAAAAGAAAGCAGTGCAAGCTCTTTAACAAGAACGGCTGTTTTAGCGGAGACAGCAACGGAAATATCAATGGATACCTTGGCTACGGAAAAAACACCACCAGAGACATCGATTGAAACATCATCAACTATATTTAAATTGTCTAAAGCTACGGCAAGTCTACGAAAGTCTAGAAACAAATTAAAAATGGAATATGATAAAGCGCAAAGTCGCATTACTTACCTAGAACAAGCTCACGAAACTGCGAGGAAAAAAATATACAGACTACAAAAATGCATAACGGAAGAAAGAAAGAAGTTTGAGACTGATTTACTAAAAATAAAAGCCAGAAATGAAGTCTTAGAAGCTTCGCTGAAATTAAATTTTGCATTCCCTTCAAAAATTAAACAAGAAAGATTTGATTATATTACGATATTAAATGTTGCTCAAACACTAATCCGTCGTTTAATTTCTTGTACTAATTCTCCTCTAGCTCTGCGATATCCATTGCCCTATGATAAAAAGTAAATTTTGATGATGATGAAGAATACCATTTATCCTCTTCCGGAGTAGGTATATAGTTATCTAAATTTCATCCAAATCCTATCAACTGCAAAACATTAAAGACCCACTCAAATGTTTGCTATAATACGCTATAATCATTGTTTTCTTTGACTAAAATTTGAACAGTAAATACCTAGTTTGTGTTATCTATCTTTAATCCTAATCTAATCACTAAAACGTCTATAACTAGTACATTGTAGACGTTGCCTTATAATTTTTATTTTGTTACCTAATATTCTTTTTTTGTTACTGTCCCAGAAAAAATCTGAATCTCTTTTTATGTTTTATGTATTTTATTTTTAATATAAAACAATTAATTTCACGAAGAGACTCAAGGATACTAAAAATTTTAATAAAAATTACGTAAAATCGGTAAATTTTGGTTATTTTTCATATTATCAAAACTTTAAATTTATTTAGGTGAAAGGTAACAAAAAAATAAATAAACACTTAATTTGAAAATTTTCTTTTACTTTTCTTGGTATTTCTTTGCAATGATGTTATTTAGTTTGTCATCAAGTATCAAGAAAATTATTATTCTGGATATAATAATTGCCCCTTCTAAGTTTTTTTTAACAAATAAATAGTAACAAAATAAGAACGTGTAATCTACCTTTATTTAGTTTTTAATACATATTATCCACAAAATTCATAAAAAAAGGATTTTCTTATGGAAATCCAAATGTTAATAAAGTAAACTACCTGATTTCACGAAAAAAAACCATTTATACATATATTTTTATTTTTAGCGTTTTTATGATATTATGGCAAAAAAAAAGAGAAATGCTCATTTACATTATAGGATTGATGTTTCGGCAGACAGATTACACTGGCCGTGATCGCAAGCAGACTGGTTCTAGCGGCGCGCCGTCTCCGTTCGTGAGGCCGACGATTCTCCGTCTACCCTCACTTCTTGACCTTTTTCATTATAAAGTCCCTGTTAGATTTTACTTAATCATGCAACGCGTAAGTTTAAAAGTTAAAAAAGAATACCAATTTCATTCCAAAATTTTATGGATATCAGTTTGTCATGATATTTAATTACTTACATTGTTATTAAAATGTTTCGCCATGACAAGAAAATTTGTTTAATACATAGTTAATATATTTAACACATTAAGATATATTTACAAATATGAATACAAGTATTATGTATCTGTTAAATTGGCATCACCGATCCACCAAAACACTAAACAATTTTCACTAATTGATGAATATTTCATATCCACAAAGTCTTTATTCTCTGGTCCATTCACACTTTCCTTATCACTTAAGTTTGTTTGTTCATTGTTCAGGCTGCTATTTTTGTAAATATCTTCTGCGATAGTTGGATCTTCGAAATGATACTGGCCAGAGCCAGTTGCGAGTATCGGGCGGCATGGATGTATAGATAGCCGATTAACAAAAAGTAGTCGGTAATATTTGTTTATATTATTTATTTAACTTAATTCTAATATTCTTTCAGTTCCAACTACACAGAGATTGCTGTAACAGTGTATCTATACATCCATGCCGCCCGATACTCGCAACTGGCTCTGGCCAGTATCATTTCGAAGATCCAACTATCGCAGAAGATATTTACAAAAATAGCAGCCTGAACAATGAACAAACAAACTTAAGTGATAAGGAAAGTGTGAATGGACCAGAGAATAAAGACTTTGTGGATATGAAATATTCATCAATTAGTGAAAATTGTTTAGTGTTTTGGTGGATCGGTGATGCCAATTTAACAGATACATAATACTTGTATTCATATTTGTAAATATATCTTAATGTGTTAAATATATTAACTATGTATTAAACAAATTTTCTTGTCATGGCGAAACATTTTAATAACAATGTAAGTAATTAAATATCATGACAAACTGATATCCATAAAATTTTGGAATGAAATTGGTATTCTTTTTTAACTTTTAAACTTACGCGTTGCATGATTAAGTAAAATCTAACAGGGACTTTATAATGAAAAAGGTCAAGAAGTGAGGGTAGACGGAGAATCGTCGGCCTCACGAACGGAGACGGCGCGCCGCTAGAACCAGTCTGCTTGCGATCACGGCCAGTGTAATCTGTCTGCCGAAACATCAATCCTATAATGTAATCATTATTTATCTGACAGCAAACAAAAGAAAACTTTTAACGTTTTCTTTTGTTTGCTGTCAACAATATTTTCAGTAGAAAGGGGTTGTAGTAACGTCAATGTTGGTCGAATGGTGGCAATGTAATAGATGGAACAACAGAGCTACTTCTTTGTTTAGAGCAACTTTTATATAATTCATATTCACCAAATAGTAACTTATATACTAGCCCTGTATCTAATACATGTCCCACTGCTGGGCTCGGACCTCTTCTCAGGATGAGAAGGGTTAGGCCATAGTCCACCACGCTGGCCAAGTGCGGATTGGCAGACTGCACACACTCTTGAGCACTTTTTAGGCACTCTTAGGCATGTAGGTTTCCTCACGATGTTTTCCTTCACCGTTAGCAAGCGACAATTTATATGATAAATACACACATATCTTTGAAAAGACGAATCTAAACGATTTATTGACAGAGGTGTGTGGCGTGGGTTCGAACCCGAGACCTTTGACTTCGCAGTCCTACGGTTTCCCACACGGCTATCGCTGCTTAATAGTAACTTATTTAATACATATATATATATTTTTTTGTATAATTAGTACTCTTTGAATCTCTAATTAGAATATAAGAGCGGTAAAACGTCTTGAGACTAGACAATAGTAGGAACCACTGGGACTGGTGAGGATTCCAATTAATGAAATCTCTTACTGCGAACATTCTAGTTTCTAGACAGAATTCACTCACGTGGCAAATTCGTGTCATTCACGGATCGACGGATTCGACTTGCTTCGCTCCTAACATTAAGGTGAAGGTACGATGGAGATGTCTCTAGGTTTAACAATCCAGGATTTATATTTTTATTAGATATTTTTCTTAAAATAATTTACTTATTAACATCGTTGTCGGTACAAATAAAAAAAAAAAAATATTATAAACATTGGCCTATGCCAATAGAAGGTTCCTTTTCGGAAATACAATTACTGAATATTTCATATATATATATAATATATATATATATATATATATATAGATATATATATATATTATGATACAATAATAGACAACATTTATTTACAGAAGAATACATGTTGGATCTTAAATTAAGCTAGTTAATAAATTTATAAATAAATATTCCACAACTCACACACAACGCCATCTAGTCCCAAACTAAGCAGAGCTTAAGTTACTGTCAGAAGGCCTCGTACCTAGAACGCTGGCAGCATTACCGCGTTGTATTGCGCTACTATGTTGCTGGCCGAAATATAAGCCAGATGTTAGAGATCGAGTTGCCTCAGAACTGAAATCTCTTTGGACAATAATTGTTTCACTATAATTCGATAGTGAAACAATTATTGTCCAAAGAGATTTCTAATATATTCTGATTTATAATTCGATATTATAACGTAGCAATTTAGGTTAACATAATATTACTTATTAGTCTTGATAGGCTAGATTGTAATGTAAATAAGATATCATAATTTTAATAATTGATTTCTTATAATAAAAAAAAATATATAATTTGATTTTGAGGAAAAACTGGCTTCCTCGACTAATTAGTAAATTCAGCATTTAAAATTAAATAAGTACCTACAGTGCATACTTGAATGTAATGCTTCATGAAAGCACACGTATCTATTCCATGAATTTGTAAGGCAATGCGGGACGTGCGATGTGGAGCGGATGCTCGGCTTCGAGTCGTAAATCTTTCTGTGTGACGTGTACACACGGCAACACGTCAAGCTATACATTTGCAGTATAAGCTGGTCTCGCATTGCATGGGGATTGGGGAATTAATACAATGCGATACCATCTTAAACTGGTAATGTACACAGTGGCGTAGCTAAGTGGGCAAAGGCCCCGGTGCATAGAGAAAGAATCGGGCCATCACCCCCTTTTTCACATAGCTTGAACTTTTATTACCCTTCAAAATTATAGATTGGAATAATAATGGGATACAGGATACAGTGGGTTGAACTTATCATTAGTAGTCTAAATCCAAACGTCATCTCTATGACGGGTAGAATAGGTTAATGGACAAAGGGTCCCCCGAGGTCCGGGGCCCTGGTGCACTGCACCAACGGGCCCTACGATAGCTACGCCACTGAATGTACAGCTTGTTGTGTAGCCGTGTGTACATCCTGGACTGAGTGTCTACAAAATGCATAGAACGTTTGAAAACGGAGCGAGGCTTTCGTGGTTAAGGTGATCGAACTATATTCTCAGAATTTACAGTACTAAATCAAGAAGTTCCAGATGTTGCAGTATTTTTTAAAAAGGTACCTTACAAAATAGACTTTATCCGGGGTAACGTTAAATAAATGTCAACAGATAAAATTGGACGAGAAAGCCATAATTTGATAAATCTCTTGATTGGGTAACCGGATGTCAAAGGGGCTTGCCCTATAGACAGATGGACAACGTACGTACCTAATCAAGTTCCATTCAATGTAGAAATTTTCGGTCCGTACTGTACGATCAATTGCCCTTTAAGGTTATCGAGATAATGTTATTTCGAAATACGGTTTTTAGAGCTGTTTTTTTACATTAGACATTAGATTTAGATTCGATTTATTTAACTTCATCATTAAGGGGATCAATTGCTTGGCTGTTTGCCATACAAAAATAATGTTAGTTTAATTTTGATATTATTTAGTTTTATCTATTATTATAGACAAATCATATCTAAAACACTAAAGTGCTTGTTTTTTTGGCGCCATATTTTTCAAAATTATGATTTTAATTGTTCAGTTTGTATGTAACTCAATTAAATTATCTATATATAAAAACTTAATTGTCTATAAATATGGATACAATCTTAAAATATTAAAGTTAAACCCCTAAGACGTTAGTATCAAAACATGGCGCTCGGGAGTCTACCCCTGATTTGATCAAAGCCGTCAAGGACTACGTAAAATTAGTGGAAATTTAAGTGGGTTTCGTAGTAGTTAGCTACAACGCTACGGTTGTAGTACGTTGCTACGAGGAAGCTATGAAAGAGTAAATGTGGCGAGTTTACTGCTACGACAGACTGATGTGTTGTTTGTTCAGCCATACGGGTTATTTATTGCTCCGTGTCGGATGTTCCGACTTCCTAATGTCGGTCAGCTGAATACTTCATGTTATTCATACGATTTTGCCTTGTTAGTTTTGTTAGTTTGTAGAAAACTTGATGCGATAAACAAGGTAGAAAATCACTTGTAAGTTTACCTAGTTATGTTGTTACATATATGCGAAAAGTGAATGAAATATTGGTTAAATCGTTATCTGGGTCAATGTTTTCTTGATAACAATACACAGATGGTTGATTTTCAAGGCAATGTTTCCAATTTGGTAGATCGTTTCCCTAATAGGAAACAATATATTCGCAAAAGCTTTCACAGTGTCATCAATCACTTACACAAGAAATCCTCCTTTAATTAATAATTCTGTATTCACAGAACATCATTTATTTCACAGATGGAGCCACTGACGACTGGACTGTTTGCTATTAGTCTCAGTTTTAATAACGCTCAACAAACTTCGAAAAAATAAATAAATGTCTGGAAAGTTGATGAAAAATTAAGAGATTTATGAACATCGTTACTTTAAATGTAAATATTAACAATATTGAATTGTTAACTTTGTAGACTGTTTGATTGTGTTTGACCTTATTTGGGAGTTTCAAGATGAAATGGAAAAATAATCTGGGTCATAATTTCTATAAAAGCTTGATATTAAGTAACATTTATCAAACAAACATTCCGGAGTGACTCTCAAAGTCACCCTCGAATGATTGTTAATCAAACAGTTGTGCCATTTCAGAGAAGTTCATTTTAGTGGGCAGTCTAAAATTTTAATTACTTTATATTCGGAATACTTTTTTTCGTTCGTCAAAAACCGTGCAAACACCCTTGAGAGGAAGATGGGAACTCTGTTTCACATGACAACTGTTGTGGGAAACTATTAGTCACACTATAAGACACTATCACTTTAATTGTAAAATATTTTTTTCACCACACCAGCACGAAAAAGATCGTTTGCTTGCCAGAATTCAGTGAGTAAAAACCGTTTTTACTCACTAGTGAGGCAAAGTGATTCAAATTTCGAAACACAAAATCCTTCCAATGAATAGGCGGTGGAAAAAAACAAACAGCCACCATGTAGGTTAGTAATAAACATTGACATCAATTTTATTAAATAATTACATACGATACGTTTTAATTATTTTAAATTATATAAATACGCGCTTATTTAGTATTTTAATGGTTTTATATTCGTAATTGACCATTAAATTAATAAAAATCAGGTACTTAATATTAGACTCTAAATAAATGTTATGGAACGAATTTCCGAACGCACGATTTAAAAAAAAAAGTCTGTGTCTGTGTCAGTCATCGCGGGCAACTATAAATTCTTTTCAGTTTATGTTTAATTGTTTACTGGAACTTTTTAACAAAAAAATAGTGAATCCAGTGATAAAGAACTTTGTGGAACTCCAAAAGAGTTGCGACAACTTGCTTCTAACACAGAAGTTTGCTTTTTTACCAGAAAAATCACGTGAAAAGTAGATACACGTGAGTAGTTTTTCAAAGCGTACGACATATTTAATTAGTGGCGACTTACAAATGGCCCTAAAAGACATTCTGAATTGGTATTACTGTCGTATTTCATGGAATTATTCCAGGTTAAGCAATCGAGTACAAGTTAATTTAAATCTTAATATTTTCTCACTGGAAGAGGTGAAAAGTTTTGTATGCAACGCGTAAGAAAAAATTAATTTCCAGTTCGTGACCTCTTAAAATCTTTCGCTTGCGAAGTAGTCTTTATTAGAATCACTCGCTACGCTCGTGATTCAATTTAAGGCTACTTCGCAAGCTCAAGATTTAAAATTGGCACTCACAACAGAAATATAAACTTTTTCTCACTTGTACCATAAATAACTATTTCACATCAGCACCTCAAAAAGTCGTTCTTTGTTAAATGAAAACAGTGAGCAAAACTCGATTTCGACTTTTGCTCGGCTCGACTCGCTATACGCTCGTGATTCTGTATATAATCTTTAGTTTATTCAGGACTCAAAATTAGCATTTGAAGCAAATACGTACTTTGCTTTCTTGTTGCACAAATAACTATTATAATTTTCTTATGATAGTATTGGTGTCTGAAATATTTTTCTAGTTATTGACCGTCTGCTATCAATTATGTGTATAATTGACAACAATTTTTATTTCATAATACGTACAGGTTTATCAACACGAAACCATCTCCGCAAATGAAAACTGATATCATAAACTGTGGTCGGCCATCTAATATTATTTGCTATATTATACATACTTCCGCTCGTAAAAATTCTTGCACTCTTTTTATTAGGGATTGATTAAAATACGCCGGCGTGTATTTTTTACGATGACAACGATAACAGTGTATAGGGACCCTAATAAATTGTCCTTTATGAAAGCAACTTGTGGGCTACAAAATATTATGTAATACATTTTCCAGAATGTATGTTATATGTGACTATAAAAGCTGTTCTTGTGTTACGAACTGCAAACGAGAATTTTGATTTGTTTTGTAGGAATTGACTCGAGGCTTACTTCATCGTATATGTTTTGGAAACTGGCACTGAAATACTCTTCCAATATCTTTATCATGACCAGTGTCACGCATCACTCTTTATATAATTTTCCCAAAAAAAATAAAACCGGCTTCTATTACAAAAAAATGCACGTAATATTCAACGTCTCGCCTCATCTGTGTATAACTTGAAAGAATACAGTAAACGGCCTTCAGGTATAGGTACCTATATTTAAAGAATTATCCCCGTACTCCTAAACGTTGAGGAGTTGTACCTTCCAGCAACAGTTCAGCAACATAAAATGCTGACTAATAGATGCAAATATTCGAGTAGCTTTAGGTAATAGACCAAAAACAATATAGCAGCTTTTAAAATTTGAGGGTTGCCCTCGATTTTTCTAGGATACCATCATCAGATCGGAACCTGATAAAAATGGGACCACATGACAAGAGTACTCTTTCAGACAAAAAAGTATTCGTAAATCGGTCCAGGCGTCTTCGAGTATTTGGTGAAAAAAAAAAAAATATTACAATCTAATCGTGAACCTCCTCCTTTTTTTTGAAGTGGTTAAAAATGCTAACAAATAGAGAAAATATCGACCAACTTTACAATTTTTTATAGTTTTTTAGAAAAAAAACTGAAACCATTACGGATCAATACCATTAAGCTTATTATTATGAAGCAAACGATCGAACTTTTGAAGTAAACCGGACTTCCGACGGATAGTTGGACAGTTCCATATTGATGGGCTTCCGGACACAATAATATTTACTGTACCCAGAGGGCCAGGCACCGAATTATAGAGAATCTTACTTGATAGGAGGCTGTATTTGTTCCAGTGTTGTTACGTTATTCATGAGAGGAATGCCTGAGGGAAACTATTAACTTAGTGAGGAATCAATCAAGACAGCGCGTACTTCCAATCGAATATTGTTGTCCATATAAAAGTGAGGTACTTGTTTCTGTTTTGTCCTGAATACGTTACATCAAGAAAGAAAACAAAACAGACTGATGATTGTCTGGCGTCCGGGAAATATAGCTTGCCTGCCAAGGTGACTGACTAGTATGCTGTGTTCGCAAATTAAAGCTTCGCTTCATACAAAGAGATTAGATATAAGTCTGGCTTCATAGTTATTTTTTTTTACTGTTTAGAACTTATTTAGCTATGAAATTATGAACTGTACAAAATCCATCATGAATACAGCTTTCAGATTTTCAAGTCTAATGTCTTGAAAATCTTTAAAAATCGGCCAAGTCCAAGACGGACTCGCGCACGTAGGGTTTCGTACCATTATCTATAAACCTCCCATATACTTATTTTATTATATTTCAATTTATCTTCAAGTATATATATATACTTTTGTGAATATTATAATCGTATACCTGTTACCGTTATCAAAATCTAGCTGAAACGAGCTAAACAATCACGTTTGTTGCATTGGAGCCCCCCGAGCCCTCTTCCCTAAATGTCCATTTTATTCGGTTTTTAGTATTTGTTGTTAAAGAACCAACAATTATACATCATCTGTGAAAATTTCAACTTTCTAGATATCAAGGGACATAAGTAACATCCCGGAAACCAATATAGAGCAAAAAAGAGCAAAAAGATTGTTGTATCGGAGCCCGCCTTAAATATTTATTAAACTTATTCGGATCTATTATATTTGTATTTTTTCTTATAGCGCCAATAGTTTAACATCATCTGTAAAGATTTCTACTGTATAGCTATAACGGTTCATGAGATACAGCCTAGTGACAGACGGACAGACGTACAGTCTCAGTAATAGGGTTCCCTTTTTACCCATTGGGTACGGAACCCTAAAAAGATACGTTAATCTTTATAAAGTATATCATAAATTATATTTTTGTAAACGTTGCGACAACATACATTTTCGCTTTTTATTTTCAAAGTAAAGCGTCTGAAGCGAGTAGAATAATTTAGGTCCCTTAAAAGATTGTTTATATTAAACATTTAGATCGAATGAGCGACTCGGTTTATTTCCAGATTTTGTACTAACTTCTACCTAAGGCAACACCCGGGTTGTACGAAGATAACAACAGCCTAACTATCTGCATACCAATTTTAATCCAGATCGATTCTGCAGTTTATTCTAGGTTCGGACGGACTTGGAAATTTTGAATTTATATAAATAATAGCAATTAGCTTAGCACCTATTTGAATATTTTATCAGGGACTAGCAGAGCTGGCACGCAGTAGAGGTAATATACATTATTCTAGCGTTGCGTGTACTCAACACAAAGCGTTCATATTGAGCATTAGATAGGCGAGAACAACAATTTGCACTTTCAGTTCTGTAGTGGATCGACAATGCACGTGAACACGGACGTGGAATGGAAACGGAACGTGAAACCATTATAATTGGTATTTATTGTACTATTTCTTTTCAAGAGAAGTGCTTCTTGAAATAATACTACAGTGCTAGTGTTATGATTGTACTGAATAGGTATAAAGTATAGCTATCAAAACGAGATACACGATATTACTAACAGGATGAAAGCCAAAAAAATTACACTTTCTATTGCTCTGGGTTCGCTGGAAGAGAACTCAAGTACTGAGTTAAGCTCGCCTTTTGTATACCATTATTATTGTATAACATTTAAAAATAAAAATAAAATAAAAACAGAGAAAGTGCAGTTGACATGGCTATATAATAAGGTACATAGTACATACTGGTCAAAAATATTTTGTACTATAGATACGATAAGAAGAAATTTTGTGAAAATTGTATTTTTGTAGGATGCTTTTTGAGATAAGAGGCGGTTGGTGCCTTTGTTTTTAATAATCTTGTTTTATCTAGTACCATTAATAGTGATAATTTGCCTTGTTTTGTTGGTTATATATAATGAAATACTGTGAAGTGAAGTGCAACAGCTATCATGTCGTGACTTTCCAAAGAAGGATCCATCATTTGCCAAAAGTAAGTTGTAATTATGCTTGATTGTTCTTTTTTCCATTTGGAAGAAACACGATTCATCAGAATGTGAGACAAATAAAGATATGTACTTGTGCCTGATTTAGGTATATTTCGTCCGCGTGGCTTTCGGTATAATTAACTAATATATAAAATTTCAACAAATTATTTTATTTACAAAATTGGACCCTCAACAGTATTATAAGTATAGATATTATTACTTATTTTTTTTTATTATAGCATAAGGGTTGTTAGTTTTTGTTCCATTTCATTTTACCGCCCGGCATGCCGCGGTACTTCACTTAGATGGATGCTAAAAATTCTATGGAATATTGACATTCTGCATTGTATTATTATTATTTTTTTATTTGACATTAATTGTTATTTTTTTGTTTTATGTTTTTTTTTTTCACGATTACTTTTTTCATTATTATTTTTCCAATAATTAATTGATTTGTCAATATGCAAATGGTTTGTTTGTTTGATGAAAATATATGTATTGACGTGTAATATATTTACCAATAAATAAGTTATGAGTTATGAATATGGTGTGTAGCAATCTTTAGATTTTAAAGGCAGAAAAACAAGCATAATGATAGATCGCAAAAACAAAAAACTTACAAAAATCAACCAATTTTTTCTATCCAAACATTTCAAGATTTCAAGTAGCCACAGTGAGATTTGTTTTCAAATCTCGTCACGTTATTTCAATAAAACTGCACGATGTCTTCAGATAGTTTTTATTGCTTACCGTATGAATTTACCGCCTAAGCCACAATTTCACTACATTTCTTAAACCACCGTTTTCCTTTCCCGATACTTCGATCTCTCTCTCATTTATTGTTTGAACGGGAGAAAAAGAATGGCAACCATAGCACCGCGTTAGAAGTCGCATCGGTTTAAATCGTTGGTGAAATTGAGGCTAAATAAATTCGACGTTATGTGCCTTTGACGGCTGGAGGCATTGGATGGTCTACGATTGTAATCACTGGTCATAAAGTGAAATGCGCCCGAATGGACGTCTGACTCTGCTAAACAGATTTGATGACAGAAACTTCAAAACTTAATTGTAAGGCATTGAACTTGCGCTAGAAATAAAATAAATCTAATTATAAGAGATGCCTATATTTTGTTTGTACGTAAAAAATATACGTTTTTACGAACAAACAAAATTTACGCATCTAGATCTTCAAAGACATGTTCTTAATCACTGAAAAGTGTTTTTTCTAAGCTTATAAATTAGCGTTTTTTTATGACAAGTAAGTTTTTTTCCATGACCGATTTTCTGATGTGAATCATTTACTTAATCACTGGTAAGTAGCTAAGTAACGACGTCATTCATCTGTAATAGAATTGATGATTTCTTTTTTTTGTTGAATTAAGAGAAAATAATAAAATGGCTAAATGAAAGACGCAATATAAAACAGCCGTCTTTGGAGTTTGAGTTATAAAGTAATAATTTATTTGCGTGTAGGAGTGAATCATGCGGCCATTTCGTGCAGATAGTGCTCTAGTGCCAATCACAGTCTGGGACCAATTCGTCAAAGTAATAGAATTTCATGAAGTTTATGACTTTATTTATGAACATTCTTATTTTGATACAAAAATAACGGACCAATAGAACATAACTCACAAGTATTTTCTTTTACGATAGGAGTTTCAAAGTCGAATTTTATTGACAAATAAGTGTAATATACCCGACTAAATCAGAATCGAAATAACACTTTATCTTTACTCAATACTTTATTGCGTTTCACTAATGTATGTTCTAGGTGGTAAGTATTATATCTAGGAACATTGTGAACCCTGTCGGGCATAGCAGAGTAGGAGAGAGGACTATATATGTACCTATGTTAAAAATAGTAAAAATAAGTTTATATTTAAGCAGAAGAGACAAAGCATACAATTGACGACCGGATGGCGGAGTGGGTAGTGTACCTGTCTGCGACGCTGAGGTCGCAAATCTTTGTGTGCATGAACATAGGGGTTTGTCTTAGTCTAGGTGTTTCTATGAATCATAAGTATGTATTTACAAAAGAAAAGTATAATGTATTATAATAGTATCAGTTATTCTAGTACCCATATTACAAGCTCTGCTTAGTTTGGGACTAGATGGCGTTGTGTGTAAGTTGTGAGATATTTATTTATATATTTTTATTTAATTTTTGAATTGGTATTATGTAATTATATTTATTTGTGTAGTGTTTAATTGGGTATCATTTAAATACTCGTGCCTTACCATTCGTACTTTACCCTCATACTAACCACATAATTTATAGAGGGCTAGCATACGAGCGCGAGATACATTTCGTCGCACTTTGTCATGGTTTTGAATGGGGAAACATGACAAAATCTATCTCACGTTTGTTCCTATAGCCATACTGGTATTTATTCATAAATAATAAGTCAAAATAGTCAAGTTAAAAGGAACATATTACTACGCACATCAACTATGTTTACTAAATACTTATCTCTATTTACGACCAATCTTGTTCGTGCTTAACTCTCTTTTTTCCAATAACCATTATCTTTGATATAGTGTTAAAAGCTTCATTATTAGCATGAATTTTGCATGCCAAGTGTAATAATTTTAGCATTAATATTTTATTTTTGCATGTCGAATTATCGGCGAAATATGTGATACAAAAAAGTAACATAATGTTAAAACATCTGTACCTACCATGTTTTACGCGAATAAATTATTTATATTTTCTATTTTCTATTTGATGTACAGCCTAGAACAAGTATTATACAGCTCGGCTTTGGATGTTCACTATTTTTTAAACGAATTTTAAAATGGAGGATATTTATTATACTGTATTTGAACCTACTCTGGAAATTTTATATATTTATACCGTATTTCTAATTACAATCTAGTCTAGATATAAATAAGAGATAACTTAATTTATGTGTGTCTACCTATCTTACTGTCTCTATTATCGAAAAAAACACTTTGTTCTTGTGTTCATTAAAAGTAGTCGCACTACACCACTTGAAGCACTCACACTGATCTAGCTTAAAAAGTTTCGTCCTCTTAAGTCTTCTAACTATGTCTGTGGTGTCAAGGAGCTGGATGGCCTCGACATTCACGTGTTGAAGAAGTCGTCGTTCATGATCTTCAGCATACTATTGTATTACACTGGCGACAAGGTTCACCTTCAGGTCACGATAGAGATCCTCATTTCTGATGTACCAGGGTGCATTCACGATTCCCCTTAACACTTTATTCTGGAACCCATAGATAATTTGGATATAATTTGGTTTGGTACGAGGACTTTTTTAATCTGTAAGTTAATTATTAAATTCACAAAAACATCCGATTTAAAATTAAAAACGTAAATCGATAAAACAATAAGATTGTTAATTTGGCTCTTGCCAAACTAATTATAGTAATTACAAATCACGTATGTAATACACGACTTGCCTGATGGACACAGCTATCAATATAAACGAGGGGTACAAAACAGACCCTTAAATTGCCTCTTTTGTTCCAACACTTCACTTCACTTCTCTTCGCTTGGGGAAACTTCAGCACGAAGCACAAATCCACATATTATAATCAACAAATGAAGATATCCTAGTTATTTTAGACCTATCACTTTAGTAAATCTCTGTTCATCTATCTTAAGTTTCGTTAGCAGACTGTTCTAGCAAGGTATCAATGAAAAATAAACAAACAATATCAAAACTAAACTGAAATTAATATTAAGATTGATTTATTCAGAACAATAAAATTAATACGTGAAAACAAGTTTACGACAACACTCGGTAGAATAAAGACTATTTGTCGATCGTAGATTTGATATTTGCGTCGTTTTATTTCTGTCATATATATAATTTAGCACATAAGCATTAATTCAATCTGTGAGAGGTCGAGGGACGTGTTTTAAATTCATATTCTTTGCGTTCCATAAGTTGTTCTTAGGTGGTAATCTCAGGGTGTATTCACATTCCCCACCAAACGGGTGTCCAGCGTTGTGGTCGCGGTGGGGCTTAGTAGCCGTGGCATGGTAGGTGACTATGGCTAAGCTAAGTGAACCCTAAGCACCTTCACTGAGAGGTATGCTTAAAGCATTTCGCCACGTAAAAAAGGGGGGTATTCACATAATGGAACCAGTAGGGCAAAGCAATATAAGTATATCTATTTATAAAAATACCTTCTACACAAAGTATCAGTTTTAAATCGAATTGGGGTCAGGAAACTTTCAACTTAAATTGATGGCAGTAAAATGTTATCACTAGCGTATGATTGATATTCATAGGATATTCCACGTTGGTGGTGTAATGCAAAAATGACTGTGTTATAAGAGTAATTAGTTATTACTCAGCGTAATTTGTAATAATACTCCACACTAATGTTATGAACGCGAAAGTTTGTGAGTGTGTATGTTTGTTATTCTTCACCGACATACGAATTAACCGATTTTCATGTGATTTTGCACACAGGTAGCTAATTCGGGTACTAGTTTAACCTATAGGCACAATATCTACGTTTTTAAAGACAAACCACGCGGAGGGAGAGGTGCACTGAAGCTAGTATTGAATAAATACTGGCTATTGCCCGCGGCTCTGTCCGCGTGGTATGCCGACTTTCAATTTAATAAATCCGTTAAAAATAACTTACCTCCTATTTTCATATCTATCGAATATACACAAAAAAAATACAAGAACCGGTCAAGCCGTTTCGGTGGAGTTCGATATCTAACACTTTGACACAAGATTTTTATATATTGGAAAGAAGGTACGTTATATACAACATCATAGCCGGAACACATCGGGCAAGGGTCCAAGGGTTGAGGAGGGTTAACTGCAGCATAAATATTGTATAATGGCATTGGTAATATATGCAAGTCAATATGTGTGCTTACGGATACAGCTGAATATGTGAAGGTTCCGTGTTTAAGATAACTTTTTGCTGCCGTGAAAATTACCGGGTCTTTGGGCTTTGGCTTTTGTGTATGTGAAATGTATGTTTGTAAACACCCCCGCCACACATCAGTTATTCTAAGTTAAACGTTAAACAAAAAAACTTATAATAAAGCAGCAAAGTCTTGGTGAGGCCTATGTCCAGCAGTGGACAGGTATATGGTGAAATAATGTTTGAATAATTTATGGCAAACAGTCTATATCATATCCAAGCAGAGGTAACTATTCTGGAAAACAATTACCTCCTATAACACGGCATTTTTATTCTAACTGTAACAAACACATCTATTTTGCTTTAGTAACAAAGTAACCTACTGTGAGATGAAGTAAGCAGTAAAAGGTGCCTCTAAGGAAACATATGAATACACAAAATATATCTTTGAATACGTGCGTCAAACGAAACATCAGGGTACAAGGAAATATTGATAAAAGTCTGCAAGACTGTATGGTAATAGAAAGTACGCTAACGTTTGTTTCACAGGGACGTGACAGCTATCTACAATTTTGTTGTACAAAAGAATTCGATTTGTATCGATTTAAATTTAATTATTACAAAAGGAAATCTTTTCAATGTGCCACAGAAAATACATGATAATATTTCGATTTTTTGTTATCTTTTAGTTAGTTATCTGAAAAGAGATTTTATTTTTTTAATTTGGTTACAAATAAAAGAATTAGCAGTTTTACGAAAAACTAATGTAATGTATCAATTGACACAATTTTGTACAGTATGTTATGTCAATACATTGAATAAATTATTTTTTTCGGTTTGTATGTAACTCAATTATTAATTAAAACAATTAAAACAAAATGGCTACGAACAAACAAGCATTTTAGTGTTTAAGATATAATTTGTATATATAAATAGGTTAAAACTTATTATTATTAAAGTTAAGTCCATATTACGTTAGTATGAATACACTGTATTTGGGAGTCTACCTCTAATTATAGTTATCTAAGTTAAGTCATAATACCTATGTATTTTCATAACGTGTTGGTGAAGTATAACTCTCTGTAAAGTTAACACATTGTGTGTTACTTATAATATTATTATTATATATTGTCCTTTAACAAGACTATTCATAAACAGTATTTAATTTAGTAACTAGACCCTCGTCTAGAATTACGGCTGTAATGGAGCACTTAATAAAGAAGTTATGATTTAAGCGCACATAAAGTTAACACTAGCTGTGGACAATTTATACAATTCAAACTAGCAAAATAACAACACTAACTGAGGCAATTTAAATTAAATTTACTGCATATATCAGCCCGTAAAGTACTAAACTACCATTTCAAAATGTCCACTAGGATAATTTAAACATTTTCGTCCAGTTACACGTGGCAATAAAATTCGGTAGGTCACTGAGGCTAACAAAACGGTGCCCTAAATCTGTCAAACTGGTATATCTTTCCGAAGCAAACGTGATAAGTTTCATGTTTATAACCTTTTTTTATCTAAAGGACTCAGGTATACGACAAAGACAATCTAACTACTACATTGGTATTGGACCTGAAGCGTATAAATTGAGATCTTCGATTACGACGGCTAAGGGTATTTTATACATTCCTGATAAGTATTCTGAGTAATTCGCAATAACTTCACGCGTTTATTGTAAGACAATTTTCATTTTTTTTTTATATTTTAGCCTGGTGGTTTTTTCTGTAATGCTCATCACCATCGCTCGTGTTTACTTTTGGACACAAAACCCTATCGCCAGAATAGAATTGCAGTCTTTCTTTATACTTATTTTTAGGATTCCGTACCCAAAGGGTAAAAACGGAACCCTATTACTGAGACATCGCTGTCCATCTGTCCGTCTGTCACTTGGCTATATATTGGTATCTCATGGACCGTAATAGGTAGACAGTTGAAATTTTCACAGATGAAATAATGCTGTTGCCGCTATATCAAACAATACTCAAAAAAATATAACAGACAAGTGCAAGAAACGGCATAAAAACATGTCAATTGTATGGGAATACAATCTACATGATTTTTTGCCGTTCCTTGCACTTGGCTGATATTTTTAACGGAATAAAATAAAGAGTTTATTTTTTATACCTACTACTGTGTACTGTTTTGTACAATGCATTCTATACCAATCAATGCACTCGCTTGATACTAATGAGGTCACGGAGTAATTACGATCGTGATTATACATAATTATAATGTACGTCAATACTCAATAATCCTACACATACGACGCCTTTCAATAGCAATGGATCCCTCTACGCTGGTTTGACATGTAATGAATTTGCTTTAAATATACCCATAATAGAAGCATATTCATACTGAGTATATGAAAGTATAGAACTCTAGTATAATAGAAAACAATAATACATTCACTTCTATGACTCCCAGGCACCCTGAAAGCATTATCTTGCATAAATTCACATTTTATGTGAAAAGAAAGCACATACTCTGCTCTAAAAGGTTGGAGTAACGCGAATAATAAAATGATGAAGCCTATAAAGTAAAAACTGAGAAGGCTATTGTTGAACAGAATGCTGAAACACAATAGGAGTAAACTCAAAAAGCAGTGGGCGAATGTTTCTGCTTGCTAAGTGTTCTTGTGTACGAGTTATTGTGCCTAAGAATATTCACGCGAATGTAAAACATTATAATGGCATTTTTTCATCACTGATCATGTTGAGAATTCTGAATTCTGAGTAAAATAATAGGTTTTAATACCATCATTTTGTTTACTAGTATTATTAATACAACAATATATCATTACACAAATAATAAAAATGAAGACTCTTTTTTATTTAGTAAAATCTAACGGGAATTAAAACGATCACGCATTATTTAAATGCATTAGGTAAGTAAATAATGCGCGATCGCGTTAATTCTCGTTAGATTTTACTTAATCATGCAACGCGTAAGTTTAAAAGTTATTCTCTTTTTTATTGTTAAATTAACTATGAAACTTATTAGCCTAAAATCCACTTTTCATTTTTTTGTCCGTCTGTTTGTATCGGGTTATCTTCTAAATGGTAGGACCGATTTTGATAAAAAAAATGGAACTAGGTAACTGATAACGTAACATAGGCTATTTTTGGTCGATGCACCTACCACGCAGAAAAACGAGAAAGTTAGTTTGTTTGTTTGATAGTGCTAATCTCAGGCACTTCTTGATAATTCTTTTTGCGTTTGATAGTCTGATACTTCCAAAATCTTTACAGATATTTAATATTACGCTAAACTTCAAGGGAGCGGAACAGTAAGGTTTGATGCGAGTCAAAGTGCGAGAGCAGCTATTACTTAATACAACAAGTTCCACGTGGATGAAGTCGCTGGCAAAAGTTAGATGTTATAATAACATCATCCCTTGTGGAAGAGTAAATGCTGATCATGGTACACATTAACTTATCCTACCCAAAACTACTATGTAACTTCGTAAGATAAGTTTATTAATGCAGTGTGGAAGCTATCGACATTGTGTACATAGTTTATAGATTCTGTTCATGACTTACGTTTAATATTATCACGTTTATGCAATACCTAAACAGTTAGTTACGCAAATGTCATGTATTACGAAATTATTAATCTTCAAGGATCTAAATAAAGACGGCAGCACATGTCATGTCTATCTCATAAGGTTAGTTGACTATAAGCTGCTTACTTACATATCTTTTTAATGTCAATAAAAATAAAGTATCCAGCAGGACTCGAACCTGCACCTCCTGGGTATACGCCCCAAGTGCTTTACCAATTCAGCTATGGATTCGTATGCTGCTAGACTCGAAATTTCTCAACTCTTTTGTGCCAGCGTCATAGGTATAATATATACCTTAGCTAGACGAACCTTACTTGGTTTTAGCGCCACCTATGCGATGAGTGATTAGTCACTTAGTTACATAATAATATAAAATACAAAAAGGCATAGCAAAGCTAAAATTTGCTTTAAAATATTACACATGCACATGTCTGTCTCATAAGGCTAGTTGACTATAAGCTGCTTAATTATTTTTTTTAATGTCAATAATTGTTTTTTTTTATTTATTTACAACCAACGAAAACAAAAAACAAAAAAAAACTAAATAAACTAACATTAAATAAACTACTTAAAAACTAGCGATAAAAGACTTCCTAACCTAATCTAACAAATCGCAGCCAGTGGGCAACGTTCCCAAAATGCTGGCAGCATTGCCACGCTGGATGGCAATGCTAATTCGCTGTCCAAAATAAAAACCAGCATTTCGGCAACGTGTCGTATCAACCAGTCGCGTTGATATGTCTTTAAATAAAGAATGGGCCCCTGGTCCTGTTATTAATGATCGATTATTTTATAGCATTTAGCTATGCTTAGTAAATTGTACTAAAAAAACAGTAGAAAAAGATATGGGACCGGCAGGATTTAAACCTGCGACCTTCTGCGCATCGGGCCGACGCTATTAATAAAGACCGTTAGTTATTTAGTAAGTAGTCAATACCCTTACAAAGAAAATGTTATTATCTTCCACTATTTCTAAGTGGCACATGTAACTCATAAATTACTTTCTTGCAACTTTGTGGTTACGAGATTTATGTCTTCTGTCGTTTGCATTCCGAGCTTCGAATAAATTGCTATTCTGATAAAATAATGGAGATTATTGACTTAGCTTTTGACTTAGCTAAAGATAATTAGTGAGGATTACACCTCACCTATAAACCGCCATCTAGCAAAAAGGGTAATTGGGGCTGTTACCTGAAGTAGCTGGATTTTTTATTTAAATGTAATGTGCTGTATTGTATTTGTCTCTCAATGTTATGTGATGTCTAATTGTATTTTAATGTAGTGTTATGTGTTTAAATAATGTATATGGATTTTAAATTATCTGAAATAAATGTATATTCATTCATTCATTTATTTAGCTGTGTACTGCTGTATACTGCTTTGTTGGTCAAGTGGTTAGCGTATGCTCCTTTCACCGCGAGGTCTCGGGTCCCTTACCCTGGTCTGGCAAAGTGTTATTTGTGATTTTACCGTCAGGATAGCTGACGATAGGCTCATCCCGTATTATATGGGATCTACACATATCAATGTTATGAATGTATGTGAATGTATGTGAATGTATTTTATATCTGTACAATATTTTGAGAATAATTTTATTAATGCACACAGTGTAGGCTGTCGTAATACTAGTATCAAGTAGTACGTAGATTGCAACACGATATTATATTGTTACTCCTTTTATCCTATTCATAAAAAGATCAATATTATTAAGCTGAATCTTATATTTTAATTAAATTGAATAATTAGTTCATATCATAAACTTCAGTATAAGTTCGTTAGTAGAAACTTAATTAAGTTTAAAATGACGTCACTTTCCTTCTAACAAGTGATATCGTATAGCTCGTATATTGTAAGTTATAACACTTTTTATCTTGCAGTGCTAATATTAAAGCTTCATTTCATTCCATGTTTTAGTTATTATTTGGATCGACTGTATATATTGCTATTTTTCCCACTGATCAATTTTATAACTTGCTCTGAAATTGAAAAAATAGTTTCATTTTCTGGAAGATGCTTCAAGAAACTTTTAACATTCTCAAATACTGTTTGTAGTAGGCATTTTCCAAAATGTGATAAGGTAAGTAACAAATATTTTATTACATAATTTTATTATAATATATTATTATAATTTTTATACAAATGTTTAGAAATTGCTTCGTTGTCCGGTATCCTTGACTTAAGTATTCTGTCGAGATTGAGATTCACATACAATACAACATTCCAAGTCTCCAAAACCATATGAAGTTACATCATTTTATGAGTAATGAAACATATCTATTCCTTAGTAATCGATTGAAAATGTAATCGTAATTTCAGTTCTCTTAATCAAGCAACCATCTGCCAAGGTTCTCTCCATTTATATTTAATCTAAGTTATATTATTATGACTGACATTTCGCCATTTGCAAAATTGAACCCTTATCACTTACCAAATTGACCGATGAAAAGTTCCTTATTTTATATTCAATTTGCGTTGAAAACACAAACAACAACCTACCTACTATAGATTTATCATAATCTTTTGCTGTCAGTTATGTTTTGTAGTTTAAGTTCGCAAACACAATAAACAAATAGTTCAAACCTGCTATCATTATACAGGGTGTAAATTACATGGTGACGGAGTTCGCTTACTAGTCATCCAGTACTTGATACTAAGACAAAAAAAAAACCACACACATCGGAAAATCGGTCTTGAAAAAATTATAGACGTCATGAAAAACTCGTAAAAAAGAATAAGCTTGCAAAAAAACTTTCAAGTGATAAAAAATATAATTTTGATGTGTCCATCTATGTGTAATTTTTTTTGATTCCAGTAATTTGCAAAGAGATATTTTCATCAGATAATCCCAAAGTTGACGGGGAAATCGAAAAATGTATAACTATAGTCCAGGGTAGCGTTACTCTTCTATAAACATTCGGAAAAAAAATCGCAAAAAAACTAAAAATATCCGATGAATCATGTTTGATTTTTGCAGGGAACCTCAGAGTCATGTTCTCAAACACTGGTAAGCGGCTTCGTCACGCTTTTCTTTACACCATGCATTTGTTAATTATGGTAGAGAATATTTTGCGTTAACAACGTAGGTTTTTCGAACGAAATTTCACTATTGTTGTAGAGTAGTGTGGCCATAGCAGCTAAAAATAAGCAACAAGTGACCTTTCAGCAATATAAGTTACTTAACTACCTACGCCACCTAAAACTCAATATCACATTGGCTCAATAGCTACTTTCGCCGAACTATTAAGATATTAGGTCTCACTAAGTACAAACTAAGAAAAACAAAAGTGTTCAACGCCACAGTGAGTTACTAGAGCGAAAACAAAAACAGTTACTGACTGAAATGCGAGAAACTGATCCATAGACGAAGCATCATTCTGGGACGCCATATCTTGAATCCGGATGATGTCAAGTCACTCCCGATCGGCCGACTGCTCCAGTTTATGGAGGCTATTGGCCTAAAGGAGAGTCTATAATGAGGCTACAATCACAATAGACCCACGGAGGTCGACGTGAACACCCAAAGCCTCTTCCCAACAATAATAATACTGACTAAAGTTGTTCTTAACTTTACGGCTCGACCATAATGTCCTAATGATTGAATATTGTAGTCTAGACAGACTGTTACCTAGAACCAATATATAAATCCTGTTGAAGTATTGATACGGAGTTTTATTATTGGCAAAATAAAGGTTTAAGAAGCAAATCATTGTTGAAGGTTAAAAAAGACATTATTTTTTGTTGGCGAATGTTTGTTCTGCTTGTGAAATCACTTAAAAATAATTATTTTCAAGTGATTTTAATAATCATTTACATTTACAAGTAGTCTAAATAATAATTTAGACTCCACTCTGATCGAAAAATGTTTTAATTCAATTGAAAAATTTTAACTGATTGTTTGTCAATCAGTTTAGAAGTTTACGTATTATTAATATTTCACAATTATTTAAAATATCTTTAGTTTATTTTTTTAATGTAATGTCGTGGTTACGTAAGTGTTACAACACTAAATCTATTAATACTTAATTACTTTCTTGTTAATTTAAGGTGTTATTAATGTAGACAATCCTTAATAAATAAAATAAAATAAATATGCAACGTTTTTTTTGCTGATCATTTTCTTCCAATCGCAATTTATGACCACCGACTTAACGAACTATTTAACCGACTTGTTGCGTTAAAAACAAAATCCTATGTGACCATGGATACAATTGTATCCATCTCTAAATAATATAATATCTATTATATTGAGATGGAGGTGTGGTGAGACTAAAGAGGAAGTAAAGAAAGAATGTAATAGAAGAGAAAATTAAAAATAATGTTGAACTATTTAATGAGGATCGCATGTGTAGTCTGAAAAAGGTCATGGACTGTGAGGCGGAATAACAATCATGTATTGAAGCAATCGAGACTCGCTTTCATTTCTGCATCAGTGATATTCAAGGAAAGACAGGTTCCGACTGGCACGTGTTTAAAAACTTAGTTTGGAATCCTTTATTAAGTAGAAGAGAATGTAAAAGAGCTAAATAAGCATCTGATTCCCATAGAAAAAAAAGTGTGTTGGCGTTTTTCTGGTGTTACATGTTTGCACCGGAATTAATGTACTCGCCACATAAAATCACAAATTGAATTTAGTGTCAACATAAAACCACATAGTTTTACTGTGCCGTAACGGTCACGACTTCATTAAATACTAAAACACTATTATTCCGTAATCATATTATTTAAATATTTAATAATAACTAAACTGCCTAAATAAACGTATAAAATGTTAATATCTAAATGTGCGAACATTTTACGAAGGTCAATTTCACCGTTTCCTCTGACCACAATTACATTTATTTATAACGATCAATTTGTTGATAACGTATGGGCGTAGAATCCTTTTTTAACAACCTCCAAACTCGATATCAATAAGGGTAAAGGTATATATTATCGTTTTTGGTTGAACACATTTTAACGACCGTGTTATCCACGCTGTGAAAATTTACTGAAGACATTATATATTTATGTAGTTCGAGCGAAGTATAATAGTTGTATATTTCACGCTATAATCAGTTTTCCTGTGAACAGGACTGACTACGAAAAAATACAAACTTGCCGTAACTTGTCTGCCTCTTACGACATAATAATATTCTCAACATCAATTTTAGAAGCTAGCAATAAAATTCAAAATTAAATGTCCCGAAATAAGCGCCAATGCCTACAATCTGGCTGTTCCCATCTCGTTTAAAATGTAAATTGGCTAATAACTGGCAAGAAGAAATCTCAAGATCGTTATGTTATAATGAAATCTACTGGAGGCAATAGGGTTTCCGCTCCCTTTCTTTGAACAGTAAGGTTTAAATACATTAGGAGATGTTAGTTAGGGCATATCGTACGCAATATATTTATTATATTTTTGAGAAAACGTTAGATAAGATTTTATATTTTTCGTTTTTTAATGAATTTGGGTGTTTAAGCACCCTGGCTTTCCATTTCGCCAATAACTTTTTTATAACATTTTCTATAGAAGCGCAAAGTAACAACTTGTCATCGTAGATGATAATAACTGAAATGTACACATTAAAACTTGAGCATATAAAACATATCAGACAAAAATTTAAGTAACACAAATGAAACCAAATATATATTAATATTGAAGTATTTTACATATCAAAAGCATCGAATGTGCATGAAACATCGAATTTAACTGAATAAACCCATGGAAAAGAGAATGTTTTTCGATGCTGAATAGAGACAATTTCAAAGAGTTTCCCATAAGTAGAAATTCGTATGCAACCGAGTTGTCTGGAGTAAGGAGTTGGCGCATTGGTTTGCAAAATATTATCCACAGATCTATTTATATGATATTATCAAGGTAAAAAAGACCATGATCTATAAAAACGGCAAAAAGGCATGCCTGTCGTATTGGAGCCTACCTTAAATATATATTAAAAAAAAAAAACCGACGCCATATGCGAACTGGAATAGCTAATGAAAACTAGTGGTCTAAGAGCCCGTGAACCCCAACCAGAGTTAAATTACGGTTTTAGGAAAGAGTATAATAGTTATTTTTATGAAATAAACTTGTTTACAGTTACGCAACGGTACCGATAGATATCAGAAAAGAAAATTGAAAAACGAACGTTTACATAGTACCAAATTTCTTGCCACTCACAAAAATGTAAGTAAACATATTGTTGTTTATCAAGAAAATTGCTTTTATTACTTTATTTTATCGATAATCTCCTTATGTCGCGTGGACTCCGTCAACATGATAAAAAAATCTTATTTGCTTTAAGTCTGAAGCATTTGTCTGCCTAACATTTGTGCGTATGCTTCCAAACTAATTTTCACGTTTGAATTAATGTGCTCTCGTGCAAGCATTACAATAACAGTTTTCAGTGACTTCAAATCACGTTGGATTTGAGATTGTGTTAAAGTGATATTATTGCAGGCATACAATAACAAAAATTAAAATTGATATTTTTTTTTTCATTCAATGTTATGTTTGATATTTTGCTTAATTTTTCCCAATTTTTATAAACTTTTAAATATTATACAATAAAATAAAATATAGCAACACATACCTCGCACTTGGTAATGGACTTTCCATCCAATAGCCTTTCACGTCGCAAGCCACTCCTATATTGATTACCCTGTAAACCTAATTGATTATGGATATCCAAAAGATAGACGTATTCGGACTGCGATAAATAACAGATGAATCAGAGCGTATCGTAAAAGGATCACCAATTGGTGATGTGGATTTGACCTTTGTGTGGTAACCGGTACGAGAGCTTTTGAATTACCCTATATAAACATATTTTTCCCCTCAGCAGCTCGAAAAGGCGTTCTTAATAGTGTGAAAACTCTATTTTGCTTCGCGCGTAAGGAAAAAAGACTTCGAAAATTGAAAGTCATTAATGTCATTTCCGAGTGCGCGGGGTCACACAAGTTTAACGAAAATGTGAAATACGTTACTTTTATTATCTTTGTCTCTTTCACTGCAGTAGTAAAAAACAAGAGATAGAAATTATTCTATCATTACATTCGGGTTTTAGTAGTAGACCCTTGCTATTAAGGACCGATTTTTTGTCTATGGCCCCAACACAGAGTCATAATAACGTTCAGGAACTCGTATAACAATATGTATCTTTTTGATAAACATATAAATTCTGAAATATTTTATTTATTTAATTATAAATTAAAAATTATAAAGCTGAAGAAGTTTGAAATGATTTCTACATTTAGAAAACTTTATCGTAGTTTTCGAATATGAGTATCCAAATGGACTATGGACTAATCTTGATTTGTTTTGTATCCTTGTATTGTTTGTAAATGTGTTTATTTACTAATTAATGTTTTAATTAAGTAAAAAAAAATGTGGCGACAAATCCATACTGACCCTGGAGAAGTTGAAAAAGACTGTAAAGTATGCAGAGATAAGTTTAATTTCTACCTTATCCTTTATGTCTTGGCATTGTTTCGTCACTGCAAAGCTGAGGTGAAAAGTAGTATGTGCGATGCGAGATCAAAGTTATTTACATCGTGTGCTTTTGAGTCCCTCACTACTCTCAATATTCTAACCTAGAATCTTTCGCTTATTCGGGACTCAAAAGTGATAGTCGAAGTAAATACGTACTTGATAGAACGCCAGAAGCAATTACACTATCCAATGGTCCCAATGACAAGGCCAAATACACACATTCACTCACACAAGCACAGCCAGTCTCAGAACAAATGTTTGCGAATCACACAAAGATTTGTCCCATGTATAAAAAAAAAAAATATTTAGACGAAGGCCTATTAAGCCTTGGATCACTAAAGGGATTTTAAAGTGCATGCGAAATAGAGACAGTTTATACAAAAAGCTTAAAAAAAACCCCTTTAATGAAATATTAAAAATTACGTACAAAAGGTACCGCAACTTTTGTACGAATATTTTACGGAAATCTAAAATAGATTACGAAAGATCGGCTTTTAATAAAGCTGGTAAAAACACCAAGCAATTGTGGAATGTAATCCAGTCAATAACCAACACAAATAAGAAAGCCGTGGCACATAACCTCATACAGAATACATCTCATGACCAGTGCATAGATAATATTAATGCGTATTTTGTAGGTTTAGGTAAGCAACTAGCTGAAACCAAACTTAGATGTGGTCACGCCAACAATTACCCCCAGCCTATGTCTCAATCGTGTGGATCTTTTGTTTTATTAAACACCGATGAAAAAGAAGTGGAACAGTTAATTATGTCCTTAAAAAATAGTACTGCTACTGGGTGGGACGGAATTTCATCAGATTTTTTCAGACAACTATCTTTGTTTCAGAGTTACTTAAGTGGTAGGTCGCAGCTAGTAAAAATAGGGTCATATACCAGTTCCGAATTGCCTTTGACGTACGGAGTTCCCCAAGGCAGTATACTCGGCCCTAGTTTGTTCTTAGTGTACATGAATGACATGTGCAACCTAAAGCTTAATAATGGAGCCATTTTCTCCTATGCAGACGATACTGCTCTCATATTTTCTTCTGATAATTGGAAAGACACGTATCGCTGTGCGCAAATGGGTTTCAACACGGTGAACAACTGGCTCAGTAAGAATTTACTTACTTTAAATATAGGTAAAACAAAAATTATTGACTTCTCTATTCGCACCCCAACATCTGAACCAGCATTAGACGTAACTGCTCAACCTACCTGCAACTTATGTGATGGTACATGTGATGTATCCCAAAAAATTTACAGGGTTACATCCATTAAATATCTTGGAGTCATGATTGACCGTAACCTTAATTTCAAAGACCATATTGCATACCTGTCTAACAGAGCCCGCAGGCTCATTTATATATTTAAGCAACTACGTCAATCAGCTGATGCCCATACTATGAAAATGGTTTATATGGCACTATGTCAATCCATCTTATCCTATTGTATTAATGCATGGGGAGGCGCCTCAAAGACCCACTTTATACAAGTTGAGCGCGCTCAAAGAGCTATTTTGAAGGTGTGTTGTTTTAAGCCACGGTTGTATCCTACAAGTCTACTTTATGAATACTGCGAAGTGCTGACCGTGAGGCAGCTCTTTGTACTTGCAGTTGTCCTTAAGCAACACTCGTTAATTACTTTTACACAGGATTCCTTAAATCGTCGTAACCATCTTGTCGTACCGTCCACTACCGTTAAAACGTCCTTCAGTCGTAAATTCTTTATATTTCTTGGTCCATATCTGTATAAAAAATTACACAAAATTTTGTCTTTATATGCCCTAACCTATTATAAATGTAAGAGCACTTTATTAGAATGGCTTCTTAATCAATGTTATCAAAAAACAGAAGGCCTCCTCGAGGTTTTGGAATAACCTTGTTTACCAATACAATATCATATTGCGGACATCCATACAACCCATATTACAAGACTAACACAGTCATGATACATACCACGGATCAAACACAATACGCACATAACGCTCACACAATATCACCACAACACAAATACACCTCACTTAGACCACACACATACACACACACTTTACACTCAAACACACACATACCCACATACATAAACCTTCTCAATCTGCCTCTTTTATGTTTAAATGTTATTTTTAACCGACTTCAAAAAAAGGAGGAGTTTCTCAATTCGGTTGTATTTTTTTTTTTATGTTTGTTCACCGATTACTCGAAGACGCCTGGACCGATTTGAGAAATTCTTTTTTTGTTTGATAGGATATACTTGTCATGTGGTCCCATTTTTTTCAAGTCACATTCTGATGATGGGATCCTAGAGAAATCGAGGGCAACCTTCAAATTTAAGAGGCTTCTATATTGTTTTTTATATATTATCTAAAGCTACTCGGATATTTGCATCTAGTAGTCAGCATTTTATGTTGCTGAGCTGATGCTGGAAGGTACAACTCCTCAACGGTTAGGAGTACGGGGATAATTCTTTAAATATAGGCTCCTTGAGGCCGTTTACTGTATTCTTTCAAGTTCTACACAGATGAGGCGAGACGTTGAATATTACTTATGTATATTCATAATATGAGGTCATGATTTGATGATGTGATCCTAGAGAAATCATGGGTAACCCTCAAATTTCAAAGGCTTCTATTTTGTTTTTCGCATATTACCTAAAACTACTTGAATATTTTGCATTTTAAGTTGCTGAGCTGATGCTGGAAGGTACAACTCCTCAACGGTTAGGAGTACGGGGATTATTATTAATAAGTTTTTCTAGTTTATTAATCACCTAAAGAGCTAAAAACTACCACTAGATAGTTATTATTGTGTACATTTTGCTACTTGTTTGTAAATTGGTTCCGAGCGGAAAACTGGTGACCTGTATCACAGGTTATTTTATACCTATTTCAGGCACCAGCGATCCTCAACCTACGCTGTAACATAGCTATATAGATTACAATCTTATATGTATATTATGGTTGATGGTGAGAAATAAATTCTTTTTTATTTTATTTATTATGTGGGGATCGAACCCACAACACTAGTGAAGTGGAGATCGGCGAGGCGACCACTTAAACCACTACACCACACGTGCAGACATAATATATTAAATATATGTTTAATATTTTACTTGTGTTTATCCTCTCGTATAAAGGTATATTCAGCAGAATCATTATGCGTCATTAGAACAGAGTCTTAGAGCAGGATTAATGACCCGTAACTACAGGTTTCCAAGGAAAGGAAGTTTCAATGTATCATACAATGTTTATCTCGTTACGCTTGGCATGCTAGGAATGGCTTTTCTCATCAAAACCTACGCAGAGCTTTGTTTGTGTTTATTTCGTGTATTTTATCAAGTATATATTCTGCTTGAGTGATATCCAGTAACATTTTCTGGGGCAATATTGTATTTTGTAGAATATCCAAAAAGGAACTTTGTAAAGGTGTCTGTCGTCAATAGATTCAATTTGTTCTTTACTAAAAATTTAACCGACTTTTATATATTTAGTTCGCGTTCTGGATGGGTTTTAGAGATTAATTTATAATTGAAAAGATTGTGTTCAAAAAGCCATTTCACAGCCGACAGATCCAGAATTTGTGTGACGAATTGATGTTATCAGTTAGGTATGAGGTGATATCTTTTTTTACCCTATACTCTAACATGCTCTCATAGAAAAGATAAGACAAAGAACTTGTTTGTTATACGCAAAATAGAAATAACAATATTTATAATAAAAAAGATTCTATCCAAAATTGTCATTCAGTAGTAAAAAGTAAATAAGATATATTTTGCATCCCACACAAAAGGTTCTTATTTTTCTTTGCACACCATTCAATATCAATAATACAGCGGTCGATTTCGTCGAGTGAAATAATCTGTCAATTCGTCGGCGCTTCTTTCTCCTATATCCTTATACCTATATATTCCTCACTATATCATATCGGTACTTAATTTTGGGAACAATCGGTATGGAATTCTCATACAAAATGAGTATGGTTGTATCTTTTACATTTTTCATCACAATGTTATAATTTTTGCACAGCCAATTTAAAACATGATTATCTATGTTCCTTCGACTTCAAATTATCTTTAGTATGTCTATTTTAAAAATTATAGGCATCCAAACATCCGTAGTTTTGAACTGCCAGACAAATGCGACTTTTTCAGTATTATAGGTAAGGTATCAAATTTAATAATTAATTCATTCCTATAACAAGACATTACAGGGTGTGAAAGAGGTGTATAAACGGCTCCCATGTAAGAGGGTGAACCTATCGCTATCCACCGGGCACAAATCCAATTCCACGCTGCTATTAAGAATTTTCTAACGACCAAATCCCAAATAACTCTTTTGCCTGACCTACGCATTGAACATGAGACCTCACGATGAGAGGCCGCAATCACCACAATAACCACAAGGCCAGCGAGGCAGTTAACACCTATAACATCTTATTATTCACTCTGTAACATGATATGATGTCTCTACGAATAAGGGTTAGGGATGTTAAAATAAAGGCATCATTCATAAATTAAAGCTTATTTTTATATCCCATTTATAGTATCCAAAAAATATATTTTGGAGGAGATTTCATCTTCCACGTGTAAATGATAAAGCTTAGTAAAAGTACCTTAATGTATAATAATGTTTCTTTTTTTAGCTATCTCAAATTTCCAATACATTAAATCTTTGCTGTTTGTGTCACATATTTTTTGGATATCTTAATGTACAGACGATTTATATATCATTTGGAAAACCCTTTTTGTAACTTACGTATGACAATAATAAGACCCGATTTGCCATATAGATATTGCATTTTATGGAGCCACAAAAGTGACAGATAAAACAAAATCTCGTGTGTCCATGGATACATTTGTATCAATCTCATATTATATTATATTGAAATCGAATTGATGTGTGACTAGAATAGGGGAAGTAAACAAAGTATGCTATAAAAGAGATATTTAAAAATAATTAACCAACTATTGAATGAGGATCGCATGTGTTGTTTCATAAAGGACATGGGCTGTGAGGCGGAATAACAATCATGTATTGGAGCAATTGAGACTCGCTTTTATTTCTGCATCAGTGATAGTCAAAGGAAGACTGGCACGTGTTTGAAAACTTAGTTTAGTTAGGTAGATAGCAATTACGCAATTGGTTTTAATAGAAAAAGTTGGGTTGCAATTTTTCTGATGTAACAAATTTGTATAGGCAAACCAGGAACTAAAACACCTGACATAGAGGCACGTACATATGGTAAGGGTATACCAAAATTATAAAAATAAATGCCTCAGAGAATCAGGAATGAGGGCTATCGTTTTTTGTCCCACCAGTAAAGAGAAAACTGTATAGTAAGGTTTGTCAAAGAACTGCATGTGCCTCTATAGACACTTATAAACTCTATGAATGCATAGCGTCGTTGTCAAACCAAAATCTGCTATGTGCACTTTTGTAAGATTTCTACTTTAAACCTCTGCATATAGTTCGCTGCTATATCCTACCATATAAAAAACTGTCATGTGCTTATGACCATTATATGACGATCTACGACCTCTTATTGACGACCTCTTACCTACAATCCCTTGAATGCAGGAGACCTTTTTTTGTCAATTTCTCAAAACTATGATTTCTGCACATAGCAGATTTTGTTTTGACAACGACGATAGCCAATTTGCAAATAACGACATTCGACATTTTGGAGACCTCACGCTACACAAACAACCTAATTTTCTTTTTTTATATCTGGGAAATGCCTGACGCATACCATCGACCCGGGTAGAGTCGCTGGTTATGTGCGGGTTGCACGGACTAAAACTCAGTGTGTTCCGTCAACGTGATTATGACCGGGGTGCCAGGTATCGCCCGTGCATGGACGCTAGCACAACACAAGTAACCCTAGCGGCGAATTCATACGCGATAGCCCTAGGTCACGACTTAAATCAATATTTTAAACAATTGGCAAAGCACTTGGGGCGTATACCCAAGAGGTGCAGGTTCGAGTCCTGCTGGATTCTTAATTTTTCAACTTTAATATTACATAAAAATAAATGCATAGCAAAGCTAAAATTTGCTTTAAATATTACAAGTATTGATAAAAATGCGTCATCTCTCGACAGTAATGAGTTGATCTTAATTCAAACGTACTGTATGCGATTATGTGAATAAGTAACGCATAGATGGCGCTGAAACCAAGTAATGGTTCGTCTAGCTTCGGCTGGCACAAAAGAGTTGAGAAATTTCGAGTCCGGCAGCATGCGAATCCATAGCTGAATTGGCAAAGCACTTGGGGCGTATACCCAAGAGGTGCAGGTTCGAGTCCTGCTGGATTCTTAATTTTTCAACTTTAATATTACATAAAAATAAATGCATAGCAAAGCTAAAATTTGCTTTAAATATTACAAGTATTGATAAAAATGCGTCATCTCTCGACAGTAATGAGTTGATCTTAATTCAAACGTACTGTATGCGATTATGTGAATAAGTAACGCATAGATGGCGCTGAAACCAAGTAATGGTTCGTCTAGCTTCGGCTGGCACAAAAGAGTTGAGAAATTTCGAGTCCGGCAGCATGCGAATCCATAGCTGAATTGGCAAAGCACTTGGGGCGTATACCCAAGAGGTGCAGGTTCGAGTCCTGCTGGATTCTTAATTTTTCAACTTTAATATTACATAATAATAATTAAACTTCCTAACTAAGGTCTTCATTAAACCTATTAAGTACCTACACTGGCGTCTGCTTCTCAAGGACATATAAACACGGAAAAACTGTCATTAACTTGTTTGTCATGATAATGGCTCCTAAAAAGTTTTAAAGCTACCAATTTCAACGAGTTATTAGTTCTTAATGGCTTTAATGATATATGATCTTTGTCATAAACTAGAGTAGGCATATATATTAGATATGTTCATTTTAATATTATTAGCATTTTCTTGTCAAAGCGATTAAAGCTCGACGCTCATAATTTCCGTTACCAGTTGAATTAATCCGTAATTAGTATAATTGGAACAAATTTTCGAAATGATTAATCATAAAAAGTATTATCGCAAGTAGACCAGTTCAAGGAAATTATGACAAACAAGGCAACGATAAGGTCAAAAGCTATAAAATGATTGATCATATCTATGAACTAAAATAAATAACGAGATCGGAAATATAATTTTACATAAAAAGAAGCTATACTAACTCCAATTTATTAGAAGAATTTCCATGGAAACGTTTGATATAAAATTAAATTACGTTATTTGAGCCTTTTGTATTATGATATTTATGATACTCCAAATTAGGCTACTTGAAACCTAAAATATGGTGATAAATAAAATAGGTCCTTCGACTGTATATTCTTATTCTTTGCTTACGTAGTAATTTGTTTATTAAAAAAGTTTTGTGTGTTTTTAGGCCAAACCGACTCTGATTACATAATGGTTGGGTTTGTTTACCAACCTCTTTTGTTGGCAGGCTTATCGGCGGTTGTTAACCGATGCGGAAATTCCTCGCCTAAAATGCCTCCTAAGAAATTAATGATTAAATAAGAAAATACTTGCACATGATAAACACTTTTGTGTTATACTAATGTTAGTGTTGTCTAATTGGTTTGTTTTTGAGATAAGTATATACTTATGTAAATATTCGCCTCAGTAAATGATTCATCAACGCAGAGCCATAACCGCTAGGGTTTGAATTTTGATATAATCTATGATTTATTTTTAAAGACTATATGTTTTAGTTTAAAAATAAATGCCTACCTAACCGCCAACATTTTTGTTTCAAGATTATATACTTGGATTCATTTTTATGTTTTGTTGTGATTTTAAGCATCTGGTTTTAAAACGATTTCTCATTTTCCATGAAAATTAATGGACTTTGTGATAAATTGCACCTATCTTTGTAGTCTGTAAGAAGAATATTTGTAAAAGATGGTATGTAACATGAGACAGAATAATAACTTTCTGACGAGACATTGTTAAATGAGTTGAAAGTGTGGTGTAGCGTAGAAATGTTAAGAAATACATGACATTGATGTATCTCTGAGCTTGTGTATTTATCGCTCTTCAAGGTCCTTGTCTAGTGTTTATTAAACCTACCACTTTATTTATTTATTTATTGATAGGTTCGCCTTCAATTGTTACACATTTCTAACAAAAAATACATGCACGATCAACAAGGTATGGGTGCACAATATCAATCGGCAAACACAGCATTCACAATAAACATTCGAATTTAAGTTACAACAAAATTAACTCAGGTTTTATGTGTATTTGGTAGGTTTGAGGCTATTTTCATACCGCTCGGTGCGGGTAGAGCCGTGGGCGGCAAATAGTATAGTTAATAACTCCACACAAATTATATCAATGCAGATTAACCTAATAATAATAGCTGGTTAATATTAGATACTTTAATATTAAAAAATATTTATTTTGCTAAAAATATATTATAATGTAGCCTAGAAAAAATACCGGGTATAAATATAGAAGAATATTTATTTCAAACATAATGTTTGAACGTCAGAGATCTGATAAGAAATATTTAATTATTTCGGCGAAATTTGATACGAGGACCATTACGTGAATTGAAACCAAAAGAGGGTCGGGCTTTACTGGCCTATCGCTTCTGTACGTGATATTGATAGAATGAAGAAGAAAAGAAATCTTGTCTGTAGCAGTTATTTGCTACTACTACGGACAAGAAGTCCGTAACAACAATCCTTCTTTGTGATCAAAACGTGATTCTGAAGTAAAATTGGTGCTGGAGGTTATTAAGTCAACCAATTTTTTTTTTATAAACCTTATAGGACAAAACGCTTGTTGTATCTCAAGGATGCTTATGTAGATACTGTAACTAAATACAATAATTTAAATTATGATCATGACATTAATAAAAACATAGATTTAATTAAGGTTTACATGTACTTACCTTAATTAAATCTATGTATTTAAGAATGTAATGTTTATAAAAATATAATTATGGTAAAGAATACTCACGATGGGAAAACAAGAAAATTCTGCATTTCCTTTGAACATTCCTTTAGCAAATGTAGATTATTTCACGATGGATGGCTTTTCAACAGGTACGTCATTGTAAAAGAGCAACAATACAAGTCAAAATGTAGAATGCACGTTTTCAGTTATAAATAATTCAACAATTCAATGCAACTTGCGGATAAACTGTCTCTTCAAACCGGATGAATTTGTATTAAAAGAAATAAAATGTAATATTCATACATATCAAAATAATTCGTTTCGTGTTCAAGACAAATTTATCTTTCCTTGGGATTGATGGAGTGTCTTACACAGTGTCTAAAGCTTGGATTTCCTACGAAAGCGGTGTGGAATAATGTGGCCGTAACATTATGGCCGTAATACGATTAATACGTAATACGTTATGTCTATCACCGCTCTCTAGGAAACCATTTCAGTTATTTTCACTAACTTTTGCCTGCGACTACGTCGTCGTCGTAAGAACCTGCTCCTTTTTTATCAATTAAAAACTTTGACTGAAAGAAAGACTATCAAACTAAAAGAATGATCAAAATCCGATCTTAGCGTATTTTTAGCGAGATAAGCGCTATCAAACAAAAAACTTACTTTGTCCAGCGGGTTAGAAGATTAGCTGTTACAAACAAAGAGACAGACTGACAAATCATTAAATTGTATTTTAGGCATAGGTATTATGCAAACAACTATTGACTGATACTAAACAGACACAATTTTTATTTATTTATTTGTATTGATGAATTGATGATAGGCAACGTTCTAGTGAAATCATTCTACCGCTATCTTTACGGGCGCATTATTCGACACCGCTTTCTTAGGAAACCGAAGCTTTGTGGGATCCTGACGACACAGGGGTCACGTGCACGACAGGTGAGATTGTATATTGTATATAAAAAATCGAAACATTTGATCTAAGTTTGTACATTTCGGATTAGTTATTATAATAATACTATTCAGAAACGTATTATAACTTATATTTAGTCCTACAAATAATAGGTACTTGATTGTTACAGCACATTGACTAAACCGTGACCTTAATTGGCGGGAAATACGAGTCACCTATTGTGATCCAAAGGAAACCACGACTTGACAGCAGATGACGGCTACTTACTCTACTATGCGTTGTTTTTAGCCTAGTTCTTGGAAATTTCCCTGTTTGAATTGAATGTTTGATTAAAATTTTAGCAGAGAGTTCCATCAGGGATATCAAGTATGCGGAAACTAAAACGGCGAGGCAGTTGTGTTAAGTTCACGGCAAAAATAACTTTGAATAAATAAGGAATTAACCTAGCCTAATAATTTATTATTGCCATACAATGCTTATCATATCGGATACTACATAAATGCGACGGTTAAATGGCGCGGAAATAAAGTAACAATATTATTTACTTGCTTACAAAAGTAATAAATAAACGGTATTTTCGGTTGGTTGCTACGAATTATAATTTATTAAGCGCCATAAAACGTGTTCAGAATTGTGAACTTATGAGCCAATTCTTGAGGTTAACAACGGATAAGTTGCTAAAAAGCCTACTGGGAACACAAGTTTTATGATTTACTACTCTTATTGTATATATACGGTCAAGACAAAATTCTCTTATTATTTGTTAGGTATGTTTAAAACTTTTTGCGCATATTTATATTTGTTTTATACTAGCTTTTACCTGCGACTTCGGCCGCGTGGAATTCGTTATATTAAGTAGCTACTCCCATGCCTTATCCCGCGTTAAACGTTACTGTCCCGCTTCCATGGAGAGTAATGTTAAATATTAAAAAACCTTAATGGATAGTTAGACTATCAAACATAAAAAAAAATATTAAAATCTGATCATTAATGCTCGAGATTAGCGCTAACAAACAAACAAACTAACTTTCTCTCGCGGTTTCGTCTGCGTGGTAGGTACATCAATAAAAAGTAACCTATGCTACGCGCCTCGTAGTCAATTACCTGCGTATAAAATTTTATCGAAATCGGTCTAGCCGTTTAGAATATTAGCCGGTACAAACAGACAAGACAGACAGACAAAAAAAATAAAACTTTATTTTAGGCATAGGTATATCAACTGCAAATAATATTAGTATTTTTACATTCAAAACAGACACTTCAATTTTATTTATTTGTATTGATAATAATTATGTTTTTACGGGCTCCTTTGAAAAAAAAATATACACACAGATTGAATCCATTCTAGGGTTCCAAAGATTGCTAGCGTTCACGTGCGAGCGATACCTGGCACCCCGGTCATATCAAGTTGACGGCACACACTGGGTTTTAGTCCGTGCAACTCGGACATAACCAGCGACTCTAACCGGGTCGATGGTATGCGTCAGGCATATTCCCAGTTAAAAAAAAAAGGTTTCCAAAGATGCGAAAGGTAATTTGCAATTATATTTTTTTATTAACTTTGTGTCTTGAAATACTACGAGTAGTAATCTTTTCAACTCTTGTTTCGTTTCATTTAGAAAAGCTCAGCTCAACATAGTGTCTATGGTTAAAATATTTAATACAGATGAATACCCGCATTTATTACGGAGAAATTTTATCCTGAAACCTTTACGTGAGATGAAATCAAAAATATGGTGGCTTCGGATTTTACTCGGCTCCGAGTTTGTAGACATCATGATATTGATAGGTTTCGTGTTCTTGTTAACAACATGAAGTATTATTTATTCACGTTCAGCTTCATTTTGTGTGTTGCTAAGTCAGTTTTGGAGCGCTTTTCCTTTATTTTATTCGTCGTGCACTCAACTCGGTAACCGAGGTTTTCTTCATTATATTTTTTAATTTTTTTTATTTATTTATTTTTTTGCACACATCATGGTACGCAGACGGACTTAATGCCTAGTGGCATTCTCTAACAGTCAACCTAGGGTGGTGCAGAGAAAGGTTAAGTGCGTTTCGATAGTACATATTATTATAGTAAATATACACTGATTTGAAAATCAATCGAATACATATTAATACATAAATTCAAATTCAAATCATTTATTTTCATAGGCCCCAGGAGGCGCTTGAACACGTCAAAAGATATATACCTTATTCAAATTATGAAATACGGGTGTTACTCACGTAATTTTGGTCTATTTAGTCGACCGCGGTTTCGCCTATACGTCTAGGCACTTCGCACTCTCTTGATAATGCCTAGACGTATAGGCGAAACCGCGTATTTCATAATTTGAATAATGTTACAAACTCACGTCAGTTTTAATAAAAACATATATACCTACAGATAGCGCGCGAGTTGAATGCAGTCGGGGTCTGAGGTAAAGAGCGGGAGCATCTCCCCCCGCTATCCGCACGCCCCACCTCACGCGTCTGCAGTGTAGTGATGTGCCATCCTTGTCAACTATCGTACGTTTGCCGTGTTATTGTGTTAATACTGAAGTTCCCGTGTTATTTCTTTATTTTAAAAATGACTGATCCGAGTCCAAAAAAACGTAAAAAGGTTAAAAGAAGTTACGGAGCTGGCGGTTTCTCAGGTTACAGAGGAAGATTGGCGTGGCTTCGATGATCACGTCATAATTTAAGAAGAAAATTATTGGCAAAGAGATGGATTAATTGAAGATACCATAGATCGATTCGTCATTGAGGTCAGCGACGGCGAGGATAGTGACACCGATTCAACCATATCTGTCATTTCTGAATCTGATTATTTTTTTTTAAATTTTTTTTTGTTCAATGATTATTAAAAACGTGTGATAATTATGATATTGTTTTTTTTTTCATCATGTTAACCTAGTGTAAAAAATAAAATTAAACTTATAACATTGTTTAAATTTATCGACTCATTGTGGTCATCAATAATTATAATTAGGTCACAGCACTACCGCATTCCTAAGCTCTGCATTCAACTCGCGCGCTATCAGTACATTGGTTCGTACATAATACTTTAATTATATTATTTCCTTCTATCTAAATTCATTTGATTATTAGTTTGTTTTAATAAAAATATTAGTTATTACCCGCGCCTTCGCGTGGTACCGCGTATTCTCAGACCTTTCTAAATATATACCAAAACATCATAAAAAACAGTCAATCCATTTCGGCGAGAATTTCGATAGCAAACTGTGACACAAGATTTTTATATACGTATACGTAACATAATATAACATCACTCCTACATTACCCGAAAGGATGTGGTAGGGGTGTATAACTCCCATACTTCACCAGTTATGTTCAGGTCCACCGGTTAAAATAAAAAAAAAATGTTTATTCACCTCAACACAATATAAAAATCACACATAAAAAAACTAGGGCTACTTATCACATTGCAACATAATAATTATATTATGTAAGACTGGTGCCTAAACTAGACTGACATCTGTATTTCAGGACACCAGGACGATACCAACTCCGTGCTGCTATTGAGAATAATATTGTCCGACCCAGGAATCAATCCGAGACCTCGCGGTGAGATACACTGACCACTAGATCAACGATGCAGATAAACACTGGTGGTAGAGCTCTTGTGAATGAGCTCGAGGGCGGCAGCACCACTGTCTCACCTTTAACCTGCCGCCAAATAGTAGTGCTTCCATTACTGTGTTCCGGTTTGGTGGTGAGATCAGGCCCTGAAATTACTGGCACATGAGGCATAACACCGTAGGCCTCAGCTGCAGTGACGCATCTATTATCTGCTTTTGCGGATTGTTGATGTCCATGGGCTGTACTCCACTTACCATCAGGTGGACTACACGTTCGTTCGCTGTGGGCGTAGAAGAAAAAAAAAAAAAAACAATATGATATAAAATTTGTTTTTGTGACATAAATTGATTGCACAATCATTTCTGACGCAAAAATACTCATCACTAAAGCGACAGAAATATTTTGCGACTTCAATCCGTTTTAGGAGTAATTTCCTGATGTCAACCTCCGTGGTAAGATGTACTTTATTAAACGACAAGGATCATATTGAAACGAACCAATGTAACGGATATTTGATTTACTATACTAAGAATTGACGGCATGAAATGAGATCAGATAATAACTATTGGGTTTATACTTTGGCCAACGAAACGATCAAATTTTTACGATTTACTAATGTACCTACCCCCAATCTGCGATTTCGGTCATAAAGATTAATTTCTTAATACATAGGCATTTATATTAGTGTGATATGCAATTACATACATACTCATCGTTTTGTTGGCTTTAGTATGTATAGAGTAAATTATAAGCAAAGTATTTCTAAAGTGTATTCTCACAATTTATAGTAAGTAACTTCCCAACAAAAAAAACATCTCTTTCCTTAGTTTTTGTCAAAATTTTGAACCAACTTTTCAAATAGAGAAGGTTCTATATTTGACATATTTATTTAATAATGTGAGCCAGAGAATAAAATGTCTCAGTATGAACTAAGCTCTTCGAAAATGGGTGCTTATAGCTTAGCATGTCTGGTGAGAGACTAACACCGAATAGCCCTGATCCAGACAAATGAGAGTCATGACGTTAAAAGAAGCGTAGGCGATCAAGTAATGAAAACGAATGGAAATGTCCAGCTTACTCTGATTTTTGGCTATTTTTAGCTGTCATTTTTATTTATTAAGGTTGCGTAGTACCTACAAAGAGTCCTTATAGTTTTACTATGTCCGTCTGTCCGACAGCGTCAAAACTGTTAAAGCCAGAAAGTTGATCTTTTGCATAGATATGTATATTAACTATGCCAAGAAAGTAGTAGAATAAAATCTTATAAAAAAATAACAACTGAAAGACGTACGGGATCTTAATGGGAATACTAGCTTCTGCCCGCGACTTATTTCGTGACTGCCCTTTACTTATGTCTACTTGCTCCCGCGAATATTGTATGCGAGTCAAGAATAAATAATAGTTTAAAAAACTAAAAACACGCTTTTGAAGTACTTCTAACTAAAAAGTGAAAAATAATTCCTAATATAAGCTGAAAAAAGCGTGTGTTGCTCGATAGACGAAAAATATGGCACAGAGCGCCCCACGCTTTTTTCAGCTTATATTAGGAATTATTTTTACTTTTTAGTTAGAAGTACTTTAAAAGCGTGTTTTTTAGTTTTTTAAACTGTTATTTATTTTCTACTTTTTAGTTTTGTTTATTTATAAGAGCGTTTTTTTTTTTATCGAATTATTGTATTGTCATTGATCTTTGACAGGTGCAAAATTTTAATGAAATCTGTCCGTTTAAAGTGGGTCAAAATCGAGTCCAAAGGAGTCGGTTACATACATACATACATACATACACACAGGTGAAGCTAATATAAGCGTGTTAAAAAAGGCTGGTCTAACATAGTATATATAATTGAACAAGCTATATGACACCCGCGTTGTATGTCGACCCTTAACATCTAGGAGTATAAGCCACCTTTTCTCAGACCTCCCTAAAATATACAAAATTAAACATTGTGACACTAGACTATTAGAAGAATAAGATTAGATATTCTCTGTGGATCTACCCACTTTAAATAAATTCATACGTTTATCAAACGCCTACGCTTGACAAACGCTAAAAAATGGCGCTCTTTCATATATTTGCTTAAATTTCATTTAACTAATTGGTCCTCGTGCCATTCTGAAAAGGCTTCGTCCATAGCCATTCAAGCTTTTGACACAAAAACGTAGAGTTTAAAGCTAAAAGTGAACGTGCGCACGTGTATTGATTGAAACATTTTAGATTTTGTGTACAATTTTAGAAGCGCCGGTTCTATAGAGCCTTTGCTACAGCTATTTTTTAATTTGGGGCGATTCGATCGAGACAGTTTTTTGTTTAAATTGATTGAAAAGTGTCAAAGTGAACTAGTATTTGTAGGGCTTTCATTAGATATTAGTAGCGACGACCACTAATAAATAAGTTAACAAATTTAATTTATTGATATAGATTGCGATAAAAAAGCCACTAAGAGAGGTACCTAAAAGTGAGGTAAACCTTTTAGAATTTCGAGAAACAGTATTAAGTATTTTAATCTAGCATTTCAGTTCAATATTTGCCTACGAACTTCAAAATTTATTGCCTTAAAATTTAAATTTCATTCATATTATTCACCAGACAATCCTGATGTTTATTTATATCTTGATTACTCATAAATAATGTTTAAAACAATCTGGGAGACTTCACTTATAGTTTTACGACGAAGTTTAAGCTTTGGCAACAAATTAAGTTAATATATTTAAAGCTGTACTGCAGTGATACTTTATTTAATCTAGTTAATCTAACCATTCATTTATTTCATAACGGAACATATGTACACAAGCTAAATATATGTTAAAACTCAAAATATATAAATAACATATATAATAGTAACAATAATACGGACGCTTATATAACTATAACTCTTATCCTTGCTATTATTGCATTTTATGCATTGTACGGGGAAGGTACATCAAAATGATAAGTCATAAGATAAAAGTTAAAAGAAATGTATTTTAAGTCAGATAGTGAAACAACTTAAAACTAATGCTAATTGACCGACACGCGGCGAAAGGAACGTTTGCTGTTGCCCGAACCGATTGATGCAACTACTGATTATTGTGTCGAATGTTTGTATTTTGTTCACTTCGCTGCGTGTTGATGTCAGCATAAAACTAAAACTATTGCGTTGTACGGGTTTGCTCGTACATGCATTTTAGTTCTATGATATTTGCTGCACTTTGCGTAGTAATTATAAATCATCACATGGTCTTTTACGTTCACACGGCTACTCTAACCTATAAATTTCCGGTATAAGCTGGTCTCACATTGCACGGGAAATCTGCATATGATAATGAAAATGTATAGGTTGATGTGTAGCCTGTATACATACATAACAACATCTTTCTTCCTGTCTGGCCGTTGCCTATTATACTCTGGTAGAATATATCACATATCACTACGTCTTAAATAAAGGCAATCCTTCATGAAAGGGAATTGGCTTTATTCGATTAATGTATTGTTAGCCTCGAATACACGGTAAAGTACGATATATGGCGCTGTATTGTTACTTCAGAAAAGGTTTTTACTTCATTCAAGATGCGTGAGTACGATCTAATTAAAAGGATTCCGTAGCGAACCGAGGAGGCTATTTAAAATGTCCTCTTGTCAAAACAAAACCTGCTCAAAATCTATGTAAACACGATGCAATGCTATTCTATACGTGTTAGTTTGTCTTCAACTCGCCTCAAGGATCTGAGGATCTTATATCATCGTAGCAATAAGTGCTACTTTTGTTCACAAAACAATCTTGCAGCTTCAAATTTCTTTGAATACGCTTGATATAATTGCTTTCACTAAAAATCACCACCTTTTTTATATTTAGTTTGAAGTTATTGATATTTGAGTTCATAAAAAAATATTAGACTGATATTATTAGGCATTCTTATACTAAATCGCATATATTAGCTGGCTTATATATTTTTTATGAAACAGAGCCCAAAAATACGTGCTGTAAAACAAGAGTGTATAAATATATTAGTGTTACTTTACTTCTTTGATATTGTGGAATCACTTTTCATTTTTAAACTGTTTTAATCTACATGTTTATTCACTTAGTCTACCAAACACTCTTTTTTCTGTCATTATCTCGCAATTTAGACTTGCCGCAATAATCCACCCTTTTGTCTTTAGGACACAACTTTGGGCCATTTACTTAATTAAGAAATATCTAATGGATAACGGCGTAATAGAGATTAAATGCCAAGTTGCTTTTAATTAACCAAAATTAACTAGAGGTTAGATGAGAAAAATATTATTTATTCTTACAAAAATAACACCGTAATATAACAAAATGTAGGGACCGGAAGGACGATTGGAAGGAAAATACTTTTCTTTCTTTGTTCACCTGATTAGCATGTGAATCTGTATAATTTCGTCTTGATTTGAATAATAAATGTCCGTTTTCGTGTTTTGTCCTACCCTAATGTAACCTCAATTTTGGACTTCGTTTTAGATTTTGACACAACTGTTATTATTTGCCTGACATAAATTCATTTAAGAGTGGGTACATTCTCGGCAAATAATTTCATTCTGAATTCGGCAAAACTAATAACTAGTCGCCCATACTAATGGGAAAAGGCAAGAAAAAACAAGATTATGTTTTCTCGTGCGTAATTTTCCTTCGTTAATTGAAATGCCACATGTTCTAACAAGTTTCGCTATATTAGTCAACGATAGAGCATGATAATGTATTTCTCTTGTTAAGGTATAAATAAATAATAAATCTATATTACTATATTACTGCACGGCTCCTGTCACTTTCACATCTGCTCTGTTTTTATTAGTCATAGTGTGATGTCAAATAGGTTATAGGTGTCCTTCCATAATAAATGTGATAGATAGATAGATAAAAACTTTATTTGTGCATAAGACATAGGAAATACATTTTGTACGAAAGTTTTAATTACAATATATGCACAAAGGGCGGCCTTATCGCTTAACGCGATTTCTTCCAGGCAACCTTTGGATGGACATGTGCTAACATATTTTTTCAATTCCGACCAGTAGTTCAACAAAACTAATCAACTCTTCCGTTTGATTGAATTAGTATAGATGAAGATGTATCCGAGCATGATGAAAAGCGTGTGGGTCGTGACGAGCGAGCATGACGGACGGTCACCCATCCTCCATAAAATGCCCTGTGCGTGACTCATAACTAGGGCTCGGAATTAGGTAGAGTTTTTTATGTACTTGCATCGAAATGTTGATATTAATGTGGACCTTCCCGGGATTTCTAATGGACAATCCCGTGTGGCCAACAATATTACGAATAAATAATAATAAAAACCTCAGAGATAGACAAATAAAACAAAGATAATTAACATAAATTTTTTATCAGTTTACATTAATTCACAATACAAATTGTTGATAGTCTGTAGTAAATTCTCATACGCATATTTCGCCTTTTTTATAAATACGAGCAAATACTTTTGCTTCTAGCCTAGACTCGTGAGGTTTTGCTTATTCAAACGGCCCATCAGAATCATTTTCCTTGTCCGATTCATTACCAGTAAGATTTGAAGTGTTCGCTTCCGACATTACTGTATAACTTTTGTGAGAATTAAAATATTTAGTCGCGCGTGCAGTAGTTAAAATTTTGTAAAAAAGTAAATATTATATATTAATATTTATTTAAAAAATCATGGGATTTATTTCTGCTCTTTAAAATTAATCTCGGGATTTGAGGCATATCCACTTTATTCTTTCGCTGTATGAAATCAGTGTAAGTACATGAAAAACTCTACCTAATTCCGACCTCTGCTCATAACTTTACTACCTAATGTTATTTTCATTTCTCGTGTATCTTTTCCGAAACCTTTTTATTATTTATAACACCATATTGTGTGCGAAAATGTATTTAGCGTGTTTTGCTACATTTTTTGGGTTTTGAACTACAATATTGTAGTAGAATAATGAATAACCTAGTCTACACTCAGAGTTATCACACCAAAACTTACTGCGGGAGGAGGAAGGGGGAGTGGACGTGAACTAACTCAACATAATCTCGAGGTGCGTGTTACCTTTCAACAAGTTTTATTCTCTAGTGTGAGTAACTCTTACGATTCCCAACATGACACAGTCATTTCTAAGACAAGTTCATGTAGTATTTTGTTATTTTTTTCATGCAACTATTGTTTAAACATTATACTTTGGCGGTTACTTTTATATAACTTTTATTCTTTTTCTTTTTAATTTACAATTTTTACAGTTATGAAAGTGTATTTTAAGAATATTATCTACAACTGAAAATTTCCTCAAATAAATATTTCAGGGAAAGGTAGCAGCTAGCCGTGTAATTGAGTTGTAAGGCAGAGCCTGATTTGTTTAATATTCCAGTCACAACACGTGTTTGTCGTTAATCATCACATTCTACACATATACCAGATAACATTGAATTGGGTCCTAAGCGTGGGAGTCCACCTACGGGAAAATACCGACGCGTAATTAAAATTACATCGGTGTATTGAAATCGCGGAAAATATTATTATGTCGTGCTTGTAATTAATCTAACGAGCTGTGACATTGAAGGAAGACGTGTCGAGTTGATAAAGGAATTAAATTTGCTTACATTATTAGTTTAGTAGCGTGATAGGACGGCGACATTTTGCGAGTTGGGGAAGAAAATGAGATTCATAGATTTGAATACAAAAACATCTGAAAGTGAAAAGGAGTATTATGCTATATATGATCTAAGTGCACAAACACACGAGCAGCTTGTCGCCGACGGCAGAGGTACCTATAGCTGTCAACATTCCAACTTCCAAGATTATCGGTAGTCGTCAGCTCAGTCAGTTTCCGTGACGTGACGTGTTCAAGTGAAAATCGGATCCCGAGGTAGAAATACTGTTATGGAATGAAGAAAAATGAAAACACTTTAATCAATCAAACGAAATAAAAAACGTATAGATGAGAAGAAAATACAGATCAAGTTGGCCATCTAGCATTCGTTTTTTTTTTATCGAAACCGTATAATTTGTAGATAAATTTTATTGCTCAGCGAAGTTTTTTATTCACTCTAGTACATCTGAATGAAAATCAGGGCAACTTTGTCTACAAATTGGGACAACCGGTGGTGCGATGGTGTAAGGGAAAACTAGCGGTTTCGAAAATTTTGTGCAACCTTATTGTCATATAAATACGGGCGATACTTGATTGACAGAGGTTCAAATTTCGTGTGACTTCATTTATGGAATACGCACACGGAGCGTATTCACTATATCTAAACTTATACAGGCGTTTACATAACGGGCCAAATGATGAACATTATTGTTATATTCCATCTGGTTTAATGGTTCTTGCGTTTGAAGCTAGGAAAATAGTCTGTAAAATAGTTATTTGCGCTGTATGCAAACTCAAGTTATTAAGATTTTCTACAGTGAGTCTAGAATTGCTTTATAGTTTTCTGAAATAAGTTATGGATTTATATGACACGGGCCGAAAAATAAGCATCATTCACAGGTATATAATATACACCTTTTCAGCTGTTTATTGATAAATGCATGTAACTAGACTGTCAATTTTCTATAGTAAGTACAAAAACATCAAACTTCATGGTGACAATTGAACCAAACTTGAAGAAACCTGGAAAAGAACATAAATTTACAATGTAACTGACGCTATACACAACAAAGTCTACCGTCTCCTATATTCGTTCGTTTCTCTTGCTATTTACAATGAACTTCATTATTTTTATTGTCCTCGTTTTTATTTTCACGAGTGGAGATGTTCAGCGGTTATTAAAAAGGAACAAAGAAATTGTGAGTTCATTGCAGCGTACTACTATCATGCATTGTGTTATATGTGTATTGTATTGTGTAGTTATGCTTCAAGAATGTGAAGTCGTAAATTCAGGGTATGAAACATTTTTAACTATCCACAGTTATATTATAAAAAAGAAAGTTTAGACTATTTGTTTGTTTCTTACGATTTAACTTGAAAACTACACCACTATACCAATAATGAAAATTAAGTTTAAAGTTTTTATCAGTTTGAACTAACAAGTATTATTAATAATATTAGAACATTTCAACCTCTGCGGTTTGCAGTCACACGTGTCAATAAACAAGGATTTTGTAAATATTCGGACAGTAATTATAATAATTTACGATGCAGTGACAAGATTTAGGAATAATTTTCATTCACGTTATTTATATTCCACAATTATTTACTCACATTCGATTATATTTGATAGAAATGCGTCATCTCTCGACAGTATTGTGTTGATCTTAATTCAAACGTACTGTATGTGACTAAGTGACTTATCACTCATCGCATAGGTGGCGCTTAAACCAAGTAATGGTTCGTCTAGCTAAGCTATATACCTACGACGCTGGCACAAAGAGTTGAGAAATTTCGAGTCCGGCAGCATACGAATCCATAACTGAATTGGCAAAGCACTTGGGGCGTATACCCAGGGGGTGCAGGTTCGAGTTCTGCTGGATTCTTAATTTTTCAACTTTAATATTATATAAAATAAATGCATAGCAAAGCTAAAATTTGCTTTAAATATTACAAGTATTTGATAGAAATGCGTCATCTCTCGACAGTATTGTGTTGATCTTAATTCAAACGTACTGTATGTGACTAAGTGACTTATCACTCATCGCATAGGTGGCGCTTAAACCAAGTAATGGTTCGTCTAGCTAAGCTATATACCTACGACGCTGGCACAAAGAGTTGAGAAATTTCGAGTTCGGCAGCATACGAATCCATAGCTGAATTGGCAAAGCACTTGGGGCGTATACCCAGGGGGTGCAGGTTCGAGTCCTGCTGGATTCTTAATTTTTCAACTTTAATATTATATAATTATGATTTTATTAAGCTAATGTTTTTTTTATTATTTAATTAATTCAAAATTACTCACATTCTAGACTCAGCATATGGCTCATGATACTCGTATTGCATCAGTCTGCTAGTCAAATAAGGGCTTATAGTTATGCTGTACAATAAAATATACCATCACTCAAATGAGCATTTATAACTAAACTAGGGTCTGTGTTACTGATAAAAAGCACAGTATGTATATATAAATTCAAATTAATTCACATACTTTGTTAGTTGGTAAAAATACCAATAACTGCCGCATTGTATTTGCAGTCGCCTGCTTGAATGCTTCATAATTCAGTCAAAACATTAATGTTTTCTTCATTATTTCGTTCGAGTTTCTTTGTTTTATTTTCCTTGAAATTAAATTCATTTTATTACAAAGGCTGGTTTAATTATGCAATCAGTCAAACCAAAATATATACCTGAATAATTGAGGAAAAACCGGTAGAAATCTGTATTTTGTGTGCAATCTTGAGTAAAAAAAAATTATGTTTTATTATTTGGTTCGAAATAATAAATTCAAGCGCAACTTATTGTTTAATTATGCTGCGCATACGATAGGGCAGTTTTCAAATTAAAGATATACGTATCAAACAATAAGTTCTCAATGAAATTGCAGGCGTATGAAATATAAAAAACTATGCTATACCGAGGCCACTGTCTCGGTCGAGTACACAGTAACAAAAACTTTCGTAAAAAAAAATTTTTGAACGACAATATATAGATTCACGGGCGCACTATCAATTTACGGAAACAATTTGTTTAACTTCATTGGCTAAGATAGCATACTTTAATGTACAGGTACATATGTGATTGCCTGACAACATTTTGCTACCTTTCTACACTTTCACTCGTCGAAAAAAAGAGACCATCAAGGAGAACCAATAAAAATGGTCGCAAAAAAGCAAAATTGATTTATCTAAACCAAAACCGTTTCCTGAAAAAATGTTCGCGAATTCGTTTTGGACAGAAATGGGAGTAAAAATACACGTCACGGATTTCCGATGGATGGAAGCATTACTCAGCGTTATAGCCACCTTTATCATGTTCTGATGTGAGGACACGCATCTACGATTTAAATAAATCGACTGATTCATTCTTTCCTAAAACATTTTTATTTATTATAGCGGGCGTGATGAGACGTGGGATATTGTACTTTTTGTTATTTTTTTAACGATATTTTTGTTATATACTTTTCATCAGATTATTATAAAATATAATAATCATCAAAGACACTAATAAGTCATCAAACCTTAGAATGACTACACATTTGTTAGAAACGTAAACAAATAAACTTTTAACACCCAAAAAACAAGTCCCTTTGGAACTATAAGTTGAATTCGGTGACAGAGTTCTCATTAGACAATGACTCAAACCGCTTTATGTCAAAATTTTGATCGACAGAACTTTCATTCAAATAAAACGTTCCGTTTTCTGGCGAACATAAAAAAAAACTCTGAGACTTTATTTATTCAGAAAAACGTAACCTATCAAGAATGACATTAGTCGAAGAATTTCATTTCTGTTGGCATTTACTTCCCAGAGTTACCTAAACAAGTATAGTTGCGGAAAGACGATGCATACAGTCAAAAGATTCGCGAATTTAGAGTTGGGCTTGAATGACTGAGCGGTAAAGCGATAGGCTGGTATCCTATTGTCGCGGGTTCGAATCCCGCTTCAAGACCAAAGATTTTCGACTGTACTTAGTACTTTGAAACAGTAAGCCAATAATTTGTTTACTCATAATATACTTGATAAGACGTTATGGTTATTAACAATTATTTTTGTGCTAAGTTAGTATTTAGTAAAGGATGACCATATCTCGGTTTATCCAGTTCAACTTTTTTAAATAATATGTACGATTCAGATAATTAAGATAAATACTAAATAATAATTAAGCTATCTGGTGTTTACCCCAATGTTTTTGCTGACAAATAAAACATCCAATTAGCCGGTTTTGAAATCGCTCACAATAAAAAAAGTCATACGATCAGAAAATATTTTTTGTATTGAACTAAAACAATGGTAATGCAGGCAACAAAGACCACCAGATATTATGTAACCGGAGTCAGTACATCCCTAACCTTTAAATGAAGTACATAATATGTACTTCACAGGTAGTAGATACACGTTAAGTATAATATTATTATACTTAACGTGCATCTACTACCTTGAACCTAAGGCGCAAAATACACAGAAGCGATGAAAGATTCGGATACGATGCGGATGAGAGACGGATCGACGGCACCGATGCGACTTAAATTACATATAAAAGGTAAATATCTGCTTAAGATTGTTATTATACAGGCTGACTTTGTTGCAAAACATGTCCTCTTCAGAAGACGAAGATGCGTTTGCTGTGCTCCAATTTATGAATATACACAATGTGCATAGACAAAGGTCTTATTGGGTGCATCCTGTATGAAGTTCGTTAAAAGAAAATATATATTTTATGATAACGGGATATAATCCCACCCACACGCCCACCACTGTGACTCCTGTGACGCCAGGATCTACAGCGGTAACCAACTGAAAGGCACCGTGCATGACACACGGGCAATCCCAGGGAGAGTTAAAATTGTCTTGGAACCCGCAACGAATTTAATCAGAAGTATATAGTTGGAGTTGGAAAGTATGTATCTTTACTTCCCTCCAGAGCAAAGCGGGAGACTGAGCAATGCCAAATATAGACAAAGTGTCTATATGGAAAGAGTGTAGACACCACGGATAGTGACAAAATTATGGGGCCTAAATTTGATTGCTGTAATAGGTATGGCAGAAACGGCTAAATGCACGGAAATTTATTCTGTTCGATACAAGATCCTCATAGTATACCACTCCAGATGTCAATTGTAAGCTATTTAACATAACATTACGTTCGTTGTGCCAAAGACTACACTCCCAGATGATATGGTGGGCGGTTTGTTCGTGCTCAGATGTAGAACATGTACAGAATGGAGAATCGATTAGCTTAAACGAAAATAGTTTGCTCTTAAAATTGCCATGACCCGTCAGGAATTGAGCCACACAGTGATTAACCTCTAGCCATGGTTTCGCAAGTCTGTCGCGAATGGATGGAAAGAAATGATAGAGGTGGCGGCCCTTAGGTGATGTGTCCCAGCGTTGCTGCCATTCGTCTATGAGGTGGTTATAGACATCCGTTGGATTATTAAATAGTCTTGTGATCTTTGTGCGGTCACGAGGTCCTAGAAAGCTGTGGTTGAGATCATCGCGCGTAGAATAATACATTGCCGCGCGTCTCTGGACCTCGAGATCGACTGGAAGTACACCTGCCAGAACCGGTAAAGCCTCGGTGCTAACTGTCCTATAAGCCTATATTTTATTATAATGGAAAAATTATATGAATATCCAGATCGTTTTCCTGAAGTATTCAAAATAATTCCATATCGTCACGCATTTTTTGTTTTGGTTGCTAAAACTTGTATTCGTACTGTATAATTAACAAGCGATACGGGCTCTTCGCACGGTAGTTGGTCGCAACTGCAAGCGAGATGGCGCGGATTCTCAAGTGATAAATCCGCGCCGCATCCTTTCTGTGTAATTTACGACGCATCTCTTTCATACATTTTGTACGAATAAAATTTGAAGCGACAACAAATCCGATCCACATCCACATCCGCATCGTATCCTAATCGCTTCTGTGTATATTGCTTCTAAGAAAATAGTATCGGTTGCCATTCACGTAGAATACTCGATGGTGCACTGAATAAACAATAACAAAGACTTACAAAAAGAGTCCGGCGGACGCACCACGTTTTTACCATTCATTCACGAAGCAGCTGCAACAACCAGACGGAGTAGTGCTATCTCTGTTTGGCGCACGCGCGCTGACACTTTATCCCCGCAAAACAGCACTACCAGTCGTTCAAAATGTTAACGCAAATAAAAGTTATATTGGCTTCCAAAATATATGAATAAAAACTTATTATTTTTGCCAATTATTTTTGTTATACCCAAACAAGACAATATAAACTATATTTTTGTACAAAAACATTACAGATATACCTACGGGGTGGATGCGACATAGCGACATTTATTGAAACCACAGCTTCTATACATGGTAAGTATCAATTTCCACCGGATAAAAATTCTCTGGCGAAAAAAAAAAATCACGTTCTCCGAACAATTTGAACATTGCGATCGTGCAATTTGTTCGGAAGACGTGGTTTTTTTTTTTCGCCAGAGAATTTTTTATCAGGTGGAAATGCATACTGGCCATGTATAGAAGCTGTGGTTTCAATAAATGTCGCTATGTCGCATCCACCCTGTATAAGTATTAAGTACATGTATACAGAACAAATGTGATCAAAATGTGACTTCTACGCTGTAAAAACTCGTGAAATGCACTATTTAAACTTCGATTCGTGTCGATATTTATAATGTTTTTATCAACAAATACCAAGATTAGTACTGCGCTTTAAGCACAAATGATAGCGAATTCCGTTTGTATGGTAAAATCATACTTCGTCTGACCCTTAAGCTTTTTCTGTCAAACCAAGCGTAACAAGATAAATATTGTATGATACATTAAAGCTTCCTCAGCCTGGCAATCTGAAGTTACGGTACATTAACTTAATTCTGATACAATACTATTGACGCATCAGAAGCCTCTTCTAAGTATTTTTATTATATTATAGAATGAGGTAACGATTCAGAATCTGATAATAACATAACATACGGGTTGTAAATGACATCATAATCAAGCCGTTTAACAGTGATTTTCACTAAATGATTCTCAAAAATCAAAATGCATAAATGTTTCGTCAGAAATTTTCAGATATCGGAATAATTGGTGCTGGAATAATAAAGCACGTCATGAGAAACCGCAAATACGAAAACACTTTTCAGTGATTGAAAAAATGATTTTGAAGCTGCGAAAATGCTACACAAATTATAAAGCAGCAAATTCGCTTGCTATAATCACCTCTGCAAGCGAATTTGTTCCTTGCATGTCAAAACATGACGACTACTTCAAGTGTATATTGTTTTTCAAAAACTTTTGAGTTTACTATATTCAGTACATAAAAAAAAATACATGCCGTCAAAGCAATATTGTATGTTGCAAACCACTCGATTTACGTACCAGTAAACACGCAAATATCAATTCCACATCACCAATTCGCGATCCTTCTACGATACGCTCTGATTCATCTGTTATTTATCCGAATACGTCCATCTTTCGATGTCCATAAATCAATTAGGTGTACAGGGTAATCAATATAGGAGTGGTTTGTGACGTGAAAGGCTATTGGATAGTCTATCACTGAGAACGAGGGATAGATTGACGTATTTACATAGGTCTTATAGATTTATATCTCCGTTTAAAAGATCGTTTCAAATATCTGAATGATATTGATGTATTTTGTGAATAAATCTTATGCAAAGCTGAGTTTGCAAAACATTTTATAGCGAGAAGTGTCAATGTGTATCAATGCCTTAAAAAGCAAAACTTAAAGTAATTTAGCAACATTTACCATTACCGTGAACTTAACAATATAATATAATAATTTCATTGTTTCATTGAAATGTATCAAGTATAATAAAACCATTTAAAGAAATGTAAAGTAGCAAATAAATGTTACACATAATCACAAAACAAACATTATGTAGCAAGTCACAATTTTCATATTCAAAGAGATTATTGATAAAAATAAAGTAATAGAAGCAATTTTGTTGGTAAACAATGTCGTGTTTACCAACGAGATTGCAGATAGGCTTACGATTAGACAGCCAATGAAAATAAAATTATGAAGAAAGCGGGGAAATTTTGACTTAACATTACAGAAAATTACATCACGCCTATATTACCACAAGGGTATGCTTGAAAGGAGCCTCCCCGAGTGACTTACAAAACGATTCCCTAAGTCCGGCGCACCCTGGGCAATTCGCGAGCTCTCCAAAGCGAATTGGCAATTGGCCTTTCATCACAATGGCAGGTCAAAATAAAATTTGACTCAGCCAACGACACGACGAAGAAGAAGAAGAAGACCACAAGGGTATGGCAGAGGTATTATATACAGCAGTTATGTTCAGTTCCATTGGCATAAAGGGTAAGCCTATCTCCATCCACCAGGCACTGACGGAGACAGAGTTTACTGACGGAAAATTCACAAATAACACTTTTGCTCGACCCGGCAATCGAACCCGAATTCCAAGGTGAGCGATACGCAATTTATACCGCTAGACCAACGAGGCAGAGGCAATGTTCGACGTTTCATATAAATTGGACAACATAGCCGTTTAATCATCGTCTACTTATCTCTGGTGTTTACTTACAATTTCGTAGGTGTGGTGAGAAATTCTTATGTAAACTTTTGTTTTCCAATTTTCTTTTCTGATATCCATCGGCTGTTACGTCGTGACGTTGCGTAACAGCCAAAAAAGATGAACCTTCTTTATTTTCTGATCAATATTTATATCGAAGCAAACAAAAAAAGGGAAAAACAATGCCAACGTAATAAAGAAGTAGCTTTGAGCACGAAACAAACGGAATCATTACTTCCATATTTATTTATTTGATAATTATCGAGTTTGATTTTGTAACGATTGTCACAAAAACTGTCTGTTGAACAAAAGTTAGTCAAAATTTTCACCGAAGTGTCAATAGCTTATCTAGTGTTTTCAAAAGCTTAATCGTTAAAAGAGGGTGAAACACCGTATTGTCTGCAGTTGATTTCATTATATAACGATCTTGAGATTTCTTCTGCCACTTATTGGGCAATTTACATTTTGAACGCACTGACGCTCATTTCATCACATTTAAATTTCAGTTTTATTACAACAAAAGCAGCTCTGTATACTCATGTCCCACACATAAGAAGGGTAAGGCCATAGTCCGCCACGCTCGCCAAGTGCGGATTGGTGCCTTTACACACCCACGAGTATTTTTGAGGCCTTTTAGGATTGAGGTTTCCTCACGATGTTTTCCTTCGCCATTAGCAAGCGATAATTTATATGATTCTTTGAAAAGACGAATTATAACGATTTATTGACAGAGGTGTGTGCCTTGGGTTCAAACCCGAGACCTTTGACTTTATAGTCCAACATTCTCCCACTCAGTTTTATTACCAGCCTGTAAAATTATTAAGTGGCAGCGTTTGTAATTTTTCAGTAACAATAGCACAATTTTATTTGAGTTTCAAAGAATTTTCATGTTTTTTTCTGGTTATTAGAAAACTATTAAATAACATGTATCGCCCATAGCTTCGCCTGCGGGGCACGACGATAAAATTAATCTAATTATGTCATGCCAGTCTATTAGCTATATGTGTGCAAAATTCCATCATAATCGACGCGGTAGTTTTTGCGTGAAAGAGTAACTAACATCCACACATCCATTAATCCACACACATATCTTTACAACCTTTCGAATTATAAGAAGGATTCCAAGTAGGTTTTATTTAATATCGGTCGTGTGTGGAGTACTGTTCTCATCTGTGGGATGGTTCAGCCAAGTACCAGCTTGAGGCACTCGAGTCAGTCGAGAGGAGAGCCAAGAGAACCATCTGCGACAACGATCTGACGGAGGCTCGACTACAAAGTCTACAGCACCGTCGCAAGGTTGCCAGCAGGTTGGTGTCTTTTATAGGACACATTTCGGAGAGTGTGCCGAGGAACTTCACAACCTAATCCCTCCGTCCCCGTTTCACCATCGGACTACCAGACAAACGGCACTCAGGCACCGCTTCACGGTAGACATTCCACTAATACGCACTAAGCGTTTCGCTTCTACATTTCTTATGCGAACTGCCAAAGAATGGAACGCCCTGCCCGAGTCTGTGTTTCCGCATGAGTACAATCTGGATCTTTTCAAAGCAAGAGTTAATAGGTATCTTATAGGTAAGCGTGCTCCACCGTAGACCGCATCTTCACTTACCATCAGGTGAGATCGTGGTCAAACGCGTGCCTATCCACCATAAAAAAAAAAAAAAAAAAAATATTTTTTCTTGGAAAAATGATTACATAGCAAAAATTGTTGTTTAAATTTTCCTGGTAGTCTGATGTTCAAAGAATATGAATATTATTATTTTTTTTCCATGGTCGACTAATTAAATATTCAGAGTGCACGGTTGGCGTAGCGGTAAAAGCGGTCGCCTCGCCGCTTTCAACTACGCTGGTGTTGTGGGTTCGATCCCCACATGGGACTAATCTTTGTGTGATTCGCAAAGATTTGTTCTGACTCTGGGTGTGCTTTGTGTATATGAAATGTATGTATGTGAACACCCCCGCGACACAGGAGTTATTCCTAGTGCGGGCGCCTTTTTTTTTTTTTTTTTTTTTTAAATGTACCTGATAATTATCACTTGTTTAGACTTTCGTTATAAGACATCTTTAATTAGGCGTTAGTTTATTTTATCTTAGCAGAATTCTGTACGATTACAAATTCCTCTATAACTTTTATTTGTTATGTTTAGGCAAGAAAAGTATGATAATTGTAATATAACACAAAGTAGTAAAAAGTTTTTACATAAATAACTAATGAGAAGTCGAGCGCAAAACCACTACATAATACAAAAGAAAAAGTATACTTTATTCAAGTAAGTGGCAATAAACAACACATTTTACTTTTAATGGTTGTTGCTACGTTTGTGAGTCGTAATGTCTTGAAACTTTGTCGTACTACGACTAAACACTTTTGTTAAACATTACATACTTGTAGTTTATTTTGTGAAAATTGTCTAGCAAAAGTAGAATTTTGTAATATAAATATATTCTATTAACCAACTTTTGCCCGGTGGGAACTATTCCGGCGGCTATCCGAAATACTCCCGTGCTCTGCAATTTTACAAGTTTAGCTAAGCAATTTAATGACCTTCTCCAAATATTATAAAATGTTTAAAACTATTTAACGGATACCATTGAGCTTGTTTCAGACACTAGCTGCGACGTATCATTATCAGATTTTTATGTCATTTATTATTATTATTCTCATTTCCTCAATCCGCACAATTAAATCTCATGGTTTTATCCATGACGGCAATTTCTATTCAAAGCGTATTCCAAAGTTATTTATAACCTAAAATTTATAAGCTACCCTAGGCCTTAAAAAGAGTATAAGGTTGATATTTTATACAAGCTGAGTGGGATACTGTTAGTGCAACATACTTATTAGTTGTATAAAGATTTGAAGTGTAACTGCTGTACTGAAAAACGATAATGCCACATCAACATCAATATCACCATCTGTAATTGTTTTTTTTTTATACTACGCCCACAGCGAACGAACGATGGTAAGTGGAGTACAGCCTATGGTCATCAACAATCCACAAAAGCAGATTATAGATGCGTCGCTGCAGCTGAGGACTACGGTGTTATGCCTCATGTGCCAGTAATTTCAGGGCCTGATCTCAACACCAAACCGGAACTTAGTAATGGAAGCACTACTATTTGGCGGCAGGTTAAAGATGAAGAAGCAGCGATAGCCGAGTGGGAGGCCGTAGGACTGTGAAGTTATATGTCTCGGGTTCGTGGGTTCGAACCCGAGACATATAACACACCTCTCGTCTTTTCGAAGATATGTCTGTATTTATCATATAAATTATCGCTTGCTAACGGTGAAGGAAAACATCGTGAGGAAACTTACATGCCTCAGAGTGCCTAATAAGTGCTCGAGGGTGTGTGAAGTCTACCAATCCACACATGGACAGCGTGGTGGACTATGGCCTAACCCTTCTCATCATGAGAAGAGGCCCGAGCCCAGCAGTGGGACATGTATTAGATACAGGGCTGCTATTATTATTTTATTTAAAGATGAGGCGGTGGTGCTGCCGCGAATTTTGCTGGTTGTTAAATAAACTACATAAAATAATTTGGTCTTTCGCTCTCTCCGATTCCATGAAATAATAAAATAAATAATGTTCCATCCACTGTGCTGAGCACATTCCACGCCACAAACAGTAAGTCAGGATAAGATAAAAAAGAGGAGCTTGTTATTGATTAACTGTCACACATCCTCGCTTCGCTCAGTTCAGCTTCTTCGTACAGCGATCTTCAGTTTTATTTCTAAAGCGTGAGTTACGCGGTCGTTAAAATATGTTCAGTCAAAAACGATTATCTAACATTATCCCTTTACCATTAATGATATCGAGTTCGGAGGGCGTTACAAAAGGATTCTCCACCCATACGTTATCACAAATTGATCGTTTCAATAAATGTAGCTATTGGTCGGATGGAGTCCCCTCTAAACGGTGGCAATGACTCACTAAAATTGTTATTGATTCTTTATTTGATGACTTTAACTGTATACATGGGCTTCTTGTTTTATGTATTCTATGCACACACAGATTAATTTTCAGCTTTTATAAAATGACGTAAGTCGGCCATGCGCGAGCTCCTTGGCCATTATAATTTTACCCAAATATTATTTTTCTTACAGGTTCAGTCAGCATCACAAGTAGCTACACAGAAACTAATTTTTAAAGTCACCTTATTTTTTAAACTGTAATTATTTAATGATTGGATTAATCAAAACTAAGAGTAATCAATAATATGTCCATTATTTATTAAAAAGAATATTTTAATGAGAAAGCGTGAGTTGCATAGAAATTTATTAATTTTAAAGTGTTTAGCTCCTTTTGTTGCTGACTGTACATATATATGAAATAGGTCATCAATGTCGCATTTTTAGAACATAAATGTGATATATTATCTTCAGAACCCGAGGGCTAACATGAGATATGAGGCCATTCACAACGCATGTTTTGGTTTTTAATGTGGAAATACAGCATGGCAAAGTAGAAATCTTTGTTCTTTTGTATTGTAATGGTATTTAGTATTTTAAATACCCCATTTTCTTTATTTATTATCCATCCATCTTGATTTGAACTGGTTAAAACTAGAGTATTTTTTATTGTACACCAAAAATATACAGTTTGACAATAGATACAACTTAAAACTATTTTCAAATGCACAATGGGCGGCCTTATCTCTAAAAAGCAATATCTTACACCTTTGGATGGATAAAAATATGGTTTGTGTTGCAGGCAATATATAGGGCAGTTGGTGTATAAAAATAAAAATCGAAATTAGTCTTATAGCTAATATTTAAAAAAACAGAGATATCCTAATTGCAATATTTACACACATCTTACAATAGTTATATACATTATAAACAACATATAGATATAATAACATATACACAAATACTAAATTAATATATAATAATATATAAATAAATATATAATTACATTTATATAAATACTATTAAAGATATTAGAAATACAGTTTTACTCATATCTGCTAAAAGTCTGCTTAAAAAAACTATGATGATGGTTTTACAGAAAAATAATATTCTTTAACCAATACTTTAAATGAATTTAGTGATTGGGCGCTCTGATGTTTACTGGCAATGCATTCCACAGCCTTGTTGCTTGGACAACAAAAGATTTGTCATATAAAATTGTCGAATGCTTTGGCATTTGAAGTCTTAAATTTTGCGATGATCTCAAGGATCTCGAATGTGTATCATCAAGGAAAAGAAATACTCTTTAAGATCTTTATTCTTGTTGTTATTAGCAGATAAGCACGCAAGCAGAAAACAAGCAATACAAAAAAAAAACGGATAGGGCCCCATAAACATGAAGGACCTAGATGGAATATAATAATACCCATTTATATTTTTCTTCTCATTTATGGCCTTACTCCTTTGGGAAGAAAAGGATAAACACTTGTTACTGAGAATATCTTTATTTACAGAAAAAATACATGTTGGATCTTAAATTAAATTAGCCTAATAACTTAATCTAAACTTAATAAGTTTATGTCAGAAACGCTTCGTACCTAAATTGCTAGCAGTGATTGTGATACTAAGTTGCTGGCGGAAATATAAGCCAGCAATTCGAGAACGAGAAGTTTTTGTACAGACTATAAGTATTTCGGCCCAAGGCCCTAATGTTAAGGGTAACTCATTTGTTACTCTGTGTCAATGCAAATGACAATGTACATACATAGATTCTTTGGAAAAGTGCTTGGGGACCACGGCAACTACGTTTTGACACACAAGTCCTTCGATTTGATGACAATTTAATAGGTTTTATATGGTTACTAGGTATTATTTTAATTTCTTAGAGGCCAGGGCATACAAATTCATCATATTTTTAGCTTCGGCGATCGGTTATTTGGCGACTGTTTCCATCGAATTAATAAACTATAATCATCTAAACAGTTCGATCGCGGCGTCGGAACCGCGTTTTAGCGACTTAAAGTATCGTGTGTGCCCTAACTCTCAACCAATCCATCGTTTGTTTGTCAAATACTTTCGTCATTTAAAAGGATGTCAACTTGTATAGTATTTCGTCACAACAAATCCTGGGTTTGTACTGGGTGGCGCAAAAGTACTGGCACTAAAGAAAATACTTCTTTTTTTTTTATATGACATTTTCTGTCATTCTGTTGTTGAAAATTGTGTAGTGAACAAATGTAAAATACACTGAAAATAAACATGGACCGTTTTACTCCCCAAGAACGTGGAATAATTGTGTCAATGTTCTTACGGAATAATTCATCAGTGATAAGAACACAACGTGAATTTCGTCGACGATTTCCCCACCGTCCGGCACCGATTGGTCGCACAATTCGACGCTTTGCCACACGCCTTGAAGCAACTGGCTCAACATTGGATAGACCTAAGTCTGGGAGACCAAGAACAGACCGTTCAGCTGAAAATATCGATGCTGTGCGCGAAGATGTGGAAGAGTGTCCAGAAACATCAACGAGGCGACGTGCCACGCAATTGGGCATTTCCAGACGGACCCTACAGCGTATTTTGGTGAAAGACTTAAAGATGTTCCCGTATAAAACTCAAATGACTAATCAGCTGCTGCCTGCTGACCACCGAGCTCGTCTAGATTACTGCCAGCGCGTCATAAACCTCAACCTTGAAGAGGATGATTTTCCTTCAAAATTGGTTATGAGTGACGAAGCGCATTTCCATCTCCCAGGGCATGTCAATAAGCAGAATACTCGGTTCTGGGGCACTGATAATCCGCGCATTATTCAAGAAACACCTCTAAACCCACTAAAAGTTACTGTATGGTGTGGCATCTGTGTTGACAGAGTGATCGGACCCTATTTTTTCGAAGACGCTGGAGGCAATGCGATAACTGTCACTGGAGAACGCTACAGAACCATGTTACGTGAGTTTTTGATACCCAGTTTGGACGAATTGGGGCTGGAGCACATCTGGTTTCAACAAGACGGCGCTACGGCACACACAGCGCGCGACACTATGGACTTAGTGAGGGACGCTTTTCCAGACCGAGTTATCTCTCGTTTTGGCGATTTGCCTTGGCCTGCAAGATCACCCGATCTGACCAGTCCAGACTTCTTTCTTTGGGGTTTTTTGAAATCTCGGGTGTATGTGAACAAGCCACAGACTCTCGCAGCTCTAAAAGAAAACATTCGTCAAGAAATAACGAACATATCGCAGGAAGTGTTACGGCAAGTTATGCAAAATGTCATAAATAGGGCTCAAATGTGTATCAACTCTGGAGGTCACCATTTAAAAGACATCATCTTTAAATCCTAATGGTACGAAATTTAATGGCACAAATATACATTTAAAAAAATCTAAATCTAGTTTTCTAATATAGAAAAAATGTTATAGCTGAACCAAATAGGGTCTTTACTTTTGCGCCACCCGTTATAATGAAATCGTCCTCATTTCTATTCTTGTATCTCGAGACATTCGGCACGGAAACCTTTATTGAACAAATATCCGGGATTATCAGATAACAGCTGTACCGTTGTACGAATTTTGATTTATTTCTGAAGGATTTCTATAAATAAGATGAATAAAGATGAGACCATTGACCATATCTAAGAATGTAATGGACATTGAATATGTTTGGTGGTAAAATTGTCCTTATTTCTTTAAGAAATTGAAATATCTTTCCATAGACAGATTTTTCAGATTGACTGTAATCATAGAAATCTTAATAACTAGTCAATAGAAATGCTATCGACTATCTTTTAACACTGGGACGCATGTCGCCGGTTTTCAAATACCACTACATAACCAAACAATAAAAACACAATTTCGCCTACACATACATTTTGTATTCCTGCAAACAAAATTATTCTTTTTGCGATGACATTAAGCAATATTTTCTAAAAACGAATAATCTTTAGGCGTCCCAAACAACACTGGTAACCACGACAACTCCTCAACTCGCACTTGTGTTCGACTAGACACATGCGCGGCGACAAGGTCACGCGTCTTTGACATTTCTATTGCCTTGTTATTAAGATTTCTATGACTGTAATCGTCCAATCTGAAATATTTTTATGTATTTAAATTTATTTATGAGCGATGAGCTGAAAATTTTAATAAAATAACACAACATAAAATCACGCTAATGTTACCAAAGAGGGTGTGGCAGAAGTGTATAAGACCAACATTTCACCTGTTATGTAAAAATTCTATGTGATAGGGGCTGAGCCTATCGCCATCCACCACCGGACACAATTTTAACTTGGTACTGCAATTGCAATTAAGAATTCCTTACGAAAAAAACAAATAACACTTTGCCTGACCCGGGAATCCACCCCGAGACCATCTGGTGAGAGGCCGTAAACGCTTACCTCTAGCCCAACGAAGCAGTTCCAATAGCTGTTGTTAATTAACAAGATAGCAAAATGTTTTTATGTTGAATGCTGTATCATTGATGTGATAATTTTTTGCACTTTGTGTAGCAAGATCTTTTTCGTAGCATAGTGCTTAGTAATACACATATACTTTTCTTTTGTAAATACATACTTATATATAAAATAAATAATATATACTTTTCATAGAAACACCCAGACTAAGACAAACCTCCATATCATGCACACAAAGATTTGTCTTGAGCGGGAATCGAACCCGCGACCGCTGCGTAGCAGGCAGCTACATTTACCGACTCCGCTATCCGGTCGTTATTGACCGCTATGATATCGTAGCTGGTATAAATGTGTCTACGCTGCAACAAGCTTCATTCCTACTGTGAATTTGTTTGATCTTACAAACCGGAACCATCCTGTTTCCGTATAACCCGGTAACATTTAAACCCTCTCTAAGGTTGCGGTCAACTTGATTACATTTTTGGGAGTTTCGGTCGTTTCCTTGATGTTTTCGGTGCAATAGGGAAACGTGGGACACTCACAGAACTCGTAAAAAGGTTCTATAGCAGTAGGCATGGCAGTAGTGGTATTTCTTGGTATCCTGAGTGCGTTGTTGTTTTGTATTACAGTTAAAAGGTACGGATAAAAACTTCCGTGTTTTTTAAGTGACATGCTTGTATTCATTTGGGTCCCAATTTTCTTTAAGGGTAGACCGCCTATTTTATATATATATTTCCTTATTAAGGCTGATTTTTTAATTTTTTCCCTATATATATTTATTGGGCTATTAAAGACGGGTTTTTGAGTTTGGTGCAATCACGTTTTTATTTGATAGTTTGCATATAATTAAATTACAGTGATACAAGGTTATTCGAATGTATATAGCAGTAATACTACTTACCGTGATTTTTTTTACATTTTTAGACTTAAGTTTTACTCAAGTTTGTTTGGTTAGCTTGCACACACACTTATTTCAAATACTTTATTGGTACCTTTTTCGAAACTTTATACAATTCGAAATTGCTGTATATAGAAATTCTGTGCATTAGCCTTTTGGTTTTATTTTCAAATCCAGCTCGAAACACTAAACACAGTGAAAAATGTTCAAGTGTATAGCCGACCTATATAATAACTAACCGTTAAGTGGAGCAAAGCACTAAGCAGGCTAAGATTAAACGTGTTCAAGCTTACGATCTTCTTCTTCGTCGTGTCGATGGCCGAGTCAAATGTGCAGGTGGAAGTGCATTTTGGAGAGTCAGTAAGGTAGTCAATGTTTTGACTTGCCATCGTGGTGAAAGGATTAGCCAATTCGCTTTTAAGAACTCGCGAATTGCCCAGGGTGCGCCGGACGTAGGGGGTTCTTGTGTACGTCACTCGGGGAGGCTCCTTTCATGCACCCCAAGCTTACGATATATGAGTTATACGCTTTCTTGCTTTTAGCTTTCTTGTTAGAAGGAGAGCGACGTCATTTTAAATTTAATTAAGTATATAATAACGAACTTGAATTGGAACTAGTTTAAGATATGAGTTGCTTTATTGAATACTAGCTTTTGCCCGCGACTTCATCCGCGTGGAATTCGTTATATTAAGTATTAGCTGTTCCAACGCTTTGATCCTCGTTACACCTTACAGCTCTGCTCTCGTGAAGCTTAGCATAATGCTAAATATTCAAAAACTTTTATTGATAGATAGACTATCAAACCAGAAATAATGCTTAAAATTTGTTCAGAAATTTCCTAGATTAGCGCTAACAAACAAACAAACTAACCCGCAGTTTCGTCTGTGAGGAAGGTACATCAATATAAAGTAGCCTATGTTACGCGCCTTATAGTCGGTTACCTGTATCTAAAACTTTTATCAAAATCGGTCTTGCCGTTTAGGAGATTAGGCGATACAAACAGACAAGAAATTTAAAAACTGTATTTTAGGCATTGGTGTTGTGCAAATAACTATATCAACTGAAAATAACATTGTTATTTTTACATTAAAAACAGACACTCCAATTATATTTAGTTGTATTGATGCAATTTAAAGCGTAAATTATGAGTGTAGGTATAGACAGATATTTAAACCTTTAGATTTGCCCATATAATACATAATCGCACGAAAACGGATCACAGTTAGGAAGGGTACGCTCAGACCGTCCGTTTTAGTCACTTGTTAGCATCAATGAACGATACAATTTGCCAATATTTGTACAGATTTTAAAAACACAGGCCACATCTAACGATTTAAATCTCTGGGTCTAGATTTATTCTAAAACCCAAACGTAGGGTTACAGAAAGCATTAATTACTAAATGGCGTCTGACAAATAATTTGACTTCAACTGATAAATTCGACGAGAAAGTAAATTCTTAATTAGTAATACTAAAGATAGATAAATAGTTATTTATCAAAGCTCAACATTATGACCTTAAGCTGTGTAGCTATTGCTACGATTTTATTTCAGAAAATGCACTAAGATAGAAAACCAGTTCTATTTAAGTCTCACACAACGTCGTTACCTACAGCCACACAGAATATCAGTTTGTGGTTATTGTAATACTTTAATAGATATAATATTATTTATTTCAAACATCCTTATTTTACATTAACAACATAAGATTTTCATTAACCCTGTTTCCCTCTTTATTAAAACATAACATGCATAACATAACACTCCTATATTATCCATAAGGGTGTGACAGGTTTTGGTCCAATGGGATAGGGGGTGAGCCTATCGCCATCCACCGGGCACAATTGCAACTCCGTACTGCTATTGAAAATTTCCTAATGGAAAGTTCACAAATAACACTTTCCCTGACCCGGGAGTCGCACCCGAGACTTCGCGGTGAGAGGCGCATATGCTAACCAACAGACTAACGAGGCAGTCTAGTGGTTAACGTACGCGAGAGGCTTTGTTAAAAGCATTTCCAATAACTCATTGTAAAGCTGCAGCCATTGTTTTACTTTGAAAACAACTCGGGGTTTCCAATTGTGCGACGAAGCGTTTGAAAAATACCATACCTGTTGGTCGCTTGATATTGTATTCATTTTTGATGAAATACGGACTTTTTGCATTAATGAGTAGTGAAAATATAATAACACAGTAAAAAGTAGTTGGCATTTAAATTTAAAATTCCGGGATGTTTAAATTCGACGTCAGATCAATTCTCAGACTTTGCCGTCGACTCGAATGATTATATTTCTCTAGTAATAACTATACTTCTCAGTAAGTAGACTACTAACGTACAGGCAACATAAAACTTGTTGAACACTTTAAAATGTTTAAACTTTCGTACAACTACGCAATAATTAAGATTATGAGAAACTAGCTTCCGCCCGCGGCTCCGCCCGCGTGGTATGTCAATTAAAAGTAGCCTATATGTTAATCCAGACTATAAGCTACATGTGTGCAAAATTTCATCGAAATCGACCCGGTAGTTTTGGCGTGAAAGAGTAACAAACATCCATACATCCATACATCCATACTTACAAACTTTCGCCTTTATAATATTAGTAAGGATAAGTGACTTTGAATGATTTGTTAATATGTAACTACATCTGTTGCTGACTGTACTTCTAAGAAGACAGTACTACAGTCTCCGTGTATGATATTATTGGGGTTATTGCTCGGGATTGCTTTGCTTTTCTTTGTAGTTTAATCCATAATTTATCACCCCTGCACAAAGGTTTAAATATATATATATAGTACGTCAGAAGCCTTGCAATAATTAAGGCAAAAATGAAAATAACGCTGGGTACAAGAATTAACCTAACTCTGATAAAACTATTGTTACAGAAAGTGCAATGAACAGTGTAATTTTGGCCTGAGGTAAAACTAACCTAATTTGTGTTATTCCCGAGTCACCTGTTTAGTCAGTTACCAAGGGTTAATCACCGCATTCTAGTACACAACAACACTGTCAAACTGTCCTTAGCGTGGGCATCCGCCTACGAGAAATGCCAACGTGTAATTAAAATTACATCGGCCTATAGAAAATGTGGACCAAAAACGTGTTATCACGTCAGGTTTGTAATCAATCACTTAACTCACGAGCTGTGACATTGAAGGAAGACGTGACGACACATTAATTCAATTTGCTAAGATCAATGAGATAGGTCGGTGGTAACTTTGTGAATGACCATTTTGCTGTCCCTTTACTATCTCACAAATGGCATAATACACTTCCATGAATGCGAGGCAAAAGTATTTAAAATGTGCATAAGATGTTGAACAAAAGTAGTGAAGGAAGAACAAAGACTTTTTTCTCTATTTTTATTATTATAAAAATGTAATGACAATTAAATTCTGAAATTTTTGATAGTGAACGTACAATATCGAACTCGTTGGATAGCTATTTTTGAGCTAAACATAATTAACTATTTGAACTATGCGTTTTTAGAAACAAGCAACTGTTATCAAAAATATTCAAATCCTATCATCGATTCCAGAGATTACATTTGTACAAATTTTAGTTAATCAACCTCCAATAGCTACATGAAATATATCGTTGGATAGGTAATTTTTAACTGAACAACAGTAACCGTTAGTCCGTTCACAAATATCCTTTAACAAAAATCGCAGTTTAGGCATATTAGTTTATGTAATACAAGCTTCCGCCCGCGGCTCCACCCGCGTGGTATGTCAATTAAAAGTAGCCTATATGTTAATCCAGACTATAAGCTACATGTGTGCAAAATTTCATCGAAATCGACCCGGTAGTTTTGGCGTGAAAGAGTAACAAACATCCATACATCCATACATCCATACTTACAAACTTTCGCCTTTATAATATTAAGTAAGGATTTTTGAACGGACTTATATTTAAAATTTGCTGCCGTAGTAACTTTTGTTTGGCTCAATAAAAGCTATTTAACGATTACAAACTTATTTAAAGCTACAATAATTGATTATAATGAGAACCTAAGATCAGTGCTAATGCAATTAACTGTTACTCTAGGAATTTGTTTATTTTGATTGCGCTGATCTCTGAAGTTACTGGTTGTATTTAGATATTTATTTTTGCATTTTATTATTTTATTTTTAATAAAAACGGAATTAGGATATTAAACATAACGATAAAAGCCACAGTAGGAGCAAAACAGTAACGTCAAAGTGGGTTGCAGTTTTTAGTTTTTGAGAACGCATAGCTCAAAACAGACTAACATTTGGAACTTGGTGCCATATTAATTTTGTTCAGCTTTAAAATACCTATCCAATGACGTATCTCATGTAGCTATTGGCGGGTCTTGTTTTAGCTGTTGCCCGCGGCTATTCCTGCTTAGTTCATTAAAATTACTTAGCGATATAAAACATAGCTTGCCTCTTATTTTCAGACCTACCGTGTATTTATTAAAAAAATCTTAAAATCGACCAATTCGCTTCTGAGGGTTTCTTTTTCTAACACACACGAGATTTCTATTAATTAGATTAGATTTTATCTTTAAACTCTATATACCATATTTCTTAAAAAATTGGAAAGGTTTTGAAATCCTTAAAATAATATTAGGATAGAGCAGACATAACCACTTTAGATACTTTTGATTATATTGAAAATGTTTAGTTTCAACTGTTATTTGCATTATGGTAGTATGCATAGCGCTTAACGTTTGCAAAACCGAACTGGAATCCAATAACGAACCAAAACTATTTGAAATCACGTACGAATTTAGTAAGCTTAAAACGTACGAACAATATTATTTTTATATAGTGACAGTTTATGTGCTCTAAATATCCCTCTCATGTTTTTTTCATTCCAGAATTGGCATTTAAATTGGTATAAATAAGATAATCTATATTGGGAACGTTTTTGTTGAAAATTATACCTCGTTTGCACTTGGTCGTTAGCCCGTATTTGCTTGCAACGACTTATGCAATGTTTACATGCATTTTTGGGTGCTGAACTCAGCGTCAGGTAATAAAAAAGAAATCAGTACACTTGGCCGTTTGACCAAATTTCATAGGCAATTGAATCCGGGCTTCCTACCAAGTGAAAATGGGCCATGACCGTGTTCTCTTTTAAATGGAAGTTTGTTTGTAATGAGATATTTCAATGACCATGTTTTTTGTTATTTCGACCTGTTATCGGATACGTCCGGGTTTTTTCCGACTTCGAACGGAAACGGAAGCCAAGATAATGTAAACAGTTTTCTCTCGCTTTTTGTTTTAATCGGACGTCAATATCTGATTGTTATCTCAACCATTAATATAGGTCGCGTCACGTAAAAAGAACGCTGGCGGTCAAGCTGCGCATTAGGCGATTTTTCTGACTGTTTGGTGGTATGAGGGGCGGCGCGGGGCAGGCGGGTCACGCGCCGCATGCTTGCCGGTGCGCTATTGTTTCATCAGTCAACCTTTGGCTTCCGTGCTGTGTCTATGTCATATTCGTTCTCAAAATACCATCGCGCACAAAAGTTTTTATTTACGAAATGGTTTTACACAGAAAAGTGAGAAAAATGATTTATGACGTATATTGTTTTATGAAGAGAGAGGCTGATAATAATGCAGTTGATAATTTAAAACAATGTATGAAACGGACCGCAGTGGCAACAAAATTTTATGAGTCTACAGTGAGACGAATTGTAAAAGGTTCAAAAGATTCAGAATTCCTCACTGTCTTCAGAACTCCCGGCAAAAATAAAAGAATCAAACAAAAAACCAATAACAGACATTGACAACTTTGACCAGGGTGTTATAAAAAGAATCATCCACAATTTCCACGTCACTGAAAATGAATTGCCTACCATAGACAAGTTGCGAAGGAAGTTACAGGATGACCTTAATTTTTAAGGATCTGCAGCAAGTCAAGCAAGAATGGAAGGAGTATCAATATTACTTTGAATTTTTGTAATTAGATTAAACATTTTAAACTGAATTAAACATGTTTTAAATTCTATTTAATGATATTTTACCTAATAAGTTTTGTAATGTACTTCCCGAAAACCAATATACGAAGCCGCGAGCGACAAGCTAGTTCAAAAATAAAACAATAGGTAGCTAGTACCTTCGTGCGCGAGTGTACCAATGCGCAAACTCCCCCCCCCACCACTTTCTTCCAGCGTTCTTTTTACGTGACGCGACCTATATCTCCACAAAAAGGACGCTCCGCTTGAAAAATTAAATAAAACATTTTCACACGACGATCACACCACAATAAAGTATATTTTACAACATCACAACTCTTTACTTACAGCACAAAACTCAATACACATAATACAATCACATTTTTCTCTTGTTTACAAATTCTTTGATATTATTTCAACACTGCAAAGAATGCGAAGTATTTTAACCGGAAAATACAATTAGGCGTTGAACTGACATTCACTGTGATTGGGCAAGCCATAAACAGTGTACCAACTGTCGTCGCGTCGCCAGCGCAAGGCGATACCAGCGCCATCCGGATATTTTTTATGTTTATTAAATTATTAGTTTAGTTAGATCAGATAATAATATCTAGATAATAATTATTGTTTTAAGTTTACTATTTTTATTTGTTTTGTTTTCTTTTTTTTTCTTGCCGTCTTTGTAACTACTTTGTAACCATATATAAAATTATAATTTTCTATACATGTATTTATAACCTAATTTATGATTTATTATTTATTTTAAATTATTCTCTCGTATAATGTACCTATTATTTTTTGTGTATATTTTTGTGTTTTTCCTCGAACTTAGCATAATTTAATTTCACGTCACTGTCTCTTTATATGTTTCTGTACCTGTTTTCTGTTCGTGCCGTCAACCGTGGTGGTTGCTGAAAATCAGCGCTGTGAAAGTTTTGCAGAAATGCAAGACTCCACAGCATTAAAGCTGAGCAACCGCCACTGTTTTCTTACATTTTGTTTATTACTTACCTGTTTTTGCTGTATATATGTTAGTTATGTAAGAAAAAAAAAAAAAAAAATTCTTTCTTTCTTTCTTTTCTTTCTACTTAGCTAACTTATCTTTCTCTTCATGTTAGTTAGATATTCAAATGAATACTAAGAACAGAATTAGGTACAAATAAAGTTGGGCGGCCAAAATCTTTTTTTTTGGAATGAAACTGTATAATTTGCAGATAAATTATGGCTCGGAAAGGTTTGTATTTCGTCTAGTACATCTGAATGAGAATCAGGGTCACTTTATCCACAGTTTGGCACAAACAAAGCGTATAAATTCACTACTACTAAATTTATAATATATCTCAGTGATTTTATTTCGTAGGGCATTTAATCGTTTGTTAACATATACTATATTTTGTTTATATGGATAAATACACTTACTTATGGATTGTCATTATATCTGAAGAAAATTCTAAAGTTATTTTATTCCTTTGCGAAATCTCTCAAACGAATAAAAGCGTAATAGAAACAATCATAATCGTTTGAGTAATTCATTAGGAACGCTACAAGTAACACAGATACCGCTTAACAACTTTGTGTAATAAAGCTTATTTTATGGTTCGATATTAATTCAAATTACAACAAAATCAAAAACTCCATTTACATAGATTAATTAGATTTAAAGAAATAATTGTTTTCGGTAGATTACTTTTGGAAATGCTTTAGTTCGATTAAAATATCTGCAGCAAATGAATATTTATGCATTTGCCTCCAAACCAATCCATAATGAGGAAGTATTATGACATATATTTTTTTTTAATTTACTTTTTCAATCTGTATGGAATAACTTTAAATATATGGAATCCACAAATATGATGTTTCGTCAGCACTCAGCAGTTTTATAATTACAGGTCTTTGAAGTGTACACAAGCCTTTAGAATATTCTGGAACTAATAATAGATTCAAGATTCTTCGTTGAAACGCAATGTTATACCACAAATTAAATTGAAGTCTGGACGAATAATTCAACAACATTTGAGAGTCGGTTCGCACCCAAAAGCGTGACAGCTTTAATATTTCACAGCGATGCGATCTCAAGGGCTTCTAAATTAATTGAGCAATTTACAAATCGTTGGGAAAAGATCGGATCAGAGAAATGGCTGTCTTATCGCAGACTAATCTGTTTGCGTCTTCTCTTACCAACTTGAGGATTTGTCATGTTGACTGCGTAGTTTTGAGTTTAAAATACCCATAGAAATCTTAATATTAAGATTTCTATGAAAATACCCATGCAAAGCCTGCGTAAATGTATGACTGTTGAAAAAGCAATGGGTAGTTAAGAATAATCATCACGCCTATATGACCCAGAAAGTAGAGGAATAGAGTATTCAAATTTCACTTGTTATTTATTTTTAGGTGACATCATTCAAACTTTGTGACGTAGGCGCTAACCAATAGACCAACGACGCAATTAGTATTAATTAAAATAAAAAGGCAGCATTCATGCCAGCGACAAAATATTTATTAAATAAATAAAAGAAGTAGGACAGTTTCTTTAGTAAATCTTAAATATACGCCAGCCCAGCCCATTAAACATACATATACATATTGACTCACTCTAACCTACGTTAACAAATCCTTATTTACACGTTCGTTTAGAATGAAATTCACACGTTATACTTCAAGCGCATAACCTCGGCACTCACACGGAAACTCGAACTAAGTTTCCGTTTCTAATATTTCACACTACATATCACACCAGACAGATCTAAGATTGTACTTACGAAAGGAACGCTTTGTATTCCACGTGTTAGATAGAATTTGTTTGGTACGAAAACATTTCAACAAATCTTATCGGAGATATTGAATCGTTTGGGGTCGAAACACAAAATTTGTTCGGTATCCGTACCTATTTTACCCCATTTGTTGATAGTAGTTTAAATATTACATCATAGAGGTAGCATTGACAAACCGATAATAGTTCTATTTTAGTATATTCTACATGCAGCGATATCCAAGTGGGAGACCGTAGGACTGCGAAATCAAAGGTTTCTAATTCGAACCCACAGCACACACGTCTGTTATTAAATCGTTAAGATTCATCTTTTCGAAGATATGTGTGTATTAATCATATAAATTGTCGCTTGCTTACGGTGAAAGAAAACATCGTGAGGAAACTTGCAAGCCTGAGAGTGCCTAAAAAGTGCTCGAGGGAGTGTGAAGTATACCAATCCGCACTTGACCAGCGTGGTAGACTATGGCCTTAACCTTCTCATCGTGAGAAGAAGCCCGAGCCCAGCAGTGGGACATGTATTCGATACAGGGCTTCTATTATATATTCTACATTGTAGAATTGTTACTTGTAGAATAAGTTTGAATATTCAAATAACCTTAAAAACACTGACGTAGATGTCTACAACAACTCGTAGCAAACATAACCGTAGAACGTCTACGTGCTACGACTATTTCTATCTTGGAAGTTAGGGTTCCATTCACGAAGGCAATTGGATTTAACTTAATGCTTTACTTGAATTTGTACGACGACTCGCCCGAGAGTGACGCGTTCCGCGACAGTTTTGCTTTGTGTATGTGTACTTCAACGACAAGTCAAGTCAACTGTCTGTAGAACTCCTTTTGTGAAATGCAAGAACTATAAACTTACGTTTCTCTAATATAGTTGTCAACAATATAGACCCACGTTTAACCATAAACGCTAATGGGTCATTCGAGGAAGGTACATTATGAATATCAAACTATGATCCCTTACTTAATGACAAGGTGGCATGTCATTAGACTTTTGATCTGTAGGAAGGAACTATTAAAGTTCAGAGTGTAATTGATATGTTGTGTAATTAAATTAAGCAATCCCTTGACAAGTCGTAAACAGAGCGCAGTTTTAATTGAATTTCTCATCATATTTATTAACATGGCCGTGTAGCTCTATTGAATCTGTTTTCATTTCTGTTTCTTGTAATATTTTACTTCTTTGTTGTTGCATGTGTGCAAACTTTGCGTTTTATATCACAAGATCCTCGTGTGAATGCGACTTTTTGTGCTTTTTTATTAATGATATAATATTATATGAATTGAATTGTTTAAGTTTACCAGATTTACTGACAAAACTGTTTTACTTCTTTAATTATCTAAAAAATATTTCGTCGTTAATAAATGCTGCCTTTTCATTTTAATGATTACTGTTAAAGGTATTATTTACCTGCAAATTATACGATAACCGGCACAAGCAATGTTATTCCATTGAACGAAAACTTAGCCACTGACAGCTGTCATCCCGTAACGCTCCTCCGTTCGCGCCTTTTTGTCACCGCCGCGTAGTGACGTACTTGTACATAGACTCCGAGTCGATTAATAGAAATCGATTATTAGTTCGGCCTTCCTGACACTCCAGCGTCCTCGCAGGAGTTCTCAACAGGCACCCCCTTCTAGTGTAAGTGTCACTGCAGTCTTCTTTTACAAAGGCGATAAGAAGCGAGCTATAATAAAGTTTATTAATACTGCCTGCCCCTTACGGCATATACATAAAGTTTAGTGAATACTCACGGCATTATTGGTGTGGCGGCTTCGCACAGCCTGCCATGCCCCTCACGGCTGTTCTGTTATGCCCCTTACGGCCGTTGTGATGTGCTCTTCACGGGTTAAGTATCGTGCCCCTGGCGGCCTTGCAGTGTCCTCACGGTGACTTTTGTACTGTGCCCCTGGTGGCTTATGTATTGCGCCCCTGGCAACTTGTGTATTGTGCCCCAGGCGGCTTATGCATTGTGCCCCTGACGGCTTGTGTAACGTGCCCCTGACGGCTTGTATATCGTGCCCCTGACGGCTTGTATATCATGCCCCTGACGGCTTATGTATTGTGCCCCTGACGGCTTGTGTAACGTGCCCCTGACGGCTTGTATATCGTGCCCCTGACGGCTTGTATATCGTGCCCCTGACGGCTTGTATATCATGCCCCTGACGGCTTATGTATTGTGCCCCTGACGGCTTGTGTATTGTGCCCCTGACGGCTTGTATATCGTGCCCCTGACGGCTTGTTTATCATGCCCCTGACGGCTTGTGTATTGTGCCCCTGACGGCTTGTGTAACGTGCCCCTGACGGCTTGTATATCATGCCCCTGACGGCTTATGTATTGTGCCCCTGACGGCTTGTGTAACGTGCCCCTGACGGCTTGTATATCGTGCCCCTGACGGCTTGTTTATCATGCCCCTGACGGCTTGTGTATTGTGCCCCTGACGGCTTGTGTAACGTGCCCCTGACGGCTTGTATATCATGCCCCTGACGGCTTATGTATTGTGCCCCTGACGGCTTGTGTAACGTGCCCCTGACGGCTTGTATATCGTGCCCCTGACGGCTGATGTATTGTGCCCCTGACGGCTTGTGTAACGTGCCCCTGACGGCTTGTATATCATGCCCCTAACGGCTTGTGTATCATGCCCCTGACGGCTTATGTATTGTGCCCCTGACGGCTTGTATATCATGCCCCTAACGGCTTGTGTATCATGCCCCTGACGGCTTATGTATTGTGCCCCTGACGGCTTGTGTAATGTGCCCCTGACGGCTTGTATATCATGCCCCTAACGGCTTGTGTATCATGCCCCTGACGGCTTATGTATTGTGCCCCTGACGGCTTGTGTAATGTGCCCCTGACGGCTTGTATATCATGCCCCTAACGGCTTGTGTATCATGCCCCTGACGGCTTATGTATTGTGCCCCTGTCGGCTAGTTCCACAGAGGATAGAGAGATGGCAGATATGCTGTTAAATAACCAAAACAGCCTTGGAGGAAACTTAAATTTTAATCATCATAAACAAACATAATAAAGAACTAATAATTGCAGTTAAGATTCCTCATCAGATGAGGTCATCTGCCTTGACCTTGCCTGCCACCTTTTAATTTTATCACGGACTACAATGTTCTTGTATCCCTTTCTCCCTTTGTCTGCAGAAGTTACCTCGTATCTATTATTTGGTAACACAGCTGTCACCTTATAGGGTCCTGCATATGGTGGCAGAAGTTTACCACTTGTCAGCCCAGGTCTTAATATCCTTCGCTCTACCATTACCAGAGTACCCAAGGCAACGGGTTTCACGATGCGTCGACCCTTGCCGAAGCATCTTTTCATGCGCACAGCATTGTTTTGTATTTCGTCTGCTGCATCCTTCAAATCCTGAATTACTGGTAGTGGATATCTTTCCTTTTCAGTGATTTTATTCAATCCTCTGTAGTCAAAACACATGCGATAATCACCATCTTTCTTCTTGACTAATAGCACCGGGCTAGCATATGGTGATCTTGATACAGCTATAATACCAGCTGCCAACAATTCTTTGACTTTTTGTCTCACAATCTATCTCTCATGGTAGGACATCCTGTTATATTTATTTTTTTTTAATTTTGACACAAGCCTGTTAAATCAATATCATGCTCCACATTCAGAATATTAAGTTCTGTCGAGGTTTAAGACTATTACATTTGTGGCCTCAGTAAATGGCTGTCCAACAAGAGCATCAAATTATTGGACTGTGTCAGACACCACATAGAAGTCTGTTAATCTTCTAACTTCATGAACTATTAATTGTGCATTAACAGTGCCTATTGGAATAGTAAGGGCATCTCCATATCCTTTTATGACCAGTGAGTCATTTCTGTTTATGTGAAGATATAATTGTTTACAAAACGTTTCTGTCATAGTATTACATGAACTTCCAAAATCAATTAAAGCATTAGCGTGAACACCATTGATTTTTAATGTCTTATAATATTTTTTTATCCGAAGAGTCAGAACAATAAGCATGCATTCTTCTTACAGTTTTGTTCTCTTCCTACAATCCTCCACAGTATGACCTTTAAAATTACAAAAAGTGCATATCTTTGCATTATTTTTCTTACGATAGCAATCAGTTTCATCATGACCTGATCTTTTACAATATGTGCAGCTGTTACCAATCTTCCTCTCTTGTTTACAGACCATAGCTTTATGTCCCAGATTACCACAGTTATAACATTCCAATGTTTTAAGTTTGTCCTTGGAGCTGTTTTGTGTTTGAGTTGTCACCATAGAAGTCTTGGCACTGGCTAAATATTTTAGAAGAGAAGTAGTGTCACAACAACCCGCAGACACAGCACCCATCTCTAGTATTTTATCACCCAGTGTGCCAATAATAGCTTCTGTGGTCAGGTCATCGGAAATTCCACAAGACATACCAATGCCTAACTTGTCATAATAAAATTTGATTGGATCTTCATTTGATGTTCTCACCTTGTTTACTAACTCTCTAATTTGTGTCAGTTTATTCTGGGTGAATGGAAATGCTTTTATAAGTCGTGTTTTCCATTCTTCCCAGCTCACATCATATGTTACTTGTCTCTCATACCATCCTTTAGCATAACCTCTTAGTTTAGATGTGCAGTTACACACCAAAGTTCTCTCATCCCATCCATACATGCTTGCAATATTTTCCAATGTTCTAATCCAATGTTCCACTGATACCGAAGATGTTTGAGGATCAAATTCTGGTAGAAAGTCACTGCGTCCCAAATATCTAATTGAAATATTCCCACTATTGTCATGGTTAGTGGCTGGAGTGAATAAAGCAGATGAATCCTCAGTAACCATTGCAGTGCTAGCTGGACCGATGGTCTCAGTATGTTGATTATGAGTCTGCCTAAGTTCTCTCACTAGTTTCTCCAGAGCTCGTATCCTACTGTCCTTTCGTTCTAAACGTTTTGTTAATCTCTTACCACCCTTATCAATGTCCTCTGAACTGGAACTGCAACTGTGACTGGAAGAACGGTGCCTTTTGTGATGACGTCCCATTTTGTTGTATCACTCACCAACAATCACAAATGTTACGGGTTTTTATTGCACTTTTAAACAAAGCGTCTTTTGTCCAAACGACGCTTCACACCGTTTTTTCACACAGAAATTACCTCCTCAAAGTTTACAATTTCATGAACTGGATGTTAATACCGAACGTTATAGGCCTACGGAAGTATATTTATCCCACTTCTGAACTGTTAAAGGTATTATTTACCTGCAAATTATACGATAACCGGCACAAGCAATGTTATTCCATTGAACGAAAACTTAGCCACTGACAGCTGTCATCCCGTAACGCTCCTCCGTTCGCGCCTTTTTGTCACCGCCGCGTAGTGACGTACTTGTACATAGACTCCGAGTCGATTAATAGAAATCGATTATTATTACAAACTACTTCGTTGGTCTATTGGTTGGCGTATATGTCACCGCAAAGTCACGAGTTTAATATCCGGGTCGGGCAAAAGTTTCATCTCGGGTTTTTCCGCCAGGAAATTTTCAATTACACCACGAGACCGGAATTATAGGGCTTGAGCTTAACGAGCGGGTGAAGAGTGGGTATTTAACACCTCTACCATACCCTTTTAATGTGGTAATATAGGTGTGATGATATAAATTACCCTTTTGCTTCTTCAACAATCTTAAATTCACGTTGGTTTGCAAAGGCCTTTAAAACTCAAAACTAGTCTATCCCAGTAAACATGACAAATCATCAAGTTCGTAAGAGAAGACGCAGACAGATTAGTCTGCGATAAGACAGCCATCTCTCTGCTACGATCTATTCCCAACGATTTGTGAATTCTCAATTAATTAAGAAGCCCTTGAGATCGCATCGCTGTGAAATATTAAAGCTGTCACGCTTTTCGGTGCGATCCGACTCTCAAATGTTGTTGAATTATTCGTCCAGACTTCAATTTAATTTGTGGTATAACATTGCGCTTCAACGAAGAATCTTGAATCTATTATTTGATCCAGAATATTCTAGAGGCTTGTGTACACTCCAAAGACCTGTAATTATAAAATTGCTGAGTGCTGACGAAACATCATATTTGTGGATTCCATATATTTAAAGTTCTTCGAAACAGATTGAAAAGTAAATTAAAAAAAATATATGTCATAATACTTTCTCATTATGGATTGGTTTGGAGGCAAATGCATAAATAAATATTATACTTTCCTTGGGTATTTCAATCATTTCATGCAGATATTTTAATCAAACTAAAGCATTTCCAAAAGTAATCTACCGAAAACAATTATTTCCTTAAATCTAATTAATCTATTTAAATGGAGTCTTTGATTAAATTCAGGCCTTTGTTCTACCGTTTCATTAAACCTTTTCTGATTCATGAATTTTGTTGTAATTTGAATTAATATCGAATCATAAATAAGCTTTATTACACAAAGTTGTTAAGCGGTATCTGTGTTACTTGTAGCGTTCCTAATGAATTACTCAAACGATTATTATTGTTTCTATCACGCTTTTATTCGTTTAAGAGATTTGGCAAAGGAATAAAATAACTTTAAAACTTTCTTCAGATACAGCGATCTATAATGACAATCCATAAATAAGTTTATTTATCCATTTAAAAAATATTTATTATATGTTAACCAACGATTAAATTCCCTACAAAATAAAATTACTAAGATATAATAAAAAAAATTGTAGTAGTGAATTCAAACGCTCTGTTGGTCTCAAACGGTGGATAAAGTAACCCTGATTCTCATTAAGATGTACTAGACGGAATACAAACCTTTTCGAGACATAATTTATCTGCAAATTATACAGTTTCATTCCAAAAAAAAATTTTGGGCTCCCAATTTTATTTGTACCTAATTCTGTTCTAAGTATACATTTGGATATCTAACTAACATGAAGAGAAAGATAAGTTAGCTAAGTACTAGATTAATAGGCTAGATGTTGGAAAGTCAATCTGATATAAGGTTTTATAGAAAAATGACAATGTCACAAAATATCATTTTACGGATCATTTGTTTGATTAGTTAAATAAGTCATAACTGTTTTACCAATGTGCCATGTTAATCTGTATACGAGTGCAAATCAGTACAAATTCAGTACATAATTCTAAGTCCATGGGTGCAAAAAAAAACACCAGAAATTTCTACACATTGGTCAATCGGTATTGATGATGATTTATTTCCGGTATGAGAATATAGCAGCTAATATTTATTTTAGTCATTTAAATTAGTACTTAGTAATAAGTTGATATTTGTATGACCGAGAGAAATTAAAGGTGAAAAAAAATTAGACAACATTATGATTATTTTTTTACCAAAATAAGACAAGACATTATATTATTTCCCTGTTAACAAACAAGAAATATTCTCGAAAGCTTATCTTTTATTTTCTGTAAGTAATATCTGTAGGTACATTATCTTTCCATTAACCAATGAGATGAATATAATACGTGAGAAAACTCTTAATTAGATGATACATTAATAGCATATTCCAATTTATACGTGTCACTCGTGTCAGCCCCTATGCTATATTTGGCAGTAGTTATCTAATAAATCAAATTAGATCAGCTTTATTTTCTGGGCTTTTTCTCTTCACATTTGTGTCAACTTCTTTTTCACAGAACGACAGAAATTTTGGTAGGAATATCGATTGTTTTTTTGATTACCTTTGGTAGTGGCAGATGAGGATACGGCTCTTCTGATGTTAAATCAAAGCCGTTGCTCATGGACTTCATCAACACTGTGAGGCCGCTGCCTCTGTCTAATTTGCCTATCCCTTTGGTAAAAACTTGTTTTTATGTAGATATAAATAAATTCCACAATAGGATTCTCACCCACGTCAGATTTTTTATAGGACCGATAATATTGGTGTGCTTTGCACTATTGCAAAGTAAATTCAAATTTTCACTGACAAATGCTGGAATTAAATTGAGGTTTAAATAAAAATATGATGTTCTAACAACATGTTTCATGAAATATAAAGTTTTAGTCATCGCTCTGATAAAAAACCGTCTTGTACTGGTGGTAGAGCTCTTGTGAATGAGCTCGAGGGCGGCAGCACCACCGTCTCACCTTTAACCTGCCGCCAAATAGTAGTGCTTCCATTACTGTGTTCCGGTTTGGTGGTGAGATTAGGCCCTGAAATTACTGGCACTGAGGTTTTCAGGAGAGCGTTTTTAATCCGCATCTACGACACTTATTCGTTGTAAATTATATTACTTGTTCTCTTATACGATTTGCAAAAGACGTTAAATAGGTAATATTAAAAAAATATTTATATCCAGGACTATGTATATGGAAAATCTAAAGCCAATTGAGCAATAAAAAAAATTGCCATTTTTGACATGATTGTCTTTATATACGTACGGACCGTCGATAGGTCAGTCTATTAATATAATGAGCTCACGGCCATGGGTGTGGTTAACCTAACACGGATATCGCATATCATTTTCCGTTTATTAGTAGCCTAAGGTGCGCCGCCAGGAATGGTTTGAATCATGGGTGGAGATGCCCCCATCATTTACGTAAACATCGACGGTTATGGGAAAAGACCTTGTTGAGTGAGAGCCTTCGGGTGGCCTACGTCATTTTATAAAACCTCAAAGTTGCCCTGTGTGTGCATAACATAGGTAAGAACGGCCACCACATATGGAATTTGGATTATAGTGGGTTCGGCAAAATAATAAAAGTTGCTAAGAAGTTGTTATAACGTAAAGTCTCGACCCTTATACTTTAAGAAATTATATTTATCGTAATATGAATATTGACTTAGCTTTGACCCATGTTAAAACTTATTGCTTCGCTAGTAGAGTAGAGTAAGTCGCCGTAGAGTTAAGCGTTATGGTCAATATCAATAAACTTTAATTGTACTAAATCAAATCTGTAGTGCCTGAGATTAGCGCTAACAAACAAACAAACTAACTTTCACCCGCGGCTTCGTCTGCGTTGTATATTTCATCTGCTTTATTTTATCAATATCGGTCCAGCGTTAAGGCGAACAAAAATGTTAAAAACTATTTTAGTAAAAAAAAATATCAACTAAAAACATTGTTGTTTGACATTAAAACTTTTATGTTATTTAATTGTATTGATTGATGATAATCTCAGATCACCGCACTCTTATGCTTGGTAAACGAAAACACTTTAGGAAAGAATGAATCGTCTTATTTATTCAAATCGTAGATGCGTGTCCTCACATCAGAACATGATAAAGGGGGCTATCACGCTGAGTAATGCTTCCATCCATCGGAAATCCGTGATGTGTATTTTTACTTACCATTTGTGTCCAAAACTAACTCGCGAACAATTTTTAATGTAACGGTTTTTGGTTTCGATAAATCAATTATGCTGTTTTTGCAGCCGTGGTTTTTTGTTTCTCTTAGGTAATGAGGCGGTTATAACGTTAGTATTTAGGTGTTTGTTCATTCTTAAGAGCGTGTATTCCTTTTCAAAGTGTAACTGTCAATTTTTGTAGTGTTTTGGGAATATTTCGTAAAAACTGAATGAAAGTATGATTTTATTCAACTAACTTTTTAGAATGCAAGTTTTGAAAGGTAAATATAACAATTTCATTCGTAAATACAGCATAATTTTGTAATTTATCAACTTAACAGTTAATACTCTTTCAACTGATAAAATAGAAAAGTATGCTTTAGTTATTAAATGTAATTGTCATATTTACCTTTTAAAGCCCAAATTCTAAAAAGTTAGTTGAATAAAATCATACTTTTATTCAGTTTTTACGAAATATTCCCAAAAAACTACAAAAATTGACAGTTACATTTTGAAAAGGCATACACGCTCTTAAATACAGTGCGTTTTACAATTCTTCTGGCAAGTACTGACAAAATATTGACTACATTAGTAATATCTTTTTATTTTGTTATTTATCAATTCTCGATTGCCTTCTCTGCTTCTTCAATAGATTTGGATTTAAGTCTGATACAGTAACCTATATGTAACCTATAATATCATATGTATGTATGTATAAATAAAGTATGTATGTATAAAGATACCACAGATTATATCAAAGGTAGGAAAAAAAATACGTTTACCCTCCCTATAAGTCGTTCATCCTGTAGAAACTGTATTACGAGACCGTGCTGCCGATCGTTTTACTATAAAAACCGTTAGGTTGTGTTTTATTTTTATTAAGTTTCAGGCTGCAACTGTTGCCATTCTTTTATGTTTTCTGAAAGAGATGTCAAAGTGAGCAACGTTGGCAACACGGCAATATCGCCCAGCTGTGATGTTATTTTCTAGCTTCAGACAGTAGAAGCGTATTAGGAGCTATTTTACCAAATAAAATTCTTTCAAATAAAATATATAAGTTTTACCATACGCCTTAATGTAAAGATGATTATAAGTATTTACACTTTATCACTGAGCCGTAACCCTATAAACCAAACAATAGAAAATTTCTTAAAGAAATCAGCATTTGACGAAATCTTATTTGAAGCAAAATCCCAAGGTTAATCTGAAAATTTCATTTAAAATATGTTTTTGGCATACAATAATTTTGATCCGGTTGATTGCATAATTGAATCAGTCTTTGAAAAAAGTCCCAGCGTCAAGGAAATTGCAAAACGTCAAAAAATATTTAAGATTTATGTAAATTACAAATATTCAGTGGGGGTGGGTAGGGAATTAACAAGCATATTTTACAAGATCCATCCATTACCTTAACATGCTAACATAACATGATTATTATTATTAACATATTTACTTAGTATTTTATTTATAGAATTATTTGAATATTTGACTTAAAGCTACAAGTTTAATAGTAATTTGCTTCGACTAGTTGTTCTATTATATAGGGTGGATGCAACATAGCAACATATTGACAACCTCAGATTTATACATAGACATGGTTTGTGTTCTTGATCACCGGTTTTCTCTTACGAAACAAAACAAACGTATTCCGAACGTTAAGATCGTTCAATTAGTGCAAGAAACCTATTTTTTTAAAATTAAATATATGGAAATGAACACTGACTAACTGGTAACTGTGGTTTCAATAAATGTTGCTATAACAAATTTACCCTGCAGAAATTACAATATCTTATAATATTTTATCATTCTGTATCTCTTGTAGTTGTCAACAATACATACCCACGTTTAGCCGCAAATATTAAGTGCTAGCATTTGAGGAAGTATACATGACATACATGTATATCAAACTAAGCCTTTAATTACATATTGTCATGATCCACTTATATGAAGATAGTAATAAAGGTTCAAATGGAGATAAGGAGTTATATGTATTGTTATGAAGGTTATGTACATTCGGTATGTAATTATGATTTGCTGCTATCCTAGTAAGCTCAGTAACGTGTTTACATTGAATAATAACGCCTAGATTTATAATCTTCATACAAGCGCTTCGTTTAAGCTGAAGCAAAAAAACACATTGAGGTGTGTGTGGTAGATACGCTGACCTGATTGGCTGATAGATACTCAAAAAAATCTGTTTAATAAGTATGAGCCGCATTGAGACGAACCAGTTCAATAAAGTGACCTCTCTTTTTTTGATTGTTGTACTAGATTTATAAGTGTTATTTGTTATGAGTAGATTGGAGAAATTTTAAGTTTATAGCCGCATTATTAATCGAAAATCGTAACATTTATACGAGAAGCTCTGTAACTTTATGACGCCCGTCCAATTTAATATAAATATCACAATTTCGGAAAGTCGCCTTAATGAAAAATGAATATTTCTGAGAATTTTAAAAGCATATTTTGTTTCATATTATTAAACTCGCTCGTGTAGTTATGAGCATGGCAAATATTGCAACATATTAAACTTAGTTTTAAAAATATTTGCGAGTGCATTTAAATGTCACTTAATTAAAAAAGTTTGTAATATACTCCAAATATTCATTATTGGCTGCAAACACGTCTAAATAAATGTAACAATTATTTGAAATGTAATACAATCAAACATAAATGTGGATATCAAAATTATCTAAGAGGTAAAAGCTACAACTCAAATCCCATACGTAGGTAATCAAAGTTAAATAAAGACGCCTATTATTTACAAGTACGTGTGGAAGGAATTATAATACAATTTGAGGCACAAGAGAAAGTGCCCTCTAGACAATATAAGTCTTGGACTAAGACACGGCACGTTTATGATGCTCAGCTAGCACGTCCGTTTTAATAGTTACCCAAATAAAATTACAATAAGTTATAAACATATAAAACTATAAAGCCTAAACTATGACATTTCGAAAAATGTCTACAGAGGGGTGAAATATGTAGGTAATCAAAAGTTTAAAAATGATGCATTTTTGACGACCGGATGGCGGAGTGGGTAGAGTACCTGCTTGCGACGCCGAGGTCGTGGGTTCGATTCCCACTTAAGACAAATCTTTGTGCGTTTGTCTTAGTCTGGGTGTTTCTACGTTTACTAAGTATGTATTTACAAAAAAGAAAAGTATGTATATATGTATTAGTATCAGTTATTCTAGTACCCATAGTACAAGCTCTGCTTATTTTGGGACTAGATGGCGTTGTGTGTAAGTTGTGAGATATTTATTTTATTATCTATACTAATATTATAAAGAGGTAAAGTTTGTGTGTTTGTTAAATTGTCAGGGGTAATCTCGGAATCTACTGCACCGATTTTAAAAATTCTTTCACTAATAGAAAGCCACATTATCGCTGAGTGTCATAGGCTATATAAAAAACCGAAAAATTAAAAGGTTTTTACGTGGTAGTCCGTTTTGTAAAGAGAATCGGAGAAAAACTCATCGTTATACGTGAAGGCCACAGCAGCGCGGCAGCGGCGCGCGATGGTTTCGGCTTATTTCGGTTCGCGTTCGTGCTCACTTCGGAAGAAGGAGGCGTGACCTTCCTTTTACATCTGAGAGGTAGGTACCCGCGCGGCTCATTCGCGCGGCCGGCTCTTTACGCAGCGGACGTCCCCAAAATTGAATTTTTCGTAACACACTTTCGACATTCATTAATTTTATTTTCGGTACATTAAAAAAAAAATCTTTTATGTTTATATAGTTTTCATTTAATTTAGGTTATAGATAGGCATTAAGTTTGTTTCATGTACCTAGATATTAAATTAGGTTATAGGTATTAAGTTAGTTTCATGTAGATATTAATTTAGGTTATAGGTAGGTATTAAGTTTGTTTCGTGTAGATATTAATTTAGGTTATAGGTATTAAGTTAGTTTCATGTAGATATTAATTTAGGTTATAGGTATTTAGTTTTTTGCAATTAGGTTAGGTTAGGTTGTTATTTTGAAATCATAACTTCTGTCAATATGCCTAAAAGAAAATCTCAACTGTCTCGACATACATCCATGACACGAGCGAGACAGAGACAGAGACTCGGAGAGACTTCCTCTGAGTATGAACAGCGCCTTGCGAATGTCGGGAATCTTCTTTCACGAATAGAAAGACACATTATTGCTGAGTGTCATAGGTTATACATATAAAAAACCGAAAAATAAAAAGGCTTTTACATGGTAGTCCGTTTTGCAAAGTGAATCGGCGAAAAAACATTCGAATGAAAACGTTTCTTACGAACGCTGCCTTAACTATGAAAGATATATATTTTTGAACATTATGCCCAACGAAGTGGGCACGGGTCAGCTAGTTTTTTTTATATATTAATAAATAAGTTATCCAAAACAACTGATTACTATCTAATAAATAAGTATTCCTGTCATTTTGCGGACAAAGAGACTCACTCATTTGCATTGAGTATGACGAACAGTATATATGTTACACAAGTATGTTCTTTCGTTTTTATAATCTAGATAGTATCACAACATTTTTGTTCAAAAGCTGAATTAAATGAAAAAAACATACCAAAAATACATTTTCAATGAACACAATGTAGCGTAATAAATAATAGAAAAGGTTTCTGAAAAGATAAAGGAAAAATAAAAATAACATTATGTTGTGAGTCACGCACAGGGTATTGTGTGGAGGATGGGTGACCGTCCGTCATGCTCGCTCGTCATGACCCACACGCTATTCATCATGCTCGCATACAACTTCACTATACAATTACAAGAGAAATACATTATCATGCTGTATTATTGACTAATATAGCGAAACATGTTAGAATATGTGGTGATAGTATGAATGAAAGAATATTATGTAACTTAATCATTCATCAATGAATGTTAAAGTTATTATTATAATTATAAACTCGCTATGCTTGTGATTCTAAGTCAAATGCATGTTTATGGGCTTCTTTATTTTCAAAATTATTATTGAAATTTTCAATTTGTGTGTAACTCAAATCATGATTGAAACAATTTACACAAAATGACTAGGAACAAACTTGCTTTTTAGTGTTTTTGATTTTTTTAGATGGGGTGCATGAATGGAGCCTCCCCGAGTGACGTACACAACGATTCCCTACGTCCGGCGCACCCTGGGCAATTCGCGAGTTCTCCAAAGCGAATTGGCCAATCCTTTCACCACGATGGCAAGTCAAAATAAAATTTGACTCAGCCATCGACACGACGAAGGAGAAGAGTGTTTTAGATATGATTTGAAAACCTAATAATATTAAAATTCATTATTAACCCTTACATTAATATGAAACTAAGTGGTTGTAAATAAATCTTTTACAACGTATGAAAACACGGCGCTCGGGAGTCTGCCTCTAAGCACGAAAAAATATTGCCGTAGACGTTCTACAACAACAATGCCTTAGCTACAATAACCGTAGAACGTCTACGTGCTACAGCTATCATAGAAGTTACACTCACCTCATATAGTTGTCAACAATACAGACCCACGTTTAACCATAAACGCTAATGGGTCATTCGAGGAAGGTACATGAATATCAAACTATGATCCTACTTAATGACAAGGTGGAATGTTATTATTCTTTTGATCTGTAGGAACTATCTTTGATGTTGTATGATTCAATTAAGCGTACTTAAGTAACCATGAATTAATAGTTTTAATTAATTACCTCAAGAAAATTTATTTTATAGACATTAAAAATTAAATAATAAAAAAACAAAATCATACCTAACTATGTACAGCTGTAAGAAAAATATAACTATTTTTTTTTTCAAGTTATGCGTCAAAAAATACTGCCGCATCAATGTCAAATTCGGGTGACGTGCCTACATAAGACATTTGTTTAATTTTTTGGTGTTGATGATAAACTGTGTTTGTAATATTATTCGCTTATAATTAAACTTTACTCGTGGGACAATTTAAATATCATCATCTGCCGAGCCTTTTCCCAATTATATTGGGGTCGGCTTTTAGTCTAACGGATTTAGCTGAATATCAGTATTTTACGTGGAGCGACTGCCATCAGACCTCCACATCCCAGTACGAGGTATTACTATACTCTTTGTTGGACTATTTGTCAGACTTTCTGGCCTCTGACTGGGTATTCAGAGGCCAGAAAGTTCGAATGGGGCTTATCAAGAAGATAAGCCCTATTCGAAACTGGTAAAATTGTCTCTTAGCTCCGACATCACAAGTTCCTTTCAATGTTTTAGATAGTTAACCGCCTGTTAAATCTAATAAATTTGATATTTTACCTGTCAAAAAAGATCCATTCCAAAAAGTTAGGCTTATAAAGGACTTACTAGGCACCAATGAAACTGGCCCTTAATCTAATAATAAAATTACATGGCACACTGCTTTTCCTTCCTTTGCCGTAATCTGTTCTATAATAATTGTACTCGACGACAGAGTTAAAATGAAATTGTATTTTGTTCTCAGAAATGTTTTGCTGAAATTGAGTCAAGGAATCTTTATTTTAAAGCTACATGGTTGTACGTGCAATAACCATAACTATGATTATGAGACAGTCACTGTATTATAGTGAGTCCTGGTTGGGTAGTCGTTTGGCGGCATATAGAGCAGGTTGTTGGCTGCCAGATAACCGGTTCAGTTGGCTTTAACAGGAATAATGTTATTTGCCCGTGTACAAAACACATACTATCGCTTTATTACACGTTTCAAGTCGGCCGAAGCAAAGACAGCATGATACGGTGGGGTTTTGCAGATGAAACCGATATAAACTGTGAATTCACCACACAAACCATGGCCCATATTCTAACTTGTCCTGCGTGCCCCACTACCTGCACGAAGGACGCGGTAATAAACGCAGATGAAAGCTCTGTTCAGGTAGCCACATACTGGGCTAATAAAATTTGACTTTGCCGTCGACTCGAATGAGGAACTACACGTTTTACCCAGGGGTAACAAAGGTGTAATACCCACATTTCACCTTTAACGTTTAGGTACCATGTGATAGTAGGTGAGCCCATGTGATGTTTGTGCTGCCAGACGGAAAGATGCCAAAAGACACTTTTGCCCGACTCGGGAATTGAACCCGAGATCTCGCGGTGAGTGGCCGCATTCACTATCCACTAGACCAACGGCGGCGTATTTATATTATGTAAGTGGTGCATGAAAGGAGCCTCCCCGAGTGACGTACACAACGATTCCCTACATCCGGCGCACCCTGGGCAGTTCGCGAATTCTTCAAATCGAATTGACTAATCCTTTCACCACGATGGCAAGTCAAAACCTTGACCAAGGCGCTCATGACCGCCGATGAGAGTGCCATAACAGTGACCACTTTTTGGGCCAATTAAATTTGACTCAGCCATCGACACGACGAAGAAGAAGATTATGTAAGTAGGTGTAAATTATCAGAACTTTATGTTACGTATAAACAAAAGTAGAACAATGACATCTATCCACACGAACTTGTCTGGGGAACCATCTCCACATTTTATGAGTAATAAGAGTTATTGCCCGCTAGAGAATATAACACGTTACTGCGAGCTTATAACACACAGTTTGGACCTTTCAAACACCCACGTATACCATTATATACTTTTTATAGTTGACTATAAACTAGGAACTATTTCCACTCAGTTATAGTTTACTATTGCCCATTCTTACCATTACATTTTGGCCAAATAAAACATCAGTTTTTACAGTACCTTCTATAAATCATCTACGTTCATCATTCCAGCCCTTATATGTATGTTTTTACAGACGTTTTAGCTGCGAATGTGGATCGCCAACCCAAAGTATGGCCCATCTGTTGTCCTGCCTATTACTTCCTACCCCTCGTACCCTAAAAGACCTTATGCAGGCCAACCAAAAAGGCATCCTATTGGTCTAAAACTGTATAAATGGAAAATATTAAACAGAAGTACAATAGTCATTGACACGACAAGAAGAACAGACGTCATCTAAGCACTTACACCCTTTCCAGCCATGTAATTTTTCACACAATTGATACATTTTTTGGCTTACGCTATACATCTATAAATACACTGTATATATATCAGGCAGCCTATTTTTACCAAAAGTTAATACCAAACAATGTGTTCACAGAATTTTACAAATATTTTTAAGCACAATGGGAATCCCACAAGTGCTTTCACAATGAAACAATGAGTGCAGATTTACAATGGGTTGTTGAAACCTGTTTATGAAAACATAAAAGAAAGCTCAGATCTATTGATTGTATTGTAACTAAAAGGAAATATTAATAGAATCAAGGTATTTTCAGACTTCCTGTGACTTCAGGCACAGAGAGTCTCACGAGGCTGCGGTATTGTTGATGTTATAAGGGGTGAGCCTATTGCCATACACCAGGTAAAAATCAAAATCCGTGCTGCTATTGAGAATTTCCTGATGAATAAATCCAAAATAGCACTTTTGCCCGCTCAAAGGTGAGCGATACACAAATTATACCGTTAGACTAACAAGGCAGTCATAATGATATACCAGTTTTAAGTTCATCTTTAACAATGATTCCCTACGTCCGGCGCATCCTGGGCAATTCGCAAGTTCTTCAAAGCGAATTGGCTAATCCTTTCACCACGATGGCAAGTCAAAATAAAATTTGACTATGCTATCGACACGACGAAGAAGAAGAAGAAGAACACATATTACGTGAAAACCACATCAAATTTCATGAAGTAGGTTTTGCGTGGTATATATTTGTTTTTATAGTTTGGAAATTAACGAAGTGAAAAATGTAATTTTTAAATTTAAGTCTGTTAGCCTAAGCTATCCCTTTGACTTACCCATCTGCCACAAGGCTGGGATTTGTTAAAACGATGATTTATTATCAGTCTTTTAAGAAAATACCGTTCTGACAGGCATCTCGCGGTTGCGTCATAATATCACAATTTATTTTAAATGTAACTAAATAAATAAAGAATTTAGTTTTCAAGTCTTATAATCTCTTTTAATTTTTATATCAAGTAAGATGAAAAAAGCTTTAAGCTTTTGCCGTTCATCATGTCAGTTCTGCTCAATCCAAAAGTAGATATAGCTGCTTTGTGAGAAACAGAAAAACAATTATGATTCAAGTCATGAAGAAATTATACAAATTCAGATACTAATAAGTTGAACAAAGAGGGAAGAAAAATTTTCTTTCCAACCAAATTGAGTTATTTTGTTTTAATACTTACAGAATAATTTTTGAAATGAATAATATTTTTCTCCCTCCCCTAAGCCCTAATTTTAGGCAGTTAAAATAAGCTTGCCATTTTATGTCTAATATGGCATTTTTGTTACATATATCTTAATGAGCTTGCATGAGATGCCTGCATGCAATGACATGAGATGCCTGCATATTTTGATGACAAATGGCTAAAACATTGTGCCCAAATTAGTAGCCGAGTAACTTTTTTTAAGTTCACGACCGATGGATGTATTTTCAGCGGTTAATACAAATAATTAAGAATAAGTATGGTATATCATTACAGCCATGGAAGATGGGTAGACCTTTGGTGAGGGAAGCAACATGCGTCGACACTCACCCGCCATCGCCCCTTAAAAGCACATCAGCTTGTGTCGGCGCTGCTGCTGCTTTGGTAGACACTCTAATTGGCAATTATGTATTTGAGCCGTTTAGGGTCGATACGCTGGGGCCGTGGGGTTCACGCACCCTTTTTTTTTAAGAAATAACCAAAAGATTATTTGTCTGTGACTAGAAGACTGGCTTCTACTTTGGACAAAGGATTAGCATTGCCATTGTGGCAATGCCGCCAGCCTTCTAGGCACGTTACCTGCGGTCGACATCGATGCGGATGTATTTTTTGACGACTGTTTTTTTTACGAGATTCATTTTATTTAATAAGCTTATATTACTCTTTTATTTGATGTATATATATATAGTTAGGTGTTTCTATAATTTGTTTTCACGTTTAAATTGTAGTTAGGTAAATAATGTAAAAATAAATTACAGACCAAATAAAAACTTTAACAAGTAAATAATAAGTTCAAAAATATTCTAAGAAAAATCTTCAAGATTCCTCTCAGTTAAATTGTATGATTAGAAATTTTTTCAGTCACATAAATGCATAATTTTAAAGTTATAATGCATAGTTAACCTTTTAAATTTGTTGTCAAAAAGTGAGTAAAATCTCGCTACAACAGTTTTGATTCTCACTTTTGTCCACAAAAGGCATTTCATTTACAAGTTAATATTTTAAGTAAACGCTTGCATTCTCACCATTCCAATTTAGCTTAGTCATCAAAGCAAACATAGGTATACCTACTAACTATTAAACTCTTAACCAAGTAAACTATCGCTAGGTGCAAATACTGCTATCACTTACATTATACCTTGGTTTTAAACCTTGGAATAGTTTTGAAACTTATTTAGTCAAAATTTTAGAGGAGGTAAACGTTTGCGTTTTCCATCAAGCTGATTCAGTAAAGTAGTTTACGTTTGAACTTGCGTATGACGTGTGCTTAAACATACTTAAAAGTACTGGGTATAGTTTTAGGTCGGGCATTATTATTTTATATAATAAAATACGCCCTCGATGGTCTAGTGGTTAGCTTATGCGACACTACGGGTTCGATTCCTGGGTTAAGCAATGTGTTATTTATGAAATTTTCGTTGGAGGAAATTCACTATACTGGAATTGTGCCTGGTGGATGGCGATAGGTTCACCCCCTATCCCGTGGGATCTGAACATAACAGGTGAAATGTGAGTGTTGTACACCTCTGCCACACCTTTCTGGGTTATGTGTAAAATAAAATAAATCATCTTAATAACTACTAAGCGAGTACCCTATCTCGTGTTAAACTTTATAAGAGAGATAATAAATTAGAAGATGTGTAGATCCTACGGGACTTTTGAGCAAGATACTAGTTGTTAACCTCAGACATTGGCCAAATAACATCCATGGATTTTGAATTTATTTTATGGCATTTTTTTTTTAAATACTTATTCATTTATTCTGATGCAAATACAGGTACATGGGATGTTAGGTTCATATTAATACATTTAAGGAACACTGTATTTGACCTTGTTGCATGCAATAAATTAGAAACTAAATACTAAGATACAATAATGAAATTATCTAAAACTAACACACATAATAATAAATAAAACATAGAACTAAACTGTGCAACATTTTTACAGTTTATCACGTAGGTAATCATCTACGGAATAATAACATTTTTCCAATAATAATTTTTTCAGATTTTTTTTTACAATTTGAATGTTTAGTTCTTCGAGAATCGCTTTTGGTAGATGGTTGTATACTCTAGGAGCCATACAGAATATACTTTTATTTAAATATGCAGTTGTATTAGACGGACAACTGATTTTCAAATTGTGTCTGCTACCTTTTAATTTTGTAAACATGTGTAAATTCTTTTTTACAAACATTACTGTTTCGAAGATATAGACGGATGGCAGCGTCAGAATGTTAAATTTGACAAAAAGAGGCCGACAGCTATCAGTTGCTTTGATTTTGCCAATGGCTCTTAAACATTTCCTTTGTGATTTAAACACATAATCTACATCAGTAGAATTACCCCAGAAAATTACTCCATACCTGATAATTGAAGCTACATAGCCGTGATAGGCGGTCACCACTGTAAAGGTATTTGCTGTTTTTGCAAGCATGTAGAGAGCGTAAGAATACTTGTTTATTTTTGAACACAAGCTTACAATATGGTTCTTCCAGTTTAGGTTATCGTCAATATTTATTCCATAAATTTTGTTGTTTGTACCTGTTTAATATTAATACCATCGTATTGTATGTTTAAATTAGTTAATTTATTGATTCTATTTTTAAAAGTCGTTAAATTAGTTTTTTGAATATTTATTTTTAAATTATTAATAGTTAACCAACTTATACTGTTGAACAGGGTATCGTTTATCTCACGTTCAATCTCCTGTTTGTTGTTTCCTTTAAATAAGACAGTACTATCATCCGCAAAAAGAATTGTTTCCTGGCATATCGCCTTGGAGAAATCATTAATATATATTATAAACAACAGTGGCCCTAATACACTACCTTGTGGAACTCCGAATTTAACATTTAGCAGATCAGAGCAGTGATTTACCATCTTTTTTTCATGAGCACAAAACTTAGTGATTTCTGTGAGCTGTTTTCTGTTGCTCAGATAAGATTTTATCAGATCAAGTGCATTTCCTCTAACTCCATAGGCGTACAACTTATTGAATAAAGTATAATGGTCCACATGATCAAACGCTTTCGATAAATCCATATATAGAGCACAAGCCTGATTTTTATTATCTACTTCAGTCATGACTGTTTGAAGGAATTTAAAAATAGCAATATTTATGCTTTTATTTTTTCTAAATCCTATTTGTTCATCAACTAGCAGATGGTTAACTTCAAAATAGTTTGACAAACGTTCATGTATAACCTTCTCAAATACTTTAGATATAACCGGAACTAGTGCGATAGGTCTGTAACAGTTCAAATCATGTTTATTATCTTTTTTGAACAGGGGATTTATGACTGTTATTTTCAGTTCCCTCGGAAACACTCCATGGAAAATGCATAAGTTAATAATATGGCTCAGTACGATAGATAATTTAATAGATACACACTTTAACATTTTAACAGATATGTCGTCGTAACCAGTACTGTTTGTAGATCGAAGGTTCATTATTATTTTATGTATATCTTATTTATATCTATTTATTTGCTATTTATTAACTTAGTTATATCTATTTATTTGCTCATTAATTTATACATATCTTTTATTTAAATATTTACAATACTAACCTAACTATAATTTAATATTTTAAACTAATTAAATAAATACCTAACTATATATATTTTATGCTGGCATAAAAAAAATTATGTTTCAGAAAAAATAAGTTACATAATATGTATTAAAGTTAAGTACGCCTTACGTCATTTTATAAGAGCTGAAAGTTTTCCTGGTTGTAAGTTGGGCGAACACTGCAGCACTCGCAGACTATTATTACTAGATACAAGAATTTAATAATATCAGTAATTTTTCCTCTGTATAATGAAGCCATATTCCTCTTTGGTATTAAAATAAACTTTCCCTGCTTCAGCTTTATTCTCGCCTTATTCAAAACTATCTCCTTTGTATTCCGTCCTTGTCCTTATACAATATAGGTCAGTCGGCAATACTCGATTTGTTTGATCGAGTTTTCCGCTCAATTTTGTTGGAAACGATTAGATATTTTTTTATATAGCTATTAACTTATTATCTAAATGTCTGCCTCACACGTGTTTAAAACTGCACCTACTATCTACATCTCTGCATCACCCAAAGGTTGACTGGTAGAGAATACTTTTAGTATTAAGCCCGCCTTTGTACATTTTAGTGCATAAAGTTTAAATAAATAAATAAACTAGAATCAATATTCAATTAATTATTAATTATTATTAATTATTTATTATATCAATTAATTATTATTCTTCAATCAATCGAATACACCCAAGAGATTTCTCAGCTAAAAACAGCTCCAAGTAACTGCCATCAATTTGCTGTCAAGATGTGGATTCCAGACAATAGAAGCTAGGCGTTCACAAATTAAAGTCACGTTCTATTCAGTAAGTACCCTTATTTAGCTTCGATCCAGTACAAATACTCTTTGACAAGTTCTACTTCTTTATTATTGAAAATTTTCGAGCACCGTCCTTTTAAATAGTGGATAGAAGACGAGCATAAGCTATTTAAGAGTTTGGTTTAAATATATATTTTTTTTATAACTACTTTGCTATCTGAAAAAATATAAAAAACCCTTTGTTTTTCATTTCTTAGATAAATTAACAACCTATAAGAAGCCAGCGTAAGTTTCTCATGAAATATAATGACGGTAAATATACCCTATTTTTTTTCAATAACATCTTTTTTGCAGAAAAATATACATATTGGATCTTAAATTAAATAGTCTTATAACTTCGTTCCCTTTTTAAAGAGATAACCAAAAGATTAGTCGACTCTTCACGTGACCATAAGGCTGGCTTCTATTTTGGACAAAGAATCAGCATTGCCATACAACGTGGCAATGCCGCCAGCCTTCTGGGCACGTTACCTGCGGTCGACATCGATGCGGACGTATTTTTTGACGCCTGTTTTTTTTTACGAGTTTTGTTTTATTTAATAATTTTATATTATTGTTTTATTCAATGTGTATATAGTTAGGTATTTATTTCATTATTTTAAAATATTTATGTTTAACTTGTATTATTGTAACTTATAAATAAATGTATTCAATATTTCCTTAATAAACTTTGTCTTATAACTTAATCTAAACTTAATAAGTCACTGTCAAAAGGCCTCGTACCCAAAATGCTGGCAGCATTACCGCGTTGTATTGCGATACTAAGTCGCTAGCTGAAATATAAACCAGCATTTCGAGATCAAGTTTACCCCACTTAAATTTATTTGGAAACTTATGACAAACATTTTCCTTATGTACTCTATGTTGAATGTAAATTTACCCGAACTTTTGCTAAATCATTCATACTTTTTCTTACTGTACGTAGTCTGACGCGTAATCTGACGTGAACTTGTCACTCTTCAATCATTTAAAGCAGCGATGCCCATGACTTGATGACATCATGACGATGCCGTACTATATTCTTGGAATATATAGAAGGTATTAATTTTGATATCATGAATCTGGTTATCTATACATATACAATATTGTTAGCTTGATTGACTGATTCATCAATGCAAAGCCTGGCCACTGAGCCGAGAATCTTGTAATTATGCATGTAGATTCCTCGCATGGCGTAGAGGATCACTAAGAAGGGATTTCCAAAATGGGGTGGTACCCCAAAGGCCCTTAATATGGGTTGAATGAACGTTTGTATGGAAGTCCATAATTTTTTTTATTGTTTGCGTATACCTACGTTAAATTTGAATAAAAATATATGAATTTCTGTATCGGGGTTTTTCTTAATTTTATGTCTAAGAGGGTAAATTTAAGAGTTTAAGTTGTTCGTTAGTTATGGCAAATATGAAGATAAATGGCGCAGTGCATATTTTATATTAAAACATCATCGGTCATCTAGTAATGAAGAAATATGCTCTAAGAATGCTTTTAGGTATGTTGAATGTACTGGTATTAGAGTATTGAGGCATTTACATACATATCGAAATGCCTCGGTATCTCTAATTAATATTGAACATTGAACCCAAGAAATGCCGACTACAATATTTGGCTGGGCTATTATTATTAAATACGTGGTCAGCTAACAAAAGTGCTGGTCTAAAATTATGCATATGCAACAACTACATATTAAAATCAACTCTTGTTGTAAAAGTTAAAGCATTGAACTTATTTATGTGGTATTATTTTATTTCAAATTCTCATAATATTAAGTGATATATAATATTGAAATTAATTAAAATCTTTTTTACTATTAATCGTTTCAAAACACGTTTTTTTAACAAAATTGATTGATTACATAATTTTACACTGTAAATCGACAGTGTACATAGTTTTATTAAATATTAATTAATTGTCTCAATACACACAATATAGATACATTATTATATTCCTATATGTTGTCGGTAGATAATCTTACATTAAATTAAAAACAATCCAAAGATTAGGTGCAGTCAGCAACAACAGTAGCTGTCCTATTTATAAAATGTACACTTCCATACAACTACGAAATAATTAGTGTGTGTGAAAATTATGTTGGTGAACACCCTCGCGATACAGGAGTTGCTCATAGAGCGGGCGTCATTTTAAAAAATATATGGAGATAAATAAAAAGAGAGAGACCTTTTTGAGAAATAGTTAACTTTAAAAATTCTTTTATGTGTAGGTACTACATACTGTTGCGGACTATTCTGCAATATGTATAATATTGTTACATACACCATATTTACATATTTCAGAACAGTCAGCAAAACTAACGTTGATTTATATCCAAATGTCCAACTGATATGTCAACATTATTTTAACGTTACTTCGGGATCACTACTAAAACGTATTCAGTGAGCCATGAGCAAAGAAAAATGTAAGAAGCTTTCTAAAGGACGGACGTTGAAGAATCGTCCTCTTTTTGTACTCCATCCCTCATCATGACGCCGAATGATAATTGTACGACATACAACCAAAAACTGCTACCAAAAAACTCAAGTCGATACAAGATTTATTATTGCATTATATTCGTGATTGGTTTTTAGGTACCTAAGCGCGGCAGCACACTGGCGATTCGCAAGCGAGTTTAAGTATGAAAATATGCAATCGTTTCGCTTTGAACTCGCTTGCAAGTCGCCTGTGTGATATGCAAAAGTCGGTAACAATTCATAATACTTAAAATACATGTTTGTCAATTTGTGTGTCGAAAGTAGGTCTGCACATACCGTTGTTCTAGTTGAGCGACGTATCGCGACAGGTGCACCGCGACGCGATTCATACATAACAGGCGATATACGCTTCGTACGCCTTGCGACCATGTACTTAATCGCATGATATTTCATAAAAAATTGCATAAGTACTAATTATTCCTTCAACAAGAAAGAGTCAATTTTTGTTATCGTCAGATTTGTTGTTTAGTCATGATAGCGTACCAGACAGTGTTACCTACTTTCCTGTGTAGGGAACAAAAGGGTATTCTCACTTCGCTGTTCATCTGACTAAAATATTTTCAATAAAAATCGGACAGAGAAATATTTTTTTGTTCCTCGTGATCTAACGGTGCAATTCGCGATTGCTCACTGAGGTCTCGAATTCGATTCCCGGGTCGGGCAAAAGTATTACTTATGATTTGTTTTTAAATTCTCAGTCTGGAACTGTGACCGGTACATGACAATATCTTCACTATTCCTCACTCCACACAAAGAACCTTAACATAATAGTACAAATATTGTGAGTGTTATACGCCTCTGCCAAACCTTTCTAAGCAATATAGGTGTAGTGTTAAGATATGCTATGCTAAAATAAGCATTGTGGATATATTTTCAAAGTCCCTTTAGTACTTGCAATTTCATCAAACCTAGTTGTTTTGGTAGTAAAACTCCACAGAAAGAATATTTCTCGTTTTTTATGCTCTCTTTACGTATTTCTTAAATAAATTTAAGCCGCTAAACGACAAAATGCTTCCTAGCATTTTGTCGTTTAGCCTTCTTAGCCCTGCCAGAAAAAAACAATTTCATTCAAATAAAAGTTTGTGCGTGCCACCGGACTGGCCAGACCCCAAAACGTTTACACAATTTAAGAAAATTGCCAATATAAACTCCGTCATTGAATCTAACATACGGTTACAAAGGGGTATGTATGTTTATTCAACTTAGAGTTTATAGTATGCAATCCCGTTTCTTTTTTTCCAAGCTTGTCTTATTTATTGATAGCATGTGAAAACCCTGTACCGGTCCACGGTACGGTGTGGGTCTACCACACCGCTATTAAGTCCGGTGTCAGTGTCAAATGAACTAAAAAAAGACAGTTAGGTACAGTTTCATCTCAAACTAATAAACAAAGACAACAACATATTTTTTGTCCGCAAAATAATAGCTCTGAGAACAAAATAATATATCTGTCAGCAAAATATTAGATTTGTCGTATTATATATTTTATCAGCAAAATAATAGATATAACAGCAAAATAATAGATCTAACAGCAAAATAATAGATATGTTAGCATAATAATAGATTTGTCAGCAAAATAATAGATATGTCTGTAAAATAATAGATTCGTCAGCAAATGATAATTTGTCAGCAAATGTAATCAGCAAATAAATAGATCTATCGGCACGATATATTTTCATACTCAAACAGACAAACAGGTCAGACTTCCAATGGGTGTATTAATTTTGTTACGGATCGTGTCAATGTCAGTGTCTTAATGTCACCCTTGTCAGTCTATGTTAATATGTCAGTTAAATTTAAACTAATGTCAAAATTGTGCAAATCACCTATTCTCTATCGCTACTCGTTCAAATACGCATCATCATCCTGTAATATACAAGAAATATATCTGCAAATGTACCAAAAGCCAGCTGTTTTAATTCAAAACCAAGTAATCCTGCCATCTCAAGACGAAGCCGCAACAGATTTTAATCTTTTGAGCAGAATGTATTTTTTCCATCATATTTGTCTAAATATTAATATCAAATTAAATCAAACGTATTTACAAGAAACAGCTTAAGTTGAAATATTAAGACTATGTTAACTAAACGGTAGAACATCAAGTAATAAAAATAATAATATACTGTCAATGCGGTCAAAGGTCATAAACTTAGTTCTTGGTTTTCTCTTGAGTTTGTTCTCTCACTTAACTGTCTAAGGAAGAACCCGCCTCGATGATTTAATATTGCAGCGTCACGATCCCTTGATTTCCCTGAGGACATTTTATTATTGCCCGATTTTCGTATAAAATTATTTTGGTTAAAGCTGTTCGGACGAATAATGTGGTGACATTAATAATATAACGTAACAAAACGCCTATATTACTCGTAAGGGGGGATAGAGCCTACCACGATCCACCGCGAACAATCCGAACTTCGTGCTGCTATTGAGATTTCCATTGTCTGCACGTGTGGTGTAGTGGTTTAAGCGGTCGCCTCGCCGTTCTCCACTGCAATGGTGTTGTGGGTTCGATCCCCACATGGGACAAAATCTTTGTGTAATTCGCAAATATTTGTTCTGCGCCTGGGTGTGCTTGAGTGAGTGAATGTGTGTATTAGGCCTTGTCATTGGGACCATTGGATAGTGTAATTGCTTCTGGTGTTCTATCTAATGTAAACAATCCAAATTTATCTTTATTTTTATTTTCCTGGCAAAAAGTTCACAAATAACACTTTGCCCGACCCGGGAAAGAACCCGAGACCTCGCGGTGAGCGGTGCACAAATTATATCGCTATTCCAACAAGCTAATCAATAATAACTATATATTAGATACTGTCAATAAATTTAACAATAGCTATTATCCGCGACTTAGTCCGCGTGGAATTTGTTGTAATAAGTGGAAGCTGCTCCCGCGCTTTGGCCTGCGTTCAAACTTACTGCACCGCTCCTGTGGTTTTTAGCGTTATCTTAAATATCTAAAGACTTTTATCGAAAGTAGACTATCAAGCACAAAAGTATATCAATATTTGATAGTAGTTCTTGAGATTAGCGCATTTGCATAGTTATTTCGTTTTGGTGATTATACACTTAGGTATATGATGGTCACGGTCTGAAGCTGCAGCCAGGAGTGTCTTCTCATCAGGTTTTATCTTTGACTTCTGTAGAATAGTAATGTACTTCCATGAAATTCAGGTAAAAATGGGGTACTAAATTTTTACCTAAAATTCGAGGTAATTAGTTTAAAAATTAGAAATGATTTTTATCTTATGCTGAAAATAACTGATCTTACTAGGATCAATTTCCAATCACGAATCAAAATTGTTGCTCAAATAAGTAATAAAATGTATTATTTTAATTGGTAGTATTTTCTGTATCGTATCTAATCGTATCTATCTATCGTCTAATAGCAGTTGATCCACGTAAAGTACTGATATTCAACTAAATCCGTTATACTAGAAGCAGACCGGACACAGAGAGGAGAATGATGGCGGTAGTGTTTTTTCGGTTTGATATCAAAGCAAGTTAAAATATTTTCTATAAATTATGAAATTTATTATTACAGCGACCCACTTTCGATCGTCTAATTAACTTGAGTATAATGTAATTAGGCGCCTGTATAAATACTCTAGGGATTAAATGCAAAACTTTTTTTAATTTGCAGCCAATCGGAGTATATTTCAAACAAAAGTTTTACGGAAAATGCCAGAATCCCAATACTCTTAATGGTTCTGGGTAAACTGTGAAGGAAACCATCGCGATTGAACGTTTCTACTCAAGGATTTATTATCATTTTATGTCATCGTAATTAATATCAAATAAAATGGCCAGTTTCTAAGGTGCCGCATAGATCTTATCCGACCCTATATCTTTTTTTTTTATTATTCTACGGGTCTGTCCCACTGCTGGGCAAAGGCCACACCCCATGACTTCCAAGTCTTTCTGGTATTTGCTATCCCTGGCCAATCGTTCTGAAATGCATCCAAGTCGTCCCGCCATCTCCGTTCGGGCCTTCCTCGTTGCCGTTGACCGTCACGTGGTACCCGCAGTTGGTCGCTTTTTGGGCTCACCAAGCCGCATTGGACCAGCGTGGTGGGATTATGATGCATACCTTCCCATAACCCTATAACCTGACCAAATTTAAAAGTGACACAAGATACACTTGAAAAAAGAACACAGCTGTCACTTTCATTTATGTGTGTTACATGCCTATCCTGCCAATAAGGTTTATTACCTATGAAATTGGCTAAGTCTCATCAGGAACACTGAGGAAGCTTGTTGATTTCCCAGCATATGCTATGCTCTTCCTGTGCAATACTGTAAGATTGTTCTGTTTTGATTTCTATGTTTTACGTAATTGGCACCCAAGCAAAATTGTTGTATGCTTTGTCCCCCAAAGCCGAAATTCGCACGTTTTCAGTTCAGTTCTGTGAAGGCTACTACGTAATGTTGCTACCAATAAAATTGAAACATAGCATTATATTTTAATCTAATTTATTTAAAAAACTTGCTGAGCTTCGTCTTCCTTAACTTATTAAACTTTCTGTAGAACATCAAATTAATCCATTTCCTCCATAAAAGCCACAAGAATTTCCACGTAAGTCTCATACTTATCTTTTACCTTAAGATTTAATATGAGGTTCATATTGGAGATAGCTTCTCAGATTAACTTGTCCTGTATCATAAAGTAAACGATACAAATAGATTAGTTTAGTTTCGTGACTAATGCGAATTTAATGGTGTTTATCTCTACGTGTAGAGATAGATTATACCTTGGACTAAGTATTTTATGCTCATGAATGTTACACTATATTATTATGTTTGGCATATGTATGGATTGGCTCGTTTACCAAGTTCTATCAAATTTCAAAGGCTCCTTGCTAACTTGTATTTAGAATTAGTTCAAGTTTTAGTAGGGATCATTTACGACCAAATCGCATCCACCTTGTATTTATTTTCATTTTAGGGTAGCTCATTACTGTTGTAATTCAACATCATTCTAGTCAGGTTTTAAATCGCAACGCTTTTTAAAGCTATGCTTTCTCTTTGGTGGCAATGGTCAAGAATCACGCAAATATTTAACTGAAAATACGTTATACAGAATGTGACAACGTAATACGCGGCAAAAAAAATCATTTGTTACTTCGTTGATAAATTAAACGGCTCCCTAAATATAAGGTCTCATAATTTGCATGCTTATCTTTCATTCCCACATTTTTTGTTCATAAATGACTATCTGCAGCTGCTACAGAAAAATTGGCCTTTAAAAACTCTGTCCAAGTAGGCCGTCAAATTTATTATTCTGAATGGCCGTTTTTCATATAAAGCTGGCGTTTTGTCGTTTTTCATGAAGTACTCTACTTTTGCCATAAAAATGAGCTATCATTTTTGCTCCTTGATGTATTCTTTATTGTTGCTAATGAAGTGTTACTTTAAACATTAAGTTGATAATAAAGACAAAAAAAACCGACTTCAAAAAGTAGGTACACTAAAAAGCAAAAAATAAATTTACTTCGCACAAAATAATACGTTTTTTCATTTAGTTAAATAGAAATTATTTTATAATTCTGAAGTCGATGCCAAGTAAAAACAACCTTTCTACAATATCAAATTACAGTTCACACAAAAAGGGAGGCGTAGTTGTGCTAGTGCGCGGTCGCCCAGTATTGGTACTTACCACAGAAATATAAACTAATATTCAGTCAGAAAAAAGTTGTAACGATTGATATTATCTATACAGAGTTATTAATTGTTTACTTGGCACCGACTTCAGAATTATAAAATAATTTCTATTTAACTAAATGAAAAAACGTATTATTTTGTGCGAAGTAAATTTATTTTTTGCTTTTTAGTTTACCTACTTTTTGAAGTCGGTTTTTTTTTGTTAAAAATTATTTTATTTTACGATTTTAAGTGATGGGTAGACCGAGCAAGAATGTTTCTCGAATTAGGAGACGACGGTTGCTTGAGACGGAAAACTTATTAATAATAAACAAGAATTAAATCCTTTCTCCTGACTATTGAGGGTCACGACCTTCCATCATCAGCTCATTTGACACAATAACTAGCTGTAGGAATATGCGTAAAGTAGTGAAAGAATTATCCTTAAACTCCTAACTATTGATGAGTTGACCTTCCATCATCAGCTCAACCACATAAAATTATTGCGACCAAGCGTAAATCCTGGCCTCGATTAATAAAATATGAGGGTTGCCCCCGATTTCTCTGGGATCCCATCATCAGATCATGACATGCTGACAATGGGACCACCTTTGAAATATCTCCGTTCCAACAGCTCACTTGACATCATAACTAGCAGTCTGAATATGTGTACAGTAGTGAAAGAATTATCCTGTAACTCCTAACAATTAAGGAGTTGACCTTCCATAATCAGCTCATCCACATAAAAATACGTAAATACTGGTGTAGCTTTGAAAAACACACTAAAAACATTACATGTGCCTATAAAATTCGAGGGTTGCCCTCGATTTCTCTGAGATCCCATCATCAGATCACGATATGCTGACAATGGGACCCCTTTGAAATCATCTCCTGTCCAACAAAAAAAGAATCATCAAAATCAGTTCATAAACGACGGAGATATCCGTGAACAAACATAAAAAAAAAAAAAAAAAAGTAACATATATATACGAATCGAATTGAGAACCTCCTCCTTTTTTAGAAGTCGGTTAAAAAAGAGCAATATTCAACCTATTGCATTGTCAGCATAATAATTAAGGACTTCGACTTCTTTAAAATATGACAAAGCTTTATCAGTCAAAAGCATTTGCTTGCGGCTTCGTGTATATAGTAAGAAGGTAAAAAATAGCTGGTAACTCTTACAAGGAGCCTAGCATTCAGCTAGTGAAATATTTTTTAGACTGCTTTTACATAAACACATTTTCATATAAAAAACAAAGGCAATGCTGCGGTACATTTACCACATTGCATTGCTATTTTTTGTGGTTATGAGTTTACCATATTATTGAAACATTAAAAATAAATGACATTCCTAAATATTTTAATCACTTTTTACCTTTCTGGTATCGATATCGGTGTATTCCCTAAGGAAAAATATTGAGTCAAAATCAAACAAAACATAATTGAATATTTTAATTTATTTTAATCATATCTTTGGTAAGTACAATGGCTTATGGGTTCTGGCCCCGGGAGTTGGTTCTTTGGTACCTACAGATTTCGTGTGTCAAATCATCTTTACAAATGAGTATTTATTTGTAAATATAAAAATAAAATGGTGAAAACATCATCATTCGACCTTGCCTCAAAGCTAAGTAAAGTCATTAAATTATAATATTTATTAATTCTCTTCTAAACCAATGGTTTGAAATGCAATAATTAAATTTTATATTATTTATTTCTGTTATAATATGAAGTAGCTGATGAGACTCAAAAAACTGATTTTAAAATTTAAAATTTTTAAGCAAATTTTAGCTTTGCTATGCCTTTTTGTATTATAATATTAAAGTTGAAAAATTAAGAATCCATCCAAAAAGAGTTGAGAAATTTTCAGTCTAGTAGCATACAAATCCATGGCTGAATTAGCAAAGCACTTGGGGCATATACCCAGTGGCTGCAGGTTCGAATCCTGCTGGATTCTTAATTTTTCAACTTTAATATTATTATAAGATAGTAAAATGTATGATAATTTAATAAAATGTAGTCCTCTTTTAAATAGAGTCTTTTCATTTATATATTTAATATCGAGCATCAACGAACAATGTTGTTATCACAATCTCAACTTAAAAAGTTAAATAAATAAATAGGTCTAATAAGTCTTTACAAATATTAAAATGAAGTATAATTTACAAACTCTTTCAGTATTTTATCGTAGGACTTAAATAATAGGTATACATAAAGTACAATCAAACTTTATTTAAATCCAAATATAAAGTAACTCTCAATAATAAAATAATAATTATATAATTTAATAAACCTAAATTTTTTATTTCATTTCGATCGATACTTTACACAAATAAAAATATATGGCAGTAACTAATTGAAATACATATATTATTTTTAATTGTGCCTGGATTAAGAAATTTGAAACCAGTAGTAAATAAAAGAGAAGTTTCTATTTATTTCAAAAGCACAATAAAATTCAAAATTATACTTAGCAATAAATTGGTTCATATAATATGGTTTAATATAAAATATTAAGGTTACTGATGATTTCAAAATTACAATGTTACAAAAGTAGATATACCTATAAACCGATATTTAAATAATTATTACAATAATTTCAATTGAATTTCGCATTTAAGATAGAGAATGATGTCATTAGAAAAAAACTTATTTTAAACGTTTATTGACTGAGTTAATTGTCTATGCCTTTATCAACATAATTATCTTTGGAGAATCTTCGGCTATGGCTTAATTTCACAACTATTTATAAATCTATCATATATAAAACATTTAAGTCTAAATACTAGTAACATTTCAATATTTCGTCAAAAAAAGACAATCATTTGGAATGGTCGTCTCCTAATAATTTTGTATTACGATACTTGAATCAAAGCACTGTCAATGTCTTTAGTTAAAAAGTTATTTTTTATTACGTATTTTATTAAAAAACATAAATGCTGCCATAAAAAATGAGAATCACTTTTGAAGATCATGAACTAATAACCGTTTTTAATCTACAAACATTATAATACAATATCACTGTACAAATGACAAGAAAATGCATGCATTAATTTTTTAATGTTATATTCACCTTTACTCGAACGAAACAGCACCGTCTTCGATTCAATTTTCATCGTTATCAAACATTTTATTTTTTTTTCAATGTCTTTGACATACTCCTTATTTACAATAATATCACACATTGATATTGTACACTAGTACGAAATACCTTTTCTGGGTGACTATTGTTTGCTTCAGCAAATACCATTCATGCGTCAACCGCAAAAATAAGGAAATCATACTCCATTAGTACTTTATTAACTTTATGGTTGTGCAATTAAAATGGTGAATAGGGACTTCATTTTATGTTAGCGTTTCATAGAAATTTTAACCGCAATTACTGTACAGGTACGTCATTGACTATAGCTAACAAGTATCACCCATGAAAAGGCCTTCGTTTTTTTTAAATTAATAAGCCAACCATTCTGACTTTTTTCTTACAAATGCTTATACAAACCGTAATACTCAATATCGTTCATATCGTACATTCATAATATCTTTGAAGTAATCGTAAGGAGGATTAATATAGACTTGTATATTATAGAGGTAACAAGTTGTCAGTACATTTTGAAATTAATTTGGTATACATTTCGATAGATTGGTATAATACTATGTACTTTATTTATCCTAAATTATTTACTAGGATTTGCAATAATCATTAATTTTGGAAAAATAATTTGATTTTTGAATTATGTTTGAGTAAAAACTTTTTACAGAACGGTCGTGATATTTATTTTCACAACGATAAATGTAACTTTCATATATTTATAATAGTATTATTTAAAGTAAATTGCTTTCTTATTTTATTACAAGTCCTATTAATTATTGCTAATTCTTATCTATAATTTTCTAAGTACCTATATTTACAAATAAAGTTTAATATTGACTTATACGGTATACAAGATGATTAACATTGTGTAATTCAATTTTACTTCAGGAATGTAATTGAAAGACATGAAATTCAGATGCCTAGTTTCAGCAGCTCGGCATAACATTTCAATTCCATGATATAGATTCATCATTAACTTATACCGTACATTATATTCTTACGCATTGCATTCGAAATACCACACACGGTTCCTTTTACATTGACTTACTATCGCGGACGGCTCACATATTACAATCTTAACCAATATAAAACAATGATTATTGAGTATTCAGTAGGTCATATTCACCGTCCACATTTCACGAGATTTTTATACGCTTGTCGGTACTCATTCGACATCACTACGTAAATGACAGGATTAATACAAGTCGTCATATAAATGAGCACGTACACGATCACATTTGGGACAGGATCTGGTGCGGGTAGAAACACTGTCTTTGTTATCGTGATAGGCAGATGACAAACACAGAACGCAACCATTATAGCAACGATCATGGTGAGGAGCTTCTTGTCTTTCTTTGTTGGAAGCCGTGGCTTCGCTGCCGTATTCCACCTCATTGTCGCTATGAAACTTTGGCGAAAGTTTCTAGGCTCGTGTCCAAGTGCTCGGACCGCCGCTTCTGGAGTGCTATGTCTGCTTTCTACATCGGCAGTGGAACACTCTGAAGAAGACGACAATTCCGCTCCAGCGTTCAAAAAGCAATTGAATGGAAATTGTGGCATTGAGCTTTTTGGTCGCTTATCGTCTAAATCAACAGACTTTGTTGCTATAGTCATCGTACTCATGTTCAATTTTTTCATCTCTGTGGCAGATCTCGGAGCAGGTCTTTGTGATTTTTTTGTTGTTTGCCTGACTATCCACCAAACACGCGCGTAGCAAAGAAGTATAGCTAGACTCGGCAGAAGGAAAGATATTATGAAAAAGAAAATTTTGGGTGAATGGCCATGTTCATCTGGAACGATAGTGCAAGAGCCAGTGTCGATATTCAAGCTGAATCTGCCCCATACTTCGAGACACGTGGGCAATAATATGCAAATAGGGAACAACCAGAGAAAGGCACACATGATGCATAGATTCCGGGTTGTGTAAATTCTGCGAACAAAAATGTATTGTTAATAAAATGCTCAATATTTTAGTATTATGAAACTTATCAAGATAACTTATTGGATATTATTATTCTTCGCTACTCAGGTGCAGTTTGATAAGGTTTATTGGTTTTAAGAAGAAAACAAACATGTTTTTGAAGAAGTAATACCGTGTGATGTAAATCATTAGAGAATACTTACGTAGGATATAGTCTGGGGTGTGAAATCAAAATATATCTGTTGATAGTGATAGCCAGTACTGAGAAAAGGGATACAGCCACCAGCCCGTAACTTGCATAGGGGAACATATGGCATAACACTATGCCATGTGTCCACGATTTGTGTAGATACGTAGATGCAGCGAGTGGTAGGACGAAACAGCACAACAAAAGATCAGAGAAAGACAGGCTGATGATGAATATTGCTGTTGCATTACGGACCTGTAACAGATAAATTTAACGTTTCAAAAACTGGAACGATACAAAATAAAAACTACAATATGGTTTACGGTTAAAAAAGCTTTGTCAGTTAGGAAGGGAGCCGGAACAAAACTTGATCACTAAATACTGTCATTTTGTGTCGAAGAAATGCTGCTTAAAGTTCGCAAGTTTGACTAATGCAACATGTGACAAATAAAAGTTATTCACATGTAACTTTACCGACTGCACCATACAAAGACTACATTAGTCTTTGTAAGGTGCAGTCGGTACTAAGACCATGTAAAGTTGTTACTAAAGTCGATTATTGTACAATGGAAAGTCCTGCCGACTGACTGCTCGCTGTATATGGTATAAAGTTGTCATTTATTTCCTTGTGTACAATTTGAACACAATATTTGGTATTTTATGCAATATTAAGGTTTTAAAATTAAGAATTTGGCAGGACTCGAATCTGCACCGCCCCACCGCACCACAAGTGCTATGCGAATTTTAAAAATAAACCGTAGCAAGGCAAAAAATATTTGTGTACTTGATTTGTGTAGTAATCTCTTTCTTACGTGTCATTGGCATTACGGTTTCTCATTTTTTATTTATATTGTTTTGGCCCAGTAGGCAACTTCTATTAATAATCATATAACATTATTTTGACCAGTTTTTCTTCCTCTGCAATGGCTATTAATTAAACAATTAATTTTAGTGTGTGGTTTATTATTTATTCTGTTGTGTATCAAGGGTATGTTCCATTTATTACTGGTAAAACGGATTTTAAGTAGTCAGACACTCAAATGAAAAAAAAAGTGTATTTTGATAATAATTATAATTTTTGGATGAAATAAATGGTTACGGACTGGCTGGGAACTGTTAGTTTTCGTCTTGGTGAAATGTATTCTTTCTATAATATTATATTCTAATTGTGTAGTTTAAGTCAGTTTTATTGTGTTACTGACAATGACGTCAATATAAACATTTTATCTGAGAAACCGCTACTTCGTCATAATGCGTACATGCGTATCCACACTACACCAATGAAACAATGAAATAGGTTTTAATTTTGCGGTTTTTCATTAGTTTTGTTACTAATATTTCCATAAGTTATTATTTCAATGTTGTTGCTTTGTTAGTTTGACAAATGAGTTCATCGCAGAAATTCAAATCTCACGAAAAGAACCATTTTATATTTTATTTTAGGCCCTTATATCTTAAGCACTTATATTTAAGTACATACATTCTGCACATGATTTTTATCTGGCACATATTTTCAATTATACGGGGTGGATGCGACATAGCGACATTTATTAAAACCACAGCTCCTATACATGGTAAGTATCAATTTCCACCGGATGAAAATTCTCTGGCGAAAAAAAAAAATCACGTTCTCCGAACAATTTGAACATTGCGATCGTGCAATTTGTTCGGAAGACATGGAATTTTTTTTTCGCCAGAGAATTTTTTATCCGGTGGAAATGCATACTGGCCATGTATAGAAGCTGTGGTTTCAATAAATGTCGCTATGTCGCATCCACCCTGTATATAGCCAATACGTAATTTAGACTATTTGTCTACATTTTAAGTCCAGCAAATAGCAATGCTTATATATTTATACTAATGTATGTAAAAACTGCCTAGAGTGGCAGTCGGTGCTTTGGGGGCTGAGCTTTCACTAGCACAAGTAGATTAAAATGTTACACCTCTTTTCTATGGGCTAGCAGCATACTTATTTTCTTTATTTTTTTACTCTAAAAGCGGACCTTTTCTGACACATTTATGTGCTTACCCGAACGTACACACGTTAAACCTACGCACGACACGCGCGTATACGAAAACATGTGTAAAGCTCGTCAATAATAGGCAAATTCCAGCTTGTCTGATACTAAACTTTAGCGTAACATTGTAAACTAGGAATGTTTGTAAACTTTACCTTCAAATATAGATGCTAATGACGTGAATGCTACTGTTTAGGGTTTACATCGATATAACATGCCAATGTATTATAATGGACAGGCATCATTCATTTGTTTAAATGATGTGTAAGCATTACTAATTACGGTTATTGTTTTCCATTCAATGTTTTAATTTCCTTATTAGAAGAATTGGTTAAAAGGGTTTTTGCTGTTTATTCAATGTGCTTCCCACAAATTAGCGAGTTAAGTAAATAGTAATATTGTTTAAATCTCAGATATACTTATTTTAAATGATTACTTCAACGCGTATTTTGGCTGTAAGCATTTCATTAGCCTTTTAGCACAATGTTTTTGGGATAAATACTTTTCGCATTATCTTTGTTAGGCATAATAGTCATTTGAAATAATAGTCATTTGGCATAATTGTCTTTGGGAATACTGTTTTGTTATGTTAAACATACTATCGTTATTTAATAAAATACTTGTCTTATGTGAAATAAACATGTTGGTGTATTAGAGAGCGTCGCACCCTAACCTATTTTCACACTTGGGTACCTAAGTTTCCTTTTGATTTATAAACATAACATAACGCCTATATTACCCAGAAGGGTGTGGCAGAGGTGTATTACACTCACATTTCACCTGATATGTTGATAAGGTCCATTGGAATAGAGGGTTTGCCTATCGCCATCCACGGGGCACAATTCCAGCTCTGTTATGTTATTTGAGAATTAAAATTCCAAACAACACTTTTCCCGATTCCCGACCAAACCCGAGATCTCGCGGTGAAAGGGGCATACGCTTACCACTAGACTTACGAGGCAGTGGATCTTTATTGCTTATCTTACTTAGTTTATTTTTATGAGGTATAAAAATGTTATGCAAAAAAACATCGTGTCAAAAAAACAATTATACTAAATGACTATTATGCGTAATGAAATAGTATGCCTGACACGTTATTCTTAATTAAATTATGCTAAAAAATGTTATGCGAAACAATATATAGTGTAATTCAACTAAGTTTTTATTGTCTCTACATTTGGAATAAAAGGACCAGCTAGGTACTATGCAGGTTCAAGCTGGTACAGTCCAAGACTTAAAATGTTGCGATGGCAATATATAAACATATATAACCATAATCTAAAATGTTGCGATGGCAATATTTAAACATATATAACCATAATCATATTCATGTCAATGTTAATTAATAATAAGGAAATAAATAACTTGATAGATGATTGTCTTGGTGTGTATTATTTACAGTTTCAGTTAGGTATACATGTTTTCCTGAATCGTAGACGCACTAAGTACATAGTGTAATTTCAATACAAGGAAAATCAGTAAGTTCCCGTTGAGAATAAAACCAAATGTTATTTCCAATACACTTCAAAGTTCTATTTACAATTAGTTATTAAAAAAAACAGACATAAATATATAGATAAGAAGTCAATGTGTGATTGTTGACATCCCTACCGTTTTATGAGTGCTGTATGATTTGTATGGTACTAAAACTATATTAAGTAAGGTTACTGACCTTCCGACACTTTGCGAGCGCGATGATGGTGATAAGGTTGCCAGGGATGCCAATGAGCATGAATATCATGCAGCTGATTGAAGCAAACCACAGCAAAGAGTCTGAATAACCCTTGTATAGCTCCACAGCTGCTAGATCCGAATCCGAAGCGTAGTACAAAAGTCCCACACTTGAATTCAGTATAGTTCCATCCATTTTGTCTATTGGCACTCAAAGCACGTCACTCAAGCACACAATTTGCACTACAAATGAGAGAACTATTTAATGGTTTACTTGGATTTTGTTTGTTTTTCCTTAATGAGTCAATTGAGGTGTCACGGGTTCATGCGAGTATGGTAGTTGTACTCCGCACCGCAAGTCGTCAATGTCTCATTCCAATTATAGAAGATATCTATTGCTTTTTAGCTTTATTAGGCAATTTACCCTAAAACCCCACAAACGTCATAGAGATGTAACTTGTTGATGATTCACAAATTCGAGACAAACACGTCATTTATTATCGCAACTGTCAATGAGCATAAACAATAATATTAAACATTCAATTAGCTGTTACCGAGTATTATTTACGAGATTTACATTAGATAATTATCTTAAATAAGACATAATTATTTTTATGTCGTTACAAAACTACTTCTGTATAAAACACTCTTAATAGCTTTCATACTACGCCATGAAAGCACAAACACGGACGGTTCGCGGTTATAAAATTGTCTACGAAAATTTTGATCGAACTTCACCTAATCTTTTTGCACGAAAAACTTGCAGCTGTCTCTATACTACACGTTAATGGCCACTTATCCTTTACACACACGCATTTGAGTGTCCATTATTTGCAGCTATTCAGGCTGTCCAGGGGTTTACGACTAGTCACGGCGGGCGCTTCTCAGAGACGCCATCGCCGGGCGAGCGTCACGCCCAGCGGCGACACATCAGTAGATTTTTGTACGCTTGCCGGTACTCACTCGACATCACCACGTAGATGATGGGGTTGATACACGTCGTCAAGTATATCAAAATATACCCCGCGATGTTAGCTGCAGGATGCGATGTAAACTCTCGAAATATCTTTGTCAAAGTTATGGGCAAATAGCACACCCAAAACGAAAGCATTATTGCCATTATCATTTTTAATAGTTTTCTGTCTTTTGGTGTCAATCTAGGGGGTCTAACGGATGCGGGAGACCTTCTAAGTGCAACGGCAGCTTGCCGCAGCCGTTTGGCTGTTTCACCGCCACTGGGTGTTCTTGGTTTTGCATCAAGAGCGCATTCCTCGTCATGACCATCTAGGGTATCAACACCAGAAGATGAGGAACGTTCCGGTAAAGGTGTTGGTGGACAATGTAAAACAGGTGGAGCAAGTAATGTTCTTCGAGGAGGTGCTACGTGATTAGTTCCATTTTCTGGACCAGGAGATCTCTCTAACGCTGTAGAGGCAGAGCCAACAGCCGAATCTTCTAGCCCTGTTCTTATTCGGCCTCGAGCTGGGGCACGGGATTTTCGCGCAGCCGCTCTTACTATACAAAATATTCGAGCATAGCATATAACTATCGCCAAACAGGGCAACATAAAAGCTCCAACGAAGAGAAACTCTTTCGGTGACCTATTGTTTTTGTCTGGTAGAATTGAACAGGATCCTATTGAGGGATCTAAGCCAAATCTGCCCCATTTTTCTAACCACGTTGCTATGAGCGCTCCAAAAGAGAATGCCCACGTGCTCGCCACCATAACCGCTAAATACTTGCGTCGGTACAACCTGTTGAAAAAAGACAATTATAATTATTATGTTTTAAAAACAAACTAAAACAAGAACAAAGGTATTTATTAAATATGATTTTTACGGGATTTACCGCGTTTATATTATTTACCTTTTCGGTGTTCGACGTTATGACAAGGTTGCACTTTGTCATGGTCGCATGCAATTAATCGCGTTTGCAATTATTCTCGCAAAAATCATATCAATAAATTTACTCATATTTATGCAACGCACAATTTAAAAGTAAAAGGACAAACGTTTTTTTTCGACGGAATCACTAATGAGTTTCATAACAAATGCATTAGTGGTACATGAACTAGTGCGTTTATTTGTAAAGGGTTGATAAAAATGTAAAGGTTTTTTACCTGTTGTATAAAATATTGAAGTACTCGACTATGGAATAGCTTAAACGCATTGGTTAGATCATTGATGTCAAGACTCCCGAGTTAAATTTTGGATTCGACCAAATAGCTCGTAGAAGCTCGTACTAAACTTCCGTGCAAGGTATTCTAATTCTATACTTTTCTCATATAAATTTAAGGGATTGACACAGCAAGTCACTTGCAAGCACAAACTAATACGATATAGGTTGCTGTACCTAAAAAATAGATACAGTGAGTTATTTTGCAAAAAATGTACTAAAATGCTTTAGTCAGACACGTGTCTTTGATAATCGCTACATGTTGGTCAAATTGATTGTTCGTTTTACTTTAGGTATTTAAAATTATTAAATTACCTCATGCTTTTGTGGCATTGTGATGACTGAATCATTAATTAATTAATCTGTTAGCTGGTATTATCAACTCCAGTTGAAAATTATTGCCTTATTATAAATTATGCAGTGCAATAAAATACATAGTTATTTGAAGATAAAAGGTTGTAGGTATTTACTTCGCATAATGTAGTTTTCAAATCAAATAGTTTAATTTCGTGATTTGATAAAAATACAGGAAAATATGATTGATACCCAAAGAGTATAAAAATAGGACACTAAGTTTACTATCTAATCATGAGTTGTTATATCGGAGATATACAATCGAGCCTGCCAATAATTACAGAGTCAGGTCCCTTATTAATTATACCAGAAATTTTAATTATTAGTGTTAGCCCAATTATTGACTGAATAATTACAGCCACAGGCAACGTTGCCTACTCTCTCAAATTGGTTTGTAAGCCTTTTGACACCTTTATTATTACCTATCTATTTGTGGTAAAGCTTCTGAAAATATGAGGGGAGAAAGAGATCACAACATGATGTTTACAGGCTTTGTTAGTTATCAATGTTAGGTTAACAATCTTTTGGACAACTATAAAGGTGGTTTAATACCGGCAAGGGGAGGCGTGGTTGAACCTTCATTTTAAATCATGCAGTCATCCGGCTCTATTCATAGAGTAATAAAATTAATATCATACTAGCAAATATTTTATTCTTCCCCGGCACGCGCCAGCTTACGATGTCATCCAGGCGCATCTTTTAAATTCTTTTTTTGTCACGTAACGATCTGATGATGGGATCTTTGAGAAATCGAGAGAAATCCTCATTTTTATAAGGCTTTAATATTCATGGCATTGGCTATATTCTTTTTAGTATATTATCTAAAGCTACTCGGATATTTGCATCTCACAGTCAGCATTTTATGTTGCTAAACTGATGCTGGATGGTACAACTCCTCAACATTTAGGAGTACGGGGATAATTCTTTAAATATAGGCACTTTTAGGCCGTTTACTGTATTCTTTTAAGTTGTACACTGACGAGGCGAGATGTAGAATGCTACTTAAGTATTTTATAATTAAAGTCAGTTTTTTTTGGAAAATTTTACCATACAAATTTCAATTCCCGCTCTGGTACGCTCTGACGCGCTTCGCCGCGCCGGTGTAAAACCATCTTCAGACTAGTTGCTTTGTGGTTATTAAGAAACGCATACTTACTTAGGATATAGCCGCGGATGCGAAATCATAACATATCTGTTGATAGTGATTGCCAAGACGGTGAAGAGTGATACAGCGACCAGCGCGTATCGTGCCAGAGGAAACATGCGGCAGAGAATTCTCCCGTGAGCCCAGGATCGTCTCCAGAAGGTCGAGGCTGCCAGGGGAAGATTGAAGCAGCAGAAGAGAAGGTCGGAGCATGACAGGTTCATTATGAAGACGGCTGTAGCGTTGCGGACCTGCGAAAGAAATTGGTGTATTACAAAATGTTATGCATATTTTTGAGAAGAGACCTTATTGTGTATCTTATTTTCTTTTTCTTTACAAATCCAAACATAATTCTTCAAACCACGTCATTCGAAAGTAAGACTAGATATTTATTAGATCACTTTTTTATTTAGATTATAATCATTTTTATTATAGCTTTCATTATGTTTGGCCAATCCCATATTTTAAAGTCTAGAATCAACAAAGGTTAGATACATTTACATTAACTGGCAGGGGGCTACTTTAATTTAAAATATAGAAAAAAATGTTTTTCTGAAGAATAAAAAAAATGTGTGGAAAATAACCGTCTCCACATTTTTTCATGAGATTAAACGCATAGCAATTTTGTTAAATGGTTTAGAGTTACAGCATTAATTGGGGTCTGAAAGTATAAAAACGTACTACATTAGTTAAATGACTACTAGGAGAAAACTAAATTATGTAAAAAAAATGTTTCGTTTAAATTAAACATCCAGTCTTACTTCAGGAGAAATTTAAATAAAAACGTAACTTTCTGCATTTGCATTTTTGTATTAGTAGCATCCGCAGAATAATATTCTCTGTATTTAAAAACTTCATTTAAATTATAAAGTTTCAATGAAGTTCGCAACTTGTTGTGAAGTTTGCTCGGCTTTTAATAATTGAAAAATTCAAAATAATATTTTTTTTGAACAATGTCTGAATATTATTTTTAAGTATTTTGAAGGTGGTATTATTTATTATTCCGTCTAACCTTCAAAACTAATAATAATACATATGTCCTTATCTCACGGGGGTACGCAGAGACGACGGAAGCATATGCTTCATCATACATGCTCACCGGTTTCGTTAACTACGTCTTGTCCTTGTCTTTCTGAAATATGCTATCTGGTCCCTTTAAAAATATATTTGAAAGTATGGCGGCGAGCGCGACGACGCGATGGTGCGTTTCAACACTATTGTGTTCTTTGTTGCAAGTCAATTTAGGTAGGTTTATCGTATGACAAATTAATATCTTATTGCGTAACTAAGTTATTTTAATACGGAGTGTCTGCGAACACTGACCTAGGGTAAGGACCTTGCGATATTTCAGACCTTATTATGACATTTATCTGGCATAGCGAATAAATCAACTCATTGCTATATCTCCGACTGGGATTGCTCGCCAACTATATCATATCACCTACTAAAGTATTGTGTGTTATGAATACAGTAGATAATAATATTTATCTGTCACCCGGGAATAAAAAATGAACATAAAAGTACATTGTATCTGGCATCAATAAAACAAAATATTTGTAATATTTTAAAGCAAATTTTAGCTTTGCTATGCATTTATTTTATGTAATATTAAAGTTGAAAAATTAAGAATCCAGCAGGACTCGAACCTGCACCTCTTGGGTATACGCCCCAAGTGCTTTGCCAATTCAGCTATGGATTCGTATGCTGCCGGACTCGAAATTTCTCAACTCTTTTTGTGCCAGCTTTTAGCTAGACGAACGAACGAAAAAGAGTTGAGAAATTTCGAGTCCGGCAGCATACGAATCCATAGCTGAATTGGCAAAGCACTTGGGGCGTATACCCAAGAGGTGCAGGTTCGAGTCCTGCTGGATTCTTAATTTTTCAACTTTAATATTACATAAAACAAAATATGTCTAGTCAAAAATGTATGTGTAAATTTTACCTACAGGCATACTATACAGTGTGCTACGCAAAGACTCCTTATACTTTATTGTGGTAAAGATAGTTAACCATGTGCAAATGCTTTGACTGTAGTAATAAATATCATTTATGTCAACTTATTATTATCATTCCAAAAATACTATTGTCGTATTACATCGAAGATAAACTACCATCAAATATATTTTAAATTTTCAAACACGAAGTGAGCTAGTATTGTTAGATCTAGACAAACCTAAAATAAAACAAAATGTTAAAACGAAATTCAAACAATTTAGTGGTGTCGTTTTGACATAGCATAACATTATCCAGAAGAGTGTGGCAGAGGCATAGCACCCACTTTCACCAGTTATGTTTTAGGACCTGTTATAGTTTCCCTTTATCACATGGACCTAAACCATTAAATAACCTATCGGGCACAATTCCAACTCCGCGCTATTGATAATTTCCTCTAAGTATCACCTTATGATAAAAACTATGATAAATCATCTGAAGCCTAAAAGAAGGTAGCTCTTTGATTTCAATGATTAATGGATGATTTTTACCTATTTTTCCCGAACACAAAATTGTGTAAAACAATTTCGCCCTATTGATTGGAAAGTCAAAGAAATATAAGATGAATTTCAGGAAATAGGTACGTACACTATGGGATTTGGATGTTTAATCATCATGGGGCTGCAAATATCAAAAAACCAAATTGTGTGTGCATTGTTGACGTAATTGTTGGGTGTTATGTTGTTACTTGTATTAATAACTAGTACGCGAGCTCAGAATTTTATTACTCAGCAAAACTCATATAACAACGATGTATTTAATGTCGTGGCAATGGAAAAGTTGGCAGTGGCATAGTTGTATGTAAGCGATTTTGAATCGCAATGACTGGGTTGAGAGTAGAAAACGGCTTATACAGGACTAACTGTCGTCGACGACATAACAGTTAACGTTTTCGTTACACTTTGCTACACTTGAATAATAAATTATTTATTGAATTTAAAAAATGCATTCTCTCACGGCTCATTAAGTAATTTAGATGATTTCATGTGCTATTAAATATGAAAATATTATACATTTCGGAAACGTTGCCCACTGAAGGCGGTCCCCTGGACTACTTAACATCGTTTACTATATTATTTATTCTTCTCACGCTAAATTTAGCTTATTTATGTTAAGCTTTCTAACAATCACACTTTCATATTTAAAAAACAAAGGAGCTTTAATATTTTTAAATTTTTATTTGAACACGGAACCTTTGACTTGAAATAATCAAGACAAGTGATATCTTGAGATAGTACTGACCTTTGTGTTCGACCTTTGCCGTCAAATATAAGTGACTGCACTATCTACAGTTTGTCGGTAGTAAAAGTTAAAAGTCAGCGTAAAGAATTTAATTATTTTTCATATATTTACGCCAATAATCATTCTGTGAAGCCGAATTCGAAATTCAGCAAAAAAATCTTATTTTGAAAAACATTTACATGGAAATACGACGTCAGTCAATGAGCCCAGACGTTAATACTCAGCATTTAATGTTATTTTATTTACCAAAACCAATAAAATTATGTGTGTCATGACTGTCATGTCATAGCCTATTTAACCAAGTACAGACTGTATGTTACCGACTAATATCTGTGCGTATATATTTCTGCGTCATTCGGCTTTCAAGCTACTCGTACAATATTTGCCTATGTTTTCGTTTGCCTTTTTTTGTAGTTCTTATCTTTAAGACATTTGCACACAAGCCTGTCAGTTACGACTGACCATCATAACAGTTTTATCTAAACTGTGTACACAGTTTCTTAAAATCTTATCGTTTGAATGACATTGGTATTTGTGAAAAATTATGAACATAGCAGTTTTGTTTTACTCGCTCTAAAGATTTTCAGAGACTCCCTCAATAATTGCGGGATGTGTGAACTTGTTCCCCATAATGTAAGATAGAATAAGAAAGTTTATTGAGAGAATAATTAAGTTTACGATAAATAACAATCACACAAAACATTTGTAGAAAAAAATATTTGTAATTAAATAAATAACTGACTTAAGATTACTTTAATTAATTGTTGTTAGTTAGACGGCTGTAATTTTATGTATCTTAGGGCTAAATATATTCTGTTTATTTTAAGTTATTTATAGATAAATATTTATTCGCTCATATTTATGTGGGGCGTTTTTTATCAAATTTGATAAATACGATTGTACTCGAAATATTTTTAATATTTAATGTAGACAGACAGGGACATTTTTAATTTTATCAAATCAATCTTCAGTCTGCCGAGCCTTTTCTCAACTACAATGGGGTCAGCTTCTAGTCAAACGGATTTAGCTGAATATCAGTATTTTACGTGGAGCGACTGCGATTAGACCTCCACAACCCAGTACGAGGTAATACAATACTCTTTGTTAGACTAGATGTCAGACATTCTGGCCTCTGACTACTATTATTTTATTGAATGCCGAAATAAATATAAAAAAAAATCAACTCACTTTTTTACACCTTGCTAGCGCGACGATCGTAATAAGGTTTCCAGGGATTCCCACAAGCATGAACAACACGCAGCACACCGAAGCAAATCGCACCAGAGGCTCAGGGTAATCGCGGAACAGCGCCACAGCGGCCAGTTCTTCATCAGATCCGTATTCCACACTAAAGTTCCCATCGTCTACCTCACTCGCAAACGTACTCCTAGGTATACTCGGCAAGAGATCACCCATCTTAGCGGTTCACACATCATTCAGCTCGCACTATATTTGTCATCACTTAGGTCGGTACATGGACGGGTTTCGTCCACGACTGATAACCAACCTCCCCAGTCAATACATTAGTGGTACTATTACGTTGATAAGGCATTTTGTCGATGAGCGAGGTTATAGGGTCGCAGCTGCTCAGGAAGCGCTCATTATCAACTCTCCGGTCCCACCACGGTATCTGCAAAGATAAATTAGTATTCGTTTATTATTAATTCAATGTAAACAGCCATTAGAATTACGAAAGACACTGATATGGGTGTTTGCTTACGAGATGTATCTGAGAAACTACTGATGATAAATTAATGTTGGGTTGTTCTTGATTTCCTAGTAAAGAAACTATTTGTGAGTATAATAATATAGAGATTATATTTTTGTTGGAGCGTTTAAATTAAAGATATTGGAGAAAGGGTAAATCTATATATTTAGAAAAGTATAAAACAAGAATTTATACATTATTGTATCTAAATAGCATAAATGTTTTGTGTATATAAACTTATGTTTTTTCGCACCTTTGAATATTATTATTTAATTATTCTTACCTACTATTATTTAAAAAATAACAACAAACCCAGCCAAGTACGTGTCGAGCCACACGCAGTAGGGTTCTGTAGTTAGTCGTCACAACATATTTAAAGGGTTTAAAAGAAGAAGGGATACTCGATTAAAAAAATCTAAATTTAAAAAATGTCCTGGCAACCCCGTAATATTTTTAAAAGACCTATTAACGATACTTCCCTATGCGACAGAAAAAAATCATCCCCACTTTACATTTAAATGAAAAAAAAATTAGCTTTGTTGAAATATACATCCATGAAAATTTCAGTTTCCAGCACTAACTTTATCGACGTTATTCCTTGGACAGACGGACATGGCGAAACTATTAGGGTATGTAGGTATTATGGAACCCTACACCCGATTCATTTGAATACATGATAAACATGACAGATATCTCATCTACCGGTACTATAGACCGACCGTTTAACGCGCGTATCGCCTGCGACGTAAGAAGTGAGCGGGGGTAGGTAACGGACTACTACGGCTACACACGGAGTCATTGATCCAAAGATTTATCTCGAGATAGACATTGTAGGCAAAGTAAAAAATATTATTGTAGTATCTGTATTTTTAAAGAAAAAATGAACATTTTAAGAAAAAATTAACTTATTATAGAAAAAATAACATTTTAAAAATTTTACAATTATTATTATTATTTTCTTTATTTATTCCTTAACTTATTTTATATATTTTTAAATATGATTTATAAAAAATACAAAAAAACATTTAAAAATATAAAAACAGTGTCCCACCGACATCAGGTGCAGGGACCAAGCTGCCGATGGTTAGGGCTCCAGAGAGAGGAATCTCCTCACGATGCGTGCCGTGTCCAAAAGTCCGTGTTGTAGATTTTTTTTTGCAAAACAGAAAGAGCGATTCATCTTGGGATTAATCTTGGTAAACCGTTTACCTTGTGCGTTAATGTACAAGCATCCGTAACAAAAATACCAACCATGCGCTGCGAGCACTGCCAGCGCACTGCCGCGTTTGACGTGAGCTCTTTGCACCGCGCACCCCTCTCACCCACCCGGTAACATCTCGCCCCGCCCCCTTCTCACCGCGCGGGCGATACGCGAGTTAAACGGTCAGCCTATAATAGATCCCCATCACGTGATTTATAAGTTCCTATCAGGACAGTTAAGTATGTTAGGCGATCGGGTAATGCAAGGGTCACAGTGGCCAACAAAGGCCCTGAGGTGAATGGATGACCAATAACCCCAGCACTTACAACGTGATCTCGGATGCGGTTCAGCGGACATTGAATGATCGTTCTGCTGCCAATCTCTTCGAAATCTCGATTGGGTGTAGTGTATAACTTGGACAGATATAAATAGTATTGTAAATTTGTAAACCTATTCAAATAGCAAGTATTCTAATTTACTGCGGCAAAAAAGCCAAAATAATAAATCAGTTATCGGTTAGTATTCGTATAGTCTGGATCGACTTATAATTATATTGTAACATAACTTAACATCACGCCTATATTACCCAAAAGGGTCTGGCAGAGGTTTACTACATCCACACTTCACCTGCTATGTTTAGGTCCCATGGGATAGGGGGTGAGCCTATCACCATACACCTGAAACAATTCCATCTCCGTGCTGTTATTGAGAATTTACGAACGGTAAGTTCACAAATAACATTTAGTCCGATCGGGAAACGAACTCGAGACCTCGCAGTGAAAGGCGCATACGCTAACTACTATACAAAGATAAGTTCTGCGTACCATAAGTCATTTTGTAGGTTTCACTTCATATGTCAGAACTGTTATCATTTATACTAAAATAAAAACCATCATTCATAAAGCAAGCTAAACTATTATTTATTCATTTATAATGTAAGTGCTCAATCATAGGTATATTTTTATTTCATAGCACAATACATACTACAACAATAATGTTCATTGGGAAAGTCCTATTTATATGGGGTAATCAAATAATTTTAAAGAATGTTTCAATGTTTATTGTTGCAACTTTCCGTAACATATTTTCCAAGGAAACTAGGTACTCATGTACTCATTATTTTACTCGTCAGTATTGTATTGTATTTGCGTCGAAGTCTCTACCATATTAACTTCAACATGATAACGTACGTAGTACGTAATGTTAGTCGTACTAATTAACTTCATGTATATACTTCAATGTATATACTTGAAATTGCAATTTTCGTCAAGAAACACTCCTATATATTTGAAGTAGTATCCAAAAATAAGAAATTTCCATCAAGAGATCGCACTAAATTAAAGTTAAATAATATGTCTACTACCCTGTATAAAAGAAACAGTAGCTGTATGTGTGTACAATTATATAACAAGATACCAAAATATATAAGAGAATTGCCCTTTCATAAATATATAGCACAGTTAAAAAAATGGTTAATCGAACATTGCTTTTATACAATAGTCGAATTTATGTCATTCGATTCTAGAGTTAACGAATAATGTAAAGAGTGGAACTATTTGTTAGTACTTTATATTTTAACATATACATTTATTTTTTTATTTAGGTTAGGGTTTATTATAACTTTAATATAATATAAGTACTTAGATATAACATTGTATATTTTGCATACCGATTATCCAGTGAAACATGTGTATTATTATTAAATTGTACCATCTTTTTGTCATCATGTTTTAGGCAAATAAACGTTTTTTCTTTCTTTCTTTCATTTTCAAGATAAAAATACTGCATTTTTTATTTAACTTTATTTAACTAAGTAATATAAATGAAATATCAAGTATATTTCATTTAGGCAAGGCATTTATGATATAGTTGCAACTAAAAATTGGTTGGCTGTTTTCCATACGATAGTAATATGGGTTTTTTTTTATTGTCTCCCCGAGGGTAAAACCGCCCCGAGGAGTAGTTTATTGTGCTCTGCTATTTGATACAGAGTTTTTGTTCTTTATAAAGTTTTAGCTAAGTATATAATATATAGAGTTGTTTACAACATTTAGATAATTTCGGTATTTAAGATAATATTGGAGATAAAGTAGTAAGTAATATGGGTTTAACTTTAATATAATTAAGTTTTTTATCTATTTTAACAGACATATCATATCTTGATTTTTGATTCAGTTCGAAATAAAACCATCAAATTGCTGGCACTGGGAAATACGCAACATTACATTCTTTCAATTGAAAGACGCACAAGTAAAAAATAAGGAGATTATTAGGCCGTTTAAGATGAAATATGAAAAAAACAATTAAGATGAAAATGGAATATAAAATGAAATGTATTTCTTAAGGAAATAAAAACGAAATGATATATTAAGCTATTCTCTTGTGGAATATAGTAAAATCTTCAGGCACCTCACTTATCGTTAAACCATGTTGTTGACGGCTAGAGCTCTTTACAACACTTAGGGTTGGGCCAACTCAGTTATTTTATCATATTTATGAATCTAGTGACTTCGTATTTAATGTGATCTAGATAACTATCAAATAAATGATGTTATTTCTTTTTGTTTTATTTTACAAAGAAATATCAAACCTTGTAATATTTGATAGCAAGTGGTATAAAATACCTAGGTTCTGCCTCTGCTCAAAGCTGCCAAAAGACCAAAATCAACCTTTTTAAAAAAATCTTAATTAAGTTGAAAATAACACAAAATAACTTCTTATTTATTCCATTTCAAATGAATTCAGAACCAATTTTCAGTAAGTAACTACAATAAATCTTAATCAAACAGTTTTGGCAAATCATTGCGTCATGATGTGCTTGGCTATCGGCGGGGCGATAGTGATACATTCACTTTTTTAAATACGATGGTTTTAAGTGCCACTGAATGAGAATCATATCGTATAGGATAGAAACTCTCTGCCCAACTCCAGGATAAATATAATAAATATCTCACAACTTACACACAACGCCATCTAGTCCTAAACTAAGCAGAACTTGTACTATGGGTACTAGAAAAACTGAAACTAATACATACATACTTTTCTTTTGTAAAAACCCAGACTAAGATAAAGCCCCAAGTTCATGAAAGATTTGTCATAAGTGGGAATCGAACCCGCGACCTTGGAGTTGCAGGCAGGACAATACCCACTCCGCCATCCGGTCGTCAAAAAAATGTAGAAAAGATGAACTTATGTTCAATTAATTTTCAAACGAAAAGTTTGCACTAAAAGTTTTACTTAGACAAGGAGGATGACGAAAAAAAAAGACTAAAAGTGATACTTATGTCTATTGTTTGCTAGACACATACATGTTTGTGTCAACTGACCTGCTAGTAATTATGAGTTTCAAATTAAAGAAAATATATCACAGGCACGGAAAATTCTATTTCTATTTATAATGTACTAGCTGACCCGTGCCCACTTCGTTGGGCATAATGTTCAAAAATATATATCTTTCATAGTTAAGGCAGCGTTCGTAAGAAACGTTTTCATTCGAATGTTTTTTCGCCGATTCATTTTGCAAAACGGACTACCATGTAAAAGCCTTTTTATTTTTCGGTTTTTTATATGTATAACCTATGACACTCAGCAATAATGTGTCTTTCTATTCGTGAAAGAAGATTCCCGAGATTCCGATTAACCAATTCGGAGTTTCCGATTAACGAATTCCATGAGGAATTTTTGCCATCATGTCGACGCAGTAGGTATTGACTGAACAAATCTCGGTAGTAATGTAAAGTATTGAAACGATTCTCTATGATCATAAGTCTGTGTGCATAGAACTGCATACAGGAAACTGTTTTGTTTTGTGCGGAACCTTGTTAATATCTACACAAAACAAACTTAATACCTACCTATAACCTAAATTAATATCTACATGAAACTAACTTAATACCTATAACCTAATTTAATATCTAGGTACATGAAACAAACTTAATGCCTATCTATAACCTAAATTAAATGAAAACTATATAAACATAAAAGATTTTTTTTTTAATGTACCGAAAATAAAATTAATGAATGTCGAAAGTGTGTTACGAAAAATTCAATTTTGGGGACGTCCGCTGCGTAAAGAGCCGACCGCGCGAATGAGCCGCGCGGGTACCTACCTCTCAGATGTAAAAGGAAGGTCACGCCTCCTTCTTCCGAAGTGAGCACGAACGCGAACCGAAATAAGCCGAAACCATCGCGCGCCGCTGCCGCGCTGCTGTGGCCTTCACGTATAACCATAGTAAAAATAAATGTATAACGATGAGTTTTTCTCCGATTCTCTTTACAAAACGGACTACCACGTAAAAACCTTTTAATTTTTCGGTTTTTTATATAGCCTATGACACTCAGCGATAATGTGGCTTTCTATTAGTGAAAGAATTTTTAAAATCGGTGCAGTAGATTCCGAGATTACCCCTGACAATTTAACAAACACACAAACTTTACCTCTTTATAATATTAGTATAGATTTCATTTTGTTATCTTCTCTGTCACTTGATTTTATGTCGGACGTGCCTTTTAATTTCCACAAAATATTTATGGATGCTTGAGAAAATGAAATTTTCTTTTATAAGAAGGTAAAAGGCGAAATTCGGTATATTTCATTTTCACCTCTAAGGGGATTTACAACAAAATATTTTCTTGTGAACCTTCTTATCGTGATAAATTAATATTTTATTTATACCAGTAGTTGCCCGCGGCTCGGCTCACGTAGAGTATGATTGTCTCGAGATTTCTATGGAGTTTTATTTGCCAAAAATATAACATTACATGATATAACATAGCATCATGGCTATATTACCCGGAAGGTGAACAACATCCACACTTCACCTGTTATGTTTAGGTTTCTTGGGAAAGGGGGTGAGCCTATCGCCATCCACTGGCCACAATTATGCTGCTATTGTGAATTTCCTGACGGAAAGATCACAAATAAAACTTTGCATGACCCGGGAATCGAACACAAAACCTCGCGGTGGTAAGCTAACCATTAGACCATCGTGGCAGTTTCTTAGCATAATGCTTACAGGTATGAAGTATACTTATAGCTAATCCTCACTTGGAGTAACGATTTTCTTAAATAAACGTTATTAAGTTAAACCATCATAAAACAATTTAAAGCACGTCACTTTAAGAAAAAAAGTATCTTTGATCCTTATAACGTTAGTGCGCAATTTCCATAATGTTCGGGATGTCCGATATGGCTCTCGAGCCCTAATGTTATAGCCTAGGGTAATTTGCATCACAATTCAGTTAGGTAATAATATGTTTCACGAAAAAAATTCGAAATAAAATGAAATTAGTCTATATATTCTAATGGCGTTGCTTTTGAGAGAATGAGATTTGTTTTCATTAGACTACATTGGCTTTCTGTCTATGAAAATAAAAGTAGTTTCCATTGAGCCTATTTTCATTTATCTGTACTTTTAGTTTGTTATCTTTTACCGAGATATCTTTGCCCGAATATGATATTATTCAGTCAAAGAAATCTTGGTAAAATCCAGCATACAAAATGCCATCCAAATCATAGTCTAAGAGGTTTTTTATTCGTCGAGTATAAAATGTTAATTGAATAAATATATAATATGGGTACATGGGCGTATTAATTTACCCATTTCAATTAAAAGTTTTCTACAGCTATGTAAATTGTTTTATGTAGTTTTCGATGTTTTTATATTATTTAGTTTTAGGTATATTAAAATACGTTGGATTGCTGCTTATTAGTTAAACAATAATTACTACCAGGAAAAGAAAATGATTTTGTTACGTCGTAAATGAATATTGTTACTTTGAGCCAAAATAATTATTGAATGATGACGTGAGGTCATCATAACAATGATTTAATTTGAGGAAGTAGGAAGGTAATTTGTGATAAGTAACATTGTGATTCAAAGGCAGTTATTAATTGTTTTACTAGTATATGACTAGTAACAAACTAACATAACATGTTATTTATTGATTATTTCTATAGCTTCAGTTATGATTCGCAAAATATACTAAGAAACATTTGAAAATATTATGGGACCAGCAGGATTTGAAATTGCGATCTCCGCATTCCAAGCAGCCATTTAAAAGTTAAAATAATGTACGCGTTCATTCTTTATAACATTTGTGCAGAATGTAACTTCGCCATGCTGCCGAAGTTTCGTACTTAACAAATGGATGAACGTGACGTCACATGACGTGTATGACGTAATATACAGTTGAGAAATTTAGGGTCCTGGCATGAGGCGACCGTAGCTAAGTAGTTAAAGCGAATAATGGATCGATTGACATCTTATTCATCAAAATCGGATAAATAGTTCAGGAAACGGAAAACTTACATACGTAATATAAACCGCACTTTACAGTTTCACCGATTTATTTCAGTTTCTACACAAAAGAACAGAATAATTTAAGTCACTTACACAGCACTTCGCGGAAACAACGTATTCAAATATAGTTACCGAAATTCAACTGAAATCGAGACATAAAAGTAGTTATTTTATTCTTTTAATATTCTTTTTTATTTATGGTTTACCAAAAAGTACAGAAAACAAAATAAAAAAAAAAGAAATTAAAAAAAAAGTTCATTACTCCCATGGGAGTAATGAATTTAGGAGTAATATTTCAGACCTCTAACATACATTACATGTTGCTTTTCAGAACTCGTTTGAACTAACTACTAACTAACTTTCTTTGATAGATATTCTCCGTATTAGATACTGCAAAGGGGTACTTTCTACGTAGGTGTAGTATAAAAGTATTGTTGTCTTTATCGGCCTGATACGAGTATATATCTATATCTCTTGCTGATTTCACTAATGTGGTAAACTCAATCTTTCTTACCGTATAAAAATTAGCAGAAAAATTAAAAAATACGGCTTTTATAAAATAAAACCGTATTTGTGTATTATTTACCTTTTGCTCATCAATACAAATAAATAAAAGTGTATGTTTTTTATGTCAAAATAACAATGTATTTTCAGGCTGGAATGGTTGTTTGCACGATACCTTTGCCTACAGTTTTTGAATTTTTGTCTGTTTGAATTCAAAAATAAATTTGTTCTAAGCTCTACTACTATGAACGCAATCAGAAAAATAACGCAACGGCGACGTTTTGCTCTTATTTTAACTTTGTCAAAATATCATTTGGGATTTTTAATTTAAACCAAATTCTCAAAGAGAAAATAAAATGTTCATTCTTCTTTCATTTAACATTTTCCCCCTAAAATGAAAGTAACCAAAAATGAGTCTTTTTCTCTCATGAGCATGAATAAAAAAGGCTATGGCACGTAATAGGCACTTTACTCAGTTGCCTTTGCCCGGTAGATTTTGTTCTGATTATAAATGTATTCACAACCTGCTACCTTTTTATTGGCTGTAAAAATGAGTGATATAATAACAGCCTACGCGGTGGCATTAACGAGGGAAAATGCAGGAAAGATAATAAAAGCGACGCCATATTGGAAAGAAGATAAAACAATATTTTGAATCTTGAATATCGAACAGATTCTGATGTTTTATACTTATTAAGGTGATAATTGAATTTTTGGCGTTGTCGTTGAATGGAATAATAACTATAATGAGGTAGGTATGATCAATTTGTCATTTATTTTCGTATCCTTTAATATTAATATGCCTATTTCACTAGTAAGTTAGAAACTATAATAATACAAAAAAAAAGTAAAAGTTAGTCGCTTGAGTGTTAAACTACTACGCATATTCAAAATCATTGAAAATCAATAATGAACAAGCATTAAATTTCCCTATACGTCACAAGTTATTCCTTTTAAAGTTATACGAGTACGTTACGTATGTCTTTCGATATAATATAATACGCAGAACTTAGTATTTCTAATTAAAGTACAAATTCCAGAATTAACTCTGGGTTCAAAGTTCCATTTTAGTGATATTTCTGTAATAAATATATCCATATGCATACATATGTCATCATAACCTTGCGAATATAATTGCAAATTAATGTGTCACAGTGGCAAGTGATAAGCCGGTATGAAGGACATAATAATAAGAACTGCTAAGTCAAATGTTAAAGATTAGAGTCCTTTGCGTGGACTTGTCCCTTGTGAACATTTAATCCCAATTTCACAGGTTTTGGATAAACCTTATTGGCAGAATAATAATATATCACACTCAAAGTGACAGCTGTTTTTCTTTTTCAAGTGTAATTTGTGTCACTTTTAATTCGGACAGGTTATATTTAATGGGTCGGATAAGGTCCGGAACGACCCGGAATCTCAGAAACTGACCCTTAGCCTTCTTAAGTTGTAGTTTTTAGTGACTGTAAATATTAGAATGTCCAGATTATGTCTATGCTTCACTCACATATTGTTTTTGATTGGTTTTTTTTTCATTCGACTTGAAAATTTTACGGATTCAGACCCTATATTCAGAAATGTAATTTTGTAGGTATCATTAATATGAATCAACATTATTAAAATACTTATTTCAATCAAGTTGTAACAACCATCTAGCTAGTATGTGTCTAACACTAGTTAGAGGGTTGTAACTGCAACTCCAGCAGAATTACGTTATAATGATGTACTTAATTAGATGTTTTTGAACCGATGTGTACAAAAAATATTATAATGGAAGTCCTGCCTTGAATTAACGTAAACAAGTCGCAAAATATTCGCACAATACGTAAAAGTAAATGTATCGTAAAATTACGAATGAACCAGAGCGTGCGAATCGGGGACGTTTTCAATTAGACACGACAAAAAAGTGTGGGCCGTATTTAGTAGAGCCTGAATACGATGAACAATGAACATTATCACTGTTTCGTTTTATCTTAATCGCCTTTGTTAATTTTAAAGCTCTGAAATCGGCGGAGAGGTCAAGGATTTGTAATATATGTTTTTAAACTTCCACGATTTGAGAACATTATTCAAAAATTTGACAACGGGACTAAATTGCGCTATATAATAAAGATAAATAAATCGAAACGTCGAGCATAGGTATTTATTTGCCTTTGTAATAATTACGCGTTAATACGTTAAAAATTAGGTCATTAGACCCGTTGTCTAATTTTTGAAGGATTTGTAATATTTAATTTGATTACAAGAGAGCATCAGTTTCACTATATTATTGATCTATGGTATGGTCAATTTGTGAATTTGTGAATGTTTTTATCATACCTACTTATGTAAGCTAAGATGACTAGTTCTACTGAAGCATTATTTATTACACGCTATTTATCGTATAGTTCTGTTTATTATAATTATATTTTTATAAAGTATTGTGGTCATTAATCTATAATTTACTTATGACCACAATATTTCCTCATAAATAATGCGTCCATGCAGTCTAAGAGAGTACAATTTATATTATTATGCAAATTAGCATTTAAGTATTTTGCAAAGTGCAAAACATATTTACATAATGCTTTGGTGATACTCTATTGTAGTCAAACGAAAACACGCATCCCATTTTCTCTAATGTTATTAATGCACAACCACAATGGTGAAGCTATACGTGTTTTCTTAGTTTCAAAGCCAAATCAAACACCAATAAACCTATTGCCAAATAGTAGATTCAGTGCTTGTAGAGATATTAATAGCATAGGAGGAATAATTTAGTAGCTATTCGACGTAGGTAGACATATGCCGTCTATTGTGGATGTTTGGCTCCCTTGTGTTACAAGCACAATTGCATGCTACATAGGTTGCATGCATAATGAACGCATGACGTCATATACAGTCTAACATCTTTATGATGTTTTTTACCCGACTACGGCGAAGCCAAAAGGAAGGGTAATGATTTTGGCAGTCTATGTATGTATGTATGTATGTATGTTCCACCGTAGCGTAACCTAAACTACTAAACGGATTTTAATGAAAAAAGTGTCATTAGATTTGCTAGAATAGGCCGGATGACATGGGCTATATAAATTTTATTAAAATTGTATCTCACAGAATTTAAACGTCAGATTCTAACGTGAAAAAATAAATATATTACATAATCATTCAAATGAAAGGTCTTGGCAAGCTCATTACAAATATGTATACTTAGTATACTTATCATATTGCTTTAGTTTAAATCTATAGTTTAAATGCGCAGTTCTCACGGTCCTCTCTGTGTAGTAAACCAACATTAAGTACAATATTATTACGTAGTCGCGTTATAGTTTTAAATGTAATTACTTCTTTTATGATCGACAACAGTTTTCATAAGAAACTCAAATTATTTATTTTTATAGACCTGTCAAATCGAACACTTTAACAAACATTATAATAACTGAGCAAACAAAAATAGTAAAGAAAAATCGATAGAATTAATTGAATTAATTATTGTAATCGAATATTATGATTTATATCTTCGAAGCTTCGATCAATTTTAATAACAGTTTTATTAAAATTGAATTCTAAATAAAATCAATCTTACCAGTTCCAATGAGTATTGCATCATGAGAAGCGCTCGTAATAATCTCATGTGTAACCTTTTCAAATAATAAATCATACAATTTTGTTTATTTTTGACAAACAGTTAATATTAAACTTTCGCGATTCATACACTAATTTATTTTTAGACGAGTCTTCATCGCGTAAATATTTTTAAAGACATCAAAAATTAATTACGTTAAAATATATTAAATATATAATTAAACAGTTAGTAGTTTCAGTTGCTGCAAACGATGACTGGAATAGTTTCTTTATACCAGCTGTGTAAAGTTGCTGAATTCCGCAACTGACAGTTTAAACGTTTCAGATCATTTTACACCCTTCCTCATTTTTCATGTCGCCAGCGCCAATATTAATCACAGAATGCCATAAAATAGCGACAGTCGTAAATTGGTTACTTGGATGTAGTAACTGGCAAATTACTTATTTATCTACGAAACGTTCTATAGAGCGTATAATTCACAAATTGTGTATTTAGCTCGGTATGCAGATATCTAGATGCTCAGTGAAGCCGTAAATAGAATGTTAATGCTCAAGCTTGTTGCCTCTGAGGTAGTGCATAGAATGAATGAATTAACTTGAACTGTTGTTGAACTTGATGTTAGTAAAATTAGTTAATATGGGCACTGTGAACTAGATAAGGCAGTGTATAGTACCGCTACTGTTAAATTTAGAGGTCCTCACACATTTTCGGTATAATTAAAAACCGTAACATTTGACAATTGAATTTGTAAGCTCGCTAAACATAACAAGCTTACATTTTCAACTGTCAAATGATTATGCTCCTACGAATGATTGTGTTCTAGCTAACAAATTAGAACATTTCCAGTCACTAGTAAATCGTCCTCTACAACCGGGTTTGGAGATCATTTCAAGTTATCCGTCCCAAATTACAAACAAAACCCGGCACCCTGTCATATTACAGAACCTTTAACTGCTCGTTATGGCCTCTCATTGATGCATAAATCACGCTCATTCAGAGGCCCCAACATTTGGATGTCCACCGACCCACTTCTGGTTTTTAGGTCGAAAGCCTCCAAACTTAATGAAATATTGTTTACCATCCAATGCCTACTTTATTACGGTATAAAAGATGACTCGGTTTGTTCTTGTTGATATTTATTGTAGGAATTATGAGTTTTAGGAGAATCGTTATCGAATAAAAAGTTGGCACTCAAGATATTTTCTTCACTTTACGTAAGACACTTATGAAATTACCCAAATTTGTGAAGAGGGAAAGTTTTATAAAGATACATCTAAATCAATAATCTCTTGTAGGTCTGTATTTCTTAACTTTGTTATTAAACCTTATTACGTTTTCTTCTTTTATAAGTGGCATCACCAGGCCGATCTAAACACTGAAAAAATAGATGATCATGTACACGATTAAATAATAAATACTAATTAGTGTATCTAAAAGGGTTATTTCAAGGACCGATTTATTTTCCAATTCCGCCTGTTAATATCTCACGAATGCTTTTTTTATTGAGATCTTAATGAGATCTTAATGTGTCTAATTATAATTAGAATATTTATGAATTCACTTAAAATTTGTACCTACGTTATAGGAAACGAAGCTGATTTTTAATTACTTGCCAAAGTAAATGAAAATGATGCTAAATTTGGATTTACTCGAGCATCCTAGATATCTATTGGGACTGGTACAGCAGATAATAGGAATGATATTATGATATGAGGTTTTTTATTTCGGTAGTGACGGAAGTGTCAACGGGTTTTCAAAACATAACGGCGCTCGTACTCCCAAAATATAAATCATACAAAAAAAGAATCCTGCCATAATTTGAAAGTTTTTTATTGTGAATGGTCTTTCAACAAGGACGGGTCGATATTAAAATTGAATAAAACAAGATGTGTGTGAGATATTAACGAAATTTATTTTTTATTTGAAAGGCCCATTTATGCCATTATGGATGGAATATGACATCGTTCAAATGTCCGCCGCGGCTGGTTGACATTTGCGGCGGTATGGTGGCACGAATCCGAGAGGTCTAATTTTTAATGACTCCGCTGCATATATCCGGGTGAATCTGAGAGGTAGCCTAGGTTATGTTGGCTTTCAGGGCAATGGCATAGACATGTGACTTCAGAAAACCCCACAAGAAAAAGTCTAGCGGAGTCAAATCACACCATCTTGGTGACCAATTCACGTCACCTCTGCGAGAGATAACCCGTGTTTAACATCGATGTTTCACCTGCTATGTTTAGGTTCCATGTAGTAAGCCTATCGCCTTCCACCGGGTACTATTCCAGGTTCCATGTAGTAAGCCTATCGCCTTCCACCGGGTACTATTCCAGACTTCGTGCTTAAAATCCCAAATAGCGCCCGACCTGAAGATTGAATCCAAAACTTCGCAGTAAGCGGTCGCAAATTATACCGCTAGACTACGAGGCAGACTTGATGACGTAGTAATTACGTCACGGATTGAACTCGTTCCGAACTTCGATAGCAGTTCCATGGGTAATTCCGGTTTCCATTGAATCTTGGCTTACGTATGTCAGTAAATTTGTTGCAAACAAACAAGAAGGAGGAAATCGGTGTGTAGAGGGTCTTGCGTAAGTTACTGTTGTTTGTCAAATGCGTAACGTATTTTGTCTTTTTTATCCTAGTCGCTACGACTAGTATAAAATAGACTGTGGTGAGAATCATATAAGTTTTATAAATAGGTATTAATTGCAGTCTGATTTCAGCCGAGTGAGTTTTTTGTACACGATCTAGTAGTTTGTTGATGACATAATTGTTACTTCAATTTCAATAAAATGACAATATTCGCGGTAAATACTCCATGTTATGTTAGGTGGTAAACATATTATATAGTATCAATTATGGACCCTGTCGGGCACAGCAAAAGTGTAGGAGAGAGGATGAAGACGTACTGTTTTACTCGGTCAGTTGGCTGTAGCATGGTGGATTATATACTACAGCTAGTAGCTCAAACTTTTTGAGCTACCAGGTGACATATATTTTTTTTTCATATGTTTGAGCTTGTGTATCTGCTTATTCCACCAACGAAACCGCAGCTGACTTTCACTTAAATTTATTTTGCAGCTTCTTTAATCATTCTACATAGTTTCGTTTAAAATGAACTGTCACGGGCTCCATAACTAACACCACACGTTAAGTTTTACTTGCTAGTGTGATTACCAAAAGTTATTACTACATAAAACAATATTATTCTGTTTTCTTGCGGGTAATATATTATATGCTTATAGGTAATAATAAAACATTCATTATTTCCTCGGTTTTATTGGTTATACGGGTACTCGATACGGCAATCTTTTTATGGCTTCCTCTTCCGTTAGAAGTTATTAATTATCAATAAATATAAGGCTCGATACTTCTCTTATTAAGTTGTTTAGTATCTGGTATATCGATATATGATTTTCGTGATCGTTATTTTGTGTAAATATTATTGATTTCTTTTATTTCATTATTTATTTAAGTACCTTAATTATTCAAGCACCATCATGATGATAAAATGCTGTAATTTATTTAATGCCTGATGCATTGAATGTTAGTTATTTCGAATAATTATATTTCGATATTATATACTAGCTGTTGCCCGCGACTTCATCCGCGTGGGATTGGTTGATGCCCGCGGTTTTGCTCTGTTCCCGTGGCGCCATCTATTGAACTTTGATGTAAACTTCTTCTTCAGTGGTTTAGGCTCTGCGTTGATGAATTAGTCAGTGGGGTAAACAATTATATGTGTAAAGATTTTACAATATTACATTCATGCAAATTGCTATAGTAATTTTGTCAACTGTAATAGGACATATTGAAAAAAAAGGTTTATTTATTCTTGATCAATTTTAAAAATATACTACGATGCTCAATGAGACTGACTGACCTGACAAGGTCATCTGAAGTAGGTAGTCTCAAATGCTCTACTATTTATATTTTACCACCAGTAAAGCCTGTCTGTCCACAGAAGCGGAATAATCCCGCAGAACAGAGAAACAGTAGTCTTAACTAACAATAGGTTTATACCACTGTATTGGACCTGTGATTTTACATAACATCACGCCTTTATTAGCCAGAAGGGTGTGGCAGAGGGGTACCACACCGATATTTCGTCTGTTATGTTTAGGTGCCATGGGATAGGGGGTGAGCTAATCGCCATCCAACGAACACAATGCCAACTCCGTGTTGTTATTGTGAATTTCCTTACACAAATAACACCGCCCGACCCGGAAATCGAACCCGAGACCGGTAGCGGTGAGAGGCGCATACGCTAACCACTAGACCATCGAGGCAGTTTTATTTATGCATTCCTATTGATTAACATTACTCCATTTCTCCACCTTACAATAAAGGTACTAAATAAATACACCTATAACATCAAATCGATGAAACTCATCAGTGCGTTCCAATGGATTCCGCGATTATATAACAACATTACCTATTTGATTCAAATATCACTTCAAATGGAAGTTCAACAGATATTCTGTGATATTTAGTTGAAGCTATTATTGTAACGGAGTATTCAAAGAGCTAACCGAAATTAATACGATTCAAAGGCTATGAAAGTTTACTGAAGCGTTTGCTTCAGTGATTGGCGTTTAATTATACTTGTCGCATGGGAATTGAGCTTTCATTACATTATAGTGGGGGGGGTGCATGAAAGGAGCCTCCCCGAATGACGTACACAACAATTCCCTACGTCCGGCGCACCCTCGCGAGTTCTCAAGCGAATTGGCTAATCCTTTCACCACGATGGCAAGTCAAAACCTTGACCACCTTACTGACTGTCCAAAATGCCCTACCACCTGCACAAGAGATGCGCTCATGAACGCCGACGAGAGCGCCATAACAGTGGTTACTTATTGGACCAATCAAATTTGACTCAGCCATCGACACGACAAAGAAGAAGAAGAATTATAGAGATGGTCAGAGATAGTAAATGTCAAGATGTAACATGAAGAAAATTGACGGTTATACTATTGCAACAATTGGACTGTCAAATCACTAAGAAAATTTTCCCGGGCCGGCTAAAAGCTGTCAAAATTCATACATTTCTAAACTTTGACGTGAATTTGCAGGAACGCGCAGTGGAAATAATGTCATTTGAAACTTATACACTCTAGTTAAATGCATGCTCTCTGGTTTTGTATGATGGTTTACGGTTCACTTCTTTATTTGATGATGAAATGTGTGATGCTCTCAAATGTCAATACTGTAGCGGTTTAATATATTTTTTTAAAAAAATATAAGCTGATAAGGGGATATGATGGCTACATCAGATACTTAATTGTCTATAGGCAGGTGATGAAATATAAACAATCTCAAGTGTGTCATTTTGTATTAAGCCAGGATAAAATTTATTTGTGAGCAAGCGCTGAATTAAAACGATTTAAAAGTTAAGTGAAGCGATTGCTCCAATGATTGGCGTTTAATTATACTTGTCGCATGGGAATTGAGCTTTAATTACATTGTGTGGTGGAGATGGTTTACGGTTCACTTGTATTTGATGAAGAAATGTGTGATGCAATTCAAAGTTTATATTGCGCTGAGTCAAAAAAAATAACTTATGGAAAAAAAAATATTCGCCTGTTTGAGGCCACGTGTTCTCTGAATGCTTGTATTTATTTCGCCTAGAAGTAAAAAATTGCCATACAACGAGCGTGTAGGTACTTGTAAATAGTTATTTATTTTAGTTTTTAAGTAATTTATTTTCAGGTTAGTAGGAATGTTGTTAAAAAAAATTACTCGACAATATTAAAAACTTGGCAATTGGATATATAATGGAATGGTGCTATTGTCATAAAGACTGTTTGCAGTATGCGTCTAAATTAATGGACCATTATCAATGCCGAAATTCTTTCGAAATATGTCACCTGTTTATCATATCAAAGCATTTCACTCCTTGTGAGCCAATGTACATTTATTCTTTAAATACTATTTTTTTTTACTAGCCTACGGGTGTATCCCAATGCTGGGCATGGACTCTCTCCCTATGACTTCCATCCTTCCGTCCTTCTGTTATAATTCTTAGATTATATTATATTAATTTCATTTGCCGAATTTGGTAATAAGCAAATGGAATGATAATAGATAATGGTGATTAATACAAACGTAAGTAGGTATACTTTTTTTTACTAACCTACGTGTCTAAAGTAAGTTTATAAATTAGTAAAATGGTGATGCTATGATTCACGCTGGAGTAGTTTGATCTATCTATCTATCACGTTGTAAACTGTGTTCGAATAACAATCAAACCTTATTTGCTAAACTACATGTAAAAATCCAATTATGATTAAACGCCGGCGCTTAACCCAAAAACATTAAAGTATTGGAACACAAGGCCATCAAAGACGGCCATCAAAATTAACCGTCCCAAATCACACGGGAGAGCGAATAACAGAGCCGTGCTTATCATTCATTCTAATACCATTTAATACTCTTATACACTCAATAAAGTTTCCTTTAACGAATCTTTATGTAATAGGAATGGATCATTGTGCCATTTTAATTACACTTCGACCTATGGGTTTCTAGATACCGGACCAGGCAAAAATAAATAACACACAGTAATTATTCTGATATATACCGATGACGTCTGCAACTGCATTGGTCATTACAAATTTGATGGATATCCTAATACCTATGATTGAAATTTATCCTTTCGTCCGTAAACTACGATTCTATTTATCCTGAGCGAGTAGTATGAAGGTCTAATCACTAACAAACCGGGGCACAACCGTTAACTTAAGCTTATTCACAACAGCGGCTTCAAATCTACTGTTTGTATTCCTGTCATCCTTGAACTGATTGGTTTTGATTGTGAGGGTTTGACTTAAGGGTTTGTGCCCTAAATAAACGGTTTGTACTGTGATTTACTCAATAAAACGTCTCTCAGTCTTCAGGTCGTATAACAAGAAAGTGTGACATTACATCCATTATTTATTTAGTACGCTGCTACGCTGGTTATGACCTTATTTGTGGAGGCGTGCGTCTGCAGCCGAAATACTCACATTCAGTGATTACGGTATTATTTGCAATTGTAATTTTGGGTCACATTTCACGTCATTTAACATAGAACTGGACCATTTGCGTCAAAAAGACGTGGCGCTGAGTAACTATAGGGTTGAATTGCGTTCCAAATGGATTTCTGGGATAACATTATTTAATATTTATGTCGTACGAAACTAGAGTACGGTCTTCACAAGTATTCCATTAGGGTTTAATGAGCGTGAAATCTACCTAGATTTATTATAATGAAATCTTACCTAGGATTATTATGAAGGCTGGCCGTGGTAATTAAATCAAGACATAAATTCACTTAGGCATAACGGAGTGCTATCAATAAAAGAAATAATAGTACAATATTATTACCAATGAAATAAATGCGATGGCAAAATAAATGAATTTATTTCAGACAGATTTGATTGACGTTTTCGTTCCTTTAACTACTAAGTCGAGTTTGCAGAAGAAACTCTGTAATCTTTATTGTCATTCGAGCTTTACGATGTTCGGTATTGACACTTTGAAGTCCTTTAGTCAGCTAACTTTTAAGTCAATATAATATTAAGATTTAAGTTATGTAGATCTTTATTAAATAACGGGCAGAGAACTTCTCAGTGAAACACCAGTTGGTGTTGCCAGATCAAAAGCTTGTTTTGAAAGAAAATCAGTTTTGATGCCAGATTACCATATTGAAGATATTTATTCAAGCAGTTCCTACAACAGAATTTTTTAGGTGGTCCATAACATAAACATAAGTATTTATTTCTTTCATAAAGGGATGCATAATCCAAACATATATTATTAGTAATGCCCGAAGCCCAGCCAGCGCTGACACCGCCCTACTTGCAACTGTAGTAGGTATTCAATGAAATGAATAAAAAAAAAAAATATATATGTATAAGTATTTACGTAATAATGAAACAAGCAGGGAGGCCCAACGCTAGCCTGAACCCGGGCACCACGAGCAAATAACAGCTGAAACTTGGTCATTTGTGAGAGCTAGAGTCCGTAATAGGTTCAAGACCTGTATGACAGACATAGGTACTGTGTCACATAAAAAACAAACTCCAGTTAATTTATGATTAAATAGGTATTTTCATTATGTTTGAATTATAATGTACCTACCGATTGATTACCTTAGTAATCTAGTCCCTCAAGGTAAAAGTTCAACAACCTTGTACATCAAATGATGTCTTTTAACACAAAAACATTACCTGTAGACTTTCCTAACTTCGTAACACTCGTATTCCTAATGAAATAACAACGAAACTAAACCAAGTTAGTGAAGTTAAGTGCCCTAACCAAGTAATAATGTGAAGGTGTTGTCGTTGCTTATAATTACGTGACACACTAATATGCCGACTCCAGACGCTTGGCAAACTATGGAAAATAGCGAACAACAAACAGCAAAAGCCAAGTGTTTTGTTTTTGTGTGTGTTTTTTTTCAATCGGGAGGAGGGTTTCAAACTATCTCCGACGTAGAATCCAGTGATAAACATCACAAAAGAATGCCTGTGTCGAAATCAACGATTTCTCATAAACCGGGCTCGATTAGTGTAGTGTGTGGCGGAGTTACATTGAAAAATTAAAAACCAACAAAAGTGAGGGTGGTTTTCAAAAAATCAACATCTCACAAACTAAGCCGGGGCGCTGCTGAATCAGTCTACTGGCGACCATGACAAAGTGCAACATTGTCGAAACGTCAAGCACCAAGAGATAAATAAAATTAATCGCGTTAATTCTCGTTAAAATGATATCAATAAATGTGGATGGTTGTTGGTGTTTTTGTGTTCGAGGTCGAAGTCAGTTTTCTTTACAAATCAAAGGAATCAATCATGTTCAGTTTGACACGCTTTTGTTTGGCGTTTGCTGTTCACTGTCTGGCGTTGGCGACAAACAGCCAGCATATGGAACCGGCATTAAGGTTACAGTTCCAATTAAGCTTATTACATCTCGTTAAGTTGCGTATGTTATTTGTCGTACAGAAAAGGCAGGTAAACTTTTGGATGTGTTGTGGCGTCCTAATTATGATGCGTGCCTTATGAATTATGAGTTCTTCAATGGAGCGACCCAATCTACTTTTATTTGTGGACTAGCTTTTATCCGCGACTTCGTCCGCGTGGAATTCATTATATTAAGTAGTAGCTGCTCCCGCGCTTTGATCCGCGTTAAACGTTACTGCCCCGCTTCCATGAAGTTCAGCGTAATGTTAAATATCAAAAATCTTAATGGATAGTTAAACTATCAAATACAAAAAAATGATTAAAATCCAATCGTTAGTGTCTGAGATTAGCGCTTACAAACAAACAAACTAACTTTCTGCCGCGGTTTTGTCTGCGTGGTAGGTACATTAATAAAAAGTAGCTTATGTTATGCGCTCTATAGTCAGTTACCTGCATATAAAATTTTATTAAAATCGTTCGAGCTGTTTAGAAGATTAGCCGATTCAAACAGACATACACACAGACAGACAGAAAAAAAAATTAAAAACTATATTTTAGGCCTAGGCATCGTACAAAAAACTATATAGACTGAAAAAAACATTGTTATTTTGACATTAAAAACAGACTCTTCAATTTTATTTATTTGTATTAATATTCAGGGATTGTTTTTAATTTCAACAAAAACGTTTCTTAGGTACATCGAGTAAAAATAAGTTAAATGCGTACACAATATATATACGACTCACATTATATATTATCGTTGCTGGTGTCCACCATTGTAAAAGAGGACACTTTGTTTTGTACGATGAATTATTCTGGTTAAACAAATATATCTACATTCGTTTCTCTCAAATTAAATTTGTATATATATTGTCTATCTCAAAGTACGTAGAATTATTATTACTAAATATTTTAGTTATTGTTCAGTAACTTTTAACTAACTCCACAAAGAAAGATTGCATAGTATTTGCTTAGATTTCCATTATGATCACAAAAGATGGATTGCGAATGAAAATAAACAGTAAACAAGTTTTTGTTGTGTATTTATTTGTTCATAATAAATAAGGCAGCTGATAAGATTCTGTCACGACAGCTCCGAAATATAATTCAATGATAAATTGTTCTTATTTATTTTCCTTATGGATGAGACTTAGTTTCCGTTTTGGCCCGAAAATGTTTTTTTTTTAAATTGTTGAGTTTAATGTGAGTTGTCCATCATTATTGATATTATAATTTATGAAATACCCATCTATCTCCAAGAGATGCGAGGAAAAACAAATCAGACTACAAACTACAAATACACTACACAGCACGATTTCGCTTTTTACTGGCGTTAAGAATAAAAATAAAATATTTCGTCATAGGACCTACGAGTATGTCACAAAATATTTTCGTTTAAGTGGCTTGTCACCAAACTCTTGTTATGTGGTAACTATGACATTGATAATAACACGGTTGTTAATGGTGAGCGAGGTTTCGAAGGCAAAATAACTTCGGTAATTTTAATTATTTAATCACGTTACAGAAAATTACATTTTTACACATCAAAAGTTGGACTCAGAACACAAGACAAAGCTGACATAAGTCACACAAAAACAACTATCAAAAATATGAAAACTAAAACATATAGAAAGGAGGTTCGTGTCGCTAACAACGGTAACACTTAACTACTATTTGATAGTATGTTTAAAGATAATTAAAAGTATCCTAAGCTCGTTAACAGAAGTTCTTCCACATATCAAACAACATAAAAATACTTTTGAGAAAAAAATGAAAAAAATACAACATTAAAATCCAGTTAACATCAGCAACGAAACTGGGATTTCTGGGTCCCCAGAGTGGTTGTCTTTGCTCCCCTAAAAGGTAACGTACGTTGTGGGGTTGCAACGCTAGCGAAGTCAAAGTGAAACTCAAATTTATTCGAAGTACCTGCTTTCTGTAAGAACCATCGTTAGAACTTGTAATCTGTTGTGAAGATGGAACACGTAAAGTTTGGCTGCAAATGTTTTCTGAAGGTAACGTGAGTTATGTGCAGTTTCATCTGTGTGAATTTATTGCCCACTTTTTGTATTTCAAAACAAGTTTAGTGCTAAGTTATATGTTCTGGCACGCTGCTTTATAAAAACCTTTTTATTCGGTTTCATTATCTGCTATAGAAAGTTTCTTTGCTACTTTTTTGGCTCAATAAAAGTCAATTTTAACAAGTCTCTTTGCAATTTCCAAGTCTGGTGGCAAGATTTTTTAACGACAGGGACTATTGTTAATTGATAAACATGTCATTGATTTGGATTAATTAATAATTACTTACTATTGATTTGAATATAATTATGGATTTAATTAAACCGATGCCAATGCAATGCGTAGCAATGGCTTCAGTAATTTGTGATAAGTTCATTACTTATACAGCTACATCAACGATAGTATATGATTCACTGCCAATAACTGTTGTAACAAACATTACCATCTTAGTGAAACCGTTATGAAGTATTTCTCTTTGGCTGTAGAATTCGTAGATTATAGACACGTGCTCTCTCTCAATCTTTTCCCTAGAGATCATACTAAGCGCTCTCAAATGGAGTCGGTATTACCGTGTATAGTGTATCTTGTATGCAGTCGAGTAGCTTTACAATACATTTTACAATCCTGTTACTTACCATTTTATAGATACGAGCGGTTTAAATGCAAATACATGCAATACACCAGGATTCATACACGACTTTAAGTACCTAAAGCTCTTAACTTCGACGCAATTTGTTACCTGTATAGATACAGTTATGGAGTTTTACTTGTAGATAAATATATTGCACTGTTTTTAGAGTTAAATGTTCTGGATTATTGAAATCGTATTGAACAAAGGCAAATTTTATGCCTACTATGTAGTTTTTAACGGTAGTCGCAATTTAGTTTTTCTGTTATGGAAATAACAGATTTCATTAAATAGATATAAATAAGTAGAATAAAATAACATCGGCCGCAAAAAAATACATGCATAAACTTCTTCTTTACATATAATACTGAAAATGATTTTTGGTCAAAGAGTCGTCTAAGAATTTATGAAAATTAGGCGTAATATAATGCAACGTATATAAGTAACATTTTAAAACAAAAATTAAAATGGCGCTTACATCAAACAGGATTTATGTAGGGCTCGTATTAGACATCACAACAAACATTGGCACAATAATATGTTATTTTTAATTTCATTTTAGTCGGGGAAATTCCATAGAGATGAGTTTTAATAAATTGCCTCTGTGCTTAAAATTATCAGACACAAAAAAAATGGAGCATAGAAATTTTAAAAGTATTGGAAACTAAATTGGATTTGGTCCAAGCACTCATAGCTGGCGATAGCAAATTATAATATATTTTGCACTGTATCAAAGAAATGCAATTACAGCCACGCGCAACGCGTTGGCTCGGGACCGTACAGAATAGGCGTGGGTGCAAATTCATAAATTTTTACTCCATTTTAAACGTGAAAAGGGTACACCATTCGGCTGACATTCTTTAACTATGGAGTTAAAATATGTGCACTCCATACGTATGACCTTTGAATTAAAAAATATATAAAGTTAAACATGAAACGTGCATAGATTATAATTATTAAAAGCTTTTGTTTAACTTTTGCTTCGCGTATGTAATTAATTTTGTATGGTTATTTTTTAAATCTTGTAAACCGTTTTTTGACCACTTCTAGTAATCCGATTGCACTAAAAATTGACATATTTATTGAAGTCTGGTGACAATACAATAATATGGTAGTGAAATTTTGGTGGTCTACCCAAGATCGTCTCCGCAAGACCCAATTCTTTCATAGGTAAAGGCGGATTCGATTTTGGTTCCAACACGCATTTGGTCCATTTTTCTGATCAGAATAATTAAATAATGTGTAACACGTGTATCAATGTTATTAATTACCAATGAGGAATTGAAGCCATAAGCTGATGATAGATAAGGAAAACTCCTCAGGGTTCACCGCTCTAAGTTTATGTGTGCCCATCGCATTTAAGCTTATTAGATTTGTCGTAATAAGATCTTTCAAGATGAATAATGTTCAGGGTCTGATGCCTTATTCATTGTTCAGGTTTAAAGTGTCCAGGGGTGCTTGAATACGGGTTCACATAGAACCACCGTATAGATTCGTTTAAATGAGAACTGTCGTGACAGATAATGTTTAGGATTTTGTGTTATGTTATTCATTGTCCAGGGTTAAGGTGCCCAGAGGTTTTCCAATAAAGGTTCACATATATGCTTCATCATACAAAAGCTTCCGTAACTTCAGTAAAAGCGTATTTAGAAGTTAATGTTATTAGAAAAGCTACCCTTTATTATACGTAATAAACGGTATATGTTTATTCATTGTAGTTTCTCTATTGTTGTCCCCAAATCTGTGGGTTTGTTTACCGAACAATTCCCACTGACATTTATTACAGAGGAGTTGTGATGTTTACATCACATCATGATTATAATTTTATTAACTTCCTTTCTTTTTGTAAAAACGGTTTATTTGGGTTAGCTTAAATATTTTAAAAAGTCATATGGATAGGATTGGGTTATGGATTTTGTATTTGCTTTGGTGGCTTCATTTTTCGTGGTCGGTGCACTCCATCTGCTTATTTTATCTTTGTGTAGTATCAAACCTTTTTTATGGTGAAATTTAGTTAAGAATCTAAATTTTCTTGAACTTTCACTTATAAACTGACTAAGGATATTAAAACAAGACATATTGACAGGTGAGATGTGTATAATAGGCGATGTTATGTAATGATTAATGTTTCTTTATTGTTTCCCCCTTTACCGCGAAGACTGCACTAATGTATGTATGTGACAAACAAAAAATAAATATATAAAAATATTTATTTTAGTGGCTTCTCTGAAACCATTCTCATGTAATACGGCACCTAATATTATTTAGATTCGTGAAAGTTGGTTCCATTGAATTTGTGGAATGTAAACTAAATTATTTTAGGCACTCAAGTTGTTCTCCAAATTGTTTAAGACCTAATTCTATATCTTGATTGTCTGAAATTGCTCTGAAGCTTATCAAGATTTAATTGTTTTCGAGCAGTAAAATGTTTATCGGTTGGCTTTAAGTTAAATGCTTGGCAAACTAAATTAATGAAACATTTGTGTAGAAAACCAAAATATGTAACACTGTTATAATTATATTTTAAGAAATCGGAGCTTTAAATTAATTATAAAAAAGCAAAATAAAATTCTTGTGGGCTTTTATATAAGGGTGTAGTTTAGGACGTCGAACCAAAATCAGGTAAGGGGTAAGTTACGACAGTTATCAGAAAAAACACCTCCTCCTTAAAAAAAAATATGGACATATTAAAAACAATGGTTTTATTTAAAATATATTGTAAACATATCAATAAATTAACAAGTGTCATACTATTTTAGAATCTTTATCAAATGCGCCAACTTTCGATGCTACTTGCCCAACTCAGCTGGTGTTTTTTATTTCCAGTACGATCAGTCAATGTTAGGCTTTGAATTAACTTGGAATCTTTGGTTAGGCAAAAGTTACATCCGCTTGCAACTGATTTAAAAAATGAACAGAATTGAAAGAAGCAGTATTCAGATTACATTAAAAATCCACAATTTTTCAAATATGGAACCTGTTTTTTTATATTTTGCCAATTATTGTTATAAATTACCCTATTACCCTGATTAAGACTTGACGTCCTAAACTGGGACACCCTGTATTTTATGAGCAACCCGTACTTATGTTAGCCTAAATACAGCTCTGTGTGAGTAATTTGTTTTCGCGAAAGACATCTTTTAACGACCGTAAATTAAACGTACGAAAAACCAATCCTCATGATTTTCGTTTAATATTAAATAACCATTTGAATCGTCTACGGGTACAAAGTAGCGTACTAGATGAAAATGATCGGCAGTTGCCTGTTCATATTTATTATTTGTGTACATTTTCCTCAAAAAACCGCATAATCATCACAATTTCTCACATTTTGTGCTCCGCAATTTTCAGATAATGTCTTGCAATTTCCATTTTGCGTGTTGAAATCACATGTGTTTTACCACTGTTCACCGTCTTCCGGGTATTTGATTTAGAAATCAGAATGAGTACTGAAAATAGTCTTCCCTTTCGGTCTGCCAATATCATAATTCTGTATGATACAAAGTAAGAAAAACATATATATTTTTTTTAGATAGATGACAAGGCTGTATATCATGGGTATACGTGGTGGCATTATAAAAAGCATGCCGGACTGAATATAGTATCATTTGTGTATGAGTCTGCGTAAAAATTTCTTTTCAAAGGTTAACCATTGGTATTATGGCAATTTTATGTCTAAGATTAATTGTAAAAAGTATTTATCTTTTGATTGATATTGAATTAAAACGGCCCATGTCAATGGAAAAAACAAAGAAGTCAGACGACGTTGCTATTATTGTGCTGGCTAACACAAACCTAACTCATTTTTCACTGTCATAGACCGATGAGATTCCATTAAGGTTGGTAACCAATAACGTGAATTTTCCGAGACTTTTACTCTAAGTGAACTTCGAAACCAGAGTTGTTCCTCACTTTATTTACAAAATAACATCAAAAACTCTTTTTGCCCGACATTTTACAAGTTATAATTATTATTTCCGAACCCTTTCCCAATTACATTGGGTTTCGCTTCTAGTCTAAGGAATTTCCCTAAATATTAGTATTTTTCGAGGAGCGACTACTATCTGACATCTTTAACCCAGAACGAGGTAAGACAACTTTCTGGCCTCTAATTACCCGTAACGTATGCCATAGATCTTCAAATGGCAACCTGGATAGACGGCTTAACGTGCTCTTCGAGAAAACCTCGTTATGTTGACCTGCGAAATTAATTGGTCCTCACGGTTTCAACAAACTCACAAGCCCAGTCTTCCACAAGTCACTATCATATTGCATTATATGTATAGTAGCCACTAAACTAACACGGCTGTCAATTTCCTTTCAACATTCAGTTACCAGACAGTGTAGAGTTACATTCTGTGTATATCCTAAACACCCGCTGTGATCGACGCGTTGGCGCCTATTCTGATAGCTTGGGATTTACTCCGCCCATGTACACACGGCTACACGTCAAGTCATACATTGTCGGTACAAGCTGGTCTAGCATTGCACGCGATGCCAATACAATGCGAAACAATCTTATACTAGAAATGTATAGCTTAAAGTGTAACTCTGTGTGCTAGGGGTGAACAAAATCTGGCACTAGAATACATCCTATTTACATCAAAATGTAATGGATCCGATACTCTGGATAAACTATAGAAGATCCTGTACCTAAGTAGTAGGTAGTAAAGTATTTTAGTACCCTTATTTTACAGCGAATATAGATATACATTTGATCTTTGAAACCAACTTAGCATTTATGTGTCAAGTTAATATGCATATATTTAAAAACATATTGGTCCGTTAATAGTGATGTCTGTGCAAAGAAATGAACCAATTTGAAAAAATAATAATTACCCATCATGTAGATGAAAAATAAATTACCACGAAACATGACATTCGAGGTCTGTGGGTAAAAAATAATTATACAAACAATAATAATATTTGGCACGTGTTATGGATCACAATATTATGGATTTTAGTGTGACGAATTTTGATAGGAATTAAACATTGGAATTATACATTGGTAGACACAGCTATACAGCTTAAAATCTAATAAAAAAAACGTGTGGTTTCTATAAATGCCGCTATGTCGCAGTCAGCTTGTATATCAAGAAATGTCGCAAGCAAGAGAATAATATTATGTACTAGTGATTTGCTATAAAAACTCTAGGGATGTAATCTTATTTACTTTTGAAAATCTCTACATAAAACGATCTTGCTCTGAAGAAGGAGATTGGACGGTAAGGTCGCATACTAAGAAGGTACTAAAATCAACTACGTTCATTTAATTTTCAAAACGTTAAATGTGAACTGAATAGTAAATTGTAGATAGATATCTCAAGTTCTTCGGTTTTTCACAATTTAGGCAAAGATCATTTGGGAACTTAATCCCAACTTATTTCATGGGAACCTTCTTAGGCAAACAGTAGGTTACAATCAAATTACACCTTAAAAAAACTTGTTTGAACTGTATATGACTACAAACATATATGGTATGAGGTAACATCGATAAAGCAAATCAAACTGCAATGTCACAAAGAAGGAACAAATACAACTGCAGAAAATAGCAATATGTGCGACTACGCTAGAATTCTCACAAAGATTGCATTGTCGCGCCTTCAGCTTGAGCAGGTGCAAACAAAGCTTTGCCCCTGCTAGAATGTATTATAGTTCCTGTAATTTGTAGATATTTCTTTTAATACTGGATTATTTGAAAAAATCTTTAATATACGTGTTGTGGTACACGCACGTTCGGGGTCTCGGATCGAATGTACTTGAAAGCTTTCAAACCTCAAACTTAAATAGTTTTGTTAACATTACAATACAATAAGCCTACCACCATCTCATCTGCCGAGCCTTTTTCCAAATACATTGGGGTCGGTTTCTAGTCCAATGGATTTAGCTTAATAAATACGAAGACGTGTGATGTGTGCGTGTAAAAGACGCGACGCCGCTTGGCCGACACGGGCACGAACATAAATCTGATGATTACGTACGAGTCATATTTAGTCATAACGGCACGATGAAAGTTGTTTCACTTTTAATGCTTGTTACCTGTTTCTAAGTGTAATAATTCTATGAATGAGCTTAAATTTGTTTACTTCGGAATTGTTGATATTATTATTTAGAAGGTGTTTGTTGAGGCTATCATTAAACAGGTAAGGTAAATGTTGACTATGGCAAACTTATAATACGATAAATAATCTAATTATATATATACATATAAAACAATTGTAAAGATTATAGATACATTAAAGATATTTAAGAAAAAAATATACGGGTGGTCTTTATAACAGCAGTAGAATCCGAAACGTATTTTTTAGAATTTTCGTCTGTCTGTCTGTATGTATGCTCGTACGCGCACCACTCAAAAACTACTGCATGCAATTGGATGCGGTATTCATAGTTGTGTAGCTTGAGCTCTAACTTAATAACTGGTATATGTTTTATTTTTTGATTAATCCCTTATGGGGTAAATTAAGGGGTGTAGGTTTATATGGGAGTTTCAACAAGTATAAAGAAAAATGCATGAAATTCTGCACATAGGTTATTTACTGTAACATAGATTTTGCGGAATTCCACTCCCCTAGAGAGTATATTTGGTATTGAAAGTGTATGAAGAAAGTTCCCCAATTTTGTAGGAAATAGCATGGAAGTACCGAATTCCACGCGGACGTAGACACGGGCAAAAGCTAGTTTATTTATAATTAAATTCACTACGCGGCTTCATAAGTTAATGCTATTTAACCTAGATAATATAATATTTATGTAATAGTTATTTTGCTATAGGCCAATGTTGTGTGTGTGTGTGATCACTTATTGTATCACAACGTGGGGTGGCACACATAAGTCGACACTCATAATCTTGCAGAGGGCTCAAAGGGCCGTTATTAAAGTTATGCTCTTCCTACCATACGATTATCCAACAGTCGAATTATATAAAAAATGCGGCGTTTTAACCGTTCGGCAATTGTGTATCTTGCACATCATTGCTAAACAACATGCTCTCCTCTCTTATCACCAATCAGCTCCACATGAAGCGCGGCGCCATCTCCCAGTCAATCGTTTTACTAACCTCCTTTCCAAACAATTTACTAACCACTTCTTCTGCTTTCTTGGAGGCTTTCTTTATAACAAGATTAATAAAACCCTTTCCCTCTATATCCTTACCAAATTCGCCTGTAAGAAAAAACAACAGAGTGGCTACTTACTTACTTTGTGGACGCAAAATAAAATATTTTTTTGGAAAATTCATAATAATTACTTTAAATAGTCTACAAAACAGGAAAACATTGCCTTTAATAAGTTTTAAATCAAGAAAGTGAACGGCTTTACTATTTTGAACCGGCTCGACTGTCCCATATATTTTTAATGTGTGGGGACGATTTGTTCAACCTGTAAATTGTAGGGCACCGTGACCAGGGCGGTGCCCAGTGACTTCTAAACAACCACAACTAACAAGATAACTGCAATTCTTTTGAGATCATAAACCAATATTCGTCTAATATTTTAATTCTGTTGGCGCATGACAAATAGAACAGGACGCTGACGCCCCCGCTGCCTTGACGACCCAGTTGCCTCGCGACGCGATTTTATTGACGGCTGTCACGTTGCTTTTTTATAATGTGTTTTATGTAAATATGTAAATAATGAACCGTAGATGTATTAATAAGTGTAAATAACAATCATTTATGAGTTTGGATAGTGGTAGTGGAGATGCGGACTTTACGGGCACGTCCCGCAAGGATCTGGTGCGGTGCCCGCTTTGTTCCCAGGCCCGTTTTTTTAAAGGTGAGCACGGTTTAAAAATTCATAATGGTTTGAAACACAAATCTCAAAATGTACCTCCGGCTCTAACAACAACCCCCATAACAATAAATAATTCTATAACACCTTTCTGGCAAAAAATAGCAAAATTAAAAAACACAATACCGATACTCAAACGAATTCCGCGTGGGGCGAGACCTTCAGTGGCACAAAACTTATCGCACTGCATAGGTCTTGTCGTCCGAGAGAATTCTACAACGGCTTGGGAACAACTACTCACCTTTCCTTATAGAATTCTTCATGTAAAAACAGATCCTATTTCTTGTAAAAAAAAGTTTGACCGCACAAATTAAAGATAATTGCCACATTACGACCCAAAATTTTGATAATAAACCACCCAGTTTTAAACAGAACTCAATATTCCATCAGGTAGAGAGTAAATTAAGGGAAGGTGATATTCGGGGCGCCTCAAGACTACTATTTAGTAGTGATATAGTGGCGCCTTGTTCTGCAGAAACACTCTCTGATCTGCAGAGCAAGCACCCTGCACCAGTTGATGACCTCTCTTTTCCCGATGGACCCGACTCTAACATACATATCTTATCTGTTTCAGCCAAGGAAGTTTCCTCAGCTGTCTGCTCCTTCCAGAGTGGCTCTGCCGGCGGTCTCGATGGGCTAACCCCACAGCATTTAAAAGATCTTTTAAGCTCGGGCGCCGGTGAAGCTGGTGATACCCTCTTGAAGGAGTTGACAGCTCTTACTAACCTTATGCTCTCCGGCAATGTGAACGAATGCATCATCGATGTTTTATACGGCGCTAACTTGTGCGCTTTGCGCAAGAAGGACGGTGGCATCCGTCCCATTGCCGTAGGGTGTACATACAGACGTATGGCAGCCAAAGTGTGCTGCAACCATTATCGTCAAGAGTTATCGACTACATTCCAGCCCCTCCAACTCGGGTTCGGATCAAAGGGGGGCTGTGAGGCTGCCATACACGCCTTGTCCACTTACCTTGGCTGCGACAAAGGCGAGGTCATCTTAAAGGTAGATGTGAAAAACGCCTTCAACTCAGTGAATAGGGACACTCTGCTGACACAAGCAAAATTAGAAACACCTAAAATTTTCAGTTTTCTTTGGCAATGTTATAGACATCCATCAAAATTGCTTTATAAGGAAAATCTTTTGGAATCATCAGTAGGCTGTCAGCAGGGTGACCCTCTCGGACCTGTTCTTTTTAGTCTTGCTGTTAACCCCATTATTCGGCAACTAAATTCAAAATTAAATATGTGGTATTTAGACGATGGAACCCTGGGAGGTGACGCAGAAACAGTACTTCAAGATTTGGCAACTTTAAAAAATAAATTTAAAGCTATAGGTTTGGAACTAAATTCTAGTAAATGTGAAATTTTTTTAAGTGATAAAATAGACAAGCTTTCGGTTTTACCTAAATTTTATTCTTTGACACCTAACATAAAAATTATAGAAAAAAGTTCTTTTCGTCTCCTTGGGTCCCCAATCCTTGAAGAAGGTTTTCATAATTTCATAGAGGAAAAAATTCAAAATTTCAGTGAAGTTTCTGACCGGCTACTACAAATTAATATGCATTCGGCCTACACAATTATCAGGTATTGTCTTTTCGTCCCTAAATTCACACACGCCCTCAGATCAACCCCTTTTTGGAAAAATTTAGCACTTTTAGGACAATTGGATGAAATTATTCGTAGCACTTTATGCAAAATTTTTAATATAGCTTTGAACGACCGGACGTGGCAACAGGCGAGCTTACCAGTTCGCTTGGGCGGCCTCGGCGTTCGAAAGATATCTGACGTTAGTTTACCGGCGTTTCTGTCCTCGGTGTGCAGCACCGAAGAATTAACCAGGAAAATTTTATCTCCTACACTGGTTAATTCGGAAGTGCTGTACAAATCCGACGCACAGAACGCCTGGCTTTTAACCTGTCCGAGCACTGACTTGCCGACCAACCCGTTCTCCCAGAGGCAGTGGGATGGGCCGCTCTGCTGTAATGTTAGAAAGTATCTCATTGATACTACTACCAATGAGGCTGAGCGTGCTCGTTTGCTGGCTGTGGGCGAATGGGAGTCAGGAGCGTGGCTTCATGCACTTCCATCACCTAACATAGGTACCATGTTGGATGACCGTACCTTCCGCATCGCCACCTGCCTTCGCTTGGGTGTTCCATGCGTTTCTCCGCATCAATGTCGGTGTGGTGAAGCTGTCGATCGCCTCGGGCACCATGGCCTTTCGTGCAGCAGGAGTGCTGGCCGCATGCCGCGGCACTCTTACCTTAACGACATTATCCGTCGTGCTTTGTCTACCGCCGGCGTGCCTGCCGTGCTCGAACCAAACGGCTTGTCACGGGACGATGGGAAGAGACCGGATGGTATGTCGTTACTGCCTTGGAAGATGGGTAGGCCCTTGGTGTGGGACGCAACCTGCGTCGACACCCTCGCGCCATCACATCTTCCAAATACAGCGGCCTGCGCCGGCACTGCTGCTGCCTCTGCAGAAACCCTCAAGCGGCGCAAGTATAGTAATCTTGTTGGAGATTACATATTTGAGCCGTTTGGGGTTGAGACGCTGGGGTCATGGGGCCCGAGTGCCCATTCTCTTTTTAAAGAGATATCAAAACGACTGATCGACATTTCACGTGATCAGAAGGCTGGTTTTTACTTTGCTCAAAGGTTGAGCATAGCAATTCAACGCGGCAATGCCGCCAGCCTTCTGGGCACGTCACCCGCATTTGACATTGATGCGGAAGTATTTTTTGACGCATAACTTTTAAAATTTTTTAGTTCTATTTTTCTTACAGCTGTACATAGTTAGGTATTCAATTTTGTTTTTTTTGATTAAGTTATTAGAATATTTAAATGTACATAAGTAATATGTTTGAAAATGAATAAATGTTTTATACTGTTATAAAATAGAGAATTACGATTTAAATTAACACTTTCAACATCACACTCTCTTTTCACTCTCCGCCCACTCTAACAATTACACTACACTCACAAACACACATACATACGCCCTACAACACATACTACGCTTATATTAACCCTAACGACACCACGAAAATTGTATAACTGTTTACTACCATGCTACAGATATTAGTAACAATAGTATTGTGAATTGTAAGCCAGGGTGGTAACTGGTGACCTGAAATACAAGCCTCGGCTTAGCTTGGGCACCAGTCTCCCACAATAACGAATTTTACTATACTTGTATCTTAGCAAATGACTTTATGTATTTAATTTTTGTTGTGGTGAGAAGAATAAATATATTGTCTATTGTCTAAAAAAAAAAAAAAAAAAAATGTTGGCACCAAACTTGTCAGATTTTAGTTTCGTACTAACTTATTATGGACTTAGAATTTAAGTATATGTAGTAAACTAATTGTAATCCTGGTAATAAACTATTAAGTACCAGTAATAAAATACGGAATATACTACAATTTCCAATTTTTTTTTTATTTAGATGTATTATGCTACATCGCAATAAGTTCTTACTTTTTAAATCTAACCCTTAATTAATGAGATAGAGATTTGAAATGATTCGTTATTCTATGTGGATAAAATCAAAGGCAACTGGTTGCCTATAATATGAATATGGACAAACCACCTTTAGTAAAGTTTCAGTACAGTGTCAGTAAGTATATCGTGTCTTCGTGTAGTCATGTACAGTGGGCCAAGCAATTAGGTATGCAGGGCAAAAACTTCTATATCATAGTGCAAACTGACTGCAATAGATATGTATGTGTGAATTACATAAGTACTAAGTGTAATATACCCACTATTTAGATATGTAACTCACTTATCTATAACTGGTGTAGTAAGTCTTTACTATGACTTAGAAGTTTTTGCCCTGCATAGCTAACTCGTTGGCCCACTGTACACAGTACACACGGCTACTTATCGAGCTTTACATTTCCAGTATAAACTGGTTTCGCAATGTACGAGAAACCTTTACAATGTGAGACCATCTTATATTTAAATTGTATAGCTTGATTTGTAGCAGTGTGTACTTCATGCACTCTTGAGATGCGGCGAAGTTTCGCCATAATGGAATTTATAAACGTGCAGCTTCTTCGACATACTGCTTTGTAAGCATGCTCTACCGGGAAGATAATCCGAATTTAAAAGTTTTACGTTGTTAAATATATTGAGATGTTGTGTTGTTTACTTTATAATAATGTAATATACATTACCTAACTTCTTTAATATCCTTTATTATTGCACATGATTGCACAGTTATTACAGTAGATAGTAATTTAACTCGATCAAGTATAGAAGATACCCTTGATAGTTTTAAAAGCCTTAACAATTGACATCAATTTTTGGCTCACATGGCTGATATAACTGCAATAACATTTAAAAAAACCACTACTTTGACACTACGGGTACTTTACGATTTATCTGAAACGAAGAAAACTCTATTCATTAAATTAAATATCAATCAACTTTTATCTATCACACTGATGAATAGTCTTAGAACAAGATTACTGAAAGCTCAGCCACTAGATGTCTCTTAGATGTTAAGTCGGAATGGGCGGCTCTGATTGGTCAAGAATCAAACTCAGCCATGAATGTTTCATTCAGGCACCTCCTTGTACAATTCTATCGATCCTAAATACTACCTCGTGTGTAACATGCACAAGAAAACTTCAAAATACATTTTTTTATATTATATACATATTTTCTTAATTTGTCTCGCCCTGTTTGTTTAGTAAAATTTTGTAAAATTACATATAATTTAAGCAGATTAATGTTAATATTAAGTATCTCTATAATTTTACTGTTGGTAGTGCTTATAAATAAATAATAAGTGCTTATAAAAAACCAATTGTGAGTGAAGACACATTGTCACTCACAATTGGTTTTTGCTGCCAAAATAATGTTGACTTAGCCCCAATTCCACCAAACTTCTTATAAAACTAACGCATAGCCTGATTTTTGATCTCTTTCTCTCTATTTCTCTGTCATTTAGTGTTTGAATGGGATAGTAAGTATACATTTTAATGTATTTTATAATATCTACTTCGTGCATATGATAGAATAATGTTATGATAGCGTACTCGTCTACATAAACGACTACTGGCCAGGTAATAGAAAACCTTTTTACTTTATGAATAATACTAGCTGTTACCCGCGACTTCGTCCGCGTGGATGTCGTTTTATGAACAAAAAATGCTAAAGGTAACAATGTCAATATAACAATAGTAGGTACAACTCATGCACTTAAGGTGGGGTTATGCAGACTCCGCCGATTGTGAATGCGGTGTCAGTCCCCAAACGATGGGTCACCTTCTTACATGCCCCTTAAGTCCCACCACCTGTACCATAGACGACCTGTGGAGCGCCACCGATAATGCCGTTCTTGTAGCAAAGTTTTGGTCAAACAAAATTTAAATATTGATCATTTCCATGTGTTTTCCATTGACACGCAAAGAAGAAGAAGAACCTATCTATTACCAAACCGACCAAAACAAATATACGACAAAAACTCAAGGAAAATAATATTCAAACAAATCAAAACAGACAAATAGGAACAACTCATGTAGGTACCTACTTCGAAACTACTTCAAATTTCGAAATAATAGAAATTGCGACACGTGCGTCCGAGACAGCCCGTAGAGTTTAGCGTAATGTTAAATATCAAAATTCACCCAGTTGTTTTTAAACTTAGCGCTTTCAAACAAACAAACTATCGCCCGCGATTTCATCTGTGTGGTAGGTACATCAATAAAAAAACTCAATAACAGAAAATAAAATTCCTACCTACCTAAATAAACCTATTTCTGATAATAACTAATCTAAACTCAATAAATAAGCAAAATCCCTATAAACTAATATCTATACGAATGTCTTATCCTACCTAACAGTATTATAAAATAACCTACGGTCACTACGTACAATATCAAATATACTACCTATACCAATACTTTAAAATTAAAATCTATACAGTACGACTTATATAAAAAGAAACCTTTCGGTTTATCTTTATAAGTCGAACCGCAAATATAAGTTTGTCATAGGTCATTTATAACCTACGACAAACTTAATTTTGCGGTTCGGGAGCAAACCGCAAAGTTAAGTTTGTATTTTATTGTATATTATTACCTACTACGACCTATTAGATTAAAAATACCCTATTAGGGAAAAAAGGAAATAAAAGCTAATCGGATTTTTTTAAAGTAAAGGAAACTATCTTACCTACTTATAACTATAAACTAAAAGAAATATCAAGTATGAACAAAATGAAAAAAATTAATTTACAGGACCTAATTAATAAAAAACACTTAAAAAGTTATACGAAACAATAAAATAATTTTACTGGATTGAAAAATGTAATTCTCTTTAGCGCAAATTTGTCTAATCGCATGCGTCCGACAACGATGTCTGCCGCAGATGCCGCCACACTTCGGCGAATGTACGCGACTACGACCGACGGCAGCGGTGGCGATGCAGAGCATTCGTCAAAAGGAATTTAAACTTCAAAAGCGAATGATTTCTTATCAAGTACTTAAATATAAAGTTTCATGGTTTTATCTTTTAAAATTAAGAAATCCCATACAAACTTTCAACCTCTATTTCAACCCCTTCATCCCTTTTTTTTTTAAAAAAAAGTAGCCTATGTTCTGTCTCAAGGTCTGAAGATTGTCTGTACCAAATTTCATCAAAATCGGTCGCGAGGTTTAAGCGGGAAAGCGTAACAGACAGACAGACAGACAGACAGACAGACAGAGTTACTTTCGCATTTATAATATTAGTTGGGATTAGTTGGGATGTATAGATATATAAAATAACTGGTTGGAACTTGTTTAAGAATCTAACAGGTATTACTGTCCACTAAATAAAATTGAGAAGCTCCTTGAAAATGAAAGTTCATTATTTAACATAACATAACATCACGCCTATATTACCCAGCAGGGTGTGGCAGAGGTGTATAACACCCACACTTCACCTGTTATGTTTTTAGGTCCCATGGGATACTATTGCCATCCGCCGGGCACAATTTTTACCTTTGTGCTGCTATTGTGAATTTCCTAATGGAAAGCTCACAAATAAAACTTTGCCCGGCCCGAAAATCGAACCCGAGACCTTGCGGTAAGTGAATACGCTAACCACTAGACTATCTTGGCAGTTTTTAAACATTATTAACTTGCTATTGCTGATTTAATGACCTTTTTTTAGCTACACTTCTATATTCCGGTTCAGATATGACTAACAACGTTGAAGGTACAGATATTACCATAGAGCTGAAAATTTTATGAATGTTTGGAACACCGTTTTAAAGAATATTAAAATTCCTCATCAAAACCGTACTTGGAAACAAAATTACGTCGAAGGTCTCTAAAATTGGTTTTTCGCGTTTCCAGCAAAATGTTAACTTTTGTAATAAAATTATGTTAGACAAAAATGTTTATGGGCATTTAATTTCTCTGTTTCTCTTCGTTTCCCAGGCCATCTAGGGAAATTAATGACATAACATAACGTGACATTACATAACATCACGCCTATATTATCCAGAGGGATGTGGCAGACGTGTATACACTTCACCTATTACGTTGACCCATCCACCGGACTCAACTTCGTACTGACGGTATAAATCCCAAATAAAACTTTTGCTAGGTGAGAGGCCGCATATGCTAACCTCTAAACCAACGAAGCGATTAATGAGTAAACAAGTAATTTATTTACCTGATGCTTTGTCAGCTAGCTATGGAGACGTGTTATTACATGAGAAAAAAAATAGACAGTTAGCTCATTATAAAAGGGACATGTAAAATCGAGTTCATTAACATATTTGCAGTTTTAGTAACTACCATCTCTAAAATAACGTTTAAAATTGCCAACATAGTAATAAAGAATAAGAATAAGAATACGTTTATTTGTCTCTAAAATACATAACGATTTTCAGTTGAATCCTTATACAATAGGGTAACCTAACTTAAATTACTCAAATGATAATCGATGAGATACTTGTTATACTCTACTTAAATAGTTTAAAAATTAATGTTCAATGTCATATTTTGTGTTTTACTGTGCATTTATTTTTAAAAGGAAACAGAATGAATTATAAACAGATGAGATACCTAGTTGTAGTACATAATATATTATTATGTCATTAGTAGGTACACATTGCAAGAAAGAGAACAACTACCAACAATCATATTGATAGCTGTTCTCTTATCTCCTCTATAATGATAAAAAAAAAGAAAAGAAAAGATAAACTCGACTTTATCTGTAAAATTTTGTTTATATAAAGTCAGAACCCACTTTCCCTGAGCAAATTTTCAAACTCTCGTAGATCATTGACATTTGAATGAATGCACAGTCAGGTAGTAAATTTAATTTAAAGTCGTTTGGCTTTAAAGTTCATTATTTATGCTAAAGGCATAATCAGTGAAGTTATTTGAGATTCTAATGTAAAGCACTTTACCAATTCGATTGTGTCAAGTGAAGTCGTAAATACTCTATTGTGATGTGGTGGTAGCATACGATTTGTGTGGGGAAAAACACAGTTTTGTGTCGTGTTGTGACAACACACAAAATGAACGTTCTGTCTGGCGTGCCAAGACACATTCGCGTTTCTGACTTTTGACTACATTATTTATGAATTTTATTAGCACAAGTCGTATTTGCGTTTTTGAGAACTATAACACATAGTAAGTTACTGACTGTAACTTAACAAGAATATAATTTGACTCTGAATGATGCGTGCACGGTTGCCGTAGTGGTTAAATCGGTCGCCTCGCCGCTTTCAAACGCGTTGGTGTTGTGGGTCCGAGCCCCACAAGGGACATCTTTATGTGATTCGCAAAGATTTGTTCAGACTTTGGGTGTGCTTAGTGTGTTTTAAATGTATGTTTGTGAACACTACTGCGATACAGGAGTTATTCCTAGTGCGGGCGTCGTTGAAAAATAGAATACCTAACTGTAATAAATGCTTGCTTCAATGATATTTTAGCCTCTTATTCTTTGCCTTGTCTGTCTGTTTGTGTCATTAATGGTCAGTGTAGATTTAACACAGTACTATACAAAAGCAAACTTAATAAATGACATCAATGAATATTAAGTATCTTTATTGCGCTAAAACTAAATTACAACTTATATACAAGGTGTAAATTTTGTTTCAAAACGAAGCTTAAGCCGCCCGAGCTAAATTGAAATGGAATTTTCGCACAAAACTCATTAAAATTTACACCTCTAAGTTGTGACCTAAATGAGGTTTAGCCAATCTGCCTCCTGGGTGCCTAAACGTTTTAACTTGTTTGCTGTGAACTTTCTTAAGTATATTATATACTTTTAACTAAAACTGCGAAGGAACTCGTTACTTGGTAAGATGTTTTGATACTAACTACGAATAAGTAAGTTCTTGTACCAATTAGGTCTTTCGAAATTCACTATCGCTTTTATGTTTTATATAATATTACATTTTGTAATTTATATTTATCATACACCTTCATACATATTCTGACTATCTAAACTAATATTACCAATAGCACATATAGAGGAAAGATATGATTTTTTTGTTTTTATATTAAGTACTTGACCGATTTTTAAAAATGTCTTTACCATTCGAATTCTAGATTATTCTCAAGTCAGATAGACAATTTAAAAAAAATACTACTCCTGAGATGGATCGTCAGTTAGCTAGTTCAGAGGTTTAGCTATCAGCTTGAGGTATTTCCAACAGATGATTTGACTATTTCCTTTAAAACGACATTATTTGATTCATAATATTTTATTTTATTTAACTGCTTCACGATCATAATAACACTGAATTGTTAATCAAGAACATTTTTGAAGTAACTACGATGACACAAGCCAAATCGATATATGAAAGATTATAAATTATTTTACCAAGAAACAGTTGAAAAACTTATGGGACTGGCAGGATTTGAACCTGCGACTTTCTGCACACCGGGCAACCGCTTTAACCAACCAGCTACGGTCACCTCTTGTCAGGGCCCTTGCCGGTGCCATAATTTTATCACCTTTTTAGGGTTCCGTAGCTGAATGGCAAAAAACGGAACCCTTATAAATTCATCATGTCTGTCCGTCCGACTGTCCGTCTGTATGTCACAGCCACTTTTTTCCGTAACTATAAGAGCTATAGGTACTGTGGAAACTTGGTAAGTAGATGTGAACCGCATTAAGATTTTCATACATAAATAGAAAAAAAACAATATTTTTTTTGGGTTCCCCATACCTAGAACTGAAACTCAATTTTTTTTTATCAAACCCATACGTTTTTCTAAACTGAGTAGTTTGCGCGAGAGACACTTCCAAAGTGGAAACCCCCCCCCCCCTCCCGTAACTTCTAAAATAAGGGAATGATAAATGTAAAAATAATATATAATGTACATTACCAGGTAAACTTCCACCGAAAATTGGTTTGAACGAAATCTAATAATAAGTTTTTTTAATACGTAATAAATCGTAAACCGCATTTTTCCTTTCATTCCATCAATTCCAATAAAATAAAGAATACAGAAAAACTATGATTTAGACGTATAGTGGTACGGAAGGGTTCGCCAAAGTTCACCTAAAATTTCAACTCCGATAATTGGAAATCCGAAAATGTTCTTCCTAACATTTTTCATCCTAACAATTACAATTCCTAACTACTCTGTCACTAATGTTCATAATTCGAAGCATTCAACTTCCTAATGTCGGTAGCAATAAACATCTATTGTACTTTTATTAGTTTTCCTATATTTTTTCAGCATAACCATCTTTTACACTATTATTCAAAGTCATAATCTTTACTGTCTTAATCTTTAGCTTTTATTTTGTGTAATCTGATTGTTACACAAAATAAAAGCTATAGTTATAGCATAGGTCAATTATGGGTAAAGTAGTAGGTTAGGTTAGGTTAGAACTGCGACCATAACACAACCATAGAATCAATCTGTTTTTAAAATAGGTGTAGTACTATTTTTACAAATTTGCAACAGTTCTTAAATAGGTGCTAACTATGAAATATGTTAGTGAACATATTTTGGTGCACATTCAGTATATTTGGTTGAACAAAGGCAAAATTAGTTAAATTATATGGGAATAAATTGAAGCACTTTTAAATACCATCCATTATGTTTAGGGATAAAAGCGTTCTGATAAAAAAAAGTAGGAGTTTAAATGTATTTACATTAATGATATTAGTAATAACAATTTTCGGAAACACGAGTGTTATGAACAACACCGGTAGGATACCGATAGGATGAAAAATTTTAGGAAGAGTGATCATTCGGATTACAAATCGTTAGGAAGAACAATTTCGGGTAAAGAACTTTAGGTGAGCCAATATGGACCCGGTACGGAACCCTACGTGCGCGAGTCCGACTCGCACTTGGCCGGTTTTTTTAGTATAATTTGCTAAGCATAGCTAAAAGCTACAACAATAATCAATAAGATGTGGATATAAATTATTTGTTTGCACATTCCATAAAGATCCGCACAAAGAGCTAAGCAATAAGCATAGGACCTCCAAGGTAAAAAAACTTAGTAAATTTCTGTCCTGACTCTCATTTAATTTTTGACTTGGAACTTGCAGAAGCAAATAAAATTGTTTACAAATAAATATTTTCCTTAGTCAATCTTTTTATTGACAAAGAATACAGGAAACATTATATAGAACAAAGCAGGATAAACTTAAGAAAAGATTAAGTATCTCAGGGAAGCTTCGTTTCCAATGAAATGAATCAAGATACGTCTTTTATTAACACGTGGGCAACATCAAAGGACGTCCGTCCGGGTTCAATGTCTTTGTGCACTGCTTAGAAATCGTCTATTGTAAATTACAAGTGTTGGCTTTTGAAATACGAGACACTAGGTATACTGATATGTGTTTTTATTATACTGAAATGGCACTATAAATTATAACGATATCTACCAAAATGTGTTTTTTAACTTTCTGTTGCACTCGTGTGGAACGGCGTCGATAAAAAAAGGTCTCAGAAATTATGTGTATACCTTTTAGTGATAATACTACCTTTTAGTCGTCAATATCATCATCATCAGCCCAGAGACGTCCACTGCAGGACGACCTTTTAGTATTACTTACCCATCAAATTAATCACACATTATTATTTTTGATAATATAATTATAGACTAGCTTACCCTGCAGATCCGCCCACGTGGTATGTCTATAAACATATGCTAATCTAGGCTATTAGTAAGATATGTGCCAAATTTTATCAAAATCGACTTAGTATTTCTTCTTAAAAGGTAACAAACATCTGCACAACCTTTCGCTATTATAATATTGGTAGATTAAATAGGCATAGTTGGATTGTTTTGTAAAATATTTCAGTTGAAAATTTTACTATTTAGATTAAATAACTTTTTTTGTTGATTTAATATGAATTAAATTTACTAACATAACATAGTCTAAAACACGTTGTAGTCATCATAAGTTATTCATCAAATAAATTTTAGTCCAACGGAATACTTAATTGGTAAATTATAATGTTGATTATGATTAAATTTTTATTTATACCTCTGTATTTTACAATTTTTTGTACAATATTCTATCATATCGCAATAACATAAAAGGAGTAAAATTATTTTATACCTCCATCAGACATGTCACGATAAATAAATTATTCAGAAATGTTAAGTGCTCCAAACAAGAGAGCCATATTATATACTAGCTGTTACCCGCGACTTCGTCCGCGTGGATGTCGTTTTATGAACAAAAAATGCTAAAGGTAACAATGTCAATATAACAATAGTAGGTACAATTCATGTACTTACTTACAGATCTATCTTTTACCAAACCGACCAAAACAAATATACGACAAAAACTCAAGGAAAATAATATTCAAACAAATCAAAACAGACAAATAGGTACAACTCATGTACCTACTTCGAAACTACTTCAAGTTTCGAAATAATAGAAATTGCGACACGTGCGTCCGTGACTGCCCGTAGAGTTTAGCGTAATGTTAAATATCAAAATTCGCCCAGTTGTTTTTAAACTTGCGCTTTCAAACAAACAAACTATCTTCCGCGATATCATCTGTGTGGTAGGTACATATAATAAGTTTGTCATAGGACAAACTTAAGTTTGCGGTTCGGGAGCAAACCGCAAAGTTAAGTTTGTATTTTATTGTATATAATATACTGGGTACTTTTCCAGTGTGGTGCCCAGGATATTAAAGAATAATTATACCAAGTTTCATCGTAATTGAACCGCTAGTTTTAGCGTGATGCCTGAACAAACAGACAGACAGACAGACAAATTTTTTTTTAATTACATTTTTGGGTTCGGTGTCGGTCTAGTAACACGCCCTGCTTTTTATTTTTTTTGATATTTTCAATGTACAGAAATTTTACTTTTACAGATTTATTATAAGTATAGATAAAATTGAAGTACAAACAATTGAGAAATATGATCATAACTAAGCTAGATCTACCACATATTACTAAACGGACAAGTAATAAACGCACTGATAGCAAAGAGTCACGTCAGTAAACATCTTAAGAGAATCGCGTTGGGTGGCTGGATCAAGGGTATTATGCTGAAGGCGGTTCTACTCAACACGGCATGAATTGAGAGGAGGTTCCTTTCTCTGGAGCCCTTACCACCAGTAGCTTGGTCCCTGCTTCCGATGCCAGTGTGGTACTATTTTGTATACTTTTAATATTTTTATTTATATTTAAAAATGTAGAATTTTATAGTTTTATACTTTTAAATGTACTTTCCTTTTATAATTTTTATTTAAACATAAAAAAATGAGAGAAAATAAATGAATATGAAAATATAACGTAATATTTAAGGAATAAAAATATAAGAAAAACCTGCAGAAGATATCATTACATCTTTATAGCCAACCGTAGTCTATAAATCTCACTTCAGAACGGGTGCGGTCTTTGTATATTTAGTCTATATTTTACGCAAATCCTGATACTGCGCAGTACAACTCTATTATAGAGCTGTAGTCTCAAATAGAAATCTCATTTACATGTCAAAACCGAGAACATTAGTCAAATTAATTTATGTTCTAAACAAAAAAGCGGTACACAATAGCTCAACAATAGCCGTTTGAGTTCGTAAATCAATCAATGTGATTGATACTTGATGTTCCCAACCAGAATCGGATCAAAAGTGATTAGTCTCTACCGCTTCCATTCAGAACACTACATTGGAATCGAAAACCTGATTAATTTTACGTGTTCTGAAGGGGTACACCTATTATAGTAGAACTTTTTAAGTAATAATTTTATATTGCATTACAACTAATAGCATAAACCTCTTTTCGCAGAATATCGTTTGTCATAAACTCATTTAGCATACATTGGAACCCATAATTCTGTAAGTCAGAATCATCTGTACGCATAATATTGATATCCATAATAATCACAATGTATAATCATCACATCGCAGAAAGTTCAAAACCAGATTCATCTTTTGGCATATATTTCTTATCCATAACTATTTAAAAGTAGAACCATCATTTCGCATAATGCTTAATTGTAATAAATAAAAGTTGATTTAATGATAATTATTTGGTTTTTATATCCTTGCCCATGAGAGCATGTTCATTTCTGGTTCACAGGTCACAGTTCTAACCTAACCTAACCTACGCATTTTTAAAGAAGAAAGTAACCCAATCTATATTATTCTAATTGAAATTCTATGATCTTCATAGTATGCCTAGTCAAATTATGCCAAATAATCTGTACTCTAAATGAACGTTATGCTAAATGAAATTATACAAAATTTTACCTATGCCAAAGGTAAATATGCCAATAAAAATTCTACTATCTTAAATGTATGCCATTCTAAATTCGGTCATAAGCACATTATGCCTAAAAATATTTATGTCAAATATTTTTTATGCCTAATAAATGATCGACTAAAGAAGTTTCTGCGAAGTCAGTTATCCCAAATAGGTTTCGGAGTATCAAGTTTCTACCAAATGAACGTTATGCTAAATGAAATTATACAAAATTTTACCTATGCCAAAGGTAAATATGCCAATAAAAATTCTACTATCTTAAATGTATGCCATTCTAAATTCGGTCATAAGCACATTATGCCTAAAAATATTTATGTCAAATATTTTTTATGCCTAATAAATGATCGACTAAAGAAGTTTCTGCGAAGTCAGTTATCCCAAATAGGTTTCGGAGTATCAAGTTTCTACCAAATCGAATAATTTATTTTTATAGGCCCCAGGAGGCGCTTGAATATGTTAAGCAAACATAACAGATAAAATAAATATAACAAAAAATAATAACATTGAATTAATCATTATTTATTATCAGCCTTCCCTAGAGCATAAATATATACTAAAATTACTGTAATACATCGCTACTCTAATCAATTAGCCCGTTGAAGTCAGCTAGACATAGGCCTCTCCCAATTTGCGTCACAACTATACACGGTCCTCCGCTTTCCGCATCCAGTCCCCTCTAGCGACCTACTTTAGACTCACATTATTGTTATGTAGAATTTTAATTACGCTGAACCATAAATCAAACTGTTCCAAGAATCTATCAGACATTCCCATAGCAACAGAGAAATTTAATACATTCTCCCTTGGCACCCCACAGCTGGCATATATTAAATCGACGTCACAAAATAAGGGGACTTAATTAAATATACAAAGATTCGAATAATTTATTTTTATAGGCCCCAGGAGGCGCTTGAATATGTTAAGCAAACATAACAGATAAAATAAATATAACAAAAAATAATAACATTGAATTAATCATTATTTATTATCAGCCTTCCCTAGAGCATAAATATATACTAAAATTACTGTAATACATCGCTACTCTAATCAATTAGCCCGTTGAAGTCAGCTAGACATAGGCCTCTCCCAATTTGCGTCACAACTATACACGGTCCTCCGCTTTCCGCATCCAGTCCCCTCTAGCGACCTACTTTAGACTCACATTATTGTTATGTAGAATTTTAATTACGCTGAACCATAAATCAAACTGTTCCAAGAATCTATCAGACATTCCCATAGCAACAGAGAAATTTAATACATTCTCCCTTGGCACCCCACAGCTGGCATATATTAAATCGACGTCACAAAATAAGGGGACTTATAAACAGTTTACATAGAACTTGGATTACAATAATAACGTAATATATGATCTGAAACTCTCGACTAACTAAAGCGGGCTGCAAACGATAAAGTGTTAATATAAATCAGAGGAATGTAACATCGCCCGCAGATTTTCACGTAATAACAACTGAGCTTCGGGAAACTGGGTAGTTTAGGGATGCCACTCTTTGGTTATATCGATAACGTGCAGCATCGATAAATACAATATGATATTTTAAGACTACAATGTCAGCGTAGAAAACTTTGGCGTTTAAATAAAACAAGATGTGTTGTTATAACTGGCATTAGTTGCGCTCTATCAAGGGTTTTAATTAAATTGTTACAGTTAAAGTTTAAAACTCAATAGCAAAGTGTAAATTCTTATACATGTACTGATTTTTTTTTTTATATAGGAAATAGTAAGGCAAATTAATTTAATACATTTAACATGTTAAAAAATACCTTACTTGATAGCTTACTTTACCTACTACTATATTATTATAAAGATCAATTCCCTGCAATTAAACTATGTGTGCAATACAAATTTAACATTTGAATTGTTCTTTGTTTCTGCCTTTCGGCGTATTTAATTTTGGAATGGTACAGACCCCTTTATGTGGAGCGAAGCTACTAAAGTCGGACTATCGATAATTTTCACTCGACGTTAGAATCCCTATTTTCAGACTGAAAGTGCGTAATACTCCGTAATTCATAACTGCTCCGGTAATCGATGACTATGCCGGTCTGTGACACGGTTTTTCTCAACAACATCATTTGAAAGATGGTTGTGTTGTGCTCTTGGGGGTTATGGACTGTTAAAAGTAGGTCTTCATGAAAAGGTATGAGTGATGAGACTGTGTTTATTGTTGAATCATCATTGTTGTGTTGTTATTCTGTTTTGATCCTTATAATGATGATAAAATAATGTGATAACTTAGCAGCGTATTTTTTTCATTCTTACAGTTGCGGCTTTTTTAATTAAATCTCAAAGCTACACGATACACTACACCAAGCCTTTTCATCTTAATATTAATTGAACAGTCCATTTCAAACTTTTTTATGGCTGTCAATGGTTAGACCATAATACACTTTAATTTTATACAAATGCAGGTATAAATTAAAATTAAATGTAATCATTACATTACATTGAAATTATTCAAATAAAAAATGGTCGTCAAAATTTACGACCATCTTATATTTCAATATTTTTTTGAACAAAATGATGTTACTACCAATAAAACATTTCGCTTTGCGCCGCCGCGCCGTAGGCAAATAACCATTACAATTTCTTGTTGTATACGCAAACAAACGTAAAATGGGTTACAGTCACGTTCTGCATTACAATCGGGAAATGATATTTATTTCGTGGACGATACCTCTCCGTACGTCACAATGACACATTAGTACTGTTCTGAGAAAATCTATTTCATTCGCCCTGTCGCTCTTTTTTATTATTTTTTTACGGCTTCAATACTTTTCCGGACAAAAGTCTGAATATTACAACAAAAAACATAAAATACGTTTAGAAACAGACTGCCAGAACTGAAGTCCTTTCTGCTGGCGTCTCTTTAACGGTCTGTCGTTTGTGTGTCAATATCTTATCTCAGTATTAAAATGATAAAGTAGAGTAACAAAACCTTTTTCATCTAATACATTTATTTTTCTGCTTTTAAAATATAAAACTATTAATGTTATTACTTTGATTATTACAAAAAAATAATTTGATTTGCTTTTTGTCGGTTTTTTTTTTTTTGCAGCATTTATATTAATTTAGTCAAACCTAGGCATGAATTTTTCATTATACATATTTCTTTAAGTTCTATTTGTAGATTTAGAACACTTGTAAATAGCGTGATGGATTGAAAGAGTTTTAATTTTACTGTTGAGTTTAATAATAAAGTAAGTATTCTGAAGATTACAGGGCTAAACGTGCCAATATTATTCCCAATCTGGATAAAAACATCGTAGAGGCAATATTACGAGCAAACCTACCAAAAACAAATAATAATTAACTGCCCAACCATTCTCACCTTTGTTTGTATAGATGTAATCTTAATTTATGGTGCGGCGAAGTTGCCATAAATTACGCCGGAGTGCTTACAACTCACTTGCCGTCTATTAACAGGGATTTTTTTCAAGATAATAACTCTCTCGGAAATCGCAGATTTGCACAAAAGGAATAATTTATTTAGTTATCTATACAAATCTTATAAGGCTTAAGAGTTTGTTTGTTTATTTTGTTGGTTGAACGCGCTGATCTAAGAAACTAGCGGTCTGATTGGAATGTTGTGTTTGATTGCTAATTAATTGAGGAATGCTATCCTTGCTGATATTACACATGAGAAAATTACTCTGTCTGTCTGCATGTTTGTTACGCTTTTCCGACTGAACAGTTAAATCTTGACATTCTCGACGAAAATTGGCGTTCAGATCAAGACTTAAAAAGGACAAAGGCTACTTTTATGCGAAGCAGCAATCAAATATGTTGTAAAACACGGGGAAAATATTCCATTAGTAAGCTTTAACATTACGCTAAACGCAACGGGAGTGGAGCAGTTACGTAAAACGCGGGTAAAATCGTGAGTATTATAAAAAAGTGAGTATTATAAAAAATCCTGTGGATGAAGTCACCGGCAACATCTAGTCTTATATATTCAAGGCAATCTATATAAATGGGTCTATGGCAATGTTTATGTGTTCGACGTGTTTGTGAGAATAGTCTAATATTTATTGCTATTCGAAAATTACTACTACTGGTGGTAGAGATCTTGTGAATGAGCTCGAGGGCGGTAGCACCACCGTCTCACCTTTAACCTGCCGCCAAATAGTAGTGCTTCCATTACTGTGTTCCAGTTTGGTGGTGAGATCAGGCCCTAAAATAACTGGCACATGAGGTAGAACACCGTAGTCCTAAGCTGCAGCGACGTATCTATAATCTGCTTTTGTGGATTGTTGATGTCCATGGGCTGTACTCCACTTATCATCAGGTGGACTACACGTACGTTCGCTGTAGGCTTAGTATAAAAAAAAATATTAAGATATTGGCTAGGTGTAGTATTTTAGGTATTAACAATAAGTTGCCGTGGTTCGGCGACGTTAAGCTGTGTAACAGTAACCTTGAATTTCAGCTAAAGTAACTCTTAAAAGCAACAAAAGATTACAAAATATTTTAAATGTAACAAGGGTAATGCAGGTCATTCTTTCTGGGAAATATGGCCATGTTGTTATATTGAAGTTGTCTTACTTTCATCTTTTAAATAGGATACGTCCGGCGCACCCTGGGCAGTCTGCAAATTTCCACCAAACACACTGGCGAATCCTTTCAGCACGATGGCAAGTCAACAACATGAGAATATGACTGAAGCCATCGACACGAAAGAAGAAGAATATGATATTATTTTTATGAGAATAAAATGTTTTTTTTTGGTAATTCCGACAGATATTGGCTTAAACATTTAACATGTTTCACTTTATTTTCATAGTGATATAATATTTTTTATTAGAAGATGAAAAAACGCACTGACGTTTTATAAATGTTCCGTGCTCTACTTAGTAGCAGCACCCTGCATTAAGTAGAGGGAGATCAAGTGAGGTATTCACGCACGTTATTTATACGTAATAGATAACAGATAAATACTCAAATAACAGATCGATAATTTATTTTTCATAGGTGGTAGTAGGTAGGTAGGTAGTAGGTAGGTTACTTGATGTGATTTCTTACGCTGCGACAATCGAATTTATATAAACCGCTAAATTATATTAAAATTTAAAAATTTAAAAAGCCTTATATTTCTTACTGTACAAAAGATATACTTAAAATTAAAATAAAGATAACACTTATATTATTAGAAAGAACCCCTCGTTTCGAAGGTGAAGGCCTCCTCTAGAGCTCTCTAAATCTCCTCCTCTAAATTATATTATAGATTATTATTAAATGCTCGCCAAATAAAAATGATATATCTTTAAAATAAATTTTAAATAATTGTCTGATGATAAAAAAGCAATTTGGATACGTAAACAATTTAAGTGATATCCTAAATAAAAATCTACTTGGAAGATTCAGCCTATAATCATTGGACTAGGAAGTAATTCATAGAAAATTGCATCATACATTGCTACGGTATTGTAGATAATCCTATTTACATGTATTACAGTTGACTTGAAGCCGACACGCAAAGGCATTTAAGCTGTACGCAATAATTACAATTTAATACGCTCTACGAATGTATTATTAATTGGGTCTAATGAGAGGGAATTCACGGTTTGAATTGATCATTAGCGTCATTGATATCAAGACAGAAGAGAGAAATAATTGTAATCTGTTTCTAAGATATGTTTTTTAAGTTATAGAGCACAAACAACGATCTTTTTTATTTTTTTTTAGTGTGTAGTGTCTTAATTGCTTCGTTGGTCTAGCGATCTCTCACCGCGAGATCTTAGGTTCGATTCCCAGCTCATTCAACAGACAATTCTCAATAGCAGTTTAACGGGTAACGTGTAACGTGTCATATACCTCTACCGCACCCTTCGAGATAATTAATAGGCGCAATGCGTGTGTTCAATCATGTAATAAAAAATATTGTGCTGACCGTATTTTCCTCTACACGATGAACTGTGACCAAATGGGAAAGCATTTTTTTTATATAGTTAGACCAAATGAGACATTGAACTCACATTATACTAGAAAATAGTTGAAAATATGGTACCGGCAAAATAATACCCATAGTTTTTTCAAATAGACCCATATTTTTTTCAACTTTTTCTTTGTATAATTTGCTAAGCATAGCAAAATGCTATAAAAATAATCAATAAGGGTGAAGCCAAACGAGCGTAATTTTGTGAGTCGTGAGTCGCAGAATTTCGGTCGCAGAAAATATGCTACATTCGGTTTCATACAAAAGTCCTAATTTGATTCACACGGCAACGCAAAATGAGTTGTCTGCCGACTCACACGCATTATCCGGACCGAGTTGAGTCCGCGGGGCTAGGGGAGGGCGACACGGACCAAGCAAAGCGACAGTCAGGTATATATTGCGTAAGAGCTGACACACATTTTTTATTCACAAAATGCTGGACACAGAAAAAATGATCATTGAAATTTAACAACGGCCATGTCTATGGAACTTATCGGAGAAGGCGTTTAGTGATCTGCTATAAAAATTGGATATTGACTGAATAAAATGCGCTCGTCTGGCAGTCCAACAGAATTTCTGAAAGGCAGAATTTCTACAACCGAAATTCTGCGACTCACAGCTCACAAAATTACGCTCGTTTGGCCTCAGCCTAAGAAATCATACATTGTCTTCAACTGTTTTACGAAGTGTTAAAATTACACACTGTGACCTTTTGAGAATGAGTCTGCCTAAGTAGTGTAGGCGTAATGTTATATTTGTGTAATGTTGAACTGTTTCTTCAATTCAATATGATTCATTCACGTGTATAAACAGAAGAATGTTTATTTGTTATGAAGTCCGACTGTAAAGGAGCTATGATGTACAACTTGACTAGATTCCAACTACCCGACAGGTACAAACATATTTCATAATATATTATTATGTTCTACATTATGGTCAACACGAATTAGTACAATAAATAAGATAAATGAAACCATTTTGTGTCTTGCGTATTGCTATTTTATAAAACACTTTTTCCACACCTAAAATTCTTAATATTTAATATCTTTTCATAATAACTAGTTGGCGAGATTCACGAATTATCAATAAAAGGGTTTTGTACCTGATTAGTTTGTAATAAAGTGAGCTCGTAGGTCGGTCCAAGGTCGGGATATAATAGTGCCTCTCAGGTATAAGTCCAGGATACTTGATTATAAATACGCCCAATATTAAGGTTACCTTCATCTAATCATAAAACAATGTTATCTTTTTAATTTGATGAAGAGATAGTATAGATAGAGAGCTTGTAGTTGGAATATAGTTAATACGTCTAGTTTAGATAGTTTTATTTATTTATAGCATATCAAATCAAATCAAATAAATTTTATTTTTGGCATCAGGGCCCATACATAAATACCTTATAACTAACTTACATATTTGTATTTTATAACTTAGAACGCAATTGCGAGGTTTCGTGTAACCTTAGCATAAGCATAGATTCATCATGGCATCAAACTATTATTGAGCTTCGAAGCATTGTACGTGGGATCCCTTTTCTCGCATAATTTTGTCTATATCATCGTCTTTTGGCATACTACTTCACTTGAGATAACTAACATTTAGCATGTGCATGGCATAATGTTTTTTTGCATAATACTTCTTCTTCTTCTTCTTTCGTGTCGATGGCTGCAGTCTTATTCTCATGGTGTTGACTTGCCATCGTGGTGAAAGGATTCGCCAGTCTGCTGGGTGGAAATTTGTAGACTGCCTAGGGTGCGCCTTATACCTAAATAACACCATTATGCCTAATACTTATTAGGCATAATGGTTTTTCGCCTAATAAAGATCAAAAGAAATTTGGTTTGGTATCATAGTGTAAAAATAGGTTAGGTTAGTTTATTATTATGCATAACTATCATTGTGCCAAATGAAGTCCTGAGAAACTATTAGCACAGCTCTGAGTAGCTTACTACCTGGCATCTACATAAGAGGTTTTATGCCGGCAAATGTTTGATATGATACCTAATATTCACATTTGTAACTCTTTACCCAATGTCTTCAAAATAAAATTCAAAACCACAACATTATTGGGCATAAAAAAAGTTTTGTGGTTTAAAGTTATTTACAGCATTATCTCCGTACTTCTAACCGGCTCAGCAACATGAAATGCTGACTGCTAGATGCAAATCATAATAACTTCAGACAATATACAAAAAATACCATCTATTATCATCAGAAACTTACTTGGTGACTATGAGACCACCTCCGAAGCACACTCTAATGAAAAAAAGTGTATTTTAATCGGTTTACAAATGACGAAGAAATTAAGGCACATATAATAATAAAAAAATACGCGTCGCGGCCTCTTTACAAGTCGGTAAAAAAACTTTTTTTATTTTTTTTTTTGCTTTCAAAACTTAAAGTAAACTTTCCATCGACATTTTTTTTAGATAAGTATAACAAAATGTGTGCGAAAATTACAAATTTTAATCGGTGATAACATAGATAGATTGCACGTAATCGTATATCCATAAGACAACTCTTAAACATACAGTAATAAAAAAGGGGCTTCATTAAATTGCCAAAGAACTATGTTCAACTTAGTTCGGAACAAATTCAACGTGAGGTTTTTTGTGTCTAGTCTTATCAAGGCGCTGCCAGCGGCAATTACGATCCCTAGTTTTTGTGAAATTTTGTGGAATACTATTAGCCTCGAACTGATTTGATTCGCCTCTTCGAAGTCGTTAATTAGTTGATTCCTTTAGAGATTCTGCTGACACCATACTTTTATGAATGCCGCAATTCAAACTGAAAAGAGTCAAGTAGTTTCATTTTTTATTCGTTTCGTCAAAAACGTTATGCTATTTCTAATATTTTTTTTTATCTTAGTGTTTTATAAAGTAGAATTTGGACGCAAATATCATTTAACATTTTATATAATATTAAAGTTGAAAAATTAAGAATCCAGCAGGACTCAAACCTGCACCCCCTGGGTATACGCCCAAGTGCTTTGCCAATTCACCTATATATACCTATGACGCTGGCACAAAAGAGTTGAGAAATTTCGAGTTTAGCAGCATACGAATCCATAGCTGAATTGGAAAAGCACTTGGGGTGTATACCCAGAGGGTGCAGGTTCGAGTCCTGCTGGATTCTTAATTTTTCAACTTTAATATTATATAAAATACACAAAGGCAAAGCTAACATTTGCTTTAAAATATTACAAGTATCATTTAACATTTTGTTATATTCAAATATTGTCTTTTTTCAAAGGCATTACAAATTGCCTGTTTCCAGCCAACTTTAAGGTTTATCCAATTTCTTAAACCTCGGTTAAATTACAGAATAGTTAATAAATAATGAAATAAAACCTCGGTTAAATTACAGAATAGTTAATAAATAATGAAATAGCACGTAAGTGTCGTCAGAATCAATTATACAGCCAATATAGAACTTAAAGTGTTATAAGAGACGTATAAGAGAGTCAGGAAAGGTAATAAGCGTTATAAGAGTGTTACAATCCGCTATTATACAGCTCAGCTGTATATAGGCTTTATTATGGTATCTGCGTACACTTAAGGTGTTATATCGGAATATTACAACTCTACTATACAGCTTTAATAATTGTGTAACACTCCAAGCTTATTTCTACGGCTAAAGCTGTATAAAGGCTGTATTATAGTGTTACTTGACACTTGTTGCTGTACAAAGGCATATGCTAACTCCATTATAACACTAGTTTTTATGGTGTAATTTAACACTCTTATAAGTATTAAAGCTGTAATAGTTACTTCTAAGAGAGTATTATAGAACTAAAAAGATAAATGACAGCTATAGTACAGCTTTAGTCTGTATTATTGACGGAGACGTCAAATTAATGTCGCAGTCAGGAGATGGATTGAGAAGGAATATTTGAATATAAGGAATTACAACTTAAATAACAGTAATGATAGTGAACCAATATTGACTGAAAGAAAAAACCATTCAACCACACCGACAATCCATAGCTCCAATGAGGGTTCCGTACGAAAAAAAAAAAAAAGAAAAAAAAGGAGATAAAAATAACATTATTAATTGCTTCCTTCGCCATCATAACACCCCTTTTGATTCCCAGGAACTTGGCACTATGCAAAGTTTTTTTGACATTTTTCTTCAGTTTCTATTATCTTGAACGACATATTATTCTGAAAAATAAAGAAAATACCTTAATAAATAATCGTCAAAATGGTTTTAGAGATTTTAATTCTTTATACGTATCTCTAAAGAGGTTATTAGTTATTATCTAAATGAAGAGCATAATACAGCCTATTGAATAAAAATATTCTAAAATTACTCTAATTAGAAGTTAAAAGCTGTACAATACACTTCATTTATTCCATAGTACAGCTACTGGCGCTATATTGCTCTTCAAATAGTGTTAGGGCTGTTTAAAATTGACGCCATTTTCTAATAAACAAAAACATATTAGATGATTCTAAAAACAAAAAGAATTGACATTATTTTGCATTATCTTTAGCCGTATCATGTTTACTAGCTTATATCGTCCCCGTAGAGCGAAAATTAACTAACCCACACTTGGTGACTTTTGAGATACAGTTGTTTAATGTTTAAAAAAAAAGAAAAAATTATAGCTTTTGAAATGGATACACAATCAAAATGTTTTGACTGATTTTGAACAGGGTTTATAATTTATTTTGTTTTAGTTTTCACTGGTTTGAGATAACGCCTCTAGATAATTAGTAAATTAGTTGAATTCAAGTTAGTTAATTTTTGCCCTAAAAATTAAGATGCAAGGGGTAACTTAACTGTCTTTAGTGAATTGTTACTGAAATATGCTTTAGAAATCGAATAATTAAGGTCAGTTAGGTATTTATAACTTCAGATATAGTGTAAAATTATCTATTTAATTGATTTGATTTAACATGAAAAATATGTAACTGTTCCTTTTGCTTCTAATAATTAACCTTATGAGGTCAGAACGAACCGTAAATAAAACAAAAAATAGAATCAAAACGTGTATTCATTACTAAAAGTTGAAAATTAAAAATAAAACTTAAGTTTCCTTCCAATTAAAAAAATAATAGAAAAATAAAAAACAACCGCTGGTTGAGATGAAGAATAAAAATTTAAATAATTACAAAAGAATATTCTCGTCAAATACTTCGTTCTTCATTTCAGGCCCACCAACTCTGTCAACTGCCGTTTTATTTGTAGGAAGTGAATGATACCATGAGTGCAGCTCATGGGGAATTATACCTTTAGTGCATAGACTTATGAGTTCTTTCTTTTTTGCTTCTGATATGGGAAGGGCACTTGAATAAACCTTAGGAATAGTGAATTCTTTTAAATGTGTTACTAGGATCTCTCTGTTACCTCCATCAGAGTTAGTATAAAGTTCTTGAGTAGTTTTATTTCTTTTCCTAGTACGTACCGGTAAATCTTCTTGCCTCAGAGCATCCAGTTCCAAATAAGGTCCTTCATGGGAGTACCGAAACTGTATAATACCAGGAAGCTTCCTGTCAAATCTCAGACATTTAATTTTCAACCACATCACCTTATCGCCGTTCTTATCTTTATTTATATTTTTGATGAAAGCCTCATTAATTGCTCTTACGTCAAGCATGTCTTGATAATGTAGTTCTTGAATGTTATATGGTGGTGCTGAACTCCTCTGCCGCTTAGATCTAGCTCGCATCATTATAGACTTCCAATCAATCATTGAGTAAACTGCTGAATGGCGCTGTTCTTTTTCAATTGCGCTGTGCATGGAGTCCACTTCCATGTAAGTATGTCCGCTTTCTAAATATTTTTGTTCAAACACCTCCAAGGAGTTATCTGACCGTTGAATCAAATGAAGCAAATATGCCGCTATAAATTGGTTGCGGTTTTGACCTGCACACGTATCACCATACATTGTAATTTCCTTGACAGTACTAGGGATTTGTGTTACCCAGTACTGTCAAGGAATATAGATTGGTGGGTTTTCCTTGGAGGTGTTTGAACAAAAATATTTAGAAAGCGGACATACTTACATGGAAGTGGACTCCATGCACAGCGCAATTGAAAAAGAACAGCGCCATTCAGCAGTTTACTCAATGATTGATTGGAAGTCTATAATGATGCGAGCTAGATCTAAGCGGCAGAGGAGTTCAGCACCACCATATAACATTCAAGAACTACATTATCAAGACATGCTTGACGTAAGAGCAATTAATGAGGCTTTCATCAAAAATATAAATAAAGATAAGAACGGCGATAAGGTGATGTGGTTGAAAATTAAATGTCTGAGATTTGACAGGAAGCTTCCTGGTATTATACAGTTTCGGTACTCCCATGAAGGACCTTATTTGGAACTGGATGCTCTGAGGCAAGAAGATTTACCGGTACGTACTAGGAAAAGAAATAAAACTACTCAAGAACTTTATACTAACTCTGATGGAGGTAACAGAGAGATCCTAGTAACACATTTAAAAGAATTCACTATTCCTAAGGTTTATTCAAGTGCCCTTCCCATATCAGAAGCAAAAAAGAAAGACCTCATAAGCCTATGCACTAAAGGTATAATTCCCCATGAGCTGCACTCATGGTATCATTCACTTCCTACAAATAAAACGGCAGTTGACAGAGTTGGTGGGCCTGAAATGGAGAACGAAGTATTTGACGAGAATATTCTTTTGTAATTATTTAAATTTTTATTCTTCATCTCAACCAGCGGTTGTTTTTTATTTTTCTATTATTTTTTTAATTGGAAGGAAACTTAAGTTTTATTTTTAATTTTCAACTTTTAGTAATGATTATACGTTTTGATTCTATTTTTTGTTTTATTTACGGTTCGTTCTGACCTCATATGGTTAATTATTAGAAGCAAAAGGAACAGTTACATAGTTTTCATGTTAAATCAAATCAATTAAATAGATAATTTTACACTATATCTGAAGTTACAAATATATCTTCCACGATCCATTATAAATAGTATCTTACATAAAATGGTATCGTTAACTGCTTGACTGTATTATTGAAAATGCTCATAAATCATATTGCATTATTACAATTTATTTTGCCATTTAAAAGAATCAGCATCTGTCTAATATTCTATCTATCTATCTATTAAAGCTGATAATTTTATTGAGTCATCTATTAACATCCCTAATCTGTTTGCCGATACTCCTTTGTGTGTAATAGATTATTACCTATCGTATCGTTATAAACCACACTTATCAATATTACTTAATACACCAAAACAAAATCCAAAACACGTGCGTTCTCGTAAAACGACGAAGTATGATTCGCGAGCGGTGCGCGGGGCGTTCAGTGCGGCGCGGCGCCGGCGCGGGTACTTCATTCAAAGCAACAACTACCTACTCAAGTCGCATAAATTACTCAATTTTAAAACATTTGTTCCTACTGATGTAAATTATAAATAATCAAAGAATTTTGGTGAGGCTCAATTAATTAAATTGTGAATGTAATTTAGAGTAATAATTCACTAAATGATAATAATTATTTTGTAACTATGGAAAACAATGCCAAAATAATCAAATCTGTATTGTTATAGTCATTAAAGCGACTTAGTTAGTTTTCGCTCAACTGATGTTATGCTTATTTACTCATTATAATAACTTAGTGAATTTTCGAATTGGATAAAGACGCGTTTTAACCGAAATAATTAAGAGTAAAATTAACTAAGTGAGCTTAAAGTGTAGTTTTTGTTAGTCGTAGTTAGTGTAATATTCACTAAAATATTTTTGTCAATATTTCCCTCATAAACGTTGTAAAATATTTGATTTTGATGACTTTTGACTCATGTTAATTTTGTGATTTTAATAGATAGGATAACGGCGGTTGCATAGAAAAATTAGGAAAAAATCAGTGAATAGCATGACATCAATAACTCATTTTACCTAAAAGTGTGGCTTAGTTAATTTTCGCTCTACGGGGACGATATAACGTTAACTTGGCCTTTTCCTTATTACTTGAAATTAAAATGTTGTTATTCTAACCTAAAAACTTACTTACCGATATTCAGTATTTCTTTTGTTTTTCTTGATTTTTATGCTGGCGCGCGAATATTTTACCGAAAACCATATACAGGTTTACAATAAATATTGGTTTGCACGTTATTTTCACCAAACCAATAAGTTCAAAATCATTTATATGTTTTTCTTAGCAAGTAATTTGCCATTATAATAATATGCATAATGTAGATAAAAAATATGATGTACATTAAAATATCTATACTTTTGTAATTCTTTTATAACACTATTGTAGAACTTTAATTCTTACAATCTACTTCTAGGATACCATCTGGAGAGTTGTAGTTTCTTTGTACACCAAATAACAGCTCTAATACAGCCTTTATACAGCTACTATACAGCTCTTATAACACCAAACGCTGTATAATTTGTGCCCATTTTACACTTATAAGGGCTGTATAAGCGCTTATGCAGCCTTTATACAGCTATTATACAGCTTTAAGTATAAAATTACGCTCTAGTACAGCTTTTATACAGCTTGTAATGCTACTTGGGTATGTCTACACTTCAGCCTTAAGTTGAAACAATAGGTTGGCTGCTTTTCATACAAAAGTAATATGGATTTAATTTAAGTTGTATCTATTTTTATAGACAAATCATATGTAAAGCATTAAAATGCATATTTGTTGACGCCCATTTTTCAAAATTATAATTATAATTTTTTAGTTTGTGTGTAACTTAATTAATGATTAAAACAATTCTAACAAAATGGCCACGAACAAACATGCATTTTAGTGTTTAAGATATAATTTGTTTGTTACGTTAGTATGAAAACACGGTGCTCGGTAGTTTACTCATAAAAATATGGCTATAAAGAACTTGCCTTCATTCTATAATTTAATATTTGGGGTCGGATCTGATATTTGGAGTGATATAAATTGAAATGCCTCTTGTAAGGCTATGTATGTATTATTTTTTTCGTATACATAATAATTAATTCATATTACATGTCGGCCTATTTAAGGGTTATTGTATTTCGTGGAAAGTTATAACATGTTAATGTGACCTATATCAAAAAAATTGTTAATGAAAGTCCAAAATATTTTTGATCAATACAATCGATACGTTTAAAAATCAACTTTTGTTTATAAGTTCTATAAAATAAATATTTATTTATATTGTTGTTGTCATCATATTTGAAAACTCAATACCTTTAAAATTTTTAATGGAAGCAACGTTCTTGATAATTTGATTCTGGTAGCATGTATCTATACCAATTACAATGCATAAGCGTAATTGTTGCTTAAACAATAATATTATATAAAATTTAAACACCTGTATGATAACATATTTTTATTTAGGTAAGCCAAACTAATATTCAAATATAACGAAAAATTCGTAGTGCGGCATTAATAGATTCAAGTCCATCTGTACAAGAAAATTAACTAATGTACCATAGCATAAACACACATCTGCAAATAACGTTGATTGACTATAATAATTAGACATGGACAAATTGGACATCTGGAAGCACATAGGTCAATAATGGAACAGCTATAAACTAATGTGTTGGTAATCTGCTTGTAATAAGCTGCTAGAATCGCATTATTACTTCAATCAATAATACTTGATGTGATAATATTGCGCACATTAACTGCACGCTCTCAATATTTGTTCTTAATAAGGTAAGCTATGAATTGGTTTCTGGCTTTCTGAAAGATTTATGGTTGCCTCACACATTTAAGTTTACTGGCGCAAACTCAGACTTGCCCAATATCGTATGTAGGATGATACTTGTGAAAATTACTGACTTGTAAATTTTAAAAATAAAATCGTTTCCTTAAATCAAATCAAATCATTTATTTCCATGGGCTCAAAGGGCGCTTGAACACGTCAAAATACAAAAAATATAAAATGAAAATTAAACTTAACTAATCAAATTATAATACTTATTGCAATAACAAGATTTTACATCAGAGCTTAGATTGACTTTAATTCCAGAATTGTGCATACTTAAGGTTGCGCAAATATACTTGAACGTGTGTGGCAGCATTCAAATTTGCATTTAAGTATTATTCGTTATAATAATTTTATTCAATAAATAAAATGCGCAAGTAATGTTCTTTGTTTAACCAGTCTTTAATCTATACACACGTACCTTTTTTTTAAAAAAAAAATGGACTATCGCGCGCGGCCGCTTATGCACGGACTTACAATTATTAACGCATGTGGTTACACTTTATGCGCCTGAAATCTTAAATATAAAGTAAACAGATCGTTAATAAAATGATGTTATTTAAAAAAAACCTGATTCACACAGATGTTTGTAAAATGACTCATTATTTCACGTGAAAAAAGTTCGATGACACCAAAATAAAATATGTGAAAATGGGTCAAACCAAAAGATTTATTGTTTGGTTATAAATTTTGTGCACTGAGTTTTGATATCAGATGTTTTATTAAGCTGGATCAATTTAACAGTACCTACAAAAACGTTACATCAGAGTTTATTGATGTTTATATTACCAACGAAAGTGTACAGCAACAAAATGCCCTTTGTAAAACACCTAACATAACATCACGCCTACATTACCCAGAAGGGTTTAGCAGTGTATACAACACCCACATTTCGTCTGTTATGTTTTGGTCCCATGGGATAGAGGGTGAGCCTATCGCCATCCACCGGGCACAATTCCAACTCCGTACTGCAATTGTGAATTTCTTGACGAAAGTTCACACATTTTGCCCGACCCGGGCATCGAACCCGAGACCGTTTGTAGAACTCGGTTTTTAATTCTCGAATATTGATGTTAAAATTTCAAATAAGTCACGCTCTTCGTTCGTTTTATTTGTGCATCAAGTTTGGGAAGGAATTTGTATTGAATTCGGAGCCGAATGGCTGACTTGCGTCCAACTACTTAACATACTTCACTATCTTATATCGGTAGGTATAAATAGATTACTGTTGCTGAGCAAAACGATTAAGATGATAGCATTTATTAGGTATAGAGTTTTGATAAAGTACAGTTTTAGAAAACTAAACTTGTGGTATAAATCTGCTATAAAAATAATCTAAAATAAAAAAAGCAATCTAACAATCGATATGTAACCTAATCTATTTTCATTAAGTTTTGTAAATATCGTTTTATAATTTTTGTGTTTATTATTGCATATAAATATTTGTCTAAATTCAAAATGTATAGTTGTTAATATTTAAAATAATAAACTCTCATTTTTAATCAATGTTAAATTTTGACTGTCGTTGCATACTCGTTGCATATTCGATGATAGCGCAATTATCTTCAATATTTTTTGCTTCTTTCATTTGCTTTATTACTAAATTATGCTAACTGATTTAATATAGGTAAAAGGTTAATAAACTCCCTTAGTGATCACCCATACCCTTATGAAGGATGAATTAATTTAGTAAAGATATTTTAACGAGGGTTGATGGATCGATTAGAACTACAAAATTCTACTTCTACTGCTTGAAACTAGACTTCATATTGTATAGAATTTTGTAGATCTAATCGATCTATCAACGCTCGTTAAAATATCTTTAAATAATATAAGTATTTTGTTATATTTAATTATATATATTTTAAGTATTTTGTTATGTAGGTATTATGCATATATATATATACCCACATATTTTCATGATGTATTCATTAATTGTATTGATTTTCATTATATTTCTTTTGAAATCAAAACGCTATATTTTATTACTTCACCTGCCTTGTTAATCTCTGCATCACCCAAAGGTAGACTGGCAGAGAATGCCTATGCCATTAAGTCCGTCTTGTATACAAATTCTGTATATGAAGTTTAAATAAATAAATATATTATTTTTCTCTCTCTTACTAATATCTCCTAGGAGATATTAGTAAGAATTATGTTACTTGGCAATTTAAATGTTGTTTAACTTCTACTTCGGTTACTTTAGAAGCGTGGCTTTGTCAAATGAGACTGAAAGTACTCATAATTTTATTGCACTTCGACGGTGTCAATAATTGTAGAACATTTTTTTATTTAAAAAAGTAATTTACAAATTACTAGTAATCTTGTCAACTCCCAGCTAAGTTTAATTCACTTGTGTTAGAAAGAAGTTCACGTCCGCGGTGTAATGGCCAGGATTCGGACCCACGACCTTTCGATCATAAAACCGATGCCTTATCCATTGCGCCACGGCCGCTTCATAATATCTCTAACATAATATCTATGTAAATCTCATGTAGATTTAATATACTTTTATACAAATATACATTATGAAAAACAATAGAGTGTATGTTAAGTAAAGCCCTCTCTCTGTGAAAACACGCTTACTTTTTTAAAAAAAGCAGCGTAAAATTTGCAAGAAATTTCATATTTGATAGATGGCTGCTGCTCATGAATATTAATACCTTCTAAAATAAGTAAGAATAATGAGATAACTTTAAGGTTAAGCACAGAGATTTGCTAAACCCAACAAATAGGTTGGTTTATTTGAAGGGATTCACTGCAAACATGTAAGATTTATTTAATGAATGTTACTAAGAAGAACTATGATATTATACTTAGTTATTCTTTGCCCGGACTGTTGAGAGATTAAAGTAAAGTAAAAGTGTTAATTAGATCACCATCAAAATTTAAATTAAAATCAAAATAAAAAAAAAAACAAATTTAGAAACTTACAAATAAAAATATACAGAACAATTATAAAAAATTAAATTAAAGTGCCTTTATACACAGGTTGCAAATCAGTTTATGTCTCAGACTTGATATGCTATGATGGTGCCTAAAAGGCCACAGCTCAACATATTGTTGTTAGAAAATTAGGCAACGTTGATTTTCAGCTGGACAAGTGATATATAAATAAAAATATAAAGAATAAATATCATGATTACTGAGTTATTATCTGTCCTGACCGTTGGTTTCATTTGTTTAGAATGACTAAAGGTGAGTTGAGAAGTAGGAGAAGACCATCGAAGATATAGCACCAATGGATATTTATACCAATCAGAAAAGGGGTAGCAGCAATATTTAAAGGTAAATATCGAGAAAAATATAGAGGGTTAAGCCAAGCAATACGCGTTGACCGCCCTGCCCTTTTCCCAATTACTTGAAATTAGGAAAAGGGCAGGAGGATGATGACTATAAAAAAATATGATAAAAATATAGTGTTTTCAATTACCGGGTTCCGCGCCGGAGACTATTTGCTACTATGTGATCGGTCGCGGATGGGCTACCATCATAAAAATGAGTTTTTTATAGTACCTTGAAAAGAAAATACATAGTACCTTAAAGAGAGCATTCAACAACTGTCGGTCCCGGTTAACATATGAATGTATTTGCCATTTTGCAAAACTGTTATAATACCCGAAAGCAAATACATTTGGATAGTATTACAGCTTTAAATAATGGTAAAAACCGATCGGAACTCAATTATAATTTGTAATGGAGATGGTTGTAAGACATGGAGGAGATAATTATTATACAGGTTACTTTTATAGAAATATCAAACAAAGAATTACGACATCCAAGCCAGTATTATAATTTTTCAAGTAATATTTGATAAATTAACTAAATCGAGATGTTTATAAAGACGAGTAAATTGATAATAAATAAATAAATATCAACCAACTTTCACACAACGTCATCTAGTTCCAAGAAAGCTTGAACTATGGGTATTAGAATAACTGATACCAATACATATACAGTTTTTCTTCTGTTAATACAATCAATACATAGAATAGAATCAGTAAAGTGTAAAGAATATGGTTTAAAACCGTATTACAGATCTGTTTATATTCAATTTGTCTGTATCGCAAATCAAATCGTTAAAATGTGACTCCCATTTCTGTGTATTTACAGCCAAGCACAGACGAATCATTTTACAGCAAAACTTTTATTAAAATCCTCAGACGTCTGTCGTTGATATTTCCATTACAAGAGCCAGACATTTTTCGGTGTCAGAATAAATATTTTTCAAATAACAAAAATATCGCATATTCAATCAAAAAATATTCCAAATTCGTAGTCATATCTCTCAATAACAGAAATGTTTTTTGCAATTTTTTGGGGCTTAATAAACAGTGCTCAACTATATTTTTAATAAAGTAGAAGTCCTTGAGCCAGCTTTTAGTTAGTTATGATATTATAAACAGTCTCCTTTGGCTTAGTTTTATTGTTTTGTTTTTATAAAGATGTACTTTTCTAGTTATTTTATATGAACTGCGAAAGTTTTTTTGATTTAGAGATCCGTTTGCAAGATAATTTACATTAAAGAGCTATTTTTTGGTTTGAGTAGGGCGTATCCCTTCCCTTCCTTCTAAAAACTAAATCGTTAGCTCGAAAAATCTGAAATAAATTATGGTGGTAGTTTATGCAATGAACTTTCAAAGAAATTTATTGCGGCTACGTTAACTTAATTAGTTCAAGAGTAATTAGGGTCCAAAGTGTAAAATACAGTCACTTAAAATATTGCGTAGAAAATACAAAAACCTTTGGAAATAATGGTTTGTATGAAGTTAATAATATTCAACATAGACATAAAATCTGTTTTGAGTTCATAATTATGTTGTGATGGCGGCACTTGGCCTATTTTATAGATAATGGTACGGAACCCTTTGTGCGCGAGTCCGTCTGGCACTTGGGCGATTTATTGCATGTCTATAAACGGAAGGATCCCCGAAATATTGTTTAATGCGTTGATATGGACGAACCCTTATCTTCACTGAAAGTGAATCAAACTGAACAAATATTACAAACCAACCTATTTACATAAGCTCGCCGTTCTGGTTAATTAAGAACGTGTATTTAAAAACGTTACATGTGTCTAATTTCTGGTACATGATGGGAAACTGGGACGGTCATTGCCACTCTGTGACGTAGGATACAACCAGTATAATTAGATCCCTCGTAACATCGACACAGTAATGAAATGGGAGGACAGTAAGTCTAGTGGGTTCAACAATGGCAGCTGGTTTATAAGACTAGAATATTAAGTCAGATATATCATGTTGCAATAATTACATTCTAGGCTTTTATTGTCTAAGTCAGGACTGCTGCGAAAAGGTATTATTTGAGTCGTGGAATATGTGGGACTTATCTCGCAAGCCTCTTTTGTCCTTACTAGATCCTTATTTGATTTTTCTCTTATTAAACGTTTGAATGGAACAGATATATCGAAAACGTTTGTTCAGCGTTAAACTTCGGATGAACACGTTGGTAAAATTAAAGATTAGTCTCTCTTCGCTTTTTCATAATGTTCGAAACCTGCCATTAAGGTGTTTAATAATTATTTTTTAGGAGAAAATATCTACCTAAGTTGAACCTACGCAGTGTGAAATCCGTCTTTTGAACTTTCTTCTCAAAGGGTTCAGACAAATACAGTATGTTTGTGTGGTTAGTTACTTAATACGTAGACTTTGCATTTATAAATTTAAACTACGAAGTGAATGAACAACTAAAATTCTAGGGATGTTATACCTTAACTTTTATAATAATATATAAGGGCAGATATAAGGTCACTCGACACTTTCATTCCTAGTGACTGGCCCGAGTGACCTAAAGGTCGCATTTCGGGAAAATCTCCTAATTGAAAATAGATCTATCGGATATTGAAGCATGATATAATAACCGGGCACTGGATTTTGAATAGTGGTCTGTGCCACTGACAGGACTAATTAGTTTAGGACTGAGCATCGTCCATAGGGAATTTACTGTAAAGTACAGTTCTTGGTCATATAGTTGCGAACAACAAATCAAGAAATGAGTTACCCTTTTGGGTTACTTAGAAAATCAAAGTTTTGTCATTTAATCCTGTGCCAAATTATAAAATAGCAACATGTTAGAACATTTTATCTAATTTAAAGTTAGTTAAAACTTGTCTAATTGTCAATAAAAACGGTTGTTCCTGGTAAAAAATAAACGATTAATTGTACGAATGTTACAAAAGATAAATATCAACATTGTTGTTCAAGAAGTCAAAGCTATTTTTGAGTTAATACTCAGCATTTTTATTATGTTTGAAATTTAAATAAAAATTTATGGACTCCGTATTTTAGATCTGAATTCTTCCAAATCCAAATCTCGATACTCTTACACTGAAGACGTGCGATTTATCTTCTAAAATCTGTCATGTTCCTAGTACTGTCGTGGGCTCCGTGCCAAGTGATTCCACTTCCCTTTGTCAGGGTTGCCCCTCATTCAAACGCAACAATGCTCTGATGAAATTTTACATAATACACGCGACGATTTATCGTACCTAGCTAACCTTTTCTTACTGTTGAAACAGTTCTGTGCGGTTTTTGTTCATTTTGATGACGGTCGATTGTAAGCCCTTAACTTAAATCATGAGTGACAATGGCATTGAAATAAATTTCAATTCAAAGTGGAATAATTTGCAAAGGTTTTCGAAGGTATTCTAGAGATACTTTTTCCTTAAATTTCCGATTATTTAATTAAATTTGAGTACGTAAAAGGTTAGGTTGCCCACCGGTAAAACCTACTCTTGCTTTTGATTGCGACACTAAATGATAAAATTCTACACTCTTAACTTAATTTAATTATTATTATTTTACCATTCTAGTATTTATCGTCCAAATAATAATATGTTGAACATTTTCCTATTCAGGATGATTTACAAAAAGCTGTGTCTGAGTGAATTTTGAATATGTAAAAGTCCTGCGTCATCAAAATTATATCTCCTAGTGTAGTATCGCAAAAAAAACCTGAAATTAAAACTTAATTTACTTACTTTCAAATCGTTTATGGATATTGAATATAAAGTGTAGTGCAGTGTATTAAGTAAATTAAAATGATTTATTTAGGATATTTATTACCTTTTTGACTCCTGACGTTTCAACAAAATTGCACTTGTCACGGTCGCAAGCAGACTAATTTCAAATTTGTATTCACACGAAGCAATACACATTTTTTAACTATTAAATCACTCATCACGCGACACCCCTACAAGCAAATATCTAATTGGTAGTCGCACAAGTTTCACAGGCGCAGGGAGTCCACACATGTTTTCAAAACGACACTCTTTTGTTTTTTTTGCTGTCCGTCACATGTCCAACATATTGCGTTGAAATGATGGTGAACTTACTCTTCCTACATGCCCGTATTATAATTTATAATTATAAAAATGGGACATCTGTGTTTATGTTTCTCGCCAAGAAAGTGTAGGGCAGACGGTTATAGGAAAAACGTGGCGTAGTAAAATATGTTCTCTGCGATTAATGCGATAAAGATTTTTGTTTTAGGACACTGTTTTAAATTTACAATATTTAATACGATATGGGCCGCAGTTGAGAGGGACTGAAGCGTACCGAAGCACAGCTTGACGGCATTTTATTATTTTCATACAACAAAAGATGCACGCGTACATTTTTTTATAAAAATATGTAACAGCAGCGATAGCCGTTTGGGAGACCGTAAGATGCGAAGTTAAAGGTCTCAGGTACACACCTCTGTCAATAAATCGTTAAGATTCGTCTTTTCGAAAATATGTGTGTATTTATCATATAAATTATCGCTTGCTAACGGTGAAGGAAAACATCGTGAGGAAACCTGCATATAGGAATGCCTAAAAATTGCTCGAGGGTGTGTGAAGTCTATCAATCCGCACTTGGCCAGGCGTGGTAGACTATGGCCTAACCCTTCTTATCATGAGAAGAGGCCCGAGCTCAGCAGTGGGACATGTATTAGATACAGGGCTGCTATTATTACGTAACACGCGCAGACGCTGGCGCTTGCTTTCAACCGCAAGCTTTAACCATTTTTAGTGTAAAAATGTTATGTAAAAATACATAGCAAACTTGTTGATATATCGCAACAATGAGACAAACAAAAGCATTATTAACTAATAATTGTATTAGTTTCGATTAGGTACTAAAATTTATGGCCACCGAATCCCATATACCTGTACGAATAGGTCTTAAATAGTGTGGTGCAATGAGTCGTAACTCTAGATATTAACCCATTAGTATTGATTGCACGTGCGGCGTAGTATACCGCTATAAAGTTTCATTTGTAGTTCCAAATGGTACGCAGTTTGTATTTATGCATCTGATGCATCGTTCGTTTTAGCGTCGGTCGGTTTTAATGTCAGATTAAATATTTATATATATAATAATATGCACTAAAAGTAAGAAATACTTCAGTAAAATTCAACGTCTCGCTTTATCTGTGTATAGCTTGAAAGAATAAACGGCCTTAAGATGCCTATTTTTAAAGAATCATCCCCGTAAATCTTACCATTGAGGAGTTGTACTTTCCAGCATCAGCTCAGCAACATGAAATGCTTACTGTTAGATTAAAATATCCGAGTTGCTTTAGGTGATATACGAAAAACAATATTGAAGCTTTTAAAGTTTAAGGGTTGCTCTCGATTTCTGCCGGATCCCATCATCAGATGGTGACCTGATACAAATTTGACCACATGACAAGTATATTTTTTCGGACAATAGAAGAATTTCGTAATCGGCGAACCAATATGAAAAAAAACAAATGAATTGAGAACCTCCTCTTTTTTTAAGTCGGTTAAAAAAATAAGAGAACTTAATTTCTGCTTACACATATTATGTAAATTTGCAAAATTGTTACGTCACTTTCAGGCCAAATGCTTACGTAATACATGTATCGTTTCAGATGGTATAAAATAATAATCTTTAAAGCAAACATTACGCTTCTTGATCTATAACTACTGAATATTTAAATATAAAATATCGCAAAAAATATTGTTCAGAGACTTTAGCCATCATAATTATAGACACAAAGCCTATTAGCATTAGGGATATTTTATATTGCATATCAAATAAATAATCGCCTATCAATACATACTCATCATTTATATTCTTTTTTACATCAAATAACTTACTTCACTACAGATAAACTAAATGTTTAACAAAACTCAAACTGCAGATAATTCGAAATTACACATCAATATGACATTCCTTTTTTCCTCATAATGCAATACAGTTAAATTTATTTTTGTACAAAAATACTACATGCGTAGCATAAATACTGACTGCACATCAAATTTACCATATTTCATAGCAAAATAACTATCCCAGTCGCATATTAACCAGTAAGTACAACAAAATCTGTTCATCATATTTATCTTAATTGTCAAGAAGCCATGCTCGGCAAATTTAATGATTATTATAACAAAAAAATACTTTTACATTGCATTATTTCTAAAAGCAGAACAACTTAACTGAAAAACTAAATAAAATGCTGTTTTATTTAGAAAAACTGCTGTAAATAATATAAAAATAAAAGCTATAGTTATGGCATAGGTGAACTATGGGTAAAGTTGTAGGTTAGGTTAGGTTAGAACTGCGACCATAACATAATCAGAATCTAGAATTAATCTGTGTGATACTCCGACCCCTTTTTGAATCCACCCACTAAATAAAATAATATTATACTACCTACCAATTTCTTATTATCATAGATCGTAACAGACAAAAATGTGCCTATTGGGCAAAAAAGGAAGCGTGGACGCCCCGCGAAAGCAAGACCCGCTTTGATAATTCAATAAATTACAATTTTGTATCTAATTTTATATTTTTTTTGCTGATCTCATTATGTGATAATTAATAAATAATAAGATGACTGTGACTAATAAAATGTTGTTTGATTTAGAAAAACTGCTGTACCTAAATATTATAAAAAGAGAAGCTATATTTAAAAGAAAAAGAGTTAACATGTTTAATGTGCATTAAGATTATTAGCTGTGCATTGATAAAAAAGCTTTTGCTTTAGGAAAAATTGCTGTGCGCTGTGAAAATAAATTGTAGTGTGTTTAGTGATATTTTGAGTTGAATATTTTGTTGTGCAGTCAGCAATTTTGATGGGAATTCGGTATTTAATTGCATAGAAAAAGGATATTTTATGATTTGCGTTTAAATACTACCCTTAGCATTATAATTATTATTATACATTTAATTAATTTAATTTGGATTTTTTACATTAGATAGAACGCCAGAAGCAATTACACTATCCAATGGTCCCAATGACAAGGCCAAATACACACATTCACTCACTCAAGCACACCCAGTCTCAGAACAAATCTTTGCTAATCACACAAAGATTTGTCCCATGTGGGGATCGAACCCACAACACCAGTGCAGTGGAAAGCGGCAAGGCGACCGCTTAAACCACTACACCACACGTGCACCACAAGTACATGTTATTTACAACATTAAATAACTGTATCACCTCATTTTAATTTCAATGTCTTCATCAAATAAGAACATTAAATTAAATATCAGTAAACAAGGAAATTTAATTTTATATGGCCATTAACGAGATAACACGTAGATATTTGATATTCCATACTTAAATAATAGACAATCCTTAGAAATAATTTTAGACTGGTACCTAATATTCAGCAGTAATAATCGGAATATGAGCCGAGAAATGGCAACCTTGGTGGCTGATAATGGCACTTTATTGCAATATATATGCCACTTATTAACCTATAAAGGTAAATATTATGAGATACACTTCGCTTTCATGGCGTTTTATTCTCATTAATGGTTGTTATAGATAAGATATTTTACCAGTTAATGTGTATTCCTGGTGATATTTATCACTGATTGTTAAATCTCCACGCTAAGTTATTTTAGTGTAAGGTCTGGCTCAGACCTACCAAATATCTTAAAAAAGAATCCCATAAAATATTATTATCAGCTAATTTATAATTGTTATGGACTTTTTGGATTAACTGACACTGGCTGGCAAAATTGGCTCAGTAGACTAACAGATATTTAAATTTAGAACCGAAAGACGACATGACCTCGACCAGAGAAAATATATATCAAGATGTAACAAGAAGAAATTTGATGGTGATATTTTTGCAACAATTGAACTGTCAAATTTAAACAAAAACCACCCAGCTGGGTAAAAGCTGTCGAAAGCCATACATTTCTAAACTTCGACAACTTTGCTCGCGCAGTGGGAAAAATGACATTCAAAACTTATAGTTAATTCTCTCTAGTTAAATGCATGCTCCCTGACCTCGACAGAGCTGGCTTGTTTGGTTCGCGGCCGAGTGCACAGCTGTTGTTTTAAATCTAAAGTGTGTAAAAATCCTGATCCATCCCTGACCACCTTTCCGTGCCTTTCCATAAACAAATAAGATAGAAAAGTCTAATATTCTATTTCTTGTTCGTTACCCAGGCGTAAGAGTAAAAGGACCTAAATGATTCCTTTTCCGAGAAAAATCATTGCTCTAATATTAATTTTAAGTGTTAAAACAAATTTTCAACGAAACAAAAAGCCCAATTAATATTCACCCAATATTTTAGGTAATTAATTCGTTCTTAATGGTAAAGATCGTTATCTGAATTAGAATTAGGACATAAATCTTAGTTTGTGACTTAGGGCCGGTAATAATTCAGCAATTTGCATGGAATTTATTATTTTACCTTTAACCCTAGCTGATTATGTATGCAGTCATTTTAGCGATGTATAAAGGTTGTTAACAAAAGAAAAATATATTATTATAAAAATATTACCTACAAACAACTTTAAACTTCGATTTTTAGTAAGTACTTCGTAGATACATTTTAAAATACAGTGTAACTACACACTGTATTTTAAAATGTATCTACGAAATACTTACTACAAACTCAATTTCAAAAGAAGTTGCTTAAAAGTAGTAAACAAACTTTCTGTCAACTCGACATACAGCACAGAATAAATAAGAGTAACCTACCCAGTCCGTTGCATATAAAATGCAAGAGAAGCTCTCGTACAACAACGTTGAAAACAATTTTATTTAAAAAAATATATTATATATTGAAAATTGCCTCGATGGTCTAGTGGTTGGCGTATACGCCACTCACCGCGGGGTCTCGGGTTCGATGCCCGAGTCAGGCCAAGGGTCTTCTCCGTTAGGCAATTTACCATAGCAGCACTAAGTTGGAATTGTGCCCGGTAGATGACGATAGGCTCCATGGGACCTAAACATATCAGGCGAAGTGTGGGTGTTGTACATCTCTGACACACCCTTCTGTATAATAGTGTGATTTTATGTTTTGTTAAAAATGCAGCAAAAATGTAAGGCAAAGTATGATTTGCTAACAGCAAAGATAAGCATTTATGTAGTTTGCAAGTATATAAATTATACACAACTAAATAAATGTTAGACTGTGAAGGAAAATGAGACAATATACCCCTTATTTGACCCCCAATTTTATTATTACACCAAGTTCCAACTGAGAGCTTTTTAAGCAGTTGTATGAAGTAGCCTGAAGTAGCCTTTGAGGCCGCATTCGTGCCTACATTTGTTCCTATTAGGCTTGAAACCCTTTAAGTAATTAGAAGGTCCAAATCCTCACCGCCTACAATAAAATCCTTTTGCAAATTTAGGGGTGTGTGGCGTGGACTGAATACTGGAGTAATCTTGTTTGGTTAACTTATTGGGAAATATTTATTGCTTTGTGTTAGATATTTCGAAGTTATTTAATACATACTCTCTAATATAATACCATAGATAGCTAAATAGATTAAACTTTATTTGCATACCATTCCATTACAAACTAAAGATAACTATTGAAAGATAATAACAATATGCAAAGGGCGGCCTTATCGCTTGACGCAATTTCTGCCAGCCAACCTTTGGATGGACAGATTTAAAAGAAAAAGCGTTGTAGTTACAGGGTGTGTGGAGATTAGAAACATTTTTAATTTTTTCCATTTGCTTAGAGTAAAGATAGGTAAGAAAACCATGTGTTTCAAAAACACCTCCTTATTTCAGTTTTAACTCTGACAACTTATCTATATCTTTTCTATACATATAATAAAACAAGCTTCCGCCCGCGGCTCCGCCCGCGTGGTATGTCAATTAAAAGTAGCCTATATGTTAATCCAGACTATAAGCTACATGTGTGCAAAATTTCATCGAAATCGACCCGGTAGTTTTGGCGTGAAAGAGTAACAAACATCCATACATCCATACATCCATACTTACAAACTTTCGCCTTTATAATATTAGTAAGGATGTAAATTTGCTATGTCCGTACATTGAAGATATTGAAAAAATATATCAAAATCTACAAAAATCTAATGATACATGATGATATAAATACACACATATCTTCGAAATTATGAATCTTAACAATTTATTGACAGAAGTATGTGCTGTGGATTGAATCCCGTGACCTTTGACTTCGCAGTCCTTCGGTCTTCCACTCAGCAATCGCTGCTCTAGCAAAAACACAAGTCGAATTAAGATGTTGTCGAACTAATGTGCCTTGTCTGAAACTAGGTCTACAAGGTACAACTAGGTCTTCTAATTACACAAACTGCTTAAGTAAATTGGGATAATCGCCATCTTCAAGTCCTATTTGAGTAGGTAGTATGTTTGTTACTTATATAACGTACAAAAGCTAGTACTGACTAAGACTGCAGAATAATTGTAATGAAATAGTTTTCAACTACAATAGATCAACGCTCTGGAAGATAATATTATTTAGATGTAGTACGGTAGGGAAGATGACCCTGAATACTTTCAAAATAAATTTATTTAATTATGATAACCGCTTGAATTGCAATTAACTATTTAAAACTGCTTCAATGGTCTAGTGGTTAGCGTATGCGCCTTTTACCGCGAGGTTTCTAGTTCAATTCCCGGGTCGGGCAAAGTTATTTGTGATCTTTCTGACAGAAAATTCACAATAGCAGCACGGAGTTGAAATAGTGCCCGGTGGATGGCGATAGGCTCTCGCCCCATCAAATGGGACCTTAAAATATAGCAGGTGAAGTGTGGGGGTTGGTTGAAATATTTATTAAAAACCAGGTTATATTTATTAAAGTGAGCAACTGTGTAATTTTACTGATAAAAATATTTTTTTATTTTGATTCATTATAAATATTTATGACACATGGTCAATTGTGAACTGTCTGATGACGCCGATCTATTAGAGCGTGAACGTAGGGCACTGGCGGTCCGAGGGAATATGATTGCCCCCAGATTTGCTCGATGCTCTATTGACATAAAAACTACACTGTTCAAGGCATATTGCCAATCGTTTTACTCTAGCAGCCTGTGGGTAAGACATACCCGTCGGGCCGCCAATGTCTTACGTGTTCAGTATAATAATAATCGAGGTGCATGAAAGGAGCCTCCCCGAGTGACGTAGACAACAATCCCCTACGTCTCCAAAGCGAATTGGCTAATCCTTTCACCACGATGGCAAGTCAAAATAAAATTTGACTCAGCCATCGACACGGTGAAGAAGAGAGTAGAATAACATCTTTAGGATGCTGATGCGGCTACCTCCCTACTGCAGTGCGTCTCTTATGTTTGCCGAAGCTCACACGGATGGCTATCACGCCATAATACGAAAAAAAGTAGCTTCGATGTATAGGCGTTTGAGAGACAGTAGCAACGGCATCCTCAAAATGATTGCCTCTCGGCCAGACTCTCCAATTCAATTTAAACGGATTTCGATTTTATTAGGACTTGACTAAATTTATATTGTTTTTGTTTGAATTATTTTGTGTATTATTATCTAGAATTTTATTATTGACATGCATGAATTTCTATTATTTTTTTTAATTTTTTGATATATTTATTTTTATGTAATAATTGCTGACTCGACATATTTTCTCACTGTTTAACATACTATAGATATAAAATCTGAAATAAACGTTTTTTCACCACACCAGCACGAAAAAGATCGTTTGCTTGCCAGAATTCAGTGAGTAAAAACCGTTTTTACTCACAAGTGAGGCAAAGTGATTCAAATTTCGAAACACAAAAGCCTTCCAATGAATAGGCGCTGGAAAAAAAACAAACAGCCACCATGTAGATTAGTAATAAACATTGACATCAATTTTATTAAATAATTACATACGATACGTTTTAATTATTTTAAATTTTATAAATACGCGCTTATTTAGTATTTTAATGGTTTTATATTCGTGATTAACCATTAAATTAATTAAAATCAGGTACTTAATATTAGACTCTATGTTACGGAACGAACGAATTTCCGAACGCACGATTTAAAAAAAAAGTCTGTGTCTGTGTCAGTCATCGCGGGCAACTATAAATTCTTTTCAGTTAATATTTAATTGTTTACTGGAACTTTTTAACAAAAAAATAGTGAATCCAGTGATAAAGAACTTTGTGGAACTCCAAAAGAGTTGCGACAACTTGCTTCTAACACAGAAGTTTGCTTTTTTGCCAGCTAAACCACGTGAAAAGTACACGTGAGTAGTTTTTGAAAGCGTACGACATATAAATTAGTGGCGACTTACAAAAGGCCCTAAAAGGCATTCTGAATTGGTATTACTGTCGTATTTCATGGAATTATTCCAGGTTAAGCAATCGAGTACAAGTTAATTTAAATCTTAATATTTTCTCACTGGAAGAGGTGAAAAGTTTTGTATGCAACGCGTAAGAAAAATTTAATTTCCAGTTCGTGACCTCTTAAAATCTTTCGCTTGCGAAGTAGTCTTTATTGGAATCACTCGCTGCGCTCGTGATTCAATTTAAGACTACTTCGCAAGCTCAAGATTTAAAATTGGCACTCACAACAGAAATATAAACTTTTTCTCACTTGTACCATAAATAACTATTATTATTTTTTTTATTTCTTATTGTTTATTTTAAACGAATACATTTTTTTTCCAATAAATTGTTTATAAAATCCCAAACTTTTTAAATGTGGAACTAGGTTGAAACAAGATCGTTGTTGATCCTAACGTACAAAAAACAAAACTTTGCTCTCGGCCGCCATGTTTTTGATAAAAAGAATGTCCTAAAAGTTTGTCTGATAAGATAACGCGATATTGCTTCTCATTCTATTTTTTTCTCATCATGGAAATAGCAAATTAGTTTTAAATAACATGACATAACATCACGCCTATGTTACCTTGAAGGGTGTGGCAGATGTGTACGATACCCCGATTTCACATGGTATTTTAGGTCCCATGGGATAGGGGGTGAGCCTATCGCTATTCACGTGCACAATTCCAACTCGATGCTGCTATTGTAAATTTCGGCGCATACCGCTATACGCTAGAACATCGAAGCAGAAAAGAATTATTAATACTTGGATTTATTTGACATCGCTTTTGAGTGCACTGGCAGTGGTCCTAAGCTGTATGACCCAGAATAGTCACGTCACCGTCGCGTCACGTCATCGTTTTAAGCTCTACCAAGCGGCACGTAGGTTGTTTTATTTTGCACAGTGCCATTTTTATTATATTTATCAACTAGTATGTTGGCTGAAAAACGTGGGATGAACATGACGTGACGGCAAAAACGAAATTAAATTTTAAAAATAAGAGATAATCGCTTAAAAACATTATAATCCTAGATAATAATTAATTTAGTGGCAATCAGTCATCATAGTAATAGCACAATGTAAGAATAACTTAAGCTTTGGGAATAGTGATGTGTGGTGCCAGCTCGTTATAATGATAATACCCCATTTAGAATATTCCACTTTCATATTAGTACAGTTTATGTGACCAAACTTTATATTTACTTTAGGACAAATAATTATGAAATTTAAGTTTTAGCAAATTGCGAGTCTGGACTAAATCAGGATAAGCAGATTTTTCAAAGCAAACGCGTCAAATCTGAGTAATATTTAATGAATTTAATCGATTCATGCATTTCAAATAAATTTTAATCTTAATATACGTGTCCAATTGCCGATATTTGATCAATATCAGTACCTAATTAGCATCTCATTATACGCGTTTAATATTCTGCCAAAGTTTCAAATCATGTCAACTGTTAATAATTATTAATTTGGTGAAGTTATAATTTAGAAATTACGTTTTAGTGATGAAAATTCGGCAATTATTACAAGGTAAATTTTCACTCTAATCAATTAATTACGAACAGATTATATTCAAGTTTCTAATTGAATATAATCTACTTATAGTATCTACTTATTTTAACATGTCGACGATAAATTAATGAAATCACGTTTATTAATATACTGGCTTCCGCTCTTGGATTTGTTGATAATAAATAGCCTAATGTTAATCCAGGCTATAAGCTACATGTGTAGAATTACATCAAAATCGACCCAGTAGTTTTTGCGTGAAAGAGTAACAAGCATCCATACATTCATACTCACGAACTTTCGCATTTATAATATTAGTAAGGTTTGTTAGAAGATATATTTTTCAGCGCCCGCAATTCAGTCTTTTATTTCAGAAGAAGAAATGATATATTTCGTTAACATAAATTTATAGAAACCTTATTGTATTTATGATTAGAAGGTATAAAATAAATTGTGATAAAATATACAGATGCTGAATACTGTATCAGCACATCAAGAAAATTTGATTTTGGGCCCATAATAAATCTTGTTAGTAATTTCATGTTCGCATTTTATTCGTGGTATTGTTTTACGTATTTTCATAATCGGCTTAAGTTTAATCTGAATAACAAAAACGTTACCCGAGCTTACAAAATTACCAACTGATCTTTGTATAGCGTTAGGCGAAAGCGAATTTCGTACTTTGTTTTGTCATGAACTTTCTGTTTTGTTTCAGGAGCTGTTGCTAGTAAAGACAGGAATGGCATAACATTTTGCTTATGCTTTAATTATCTCATAATTATGGTGAAGTTTGGGCAAATATACTCGTTTGGCTATAATAATGATAGATACGTCTATAGGGTTTATTTCCCAATCGTTAATAAACTTTATTCAAAGTATATTTTTTTAGTGAATAACTCTTTAACTGATGATTATGAAGCAAGCCTTAGCCAGTTTCTAAGGTTCTGGATAGATCTTAAAATCCGACCCATTAAATGTAACCTGACCGAATTTAAAAGGGACACAAGAAACATTCGAAAAAAGAACACATCTGTCATTTTATCTATGTGTGTTATTATGCTTATCCCGCCAATAAGGTTCATCAGGGAAAATGAAAGTAAAAGTTGAATAAAATTTATTATAATTTTACATGAAGATTTGACAAAGATTTTCTCTGATATTTAAATCAGTTTAAATCATACAATTTGAAAAACATTAGTGGTTTTATTACTTCTTTGATTAGTTTTATGATTACAATTCTAAAACTGATTGTATCTATATTTTATACTCTGTGGTACTAAAACTAATATTATATTCTCTTTAATAAAAAAATCTTTAAATAAAATGTTGTCATGACGTGTTAAGTAAAATGGACAGTGCTACAATGGTTTAAAATTAAATTAACCAAAACATTGTGACACGACACGGCTTTTGGGACAGATTGAATACAAAAACATTATGTAATACAGATTGTTACACAGGCATTCACAATGGATTGAAAATACTTTTCCGGGTTCTAAAGCCCCGCGCGACAAAAGGATTATTTCCTTGCATTTTAATAAAATGGGATATTCAAAACAGGCCACTGATAGCGACAACATCTTGTGTTGGGTTTTGAAGAGAATAGACTATCTACTACAGTTAAAAGGTACACTGCGGTTATGAAGAGTTCACACTCACTATAACACTGCCTGCCAGCGGGTAGGTACTCGAGAAAGTTTGTCATTAGGTTTTTCCATTAGGAAATTAACACTAACACAACGACATCAGAAACACGAGGCTACAACTTGACGAGTGAAATGTGAGAGTTATTACTGACTGGCACGGATCTTGAAACATTACAGGTCAATGACTGTTATGTATCTTTAATTCAGTCATTTGCAACGTGACAATCTACAGCGCTAAACGAGGTCCATAATTTTCAGGGCTCAAGATTAGTGCTGGCAATAATTGTTCTCCCCTTGTTTAACCTTATGAGACATACAGACATCAATAATATAATGTTATTCATTATTATTTTAAAGTAAATAAATGCTATAGAAATACGAGAGTACGCCAGGCGTCTGCTGACGGCTTCTCCCTCGCAAATGTGTATGTCAATTACCAAAACTGGGTTATGATGTCGTACGCAATCCGTCAAACTTGATAAACATTTTTTGCATATAGGTTTTTATTCATTATCCTATATTCTTCCTACATACTACCTTGTACATATTATTTCAATTTGTGTTGCTTCTTCTACTCAGCACTTTCCAGAAAGTATTTCAATCGTTCGTTATTACAAAACAAAAAATAAACCGACTTCAAAATATCTTGAAAAAGCATTGTAATGACGTATAAAGTCGATTAAATATCTTGAAGTTGGTGCTCATAAATTGTAATTGGAAGAAAATTATCAGCACAGACTTCAATAACAATTGAATCGACTTTTTACAGTATTTAATGTGTAGTGTTTTGAAGACGTTTTTATTTTAACTTTTTTATTTCTATCTTTTTATTGAAGTATATTCCAGCAGTTTGAAGGACGGGTACGATAAACGACTTATCCTATGTAAATTATTTTGTTACACTAACTATTTATATGGATAACTAGTTTTACTTAAGTAATATTCAACGTCTCACCTTAGCTGTGTATAATTTTAAAGTATACAGGAAACTTTAAAGTGCTTACGCTGAGGAGGTGTACCTTCCCGCATAAGCTGAGCAACATGAGATGCAAATATCTGATTAGCTTTAGGTAATATACAAAAAACAATATAAAGTCTATGAAGTTTTAGGGATGCCCTCGATTTTGTTAATCATTGCATGACTCAAAAACTATTCGACCTATAGTATGTAAATAAAAAAAATCTATATGGTAACGTATTTTAAGATAAAAAAATATTTTTGAAATTAGAAAAGAAATCGGGCTAATTAGAAATTCTACCAAATGCTATTTTTTAACATCTTACTCTCAATTTGGAAATCACGATTTACTTGGTTCGTATAATGGAAGCAAACATTTCGAAGATGGGTACAGCTCTCTAACCATTTTCCCCTCTTGTTAAAAATCGACATCACCTAGTGAAAAAATCATTTAAAACGATGTTGTTGTTCCGTCCCGTTCTTTTTTTAAAAATTATAAGTATAAATATATTTTTCAAATTTGGAAGCACAATACCAAATATTTTTTTTATGTAGGGGCAACTTTTTCTGTAGGATGAATAGACTTTAGGCTCTCAAGTGTTTTAATATAGACCTAGACAATGTTGATGTGTGTATACATTGTTTGTTTTATAAGGTCCACAAAATCATAAAACTAGAGTTATAATATTACAGTATGGGGTTCAATTATACTTCACAAACTAGTAACAATGTTTTCCTTTTGTGGTTATAAAATATAACTGTTTAACAACACCATGAAATTTACACATAAGCACAAACTAGTTTAAAACCTTTTATTGCGTGCCTCGACCAGCAGGGTGTTATTATGTGGTAAACTTTTACAATAATAACATCTTAATATCCCTAATAATAATATTATTTAATATTTCCGGGAAAAGCGCCTTACAAATGAGATATTTCAAATGTTGCATTGTATCTAACTTTGTTAGTAGGATAAGTTTTACGACTATAATATGAGGCCCATTTTCATCCTTGCGGGCTAAAAGTTTCAATAAGTATTAAATTATAATTATTTATAAACAACATGCAGTGAAGAACAAACATTAAAGTTCGTATTAAAAAAACATCTATATCATGCTGTATAATCTCACAAAATAAAATAGTGGTCTGACACAAAGAAATAAAGTTATTAATTTAAATAAATTTTAACTTTTAAATAATATTTCATCTAATTCAACTTTTATTTTTGAAGATTGAAATATGTAAAACAGACGCCAAGTTTGTCTGCCACTAAATTGATGCTCACAGTTGTAACATTCATGCAAATACTAAATTATTATTCGTTTTCTTAAACGACTCAACAAGGCATAAAAATATTCTTCTCTATCAGACCTCATATACCAAAAACATTCATAAAAACTTTCCTGGCGCTTCTCTCGAGACTAACTTTGAATCAAACTAAAGTACTCGTGTAAACAAAATACTCGTAGAATGCATGTTTACATAAAATTTATTCTAGTAAACGAGCGATCATTATAATTATTATGTATAGATAGATAGATAGAAAACCTTTATATGCACATCAAATTTGTAACAAACATACTAAGAACTAGGTACTTAAAACTATAACGTACTAAGTGCGGCCTTAGGGCAACATAATAAAATGGATATTTGCGGTAGTTTATTGCATTGGATTTGTTGATTCAAAGTTTTTTTTATAAATATAATCTGGGTAAACTTTTAGAATAAATAGTTTATGGGATAAAAAAAAGATTTAGCGGGGTGTAAGCACTTGCTCAGGAAAGTTACATTTGTCTTAATAAAAAGAGTGTTCTATCTCTATCATCGTATGTTTTTCAAGCCAAATGCATTTGTTGCATGATCTGCTATTTGCAGGAAGAGAACCATCAAACTTTACTATTTTTTCCTTATGTTAAAGAAGTTAAAAGATCAACAACAAAATGAGGCAAGTACGTACAAACAGAATGAGAATCTATGGCAAGCTGAACTTGTAGCTAGATTGAAAAGCAATTAAATGAAAATAAATATCAGTAAACAAGTTTTGTTTATAAGAGTTCGTCGTATACTTTACAGCCCAATTAATTTGATCGAAGATGTATTTATTCAATCAAGGGCTCTCAAAAACATACCTTAATAATAATTAAACAAAAAGTTCACGACGGCAGTAAAACGTATAAATAGAAACACATAACTTTCAGCTCTCAGTTTCAGTTCAGGTAAAGCCTTAACTAAAAAATTAGGCAACAACTTTCAGAAAACTTATTTAAGTTACAAAATGAGTGAAGGGAATTTAAACTTGGACTTCTCAAACAAATTGATTACACGAATTTGCTTGAGGTTAAAATAAAATTATCTGTATTTTCGTGCACGGCATCGTAATTTAGAAAATAGTTCAGATTGAAGCTAATCTACTTTTTGTACAGACTTTGTTTCGTTGAATTGCTCTTTTTGTTCAAACTAAAGCTATAAATCACTCGGGGTTTTGGTTTTATTGTTTTAAATTTTTGGCCGACGTTTAAAACGTGACTGTAGTACAGCTTCGAGAAATTTGTGATTGATGGTCAGTATCTGCGTATTTTCAAAAACGTTGCTCATTTTCAGTTTTTTGAAGCATTTAATAAAGCTTTTTTTAAGTGATAAATACTTTTAAGAAGTTAGTTGCGTTGTTCTAGAATAATTACTTACATTAAAACAGCCCCATAACTGTGATCCGAGAATCTGAAACATGAAAGAAAAACACTATTAAAATATGATAAGAAATATTATTAATATGAGTACTTCTTGGGATTCTTCAAAATGAAATCTTTTTAGAGATCTTTCAAGATGAAAAAATAAATAATTAACAAGATAAAAAAATGCGTAAAAACATGTCAATTCAGTAATATTATTTTTGTTTAAGGTAAACATCAATCTTGATTCAGTAAGCAAATAAATCTTTAAATTTGATTGAGTTTCATCTCAAATTATAAGGTGGTGTTCTTCAGTAAGGGCAAGTACGTAGCACTAGTAATAGCATCCGAAACTGGCCAGCATGTATGATTTTTGGTGATATTCCTAGCTCATGGTGCTCCATTGTCTTTGCCTATTACGTTTATCTATTATTTAGTTTAAATCTAACTTGTGTGTTAAAAAAAACTGAATATAAGTACAGTGCCACCACATGAGGAGATAGTATAACCATGTAGTGCCACTTTGTATTAAATTTAAGCTTGTTGTTAAAATTCGCAAATTTCGCAAATTTCTACCACGAAATATATAAAGTCAACGCATTAAATGGATATTATGAATTATGAAAGTATAAAACAGTAAAGATAAAGATAAAGATAAAGATATATTTATTTGCTTTAAACATGTGTGGTCTACAGAATATTACATTCTATATCAGTTGTATTGGTGGTATTACGTAACAACATGTTTTGCCATGCAAGGCGTACAAATATAAAATTGATTTAAATTAAAATTACACAATGTCAATGTCATGCATGCATCAGTATTTTAGTAATAAAGTAAAATTATAGAAATGTCAAAATATATTCAGTACCATTCGTACGTCAATGTTGAGTGCACGTTTGGCGTAGTGGTTAAAGCGGTCGCCTCGCCGCTTTCAACTGCGCTGATGTTGTGGGTTCGATCCCCACATTTCTGGCTCTGGCTGTACTCTGTGTGTGTGAAATATATGTTTGTGAACAGCCCTGTGACACAGGAGATATTCCTATAGTGTAGTGTAGTAGTCGTTTAAAAAAAAATATATGTCGAGCACAGATATTTCCACCTTTTGCACATTCGTAAACAATTTTACAACCAAGCATTACTCAGTTGTAAATGAACGAAATTTTTCTAAACTTCAGATCTGTATAGCAAACAAGTCCCTAACGATGTTATACCTTGTACCATTATTTTTGCCAGTAACCCTTTTAAGCCCATTTATTCTTTTTTGCTGATTAAACCTGCCCAGTTTAGTAAAAGATTTATTTTCGACATTTTTACTTTAGGGGAAACAATTAGTAGGCTGTTTTCCAGACAAAAGTAATATGGGTTTAACTTAATATTATTAAGTTTTTATGGACAAATCATATCTAAAACGATATAATGCATGTTTGCAGTATAAAAACTTAATTAATGATTAAAACAATTTTGACAAATGGCAACAAATAAACCTGCATTTTTATGTTTTATATTTTTTTTTTATCGGGGATAGTCTCGCGTTTGACCACGATCTCACCTGATGGTAAGTGATGATGCGGTCGGCGGAAACACAGACTCGGGCAAGGCGTTCCACTCTTTGGCAGTTCGCATAAGAAATGTAGAAGCAAAACGCTTAGTGCGTAATGGTGGAATATCTACCGTGAAGCGATGCCTGAGTGCCGTTTGTCTGGTAGTCCGATGGTGAAACGGAATATATTATAATTTAAGTTTTGAGACTAAACATGGTTATTTTCTTACTAATTATTAGATATAACGAGATATTTACCATGTATATTTGCCAATAAAACTGTTTTCACATTACCCGCAATGATTATAGTGTTTATGTTTTAGTTTTATCGTGAACAAAGAGATTGCAACATCTCTGAAATATCAAAATTACTCGCTACAACAAATATACATGGTAAATATCCCGTTATATCTAATAATAAGTATATTATGATTTGTCTATAAAAAAAGATTTAAAAATAATTATGTTAAATTTTAACTCATAGTATGAAAACACGGCGCTCGGGAGTCTACCCTTAAAGGGCTTACAGCTAAATCCATTGATTTTTTGTTAGCGTACTTTGTGACACTAAAAGGTTACAAGAAACAGTACTTAAACGAACATGACGCTTGATAAGAGAAAATGTCCATGTTTTTTATATTTATGGGTACGCGAAGGGTTGTATCACTTTGTCAGTTTGATGTTTTTCTATCAACAAATCATAATAATAATCAAGGAAAAATAAAGTGCTTCGAATGTTTGTCTAGATATGCTATATATCTAGCTTATTTAAACAAACTTGAATCTTAATATTTTCTCAAACAAACAAATTTTAAAAGAATAGCATGTGCATCTATTTGTACCGATTTCTATGCCGATAAAAACATAGTGATTCTATGACATACTGACAGAGTAATCTCATCAGTGTGACTTGTTATTGCGTTACTGGTTTCAAATTAAAACACTTCGAAACTAAGTTGAGAACCCTTAAACGGATAGAATAAAATTGATGATGCAATTAATATGAAAATACGCAGCTTCCAGACGGACTTATATAAATCCCAAAATAATGTTCTCTTTATTTGCATAGGAAGTGGAAACACATGAAACGAATCCAGTTATCTCCGGAACTCCATATTAAATCTACCGTTGTGGAACAAAACAGTTTCATCGCGTTTTGGTTCATATTTTCATATTTTTCTGTTAAACAGATTGACGCCTTCCCTATATTTATTCTAGAAATAACAATGATATTTTTTTATTCAAATCATAGCGTTATTTGTCTTTCGCCATGACGATACTAATATTTTTGTAGTTTTAGTCGGTGTCTGTATTTTTTTCGGCAAAAGTTGACGAAAAGAACAAAAGACGAGATACAAAATAAATGATTACCAGCTCTCCGATCAATCGGACTTCCCATCAGAGAGCTAAACATAACCCACTTTATCGTTGATTATGCTACATAGATCTATTATGTAGGTATTACCCTATTTCGGCCTACTTCAGCGTGCAACGATTAACCTCGATAAGGAGATTACGATTAAGCAGAGTATAGCGAGTCCATAATTTAATTACCTAAAGTAATTTGGACTAATCCTATTCCCATCGTGAATCTGTGCTCTCAGTGTCACACATTATTCGAACATGTGACCTCAATCCTAACTTTATAGGGTTTTAAACTGCAATTTTATACTCAATGATAGCAGGAACATTTTAACATGTTACTGCTCCAAAATGGCCAAATTGCTTATGACCACTAAAAGGTTATGTTAATTTTATTACCAGCCTACGCTCGTTCCAAATTGATAAGCTGTTAATAATGTCACATAGCCTGGATCATGTTATTATTAAAAATTTCAGTGTTAAACGTCACTTGAAAAAAAGATATGGTCATAATATGCCATAATAATATTATGACCAGAATAGTTCGGCATCCTATAGTGCATTTTATATGATTTTAATAGCGATAAAGCTTTGCCTGAATGTCCCGAGTATAAAATAAGGGCAATTTTTAGGTCTATGACACATTTGCATTTCTTTTACATAAACATAGCATCACGCTAATACGCAAAGGGTTTGGCAAAAGGTATATTTATAACACCTACACTTCACCTGTTATGTTTTAGGTCCCAAGTGATAGCGTAGTATCGCAGTATTGAGAATTCCCTGTCATCGAACCTAAGACCTCGTGGTTAGAGGCAGCATTCTTTATCACTGAAGTATAAATAAATACAAAAATAAATATCGCACAACGCCGCCGCCGTCTAGTCTAGTCTTAAACCAAACAGAGATTGTACTATGGGGAATAGTTTAATGGGTTGTGGGCAATTGCTGTGTCAATCTGACGGACACCGCTCAATCACAATAAATTATGTTCTGTCGTTCCTTCACCATTAGCTTTGGATACATAATCTAGTTTCTTATAAAGATATACTAAATTATGTTAAGTATGTACTGTGATACTATCACACAATACAATGCTCACACAGTTCACTAGCTATTAAAGTATCTTATATAATATTTAAGTTGAAAAATTAAGAATTCAGCAGGACTCGTACCTGCAGCCCCTGGGTATACGCCCCAAGTGCTTTGCCAATTCAGCTATGGATTCGTATGCTGCAAGACTCAAAATTTCTCAAATCTTTTTGTGCCAGCGTCTATAAAATACAAAAAGGCATAGCGAAGCTAAAATTTTCTTTAAAATATTACAAGTATTAAAGTATCTTTAAAATCCTTAATGCAATAAAAATCAAATATTTAAACATTTACCCATTTGATTGTTACAAAATACTTTATAATGACGCTATAAATGAAGTCCTCCGTTTTTAACTTTGTCAACAGCTCTTAAAAATAGTATTAGTCGTAAAAGTGCGTAATTTTCTATCTTGAAATGTAATATTATTCAAATAAAACAAGAACACTCAATTCCACTTCCATGAGCCTTAAAATAAGAAACACTTCAAGTGAAATTTACTAGCGAAGTAGTTCTAAAGAGGTTTTATCTTTGTCTAATTCTCAGCTTTAGTGAAAACTTTCCAGTCACAATTTCAATTTTACTAAAATATGAAATATTGTTACGTTGTTCCGATTGGGTTTGTAATCTGGGTCGGAAACTGACATTCAGGACATCGACTATATTTAATATTCTCTTCATTCTCGCGGAGTGTCTGGCCATCCGTCCCTTTTGCTCGTGCTATTTGACATGAATCCATTAGGAAATTGAGAAGATTCCGGATCTGGTCGCGGTAATGTGCCTTTTATGACCACTTCATCATTTTCATCGTTGCCCAAATAAATTACGTAAATGTAACTCTGTTATGAACAAGGGTCATTACGTCCAAATTTTGCATATTACTTTTCAGTATCCCTGCTATACAAAAATATTAAATTTTCCTTATGATATTTTAATTTCATGTTTTGTAAGATATGGAGCATTAGATATTGAACATAAATTATGGCAATTTTTAGAGGAACATATTTATTTTAACCGCATTACCATATTAAATTGTGTAATGTTTTTGATTGAATGTATTGATTTCCTCTTTCGTACGTTACTATGAATAAGTAATAGGATAAAGCTATTCGGATCGCTAGTTTTATGGGCCTGACGTTTTATTACGTTGTTTTTTATTATTAATGTTGTGTAGGAACCAAAGTGTTTCCTAAAACGCAAACACCCTTTTTAATTCGATTTTGTTGTTTTATGTCTTGCTGAAAGAACTGGTTGAAATATAAAATAGCCAGAATAAAAATACTTACTCTAAATTAAAAAAAAACGTATTTACTTTACGAGACAAGTTAAAAATAAAAAAGTCCAAGGAAAACTTGACAGGCGTAGAATAATTGAAATAAGTAGGTAAAGTGGGAGATTAGGTGACAATAATCCCGGGTATAAGTGCGGTAACTTGTAGAAAATTCTCTACAACGATGTAGGCGGATAATACCAGGATGGAAGCAGCGGCATCCCGTGGCTACAGAAATGAACAGATTAAGAACGGCGCGAAGGCGGTGACTTGGCATTTTATTCAGTCAACCCGCTGCGAGATATGAATTACTATAGAAATGTGATTAATCGTCTATCAGTTGGGGATGAAATCGCATTAGCGAGTGAATTTAGTTTTCTTGGAAATCATTAGGATGATTCGCTGAATTGATTTGATTTTTAGAAGTAAAACAATGATGCACTTAATTAAATTGAAAGTTCTTGAACCGGTCTTGTATGGGTAGTTTTTAATTGTTTTTGATTAATACATTTAATATATACCTACCTGGGTAGGTACATGTGACAGGGCATTTTAAATAGAATTAATAAAAAACTTCATTAATGTAGTTATAACGATTCCTAATTACAAGGTTTCTAAATTCGAATCAGACATAGCCACAAAGCACTATTAAATTCAGTCAATTTTTTTTACAAGTCTTTTATTTTATGGCACCTACTTGTATGCCTAGTGTAAGAAGATTCTAGATATTAAACGGTACATTTATAAAAGCAAGCGTCAGTGTTCAAGACGCAGTTGGAATTATCAATAAGTGGTTAATTATACGTTTTGAAAACAAACAGTATTCAACAAATATAATACCCGCTATGCTATTCTGTAAATGTGACTAATTTCCAGTCGCTTTTGAAATCGACTAATAATTTGGCAAGTAACCGGTACATCTCGGATTTAGTACATCCTTATATCCATACAGATACGGTTGATAACTGCTTGGCAAAAAAATTGACAGCTTGCCAGTTACTATCCTCTAGCAGATTTGACAGCTTTACAGGCAAGTAACGCAATTTCTTATGTCAAAATCGGAAACTGGTCATGGAGCAGTTTCTTAGTAATTTCTTGTACTTTGGCGAGATAAAATAATGATATTTAAAAGGTTTTTTTACTTCAGATTAACGTTATACAACAAATCAATAACTGTTTAATACTATGTATGTCATAAAATACTAATTAAATACGTAATGCAATAGAATTTAGGAAATATTATTTTCAGTCATAGATCTCGAGATTTTTCATACGAAAACTAATAAATATGACAAGTAGTAGCACGAATTATGCCAGTCTGGGATATAAAAAGCACTAAATGAAAATAATGTATCTTCAAAATATTGAAACAATAATATTATGTAGCTAGGTTGTAGGCTACCTCTTTCTCTCGCCAAACTAAACAAATTTTAATGAATTCTGGCACACGGGTAAGTGATTTTTATCGACGTAGTTCAAATCTAGTTACATACTTTAATAAAAAATGAAAAACCTGATTCATTCCATTTCAAGGATGGTGGAGACCTTTGCCCAACAATGGGACAATACAGGTTATGCACCAGATAATGTAACTGCTTACATTCTGTATTCACGTTTATTAATTTATTTGGAGTTTACATTTATAATTTCTTATGTACGTAACGTAGTGTCTATGTTTATGATAATTATGTGAGAGAAATAAGAATATATTAAAGAAAAATCAGAAGTTTTGAAAATTTTATTATTTCACAGAATTTCAGGAACATTTATTTTCTTCTAATGTTCGCTAGGCTTGCACTGATGAAACTTAAGTCTTAAAAAATATTTAGCTCTGAAATCACCCGCCGCTATCATCTTTATCATAATACTATTATAATATAGGTGTGCTGTATTCGTGTATTGCACCTGAAAGACAAAAAACATTACAACACAAGTGAGAGATATTTATATGTGATTTTATCGTGTCACGGAGGACTAAGTAGAAATTATAACGCATACTCACTGTTTCTAGTACATAGCAGAAGCAAAGAGTGAAAATCACATTTATATATCGTTTTTATAGTTGTCTTAAAAGACTGTCTTGATCTTAGATATTTGTTTTGTAATAAGGATAACTTTTTTTTCCATCACATCGCGTTCCATTCTTATTTTATTTAATTTTATGCACTCGTTTTACACTATAGATAGAGAAAACCTCTCCGAAAATACCTCTTACCATAATGACTTATATTGTGTTTGTTGTTATAATGTGTACAATTTTCTATTGATATAATCAGTTAAATAATTTGAATTTTATTGTTTGAATTTGTTGCTTTCTTAATTCAGTTTAAAGCTATTTAAATGCTTTTTGTTGTAATGAAACGTTCCAATTTTCTTCAGCCAAAGACATTAGTTGCCACAGAGTAAACATGCATTTTAGTAGGTGTCAACAAGAAGGTTTTATCAATACAAATAAATAATATTGAATTGTCTGTTTTTATTTTAATGTCACAACAACAATATTTTTAATATAATGTTATAGTTATTTGCTCGATACTTATTTATAAAATCAGTTTTAATTTATTTAGCTACCACGCAGACAAATCCGCGAGCGAAAGTCAGTTCGTTTATTTTATTGTTTTATTCTCGCGAACTACTGAATATTGAACTGATATTTGAGATTACGCTAAACGTCACGGGAATGGAGCTGTAAGGTTTAATTTATAATGAATTCTACGCAAACGAGGTGGCAGGCAAAGTAGTTATATAATTAAATATATGGATAATGTTCAAGTTAAATATTGAAAGCCCAAAAACTTAATTTATAATTTTGTGTTTATACTATTTATGGCGAAACCTCACGGTAAGCAGCCGCAAATTTTACCTCTTAGGTAATACTAAAAATATTTATTTTTTTTCTTAGTGGCAGGCAGCAATTTTAAGGCGTCTTTTCACTTTCAAATATATTTTTAAAAATGTAGAAGTTATATTTCACTCTTTACATCAATTTCAAATGTAGTTTAAAAAGTATTATTTTATTGTTAAATAGCTTCTGCCCGTGGTTTCATCCCCGTTAAGTTTGATATTTCTGAGTTATTATATCTTTCAAAATTGAGAAACCTTCCTCATACACTTGCAACCCATAATTTACCCCCTTTGGGAGTTAAATTGCCAAAAAATCTATCCCAAATTCATCTACAAAATGTATTTTATTTACTTTACCTATAATTATGAACATATTTACAGACAGACAAAAATCCAAAAAATATGTTTCAGCTTCTACTGCTGTTCTAGTCTTCTCTTATTAATTTTTTCTTAAATATCTTTAATGAACAGGCATTTATAATTTCAAATTTTATTATATGTATGGATTAGCTAATAATCATAAAACCATTAAACCTTTTATTACGACTCAAGTTATTTCAACCACAGATAAAACATCATTAACTGGGTGCTTCTTCGAGCAAGGCATTCTTTGGTGATTTGCGTGGCAATTTTTAAATTTAATATTTATCTTAAATCGGCATCAGTTTCTTAAAATATACGTAAAAGTAATATTTTTTATAGAAGTGGCACCTCAATGAGCGATATACTTACATATATAATCGAGTTTAAAAAAATGGTTGCCACGCAAATCACAAACCACTCCACGACAATGATTTTTTTAAAATGTAACTTTCTCAAATAAGTCATTAAGTCATCAGGTGAAAGTATAAGTAAGTAACTAACACAGAAATCGTTTTTTTAAAGCTTTATTTATAATAGAATCAGTCAAAAGATATGGAGTTGAAGTTTCTTCCATGGATCACGGGTGAATTGCCGGTAATTTTATATTATTGAAAAACTTATAAAGTTTTTCATGAAGACAATGTTTAGCTTGACTTTTTTTCTTCAAGTTATATTTACGGGCACTTATTCGACTTTTCGCTCGTCTAGCTTTTTGTTCGCGACGGTTTAAGTCATGAATACTAAATATTTTTTTCTTCAGCTTTTCTTTTATAATATCTTGCCCGGTTTTGGGCCTTCTACTCTTCATTATTTTAGGCCTCTCTCTTCTTCTTCTTTTAGATAGATTCTTTCTTTCTAATTTTTCCTCTCTTGTTAATGGCATTTTGGTCTAATAAATAATTTATTACAATTTTAGTTAATCTGATACTATTTCTATTATTATTAGGTACTGACAAAATCAGAACCTCATCAGCTTTGTCATTTTAAGTCTGATTTAAACAAATTTATATTTAATTAAAGTAATAAAAAAATATTTTCATACCATACTATTACAAAATTCAAAGTTATTTCACTTGCATGGTCAATAATTGATTTACGTGGGTCTAAACTACCACGTAAACCACGTAAATCACGACCACGGAAATCAAAATAAATCTTTTATTCTGAAAATATATAAAAACCTTTAAAGCAAACGTACTGTGTTTTGAATATAAGTTACGTTACCATAAATTTGTTAGCTACAATATGTAATTCAATAAAAAAGAGAAAATTGTACCACGCAAATCAAAGTTTTGAGAAACCATACCCACGAAACGAAGTTCTTACCTCAATTTTTCGGAATCTCAACGCGTTGTCATACAAGCACTCTGCCGGCAACATCGGGCCGCGAAGTTAGGGATGTACAAGTGAATTTACAATGATCCACGCAAATCAGTAACTACCCCGGGACAGTAACATTTTTATTTTTTTTATTTAATGTAATCATTTAAGGACTATGATCTTATTTTTCATAGCATTGTCAACTTCTTAGGACTTTATGTTTTATTTTTGATAAGTATGTACCGTTTAGTTTAAAATATATAATTTACTAAGTAACTGGATCGGGTTTGGGACACTCCACGAAAATCAAAGAATGGGGGTTTTTTAATTTTTTTATGATATTAAATATATAGATAATCGAATAATAATTAATAACCCAAATAGGAGAAGATGAAAGATTTTCCCGAAAAAAAAAGTGGCTTGCTGACTTTTCAATTTATATTCTTTTAAAAAACGTTTCTAGAAGAATGACCCAACTAATACAGTGCGTGCCACAACTCAGTAAAAAATTATAAAACAAAATAATTTTTACTTCTATTAAAACTATAACACAACAATAAAAGTGGATAAATTTGTATATTCCTCGTCCTATTAAATAAGAAATAATTTAATATCAGTTAATAATTTACAAATTGGTTATTTCCATTTAGTTTTGCCTATTGTCGTAAGCCATTAGTAATAACACGCACTCTATTTTTTTGCTATTTTGAAATGAGTTTTTAAGCGTAAGTATTAATATCAGGCAAGTAACCAGGAGAGTAATCCGTGGTTTCGTTATGTCAAAAATGCATGTTTTGAGTGAAAGAATTACTAATTGACAGAAACTATTTGTTAAGAAACCAAAATCTCAATAAGCGAATAACCCCGCGGAACTTTATATTTGGTTGTCCTTTATGGAAAAGACAACCAAATATAAAGTCCTGGTATTCTATTTTTGCCAGTATCTGAAAAAATGGGTCTTGGTTTCCGTTCTGATCAGCGTTATGTCCATATATTCGCAATTCCAAGTTATCGATGCGGTATCGAGGGACTTTTTTATCCGTTGTACAAATAATATATACTCACGGGGTTTGAAAGTTTTGCTCATATTTTGTTTGTTTTGTGGATTATATTATTTGTTATTGTTATTTGAGAACTTTTATTCAGGAAATTCACAATAGCTGCACGGAGTTGGAATTGTGTCCGGTGGATAGCGGTTGGCTCACCCCCGATCCCTATAACAGGTGAAATGTGGGTGTTGTACACCTCTGTCAAAGCTTTATGGGTAATATAGGCGTGATGTTATGTTACGTGTTATTTAAGTCATAAATCTAAGAAAGATAATGCACTTTTATCGATACTTCTCATAGATTTAATATTAACTGAACCAAATCACTTCAGAATATCAAGAGCACGGTCGTATTGTGGTTTTCGTTCATATACTTGTTTAGTTCACCCAGAGAAAAGAAAAAGACCTGCAGTCTGTTTGAGTTTGCCTATGTGTAAAATTGTTACAAACACATTTTTACAATGAAACTAAAAATAAGTTCACTAGTTATACGTGAGATGTATACAGACACGCGGAAAAGATCCAAAAGCGGGGATTCCTTATTGCTTTTTTATAGTGCCTTAAACAAGCTCTAACCTTTATATGTCCAAAAAGGAATGTTTACCTTTATTGTTTCACTGTGTACTACGCGTGTATTTTTATGTAAGTTGCTCTACTTTGCGGCAGTCGCGTTCGGTGCGAGAATTCCTAAGGATTGTTAAACGCTTTTCTAACCTTTTCAATACCAGTGATTACATGAATCTCGTCGATGAAAATGAGGTCACGACTGCTCCTTTTCGTACTTTCTTGTAAGCTTACAAATAAGACCTAAATGGAATTTGTAAAGAAAATGTTTAGTTTGGGTTTAGCTTGGAAAATTGTTATTTACTTCGCAGTAGATTTTTTTTTCTTTGAAAGTTAGTCGGATGCCGAAGCTTTCTTCAAAATGTAATGTTTAGTTTAGATTATATCGAAATTATTTTCAAACAATTTTTTTCTGATTATACTTGACTTTTATCAATGATATTAATTAAGGTATGCACAAATTATTAATATTTTTAAAGATACGTGTTTTTTAAATTGTAAACGGATCGGATCGGAAGTGTGGGTTTTATATAGGTACCCTTGCTACATTCTTCTGGGTAATATAAGCAATGTAAAAATATTACTTATTAAATAAAAAATCGTTTATAATGTGTATATTATAGCCCAACCATTATCTGTTAGGAATCATATTACCTTTCAAGCAGCACAGCTAATTAGAACTCATTACGAAGATACTAATCAAATAAAGTATTAATTAAATTAATGCTGTGTCTAATATGCTCATGACAACCCCCTTAAATGTGAATTCCAAATTAATTCATTCATTCATTAACTCATCTTAAATTATTTAACCAGATTAGTTTGCTTACTCTAGTACGCTTATTTAGGTATAATAGTTATACAACAAACAAAAAACTAATACGGAAACATTCGTGCCCTGCAAATAAATAATACCGAATTTCTGTATTCCAACAAATAAAGTGCCTCTCAATCGCTAAGGCATTCATACCTTGACAAAATTTAATAGAATATAGAGAAGCAATACATATTGAAAGATTATGTATGAGAGATCCGCTATGTATCCTCCTACATAATATAAGGCATGTATTGTCAGACCAATGTATTCCTTGTACACCTTAGCACTAATTTTGCAAAGACATTTAAAAACAACCTAGTGTGGAGCCCAGGGAACAAACACAACTGTATTGATTTTTGAGACGATATATGTTTTTTTTTTTTAAATCAATGTCTAATCAAAAGTGTAAGTTTCAAACGATTTTTTTGTCATAGGTCAATTGGTTATGAATGTTGCAATATATTTATATTGGTCTGAAAGTACCGTAGATCGGTAGAGGAAACAGCGATGCATACATTTTAATACATTCATACGTGTTCTGTCTTGTGGGTGTTTCCACACGACATTTTCTATACAAGCCGATGACACTGAACGCGCGTCTCTTACCACTGCTTAATCTGCGCTTATCAGCATTGCATTGTTTGAGTTTTTAGTATTCCTTATACGGTCCTGCTCTTATATTCACGTTTTACTTATAGGTACGCGTAAATATTTTTAAAACGTTAATAAAAGACCAGACAACGACAGTAGCAACAATTGTCCATATTGACGCATCGCGTTTTAGTCTAAGGTGATATGTTTAAGCCAATGCCTCTATACGTTGGTCTCTTCACTTCATCCAAAGGTCATCATTTGACATCGCTTGTAGCTTTTACTTTTTTTTTTATCGGCGCTCGCACTTTAAATCGCTCCCGTGTTGTGGGGGTGTTCACAATCATACAATTTGCGGATTACAAAAAGATTTGTCTCATGTAGGTATCGAACCCACAACACCAGCGCAGTTGAAAGCGGCGAGGCGACCGCTTCAACCACAACGCTAACCGTAAACACGATCACCCAACACACACCATAATTTTATATATTTACGTCCTAACAGCAACCGTCCTACATGACGGTTGAGCTCTTTTGAATGACTAATGTTCTCTAATCGATCGGATCGTCTCACCTTTCAACCTGCGTTATAATATATATGAAAGGCAAAATCTTATAGCCGTCTGATGTGGCGTAGAGGTATTTAAAAATTGCTCCACTTATCATCAAACAGACTACATGCTCTTTCGCCACATTATGTATGCAATATGAAAAAAATAAACTCGTGTCAAAAGCGACTTAAAAACGTTATGTGCAAAGGTCTTAACAATTGTCTAGTGCGACTGTCTTAAGCATATTAGACACAGCATTAAATTATTCATACTGTATTTGATTAGTGCCTTCGTATTGAGTACTAATCAGCTGTGCCGTTTGTAATGTGATTCTTAAGAGATTGGTGTTAGGTTTATACACATTATAAACAAATATTTTTTTATTTAATAAATAAAAATGTTACATCACGCCTATATTACTTAGTTAAATAATTATTTGTTTTTAATGGCATTTTGCATACTGTTAGAATGATGAAAGACCAGATCGCAATCATTTTTACTTTTTTTTTTAATAGCGATATAAAGTTATTATCATTTAACGTTTTCAAAAGTTTGTACGTGTTATTGGAAAATAATTATAAATGTGATTGAGAAGCACAACCATTAAGATTAAAACGACTACAAAATGCCGAGGCCATATTTTTTTAAATTTCGATTAAAAAGCTGAGTATAGTATTTTATTTTAAATCTTAAAATTAATATAAAAAAAACAGTGAGCTGAAAAGTAAGTAAGGGGTGCTATAACTATAGCTAACTATACCTTTTATCCAATTTAATTTGGCAAACGATGTACCAAACAGCCTGTATATTACAAAAACTGCCAAGTACTGTATTTATTAGATATTTTTTTATGAGCTTACAACGGGTCAGGCCATGAAAAGTGAAAGCCTGTATAATCTGTATATCTCAACGTATCACGGTGAGACACACCCAGGGTTCACGTCTTAGCCTCCTCTGTTCTGTCAAGCTTTGAATTCGTGAATGTATGGGTTGAATTATTATCTACTAGCTTGTGCCACCCGTATAGTAAAAAGATATATCATACAAGCTTCCGGGAGCGGCTCCACCCACGTAGCATGTCCATAAAAAGTAACTTAAGTCCTTCCTCAGGTCTTTAACTATCTCCATGCCAATTTGCATCAAGATCGGTTTAGTAGTTTGGCTGTGAAAGCGAAACTGACAGACATACAGATATACAGGTAGGCAGAGTTACTTACGCATTTATAATATTAGTTAGGATGTACATGACACATACACAATGCAGGAAAATCTAAAATATGTTTTTATACGAAGCGCAGCGTTATCACTTTTATTTTATTTGCCGACAATAATTACGAAGGACAAATTGGCTTTGCTTCTAAAAACCAACCACCAAAATGGCACTTGGTATAGTCGCGTGTAAAAAATTGCTTTGCTGCATAACAACATAATAAGTCTGACATTGTCAGCAATATTCTTTTCGTAATAAGACTGAAAACATTTGTTGTTAACCAGTATGTATTATTCATCAGATCGCCGAGCGTTTCTACAACAAAAACTATCCATCTTATGAGCAATAAAAACAAAAGTTCGTAAACATAAACAACATCACAAAACACGACCGAATAATATTATCATAAGTCACATGTTTACAAGCTAATCACGAGACGAGGTATAGAGGAGAGAAGGTCCACTGTGTGGAGTGTAGATTACATTGAGACAAATACACTAACCAATGATTCAGCCAGTGATTCAAAAAAATGTACTCATTAATTCTAGGGTTTTATTACACCTACATTGATCGACGTTGATTAATGGTGTGTAGCTGACAGTTTTCTTCCCTAAAACCATCGAATGACGTTGACTCTTCTGCTCTTTCATCTTCAATGGAAGGGTGTTATAACTCCCTAAGAAATTATTGCACACAGCTCCAGCGGTCTACAATCACATACTGAGTCACTAGGAAGCCTTATTATATCACTGTAATTTCACCATCATCCACAGCCTTCTTTATCCCACAACTGTGTTATTGGCATCTCTTACTACGCCATTTGAAAGAAAGAAAGAAAGAAATATATTTATTCTGACAAACACAAAAACACAGATAAAAATAAAAAATAAAACAGTAAACATGAATTTTGCCAGAAAAGGACACCATCTCAGCCATATGCTGCAGAGCTACAAAGCCCTGCAGCGCTGATATTCTGATGGCGCCAGAGAGAGGTAGGACGGTATCATATTAAAATATACAAATAACTAAAACTTAAGTACATCAATAAAATTTAAAATTAAAATTAAATATTACAAAACTAAAAATAAACAAACGCTTAAAACTAACAATACGAAAAAAAATAAAAAAATAAAAGAGAAATAGAGTAAACAGAAAAACAATAAATAAACAGTAAGCGGAACGCAACCATGGCGCTCGGAACGGAACATACACGATACGAACGGCCAAAGGTTGCGTCCGTATTACTACAAAAATGTAATCGCCAATCATAGCGCTTCAAGTTATCATTTGGCCCTATGCGCAAATGATAGAGAGCGCTACGATTGGCGGGCACATCGTTGGCATAAACACATAACGCCGAAAACAAAAAAAAAATAAAACATCAAAAAATACCAAACAGACATTAATTAATTACAGCTTATGAAAACAAAAACAAAAGATTAATTATACACGAAATCATTACAATAAGTGCTCAGTGAAGTGAAAACTGGACACCAAATACAAATAACTGCGCACGGACTGGACCACATCAACAATTTACAAAGAATCAAAACAAATTGAAACTTTTCAAACAAGTCAATTTAGGTGAGTTTAGTTTGAAGTAATTACTGCTGTAGTTTTTGCTCGAGCAACAACTGCTTTTTATAAATATATTCTCTTCTTTTTAAAATATTTCTCTCTGACCTCTGCTTATCTAATTTATGTTATTTATACTGGACAAACCAGATTAACCGTGGATCTATAAAGGACATGCCATTATTTCCAATTCGTTAAAATTTACAACCCGCAGATTGTACAGCTCCGCAAGATGATTGACTCGTTTAAAGGAAAAATACAAATATTATTGTTATCATATGCATCGTCCTTTTGGCAGTATCAGCATCGGTTTGTATAATGAAATTAGAAAAAAATGTATTTCAAATACTCTCATATCTGCTCAGCTCAGAATTTTTAACAAAGGGACGTCTATCTTGTCTACTATTGCAATAAATATTCATTTGTTTACGCTTCAAATTCGGTATTCACAACGAATGGTAACGAGATACTACTGATACTCGAATTACAATAAAATCAAAGTTTATTTTCTCTTATATGTGTGTAAAATTAAATAAATAAAGAATATACTTATCAAAATAATATGATTTGATTTACCGAAGCTCAGATAAATTTTAATCGAACTGTTTAGGTTCAAATTAAAATAAATCTAAGTACGAGCCCCGATGGGTATTGTATCATTAAGAAGAGCTGGTAAGAAACTCATGTGTACTATCTTTTCAAATAGTAAATCATGCAATTTTCTTTGTTTTTAACAATCTCCTGCTCCTCCGCCTGCAAAATACTGCCATCAATCAGTTTGTTTTTAACAGTCATAGTCTTGGGTGGTGCTCATAAGAGTTCCTGATCTTTCTCTAGATTTTTTATATGCACGGCTCCATAGCCGTGCATATAAAAAAATCGATATTCCTTACTCCACCACCCAAGTCGATATTCTTTACAAGATTTGATCCTTATGTCTTCAATTAGTATCGTGGAACTTCTGAGCCCTTTATACTTGATGATATAACGGTACACACTAATGAATATGTATCTTCGTCGAATGGATCACGTCTATCCGTCACGTTCGTTTTGTACCTACAACAAGACAAGGTGTAGTTCGCCCTCAATTCGAACATAAACAAACGTACGCGTCGAGTCATAAAAACAAGCGAAGCGAGCCGGTATAAATCTTCAGGTGAGTTTGCTACCATGTTGAATTATTCTAAAATCTTTTTTCAAAGGAATAATTGATATTCTATTCTCAAAAGACAATTGACTATCCTGAATGTAGGTCAAGTACGCGCTTAAATATAAAATAATGGAGCTCCGTGGTAGACGAAGGCTTTTATGAATTTCATGTGTGTATGAATGAAATAAATTCGGTAACCTATGAGAACGTGTCCAGTTTTGACTCTTTAAATGATAAAGGATTAAAGAATTTGTGGATCAGATTTGCAATCTTAACTTAGCTGTAATGTTTTTTCAATGCTTATTATTGTTTTTAGATTCCTTAATCTGGTTACACGAGCACCCGTATGATTTTTAGTTCGATAGAAAGATAGAAAATACTTTATTTGTACATAATTTCAAAAAGAAAAAAAATATCATGGTGTCATCCAAAATTTTGTTATGGTGCTAACCAATCGCCCAAAAAATAATTTTTAGCAATAAATAGGTGGCTCTATTTTCCTTTGTCAGTGATTCACCGTGTCTAACCAGGTTAGCCTCTGCATAATTTTCCCATCTTTTACTAGACACACATTTGTCACCGAGTCTAGTTTAGGACGCCATTAGTGGCTTTGTGAAGACAAAGTGTCTAGGCTGTTTTCAAGCAGGCTGTTATACATCACAGATTTCTGAAGCCTTTTGAAGTATTGAAACCTCGAAACGATATTTTTTTTTCAATTAGTTTGTACTTTAGATTTCGTAAAATAGATAGCTATTCAGGCCAGAATGGATTTCTAAACTCATTTAGGTATTTAGAAGTATTTATATTATTTGTAAATTAGTTTTTTCCCGTTAATTTCAGTAAACGTGATGATATTCATACTATAAAGATAAGTTGTTACGGTTCCTTATATACTGAACAATACCTACCTAATTATCTTTTACGTCCTATAAGATAATTTAACTTTTGCTTCAAGCATTATTTAGGGTAACCATCTGATATTTTTTATGTCTACTGGTTGTTTTAAACACCCAGAGACAATCTCGAGAGCAATTAAAATAGTTCACATATATTTGCTGTGTGTGTAATTCTATATACAGTCAAGTGCTCTCTCACCCGTTGGCATTTGTGTGGGTGCGACTGAGGAATCCCTGGAAATGTGTTATTAAAATTTTCTGGTGACATGTGATGATTATCTCTAGACTGACACAAAATTATTTGGCACAGTGGTTTAAAAAAGATTTTTGTATACTAAAAAGAAAATATAATAATTATGTTCAATATTATACTGAATCGTTTGTCCAGTGATTAACGTATGAGCCTATCTCCACGAGGTCCCGGGTTCGATAGACAATTTTTTTTTGTGAACTTCCCGTCAGGATATTCTCGATAGCAGCATGGAGTTGGGATTATGGATGGTGATAGGCTCATCCCCTATCCCATGGGACCTAAACATAACAGGTGAAATGTAGGCGTTGTACACCTCTGCCACACACTTCTGGGTAATATAGGCGTGATGTTATGTTCTATATTATCCTCCTCCCAATTAAATGTGTCATCAGTACCACAACGCTTCATTTACATAATAAGATTAATAAGTTACGGTTATTCTCTCATAAAAATATTTGACATCAAAACAATCTTAATTAGGTGTATTTTTTAGATAGACTTTTCTCTAGGAAAGAAGGAAGGAAGGATCTTGTCGCTATTTTATGAAGTATTTCATTATCTAGCACAATTTAAAGCATAGCTACCAAATGATAGAAATTAACACCCGGTTTGTCTCAGTAAATATATATTTCGCAAGTTACATAAATATGACTACATGCGAGTCTGGACGTTTTATACAATTCCAAATCATAACAAAATCAACAAATCTAACTTTTACTACCGTAGGAAAAGCACTAAAACTTTTTACATCCACTAGTTTTACTCATAAGGTATAATTTTATTTTTACAAGGTGGTTTTTATGATTAGAGAGGAGGGTAGTGTGACATCCGTATCAGCTGATGTATATTATTGTGTCGAAGTAAAATAAAATCAAAGTAGTGCTTATTTAAACAGTTTTATTAGTGCAGTTATAGAGGTTGATAAAACATTCGACATACATTATTATCCAGTGCTAAAGTGTAGTGATAATTAAACAATTCTAAAAACTAATTACCATTTTGTGCATTGACATTAAACCTACCCGTTGTTTGTAAAAATAAACCTAATACATACAAAAACAAAATCCCGGAACAGTTCTGCAGAAGGAATTGTGTGGCGCGGTGTATGTGGACCTTAAATTACTAGTGCTGCCTAAGAATTTTATTTCACAAGACCTGAAATACAGTTTAAAAGTTCATGCATCTAACGCCATCTGTTGACTAGGTGGCGGCATCAAGAACTCTAATCGATCTACTAGTGTAATGAAAGGTGTTTAGGTATAAACAGTACTAGGTGTGGCTTATCGCGTACTGAGACAATTTCATGGTTGTGACGCAGAGCTAAATTTCACAAAAACTGAAATCGGGAAATATTTCAATACTATCAGCAACGCCATCTGTTGACCGGTAGCAGCACTACAAAACAATAATTTCTTATACTTTTTCTACTGGTTCTTGTATAAATCATTATACTACAGAGATATCTAGCGGCAATCTAATAATTCATTATATAGGATGGCCAAGTGCGTAACTTGCGGCAAGTTTACATCAACAAAAGGCAGCGCCACTTGTGGTAATATTAAGTGTGGAAATAAATTCCACCTTACTTGTATAGGCTTGCTAGAAACTGCTAAAGTTGGCAGTGATTGGCGCTGTTCGGCTTGCAAGGTGAAGATGCCCCCAGACTCAGTCAGGCACACTTCTGTAAAGGGAGCAAGCTGTGACGAGAGTGAAAGTACACCCAGTAGCGCATATGACTCATCCAAATCAGCCTGTGGTTCTGCAACCAGGGATGAAGAGCATACCTGCCAGGATCAGATGGTTGCCCAAGAAATAAGACTCTTAAGAACCGATTTATTGGCAATGAAGGATGATCTAAAGGCCGAAATGAGAGAGATCCGTCTGGAGGTAGCTGATTTTCGTCAATCGCTGGCCACATACAGGAAGAAGCATGACAGCCTTGAGAGGAGGGTGGAGGAACTCGAAAGGCACAGGGATGATGCCTCGCCCGAGGCTTTAGTAGGCCAACTGGAGAGCACTGTTAGCCAATTGAAAATGGAGTTAAATGAGCGAGAGCAGGATCTCCTTCTGGCTGATATGGAGATTACAAATCTGCCGGAGTGCCCAGGTGAAAATGTTGTTCATACAATAGAGCTAGTGGCAAAAAAACTGGGGGTTACCTTAGACGAACGAGACATAGTGTTTGCTGAGCGAGTGGGCCCTAGAGTAGAGCAACAGGCAACCGACGCGGACGGGGCGAAAGGGAGGGGGGCTGGAGTGAGGGGAAGGAAAATTGTCGTGAGGCTAAATAGGCGAGGAGTACGGGATGAGTTCCTGCGAAGTGCTCGCGTCAGAAGGGGCGCCGACTCAGCTGATCTCGGTTTTGATGCACCTCCCCGACGTTTCTATATTAACGAGCGCTTAACTGCAACAAACAGACAGCTATTTTACCACACTCGACAAGCAGCCGGGCGCCAGGGATGGCGATTTACCTGGACCAAGCGCGGTAAAATATTAACAAAGGAGGCTGATGGTAAGCGTACTCATAGTATTCGCTGTCAGGCTGATCTGGAGCGGATTTTTGGCAAAGAAGGTCTAGAATACGGCAAAGTATAATAATTACTATTGGATGCTACTGTACTTTTTTAATTATATTAGTTTTTAACTTAGTATTAGTTTGTGTATTGTATGAGGCTATATGGCAAGTTGTTTGTCATACAAGAAAAAGTATTAAAGCTATTATAACAAATCAAAAAGCTCACATTGCATTTGTTACAAAGGTGACAAATAACTATAATAATTGCTATATCTTGTTATTAAATATCCTATTTTTTGGAACTAGTTTTTACTACCTAAAATCAGCTATTTTTAAACAAATAAATGTATCTCATCTACAACACACACTAACACTAAAACCCACAACTTTTAATTATAAGTATATACAAATTAATGAACAAAGAAACTGTTTATATACATATATTGGTCCTATATCTTTATATATACATCTGACTAAACATTATAACTTATCATATATTTATCTGCATAACACATACACACTACGCAAACTAAGAAATACACCCACAATACAAATATTAAAACAATATAACAATGCATAATACTAAAAATTTAAAAGTTGGTTTATTTAATGCGGGATCTCTAGGACCACGGCAGGAAGAGTTTGTGGTTGCCATGGAGACGCTTTCGGTAGATTTGATGGCAGTAAATGAAACGTGGTTAAGAAATGAGGACACTAGTAGCGCCCCCGTGGTGCCTAACTATCGGCTCAAGCATATCCCTAGACCAACAAATATACGAGGTGGGCGTGGTGGTGGAGTGGGCTTCTATGTCAAGCGTGGATTGCGTATACTCGTGCAGCCACACCCACATGCACCACAGGTTGAGCAGATGTGGCTTAAGCTGACATTAAATTCTCTAACCATAATTATTGGCACAGCTTATCGTCCACCTTGGCTGGATGTAAACACCTTCATTGATGCTCTGACAGACTCATTATCGTCTATGGCTGATGCCGATAAAATTGTACTGCTAGGTGACTTTAACATTAATATGCTTTGTCCATCAGATAGCAAAACCAAATTGCTTAATGCATTTCTACATTGCAGCAGTCTCTCAAATGTCATCACTGAGCCCACTCACTTCACCGATCACAGTGAAACATTAATTGATATAGTGTGCACTGATGCTAAAGTAAATGAGGTATTAGTGTCACATATACCAGAGCTAGGACATCATGCTATAATTTCAGTGCAACTGAAAATAAAAAAGGAGAAAGCTACACCATATTGGGTTTCCTATAGGCCCCTAAATGATATCTTGCCAGAGCTCTTTGACAGGGACATTTCAAGAATAAACTGGGATGACATAAGCAGCCTGGCAGATGTAAATGACATGGTGCATCTTTTCTCAGAGTACACTTTAAAGCTCTTTGATTTGCATGCACCATATAAAAAAGTTTTAATACGGGACAGGGGCTATCCATGGGTTACCGAAACTGTACGGGACATGATGCATTTGCGTGATGAATGTCATATGCAGGCAAAGAAGACCAAGTCTGAGCATAAACAAAAGGCATATAAGGAAATGAAAGAGTTAGTAAAAGGGGCTATGGAACAAGAAAAGAAAGCATACTACACAACTTATATAAATAAAAACATTAACCAACCTAAATCTCTTTGGAATAATTTAAAATCAACCTTAACCATAAAAAATAATAAACATAACGACCTCCCTCCACTATTTAGTGACCCTGAACTTTTGAACATGCATTTTTTAAATATACCAGGCAACAGCAGTGTGAGTATTTCTGACATGACATTTTATGAGTATAACAGATTCAGTAATGATGTTGATTTAAATTTTTGTCTAAAATGTCCCACGGAGGCAGAGGTGCTTAAAATCATTAAGGGCCTAAAATCGAATGCTATGGGCCCAGATGGCATAACTTTGAATATGCTCATAATGATGTTGCCGCATACACTTAAGCCTATAACATCTATAATAAACCGATCTATTACCACTTCAACTTTCCCTGATCTGTGGAAGCTGGCTACAGTTAGGCCTATACCTAAAGTTGCTAACCCTACTTGCCTCAAGGACTTAAGACCCATTAGCCTACTTCCTTGTCTCTCAAAAATTCTTGAGACCATAGTATGCTCTCAGCTAAGGGAATACTTGGAAAGGTGCAATATTTTACCATCTCATCAATCAGGATTCCGCAAAGCACACAGTACATCTACTGCTTTAATAGATGTGGTAGATAACATATTGGAGGCTAGAGACCAGGGAATGGGGACAATTCTCACCCTACTGGATTTTTCACGCGCATTTGATGGTCTCAGTACTTCACTCCTTTTATCTAAATTATCCTACTATGGATGCAGTAACAGCACAACAAAATGGTTCCATAGTTACTTAACAAATAGGCACCAATTTGTGCAACTTTCAAATGGTAAGAATGGTGAAAATGTGTCATCTTCTTTATGTGAGGTCACAAGAGGCGTTCCGCAGGGCTCCATTCTTGGTCCTATTTTGTTTATTGTGTATACTGCAGACATAACGAACCGCATAATGAACTGCAAATTTCACCTTTACGCAGATGACCTCCAGCTATATCTGTCTTTCAGGCCGCAGGATACCCGTGAGTCTGTAATGAAAATAAATGAAGACTTAGACAGAGTTGCAGACTGGGCAAGAAGAAATTCTATGACACTAAATCCCAGCAAGTCTAAATTTATTGTTATGGGTACAAAGGGGCTCATAGATAACATCAACAATGGGAATCCTGATATTAGGATAGACAGATCCACTATAGAACAGGTGTTGGAAGCTCGCAACCTGGGAGTGGTTTTTGATGGTAAACTCCAGTTTGAGACTCATGTACAAGAAGCTGTATGTAACTGTTTTTACCGACTGAAGCTACTTTACAGGGTGCGTAGGTACCTAAGCGAGGACATGCGTATTGTGCTGTGTGAGTCTCTTATCCTATCTAAGCTGAACTATGCCGATACTGTGTATGGGCCATGTTTGCTGGGTAGGAGTGAGAGGCTTATTCAGAGAGTGCAAAATGCATGTGCACGCTTTTGCTTCCATATTCCACCTCGTACACATGTTACACCATATCTAAGCAAGGGAGGATTAATGCGGATGGAGTCTAGAAGGAAATTACATCTAGCTACTTTGTTATTTGGAGTTGTACTCACTGCGAAACCAGAATACTTGACAAAAAAGCTGGCATGGTCTAGTGACGTTAATCAATATAAAACCAGGGCTTCAGAATATTTGATTTCAACACCATTGCATCGCACAGCAGCATATCGCGGCAGCTTTTCTTTTATGGCGTCGGCTATTTGGAACGTACTGTTACCTCCTGAGCGTGACTGTAAAACAGTTTCCGGTTTTAAAAATGTGTACAAAAAACATTTACTGGCAAAACAATGTAGTAAGTAAGATAATGAATTACCTGTGGTTTGCACGTATGTGCATGAAGTTATCTCAATGGCTTTCTTCTCGCTAGAGCACACAACATTACTTCTCCCAATCAAATACCTAAACTTATGAAAAACACCACAATTCTATCCTACACAAGTCACACACTCTTCTAACTATAAAAACACGACCTACATACAGTTTAAAACTATTTACACTATACAAACAATACGGAAGACACGGCACTTTGTTTTTAAATAGCTGGATAACAAATTTTATACAACAAAAATATGTATGGCTTGGACGTGTTTTTGAGAACCCCGCTCTTCCCCGAATTTCTTTGTTGTCAATTATTGTATATGGATGTCAAAAGCGTATGGGTGCGTTCCAGGTTTCACATATAATTTAATAATATATTTGTCAGCGGATAGTATTTGTTAATTTTGAAAATGAGTTTTATTAATGTTATGCTTTATTATTGTATAGGTTTAGTTGTAGTTGTTTAATATTAATATAATTAAGTTTTTTATCCTTAAATATATTGTTGATGGTGACACAAAAATTGTAAATTTAAATATTAGATATTATTTATTTATTTTTTATTATTTTTTTTTTCTGTTGTCACACTGCTTGCTTCTCATTCTCTGGGCGCATCAGAATTATCAGCGCTGCGGTGCTTTTTGGCGCTGCAGTATTGTGCTGAGATGCGTACCATTTCTGGCTTTAAGAATGTTTTTTTAAATTATTTAGTTTTAGACGTTATATTATTATGTATTTTATTTGCCAGAATAAATGATTTTTCTTTCTTCTTTCTTCTTCTATTATGCCTCTTTTATTTCTTTGTCCTATAAGATTTAATCAATCAATGAAAGTAGTTCGTAATTGTTTTCATAGATTTGGAAATTACTTTTTGCGTAGTAATGGAAGCAAAAACAAGGAAAGTTTTGTCTATAAACGAAGGATTGGAAGTTATTCAGATACGGGAAAAGGATATTTTACTTATTTTATTTACATAATTGCATATTATGTTATACAAATCTGAAACAGGAATGATAAAAAAATATAAGATCAAATATATTTATTGTAAGTTATCTGAGAAAAAGTATTTGTCTGCTTAATATTTCATACTGATAACTAAAGAAAATGAATGAATATTCATTAAAATCAGCATTAATATCAACGCAACGTATTTTAACTTATACCATTGATATTTTTAACTTTAGCTAGATAATAAAAATCTGTGTTGTTCTTTGTATGTTAAAGTTTTTCAATTTAACCCATACAATGCATACGAATTCCAAATATCCTCAAATGAATTAATTGAAACATTTTTATTTAAATTCCACGCTCTTCCAGTCCCATGAAAATGAAATACGTAATTGGTTTTGAGTCATGATTAATTTCACGATAAAGTCCTTTATTTGAGATTAATAAATTTAAAACCAGTTATCAATAAAGCGACTACTTTTTGCCCAATATCGTATTTCGCTCGGTTAGTAAAATTTTAATAGGCCGTACCGAATAAATTTTATTACTTTTTGAGACAAACTGTCGTACCTTTAGTACCAAAGATTGTTCAGCTTGAGATTTAAATCTATTTGGTCTCGCAAAAAGTTCAGAATAAGGTATCTCTTAGGTCTTCTTTCTAAATTCAGAAAATGTCTTTGTTTTGCGATTTCCTTATTCTTAAAAATAAGTATCGATCATGACGAACATTTGAGCCACTTTGGCTCATTTTTATATTACGAGAGAGGAAGTATCAAAAATATAGAAAATCCAACTTTTACTAATAAACAGTTGCAAAAACTCGATAGTTTTTTCAATAGTGTGCAGAAGGCTTCCTGCACACCGGACAGCCGCTTTAACCAACCAGCTACAGTCGCCTCTTGCAAGGACTTTTCAACTGTTTCTTAGTACATTTTTCTTGGCATAGCTAAATGCTAATAAAATTGTCAAATGAATAATAATAGTATGATTCATAACGCGGTAAAAATATTATGATCTCTAGATAAAAATACATCTTATTATTATATGAATGAATGAAATCTAGCAAAGGGGTACGGTAAATATTATTGTCAAATATTTGCGAACGACTGTTTGTAAGAGTGCCTTCTCCCGGAAATTAGAAGTGAGTCTATGTTTGCTTTAAACAAAGCCTCGCGAACGTCTCTAAACTTTATTGTTCTTGAATATTGACTAGACGTTTGTGTTCCTATGGAAGTGTATACCGTTTTAAATTTTATTTTTCAATTTTACCTAATGTTTATGTTATATTTCCGTGGTTGCAAGATGTTTTGGTACCTACGGTCCTTCTCTCGGCATTAAAGTGAAAAAAAATGTCGCTGCAATTGCAACCTGAAATGAATACAAAAGCTTTCGATCGATATTTCCATTTAAAAACGAACTTTTACCATTTCATACCGTTTGCTGAACCAAACATTTCTAACCCCGAGCGACATTTTTATAGGTAAACAAAGCACTGCAATTTCAGAGCAAATACAATACCATTTGACGCGTTGTTCCCTTCGTCGTCAAAACAATAGATTTATAGATCATCCCCATAACATTTTAGGCTTTGTGAATGTTCATGCAGAATTATTTTCTACGAGCTCGTTTTGTACTAAACAAAAGTTGCAAGGAAAAGCAAAACTTACATATTGCTTTTCTCATGCGTTTCCAATTCCTTGCTTCCATGTGTATTAACTTCGGTTCTAATGAACGGGATCAATTGAAATAATGCACGACTACTATAACTTGATTCCAAAGAAGTAAGTTACTCTTAATCTAGTAATCTAGTACAACTAAATTAATAAAATTAGACACATATTCAAACTATTGATTTGAGGCCCTGTTTTACAATCGTGAATCTTTTGGATTTCTTCAAGTTATATTTTTCTGGTCAATCGCTCTTACGTCCATTGTGAAACAGGCCCACACAGAAGTATTTCCGGTCTTCTGAATTCAAATTACATTTCCAGTAACGCAAATAGCAGTGAATTGTTCACTGATTTCACATATGCTGCCTAATTACAGTTAAAGATAATTACGCTCCCATGAACCGTGAGTAATTGTTATAATCAACGGGATCCCTTTTTTTCGCATAATTTTGTTTAGCATAACACGTTACGCATATTTTTTTTAGCATTATATCCATACTATTTCACTTGGCATCACTATTTACTACTAACTTATAAATGTTTTATGGTATTATGTTATTTTTGCATTTAGGCATAATTGTTTTTCATGTAATTTTATTATTTTACAAACGTAAAGTATTTGTTGAATAAAAAATAAAATGATATTCCTAAAAAAATGTATGGCAAATTACTATTACGGCAAAAAAAAACATTTAAGTCTAACAATAATCATGCGTAAAGTATTTATGTTAAAAGAAATATGCGAAAAATGGTATGCCAAATTAATAATATGTGGAACTATCATAAGGCTAAATAAAAGTATGCGAAGTTAAATTATGCCAAATAAAAATATGCAGAACAAAGAGAGACGTTAATAATATTACACATGTCATAATCATAATTTGTGTTATTATTTTCGCTTTCGAAATTGTTTAAACTAATGTGTTAAAATGTTTTGGGTAATTGATAAGTCATTCAAATCATTGTTTATTTTTATATTCACTAAGGAATGCCATAGTATAAGAAACAACCTCACATTAATATTAAAAGTATATTCTATTATATATAAGTATACATTAAGGGCTTGTTTCATAGGTTGTTGACAAGCTCACGATAACGGCTTTTCGAATCTTTTTTGTCAAATAAGACGTCAAAATCTTTAAGAGTTACCAGGTAAACTACTTATTTAAAACTGTATTAGGAGCTCGTGAAATTGGGGCTAATTATCATGCCATACATATCCGGCCATCTTAATTCAGATAACATTACCAGTGATGATTTCGCCTAATTGCTTGCTAATCACAGTAACAGCTACGCTCACATGAACCGCGAGTAATTGTAATTAGTACACACTATTAACATTACACAATTAATAGTTATTTGTTCATAAAGAGAGCAAAGTATGTATTTGCTTCAAGTGCTAATTTTGAGTCCAGAATTAGTGAAAGATTCTATAGTAGAATCACGAGTGAGTGAGAGACTTAAAAAAATAAATATAGTTTAAAAAAACTAAAAAAACACGCTTTTAAAGCACATCAAACTAAAAAGTGAAAAATAATTCTTATTATAACCTGAAAATAATAATAAACGAAAAATACTAGTACTATTGTGAAAAAAAGCGTGGGGCGCTCTGTGCCATATTTTTCGTCTATCGAGCGACCCACGCTTTTTTTCACAATAGTACTAGTATTTTTCGTTTATTATTATTTTCAGGTTATAATAAGAATTATTTTTCACTTTTTAGTTTGATGTGCTTTAAAAGCGTGTTTTTTTAGTTTTTTTAAACTATATTTATTTTTCACTTTTTAGTTTGATGTTATTTAAAAGCGTGTTTTTTAGTTTTTTTTAATCCTGGCGATCCTAATCAGGATAATGAGATGATATGAAATTATTATATTGTCGCTGATTCTTTACAAGTGTAGAAAGTTTGAATTAAATCTGTCCGTTTAAAGTGGGTCAAAATCGAGTCCAAAGGAGTCGGTTACATACAAACAAACAAACAAACAAACATACAGGTGAAGCTAATATAAGCGTGTTAAAAATACAAGATATAATAAATAGCCTTGATCTCACATACACCTTTTCAGCCCGTCAGCAAGAAAATAAAGGGTAAGGTGGAAATAGAACTTAGTTCTGCATCCTTTACAGATTTTTAACTCCAATGGGGTCAGTATAATATCGTCCTTTTACTAATTTAGACTAATTAAACAAGTTTACGTTTACATACTATTCGAAGTTACAAAATAAACTGTAGAAATTTTCTTTTTTGAAGTCCGTTGTATGTAAAAACAATTCAAACTCAAATTTGTCAACTCTTTTTATTAAGCTTAAAAATTGAAAATGTATAAATAAATGCTTAAAATATTTTAGTATTCGTATGTTTATTAAAAAGTTAACTGAATTTTTTGAGCAACAAACAATTTTTTAAATGTTTTTTTGACTTTGTGCCTGTGATAGCAAAAAGAGAATGGTATTGTAATGGTAAACCGAACTCCCGGGAGTAAAAAGGGGGAATTTACCAAGAACCTAGATCCGAATCCAGGGCATATGTCGACAGGCACTACAACCTTGTGTGGCAAAGAGAAGCACCCCATCACATCGTACATCTGATAGCACTCAACCCACAAATTAGCTTAGTAAGCTTAAGCACGCCCCCCACACTAGTGCCCCTCGACACCTTGGTTGTAGGCAGTTAGCTTTAGAGAAAAGCTAACTACGTCAGTCTGTCTGTCTGTCCATTTCACAAGAGAGGGCAATCCACCTCCAGCTCTTTCCAATCTCCAGCTGAAGTTATGTTATCAATTCGAACCGGATTCGTAACGGTAACTCATAACAAGAGCTAACAACTTGTTTTCGCGCGCGAGGTGCACACCGGCACACGTGACCGGAAGAGAATAGCCGAAGTTTGAGCCACAGTCACCCAACTTTACACTTATGTGTACACGTATTATGACTAACTTATCTATAAAAGTTGATTACTCAAACGCTGGAGGTCCGACATCACCTTTGGCGGATGTACCTCTCTCCGCCCTGACCCGCGTTAAGTATTATACTAATTGTATGGAGGACTCATATATAATCTTACAATGGTCTAACTTAAATAATTGCACAAGTAATATGTATCACTCAAGTGTTGATAAACTCACCAAGCATTGGCGCTGCATGATTTCAAACACTTACGTGAAATACTGCTACTGTTGCAACTTGAAGCTTCAGTCACTGACTCTATTAACTTAGATAGAACTTCTCACGACTTTAAAAATAAGACTCACGAAAAGTCTCTCGCTAGTTGTACCGAACTCCTCGGTACTCAAAACCCGAATTATGTAAACTCTCTCACTAGTAGTACCGAACTCTCCGGGACTCAAACCCCGAATTACGTAAACTCACTCACTAGTTGTACCGAACTCTTCGGGATTCAAAACAGGAATGCCTCACTAAGCCTCTTAGTTCTTAACATCGAGTCGCCGACGCTATCCCTATCATCTCTCGGGTTTTACCCAGATGAAGGTTTTTTGTTCTAGCTTCGTTGAAAAGACTCTCAAACACGTGTGCCCATTGCAACTAATAAATTTGTGTCAGTGTGTCTAATAAATTAGCAGGTTCTTTAGATAGTATTGTTTCTATAACGCCACGACGGCGATGGTCTAAGTACGGACTTTTGCCAGTAAAACTATTGTTAGGACCGTGCAATACTATCATAACAACCAGATGTTTGGTTTCATAGAATAAAAGATTTTAGAAGGTTTTGTTTACGTCGCTTCCTTAGAATATTATTTGTATGGTAGAAATATTGATTATTTACATAAATATATAACGATATTCACGTAAGTCGCTAACCATTACATTCCCCCCTCTGATAAATCAAATACCAGATTGTTAGCTGGTATATGATTTTTCACTGTAGGATTCTAGAACTGAAGTATAACTTATATTGTTGTATCAAGTTTTTCTAATACTCTTCTATGGTATGGTCAGAAATACAAATTGTGTAATTCATTCAAATTATGAATAAGTCTGTAGTTTAATTGGCCAACAAAGGTTGAAACTATTGTTTCTGTTAGCGATATTAAACACAGACATTACTCTCATCGCAAATTCATTCAAATTGTTCATAAATAATAAACATCAAGCTGTATATAAAATTAACACGATTACTAGTTACGCGGTCAAATATTTAACCCATGTGCAAAAGAAATAGTACCCTGTACTAGAAATTTACAATGCTTGTGTTAATTTAACAGTGAATAGAAGGACGATAAAACATTATTAATTTAATAAGATTACAGTTTAAGGTAGCCTTTCACTGTACAAAATGAATAAATTATATTGAAAATTACTGATTACGTATTAAAATTATCTATTCATATGCGGAATAGAAATGTACATAACAGAAAATACAGAGATTTTAATGGTAAAATAAAATCATGGCTTCATGATATTCTTCTTTTTAGAGATTAACTAGCCCTAATTGCATGTCCGAGAAATCAAAACAACCGTAATAAAACCTGCGATACCTGGTTATGCAATTTAAAGTACTGCCCATGCTTAGAATGGAATTGTACATACCAGAAATCTTCTACGTTTGTGATACCTGGACTGGCTAGCGTACTCAACCCTCAGAAGACTTGGAGAAGTCGGTTCTGGAAAACTCGCCGGCGACGAAGTTTTCTATTCGAATCGGCTGGCAGCTTCTCCATATTCATTATATAAATCTCTGAAACAGTTCGCACACATTTTCATTACAATTTATCCTAAATATTCTTGTAAGATCACGTGCAGGACACTGCTTATTGGAACTATTAGGACAATCTTATTATATTATCGGCCTACTAGTTTAAAGGCTTCGATGCCCCCCTCAGACTCTTCATGGTCCATTTAATATTAAATATTCTTGTCAAATCACGTGCAGGGTATAGCTATTTAGAATTTTAACAGCAATCTTATAGGATTATCATCTTCCTAGTTCAAGGGCTTTGATGCCCCCCTCAGACCTTTCAGGGTCCTATTTCGTATATTGCAGTTGTAATATTTGGCATAGAATATTAAAACTGTTTAGCTGCTCCAGTATGAACTTTCTCACTTGAGACATTCTTCTTCTTTCATCGGGGCGCCCCATACATACAATACAAACTTAGGCTTAAAGAATTAAATGCTTTAAAATACATAAACCCTTCTTCTGCTATTTGTATCCCTTCGTAGGTTGGATGGATAAGTACAAACTCGAAAGTTTACAAGATTGGCGATAATTAAATAAAAATACTTAGCTCTGTATAAGATGATCAGTGACGTCAGCGTTGCCCAATGTCTCCCTTTTCTCACTTAAAGGCAGCCGCTAAACTTTGCGCCTTACTCACAGTTGCTTGCCCTCAGCACCAGGTACCCATGCACCCGTGACAGATGTTTTATGGTCCTGGAATTGTTAACAAAAGCGCGCAAGTATCCGTCCTATTTTGCAATAACGTCATTTTTATATTTACCTAACATTCTAAAATTTCCGTTTCGAATATGAACCCATAACAATTTAACACCACATGATGTTGTTCAAGTATTTATAAAAGATCTATCTTGAAATTCTAAAGATGGTAATAAACTGTTCCCTTTTTTATGTTAAAGTGTTGCACATTCGTAAGTGTAAAGTGAGAACCTCTTGTCCCTTTTGAATCACTTTGAAGTGACCAAAAAAAAAACTAAGTCCCTCATCTAAAATGTCTAAAGTCTCACTTAAGATTTTAGAATTAATAATTTAACGATAAGTTTGACATTTTAAATTAGCGCGTTGCACACACTTGAAACCTGACGAGATTTCTACACGTCCCCAGTTTAAGAAGTTTGAAATTTAGAAAACAAAAAAAACCTTTTCCCATAATTGAGTGCTACCAAACCTTTCCAAGAATTTTTTTGTGTTTACTAACTAGTTTTGAGAATGCCAAATATCTTTGAACTTGAAATAGTTTACCTGTAGACATATGCACTTCAAATTCTTAGCAACGTCCCCTTTCCATTTAAGAAACATATTAAGTTAAGTTTTGAATTATATTAGCGATAGGTACAAATCTACTAATTTACCAAATTATAATGGGTGTGATCGTCTAGTTGAAAGAAAAAGTTATTTTACATTTTTATGAATAAATATTAACAAAGGTAACCGTAATTTCAGCGACTTTAAATCTGACCAACTGAACTAAACTAATAAAAATACCATGCATCATATAATATAGGAATACTCTTAAAACACCACGCATAAGAACCGTCATGCAAATAGAACCATAATTAGAAACATCATAAGTGCATTTAAGGAAGTAACATAATATCACCATATGCTCAATCACAATCTAAGCATCATACAACTATTGCGAACATACAAATAAGCATACGCATATCACATTCACGTGCCTCACATAATAGTTTCAAGCAAAACAGTCATCATTACAAACAAAATGCAAACCACTCGCAATACCTAAAGATTTGGAGTGCAAATAATTAAGGGAAGCAATTTTAAAAGTAGCAGTTGATCAGATCAAATTTATTTCGATTTAAAATGATATAAATGGGGCAACTAGTTGGCCAATCTAGTCAATCCATTAATTTATATTATAAAATGTTATTAAATAATTTCTACGTTGTGTTATTTACGAAGTAACCCATTATAACGTTCTTTTATGTTGCACTGAACTGAATCAGTACATGTAATGACATAAATCCTTGGTCACGCGGCATCAACTGTAATGGTAAACCGAACTCCCGGGAGTAAAAAGGGGGAATTTACCAAGAACCTAGATCCGAATCCAGGGCATATGTCGACAGGCACTACAACCTTGTGTGGCAAAGAGAAGCACCCCATCACATCGTACATCTGATAGCACTCAACCCACAAATTAGCTTAGTAAGCTTAAGCACGCCCCCCACACTAGTGCCCCTCGACACCTTGGTTGTAGGCAGTTAGCTTTAGAGAAAAGCTAACTACGTCAGTCTGTCTGTCTGTCCATTTCACAAGAGAGGGCAATCCACCTCCAGCTCTTTCCAATCTCCAGCTGAAGTTATGTTATCAATTCGAACCGGATTCGTAACGGTAACTCATAACAAGAGCTAACAACTTGTTTTCGCGCGCGAGGTGCACACCGGCACACGTGACCGGAAGAGAATAGCCGAAGTTTGAGCCACAGTCACCCAACTTTACACTTATGTGTACACGTATTATGACTAACTTATCTATAAAAGTTGATTACTCAAACGCTGGAGGTCCGACATCACCTTTGGCGGATGTACCTCTCTCCGCCCTGACCCGCGTTAAGTATTATACTAATTGTATGGAGGACTCATATATAATCTTACAATGGTCTAACTTAAATAATTGCACAAGTAATATGTATCACTCAAGTGTTGATAAACTCACCAAGCATTGGCGCTGCATGATTTCAAACACTTACGTGAAATACTGCTACTGTTGCAACTTGAAGCTTCAGTCACTGACTCTATTAACTTAGATAGAACTTCTCACGACTTTAAAAATAAGACTCACGAAAAGTCTCTCGCTAGTTGTACCGAACTCCTCGGTACTCAAAACCCGAATTATGTAAACTCTCTCACTAGTAGTACCGAACTCTCCGGGACTCAAACCCCGAATTACGTAAACTCACTCACTAGTTGTACCGAACTCTTCGGGATTCAAAACAGGAATGCCTCACTAAGCCTCTTAGTTCTTAACATCGAGTCGCCGACGCTATCCCTATCATCTCTCGGGTTTTACCCAGATGAAGGTTTTTTGTTCTAGCTTCGTTGAAAAGACTCTCAAACACGTGTGCCCATTGCAACTAATAAATTTGTGTCAGTGTGTCTAATAAATTAGCAGGTTCTTTAGATAGTATTGTTTCTATAACGCCACGACGGCGATGGTCTAAGTACGGACTTTTGCCAGTAAAACTATTGTTAGGACCGTGCAATACTATCATAACAACCAGATGTTTGGTTTCATAGAATAAAAGATTTTAGAAGGTTTTGTTTACGTCGCTTCCTTAGAATATTATTTGTATGGTAGAAATATTGATTATTTACATAAATATATAACGATATTCACGTAAGTCGCTAACCATTACAGTATCTACTACAAAACTTTTATTTTTACTATTGAAATGTATGAAAATGTTTTCAAATGTGTTATATTTCTTGATATTTAACTACTTATGTTCGTAAACGATGATGGATGTAACGAATATAAACACTTCTATTCGTCCACCTGATTTGAAGTGCAACATTCACTATCAGAAGTTTTTGAGCTTGATTTCAGCACCTATCCGGCAGACAGTTACTACAATCACTTCTGTATTATAATATTTCTAGTTCTTCTATATTATGGTATTCTATGAAAAAATATGTATTTTCTTTACTGATATTCAGGTAAATTCGGAAAGTAAACAATAATCGGTAGACTAGTAACCAACTCCAATGTGATAGGCAATTTTTTGAAAGATTTAATAACATTATTTCTTTAATGTCGCGAGGCTCACCCCGAAATCACACCCTATCACATGAGCTCTAATTAAAACCAGAGCATCTAAGAGTCAGTCTACTTCGTCTGTCTAGTCTGGCCAAGATACAATATGAGTTTGATGTACAAGGTAATTTAAACATAACAGAAATTTTTATTCTGTATAATGTATTTTGTTTCCAACTATAGTAGTAAATTGCAAGTAGATTGCTTGTAAACTTCATCCATTATTCAGCTGGTAAAACTCTTTTAATCAGAGTTTAAAAACAGTTGTTTGTTATCCCGACATTGTAAGGATGACACATTTAAGTCTGAAGAGGAAACTTTGTACGACGCTGTGTGAGATCTGGCATGGATAATGTTTATTTAGAGAATAAAAGCGACGGTTTCTACGTATACTAGTGTAAGTGCCACAAACACATTTTGAAGGTAGACCGCTTTAAGGACAATTTCACCGGCTCGGGCTCAACGATAAATGTGGTTTTCGATATCTATCTCTCATCTGCACTGGTATACGTAGGACCCGTCGAAATGGTGGTCGAAATCTCAGCTTTTATCTGGCACCAAATAATGGTGCTTGAAGTAGAACCTAATCACGACAAAATTAGGCTCTGAAATGACTGGCAGGCATAACACCGTATTCCTCAAAAGAAGAAACCCATCTACTATTCGCTTTTGTGAATTATGGGCATTCATGGGTTTAGCTGCCCCCTCATCAGGTGGCCGCTACGCTCTTTTGCTATACGTATGGGGCGTAAAATAAAGTTGGGTGGGTTAATTTGACGCTAATATGTTTACAGCCCAATCAAATTAAGTAATGAAAAAAAATAACACATAATTAACTTTATGCTCGCGTGTGATACGTGATACGAGTTCATAATAAAAAATCTTTTTTTTTAAGTATAATACGATAGAATGTTAATATCAGACATGCCTCGGTCGTAATAAAAATATTTAATTATATTTGCCTCGTTAGATTAATTTATCATTTATTAAATAGTTTTACTGACAGGGCCAAGAAAATTATATTTTTATTGCAAACATAATTTATGGGTATTGTATGTTGATCTTAAGAGATAGCTTAGGTGATGTTTATTAAAATTTTATCGACTAATAAACAAAAAAATACAAATTATTTTACTGCTCATAATTTCTTGTGCTAAAATGATTCAGAATAGAAATGTTAAAATTTAGATGGACGATAATTACTGTTTTTAACAGATGTATCCTGACCCTGATTTATAACAATTTTTAATTCGATATTTTTAGGCAGGTTTTATTTTTAAAATCTTTATTTAATCTGAAAACATGAATGGATACCCACTAAAATTTAAATTTGTATCTACAATGAAAGAAAGTAAGAAACAGATGTAATCTCAAAGTGTAGTCGAGCTTTTTCAAATGAATGATAAACGGCTGACACATATTGGATAGGACGAACTGAACTCTGGCGTGGCGTTTCTAACATTTCTTATTCTGACAGTTCACTTCAGCTCTGCTAGAATTAAGTGTAAAGCCAGAAACGTTTATTGCTATGAACGACTATATTAACACTTCTTACGTAAGGATTTCAGCTATTCCGTTTCTTGGAGGTTTTGTATTAAAATCTATGTTATCTAATCTAATGTAGGCAAGACAATATTCTGCTATCGTTCTATAAGATGAAACGAAAAATAAACAGACAGTTTACTAAAAACGTAGTAACACGTTTATTATATTTATGTACAGAAAATACGATACAGTGTTAGATACGTCTTATTATGAATACTACTCTGTAAATAAATAAGTTTGGAAACTGGGTTATTAATGTTGGTCGGTACCGAAAGTCAGCTAAAAGTTGACAAGTGGCATGGTGGTACATTAACTGTTGCTATTATTTAGTTATTAGGTCAAAATAGTAAAATATAAAAACTTCAAACAAGTAATTGATTATTTTTAAAGCACTTAGCTATGTTTAGTATAATATTATACTAAGAAACAGTTGAAAAAAATATGGGACCGGTAGGATTTGAACCTGCGACCGGGCACACCGGGCAGTCGCTTTAATCAACCAGCTACGGCCGCCAGGACCCCAAATTTCTCAACTGTATGTTTCGTCATTTCAACCGTAGCTGGTTGGTTAAAGCGACTGCCAGGTGTGCAGAAGGTCGCAGGTTCAAATCCTGCCAGTCCCACAATTTATTCAACTGTTTCTTAATTTTATTAACAAATAAAAAAAACCATTAACAATAATAATCTTACATAGTACTTAATGAAAAAAGGTTTTATTTTTTTTCATTTGTATTTTCTAGACAACGAGCAATAACATTCAGAAATTAGTAACCGTTCTAGTTTATTTATAACTGGATTTTATCTGTTAATTGCTAAACTGAAATAGGAAACTTGTTTGTAGGAGCTATTCCGTGTCTGAACTCTTAACAGTAGATAACTTCTGAAGATAAGTTTCAGACACTTGGAGTGAGGGGCCGTCAGCACCACCCATAAATTAGTTCACTATAGCATCATGAACTTTATTTCTTTATTACTTTGGCTCTGTTTGTTTTCTTTGCTAATTAAGTCAAGGTCAGACTAATTTAGTGACCTAGAAATTACTTCACGAAGTGGGTTATCTTGAGTAACGTCACTTTTAATTAGTACATTCGTGACCAGGATAGTGAGACCTTTTAATATCCTGATTGACCTGGTGCCCACGGTTTTCATGATTCAGGCCACTTTGCCCTATCAGACTGTCAGCTATTACTGAAGTTATTTGTTTTGTTACACGAATTGTATAATCGTTTGACATAAAGATTATGTGAATGTTGTTGTGCCACTTGTTTTGTTTTTTTTACGGGCTTAAGAACTGTTCGGTAAAAATGTGAAACCCTGATAAGATGTGATATGTGTCAAAATTTAAAATTGTACTTGATAAAAATTAACAATACTATAGGCTGACCGCTTAACTGAGACTTCGCCTACGGGGTACAGGGGCGCGGGGGTATGGCGACAACGGGGACTGAAACAGCTGCGGGCGGTGGGGGCACTTAATGAAACATACAGGAGATGAAATGTACCAAGATATTTCCTAAGATATGTGACATCATAGGAAAAAAGAAATAGTGATTTATCAAATGAAAAATAGTTAAGAAGATACAAAATTTTAATAAACTTATGTACGTAAATAAAATAATTGAAAATAAACTATTATACTATTTTTATCTAAACATATAATTAAATCGTAAGAAAGTCAAAACTTTTTTTGGGTCCAGTTTCTTTTTTCTAAAATTTATGTATACGTTAAAAGCCATTTTCTTGCACTGACTGTTTACTTTAGGTCTGAAGATTTTTCGATTCATCTTGAAATTATCATTACATGTGTACCTCTCACAAGGTGTCTGCAACAGTTAACACATGCGATCGCTACCCATGTAGCGAACGTAATGAACAATCACAAAAATTTGCCCACCGCCCGCAGCTGTTTCATTCCCCTTTGTCGCCATACCCCCGCGCCCCTGTACCCCGCAGGCGAAGTCTCAGTTAAGCGGTCAACCTATAGCCTATATCTCAAAGTAAAAATAGTTCGTAGATTTGTACTATCTTTCAATATTTTGATACCTGACTAATGCGAGACATCAAAATCCTTGTCTCTTTTAAGCCCCATTCAGACAGACTTCGAAACCAAAAAGAGTGACATGCTAAACATTCTATTTCGGCTGAGCATTCACCGTACCACACGTGCACTTGTAAAATCGTTTTATTTGACTCTCGACTGTCTGTACCCTGCTTTATTTTTGTTCGCTTTATTGCCCATCGGCCGAACTTCGTGTGAGATCGGACAAACTTTCGTTTTTATTGTGGCCGCCGAAGTACTTACCACATGTTTGTTTATTCCAAAAAGTTATTACTTACCGAGTTTAGAGTTGTTTTAATATGAACATTTGAGTTTATAGCCTCCTAAATAGGTTGTGAAACTTACAAGTTAGTTTTAACTATGTTCTAACTGTTAAAATGTTATGGTCGGTTATAAGCTGAAGCTAATAAAAGTTTATTTGTAAACTGAACGTGATAAAAGTGGGTCGGAAGTTTCCTACAGGTTGTATTTGACAGGGGTTCTATTAATTAAAATTGTTTGTGATAAAGGTAAGGTTGAGCTTAAAAGTTAGAAGCTCGGCCTCACTTTCTAAAAAGAAGCAATAAGCGTATAAAGTTTAGATTCCTTAACTTACATTGATAATTATGAGATGAGTTTGTACGTAACTTGGTATTTTAATTAAAACTATTATATTTAGCAATTAAAAAGAAAACATAACGCAAAAAGGGTTCCGTCAATCAAAGAATTAGCTTCTTTTTCATTGTTTTGATGAATGAAAATGAGGTATTTTGATGAAAATTATTGATAAAATAGAAAGTTCATTATATTTACGAGGTTCCTTCGTTTCGGAAACTTGTAATAATCTGTTGTATTATACTGAAAAAGTCGCATTTGTCTGGCAAACTACGGATGTTCGGATGCCTTTAATTTTTAAAATAGGCAGACTAAAGATAATTTGAAATCGAATGAACATAGATAATCATGTTTTAAATTGGCTGTGCAAAAATTATAACATTGTGATGAGAAATGTAAAAGATACAACCATACTCATTTTGTATGAGAATTCCATACCGGTTGTTCCCCCTTAATATAATCCAAACTGCACAAAAGATATCTTGTTTTAAGTAGCAATAAAAAAATAGATACAAACTAATAAAATACCTTTATTCTCTTGAATACATAATAAATAGCTAGATAACACAGGTAATAACAGTGAGCGTACTATCCTATACCTACCAGGTATATTTAGGTAGGTTTATGTTACTATTGCGGGTAATTGCGGCATATACACCTGGACAAATGACTGACCCTCATAAATAAATATACCATGTGTTACTATTATTATTATAGTACATAAATACAGTACCTATACAGTTATATACAAAAATAAGATACCGTGTTATGGATTTAATAAATTATGGTGACATTATTTTTTGGTTTCTTGAGAAATAAGTATCGAAAAGATCGTTATTAACATTTTCAAGTTAGGAGTTGTGTTTATAATAATAATAATAATAATAAAGCCTTTTATTTCCCAATTAACAGTTATTTACTTACATAAATTGTTTTCTAAACTAACTTAACTAACTTAATTACTTCACTTTAATGTATTATTTACAGTTTATTATTTTAATTTTATTGGGGAATCCAACTTCGGACAAAGGCCTCCTCCAACTCATGCCATTCAGTTCTATCGGCAGCTAGTCTTGTCCAGGTACCTTTTGCAACCCGTATGACATCATCGCTCCAACGACGTCTTGGACGGCCTCGACGTCGCCTGTCTTCTCGGGGCCACCAGTGAAGCACTCGCTCACTCCAGCGACTGTCAGTAGCTCGTGCTACATGACCTGCCCATCGCCATTTATATCGACTTGTGTTGATTTATATGGAGTTGTGTTTACATAATTTTATTGTATTAATTAATTATAATAATAAGGAATTTAATCCCAACTTTGCGAATGTTGCAATTAATTTACACGACAAAAGTATAATAATATCTGCATACCATACATACCATACTTTGTATATAGATTTTTAAGACTAGAGTTCGTGTCGCTGACGTATTATATTCTACTACTGCTCCACCTTGAATATTACAAACCCAACAAAACATTTTAAAGTATAAAGATGTAAATAAATTTCTAAAAACATTAAGTCTTTACTATCTAAATAAAAATCTAATATTATTCACTGTTACTATTCCACGCAAAGCGTCTTCGTGATTCATTGACATTTGATTCTATCTTTTTTTAAATTTAATTTACTCCAGGGGTCGCCACGACAAAAAGTGCTTAACCTCTGTCGACTTTTGAAAATACTACATCGTCTACGCGATTTTAAACTGTCAAGCAAATTTTTTAATTTAAAATTCACCGAGTGAACGTCTTCATTTAATTTAAGCTATGTGAATACCTTAAGTAAAATACTGGTCCCTTAATATGAAGGTAGCACCTACCAAAATAGTTAGAAGCTCTTTTTAATTAAATTTTGTCAAATAAATGTTAATCATATGCTTTTCATTTAATGATTTGACGCTTTGAAATGTGAATTACTTATTAGAAGCATCAAGTCAGCCACTTTTCTTTAATTAAATCCTTAACTGTGACCGTGTTAATAGTATTCCTGCCCCTAGGTGAACTGATTGTTGAAACAGTATATTAAAATTAATAGACTAAATATTTAAAAAGCCATATATTTATATTTATTTATTTACCACACTAATAACTACAACGTTATGCCGGCTACACGCGTATAAATATATCGTAGCAGTTAAACTGTGACACATGTAACGATAAAACTGTGCAGATCAATCGACAATGATATGTGATATAAATTGAAACTGACCCCGATGAACGATAATTTGAAACGCTATGTTCATACACACAGTCGATAAATGTGCGCAAACCGGTGTGCACAGATTTATCGACTGTATGTTTTATTAGTCCTGCGCGATCTTCGGGCCTGTGAGCGATAGCAACGCGCTTGCACTTTGCACACACGCCGCAGGGCTGCAAAACTCGGCGCTCCACGCTACTCACACGACCTAGAAACGCGCACGCCTAATGTGGGGTGAGCCTTACGTGTGTAGCGGGCATATAGCCCTAAGCCTTGCAACTCATAGTTCAATAGATCTAATATTATGTCTTACCTCTAATTTTACTTAAGCACCACAATGTATCCCAGGATTACTGAATGTTCTCTATTAATCATGAGACACCTTACCGCCTGAGGGAACACTTTTAGCCGGTGCGGTGGTTGAGTGGCAATACAAGCCTAAACACACGGTTTCATATCACACCATACATTTCCAGTATAAGATGGTCTCTTATGTATAGGTTTCTCGTGCCATGCGGGACCAGGTAATACTGGAAATGTATAGCTTAGTGCGGCCGTGTCTTCGGAGTATACCATGTGTCACTTGTCCGTAGATTATATTAGATGTGGAACCGCAAACCCTTAACGTCTTGTCATTGTGTATTAAAGTGATACAGTATCTTTTGATGGGATGATTCAGGAATATCATATTAAAGTATTTTGCTTATAAATTAAAATGGGTATAATTTATGTCTATTATTTAAAATATTACGAGTTTAGATATGTTTAATTAACACTAACTAGTAATATGCGGTTTTGGATTCCATGATCCATAGATAGTAAAATAAAGGATACCTTATCAAAATAAAGGTTAACATAAATCAAACGCAATATTTTTTAGTTACATACTTTAAATCTAATTCATTTTATGATTATTCAAAGTTTCATGGGCGAGTCCATTTTTGGAGTACGAAATAATAAAAAAATTCCACACAATTTATTGCAACTTTTGTGATAATACCATTTTAATAAAAGCAATTTTTCGTAGAACTATCAAACAAAATTCATTACTTTACATAATATAAAAATCATAAACGAAACTCCACGCTTATGTAGCTGTCTGTTTGAAGCGTTTAGGTGAGTCAATTATTAATGTGAATTTAATGTTTTGTTAATTCAGGAAATTTACGTGTAATTATTTTAATGATGTTTCTTATATTGAGAGGTGTTTCAAATGCATATAAAACAATTGTCATCATGCCAGTTTATATTTCATTAAACTAATTTTAACCCGAATTGTAGAAGAAAACCTCATTTTCCTCTAGACTTTACTTAACTAGATAATTATGACAACCGGACAAGCTGACATATTTTTACCTGGTGTCGAATTTAATATGTGAGCGACCACCCTTCTTCTATAATTTTCACTTATTTTTATCTGATATCGGTAAGCATATATTTTTTAAATATTGAAAATAAATCATACCTAACTGTCTAACTGCTTTTCGCCTGCCATGTATAGCGGCAAATGTAATGTAATATATTATAATCTTTTTTTTTTCGTTAAGTAAACTTGGTATGCTCATATTTTTTACAAAATTGAATAATGTAGTTTACTTAACTCTTGAGTTCTTAAAAAACTCTTTTCTTTTTCCCTATTTACCATTTTAGGAGACGAAAGATTTTACCATTACGCCCACCGTCCACAAAATTGTTAAAAGTTTCTTAACTAATGTCTTGGGAGTTAAAAGAAAATTGTACGGCATAACTTTAAATTTTTACCTTCTTTCGTTGGTACATATAATTAAATATTTCGATGTTAAAGTGCGTTTGCTCATTTATCTACGCGTTTCCTGTCTACGGGAATTTGTAAATGAATGTGTTGTTTTATAACGTAATTAACATTGCATAAAAATCCTATATTACTGTAATAGTTTCCCAAATATTAACCCGCACAATGACTATAGGCAATTAATTACACTTAAAGCCAAATCTAAACAATTCGAACCAAACTAATAACATCTATTTAACTTGATCAAGACACAATAGTGCGCAAACTTAGGCTAGTATTTAACTTAGGCTAACTCCAAGGGCTGAGCCAATACACGAATGAGATTCAGTGGCCTGTGATTGCGTAAGTTGCTTGTCTTTACGGATAATAAAACGTGCCTCCCCATTTCACGAGCCATTTCCTCGCGGCTTATCTGGTTCCTTCCAATAAATATCTTAATAAAAAATGGCGACGTATATTAATAAATTGTATTTGAATAAATTTGTTTAGTTGGTTCCATAACTTTATGTTTTCGTTATCCTGTGATATTTACTTACTTGGATACTTTTTTTCTATAGTATTATTTAAATTCTTTCATTTAAATCATAAAAATCTAAGAAAGATCTCATGCTATAGCCGACGCCTGGATAGCGGAAAAGGTAGAGAAGCTGCCTGCTACGCAGAGGTTGCGGGTTCGATGCCCTCTCAAGACAAATCTACGTATAAGAAGTATGTATTTACAAAAGAAAAGTACAGTGGGCCAAGCAATTAGGTATGCAGGGCAAAAACTTCTACGCCGTAGTGAAAACTGACTGCAATAGATATGCATGTGTGTTATTACATATTCAATTAGTGTAATATACCCACTATTTAGATATGTAACTCACTTATCCATAACTGGTGTAGTTAGTCTTTACTATGACTTAGAAGTTTTTGCCCTGCATACCTAACTCGTTGGCCCACTGTACATATGTATTAGTATTAGTTTTTTGTATCTATAGTAAAAACTTTGCTTAGTTTGGGTCGAGATGACGTTGTGTGAATGTTGTGTGATATTTATTTATTATATTTATAAAAGTAGAAAAAAAGTCTTTGAAAACAGTATAGAGAAATGTTTAATTATTCAATACTAAACCCAACAGATATTTTGTGCTGATGTGACGCCAACCAAACCAATATTTTATCATGGCCAAACTTGTCAAAATCGATACTTACAAACAAACTTCCCTTAAACATTTCCTCTTACAGGGCGCTTGATTTATTCAATATCCGATATTCAGATAAAAGAAAATTAAACTTCTAATCATCACTCAAATAGCAAACTTTATTTTGACTAGTATGAAATATATTTTTTATAAAAAATGCATGATTATTTACTGAATGCTTCAGCGTAATTATTTCAAACTGAACAAGCTGTAAGCAGTGACGACGTTCTCAAAATCCACAAACACCACGCTGACAATTTAAAATAATATTTCAGTATGCAGATATTATAAAGCCATACCTGAACAAACAAACCATCTGAATTTTATTTTATATTAGAATTAAGGCTGGTGCGACGAAATTGTTTTCATTTCATGCCTCTAAGAGTACAGAAGAAAATTCAATATTGTACACTGAGTAACAAATAAGAGAATTCCTCACAGTGGTAGTTATTTAAGCTTCTTGTAAATGTTTTTCTTGGAAAGTAAAATCTTACGCACCACTGTCAGCCGTAATAATGTAGACAGTTAGGCACGGAGGTTTTTGTACCTAACGTACTTTAATGGACTGCAACCTTTTCATTTACTTATTTCATCATAATCACTTTACGGTGGTACGGTACGGTACTTTAACTTTATGGTGTTTTGCTGTGACGATTCATTTGAGGAGAATGTAATTTTTGATTAATTGATTAAAATATTTTTTTTTAAAAACATGTAGCCCGTAAATTCAAAGATCATCATAACAGCAGTCACAATAATTTTCACTATAATCTTTAGTTAAAATATCTAGCTCGACAATATGAAGAAAGTTCAACTACATCAATAGGCAGATGATGTAACAGCTTTCGTAATATGCATTGAAATGCTACATCTCACGTCCACTTTGTTTTAATAAACATTGTGTAATTTCTTTCAAATTGAGAAGGCATTTCAGCCTTAATGTTATATATACTAATTACTTTTAGTTAACTTAACAGTCCAGAAGAATGAATTGAAAATGGTTGGTTTTTTATACAACTTTATCCACACGTTAAGATGCTGAAGAGAAAATAATATATTCTGAACAGCTTATAATATAGTGAATTTTAATTATTTTAGTCAATTTGGCAATCCTTAAACTGTTCAGGAACTCAAATGGGCGGCTGCAGATACAATCTCGAGAAATGGGGTTTTAATCAAACAGATCAGATCCAGTGCAACTGCGGCGCCCCCGAACATACAATGTCTCACCTCCTAGAGTGCCCTGATTACCCGCACAGCTGTTCTATGGGCGATTTAAGCAATATTTCGGAGTGCAGTTGAAGTGGCTACATACTTTTTGTACTATTAAATCAGAAATAAGAAGAAGAAGAAGTCAATTCGGTAGATATTTTAGAAGCAATTTTAAACCCATACGGACGTCAACACGCATCGGTTTTCTGGGCAAGCAAAATCACGTAAAAAACTGGTAAGACATGAGCTAATTGCTTGCTAGCTGTTTAGTTTACTAGATATTATTTATATTTTACAAGCTGACCCGACAGACGTTGTCCTGTCTTAACTATGCCTACATTCCTACATTCTCTGTGACGATATTTGCAGCACTCATTATGTCAATGTTATGTCAAACCCCATAAAGGTACATTTAAAAAGTTCATAATAATATTGTCAAAAGCGCTAAGGTTACTAAATGGCTATCATTGACTACATAAAAAAAGGCAGGACTGAGTCTCTTGAAACACTTACTGAAGCACCCATAGTAAGTCACACGTACACACAGAACACACACACATTGACACAATAGTAAGTCAATCGCCCGCCATTACGCTTTGGACTGTGCTGTTGCTCGGATGTTCAAGTAAAATAATTAAAAATGCCGTCTTGTGTTGTGAAAGGCTGCCGAAACCATAGCGCCTCGACAAAAAAAAAACAGGAGATCACTTTTCATAGGTAAGCAAGTAATATATTCAGCTTATTGCCGAAATTATATCGTTTTCGTAAAAAAATATACCAAAACTATCAGTGTTGACAGTCAATAAATATTTTCATTTACCCTGAATTTGGGTAAATATTTTTTAGTAGTATAATACATTTAGTATAAATTATTATTCTATGTTTTATAGATTTCCTGCTGCAAACGACGCATGGAAAAATTATTGGATAAAAATAATTAGAAACTGCAGAAATGATAACAGTTGGTATCCAACAAAATATAGTGTAGTCTGCAGTATACACTTCGAGGAAATTGATTTATATAAAACAAAAGGTGGACTTATTCGCATTGTCAGCTTTGCCGTACCAAAAAAAGGTAAAACAATAGTATATTGTTTCAAATAAAGTATCTATTAAATTAATAAATAACAGTACTTAAATCTAAAACTTTTTATTTCTTAGTTTAGTTTATTATTATTTTTTATTTTTTTTTGCCAATATTTTTTTTTGAAATATTGAAAAATCGCATGTAAGTGAATCTAAGCTTCGTGATTAATGGTTTAGTTTAACTTAGATATTTTATTTGGTTTGTACATTTTGTTGACGTTTTCAAGCACTTTCTGATAGTTTATGTAATAAAGAATTTTTGATTTTGAATTGTTTTTTATTATTTTGATAACTGTCATAACTTACCCTACTATCTGATTTCGGCTTCACGTCCTAAACTGGGACACCCTGTATATCACTAAAGCATCTTCACCATCTAAGAGTCAGGAAGCGCCGTAGGAGTCGTAATTTTAAATTATTTTCCAAAAACTGGGTAGCTGCACTAAAGCATCTTCGCTGCCTTGCGTCAGGAGTGCCCAGAGCAACGAATTTTGTACATATTCCCTTAATAAAAACAAACAACTTCCACCTGCAAGCCCGCATCGACTGCTAGAAATATAAAATCAACTTTGTTTCGAAATTCAAACAAAGTTGTTTTATATTGTTTAGTTTTTGGCCAAGGTAGTATAAAACTACCTTTAACATGTTTGATGGTAAAAAGCAGCAAATAAAAAAATATAAGAATAAAACCCTAAAATATTTATTTAAATTATTGTGAAAATGTGGGTAATATTTCTCATGTCTGGTAACCCCTAACACACGCACACATAAACAGACCACCGCCATTTTGGTGCTTCCATCATTTTATAAGTGACATTCTCTCCTGCTTTTTTTATGTACTCTATGATGGCTATTAAAAAATAGGGGTTGCTGAAAGGGTACAAATTTTGGGTTGTATGTATTTTTAATGCCACACTAAGAAAATTAAAAAACATTTTTTTTTTCAAAAAATTACAAAAAAATCTTAAAGGTGAACAACCCTTATCACTTAGAGGTATGAAAAATAGATAGTAGCTGATTCTCAGACCTACTGATTATGCATATAAAATTAGGTAAAATCAGTAAATTATACTAAGAAACAGTTGAAAAAGATATGGGACCGGCAGGATTTGAACCTGCGACCTTACTGCACACCGGGCAGCTGCTTTAGCCATCCAGCTATGGTCGCCTCTTACCGGAACCCAAAATTTCTGGTTGGTTTGTATCCTACTTAAGATAGGTACAAATGGATGAACGTGACGTCACAAAATGACGTATCATACAGTTGAGAAATTTAGGGTCTCATTAAATATTTTAAATAAAATGCATAAATCGTTATACAAAACTCGTCATATTGACTTACTACATTTTCAAAATAGGTATGTTTATATTTACCGACACTGCAAATGATGCAATTAATTCATTTTATAACATAAAAAAATGTTATTGGTTTAAATCTGGTGAATAAAAAATATATGTAAACATAAAGTAACAGTTTCGATATGCCCTTAAATCTCTATAGTCATTGTTGAACTGTATAGTATAGTACATTGAATGGCTACGAGTTTTATTACCGCCCTTTATCTTGAATACTGATTCGAATGAACATTTCCTTCGTTGTATTCATTATGCGAGTAAATTGAGTTTTATACTTCCCCGCAAGTATCTTGTATGTATTTATTTATGTTTTTTTTCTGTGTCATGTTGTGATGTGAACATCAGTTTTTTCACGTACTGCGTATTTCAATTTGGAAGAATTGAGGAGAATACTGATTTCGATCATTTATTGGGTGTTCAAGAAAGTGGGAAAACGTTCTGCTTCAGTAGGTACAGATGTGTTTGTTATCCTAACTGAATCTGAAATCAGTCATTCAAATGTTTAATTTACATGATGAAGAAATTTTGTATGAAAGAAGCGAAAGAGGTAGATACCTTATTATTTTAATATTATACTTAAAACAAATGAAATTGATTAATCATAGTTTCGGTAAAATAAATTATATTTATTTTTTTTCGCTGACACAAGATTTTTATATTATATTTAAAACAAATGATATCGATTGATTGCAGTTTAGGTAAAATAAAGAATACTTACCTTATATGAAAACGAAATAAGTATATACTTATTTAGTTATTTATTATGTACCAATTTATGTACCTACAGTTAGGTTAGGTTAAACTTTAAAATAAGTAATTTTAGGTTAAGTTGATATTTGCACTGTCGCATTAGGTTAAAGCCTGTAATGATAGTCGTAAGGTTGTAATAAATAAATAAAATAAAAAAAAAGAAAGTTTATGACTATCATAATTATACTTATTTACTTATATAGTTTGTATTTTGTTGTATTCACCAAGTTTTAGTTATTTTTAATTATTAAAAATCATTAAAGAAAAAAATAATTATATTATTTATAATTATTTTATTATTATTATTATTTTTTAATTATTAAAGAAGGTAGGCCAAGTATAAAACAAACACGAGTAATAAGTTAATACTATAACATGTTGTAATACCTAATAAAAATCGTGAAGGATTATTCTGACCCGCTTAGTGTGGGTTAATCACAGATATAGATCTACATAGATAACGCAAGTATCACGATTTGTATTGAAACCAAGCGTGCCGACTTTTTAATACCTTTTGTGACGTCACAGCCGAAATTTAGTGACGGGAAATCCAAACCGATTCAAAGACACCGATGCCGCCGATGCCCATCCGCCCGGTACGTTCAACTGGAGCCGTCCGCTATGATTTTGTCTGACAAAAGACGCGCGTGGACTGAAGTTAGAGGCGACCAACCTCGACACTTGGTCGGGGTTGAGACACGCGAAGTACATGCATCTGCGTTATCTATGTAGATCTATATCTGTGGGGTTAATCCTAAAAGTCTTTGTTTGTATTGACCTGAAGTCGTAAAGTGTTTCCCTATTAACATTTCAGGCTTTCGTTTCTCATTTTGACGTGATACCGGCATGGCCTATTAAATGAAGTCTCAATCAACACGCAAAGCAAGGGCTCTTCTGATGGTTCTTTTCTGATATACGCGTATCTAGGAATGTAACAATAACAAAAATGCACTCATTATTTGTCATTTTTCGAAATAACTGATGTCATTAACAGCTTTTTTAGTTATATTTTCGTGATTTGCTTGAACGTTAGAGTTATATTATAAAAGTGTTTGATACACCCACTTATAAGTTATTACCAAAAGGCTGGCAATTTTCGATACAAGCATTCTTCCGGATTGACATTTGAGCTAAAATGCCTTTTCAATTGAAATGTAAGTATACAATGTATATTAACAGAGGTTGCACGTGCGATGTGGCATTTGAGAGCATATTTCTAAAGTTTACCTTGCCTGTCGTTCTAAGTATGTTCACAAAGGATTACATAGAAAAACATTCAGACAACTCTTTATAATCACGGGCAGTTACATCCCGCTTATTTGAAAAATAATCACATGTAACACCAAATATTAAAATCTACGTATAGCTTCACGGAAAAACACTATAAAAACGGATTAATATGATATGATGAGTAAATAAAAAAGGAGCAGGCCATTAAAGTACGTAAGGCGCAAAAACCTCCGTGCCTAACTGTCTACATTATTACGGCTGACAGTGGTGCGTGAGATTTTCCTTTACAAGAAAAACATTTATAAGGAGCTTAAATAACCTTCCTGTGAGAAATTCTCTTATTCGTAGCTCAGTGAACAACGTCGAATTTTCTGTTGTACTCCTAGAGGCATGAAATGAAAACAATTTCGCGCCTGCCTTAATTCATCATATGAAATAATACAATTCCAATTGTTTGTTAGCTCAGGTATGGCTTTAGAAGATCTGCATAATAATATTTATTAATTTTATTAATTTTAATTGACATACAGCGTGGTGTTTGGGAATTTTAAGAACGTTTTCACTGTTTACATCTTGTACTGTTTGAAACAATTAAGACAAAAATTTACCTGATCTAAATTAAAAAGTTTTGAGAGTAAATCCTCATACACTTTTCAAAGGAAATATATATATATATATATATATATATATATATACAAATCAAAATCAAATTTGCAATCCAACCCAGTTTGATTTAAGTGGTGGTTAAAAGTTAAATTTTCTTTAATCAAAATTTCGGATATTGCCATGTAAGAGGAAAAGTTCCACGGTTGTTTAAAGTATTGATTTAAACAAGTTTGTCACGATAAAATATTGGTCTGATTGACCTCGGCACAAAATATCACTTAGATTTCAGCATTGGATCAATATTGATTTCTCTATTCTGTTACAAAGACTTATTTTTTAATTTGATACCTTTGGCATAGGATTTTTTTCTAATTTAATTTCTATGAATCATAAATGCAAAAATCAGAAACTTATTTGAATACAATCCCAGAGCCAACCGAATAAATAATAAAAATATCAAAGCAAGTAAAATAATCACAGGAAAACGAAAACATAAAAAAGCAAATAAACCGAGTTATTTAAATACAATTTATTAATATACGACTCCGTTTTTTACAAAGATATTTATTGAAAGGAACCAAATAAGCCGCGAGGAAATGGCTCGTGAAATGGGCCTCCCCACGTTTTATTATCCGTAAAGACAAGCAACTTACGGAATCACAGGCCACTGAATCTCATTCGTGTATTAGCTCAGCCCTAGAAGTTAGCCTAAGTTAAATACTAGCCTATTAGTTTGCGCACTATTTGGTGTGGATTAAGTTAAACAACTGTGATTAGTTTGGTTTGAACTTGGCTTTAAATCGAATTTATTAACTGGCTTTGTGCGGATTAATATTGGGTAATAATGGCAGTACTAGATGATTTATACTGCATCTTAATACATTATGAAACAACTTTTTTAGAAAATACAGGTTTTAAAATTAAGAAACGCGTGGATAAATGGAAAAACGCACTTTAACATCGAAATATTTAATTATTCTAACGAAAGAAGGTAAAGATTAAAATTGTTGCCTTACACAATTTTTTTTAACTCCCAAGCCATTTGTTTAAAAACTTTTAACAATTTTGTGGACGGTGGGCGTAATGGTAAAATCTTTCGTCTCCTAAAATGGTAAATAGGGAAAAAGAAAAGAGTTTTCTGAGAACTTAAGAGTTTAGTAAACTACATTATTTCATTTTGTAAAATATGAGCATTATTACCAAGTTTACTTAACGACAAAAATAAAGACTATATTATTACAGGCCTGCAAAAAGGCACTATGAAGTAATTTTCGTTGGGTTATTACGTTACGTTAGTATGGTGATGTTAGAATATAAAAAAAATAATTACCGATATCACATAGACATATAAAGGGAGCGCGATATAGATTCTGTCACATTTTTGTTTTTTTTTATTCCCTCAGATGTCACTTAAATGGTGTGATATAGAACGCGATATTGATTCTGTCACATTTTTTTTATATTTTTTATTCCCTGAGTTTTCACTCAAATGGTGTGAACAAAATGTATGGAAATGAAGAATTTTGTCTTATTATCAAATACTTAGGTATATTTTTAACTGAAGTAAACCAGTAGTAGCGATAGCCGAGTGGTAGAATGTAGGACTGCTGATTCAGAGGTCTCGGGTTCGAACCCACGGCACACACCTCTGTCAATAAATCGTTAAGATTCGTCTTTTCGAAGATGTGTGTATTTGTCATATAAATTATCGCTTGCTAACGGTGAAGGAAAACATCGTGAGGAAACCTGCATGCCTGAGAATACCTAAAGGTGCTTGAGGGTGTGTGAAGTCTACCAATACGCACTTGGCCAGCGTGGTGGACTATGGCCTAACTTCTCATCATGAGAAGAGGCCCAAGCCCAGCATTGGGACATGTATTAGATACAGGGCTGCTATTTTTATTAAACCAATAGACAAACAGGATACATTCCAAAACTAGAATCCTATTAAACATATAAACCGCCGAAAATTGATTCCATAACAGTACTCTTAGCATGACCTAGACTTGACGATTGGATAATAAATAAACCATAAATATAGGTCTACAACGATTGAGAACATCGCACAATAACTACTATTAAATGACAAAACAGCTCTCATAAAATAACTAGTAACTGCCATGAACTAGTTTTCTGATTTCTTTGAAAATAAATAGGTTAAATATTAGGCTAGGCACTATTGAGATTTGACCTTTCAGGTCACTTTTTCAGAAAGTAGCTACCAATATTACATATGAATATAATGAAAAATATTATGTCATATGTCATAACTTACATGGCTCCGTATTTTGAAAAGAAATAAAAATAGTTTGCAGCAAATTAAACTACTGTCAATGTGTCTTTCCTGAAATATTTTCTCTATATTACTATATGTATCGTTGGTGAACGTTTTGAACAGCTGCTGTGTAATAAAATTAAAAGTATATTTCTACAAATTTGGGCCTTCTGATTTTGACAGTCGCCACGCCAATTTCTTGGTCGCTAGGCAACGTAGCCGTCGTCGTCGCCGGGCAACGCAGCCGTCTCTGCTGCGCCTGCCCGGCTGGCTCATTGGAGACAATGGTTTCTATTATAATTTGTATCCAAAGACCTTATACTCTAAAACTAGACTGTGCACTATGGCGCAAAAACCGGGCGGCGGCGAGAGTGTTCCCGTTGGTAGTATGTCCCTTTCTAATGAGGTGACCATGACCAAACAGAACACGGGACAATTTGCTTGTAAAAACGATTGTGTTAGTATCCTGACATATTTTTTGTACCACAATAATGTTATGTTTCTTGTACCACAATAAATAAAAATAAAATAAATATTGATACTACCTAACTAGCGTAACTTCACTAACCTAATTTCTTGTAAAAAAAAATTATAATACAAAAACTGTAGTGTGACTAACCTTAACGTAACCTTACACGTGGGTTGGTTGAAAGTAATTTTTCCTCCTTTTAGCTATCATCTGACTTAACGTTAATTTTACAACAACCTATTATACCTTCGCTCCATGTAAAAAAGGCAGGTATGATTCTCAAAAGTGAGAAATTCCCACATGTTATTATTATTAAAGAAGAATGATGATATTGGTGAAGGAATACACCGTGAGGAAACTTGCACATTAAGATTTCTGAATGAATTATCCGAAAAATGAGTCCGGTTACCCTTGTGGCTTTGAAAGTCAGATGGCAATCGCTTAACTGTAATTATCAGACTCGCCACTCCAGGATCATATTCGGCGAACCTTGGCAAGTTCCTAAGTGAAAGCTTAGCGCATGTAACCAGGATAATATTTACTAAGATAAGGAGATGAGGAGGAGGATTATTATTGAATGTGTGTTAGGTCAAATGAACGTGATGCAGTATTGTGGACGAAAAAAAAACTGTTTTCTTTTAATATTGATTTATTTTTATACATTGCTGAACAATACAGTTTTACGCATTTTTTGTCGTAATGTAGCCTTATTTCCTACGTGCTTGAGGCTTAAAGTCTTCCCGTAGCTTTTAAGTCTTAAATTTAAGTATTTTTGACCAATACATTAAATCAGTTCCAATTCGTGAGATTCGTCAAACGTTGGATGGGCAGGCAAAATGTGCTTAATTTTAGGGGAGAATTGATGTACTGTCATATTAAGCATTTTCATATTCAAACTCTGTAAATCAGGAGACATAAGTATAACCAAAAAAAAGTTTTTCTATATACTTTACTACATTAAACACAAATGTTGAAGCATATTTTAGCCCTCCTCTGTCTACAAAGGCTGTGAAAGAAGAAAATTCACAAACGTCAATCAAGTAGTCATGATCTTTATGTGTACGATGCGTTATGAGCAAGGCTCGGCAATGTTGACATGTAAATTTGTCTACTATTTTCATTACAATGTAGCCAGATATGTAGAACAATATATTGTTTTTATAGTCGGATAAATTGGTTCTGTCCACTAATTGCATGAGAACATCACTCTTATCTGTCTCATTTTCTTCTGTAATGAGTCTTCCACCATCGATCTTTTGGCACTTCGGAACTCAAGTATTGCAGAATTTTCATAATCGGGATTTGTACAGTTTGCATTAATGCTTGGTCTGACGCTGTTACGAAATAGCAACTTTCGCATAATAAACTTATGTTATTTGACCTACCTATTACCATACAAAGCCTCGCAAGACCACATTGAAATGTTTTTTTCATGTGTGAGAGCAAGAGCAGGGGCAAACGACAACCCTACTGCTCTTGAGTTTATACTCTTCTTCTTGCGAGGCTTTGTATGGTAATAGGTAGGTCAAATTAACATTAAACAAATCAGTTGCTAATTCAGCAAAACTGTATGTGTCTATTATCAGACCAAAAACCGGCGTCTTCCTTCTATGGGTTATTATATTTTTCCCGTCGACTTTAAGTTTACTCAAGTAATGTCTTGTTTCTTCGAAGACCTGAGTCAAGACATGTTTATTGTTAAGCCGCATGACCTGCAAAACATTAGAAGTTAATGTAACACCGTAGACAAGAGTAGACAAGAGTAGACAAGAGTAGACTAGAGTAGACTAGAGCAGTGGTGCATATCGGAGCGTCTCCCAGCCATAATTGAGGAGTTTTACTTCCGCTTTCTTATCAGACCCTCATTCATAACCCGAATTTTAAATCTTTTACATACATATTGGTATTGAGAAGCACGTGATCTTAATACGCGTGCAAAATTTTAAGGAAATCGGTTCAGTAGAATTATGTGAAAAAGGCGTCGCAATATTTGAATCCTCAAGGTTATCAAGTTAATGAACGCACACACTCGGATGATTTATTCTTACCTTAGGAAATAGTGACGGAACAGCATCAGGTTTCAGCATTTTTCTGGTAAAACCAGTAATAAAATCGTCACATTTAAAATGCTCACTGCAAATAACAGACGACTTTGAGTTTTTCCAGGTACTACATTTTTCCACTTCAATTTCTGGTTTTCATTCTTCGGAAATCTACAATACAAGAAATATAATTAATAACAAGTATAACTAACGTCATCGGTACAGTCGAAGGACACGATAACATAAAAAAATCTATATGTCAGGTTTTGCCTCTTGTGCACATTGATGACTGACGGTAACCGGTAAATCTCCAAGTTAAGACCGTCAGTACGTCGTATCTTCTGCCTATCTACTACGAGATAGTAAAAAAATCTTTGCTGAACAAAATTCATGGTTACCCTAAAGGTTATAATTGTTGTTTTTACTTACCCGTGGAAAGAAAGGCGGCTATCGGGATAAGACCTATTTCTGCACCCTGTCACACAACAAGAATTCACTATATTTTATAAAAAAACAAACACATTGAAAACGAAAATTTACAAAATCGCAAATCGAAACAAGATTCAACCAAACAACGAAATGAGCAAAACGTCATCTTGCATATGTGTTACCAAGCACAAACATTTAAATACTGCTGTCAACTCGGTATTAATGTTTTTTTGTTATAATACTACAAAGTGATTATTAATTATAAGGACTATAAAGATATTTATATACGTTTTATAGTTCATGAATTGTTCGTTTTGTTAAAACATAAAAAAGAATAATATTTAATTTTCTACCATATCTACCAAACCCTAAGGTTAGTTGAGCTGGCAAGATGTCAGACAAGGACACACTACCGGCGGGAGCCTCTCACCTGGACCGCTTTTAGCTAGTTACCGCTTTTAAGAAAATAGCTACCCTAATTGTAATGTAATAAATCTCATTTTAGCTAAACAAAAAATTATGGTACACAGTCTAGTTTTAGGGTATAAGGTCTTTGTTTGTACCATTGTCGTTGCATTAATTTGTATGACTTTTTGTGCTGTCTGCGCAAACCTCAAGAAAATTAATTACATTTACTGTGCATTTACTACAGGGATCTGCGCATCAACAAACTTTCGTTCAAGTGTTGTGTTGTCAAAATATCCTTTTTTTAAGTTGTTTTATTTTGTGTTTTGCCTTTCATGTTATTGTTTTTAGTGTTTTCCTTTATTGTTTGTTTATATTTTTATCAAGTAAGGATAATGCGGTGCGCTCGGACGAATCAAGGTGAGTCTAGTGTCCATAATGCCGTGTCGCAGCAGGATCTCGTGCAGTGCTCTGAATGTTCCGATGGGCGTTTATTCAAGGGACAGAGAGGCCTAAAAGTTCATCAAGGCCACTGTCATAAGAAAACAAATTTGTCACTTCCAGCCTCAAATAATAGTTCTTATCTTCATAGTAATATTAATAATGTCCTCAACTTTAGCCAAACTTTATCATCATACAAAAACTCAAAGCCCTTAATAAAACATATACCCCGCGGTGCTCGCCTCTCTGTTGCCTCTGCTTTATCGCAGTCTATTAAGGCTGTGGTTCTACACAATGATAAACGCACATGGGAACATTTGCTTTTCTTCCCTTGCGCCGTACTTCACGTCAGCCGCGATAAAAACAATAAGAAATCTTTAACATCAAGAATAAAAGAGAACTGCGTGAGGTACGTGGCAATGGAGGAACCTTTTGTTAGTAGTCCTGGTACATTACCAAATTCCAATTTAAATTTGAAGCCCGTCGCTGAGTCTGCTTTCTATAAATCTGTGGAGAGCAAGCTCAGTGACGGTGACATAAAAGGTGCTGCGCGGGTTCTTTTTTCTAGCGACACGTTGGCACCTTTAAATACGGAAACGCTTTTGGAATTGCAGGCGAGGCATCCTTCTCCGGCAGCTTGTCTCCAACTTCCCGAGGCACCTAGCGGCTCCGTTGATGTAGCTATTGACGTCGCCGCGCATGAAGTAGCAGCAGCTGTCGAGTCCTTTCAGAGTGGCTCAGCGGGAGGCTTGGACGGACTCACGCCACAGCACTTAAAAGATTTGTTGGGCGCTGGATCCGGCGAAGCTGGTAGTGCCCTTTTGAGAGATTTGACGGCTCTAGTCTCTTTGATGCTTTCGGGACGAGTTAATTGCGGCATCACGGAGTTGCTTTACGGTGCAAATCTTATTGCTCTTAAGAAAAAGGACGGCGGTATCAGACCAATAGCAATTGGTATGGTTTATCGTCGCCTCGCGGCCAAAATTGGCTGCAGATTAATAACCCCGATTTTGGAAACTCTTTTTGTTCCTTTGCAGCTTGGTTTTGGCACGCGAGGAGGCTGTGAGGCCGCCGTCCACTCTGTTAGAGCTTTTGTAAATGGAAAGTGTGGAGATGTGCTTTTGAAGGTGGATGTGAAGAACGCCTTCAATTTCGTAGATAGAGGAGCCCTTTTAAGGCAAGTTAAGGACAAAATTCCCAACCTCTATAACTTTCTTTGGCAATGCTACGGTTCGACATCTAAATTAACTTATTTTGATAATGAAATTATTTCTGCAGTTGGTTGCCAGCAAGGCGACCCCCTAGGCCCAGCTATTTTCAGTCTCGCCATTCATCCCGTCATTCAACGCCTTCAGTCAAAGCTAAATCTTTGGTATTTGGATGACGGGACCTTTGGCGGAAACGTAAACACAGCTCTTGACGATCTTAGCCTAATTATTGAAGAATTCAGGCTAATAGGTCTCGAGTTGAATTTCTCAAAATGTGAATTATTTATATTTGACGACTGTCCCACTAAACATTTGGTAATTCAAAAATTTTATGATTTGGCACCCGGTATTAAATTGATTGATAAATCCTCTTTATGTCTGTTAGGCTCCCCTATATTAGAGGAGGCGTTTCCGTCTTTTATAGATAATAAAATTCAAAATTTTCTGCAAACCACTAATCGGCTATCAAAAATCAATACCCACATGGCTTTTACAATAATAAAATTTTGTCTTTTTGTTCCTAAATTTACGTATGTTTTGAGATGTTGTCAGCTTTGGAAGCATACTCAGCTGCTCCAAAACTTAGACAACATCGTTAAAAATTTTAAATATAAATCTTGATGAACGTGCATGGCTACAGGCTTCACTACCTGTGCGATGGGGTGGCATAGGCATTAGATCGATTTCTAATGTGGCACTCCCTGCATTTCTGTCCTCCGTTCATGCTACTCAAAACTTGTCGAACAAAATTCTTGCCGCATCTTTAGTAAATGATTTTGATTTGAGTGGCGTGGGCGAGGCTAGGGATGCATGGCGCTCTGCCTGCCCAAACTCTGATTTCCCCAGCAACCCCTCTTCGCAGCGTCTGTGGGACGGGCCGCTCTGCGAGCTAGTACCGAAGAAACTCCTTGATACGTGCTCAAGCTCCGCAGATCGTGCCCGCCTTATAGCCTCTGCACAGTGGGAATCAGGTTTGTGGCTACATGCTCTCCCATCGCCTAACACTGGCACCTTGATGGACAATTCCTCTTTTAGGATTGCAGTGTCTCTTCGCCTTGGCGCACCGTGCTGTGCTCCCCATCGCTGCCAGTGTGGTGCCGCTGTGAGCCCACTTGGTCACCACGGTCTAAGCTGCGTGAAGAGTGCGGGCAGATTCTCTCGCCACTTCAGCCTTAATGATATCGTCCGTCGGGCTCTGACTACCGTCAATTGCGCGGCTGTTCTTGAACCGAATGGCCTGAGCCGTGACGATGGTAAGAGACCCGACGGAATGACTCTTGTTCCCTGGAGGTTGGGGCGGCCCTTGGTGTGGGACGCAACTTGCGTCGACACTTTGGCGCCGTCGCATCTTCCAGGGACTCGGGATAGGGCTGGTGCGGCGGCAGAATCAGCCGAAAACCTCAAGAGGCGCAAATATAGCCTTTTAGATAGTGGCTATATGTTTGTGCCTTTTGGGGTAGAGACGCTCGGGCCGTGGGGTCCAGGGGCTCACGCTCTTTATAAAGACGTCGCTAAACGTTTAGTTGAGTCAACCCGTTCCCGAAGTGCTGGCATTTTTTTCGGTCAACGAATAAGCATTGCCATACAGCGTGGCAATGCTGCCAGCATTTCGGGAACGATGCCCACTGGTAGCGGTTTGCTTGATTAGTGTATATAGTTTTAGTTTTAGTTATTTTTATTATAGTTTTAATTATTATAAATAGTTATTGAACAAATTCAATAATTAATTTAGTTTATGTGAATGATCTTTTTAAAAGTTGATTTTTTACAAGCTTTTATTTAGTTTCACTTTGAATTATAATATATAGGTATATAATAAATAATTATACTACAAAAATAAATACATACAATTTCAATAAAAAAAAAAAAAAAAAAAAAAAAAAAAAATTACTTAATTAAATAGAATAACGTTTATTTTTCAGAATATGGTGGTCAACAGGTCTTAAAGATATTATTACAGCACATTCTGTCATTTAAGGTGTGTAAATATTAAAGAAATTGTTATTACATAAATAATAGTTTAAAAAAACTAAAAAACACGCTTTTAAAATACTTCTAACTAAAAAGTGAAAAATAATTCCTAATATAAGCTGAAAATGGTAATGAACAAAAAATACTACTATTATTGTGAAAAAGCGTGGGGCGCTCTGTGCCATATTTTTTGTTTATCGAGCAACCCACGCTTTTAATAATACTAGTATTTTTTAGTTTTTTTAAACTATTATTTATTTTCTACCTTTTAGTTTCGTTTATTTATAAGAGCGTTTTTTTTAATTTCTTTTTTAATTATTTCTTTTTTAATTTTTTTAATTTTTTTATCGAATTATTGCATTGTCATCGATCTTTGACAGGTGTGCAAAATTTGAATGAAATCTGTCCGTTAAAGTGGGTCAAAATCGAGTCCAAAGGAGTCGGTTACATACATACATACATACATACATACATACATACATACATACATACATACAGTTGAAGCTAATATAAGCGTGTTAAAAGTACGAGGAATCTTTATAACTGCTGTAGAAGCCAAACATTTTTTTTTTTGGATCTTTGTCTGTCTGTTAATTCGTAGGCGCATCACACAAAAACTACTGCATAGGATTGAATGCGGTTTTCACAGTTGTGTAGCTGGAAGTCTAACTAAAAAACTGGTATATGTGTATCTTTGTATATTATCCTTATATAAATTAGGGGGTGTAAGTTTATATGTGAGTGCCGTCAATTTTAAAGAAAATTGCGCGAAATTTTGCACATGTGTTCTTAACTTGACGTAAATTACCTGTTAGGGAACGTTTAAGATCACACGAGGCAAACGGTCAGAGCATTAGTGCACGCTCTGAACATTTCCGTATGTTTGATGTTTGGCGCCAAACGCCCTGCGTGTTCGTGAACCTTTAGATAGAATTAGAGTAAGGAGAATTAGAGAAATATCAATTCCTAAAGGGGGTTTGATAAGAAAGAAAGAAAGAAAGAATTTTAAAGCCAATTGCATGATATTCTGTTCTCAGGTTCCCTATACGATATAAGAATAAAATATATAATTATATTAAAATTAGTGTTTTTTTGTAAATCTAACTCATGGGGTAAATTAGGGGTTAAAAGAATATAAATCCTCACAGACGAAGCCGCGGGCTACAATTAGTAACATAATAAAAATGTAATTAAAGTCTAAATTCACTTGACATGGAATTTTAAATTTCATTTGAAGTAGTAAAAAATGTCAATTTCTAACAAACATATAGCTCAGTCACCTCATTGTCAACATTTGTCAAATGGACTAAATCTATTGGTCTGATACTACCACGTGGGTGGAGTTGCGAGTAAAAGCTAGTTATTTATAACCACGTAAAATACTCATATTTTTTTTTATTTAAAAAAAACAAAAAACACGTCAACAGATGTTTAATTTTCTGTTACGGCTAAGAAGATGCGGTCTGATAATAACTAGGTTACTCAGTGTTCGTGTTATTATCTGCTTGCCTAAAAAGGTTTTATTTTAGAATGTAATAAAAGCCGTTTACTTCAATATTTTAGGAAAATAGCTTAAGATATTTTTCTACGTTGAACAAACTACTTAAAGAAATGCGTCGAATCTTTTTGCCAAAAAGCTTTGTTCCGTGAAACAATGTTTCAAAATTAAAAAAACCTTACCGCTCCAACAACCTTAGACTTGAGCCGAACTAAAAGCTGCTATCTATTTACCTGAAAAGATAAAAATATAATTATTATAAAACAAATTATGCGCACAAAAATGTAAAAACATCTTACTGCTTCTTCACGCCCAAGTGAGTGCGAAAAAGAAAATTTCAAGGACGATTGAAGAGGGACTTTTACTTACAAAAATACATTTTACCTTTTGTCAGATTTTCATAAAATAATATTTTGAAGTAAAGACAAAAAATATGCTTTTGTTTCAACGTACAGCGGAGAGCCCGAATGCTATCTTAGGAAAATGTATAGATAAATCAATTCGAGTAGTAGATTAAGGGTAAACTCCCAAGCGCTGTGTTCTCATACTAACGTAATGGGTTTAACTTTAATATTATTAAGTTTTTATCTATTATTATAGACAAATCATATCTAAAACAATAAAATACATGTTTGTTTGTGGCCATTTTATCAAAATTATTGCAATCATTAATTGAGTTATGTACAAACATGTTTTAGATATGATTTTTCTATTAAAAGTAGAAATAACTTGACAAAGTTTAACCCTTATTACTTTTGTATGGAAAACAGTCCGCAACAGCTGTTGTTACCTCTTAACAACGCTTACATCGATAGTCTTCTTACAAATGCTTCGTCTTAAAAAAGTGAAGACAAAAGCAACTTCGCCAACCGAAACAAAAATATTATGTGTACGAACTGAGCCAAAACTTTTTGTTTGTATACTCGATTTCTAGGCGAAATGATTCCAATATAAATACCCTTATGTTACCCTATTTACTACGGACACTTTTTCTTCTTTTCGTTTCAATGGTCAAAGTTTTATTTACCTCCCAGTACGTAGCCACGGTAATAGCGTTCTCTGTAGCCTTGTTTAGGTCATCCAACGAGCAGTTATCAGAACAACTAGGTCACTCAAGTAAGTGACTCATTGTTTGCTGAGGTGCACCACACACAATATGGACACTATGGGTATATTATATTATTCTACTCTTTTACAAATACCTAAACGTTAAAACTGGAAACAGTAGAAACATTGAAGTATTGCGTATCATTAATTGAGGCAGAAACTAATCCGGAGCCCCCATTCAAGTTGGAAACAGATTGTTACTATTAATCTTCATGCGATTGAGTCTGAGAGACGGTAATTGCGAAAGCTGACCTCCTCACCTTCAGAACGGAAACGATGGCTTTTTGTATGAAGTCTCTTTGGAATAGATATGTTGCAGCTGGAATTGTAGTGTGCATTTTAATAGACAGGTTTTATATTTTTATTCAATTGTAGCTTGGTTTTTTAGAAGGAGCCTGTGTGGTATCTTTTGTATCGTAGCCATATATGAATAATGAATATAATATCACTCATATCCCACCTTTTGAAAAACTTTTTAAGAAAATACTTCTTATGTATGTAGTGACCTTAAAAGCTTGGCTTTAGACTGAGATGTGATCAACAACAACCTAAAGAAAGCCCAAATCAATAACTCGATGATTTTCCCATCCTCGACGATCTTTCTTTTTTTCATTTTTTTTTTGTAAACGTCGCCTAAACTAGGATTAACTTCTGTATCGCGAAGGATTTCGCAAACATATATTTCACACACACAAACAAACAAACACATCTAGGGAAAAATTACGAGGAGTATCGATCCCAATGGAAATGGGGTAAGACTAGGTAAAGAAAGAGAGAGGAAAAACTATTGTACGAGTATATGTAGTTACTCTGGAAAACTAGGCATTGTTTCGTATTTACAACAGTTTTGGTATTCAAATCGCGTAACAAGACGACATTTGATGATGAGAGAGATTGTTGAACTCACAGGTAAGGTTCACAACATGGGTTCTCATAATACCCGGGAATACATACAAATTCCCACATCAAACGCCTGCGGTCAGTTTTACACGTTACATTACAGGAAGTGCTTCCCTTTCTCATAAAATGTAACACCTCATGCATATTGTACGACGAACACTTTTATTTTTTTTCAAATATAGTTCGTTCATTTAAGTTTGTTCCAGATATTTTCTTACGGTCGATTTATACCCAGATTTTTTGCTAGCCAATGTGTTTAGATAATAATATCTTTGGTGTTCGAATTTTGGTCAAATAATAAATTAAGATACCGAGAATAATTGTTTCTTTTATCGACATGAATGTTTCTTACATAATAAGAATAATAACACAATTATTTGCTTATTATTTCATTATATTAACATCCAATTTTTTTTTATACAACATATAATATGAAAAATATTTATATACAAGTTAATAAAAAATAACAAATAACTATTTACAAATTTACAGGTAAGATGTCAAAGAATTCCTCCTCATCGACCTCGACTGCAGGGAACGTGTTCAGAAGGCTGACGGCATTGCTAAGTTGAATGGCAATGCTGATTCTTTGAGCCGAGTAAAAGCCAGCCTACAGACAGATCACGTGAAGCGTATTTTATTTTTAATGAATTTAGCCTAAATCTTTCTATAATCTTCAATTTCGAGGTTTTATCAGCGTACTTGGATTAATAAAATTAAGTCACGTTCACGAACTTTAACTATAGAATAATATAATATTTATTTATGAAATGATTCCAAGACGATCTTAAACTACTTTTACTCTCCAAAGCTCTGTTTAGGATTAGTCCTTTAGATACAAGAAATCTCAGAATACTTATTTATTTATGCTGCCGTTTCAAAATACTAGTACCAATGTAATATTTGAATAAGATTTACCAACAGTAAAACGTGGCGTCCCTCATCTCCAAATAGATTTATTTTTGTTTGCTGAAGACTACTCCCAAGTGGTATAAAGCAGTTTTAATCTGACTAAAAGAGGCTGATTGCTTGTATCTAATTGCTAGATCTACTAAGTGATTAGTAAACGAATTCAAACAGGCTAACGAAGGCGGGACAGTTTTTTGTTTCTATTCTTTCTCTGCGATGGTTTTTACATTTTATTTGCCGACCTTATTTTCTGTATTTCGAAAATAGGTACGCATTTAAATGTTTAATATATAAAGATAAGAGATCGTTATATTTTAAGAATATATGAATATGTGAATATCTTTTGGTTTTTTTCTACCTAAAACTGAATTTTTTAAATGATACCCATTGTTAAATTATGGAACGTAATAAATAAATACCTATTTAGATCGTGGTTGGGTTCCTCTTTCTATACATATAATACAATTATTTCATAAATAAAGTAATAAAAATGCATAATTCTTACAGTAAATATAATAAAAGAGGAATAAGTATATATATTGTATTGGTAAGTTTATTATTTATTTATTTATTTATTTATTCATTTCATCTTACAAGCTAACAGATGTTACATCCAAAACGCTTACAAGATTAGTGTTAAGTCAATATTAAACATAAAAAAATTATATATGAAATTAAATTATTTACAAGCTTTTTACAAAAGATTTTTATAACAAATAATAGAATTTTAATGTCAATACAAATTTTAAAACAATAATAACAATAGATACAAATGATAAAATTAATAAAAATATAAAGAAGTATAATGTCAAATCCGAAGTAATAAAAAAATAAAAAATTGTACTTAGTTCTAATAATAATCATGTCACAATAAATAAATGTCTAATTTATGTCATTTAAAAATATGGCAATAATAAAACGCGTAAGTACTTGAACTCTCCAACGACGCAGTCTATTCTGGCCATTTCTGGCCGGCTATTAGCCGCCTGGCCATAACTTAGGGGCTTTATGATGGACGGCTAAACTACGGGGCTATTTTAAAATCCATCCATTGACTTCCGATAGTTTGAGTGCTGTGAGAAATTATTGAGGATGATGTTTTCATATTAAAGTATTTGATAAATGCGGGAGTGGATGAAAGAAGATGGTTACTTATAGATAATGGCCAATGATGATACGTTTAGGATTTGTGTTGGATCCTTGTTTGAGAAGAAGTTTTGAGATAATATTTTGTTTTAAGATTAGTTTTTTTTATTAATACTCAAGTTTTTGAATATAAAGATGGTTGGAGCCACTATATTTTTGTATTAAGAAAATAAATTAGGGATAGCAATTGGAAGGAACCTAAGTATAATCATTTTTAGGGTTCCGTACCTCAAAAGGTAAAAACGGAACCCTTATAGGATCACTTTGTTGTCCGTCTGTCTGTCTGTCTGTCAAGACCTTTTTTCTCAGGAACGCGTGGAGGTATCAAGCTGAAATTCATATCAAATACTCAAATCTATGGTCTCTTGGAGCTGTGAAGAAATCAAACTTCTAAGTCAACGCGATCAAAAGATACTCCCGTTTATGCCGCAAATTTTCGACATTCGCAAGGGAATCAAAACCTACAGGGTACTTCCCGTGAACTCAGAATCTTGAAATTTGGTACGAAGCAACGTCTTATAACACAGATAAAGGAAAAATTGCGAAAAGCATAAATTTTTAGTTACATCATATAATAAAAATATTTTTAATAATTTTAAACTTATTACCCCTTTACTCATGAACGCGTAGTGGTATTATATTGAAATTCTTAACAAATACTCAAGTCTATAATATCTTTAAGCTGTAACAAAATCAAACTTCTACGTCAGCGCAATCAAAAGATACAGCAATTAAAGCCGCATATTTTGAACTGACTCGCACTTGGCCGGTTTTTTTTTATTCTTTTAGATCGACGCTCGCACTAGGAATAACTCCTGTGTCGCGGGGGTGTTCACAAACATACACATCACACAAACAAAGTACACCCAAAGTCAGAACAAATCTTTGCGAATCACACAAAGATTTGTCCCATGTGGGGATCGAAGGATAGTTAAAAGCGGCGAGGCGACCACTTTAACCACTACGCCAACCGTGCACACCAATTTTTGTTTTATTATAATATTATATTGTATTTATTTTGATTTCGTTTCAGCATTTCACAAGCTATAATCAAAATTTAAGACACAATATATTTTATCTTGAAAAGTACTGCAAAATTTCATTTTAAATATCAATAAAATCCAATGCCGTAGCTTTTCAAAATATTGCGATATAACTCAGCAGTAACAACTTCCGTAATAAATTGGCCTACTTTAAATGAAGCAGTATTTTTGCCGCGACGCAATCATCGTACTTAACAATAAATTCCCGAGAGTGGAATGTATAATCTCGGCCTTTAATTGGACTGTGCAAGGTGTGATGAAAATATGGAAAATGTTCGTAATCTATACCACCTATGTTTGTTTGGTTAAACACGCTAATCTCAGGAACTATAATGGTCTGTTTTGAATAATTATTTTTTGTTGGATATCACAAATATTAAGGCAGTCTTTAATTTAATTAGCTAAGCTTTAGTTAGCTAAAAAGCGGCCGTGGCGCAATGGAGAAGGCATCAGTCTTACAATCAAGAGGTCGTGGGTTCGAATCCTGGCCAATACACTACGGAAGTAAAACTTCCTCCTAACACAAGCAAATTAAGCTTAGCTGGAGGGGGTTAACAACAATACTAGTAATTTGTATCTGCAAATTATTAGTAAACTTATAAAAAAAAAACTCAATATAACAATTAGCAATAAAAATTGTTGTGAAAACGGGCATAAAATGCTACAAGATCAGATTAGTAAGGTATAACGTGAGTGAAACTGAATGAATTAATCATTAATTATTATGAATTCCACGCATTCCAAAATCTTGTCTTTCCTATAAGCAAAAAACCGAATACTATCGATTCGGGTGGCCAAAACAAGTGTTGTGTAGATGAAGGTATGTAAGAATATGGACATGTTGTTTACATCAACAACAAAATTTGGGAGCATCGCTCATTGGTATTTGGGTCATGTGAAAAATTGCACGTGGTCCGCGGAATTAATACCGGTAATTGGATAAAGGGAAGTGTGTTATGGGTAATGTTTGTTGATGGAACAGGCTGTAGACGAGAACAACAACGAGGAACTGGTCATTCGTTTGAGTGTAATTAGTTAATGCGTCCTTTGTAATAGGTATTTTATAAACAAACATTCATTTATTCATTTTGCGTCGCACTTCTATGGTTCATAGTATTCATCCTACTGAATGTTATTTATTTTTTTATACAAAAATACCTAATAAATTAATGTTATTACCATACCCTAGTGTAATTACACTTATTAATTCTACGTTCTACTAATGTAAAAATAAAAATTATAATAATTAATATTATAATTTATGCTAAGTATTATGTAGTTGGTAGATCAATTAACCTTAAACCCAAATTATTATAGGCAGGTAACCTTTAAAAAATGTCATTAAGAGGGTGGAATGTGCCCTCTTAACGATTATCCAATTTTGTCCAACGCTCATTAGTCAATTAATTTCTTAACTTTGAAGTTAATATCATTATAATATTATAAAATAAATTTGGAACGTTGTGGAGTCACGTTTTTAATAGAGTCTATTTTCCATAATGGTACGGTAATTTTTATACCCTTTGATAAATGGCCGTAATAATATTGCACGGATGACAGCGCTTAAGGTAAAATTACTTAATTTATATTGAAAAAGCATATTCGCCCTTAATTAAATGTAATTAAAATTAATTTTACAATGTGCACTTAAATGTATTAGATGGTAGTAATAAACAGAGAGACTAGGTACCTGTATTTCATGACGTGAACATGTATGGACAGTAATGTACATGTATTTGATTACGTAATTATTACCTACGCAAAAAAAATCGAGTCTAGATTGAATCCATGACGCAACATTGCACCTATTAATTATAACCGAAAAGGAGAAAAAGCCTTATTTCAAGTTTAATATTGAATACTTTGTGGAGTATACTTTTTTCATGACTTATGTTTTTTAAAAGAAATGATCCAAACATAGTAAGTTAGTTAAGCGTAAGTTTTTGATAGATTTTGAACAGTTCAATCTACCTATTAACACTGAAATAGTTACAAAATTATATTGAAATGCGTAGAAGATGCTATTGATCTCCATATAACAATATTTTGTACAAAATTAGTATATTGAATATATAATTTCTCGGAAACTATTGTGAAATACCGTCACGTTCCAGTGGCCATATTAAGGGTCGTATTATTATGCCTAACAATTAACAAAGCTTGTTACTCTGAACTATTCTTGGTATCAGACATTGATAGTAGCTATATTGTCATTACGGCAAGTTCTGAATTTGTCTCCTACTACCGTCTTTATATAAATCTGCCTAATTCTATAGGTACGTATAAACTACGTATTAATAGCAGCCGTGGCGCAATGGATATGGCATCGGTCTTACGATCGAAAGGTCGTGGGTTTCGAATTCTGACTGTTACACCACGGACGTGAACTTCCTCCTAACACAAGTGAATTAGGCTTATCTGGAGGGGGTTGACAAGAATACTAGCAATTTGTATCTGCAAATTTCTAGTAAGCGTTGTTTAAAAAAAAAAGATTAAAAAACTAAAGACTAGTGGGCAAATACTTTTTGGCAGTCGATTATAGTTGTCCATCAGTACCTAATCTATCGTCAGTGAGAATCGTTCGAAAGATTATTTGCGACAGAGTTTTTATTTTAATATAATATTAAGAATTCACAAAATTAGTTAAGCAGTTGCGTCAAAGCACGACTCACCTCAGACTTTCTTCTGTATTCGATTCTATATATTATTGTAGTTAAGAATACACTCAATGAAGTAATACAATAAAAGTTGTTACATGGGTCAATTTGTTCATGTCCTTAATTAATAAAACATGTGAACAACAAACGTGGTATGTACGTTAATAACAGAGTTTTACACGCGGCTACACATCAGGCCAAACATTTAAAATTAAAAAACAAACATAAAAAATTAAGAATCCAGCAGGACTCGAACCTGCACCCCCTTGGCAAAGCATTTGGGGCGTGTACCCAGGAGGTGCAGGTTCGAGTCCTGCTGGATTCTTAATTTTTCAACTTTAATATTATATAAAATATATTACACTTCTTAAATATGTAACTCACTCATGTTTATCTAGTGGTGGCAGTCGTCATTGTAACGTGACGATTTTGTCCTGCATACCTAACTGCTTGACCCACTGTACAATACGAGAAGAGCCACGGGTGGACGCTAGTTATAGAAATGAAATTGTATATCTGGTGACCGTGCCGGTGCAAAACAAAAGGTGAGAATGAGAATAAAGAGAACATCGTACGAACTCTTTGTGCTGTCATTATATTAGCGCTCTGACCGTGACCGCCTGCGTACTTTATAGAGCATCAAAATCTTGAATAAACGCTTATTTTCAACAATAAAAAGTACAATTTAAAAATAAATAAACCGTTGTAATATAAATTAAGACTATTTAAAAGAGAATATGTGAAATTTACTCGCATAATCTAACTCTAAGTAAAATTAAACTAAACTAAGAATGACAAGACGTTTCAATATCATTAAAAGAAAAGGTATTATGATAAAAATATTATGTATCAAGAACAAATTGTTAAGATTTTCCAGAAAAATATCTCATTTTGTTATGAAATATTAAATTTCGTCAGCAATTATGGCACTTCAAAGAATCAACTTCATAAGAAAATTACTAGTTTGCTACAAAATACAATTCTGAGAATACAAACTGTGCCGACTATTTGCCCTCTTTTAGTTTTCACGAAGTAATACGAAGTGACGAGAAAAATGTTGATGCGACAACAAAAGTATTTTGAGAAATTTTCGTCGGAAAATGTTGTAAGTTATTTACCGTACAAAACGGTGGCAATTTCGTAGCACCAATTTATTCTTGAAAACAGCAAAGCACGTATAAAATCTCACAAAATACCTTTGGTATCAAAAAGTAGTTAAACAAACTGTGGACTATAGAGATTGTAGATACAATCAAAATTGAACAATTTGAACAACAACTAACAGTTAATTAATTGATTATATATCTGGGCAAGTCAGAATTAATCAGCCAAAAAAATGTAATGAAACATTACAAAGTTGTCAGCTCAACTTCACTTTCAGAAGAATCAGCAAGTGAAGAATTGTAACAACCCATATTAAAATAACGTAATTATAACAAAAAATATCTCGACAAAATATATCAAAAGCATTTGATTGAAATGGATCTGTCAACATGTTTTCAGTTATATGAGACAGTCTGTAGACAATAACAAAGGTTTATATGTCAAGAATTATTAGAATACGGAAGAGTGGTGACGTGTACTAACGTTCTATAAGAGTTAGATGACAGTCATACTATTACGTGTCACTAGAACATCGAGTTTGGCACTAATAGTATTGGCAAGCAGCCAGAACATCTGTGTTAACCTTTAGTAGGATAGAAACCACTAACTCGGCTGATATCTTGGCTGTGGAAAACACGGTTGTCGTGAAATAATAAAATTATAAGATCACATAAGGTTAAAATTAAAAATATATATATTTAAAGATATTTAAATAGTAAACTCTGCATAATAATAGACATTTATGAAAAGAAATGAAGGGATTTATGTTTCTTTTACAAAAAAAATAAAATTGGTTTTTAAGGGTGTTATTTCATCTGTCAGCAATTTATTAGAATTTGTCGACAAATTGTTGTCAGCTAAATAATAGATCTGTCAGAAAAGTAAAAAGTAAGTAAAAATTAAAAGATATATCGTCGCGCCTCTTGTCTTATATCAACGCACGTGGTTCTTAATCCATAAATTTAACAATCTATAAATTATATTACTAAAGACTAAAATGTCTCTAACAAGGAGCTTATTCATCGTATCGCTGAATGAGTAACAGATTCAGTAATTTGTCACAGCGGACTTTTTTTCTATATTAATCAGATAACATAATTATAGAACTTTGTCTGCTCCATGTAACATGATAGCCTAAGAGCCAGTGGCCACTTGACTTACTATATTTTATAAAATCTGAAAGTTTTCCTGTTTGTGCTTCTAAAAGTGGTTAAAAGGATCGCCATATATATAGTTTGGATAGTGCTGGCTTTGTAATATATTTCAAAAAGTTGTAATAAAAGTTACGTCGTAGCATAAAGCGTAATTTTTTAACATGTTGACCTTGGTGATGGGTAAAAGCATCCCGAAACATTGGCTAACCCCAGACAGACAACCCTAAATGATCAAACTTTAAAGCTGTCAGTCTGGGGTTGATATCAAGTTAAATGTCTGCCCATGGTGAGAAATAATTTCTTCCATCACATAGGTTAACATATCCAAAAATAACGCTTTATACTGAGAGAGATATCTTTTTTACAACTTTTGTTTAATATCTCCCAAATCCACCACAATTCAAATTCCATATATATGGTGATCGTTTTAACCTCTATTAGAGCCACAAACAGGGAAGCTTTCAGCTCTTAAAACTGACGTTAGCTGGGCGGCAACTGACTCTTAGACTATAATTGGTGGTATCTGGGTCACGGACATCTTGTGGCTGTGTGATCTGAATTCGTGAATAGTTGCCGACCAATAAAACTTTGCGATTACGTATCACCAGCATATTATCGATAGTCGAGATACGAAATGCCCGTATAATGTAGGTACATGATTTTGACTTATTTGTTTTATAGAATACGACCGTGTTTGTGGTTTATCTGTTAGCAAATGTGTGTATTGTGATTTTTTTTTAACTGAAATGTTCAAGTTTGAAGAGTTAATACTTAAACTTTCTACGCTCTGCCTAAAAAAATGCCTTCAACCTATTTTCAGACCTATCAAATATATCTTCATAAAAAAAAATGTACAAATCGATCAAGTCATTAACTTACATTCACACAAGATTCGTACCAGATAGAATGTCAAACCTCTTTTGAGAAATTTGAATCTGATATTTTTATCTACAATGAAAAATTATCTTCAGAGATTTATCGGCTTCCGATTTATCTCTTATTTGAAATTCCGATGTCAACAACTTTCAAAGTATATAAAAGAATATCGCTAATAAAATTCAGACTTCAAAAAGTCAATTTTAAGAGGGTAGAATAATATATATTTCGTAAAACTTTGTTAAATGTGGATTCATTCGTTGATTAAAGAATACCGATATTTCATCAAAAGATTTCAAAGACATGATAAAACTTATTTCAAGTGGTTAAATTTCGAAGTTTGAATCTTCTGTGTCATCATATATTTTACTTATATTTTTATTTCACAAGATAATTTCGTTGTTAAATATGAATACATATGTGAACATATATGAATATTCTAAATTTAAGTACATATAATATGTAAGTATTAACTATTAGGTGTATTATAGATAATAGCAGGCACGCTAGAAAATACAACTTTTATGTCATAGCTTCTATAACAAATCGTGCTTCATCTAACAACACGTCTGAATGAATTTCCTATTATATACCAACAGCGGTGGCTTTATTGGAAGCAATTAGGAATCTACATGATTGAAGCCTTATCCCACCCACCAATATCATAGAATACCTTATTTATCGTAATAACGTTGGCTAAAACAATATTTCTGCGAACGAATTCTCATTTGTACGTAATCTTGTGGATTTCAAGGCCTGGATATTAAATAGCTATAACTAATTTGTACAATCAGTGTAAGTTCCATCTTTGTGCAAAAACATTTATGACTATTTAATATAAACTAGCTATTGCCCGCGACTTCGCCCGCGTGGAGTTCGTTGTTTTAAGTAGTAGCTGCTCTCGTGGACTTAAGCGAATTAACTTTAAACCTTTTTTGAGAGTTGGACCAACAAGCACAAAAAGAGTTATTAAAATTCAATCAGAACTTCCCGGGATCAGCGTAATCAAACAAAGAAACTAATAAAATTGTTAAACTCTGCATCACCCAAAGGTAGACTGGCAGAGAATGCCTATGCATTAAGTCCGCCTTGTATACAAATTCCGTATATGAAATTTAAATAAATAAATAAACAATATATCTTTCTCCCGCGGTTTCGTCTGCGTGGTAGGTACATCCATAAAAAGTACGCGCCTTTTAGTCTTCTTCTAGCTGTTTAGAAGAATAGTCAATACAAAGACAGACAAATATTATAAAAACAGTAATTGCATGAGGCATAGATATTGTACAAATAACGATACCAGTTTAAAAACTCAAAGTTATTTTGACATTAAAAACATACACTTCAATTTTATTTATTTGTATTGAGTATTTATGATGTATTTAAAGAAAATGTAGTAAATTTTGCCATTTAAATTAAGTGGCAAGGCGTTGATATCCTTTCGACAATGCAGGTAGATTGCAAAGTATTGCCATCAGCTTCGACTGTGGCCAACAACTACAAAAAAAACAGAGGCGCCACCATCCGATTAATTAGATTCAAACCACGACAAGTGGCGCAAGCTCTATAAGAGGTACAGTGGGCCAATCAATTAGGTATGCAGGGCAAAATCTTTCATGTCACAATTACGCCTGCTTACACCAGATAAGCATGTATGAGTTTCATATTTAAGAAGTGTAATATACCCACTAATTGGGTATGTAACTCACATAATTATCTTTAACTGGTGTAGACAGTCTTCACCAACACGTAGAAGTTTTTGCCCTGCATACCTTACTGCTTGCCCCACTACTATAGATATAAAGGTGATACCACTCAACACATCTTATTGACAATTCGCATAGAGAAAATTTTTATCGACATACACACGGGCAGAGCCACTAGTATTTAATAAAATGAACGCTACTATTATTTTAAATCAACTACAAAGTAAACGACAACTTGCCAAAACTTTACCGCTCCATTGCTCGCTTACTTCACTTTATTCACCTCGATGGACAAGTTTCACAGACTCTTTTTAACGGGAGTTTTGCGAACTTAAACTACTGCATTATGTTCTACAAACTCCTAATTTAACAGAAGTTGTTTTCCAAACCATTTACTTGCTAGTTTCTGTAGAAAATTTATTTTCTAAGAAAGCGGTAATAATAAACTTAAGAATTGATTTTTCTTGGTATTCGACTTGATATTTTGATTTAGGATAAATTATTTAACAATTAAACGCACTATTACATAACATAACTGTACGCCTTTATTACCCAAAAGGGTATGGCACAGGTGTACAACACCCAAATTTCACCTGTTACGTCTAGGTCCTATGGGATAGGGGGTCAGCCTATCGCCATCCACCGGGCACAATTCAAACTCCGTGCTGCTATTGTGAATTTCCTGACTTTAGTTCACAAATAAAACTTTGCCCGTCCCGGAAATCGAACCATTCGACCATCGACGCACTAAACACACTTTTTTGTGTAATTTAGTGTTTTTGGTAGTTGTTTGTGCATACATTACATAAAGAACGTACCAAGTATAAAATCAAACATTGACACGTTTTTATTTTTTATTACTAGCGGTCGCGCGCGTTGTAAAACCTAAGTCAAAAATAATTAATATTTGTCCAAAAATCCTGGTAATTATTGCATGAACGAATACCAATATCCAACACACACATTCGCCATATAAATGCAAATGGTTGTTCCCTACAACCATTTGCATTTATAATACTAGTAGGACGTGCGTCATCGAAAGTTCTTTTTTAACTATAGTGCTAACTAAAAGTTCATTTTATACCTAGAAGCCTCAGCAGAAGCGAGTTATTAATAGCGTGATAATATTGCTCCCACACGTTAGCAAGAGCTAACTTGAGCTTAGAAGTTGGTAGATCCATGATTATATATTATGTCATATTAGTTTACTTCTAGACATTTACTCAAGATCTCATAATTAAATCTAATATATTCAAATAGAGAATACGATGTTATATATAGCAGCGTTGATCCAACTACTTTATTATATTTACTTATTAATTAAACTTTACCTACCCAAATAACAAGATGCCTTACATATAATATATAACCTCGTCGCACCCTTTTTATGCGGCGAGGTATCTTCTTGAAGATTTCCCCCCTCGATAACAAAAAAAAAAAGAGGGTCACTTTCAGGTTTCAGAGTTATATAAATAACCACGAGTTACTGGTAACACAGGATTTACAGTAACTGCTATCACAGAGCTAACAGTTAACTCGCTATTGTTTATTTAACTCTGGAACGCTCAAGAGTCCCTCAGTCAGTATTTTTTTCCGTGCCGTATTCTACTTTTATCCTGATAAATCTATCGTACTATACTATTTTCTTTTCTAAATTAGGTGTAATAGGAATAGCAAAAAACAAAACTACTGATCACAAATAACACTTTGCCAGGGACCGGGGATTCGAACCCGAGACCTCACGGTGAGAGGCGAATACGCTTACCACAACACCATCGAGGTAATTATGTAGTATTTGTTTTATCTTTGTATTTTATCCCAAAGAGAGAAAATTTGATGAAAAAGAAGAACCAATTTGCAGAATGTTATTCTTCACATAGGTTCCTTACATGACTTGAATGAACTGAAAGATATTTTTTTGTAATAGCAAACAATAAAGATTTTGTAGTTTTACCCGTCAGAAAATTTTTCATAGTTGTAAAACAGTTATAAAAAGCAAAGAACTATAGACAAAAGTTTCTGAAAGGATCCGCCACACAAATTGACAAGAACACATATCAAAGATAAAAGCGTTATTGTAAAGCCTTCTTATCCATTTGTGTGCCGGATTCCTTCTGAAGCTTTTCACAGCTTTTAATTTTTTTTTGTTAAACACTAGAGACCATTAAAGTGACAATTATTATCAATGAGTGACAAGACAAATTGGAATAAACTTTTATCAATATCTCTCCATTTAAGTTATACTAGTGGACGACCAGAGGACGGAATTTGATTAAAATAATAAATAAGGATCAGATTTTTACACTTTTTTACATTTTATATTTATTGTCACGAGCTCTTGGATAAAATCTGAAATACAACCTCGATAAAAAATGCATAATAGTATACAACATGCACATAAAATGTACCTATATATCTAATCGTTTTTACATGCACACGCGAGCCGCTTCCAGCATACGTGCCAAGATTATTACGAAATCATAATATTGTACTTTACACAGTAACAAGACACAGTTAACACTAACATTGTAGTCATTTTGTATCAACAAGCACAAGTTTTACGAGGACACATTTTAAAAGATTGTCCAGCACATGCCAATGACGACAAAAACAATGTTGGATAAGTTGACGTCATTCTTTAGCACGTTTTATCGGATGGGTTAGCGAAAATGTTCACTTTTATTAGTTTCAGTGATACGTTCGCTGGTCTAGGGATTTCTTTGAACAAATTGAAATTCGTGCTGCCCATTGCACAGTCTCTGTTTGTTTTCATTTTTTTATATTTGTTCTGTGATGATTGATGCATTTTATGGAAGTCTCGTGAAAATTTTATTTAAATACAGATTCCGCAATTTGCAAATTGACTTTTTTAGGCAATGCTTGACTTGAATTATAAAGATTTAGGTAAAGTAAAAGGTTTAACTGACAAGTGTGGCAGTTAAAGTTTTGTTCATCAGTTTCGATTTTATTTGATTAGGCGATTACAAAACTTTTCATCATTTTTATTTTTACCATTTATTCACAAATTACTTTTTTTTTGTAATCAAGCTGTAAAAGTCATTTGCTAACTTAATCTCTTCTGCTAACAAGCATTTCAGATTCAGCTGTAAAATTAACTAGCCTATAAAATTAAGGAATTATTAGTATACTTTTACAACATTAACAAAGACTTACAACGCAGAAATAGTTCAGTTTCGCAACCTAAAAATATGCCCAATGTTAAGCAAAGGTTCAGTTTTATACTACTCGCACAGCGAACGAACGTGTAGTCCACCTGATGGTAAGTGGAGTACAGTCCATGGACATCAACAATCCACAAAAGCAGATTATAGATGCGTCGCTGCAGCTGAGGACTACGGTGCTATGCCTCATGTGTCAGTAATTTCAGGGCCTGATCTCACCACCAAACCGGAACACAGTAATGGAAGCACTACTATTTGGCGGCAGGTTAAAGGCGAGACGGTGGTGCTGCCGCCCTCGAGCTCATTCACAAGAGCTCTACCACCAGTCTACTCTAAACTTTTTCGTAAAATATATTGCGACATAGTAAACATACAACCTTGGATCAAAACAGAGGCGATGGGACAATAAGGCGTTATTTATTTTCCCATAAATTCCATTTCGTCACGCGCGGGGACGACAATAAATCAAATAATATCTGGGGCATGTTCATATTGCTCATCGAGGTTTGGCTGCAAATGGATCTAAGATTGAACTCAGACGATCAATCAAGTATGCTCAATAGACCTGGATCGTTCGTTAGTAGATACTGTCTGACAATATATAAGGTTTTATTGTAAAGGTAAAAAAATCAATAAATTACCCGTGTTTGAGAAGTTTAAGGGGGAACAACCGGTATGGAATTCTCATACAAAATGAGCATGGTTGTATCATTTACATTTCTCATCACAATGTTATAATTTTTACACAGCCAATTTAAAACATGATTATCTATATTTCTTCGATTTCAAATTATCTTTAGTCTGTCTATTTTAAAAATTATAAGCATCCAAACATCCGTAGTTTTGAACTGCCGGACAAATGCGACTTTTTCACGACACGATGAAAATGTCTTGAATTGTCTAGGAGTTTTTCGTCATAACACGTTCAACGACGTCGCAACAAATGTGCAATATATTTGTGTAGAAATGGCTTTTTATTTGAATTAACTGAATTGACACGAATACTTTATATTTTTACATCTATGAAGTGATTTGCGATATATACGACATAACGATAGAATTAAATCGAAATGAAACAAGAACGCATTGACTTAACCAGAAATTTGTATCGGAATTTGAATTCTGTTTTATGCTTAAAATTAAAAAAATGCTGTGTAAAAATAAAAATAACAATCATAAGAGTACCTACGTCATGATTTTTTTTTTTTTTGTACCGATATTTAGTAAGCAGGTCCAAGTAATGTCTAATTGATAGATTCGTATTTATTATCCATGTAAATATTAAAGCAACGGCTTAAGTATAAAGATCTGCTTTATAATATTACAAGTTTTTCTCATTATTTTAACAAAATGCGTCTGACGAAGCTTCATGGAAGATCCATTGTTGCAAAATGTAATTAAAACCTAAGAAACTTCCAGTCGTCTCGCGTATCAACGTTATTATTAACAGAATAAAATGAAATTTAAAAGGAAAACCTTTGTATATTTACCTAATGAATATTTTAATATCATAAAATCTATTATTTATCAAAAGTTACTCTTTTTTCAAAGTTTTCTTACGATTTATTTTTCTTGACTAAGTACTTAAAGTCCTATATTTTTACACTGTTAAAACAAAGGAGCCAATATGGCACTTCAATAAGTTTAAAAACTTTTGCTTCCTGGCTAACTGAATTTTCCCAACATACTGCCTGCCTGCCTACTGCCTACTCATAATTCTCTGAACTTCAGTTGAAACAAACTCTCAGTAACTTTTCATTAATGAAACTCCCACGCTCCTGCCTTCAAATGTAACACTTGCGTTTAATAAAATTCATAGTAAACAGAAGCGAAACTTTCGCTGCGTAACATTTGAATGATTTACGTAATTTGCTTCGGCTTTTCGTTTTAAGTTACCATAATGCTAACCGTTTGCTTCAAGATGATCATTTTTTTCATGAGTTCCAGGTTCACGACACACTCAAAAACAGTGTAAATGGGTTTATAAGACTAGGTATGGAGAAGTGGGATGGGAAATACAACGCACACAAACACAAATACAACGCACACGCACACACACACATACACACATCCGATACACACACACACATATACAACGCAAGAATGTTTACTTTTCAATTATTCTTTTGTGCCTAGTTTATAAATTGATTGTTACGTTAGTTTAAATTCTAAGTCCATTCACTGGATCTAGCCGCTATTAGTAACCACGATACGGTGCATGAAATGAGCCTCCCCGAGTGACGTACACAACGATTCTCTTCGTCCGGCGCACCCTGGGCAATTCGCGAGTTTTCCAAAGCGAATTGGCTAATCCTTTCACCACGATATGGCAAGTCAAAATAAAATTTGACTCAGCCACGACGAAGAAGAAGACCACGATATAGGCTTTGCCTAGTGTTGTTATTACTGTTAGGTATATCTTTTTATGTACTTGTGGACTGTAATAAAGATTATTCTTATTCTTTTCTTTTTTTCGTTTTTTACTATTCTTATTCTTAAATTTTGGTCAACTTGAAGAGAATGCCTAGTTAATACTATATAACTGAATTTGTGATACCTCTGGGTGTCGCAAGCGTTTATAGGCACAGTTGTTTGTTTTCAGGCCAGTCGTATTGCTAACTCAAATAAAAACTTAAATATTTGCATTTTATTAGGGTTCCGTAATACCTACAAGGAACCCTTATAGTTTTTTTTTTCACAACTTTCACACAACACCATCTAGTCCCAAACTAAGCAGAGCTTGTACTATGGGTACTCGAATAACTGATACTAATACATATATACTTTTATTTTGTAAATACATACATATTATACATAGAAACACCCAGACTAAGACAAACCCTCATGTTCATGCACACAAAATTTTGTCTTAAGTGGGAATCGAACCCACGACCTCGGCGTCGCAGGCAGGTACTCTACCCACTCCGCCATCCGGTCGTCATTGCCGTATGTCCGTCCGAATCCGTTAGTACTAGAATTCTGATATTATGCATGGATATGTGTGTAAACTATGATAAGGAAGTAGTAGAATAATTTTTCGAAAAAAAGGTATTGGATCGCCATGTTAAATAGGGATCTTTTTTTTTGTCGAGTAACCCATAGTGTGGGATATCGTTAGATAAGTCTTTTAAAAACATAAGAATTGCTAGAACAGTTCATTGATATAAATATCCATATGCAAGATAATTAACTTTAAAGAGCAAATTTTTATTTGAGTGGGGCAACTCCTCTTCCTCTAAAAGCTAGTTCCAAAAAATCTTAGTAAAATTAGTTCAAGAGTATTTAGTAACTTAGAATATATCGTATTAAATACAAAAACCTTTAAAATAATGATTTGTATGAAGTTGGTATTGTTCAATATAGTAGATATTAAACATGATTTGAGTCCATAATCATGTTGTAACGAACACATAACCCTAATACGCGTGGCCCGACACGCATTTGACCTGTTTTTCACGTAGTTTGTGTAGAAAGTGCCAGTATATTTGCAAATAAGTCAAGAAGGCATTCGTGGGTACATGATGTGGGTAGATAGAACTCAAACGTAATAAAATTGTTGATTTTCAGGCGCCGCCAAACAAATCGCCGCGACGGCGGTCTATCTAAGGTCAGAGTTTCGAGTTCTGTGTTCAATGTCTTGTAGGCAGATCTTTAGATTAGGCCGATCCCGATTAGCCTAGGCGTATCGCCACATGCTGATGTCAATTGGCCTGGTATTTTTTTTTTTTTACTTACTACTCCTATGTTAAATTATGAAACATTTTTATTACAACAATTTGCTTATATATATGTTTTCTCTTTTTTGGCTATTCTGTTTTGACGTAGCTATAAAAGATTACTGTTGACTACAATCCTACAAACTCCATTAATGGATTCAGTCAGATCCTCGAAAAGTAAGTAGGTGTATGCATACCTAATAAATATATATATTTTTTGGTAACTAAGCACATCATTTTTCAGTTTGTGTCGAGACTATGTATAATGCCTCCTTTGCCACCTTATTAAAAAAAAATTATAGTAATACACAAACATTGTAGGCTTTGTTTTAAAAAACCAACTCATTAGGGACCGTATTTTGACGAACAACTTTTGGCATTTCACGTTTTTGTACGGCATGTAATTAATTTTCCTTAAAATTTCCATCATCACTAAAAATAAGGCGCTCAAGTGTTTTTGTCCAACGGCATATCAACATACTTAAGGGTAGAATACACAGATATAAAATAACAAGAACACCCACCTAAAACTTGAAAAGATTTTCAATTACGTTTTGGTGTCTTAAAAATTCATACACATATAATTTAAAAAATTCACGACCTGTATTTTACTGGCGTCCAGTAATATCATGTCATATTAGTAGTTATAAGTGTACGTGACGCGACGAGATGATGACATAGCGGTAGTGTTTGAATATTTGCTCGACCTCGTTCACATCAATTAGTAAATTATATTATGTTCTATATTGTCATCCTCGGCGCCTTTTACCCAAACACATTGAGATCAGCTACTAGTCAGCACCACAACTTAGTAATTGTCAATGCGTTACTCTTTTTGTTTGACTAGTTTCCAGACTTTCTGTCTTCTGACTACCCGTAACGGCTGATGAAATGGCAATGGGAACCGACGCCACGACGGCTTGATGTGCTTGCCGAGGCACGCAGTCGTGTTAAAATCCAACGGCCGACCGCAGTAAGCATTGCCTAACCTGCAATCGGTCCGCACTAGTTATGTTCCAGTAACCGGTTCAATATGTAGGGTAGACTGGGTACGGTTGAAACATTTTAGCATTTATCATGCATAGCATCGGGATTTGTTAAGCGAGCGATGTCAAAAATATACTAAATAAAAGAACTTATATCTGTCTACTATAGGGCAATATTATTTAAGTTCACTGTATAGTATTTTCTGTGTAAAAACAAATTTAAAAAAAATCAGTCATTTGTTTGAACCGTCCCCATGCCAGGGTCGGTTGAAACAGTGTCTGGGGTCAATTGAAATACATGCAAATAATACAAAATATAATTAATTATCATGTTTATTAATCTTCTAATAACATTTTTCGAATGGTAATGGCACATTTGACTATTACAAATATTATTTTAAGTTATATTTAAGTGTTTGGCTATATTTATAAGCTAACATTATTTTTAATCAGTCTTCAAAGTTTTATATTAAGTACAACTTAAACTAAATAATAATCAGATGTTGGTAGCGATAATATTTTTAAAATAAATTTACCAAGCGAACATGCTCTTATATTTCTCAACTATCAACACTTTTAATTATAAACTATAAAAACGAAAGACATTAACTTTATCAATTAAAACTAAAATTAAAATTTTAAACAAAAATACTTCAATGGTTACGAGATCATTCGTAGTATTTCTTTTAGTCTTTGGCGTACTCTGTGCATCTGAAAAACAATAAAGTTTAATTAATAAACTGTTTCAACCGTACCCAAAAATAATGTTTCAACTGTCCCCACCCCCCCTATTTTAGTATAAAACGGTTCACAGTAAGAATGATAGTAAATTAAAATAAAAACTTATCATACTACAATATTGTACAAACTTCAAGTCAACTGTAACAAAACTCTCAATCATCTAACTATACACGAAATCTTAATAATTGCAAAAATGTAGGTACAAAAATACTTACTTTTCCGTCAAAAAACACAATGGGGCCTCCTACAGACAAACACAGCGCCCGAAGAGCGACGCATTACTAAAATTCAAGTTTCGACTTGTCGTCCGCTTCGTACTCCCCTTGTACCCCTTACCTCATCACGCACTATTCACGATATATTCACTTTGTTTCAACCGTCCACCGTTTCAACCGTACCCAGTCTACCCTACCTAGTGTACTATTAATATAATAAAATGATCATTATAATCACTTTGCGGTAGTAGAAACTCTTTCCTTTTAACGGCCATGGAACCTTTGATTTTAAAATAAAATTTGGCAACCTACTGAAAAACTCAATTAAACTTTAAGGCTCAAACCTTCACCTCTCATGAAACCTTGAAACCACGGAGTGCGAGGTTTAAATACGACGGTACATTTACAATTCTCTGTTTTACATAACATACAAAAATAAATAAATATAAATAAATAAATATTTCACAACTCACACACAACGCCATCTAGTCCCAAACTAAGCAGAGCTTGTAATATGGGTACTAGAATAACCGATACTAATACATAATATACTTTTCTTTTGTAAATACATACATAATTATAATACATAGAAACACCCAGACTAAAACAAACCCCCATGTTCATGCACAAAGATTTGTCTTAAGTGGGAATCGAACCCACGACCTCGGCGTCGCAGGCTGGTACACTAGCACACCGCCATCCGGTCGTCTACCTAATAGCCTTGTATACATAATAGCGATAATTATGTTTCTTTGAAGGTTGTGGCACAGAGGTGTCAACATACAAATTTCACGTATTATGTTTTAGGTCTCATGTGACAAGGGGTGAGTCTATCACCATTCACCAGGTACAATGCCATGATAAAAAGAATTATTCAAATTATGAAATACGGGTGTTACTCACGTAATGTTGGTCTATTTAGTCGACCGCGGTGTCGCCTAGGTATACGTTTAGGCATTATCAAGAGAGTGCGATACGTCGCGCCTGAGTCGCAGCCAGTGTTGCACTGTGTAGATAATTTTATGATCTACAATTTTTGTTTGAAATATTTTTATGATAAAACTTACCGTTTTGCTGAAAATCGCGAAAAACTCATTTTTTTACCTTTGACCTTGAATATTTTTTTTTCCTTACAGGGTAAAGATGGGAAACTTTCAAATTTTGTTTTTAATGATATTTTAAACAATCTTACCGATTTTCAGCTTGGTGGGAATTTAGGTAACTTCGAATGTCTAAATTGACCGGACTATTAGCCGTTTTTCAGAGTTTAATTTAACCTTTAAGACCGATTGGAATCCGTTTTTACACTTTATATAAGTTTTTTACCAATTTATGAATACGGTAGACAAGTGTCAACAATTGACAGCAAATTCCAAGGTTTGTATACTCCAAAGAGGTTGTAAATTGCTCTTATAACTAGAAAGGTTATCAAAGAAGCGAACTTTTTGCTCCTATGAATGTCAAAATTCACCTATTGATGTCAAAAATGCACCTATGAAAGTCATAAATGCATACCTAATTACTAAATGAATGAATGAATGAATGAATGAATGAATGATTTATTTGCAAGTAACATAGATAAATTTTTGGTGTTTAAATGAAGTTAAGTAGCTTAACATGTTATACCACAATGTAATAATAGTAAATAAAAATTGTTTTTAAAAAATGTTCATTAATTTCATTTCAAAAAAATAATTATTAAAATGTCAAACAATAAAAAAGAAATGAAATGTCAAGAAAAAAGAATCATGGAACCTTTACAATCACGGTCACTTATTATTTTTTTAACAATTTTAACTCGAAATAATCCATAACACTATAAAAACACATTGATGACTGTATTTATATATAAGTATGTGGGTGAGAGACATACTGACGTTTCATACAAAATAGACAACTAAGCCGTTCTATCCACTTCTAATTCTCTCTGGTATAAAATAGCAGCCCTGTATAGAATACATATCCCACTACTGGGCTCGGGCCTCCTCTCATGATAAGAAGGGTTAGGCCTAAGTCCACCACGCTGGCCAAGTGCGGATTGGTAGACTTCACTCACCTTCTAGTACTTTTTAAGCACTCTCAGGCATGCAGGTTACCTCACGATGTTTCCTTCATCGTTAGCGAGCGATAATTTTTATGACAAATACACAAATATTTTCGAAAAGACGAATCTTAACGATTTATCGACAGAGGTGTGTAGGTTCGAACCCGAGACCTCTGACTTAGCAGTCCTACGGTCTCCCACTCGGCTATCGCTGCTTCTTTCTGGCATACTCCCTTGAGTTTCTGGAAAGCTGTACAACCAACAAAAGAGGTCGGTTTAATAATTGATAACGAAATTTCTCAGTAACAGAATAAATATAAGCTTCACCTTTTAATCCAAGCTCGATCTTGGCGACCAATTTAAAAATTAAAATACACCCCGAGCCTGAACGACTTCTTAAATAATTTGGTGTTCATAAATCCGCAATTTAATTGCGTAAACATTTTGAATTCATAAAATATTGGACGTTGGATTGTGATTTTCAAAACTAATTTATTTTAATCTTAAAGAACGTATCTATTCTAAAAGAACGGTAACGATGGTAACAAATTTGCAAACGCCCTTAAATGTTGTGTTTCCTACCGGACATTTGTTTTCTTTCATAAACCTTTTTTTATATTACAAGCGTTTATCGCGAAATGTAGTACTAAATATTGGTTCTGACACGTTTTCAAAAGTAATATGAAACAGTTTCATGAGCAGCCGTCATTGTAAAGGCAAAGAGAGGGCTTTTTGTTGTCGAATATTATTTAGCATGTTTATATGTTGTGTACAAACAACTTTATTTCCTTGTATAGGGAGTCAGAAACGGATTTTATGAACTTAAATTTCCATTTGATTGTACAAATCGTAGCCTTAACAGAAACCAAAAATAACTAACTATGTTGTTTAAATCTCAAAAGCTCAAATACCTAATTGGTTCACATAATATTATTACTGCCACTTTATTTAAGTAAGATAGAATTAGATATTTATGCAGGATGAGTCAAATATAGAATCGACTGTAACACTCACTAGATTTTATCAGATCGAGAAAATGGAAGTTTATTTGTTCATTTTGGGTTCGGAATCCAAAAAATATGACTCTTGTGAGCAGTATCAAAACAACGCCACCAAATAGAATATCATGAGCCACAAAATGTACAAACCAGCACAATGATGAGCCCATGTTATGTTTATTCTAACCATTTCCCGGGCAACGTGTTCATTGTGGCGTACCTACAGGCTTGTTATGAAACTGTGCGAATTTGTACACGGAATTTCTATTGTACGTGTTCATGATATTATATTACAATAATATCTGTGTTATTTAATATACTGCAATGAGTGCGCACTCTACTACGCTCAATTTGTTATTGAGCTATGTCAGCAGGTTAAAATAAATATGAATCTCTCTCTCTCTCTCCCTCGTATTCAAAAAGGCCTACATTTTGTAGATTAGTTGCGCAAATGATAAGGCATCTTACGATGGAGAGTTCGTGGGTTCGAATCCTCGCCATTACACCACGGACGTAAATTCCTCACAACATAAGCGAATTAAGCTTAGCTGGAAGGGGTTAACAAGAATTTGTAGAAAATTACTAGTACGATAAAAAAAATAGTCGTCGGTATATTTGTGTAAAATTACTTGACAAAATTGACGTAACTATTCTATTTTAGAAACGTCGAAGAAATATAATATTGATGACATATTACATATCGTATTTCAATTAATTTATGTTTACTTATCAATGTTTGAACTAAGTAAGCGAAAGTATTACGAATATGTACAAACTAATAATTTATTAAATAAAGAAAATTAGAACGAGGAAGAAGTAAGCACTTTATTATTATTTACCTTTCATATTTTAATAATTGAAACACTTCAAAGGGCAATTTACTAATATCTGAAAAAGAAAAACGTAATAGACCTTAACTTTTATCACACATATTTATTATAGAACCATCCATTGGTTAAACTCCTTGAAATTATCATGGCAATGTTACCAAATAATAAAGAAACATTATTATGCACATAGATATTAAATATAAGTGTGATATCATAAGAATCTGCATGCAAACATATTTGCTAATAAATATTATAATAAAGAAATAAACTAATAAGACATTTCTTACACGAGTTGATAGTTGAATAATATAAGATGAATTCTATCAAAAGTAAACATTCTGAATGCTCTAAGTATATTTTTTAAGTTACCTGTGTAAAAAAAACTATGAAGGGTGCTACTACACAACAAATATTGTAACCAGAAGAAGTACCAAAGAAAAACAATAATCGAACAGAATTATTGAAAAGTGGATCAGTAATTTCAAAAAAAATTAAAAAATCACCATCAAAAAGTTCATTTGTTACAAATGTAGATACTCTATGTTATATTATTTATTTCGTGATTTGCAGCATTAGTTATAGGATCTTTTCTGAACAATCTGGCTTCATTATAGTACTTAAATAATAATCAATAATAAAAAAGAAAATAATTTAAAAAAAAATGTACGAAAAGTGTCGATTTTACTCGTAATCTGAGATAAATCGACAGTAATAACGGATCAGCAAGCGTTAGAATTCAATAAACAATCAATTTTGTAGAATTGCCTTGCCTTAAAGACTTGTAATGAACGTAACAAAAACTAAATTTTCCGTTATTTTTATTTGTCATGCTCGTCACGTTTACATCAAACTATAAATATTAATCACAGGCTAATAATGTTTGATACCTTATTGTTACGTTATTTTTACGGCTATTTTATAAACAAAATATTTAAAATTACAATTTCTCACTCGCCTGTACTTAGAATTCTAATTACCCTCAACACCTTTTACGTAATAATGTTACTTCCAATTAAGTTACGTAATTCTCAGCTTATTGACGTAAACGTACGTTTCCAAAATTGGTTTTAATTGAAACCCCAAACATGAACTTGAGTTTGTTTTCATTCATAACAGTACGTGTAAAAGTGGTTCTAAACTACGTTCGTGCAATCATAATGAGAATGTTACCATAACAAACATGTTCTGAGAAAATAAACTAATGTTACCGTTTGGTTGGTGCACCAAGTTTCTATTTTTGATGGTCTCGGTCTTCGTATCGTTGACTCCCGTTCGATGCAGGAAACGTCAGTCAGAGCGAAATCGAATCACATACACACACGACGATCGATTGTTTTAAGACTGTACCAACTAAACATTCAATACTGAGTCCTCACTTTATCATTTATATTACATCAGACAGTTCAATGACACGAACTATAATCAGTATGATCCTATTTACAGCGTAATCTGAACCGTTTAATTTAATGATAATTAGTCGAAAGACAAAACGTTAATGTCTTCGCTCTGTCTCAGACGCACATTTTTATGTCAATATTTGAAAAGTTTAATTTCTTCAAAAGTCACTTTTCACAATTTAACCACGACAAATATTACTTTGGGATCGAATAAATGTATAATAATGGCCGAAAGTCGAAATAATATTTTCTCGTGTTATGTATCGAAGTTATTTACGCGGCGCAAAGCTTTTGGGTCACTTGAGCTCGCGCGGACACGTTTTGCGTCGAGGACGGCCTGATGCCGACTGATGCTTTCCTTCAGTTTCTCTGAAAATACAAACACATGGCAGGACTCTCGGGGTTTTTATCAAACGCAGGCTCGCGCGGGGTCAATAAACTCTAGAGGGATGAGATCTGAACGCTAAGTGCTCTTCGCCGCGTTCGTCTCGATAGGATCGGAGGTAAAATTACTGGGACACATTTAATTGCATTACAGATAGTGAACATGGTGTTTCTTGCACTGTATTGTGAGTCGAGTTTCGGTCAATGGTTATACCATCAGTGTGTTATTGCCTTATAAATTAATATTCGTTTTCCTTGGGGGAATTAAGACATGCGAAGCAGTAAGCACCTATTACGTGGGTCGCATTTTAATAAAGTTAATTATGCTACTATATAAGATATCATTGGCCGTTTTAGTTGTACCTAATATATTTTTTTTGTAGTTATCACATTTTCTGTGTAGTATGAAGATAAATAAATATTCTGTTTGCTATTACAGGAGGTGTTATTACTTTTACTTGCTTTATTTCTTTTCTACGAGGACAAAGTTAGCACTGGCTAAATCAAAACAATTAATAAAGCAATATAATATTTAGTAATACTTAACCTATTAACAATATATCTACTAAAGATCTTCTATCGTTGTTAAAAAAGTAGAATAGGCATTAGAAGTAAATATATTTTTACAAAATGTTTTCGAAAACATTTACAACAACGTTAGGTACTAAAACTATTTCAGCCAACCCTAAGGTAATCCGACAATTAATCATAAACTATCAAATGATGGACTAAACTTTGCGCATATTTTGTTAAAGTGGGGATTATAAGGGTTGTTAAGGATAATATTCTCGCCAACTTTTATCCCGAATTTGATCACTCGGTAAAATTTTGGTGTGAATAATAAATTCGTGGTTGGGAGGGTTTATTCGGGTTTCTCTGCGTAGGCAGGTAGATATTTAGTGAGTTTATCAAACAGAAAAATCGTAACATGATTGTTTTCTTTCTCAGTTTTCTCTCAGACATAGAATGTTTATGGGTTAGTCATAAATCTTTCATTCAAATCGGTGTTAGGTATATACGCGTTCTCCTTATTTTTTTTATCAATTAGGATGTTATTACAGTATTTTGAACGGGAATTAGCGTGAGTTATGCATATTATTTACCTTTGGGGTTGTGTGTAAGGGCTTGACATCAAAAAATCTTAGAGTGAGGATGGATTAAAATATATCATAGAAAACGACCGGTGAACCCGTTGCCGATACGTTAAGCCAAGAGGTAAATAATATGCATGATTCGCGTAAATTCCCGTTCAAAATTACTATAATAATCATGCAACGCAATAGTTTAAAAGATAACTAAAAGTTTGACTAGACGTTTGGCCAATAGAGAGAAAGTCTATTTTGTTAAAATTTAACATTTTAGATACTTCAACAAATAAACTAGAATATTCATTTCAAATAAACGATATCATTTTACGTTTTTCCTTTTGATTTGATCGTAGTTTGATATCAACAATGTCTACGCACCGTCTATACGGGTTCCATTTTCACCTTCTTAAGTGCCTGAGACAGCAAATTTGTCGCCTCTTTTATCTTTATGGTCTAAGGAAAATTTAGGATAATGTGAGGTTTTATTGACAATGTGTAATAATACATTTTATGTGTATGTAGCTAACTTTCTGTGTTTAAAATACAATTTTGGAAGTTGTATATTTGCTTAAGTTATGTGGAGAATAAACTTTAAACAACTTGTTTATTAACATTAAAATTGATTAACTGCCTCGTAGATCTAGCAGTTAGGGTATGCGCGTCTTACCAGGTCTCGGGTCCTATTCTCGGGTCGGGTAAAGTGTTATTTAATTTTGTTAACTTTCCGTCACGGAGTTGGGATTGGAAATGGATGGCTATAGCGATAGGCTATCCCATGGAAACTAAACATAACAGGTGAAATGTGGGTGCTGGACAGCTCTGCCACACCCTTCTGGGTAATTTAGGCGTGATGTTATGTTATGTTGTTATTATTCTTCTTCTTCTTTTGTGTCGATGACTGCAGTCATATTCTCATGGTGTTGACTTGCCATCGTGGTGAAAGGATTCGCCAGTCTGCTTGTTGGAAGTTTGCGGACTGCCCAGGGTGCGCCGGAAGGCTCTTTATGTTGTTATTAAAATGTATGTATTAGAGTGTTATTACACCGAAATCGATCGACATCAATCGATGTCAATCGAACGCATTGGTGCGCTCCTATTGGCTCTTTAGGCGTTAAATAGATTGATAGACATACGTCGATCTCATCCTTAAGATTCTGCATCTTGGCAGAGATTTAGGAAGGTTGACGGTGTCAGAAAATAAAAAATATGACTGCATATTACTAAATTGATCTTCTTCTTTCGTGTCGATGGCTGCAGTCATATTTTAGGAGCCCAGTGCGTAGCCACGCGGATAGCGCTTTCATAAATAAATTGATGTCAGTATTACAGCAGGGAATCGTAAAACGATTCCTTTCAATTTTTACAGTTGATGTTAATATGAAGGTTGACGGTGTCAGAAAATAAAAAATATGACTGCATATTACTAAATTGATCTTCTTCTTTCGTGTCGATGGCTGCAGTCATATTTTAGGAGCCCAGTGCGTAGCCACGCGGATAGCGCTTTCATAAATAAATTGATGTCAGTATTACAGCAGGGAATCGTAAAACGATTCCTTTCAATTTTTACAGTTGATGTTATGTATGTCCCACTGAGTCTAAATCCATAAAACAATAATAATGCAACGCAGTTAAGAATATTACGATGAAGGAATATGAATGTAACTTACAAAATTTCTATGAAAGGTACTAAGAAACAGGTGAAAAATGATGGAACCGGCAGGATTTAAATCTGTGACCTTCTGCACACCGGTCAGCCGCTTTAAACAACCAGGTACGGTCGCTTCTTACCAAGACCCAAAATTTCTTCATTTCGTGACGTCACGTTTATCCATTTGTTCCTATCTTAAGTAGGATACAAACCAACATGCCAAAGTTACATTCTGCACAAATGATGTAAAGAATGAACGCGTATACGCGTTCATTCTTTAGGTACATCATTTCTATTATTGTATATATTTCATCATACCTAATTTCAATATTTAGCTATGCTTAGCCAATTATTCTAAGAAGTATAATTTGTTAAGCATAGGTAAATGTTATAAAAATAATCAATAAGAAGTTCTATGAGAAGCTTTCAAAAACAAGACTACCAGCCTGCGGTAGGTCACAGGAATCGCCAACGAGTTTTTTATTCATGAGCGTACTTAGTATGCAAAATCTAGTCACTCAATAAATGTTCTCTCTTTGATGACAAATCTCTAGTTAAATGCTAATTTTATTTTATTCCCCGAATGGGATTCAAAATAGGAGGCCTTTTAATATTGTATTGTTGGTCTAAGTCACTGAATACACATAATAATTAACAAGCCACCCACGCTTGATTTCATTCTCATGGTAGGTGATAAAGAGTTGTTTCTTTTTTTTTTAATTAAGATTGATTTAACACTGAAAATATAACCGATAGAGACAAAAAAAGCAGCAGTAAAATAAGGTTACTTTCGTTTTGATAACAAACAATCATTCATGTTCGTAGCCCTGTAGGCGAGAGCCTCACTAAGGGCACTAAGATAGCATTTTGGCTTTTAAATCTAGCGTTGTAAGTTTTAGGAGACTACGACATAGTTTTATTGTCTTCGGTAAATAAAAACTTTTGTAGGATAAAATAGCAGCTGAAATAACAGTTGTTAGATATATAAATCTTATGTAAATAGTGTTATTCTTCCCTAGATTATTATTACAGCTGATATACGTGACGTCACGGATTTGCCTTCTACACTGACACTGACTAAATTAAGTTTTCGTACGTGTTTTAGTAGTTTGTTGGTTAACTTCAGGTAAGTATCTATGCAATTATATTGTATCATATAAATATTAATCCTACATTTGGGACACACGTTCTTTGAAATTGACCGATGCTGTTAAAAATATTAAAGTAACGAAATTCTCTAATACCGACTACAGTTGATGGTAATATTACACTTCAACTATTTTGTGTCTAAACCTGTCCCAAGGGCTTTCATTATTACCTAAATTGAAGTAACCTTCTAGTATAATGAATTCAGCTATAGCCGAGTGGGAGACCGTAGGACTGCAAAGTCAAAGATCTCGGTTTCGAACCCACGGCATACACATCTGTCAATCAATTGTTAGATTCGTCTTTTCAAAGATATGTACACACATAACTTCGAAAAGAAGAATCTAACTTGATTTATCGTACAAATTATCGCTCACTAACGGTGAAGGAAAACATCGTGAAAAAACCTGTGTGCCTGAGAGTGTCTTAAAAGTACTCGAGGTCGTGTCAAGTCTGCCAATCCACACTAGGCCAGAGCGTGGTTGACTAGCCTAACCCTTCTCATCAGAAGAGACTCGAGCCCAGTAGTGGCTCATGTATTAGATGCTAAGCTATTTATATATATTACAAATTCTGTCCAATATTTGCATGTATGAAAACTCAAATGATATAAATATTTGCTTTTGCACTCATCAAAGCCGATTAACCGTATTTTGTATGCTCTCCATTAATTTAACCTGTGTGTCCTATCACAGAGTTTATGAGAGCGCTCATAATGTGTCCGAGTTCTTAAATCTAATGTTATGAGATACTGAATAGCGCTTTCTGCACTCCATAAATGTGTTTACCTTCTACTACCTCTGCTAAGTTAGTAGATTTAGGTGCTAAGTTTAATATTAATGGCTAGATTATTGTATGATCTAGGTGTGGTATTTGAAGATATTATAATTATCTGATTCTACTGTTATAGAAATAAGTTAACTTTATTGTTTGTCGTTATTTAGTAAAACAAATAGGATTAGCGGGTTACCTAATATGTATAGTAAATAGTTATACCTAGGTCTAATTTATACTATATTGGCTCAGTTGACTGCTTCATGTAGAACATTATTTTTACTTAAATTTAGCGTTATTTTTAATTTTGCCATAGATTTTGACAATTAAGAATGTTCAATTTATACAATATTAAGGACAAATAATTAAGAAATTTATTTAAATATTAACCTTTTTAATTTTTTTTACTGCATAATATACAAAAAGGTAAAGCAAAGCTATAATTTGCTTTAAAATATTACAAATATTCATGATAATTTATTATAGAAATTTCTCGTAATAACTACCGAATAGATTTGGTTACTGACTCAGTGATTCTAAAATTACGGTTTTCAGGGTGCTGGTTTAGTAAAAATAAGTTGTTCATTATGTTTGGTGATTATCTTAAATTGCGTAATTTATTGCATATATTTTACATATTTAGTCTCTAGTAAATATATATTATTATACTTAGATTGAAAGTCCACGTAATTTGAAGCTGAGAAAAACTATATATAACTATATATATATATATTTTGTACTAGACATCGGCTTTATTAGAGAATTGTTCTCATATAAATAAAACCCGCAATTGCTTCTGACTTAAAATACATTGAGATGTATTTCAAGTACAATCATCTCGCTCAAGCACCCTTACCTTACCAGTATATTGCAAAAATTAAGCGAAAAGTTACACACGAGTGAGTTTACAAGCATTTAAGTAATTACACAATGAACCCTCTTATGGAAACATCAAAAATGGGGTGCATGAAAGAAGCCTCCCCGAGCGACGTAAACGTGAACTCTGATTTCCCTAACGTCCGGCGCACCCTGGACACCTAGATTTCGGTAACGCAGAGTCTAGGTGACTAATTCTTTCACCACAATGGTACAATACAGTCCTAAACAGGACAACTCCAAACAAGCTCCTTTAAGAGCTAACCAATTGAAGAGGAACAACCAACACCCGCTCACAGAAGCCGCATTAACAGTAATCTCAATAAACATCGAAGGCTTTTCCGAGAACAAATCTGAGTTACTATCAGAGCTATCCCAGAAAACAAAATGTGACGTAATGTGTGTCCAGGAAACACATCGTGGCTCAGAACATATAAGACCACACGTACTTGGCATGGAACTTACTGCAGAACTACCACATTCGAAGTATGGGAGCGCTATCTTCACAAACCCTAAAATCAAGGTTTTATCTGCTAGCTCCAATAACATCAATCTCATAGAGACTCTCACTATAGATATTGGCACCTGTACAGTAACATCTATTTACAAGCCACCCAAACAGCCTTTTCTTTTCTCTAAAACAGAAAATTTCGATAACCGCAATACTCAAATAGTTGTAGGTGATTTTAACAGCCACAACACCAGATGGGGTTATCGAACCACAAACAACGATGGCAAAGCTGTTGAAGAATGGGCTGAATCTTCAAACCTGACACTTATTCATAATGCCAAACAACCAGCAACGTTTAACAGCTGCCGATGGAAACGGGGTTACAATCCAGATTTAACATTCGTGAGTAGTAACATAAGTCATATGTCTTCCCAATTTGTGTGCCTACCTATTCCCAGCACCCAACATCGACCTATTGCGTGTAAGATAGGGGCGGCAATAAAACCAACGCTAGTTCCATTTAGAAGGCGTTTCAACTTCAACAAAGCCGACTGGAACCTGTTTATGAAACGCATAGATGAGAAACTCATGAACATCGACCCTACCTCATCAAACTACCCAGCATTTGTAAACACTGTCAGAATTGCTTCACGTCAATCCATCCCCCGTGGTTGTTATTCACAGTATATACCGGGACTCAGCAAAGATTCAGCCAAAATTCTCCATTTGTATGAAGAACAATACGTAAAAGACCCGTTCTCAGAAGAAACGCAAATGGCTGGTGAAAGGCTTCAAAACATGATCGCTGAATCACGAAAGCAGAAGTGGATCACTACGATTACACAAACTAACATGACTTTCAATGGTAAAAAAGCATGGTCCACAATACGAAAACTTACCGGGGACCCACCTGCGGCATCTTCTCCAGGTCCTGTCACGGCCAACCAGATCGCCCATCAGCTACTTCTTAACGGAAAATCTCCATATCGCATACCCAAACAGGCCAAACACACACCAAATCCGAATAACAATAGCACAGATATTAGTAAACCATTCACACTAACTGATATAGTCGAAGGTATAAAATCGCTCAAGAATGGCAAAGCGTGTGGTGTTGATGACATTACTGTGGAGCAAATTAAACATCTCGGCCCGGTTGCACTGTCATGGCTTCTTGCTTTGTTTAATTCATGTCTTTCCACGTGCAAACTGCCGAAATACTGGAGACAAGCAAAAGTAGTAGCCCTTCCCAAACCTGGCAAGGTTCTCAATGATCCAAAGAACTTTCGGCCAATTTCATTATTATGTCATACCCACAAACTCTTCGAAAGGCTTTTGATTAATCGGCTTACAAAAGCTATTGAGCCGAAGCTCATACCCGAACAAGCGGGTTTTCGCCCTGGAAAATCTTGTTCCAGCCAATTATTGCGTATGACTCAATATATAGAGGATGGATACGAATCAAAAAAAATACAGGTGCCGTTTTTGTAGACCTCTCGGCAGCATACGATACTGTCAACATTAAAAACTTGTTGTCAAAGGTTCAAAATATGACAAACGATACCGGGTTCGTTAATATATTGTGTGAACTCTTGCGAAACCGGCGATCCCAAGTTATGCTCAACAAGACAAAAAGTAGATGGCGATGTCTGAAAAATGGGCTTCCACAGGGCAGTGTGCTGGCACCAATGCTCTTCAATATCTACACAGACGATCAACCGAGGTGTCTGCATACAGAACGCTTCCTTTATGCTGATGATTTAGCTTTAATAGCTCAAGCGTCTACCTTTGAGGAAGTCGAACAATATCTCTCGACTGGCCTTGAAGAGTTAAGCACCTACTATAAGAGTAACTCCCTGAAACCAAATCCATCCAAGACCCAGGCTTGTGCTTTTCACTTGCACAATCACTTAGCTAAAAGAGAACTCAACATCACCTGGCACGGGACATGCATTGAACACCATCAATTTCCTAAGTACTTGGGTGTCACCCTGGATAGAGCGTTGACATACAGAAAATAGTGTGAGGTGACAAGGCGAAAAGTCGAAACGCGGAATAATTTATTGCGTCGCCTAACATCGACACATTGGGGAGCGTCACCCGACGTTGTCCGCACTACTGGCATGGCATTGTGTTTTTCAGCTGGTGAATTCGCCTGCCCAGTGTGGCACCGATCTGCCCATGCCAAACAGGTTGACACTGCCCTTAATGAAACATGCCGCCTCATAACTGGTTGTCTAAAACCAACACCGCTCATCCAGCTCTATCCCCTGGCAGGTATTGCACCACCAAGTGTACGAAGAGACGTTTGTTGTGGTGTTGAGAAATCTGTTCAGGAGTTGGACAGCCGGCATCCTCTTTACAGGCATACAACACCCCCAGTGCGACTGAAAAGCAGACGAAGTTTTCTTAACTCTACTAAGGCTGTCGAGGAACCACCAACAAATGCCAGGCAAAAGATTTGGCAAAAAAAGTTTCCACCACCACCCGATTTTGTGAAGACTAAGGAGCATCTGCCCTCTGGGTCAAATCTGCAGTGGCCTCTATGGAAATCGCTAAATCGCTTAAGAACTCAAGTAGGCCGCTGCAGACACAATCTAGAAAAATGGGGGATATTAACAGACCAGACCCAATGTGACTGCGGTGCTCCTCAACAAACGATGTCACATCTGCTGAATTGCCCCAAGTGCCCTTACAGCTGCTCTATGCAAGATTTGTACGACGCTACAGAATGCGCAATTGGTGTGGCCACGCACTGGGCGGGAGTAATATAAGATTTTAGTACCATTGACACGAAAGAAGAAGATCAAAAAGTTATACAAAACATGATATTAATATTTAATATCTTCTGTTACGTGGCTTTATTAATGCCGTGAATATTCGTTATTTTCCAATATCATTGAATGTTAAAGGATCAGTTATTACTTTTTACGGTTAACGATCCGGCAATCAAATGAAACATTGAATTGAATTGCTTATTTATGAAGGACCTTCGTGGTTCCAAGTATCAATCAGAAAATTATTTATTAAAAGGATGATTAAATCCTTTGATATTCAGATACTTTTATAATTTTTGGAACTCGAATTTGAATGGTACCAACTTAAAATTAGTAAAATATAATATTTTATAATTTACGTAAAAAATACACACTTATTTTTTACTCTTTAGTTCTCTTACGTTGGTTATTTTTTTGGTTGAAAATAATTTTATTTTACTCTTTTCAGTGAAGTACCTATATATTTATAAATTCTACAGACATTTTACATAATCGTTTCATCTAAATTTACCTTAAAATAATGCAACAGACGGTCTAAAGGTGCCTATGTTTAAAAAATTTTTACCTTACTCTTAACCGTTAGGGAGTTGTATCTTCCATCATCAGCTCAGCAATTTAAAATTAAGACTGCCAGACGCAAATATCTAGATAGATTCAGAAAATTTATCCACTGGACCGTTCGAGAGAAATTAGCGGCCTATCCCTAGCCGTCCCGGCCCGTCCCTGAGGGCCAGCGGCAAATTGCGCCTCATCATACTACTGATTCAAAGTGTATTTTCTAGCAAACTATTGCAGCTATAGCAAAATAAAAAATACCAGTATAAAGCTGAATTGATAAGGAATCAAAATATGTACTTATTAAAGTATAACAATTAATCTGAAATCCATAAAAAAAAAATAACTTTACACTAGGAGTTAAATTGATGTAAAATATTTTTTTTAACAAGATGTAACGAAACTATATCTAACTTTTGTGTAATGATGTATACTAATTATTAAACTAGATTAAATAAGCTTTTCTTTGATACCAATATATCATTACTTAAAATGAACAGTGTAGCACATTCATCCAAAACAAAAAAATCCAAAACGCGGACGGCAATGGCGGCCATACCTAAACTCTGGGCAAGGAAATATAAAAACGTGAAATTCTAATTATTTACGTCATATTTCTTTTTGAAAGTCTACTTAAATATAAATAAGGACCTGTTTTACTAATTACAATAAGTATTCTATTAAAAAATCGTATAATAACACAAAATCATGACGAATTTTAGGTTAGGTTTAGCATTGGGGCGAAGTTTTTGTCTTTCGACTATAACACGTGAAAAACTTTATTTTGACTGTTGATGCTTAAAATTGGTAGTTAATCTAAAAGAATAGACATTCAGCTTTCTTTTAATATATAACACTAATACACTGGGCTATTAAATATATAAAATACTTACATTTTAAAACCGGCACTCACTAACACTTCCACTCACTAGTTACGTAAAATATCACTAAACAAAAAAAATTTTTTCAACGCTTGCTGACATCTGTCGGACTCTTGAATTAATACATATGATGCGTTAGCTAGCAGAGCCATCTAGTAAACATTTTACTAAGCTTTCTTTTTAAGGTTCATAGATACAAACTCGTTCTAAATTGTACTAGTACGCTGGATATCCGCGGGGTGACTCTAGCCGTTCGGAAAATTTTGTTATTATATTGGACTTTTTATTTTTGTTTTTTTTTTATTTAATTTAGAAGAATAGACATTCAGCTTTTTTTTAATATATAATAATAATACACTGGGCTAATAAAAACATAAAATATTTACATTTTAAAAGTGGCATTCACTAAAACTTCCGATCAGTAGGTACGCAAAATTACACTGTTGAAAACAATTTTTTTTCGACGCCTGCTGCCATCTGTCTTTTTTTTTAATTAATACATATGAGGCGTTAGCTAGTCAGTGTCATCTAGTAAATTTTTTACGAAGCTCTAACAAGCTTCATAGTTAAAACCTCGTTTATATTGTACTAGTACGCTGAGTTGCCGCTTGGGCAACCCCTGTTGCCTGGACGTTTGAAACAACAATGTATTGGGCAACCCCTGTTGCCTCGACGTTTCAGTGGATGAAAAAATCTCAAACTCAAAATGTCCTATAACATTCGAGGGTTTCCCTCAATTTCCCTAGGACTCCATCATGAGACCAAGACATCCTTGCCATGGGACCACCCTCAAGGTATATTCTTTCGAATAAAAGAGATTTATAAAAATCAGTCAAAAAAATCAAAAAGTAAAAAGTTATGCGTGGTCTAACATAAAAAAAAATATACATAAGTATTTACTTGAGAACCTTCTCCAGTTTTTTCGTCGGTTAAAAAATAGTATATTTTGAAGCAAAACATTCAAAGAACTATCATCATCCCTAAAGCTGAAAGCCATCCCAGGGGTGTGCTAAACTAGCTAGAACAAAAACGAAATAATTTACATAGTAGTTAGAATGTACACACTGCTACACATCAAACTATACAATGTCAGTGTTAGCTGGTCTCGCAATACCCGGGAATACTATACAATACCAAACCATCGTATACTGAAAATGTATAGCTTTATGTGTAGTCGTGTGTACTCCCTCCGGAACTACTTCCACTAAAACCGCATCACGTTTTAAATTGCAACTTAAAATCGTGGTTTAAAAATTAAAGATGTTTCTGCTAAAAGAATACCTTGGAGTACAGTTAGACTTAATTATAAAGAATGAGCGAAAGCAAAACGTGGTACTGGTGGTAGAGCTCTTGTGAATGAGCTCGAGGGCGACAGCACCACCGTCTCACCTTTAACCTGCAGCCAAATAGTAGTGCTTGTATTCTGTGTTCCGGTTTGGTGGTGAGATCAGGCCCTGAAATTACTGGCACATGAGGCATAACACCGTAGTCCTCAGCTGCAGCGGCGCATCTATAATCTGCTTTTGTGGAGTGTTGATGTCCATGGGCTGTACTCCACTTACCATCAGGTGAACTACACGTTCGTTCGCTGTGGGCGTAGTATATATAAAAAAAAAACCTGATGTTTTCGAAGTAGAAAAACTAAATGGAGAGAATTAAAAAAAAAGTATATCGCATAAATTCTACTGATCAATAAAACATAACATAACATCACGCCTATATTACCCAAAAGGGTTTAAAAACACCCACACTTTACCTGTTTTGTTCAGGTCCCATGGGATAAGGGGTAGTTTAGAAAGTTCTTTATTAGCATAAAATAAATACATGACAATAATATAACAATACATTGCACAAAATATAACATTAATTGATTTTGATAGACAGTAGTCTTTATAAAACATTAAAACATAATTGGTAACATAATTTTACATGATAGAACAATTTGATTTAAATATAAACAATCATTAAAATAAGGGGTAAGATGGGATAAGGGGTGAGCCTAACGCCATCCCCTGGTCACAATTCCACCTCCGTGCTGCTATTGTGTTTATCCTGACGGAAATTTTACAAATAACAATTTGCCCGACCCGGGAATCGACCGCGACGAGAGGCGCATATGCTAACCACTAGACCATCGATTGTATTATAAAACATATAAATAAATAATAATTGCTCATTTTAGCTAGTATTATGACAAGTTGATTAGGTAATTTCCTTAAAATTTGTTTATTAGCCCTTAAAATGAAGTTTCCAAAGAGTAATGATACTTAAACCTAGCACCTCATTTAACTTTAACAATTTGTGAACACGCACTATGGTTTCCCTTGATAATACTTTATAAAGTAATCAAAAAACTAAATTATAATATAAATCAAAACATGAGACGTTTAATATACACTTAATAACAATATAGGTTAATAATAAGGCTGGCCCTACATTGGGCGTACGCGATTGTCGGGCGTGTGGGCGTGCTGGCTGCACATACGTCACACGGCAGCGACACGTGACGCCGCCGTGTGACGCCTTACATAGGTAAGTAATTGTTTTTTAAAACCTGGTTAAGAGAGTTATGAACCATTAATATATGAAGACTAACTTTATTTTACACCTCCGATAGGTTTCCGTGAGTAATTTGGTAAGCTATTTTGGATACTTAGAAACCTTTATTGCTACTCAACATCGTTTATTTTGCGCGACAATAATGTTTATAAATTACGAAACGACGAACTTATATATAACGCGCTTTGACCCGAGTTAAACGTTACTTCCCCGCTTCGAGAGTTTAGGGTAATGTTAAATATCATAAAACTTTAATGGATAGTTAAACTACTAAGCACAAAAATAATAATTATGATTCGATCATTAGTTCCCGAGATTAGCGCTAACAAACAAACAAACTAACTTTCACCCGTGGTTTCGTCTGCGTGGTAGGTGCATCAATCAAATAGGCTACTCGTCTTGTAGTCAGTTAAAATTTTAAAAACGTATTTTAGGCATAGGCATCGTGCAAATAACTATATCAACTTAAAAACATTGTTAATTTGACATTAAAAACAGACACTTCAATTTTATTTGTTTATATTGATGATGAACCAGTGTATAACTCTTAAATTACAATTATTTATTATTAGGGGTGAATGAAAGGAGCCTCCCCGAGTGGCGTACACAACGATTCCCTTCGTCCACCGCACCCTGGGCAAATCACGAGTTCTCCAAAGCGAATTGGCTTATCCTTTCACCACGATGGTAAGTCAAAATAAAATTTGACTCAGCCATCGCCACGACGAAGAAGAAGAAGATTACAATTATCATTAGTCACCGATTAGCAACGAGCAGCAATACTAATATAGAAATGATAGTTAGTAGCAATACTAATATAGAAATGATATAAATAATTCGCAAGACGTACCCAGTCATCTTGCCAGTCTAACTGTATTCGCCATTTCCTCTTGCGAATAGCTATAGATATTTCAAGTTCCGTTGACGTGATTTGTATTTTAAATATGTATGGAGTATTGACAGCTAAATTAATATTCGGCGGTGATCGTGACTGCCCTTTTATGTGACCACTTTGATAAACACGAAAATACTATAGTAAAACGCAGAGGATTCACTCTCAGTAATATACCCAGAACTTCGTTTTTCGCCTTTTTAGTAAAGAAGAACACATTGACATTGATGCGGAAGTATTTTTGACGCATTCATCTTTACATTTTTATTTCTATTTCTCTTTTAGCTGTACATAGTTAGGTAGAATTTTGGTTTTAATTTAATTTAATATTTAAGTTTGTAAATTTTAATATAAGATAAAAAAAAAACGAATTAAAGAAGATCAAGTAGACCTATGCTAGATTTTTGTCAAATTACTCACCTTGTAGTCATTTTATTAAAGCAAGATGAATGAAAATTACACTTTTGAAAAAAATACACATCAAATTAACAGATTTTTTTATTTCACGTTGACTTTCTGTCTGTTTATTATATCGCTTGTATCTACGCTTTTTTGCGAAGAAAACTTATTGTTTCTACCTTTATTCAATTAATTGTCAGCCAGACATTTTAAATTGCAGGTGATAACGACATTCATAGCCCGTGAGACGGTTTAATTTGATTGTAGTTCAGAACTTTTACGGGTTCAAGGAGCCAAATTTTCTAATAAAACTAATAAAACTGTCGAATATGCGTTTTACGATTTTCTTGCTCATTCACGCGGTAATTTTGATTCTAATCTTTTTCTTGTTGTTTTATGGTAATAGTGGTAGAACATCACGTTATCTTATTTGCTGCTAGACTTTAAGCTCTTAGCGTATCCTGTTTAATACCGTCTGGAAAATAGTAGTAGCTAAAATATGGTAATGATGCATACTTTAAACATAAACTTGAAAACTGATAGCTTAATCCTAGACCAACCGTCTAAGTTCAGTCTGGTGCATTACGTTCCAGATACGTTACATACAAACGTACGTAATATACGACTATACGTATACGTTGATACAATTTATTTCGAGAAGAAACAAATCTTTATTACCCAAAATAAACTAATTTGTAAGCAGTCACACAAACATCTGGATCTGACATAAAAGTGTCAAAGGAAGTTCGTCTCTAAAATGATTTACCGCAACTTAATTTGGCAGTACAACTCAGCTTAAAAGGGATGCCCAAACTAGGCACCAAGTTTGATTGAACCCAGATTTATAGAGTAACTTTAGTGGATTTATGACTTAAGTTTTTAGTTAGTCGTTTTTGCGTGATGTACAATAAAAATAATTCCGTGATTCACGCACGACACACTCGAACTGGAAAACTTTTTCGTTTTATGAAAGTATTGGTTTTTTAATAGAGTGCTTAGATGGGCTTAGAGGGTTGTTTTGCTGTATAAGAGAGTTATTTCAGTTCCTGACTATGTGAAGCCGATATATTGTAGCATCAAACATTGCTACCGTTGCTTTGGTTTTGGAGTCAACATGATCATTAAAGTTTTAGCACAGCTTAAAGTTATTCTTACATTGTGGTTATACTTTGTCCATTCCTTTATTTTCTTTTTGACAGATCACGCCTATGAATTACCGTTTTTTTTTTGTCAGATTAATGTACTACAATAATAATGTACTTTATTGACAAGCGACACTTTTTAGGGAAGTTCACTGTTTGTAACAAACAACCACAGACTATAAATCAAATCGTGAAATGAAATAAATCGATCATTATGAAAAAGAATAATTTGACTTTTTTTGTGTATTGTCTGTATTTTTTATAAAAAAAAAATATAATAATAGTATCATGATTCCATGAATAATTTTTTGCAAGAAATTAAGTCGAAATCTTGGAATGACATATCAAAATGTAAACAAAGGTAACTAGGAAACCGTCATAGACTAAGTATGTGACATTATTATTATATTATTATTTTGTATATATATTTCATCTAATAAAAACTACTAATAAACGAATAATTAATAATGAACTTAAACCATTTCGATGTAATTAATCGATTGAAAGTTCTTCTTAGACAACATCGATTATGATTTCAAATCGAATCAGTAACGTGTGAAGGCATCCCTAAATGTAATCTGTCAAAAAGAAAATAAAGGAATGGACAAAGTATAAGTGTATAGCCCTGAGTAAAGCTGATCAGTCTTTTATACATAATATATGTAATGTACAAACATAATATTGCTAATAACACAGTTGTAACAATAATTAATTTTAAATTGGTTTTGATCAAAACTTAGTCAATCTAATGCTATTATGGCATTAAAATAATAATAGATAGATAGATAAAATTTTATTTGCATACCATTTCATTACAAATTAAAGACAACTATTGAAAGACAATAACAATATTATGCAAAGGGCGGCCTTATCGCTTGACGCAATTTCTGCCAGGCAACCTTTGCGTGATCTGTAATGTAGCCGTGATGTCTAGATATGCAAATGGTCCTGCAGACACATAGCACGGACTCATCAACGATTGGAATGGTCTACTATCAATGTTCATTCCTACATTTTATATAGGTTCGCAATTTTCAAGAAAAGAAAGACAGGCAATTAGTATCACAAACTTATCGTAGTAGTTGCGTAAATGTCGAGCAGTTACTACAATAATATACAGGGTGTAAGAGACTTCGTGATGAAGCCGTTTACCAGTAATTCAGTACATGATTCTGAGACTCAGGTGCAAAAAGAAACGAACAATTCATGACTTTGTCGAGGAATGTTTTCGACTGATAATGGAAGAGTAACGTAACATTAGACTTCTAAATACATTTTCAGTTTCCAGTCAACTTTTGGATTTCCAAAAATTCACCCATTTGCAGAATTTGCCAACAAAAAATTGCATACCTTTGAAATTACAGAGCTTCAAAATTATGTCATTAATCACTAAAAAGGGTTTTCAAAATAGCTTAATACTGTTTTTTTTTATTACGTTCAATTACGTCTATAAAATTACGTTGTGTGGAAGTTTCCGGAGTCTCAGAATCATATACTGAAGCACTGGTTCGTCATGGCAGGTGGGTATTTTTAATCCCGTGTTAATATTCGAAAAACGTATTTTGTGCCTGCTAAGACTTTTGATATCTACCTACTAACTTTTTGGGCTTGCTACATAGAACTTTTAGAACATATATCATGTCGCCTCAGAGTCTAGTCACAGCGTGTTATCTGTCTCATATTTCTGACCAAATAATACATGTATCGTATATTTTTCTCTTAGATAAGTTTGATATTTTCAATGTATCATTTTATTACGAAATAGGTTGTTTTTTTCAATGCAAGCGATATTACAAGACATTTTGGTATTTATTTACATTCAGTTCGGTAAACTTATGGTACTCGATGCAGTTCATGGAAGAAATGGGTTATAAAAATTGTTAACTTGAGAGAACCGTTGAGTGTGTCAGGGATGCAAATGTACGACGTGACCAGAGTGAATAAAACAACAAATGAGAGCGAAAGTATATGAGGGGCACCGGTGACGAAAAATTTAGAAATTTCTCTTTGAACTAATGTGGGCAAGAATAACGTTAAGTATAGATAGATAACATAAACGGATAATGGAACGGAACGGATATTATCATTAAAAAAAAGAATGAAAAAAACAGATCATGATGGGTGACGATTTATAGATAGACAAAAGGTTAAGACTAGGTACTAGCGCTACCCGCGCACACGCTACCAGCGTGCGGTTGCGGGCCCGTAGCTTTAAAAGAATGTGAAATCTTGAAGCACTTTTCAAGACGCGCTTTACGCCTGCAATTTGTTACATACATAATTCTGCAATCTGCGGCCTGCGCAGCAATGGTGGACGCGGTTGAAAACCGCGTGCCTAGCCATGATGCACTGACCCTAAATTATTCGTATAAAGGCAGATAGCAATACCAAAAATAAGCTAGCTGAATAACTTGCCAAGAACAGTATACCTTTCTGATAATTTTCCCAGAAACAGAGACACGGCCGAGATGCCGTGATTGTACAACAATTCCGCGGATTGATTGATTTTTTGATTAATATCTTTATTTTCAATTATTCACAACAATTAGTCACACATCATATTTAAAAGAAAAATACAAAATTATGCGAAACAGACACGTGGTAGGTGTTTTTATAGGCTAAACTTCGCCTTTACAAAACATTTTTTCTTATAAAGTAAGTTGTTGTTATTCATAAAGAAAATGTAACCAAGATGACATGTATATATGATATATGTGAAGCTAGGTACTTGCCCATTTAGATTTTACATGCCGCGGATTACGCGACCTAAGTTCACCAAGACACTGAGTCTTATCGTAGTACAAGACGTCTTATCTTTGCGTAGTTACCCCTTATCAGAGAAATTGGTGAAGCCCTAGCCACCTTTTCGGAGTTTATGACTCCTATAATGGCTCATTTATTTCTTTTTATTTCCTAAGATTGAACACGGCGTACATGATAAGTGTCACCAAAGTTAAGTGAAACGAAAAGGGTGGCAATGCTAAACGTACCATGACAAGATTTAACTTTATTTGTTTTAGCTTCATGATTGTCTGATGTGTGGAAAAGGTCATTCCCAAAAACTGTATCGCCACCAACCTTGTGTCACAATAAAAATAATAAAAAAATATAAATATAATTGCTAGTTTTGTGTATGACGATTATCTAGTAATAAGGGACATAACTTATCAAACAAAAGTGATATTCTATTTAAACATAAAGGATGTACTAGACGTTGAAATTTTAATCTTTTTTCTTTTTCATAGAATAATCAAGTGTTCTTTTATTAGCTTTTTTCCTAAACCCCGGCTTAATATAAAAATATTCGGCTTACAATAAAACTTTTATATTATTTTACATATAATACAGCAGCTTTTATCTAGACATAGCGACAGAATAGAATATCATTTATTTCTAAGTAAATGGTATTACAGGTTTTACAATTAATACAAATGGTTCACATTATACTACCGTAGCTGGTGTAAAAATACTACAATTTTTACCTTATAATCTATTTATACTATTTTACATTTTATTTAGAAAAATAAGAAGCAATTGAATAAATTAAATATGTTATTACAATTAATATTTTTCCTACCTATGTTTATTTAACATTACAATTTATAATCCATAAAATCTTTAACTGAGTAGAAACATTGGTCCAAAAGCCAAGAAAACATTGCATGTCTAAACTTATTTATAGGTAACTGTCTGATGTGTGGTGGAAGCTTATTGAAAATTAACTGCCATGCAGGGAGCATTACGACTATATAATTGAAGCCTCTGGGTTGGTACAGCTAATTGGTTTGGATTTTTTTCAAGAATCCTTTTGGAAACATGTTCATGTATTGGAAATAGATGGGGATATTTTTTTACAAACAAACACATTTTAGAAATATAGAGACATGGCAATGGCAAAATTTTATTTTTTTAAATAATGGCTTACAGTGATCTAAAAAATCAGCACCACATATGGCTCTAATGTACTTTTTTTGCGCTATAAGCGCCCGGCTCACATCTACAGAGTTGCCCCATATAATTATTCCGTAGCGTAATACTGATAAGACGTACCCATGATATGCACTCAGAACTGCTTCTTTACTAGCCGTGAGTCTTAGTTTACGAAGATCACAAATTTGTCTAATTTATTACACACTTTATCTACATGCTCCTTCCAATTTAATTTATTGTTAATAGTTATACCTAAGAATAATAATACCAGAGAAGATAGCTCAGCAGCGATAAACAAACCCATGGTCAATTGGTCATTGCTCAAAACCATGTACTGAAAATCACGATTAAGTCGCGGCTTTGTCACGATGTCATTTACACCCTGTATATATTATTGACATGATAATATTATCATCATGTTAGAAACAGCAAGAGCGTAATCAAGAATATTATGTTCATCCTATATTATATTATGTACTTTTATCCTCAAATATATTGTTATACATATTACTTCAAACACGCATTAAACCAATAAAAGTAATTGCCATGTACGCTGGCGAGAGGGCGCCTCCAGTCCTAAGCGTTTAATAGCCACTGAAACATGATATTCACTATTTGAGCCAGCGAATAGCTGAAGACGACAACATTCTGTATACATTAACACGCCAATATATACGTAGTATTATAGTAATTTATTATTGGTTAGTAAACCATGATAATATGTAAGCCAAAACTTTGGTCTAAAAGCAAGATGCAGCATAAGCCTGAACTTTTTATTTGTGCCTGGAATTGTGTTGGATCTTCATGGAATGTAGTTACCAGTTACTAGGTAAAGTACTTTAAAAATCTATTCCTTCGGTCAACAAAATTGTATTGCTACGTTATATTATATCGTCGTCTTATGTTAGCTAACTATGTTAAAAACGATCACTTAATTGTTCTTTGATTTAGGTGTATGTACCTACCTTTTTTCGTATTTACAACCTGACGACAGAGCAGACGTAGAAATTTATTCGTTGTAATTCAGTCAAAAAGTTCGTGTCGAGACGAATCTAATCACAGTTTGCATTCTTGTATAATCGCTTTGAGCAGACTGAGTTTGCTGATGCGACTGGTTTTGATGAAGAATTCCTGGCAGTGTCGATTTACCTAGACGACTCATTTCTTTTGATAATTGGATCGGTTGGTTTCTAGTTTTACGAATTTAGTTAAATATTAGTATATTTCTTTACGTGACTGTCATTAGTTTCTTTTCTTTCTTTCTTTCTTTTTTAAACTAGTTGTCAGACTTTCAGGCTTCTAACTACCCGTAACGACTGCCAAAGATTTTCAAATGGTTACTTAAAATTGTACGCAGATAATTCAAAGTAATTATTTTTTAGAAAAAATAGGTAAAATAGTTAATTATTTCCGCGTACAGCATTAAAACAAGAGTTCCAAATGAAGCAAACATTAAAGGAGACAAGAAAAATTTAATCGTACTGTCAAGAAGAACCTGGCAACATGCGGGGGATAACGACGAAGGAAATTATTATTACGGAGTTCTTGTATTGTGGCTGGCTATTGCTGTGTTGAACTATTTATTTATTTTATTTTTTATTTATTTACTATGGCTGTGTTGAAAATCTATTGTGTCATAGCTTTATTTCATTAGTTACTTAGTTAGTAGATTATTCGGGTTTCATCACCATAATAAGAATCTAGACAAACTTTCTGTAATAGTAATAGTAAAACTAGCACACGCCAACAAACTTCAAATTTTTAGTCTCTTAAATAAAATAATTTATGTTAGTTTTTATGATAGATAAATTGTAAACCTAATCCCTACTTAATAATATCATAAGTAAGTGAACAATTAAATCTTTATAACATCAATCAAACTCTTCTTAGTAACTTAACTTCCAAAACATTATCCCATTTATTTATTAAAGTGGAGTCATTTTAATAGGTAACATTTGACAGTTCATTTATGCAAAGAAAAATATACCTTTCGTAGGAATTAAACTCAAGAAAACAACATCAGTTTTTTTAATACAATTATTTATTTAGAAAATTAGACTCTACTCTTGATGTACATAAGTAGCACTTTGCTTTGCATAAATGAACTGTCAAATGTTACCTATTAAAATTACTCCACTTTAGGTACAATCAAAATAAGCTACAACAATGAATTGAAAAAACATTTGATTTGAACAGAAGATTGAGGGCAATTTTTTTGTACAAGTCATTGAGTCGCCTGCGTAGGTAGACATAATTGGTTGAAGTTCAACGAAAAATCCAGGAAGTATATTATAAGGTTTCTTTACCTTTCAAACAGTTTTATATCCTCAGGAAATGGTGAACAAACTCTGAAAGTTGTTTAAAGTAGGTACATTCATTTGACTAACGCTTTTTGTTTTTTTTATTTAACCTATATTGTCCCATTGTTGGGCAAAGGTCTCCCCCAAAGTCTTCCACTTTATTATTGAGAATACGGGTTACTTAAGTTATTTTAGCCGGGATATGCCGACTAGTTTCGAATCTATTACGTAGATTCATCAACTGGGCGATCAATCGCGTTACGTCGCCGTCGCCTACCTCATTTTTTTTTGCAAGTAAGGTATCGATGCGGCGTTTTTAGTGTTCATTTACATTCCATTTGAACATCTATGCCAGTCGTTACGAGTAGTCAGGTCAGAGGCTATAAAGTCTGACATCTAGTCTTACAAAGAGTATCGTATCACCTCGTACTGGGTTGTGGAAGTTTGATGGCAGTCGCTCCACGTGAAATACTGATTTTCATCTAAATCCGTAAAAATAGAAGCTGACTAGAGTAAATGTCAAAAGGCTTGGCAGATTTACATTGGTGTTCCGAAAAAACAAACCGATGTTTGGCTCTATGGGAATTTCTGTACCCTTTTTTTTTAATTTTCAGCATTATGAGCTTTAAAATTACTTTTTTGCATCTGTGATTTACCTTATTTTTCGGTTTGGTTTTTTAATTGATCTTTATTGACTGACTTTTCAAAATCCATCGTAATTTTAATAGATCACACTAATAATAAAATTACATACGTTTCTGAAAAATGCTAATAAATCTTAAGAAAAACACATATTTTAAAGAGATCACCCTCTTTCTTTAATAATTTTTGGTACCAAGAATATTTTAGAAAAATATTACATTTATGATGCTAATTTCAAATTATTTCTTTCGTAAATAATGACAAAGATACTTTTCCTTGCGCTATTTACTGAATCAAATAAAGAATCGTGGGAAACGTTCACCGGCTTATGTTTTATACATGATTTTGCCAAAATATTGGTATTTACTTTTCTGCCAGCCTTGTATAATATATTATGGTGTTTGTTCACACCAACTTACCCGTAGGTCAAATGGGCGGTCGAAAAATATTGCTCTTTGTCATAAACAGTTCCACTGCAGAAAAGGCTTCCTCTTATACAGGGTGTAAATGATATCGTCAAGAAGCCACTTACCAATGATACAGCACATAATTCTGAGCACTCTGTGTGGATTTTTTTTATTTAAATGATAATGTATACATTTTTGGACTCGTTAATACTATCCCAAAATATTTACATTTATATAAGACAACTTTAGGTTTTTCCGATCGAAAATCATGTTTTTAACTACCGAAACATGTTTTCGCAAGCGTAGTCTCATACATTTGCGATTTACTTATAACGTGTACAAGCTGATAAAAAATTTTGGCACCCGGGGTCTAAGAATAATGTACTGAATCAACGGTAAGCTTTGTCACCATGTCATTTACACCACAATACGATAGGTGTTAATGGACACACTCTTACCATAAATTAATTTAGTAAATGAGGTCAAAATTAAATTACTCATTAGCCTCTAATTTTATATCTAGACTAGATTGTAATATTTATGATGTATCTAATAATTGTTCTTACACATCAAAAAAAAAAATCTATATTAGGTGTAATTTACACCTAATATAGATTTTTTTTTATGATGTGTCTAAACAATTAGATACAATATTTATGATGTATCTAATTGTTCTTACACATCATAAAAAAAAATCTATATTAGGTGTAATTTACACCTAATGTAGATTTTTTTTTATGATGTGTCTAAACAATTAGATACAAGAAGAAGAAGAAGAAGAAGAAGAAGATAGAAAATATATAATTTTATTTTAGTAACATACATAAATTATTTTAATCTTAATATTGTACTAACCACATCAAAATTTAAGTATTAGGTAGTATAATAACAGTCTATGGTTGTAAAATTGAGTACAATTCCTTTCAAGCTTGTTTTCTGTTATTAAAAAGACTTGTGGCTGAGTAAGAGCATTATCCAGACGATAAATAAATGTTTGAAGAGAAGTAAAAATTTGGAGCTACTTAAGTGCTTTTTTGTGTAAGTCAGTAAAATATTTGCGCATGGTTATTTACTCTCTAGCAAACTACAAGCTACAGGAAAATATCGCAGAGACCTCGAACAATAGCCCTTGAAATAAATCACCATGTCAAGTTATTGTGAGTAGCAAGTTCTAAGCACAATAATTCTTTGTGGTCTCAAATAATATACGTGCAGTGATATATCGTGTTTGTATCTGGTTCGTTTATTATTAACTAGGTATTCACATATTTTTGCGTGGAAAGTCAGGTTAATAGATTTAATACAATATCATATAAAACTTATCCTCAAACGTCCAAAACGCCAACTTTAATTTTTATTCTATATAATATTAAAGTTGAAAAATTAAGAATCCAGCAGGACTCGAACCTGCACCCCCTGGGTATACGCCCCAAGTGCTTTGCCAATTCAGCTATGGATTCGTATACTGCCGGAGTCGAAATTTCTCAACTCTTTTGTGCCAGCCTAAGCTAGTTAATTTTTTAATTAGTTTTTGTGCTAGCCTAATTTTTCAACTTTAATATTATATAGAATACAAAAAGGCATAGCAAAGCTAAAATTTGCTTTAAAATATTACAAGTATTTAATTTTTATTTATTTTTATTTATTTGGAACAACAAACAATTACACAATATATGATACATATCATTTAGAGTACTTAAAAATGACAATTGTGTAATCAACAACGTAATCCGCAAAATAAATTGAAACATAATATGAAAATAGTCGTACATGCTGTTATAGTAACACGACTATAATAACACTAAAAATTATTATTATTAATAGGAACAATTTTGTACAGTCTTCTTCTTCTTCTTTCGTGTCAATGGTACTAAAATCTTATATTACTCCCGCCCAGTGCGTGGCCACACCAATTGCGCATTCTGTAGCGTCGTACAAATCTTGCATAGAGCAGCTGTAAGGGCACTTGGGGCAATTCAGCAGATGTGACATCGTTTGTTGAGGAGCACCGCAGTCACATTGGGTCTGGTCTGTTAATATCCCCCATTTTTCTAGATTGTGTCTGCAGCGGCCTACTTGAGTTCTCAAGCGATTTAGCGATTTCCATATAGGCCACTGCAGATTTGACCCAGAGGGCAGATGCTCCTTAGTCTTCACAAAATCGGGTGGTGGTGGAAACTTTTTTTGCCAAATCTTTTGCCTGGCATTTGTTGGTGGTTCCTCGACAGCCTTAGTAGAGTTAAGAAAACTTCGTCTGCTTTTCAGTCGCACTGGGGGTGTTGTATGCCCGTAAAGAGGATGCCGGCTGTCCAACTCCTGAACAGATTTCTCAACACCACAACAAACCTCTCTTCGTACACTTGGTGGTGCAATACCTGCCAGGGGATAGAGCTGGATGAGCGGTGTTGGTTTTAGACAACCAGTTATGAGGCGGCATGTTTCATTAAGGGCAGTGTCAACCTGTTTGGCATGGGCAGATCGGTGCCACACTGGGCAGGCGAATTCACCAGCTGAAAAACACAATGCCATGCCAGTAGTGCGGACAACGTCGGGTGACGCTCCCCAATGTGTCGATGTTAGGCGACGCAATAAATTATTCCGCGTTTCGACTTTTCGCCTTGTCACCTCACACTGTTTTCTGTATGTCAACGCTCTATCCAGGGTGACACCCAAGTACTTAGGAAATTGATGGTGTTCGATGCATGTCCCGTGCCAGGTGATGTTGAGTTCTCTTTTAGCTAAGTGATTGTGCAAGTGAAAAGCACAAGCCTGGGTCTTGGATGGATTTGGTTTCAGGGAGTTACTCTTATAGTAGGTGCTTAACTCTTCAAGGCCAGTCGAGAGATATTGTTCGACTTCCTCAAAGGTAGACGCTTGAGCTATTAAAGCTAAATCATCAGCATAAAGGAAGCGTTCTGTATGCAGACACCTCGGTTGATCGTCTGTGTAGATATTGAAGAGCATTGGTGCCAGCACACTGCCCTGTGGAAGCCCATTTTTCAGACATCGCCATCTACTTTTTGTCTTGTTGAGCATAACTTGGAATCGCCGGTTTCGCAAGAGTTCACACAATATATTAACGAACCCGGTATCGTTTGTCATATTTTGAACCTTTGACAACAAGTTTTTAATGTTGACAGTATCGTATGCTGCCGAGAGGTCTACAAAAACGGCACCTGTAATTTTTTTTGATTCGTATCCATCCTCTATATATTGAGTCATACGCAATAATTGGCTGGAACAAGATTTTCCAGGGCGAAAACCCGCTTGTTCGGGTATGAGCTTCGGCTCAATAGCTTTTGTAAGCCGATTAAGCAAAAGCCTTTCGAAGAGTTTGTGGGTATGACATAATAATGAAATTGGCCGAAAGTTCTTTGGATCATTGAGAACCTTGCCAGGTTTGGGAAGGGCTACTACTTTTGCTTGTCTCCAGTATTTCGGCAGTTTGCACGTGGAAAGACATGAATTAAACAAAGCAAGAAGCCATGACAGTGCAACCGGGCCGAGATGTTTAATTTGCTCCACAGTAATGTCATCAACACCACACGCTTTGCCATTCTTGAGCGATTTTATACCTTCGACTATATCAGTTAGTGTGAATGGTTTACTAATATCTGTGCTATTGTTATTCGGATTTGGTGTGTGTTTGGCCTGTTTGGGTATGCGATATGGAGATTTTCCGTTAAGAAGTAGCTGATGGGCGATCTGGTTGGCCGTGACAGGACCTGGAGAAGATGCCGCAGGTGGGTCCCCGGTAAGTTTTCGTATTGTGGACCATGCTTTTTTACTATTGAAAGTCATGTTAGTTTGTGTAATCGTAGTGATCCACTTCTGCTTTCGTGATTCAGCGATCATGTTTTGAAGCCTTTCACCAGCCATTTGCGTTTCTTCTGAGAACGGGTCTTTTACGTATTGTTCTTCATACAAATGGAGAATTTTGGCTGAATCTTTGCTGAGTCCCGGTATATACTGTGAATAACAACCACGGGGGATGGATTGACGTGAAGCAATTCTGACAGTGTTTACAAACGCTGGGTAGTTTGATGAGGTAGGGTCGATGTTCATGAGTTTCTCATCTATGCGTTTCATAAACAGGTTCCAGTCGGCTTTGTTGAAGTTGAAACGCCTTCTAAATGGAACTAGCGTTGGTTTTACTGCCGCCCCTATCTTACACGCAATAGGTCGATGTTGGGTGCTGGGAATAGGTAGGCACACAAATTGGGAAGACACTTTTGTACAGTGAACACACAAAAGTCCAAAATATATTATATATTTAAAGTCTAGGAGGGAACAACTAACTCCCTTGTTAATAGTGTAAATAAAATATTCGATATTTTAGCTTTCTAGACTACAGTGTACAAGTCAAGATCATTATACTCGTAGTTTCTTATGATAACTTAGTTGTCAAGTACTACTTGCAACGCGTCTTAGCACATCATCATCTGCCGAGCCTTTTTCTTATTACATTAGGATCAGGTTCAAGTCTAACGGACACACAACAGACCGCCACAACCTAGTACGAGGTAATAATATAACTATAACTATAATAATAATAATAATAAGGCACGCATCGTGAGGAGGTTCCTCTCTCTGGAGCCCTAACCATCGGCAGCTTGGTCCCTGTACCTGATGTCGGTGGGACACTGTTTTTTATATTTTTAAATGTTTTTTTGTATTTTTTATAAATCATATTTAAAAATATATAAAATAAGTTTAAAGATAAATAAAGAGAAATAATAATAATAATAATAATTTATTTATTAACTTAAAATTATACATGCACACAAAGAAGTTAAATACATAATTGCAGACTTATTCTATTCTAAATAATTGAATCGACAATTACTTTAGAACATCAGCATAAACATTTCAACTTAAATAACTTTTTGTCCATAATGTAGGTAAATAAAACATAAGTCTAATACATTGCCAAGTTGATTAATAGCCGGTAGTGTAGGTACTTAAAAAAAATATTTTTTTGTCGGTTAATATACTATTTGTTAGACTTGTTGTCAGACTTTCTGGCCTCTGACAATCCTTAACGACTGCCATAGATGTTCAAATGGCAACCGGGACTGACGGCTTAATGTTCTCTCAGAGGCATGGAGGATAACTTGTTGAAGATGGTCACTCAACGGCCGACCGCGGTTAGCATTGCTTAACCTGCAAAATTGATTCGACTTAGCCACAAGCTCCTCGCATCCAACGCATCTTAGCACATATCTGGTGTAAAGCAGCCTTAAACTGCGCTTTCATTGAAGCTGCGTACGGTTGCGAAGCTATGTTTTTGTTCGTCGGGCGCTTTTGAAACTAGGATTTTTAAAAAAACACATAGCTACGCAGCGAAACGCAGCTCCGTTGCATTCACAGCCTTAAATTCCATTTTAGTCAGCAAGCCTGTCAGTTTCAATGCACTGATGAAGTTAATTAACTTCCACAGTGAATCAACCAATGCAACGAAGTGCGCCAATTTTATAGGTCAAGCACAGCTATAATCGTCATGCAATCAGTACAAAACGTGGTTGTTTTCGCGTAACGTTACGTCAAGCTGAACATAATTTTGTAATTAAACAGGTTGGATACTACACAGCGACATTTATTGAAACCACAAATTTTATACATGGTGTTCATTTCCTTTGCTTGACATTTTTATAAAAAGAAACATATTTACCGGACAACATTGCGACCATCTAAATTGTTAAGGAAAGGATGTAAAAAATTTATCGTTGAAAAATCCCCCAAAGAAATGAATATCTATTAATAGAATCTGTGGTTTTCATAAATATCGATGTTTTTTGTATTTAAGTAAAGCTATTTTGTTTTAGTTGTAATTAATTATCCAGAATATGTTATCATTATTTATTTTACGTAGGGTTTGCGTAAGTATTTAATATACATTGCATGTATACGTATTAAATGTATCATGTGATTAAAAATTATCAAACGAATTAAATAAATAAAATTATAGTAATCAAAATAATAGGATATAAATTACCGAAGCTTAGATCAATTTTAATCGAACTATTTAGGTTGACATTAAAATAAATTTAAGTACCAGCTCCGATGCGTATTGCAACATAGAGAAGAGATGGTGATAAACTCATGTACACCATCTTTTCAAATATCGAACGAGTTATTGCAACACCAAACCTTTACATAAAAGAAAACAGTAGTGAAAAATATATAACATTGCAAAGGCATAAACAGTCTTAATATCCATACATAGGTCTTAAATCTTTAAACTAGCCCATGTTTAAAAACTGAATGAATATAGGTTTTTATGAAATAGGAAAAATTATTTTATTATTGAATTGTTACAACTGCCGCTACTACATGAGTAATTATGTATACATAACTAAATAATTAAGTCTGCTAGCAAATAATTTCCACTCGTGCTTATATGCACGTGACCGCAAACTGAAATACAAGCTAATTAAAAGTGATTAAACTCGTATTACCGTTCCTCTCTCTCTTTACTTACTAAAATTCGCAAACACAACCATGGCTTGCAAGTTAAAGTGATTACAAATACATGATAGTGATTTCATCAAGATTGATTCAGATGTTTGTGTCAGCAAAAATTACCTACATAAAAACATTAGGTAATAAAAAAATTGCTATTTTACTACATTTTGGTAGCTTTAGGCCATGTTGGTAGATTTTAGTAGTTTTTTTTCTGTTACTTGTAGGTGTACCGTGTATATATCACTCGGGAGTAAGTTTGAATTCACTGCTGCGAATCCTTTCATCCCTTGGTGAACAATGTACTATTATTAAAATTTAGCTGTGCTAACTAGAACCGCTTCGTAAATCGTAAGTTTTGAAAAAACCTTTTAATCTGCATCCTATTAGGTCTTTATCTACTCAAAGTAAGCATTTTTTCAGTATTGACAGATTTTGAAACGTTCTTGATTGACATGAATAATGAAAATTTCAATTATACTTTACCATACCAATACTTATATCACTTACATTACATATACCAATATTTTTTTATTACCGTAAATTTAAAATTTTAACATGCAATTTATTTGTTATAAATCAGTAATTTATTTTAAAGTGTCATTAACATCTAATTAAACCCTTTCAGTTTTATAAAAGCAACTAAATTGCTTGTTAAGAATTTCGCATAATTATAGCAGAATAACTACACAATTTTAGTTTTGAATAATTATGTTAGCAAGCATGAAATGTGTTGGATTTCAATTAAAATGTTATTTATAAATCTGAGATTAAAAATGTCTGTAATAGTTTTCTGTTAAATCTTAAAATTAATAATTAGAGTTTTAACTCCTAAAGCTAGATAAATCTTTATTAGCAATCTAGTTAATTGAAAAAAGTGTCATAAATATAAACTATTAAGATTATAAACTATTAATATATTTATGCATTTATATTCTTTCCTCATTCTTAATTCTCTCTAGTACACCTTTAACTTCCCTTTCGTGTCCCTTTCTTACTTTCCATCCAATGGTTGTCTGTAAGAGATTGCCTAAGTTGCGATAAGAGCGCCATTTGTACTATATATCTTCTTTTTTCTGTATTTTTATTTTTCCATGGTGTGCAATAAAGCTTTTATTATTATTATTATTATTAAACCTAGTAATAATATAAAGTGTCCCAAAGTAAGTCGGGGGATTTTGTGTATAACTATTATGTTATAACAATTGCCTATTTTGTTTAAGACCAGCTTCACAAGTTCGTGCTAATTCCTTAATAAGGCTATTCGGCTATTTTTACACATAAAATGTCGAATAAGTAAAGAGATAAGTAATGGTTTACTATAAAAATCTAGGCGTTTGTGAAGTCCCATCTTGAAAATGTATTAACGCCAAGTTAATATCGAAAAAAACCTTTTCAAATGCAACAATGTAGAGCTGAGTTTTTAACAAACAATAATAAATACAGTGTAATGCTTTTAGGCCTTTGAATAAAATAATGGCAAGCCATCGTGGGCGTCTCGGTACCACTTTTATGTATTCATAAAGCTCAATGAACGAACTGAAAGAAAAGAATTCGTCTTGCTTTAGTCTCTTCGCTCCTATTTTCTTTTAATGTAACTCGTGCTTACTTTTTCAGTGTAAAGGTCTAGCTTTGTAGTTCAGGCAACTTCAACAGTTGTTCAATGTGAAGTAAAGATACATACTTTCCAACTCCAACTACATATATACTTCTGATTAAATTTGTTGCGGGTTCCAAGACAATTTTAACTCTCCCTGGGATTGCCCGTGTGTCATGCATGGTGCCTTTCAGTTGGTTACCGCTGTAGATCCTGGCGTCATAGGAGTCACAGTGGAAAAGTAAAAAAAAAAAAAAAGTTGTTCAATGTGATTCAGAATGTGAATTTTGCCACTTAAAACTTGCATTCATAATTATGAAATAAAATATTTTATTAAATTGTGTTGTCTCTATTGTGTACATAACTGGCAGATTCGTTCATTCCACAAAATCGATGTTTATCTGAAAGCGCTGTAGCAGGATTCAAAATGAAAAATTGTAAGCCTTAAAAAGGCCGATTTGTTTTACTCAGCTTACAATGTAAAATTAAAATATTATGTGTCCATGGAAACAAGTACACGTGTAGTCCATTTATTTGTATAAATGATTGCTGCGGACCATGCCTTGTTAAACTTACAAAACTCTCTAATGCCTTGTTTTCTAGTTTCAGTTTAAAATTTGAACGACAAAATACGATCAAATTGACAGCCCAAGATACTGCATCACATTGTGATGCTACGATGTGAATTTATGTGGCAGGAGTAAATGTACCGAATGCATAAAATATGCGTAGGTACGAGTTCACATTTATGCGTTTTGACTCTCTTTTAGTTTTATCTCCAACAGTTTTAATATAGGTGCTCATTGGAAAGCTCGTCGAAAAAGGCCTCACTTCAAAATTTTGATATGAAATTTTATCATGCCTGAGATAAATTTAGAATTATTTAGTATTGAAAAGAATATTTAACTAATTTGTTATTTTATAACCAATCGCTTACATAAATGCCGATTCGCATACTGCGACGTGTCCAAGTGCGGGCGGCAGAAAATAGCTCTGCAGTGAACATTTTGACGTGTCAAACAATTTATTTTATGTATTTTCTGCCTGATTTGGATATATCCAGTCCGTATATATGTATACAGTGTCAAAGTAAATTCTGAGAAAAATAGAAAAATAATATTTATGAAGGCGCTCGACAAATAAAATTATGATATCCACAATTCGTGAGGTAATACGACAATTTCAACAGACAAATCTTTGTTTCTAGCTACTAAGCCCCAAATTGAATCCGAGAGCAAGCGAACGGGGCGCTACCATTATATAAATATTTACCACCAAGTCATCCCGTTGAAATAACAATTGAACCACAGACACTTCCAAGAAGATTGCTTTTATAGGCTTTTCCTATTATCTTCAATGGCGCAAAAGTGTGAAGTGTTACCTTAGGCTAGTCTTTATGTAGTTGGGTTTGTGTTATAAATTCTCTAACAACACTTGAATAGAGTTGAATTATAACTAAAAATATTTTTAAATACCCACGCATAAGTAATATCGATGGTCTAGTGGTTAGCACATGCACGTCCTCGCGAGGTCTCTCCTCAAAATGTGGGTGTTGTTCACCTCTGCCACATTCTTCTGGGTATTAGGCGTGATGTCATGTTATGTTATGTGACATAAGTAATTTCTACGGGATATAATCCCACCCACAAGCCCACCACTGTGACTCCTGTGACGCCAGGATCTACAGCGGTAACCGACTGAAAGGCACCATGTATGACACATGGGCAATCCCAGGTAGAGTTAAAATTGTCTTGGAACCCGCAACGAATTTAATCAGAAGTATTTAATTGGAGTTGGAAAGTATGTATCTTTACTTCGTGCCATAAGTAATATGCAGCACAGCTTTTCTAACATTGCATATTGATCCACATTGAGTTGCGTAAAATACTGATAGCTGAATCTGTTAGATTTTAAAAACACATTTAAAATATACTCATCCCATATTTTTATTTGTTTATTTTGAACACGGTCCCCACAACCGAGATCGATGCGGAGGAATATACTATGACGCCTTTTTTTTTTTTTTTTTTTTTTTTTTTTTTTAATCTGGGAAAAATCCGACCTTATGGATACCACTGGTCCGGGGGGAGCGGTGGTTATGTGGGGCTCTCCGCCGAAGGGCGGCCTACCCACTAAAAACCCAGAGTGTTCCTCATCACCAACTAAAGACGGGGGGCACGGGACCACTTGCGCATACTCCGCAGCCCCCATCGGTGTCGCTGCCCGCCTTGCGGCTGGCTCATCTCATGGGAGGCCTTCACATGGCCTCCCTACCACGTGTGATGCCCCGGAACACAGAAGGGGCATCTTCACCTCTCGAGGACCCATTGTTAGGAGCTGCCGGGTGCCCCCGCACCCGACACCCTAGGTCCTCGGAGCGGAGACGGGGTGCGGGCTCGATTTGCCCGTCCCCGTGGCCGCGCCCTCCGGAGCGGTAAAGCGAGGGGATCTCTCTCCCTCTCCCGCTCCTCTTCCTCCCTCTGCGAGATGATCGCCTCGCAAAAGGAGGCCATCGCCTCCCATGACCTCTGCTCTTCGACCATCTTATAAATGACGGCCGATAGAGAGAGATCAGTCCCCACGACCGCGACTAATGATTGCCGCGGTCCAGCTCCTCCCGGGCAGGTCTCCAGCGCATGCTGGGCCGTGTCCTCCACGTGTCCGCATTGGTGACAAGCCGGGGAGTCCTCCCTCCGGGCCACTCGGTGCAGGTACCTCCCGAAACAGCCATGTCCCGAGAGAACCTGCGTCAGTCGGAAGGAAAGACCCCCATGCCTCCTGCGGTACCACTCCCCGAGTACCGGTTTAATCGCCTCGAGGAGTCGTATTGCGCCTTGCCCTCTCTGCACATTCCCAGTGAGGAGTCGTTCCCCCCATCTAATGATGGCTGACGCCTTGGCCCGGTCACGCCAATGCGCAACCTCCTGCGGCGCTGGTCGCTCGTCTCGCTCCCGTGCCTGCGCTCTGCGCCAGTAGACCGAGGCCAGTACTTCAGCCTCAAGGTCCCACGGGAGCGATCCGGCGAGCACGCATGCCACCTCATGAGAGAGTGTGCGGTATCCCCTGCACACTCTCACCGCCATCACCCGTTGGGCTGCAATCAGCAGGGCAGTGGTCTGCCGGTCAAGATCTCCTGCCCATATCGGGGCGCCGTACAAGGCCATCGAGCTAACCACCGCCGTATATAGGCGGCGACAGCTCCCTTCACAGCCCCCGATATTCGGGAGCAGGCGGCTAAGTGCGCCGGCTGTTCCCATGATTCTGGGGGACAGCTGCCGCATGTGCGCCTTAAACTTCCATCTGCCGTCGAGGACAACACCAAGATATTTCAGTGTCGTCCCGACGGGGATGGAGGCTCCACCCACAACAATACTATATAATACTATGACGCCTAACTTAATGTAAATATTTGCCTTTTTATTTTACATAAGTACCTATATATTTTCTATTTATTTTCATAATCTTTAATGTAACTTTATAATATTTATTTAGTGTTTTTAAAATAAATAAATAATTATTTTTTTTCCCATACTTTTAAAATATTTATAGGTCTATTTAAATGGGCAAAAGGAACTAGATTTTTAAAGAATAAAAAAATATGCGTGATATATTTTCGTTACTAGGAGAGATGTCGAAAGAGAAAAGGGTCTTGTTTATGTCACGATCTCAAGTTCAAATCGTATGTCAAAGACACTTTGAAGACGGTCTTTGAATATCTAACCGATCCTATATACTAATTTAATCAACGGAATTCACTGCTGACACGAATCTTCTACCAAAATCATAGTAGATAAGCTTTCTTGGAAATTGTGAAATGGGCATCTAGTACAACGAAAATATAAAAATATAATTTCTAAACCACAATATTCCACGGAACAAAATGTTGTTAGTGATGTAACATACAAAAGTATTGAATCATTCCGTTGATTAATTGTTTTTAGTTACTACTCAGAGCGCAAAACATTATATCCCGATATATCCCTCTCAGACTAAGTTTTTGTATTAAATACACCAATTTACACGATGACAAAGAAAAACACTTAATCGTTATCGATTCAGTATTTTTATTGTACCAACACAATGCTTAAATATTGTACTGGTATTATTGATTAATGTAGATGGATGTTGGTAGAATAGATGCTCTTGCCAACGAGCTGAAAGGCGGAAGCACCACAATCTCACCTTTAACCTGCCGCAAATTGGTGGCGAAATCAGGCCATGAAATTACTGACACTTGAGACATAGCCCCTTAGTCCTTAAATGAAGCGACGTATCTACAAACTGCTTTCGTAGATTGTTAATGTCTAATCTAGTCTAGTTATAACTATACACATGAAAAAAATGTATACGTTATCACGTTGAAGGAAGCTATTATATGAATTCATAATAGTAATAATAATTATTATTGAAAATACGAGTTTCTCATGTTACTTTAGCTGGGATATGCCGACTAGTTTCGAATGTAATACGTAGATTGATCAACTGGGCTGTTATTCGCGTGTCGTCACCTCCGCGGACGTCTAGCACACAGTGCTAGACATCCGCGGAGGTATCCCGGCTAAAGTAACGTGAGTAACCCGTATTTTCGATAATAATGTCTTCACCTCACGTCGGTTTTAATAATATTATAGTAATAATAATGTATAATAATAAACCATTTATTTCAAGCTGTATCGGCCCATAGATAAAAACATAATAATATTTTCGCTTCATTTGCACTAAGTCTTTTTTGCGTTCCTGGGGTATGAACTATACCTGGAAGCGACGAAAAACACCATCAATAATAATTAATATTGTGTATATATTTTTACCTCTGACCACGTAGGGTAAATGCGAAATATAATAAGCTCTAATAACCTATCTGAACCACCCAACAACGACCCTAGAAAATCACAGGTGTTACAATACGACATAAATAAAGGTCTCATTTCAGTGTTTCCCACCGGATGAGTTGGGTCAATCAACTATTTTACCCACAGTTTGCTGTCCCCGACCATTTTTTACAGAAATACGCGAATTGGTTTAATTTACACATTTAATTATTATAACAATATTATCTAAGATTATTAGACACTACGGGGAACTTGATTACGTTCTCGAAGATCTTTAATTTCCATGAAATTTTATGGTAACTCAGTATACGAAAAATGCGCTCCATACAAAAAATTCTTGTCCCAAGATCACGTTCACCGTGTGAACTTTAAATTTAATGAATCTATACTTTATGCTTTCGGTTAATTCTTATTACACAACAAGTTAGTATATTAGAGCTTATCAAGTGCATTGCAAAATACAAATAGCCCTAGTAATTTTCCCAAAAAATAATATCTAAACTGTGTCCCTTACAAGAATGATTTTGCGTTCGTATGCTGAGTTACACTCGTAAATTTCGCCCGGAGACACATAGATGGCACTGTTTGCCATAGGTTGCTTCGTTTGTGTTTGCTTTCGCTCGCATGGCGCGGCGGGGTCCTTTGATAGCGCCTGTCGAGCCGCCAGTCCTCAAGGAACGGTCAAAGAGAGGGCGTGCCTTTTTGTGTTGTCTACTGAGTGACCGCGATTTCTCGATGTAAGTTTATTATTTGTTTAATCTATTTAAAATTATTTGTAGTACCTAACATATGCTTTCGATTAAAGTTGACGCCGGTTGCCATAATCAATTTATAAAGTGTTCTTTTCATCAAAATATTCTGATTGTCTGCTGAGTTACTTGTATACTGAGTTACATTGGCGGTAACTCCATAGACATTTATGGTAACTCCTAAGACATTTACGTACTTAGTAGGTTTAGATTGTATGAAGCCCTTTAAAAATTTCTTGTTGTTACACACCTACCTACGGAATACTGAAATAGGTACAATGGGAGACACGTCAAGCGTAACACTTTTTATTTTGCATCGTTTGTAATGTAACTCGTGCCTCGTAAGAGCCAAAATTGAACTGCAAGTGTAACACTTAGGGTGTCCTCCACTTTACTTGGTACCTAAACCACCTAGCTACCTAATGGAGATCATATCAATTCGATTTGATGATGCAGGGGTCGACAACTAAATTGATCAATGAATGATAATATCGTTCATATTTTGTTCGGCACCCACATACTCAAATTACTTATATTATTTTAGGAACCTAAAATAATCAATTTAAAAGATTAGATAATTAAATTTTTGCTTTTGATTATTTTTATTTTAGATTGGCTTATAAATTGATAATATTTTCAGACATTTGAACTGAAATGGCGCGACTATCAGCGGCTGAAAAACAAAGGAGGTACAGGGAAAGATTAAAACAGAACACCGAAAAATACAAAGAGGCTAAAGGAAAACACCGTGAACACTACCACAAAGTTAAACGGCTAGCTAAAGACTTGACTCCAAAAGAAAAAATCATGCAAACGTGATCTGGAAAATAAGACAAAGAGAATATAGAAGGAAAAGGAAGAATTTGCAATCAATTTTGGATGCAACACCACCAAGTTCCCCAGTTAGCATACTCAATTTCCAGAACGAGTCACCACCAGCATCCCCGGTAACATCACGAGAACGCGGACGAAAGAAAATAAGAAGAGATAGGAGCAACGTGTACAGAGTGAACAAAAAATTATAAGAAGAAAATAAGAAGTTGAAGAAACACTGTGAGAAGTACAAGAAAAGACTGAATAGATACAAAAAAACGAATCTGAAGAGCCGAATAAGGACCAAAATTATAAGCTATTGACAAATTCGATTAAAGAGCGATATGAAAGGATTAAGAACCACAAGGAGAAAGAATTGTTCAAAACCATTTTCAAAGGTGACAAAATAAAAAAAATCCAGAAAGAAAACACAATTACTACGAGAAACATTGGGACAGTACGCTAAGAAAAAAATGACCCTACGCCCTGTACTTTTAAAGGAAAAAATTCATAATTTTTTCCTCCGTGATGGTGTATCCCGGGCTACTGCTGGAAAAAATTGTCACCAACCTGCCGCCATCTGGACACACTTCACCTAATCATGGAATGGATAAGAAATGAACATGAAGCTGTGGATACAGTTCATTTCTTTTCAGATGGCAGACAATACCGGCAGAAGCAAAACTTTTATTTGCTTTGCACTAAATACTTTGACTATGCTTTTGCTGCTACCACCTGGTCATTCTTCGAGCAGGCCATGGTTAAGGCCCTGCAGGTGGCATCGGAGCCATGTCAGTTATGAAGACATTATAAAAATCTTGCCAACACCGGCCTTGTTGGGAAACGGGCAATACCAATTTGAAAACTCGGTTGAAGTTTTCGAACAGTGAGATTGGAAAATCCAAAATGATTGTAATAGTTGATTTGTTCTCTTTATTTTTATCACATTCTATTGATAAGTGTTTTTCATTTTATGCCGTCCATTTTCATATTAATGTTATTATGGTATGTCTTAGGCGTTACCCAAATTCGTCTCTGGAGTTACTTACTGTCCCCAATCTGTGCATTATATTTCCTATAATAATATGCTTATTTCTTTGTATTATATCTTTATATTACCAGAACCATAAACTATCAACTGGCGAGCTTCTATAATAATTGATTTATATTATCTCATTCTTTTATATTTCGTATTATCGAAAAAATTGATATAATTTGTTGTTTAATGGTAACGCAGAAGACCAATATCACTTAGTTTTGTACTTAAATTTAAGAATACTATGAAGACTGACTTTGCCAAAATATTTGATTATGCATGCAAGAGTAAATATAATAATAATAAATAACCTTTTCGTATTTTATTCACATTTAAATAACGTTGAATGCAGGTAACACAGGTGACAGTTTTTGGGGTATGCTCTGCAGTTTTTTTATAAATACTGCCTTAGATACGTATGAACGTCGCTGCCCTCCTAGGATATTGAAGAAGATGATATTTCTAATGCCCTAACCAATAAAGAATAAATGAATATTGATGTAATTTTTTTCAAAAAAAATATTTCTAGCATATCCTTATGGTGGGTAAAATAGTTGATTGACCCAGTTGTCGGTGAAAGTAGAGTGTGACAAGGAGATATCGTTGGCCGCGGTGTCAATTACCTCCGACCTTTGTCTAAAAATGTGCGTTTAGATTCTGTCATGGACCCTGTTTTTGGTTACGTAAATGTGCCGTACATCGAGCTCTTATAACGGGGAAAGGTACTTATTTATTAAATAACCTTTTTTGAAACCTTACCTGAGATTTACAGTATCTAGATATTTGTATTATTGTATTTAATTTTATGACACTTTATAAAAACCTTATGACAATATTAGCAAAAATCTAAAGCAGACTATTTTTAGCAACACCTCCTTAAATATAATTTGTTTATTATAAAATTTGGCTATACATAGACAAGATGAATAAATCATGATGCGATTAAAATAAAATATTTAGAGCTCTGTACCTTATTTTATTTGTTGTCGTATAATATTTTCAATATCCACAAAAGTTTGAGAGTATGGAGTAGAAATTCCAACGGTTCTACCAGTGGATTTTGATGACATTTAGCACAAACATGCAGCATGAACCTGATACAACAATTCCACTACCCAATGGGTTATACCGGGTGGCGCAAAAGTAAAGACCCTATTTGGTTCAGCTATAACATTTTTTCTAAATTAGAAAACTAGATTTAGATTTTTTTAAATGTATATTTGTGCCATTAAATTTCGTACCATTAGGATTTAAAGATGATGTCTTTTAAATGGTGACCTCCAGAGTTGATACACATTTGAGCCCTATTTATGACATTTTGCATAACTTGCCGTAACACTTCCTGCGATATGTTCGTTTTTTCTTGACGAATGTTTTCTTTTAGAGCTGCGAGAGTCTGTGGCTTGTTCACATACACCCGAGATTTCAAAAAACCCCAAAGAAAGAAGTCTGGACTGGTCAGATCGGGTGATCTTGCAGGCCAAGGCAAATCGCCAAAACGAGAGATAACTCGGTCTGGAAAAGCGTCCCTCACTAAGTCCATAGTGTCGCGCGCTGTGTGTGCCGTAGCGCCGTCTTGTTGAAACCAGATGTGCTCCAGCCCCAATTCGTCCAAACTGGGTATCAAAAACTCACGTAACATGGTTCTGTAGCGTTCTCCAGTGACAGTTATCGCATTGCCTCCAGCGTCTTCGAAAAAATAGGGTCCGATCACTCTGTCAACACAGATGCCACACCATACAGTAACTTTTAGTGGGTGTAGAGGTGTTTCTTGAATAATGCGCGGATTATCAGTGCCCCAGAACCGAGTATTCTGCTTATTGACATGCCCTGAGAGATGGAAATGCGCTTCGTCACTCATAACCAATTTTGAAGGAAAATCATCCTCTTCAAGGTTGAGGTTTATGACGCGCTGGCAGTAATCTAGACGAGCTCGGTGGTCAGCAGGCAGCAGCTGATGAGTCATTTGAGTTTTATACGGGAACATCTTTGAGTCTTTCACCAAAATACGCTGCAGGGTCCGTCTGGAAATGCCCAATTGCGTGGCACGTCGCCTCGTTGATGTTTCTGGACACTCTTCCACATCTTCGCGCACAGCATCGATATTTTCAGCTGAACGGCCTGTTCTTGGTTTCCCAGACTTAGGTCTATCCAATGTTGAGCCAGTTGCTTCAAGGCGTGTGGCAAAGCGTCGAATTGTGCGACCAATCGGTGCCGGACGGTGGGGAAATCGTCGACGAAATTCACGTTGTGTTCTTATCACTGATGAATTATTCCGTAAGAACATTGACACAATTATTCCACGTTCTTGGGGAGTAAAACGGTCCATGTTTATTTTCAGTGTATTTTACATTTGTTCACTACACAATTTTCAACAACAGAATGACAGAAAATGTCATATAAAAAAAAAAAAGTATTTTCTTTAGTGCCAGTACTTTTGCGCCACCCATTATAAGGGCTTAATAGTAAATGGAGGCACTTCCCCTCCATTTTGTAGGAAATAACATGGAAATATCGAATTCTACCCGGACGAAGTCGCAGTCACAGCTAGCTATTTATATTTTAGCTCATCACTTGACACAGGAGTTGCATTAGTGTATAAACTAGCAGCAGTATCATGAGACAGTCGTAATTATGACGTATTAATACACATTGAGTTATTTCTTTAATTTGTATGTACAAAAAATAAAATATGTTATCTAGACCTAGTAGTGAAATTTGTATTAAGAAGCATTATTGTAGATATATTTTTGTTAGTTATATTTCTTAAGAGGGCACAATCGGTATCGTGTTGCCAGAACGTATGTAATCGGGATGCTTAAACGGGGTAAACTTTATTATTATTAAGATTTTTGTTTTATTAAAGATAATATAATAATAAATCACATTGAAATGCATGTTTGTTCTTGGTAATTTTGTCAGAATTGCTTTACATACGAACTAAAAAAATTATATAAAAATTTTACAAAATGGTCAAGAGCAAATATGCATTCAAGTGTATGATATCTTTCGCTTTTTAAATAGATTTAACTTAATAATATTAAAAGTTACAACCAGATTAAGTTTATTTAAATAACAGCCCAACAAAATGTTTCCTCTTGAAGACAACAAACTCTAGAAAACGTAATAAACACGTCATAAACAGATCACAAGTCATAATAAACGATACTTTTGCTACATACAAAGGAAAAATATCTTCTAATATTAAAAAAACAAGTCACACATAGCATGGAATGGAAACAATTTCATTAAGTTTATTTCAAATGTGAATGCTTGGAACTGGGTCTTCAGTTCTTATTACGTAAATTTGGCAAGCGCACTTGGCAAGCACGTTGTATTGCCTTAGGCCATCTGGCACTGGTCAAATTGTATTATATTTACGCCATTTCAGTATACATAAAATGCAAATATTTGAATGAATAAAGCAGAGTTGAAGTGCTATGTATGTAAGTCGCATACAATAAATCGTTAAGATTTGTCTTTTCGCAGATATATGTATATTTATCATATAAATTATCGCTCGCTAACGGTGAAGGAAAATATCGTGAGGAAACCTGCATGCCTGAGAGTGCCTAAAAGTACTCGAGGGTGTGTGTGAAGTCTACCAATCCGCACTTGGCCAGCGTGGTGGACTATGGCCTAACTCTTCTCATCATGAGAAGAGGCCCGTGCCCAGCAGTGGGACATGTATTAGATACAGGGCTGCTATTATTAACGCAATATACATAGGTTAGAATAATACTGGAAAATGTGAACATGGATGTAATAAGTGCCTTTTTTCAGGAAGGGTAAGCCGTAGGTCGTTGCCTTAGTACATTAAACCAGGCATATGCGAATGCTGAAGAAGCGAAAGAGGTAAGTAACAATCGAAGCACTCGGCATTCCATTGTTTCTGTCTGCCTGTGAGATATAGTGTTGATTTTATAAATATATATCATACTAGCAAACGTTCTTTTGCCATATATTTATTTATTTTTTATTTATATGAGTAGGTAGTTAAAAGAGTGAAAAACATTTACAATAAAGACGATAATTGATCAGTTTAGAGTCGTAAGAAAATAAAATAAAATAAAATAAAACAAAACAAAACAAAACAAAACAAAACAAAACAAAACAAAACAAAACAAAACAAAACAAAACAAAACAAAACAAAACAAAACAAAAGATATATGTTAACGCACGATACTAATTATTATATCTTCCATAAAAATCGTCGACCACACGCGACAGCTTCAATGTACCTTTTGACGTCCTGACATAACATAACATCACGCCTGGAAGGGTGTGCCAGAGGTGTGTAGGTTGGGTCCCTTGTGATAAGGGGTGAGCCTATCGCCATCTACTGGGCACAATTCCAACTCCGTGCTGCTATTGTGAATTTCCTGACGGAATATCATAAATAACACTTTACCCGACCAGGGCATCGAACCCGAGACCTCACGGTAAGAAGCGCAAACGCTTACCACAAGTCCGTCAAGACAAAATTAATAAAAATATGTGATGAGATATATCGTGCTATAATAAACACATTAGCGCTTTCCTTTATAGCTGTCGTGTGTGCAGTGCTTAAAGATTACGAAAAGGCATACACCAAAGATTGACCAATCGTATGAACATCTACATAGCTTCAATCTCAATCCAATAAGCATCCGATTTTACCAGTTATTTATTCAATATCAGAGCTGCTTGTAATTCAATAGCCCCCAAAGTTTAAGGATTTCTTCACTTTGTTATATCGAACAATTACTTTTCTCTCAAGGAATCGTTTTATTTTTCATTTACTTTATTGTTTTTGAATGTTTGACCCTGACGACGACATTATGTTCAATGTTTGAATTTCTTCTTGCTGAAACAAGGGGCCCTTTAAGATAAATTTAATTATTGATTGCGGTATTAGTAAGACTTCGCTTACCACTAGCGTTTGATTTCATCCGGGTGAAATTGTTTTAAATCTTGAGAAAGAGGTCCCGATTTATCTGAACAAATTTGTACCAAATAGCAATCATTTACATTTTCGTCTTCTAAGCCGACTTGAGTTATTAACGTGGTTCTATTCATCAATCGCTCGGCATTGAAAATGTTCATTGAGGCCTGGTGCCACCGTACTTACAGGATGAAAATATGCAAAATATTTCAAAGGAGTACTGAAAAATGCTGAGATATTATACTGAAAGATACCGTTGAATCATTTTATTTTCTAGTAGATACATAATACTTTAATATTATCCCCGTATCCGTATGAACTAGAAAAAAATCAATAGCATCATATAAACATTTCATAACGGTACAAAATGAAACATGAAGCTACTTACCGGTAGACTTGTCTTGACTTACCAAAGTGGATACTGCAATTTGGTAATTGTTGCTAATTGGCCCTGCACAGGCCACAGGAAGGCAATGGCGAAATGTCTTGTACTGTTAGTGAGCGCAAGGCATTAGTGGACCACTGATCACTTTGACATCGTAATCTAAGCTATTACTCGTTCTATCCAACCCTAACCGATTGATTAATTGATGACGTCATCGTGTAACTAAATCCTACATCGTCCTTTAAGCGGGTATCCAAATTCCATGACAGCAAAACTTGTAACGACTTATGGTAATCCTTTTTGATGGATAGGATAGCCAATATAATTGATTGGAATTTTGGTTGTTAATTCTCTATATCCCTATAAGCTCTAAAATATTGTATTTATTAGTATTGTATATGGTGTGTGATAAGTATCAAATTAAATTTAATAGATACTTGGCTGCATATGGAAAAAGAGAGTAAGAGCCATGCCTTGAGATTCGAGATTCAAATAACATAAATCGTATCGTAAATTAATTGGTTCGTCAAATCACATTATAAAACACAACTCTCTGTCTCTCTCTTCCTGGCCATTATTAATCCCATCTGGTGGTGGGGTCAGCCTTTCTCGTTTTCTCTCTCCACTTCTTTGATATAAAACACAACTAAAGGCATTAAATTAAAAGACCGTCAAAATGTGTTTAACTCTCAAGATTTTATCAATTCTATTTTATTGTCGTAAGAGTTCGTTCTCGAGTCGTTTGATCTCGCAGGTTAAACTATGCTAGCTGCGGTCGGCGGTGGATGGGCGACCATCCTAACAAATTGACTTTTCCTTCGTGCCTCAGAGCGTGCGTTAAGCCGTCGCGCGTTGGTTCCGGTTGCCATTTAAAAATCTTTGGCACTCGTTACGAGTAGTCAGAGGCTAGAAAGTTTGACAACGAGTACTATCTCGTACTGGGTTGTAGAAATCTAGTGACAGTCGCTCCACGTAAAATACTGATATTCAACTTAATCCATTAGACTAAAAGCTGACCCCAATATAATTGAGAAAAGGCTCGGCGAATAATGAGAAAATCTTTAGTCAAGCCAAGACCTTAATCAAGAAATCATTCATAATAAAAAATCTTTTAATAACAGATTTTTTGATTGGTTTTTATTAAAGCCTGTTCAATAAATTAACAACAGAGTGAATAATTAAAGGGGTTTGTTATAATTACCTGATTTCAGGAGATCAATGACCAGGAATGATGGCACTCGCCGTCGATCCCCAAATATTTACACTGATTAATAAGCATCAGTTGTTTTGTATAGTACTAGATGCCCCACGCGGTTTCACCCGCATCAAACGTGATTCTGGCCGGTGCCCGCAAGTTAAAAAATATCTACAACGCGACCTATTGAATTTTTGCGTCAACTCACTTCTAACTAAAAAACCCTAAATTAAACCTCTTGGGAAAAAAGTTAAGAAAAACCCGGTACGAAATTCATTCATTGTTATTAAAGTTTAACTATACGAAATTTCATGCTTGTAATTTCAAAAGTAACGGACTTCCATACAACCATTCCTACCTCATTTTACCTCCTTCAAAATGGAATTGCCAAAAATCCCTTCTTAGTGCGCCCCTACGTCATCTGGGGAAGCTTCATGGAAAATTTCAAGTTCCTTGCCCTAGTGCTTTAGGCTCTGCGTTGATGAATCAGTCAGTCGAGCGAATAATTTAATTTTATAAGTATAGAAAAAGGAGATTATAAAGATCGCATTTCTTTTTGATTTAAGACATATAATTCATCAAAGACACCTTTTACCCAATAGCCAAGGATGGGCTGTTTTTTTTTTAATTGTAAAGTTGGTAAGTCATTTCCATTGCTATTACTAGCCGAAGCGATCTATGATCGACATAAATTAATACAAAAGTTGTACCTTGATTTAACATAAGCCATACCAAAATAGAACTCACCAATATTATATAGTAGCTTAACCAGTGTATAAACAACAAGTTTGGGTTAAGTCACAACTTATGTAGAAGGGAATCCAACCATCAAAGCACGTTCAAACTCACCCTAGAATAATATTAGTTGACACAACTTTAGTTATGTAATACCTAATTGATTTCCTGTTACTCTACTTGGAACTGTTAGTTTAATAACCTTCGGGAGTTATATTATATTTATTTTAGTCGGCGAATTGCCTTGATGGTCTACTGGTTAGCTTATGGGCCTCTCACAGCATGATCTCGGGTTTGATTCCTGGGTCGGGCAGTGTTATTTGTTAACTTGCCATCAGGAAATTCACAATAGCAGCGTGGAGTTGGAATTGTGCCCGGTGGATGGCGCCTCAAAGACCCATTTTATACAGGTCGAGCGCGCTCAAAGAGCTATTTTGAAGGTGTGATCCTACAATTCTACTTTATGAATACTGCGAAGTGCTGACCGTGAGGCAGCTCTTTGTACTTGCAGTTATCCTTAAGCAACACACGTTAATTACTTTTACACAGGATTCCTTAAATCGTCGTAACCATCTTGTCGTACCTTCCAATGCCATGCTATATATTTCTTGGTCCATATCTGTATAAAAAATTACACAAAGTTTTGTCTTTATATACCTTAACCTATTATAAATGTAAAAGCACTGTATTAGAATGGCTTCTTAATCAATGTTATATAAAGACAGAAAGCCTCTTTGAGGTTTTGTAATAACTTTGTTTGCCAAAACAATATCATATTGCGGACATCCATACAACCTATATATTACAGGACTCACACAGTCATGATACACCACGGTCAAACACATTACGCACACATCGCACACACAATATCACATACACACACACTTTACACACAAACACCCACATACATACACTTACTCTCCCATACACAATCTGCCTCTTTATTTTATGTTTTACAGTAAATTTTCTATTTTAAGAATCACCAATAGAGCTAAAGACTACAACTAGATAGTTATTATTGTGTACATTTTGCTACTAATTTGTAAATTGATTCCGAGCGGAAAACTGGTGACCTATATCACAGGTTATTTTATACCTATTTCAGGCACCAGCGATCCTCAACCTACGCTGTAACATAGCTATATAGATTACAATTTTATATGTATATTATGGTTGATGGTGAGAAACAAATTCATTTTTATTATATTATTTATTTATAGGCTCACTCCCTATCCCATGGGACCTAAGCATAACAACTAAGTGTGGGTGTTATACACCTCTGCCACACCCTTCTGGATAATAAAGGCGTTATGTTATGTTTGCCGGCGAATGTAAAAAATATTAAAAAAAATAATTAATTTATGTCAACTTCTGATTTATATGTGAAATTCGATCGCTGTATTGCTTTAAGGAGAAGTTCCACTACAAGTAACGTTGCATTTAAAAAGACAGCTGGCAGCTTGTGCTAATCTACCAGTTTCCATGCACACTACCTTTTTCACAGCTGTTACTTTTAATTATATGAGTTTTATGCTTTTCCGACCTTTAACGTTTAGACGACGCGCCGCCAGAGTGGCATGCACGCCACGCACTCACTGCACACACGTCACACGGCGGCAACTCGCAATCCTACTCCATTTGACAACACTACATAACTAAATATGTCCAAAAAATAGAAAAATAAAAGAACGAAACATTATTTATGAAATCCAATTTCCTAAAAATAACAAGTTAATAAAATTGAACACGTAATAATCTTGTATTATCGGATATTCAATAAAGCCTAAACAGCAAAAGTAAATCGTAAAAAAATGTCGGCCAAATATAGGACACGGGCCTTGACCCAAATATAGCGAACGTGACTTCTGCCATCCCTTTCTAGAAATGTCAGCCTTTATTAAATTAGGGCAAATAACTTGAGAAACTTTTCAATACGATAAGTCGATAGAAAGGATATTTAATTGTAACTTCAACGGCCTGGTTACTTACGATAAATTTACTTTTTGTGATACTTAAACAATAATACAAGAAATTTCTCTTCGCGATAGGTATAAAAAGCTCCTATCAATATACAGCTCCTTGTCATTCCATTAGTCACAGTTAGAGTGGTCAAGGTTTATTTCTCTGAATTAGGATTTTCCATGTCCGTCGTCGCGGCGTCGCTCTATCTTTCCGTATGGGAGCACGTTGTAGATGGGTTCCTGGCGTTAACATGAGAACACCACGAAAATTGATTACGTATCATCAACGCTTCACGTGGTCAAAAGGCTCTCTTTACTTGGCTCAAAGAATCAGCATTGTTAAACGTGGCAATAGAAAGTACGTAGTTCATCACTATATGTCATTTACCTATTAAAATTTGTCAATATCTGTCTAATTGCCAATGGCTCATATACCTACGCTGCGTACAAAGCAATTTGCAATAAGCGCGACCTGGGCAGATTATAATTTTTATTATATGTATAGATTAAAAGGTTTTTTTTTTAAATATCAAATCTAAAATATAAAAAAGCTTGTTCCAATACAACATTATATCCAGTTAAATCACAAATATTGTTTAATTTCTTACTGAAAATCCTGTTTAATGTACAAGCCAGTTATTAATTAATTTACTAGGACCTTGTACATACCGCTTTTGTTGACCAAACTTTCAGCAGTACCCCCGAATGCGGTTTCATTTATTAACCGATTTTATTACGCTGCAGCATAATATAAGTCATTATTATGACCGCATTCGTTGCGGAAGTTTTTGTGGTCCTCTCTCATACATAACGGAATTTTGTGAAAACTTTTAAAATATGTATTATGGTATTGGTCTATACAACGGCACAATACAATATCATTTATTTTACTTAGTGCCCGTAAACATTCCCAGTAGTTTACAAAACAGAACAGCCTTATGTGTTGATCTCTATTGTAACTCATTTTTAAAATAGCTTGGAATATGGTCCTATTGTCTATAAATACAACGGCACAATACAACGCTTATTTATATTGTGCACACATTCATGCCGAGTAATGTAAATATAAGAATTGCCTTGTGTTTTTTTATTATGCGAGGAAAGGATGGCCTCACACATCCGCAAATTTCTCTTAATATCGAAAGCGTGGTAGCGTATACAATTAAGGTATTCTTCTAACACATTCAAATTTACCGCAACTTTTAAAGACATAATTCACCTAGTATATTTTTTTTTGCAGTTGTTTTATTTTTTTGCATAACACGTTAAAAAGTTTATTAAATCTATGAAACCTAAAACAAACAAAACGATTTACATCGAAAGCTCTGTTTGTACTGCGTAAGCTCCAATTTGTCGGTACGTGATGAAAAAGCTCAAATCATTCAATTTGACGTAGGCGAGCTGAAGCCGGCCGATGCTCCCGCCATAAATACGCAAAATAAATAACATTCAAAATTGAAACAAAGTCTTCTAAATTCAATATTAATATTATGTTTTATTCATTAATAGGTTTTTGATATACAAAACATCGTTATTAAAAGCTTTAAAAATGTTAGTTTCATACTATGGTTTCCAGACGCTTTATAGTCGCTAAAAATATTTACATTCAATTGTTGTAGTAATTTTTACTACGGTAATTGTTAGTCGTTTGAAAGAATATGTTTTACTTTATTTAAATACTACACACTGTAAAATAATTATGTTTGACCTCGAGACGTTTTCACAATTCATTTAATTATAAAGTAGATTTGTTTACCTTAAAGCTTGAAGTTGGAAGCAAGCGTCAGCGTCAACGCTCGACGTATGTAAACATATTTTCATAGAAAAAGATGCGTGCGCAAACGTGTCGTGTCGTCACGTCTGCGCGCGCAACTTTTGATGCACACAGTATTCACCTGAAATGTGGCATGTTTTTTCGTATAACTTTCAAACTTCTAATGAGGAGAAACACTGACTTATCCTACTAGGCGCGGCGTAGCTCTGCGTGTATATTTTATTTTGAGGAAGGAAAGCTTGTGTAGGACGTAATGATTATATTTTTACGGCATTTTATAAATAGTGCCTTTATTTAGTGCATTGAATTACAATACAAATAAATCTAAAGGACAATAAACGAAGAAAGAATGTTAATCGGTGTTGCATATAAATAACTTCACCGCAAATTAGTACTGCATAACTATGTCCTACATAGTCAGCAACAAAACTAGCTGAACACGTAAACGTTTTCAAACTTACATAAAAATGATATTTTTAGATTAAATCATCCCTTCTACAAAATAATGTTATAGATTATTATATGTATCATTAAAGAATAATGATTTTAAGAAATAATAATAAATAAAATAAATATAATAATGATGCTAAACACAAGCGATTGCCTACGGTCTGAGAGTACCATAAGTAAAAAGACTAAACTTTACTTAACTTAAACTATCAGTGGTAAAATGTGTTTTATCATTGTGGAAAGAAGGCAGTGTAATATGCAGCCTTATTAATGAGGAGAGCAGATTTCAATTCAAAATAAATATAGATACTTGAAATTCTGACCCTGATCTCTAATTCTACCTATATACAAGTAAACACACACACGAAAACCGTTATTCATTGTGTTGAATCCGACCCATTTATCACTTCGCAGATCGCTAAACAGAACATAAATTTATAGTAAATCACGTTCATTTAGTGCGAATCCTAGCTGTTGAAGAACTAATCCAGTACACGGTGGTATAGATCTGAGGTTCTAAAACTTTGCGCATTGTCCTGGTGCGCCGTATTTACCAGAGATGCACCATGTGTTTGCGATGTGTTTTTACGCTACGTGTTGTTATGACGTGATTTTACGCTACGTGTTGTTATGTGATTTTGTTTCCAAAAAAATGGGTTTAATGCATAGCTAGGTTTTTGATACCAAACACATAGTAATGTAGCATGGCGTTTCTCTGGTGGATATCCGTATCCGTAGACTTAAAGGTAAAAAGCATTTTTGTTCGTTAGGGGGGGAGGCCTGTAGACAAACGACCGTCAAATGTGGGTGCGAGCGAGAGGCCCTAACTCCATTTCTCTCGCACTACACTGAGTGACTTATCGCCACCACCACGCTCGCACCCAGCATTACGTTACGCTGCACTGCCGCTTTTACTTGTTTTGGGCCCCAGAACTGTAATTGACGATAAAAGTTTGAGAACCTCTTTTATAGCCAGTTTTGTGGTAAATAACGGAGATGAAGGCTCTTTTGGATGTAGGCCAGCCGGAAGCGAAGCCTACTTTGTGATAATACCCGGCAAGGTAAATATTTATTAAAGGTGCCGTTTGCGAAATATACCTGATCTATCATTCTATACCTGAAATATACTATAGGTATATATCGAAAGAACAGAATTTGTATGTTATTACTTTATTTAGATGAAAAATAAGTCATTCGCAAAAATGGAAGCATGGTATTGTGAAAATATACAGTAAAAGTACAGGCTATCAAGGTAGTCGATAAAATGGATCACAGGCGACCAATTTTAAGAATATTTCTTGTCGTCATCGTCGTAATGTACACCCAGTTGTTTTCGAACATTATCTTCAAGTTTGGCCAGAAGAAAACTTTCTTGGTGCGTCATTCGTGGGGATTCTAGCAGTCCTGAAAATTTATTTTATTTTTAATATAAAGTATTATATTAAACTAGCTGCCCCGCGCGGCTTCGCCCTCGATAAAATTTTGCCCTCGAAAATATTTTAAAAGTATCCTATGTCCTTCTCCCGGTTCTAAGCTACCTCCCCACCAATTTTCAGCCAAATCGGTTCAGCCGTTCTTGAGTTATAAATGGTGTAACTAACACGACTTTCTTTTATATATATAGATGACAATGGGTAGTTATGGCGTCATTTTTCAATTATTTTAATTAAATCCAAAAAAAATATTTTATCGAGCATCGTTTCGGGGATTTCTTTTTATTATCTCCTAGTAAAACGTTTGCCATGTAAAATGGTATTTCGCCGAAACGTAGCTCAAATAAAAAAACAATATTCCATGCATATTAGTGTAAGACAGTACATAACCTACAACATTTGGTCCCTGGCTGCTAAAGGAAAAAAAATACGACAAAGTTGCATATAAAAATACGGGATATTTTATATTGCATATCAAATAAATAATCGCCTATCAATACATACTCATCATTTATATTCTTTTTTACATCAAATAACTTACTTCACTACAGATAAACTAAATGTTTAACAAAACTCAAACTGCAGATAATTCGAAATTACACATCAATATGACATTACTTTTTTCCTCATAATGCAATACAGTTAAATTTATTTTTGTACAAAAATACTACATGCATAGCATAAATACTGACTGCACATCAAATTTACCATATTTCATAGCAAAATAACTATCCCAGTCGCATATTAATCAGTAAGTACAACAAAATCTGTTCATCATATTTGTCTTAATTTTCAAGAAGCCATGCTCGGCAAATTTAATGAATATTATAACAAAAAAATCCTTTTACATTGCATTATTTCTAAAAGCAGAACAACTTAACTGAAAAACTTCGCGCGTTTTTTCGTCACTGGAGTGCAGAGAGGCGCGAGCGAGTAAATAATATAAAAATAAAAGCTATAGTTATGGCATAGGTCAATTATGGGTAAAGTAGTAGGTTAGGTTAGGTTAGAACTGCGCCCCACCAACGGGTCCCGCGTTGTCGTCGCGGTGGGGCTTAGTACCCGTGGCGCCCCCGAGCCACGGCGAAGCCAAGTGGACCCCAGAGGGGGGCTGCTCTTCGGGCTTTGGGCGATGAAGCCCTTGTGGAGCAGCCCATGTTGCAGGGCCCTTATGGGGGGGCTCTGCAACAGGAGGGCCTGCGGTGCTGGCGTGAGGTAAGTCGGCACTGCGGTCGAGGAGTTTGCGGGGCCGCGGCGGGAGAGGACTGTCGGTGTGTCGTTGCCGCTTTCCCTACCTTCCGCGGTCCCGGCGGGGCCGCAGCCGTTAGTACTGCGGCGTGGTGGGCGGTGGGACGAACATCTGTCTCACCGCGGAGGGCCAGGCCGTCAGATACGAAAGTGTCTGACGGCTTTGCACGCGGTCCTCGGTGCCGGTCCCCCCACATTTTGGGGGCCATGAGGGGCCTGCCTAGGCGGGCGAGGGCCGGGCTGCGGTGTCGGCGCAAGCTGGCACTGTGGCCCGATGGTTTACGGGGCCGCGGCGGGAGAGGACTGTTGGTGTTTCGTTGCCACTTTCCCTACCTTCCGCGGTCCCGGCGGGGCCGCAGCCGTTGAACTGCGGCGTGGTGGGCGGCGGGACCGACCACCTGTCTCGCCGCGAGAGGACCAGGCCGTCGGACATGGGGAATGTCCGATGGCTTTGCACGCGGTCCTCGGCGCCGGTCCCCCCACATTTTTGGGGGCCATGAGGGGCCTGCTTCGGCGGGCATCGCCGGGGGGGTTGTGGATGTAAAGGCTGTGCCAGATTCCCATGACCCCCCCATCAAGGCGAGTGCGGGAGCACCGTGGGGTTTTAGTGGGTATTCCCGTGCCGTTTACCATCTTCAGGCACGGGCGAGTCCCACATAACCACTCTGCCCTTCCCCGGGGTGGGGTGGTATGCGTAAATGCATTTCCCCACGTAAAAAAAAAAAAAAAAAAAAAAAAAAAAAAAAAAAAGGTTAGAACTGCGACCATAGCTAGAATCAATATGTGTGATACTCCGACCCCTTTTTGAATCCACGCACTAAATAAAATAATATTATACTACCTACCAATTTCTTATTATCATAGATCTTAACAAACGACAGTAAGTGGCGCCACCTGCAGAAGCTAAAAATGTGCCTATTGGGCAAAAAAGGAATCGTGGACGCCCCGCGAAAGCAAGACCCGCTTTAATAATTCAATAAATTACAATTTTGTATCTAATTTTATATTTTTTTTGCTGATCTAATTATGTGATAATTAATAAATAATAAGATGACTGTGACTAATAAAATGTTGTTTGATTTAGAAAAACTGCTGTAAATATTATAAAAATAGAAGCTATATTTAAAAGAAAAAGAGTTAACATGTATAATGTGCATTAAGATTATTAGCTGTGCATTGATAAAAAAGCTTTTGCTTTAGGAAAAATTGCTGTGCGCTGTGAAAATAAATTGTAGTGTGTTTAGTGATATTTTGAGTTGAATATTATGTTGTGCAATCAGTAATTTTGATGGGAATTCGGTATTTAATTGCATAGAAAAAGGATATTTTATGATTTGCGTTTAAATACTACCCTAAAAATACTCATTGTGCCTTAATTCAAAAGACATGTATTTTTTGAGGATTAAACATTGAAAATTGCCCTGTCTGTACATTAAAGATATTTGAGAAAAACATACGAGGGGTCTTCTTTATTACAGCATTAGAAACCAAAATAATCTATGTATAAAAAATAACGCATTTAGATAATACTAGATAATTACAATACCTATCAATGTAGCAATCACATAAGAGTACGTAAACAGGCCGTAAGAGGCTGCCATATGAAATAAACTAAGTAAATTGGAAAAGCCGATAGCACTCAACACCACAATAACCACAAGGTTGATGGATTTACGGAGAACTTTGATAACACTGACACCTTTTTGTTATTCCTTCTTTTGTGTTGTTGACAAACATTTGACAAGCCTTCATACTCAAAGTTATGTGCAACTGCATCTTGCTTGCACCTTGAGACGAGCAACTTTTGTGCAAATTTAAAATTTTTGATAAATAAAATTTGCACAAGTGAGATTAAGTGTGTTTGCACAAACAATTTCAGCAAGTTTGCTGGAGCGTGTAGCCGATACCAGTTTGCCAGTTTAGTGGTGAGATTATACCTTGAAAGTACCGTTTTTACCAGCAATATAATGATATACTTACCGGCTTTAATACATCTTGCGACTTCTAAAGCTTCGTATACCAATCCGGCGCTGTTCTCAAAATTATATGGATATTCTGATGTGTGCAGTTCATACTTCTTAACAGTGCCATCAGACGATATCATTTTAGTCGGAAAGTGGAATGGATGCTCCAGCTAAAAGTGAAATAAATTGTACATAATGTAGGTAAATGCATGATTTTAAATTAAATCACCTCTTTTTCCAGGCACATAAAGCTCTTTGAAGAAATTATGCGCATTAAAATATTTTTTAAAAAGGTAACAATATATGACTATTGAAATTGGATTAAAAATTAATAAATTTTTGCGCAAGTCTTTTGTGCATCTTCTTCGCGTTTTGATACATTTTTGCATATTGAGATTGATAAATAACTGTTTAGACGTAAATCACCTTACCGTGATTCGACCTTTAGTCCCATACACCGTCGCTCTATTCCACAACTGTTGCTGCGTATGAGTGTTAAGAACTGCTCGTCGACCATCGCCATAGTCTAGAATTATAGTTTCTGATACATCTACTCCATGTTCATTCAGTGTTCCAACAGCAGTCACTTTGATAGGGTCTTCTTTGAAAATGTACTGAGCAATTTGGAGAACGTAGATTCCAACATCAAGGACGGCGCTGCCACCGTATTCTTTCTTGCTATAAATTTAAATATAATTAGTTTGATAAGGTTTTCAAATAACTAGAGCCAGTGACACAGATAGGATTTTTATCAAGGGTGATGTAAGGTATCAAAACTCATAGAAATATCTAAAATCACCCAATAACTGGAGCATTTAATTTTTTAATGAATATTTTGTCTGAGTTTAAATGGGTTGTCTTTGTATTTTAGTAAGCAGTGTTCATTTTCTTGCCCCTAAATTGATTTAGATTGTTTGAATCAAAAGTATGGTAAAAATATATTAATGATCTTTTAAAATATATAAGTATATGAGGCAACTTTAATCGGCTTGTCTAGCTTTATGAGAGAAGAACTTGCTCAAATAAATTGATTAATTCTAGGTCTAGTTTCTATAGTCTAGGTGGTTGAGTAAAATCCTATTGTGCCCTGCTGGACAGTTTCAAATAAAAGGATATCCTTACCTGATCCGATCAGCATCACTAAAAATTCCAAGATTGACTTCAAGGAACATGAGATCACCAATCTTACCAGATTCTATCTCTTTTTCCATATCAATGTAAGCTGGCGAAAAACGAGACCAGACTCCTTCCATAAGAAACAGTTTTTTCTTCTTGGCAAGATTTAATAGGCTGGCCACCTGTTTCTGGTTCATGCAGAGAGGTTTCTCGCACAACACATGTTTGCCATTCTCTAAGAAGAGTTTTGTGAGCTCATAGTGGTACGGGTTTAAAGCACCGATGTACACGACATCTGAAAATAAGAATTGTGTATATAGCCCATGTAGTATTAAGTATACCTAAGTGTCATGAGAATTATAAAATCTCTAGATGCCGTTAAATAACATACTCTACTTGCCGTTAAATAATTACATCTACATTACATACATACTAAATGATAATAAATTAATATTATTATCAAAGCTATCAAGAAGGCGAAACACTTAACTAATGGAAATGTTATACGTATTTATGGCACTTCATATTACCAAAGGACGAGCGGTTAGGATAATTATTATTAAAGTGCGCATTATTTTGATAAGCAATAGACCTTAAGCAAAGTAATTGTTGCCCGGTTAATAAAAAAAGCACTTAAACTTATCTAGATACAGTCTTCATGTAACTTATCATAACAGACCACTAATATTCTTGAAGGCAGAGCGTAAAAACTTCAAATATCTACATAATACAGCTTGGTTTAGCAGTCCAGAAACAGATACTAATTTATGTCTGCTGGCAACATAATGTCAAAGTTGTCAAGTTAACAATTGGTTAACCATTACGTAACATTTTAAATTGGGTGGCGCTGATTGGCTAATTTGTATTTGGGTTTACGTACGAAGAGATTTTTTATTCTTATTTGCCAAAGCTGTTAATAATTCGTATAATTCACGATATTTAATATGTAATCAACCTAATAAAATTGTCTGATGGGGACTATTTTAAAGGGTTTTAGGTAAAGCTTATAGGATATCTAGAATCCTACCTTAAAACGTACATATTAGTATCAGATATTTCTCTTTTTATTATCTTAGATGCCTCTTATTCTTACACATAATTTAATATTACTACCCAGTTACACTTACCTATGTCTTTACAGATCGCCATAGTTTGATAAGAATCATAAACCTTAGGGATGCTGTGTGTGATGGCAAATTCAGCCGCGCTGTTTTTGTTCCTAGCGGCGATTGCTTCAATCTTTTGGTCTCCCATCATGGGATACGAGTTGAAGGCGTTGACAAAATCATTGGAGATTTTTCCAGCCGTCACAATACCCCAGCGTAATGTCATCTATGAAAAGAAAATATGTTTAATACATTTACTACACTAACCAACACGGTATTATTTATTCCTACATCCTAAATTATGTAGTTGAATATGAAAGAATAATATTATAGGACATGAACCCAAGAATATCTGATTTGTTCTTATTATAAAGCCAAACATTTCTTAGCACACGGTCCCCCCAAAAGTTGCTATAAAATTTGGATCATCGTTGTTTGAGCGAATAAGTCTAGCTAGAACGCCTGTTTTAATTTTATGTCTAACAGTTACACAAGACCCACGTATTACATAAATAAAATTCTAGTTATAAACATAATATTAATAAGTTTAAACGATAAAGTCTCCATTTGCGTCGTCTTTCTGAGGATCTAGGTGCCCTGATTGGTTGCCTGATAAAATTTAATTTAAGTTTAAATATAAATTGGCATAACTTACTATGAGATAAGTCTTGCAGAACTGGCGTGCACAGCAAATAAACGTCTGGAGATGGCTACACAATGTCGTGTATAAAAAGGTTATCTTGCACATAAAGTGTATAAACTAATAGTAAGTATATAATAATATCGGCCCATCTTAAGCAAGAAGCAGTAACCGCCGTTTGCGCATTTTTCGTTTATTGCATATTTGAATTTCACTCACCATACCACATCTAATGACTTCAAGGAAACTCGTAAAAGACCCGTAGAAGATCAATTCGAATGAAATTAATATTTAAAAAAAAGACGTTAGTGCAATCACCGAATTCGTACAACAAAACAGTCACTAAATAGCTGTAACGTCTTTTTTCGCGCGAGAGAATTAATTTGCCATAATCTTTACGGGGAATAAGGACGCTAAGGACGTGGAATAAGGTATGATATTTAAGACCATGTGCCACGCAGTAACCAAAATTAATTTGTATGAAGGGATGTCGTTACGACACCAATGTCTTTTTTTAGCGGCCTAAATAAAAAACATAAGCACATTATTCAACATCAATGTTATCAATATATTCATTATCTTTTCCATAAAACACAAAAGGTTGACTGTAAGAGAATGCCACTAGGCATTAAGTCCGCCTCTGTACTTTTATTTACGCAAAAGTTAAATAAATAAAAAATAAATAAAATAAAAACCGCGTTTCCTGTAAAATTGCGATTTGTGGGTTACGTCTTCTTTCTTAGGATAGGGCGATATGTTAACAGTGTTATCTATTGAGTGTTATGTATTCGATCTATAAGTAGTAGTAAGTTGATTAGATTAGTTAATAGTTATTATATCGATGATTTTTAACCGACTTCAAAAAAAAAAAGAGGTTCTGTATTCGATCCGTATGTATGTATGTATGTATGTATGTATGTATGTATGTATGTATGTATGTATGTATGTATGTCACCTTTTTATGTTCGCGATTTTCTCGGAAACTACTGATCCGATTTGAATGCAGTTTTCGGTATTTTAATCCTTGTGTTTCAAGGAGGGTTTTAGTATATAATTTATCAGAATCTGATGAAGATCTTTGGAGACAGGCAACGGAACTCTTCAAAAACGAATAGCTAATGAACCACGTTTTGTGCAATCGTGTATCTATGTATTGTTTTCACCACTACATAACATAACATCATGCCTGTGTATGCTTTGAAGGGTAAGCAGAGACAGCCTACTTACCTACCCTTAAAGTACCGAAAGCTCTGCTTAGGTTTGTACGGGGCTTACGTTTCAGCACATTTGTTATTATCGTAGTGATAACTTATGATCATGAAGATCTCAGAAAGAATTTTTTGATTATTTTAATTGTTTCTATTGTGTTTCATGCGTAATGATGCCTTAGTATTTCTTCCTAACCCCATCGTTAAATCTAAAAAACTAAGACACTAAAAAGCTTGAAATAAAAAAATAAAATAAAAAAAACAAATAAAAAATAAATAAAAAATAAATAAATAAAAAAAACTAATTAAAAAAAAGAATATTCTTAACTCGAGCGTATTCTAAATATTATAATTATGTACTAATTTTTTTCAAGGAAAAAGGAACCGCCTTCAAAAACTCAAAAGTAAAAAATAAAATATTCGCTAAACTTTGCTTACCTTTATATTAATTTGTTTAAAACAATAAACCCAAATAATTATGTAATACCAATTAATTACATTTTTTTGAAGTCGGCGCCAAATTACAAAATCAAATACCAATTAAAACCGTATTTACCGAATTAATTGTTGAATAAATCATAAAATCAAATACCAATTAAAACCGTATTTACCGAAATAATTGTTGAAAAAATCACAAAATCAAATACCAATTGAATTCGTTGGTCTAGATGAACAGGGTATTAACTCAAAAATGTATACTTTTCAGTAGAGCGATTTGAAGTTTTCAAATCTATATATTTCAATTTCTGTAAATAATTGGATAACCTCACCTATATATTTTTAAAACTAACTTTATTGAGTAGGGTTTTATTCATTTTATAACCCTAATAAGATTGCAATTCTTAAGAATAACAGTTATTTCAAGAAACATTAACCAAAATAATACCTTTTTACACAAAAAATGTTTATAAAACTAAGTTGTAACTTGAAAATTATGTTTTTTTTAGATGCAATTTTTATGGTTTATATGCTACTTTATGATTGTTTTTTAAAGTATTTCTTTTATGTAATGTTTACTTTGTTAGTCCATTCTATTTTTTTCATATTTTTTACAATAATTTAGTTATTAACAAGGAATATTTATAATGCTACCATGTTCCACAAATACATTAGATAAGTTTTCGAAATAATACCAAATAAAAGGATAATTATCATCAATAGCTTCTTTATTTATTTGGTAATCACATAAATAAATATGTTTACATAATATTTTAACTTATACTAAACGTACTTTATACTTTAATGAGTGCTAGAATCATTACAGAAGTTTTACCTCTTATTCACTACACAGACTTAGTTTGATTCGCCTAGAATCTAAACAACATGAATAAAATCTATTATCTTATATGGTACCTTCCCAACATCACAAAATAATTAAAATAGAACAAATCAGGCTTATAAAAACATAAAGAATACTTCTAAATAATATAAAAAAATTGGTCAACAATAATATTAATTCGACAACGGTTCAACTAGGAACCTAAATAAAAATAGTCATCTTAGGCATTTCATCATCACAAATTTAAGGCTGTAACATAAAACCATTCAATCCATTCTTCTTTGGAATGCACTCTCCCTTGAGATCAGGATGTGCACCACCCGGGACACTTTCAAAATTAAAGTACGTCATCTTCTTCAAAGTGAAACGACAGCAGAGTCATTAAAAGTTTAATATCTACTGTGTAAATATTATAATATATATTATTTTAATGTATGTATTAGTATATTTGTTACCATATTTATGTATTTGAATTGTTGATATAACATTATTGTATGTATGTATTCACATTTTCAGCACATTATTTTAATTTATTTATGCACCTACCTTTGTTCTCTCTGCATCACCTTAAGGTTGACTGGTAGAAAATGCCTATGGCATTAAGTCCGCCGTTGTACTAAGTTTGTTTGTTTTAAGTGCGAAAAGTTGTAAAATAAAAATAAATAACTAAATAAAAATACTTCTAAAAAATGGGTATTAGTCATAGAAATCTTAATAATAAGGCAATAGAAATGTCAAAGACGCGTGACCTTGTCGCCGCGCATCTGTCTAGTCAAACACAAGTGCGAGTTGAGGAATTGTCGTCTTATTGTCATCGCAAAAAGAATAATTTTGTTTGCAGGAATACACGCGCATGAGTCTAATCGAACACAAGTGCCAGTTGAGGAATTGTCGTCTTAATGTCATCGCCAAAAAGAATAATTTTGTTTGCAGGAATACAAAAAGTGGTATTTGAAAAACGGCGACATGCGTCCCAGTGTTAAAAGATAGTCGATAGCATTTCTATTGACTAGTTATTAAGATTTCTATGGTATTAGTAGATAAACATAGTATCAAACAACTTGGATTACAGTCACAGCCCAGAATTTCTCAATCACTTTGCCTGAATGCGTAACCAGTTATGCTGGTGTCTTTGTCTTTTTCTAGTTAGTTTCTTTGTAGATTCTGGTATTATAATATCAACTAATGATACTGGAGTTGGATGCAAAGGAGTCGTAGTTGAAGATTTGCGGTCAGAGTCAAGAATCATAAGGACGCTTAAGTATTTATCTACATAGTAAATTATAAAGATTAGTACCTAAGTACTTATCTAGAAGCTTTTACCAGGGTTTTCGGGTCTATTTACTATTTTTGGCGGGTCCTCGTCGTCCGATGATAACGAATCAGAGTGATTTCTGGGTTTTACAATTTCCCCTTGATCATCGGTAAATTCATTTGCTTCTGAAAACCAAACAGTAATGTAAAATTAAATAAATAATAATAATAAATAAATAATACACATAAAAATCTAGGTTTATCGTCGAATAATACCTTCAGTAGATAATAATACAACTAATGTATCAGCATTAGAAACTTCTTCAGGTTGTTCCTCTTCTCGATCAGGTGGTTTTACTAAATTTATGATCATTTTAAGTCTCTGCGACATCATTCTGTAAAAATCTTAACTTGGTAAAAAGCTGTATCTACATAATTTTATTCAAAAAAACATCACAAACTATGTAGAATATTACACTTTTTAGTTTTAATACCATTATTTTTATTTAATTTTTAAACAATAAAGACTCATAAACTAAACAAACCCTGACAATCATGATTATGTTTAATATTATCTACGATTAATACTTTTTCCCCGCAAAAATATTGCACTATGCAAAAACAATCTTTTGTAAACATGGTAGCATCTTGAATAAATTCTCTACACTAGAAACATATATAACAATCCAAATGCAACCATTTATCGTAAAGAAAGTATTAACTTGAAATTATTACTGTATTTTACAAATAATATAATTCAAATAGAACTTACTTTTCAATGAACACAGTGTTTCTTGAGGTTAAAACTGTATATCACAAACGAACCACGTGCTTTCACACAAACTCCGCAAACAAGACTGAATACGATAGTGTTGTTTAAACAGACTCACATAAAAGTGCAAAAAGGACGCAGATACTACCCCGCCATTCGCCAATATGACGTCGTATCGTTATGGGCCCATGTTCATTAGAAAGATCGCATTTTTTTAAGTAGGACCTTATACTTAAGTCTAAAATCGTGATTTTTGAGTTGATACCCTGTTCATCCAAACAAGCGAATTGGTATTTGATTTTGTAATTTGGCGCCGACTTCAAAAAAATGTAATTAATTGGTATTACATAATTATTTGGGTTTATTGTTTTAAACAAATTAATATAAAGGTAAGCAAAGTTTAGCGAATATTTTATTTTTTACTTTTGAGTTTTTGAAGGCGGTTCCTTTTTTACTCAATGTTTTGTCAATGTTTATGTGCCTTATGTAATCAGCTACTGGAGCTCTCCTTTCAAAAGTCTAAATGCATTTTAAAACGAAAAATTTCCTAGACATAATATATTCCTTTGAACTAATAAGTCCTCCAAAAAACTGGAAAACATCAACAGAGCAAACGGTACTGCTTTTTAACCGACTTCAAAAAAAAAAAGAGGTTCTGTATTCGATCCGTATGTATGTATGGATGTCACCTTTTTATGTTCGCGATTTTCTCGGAAACTACTGATCCGATTTGAATGCAGTTTTCGGTATTTTAATCCTTGTGTTTCAAGGAAGGTTTTAGTATATAATTTATCAGAATCTGATGAAGATCTTTGGAGACAGGCAACGGAACTCTTCAAAAACGAATAGCTAATGAACCACGTTTTGTGCAATCGTGTATCTATGTATTGTTTTCACCACTACATAACATAACATCATGCCTGTGTATGCTTTGAAGGGTAAGCAGAGACAGCCTACTTACCTACCCTTAAAGTACCGAAAGCTCTGCTTAGGTTTGGACGGGGCTTACGTTTCAGCACATTTGTTATTATCGTAGTGATAACTTATGATCATGAAGATCTCAGAAAGAATTTTTTGATTATTTTGATTGTTTCTATTGTGTTTCATGCGTAATGATGCCTTAGTATTTCTTCCTAACCCCATCGTTAAATCTAAAAAACTAAGACACTAAAAAGCTTGAAATAAAAAAATAAAATAAAAAAAACAAATAAAAAAAAATAAAATAAAAAAAACTAATTAAAAAAAAGAATATTCTTAACTCGAGCGTATTCGAAATATTATAATTATGTACTAATTTTTTTCAAAGAAAAAGGAACCGCCTTCAAAAACTCAAAAGTAAAAAATAAAATATTCGCTAAACTTTGCTTACCTTTATATTAATTTGTTTAAAACAATAAACCCAAATAATTATGTAATACCAATTAATTATATTTTTTGGAAGTCGGCGCCAAATTACAAAATCAAATACCAATTAAAACCGTATTTACCGAAATAATTGTTGAAAAAATCTCAAAATCAAATACCAATTGAATTGGTTTTTGATTTTGTAATTTGGCGCCGACTTCAAAAAAATATAATTAATTGGTATTACATAATTATTTGGGTTTATTGTTTTAAACAAATTAATATAAAGGTAAGCAAAGTTTAGCGAATATTTTATTTTTTACTTTTGAGTTTTTGAAGGCGGTTCCTTTTTCTTTGAAAAAAATTAGTACATAATTATAATATTTCGAATACGCTCGAGTTAAGAATATTCTTTTTTTTAATTAGTTTTTTTTATTTTATTTTTTTTTATTTGTTTTTTTTATTTTATTTTTTTTCGGTGGCAGGTTATGAAGCGATTCATTTCTGTCCATCACAATAACCTGCCGGTTCCTCATCATTGTCTAAGCAAAACACAAATTCAGTTCACAGTAAAAATTGCCGATTATGACGAATTGGGACAATTCAGTGCCTTCTTTATAGCCATTCACTTGACCTAAAATCACAACCTACCACATATCAAATATAATAATACCACTTGACTCAAATTGTAGTCTACGGTCATATTTTACTATTTGAGCTCAGTATTTGGCGACCTCCCAAACAAGCCGCAATTTGGTGGCAACCGGGACTAAGGTTGCCAGATCTGTTGGCGTTAATAAAGATTTGCTCTGTAGCAAATCTAGATGCGATGTGGGGTGGGTGGCGAGTGGGTTGCTGAAGGTGGGCTATAGTGACTTGTATTCTTTTAAAGCTTAGTTTCCGTATTACGGGACTATCCCAGAAATGCTGGACATCTGGCAACCCTAACCGGAACCCACTGACCTTTTCTCAATATATTTTTAAAGTGCTATTAATATTGCCAATTACTTGTCGTTTTGATATTTTAAGTGATTTGCAAGATCGTTATGGATGCTATTTGACAATACTTCAATAGACTGATAAAACTTGGTACTTAAAAAATGGGATATATATGAGGTAGCATATACTTAGTTATAGGGTTATGTTACAAGAATTGTTTTTTGGGTTTTGGTGGATCATTTATTTGTACCTTCCTATAATCAGTTGAATATTCATTTTTGTTTATTTGTGTTACCATTATTATTATTTGGACATTTTATCTAAATATCTTTTCTAAAACTACTTATGATCTAGTGGTTAGCGTATACGCCTCTCAACGCGAGGTCTCGGCTTCTATTTCCAGGTCAATGTGTTCAGTATGATCTTTCTGTCTGGAAATTCACAATAGCAAATTCAAATTCAAATTCAAATCATTTATTTTCATAGGCCCCAGGAGGCGCTTGAACACGTCAAAATATTACAAACAAATGATAATTATAAAAATAAATTATAAGTAAAACTAAATTATACTAGCAGTACGGAGTTGGAATTGTGCCCGGTCGATAGGCTAACGCCCTATCCCATGGGACATAAACATAACAGGTGAAGTGTGGGTATTGCACACCTCTGCTACACTCTTCTGGGTAATATGGGGGTTTGTCTTAGTCTGGGTGTTTCTATGTATCATAAGTATGTATTTACAAAAGAAAAGTATATATGTATTAGTATCAGTTATTCTAGTACCCATAGTACAAGCTCTGCTTAATTTGGGACTAGATGGCGTTGTGTATGACTTGTGAATTATTTATTTATTTATATTAGTTTGATGTTATGTATGATATTATCTTTTCTAATATTATAAATGAAACAGTAACTAGGTCTTTTACGGTTTCACGGCAAAATTACTGAACCGATTTTGATGAAAAGACAGTTCAAGACTTGAGAATGGAAATGTGCTTCATTCTATCGCGATACCTAGCACGCAGGTGGAGAATTTAAAATTCAGGCAAATTGCTTTTATATATGGAATATTGCCTAAGGCCTACGGCCATTGCTACCACTAAAGGTACTAAGGAACTACGAGAAAACCGTCCCTGTATTAAGAATTCAGGAAAAGTACTATGAAGCTAGACGTCTATATTTATTCTTGCAGGTCGCCGCACTATCTAGTGTCGTCCCAGTGTTTGCCATACGTGGTCTGCACTATAAAGTTCGTCTGCTGTTACTAATATTTGATTTCCTTCAAATGAAAATACTCATTGATTAGAAAAATAAACAGTCTAACGAAGGTATTTTATTTATTTTATTTTATAGTTAATTACAACGGCTTAGAGCCAATTACAATAATTAACTTAATTAAAACTACATAATATGACATAAATATTATATAAAAGTATCAAATGGAACAAATTAGACAAAAAACAATTATTAAAATTCAAAATAAAACAAACATTAATATACTAACGTACTTTGCCTTTCATACATACTCCCACAAAAATATATAATAATATATATTTTACAGGTATATTGGTTACAGTGACAAAACACGTTAATTTAGTCAAATCATTAAAATGTGTGTGAAACGGACGTATCGGTTGTTTTGATGTTTTTTTTTTGTTTGATGACTACACTAGATATATACCTACGTTTACCTACTACTAGTATAATCGTACAAAAATACATTGTTTTGATTTTCTTCTTCAAGCGTTTTTAGGGTTCCGTAGTACCTACAAGGAACCCTTATAGTTTCGCCATGTCCGTCTGTCCGTCTGTCCACGGCATAGCGACGAAACCGTTGGTGCTAGAAAACTGAAATTTTGGATAAACATGTATGTTAACTAAACAAAGAAAGTCGTAGAGTAAAATTTGGAAAAATATTTTTTTTCAGGTAGCTCCCCTACATGTAAAGTAGGGATGTTTTTTTTTTTGTCGCCTACCCCATAGTGTGGGGTATTGTTAGATAGGACTTTTAAAAACGTTTAGGGGTTGCTAAGACAGTTTTTTGATTTAGGGATCCGTTTGCGAGATAATTAACTTTAAAGAGCAAATTTTTGTTCGAGTAGGGCGTCCCCCCCCCCTCTAAAAGCTAAACTACTGGATCCTAAAATCTGAAAAAAATTGTGTCGGTAGTACATGTAATGAACTTTAAAGGAAAACTATAGCGGATAAGTTCACTTCATTAGTTCAAGAGGAATAGGTGTCCGAAATGTCAGATGCAGTTACTCAGGATATTTCGTTCAAAATTCTTGAAACATAAATAAACATACATAATACAATATATAAAATCACGCCTTTATCCCACGGAGGTAGGCAGAGACGATGGAACGCCATGTGCTTCGCTCCTTACATACTTCTTTCGCTTCCTCAACATTCATACATCTCGTCATACGTGCTAGCTGGTTTCGTGTACTACAAACATTTCCTTTCTGAAGGACGCCATTTAGTTAAAAAGTATTTTTCTATGGAACCCTACTGCGCGTGGCCCGACACGCACTTGGCCGGTTTTTAATTAAAGTGAAGCCAAAATCATTCTTATTGGCGTGAAAAAATGGCTTTATGCTTTATGCGTGTACGCGGTGCTATATTTTCCATACAATTAAAAATAACAGAAAAAGTAAAATCAGATTTTATGTGACTTTTTAGGGGTCCGTAGTACATACAAGGAACCCTTATAGTTTAGCCATGTCCGTCTGTAGGTATCGTTAGATAAAAAAACCATAAAAAGGTAAGTAAGACATTTTTTTTTTATTTAGATATCCGTTTAATTCGAGCAGCGCCAATGGTGGGTGTTTAGGGTTTACCCTACATGATGTATGGAAAGAAAAACTATAGCGGTTACGTTAACGGCATTAGTTCATGAGTAATTGGAGACCTCAGTGTAAAATTTAGTTTCGTAAAATATTTCGTAGAAAATACAAAACCTTGCAAAATAATTCGTTGCGCCTCATCTGTACTAGGTAATAGGTACCTCCTTGTTTTTGCAAGTCGGTTAAAAATGATATCGCTACGCACCTATAAATTACGAACCAAGCCTAGACTCTAAGCTTGAATAATTCGGCTATTAATAAACTTCCTGTCATCCCTTACATGACTTAATGGTCGTTCATTTACTTTAGTTTTCTGTGGTTCATTTATGTGATAAGGATAATCTTGTCTTTGGATTTATTTGCGAAGTTTTTCTGCTTTAAGCCTCGTTTCTCTATCCTTCTCATCAGTAACAGTAAGTACGTGTGCTAAAAAAACTCTACCAAGTTTGCAATGACTATAAATCCTTTATTAGATGACGTATCTAATATAAGTTAGAGGTGGATTAGAAGTTACATTATTATCTGATCAATCGAACATTGTTTCAGTTCACATCACATACGCGCAATTAAATTCTTTTTTTAAATCTTATGAGCAATTTGCAAAAACAAATTACTAGTATTCTTGTTAACCCCCTGCAGCTAAGCTTAATGTGCTTGTGTCAAGAGGAAGTTTACGTCCGCAATGTAATGGCTAACATGGATTCAAACCCACAATCTCTCTATCGTAACAACGATGGCTTATCCATTACTCTACGGCTGCAAAATTTATCAATAATAGTCTCACCATTCATCACGTGGGCTTTAAACAACACGAAAATCTGGGTGTTAAGACACTTCTGCCTTTCTGGGTAATATAGACGTAATGTCATGTAATGTTACCAAGAAAAGCCCCTCTAGCTATCAGTAGTTTTAAAATAATATGCCAAAGTGCATTCGGCTAGTTGCTACAAATTTTTCGTAGGCGCTAACGTAGTGACTGATGGAAAGTTCAATAAATAAAAACAAATCTATTACTTTTTGTAAAATGTGATTTGTCCCCAAGGCGGAAGATAGGGGTGCGCGAACATTGCCATTAACATTGGCGAAGGTTTGAATTATTTCTTATGATCCAATATTTATCAGCGACCTTTGCTACAGTGCCTTTGTTTGTATGTATGTAAATATTTTTTTATTTCTTATTTATTAGTTTTATTTTATTTATTTTTCTTATCGTTGACTGTGTTTAAAGCCTGAGTCTGGACCGAAATAAGTATGTACTAATGCATTTATTACCACCACTACAACAACACTATAAATAAATAATGTACTTTTTGTTTGTTTGTTTGTTGATTTCCGTGGACTTTTAACCTTTTAACCTTCAGGTAGACTACAAAACTGATCCCTAAAAACATTAAAATAAAAAAAAATAAGATAACTTTACCTTTGTTTTCGCAGCATTTTATCAAAATTATAATCCTGACATACACGTCTACCCACAAACAAGGGTAAATTAGCAAACATTACAATTTGTAAGTAAACATTAACATTCTGTATAATCACTTGAATTATATCGCTAAGCATAATGCTGGCTGTTTGTTGCTAGACTACTTGAGTGAAAGATCGGGTTGCGAAATTTGTGACAATGATAAGCGACCCTTAAAACAAATGGAACCTCCTCGAGTGAGCTTAAAGGAGCATACCTATACAGAAGTATACATACACAATGTATAAAGTGTGTTCACCAGTTCACCATAAAGTGGCTGGAAAGTAAATTTATGTATAGGCAGATGGATTTTTTATTTTTTATTTGGTCGTTTTACTATGAGATTTTAATGATTCAATGAAGACTTATTTGTGAAAATTTCGAAAATGTTTTATATTTAAAAAACCGTGACACTTTTTTCAACAAATCTTGAATTTTCTAATGGGGCAAATAATGGCCCAGCCTGCGGGTAAAAGATTATCCATTCGTTTTAGGACACCTGTATATGTTGAATAATTGTACTTTTTTTTTTTTTAATCAAATCAAAACGTTTATTATTTAAAAATAATTAAGTGAAATGTTTGTAAATTGAATAAGAAATAAAATATTTTACAGGCATTAAAATTAAATTATAAAAAGAACAAAATCATACCTAACTATTTACAGCTGAAAGAGAAAAGGGTTATGCGTCAAAAAATACTTCCGCATCTATGTCAAATGCGGGTGACCCCAAGTAGCACAAAACTGCATTATAAGATGTCACAAGAGGTAACATCGGTAACTTTAGCACTTATGAAGAGTTATTACAGTACACTCGACCTGCAATAGGTGAAAAGTGAGCTTTCACCTGAATAAGAACGTTATTATGCGTCACGGAGACCACACTGTAACGCTTGCAGCGTTAATATAGGTAACATCAACAGTATTATACAGCGTTAAGCAGTTAAAGGATTTTTGTGGACTTTAACTAAGCTATATTCTGAATTGAAGACCACAAGTATACCCTTAGATCACTTGCATTTTAAGAAAGAACACGTGAGCTACTATAATGTAATCAGTTATTCTGTGGCTTCAAATAACAAAGATATAATGCCTTTTGTTGCACAAAGTGGATTTTGTGTAAAGTTAATCAGCTTGTTACAAGCAATCGTATAAAAGCTCTTATAAAGCCCACATGATCACTATGAGTGAACATTATTATATGCTATGTTAAAGCAATCTGCTCTATATTAGCTCACATATTACCCATAACCTCCGTGAGAGCTGAATACTTGTACTATCGTTGACAATTACTCTACTAGTGCCGTTAAATAAGACCTTGAAGACTTCTTTATTCAGCGCTTCGTAGGTAGTACGTACTATACTAATCGCATCGTTTAATAAAATATTGTTTAGAACGGGAGGGTTCCGTATCCGAAAATGTTGGTGTAAAAGCACGTGCAAATTTAGATGGACAATACTCTTCAAGTATACAGCGTATAGTATATAGTGATAACGTATTGTGCAGTAATGACAATGAATAAAGATGGGCAGATAGATCTAACTATTCTGCAAGTTCAGACAGTGACATTGTATGTCGTGATAAAAATGATAAAAAAGAAAAAAATCGAGAAAATATAAGAAAATGGGCCATTGAAAAAATATTGCACACACAGCTTTAAAGGATCTGTCAAAAACTATCAATAAATTTATTCAAAAGTCAACTACTTTAAAGACAATTCGAAGTGTCAAAAAATGTGTTTTAAATATTGTAAAAAACGGTTGAAGAATAAATAAAAATTCAATTTAATCCTTGTTTTATTTTTCATCCGCGGATCCCTAAAATTACTTCAAAGTTCACTGATGATTACCTACAGTTATTTGCATACATGTTACCCACTATCAAGCTTTACATGAATCTGTACCCAGGTAGGAAAATCCGACCTAGACGAATAAATGACGTCATTATAAGGTCAATTTAGAGTCAGTACTTTATTCGTCGAATATTTACGTCCCACAGACGTCAATTTAGCGTCAGTCTTTTATGGGTCGTGAATGTACGTTTTAGCGACGTCCATTACGTTCGTCCATTGGTCGTCCGTTATTTTCGTAGTACGTACGTCATTCTACTACCGTGTTCGCTCAAAAAAAATGCAGTGCTTGATTTTTTATGTCTGGTAAGTAGGTACTTACCTATCTATTTGCATACCTACATAAGTTTGTATTATGTACTTACTTTATTAATATATATTTATTTTATTGCCTGTTAGATGTCCGCTAAAACACTTTGTACCTACCTATATTTATAATTATATCGACCTACTACCTATTAGCACCGATAAAGTATTACTATTAATACTTTATCGATGCTATTAGCCTATTATTGCCTACTACCTTTCAAGCATTATCTATGCTCGAAGCTACCATTACGGTATGGTATTGATTGATAAACATAATAACAGCCATAATAATTTAAGTTAAAGAACCTACATAATTATGAATAAGTAATTATATTAAATTTTAACTAATAATTACTAATAAAACAACAAAATAATTATAACTTGTCATGCTGCATGTTAAGTACCAACTAGCAATATCTTTTGCGTGAAACGAAACGTGTAGGACTTTCCCTCCATTTTTAACCGTTGCGTTGCTTCGGTTGCTTGGACGCGGCACTGAGCCACTGAGGCAACTGAGCGGCGCGCGGCGCGTGTGTTGAGTTGAGTGCGATGTATAAATAATAACTCAAATACCTATCTTGTTTTGTTGTCGAATAAGTTTGTGTCCGCCACTTTAATAACTCAAATATCTCGTTTTCTTGTCCAATAAGTTTGTGTAGTGTGTACCTAATAGGTAAGCTTTAAGCATTATGTTTGCTGTTATACAATTTTCGGAAAATGACGGCGGCACAGTTTCTGTGGTGAACAAGGACTGGCTGACGCCAAGGCGATGTGAAGTTTATTGGCCCCCAGCCAAGGGCTCAAAGGAATTCAACCGATTCCTTAGCCAGGCATCGCCTGACGAAAAATGGAAGCTGTATGGGGTGCAAAGAGTTTTTTACGAGACTGGTATGTAATTTCTGTCCGTCTGCTGTTTCTACGTAGTGTGGTGATGTCTGCCTGAGTGTGGTATAGGTTCTTTTAGAATTATAAACATCAATGCACGTGCCGTTTTTGTAAAGCCCTTTCATTTTTATTTGTGAATGTGTCTGCTGCTTAAGTTTTAAAATAGTCTAACCCAGAAATTGTCTAAATCTAACCTACCTGGTGATGTTCTAACCTAGTTGTTAATAGTGGTTGTTGGTTCTTGATAGCCCCATTGACACCTATTAAAAGTGTATAAATGTGCATGTTCTTGCTTGCTTTAGATGACATAGAAAAAGCAAAGAAAAAGTTGAAACTGGTGGAGGTGTCTTCTGATATACAGACTGAAGAGGAAACTGAGGTTTCCAAGAGGAAACCTCAGAAGAACAAACGTTATATTTGCAGTAGTGATAGTGATGAGAATAATGATAATTTTACCAGACCACCACCCTTTAAAAAACAAGGTTAGACAATTCACTTCTTTTCTTTGGCAATGAGATGTGTACCTCACATGTTTGACCTACCTATATGCTAAGTTTTTGTTTCACAGTTATAAGAATGCCGCAATACCTGAATAAATCTAATGATCTAACATCGGATCTACCAATACTGTCTGGCAGTTTGTTGCAGGGTATGTATTAGATAACAATATGATTTGGGAATAAAGTCGATTTATGTAAAGTTAGCATAATAATTTAAATGGGTATAAATACATCAATACTTACACACTATTATTACTGACAGACTACAGGTCCTGGAGACTTGAGGAAGCTATGTTTCTTTAAGTATGAAAATAAGTTCACACGCAGTAATTCACACGGGCTTCCACTAGTATGTAATATCAGTGTTAATTTTATTTAATTTGCAGGACTGCTTCAGACTGGGGCTGATGATATCCATGTTTTAGATACACCAGGATGCAGTGTAACTGAAACCACTGAATTATCAGGTATGTAGGCCTCTTGGCAAAAGAGCTATTTTATAACATTGGACTTTTTTAATTAATTTCGAGGGCACAGGCGACCCAGTTGTGTAAACAGTGTGTAATGTTACCTGTTAAAAAGTTTGTTGTTTTTTTAGAATACCAATCAAAAGTGCTGTCAATGTTATCTCTCATGAAAACACAAAATGATCAAATCATACAAATGTTAAAGCAAAATAAAATTTGTCAAGGCACACTGAAAGAAGATTTCAAATTTCCAATTAAAACTGCTGCAGAGTTGCATGCAACGGAACAACTGCTGCTACTGAAAGAAAATTATGACAATTTGGTAAATATTCTTTCAAACATTTAACTTGCTTACTAACAAACAATTAAAACACTGCCTTCCTTCCTAAGCAGTAGAGTATAAATATGTTTAGCCAAACCATGAAGCTGGTCTTCTGACTCGAGGTCACTTTGATGTTATTGAATTGATTGAGTTTAGCTATCTCTAGATCGCATAGTGGTGCAGCATGCAGATGCTCAAATGTTTCATGTGTATTTACATGTTAAAAACGTTTCAATGTTGTATGGGTAAGGTACATATTTAAAAGCTACTACTACTACTATATTTTTACCTATAATTTAAATAAATAAGTAATTAAAGTACAAAAATTAGAAACAATAAAACATACATACATAAATGCTACCTATAAAGCTAAAACCTGATTTATTTATTTACAGGTGTCCTATATCAAAATACTGGGTGGCAGTGATGCAGCCTCAAAGGTTTACCGCATCTTGAAATGGGCGTTTACAGACCATGTTGCTGTTGACTATAATTTTTATGGAAAACGTTCAAATAAAAAGGCGTTTTGCCAACTGCGCATCCGTGATTGTATTGTTGGTAGGTACCTAAGTTCTTTGATATTTCTAGATAATAATTTATTTGCTACATTATGGTTACAGTGTACCTACATGCATTGTTTTGTTCTTATTCAAATAATGGTCATTCATGTCATGTCATTAAAATCTATACAAATATTATTAAGTGTAAAAGTTTGTACTTATTTATTTTGTATGTAACAAATAAACTCAAAAACTACTGGAACCGATTTCAAAAATTCTTTCACCATTAGAAAGCTACATTATCCCTGCATAACATAGGCTTTAGTTTTTACTAGCAACCCGCCCCGGCTTCGCACGGGAGTCATTTAGAAAAAAGAAAGATATTAATGTGAAGTTGCCTTTGAATTTTTCTACTTGTGGAAGCTGGGGCGGATCGCTAGTCTAGACTAGCGATCCGCGATAAAAGTAATCATTGTCAGACACCAACATTAATTTTGGCGCGTCACTAGATTTAATTTGAATACTGATGACTACAGTTACGTAATTAATTTGTATTTTTTTTATTATAGAAGGCGTTGTTACCTCAACATCTGGTTGCACAGAAAAACAAGTAGAAGACTCCATAAAAGTCTGGCTCAAGCATGCCCCTGAACGAGTAAAGAAGAATGACAAACAGATTCAGTGCTAGTTACCATGTCAGAAAAAATAAAATACACACCAAAGGCTGTAATTGGCCAACGTCAAATGTTGAGAAGGGCAAAGGAAGCAGAGTTGAGTCTCGTAGCAGGTCTACATGGGACACATGGAAACTCACCACTTAGTATTTTGCCATCTCCATCATTGAATAATGTACTTCCCCAAAGTCCGGTACCACATATACATGACTGGTCCTTCTCTATAGAACCGGAGGTTTCTATAGATAGTCATATAATTTATTTAAATGATGAACAGGTTATGCCTATAACAGATTCCAACAACGCTAGGGTGGATAATGATTTGAAATCAAAATTAATACACTGGGCAACTATTCAGCATCAAATACCACATAATGCAGTGGATAATTTACTCAAAATTTTGACCCCATTTCACCCAGATTTACCTAAAAATAGTAGGACATTATATAAAACCCCAAAAAATATAGATGTCACATATTTAGAAACTGGGCAATTTGTTTATCTAGGTCTGCTGTCAGAAATTAAAAAACATATAAAATTATTTGATTTTGATGGTAATGCTGAAAATAGAGAAATTAGTTTAAGTTTTAATATTGATGGACTTCCACTTTTTAAAAGTTCTAACACACAGTTATGGCCTATATTAGCCCTGGTTAAGGATATACCTAATGCTAAACCTTTTCCCATTGCTCTTTTTTGTGGAAAAAGCAAACCTGCACCTTTACATGCTTACTTGGTGCAATTTGTAGACGAATTAGTAATCTTACTTAGAGATGGGTTCAGCTTTGAGAATATTAATTACACTGTTAGAGTTCATAGTTTTATTTGTGACGCGCCGGCGCGAGCCTTTATTAAGAGTACAAAACAACATGGTGGTTATTCTGCCTGCGACAAATGTACCGAGCAAGGTGAATACCTGGGCAGAGTTATTTATCAAAGTGTGACAGCACCCAAGAGAACTAATGAATCATTCCGTGCAAAATTAGATGAAGATCACCATGTTGGAGAATCACCGCTCTTAGCACTCCCCATAGACTTGATAAAAATATTTCCTATTGATTATATGCATAATATTTGTTTGGGAGTCATGCGTAAATTGTTAAATGTTTGGATCAGTGGTGGTTTAAATGTTCGTTTACGAAGTCTATCAGTAAATTCCATATCAGAAAAACTAATTTATTGTTCAAAATTTATACCAATTGAATTCAATAGAAAACCTCGAAGTTTAACTGAACTGGCCAGATGGAAAGCAACTGAATATAGAATGTTCTTATTATATGTCGGTCCACTTGTTTTGAAAAAAATCTTGCCACGCTCACTTTATGAAAACTTCTTATTGTTTCATTCAGCTATCACTATTCTTTGTTCAAAAAAACATATAAATGAAATTGGTATAGATGTTGCACAAGAATTATTGCTCATGTTTATAAATCATTCCAAATCAGTATATGGTTTAAAATTTTTAGTGTATAATGTTCATTTGCTATGTCATGTAGGAGATGATGTACGTATCTTTGGCCCACTAGATGAATATTCAGCATTTCCATTTGAAAATTTTTTAAACTCTCTAAAGAAATTGGTACGATCACCTAATAAGCCCTTACAGCAAATTGTTAAAAGATTGAAAGAAATGGAATCTCCTAAAGTATATGATTCTGTACCAAAAACATGTGCTTATGATCATTATGATTCTGGACCTGTTCCTGAAGAGAATGTCTTTGAATGCTTTAAGAGATTAGTATACAATAAATTCACATTCTATGTTGCATCATCTCGTGAAGCAGATTGTTATTGTCTTATTAAGAATTCGAAAGTGTTTAAGATATTTAATATTCTAAAAAATGGTTGTTTCTTTCTCTATGGACGTGAGTTTATGAACTATCAGCCATTTTATGAATATCCATTTAATTCTGTAACTATTGATGTAATGGAAGTAAAAGAACTTTCTAATTTTAAACTGATCCCTATCAGTGAAATATGTACCAAATGTGTTGTAATTCCTGATGAAAGTTATACTGTAAGTATCCCATTACTCCATAACTAAGTATAAGTACTGTCAGCTGCACTGTAATGTGTACAATTCCTGATTTTCAGGAAAGTATATAGCAGCATTGCAATAGACATTTACATGGCAAATGCTGGCAAAAGTGACCTAATGGGCTGAACTTCTACATTTTTTAGTTTTTGTGTTTTAAATGTCTCTTGCAATGCTGCTATACACTGCTTTAAAAGTTAGGAATTGTATACGTTCTACTACAGCTGACTGTACTACCTAAGGTTTAAAGGACCTACGCAATCAGCTGCGTCCTGCGGTGGCGATCAGTGAAACGCTGTCAAATATTTCTGACATATTTGACAGCGTTTCGCTGATTCACTGACCGCCACCGCAGGACGCAAGCTGAACGCTTAGATGTGAGCAAGGCTTAGGAGAAGTATCTCTATAGCATGTACGTGCTCATTTTGTGTTTAAATTTTCAATAAATTTTATAATTTCATGTATTTCTATTTTTTATTAAACCTAGTAGTACCTCTACCTACCTACCCCTGCAGGAGGATGGTGTGGGACGTACACCACCCTATAAAGTACGTCATTCTGAGGTCGCCAGATCGGTCCCAGGTTCGTCCTTGGGAAGCTATCAAAGTACGTTCTATGGACGTCATTATAGGGTCAATACTTAGGGCCCAAACTAGTCTCTATTTACGTTCTTAGTACGTTCTTATAATGACGTCCATAGAACGTACTTCAAACGGTGGTTTGAAGACGTCAGCAAAGGACGTCGTATGGCTGTGACAAATTGACGTCATCTGCTGAGGCTCCCGACGTAGTAAAATGACGTCAGATACGTCCAAAATGACTGTAAGCGGACGTCAAACTGACGTAAAATTCCTACCTGGGTAGCTGACTTGTGTAACACAAGAACCACTCGTAACAGCTCGTTACTGATTTATGTACCACGAGTGGACACTTAAACAGCTTATGCCGTTTGATTATGGTTAATACGGTACACATTGCTTGTCTGCCATTTTTTAGATTATAACCTATGTAAACAATATAATTTACAATTTGTTTTTGTTTAGTCAACGAAGATAACAACAGAATTTTAATAGAAAATGTAATGATTGTATACGTAAACAGCTCATTGTCAAATTACAAAGGAAAAAAAAAAGACTTATTTTTTTTATAATTATATCATCAACCTATTTTAAACTATAATTTTCGAGTAAACAGTGATATTTTGAGAGCGCGTGAAAATTTTCGCCTATAATTATATAGTATTTGACAATAAACTATCTTTCCCATTCGAATTTCATGGATATGGAGGAAAAACAAAGTTTTATTTATCGATAACATATATTAGCCTAATATTTCCCACAAACACTTTACAAAATGGTTCACACAAAATATTAATAAGTAATAGGGTGAAAATTATTCACAATAATACCACTTGTGAATTGTCAGTTCCATAATAAAGTTACTACTATCCTGGAGTGTATTTTGTGCTGAAAAATAGGTAAAAAGTACTCTATTATTCAGTTCTTGTGGCGTATAAAAGGTAACACATACCCTGTTAATCAGTCCTTATTCAACTGTTGGGGCGACTGTTACCTTTATTAATGCTCATATAACGCTGATATAGTGCAACCATCTACATTATTCAGCTAATAGCTGATTAATTTGTGCCCAAATCAGAGTTATATCAGCTGAGTAGGCGCCTCTAACGCTCTTATTCAGCAGGTTTATTCAGCTGAAGATTCCATTGTGAACAGTGATTCAGCTACTATTCAGCACTTCTGTGCTACTTGGGACGTGCCCAGAAGGCTGGCGGCATTGCCGCGTTGAATAGCAATTGTAATTGTACTTGCTAACATAATAGTGCTTTATTTCTTGTGATATAGGTAAGTAATATTTTAGAGGTGCAACCATATTGCTTCTGTTATGCCAGTTCTCAACATTTGTTTCAATTATTTAACCAAACGTGGAGGCATATTTTAAAAGTTCAATTCATAATTTTATAATTGATTCATAATTGGCAGCTATAAGGCACTTTTGCTGGATCTCTTGTGCTCCTTTATCAACACTTCTATCTATGTTAAGTCTCGTACTTTCATTTTTAATTTCCAGAAGTTTATTTGTAAGAAAAAAATATATATGATGTGAATTTATATTCGATAAAAATACATACTATAATAATGAACGGCAAATATCTGGCACGAGCTAAATGTGTCACAATTCTGTATTTTATTGGTCTATATTGTAACGAAAATCAGTTGATAACATCTGTGAAAACATACTTATTTTAATAAAATTTGACAGCAAACTCAGTTATTAAATTTTATGAAGCCTTTATCGTTATGTAGAGAGATATTAAGCTAAATGGCAGCATTTATTATTATCTACAAAGCTATTGTTTTTTTATGCACTGTTCTAATATCAGTGTTTTGTCTAGAAGCCATTAGCAAGGCTCCTAATTGACTACAATTATAAAAACAGCTTTTATTTCAGCCGGATGAGGTTATGCTAACTACAGCCTTCCACGATGTCATCACGGCCATCACCGTGATGCGCATTGACTAGTTAATGCTATTATTAATAACAATATTATTGCATGTGTGTGGACCACCGGATGACCAGGGGGCCCCTGGTCATACGGTGAAGCATGTTTTAGGAAATGCATAATATTTAAGTTATTTTTAAGATAACCTATAACGTAACAAAAGGTAAATTACATACGCTATACTCAGCGTGCTTCTCTCCTACAAAGAGATACAGAATCATGAGGAGTTATAAATATTTAAATAATATGAGCCTAAGTGAGTTATAATGTTATATTACTACAAAATTTAAGCAGCTTTTGATTGCTCGACTTACTGGAGTAAGCTCTCTGTACATGTACATCGAAACTACAGGCAGTTTCATCGTAGTTTTAGTAATGGACAATGAACCTTTATACGTTCCGTGTTTTGCATATTCCATCAACAAACGCAATAACGTTTAACAAAAGTTTTGCTTCAAGCATTTTACAGAGTTTTCGGTACATTGAAAGCTAAATAGTTTTAGTATTCCATATCACTTTCACCAAACCAGTGTTTTAATTTTAAATATTAAGATTTTTAGAAAATTTTACCATAAAATAATAGCTATAACACAGCCTCGAAGCTTTTAATTTTTACGGTTGTGCTTCTCAATTAAAATCAAAATTATTTAACACAGATTATCCTTTTTAGGGTTCCCTAGCCGAATGGCAAAAGACGGAACCCTTATAGATTCGTCATGTCTGTCCATCCATATGTCACAGCCACTTTTTTTCGTAACTATAAGAGCTATACTGTAGAAACTTGGTAAGTAGATCTATTCGGTGTACCGCATTAAGATTTTTATTCAAAAATAGAAAAAAAACAATACATTTTTGGGGTTCCTAATACTGAGAACTGAAACTGATTTTTTTTTTATCAAACCCATACTTCATCTATGGATAAATCTTCAAAAATGATAATGAGGTTTCTAACATATTTTTTTCTAAACTGAATAGTTTGCGCGAGAGACGCTTCCAAAGTGGAAAAATTTGTGTCCCTCCCCCGTAACTTCTAAAATAAGGGAATGATAAATGTAAAAATAATATATGATGTACATTATCATGCAAACTGCCACCGAAAATTGGTTTGAACAAGATCTAATAATTAGTTTTTTTAATACGTTACAAATCGTAAACCGCAATTTACCTTTCATTCAATCCACTCTAATATAATAAAGAATAAAGAAAAACATTTATTTAGATGTATAGTGGTACGGAACCCTACGTGCGCGAGTCCGACTCGCACTTGGCCGGTTTTTATTTACGGACAATCTCTAGAAAAAGTAAAGAATGTTTAAGAAGACAAAAGAAATAGTAGATACAATTAATTTGATCCTGTAATCAAATTGTACGAGTAATCTTAATTAGCAAATTGTTACTGTCGCGAAATGTAGGTTAAAACCGGCCAAGTGCGTGTCGGGCCACGCGCAGTAGGGTTCCGTAGCTAGTTGTAACAACATATTTTGACTTAAAAGGGATTTACTATCTGTATTAAACAAGTAACATCTTCATACAAGTCATTACTTTCAAAGGTTTTTGTAATTTGCACGAATTATTCTAAGTAGCTGCATTTTACACTTTGGACCCCAATTACTCTAGAACTAATTAAGTTAAAGTAACCGCTATAGTTTTCATGAAAATTATTTATTATTTATTTATCCTCGAAAGACATATAGGGAGCAGATAAATGGCGTCCTTCAAAAAGGAAATGTTTGTAGTACACGAAACCAGCTAGCACGTATGACGAGATGTATGAATGTTGAGGAAGCGAAAGAAGTATGTAAGGAGCGAAGCACATGGCGTTCCATCGTCTCTGCCTACCCCCGTGGGATAAAGGCGTGATTTTATATATGTATTATGTATGTTTATTTATGTTTCAAGAATTTTGAACGAAATATTCTGAGTAACTGCATCTGACATTTCGGACCCCTATTCCTCTTGAACTAATGAAGTGAACTTAGCTTAGCTTAGCAACCCCTAAACGTTTTTAAAAGTCCTATCTAACAATACCCCACACTATGGGGTAGGCGACAAAAAAAAAAACATCCCTACTTTACATGTAGGGGCGCTACCCGAAAAAAAAATATTTTTCCAAATTTTATTCTACGACTTTCTTTGTATAGTTAACATACATGTTTATGCAAAATTTCAGTTTTCTAGCACCAACGGTTTCGTCGCTATGCCTCGGACAGACGGACATGGCGAAACTATAAGGGTTCCTTGTAGGTACTACGGAACCCTAAAAATGAATAATTGTTACGTAAATGTTTGTGTTGTAGAAAGTTTTTAGGCTAGTAGGCCATTTAAAAAGTCATTTGTTTATATTGTCCTGCTTTTCACAAAATCAATTTCAAATAATGAACCTATAAATTTAACTATAGTCGTAGGAGTGATCTTAATTTAATTAGCAAACTGCCATGGAATGTAGGTTAAAACTGAATAATTGTTGTGTAGTATTCATTGTTAAAGAAAGTTTTAAGGCTAGTAGACCATTTAAAAAGTCATTTGTTTTTATTGTCCTGCTTATCCCAAAATCAATTTCAAATAATTACCTTTTTTGCTTCGCAGTTCGATTTTGTTACGAAATGCTACGAGACAGTGGCGTCTACGAAAGTTATATTTATTTTGTTTTCATAGTATAAGTACAAATATATTTGTATAATATGTAAAATTGTATTTAAAAGGTTGGTGGCTGTTTTAATTGTATATTCATTTTTAATATTACGTATTAGTGGTTTTATTAGATTTAAAAATACTTTTATTTATTTATTTATTTAAATCAGGCATCGGGGCCCATATCAAATACAATAACACTATTTCACTCATAGAGTCGGCGACGTGTGGCGCGCAGTGTCAGGAATCTCCGGAACACAACACCCTTCGGCCAAAATTCCTCTTTTGTGAAAGCCAACAGATGTTCGATCGGCACTTCCTTAAAATAAACTAGTTTAGTTTGGTTTAGTTTAGTTGATACCATCGTATACCCGTCTGGTTACATTAAAATATCAGTTCTTAAAAGCAAATGACTGAGATCGAGTCCATTTTTGGTAAAATATATTTATATTTTATTATTTTTGTATAAATTATTTATCTTGTTCACAGCTGTTGTAAGTTTTTTTTACATACGTTACTTTTTGTATTATTTTGTAAAAAAGACGTTTTTTTTTTTTAATTAATTGATTTAAATAAATTTATTACTTAAAGTCTTGACCAAATTAGACAAACAAAGAGCACTTAAACTTAATGTGGAGAGGAAATAAAAGCAAATATCTATTTCCAATAAATCTGCCAAAACGGTAAGATTGTTTGATTTTGAAAAATAGTTTTATTTACCGTGCAACAGCGGCGCTTTTCCAAATTTGGCGGACAGCGGGGAATGTCTGACAATGACTAGTCCTTTTGGTTTAATTGTCTAAGTAGATGGGTGATCTACGGAAAGTTTTACGAATTTAAAAACTGTGTTAATAAACCCATAGGGCGTAGAATGCTCAGCAAAAAGGTATTTATAGTACCAACTTATACTAATTATTTTGGCCAACGTAGAAGAAAATATTTGGTGCCTATTATTTTTAATGATTTGCCATTAATATTAAAAACTGTAATTTGACAAAACGATCTTTTAAACTTCAACTTCAAAAGAGGCTTTTAAGTGTTATCAAGGAAAAAATTAACGAATTAGATAGCAACTAACTTTATTTTTATTAAATATTAGATTCAGCCATTTATACTGTTGTGTAAAATATACTAACATAATACATAAGTTAGAATAAATAATACCTAATTAGTAAATAAGGAGCTACATTTGCCAACAAACTGTTGTACAGTTTGGCAGAAGTATTGTATAAGAAAACAACTTGTAATATTTATTCTGAAATAAACGTTTTTATTATTATTATTATTTAGAGAACAACATCTGTCAGTGAAGGGCCGTCACGTTTTCTTCTTATATTTTTTTTCCCTTAACATTTCTGTAGATCTTAACTTACAGACCAATCATCTGATAGATACTTGACACTCTAAATAAAGTTTGTTACAGTGTTTTAGGAACACCATTTAGAAAATCTCCTAATTAAGTCAAAGTAACAGAGACATTTTGAATGCTTTAAGTACTTACAAAATATATTATTATGGTAATAGACGAAACTTTTCACCACCTTCTTGCTAAGCCTATTTATGACAAAACTTTCTAAGCTATGACAGTTTTATGTAATACAGTTTGAAATATTGCCGACAGGAATTCATTATAAAGTGTACCTTGTAATATTTTCGGCCAAGTCTTTGCACCAATTTAAATTAGAGAACTAAAATTTAAAGAGTTTTACTCTATGGCAGTTTTTACATTATAAATTTACTTAACACCTAAAGCTGTGTCTCCTGCGACCGAAAATCCCTAACATTTGGGTCAAGTCGAACAATCTAACAGAAGTGGAAGAAACTTATTGGCAAGTTTGACGGTTAGCCTTGCCAGAATACTCGCCTCAATGATATACGAGACCGATGGAAAACAAATTACATTACCCCTTGTTCACCTGCGGAGGAAGGTAAAAAGAAAAAGGAAAATATTAAAATTAAAATTATTTGTTCGACAGATCATTTAAATATCGTTTCTTTTGAGAAATACGGGCAATATTAGCATTATATAATAGATAAATATAAAAAAAAATCTTATTAAAACTTATTTGGATGTAAATACAATTTTGCGCATTGTTTATAAAATGGAATCTCAGGATTAGATTAGATTAAAAGATTAGATTTAAAGATCTGGATTGTATGTGCTATTTAGGCAAATCATAAAAACATGCATTTTTTACGTATTGTTACAAAAAGTTATTAAAGGATATTTAGGTATCAAATATATATCTAATTAAACGCAAGTTATATAATTTTGTTAGGGCATCGTTAAAACGCTAGGAACGTTCAATTGAACAAAACACTTTTGGAATAACATGTTATGTTCTAAGGTTGTTTTAGCCTTGGTCGGAGGCGACATTCCTTAACAGTGTATTTTATTGTCATATTACGTATCTTTTCGATAAACTTTAACAAATTTTCTATTATTAATCTTGAGTTAGACAAACTTCTTCTTTCGATAGGTGATGTGATTATTTGCTCAATTGCGTTGTAAAATAAAGTTGTAAGAACGTCCAGAGTAATATATTGTTCGAGATTTGGGTAACATAAAACATCGAGGGAAGTTTTATGACGTGGGTCTGATATCACGTAACACATTCCATGTCCAGGGTAAAAAGGTTGCCCGTAATGTCCCGTCATTAGGACAAAAAACGTGTTTTAAAATTCATATAATACACTTAAGTACTTAATATAGTTTTTCTATTTTACAGAAACTTTTTAACTCAGGTACTATTTTTTACCTTAAAGTGCGAGAAAACCTTGACTAGAACAATATGAAAAAAAATATTTTATTAAGTACTCTCTAAATATTTTTGTACACAATCATCAAAGTCAGATAATTAAGTTATATTATTGAAATACAAAGAACCATTTTTGACAAATATTATAATTTATTTTGAAATTATAAATAACATAAATGCTATAAAAACCATTAATCGATTCTAAGATAAAAAAAAAACAGAAATAATGATTGCATTTTCACTGAAGTTAAAAAAGCTACAATAGTAGTATAAAACTAAAATACGAGGTATAAAGTAATATAGAACTAAATTAAAGTCTTATAAAACATCAGTTATACTAATAGGTCGGCACGTTTAAGTTTTAATACGTAATTATCCAACGGGGATTAAAACTGACTAACTTTGCAAAACTAATGGCTAACCCGCTCTGCTCCAATTTAAATATTATTATTCCATTTTGAAGCTAATCGACTCTGTGATTCGGCAATTTTAGGAACGATTAAAAAAACATACAAAAAGACAATAGGTATTTAAATTTCAAAATTAATCAAATGATAATTAACTGGAAATATTGGACCAGACGACCAGCCCAGAGAAAATACATTTAAAATATTTTCTTAACACTGTTTTTAAATAATTTTGTCCAAAACTTTTTTTTTACAATAACGAACTACAAGTGCCGTTAACAAGATTTTTTTTTTAATATATCTTTATTTGTACAAAAGAGGGTATTTTACGCAAATATACAAGCGCTGGCCACCACGATAGTCAGACATGGAATACTCTACGCACATGAATCACGTTAATTTAAATGCTGGTCAACACATCATTATCATCGCCGACGACCGGATGGCGGAGTGGGTAGTGTACCTGCCTGCGACGCCGAGGTCGCGGGTTTGATTCCCGCTTAAGACAAATCTTTGAACGCATGAACATGGGGGTTTGTCTTAGTCTGGGTGTTTCTATATGTATCATAAGTATGTATTTACATAAGAAAAGTATATAGGTATTAGGATCAGTTATTCTAGTACCCATATTACAAGCTCTGCTTAGTTTGGGACTAGATGGCGTTGTGTGTAAGTTGTGAGATATTCACTTATTTATTTATCGCAATCCACCTAAATCTCATGTCCAGACGTAAGAAAACATCGTGTCAGCATTTTAACAAACCACTATTACCTTTTATTTCTATTTTATGATTGCATCTTATTTATTGAGACCCGAATTTCACCAAACTTCTTTAGCCCTGTTCATCGTTGAACTCGTTTTTCGATCTCTCTCTCTCTCTTTTTGATTTAATAATATATGAACGAGACAAAGAGATTAAATACGTACGTACAGTTTTGAACTCGGCTTGTCGAAATTGGCCCATAAGCTACGTACTTTCCATTATCTTTGATTCTTAAAAATAAGTATCGAAAAAATATCGCCTTTTGAACACAAAAGAATTAAAGACCTCGACGTCTGCTACCAAATATCCCCTTTAGATATTAATGACGATTTAATGGCTTCTAAATCGACTCAGAAAAATGGAGCCGATTTACCGAACCATTTTTATAATACTTCAACTTGTAACTAATGGGGTGGTGCCAAACTGGTCTAATTTGTTGTTAACAAATTGCTTCCTTCATACATATTGGATTAACTGGTTTCGCATTTGAATAAAATATTTCCTTTTATTTTTTAATATTAAATTTAATATGTAGGAGCAATAACATCAGAAACAAAACATTACGCCTTTATTACTAACATCAAAAACTAGTCATCACGCCGAAATTATATAATATAATTATTATTTTTATTTTATTTATTTGGAATAACAAACAATTATACAATAAGTAATACAAGTTTTTTAAAGCAAACTAAACTTAAATAATAATAAAAAATAAAATTGCGTAATCGATGACGTTATCCACAAAATACATATTTAAACATAATAATAGAAGAAAATAATTCTAAAGCCGTACATAAGCTATTTATTTTTTTAATAAATCTGTGAAATAAACCATACTTCAAATATATAATATATGTCTAAAAAGAAAAACAATAAAATAGTAAAACCAAAAACACAGAGAAATGAACGAGAACACTATAATTACTGCTTTACTACAATGCTTAAGTTTATGTTTTAGGTCCCATGGGATAGGAGGGGCGAATCTATCGCCATATCCACCGGGCAGAAATCCAAATGTGTGGTGCTATTGAGAATTGTCTGGTGTAAAATTCCCAATTAACACTTTTCCCGACCCGGGAATCGAACCCGAGACCACTTGGTGCGAGGCACGTACACTAGCCACGTGACCAACCAGGCAGTGTAGGAAAATATTTACTTATAAATCGAGAATAAGTCGTTATGTTAGAGGTGGTAAAAATAAACATGAAGGTAGAAAACAAAAATGGATAATTTATTGATGCACATTAAGATTCATTGAATAAACGTAAACTACAGCAATTTAAAAGAACAGCTGTAGCCAAAGGGCTAGCTGTCGTTTTTGTTTCATTTTCATTGAAAATTATTGATTTTTTTTGTTTACAAAATAGATCGTTTGTATTTATCAAATAATCGTTGTACTCAACAACTGCCAGGTTATCGTGTTCAAATTTTAACAAATGTCCACGATATTAAATTCGTAATGTACAAAATTTGGTATGTGTTTTCTAATTTTACAACTTAGGACAAAATGTAATTTTGCACAGGCCGGCGATTTATTGATACTGGTGAATACTTATGCCCAAAAGTATAACAAAACGTAATAAGTTATAATTTATTTAAGTGACACGAAAGCCTTTTCATAATACTGAAAATTTTAATATGTTTTAAAGATAATGACGTAACTGACTCGTTTACATCGCTGCAAAGATTGTTTAAAAACGAGACAATTGTCTAACTTCTAAATCAAAACATATTACATTATACTCATCAATTTAAATCTTTAATAGATTCTTTGTAAAGAATGCACAAAAATAGCAATTTCAATTTAAAACTCATCTGCGACGTAGCCACGTTGTTTCACTTAAATTACTGTTCTCTGTATTTTAATATAAAGTTTGTATTAAACTTCGATATTAAATACTGAGAACCCACATTAAAGGAGATGTTGCAAAATTATCCCAATACCGGCCGGCAGGAATTATACGTATCTTAAAACAGTTGCATGGGATGAGTATTAAAACTGGCATGCTTTTAGTATTTGACCGAAGTTTGGAGTTATTTAATGCTTATTAATGGTTATTACCAATGATATTATATAAAAACAAAAGCAGATATGTTATAAGCGCTCGCGCTGTGAATACTCAAATACGTCCCAATTGGGACGTCTTGTGTTTAGTTTGCGTGTGGCCTGCGTCGAGCGCAGTCACGTCTGCGGACATTTGTCAATGTGTGCAATTTGGAATAGCTCGCAACGGATTTAAATCGTAATTTCTATGAACGTAACATATCTATAGTTCTATAATATCATTGGTTATTACGGATTTAGGCAGTCGGTAATTTTTTGTTTCAAAAATTGACCAACTTCCTTATAAGTGAAGTATCCTTATCATGAATCATTATCGTTTAAGACTGCTTGTCTAGCACATAGGACAGGTACTTACAAAAAAATACCTATCCTATGTAGATTATTTTGTTTCTCTTAACTTCTTGTATGAATATTTTTTGGTCATATTCAACGTCTCGCCTCAACTGCGTATAACTTAAAGAATACAGTAAACGGTCTTAAGGTATTTAAATAAATATCCCTGTACTCCTGACCGTTGAGGAGTTAGAGTACCATCCAGCATAAGCTCATGAACATGAGATGCTGACTGCTAATGACAAATATCTGAATAGTTTTAGAAAATATACAAAAAGCACTGTAAGAACCTATAAAATGACCTCGATTTCTTTCAGGCTCCTTTATCATTTCTGACTTAGTGGATATGGGAAATACACTCACTCAAATAAAAAAGTCAAAAAATCAGTTCACAAATGACGGAGAAATAGCTGGACAAACATTAACAAAATATTATATAATATGTTAAAAAGTAATAAATACGCACAATTTCTTGTTAAGAACTATACTAGGTTATAAGTTCTTTAGCGCTCAAGTAAATAATTACGTAAGTCCTTCATTCTAGAAGACGATAAACTTCATCCACAAGCCGCCAAGTACTTAATTGACGAACTTGGAAACACTTTCCTTTGGCAACTTGATTCCTTATGTTTTATTCACTGTGGGAAACTAAACAAAAAGGAAACTGTTTTTTACTCCTTTAGTTTCCGTTTCTGACTCGTAGACTTACGGTAAAATACTTATGCAACTGCTCTTATGAGGTCACGGGATTAATCTTAGTGTGATGCAAAAAAATATTTGGGTATGCTAAATGGATGGTGATGGCGGATGAATGACCTCAAATTACACCGAGAGCAGTGTGGGTGTTATACATCTCTGCCACAAGTGCTACAGCCCGCTAGCCCTCTCGGTAATATAAGCGTCATTATAATAATGTAATTTTAGCAATTTATAATTAGCAAAATAATATATCTAAATTTTGAACGCCACTACCAACACCTGCTGCTATAACTAGAACACCTCGGCATGCGTGGCAAACTCCTAAAGTGGATTGCAAACTATCTGGAAAGTAAAACAGCTAGAGTGAGATTCTGAAGACACTGAAGACTTTCAAGATTGGAGCCCTTATTTCAGGAAAGCCTCTTGGAAAGCGTCCAGAGAAGAGCAACGAAGATACCTCCAACCCTGCGCAGAAATCCTATGAACAGAGCCTCGAAATCCTGCACCTCGAAGAAAAGAGACCTAATAGAGACTTTCAAAATCACCAATGAAATTATAATCTCCCAGACTTACCTTACTGGTTCCAGAAAGCCAATCACAATGAGCAGTCAAAGAGCACAAGCCAACACCAACACAGGCCACCATATACTGAACAGAGTTGTTCACACTAAATTAGACTACCTAAAGAAATGTTTAACGCTGCATCTGTAAATGCCTTTAAGAACTGACTGGATGGTAGCGGAAAAACGATAAAACTCTTTAAAATTTGCTAAGACATTTATAGGGATAAATGACTTAGCAAATTTGTAAACTTTTCAAAGTAACTGTTTAATTTTGAAATCTTGTGGACATTGAAACTAGAGTTCACTATAAGAAACTAGATCTGATCAAGTTTATCTGTATAGTCTATATAAATAGACATAGCATTGCTGCTCGCCTATCACCAATTAAGAAAATTAAGTAAGTTTAATTTTTCTACGACGCAGGTGTCACATTCAGTTTAAAATTTTAATAGGGGTTGTTGTTTAGATTTTTTTTCTGCAATATTCGACGCACAAAGTTTCTAATAGCTTTTGATTGTGAGCTCGCTTTCGCTTAACTTGGACCTTTAAGGCTATGAATAAGTTTGATTGTGCAATTGTTACTTGATTCACTTAAAATGTGGTAAATTAAAAAATGATTTAATTATTTTTCATATTTCTATTATAACGGATTTATACTCAATTTATAGTATACATACCTTCATAATTTTTGTAAAACAATTAATATTATTAACAAAATGTGCGCGCATCATACCGCAAAGAGCACTTAGTGAACAATGAAGTAGACCCATCAAAAGGCGCTCATGGCTCTTCATATTCCATTGAATATGTACACTTGTGTCAGTGTTAGCTGGTCGTTTACACTTCCTACAAAGAGATCACGCTTCACCTTTATAACAGCGTTTTGTTTACGACATTTACTCGAGAAAACTCATCTATCATAACGAATTAACTATGTGTTATGTTCATAATCTTTCGTGATATTTGCTGTGTTTATGTTATGGTTCATATTTTCTCAAATAGTTTTACAAGATTACAAGATTTCTGCGATGGAACAAACTGCTATTATGAGATACCTCCTGTTCTATATTAGATTGTAGTGAAAAAGCAGTTAAACATTTTAAATCATTAATTTATCATTTGATTATATCTTTATTACTACATATAACAAGCTTTTATCACGCATTGGAAAAGTATTGGACAGGAAATAAAATATTATTTATATTCTTGAATTAGTTTCATTAAATACATTTAAAAAGCGATCACAAGAACCGTTATAAGTAAAAAAATAAACCCTTCGAGTTATAGGCTTCTCAATCAAATATTTAGGACTCATTATACTTTACAAATGCATGGTAATAATTTTCAGGTATTAAAACAAAAAAAAATTGAATGAATAAAAAGGTAAAACATTAAAATCAAAAAGAAAATTGAAAGGCAAACTTTAAATAAAGATAAACTTCAATATTACATTCTAAAAGCAGCAATTCAAATACAATGACAAAATGGTGGATCGCAAATGAGTTTTAAATTGAAATTGACAGTTTGTGCATAGTTTATAAAGAATCCATTAAAGTTTTCTATTAAAGAGGTTTTAATATAAATAATATGGTATGTTTATTTTAAACTTTGTTATTCGTTTTGTTTGGCAACTTAAAATACAGCAAAGCTGAAAAATAAACGAGATTTTTTCAGAACAGCTTTAGGTACTAAATAATACTGAGGCTAACCCAGCGAAGCGGAATATCTTTCACAAATAAATTTGTCAATTTGTTCCCACCGCTGCTTACAAGTAGTATTATAAAACTGGGTTGAATCGAGCAGTTCTTTTTTCTGAGTCGATTTAGAAACCATTAAATTGTCATCAATTTCTAAAGGGTCTGTTTGATAACTTAGCCGCCTGGGTCGTTAATTCTTTTGTGCTGAAAAAGCGATATTTTTTGCTTTCTTAGATTTTTTTTATACTATGCCCACAGCGAACGAACGTGTAGTCCGCCTGATGGTAAGTGGAGTACAGCCCATGGAGATCAACAATCCACTAAAACAGATGGTAGATACGTCGCTGCAGCTGAGGACTACGGTGTTATGCCTCATGAGCCAGTAATTTCAGGACCTGATCTCACCACCAAACCGGAACACAGTAATGGAAGCACTACTATTTGTCGTCAGGTTAAAGGTGAGACGGTGGTGCTGCCGCCCTCGAGCTCATTCACAAGATCTCTACCACCAGTTACATCAAATAAAGTTTCTTTATTATTTCAAAGTTACAACAACCTTTTGAATGTTTTATATATTAATCCTCAAATATAACAAGCTATGCATCTTTATTATTTTAAGATATTCAATATCTTCATAGGCGTTTATTTAATTATGTGAGATTGAGTTTACTGCAAACATTGTAAAATCGCTTATTAAACGGTCAAGAAGTATTTGAACTAAATAAAACTAAGAAATAAACTGAAAGCAAACAAAGACATTCGATCTTTTATCTTTTAATTTAATCTGTCTAGATAACATGAGAATACTTTTTCGGTTTTCACTACATTGAGAAGATCAGAGATCCATTTTAGAAGTTTTTAATCGATTTTAAATGTGACGAAATTTTAAATCCATTAACTTTACGTTCTAGTTTCGAAACTCTAATTGGATCTGATTACCAATTAGTTTTGTAAAGATCTAAGCCCCCGAGAGATAATCACGTGAATTAAATCGTTCGTAGGAACTTAAGTATTTTATAGCTTTTATTTTATGTATCAACGGTAATCGTTAGTGTAATAGGTTAGTATTTACAGTATAAGGTATAAAATTAGTTTTATAAGCTATCGAAACTTATTTACTTATTTCGGTTCTTGTGAAAAAGGTTATGCTTTTTGAGTTAGTATTTAGTATTCGTATAAATTGGAGAAATAAAATATATAAGTATAGTAAAATTAATTGAGCGAATTTAAAAGTGACAGCAGTCACACTTAAAAAAACACAGCTGTCACTTTCATTTATGTGTGTTTTAAACTTATCTTGTTAATAAGGTTTATCTAACACCGGTGAAATTGGGACTAAGTAGGTATATTTTTGAATGTACTCGTTGTACGCTTTACTTCTAAAAATAAAATTTTATTTATTTTTTATTCTAGCTTCTACCTAGTTGAAACCAAAAGTTGTATAATGCCTTCCTAAGATATAATAAATTGTTCTGATAAATCGAATTCATTTAATTATAATAGTACGAAGAATTATATTATATAGATCTATTTACTTATTCCTGTCCGTCCAAAGGTTGCCTGGAAGAGATCACTTTATAGTGATAAGGCCGCCCATTGTGCATGTTTCAATTAGACTTTGTATCACAATTATGTACTTCTTCTTTGTGTATAATAAATAATTCTCTATCTATCTATCTATCTAGACGAAACTTGATAGGCGGAGAAATTTTGTATGCCAGTTCAGTGCGACATTTCAGGCCTAATCTTGTAAGTTTGTTAAACAAATTCAAAACGCGTGCATGAACGCTATTATCTAGGATCTTTGTTACATGTGACACCATTCTCAACTTTATCACAAACTTTCTAACTCATGCTTGGAATTAGTTGTTTTGCTTAGACTAGAAATTATTTAATTAGAGGTTTTCGCGAGCTCCATTATGTTGGATAGAATACATCCTGGGCTCTGCTGTGAAATTAGTATTTTTTCATCAGTCTCTTCATGAAAGGAGTGTCAGTGCATGAAAGGAGACTCCCCGAGCGACGTTCACAATCAACCCCTACGTCCGGCGCACCCTGGGCAGTCTGCAAATTTCCACCAAGCAGACTGGCGAATCCTTTCACCACGATGGCAAGTCAACACCATGAGAATATGACTGCAGCCATCGATACGAAAGATGATGATGAGTCTCATAAAAATACATCCATGGTATAAAGGCGTAGTTTTATGTACTATATTAAATTAAAGTTCAATACTATATTACTATATTAAATTAGAGTTCAAGGGCACATTTTTTTTTATTATAAGAAATCAATTATTAAAATTATGATATCTTATTTACATAACAATCTAGCCTATCAAGACTAATAAGTAATATTATGTTAAACTAAATTGCTACTTTATAATATAAACTAAGAATGCGTCCATTAACACTATACTTAGTTTTTGTTAAGGGGAAGTCACTTTATTCATGTGTTCTTTATTACGACACTTATCGCACTAATTCATTTGTCACAAGGCCACAGATGACATGAAAATATGCTTAGTTTTACTTTAGTAATAGCTAAATTTTAACCAATATAATTTATACAAATATACACAGGGACTAAATTACATTTTACATAATAATTTTGCTACAGTGTATCTCAAATTACATCAAATAAAGTTTTCTTATTATTTCAAAGTAACAACAACATTTTGAATGTTTTAGGTCCTTAGTCTGTAAATGTAAATAGACAAACTTTTTGTCACCACCTTCAAATCTGTCAATTTATTACAAAACTTACAAAGCTTTGGCGATGTTAAATGTCTGTAAGTAAGGTATAAACAAGGCACTATTTAATATAGATAACAATTCGACAATTTAGTAAAATTTAAAAAAAATATACATTTATTTTCGACAGACGGCCAAAAAATTACAAAATGATCACGTTGTTACGATTAATTTTATGTTTTGGACAGGTAGTACTGCTGGATCAAAAATTTTGTGGGATATCAAAAGAAGTCGAAATTATGTAGTTACTGTTCAGTTAGAACATTCTTGGCGGAGTGTCTTTATATTTATGTTAAGGTAGTTTATTATTCTCTATATTAAGCAACACTTGAAAATTAGGATTTGGTTTTGAATATTCAATACTGCGGTTTCGTCGTGTCCGCTACGAAAATGGCTGAAGTCCGTTACGAAAATCGGAACCAATGCAAGTTCATTTTTCATTCGGTTCACCAGGACATATAACAAAAAATTTTAATTCGTATACGTCGGCGACGCGTCGTAGCATTTCGAAACAAAAATCGAACTGCCAAGCAAATACAGTGTACTTATTGGAAAATTAAAGTCAAAAACAGAAATAACACTTGAATTTCATAGTTTTTGGCAGTTTTGGTCTTTGGAAGTTGCAAATCTGGATTGAAACTACCGGTATGTACCCTTGCAACACTTTAAAAACGCAATGCAACAATGTAAGATTATCTGCAGACTTCAACCTGTATAGACTGAGTTAAATACAAAATTATTTATAATAACATCAGTAGCCCTACTTTCTCAAACCCCCATTAAATAGTATTATAACTACCCCAAGCTCAGGCAGTTTACTAATCGCAATATGTTGTTTGGAACTTAGTCTATGAAACATGCAAAACTCAGCCTGTCGGTATTAAATGTGTTAGCCTTTCTCGACCATTAGTGAAACTTTGTGTAACTGGACTGACTTTCGGATCTAAATGATTAATGGGTTTACTCCTGTAAGCTGAGCTATCAAAGGCTGCTTAAATGTGGAGTCGTTAGTACATCAACTCGCTAAGGCTTAACTTACCTAATTGTTGTCGGTTTTCGTTTAAGGGCAAACGTTGGACATATAAATTATTAAATTAAAAGCCTTTGTATCATACATTTTCATATCGATAAATCATTTAGGTCCACATCAACTACAATATAAATAAATTAATTAATTCCTTATTGTTAGCAGCGACCAGTAGCAAAAATTGTCTTAAAAAGCAAGTTATTTAAAGTAGAAAATATCATGGTAGGCTGGAATGGATAAAAAATGAATCCAAAATCAAACTCTTTTGTCGCAAAAAAAAAGTTTATCGACACCGAACACTCGCTTGAAAGCTATCAAGAAATTTGTTCTCAGAAAATCGCAAAAAAGAATTCTTAAGAAGTACTAGCGACTCGAACTTTATATAGAACATCTTAAATGCTAACAAAAGCAACCGGAATTCGGTCAAACAAGATACTATTGTTTAGTTTTCCGCAGTGAATAAAGCATCGAGAATCAAGTTACCAAAGGGAGTTCCTCCAAGTTCATCAATTAAGTACTTAGCCTACTTGTGGATAAATTTAATCCAATACGCAAATGAAGGACTCAGTCAATCTTGTACTTGACTTTAGTAGGTCGCCATCTGGAATTTCTCAAGGACATGAAAATATTTCGAACCTTTTTAACTTTTTAAACGGTGGCGGTCCCAAACAAGGTTAAATTAAATATTCCTGTATTCATACACGATGCATATCACAAACAAATTTTACATGTAAAAGGACACACGAATTAAAAAGTTAATTAAAAATAACAACAATTTAGCAAATGTAATAAACATGTTTTTAATTAATGTCACGTCCGATTCAGTTATATAAACCTATCGTATAATTGGGCGAGTGTTATTGCTTTGTGATGAAAATTGTAAACGGTTACTTGCTTACAATAAAGGGTTAATAGGAAAAAAATTGCTCATCCCGAGCATTAAAAATAAAAGCCGTTAAATTGTCTATGTGTGAATTAATAATATGATATACGGCAATAGCAGACAAACTGAATATGTACTATAATAGTATTATGGTATAGAATATTTTTATAAGATGTGCAACAAAACGACAAGTGATACAGAACTTTACGAGCTTTTTTGAATAAACGCTCAATTTAAGTAACCGAAAAGTAATTCAAAATCTTTCAAAAGGCTAAATGTATTTATTTATTTTTACAATTAACAAATGCTGTATACAAGCAAGCTTGACAATACTGAATTCAGGAGACACACTGTATTTTATAAGCCCATTCAAGAAAGTTTAACTGCCTTCCATTTTAGTAAAGTGTCGTCCATCATTGTCACAAATTTCGGGAGCTTCAACTCTAAAGTAAACTCGCAACAATTGCCGTAACAGCCAGCTTATTATTCAAAGGATTACACACAATGTTAATGTTTGCTTACAAATTGTAATGTTTGCCAACTAACCCTTGTTAATCCTCGTACACAAGTCCACACAAAGTCTACCAAGATGATAATAAGATGAATTTGTGTATGTGTGTTATTATGAGACTAGTTTTCTACGCAGCTTCGCCTGCGTGGTACCTCGTTAAAATGTGGCCTATGATACTCGGTAAACATGTTGTTTTTTAATTAAGATATTTTTTTTATTCGGTCAATCAAATATCAAATATCAAATAATCTTTATTCATATAGACACAATTCAAAACTCTTAAATTATGTGCTTATGATGCGTCCATATTTTTTCTTGATGTTGTGATCCAGAGCAACTCACTCCCACGCTGTCTTGTCATTTAAATAGTCCGAGATTGTATAGTAAGCTTTCTTACATAGTTTAACTTTAACAGCTGTCTTAAACTTATTTATAGACAGTACTCGAATACTATTAGGAAGTTTGTTGTAGAAGCGTATACATTGGCCCATAAAAGAATTTTTAATTTTGTGGAGACGAGTCGTATGAAGTACAAGATTATCCTTATGTCTAGTATTAACATTATGCGTGTCACTTTTCTTTTTAAAATTGTCAATATTTTTCTGTACATATAAAAGATTTTCGTATACATACTGTGATGTCACAGTCAAGATATTTATTTCCCTGAATTTTTCTCTGAGGGTAACACGCGGACCTAGTTTATATATAGCCCTTACAGCTCGTTTCTGCAGTACAAAAATGGTGTTAATGTCCGCACAGCTTCCCCAGAGTAAGAATTCCATAGGACATTATACTATGAAAGTAACTAAAGTAAACCATTCTTGCTGTATCTACATCAGTTAATCTTCTAATTGTTTTTACTGCATATACTGCAGAGCTAAGTTTGGCTGACATTTTTTCAATTTGTGGGCTCCATTGTAATTTAGAATCTATAGTAATTCCCAGAAAAGTAGTCGATTCCACCGGTTTCAACCTGGTTTCATTTATGATTACATTAGTTTCTACCTGTCTGACATTAGGCATTGAAAACTTTATTATTTTGGTTTTGTTTTCATTTAACAATAAGTTGTTTACATTAAACCATTGGACTACCTTAGAGATTGCATTGTTCACTTCGTCATAATTATGTAATTGTCTACTAATTTTATAAGGTTTTATGTAATAATAATGTGACCAAAAGGTTGGCAAAACTTTGCACAAATGATCAGCATTGCCACACAAGGTAGCAATGCCACCAGCATTCACCGTACCCGTAGTCGACAACGATGCGGACGTATTTTTTGACACCTGAATATTTTACAAGTTTAAGTTTATATTATGCTTTTATTTGGTTTTCTTATTTATTAACTTTGAAATAAAATTGATGAATATAAATATACGTATATTTGTACTGTAATGATAGTTATTTCAGAAGCGAGAAACAACGTATTTAAATGTCATTGTAATTCATAACTTATGATTCGATATTTATTGCTTTAAGCTTACGACCGTTTCATATTTTCGTAAATAATCGAATTTTTGTAACATTTGTGGCCCGCTTCAGGAAAACAAGATCAAAAGTGATTTCTTATGAAGCCAAATAAATCAGTAAATAAATAAACAAGAAACAATTTTTTATTCATACAAACGAAGTCACTGGTGCGAAGCGGAGAAGGTTCTCTGAATTTTCCAACCGCAAGTAAAATATTGGGTCATAAGCAATAACTCAAACCTTTGCCAATGTTCATGGCAAGAAATAGAAAATATTGGCTGCCACATATCTGCTCGGTCTATGAATCACAGAAAATTTGCAAACAATAATAGATTCGTGTATTTATTAAGCTTCGCAAAACGCCTACTGTTATGTATAGAGCAACAAGTAGAAAGTTGTAATAAAGATTAGAAAGAAAGAAAGAAACGTTTATTTGCCTAAAACATGGTGACAAAAAGATGGTACAATTTAATAATAAATACACATGTTTCACCGGATAATCGATATGCAAAATATACAATGTTATATCTGAGTACTTAAATTATATTAAAGTTATAATAAACACTAACTTAATTGAAAAAAAAGAAATGTATATGTTAAAATGTAAAGTACTAACAAATAGTTTCACTCTTTACATTATTCATTATCTCTAGAATCGAATGACATAAATGCGGCTATTGTGTAAAATTTTAACTGTGCTATATATTTATGAAAGGGCAATTTTAACTAATATAGTATTATTAACAATTAATAACTAATATAGTAGTTTATTGTAATGTAGGTTATAAGAATATAGTTGTGTGCACTAAACCCGATATGTCACCTGTATTAGTGTGAGTAATTGAATAGCGACATCAGTCGGAATAAATGCATTACATCGTTAAGACGTGTTTCTGTTCTCGCCTAACCGCCCCCCTTCCGACCCTTCAGTGGCGACGAGGTGTGAACTTAAGACCGTTAAAGTGCGTGTGGTTGTGTTAGTAGGTACATAATGGTTGGCAAAATTGCAGAATTCGATGTGAATAAAGACGATTGGCGGTTGTACATCGAACGCTTGGAACAGTATTTCCTTGTGAATGAAGTGAAAGGGCAATTGTACGTACCTACGTTAATAACACTCATGGGGGCGGAGAGCTACGAACTTTTGGTGAATTTATGTACGCCCGCGAAACCGAAAGATAAAACCTTCGTACAAATTGTGGAGATTATGGAGAAACATCTTCAACCCAAGCCCAGTGAACTAGCGGAAAGGTATAAGTTTCGGAAGCGAATCCAACAAAACGGGGAAAGTATTGCCGAATATATCGCGGTGCTGAAAAAGATGTCAAAATCGTGTGAATTCGGGACGTGGCTGCAAGAAAGTTTAAGAGATCAGCTGGCGTGCGGCATCAGCAGCGAGATTATTCGTCAGAGATTGTTTGCTGAAACCAATTTAGACTTTAGCAAGGCATATAGTTTAGCCGTTAGTTTGGAGTCGGCAGAGAAAGATGCAGCGAGCGTGGTCCAAGGTCAAGCAAGGTCATGCAATGACACGGCAACTACGGGTGACTGTCAGGCGATAGAGACGTCAAACACAAAATGGCGCCGGAGGGGCGCAGGTGCAGGTAGCAGAAAAGATACGCAAAGCACGAGTGAACCGGCGCGGGAAGCCGGGTTCCGGGGCGCGCGCGATGGTCGTCAGCGCCAACAAGGACGGGGCGCGGTTACATCGAGGCCTACACCACAGGATGGCTCCACACGGAGATCGCCGGCGCCGGTCGCGCATTATCAACAATGTCGAGCGTGTGGTGGATCGCATGCCGAGTCTACGTGTCGATTCGCACGTTACGTGTGCCGTGTGTGCAACAAGACAGGGCATCTTAGGAAGATGTGCCCAAACTTGGCGAGTCAGTGCTGGCTGGAAGCGACGGCAAACGATAGTTTAGACAGTGAAAGTAATCATAGTGAGGAGGTAATAAACATTACTGTAAATATGTTGAATTTAAGTCAGTGTAAACCGTTTATGATTCCTTTGATAGTACATAATAAAACATTAAATATGGAATGCGACACAGGCAGCGCGGTGTCGTGCATTAGTTATGATATATACCAGAAATTATTCTGTGATTTGTTAATTAATAAATGTAACATTGTTTTGAGATATTATACGGGTGAGTCAGTGCACCCGGTAGGCGTTATAAGGCCGCAAGTTAAGTATCAAAACAAAGTAAGTGAATTGGAGTTATATGTCATTAATAACGGGAAGTCGGCTTTACTCGGTAGGCAATGGATCATAGAATTAGGTATTCAGTTGCCGATAATTAATTCAACAGGTGTAAATAAAATATGTTACGAGGAATTTAATTTGGACGCATTTAGTTCCAGATATTGTGACGTGTTTGCGGAGGGACTGGGCCGTTTCAACGGCTCGCCAGTCAGCATACATGTGCGCGAGGGAGCGCGCCCGGTGTACATGCGCGCGCGCCCGCTGGCGTATGCGCTGCGCGAGCCGGTGGAGCGTGCCCTGCAGCAGCATGTGCGGGATGGCATCCTCACTCCCGTGGAGCGTTCTGACTGGGCAACGCCGATTGTGCCAGTTATGAAAAAAGACGGTAACATCAGAATTTGTGCTGATTTTAAATTAACTTTAAATAAAGTTTTGGAAGTTGACCGTTATCCACTCCCACGAGTCGAGGACTTGTTAGTGCGTTTACACGGGGGTAAAAGATTTAGTAAAATAGATTTATCGCAAGCTTATGCCCAATTTTTATTGGATGATACCAAGAAATACACTGTTATTAATACTCATAAAGGTTTATTTATGTATAATCGTTTAGTGTATGGTTTATCATCGAGTCCTGGAATTTTTCAGCGACGATTAGAGGAATTGTTTGCGGATTTGCCTCGAGTAGGGGTATTCTTAGATGACGTCATAATTACGGGAATATCAGATAGGGACCATTTACAAAACTTGCACAAGGTCTTTGAAAGGTTAGATAAATATGGACTGAAAATAAAAAAAGAAAAGTGTGACTTTTTCAGAAAGAACATTAGTTATCTAGGGTATGTTATTAGCGAAGAGGGTGTCCATACTTGCCCAAATAAAGTCAGAGCTATTTTAGATACACCCGCACCCGAAAACGTGGCCCAGTTACGATCGTTTATAGGCATGATTATGTATTACTCAAAATTCATAAAAAATTTGAGCACTATGCTCGCCCCGTTATACGAGCTTTTAAAAGTGGGATCGAGATATAATTGGACTAGTCATTGTCATAGAGCGTTTCAAAAAGTAAAAGAAGTGCTAGCGAGTAGTGAGGTATTGATGCACTACTCGGCTGAGTTACCGCTAATATTGACGACGGACGCTAGCGCTGTGGGCGTGGGCGCGGTGTTATCGCAAGTGACGGCGGCCGGTGAGCGGCCCGTCGCATATGCTTCACGCTCCCTCACAACGACAGAGCGTAATTATGCCCAGATTGATAGGGAAGCGTTATCTATTGTTTACGGAGTACGCAAATATCATCAGTATTTATATGGTAGGAAATTTTTATTACGGACGGATCATAAACCCCTTACTTATATATTCGGGGACAAGGTCGGTATACCTGTAATGTCAGCCTCTCGTTTACAGCGTTGGGCTGTTTTACTATCTGGTTACAATTATAATATTGAATACATATCATCAAAAAATAATTGCGCCGATGGCTTATCACGTTTACCTTCTAAAGTTACTAAGGATAGCACGAGTAAACAACTTACTTATGTTAATTTTGTTGAAAACTTTTTACCATTAACTAACTATGAAGTGAGTAAAGCAACAGCTAGGGATGTTATACTTAGTAAAATTAAAGTTTATATAGAATCGGGCTGGCCATATTCTTGTAGCGATGAGACGTTAAAACCATTTTTTATTAGAAGAAATGAATTATATATCGAAGGTGGCTGTATTATGTGGGGTTATCGAATGATAATACCTCAGTCATTGAGACAAACTGTATTGAAACAGCTACATTGTAGTCACATGGGAATCGTTAAGACTAAGTGCTGGGCTAGGAGCTACGTATGGTGGCACCAAATTGATGACGATGTTGAAGCCATGTGTCGAAGCTGTGAGACGTGTGCGCTAGAGGCCGATGCACCGCCTCGGGCAATACCGCAGCATTGGCCATATGCACTTCAACCATGGACACGCTTACATATAGATTTCCTTGGCCCTTATAAGGGTAAAACTTATTTGATATTAGTGGATTCGACATCTAAATGGGTCGAGGTATTTAGCATGCCACAAACTAATGCTTCGGCAGTTATAAAATGCCTTCGGGCTACTTTCGCACGTTTTGGTCTGCCAGTCGAAATAGTCTCAGACCAAGGCCCCCCGTTTACCAGTGGGGAATTTACAGAATTTTTAAAATTGAATGGAATTAAGCAATGTTTTTCGCCGGTTTATCATCCATCATCCAACGGAGCAGCCGAAAATGCCGTCAAATTATGTAAACGCGCCCTTAAAAAAGCACATAGAGATAGGGTTGAGGTGGACGCTGCATTGCAAACTTTTCTGTTAACTTATAGGAATACTATACATAGTACGACAGGAGAGACTCCTGCAATGATGTTACAAAAGCGTAGATTGCGTTCACGTTTAGATTTATTAAGAAACGACCAAGCCTTAAGGGATAAAATACGCACCGTACAGGATCGGCAGTCCCAAAATGCAGGAGGCGTTAGGCGCGACTTTGAACATGGCGATAGAGTTTGGGCAAGAGGTTATGGTAACCAAGATAAGTGGATTAAAGGTCAGGTTCAGGCCAGAGAAGGTTCTCGTAGGTATATTGTTGCGAGTGGTAATGGTCAATTTGTTAGACGACATGTAGATCAAATACGGCGTAGGTCACGATTTTCTGATGTTGCCTGTCCAGACGTAGAAATGGAACAGGATAAGGCAGTGGATGGGAGTGAGGATGTTAAGCCGTCACAGCTGGATGAGGTGGTGGAGGAAAGTGGTGACTTAGTAAAAGGGGATGTAAGTCAGACTTTAATGCAAGGTGATAGTACGAATGATAAGCCATCTTTACTCTGTTCACCACCTCCACTTGAACCACGGCAAAAGCGACACGGTAAACCAGTCCTTAGATATGGTTTTGAAATAGATTAATAAAAAAAGGTATTAGCATAAGGTGTATCAATTGTAATAAGTAAGTTAGAAATTTAATGGTGGAGGTGTAATGTAGGTTATAAGAATATAGTTGTGTGCACTAAACCCGATATGTCACCTGTATTAGTGTGAGTAATTGAATAGCGACATCAGTCGGAATAAATGCATTACATCGTTAAGACGTGTTTCTGTTCTCGCCTAACCGCCCCCCTTCCGACCCTTCGTCTTGTCCTATAGTCTTACCTATAGTCTTGTTCAGAAATAATAGATATCAAGATGAAACATGAAGAAAATTTACGGTTATACTTTTGCAACAAGTGTTCTGTTACAAAGAAAATTTTCCCCGGGCCGGGTAAAATCTGTCAAAACCCATACATTTCTAATGTCATTTAAAACTTATACTTGTTTCTAGTTAAATGCATGCTCTCTGGTTTTTACTGATAGTAATGACAGCCCATGGACATTAAGGAAGGCTTTTAAACTCAGTTCCTAATACAGGATGGCGATTTTATATTGTTACATGCCACACCTCTGCCATACCCTTATGGTTGATTAAGTCGTGTTGTTATGTTAGGTGTTATGTTTTAATTTTAAAGATCAGTGATATTGTTAACTGAAGTAAAACTTTATGACGCAAGGGATAAAACCTCAAAGATCTTAAATTATTATATTTTTAATGGCAGTTATTATCTTTACGGGCCATGAAACTGGAGGCTTTATAACCTAAAAGTCGTGGTTGTTATGATGATTTAGCTTAAAACATATCACCGTACATAAACGATTTGTTATGTACAAATTTTATAACCTGTTTTAATGGACCTTTTTTAGGCTAGTACTCATCAATGTTATAGGTTTTTTTTAGTAACTAAAGCGTGGTATCTCAAAAAAATACGTACGTTGGTACAGTTTCTGGCTTTCACATGAGTCACCCAATTGAATGGTAAAAACTGCATCATAAGCAGTACTCCAAAAATAGTTGTTTGCTAAACCATTAATTAATTGAGTGTGATGTCTATCAAACTACACGTAGTTGACAATGTTGTCGTTTTTGAGTAACCTACCACGGTAGGTTACCCAAAAACGACATCTATTAGGGAAAACTATTACTAAACACAACGTAAAATTGCAAACTGCTAACGTAATTTGTTCGTGCATCATAAGCAGTACTCCAAAAATAGTTGTTTGCTAAACCATTAATTAATTGAGTGTGATGTCTACCAAACTACACGTAGTTGACGATGTTGTCGTTTTTGGGTAACCTACCACGGTAGGTTACCCAAAAACGACATCTATTAGGGAAAACTATTACTAAACACAACGTAAAATTGCAAACTACTAACGTAATTTGTTCGTGCATCATAAGCAGTACTCCAAAAATAGTTGTTTGCTAAACCATTAATTAATTGAGTGTGATGTCTACCAAACTACACGTAGTTGACGATGTTGTCGTTTTTAGGTAACCTACCACGGTAGCGTGGTACCTAAAATCGACAACATCGTTTACTATTAGGGAAAACTATTACTAAACACAACGTAAAATTAAAAACTGCCAACGTAATTTTTTTATTAAGAGTGTTGCAATTTATGCAGCAATTGCTACTCTTTGTTTCACCTGCACAAATATTATTCTTAGAAATAAAACATAACCTATGGAAGCCTGTTGGTAACTGCGCCAATTACCTTTGACACTGTATTAATTAATTCGCGTTTGAGTCACCCACGTGTAAGTCTTTCAAAGTCACTCCGTAGACCGATCTTGATTCGTAGCTTCGTAGCCGAATATACTCGTATGTTACGGTGAATGTGATAAGTTAAGAAAATATTTTCAATTAACTTTTAGCCTTTTCTATTTGCTATTAACCTTATAAGTGACTTTGATAACGTTGATAAATTAATCAATAAATTATATACAGTCACAGGATTCAAAGCTATTAAAACAATAGGAATTGTCATCATTATTGCCAGAGAAATTGCTTACAAGTAAATTATTTCAGAAAAATATTAAATACTTTTAAGTAATCAATTACGAAACAAATTCTATGAACTAACGTTTAACAAACCGGCTGCGGATGATGAGGGTAAGACATCTAATTATCGAATAACTAATTGGTGAAAAAGCACAAGAATTTTAGGCCAAGGGGCAGAAAAATTACGTGTTTGAATATTTTTTTTTTAATTTTATTCGGTCTAAAAGCTACAACATAACCAAACCAGCTATTTAACTTCATTTGAACTCATAATTGCTTAAAATTGCAGGCCCACAGAATGCAGATATGTATAAATTTGAATATTATTATTATTCGGTTAAAAAATCGTAGACGTAAAACGCGTCGTGAAATCTTTAATCTCTTTAAGTTGCCTGTCCGCCTGTCAAAACAGCGTCGTAAGTTCTTAGTTTGCATTATGCCTCAAGGTATAGAATATCTATATTATGTAGTTTTTTAGTCGACTTGTTGGTCGACTAGTGCAATATGCAACTGACTGCGGAGCAGTACATATCCCTGTTCCACATACAAATCTCGCCGTTGTTACCACAGCAACAAAATTTTGTTGAAAATCGACAGACTTATCAGATAACGGATCCGAGTAATTGCACCGTTGAATAACAGCCGAACACGTATGTTTTCACTTACACATCTAAATATTATATTGAGACAACAATACTTTTATATGTGTGCGATTGTATATTATACCCTTGACGTTGTGCATTACCGTATGTACGACAAAAGAAAATGAGGAAAAAATAATACCACACTTGCGTACCTGTTTCTCCTATTCGTATAAGTAATAAGGACAAAATAATAAAGGCATTTCGGAAGCAATTAGGCGTATGTAACTGCCACTTATTTTTCCGGCACTGTTCTCGTTTAATCGTCGTTTTCTTCACTCTGGAAGCAAATGGTAACAACATTTTTAGGGACACGTTATCGTGTAGAGTGTGGTTATTTGTTCAACAGAAAACAAACCAGGAAGGAATATGCGAACAAAATGAACACCATTGAATGCCCCCGGAAGGGATTGAGGTTTTTGTATTTTGGTATTAATTGGCAAAAATCCCTTCAAATTCAGTTAATATGCCGAATCTTATGATACGTTTTCTCTCTGAGGTAGCAAAATAAAAAATATTTTTTTATAATACAAAGTAAATCGAGTTAAATTGGTTTCACTGTTTCGATATCAGTAGCAAATAAAGTGATTACTGAAGACCTCGATATCAGTTATCACTATTTCTTTCACTCGATATTCTTATAGATTTGTGATCTCAGAACAAGGAAATATATGGAACTGCCTTACCTACAAAAAAAACGTGCATACCTACGGCAAGTAAAATGGCTGACTAGTGTTGTACCACAGTATATTTTACCCCTCGATTGTCGATATGACAAATGAACAAGGACGGCGGCGCATGCGTAAGCGTGACGCCACGGACGCGGACATTCGTTTCTTAGACTCGCTGCACACACGCAATAACCTAAATAAATTATTGACGATATTCAGCGGATTGTCTGGGTTATACTGATGCTTTTACAGTCAAAGCTGGAAATAATGTCAAAATGGATACTCTTATTTTTGGTCCAAAATGTCCATTTTCTGGAACCTACATCAAAATCGTTGAGCCGTTTTCCAGATCGTCCGGGCATATACAGGGTGGGTCATTTAAATCGATATGTATGGGGCAGTCGGTATTAAAACCACAAAACGGTATTTTAGAGATCATGATTCATAATTACATTTCCAGTACTGACCTATATAAATAAGTCGTCCTGCATAAGAATTGCTCGTTTACTAGGATATCTGGATGTTTGGGGGGAATGCAGGATTTTATAAATAAAACCAAATATGATAGAGGAAACGTCTTTACATATTTTATTATAATTATATTCGTGTACAGCCTGTAATTTTTTCATTCCTTGCGGAATAAAATAACGTTGTTATGATAATTTCGAAAAGACAATTTCTCTGTATTTTTTTTTTACAACATATTTGAAATGTAAATTCATTTAAGTTTGCACAATACTTTTCATTAACATTAACAAATACTTATTTATGGCTTCCTCACTGTATTGCCTTTCTAAAGGTAAGCCTTTGTTTTTAGATACCTGCATTGTTCCAATGCTATACAGTTTTCATGTGTAATGGTTACACATGAAAACTGTTTGCCATCTTAAGGTCTTTAGTGATTTCTTGAAGTGTTGCCATTTTTATTTTTTGTCGACAGACAGATTCATTGAGGCATTTAATTTTTTTCTTCTGGCTTGAAACTTTTCTTGTAACATAGGGACTACTTTGAGTACATAGCCCTAAAACAATAATATCAACCATATTATGTTTAATCAATTCTGTGAGCATTATTTTATATTCTTGCAATATTTGAATTAATTGGAAACATCACATACCAAACTATGCTGTTTGCCTGAGGGATATTCAGCATTATTTGACGATGAAGGTTGGTGCTGATCTGAAGATTGTTCCTGAAATTATAATTATGACGAAACATTGACTAATGATAATTATTATGTTTACGAAGTAGAGAAAAACTTAACTGGATGTAATCAATAAATATCTGTTGAATGGGACCCAATGCCTTGTGTATTAGCTCTCGGATGACTTGATAATGATAGGGTAATGCTGCGTGGATTGTTAAGCATTATGTATTTGTTTTGAATTACAAAATATACTAGATAGGTACTTACTCTTTGAAACAGACATGGCACTGTATCATCTCTAAGTCTTACGATTTCAAGAGTTTTGTTAAATGCACTTTCATTAAAATGTCCAAACCAATATCTTCTCTAAAACATTTGTTCTTAAATTTTCTTGTCCTATGGCTTCCAACCAAATTCTTTTTCTATTTTCGTTTTCAGATAATCTGTGCACAACAAAATACATTTATAAGAGTATTATAAAAAAACATCGATAAGATGTTTGATTACAACACTACATTCAAACCAATTGTCCAATTATAGCAGTCAACGACGGCAGACTAAAATGGCGGATCGACCACGCAAATAAAATGACAGACGAAATTGCAACTAAGAAGAACAGATAATCATATAGTTATCTCTCTTTAATAACATATGCTAGACAAAGATGACACTATCCTTATTAGCTCAGATTTAGACTTTTCATTTAACATTTTTTTACAGCATATCCATAGTATTCCTTCATCAGAGTTTGTGATAGAAATTGAAAATGAATAAATATCTTAATCTGACATGTAACGCCAAAAATGCAATAAGGTTTTATTGCGTGGAGCGATAATGTTTGTATTCCTTTGTTTCCAGCCAGATAATTGTCAATATAGTGTATGGCCAACACGAAATAAAGTTTCATTTTATTACGTCGTAAAGTGCAACTATCACGTATTTATTTTTTCTTTGTTTGGCAAACGATGTATGCAAATAATGTTTATGAGAATATAAAATTTTAAAATTCGGTGTAGTGCAGACGTGGAGTCAGCATTATGTTTAGTAAAAATACTTAATGCACTGCCAGTCAAAATACTGCCTTTAAAGTGCTGTCACCTCATAAATGTAAGTGCCTGGCAAATCTGTATGCAGACTTTTAAATATGACAGTATTTGTGGTACTTATCTGTTCAACTTAATCATACCTTTCAGAATAATTTTACCTTGAATACAGTAAAAAAAAACAAATAGGTGGGCGGTTTTCAAAAAAAATGTTCATAAGAAAATTGCGTGTCCTACGACTTTAAGCCTCTATTCTTCAGGCAAATGCAGTTAAAACTTAGTGTTTTAATCAGAAAATGACAGAATACTATCGAAATTTATTATAAATAGGTTCAAAAGTACGAAAATTTGAGCAATATTGATTTAATTAATCATTATCAGAAACATGAAAGATGATTTTTGACGTGTCCTACGCAGGTTTTGTGAAGTTCTGAACGTAAAATAACGCTGTTATCCGACCTTTTGTGTAGTACTTTTATGTAATTTGGTAGGATTATATGATCTAAATTGAATAATAAACATTATTCATAAGGTACTAGAGTGCAAAATAATTTAAAATACACATTTTATCTTGTCCCTCAAAATAACGATAGTGGAAAATTCCACATACGCAACACTGTTTTACTGGTTTTGAGTAGATAATTGAATGAACTAAGAGTATTATTTTGTGTAGAGTAACATTTTAGAACGCAAAATGTCCGCTATATTAGTTAAATGACAGCAGTTTTGTCAAGCAGTGAGAGTGAGCGGTCGAGCGTCACGAAGTTCTGTTCACATTATCCACTACGAACTTGATTTTATTAAGTTAATAATGTTTGTTTGACTTACAACTTTTCATAGCTAATTAGATTAATGTGTCTTTAATTGGAATTAAGTGGAACATTCAGTTAAATTACATTTTAACCGTTGATTTCTTGAGTTTGTTTTTGTGAAGCCATCATACGTCACGTCCATTACGCTACGTATTGTACTATCGGAAAGCCAAATGTGACGAAGTGGAATTCTAAAGCATGGTTTACACATGTCGATATAGTTTTTATAATCAAAATAGATTAAATATTTTTTTTTTTTAAGTTGTTGAGAGATTGATTGATTTTATTTTTAGTTAAAATTAATTGAGTAAAGCATTTAGGTTCGCAATCGGTTAGTTACTAATTTATGTAATAGAAACGTAAATTATGCAGCTTTTGACACTTTTTTTCTTCTCAGTATGCTATAATTTTCTTAGTGTAGATTCGTTCGTACAAAATAAATAATTGAATTATTTTACGAACAAATCAGCACTAAGAAAAAAATACAATAATAATGACTTTTATATTGTTTTAACGATTTTAAAGACATACGTTATTAAAAATACGTATGTTACGATACATACATATGTGTTAAGAATTTCTCAAAATGTTATTTTAGATTGATTTAAATGACTTATTTTATTCTAGATTTACGTTTTAAAGTTGCTTAATTCTAAGTAATGTAAACTGTGCCTAATATTTCCTAAACGTGACGATTTGTTCTATTAACGTCACTTGTCCTACTTTCATTGTGACATTAGGATTTAATTTTAAAATATTCTCATAATTATGATAACTACTGTTACTTAAATTGTTTATAATAATATTATTTAAAAGTTTTATGAAACAATTTTTTTTATCATATTTTATGTAAAAGTGCCAAAGTAGGGGCTTTTCTGTGCAATGAAACGTGCCATAAAGTAGCGTAGAGGAATAGTTTTCGTAGAAAAAACGTTGATTTTATTTAAATTACTAATTATAAGTTTGTGATTTTGAAGACTGTTCTTGTTAAAATATATTAGAATAAAAAAATATCTTATTTGATTTACCACTGAGTTTTAATACCAATCTAAACTTTGTCACGTAACGGAAATTTTTAGTTACTATCCCTCCTTAAAATATGTATTTCTCGCTAAATTAACAATATATCATATTATATTTTATTATGTTTTAAACATGATATAACTAGTTAGCCGATAACTTGTTTAATTTTATTATTGCTCTTTTCTTTCTGGGTGGAATTCCGGTACGCAACGAACATTTTTTTTGAAAACCGCCCACGTACATAAAAGGTACAATATTAGTAACAGCGAAAGTAACAATAAAATCACTTAAGCTTCATAATAAAAACGTAATAAAAACGAGAAGATGTCGTTGAATTTTTAAATTTAATTGTCTGAAATCAGTCCACTTGACACGAAATACGCATCTGCTACAAACGCAATATTTACATGTCTTAAAATATTTGATTAATTAAAACCTAATAGGCCTCGTTACAAATGTTTAATGCTTGGAAAATGGTTTACATCCATTATGAATTATTTTAAATAATTAAATGAAAATAACACATTACGCCATCTAGTCTCAACTTAAGCAGAGCTTGTTCTATGGGCACAAGAATTGAGTGCACGGTTGGCGTAGTGGGTAAAGCGGTCGCCTCGCCGCTTTCATCTACGTTGGTGTTGTGGGTTCGATCCCCACAAGGGACAAATATTTATGTGATCTGCAAAGATTTGTTCTGACTCCGGGTGTGCTTTCTGTGTGTGTAATGTACATTTGTGAACACCCCCGCGACACAGAAGTTATTCCAAGTGCGGGCATAGTTAAAAAAAAAAGACTCACTGATACTAATATATAAGTAACGTAACTTTGTACCCATATGATTGAAATAAAGCATGTCCAAATTGTTTTGATATTCGGTTCTCTTCTCTGCCTAATAAATTAAATAATAGTTCAACCTTAAAGATGACGTGCTTAATGATATCATTGTAGTAAAATTAAATAGGAATGTCATTTTTATAAAAAAATGTGTTCATAGAAGGTCAATATTTTTTATCTTCACTTTATATGCTTAATAAAGATATACGATTAAATATTTAAGGAACCTAAACAAATAATATCAAATAGCCTGGGGAATAATAAATATGAGCATGCAGCCTCTAGGGTAGGCTTTCGGCTTCGTATTGTTGTTGACTTGAGACGGAAAAAGGAAGGTTTAGCAACCCATAGTACGGATGGCTACACACCAAGCTACACATTTTCAGTCTAAGATGGTCTCGCATTGTATGTCTTTCCCGTGCAATGCGATACCAGCTTGTACTGGCACTGAATAGCTTGGTGTGTAGCCGTATGTACTGCGTATAGTGGCACCAAATATCCTTACATTGTTACATTGCGAGATGGTGATAAGCATCCTTCAGGGTTTACTGAAATTCTGTACGGGAAAAGGTTTTACGTTTAACGGTGAACTCTTTTTGTAAACAATGTTTAGTTTGAATCTATTTTTTATTAAAAACTGACGTAAGATTGTAATATTGTTCAAATTATAAAAAACGGGTGTTCCTCACGTAATGTTGGTCTATTTAGTACAAGACTGGCTGCGACTCCGGCGCGACGTGTCGCACTCTCTTAAAGATGTCCAAAAGTATAAGTGAAACCGCGGTCGACTCAATGAACTCGAAGTTTAAATATGTCAATTGATTCTGTAAAACAATAAACAACATTTGTTCAATTATAATAAAAAAACCACTGGAATGAAAGGAAGCAATTAACTAATTAAAAAGTGTTTATTAAATTTATTATTTTTTATTAATAGTTACTGAATAACCTAATAAGTTTTAAGAACATACGAACCAGTTAGTAAACCACACATAAAAGGACACATAAAACAGTTCATATGAATGTTAGTAAGATGACAGTTTATACAAATCGATATATATATATATATATATTCAAACGATATCTAATAATGTTCGCTATTGAGAGCGTTATTTTTAGGCACTCTTTTCTTTCCCAGAGAGAGAAAATATTGGATAACCTGTGCACTATATGCTTATAACAAACAGTCCTGCAAAGGACATTCTCAAAATTAAAGGGAATTTTCAACATAGTTGTCAATTCAGGACGAAAGGGAGCAAAAGGATTCGAAGGGTTGGACGATATTACTTCATATCTATGGAAATTAGGGACTTTTCAAGAGATCCAGTTCGACCAATAGAAATTAATTTGAAAATATTTATTCATGAGGCATAAATTGCAGATGGTCAGGTTGCTTTTGATATCACAATATAGGTCTTGATTTGAGTGTTCTTTAAATCAGAACCAGTTTGCTAATATTTTATTCAATTTTAGTATAAATAAGTTATTATTTACTTAGAGTACATAGTTTTAAAGCTTGTGTAGGCAAGTTGGCGAACTAACTTATTATATGAGTTTAATTCGTCTTAGAAAAGCCAAATATATACGGATATATTTGAAAACGTCGTTCACATAACAGTTAGCGAACGACGTTTTCATTTTGCGAGTAATAGAATGTGATTCCACCGCGTCGACGACGGAAATGCCTAACATTATTATAATTTGTTAAAGATAAATATATAACACAAATGGTGAAGAACGTGCTAAGGGAAGTGCCAAGATGGGCTGAAAGGTAGTTTATAAATTATTCACAACGACCCATTTGGGAAAATGCAACATTGATTTACTTGTATAAGGAAAAAAAAGTATTCCAACGAGAGAGAAAAGAATATTTCAGCAATGATGAGACTATGTAGGTACATGTTTTTTATATTTTAAACCGTACAAGTAATTTGCAGTTACAAACTACTGGTATTCTTGTTGACTCCCTTCAGCTAAGCTTAATTCGTTCGTGTAAGGAGGAAGTGTTTACATCCGTGGTGTTAATGGCCAGGCTTTTGGAACCCACGAATTCTCGATCGTAATTCCGATGCCTTATCCATTGTGGCACGGCCGAATTACCATGGATTTTATTTTTACATAATAATTTGTTAATATCACGCACTCTGCTGTCAGGTTTTACTCCAACTATAAATGGGATAATATTATTCACTAATACGTAAATCTGGTTTGCTTATCATCAATATTATTAGTAACTTTTTCATTTTATCCTAAATCCTTTAAACCATTCAATATCAATGACGACTTGTGCGTGACAACCATTTTTCATCTTCATTTCATTTTAGGGAGTCTCTTATTTCGCAAACAATATTATGAACACGAAATCAATTTCACACCAAAGCTGCGAACTGACAATACGAAATTCAAACACGCCTTTATGATGTTCAAAATATTTGAACAAAGTCCTTTGAGAGCGTTTATTCGACAGCAAAAAGTCTTTAATCTTGGTACAAAATTCGATGGTGTCAAAACCATAGAGTACATAAAAAAAGCAGGAGAGAATGTCACTTATAAAATGATGGAAGCACCAAAATGGCGGCGGTCTGTTTATGTGTGCGTGTGTTAGGGGATACCAGCCATGAGAAATATTACCCACATTTTTACAATAATTTAAATAAATATTTTAGAGGTTTAGTTCTTATATTTTTTTATTTGCTGCTTTTTACCATCAAACATGATATAGGTAGTTTTATACTACCGTGGCCAAAAACCAAACAATATAAAACAACTTTATGTTTGAATTTCGAAACAAAGTTGATTTTATATTTCTAGCAGTCGATGCGGCCCTGCAGCTGGAAGTTGTTTGTTTTTATTAAGGGAATATGTACAAAATTCGTTGCTCTGGGCACTCCTGACGCAAGGCAGCGAAGATGCTTTAGTGCAGCTACCCAGTTTTTGGAAAATATTTGAAAATTACGACTCCTACGGCGCTTCCTGATTCTTAGATGGTGAAGATGCTTTAGTGATATACAGGGTGTCCCAGTTTAGGACCTGGAGCCGAAATCGGATAGTAGGATAAGTTATGGCAGTTATCAAAAAAATAAAAAACTAAAATTCTTCATTACATAACCTATCAGAAAGTGCTTGAAAACGTCAACAAAATGTACAAACCAAATATAATATCTAAGTTAAACTAAACCAACAATCACGAAGCTTAGATTCACTTACATGTGATTTTTCAATATTTCAAATAAATATTGGCAAATAAAAAAAAATTAAAAAAATAATAATAAACTAAACTAAGAAATAAAAAGTTTTAGATTAAAGTACTGTTATTTATTAATTTAATACTTTATTTAAAACAATATACTATTGTTTTACCTTTTTTGGTACGGCAAAGCTGACAATGCGAATAAGTCCACCTTTTGTTTTATATAAATCAATTTCCTCGAAGTGTATACTGCAGACTACACTATATTTTGATGGATACCAACTGTTATCATTTCTGCAGTTTCTAATTATTTTTATCCAATAATTTTTTCATGCGTCGTTTGCAGCAGGAAATCTATAAAACATAGAATAATAATTTATACTAAATGTATTTAATACTTTACTAAAAAACTATACTACTAAAAAATATTTACCCAAATTCAGGGTAAATGAAAATATTTATTGACTGTCAACACTGATAGTTTTGGTATATTTTTTTACGAAAACGATATAATTTCGGCAATAAGCTGAATATATTACTTGCTTACCTATGAAACGTGATCTCCTGGTTTTTTTTTGTCGAGGCGCTATGGTTTCGGCAGCTTTTCACAACACAAGACGGCATTTTTAATTATTTTACTTGAACATCCGAGCAACAGCACAGTCCAAAGCGTAATGGCGGGCGATTGACTTACTATTGTGTCAATGTGTGTGTTCTGTGTGTACGTGTGACTTACTATGGGTGCTTCAGTAAGTGTTTCAAGAGACTCAGTCCTGCCTTTTTTTATGTAGTCAATGGTCAAAACTTAATGTTTAAAGGTAGGTAATGCGTAAAACTTCGCCGACTTCTGTTTATTGGAAATTCGAATACGTATGCGAATTATTGTGAAAATTGCTTTCTAATGTGGATGCGTGTGGTTGATGTTCTTTCAAAAGTTCTTTCAAAAGGGACCATTGACACCATTCAATTCAAATGGCTTGTATTAAAACTTAGTCTGCGTAGGATTGAGTATTACTACCTACATTTAATCTAACTATCTACCACACCTTCGATAATATATTGCAAGCTTTTTGATCAAAATATTGTGCTTTAAACAATTTATATATATTTATTGTGCTTTATTTATTTAAACAAACACTACCATACAATATAGGTTAAAAAACAGATTTAACATCATAACACTATCCACCGGGCGTAATTCAAACTCCGTGCGGCTATTGTGAATTTCCTGGCGGAAACTTCACTAATAATACTTTGCCTAGATCTCGCGATGAGAGGTGCATACGCTAACCACTAGATCATCGAGCCAGGTAAAAACTGATATAATAATCATGGAATTACTAGCTGCCGTGCGAGTATGTATATATGTAAAAGCCCTAGACTGGAATCTAAAAAAAAAAGCGTATGTCAGCGCCTTAAACAGACCTGGCGACGAACAATCATCGATTAATATCGGGCAGACCTGGATGGAGGCTCACTGTGGATAACCTCTGCTCCCACAGGACCATAGTTCAAGTTAGTCATGAGTCAGTAGATAGATAAGTTAATACGCACGAATGATCGGAATATTTGAATTGATGATGTGGTGAAGCAATTGTACTGCGTGTAATTCCATATCAGTCTCGACGGTATTTTAGGAGGAGCGTTATTGTGTTTTGGTAAATATAGACCAGGAATAGATGCACTTTAGTCCTGTGGGAATGTATCTTATACCTAGGTTATAGTATTGTACAAATATTATTTAGCAATTGTTTTGTCCAGTGTTAAGCTTATCATTATTACTATGGGGTGCATGAAAGGAGCCTCCCCGAGTGACGTACACTACGATTCCCTACGTCCGGCGCACCCTGGGCAATTCACAAGTTCTCCAAAGCGAATTGGCTAATCCTTTCACCACGATGGCAAGTCAAAATAAAATTTGACTCAGCCATCGACACGAAGAAGAAGAAGAAGAAGAAGAATTATTACTATTACAGATTTACGCACTATTGCAGGTAATGGCACTCTGATTTCCCGTCAAGTAAGACTGGCTTGACGAAACTGGCGAACCCCGAGATGACTGACCCTAAGCTAGTAATAGGAAGTTTTAGATCGTTTGGAGTTGAGGTAACCAACCAATTCCTTAAAACCAGAAACATGAGTAATGTACCTACACCCATTTTCTACTTTTTAACGAGATTGAGTAAAGTTTAACATTTAAAACTTACATTCTGGAAAGTAGACTTGGGAAAATTTGTCGGTAAGTTTCCGTTCTGAAATTGGATCAAGTGAAAATAAACAAAAAGATGTCACGCGAGGGGTCGCTTCAGTCGAGGATTAGTTTAGTTGAACGGAACTTAGAAACAATTTGTATAGGCCGTGGGGAACATACCAAATCATTTTGATACGATCTCTTTGTAAGTGATTTACAATAAGATACCTATCCATTCTATGACATATTATTCTATTCATTATTAGAAGTTATCGTTTATCTTTCTTGAAGTAGTACCTTTATCTTAAAATGAATATTAGATTTAATGTCATTATTAGCTTTATATCAATTTTATTACTATTGAAAACACAATATTTAAAATAATTGAAATATTACTATATAAACAAATAAATATTTTATTTATAAAAATTGAATGAATGATGGATACAAGACTGAATAGTTCTTCAACCCGTTTGAAATTTAAAATTAATGTGCCTATTTTTAGATACAAATAGATAGTAACCGATCACTAGAATATATTTTAATCCGCACATCCAAAATCCATCCGGAAGAGAAATCAGTTTGAGAGCTCTGTCAGCATACCTTAGAGCAATGGAGAAGTATTACATTTTTCAAGCTTTTATTTCCTTATATGTAACATGTTTAACTGTTTATAAATAGATATCATGAGGTTACAATTTCAGGAATAAATGAAATATTATGGTAAGCTTGATATCGCCAAGTGTATTGCGGATACGTTTGATCATGTTAACCTTTAACAACGTTATGTGTGACTTGATTTAAATAGCAAATTAATATAATTAATTAATAATTTGTACTACGAGCTGTCATCGCGTCGAACTGAGGCATTTCGTTCTTAAAATGCTGGCTTATATTTCGGCCAGCGACTTAGTACCGCAATACAACACGGTAATGCTGCCAGCATTTTGGGTACAAGGCCCTTTGACAGTGCCTTATTAAATTTAGATTAAGTTATTACACTAGTTTAATAAAAGGTCCAACGTATATATTTATCTGTAAATAAAGATATTTTTATTTAATAACACAGGTACAAATGTTATAATATAAATTGTATTATTAACTAACACAGAAATTATTCATGGGGAAGCGGTATCGAGTACACAAACTAAGCGAGGATTTAGGTAATTAACAGTATCATTAATTGGTGTACCAAGAGTATCCCGCTACGTGTCACTAAGGGTAGACTCTGCACACATATAAAGGTATTGCTGTCTCTATCGGTCTTATATATAAATGTGTGAGTAAAAATACATGTTGATGTTCAGTTGTTACTTAACGGTTCAATACCTAGGATTTGTTGTTTGATAAGTCTGCCGATTTTCAACAAAATTTTGTTGCTATGGTAACAATGGCGAGATTTGTATGTGGAACAGGGATGTTTATTGTTCCACAGTCAGTTGCATTATGCACTAGTCGATCAACTAGTCGACTAAAAATCTACTAAATATAGATATTCTATACCTTTAGGCATAATTCAGACTAAGAACTTACGACGCTGTTTTAACAGGCGGGCAGGCAACTAAAAGAGATAAAAGATTTCACGTCGCGTTTTACGCCATCGGTTTTTTTTACATAATAATATTTATATTTATACATATCTTCATTATGTGGGCCTGCTGGAAATATATTAAAGATTAGCCCAGCAATTTAAAATAATCATGATTTTAATGAACTTAAAAAGCTGATCTGTTTATGTTGTTGCTTTTCAGGTTCATTTGCATTTATCCATACAATTTGTCTACATCTATCTTGGGCTAAATAGGCCATATAAACTGGACGCAACGCGACGACGCAGTGCTTCTGTGTCTACGTCACAGATTACAGATAAATATGAAGCTAGCTAGTCGATGTGAGTTGAGCCTAAGGATATAGCGCGTCCTTATTCTGTAACATGATTTAATTTTGGCGTCCGTATTCAGTTTGATTTTGATGATGATGTACAGTCGAGTTCAAAATTGCCATGAGGTTTACAGCAAGGGTAATTATTGTCGCTTTCGCAATACGTCCAATTTAAGTTCGCGTCAAGGCGTCAAGGCGTCAAGCCGTGCCCGACGCCCACGCATGAAAATAGAGGCTATAGACACAAATTTGATATCAATAAAACTTTGCGTGTTTAGACTTTTTTTTTTTTTTTTGAAAAACTTACTAGCAATTTGCAAATACAAATTACTAGTATTCTTGTTAACCTCCTCCAGCTAAGCTTAATCCGCTTGTGATAAGAGGAAGTTTTACGTCCGTGGTGTAATGGCCAGGATTCGAACCCACGACCTCTCGATCGTAAGACCGATGCCTTATTCATTGCGCCACGGCCGCTTAATTAAGCGGGCTTTGTCAACAAAAAAAACATTAACACTCATCAAGATCGATTAAACGATTTTATTTTGCAGGAACAACAGACCGACAGACATTCAAAGTTACTTTGGGATTTATAATATCACTAGTTTCTTTTGCGACTGCACCCACGTAGTATGTCGATAGTATGTAATTACATCAAAACATTAGTACTGTAATATTATAGTGATAGTACCGCTTAACTCTTGATTCTGAGTGTTTTCTTTATTTAAATAATAAAACAAAGTTTAGAAATGATACTGTATTATTTAGGGTATATAATAATAATATTTAATAATATTGCTCTAATATTTAGCACATTGCGTTTCTCTTGAGACAGTGATAAAAGAATTGCATTATTCTGCAACATGGCATTCGTTATTTATCTAATAATAATTACTTTCTTCAGCTCTATTTTACGTTTAACCTTATTCATTTTTCGCTCTCGTGAAGTATAAGCTGACAAATAGGCCAAGTCTCTTCTTTTCATTCTGCAATTCACTAAAAATACAGAAATGTAAATAATTTACCTCAGCACAAACTCAAATGACAAAAATCTTTATTACTATGCGGTTTATATGCTGTAAATATATTTATCTTATTTTTGTTCAAATTTGCTGAAACGGTTATGTGTTTGATTGTACATAATTATGAAAGAACAAAAATGACATGCACGATATAATGACATTACAATTTAAGTATTCGTAGATATAATGATATATTTACTATGTAAATAATTAACAATACACAATGTAAAGATTGTTTACCCATATTTAAGTCCAGAGAAACTATTTAAATATTATAATCAACATTATAAAATACAAGTGTGACATATGACACAAGCGAATTGCAATGAATGACACTGTAATTAGGCCAAGAGCTATGCATTTTAAATGAATATTGTATCGGCATAGTTATTATTATGCATGTAGAAGGTTTTAGGTTCGAAAGCATTTAACGATTATTATTATTACTCCAACTCAATGATAAATTAACAAGACAATTAAACGTTGTCTTTTCAAAGATAATGTGACATGTTTCTATAGATACTAATACTCTGCTCGGCATATATAGCTGACTATTAATTTATAACAGCCCTTTAAAGTATGGGGTGATTAGGGACGTGATAAAAATAAAAAAACAGATTATGATCAGCCTCATCATTTACACATTTTAACAGTCAATCGTTTTAACATTTACACTTTGTCACAATAGTACAATTGTATACAATTGTCTTTTGAAATAATATATAAATAACTATTAATAAGTTATTAATGCAAAAAACAATCATTGTTTTCAACTAACTGTTTTTATTTATGTTATTCGTCTAGACTTTGGTAGGTACTTTTAACCCATATGCCATGTATACAGCTCAGTCCCTAAATGATTATTTACATAAAAATATAATTCAATTATGTTTATAAAGAACGAAAAGATTCTGCAGCTAGATCTCGGACTATAACTTGTTGCAGTCGTGAATGTCAAAAAAGGTTCAATGCAGTTCATTGCATACTCTCTGGTCGGTAGACTATGGTATGTCATATCTCGGCTTGGTTCGGTATCTCACTGGCACCCCTCCTTCACTTCCGAGTAGCTAACGAATGGCTGCCTCACCCCCCTTCAATGAGTTGAGATAGATATTGTAATTTTCTTTAATTTGTAATATGGTATTTGATGAATGAAAATGAGGTACTTTGATGATAATTATTGATAAAATAGAAAGTACATTATATTTACGAGGGTCCTTCGTTTCGAAAACTTGTAATAATCTGTTGTATAATACTAAAAAAGTCACATTTGTCAGGCCGTTCAAAACTACGGATGTTTGGATGCCTATAATTTTTAAAATAGGCAGACTAAAGATAATTTAAAATCGAAGGAACATAGATAAACATGTTTTAAATTGACTGTGCAAAAATTATAACATTGTAATGAAAAATGTAAAAGATACAACCATACTCATTTTGTATGAGAATTCCATACCGGGAGTTCCCTCTTAATTTGTTGAGATCATTAATTATGTTATACAGTACAGAAAGCAGTTATTACAACCCTTTTCATAAAAATGTACTTGAATTGTAAAGTAAGTTGTAAGTAAATCTTATGTTATCTACATTAAAATTATTGCTAATGATTGAAATTTAAAGACAAGCTTGTTTCAAAAAGGTTGCGTTCGTTCACTGCCTAAATAAATTGTTCCAAAGTAATCCTTAATTTAACTATTTTGTTGCCTAAAGCGATTTCTTGCGTGACATCCTTGATCCAATTGCAAAACGGAAACTTACTGACTTACATTTTAAAATGATGCGCACACTACACGCGTAACAATACATTGTAGCGATATATCTTATACCTCATGTATTTTTAGGCGAAGGGTGACAGGTTACAGGTAAGACAAGACAATAGTGCTTGATAACGAAAGCTTTGCTGTCCTATGATTTCATCATGAAGACAGTATATCAATAAATAGTTTGCAAGTAAAGGTTTCAATAAAGCATCGTTTCCATTGAATTACTGAAACACGAAGCCAAAGTTTTCTAACAAGCAATTATTGGAAGCAGAACTTTCTTTCCCTTTATATTTCTAACAAAGTTATGAAAGAACATCAACCACACGCATCTAATATTAGAAGGCAATTTGCACATTCATTTCCGTATGTGGATTGCTTTTAAAAAGAGGTTAGTAAAGTTCTTCGCGTCACCATCCTGTAAACTATATAGATATATATATATAGATATATAGATTTTTAACACCTAAATCTTTAAACTTCGATCAAGCGCTTCATCAAAAGTGAAGCCAGAAAAAGAATTTGGTGTGCGTGAAAATTTGGCTTAATAGACCCGAAACGGCACAAATAAAGTAGCTTCACTTTTCATTCGCAGACTCGGTTGTAAGATGTAAGAATTCTATGCTATCAACATTTAGTCCTGAAGCCATCGAATTTGTACAAATGGTTTTAAACATTTTTGTTATCAATAAACGCTCTCAAAGATCTTTGTTCCAATATTTTGAACATCAAAAAGGCGTGTTTGACTTTCCTATAGTCAGTTCGCAGCTTTGGTGTGAAATTGGTTTCGTGTTTATAATATTGTTTGCGAAATAAGTGAATCGAGAGAAATGAAGATGAAAAATGGTTTTCACGCACAAGTCGTCAGTGAAATTGAATGGTCGGCTTTACAGTAAATGCAAAGGCGTATATTTGAGATTTGTATTACAGTCACTAGATTAGAACGAACAACAGTATTTCGTTTTTTTAAATAGGTAGTTAAAATTTAAACAAAGTTTAAAATCTGCATGCCGACTTTTGCCAACAATATTTGAAACTCGAACTAATGTCTGCAACTATAAAACCAATAGCGGGTAAAGTCTGATTTTTAAAACAACACGCTTTTGCTTATCTATCTGTAGCTATCTGTAAACTTGAGTTTAAAATGTTGGTGTGATCAACACCGTATATTGTACAAGTTAAAATATAATATTCACAAAAATGTTTAATCTCAGAAATTCAACAACATGACAATGACATGACAAATGATGATTGGTTTTAATATTATCCATAAATTTATGACTCCACTGCGTCACGGCCGCGTGTAGCCGTACATCGGTAATTCTGCGGAACAACCTGGGCAATTTTGTCTCTACCTTTACGAACACTCATTTAATAATAGTAGCAGGTTAAACATCTTAAAATAAGTTTGACCAAAGTTTTCAAAATCATTCATTCATTTCAATTGAAAGAACAGAAAAAATGAATGCAAATAATATCATTCCAGGACAGATACTAATTACAACTAAAAAAAAATTAAAACTAAACACAGAAAAAAAAAATACAACAAAATTTAAATGAAGAATAAAAAATCTAAAATGAGAATAAACAATAATAATAAAATAACAAAGTCAAAGTTACATCTGTCACGAATATCCGTGCAGGAATCGGGATATCGGTCAGCGTTTTGCTTTACAGCGCTTGCACTGCTTCAAAACACCTAAAAGCGCTGGTGTTCCACGATACCCCACGTGGTTTTGCCAACCAAATTAGATTTTCAGAAGTGTGCTTAAGTCATTCTGAATAAAACATGAACCCTCCTCTAGTCCGCCTTGACACTTTGTTGCATTTTCTTCAACATCTATGTAATGTAATTCTTCTTTGACAAATTATAATAATGTAAGCTACGTTATTATTCGTAGAATGTAAGGCATTTTCGTCGACGACGCGGCGGAATCACGTGCAATTTCTCGCGGAATGAAAACGCCGTTCACAAAACTGTTAGCGTTACGATGGCCATTTGTCTTTTCTCAGATAAATTCAGCTGCTGATATCATAGAGGTAGTAATGGCTAAGAATTACAGAGGTACTATGGACAAGTGAAAGGTATGCTTTTGACATTTATTGTTCTCATTAAATAAACCCGAACTGTTATTTTACTCCTTCACTTTTTCTACTGAATCCAATAGCTAGAAGTTATATAAATTTTAACATGTTTTTTCACCTTGAAAAATAAAGTAATAAAGATGAAAAATTTATATTTAAGATCTGAGCTAATGCAAAGCTGATGCCTTTTATAACTTTTTATTAAAATGTATTTCGTTGAAGTTCGTATTGCTTAGTAAAAACATAAATTGAATAACTTGTAACAGATTTTTTTGGTAATAGGCGTCCATGACAACCCAGTCTGTTTGCCAACTGTTATACAAGATTGATACAATAGGGTCTCGCGCTTTACTTACTAACAACTAGCAAGTTTGATTTCTGCACAAAACGGATATTTGCCACTAAGTTACATACTAAGAGAACCACATCTTTCCGTGTACATCAGCTGCGGCTGAAGTTAATGTATGATCTTACGGGAAGTATGTATTATATATAATACTAAGCCCCAAACAATAAATTATTATTAGGTAGTTGTGTATCTATGCAAAAGTTATATAATGCAAGACAAGATTTTTCTTCGCCAAAAGATCTTGAGATTATTTTTATAAGCAGTACTCTTCCACGAAAAACTACCGGCTCGATTTAATGTTATTTTGCACAGATGTAGCTATAGTCTGGGATTAGAATATTTAACGCGAGTGGAGCCGTGGACAGAAGCTAGTTCAGTATAATTTATTCTTCGTAAACAATCACTTTTCAAATTAATTTATGTTGCTTGAACTGGATCTACATCAATTTTGAGAAGCTCCTCATTTCCATAGATATGAAGCAATATCGTCCATCCCTTGGAATCCTTTTCACCCTTTCGTCCTAAATTGACAAATATGTTAATATTTCCCTTTAATTCTGAAGATGGCCTTTGCGGAGCTGTTTGTGAGATACGATCGCCATGAGGGTAGGTGATCCAATATTTTCTTGGTGTGGAGCGGCGGTCCCTGAATCAACCAGTGAAAATATTTGATTATGCCTGAGAGTGACAGTCAACTTATAGATAAGATGAAAGATGGATGGTACTTACTAACTCTTTTTGTCCCAGCGATACAGGTATATAATGTAAACTTATGACGCTGGCACAAAAAGAGATGAGAAATTTCGAATCGAGCAGCATACGAATCCATGCCTGAATTGGCAAAGCACCTAAGGCGTTTACCCTGGTTCGAATCCTGCTGGATTCATATTTTTTTAAATTTAATAGATATTATATAAAACACTAAAAGGCATAGCAAAGTTATAATTTGCTTTAAAATAATTATTACAAGTATCTTTTTTATATTAAGTGCAGTACTACTGCACTACTGTAAATAATATTATTTTGATAAATATAATTTTAATTAATTTAATTGTTCACAATATTTTTATTTGCTCTGTAATTAGTAATTATAATGTTTGGTGTTCAAGCATATAATGAAGATAGTGAAAATATATTATTTGAGTTTGAATATGTAAGTTTTGAGTTTTTTTGACGTTTTTTTTTAGTTTTGTATTTTTACAGTTTATATTATTTGTACAGCCGAGTTTATCAATATTCTGGCAGTTACGAACCTTATTTCACAGATGAAAAGGTTTAAAACTGGTAAATTTTATTTAACTCGACTGTACCAATTAACTTGTATTGATTTATTTATTAGCATGCAACTGTAAATAATCAATTTATTGGTTTAATTAAAAGTAATAATTCATTAATTCGGTTTATCTCTTTCAAACCTGAAAATAGTAGCGTCTACACGTAATTACCACAAATTAAAGTCAACGTTTCCTTCCTCCATTCTGTACGTCATTAATAAATTATAGCAATAACCTGTGCCAGTGGTTCACGTATTTTACCTCGTTTGGTTGGGTTCAATTCCCGAGTCGAGCAAGTGTTATTTTGTCTGCACGTGTGGTGTAGTGGTTTAAGCGGTCGCCTCGCCGCTCTCCACTGCACTGGTGTTGTGGGATCGATCCCCACATGGAACAAATGTTTGTTCGCTTTGCGAATCACACAAACATTTTTTGTTCTGAGACTGGGTGTGCTTGTGTGAGTGAGTGTGTGTATTTGGCCTTGTCATTGGGATCATTGGATAGTGTAATTGCTTCTGGCGTTCTATCTAATGTAAAAAATCCAAATTATTATTATTATTTATTTTTATTAGGTTTTTTTATGTCAGGAAATTCTCAATAGCATAGAAACATTACAGGCGAAATGTGGGTGTCAGTATATAATACAAACTTTAATGTTTTTAAATTAGTTGTAAGAGTTTGTTTTGTATGTTAAGTTAAATATTATTTGTATACCTTTTGGTAAAATATAGCAAACATAATTTATTATAAGACCTTTTGTAAAATATATAATAAATATATATGAAGGAGTATTATATATATGTATATATATAATACTCCTTCTCGAGATCAGGACGGCTACGAGCCGTTATGCGTTTAAATTGAAAGTTCGCGAACTGTTAATTAAGAATAAGGCAGAATAATTACCACATAATGTGATATAATTTGTATTTATGTATCGTTTTAAGTAAATATGTATATATATATGTATATATATATTTTTATATTTATGTATGTTTATTATAACTTGCATCTATTCATAGTTAGGATTTATATTTTATGTTTTAAAATTAATTTATTGTTTTACTCTCTCTGCACTATGCCATGACTTCGCCTACCTTGTTATCTCTGCACCACCTGAAGGTAGACTGGTAGAGAATGCCCTAGGCATTAAGTCCGCCAATATACACGTGTGTATGAAGTTTTATAAATAAATAAATAAATAATACCTACATTTACAAATAAAGAATATTTCTATTTCTATTTCTATTTTTATACATCTCTTCCATACCCTTTTGGGTAATAGGCATAATGTTATGTTATAATCCACCATAACAATGGTTCTTGGAAATATTTATGACACTAAATATATACTAACTAGGTACTAATAGGTACTATAACCGACCGCTCACTACTGAATAGATTCCCATCTCATCACATTGTGAGTGCGTATAGCTGTCACCTTGAAGCAATATGTTACACGCAATTTGCTCAGCCCCTCGCTCTCAATGAGGATGTGGCTCCCTGCATGCACGTCGCTCGCTGTTCAACCATCAGATCAACCTAGTTAGATCCTAACAAATGGATGCATGTCAGGCGCAGGAAGTTGTCTTTGGGAGTGCGGAAGATTAAATGTGTTATGTTTATATTTCATCACTTTAGCTGTAAGGCCCGGCTGCCACCAAGGCAGAGAGATGTGTTTGGAACCTTCAGGTATCGTTTTTCTACATCTTCTCTCTGCTTAGCTTCGGTAACGCAACCTGATTAGGTTTGGTGGCAACCGGCTCCTACTGTAACACTGCATCGTGATCTAGAGATATAATTTATGACAACTCACGGTCAGGTGGTTCGATTGCTGGGCCGGGCAAAACTGTAATTCATGATTATTCCGAAAGGAAATTCTTATTTAGGTCATGCATTCCATTTAATCGATATTTATCGATGAAATCACATTTTATTTTGGATAGTAGGTGTGTATTTTATTTTTTTTATGAATGCCTTTAAAATCTTGTATTATGTTCTTAGCATTCACTCCACGTAAAATACTGATATTCTGCTATTTGCAAATTAGGTGTTTACAATTTTGCCCGGTAGATGGCAATAAGATTATTCTCTGTGTCAGGGGACTTTAATATAACAGGTGAAGTGTGGTTGTTTTACACCTCTACCTTATCCCTCTGGATAATAATACCGTGACCGTAACGTTTTCTTACAGAAACAAAAGCGCATTGGTTTCGACAATAAATATTAAATAAATAAAATATTTATAAAATATTAAAGTTGAAAAATTAAGAATCCAGCAGGACTCGAACCTGCACCTCCTGGGTATACGCCTCAAGTGCTTTGCCAATTCAGCTATGGATTCGTATGCTGCCGGACTCGAAATTTCTCAACTGTTTTTGTGCCAGCTTTTAGCTAGACGAACCTTATTTGGTTTTAGCGCCATCTATGTGATGTAATAAGTCACTATTCACATACTGTAAGTTTGAATTAAGATCAACACTGTTACAGTCAAGAGATGACGCATTTTTATCAAATACTTGTAATAAGTATACCCAGGGGTTGCAGGTTCGAGTCCTGCTGGATTCTTAATTTTTCAACTTTAATATTTTATAAATTACAAAAAGGCATAGCAAAGCTAAAATTTGCTTTAAAATATTACAAATAAAATATTATTGTTGAGATTGAGATAGGTTTTATTAACACTAACATATATATTTGAATACTTTTTCTGTACTAAATTTCAATAAACCAGCAACCATTTTATTGAGAGAAGTCTTATCTCCATCACAATGTAAGAATGCTTTTGGTGCTCACTATACGCAGTACATTGGGTTACTAAACCTTTCTCCTTCCGTCGTAAGTCAACAACAATATCCAGACGAAACCCTACCCGAGAGGCTCCATGCTCATATTGCTTATATTTATAAAGCTATTTTATAATAATATTATTATCATTGTGTGTTTGGGTCGTTTATATTTTACTTTAAATTTGCTAAAGAAAATTATGATGAAGCGTAGTTACTTACTTATAGATAATAGAAAAAACTGGCCAAGTGCGGGTCGGACTACGCTCAATAGGGTTTCATAGTCAATCGTTACAACATATTTTGACTTACAGGGGATTTACTTTCCGCATAAAACAAGGAAGATCTATTAAACAAGAAAGTTATTTTTATTATAGGTTTAATTATTTTATTTTTGTGATTAACAGAAATGTATTTTGGTTTAAAATAAAGATTATTTCTCATAAAAAAAAAAAAAAAAAAAAAGTTAGATCTTTATACAAGTCATTATTTTCGAAGGTTTTTGAATTACTAACGACTTACTTACTCCAAGTAACTGCATTAAACTTGAACTATCAAAGCTAACTTCGTCGCAATAGCTTTCCTTTAAAGTTCATTATATATATTGCAGACTTTTGAACCAAAGTTTGTTCTTCAAAGTTAAATTTGTCGTAAAACCAGGCTCTATACCAAGAAACGTATTTGCAATCTCTTAATGTTTTTAAAAGGCCAATCTATAAATACCCCACACTATGGGCCAGGCAACGGAAAAAAGAATCATTCCTAAGTTACATCGAGTGGAATCGAAAAAAAATTGTTTTGTTTTATTCTTTCACATTCTTGACAGTTAACATATAAAAAGCTGAATTGAGGCATAGCGTTATGTCTCGAACAGTCGGTCATGGTGAAACAATAGGGGTTCCCTTTATAGGTTCTATAAAAGGTAACGAAATCGTAATGACCGCGAATTTTCGATGGATTTTGTCTTTTCAATATATTTTCATCACGTGGTCTCTCGATCTCTTTCGCACTAATTAATTACCTTCATATATTTTCGGCGACGTTTTACGAAAACGTCTAATAAAGTTTTATTTTCAGATTATTTTGGAAGCAAATAATCTATTGGCAGAAAGTTTATCGATAGAAATATGCCTTTGGTAGGAAAACAAACAATTTGACATGCTTTATTTTATCAAAGTATTCAAACTCATATTGAAGGTAAACAATTTTCCAAATATTAAACATAGACTTTGTTGAATCCAATATTTTTAGACATGAAAGAATCGCGGTTGTAACAGATGTTTATTTCGTATCAAGTGAACTGATTTCAGTTTATTGAATCTTTATAGCTTTATAAAAACCTTGTAAAAAGGTTCGATGACTTGGAACAACAAAGTTTCATTTACTTTTATTTTAATATAAAAAGGAACTGAATTAAAATGCTACTTAATTTTGAAGATCTTGGTCTAAGGGGTTTTTAAAGCGTGACAGTAATTCTCAAATACAAATACATATTTATTTTCCTTAAAAAAGCTTACTAGTGAGCAGATACAAATGACTAGTATTCTTGTTAATCCCTCTATCTAAGCTTAATTCGCTTGTGTTAGGAAGAAGTTCACGTCCGTGGTGGTCAGGTTTCGAACCCACGACTCTCTCTCACGAACTCCGGTTCCTTATCCATTGCGTCACAATCACTTCAGCTCGTCTAAAAGGTTTGTTAGTTTATGTTTATTTCTTTTAAGTTTTATGACTTAAGTAAACTTTTTTGTCGTTATGTTACAAAGTTTTGTTCTAGAATCGTAAACTATTTGGAAGCAATGTTTCGTTTTAAATATTTTTAATAATAATAATAATAAAAATCATTTTATTTGCCTTAAAGTTGGTACAATGTAGATCTTACATATCACAGATAGTTCATGCAACTTCAGTCAAATGTATTGACATGCAAATATAATTTACTTAAATGACATGTGAAGGTATACATGCGAACATCATTATAACAACTTGGTAAATGTATTGTCATGTTTGGATAATTAAAGTTCTACAAAATTGAATTAATTTGTAATATAAAGGAGACGGATACGCTTTCATACAACTTTGGGCCCGGATGTAAAAAGATGAAATTGGTGTCAATTGATAGCTACTATATTAACAAACAATCACTGAAAATTTTGCAAATTTTGGCAATCTGAGAGCCGAGATAAAAGAGATTTAAGAAAAGTGAGGTTACTTATCAAACTGTACTTAACAACCGATTTTTGAAGCGCGATTGTCATTTTTACCCGATTGCCGAAGGAGGGTAATGTTTTTATCAGTAATAAGTATGTATTTATGTTTGTTCCTGTATATAAATCTGTTCTTATCAGTATTATGTATGTATTTATGTTAATTCCTGTATATAAATCTGTATAATACGCATAAGCCGATTTTGATGATTCTTACTTCAATCGATTCGTCTTATCCTTGGGAGTGTCACTGGCATTAAAACTGAAAAAAATCTAGGGGCACATTTTTTTTTCTTTCAAACTGATCATGTGGGGTATCAAAATGAAGGGATTTAAGAGGTGATATCAAAAATATGAAAACAAATATAAATCCTTCGACTGCATAGAATTGTATCCGATTTGAAAAATTATTTTAGTTCGCTTAGCAGTCAAGGTTTATGATTTATTTTTTCTAATAATTTAGACAGGATGTTAAATATATTTTGTAGAGTGGGATGGAGATGATGTATAATAATAAAAGTCGTATTTTATTAGTATTTTTTATTCATCTTCAATTATTACAAGAACGTCGTCTAAGAATTGTGCAGGTGGTACTATCTTTTCCTGGTACCTAGCCCAACTAAGGCGCAGCAGCCCACAGTTCGTTTGCCTACGATGCAGTTGCAATAATATTTCATTATTGTTTCCCTACCTCTGAGAGAGCCGTCAACTAATAAACAAAATATGTTTTGCGACTTATATGTCTTGATTGAATGCGGCCCCTTAGTAGCCATGAGGTATTTGAAGCCGACAGCTCTTGAAGTAGGTCTCTGCTGACCTTCCTGCACAAACTAACTTCTATCTAGAACAAACGATATATGATCATTTAAGTATTTAAAAAATCATTTGAATTACAACAAAACATTTATAAAATACAATGTAAAATCAGCGTGTGATTCAACTCACAGCTTTAGGCATAACCCACTCTTGAATAACATTATAAATTCTCAGTTCACGGGGTGAGCCAGTGTGAAGTAAATGGCTGAACAGATGCAAGAGAATGTCCACATCGAAGACAGATACTACAGTGGCCAAGATGTCTATTTTCACCAAAAGGTGATCTTTGAGCCAAGTCCCAGCAAGCTTGGCAAACATGGTCACTGGTGTTTACCTGAAATATGCAAAAAGTTATTAATATGAGATAAAATAATTACTTTTTAAAGGTCTACCTAATCAGGCTCAATATATTTTAATAACAACTTTATTGTACAAAACCTATGTTCTATGTGAATAAATGATTTGATTTACTTTGTCCAATAGTTATTATTTTGTTAAAATGTGAGTGTTGTGGTGAAGGAAAACATACATATATATCAGTTAAGATTGCAAGCCAACGAGGTAGATGCTGGTGAGCTAATAAAGAGGATGTGAAGCAAGTACTTACAAATTGTGGTTCACGCCATTTTCGAATCACTGCTAATATCACGTCATCCAAAGCTCGACGACCTAGTGTATTGCAGCGACTAGTCGCTATGCCACAATTTACACAACGATCCATGATGTCAATCAATATTTAATCGCTAGGCCGTTCGTAGAATTCAAAATAACAAGTCCAAGTTCAACGTTTAAGCAGGGTTTTTCGTGTCCGGTTTGGTAGCAAGGCAAGGGTCGTACAAGGAGGAAGATCAGATGTCCGTAGAAAAACCAGGGTAGAGGAAAATATCAATAAAAGTATGGAAGGAACACTCAAAACACACGCACTAAACCAGTGGATCCCAAACTAATTTTCCCTACTGCCCACTTTAAGAATAAATATTTTTTTAGCGCCCCCATTTATTCACCTCAGGCCTCTACACAACGCCTCTATTTTTTTTCTGGGTCTTATACCGCCCCCCTTGAGACCTGCAGCGACCACAAGGGGGCGTTATCGCCCACTTTGGGAACCAATGCACTAAACGATAGGAAGCGAGTGTCGAATGTCGATCGATGTCAATGTCATGCATGTCATTCATGTCAAGCCAGAGTTAGCACAGATTAAAAAATACAATAATCGATTGGTAAATGTGAATCGATTTATCTTAATCATGTAGATATTTGATTAGTTTAATCTTAATACTTAATCTCTTAATACTCTAATTCTAATGGATTTAAATATTTTAATTAAATGAATCATCTGGTGCAAGCATTTTCGTAAAAAGTATGAACTCTGTAACGTTAATCGATTAAAATTGAATCGATATTTTAATCACTTCATAACCCTAACTTAATTATTGGATTTTTCATTTTCCAGATTGTAAATTGAGTTGATTTTTCTCACTTTGTAATAGAAAAATATAACCTTTTTTTTAAGCCATATCTTATCTTATTACAATTGGGCCCAGAAGTCCCCGTCTCCTTTGTTAGTGTCAGTTACAATACCATTAAAGAGTGTCAATAAAAATAAAAAAATGGCTACGTAGCCTACTTAACATGGACATAATACTGATTCTTGTACAATGATACCTTGGCACAGTTTGCCTAAACGTGGTGACGATTGGGGATAATATGGTACATCTATAACCTTATTTATACTTTCCAAATCTATTTGACTAGTTTTTACAGTAGTTTACAGTAGTAGAAAATATGAAAAAAACACGTTAACTTTCCAAATAGTTAAAATGATTTATATTTTTTTTTGTGAAAACTACTAACTACTAGTTTAGTAGAATCATAAGCAAAATAGGTTTCTACTCCCAAAAACTATGATAGGCTACTTTCCAAAATTATCCAAAGGACTTTAAAAGTAATATTTTGACTGACAGCGCATTTCATATTTTTAGTAAAAATGCTGATGCCACGTCTGAAACAATACATTTTTTAAACTTTGTAAGCTTATAAACATTATCTGCAAACATCGTTTGCATAGCAAATCTGCAGTACTGTAACTAATGGTAACACATATTTGAATACTTTTTCCTGTACTGAATTTCAATAAACCAGCGACCATTTTATTAAGAGAAGTCTTATCTCCATCACAATGTAAGAATGCTTTTGGTGCTCACTATATCCAGTACATTGGGTTACTAAACCTTCCTCCTTCCGTCGTAAGTCAACAACAATACCCAGACGAAACCCTACCCGAGAGGCTCCATGCTCATATTGCTTATATTTATAAAGCTGTTTTATAATAATATTATTATCTTTTCTGTCGTTATGTAACAAAGTATTGTTCTAGAATCGTAAACTATTTAGAAGTAATGCTTCGTTTAAAATATTTTTAAAAATGCCTACGTAGCCTACTTAACATGAACATACTACTTATTCTTGTAAGTACAATGATACCTTGGCACAGTTTACTTAAGATGGTGACGATTGGGGATAATATGGTATATCTACAACCTTATTTATACTTTCCAAATCTATTTGACTAGTTTTTACAAGAAAATATGCAAAAACACGTTTTCCATACAAGTTGAACTTTCCAAATAGTCAAAATAATTTATATATTTTTTTTGTGAAAACTACTAACTACTAGTTTAGTAGAATCATAAGCAAAATAGGTTTCTACTCCCAAAAACTATGATAGGCAAATTTCCAAAATTATCCAAAGGACTTTAAAAGTTATATTTTGACTGACAGCGCATTTCATATTTTTAGTAAAAATGCTGATGCCACGTCTGAAACAATACATTTTTTAAACTTTGCAAGCTTATAAACATTATCTGCAAACATCGTTTGCAGATAATGTTTATATGCATAGCAAATCTGCAATACTGTAACTAATGGTAAAACTAACGATAAATAAATGCGTGATAGTTGCACTTTACGAGGCAATAAAGTGATTTTTTATATCTAGGGAGCCATGCACCATATTGGCAATTATCTGGCTGTAAAACAAAACAGCTAGTCAAACGTTATTGCTGCGGGCTTTTATTACATTTTTGAATCCATTAAATAGTGTCTGTCCCCATTTTTAGGGTTCCGTAGTACCTACAAAGAACCCTTATTGTCTCGCCATGTCCATTTGTCTGTCTGTCTGTCTGACGCAGGCATAGTGTCAAAACCGTTACTGCTAGAAAGCTGAAATGTATGTTAAGTATGTCAAAAAAGTGGTAGAATATTTTTTTCTGGTACCGCCTCTACGAGTAAAGTAAGGATGTTTTTTTTCAGTCGCGTACCCCATAGTGGGGGGTATTGTTGGATAGGTCTGTTAACAACAACACAAACACAACAGCTTAAACACTTAAGGGTTGCTAAGACTTTCGATGTAGAGACCCGTTGGTGAGAAATTCGAAAGTCCCACTCCTCCTCTAAAAGCTAAGCCGTAGGCTTAAAAAAAATTGAATAAAATGATAGCAAATGTTATGCACTTTCAAGGAAAACTATAGGGACTACGTTTACTTTATTAGTTCAAGAGTTATAGGGGCCCAAATTATAAAATTTTGTTACTTGGAATAGTTCGTACATAATACTTACCTTTGAAAATAATGACTTGAATGAAGTTGTTACTTATTCAATACAGATAGAAATTATCATTGAAGTCTTAATATGTTAGCACGGCTTGCAACGGAACCCTTCGTGCGCGAGTGACACGCACTTGGCCGATTTTTAGGGTTTTTGGTATAACAATCTACAAAATTGGCTATTGTATTCAGACACCAATCAATGTCATCAACTGCCGCCACAATCCCGTAAAGCTCTTTATTACTAACCACAGTCCAACACGACATTACCATGAAAATACAATCTAATTGTCATGAATAACATCGACAATCCAAAAATCAATTCATCATGTTTAAAAAAACAAACATAAATTAACCATTGGAGTGAACACTTTTTTTAAAAGTGAATTTGACCGGATGTTTGGCAATTTATGCCAAAACACAAAACCTCAATCGTTATCCCTTCCGGAGGCATTTAATGATGCTCATTTTATTCATTTAGTTCGTAGGTATATCCCTTGCCGGTTTGTTGAACAAATAGCCACGGCCTACATAATAACATGTTCCAAAAAATATTGCTACCATTTGCTTTTAGACATACTAAAATGAGATTTAATGAATACACGCTGGAAAATAACAATAGCACGAGAAATAAGTGGCCGTTACGTTCGCCTAATTACTTCCATAATGCCTATTATATTTTGTCCTTTGAAAGGTATCTAGATATCTTTCTAAAGCCTGAGTCCGCTGCGTTAATGTTTAATTTTATTATTTCGTCACATATTGTTATCACAACATTTTCTTGTCCCCCTACAACAAGTAATTCACATATCAATAAATCATTTCCGCAATTTGTCTGCTCTAATCGTCTGTTATAATTTCTGAATTGGGATGGCCAGAATCTTATTGTAAAATCCAGTAAAATCCTAATTCTTTTTAAGATAAAACATTATATTTTCTAGCTCTTCTATTAGGAATTAAATTAATTCTGAACTTACCTTATCTAACGCCCAATAAAACATTCCTGGCGAAATGAAAAGGCATCTTAGAAACTGTCAAAATTTACGTTCACTTTTCAACGTCCAATGTACAGAACCCCTATATATCTCTTTAACCCTGAAGGCAAGGAATTAATCAAACTAATTTAACAACTTAAGATACGTTTCCACCAATTTTCACGAAAGCGTAAACAAAATTTGATTATTTATTTTGTACAATTTACAAGTAAAATATTTAGCTAAAATACACTTTATTTTAATCGTCGTAATAAATTGTTGAAACCTGCGAAGTTTATTTCTAAATCTTACTTATTTATGCCCTACTATATTAAGCATTTCATAATGAAACATACTGTATGTCGTTTGCCAGCTTTTTTAAAATTGTTACGATGTTGACTGAGAGTATCAGTTGGCTCACTCGAAAGAACGTTCAGCACCCGTATTTTGTTTCATGTTCAGATATTTCATATCAAGTGAAAGACACTGAATGGACGTAACATAGACCTTCTGACACGATAATATTTTTAAAATAAAAAGAAAACCAGAAAAGTAAAACATGTACCTACAGTTAGTTGTTTGGACTTCACATGAAAGTAGCTACCTATGCTTATGTGCTTCCTTATAGAAATTATGATCGAAATTTAAAATTTAAACTACCAAGTGCATGAGTAATAAATGTTTTTATTATTGTTTGTCCGAATAAATATGTTTCTTTCTTTCTTTATTTCAAATTCTGAATTGAATACGTTTCACAGACATAAAATAACTATTTTAATTCTCTGAATGTTTAACGATTGCCAATAAAACTGATATTTTCCTGAACACATAACGATCTATCATAATTTCCAGTCGTAAGTTCTTCCAAGTTACGAATACAAAGGACATAATTGCGTTGCCTGGACATTAATTCACCGCTGCATCATTTCATAGTGCCTTCTATATCTATATATGAATAAAATTGAATATTTGCTAAGAACAATTAATACAGGCGTTTATAGCACCTATAGAATCCAAAACATATTTTTTTTAAATTTTTTGGTCTGTCTGTCTGTCTGTATGTTCGTACGGGCATTACGCAAAAACTAGTGCAAGGAATTGAATGCGGTTTTCACAGTTGTGTAGCTGGTGGTTTAACTTAATAACTGGTATATGTTTTATCTTTGTATTTTATCCCAAAGGGGATAAATTGGGGTGTGGAAGTTTATATGGGCGGTTCATCAATTTTAAAGGTAATGCATGAATTTCAGCACATAGGATTTGTATACGACGTAAATTAACTAAAAGCTAGTTTTTATTCATTCCACAAGAAGGATGTCAATTTGGGGTTGAAATTGTAAGAAGGCTCAATTTTGTAGGATATAGCATGGAAATGTCGAATTCCACGCGAGTGAAGTCGCGGGCAACAACTATGCCCTCTATAAAATACCACTTGGTCGTAATAAATCGAACCAAACTGATAAAGTAATAAAACTAACTGTCTTTTTTGACAGGCATTTTACATATCAGCAATATTTATTGGTACTTTACTTACGGTGCAGGAAACTTTTTTAAAATGGCGATTAAAGAATGAAATGATAAAAAGTTATAGTCGCCCGATTAAAATTCTATCTTTCTAATACTGTATGTTTTTAAACTTTTCCGATTTGGGAACCAGTTTTCAAAAAATAGACAGCGGCTCTAAATTGCGTTATTATTATAAAGGTAAATAATAAAGATGGATATCTACCGCCTAACGATATTTTGAAATCCGGTACTAAGCAAGTGCAGCGTTCGGGGAACCAATGTTACGCGTAAACCAACCGATACCCTTAGTATTGTATGTCGAACTACCGACGGTTCCGGACTTAATAAAAATAAAAGGTCAAGTGAGGGTAGTGGACAATATCCGCGCTTCACGGAGACGATGCTGAACTTCACCAATGGGCTCGTGATTACAATTGATGCAAGTCATTTCGAAACGTGCGTCGAGCAAAGGTATTTATTTACCTTTATAATAATTACGCGATTTAGACACGTTGTGTAATTTTTGAATAATCTACTAATACTTATTATTAAACGCGAAAATTGTTATGCATTTTGCGAAATTGACTTACCATTATTTGGTAGAAATGGAATATTAAATGAGGACAAACCACCGTTTTATTTACCTTTTATTATAACGTGCTATTTTAAACAATTGATTTTTATATTGACGTACATTAGCATGCATTAGTACATCACTTTAACACTATTATTAGGTACTTCTTCTTACTGCATCTATAGAAGTATAGTAGATCTTCTTATTAGATAAAATCAATAAATTATGCAAATAGATACAAATAATTATAGAAAAACATATGCCTAAGTTTTACTTTGAATAAAAATGTTTGTGATTTTAAATTTACGTAAAAATAATTATAGTAATATCTTATTACTTTCTGTAAATATTTAATCAAAATATTTCACCAGGTATATTATTCGGTTTTCAATATGTACAAGCTGGCACATCGAAGTGACTACGAAAAGTGAAGTTGCCATACAGCTGATATCTGCCTGCCGTTCGATTGTCTTAACGGAAGCATGTGTTCTTCTGGTCGCTTTAATGACTTAACAAGGGCATTAATGATTTACCTGTTTATTCTTAAAAATTCTCGCAAAAACCGAATACCGTAAAATAAAATGGAAAGTTAGAATCCGTTTGGCGTTGATAGTTTTTGTTGGACTAACGGCACACAAACAATATCTAAAATGTGCGCAAAAGAGTTTTCAGTGCATATGCCAGCATATAGGAAAAGAGTGAGGTAGAAACCTCACTAGCTCTATTAATATAACCAAGTGTGGTCTTTTGTCTCACTGAATCTTCTCACTTGTACGTTTCGTCAACGGACAACAAATTCGAAAGAAATCATTCCATTGCATTCATAAAATTGTATGCCGATATCTCTCTATAGTTATTTCGAAAATATATTATTATTTAATATTTAACGGTCTTGGTCGACATTATAATGATTACCCAAGAGATTGGAAATAGGTCTTTTACGAGGTTTGTAAGTAATAAAGCAGTAAATATCTGCCTAAAGTAGTTGATAAAGAGATATATATGATATATCTATTAGAATAAGCAAAAACAGAACCCGTTAAGAATGGTAGCAATGTAATTGCAATTTAATATCACACGTCACTTCCAACAAGAAATTTCGATTGCCGAAATTCCTTCACTATAAAATATTTGACTGAGATCAAAAATACGAGACATCTGAAACCTTTGAAATCGTATTGAATAGTCTGACAGTTGGTTACAGAATTAAAGTGTAATCCTATGACTATTGAAGAGTTTTTATTAAAACTGACGTGAGTTTGTAACATTATTAAAATTGTGAAAATACGGGTGTTACTCACGTAATGTTGGTCTATTTAGTCGACCGCGGTTTCGCCTATATGTCTAGGCATTATCAAGAGAGTGCGATACGTCGCGCCTGAGTCGCAACCAGTCTTGCACTGCGGGCAGCGACGCGCGCCGCGCGCTGTGACGTCATAGTAAACCAACATTACGTGAGTAACACCCGTATTTTCACAATTTTAATAATATTGAAGAGTTGTTAATTGGTATTATGAAGTAGTAAGATAACTAAAAGGATTTTTAATATTCAAATTCAATTTTTTTTTTTCAAAATACGTAGCCCGCACTAGGAATAACTCCTGTGTTGCGGAGGTGTTCACATACATACATTTCACACACACAGAGCACACCCAGAGTCAGAACCAGCCTTTGCGAATCACACAAAGATTTTCCCATGTGGGGATCGAACCCACAACACCAGCGCAGTTGAAAGCGTCGAGGCGACCAGTTTAGCCACCACGCCAACCGTGCACTCATTTACTGAACCAGACTGTCAACATTTTCCATTAAAGTTGCAAAAGTTGAGCACTAGCATTAAATTAATTAGCTTACAACACCGCTCAAGTCGAAAATTGGCGGGTGTCACATTTTAATTCTATTGGATAGAGCTGCTCATTCCGCGTCTCACCATTGGTCACATGATGTAGGTTTGAACCAATTAGATGCCGTAATACAATTCCATTAAATAACAACAAAAAAAACCCACCGATTTTTAAAATAGTCAGTTTTTTTCGTCTCCTGTAAAGTTGTTAAAAATGACTTATGCGGTGTTGTTAGCTAAGAGACGTAAATTGATGTTGCTTAAGGGTGCTGAAGGAAGAGGAGGGCGCCACCGTGCCGATAACATTGGCTCCGTACAAAATATTGTTTTAAAATTAGATAACGGCTATTTACGTAGTGAAAGTGACTTAATAATAAATTATAAAGTGCAACTTAAGACATATATTGTGGACAGTGAATAAGTTAGTGGTTAAAAGTTAAAAAACAATAAGAAAACAATAAGTGCAAAATAATCGATACTTTCCTTGACTGTGATGATAACTGTGACTAAATGTGTTTTTTCTTTGAAGATACAATAGTATTTTGGTGAATGGTGAAAAAACCAGTGAAAACATTGATATTCTTAATAATCAAAAAAATAACCTCTGTATCAAAAGTGCAAATTCACTGTTTACGAAATAATAGCGCCATCTACCGCTTCACACTCGTACTACTTGATCCACTAGCTTGCTAGCTAATCGCCATTAGATGTGATCAGTTATAGCTATCTCAGAAACAACTTAGTTTTGAACCATATCACCAGAGGACGCTAGTAATATCAAAACAAGTTAAAATGGAAGAATTACACAAACTTATGTTGGATATGAAAAAGGACCTAGATAAAAAATTCACATCAATGGAATCTCAAGTCACCCAACTAGAAGAGAAAATAACGTCAAAAATTACTAAACACATGGATAGCTGTTTTGAGGAAATAAATACTGACTTAAGTGATTTAAAGAAACAGGTTGAAGACCAAGACAGGCGGTTATATATTTTAGAGAAAAATAGCGTACAAAGGAATATTTTGTTTTTTGGCGTTAATGAACAGGAAAAATCATATTTTCAACTTGAAGAAAAGGTTGTTGATATCATACAAAATTTGATGAAAGTCGAAATAAAAAAATCTGAGGTGCAATCGGTTCGAAGAATGGGTAAAAAAGGGACCAAACTGCGGCCTATATCTGTGGTGTTTACAACATTAGGTACAAAAATAAGAATATTAAAAAACAAAAGAAACTTAAATGGTTCTGATATCTATGTTAAAGAAGAATTTCCGGCTAATATACTTAAAATTAGAGAGGGTCTTAAATTGGAACAACAAAAACAACTGGAAAATGGAAAAATAGCCTTTCTTAGATATGATAAGTTAATTGTTAGAGACAGCAATGCTGAACAAAATAGCAACAAACGACAACTCTCTATATCACCCGAACAAATTACGCCAATATCTGCAGAATCCTCACATAATTATAAACGTGACGTCATCACACAATCGAGCAAAAAATACAAAACCAAAACGAACACCATTATGTCTTATATGACCCGACCTGAAGACGCCTGATGGTACAAGGCCCCCTCCATGATTACAACAAAAACAAATTACCTACCTAATTGTAACTTACCTTCTCTCCTAAGCCGGGTGGTCGCCGTAGGAGATAGAGACCAAAACCCTTCACCGCAAAATGCAAATGATATACTCTACATAATAAACTACAATGTACGCTCACTTGTAGATAATTCCAGACAAATACAACTCGAACACAGTTTAAAGAATATAAAATGGGACATCATCGGTTTGTCAGAAACAAAAAAGGTTGGAAAATATATTGAAGAGAACGAAAATTACATATTTTTTAACAACGGAATAATAAGAGGCAGAAATGGAGTAGGCTTCATGGTAAAGAAATACTTGAAAAACAACATAACTGATTTCATCGCATATTCAGATAGAGTCATAAGATTAGATATGCAATTCGAGTGTAATCAACTTAGCATAGTACAAGCCTACGCCCCAACAGAACAATCGTCCGAATCAGATATTGAAGAGTTCTACGACTTTTTAAGAATAGCAATAAAAGATGTGAAGAAAAACTCGTTGATAATGGGGGATTTCAACGCTAAAATTGGTATGCCGACAAAAGATGAAAAGCTAACGATGGGCCCATTTGGATATGGCAAGCGCAACGATCGTGGACAAAAACTTATTGAATTCTGCTGTGAAAATAAACTTACTATTACCAACACAATATTTAAAAAAGCTCAGAAGAGAAAGTGGACTTGGCATTCTCCCGACGGCAAAACCAAGAACGAAATAGACTTTGTACTCGCTAAAAATATAAGAATTGTAAAAGATCTACAAACTCTCAACACCAACTACTCTTCCGATCATAGACCAGTGAGATGCGAAATAAAACTATCTGAAGTATCCAAATTAAGTAGAAAACACATAACCAAACCCAAAACAAACACATTTAATCCATTAGAAAAAGAATCTTTAAAAAATTTGTTAGCGTTACAAAAAATAGATTACAGTAATCACCCAGAAAACACATATCGGTGTATTGTAAACGCTATTAAGAACTGCGTCAATAAACTTCCTAAGAAACCGGGACAAAAATCAATAAATCCTATAATCAATGAAGAAATTGAGAAGTTAATAGTCGAAAAAGATCAATTAAGTCGTCTAACACAAAGAACATGCAAACAAAGAAAAAGGCTACGAACTCTCTACAGAATTATAAGGACTAAACTAAAGATATTACGGAAGGAACACAGGCATTATATTATTATGGAAGAAATGAGAAGTTCAGGCTCTAGTAAACGGGCATTCAAAAAACTAGATAGTAGCAATAAATGGATCATGGAACTAAAAAATAAGCAATCAATAACAATTACATCTCGGCAAGACCTATTAAAAACAGCAACAATGTTCTATGAAGACCTCTACAAAGATATAGGACAGTCTTTTGATGCTCTACCTATAAATACTTACTCGACAAATCTCGACTATGAAGTACTTCCATTTATACAATCAGAAATTAGAACAGTGATAACTAAATTAAAGTCGAATAAGAGTCCTGGAGAAGATGGAATAACAACCGACATGATAAAAGCGTGTGATGAGACAATATTCCCTATACTGACGAGACTATTTAACCAAGTTCTTGAACATGAATACATCCCAACAGCTTGGAAGTCTTGCCTCATCACACTTCTCTACAAGAAAGGCGATCCTAAAAATATGGACAACTATCGCCCTATAAGTCTTCTTTCTACTATATATAAAATTTTTACGGCAGTCATTTTAAATAGAATCAACAAAAAGTTAGAAGAAAATCAATCAATAGAACAGGCAGGATTTAGAGCAAATTTTTCAACAGCCGATAACATATTCACTTTAACTCAAATTATAGAAAAATATACGGAATACAATAAACCACTTTACATTGTATTTATAGACTACAAAAAAGCATTTGACTCTATCAAACAGTCTGAACTCTGGAAAGCTTTGCAAGAGCAAGGAATAGAAGTTAAATTCATAAATATACTCAAAAATATCTACACAGACTGTACTGCAAAAATTAAGTTAGAGAAACTAGGTGAACCTTTCCAAATAGCGAAGGGTGTGAGACAGGGAGATACAATTTCTCCAAAAATGTTCACTACTCTACTGGAATATATTTTTAAGAAGATAAACTGGAAGAATAAGGGTATTAATATAACAGGAGGGTCCTTGTCTCATCTTAGATTTGCTGACGACATTTTATTAATATCCGAAAGTCATATAGAAATACAACAAATGATTCAAGAACTAGATATAGAAAGTAAAAAATGTGGCTTAGAAATGAACCCCGCAAAAACAAAGATAATGACAAATATGGAAAAAACCCCTATATTCATTGGGCCGAATAATATTGAGTATGTCACCGATTACATATATCTGGGCCAAAATATAAGCTTCCAGGACAGAATGCGTAAGGAAATAAATAAAAGAATCAATTTAGCATGGAAAAAGTATTGGTCTATGAAAGAAATATTTAAAGGTAATTATTCACTACACATCAAAAGAAGGCTAATAGAATCAAATGTGTTTCCGACTCTAACTTATGGATGTCAAACCTGGACTTGTAGCTCAGAAACAAAAATCAAATTAAGATCTTTTCAGAGAGCCATACAAAGAAGCATCCTTAATATAAAACTATCAGATAAGATCCGCAGTACTGACATCCAAAATAAAATTAAAATTAGTGACATCCTGAAAATAATCGCTAAACTGAAATGGAACTGGGCAGGCCATATTGCAAGGACTAGGGATGGCAGATGGACTGAAAAAGTTCTACACTGGTATCCCAGAGACGGCAAAAGAGACCGGGGTCGCCCAGCTAGAAGATGGCGAGACGACATTGTGGCTACAGCTGGCGTTACGTGGACTACCAAAGCCCAAAATAGACACGACTGGCATGCGATGGAGGAGGCCTTTGTCCTTAAGTGGATTCCCCCTTAATATAAAAATTAGTTTTATAATTTCTTAGTTTTTTAGTTTTTACATGTATAGTGAAAATTCATATTTTTTTGGTTTTAGTTTGTAATTCTCATTTTTACTACTTCATTTTTTATTTTTTATTTACTATTTTGTGACAATTTCTTAAGTGGGATAATTAAAGGCTATTTTTATTTTATTTTATAAGGGTGCTGGTTCTCATTGATTCGAATTCTTGGAATTTTGCTAGTTTCTAAACATTCAAATCAGAATTTAGTAGATATTTATTGGGTTAAATAAAAAAAATATATGATCCGAACTACTTAATCTTTACTTCCTATTGACACAATTTTTTTGCATCTTTTATAGAAGTTCCATGCAATATCACCGTTCGAATCAACTACGAAGCACATACATTAACGGAAAATTTCATTGAACTTTGTTATTTATCGATAACTAAGTACATAGTTTAAATTCACCTTTGCATAAGTTTCTGATAATATTTACCTTCCACCTACTCAGCTGATTATATTGTAAATTCTAGAATATTTGTAGCTCTAGGCGTTAGACAACAATTTATTCTAGTTTATGCAAACTTGAGGTATATAAAGTTTTCAGATAGTAAGCTTGTTTTTGTTTGTATATGGTTTGTACTGTAAATGTTAGTCACACTTCGTTAATGATAATAACATGAAGACTTAATTTATTTATATAACTATGCCTACGTATCGTTATTTTTTATCCCAGAGACTAATTTGACAGCCAGAACAATGCCCAGCTGTCTTTAATCTATGGTTCTTGTTGTCAAATTAGTATACGGGATTAAAAAATGAACTATAGATCTTTGAACAGCTAACAGCAGCTAAAAACACGTCATTTTTTAGGGTTCCGTAGTACCTACAAGGAACCCTTATAGTTTCACCATGTCCGTCTGTCCGTCTGTCCACGGCATAGCGACGAAACCGTTGGTGCTAGAAAACTGAAATTTTTCATAAACATGTATGTTAACTAAAAAAAGAAAGTCGTAGAGTAAAATTTGGAAAAATATTTTTTTTTATGTGCTCCCCTACATGTAAAGTAGGGATGTTTTTTTTTGTCGCCTACCCCATAGTGTGGGGTATTGTTAGATAGGACTTTTAAAAACGTTTAGGAGTTGCTAAGACAGTTTTTTGATTTAGGGATCCGTTTTCGAGATAATTAACTTTAAAGAGCAAATTTTTGTTCGAGTAGGGCGTCCCCCCCCCCTCTAAAAGCTAAACTACTGGATCCTAAAATCTGAAAAAAATTGTGTCGGTGGTACATGTAATGAACTTTAAAGGAAAACTATAGCGGATAAGTTCACTTCATTAGTTCAAGAGGAATAGGGGTCCGAAATGTCAGATGCAGTTACTCAGAATATTTCGTTCAAAATTCTTGAAACATAAATAAACATACATAATACATATATAAAATCACGCCTTTATCCCACGGAAGTAGGCAGAGACGATGGAACGCCATGTGCTTCGCTCCTTACATACTTCTTTCGCTTCCTCAACATTCATACATCTCGTCATACGTGCTAGCTGGTTTCGTGTACTACAAACATTTCCTTTCTGAAGGACGCCATTTAGTTAAAAAGTATTTTTCTATGGAACCCTACTGCGCGTGGCCCGACACGCACTTGGCCGGTTTATTTCACTCTTATCGAGAGTCAACTTATGGTTGAAGGATAAAAATACTATTTACATACCTATTCAATTTATGCTATTATTTTCTTCTTGAAGAATATGGATTTATATAACGGCATAATCATCTCATTTTACATCTACATACTAAGTTTTGAGGATAAGACCTAGGTAGGTCTAACAAGCTTCGGCATCGCATGTTGATAACCATTTATTGTTTACTCTAACCACCGTGAAGGCATGAGATTGCTAAACACACTTATAAACTTAGGTCATCAATTTTCAACCTCCTCATGTTTTTAACGAGATAAACTTGAAACTCAAAATCCTTTAAAATCTGTGCTAAAAATTGCGTCCTTCATTACGTGACACAAATGCCATACAGTAATCTGTAGACACAAAGGGTCTCGCATTAAATCCTGATTTAGCTGTAAAACATAAATTATTTTTTAACGTGCCGTTTTAAGTAGGGTTCACGCGATATATTTTTTAGATAGACACTAGCACCGCTTATCTCTGTGTCCAGGGGTGTGTGTCTTTAATATAGACATAAAAAATGACACAAAGATTTGTGCAAGTTGGAATCGAGCCCACAACACGTAGTGTAAAGAAAAACTTCAACAACCGTGCGGTTACTATTATTTTCTTTCTTTCCACCGACGCCACGGCTAGATCTATTTGATGACATACTTATAAAGCGTGTAAGTCTTGACTGTGTCCGAGTGTTGCATCGTGGGTATCGGTCAACTACTAACAAGAATCAGGAGTGTCAAACTACATTTATTTTCTAGTCTCTGTAAATTAAAAAAAAGTAATTTACCCATTTTTGGCAACCCTATCTCTAAGTGGCATTTCATTTTAAATTACTGTGGTAATTACACCGCAAGGTAATTGAGGGGGCTGTTGAGTGATAGTTAATGACCGCTGGAAGTTCGCGTTACACATTCAATTAGTATAATATTATTTCAGGCGCTAAGCTCCCGTGAAGTTTTATTACCTGTCTTATAATTGTAGACGGTTTGGTTGGGAATTTATTACTGAAACAGCTGGATTAATCACCGTAGTACGCCTAGTAGTTTGTATTTAAATACTTTTACCTAACGTTTTTCTTAACTTGCTCCTATTTCTATCAGCCAAAAGTGTATTAATTGCTGTAACTTATCTTATTGCTACTATACTGAAATTGATGGTTCTTACGCCATTTAAAACACGATTTTTGTAACCTTATGTCATGATGAGTAAATAATATTTTATGTTATATGTTTCTTAGAAACATTAAATTTTATTTATTTATTTTATTTATTTAACTTTTTGCACACAAAATGGTACATAGGTTGACTTAAATAAATTTTATCGCATGTTTTATCACATTTAAGCATGGCAAATGTTTCTTACTAAAGGTATCACGGTAACCAATATTGCATAACTAGACAAGTTATTATTAATGCTCTAATTTCTGGATCTCCACAAAAATCAATAAATCCTATAATCAATGAAGAAATTGAGAAGTTAATAGTCGAAAAAGATCAATTAAGTCGTCTAACACAAAGAACATGCAAACAAAGAAAAAGGCTACGAACTCTCTACAGAATTATAAGGACTAAACTAAAGATATTACGGAAGGAACACAGGCATTATATTATTATGGAAGAAATGAGAAGTTCAGGCTCTAGTAAACGGGCATTCAAAAAACTAGATAGTAGCAATAAATGGATCATGGAACTAAAAAATAAGCAATCAATAACAATTACATCTCGGCAAGACCTATTAAAAACAGCAACAATGTTCTATGAAGACCTCTACAAAGATATAGGACAGTCTTTTGATGCTCTACCTATAAATACTTACTCGACAAATCTCGACTATGAAGTACTTCCATTTATACAATCAGAAATTAGAACAGTGATAACTAAATTAAAGTCGAATAAGAGTCCTGGAGAAGATGGAATAACAACCGACATGATAAAAGCGTGTGATGAGACAATATTCCCTATACTGACGAGACTATTTAACCAAGTTCTTGAACATGAATACATCCCAACAGCTTGGAAGTCTTGCCTCATCACACTTCTCTACAAGAAAGGCGATCCTAAAAATATGGACAACTATCGCCCTATAAGTCTTCTTTCTACTATATATAAAATTTTTACGGCAGTCATTTTAAATAGAATCAACAAAAAGTTAGAAGAAAATCAATCAATAGAACAGGCAGGATTTAGAGCAAATTTTTCAACAGCCGATAACATATTCACTTTAACTCAAATTATAGAAAAATATACGGAATACAATAAACCACTTTACATTGTATTTATAGACTACAAAAAAGCATTTGACTCTATCAAACAGTCTGAACTCTGGAAAGCTTTGCAAGAGCAAGGAATAGAAGTTAAATTCATAAATATACTCAAAAATATCTACACAGACTGTACTGCAAAAATTAAGTTAGAGAAACTAGGTGAACCTTTCCAAATAGCGAAGGGTGTGAGACAGGGAGATACAATTTCTCCAAAAATGTTCACTACTCTACTGGAATATATTTTTAAGAAGATAAACTGGAAGAATAAGGGTATTAATATAACAGGAGAGTCCTTGTCTCATCTTAGATTTGCTGACGACATTTTATTAATATCCGAAAGTCATATAGAAATACAACAAATGATTCAAGAACTAGATATAGAAAGTAAAAAATGTGGCTTAGAAATGAACCCCGCAAAAACAAAGATAATGACAAATATGGAAAAAACCCCTATATTCATTGGGCCGAATAATATTGAGTATGTCACCGATTACATATATCTGGGCCAAAATATAAGCTTCCAGGACAGAATGCGTAAGGAAATAAATAAAAGAATCAATTTAGCATGGAAAAAGTATTGGTCTATGAAAGAAATATTTAAAGGTAATTATTCACTACACATCAAAAGAAGGCTAATAGAATCAAATGTGTTTCCGACTCTAACTTATGGATGTCAAACCTGGACTTGTAGCTCAGAAACAAAAATCAAATTAAGATCTTTTCAGAGAGCCATACAAAGAAGCATCCTTAATATAAAACTATCAGATAAGATCCGCAGTACTGACATCCAAAATAAAATTAAAATTAGTGACATCCTGAAAATAATCGCTAAACTGAAATGGAACTGGGCAGGCCATATTGCAAGGACTAGGGATGGCAGATGGACTGAAAAAGTTCTACACTGGTATCCCAGAGACGGCAAAAGAGACCGGGGTCGCCCAGCTAGAAGATGGCGAGACGACATTGTGGCTACAGCTGGCGTTACGTGGACTACCAAAGCCCAAAATAGACACGACTGGCATGCGATGGAGGAGGCCTTTGTCCTTAAGTGGATTCCCCCTTAATATAAAAATTAGTTTTATAATTTCTTAGTTTTTTAGTTTTTACATGTATAGTGAAAATTCATATTTTTTTGGTTTTAGTTTGTAATTCTCATTTTTACTACTTCATTTTTTATTTTTTATTTACTATTTTGTGACAATTTCTTAAGTGGGATAATTAAAGGCTATTTTTATTTTATTTTATAAGGGTGCTGGTTCTCATTGATTCGAATTCTTGGAATTTTGCTAGTTTCTAAACATTCAAATCAGAATTTAGTAGATATTTATTGGGTTAAATAAAAAAAATATATGATCCGAACTACTTAATCTTTACTTCCTATTGACACAATTTTTTTGCATCTTTTATAGAAGTTCCATGCAATATCACCGTTCGAATCAACTACGAAGCACATACATTAACGGAAAATTTCATTGAACTTTGTTATTTATCGATAACTAAGTACATAGTTTAAATTCACCTTTGCATAAGTTTCTGATAATATTTACCTTCCACCTACTCAGCTGATTATATTGTAAATTCTAGAATATTTGTAGCTCTAGGCGTTAGACAACAATTTATTCTAGTTTATGCAAACTTGAGGTATATAAAGTTTTCAGATAGTAAGCTTGTTTTTGTTTGTATATGGTTTGTACTGTAAATGTTAGTCACACTTCGTTAATGATAATAACATGAAGACTTAATTTATTTATATAACTATGCCTACGTATCGTTATTTTTTATCCCAGAGACTAATTTGACAGCCAGAACAATGCCCAGCTGTCTTTAATCTATGGTTCTTGTTGTCAAATTAGTATACGGGATTAAAAAATGAACTATAGATCTTTGAACAGCTAACAGCAGCTAAAAACACGTCATTTTTTAGGGTTCCGTAGTACCTACAAGGAACCCTTATAGTTTCACCATGTCCGTCTGTCCGTCTGTCCACGGCATAGCGACGAAACCGTTGGTGCTAGAAAACTGAAATTTTTCATAAACATGTATGTTAACTAAAAAAAGAAAGTCGTAGAGTAAAATTTGGAAAAATATTTTTTTTTATGTGCTCCCCTACATGTAAAGTAGGGATGTTTTTTTTTGTCGCCTACCCCATAGTGTGGGGTATTGTTAGATAGGACTTTTAAAAACGTTTAGGAGTTGCTAAGACAGTTTTTTGATTTAGGGATCCGTTTTCGAGATAATTAACTTTAAAGAGCAAATTTTTGTTCGAGTAGGGCGTCCCCCCCCCCCTCTAAAAGCTAAACTACTGGATCCTAAAATCTGAAAAAAATTGTGTCGGTGGTACATGTAATGAACTTTAAAGGAAAACTATAGCGGATAAGTTCACTTCATTAGTTCAAGAGGAATAGGGGTCCGAAATGTCAGATGCAGTTACTCAGAATATTTCGTTCAAAATTCTTGAAACATAAATAAACATACATAATACATATATAAAATCACGCCTTTATCCCACGGAAGTAGGCAGAGACGATGGAACGCCATGTGCTTCGCTCCTTACATACTTCTTTCGCTTCCTCAACATTCATACATCTCGTCATACGTGCTAGCTGGTTTCGTGTACTACAAACATTTCCTTTCTGAAGGAAGCCATTTAGTTAAAAAGTATTTTTCTATGGAACCCTACTGCGCGTGGCCCGACACGCACTTGGCCGGTTTATTTCACTCTTATCGAGAGTCAACTTATGGTTGAAGGATAAAAATACTATTTACATACCTATTCAATTTATGCTATTATTTTCTTCTTGAAGAATATGGATTTATATAACGGCATAATCATCTCATTTTACATCTACATACTAAGTTTTGAGGATAAGACCTAGGTAGGTCTAACAAGCTTCGGCATCGCATGTTGATAACCATTTATTGTTTACTCTAACCACCGTGAAGGCATGAGATTGCTAAACACACTTATAAACTTAGGTCATCAATTTTCAACCTCCTCATGTTTTTAACGAGATAAACTTGAAACTCAAAATCCTTTAAAATCTGTGCTAAAAATTGCGTCCTTCATTACGTGACACAAATGCCATACAGTAATCTGTAGACACAAAGGGTCTCGCATTAAATCCTGATTTAGCTGTAAAACATAAATTATTTTTTAACGTGCCGTTTTAAGTAGGGTTCACGCGATATATTTTTTAGATAGACACTAGCACCGCTTATCTCTGTGTCCAGGGGTGTGTGTCTTTAATATAGACATAAAAAATGACACAAAGATTTGTGCAAGTTGGAATCGAGCCCACAACACGTAGTGTAAAGAAAAACTTCAACAACCGTGCGGTTACTATTATTTTCTTTCTTTCCACCGACGCCACGGCTAGATCTATTTGATGACATACTTATAAAGCGTGTAAGTCTTGACTGTGTCCGAGTGTTGCATCGTGGGTATCGGTCAACTACTAACAAGAATCAGGAGTGTCAAACTACATTTATTTTCTAGTCTCTGTAAATTAAAAAAAAGTAATTTACCCATTTTTGGCAACCCTATCTCTAAGTGGCATTTCATTTTAAATTACTGTGGTAATTACACCGCAAGGTAATTGAGGGGGCTGTTGAGTGATAGTTAATGACCGCTGGAAGTTCGCGTTACACATTCAATTAGTATAATATTATTTCAGGCGCTAAGCTCCCGTGAAGTTTTATTACCTGTCTTATAATTGTAGACGGTTTGGTTGGGAATTTATTACTGAAACAGCTGGATTAATCACCGTAGTACGCCTAGTAGTTTGTATTTAAATACTTTTACCTAACGTTTTTCTTAACTTGCTCCTATTTCTATCAGCCAAAAGTGTATTAATTGCTGTAACTTATCTTATTGCTACTATACTGAAATTGATGGTTCTTACGCCATTTAAAACACGATTTTTGTAACCTTATGTCATGATGAGTAAATAATATTTTATGTTATATGTTTCTTAGAAACATTAAATTTTATTTATTTATTTTATTTATTTAACTTTTTGCACACAAAATGGTACATAGGTTGACTTAAATAAATTTTATCGCATGTTTTATCACATTTAAGCATGGCAAATGTTTCTTACTAAAGGTATCACGGTAACCAATATTGCATAACTAGACAAGTTATTATTAATGCTCTAATTTCTGGATCTCCAAAAAAATTTTAAAATACAGTACATACCGATAAATTCATATGTTTTATCTATCCACAGTATTAGCTATGGAAGTTATAGCTGTAAATGCGTACAACGAGGAGGGATCACAAGTCGTTTAAATCAGTTATGCAGTGTCAGGGGACCATGGATATAATGCTTCCGTCTTCCGGCACAGGTCCGAGTTTATCTCTCAGGCAGGTCAAGTGGAAATTCTACTTTATTAACTGTTGAATTTTGACGGTGGTAGAAATTTTGAATGATCTCGAAATCTACACCAGAGTTCGGGGACTTCACCACCAGTTTGGATATATTTTGGAGTAAATACTGATTGTGATCATGCGGTCCTTTTAAATAAGTTTGGTCATTATTCATTATACATATTATTAGATTTATCGAAATCGTTATATAGGTTTTAGTAGTAGTATGTCCCCATAGGAATAAAAACAGTTCGGTAAAAGCTCTTAGGATATCTTTTGAGTTACAAGTTCTACTCTATCAGGATACCCATTCATATTGCAAGAATAAAAAAAAATGGAACATCATCAATTGTACAAATACAATAAAAATATCTTAATCGTACCAATATATGCTTTATGAACACGCCATAAGGTCGAATTTATAATGCGAGCGTGTTATGAATTACCCAGCCAGCTGTGGCCGTGGGCCGGAGAATGACTCACTCTGTCCCGTTTACTCTGAGTAACTTAACTGTTTGTATGCTGTCAGTTTGATCTCTATTGCATAGGTGATAAGGTTGTTTTTATTTCTTCAAATTTTGTAGTAAAATTGTACAACTTTATTGACAATGCGTGCGCGAGCGCATTGTGCGCTACCGTCATAATGTCAGTGTGACATACGTCGCAGCGGACGACGCACTTGTGTGTAGACAAAATTTGCCGCGAATAATATTTTTGACGAATAAACCTGTGAGAATTGTTGTAGTTATATTGTTTAAACAAAGTTGTGATGTCAAAAACATTTCATTATATTATCCGGTTAATGCTAGTGACTTTGTTATATTATACTTTGCTATGCGTGTATAAAGAAATCAAGCGGTTCTTGGTTGGTGCTTAATAAAAAAAACGCTCCCGAACATTGGATTTCCACGATATTTCAATTTGCAGTAAACAACTGGTAAGTCAATTTTTTACTTGTTTTCTTCAGTCTACCTACATAAGGTTATATTTTAATTATGTATGTATATTTAATGTTTATTAATAATATTACCAACGATCCATTCAATTTTTCGAAAAAAATATTCACACAAAAATAAGCATGTTTTCTTAAGGCAAAAGGTTTCTTACTATTAGTATTTTTTGGAAAATAATTAATTTGGTAATCAATATTAAGTTTGTTTTATCTCGCTAAAGAATGCTCATTTGTGATTTAAAAAGTAATTCATATAAAATAATATAAATAATCCATTGACGTAAAACAAGTGGACGTCGAGTCCGCGCTCAAAAACGTCCGAACTGAAAGTGCTCCAAAACTCTTAAATTCATCAAATTTGGTACAAACTAAATGGTACATTGAAGATTGTTATAAAATTATAATTCGTTTGTGACAGTTATTTATATTTCACATATTAAATTATTTCGTGAACATTGATTGTGTCCCGACGTCCATTGCTTAATGTCAATGTTCAAATCCTCATCTCTAAGCGACGGTTTCTTAACAGAAGAGAAATATCAGAAGTGGGATCGGATTATTTTCAAAACGCTATGCAAGATTCAATCCAAAAATAAAAAAGTAGGAATACAGCTAATAATACTGAGAGACTACACAGAATTAAACGAAAATATTGGCAAAAAATTTTGTCAAAAAATCTTTTAAGGCAAAACTTCGAAAGTATGCACAATACGTCATTATTCGTTTCACAATGGAGCGGAAAGGTATTTAATTCATTAACGTAGGATTGTGCCATGTTCCATTTCCCTTTATTATCTGCTACAGCTTCTTTATCAGCTCTAAATTTTAAACAAATGAAAAAGGCGACTCAAAATACCTCTTGCAATAAATTGTTATCATTGTAAATCTTTAGGGAATACAAGCACCATTTGTTTAGGTATATTTACGGCAGTAATTTCTTAGAGAATAATATTATAGAGGTGGAAAATGTTACGCAAGGAGAAAGAAATGCTTTAAATATATTTGATTGTTTCCTTATTTGTTTGCTTTGAAATTAAATATTCTTAACAATGATTTTTCAATGACTATGGATGATTAAAAACGAGACCACTCTAACGGAAATAATATCTTAGACATTTATTTTAATTACCTTTAACTCTGTACCTTAGAATTATCAAGCAAACATTAAAATTATTGAGAGGAATTCCACTTAACAAATTCGTAAAATCGCTAAAGGCTGTAATTGCCCAGGTTTTTATTTCTGTCCATTTACATCAAAGTGTGTAATTTCCACGGTTTTTCGTATACTTCTTACTGTCTTTTCAGCATCAACGGAAAGAAACTGAGATGGCGATAGCTAGAAAAACTACACATCTGCATAATCGTGTAATACAAAAATAGACACGACATCCCGTGCATGTCGTTAAAAGCCGCATAAGGGATTATGTCCAACGGATGGGACGTATAGATCCACTGTGTGAACCAAATGCATTTTATATTTATTTCACAAAACACAATCATACGCCATTTACATACATGTTGCTAAATGAGTTCTGAGATAAAAGGGGTGAAATTTTAAGTAATGGGCATGTTTTAATTAAACTAAAATACTGGTGATGAGACTGTTTTGAAGTTAGTCTATTATGTTTTTCTAATTTACATATATGAGGATGCCACGACTTCAATGTCGTCAAGTAGTCATACTTGTGCAACCTTAATTTTACTCACAAATAATATGTAAAATGCGCTATCGGGAGCGCCTCCTTAAGATAGTAATATAAGTAGGTAGGTACTTAGCTAGTTTGGATATTATTTACTTACCATTTATGTGTTGGTTGTTTATTACATCCAGTTTTTAACACCAAAACAAACAAGATAAATCGATTTTATAAAGTAACACTATTCTGTTTATTTCGTACACGTACACGTTCGTAACGACGACTTCAACACGTAAATGTCGAGGCCATCCAGCTCCTAGATACAGACGTAGTTAGAAGACTTAAAAGGACGAAACTTTTTCAGCTAGTTCAGTGAAGTGAGTGCTTCAAGTGGTGTAGTGCTACTTTAAAAGAACACAAGAAGAAAGTGTCATTTTCGATAGTAGAGACAATATAATTATGTGATAATGGACACATTCTTAGTAACTATAAATTAATTTAGTATCTTGAGTGAAAATCAAATTACTAATTAGTCTTTAATTTTATATCTAGACTAGATTGTAATATTTATGAAGTATCTCATTGTTTAGTAACATCATAAAAAAATACCGTTTATTTCGATGTTGAAAGCTGAAATTCATAAACACATAGTTTTACGTTCGCTGAGTTTTGATTAATACCGCCATAAAAACGGATGTCGCAAATAAATAAAAGTCTATCAGCGGAATGACAAGAGTCGTTTATTTATAAAACTAAATAACAGGAAGCTCGAAGGGGATCTACTATAAGTGAGTGTAAATTTAGAGGTTTATGAGACAGAACATCAATAACTTCAAAGATATCTTGCAATCTTATTCGTTTAGCCCTTAACACCTCGTTACGATTGATCGAGGAAATACTCGAGCAAAGAGTTTTCAGCTAGTTATAAAACTTATATTTTCATATGTATACCGATAGATACTATATTTTCAACTATATATTTAAGCTCGTATCAGTTTTACTCACGATTTCGTTTCATGAACTACGGAATTGAGTGACTTCAGAATTGTCTTTAAAATAAAAAAAAATCCAAAATTCAAGCAAAACTTGATAACTTTTTTGAACCATAGAATTTTTATTATATTTTTTTTTATTATGCACACAAAAATGTTATTTAATAAAAAACGCTAAAGTTATAAAAATAAAAAAATAATGTCTACCTAAAGATGGTTTTCAGTATTCACGAGTTTATTTATTTCATGGTCAAAGACAGATAAATCAGTGTCATAGCATTAAATTTTTCCCAGACAAAATTATTGTGAAATATATATAAACAGATGTTATTATTCAAACACATGTGGCAATTTCTCATACTTTTCACGCGGAACCAAAAGATAAAATAAATTAACTGACAGTTATTGCAATAAAATTAGCTTTTTATTGAATTATGATTTTGTATTACATCATAATTATTTGTCAGTGTAACTGCTAACAGTTTTGGTGGATTGATGCTCAGCTGTGATGCTTAGATTTCTGGCAATTTTTCAGGTAAATATTGAGTTTGCTCAGTGTTCACTGAATTGTTTACTCACCCAATAACAGTAGCTTTAACTATCATGAAAATACTGACATCATTAATAATAATCAATATCTTTTTAGCTCAATAAGATTGACAGAATTCAATATTGATTAAAAAAAAATCTAAAAATTGTTTTTTATTGAATTAATCGATCACGATGAAGAATTGAAGAGTGATGAAGGATGTTACTAGTGGAGCCTAGACGTAATAGTTTGGTTGGCAACTCTCTTTTTTTCTTTTTAAGCCCCAATGCCACCAACCAATGAGCTAGATCGACTTCTAACGCTAAGTTAAGGTTTTTGACTCTGGGAACAAAATATAATAATATGAAATAATAAAATCGTTCAGATTTCTTATTCCGAATTACAACAACCGTAAGGTTTTTATAAACTAGAATAATTATGTTTTATATCAAACGAAGATCTTTCTTGTTCATTACAGTACGTATGCTACAGTATAAAACAACTTAGGCCATTGCTTTGACAAATGTTTCTGTTACAACAGCACAATACGGTCTTTCATAATGCCATTATTATGATATACATTGTTCTTTAAACAAATTAAACATTAGCTTCTGAATTACACTATTTACCCCATAAATAGGTTAAGCTATCGAAACAAACCGAAGGTAGTATACGTATTGTTAAAAGAACATAAGACGTTGAAGGTCAATGAACATCTATTTACTCATATGTTTTGTGCCTTAATTTCATTTGTACAACTTAACGTAAACCTCCTTGAAAGGTTAGTCAGCCCAGATCTCAGTCTATGAATATAAAACATAAGAAGATCGAGATGTTTCGTTGCATTGACGAACTAAGATTTTATATTTTTTTAAGAGTCTTTGCCAGTGACTTGGATCTATCAGCAAACTGCATCTTAGTAGTGCATTATTTTAAAGTAGCATATCGTCCAACTGATGGTTTAACAGCTCAATCATATTTTTCAAGCCGAAACCATGATGTTTTCCTTTATTGAGCTCGTTCACCAAAAATGTACCTTTTAATTTAATCAGCATTGAAAGATGCACAATGTTGAATGATTACAAACGACAACGTTCAATGGACTTGTACAGGAAACAACCTATAGCATTATTATTCAAACGATTCGGAGAGGAAATGAATAGTAGTTATCAGAACGTACCTTCATTGGAACATGGAATCCTTCGTCATCATTAAGGTGCTTACTAAATGCACACAAAATCGTCATATTTTCGTCTTTTCAATTACGTACACATACCAGTCAGTGGTATATCTATCGTCTAATAGTTTCATTTGAATTAAAAAAAGCAAATTAAATATTAATAATAACTGCCAAAAATGGATCGGTTTGTTCGTTTACTTCTACGTTTGTTCGTTCACACAATACTAAAATTGTATGTGAAACCTTCCTACCTAACTTATACTGCTATACCTGTGTGAAATTTATTATATGAGTATAGGATAAATTTAGTTTGAACAAATTGTTAATCCTGTGAGAATGAGCCTTAAGTAATGTTTTCTATTATCATAATTGGAACTCAAACCGTGTGTTGTTTTCCTTAAATGCCAAGAAAGACGTTTTCCAGTTCTAAGATAAACATATCCTACTAAGTCACGCCTAAATATAAATTTAACTTAACTAGCCAGTGTTATTTTAATCGTTCTTCGAACTATTACGCACGCAAATGCAATATAAATAATTATAAATCCCTATGGTTTGAAAATAAATTAATTATTGACGTCACAAGTTCAATTCTGTTAAACAATTAGTTAATTTTAATAAGATGATTTTAAAGGGGTTCATACTTATTTAATTGAAGCGACGACATATTGTAATACACTAATTGCTAAAGCTAATCACTAATTAGGGAGTGTAATATTAGGCATTTACATTGACACTCGGGTATCACAATCGTTTTTTAGAAATTGGAATACCAATTAGGTAAGTGATCAATCGACTCGGTCTCGTTTTAAGTTTTGCTTTGCACACCCTGCTTCTTCCTGACGCTTTGTAGGCACTGCATGGCTTTCTACGGGGGAGCTATCTTCCTAAGCTACCGAGCGGGTGGGCAGGTTGCGGATAGCCCGCCCCATACCATGCAATTTTAGCATGTTATGGGGAAAGTCCAAGGTGTGGACCCCGGACAAAGGAAGGGTAGCTCTCACCTATATCCCATGTAAGAGTTACCAAACCTAACCTTCATCCTATGATCCATACCTCCTCTGCGATGCGCATCACCACTCCACTCACCCTCACGATCCTCCATTTCCTACCTTGCCCCAAAAATGTATGTATATGTATATGTGCGTATATATGTTTAATTTATGTATATATAGGTCCGTAGAATGCAGGGGCTACGAGGTCACGTTCCTGCGTGTTCATCATCGGACTGAACCCGATGCTGGATAGTTAGTGATCTCCCGCGTGTTTGTGCCGTGCGCGGGGACCCGTACGGTGGGATGAAGGAGTCCTGGAGGTTGAGTGGAGTAGTGAGCCGGCAATTAGTTGCACGCTGCACACAACACACCTCTTTGGTCTGGATTTCCACTCACACGGGCGGTCGTGGAGTAGCTAACCGCGATCAATCGGCTGCGACATCCCATAAGCGGGCTGTCAAGCGAGGTTCGGTGAGCTGGAAGCGGATGATCGACACAAGGGGGGTCGACTCCTACTTGCGGCATTGTCTCGTGCTGCGAGCGGGCTCGAATCGTTCTCATTGTGTGCGGATCGTCTGTGCCACCAGCAAACTGAACCTATACCGAGTGAGTATCCCTGACGACCATGCGTTCGAACGCATGGCGTCCCCGACGTGAGGGCTCCATGGAGGGTGGGGAGCTCATGAGGTGAAGTATACAATCAAATTTTATGGATTCATATGAGACCAATAAACATAAACCAAAAGCAACAACTAAGGCCGCGTCTAAAGATGCGCCTAGACACACCACAATCCGGGCTGCGTCTCAAGATGCGCCAAAAACTACACACACTCCTAGGGTTGCGTCTCTAGATGCGCTGACGCTACAACAGCGGAATGCTGCGTCCACTGATGCCCCTAGTCATGTACACACAGCTGCACCCACAACGGTCGCGTCCAAGGACACGACAGGGATGGGGCTTGCTGGAGGCGCGCCGAACCAGGCTGCGTCTCTAACGGCCACATCTATGTCGGGGTCCAAGGATGCACCCGCAAGAGTGGCATCTACCGCCGCGCCTCGGAAAGCTAATCCGGATCAACCGAGTACAGCAACGCTCAAAGAAGCGTCAAACCTGACTGAACTTCACCAGTATTAACCGAGCCCTAACCGCACACGGAGTGGCACCAACGCTCGTGCAATGGATACACAACATGCTAAAACAACGCGCTATTCAGTTCACCGTAAATACTACCACTCGAGGCATCGTAGGAAGAGGATGTCCGCAGGGGGGTGTGTTATCACCTCTGCTATGGAACATGGTAGTCAATGAACTCATCACAGAGCTCAATGATCACAACCTCTACACGGTAGGTTATGCGGACGACATAGCAATATTAATATCAGGCCAATTTGAGGGCATCCTCTGCGATTTGATGAGAAAAGCCTTCAAATTAATCGAAAGATGGTGCTCGGTACATGAACTCTCGGTTAATCCAACTAAAACAGAACTCATCCTTTTCACTAACAGAAGAATACCTGGTCCACACAGGCTACCGAGACTCTTCAATACCGAACTTAAGCTCAAAGAGGAAGTCAAGTATTTGGGAGTAATACTAGACTGCAAATTACTCTGGAATAAGCACCTCGAGCACAAAATAAACAAAAGCACGATTGCTTTTTACCAATGCAAGAAAATGATAGGCATAAACTGGGGACCATCGCCAAAAATTACGTTATGGCTGTACACAGCCGTAATTAGACCGATGCTGACCTACGGTGCTATAGTATGGTGGCCTAGGACAATCCTAGCAACCACTATATCAAAACTAAGAAGCTTCCAAAGGCTAGCATGTGCATCCATCTGCGGCTGTATGAAAACAACCCCAACGACAGCGATCGAGATGGCCCTACAAATATTACCCCTAGACCTCTACATACAGCAAGAAGCAGCAATAGCTGCTGTTCGGCTCATGCACCTAGGTCTATGGGGAAAAAACCACACGAGTCCACACACGAACATCCTGAACCAGGCAATCGAGATACAACCACTCATTGCTGCTCCATGTGATAGGACTCTTCCTGTATACAACTTCAACAAAAACTACAACATAGAATTAATTGAGGAAGCAAAGGATCAATCAGGAGCCAACGAAGTACGCGTATACACAGATGGTTCCAAAACGGATAGTGGTTCAGGTGCTGGCGTACACTCCTTTGACCTCAATATAAACATCCACATTCCGCTGGGTAATCACAGCTCAATATTTCAATGTGAATGTGTTGCACTAACACTCGCTGCAAAAGCCATTCACAAACGGCAAGTAGAGGGAATAGGCATCAGACTCATTTCTGATAGCGCAGCGGTTCTCAAAGCTCTTCTTAACAGTAAAACCAACAACAAACTAATCATAGAATGTCACGATGCCTTAGAAAAAATTTGCTCCAGGAATCAGGTCACCCTGCAATGGATCAAAGGGCACAGTGGATCTCTTGGTAACGACATTGCAGACGAACTAGCGAGAAGGGGATCAGATACGACAGTACAAGGCCCGCAACCTCTTCTTCCAATCCCCTTCACGCAATACCGGACCTGGATCCGCCAAAGATCGATAGAGACCCAAAACCAACGATGGTCAGAGATCGCTGAGTGTCGGCAAGCCAAACTTGCAATACCGCAAGCGAATCATCGACTCACTAAAAACCTCCTAAGACTAAACAGAACAAATCTAAAAATAATGATAGGGTCAATAACGGGTCACTGTCCCTTGAACAAACACCTATACACCATAAAAATCACTGACAGTCCTCTCTGTCGAGGATGTCTTGACGCCGAAGAAACGGTCTCCCACGTAGTCCTGGAATGTAGGGCCGTTGCTTCTCAACGGGAACAAATCCTCGGAACAATGAGGTCACTCCGCGAAGCCTGTGAAGTCCCCAGGAAACTTCTGTGCTTCTGGGCGGAGTTAGGCTGGCTATGTTAGCCAGGACTCTCCACGCACAATGGACCAAATGAGAGTCTAAGTGCGGAAAAATGAGTCCACTTTCCATTCCATTCCATAGGTAAGTGATCGAAACCATTAAGTAATCTACTTAATATGATAATATTGTTACTGTACTTATAAGTGTAAGTAGCAGTTATGGATTAAATATGAATCAATTTCGAAGACCAAATGTTTTACTTAGTAACAACATGATTTAACATTGCAAATGTATGATATTTAAATGCATATTCATGACCCGCGGGAGCATGTTTTAGCTTTTGATCTCAACTGTTAAACTAAATGTCGGTTTGTATCACTTCTCGCAGCGGTTTTGAAAGCTGTCTGAAAGATCTTAATTGTTAAAGTGCACGTGGCGCATGCAAAGTGCACACGAGCCCACTTAGCACAAATTAATGAGCTAAATAATCCTTGGGGAGATCGTTAGACTATTCTACAATTAGCTTTATTTGCGAAGATAGCAACTGAGTAGTACTGAAGCAGCTGCACCAATTCGAATTAAGTTCTAGTAAGCAATTAAGTCCATGTGAACTAAACTGAATATTTGTGTGAAAACGAGATATTTTCTATGCACATTTGCAATTTAAAGTTTTGCAAGCATTTGCAGTTGTGCTGAAATGTTAAAAGCTCCACCCAAGTGAAAATTTTAATCATGAGGTGGTTATTATTATCGACCGTAATAAAGTATCTAACAATTTTCCAATCATTGCAGTGCGTTAACCTGTAACGATACAATTCTAAATTTGAAATTTCATTTCATAAAATGTAACATCACTGGTGAACGCTCGTCATTGATCAGTCTGGGTCCCTAGGAGGCAGTTTGACACGTTTTATGTTTAAAATCGAATCTTCAACGTTACATTACCGGTGAATGCTAGCGGTCTGGAGCACCTTTAGAACAACGATAGAGAACAGTAGTATGACATTTCAAGACGGACCGTTACTTAGAACGTTTTCATTCATTATTCTTCGTTAGTGCTGTCAATGCTAGTAAACTAAAATGTAAAAATAGTTTCTTCAAATTGCTCGAGATTTCTTTGAAGTCTGTTTACTGTTTATTCATTTTGTAGGTCTCTAAACGAGCGCTTGAGTTTTATTACAGAGATAGGAAAATAAATATTTAGATTAAATTCTTATTTTTGTTTCTTTTTAAGCAACAGTTATAGTATCTATATTAAAAGATTTTTTGTTTGTACCCAATAAAATCAGTATCTAATGAACCGATCTTGACGAAAATTGGTGTGGACATAATAAGCTCAGGTATAACATAGACTTTTGATCAACGATGTACCACGCGAGCAGAGAGGGACAGGAGCTATTTATTAAACAAAGACACAGATAATTTGTGAGATAGCTTGTGATAGATACATTGGTCTATCCAGTTATTTTCATTTATAATTCGTATTTTTTAATCTAAACTTTTGCTGAAATCGAGCCTCCTTATCAAGGTTTGATCCCAGAAAATTGAACCCAAGTTTGGCTCATTTGTCTTTAGGCTGTGCAATGCCCTGCGAAGTGGAACCCGTAATCGGGACAAGCTTTCTGCCGTGTCCCACACGTTAGCAAAAACATCCAAGACTACGTATGTCATGGGTCCGGCAGTGTATAATAAGTTACCATCCTCTATAAGACTAGCCTCAACGGATGCCGGCTTTAAAAGTCGACTGAAGCGATGGCTCGCCGAACAAGCGCTTTATTCTGTCCAAGAGTTCTTTAAGAACTAATAATAATTTTGACACATTTTAATAACAATGACTGTATACACTTTTTGATATTCTATATTTTATTTCTATCATAATATTATTGTTTTGTAATTTAATTGTTTTTTAATGCTTGCTTCTTAAATTTTTCTTATGCTACTTACTGTAATGACGTGTATTATTAATTACCAATAAATAAGTTTATGAGTTTATGAGTTTATGAGTGACATTTGGCGTAAGCTAATCATCGATTTCAAATACGAAAGGAAGTCCATTTACGTTCACTTTCCGTTCATGCAAATCGAGTTTCTTTCGGATGTTTTGAGGGAAATCTATTGTTATTTTTCAATCATGCTGTACATCTATTTTTATTTATTATCTTATTTTTTTTAATCTTTTGCTTAAACCTATAGTTTGAAAGATGAGAGCACTTCTTTACATCATAAGCACTGAGTATTTATCTTACTGACAGATAAAATAGTTTGGACTTAACTGTTAGTTACTCTGCATGTAAAATTCACGAGGCATCAGAGATAAATCTTATGTATACATTATATTATTTTGTGCGAAATTATGTGCCTAATAAGATAAGCGAGTTAATTTTAATTTATAGATAAACTGAATACTTTAAACATTCTTATCATTTTTCAAGTGTTTTATAGCCAATGGCATTCGAAAATATCTACTTCCGTAGTACTAAACAAATATTAATATGTAAGTTAATGTATTTATTCAGTTTTATTTATAAACAAATGATTTCTTTCTACGCCTGAAGAACGCCTGTATCCTCATAGGGGTAGTCAAATCCATTTCAATGGTCCTCCATGTGCTAAAATTTTTACACTACTCTTTACTCTTCGCCATTCGGATCTTTTCATGCACCTGTTGTGTTTAATTACAAACATATTCATAAAATTGTTTTTTTTTCAACAAGAGAGTAAAGTACATATTTGCTTCGAGTGCTAATTTTAAGTCTCGAATTAATTCTGCACCCTTTACAGTATTTGTCAACTCCTCCGGGGTCAGTATAATGTCGTCATCTTTATTTTTTTTAACTCATTTAGAATACTAAGCAATTTACAAACAATACAAAGTTACAGAAAAAACTGTCGAAAACTATAGTTTTTATGTCCATTTGGATTCTCATATTCGATAACAATGATAAAGTTTGCTAAATGTAGAAATCATTTCAAACTCAAATATCATACATACATATATATACCTTTTCAGCTTTATTATTTAAACTATAAATAAATGCATCAAATATTTCAGTATTTATATCTATTAGATTATTCAGTGCTTGTATTAGACCCCGCGCTCCTGAAATGACATCAATAACTTCAAATTTTGAAGCCATTTTTCCTCACGCTCCAAGCAAAAGAGTATTCACTGTCGCCACACAATCGAGAACGCCCTTTTAAACTGCTAAGGTAAAAATATAATCGCTTAGCCTCCAAAAACTGGTCAAATAATAGGGAAGATCCACATTAGGTACTTGGCTAAAATAAAAGATATCATTGTTTTATCGCCAACTGCCCGACTAATTTGTTGCCTAATAGTTTGGGTTAGACCCGCATCATTAATTACTTTACCTCAATTAATGGATATAGTAATAAATGGTCGCAGATTAAATAATTAATAGGTAAGTACATTTCCAGATAATATTGTTTTAATCCTCCAAGTTATACATTATGTAGGAAGGTATTGTTTGTAATAGATGTCTATATCTAGTTGTGTTTTAGTTAGAGTAATTCGACATTGCATAAAACATAATTCTAGAATGAGCTAAAACGTTAATGAATTTTCGTGAACCAGTTTATGTTTTGCCACCTAACTACAGTGTACAATTGGAGTATCGCTTACCGAGACGTCCCGGATTCTTTTCCCGGGTCGGGCAAAAGTATTATTAGGGACACAGCACGCAGTTGAAATTGTGCTCACCCCCTATCCCATGGGACCTGAAGCGGCTGAAACATCAACAGGCTTGTTTACCTTTGCTACAACTTTCATGTAATAAGTACATTTCACTCCATACCCAGTGCCAGAACAAATCTTTGCGAAACCACACATTGATTTGTTCTGTGCGGGGGTAGCAAAGATTAGCGAGGTTAAAAGTGCTCTCAATTAAATATTATACAGGATCCCTAGTGATAGGCGGACACGGGTGGTCACGGCCAGACAAACGAGACTACTACAAACCTTTAATAGTTTCCCGTCTGCCAAAGTCTATTTAAATCTATCAGTTGTATAAATAACAATTAATTAGTCTACTATACCTTACCAAGGCTACGACCTTATAACGATACAGATTGTGTGACTAATTACGACAATGCCATTTATTTACTTCTCACTACAATACGTGCCATTCTGTGTTGATAAATGTCTTATTTGACATTAAGGTTATCTGCCAATAATAACGGTTTAGTAATAAAGTGACCCAAAATAATGGTATTGATAAAATGTTTTGAATGTAACGGCTATTATTTTATAACTAGACTGAAATAATAATTATTTTTAAACGTTTATTTCAGATTAAAAATCCATAGTATAACATACAGTGAGAAATATGTCGAAGCTCGAGAGTCAGCAATTATTACAGAAAAATAAATATAATACTCCTAATTATTTGGCGAGATGTAAATGGTTCCATATACTACCACAACATGAACGCAGGCGCATAGCTGACATTATATATCTCCATAAAATAGTAAACGGTAAAGTAGACTGCCCTGAACTATTGGAGAAGATCGGTCTTGTTACTCATCCGACAAGGTTGAGGCAGCCCAAGCTTTTGCACATTCCTCTGGTGAGAAGCACATACAGGCAAAACTCATTTTTCATTCGAGTATGTAAATCATACAATTGCTTAGCACGTGACTATGACTTGGATCTATTTCATACCAGTGTTTCTCATCTAAAGCATTATATTGGTGAAAAGCTTTTTCGGCTGATGTCTGCGGTATTAACTTGTTCTCCATTTCCTTTATTCACAATTTAAATTTGTATCTGTCATCTCATCTTCTCCTTGAATTTTGTAATTTGTAATTTTTTCCTTCTAGATTTGATATGCTGTTTATTTTAATTTGTGTATTTAATATTTTGTATTGATGTAATCTTATATTTATATCTGTTACTCTGTACCGACCAGTATGTATCTATTTTCTTTACTTCTATCTGTGGAAACTTGTAAATGGCCTTCATTGTGTTTATTTTTTCTTTTAATGTGTATGTGTATAGCTGTAAGTTTTCCAAATAAAATAAATAAAATAAAATAAAATATCAATAAAAAATAGTAACTTTTTTATGTATTACCTACTTGCAGTGGTTTATTAGTAAAAATATCACTGAGATCGATTTTTAATTAAGAAATATTTATGTTGCTTTTATTAGCGCTAAAGTTTTTGTTTTACAGTTATACATGTAATTTTTTTCCTACTACCTACCGTATGTACCGAATTATATTATCTTTATTTTAACATTATATTAATCAGTGCCAAGTTTTTGACAGGCGTTTTTTAGCCTGGTAAAAACACAGTGTATAATTGTATGTACTTAGTTTAACAACAGTTAGGTATTACTAATTCAATGTTATTGATGCCAACTCAAAACTCAAACTTAATTATTACAGAAAAATAAATATACCTATCAATAAAAACAAATTACAGAAATTCATGCATGTCATTAATACAACTCTAAATAATAATACATAGATTAATTCAAACAAAAAACAATACAAATTTAGTCATGCCCCAATAATAAATATACTTCTCACTACAATATGTGCCATTATGTTTTGATAAATGTCGTATTTGACATTAAGGTTAATATACTTACTATTTTTATAAGATTTAAGGCTAAATATGGTTATTTTCTTACAAAATATTAGATATTACGGTATATTTACCATGTATTTTGTGATAGCTAGTTTGCCGATATTTCGCAGCTGTTGCAAGCCGCTTGTTCACAGATATCCTGAACAGCAGCGAAATATCGGAAATGCGAATTCTAAATATCCCGTGATATCTAATATTACTATTTTTAGTTGAATTATACCATTTTTTTTAAGTAGTATAAGAGTATTCAAATTATGAAATACGGGTGTTACTCACGTAATGTTGGTCTATTTAGTCGACCGCGGTTTCGCCTATACGTCTAGGCATTATCAAGAGAGTGCGATACGTCGCACCTGAGTCGCAGCCAGTCTTGCACGAATTTCATAATTTGAATAATGTTACAAACTCACGTCAGTTTTAATAAAAATATAGTTTAAGAGTAATTTTAAATTTGAATACAAATTAAGTTATGTAAATAAAATATTTCGATTCAAACGACCATTTAGAGTTTAATAGAAGTAATTCATACTTTAAGTTCGATAATATAATTAATTAATTAGCCTGAACTCTGAACTGAGAAAGATTAGAAACAAGAAACTCACTCATTCACTGTATCGATTTACTCTACCAACTGACGAATTCAAGACTAAAGTTAATAACCTCATATGAAGAAAATGTTCTTCCATAAAAAAATATGACAAAAACGTGAAAAATTCTGTCTCGTGCTCGTTTTGATAAACATAAACCACATAAACATTAATTTATTTCTCTCATAAAGAGATGTACAATTCAAACATAAATTATTGGTGATGCCCGAACGAAGCCCAGCCAGCGCTGACACCGCCCTACTTGCAACTTTAGTAGTTATTCAATTAAATGAATTAAACAAATAATAATATTTAAGTAGTAATGAAACAAGCAGGGCGGCTCAACGCTAGCCTGAACCCGGGCACCACGAGCAAATAACAGCTGAAATGATAGCCCCTTTATGTCAGTTATATGAAGGTTAGTAAATAGAAGAACACATTATCTATGGCATACGCATTGGTACAGTAATTTTAGGATCTAATCCAACCACTGAACCACACAATAATGCAAGCAGTACTATTATTTTTCGTCAGGGTAAAGAGACGGTAATGTCGCTTCTTATCGTTGTTCCTCTCTATAGACAACCGGATGGCGGAGTGGGTAGAGTACCTGCCTGCGACGCTGAGGTCGCGGGTTCGATTCCCTTTTAAGACAAATCTTTGTGTGCATGAACATGGAGGTTTGTCTTGGTCTGGATGTTTCTATTTATAATAAGTATGTATTTACAGAATAAAACTATATATTTATTAGTATTAGTTATTCTAGTACCCATAGTACAAACTCTGCTTAGTTTGGGACTAGATGGCGTTGTGTGTATGTTGCGAAATATTTTTTTTTTTATTATTATCTTTAACATCAAATAAGAAGCAAAAAACGAGTAAATACGTTTTTTGCCGATGATCAAATGATTCATTCAAAACACTAATTAAAATTCAATAATGTTCAAATAACTTCACGAAAACCAGTTTCATTTTGAGTCACAACTTGAGTTACTCATGGCTTTTAAGTACGTAATGGCCAAAGTTTGGTTTTTATGCTATTCTTACTAGATTAAAAACTTCTTATTCATGTTTGGGGATGAAACGACACTTTTTAAACCGCCATAAGCTTTAATCGTCTATTACGTGGAAAAATTACTTGTTTTTTCAACTCTGTGGTGTCTCGAAGGATAAAATAACAAGGAAATTTACTGTATAAAACTTTGTTTTTCGGTAAAGCGTAGTTATTAAGTACTTATTTGTTCGTAAATAATTTTATTTAGTAGTTTGTATACGTATAAAGAAAAGAACATTAATAAAAGCCTGTAAAAATCAACAAACATAGTAATATTTCAATCCTAAGCTTGAGAAAATAGTTTACTAATTAAGCGTTAAAGTTAGCGTTTAACGATAAAACATATTTTTCAAAATAATACTTATTTGTTCGTCAATAATTTTATTTAGTAGTTTGTATACGTATAAAAATAATAACAATAAGAAAATCCTGAAAAAACCAACAAACATAGTAATATTTAAATCCTAAGCTTGAAAAAATAATTTACTAATTAAGCGTTAACGTATAACGTTAGCGTATAACGATAAAACATATTTTTAAAAGACACTTTAAAGATATGTAGATAATTTTCAGCAATGATTAGACATCGGCAGTCACGAACACGATAACTAACGAACTGTAATCACAACACCATTGTCTACCGCACGACTTATTGAATAATTAAATGACGCAATTAATGTCATATATAATATGTGATATAATACAGCCTTAAGTAAATAAAACTATTCGTTCGTTGAAGATAGGAACAGTTAGTAATCTTTGCTTCTTTTAAGGCTTTTAAAACCTTGCTACGTAAACAGGGATGTTGACTTCTAGTCAAATAAAGTACTTTTATCAAAACGTCAAAAACAAACACTTGTAACGGGTGGCGCAAAAGTAAAGACCCTATTTGGTTCAGCTATAACATTTTTTCTAAATTAGAAAACTAGATTTGGATTTTTTTAAATGTATATTTGTGCCATTAAATTTCGTACCATTAGGATTTAAAGATGATGTCTTTTAAATGGTGACCTCCAGAGTTGATACACCTTGAAGAGGATGATTTTCCTTCAAAATTGGTTATGAGTGACGAAGCGCATTTCCATCTCTCAGGGCATGTCAATAAGCAGAATACTCGGTTCTGGGGCACTGATAATCCGCGCATTATTCAAGAAACACCTCTACACCCACTAAAAGTTACTGTATGGTGTGGCATCTGTGTTGACAGAGTGATCGGACCCTATTTTTTCGAAGACGCTGGAGGCAATGCGATAACTGTCACTGGAGAACGCTACAGAACCATGTTACGTGAGTTTTTGATACCCAGTTTGGACGAATTGGGGCTGGAGCACATCTGGTTTCAACAAGACGGCGCTACGGCACACACAGCGCGCGACACTATGGACTTAGTGAGGGACGCTTTTCCAGACCGAGTTATCTCTCGTTTTGGCGATTTGCCTTGGCCTGCAAGATCACCCGATCTGACCAGTCCAGACTTCTTTCTTTGGGGTTTTTTGAAATCTCGGGTGTATGTGAACAAGCCACAGACTCTCGCAGCTCTAAAAGAAAACATTCGTCAAGAAATAACGAACATATCGCAGGAAGTGTTACGGCAAGTTATGCAAAATGTCATAAATAGGGCTCAAATGTGTATCAACTCTGGAGGTCACCATTTAAAAGACATCATCTTTAAATCCTAATGGTACGAAATTTAATGGCACAAATATACATTTAAAAAAATCTAAATCTAGTTTTCTAATTTAGAAAAAATGTTATAGCTGAACCAAATAGGGTCTTTACTTTTGCGCCACCCGTTATTTCTATGAGACTAGTTTGAAAACGTAAATGTTATGTCATCTCTTTTTTAACACGCTTATATTAGCTTCACCTGTATGTATGTATGTATGGACAGATTTCATTAAAATTTTGCACACCTGTCAAAGATCGATGACAATGCAATAATTCGATAAAAAAATTATTAAAAGAAAATAAATAATAATAGTTTAAAACAACTAAAAAACACGCTTTTAAAGTACTTCTAACTAAAAAGTGAAAATAATTCCTAATATAAGCTGAAAAATGGTAATGAACAAAAAATACTGTAAAATAGTATTATTGTGAAAAAAAGCGTAGGGCGCACCGTGCCATATTTTTCGTCTATCGAGCAACCCATGCTTTTAAAAGCGTATTTTTTAGTTTTTTTTTGTCATCATATTATGGTCGTATCATACTTATTATAAGTAGTATATAAAAATAACACAACCAATTAAACTTATTTCGTTGAATGGAAGTCGTATTTTTTATATAGTTTCATGTATTAGAAAACCCGTCAGACTAATGTCAGATGACTACGATATTATACTTTATGTTAGTAATATCCAGGACCTTAACACTCACAAATAACACTAAGGGCCAGTTGTTTAAGGTTACGGATAAATCTTATTCGGCCCATAGAATATAAACTGACCGAATTTAAAAGTGACTCAAGTTACACTTGATGTGTGTTATATGCTCATCCTGCCATTAAGGTTTATCTAACACCTGTAAAATTGGTGCTTAAACTTAGGAAATATTAGAAAGAAGTTACTGATACAAGAGACAAGTATGACAGTCGTTATAGACATATCTATGTTTCTTCGATTTCTAGTTAATATTCATTGGATATACTTAGTTATACATATTATCATATCACCAGATGAACAAGTCTTCATTAGCTGGGCAATTCGTATAAAACTAACTAGTGCTTCCCTGAAAATTGGTGACAATTAGTCGACCGGTCATTATGCATCGGCTGTCATATCGGTCGCATTTATTAAGGTTAAGTGGCTGTGGCACTGACTCCATAGCTACTAGAATAGTCACCATATTAACTTTAATTAGGGTGGATACTCAGCAAGAAATGTGTTTTGAAAGTTTAAGTTTTTTTTTCGGTTCCAGTTACTACCATACGAATTTAACATCTCGATTGATTCTCATATCATTCGAATCACTTAAGTTTCAACCAATCAAAATCAAATTCACACGGGAGAAATATGAAATTATAAAACGACTATTGCCTGAGAAGCATTGACGCATATTATCCAATAGCTAATTAATAAAGGCTATTGTTACTTGGTTATCCAATAATATTGTTCACATACTCGTCAGATATCAAAACAGAGACGGTCTATTATATCTTTTGAAAGCATGTACACTGTATTATTGTATAGCAACGTGTGTGGTTTCTTTATAAAGAGGCGTCCAATTATTACGTGATGTCATAATAGGGACGAGTGTCCAGCTTTATGTCATCAACTGCATTATTAAGGAGAGAGAATAAATAGGTCATGGCAATTTTCAGTAAAATGGTTGAGATCTAAGCATATTTACGACTTTCTAACGTAGCATTATGCAGCGATTAGTTTGCTGTACAAAAACGTTTCAAAGTTATTAGATACATCGCACATATAGAAAAGGTGGCTCTCACTTTTAACTAAGTGTATAGAACTGAAAGAATCCTTTCTACAAGGTAGTGAATTATTTTATGAAATAATACTATAAAACTTACTCTCCTTTTCTGCGTCAGCCAACAGGGGACTTTCAATTTCATCTGAGCGAATTCAACATGTCCGATTAAATTGAATTAAAATAAGTTTTGGTACATAATTGTGGGACGTGACCTAAGTTTAATTGATAACCGTTTTTAAACATTCACTTACTACAAGTTGCGATATGACATTTGCGACGATGGTGGTGGTCATTTTCCGTATAATTGTGAATGTGTGTGACTCAGAGGTAAAGAATTGGCTTTATTGTGGTAGCTTCACTATAGGTATTTTATCTCTTAAGATAATGTCATTTAAACAAGTTTGCATAATGAGCAGGTAGATGCAAATATAATTTTAATTGTTTGATTTATACAAGAAGTATTTGAATAATTTTCCCAGTTAATCGTCTTGACATCTTCAATTGCATTAAACATTAACAAAAAAACAAAAACATCCTACGTAATAATATAGACTTTCCTACAATGTGACTATGTGAAATGAACCAAAAAGTTCCAACCACAAATATTGTTAGTATTATTTGGTAAATTGTATCAAAATAGATAAACCTCCTTTAAAATGAATTATGCATACGTCTAAGTTGTGGTTAAGTGAGTAATTATTATGAATATGCATTTATTTATAGCCTGTATATATTATAACATATCACTTAAACCACAAATATCTTCATATTTATTTATTTTTCCAATTATAAATAGATGTCACACAAATACAACCATCGGCAACTTTGTCCCTGTATCCACCATTTTAATATATTCAAATGTATTTTTTTACTATAAAATACACGTATCCTAACGAACATGATAAAAACCTGAATAAAAAAGATTTAAATTCAAATCAAACACTAATCTAAACGTTCTGAACCAAACAATAGACCACACATTTAATTGTGGCTCTCTCCACACACCCGTAATACAACCAACACTATAAAGTACTCAGTGGTGCCCGACGCCATTTTAAAATGCCCGCATCAGATCCCTCCAATGACCAATTAGGTTTATCGTCGGTTTAATTGTCGGTTAGCGTCCATTACATGTCCAGCCACCGATGCTCAACGAACAATCAAATTGCGCAATGTGATCCTTATAATACAAAGGGTCACAATTTAAAAAGTTTTTAATGCCTTGTTAATAAAGAGGATTGTTGTTTAAGGTGATACGGGTTTGTTTAGGCTTATTAGGAACAATTGTTTTCATTGATCCTTTAATTTTACATTCGATATTTAATACTACTTATATCGAACTAATACGGCAATCAAGCAGTAATTTGCCCTTTGTGGTCCCAACTTTGAGGAAATGGATTATTTCGATCACATCATCCTCTTCAATGGGACTAATAAGGTTTAATCTTCGATTTAACTGTCGACTATCGTCTCAAGTCTAACCATCGATGTTCGACGCACAATCAAATTGCGCAATTTGATCGATATGTTCCTAATGTCTATATAAATTTGAGTTTAACAGACCCAACTTGATTGGTCTCATTTTCTACCACTAAAACATATTACTCCATATTATCTAAAGGCTTAGCTTTTTATTTGACTATATCATACAGCGTTATCTCGACTAAATAAACAAAACTCCGGCAGTCATAAACTTCAAGGGATTTTGCAATACTTCATACTGATAGGCAATGTTCCAACAATGTTTACCATACTTAGTGTTTGGCTTTGCCTAAATACAAGTTCCAAGCTTAAGTATGGCCACGATATTTCACCGTGGTTAGTAGGTTAATTGGCAAAATTGAAATGAATATGCTGCTTTGATAGGTTAAATGCAAAAAAGGCACATACTCTTTAAAAAATGTTGCTTTGGTCACGCTTACGGAACAACTTACATTTTTGTAATATTTAAAGCAAATTTTAGCTTTGCTATGCATTTATTTTAATGTAATATTAAAGTTGAAAAATTAAGAATCCAGCAGGACTCGAACCTGCACCTCTTGGGTATACGCCCCAAGTGCTTTGCCAATTCAGCTATGGATTCGTATGCTGCCGGACTCGAAATTTCTCAACTCTTTTGTGCCAGCCGAAGCTAGACGAACCATTACTTGGTTTTAGCGCCCTCTATGCGTTACTTATTCACATAATCGCATACAGTACGTTTGAATTAAGATCAACTCATTACTGTCGAGAGATGACGCATTTTTATCAATACTTGTAATATTTAAAGCAAATTTTAGCTTTGCTATGCATTTATTTTAATGTAATATTAAAGTTGAAAAATTAAGAATCCAGCAGGACTCGAACCTGCACCTCTTGGGTATACGCCCCAAGTGCTTTGCCAATTCAGCTATGGATTCGTATGCTGCCGGACTCGAAATTTCTCAACTCTTTTGTGCCAGCCGAAGCTAGACGAACCATTACTTGGTTTTAGCGCCCTCTATGCGTTACTTATTCACATAATCGCATACAGTACGTTTGAATTAAGATCAACTCATTACTGTCGAGAGATGACGCATTTTTATCAATACTTGTAATATTTAAAGCAAATTTTAGCTTTGCTATGCATTTATTTTAATGTAATATTAAAGTTGAAAAATTAAGAATCCAGCAGGACTCGAACCTGCACCTCTTGGGTATACGCCCCAAGTGCTTTGCCAATTCAGCTATGGATTCGTATGCTGCCGGACTCGAAATTTCTCAACTCTTTTGTGCCAGCCGAAGCTAGACGAACCATTACTTGGTTTTAGCGCCCTCTATGCGTTACTTATTCACATAATCGCATACAGTACGTTTGAATTAAGATCAACTCATTACTGTCGAGAGATGACGCATTTTTATCAATACTTGTAATATTTAAAGCAAATTTTAGCTTTGCTATGCATTTATTTTAATGTAATATTAAAGTTGAAAAATTAAGAATCCAGCAGGACTCGAACCTGCACCTCTTGGGTATACGCCCCAAGTGCTTTGCCAATTCAGCTATGGATTCGTATGCTGCCGGACTCGAAATTTCTCAACTCTTTTGTGCCAGCCGAAGCTAGACGAACCATTACTTGGTTTTAGCGCCCTCTATGCGTTACTTATTCACATAATCGCATACAGTACGTTTGAATTAAGATCAACTCATTACTGTCGAGAGATGACGCATTTTTATCAATACTTGTAATATTTAAAGCAAATTTTAGCTTTGCTATGCATTTATTTTAATGTAATATTAAAGTTGAAAAATTAAGAATCCAGCAGGACTCGAACCTGCACCTCTTGGGTATACGCCCCAAGTGCTTTGCCAATTCAGCTATGGATTCGTATGCTGCCGGACTCGAAATTTCTCAACTCTTTTGTGCCAGCCGAAGCTAGACGAACCATTACTTGGTTTTAGCGCCCTCTATGCGTTACTTATTCACATAATCGCATACAGTACGTTTGAATTAAGATCAACTCATTACTGTCGAGAGATGACGCATTTTTATCAATTCTTGTAATATTTAAAGCAAATTTTAGCTTTGCTATGCATTTATTTTAATGTAATATTAAAGTTGAAAAATTAAGAATCCAGCAGGACTCGAACCTGCACCTCTTGGGTATACGCCCCAAGTGCTTTGCCAATTCAGCTATGGATTCGTATGCTGCCGGACTCGAAATTTCTCAACTCTTTTGTGCCAGCCGAAGCTAGACGAACCATTACTTGGTTTTAGCGCCCTCTATGCGTTACTTATTCACATAATCGCATACAGTACGTTTGAATTAAGATCAACTCATTACTGTCGAGAGATGACGCATTTTTATCAATACTTGTAATATTTAAAGCAAATTTTAGCTTTGCTATGCATTTATTTTAATGTAATATTAAAGTTGAAAAATTAAGAATCCAGCAGGACTCGAACCTGCACCTCTTGGGTATACGCCCCAAGTGCTTTGCCAATTCAGCTATGGATTCGTATGCTGCCGGACTCGAAATTTCTCAACTCTTTTGTGCCAGCCGAAGCTAGACGAACCATTACTTGGTTTTAGCGCCCTCTATGCGTTACTTATTCACATAATCGCATACAGTACGTTTGAATTAAGATCAACTCATTACTGTCGAGAGATGACGCATTTTTATCAATACTTGTAATATTTAAAGCAAATTTTAGCTTTGCTATGCATTTATTTTAATGTAATATTATGGTTCGTCTAGCTTCGGCTGGCACAAAAGAGTTGAGAAATTTCGAGTCCGGCAGCATACGAATCCATAGCTGAATTAACTTACATTTTATTTACAAGAGCTTCAAAACTGTCCATTGGTTTTCCTGGGCGGTATCCGCACTTAGTGCTCCTATGGCGTTGTATGTGAAAAAAAAATCTATTATTAATGATCCTAATTTAAAGTTACCAATAATTAGGTAAGCTGCTAAGATGTTTTTAAGCTGGTAAGATTTTTGTATAGCGAATGCTTTTGATAAATCAAAAAGTCAGTCACACAAAAAATAAACTCTCTCCTATAGAATAATTGATGTCACAAAACGTATAAAGGTACATCACTAACTTTCTACAAAGTTTCCAGTCTGCTGACCACGCTAAAGGCTTCCTGCATACAACCTAACATCAATCATTCCACATAAAACAGCAAACAAAAAACCAAGCAGTTTTACTTGAAATCGACTCAAAGTTACAAGTTTTGTTTGATATTGCTAGTTGTTAATTGAAATCAATTTTCAATAACAATTCTAGATTGTTATTGAAAATTAATTGCATTTTTAAGGATTGCATGAAATATGTTTGTTTATACCTTGCTCTTTGTCCTTCGTATCCAATATTTGATGTAAGGTTTCTGAAGTAGTTGAATTGAATGTGTAGGATCTATTGAAATTATTAGTTCTTACACATTCTGCGGCCTGTCATAGCAAAGCCTTCATATAACACGTTAATTACAATACAAGTATAACGTGCAACTTAAGTCATTACGGCACCGCATAATATGACTAACATGCTTTAACTTAAGTTACTTACAGTTTCTTCGCTTAGAATAAATAAGAAGAGTAGTTGGAAAGCGTCAAGGATCCATGAGACTCGAATGTCGCACACACATTCATCTTAACAGAACTGTACGACAACTTTATTGCTTTCCAAGTTCTTTGAGGCGAGAGATCACTACACTTTATACCATTTCTTTCTAGTATAGTAATGTCAAGAACAGTGTCTAGCGCAAATTCGCCTGGAATCTATGTAAGGTAAATATTACTGTAGACAACCACTCCAGCCCTTATACTTGGATATAAATATTATAATAAATTATGCACCGCGTGTGTGAGTTCCGATATTTAAATTGCCTGCTTGTAAAAAATGGCACATATCGTAAGGAACCATATAAGTTATTAATATTTTTGTATAGCTTTCGTGGTTCTGATTAAATAAAAAGGAGTAATGCCATATTTATTTTAAGAAACTAGTTCAATCAATGGTTGTATTTCTACAAAGCAAATTACTGTTAAGGTCACAGAACCAGAGTTTCAAAGAAGTATGATATTTTAACGGCATCGTACGTAACAAACAAATTACGTATTTGCATAGGTTCAAAGGCCATCCATCCCTTTGAACCTTTGCAAATACATACAATGCATTTTGCAACTTGAATTCGCGAATCCGGTTTGCGCATGGAGCATATTTTTGTGCTAAATACTCTTATTTGAAACTCTTGGTTCAATTTTTTAGTGATGCAACGAACGCGAATAAATTTTAATTGCCGGTAAGCGAAATGACATAGTACACGGTTTTACACTCAAACATATTCTCTTTCTTTATGTATTTATCCCATTGTATTTGAAGTTAGCGCAAAATGTCTTTTGCGTCGGTTCTCTCATATTAGCTCGCTATCATTAATTCCCTTCCCTTTTATCTTCTAACAAGCAATTTATCCATCTATTTATCGATCTTCATCTTCTCTTTCATTCATCTATATTAAGAGAAGATTTATTTTGTTAAAGGCGTTGTTCCATTGTAAAGCACAATTAAATCTTATATACTATTATATATTTTTATTTACTATATCACAGACATACAAATATAGGCACTATCTCGGTCCCTTTTAGAAAATAAACATAATATGCCATACTAGCACGTACAAAGCATGTTTGAATACTACCTAATCGAGATAAATCATAACATTTGCAAAACTTACTCATTAATTGGATCAGACTAGTACAAGAAACTAGAAGGTGTCGTTATTTTAAAATTCATTAACATTATAAAACATCTGCTACCTCTTTAAATATGAAAAAACTTATCCCTTGTTAAAAAACTTAGCCCCGAAAGATGCCGAAATTATAGAATAGAAGATTATAAAAAGCTTTTATTTTTTACTTCCAAGTGGGAATACAAAGACGTGTGTATGAAAATCAGGAAACAAGTAAAATTACCACTCTCTCGTTCAAACACCTAATTCAAAAGTTATAACTACCTCATATTCTGGTCCAACTGTTTATGCAAGTAAGATAGAGCGTGAAGCCAAGCCTATAAACCTGAATAACACATGAATTGGTTTTGGGTCAGTTCCAACTAAATTCAAAGGCTTTCAGGCGGCGATTTAGGCGAAGCGTCCGTCTCCCAGTCATTGCCCACTGTACAGCCACAGAATAGAATAGAGTGTACAGAATTGGCACGTACGCCAGATACTCATATATCATACATTTAAGTGCTATTTCCCATAATCATAATAATATGGTGTTGACAGAAATGGGTTAGTTGAAATCATCGCGGGTTTTATCAGGGAAAAGAGGAAAGGAAAGGAAGATATCAGAAATCTCTTTCGTCATCGTTGACACGACCTACATTACGCATCTCATGCAGCTCAATGCGATTGCCCGTACATTACCTTGTGTTAGGAAACGTATACAGGACGTCCCACGGACATGCCACATGGAGGGGAAGTATCTTAATATGGGATATAGAAGATTTAACTAGAAAAATGCTTTATTTTATTTTGAAAATCTATTTAAAATGCATTTAAAGACTTTTGAAAATTTGTTTGCATCACCTAACGAAACTTTTTAAATCTAAAAAAATAACACTTTGTATTTTTATAGCATCTATCGATAGTGTCAATCATAGAAATTAAATCTATTTAGCACTAAATTGTATTTTAAATGCCATGACCATGAATTTTGTTTTTTTATTTAATGAGTGTCTCTAAATATAAAGTTATTTCCAATATACGCTGTGATAAATATGAAAAATAGTATTTTAGCTTATTTTTCAAAACAAATATTAAGAAAATGTTGACCGGTTTTTTTTAACAAGTTCTTTGATTTCATGGTTTTTTCATTTAATTTATCAAGTTTGTTAGAGAGATCTGATTTTAATTATTGACACTACGTATTCCTGTCATATAAATACAGGATGCTATTTATTTATTATTTATTCCCGGTTGAGCAAGCATATTTTCAAAAATCCTTTAATGTAGTTTTAATTGTTTTTTTAAAATAAAAAAGTCTTCTTCACAATATTTGAGATACTTCCCCTCTATGTGGCATATCCGTGGGACACCCTGTATAGTCCCACTGTATAGAGTAGCTCAAAGCGTGGTACAAGCACAGAGATAATCAAATAACAGGATATAAAATGAACCTTACAGTCACGGATTCGAAATAATGTTGTGAATTTTAATAGCCGCACGTGTGATGAGCCGTTTTACATAAAGGCCCTACAGGTCGCATAACCAAGACCTATTTTCTCTAGGTTATGTATGTGACCTACTTGATAATACGAAATGCCTCCGTCAAAGTCATAAGGAAAAGTGGCTTCAAGGCGTTTGGCACGTATTTATGAGTAGCTGCCGCGCGCGGTTCTGCCCGCATGGTATATCGATAAATAGTAGTATTTATGTCCTTTACATAGGCTAGCTCAGGTATTGAACTATCTCCATGCCAGTTTGCATCAAGATCGGTTCCGTCTTTTAGATGTGAAAGCGAAAACAGACAGACAGACAGAGTAACTTTTGGATTTATAATAGTCACGATACAATGAGTAAGGATAGTAATAATTATATTCACGGTAATAGAATGTAATTAAAGTTGCAGCGGGCTACTTCGTCGCGAAAACTTTTAAGAAAAGAGCAAGAAATCTACTTTTTCGAGGCAAAAAAAATTGGTAAACACATAGTCTTTTGATAGATTCCAGTGTTCCTATTGATAAAATGGAAATCTTTTTCCCATTATTTTCAATTGTTATCTTAATCTGTACTACCTATAGGTACAGTAAACGCTCAGAAGTCCATAGGCACGCTAAGGATTAAATTGCTATGAACGGTACGAGCCCGATACAGCCAGTACACACACTAACGAAGTCGCTTGCGTGTTTAGCAGTTTATAAGATAACACACACTAATGAAATGTTGTCGCATTCGTACTAAACGCGTCACAGTGGCGACCGGTTCTTTGAATTCGCATCTATCTATCATGAGCAGGTAGCTATATCGGGTAAACATTGGGATCACTATCAACTAAATCTGAGTTTGAAGCTTAGTTGATTTGTGGTTGTATTTTGTTTTTACGAAATCATAATAATATTTGTAACATTTTAAGCACAAACTTGTTAGGTATTCATGCTTAAATTGCGATACAATACATGTATACAATACATAAATAATTACATATTGATATAATAACTAATAAATTAAATAATATGTTATTATTATTTAACTATTTACGTAATTTTTTATTTTTATTTTCATTTTTGTAAGGTAGAAATAAAAAAAGTCACGCTGAATGATGATAACAATGTTTATTCGTTTTATTTATTTATACAATTAATAAACTTTTAAGAGCATTGTGACGTCACATTACTTAAATTTAAAAAAGTGCCCTTGTAACCGTTTATAAGATTTTTGATTAATATAATAACTAATAAATTAAATATGTTATTATAATTAAACTACTTACGTTTTTTTTATTGTCATTGTTGTAAGGTAGAAATAAAAAAGTTATGTTGAATGATGGTAAAAATGTTTTTTTTTTATACAATTAATACATTTTAAAGAGAATTGTGACGTCACATTCCTACCTAAATAAAAAAGTTCCCTTGTAACCGTTTATAAGATTTTTTTATTGTAACCCACTTAGTCAATTCATAACATTGATAATACCTACAAATATTACTAAATTGATTCACAATGACAACAAGGACAGGATGTTCTAATAACAAAAATATAATTGTTGATACCCACTTATAATAGGTATTGGTATACAGCAGCGTTTATTGAAAACTAATATTATGATTTACACTTTATGACGATGTTTTTTTTAATGTAACGTCACAATAAATGTATTGAAGTTACAGCTTGTCTTGACAAAAAGAAGAAGGAAACTAAACCTCCATTGAAGATCATTAAATATTTACAGAAGTGCTAATATTCAGTTACAGCGTCTTATTAGTAAAACCAAAACATCTTAAATTAATCTTAAATAATTATAACATTATTCATTTTTCGTATAACCCCCATTATTTTCAATGCAGTCAAGTAGACGTTTGCGCATGGACCCTACAATATTAGCACATGTTCCTCTTAAGTTTTCCCACACTTCCATGCAATGGGTTTTTAACTGTTGTATACACCTTTCATCCCGTGACTCCCACCTTTGCACCATCGAACCCCATACATTTTCTATATATTTACAAATGTGTGAACAAAGTGAACAAGATAAAGAATATATCCCATTCCTTCTAATCGAGTAAAAACTTCAAAAAGTATAAAAGTAACCAAGTGAGATTTGAACCTGCGGTGAATTGATAATCGCATCTATTCTAACTGCATGCCTTAACCGCTCGGCCATCTTGTCGCTTACATTATGGATGAAATTATGAAATACAATTATTTTTTAACAACATGTGTCTATTTCTTGGAAATAGAAGGTCGTAAGTCAAACTACACTTCAAACTATTGCCTTTTGAGATTGATTATGGACTTTTGGTCGCGACTGTACCTAGTATAATTATATCTTATTATACAATTTTGTGAATGAGTCTCGTATTTTCCAAGGCTATTCGTCACGGTGGATGCACCACGGTCACCAAACATTGACCTAACCAGAAGAACGCACATTCTATCCTTTGCTGCTACTGCATTTAATAAGTGACATTAAGTAAACAATCTAAGAATTGTTAACAAATTAAAAAATCTCTAAATGACGTCTCTCTGACTGCAACGCTTTTAATAACACTAGCTGTTGCCCGCGATTTGGTCTTGGTGAAATTGTAAGAGAAGGGAAGAAGGAATAAGGGCATTTGGAAAACATATTATTATTCTAAAATACTGATAATACTAAGTACTACATAAATAATAAGTAATACATTAATTTTCAGCGTATTTAAATTACTTCTCGATTCTATTTTATACATAGAAATGAAGTTATATCTTCATACAATTCCACCTGGAAACAGGTTCTACGTATTCACAGAAATATCAAACACAACACAATTTCATTAAAAACTTTGCCGTGTATTCTACACCACGTTTAATGGATTCATCAAAGTTCCCCCTCGTTGTGAAAGCGCCAAAGGTGTGGTTTCGTTATTGATAAAGCTGTTTATTTTAGGATAAGATGCGTGATAAGAGTGATTCGCGAATGTAAATATTTTTAGTTGATTGAAGCAAAATAAAGTAGTTATATTTTTAAGCTTTTTATCTGCAAAATAATTAGGTGTGAATCAAATACCAAAAATCGATTGCAACCGATCGAACCAATGATATCGAATAGTCTCGGATTGGCTTGTGAAGGTTCCAAAGTGTTTAAGCTCACCTTTTTAATTTTGGACAACAGTTAGAATACTATGAAATATCAGACAATATTTCTCCCTCCAGAACAATATTTTTTAAAGATCCATTGTAATTTTTTTCGCGTAACAAAATATATTTTTGCCTTAGCAATTTACTGAATTTATTTTACTTTTACGTGATTTCAGCTAGATTTCTCACGTTGTAACATAGTATCTCTTAAAGTAATTTGATTTACGGCTTTTATAATATTCTATAAAATATTTTATCCGACGCGTTCTTTAGCACCATAGCTAGATAATTTTTTTGTATTTTATTTGTTACAAAAGATAATCTTACGTACCCTACTTTTTGCTAGGAGCTTATCGCAACGGACAGTATACAGAGATGTGATTTATTCTACGATATCCAGAAATATAAGTGAAAAATGTGTTCCTTAGATATCTGCTGTCTTGAAATAGGCATATACTTTTTTTCTAAAAAAAATTGCGTTATAGGGTTGTCTTGGAATTGGATTTTCTTTTATTTTATAACAAAAACAAGTTTAATTGGAATGATATCAAGTTATAAAATATGTGGTTTTATCTTATCTCAAATGTGTGTTTAATAATACATATTTTTTTTATTCATCAGTTATTAACCTATTGTTTTTCCTTTCAGGTAAGTTAAACATACAAGTAAATTTAAAGTAATCATCACATCCATTCTCTTCGGGTAAGTTATTTTTAAAACAAAAGAGTTTTAATCTTCAGCCCCGATTTACACCCGTACTTGAATCTCTCATGCAATGTTTGTACGAGACAGAGAGATGGAAATCTGTTGCATAGCATAGAGTTTAACTCGAGTTTTAAACGTTGTTGGCATCGGCACTGAAAAAAACAAGTTAACAAACTGTCAAACTAGGGTTGCCAATGTTGCCAAACTTCAGGATTTGTCATGTGGATTTTTTGGTATCTGTCAGGATTCCGGCTGGACTTGGATAACGTCAGGATTTTTAGATGATAGGGTAATTGTAATGTTTTTGTTTCCAACCAACTCACACCTCTTGCACCTACCACTTGTCGTCTCTACATCACCTAAAGGTTGACTGGTAGATAATGCCTACGGCATTTAGTCTGCCCATGTACCATTTCTGTGCTTAAAGATTTTAAATAAAATAAATAAAGTTGGACTAAATATCAACAATTTACATTAGTAAAATCAAAAAATTACAACTAAAACAAGAAACAAAGACAATCTGAAACATTATTTAATTTACATTCACGAAAAATAGGTACCTATTTGTTGTTGTGGTAGTTAAACACCATTGGCATAATGTCAAGACGTTTTTTTAAAAATCAGACTTTTTGGCAGGATTTTATCGGTATTCCATATGGCAACCCTACGTCAATCCAGCTACAGGTATCTAATTCACTGCTATTGTGATAAAAAATAAGTTTTTTGTGAACACTTACACTCCAAACTTTTTGTTATATAGAAACGAAGCGTAGCGTAGGTTTCGCTGACACACTTATTTGCACTTACAATAATTGGTATCACTGAGTTAATTTGATATCAGTTTGAACGGTAAATACCCCGCATAACAAATATTTCTACAGTTTGTAGGTTTATAACTAAATGCTTTTTTATGTGAAACATTAAATAACTTTTCTTTTTTTACATCAATATTTGGCGAAACTTATTATTTTGGAACAGCTTATAGTTACAAGCAACTAACGGCATTTCTGTTGATAAGAATAAGCCAAACTAGGTCTATTGCCCTTATCTTTGATCAAAGTGAATTTACGATTTTTTAAATAGAATGCCAATCCTGTTGCTATGCAGCGTTTTTCTAAAGAGATTGACAATAAATTAAGTACAGTCGGCCAATGAGTTGCAGGGCAAAAACTTCTAAGTCATAAAAGACTTACAACACCAGTTATGGATAAGTGAGTTATATATCTAAATAGTGGGTATATTACACTTATTAAATATGAAATACAAACTTGCATATTTATTGCAGTCAGTTTTTACCATGGCGTAGAAGTTTTTGCCCTGCATACCCAACTCGACTGTACATAAAATAACATAACATCACGCTTTAATTCCTCAGAAGGGTGTGGCAAAGGTGTACAACACCTACATTTTACCTATTATGTTTAGGTCCCATGGGATAGGGCGTCATGCTATTGTGAATGTACTGACGGCAAGTTAACAAATAACACTTTGCTCGACCCGAGAATTGAGCCAGAGACCTCGCGGTGAGAGGCGCATATGCACTAGACCATCAAGGCAGTAAATTAATTTTATAGAGCTAAATTTAAAGTTATGGTAGTATACAAATAATATAGTTAAAAATTTGCCGGCTTAGAAAAAAAGGTAGCTTTTTTTTGTTTTTTAATACTACGCCCACAGCGAACGGACGTGTAGTCCATCTGATGGTAAGTGGAGTACAGCCCATGGACATCAACTATCCACAAAAGCAGATTATAGATGCGTCGCTGCAACTGAGGACTACGGTGTTATGCCTCAAGTGCCAATAATTTCAGGGCCTGATCTCACCACCAAACCGGAACACAGTAATGGACGCACTATTATTTGGCGGCAGGTTAAAGGTGAGACGGTGGTGCTGCCGCCCTCGAGCTCATTCACAAGAGCTCTACCACCAGTAAATAGCTACAATTTCCTTCAAAACAGCATAGCAGAGTAATGAAAAGTACAATGTACGGAAATGTGCCTTACTTACAACAGGATAATTAACCGGTAGTACGAGCATTAAACCAACGACCAATAAGCATTTGTTACGCTGCTTAACTCACTTGATTATACTTTTACACCACTGTGCATAGCACGGACGGTATAGATTTGCCTCATTTCATTCATTTTTTTTTTTTGTTTTTTTTTTTTTTTATGGCTCACAAACTAAATGCACACCTTATATCTTATTCTTATAATATACAATACAAAATTACTTATAGTATGCTTTCTAAAATAGTGAGCACAGCATGCACTTATAAATTTTAGCAGTGGCGGTCTAGACCACATTGATATAAAAGAAAAATAACAATAAATTTGTAATTAACTAAGTTTTAACAATTTTACAACAATAAATTAATAATTAACTATTTTTTTACAATTTTACCTAAAAAAAAGTTACCGAAAGTACATTAAGAATTTTGAATTATTCTGCGAATTTCTCTCTTTGCTGAGGCCAACGAACTTGTAAAAATATCAAACATGGCGCGAATACCATTATAGAATGTTCCCATTCTGTAGATAGGACTGTGAACACCGACATTAGTGCGAACTCTTGGCAATGATATTGTTCTCCGATTAACAGCACGGCTACCCGGCCGAGGTACTACCAAATGTACGTTTTCCAGAATTCCCTCGCAATCTATGTACCCATTAATTATTTTATATAGAAACATTACATCTGATGTCTTACGTCTTGAGCATAAGGATGACATTTTGTAATATTCGAGTCTAGATTGATAAGAGGCTAAAATTCCACACATATTATTTGTATATGCAAGGTGATACAAAAACGTTTTTTGAACCTGCTCGACTCTGTTTGCATGTACAGCATAGGTAGGGTTCCAAGCCGGACTTGCATATTCGAGAAAACTTCTTACAACACAATTAAAAACAGGTATTATGACCTTGGGGTCTTTAAATGACCTTAGTTGTCTGGAAATAAAGCCCGCTAATTGGCTGGACCTTTTAACCACACAATCTATATGATCTCTAAAACTAAGGCGAGCATCCAATATTATTCCCAGGTCGCGTATAGTCGATACCTCGCTAAGCATCAAGCCATTAATGCAGTAAGTCGCATTGTGAGGTTTCCTCTTTCTAGAAAATTTCATGATGTAGCATTTACCATGATTTAATACCATGTGGTTGTTATTGCACCAGTTATTTAAATAATTAATTTCGGTTTGCAATTTTTCCACATCTGACTCAGTTTTTATAGCCGTATATAGTTTTAAATCATCAGCGTATAACTGAAAGTTACATTCTAACGTTTGTGCTAGATCGTCTATGAATATTAAAAAAAACAACGGACCAAGATGCGAGCCCTGCGGGACGCCTGTTGGTGTATTGTAGTGTAATGACTCAAAACCACTTACAGCAACGAATTGTGACCTATTTTGCAGATAGGACTCACACCAGCGAAGTAACGATCCATGGATACCCATGTGCTGGATCTTATCAATCAAAATACAATGATCTATAACATCAAAAGCCTTGCTGAAATCTGTGTAAGCCGCATGTAACTCTACGCCTTCATCCAAAGCCGTTGCCACATCACTGATAAAGCTTACTAAATTTGAGGTTGTTGACTTCTTAGGTAGAAACGCGTGTTGAGAAGGATGTAATAATTGCTTGACTTGCCAAAATATCTTTTTATGCACCAGTGACTCTAAAACTTTTCCAAACGCTGGAAGAATTGAGACCGGTCTATAGTTGGAAATTGTGGCTTGGTCATCCTTTTTATGGATTGGAGTGACACGCGCAACTTTCCAACTTGCTGGAAAACTACCTGAACGCAGAGATTGATTAAAAATGGAGGTCAGCGGCTTACTCAGTGTTTCAGCGCATTCTTTTAGAAATAATGGCGGTATGCCGTCAGGTCCCACTCCTTTATTGGTATCTAAGTGCATTAAACTCTCATAAACTTCCTTCTCGGAAAGAACGATATAGCTAAAAACTAAGTGATCGTTATGTGTAACCTTCCTACTACCCTGTTGAATATTATTAACTGGAGATGCAACATCGTAAACAGACCGAAAATGTTCAGAGAACATTCATACCTACATTCACATATTTGTACGTACTGACGGCTACACATCATGCTATACATGTACATAATATACAACAAATGTTTAGCTTGATGTGTAGCCGTGTCACGGCCCAAGAGATAAGAAGTCGGATTTGCGATCAAAAGGCTACTTATACTACCATACCATAACCTACTAAAACGTAGTAAGGTTTTAGTTGTCTACCAAAGACTCTCGTTCATCTGACTCAATGCAGTATTTTTTGAGTGAAAACTAACGTACATTTTTTTTTTCTAAAAAAAGATTACTAGTAATTTGCAAATACAAATTACTAGTATTCTTGTTAACCCCCTCCAGCTAAGCTTAATTCGCTTGTGTTAGGAGGAAGTTCACGTCCGTGGTGTAATGTAACGTTATCGTAGTGTAACATTATTATTATATTATATATAGGTACTGGTACAACCCCACAACCATATTAGTAGAAAGTAGGAAGAGGAGCTCGCAGCTAAGTCAAAGCCGCACAGACCAATCGATCTTACAGATTAAGCAATGCTAACCACGCTCGGAGGTCGATGGGTGACCATCTTTACGTAACGACACGTTAAGCCGTAGGTTCCAGTTGTCATTTAAATATTTATATCAGTCCTAACAGGTAGTTAGAGACCAGAAAGTCTGACAACTAGTCTAACAAAGAGTATCTTATCACCTTGTCCTGGGTTGTGAAGGTCTAATCGCAGTCGCTTCACGTAAAATACTGATAATTAGCTAAATCCGTTAGATTAAAAGCCAACCCCAATGTAAATGGGAAAAGTTTTGGAAAATAATGTTGATTCGGCAGTAGCAATACTTGACAAAATAAGTCGGGAGTAAGTAAGTAAAAGAACTGTTGAGGAACAGTGAAATGATAAAATGTTTATATGGTGATAGTATTTAGATAGAATTTAATAAAACCAACTTTACACAAGAAATTCAACAAAACAACAACAATTTTTCTTTGACAATAACTTTTAAAAAAGGTTTGGACTCAAAAGAGACCGCAACAAGAACCATTGTCTTACAAAACGGATATAAAATACTTAGGCCTCTTGTACACGTCACGGTTTTTCAACCGTACGGTTTGTTAGCCGAACGGTTGAAAAAACGTGCGAGCTTGTACATGGTACGGCAAAAACACCGGGCGAGACATTGGCCAGGTACGGGCTAGCAGCGTTTTTATCTGGGGCAGTGTCGTACGTGCTGTGTCATGAATTTTCTTATGAAAAAAAAGATTATCGTTGCTTATTACATTATAGGAAACGGAAAATAGAAAAAAGGGAAAGATCTGAAATTTTTTTTCATCACCACTTATATCTTTAAATGTGGGCTGTAAATGAATAAATACATCTTTCCAGGAATCATATTTAAGCCTCTTATTTTTACAATCATCGACGGTTTTATCCCATATAATAGGCCTTTCTTGAATCAATTTAATTAATTATTTTTGATTTATGCTCATTTTATTACAAAATCGGGAATCAGCGTATGTAAACCGTCACGGAACCGTGCAAACGTCCGGCGTCGCCGTCGTCGACACGCTCCCATAGAGTGCCATACAACACTGATGAAAATCGCGCCGTGCGTAGACGCGGCGCGCCGAGGGGCAGGCACGGCGCACACGGCTGCGGCGCCGTGCCGTGGCGCCACCGTGCGCGTCTACAAGCTCTCATATGTCTCGCTTTAAACTAATCAAGCGAAACGATTATTCTCTCTATGATGTTTTAAAATCTTTAAAGCGTATCTTAAGACATCATCGCTTAAGTAATTCTGTGTCAAAGCAAAGCCCATTCTGCAACTTTTGAAGAATTTAGCCAATCTCTGAGTCACTGGACCTGGTCTCATTCTAAAAAACGTTTAGTTTTATTTCTTTTTTTAACAAGTTAGGAGTCTGGCTAAATCGACTAGATCGACAATGATGAAGCTAGCTCCTTTAGCGACATACAACGCGTGTAAAAGATTTATAAAGTTCATAATTGTTGGAATTTTTACTATAAAACTATAATTTTTTGAGCTTATATTGGAATATTATTACATAGCCAAAGTTTATGAAAATTGTTAGTAAAAACAATGAAATTGGGAAAACTTTAGAATAATATCTTGAAAAAGCAACAACTTAGCATAATCAGGTTTCTGTTTACTCATTCGATTTCACAAACACGTGTATCGATTACTCATCGATTCTACGCTAAACCGAGAATCGAATTCAATGACCCATTGGCATTTGAGTGAGTCATTTTTATGAATTTACGATAGTCAACATATTATAATGGCCTTGTAGACAGGGGCTTATGACACACACTGCCCCCTTAGCACGGATTACTATTCCTAACATTATGATACGACTGTGAAGTAAACACGTATTAACATAGCCAATAAAAATTATTGTTTATAGCAAGCCGTGCTAAGGGAGTTGGTAACACAAGGACCACTATGTTATGTTATTAGAAATAGATATAATTAATTAATAAGGCTTTCGTGTGCATTCAGTTCATTAAATTTGTTCACACAAAGACATTTCATAAAAGAAGCTGGAAGGATGGGTCAATGATAGGGATACCTCATTTCTTTGCGTATCAAAGAAATGAGGTATCCCTATCATTGACCACCTTCCAGCTTCAGTACTGAGTAATAAAAAAAATAGTTCTTAATTTAAAATGATCTTCGAAATATAGAGCTATTGTGACTTCCTTATAAACTGCTTGATACATCCAAGCACCGCGTGATCGTGTCATTTTAAAATAGCCATAACAAATAACTTACTAATATGTAATATAATAATGTGGACTATTTTGTCTTGAAACTGTTTACCTAAAAGCCATTATGTAAAACTTGTCCTTAAAAGGGGAATAATTATTTGATGTGGGGACTTATCCTTTACAAAACAAAACGCCAATAAACCACAAACAAACATGTATTTTATAATACCATAAACAATGGTGAAACCGCGAAATACTATTTGAACATAAATAAATTAATATTAATTGCTTATATAATTGCAATTATGCAACAAAAAAATTAAGCAAACATCCGCGGTCTTTGCCTTCTTTCATGGGGAAAATGCAAGCTTTTAATTATTTATTGTAAGTATTTATTATGTATGAATTTATCAACATTTTTTTTTATTGTATTTTAAGCTCAATATCTTATTTAAAATTCCAGTTCTATTTTTTATCTTAAAGAAAATATTATTAGGAAGTTGGTGTATAGAAAGAAAGAAAGAAGAAAGAAAGAAAAATCATTTATTCTGGCATATAAAAAACAAAGAAAAAAAAAATACATAAAAAACGTCTTAAACTAAATAATTTCAAAAATCATTCTTAATGCCAGAAATGGTACGCATCTCAGCACAATACTGCGGCGCCAAAAAGCACCGCAGCGCTGATAATTCTGATGCGCCCAGAGAATGAAAAGAAAGCAGTGTGACAACAGAAAAAAAATAAATAAATAAATAAAAATATCTAATAATTACATTACAATTTATGTGTCACAATCAACTATATAATTATGGATAAACAACAAAATTATATTAATATGAAACAACTACAACTAAACCTATACAATAATAAAGCATAACATTAACAAAACTCATTTTCAAAATTAACAAAATTAAATACTATCTCCTATTAATGACAAACATATTAATAAACTAAATGTGAAACCTGGAACGCACCCATACGCTTTTGACAGCCATAAATAATAATTGTCAACAAAGAAATTCGGGGAAGAGCGGGGTTCTCAAATACACGTCCAAGCGGTCTAAGCCATACATATTTTTTTTGTTGTATAAAATTTGTTATCCAGCTATTTAAAAACAATGTGCCGTGTCTTCCGTATTGTTTGTATAGTGTGAATAGTTTAAAACTGTATGTAGACCGTGTTTTTATAGTTACTAGAGTGTGTGACTTGTGTAGGACAGAAGTGTGGTGTTTTTCATAAGTTTAGGTATTTGATTGGGAGAAGTAATGTTGTGTGCTATACGAGAAGAAAGCCTTTGCGATAACTTCATGCACATACGTGCAAACCACAGGTAATTCATTATCTTACTTACTATGTTGTTTTGCCAGTAAATGTTTTTTGTAAACATTTTTAAAACCAGAAACTGTTTTACAGTCACGCTCAGGAGGCAACAGTACGTTCCAAATAGCCGACGCCATAAAAGAAAAGCTGCCGCGATATGCTGCTGTGCGATGCAATGGTGTTGAAATCAAATATTCTGAAGCCCTGGTTTTATATTGATTAACGTCACTAGACCATGCCAGCTTTCTTGCCAAATATTCTGGTTTTGCAGTGAGTACAACTCCAAATAACAATGTAGCTAGATGTAATTTCCTTCTAGACTCCATCCGCATTAATCCTCCCTTGCTTAAATATGGTGTAACATGTGTACGAGGTGGAATATGGAAGCAGAAGCGTGCACATGCATTTTGTACCCTCTGAATAAGCCTCTCACTCCTACCCAGCAAACATGGCCCATACACAGTATCGGCATAGTTCAGCTTAGATAGAATAAGAGACTCACACAGCAAAATACGCATGTCCTCGCTTAGGTACCCACGCATCCTGTAAAGTAGCTTCAGTCGGTAAAAACAGTTACATACAGCTTCTTGTACATGTGTCTCAAACTGGAGTTTACCATCAAAAACCACTCCCAGGTTGCGGGCTTCCAACACCTGTTCTATAGTGGATCTGTCTATCCTAACATCAGGATTCCCACTGTTGATGTTATTTATGAGCCCCTTTGTACCCATAACGATAAATTTAGACTTGCTGGGATTTAGTGTCATAGAATTTCTTCTTGCCCAGTCTGCAACTCTGTCTAAGTCTTCATTTATTTTCATTACAGAGTCACGGGTATCCTGCGGCTTGAAAGACAGATATAGCTGGAGGTCATCTGCGTATAGGTGAAATTTGCAGTTCATTATGCGGTTCGTTATGTCTGCAGTATACACAATAAACAAGATAGGACCAAGAATGGAGCCCTGCGGAACGCCTCTTGTGACCTCACATAAAGAAGATGACACATTTTCACCATTCTTACCATTTGAAAGTTGCACAAATTGGTTTCTATTAGTTAAGTAACTATGGAACCATTTTGTTGTGCTGTTACTGCATCCATAGTACGATAATTTAGACAAAAGGAGTGAAGTACTGAGACCATCAAATGCGCGTGAAAAATCCAGTAGGGTGAGAATTGTCCCCATTCCCTGGTCTCTAGCCTCCAATATGTTATCTACCACATCTATCAAAGCAGTAGATGTACTGTGTGCTTTGCGGAATCCTGATTGATGAGATGGCAAAATATTGCACCTTTCCAAGTATTCCCTTAGCTGAGGGCATACAATGGTCTCAAGAATTTTTGAGAGACAAGGAAGCAGGCTAATGGGTCTTAAGTCCTTAAGGCAAGTAGGGTTAGCAACTTTAGGTATAGGCCTAACTGTAGCCAGTTTCCACAGATCAGGGAATGTTGAAGTGGTAATAGATTGGTTTATTATAGACGTTATAGGATCAAGTGTATGTGGCAACATCATTATGAGCATATTCAAAGTTATGCCATCTGGGCCCATAGCATTCGATTTTAGGCCCTTAATGATTTTAAGCACCTCTGCCTCTGTGGTACATTTTAGACAAAAATTTAAATCAACATCATTACTAAATCTGTTATACTCATAAAATGTCATGTCAGAAATACTCACACTGCTGTTGCCTGGTATATTTAAAAAATGCATGTTCAAAAGTTCAGGGTCACTAAATATTGGAGGGAGGTCGTTATGTTTATTATTTTTTATGGTTAAGGTTGATTTTAAATTATTCCAAAGAGATTTAGGTTGGTTAATGTTTTTATTTATATAAGTTGTGTAGTATGCTTTCTTTTCTTGTTCCATAGCCCCTTTTACTAACTCTTTCATTTCCTTATATGCCTTTTGTTTATGCTCAGACTTAGTCTTCTTTGCCTGTATATGACATTCATCACGCAAATGCATCATGTCCCGTACAGCTTCAGTAACCCATGGATAGCCCCTGTCCCTTATTAAAACTTTTTTATATGGTGCATGCAAATCAAAGAGCTTTCGGTGTATGAAAGTTACGTCTGTAATGCTTCTTTGAATTGTCAATGTGCGCTTATTCAAATATGTAAATGAATATCTAAGTAAATATATTAAAGGCGTTGTTAAAATTGAAAAGTAGGCTGTTAATAACCCGAACGGAAATGAAATAACTTAACTAAGGCATTTGACTTGCCATAGTGATTGCTAAAAATAATAATTTTATTTGATAAAAGATTAAGATAGGAAATCTTAGATACTACCCACCTTCTTCAATCAGATATTAAATAGATACATTGTAGTAACCAACAGAAAAATCTAAACATCTATGCCTCCAATGTCGAAAGAAACAGATTTACTGGATTACTTTTTGTAGCAAAAGCGAATCAGTGCAAATCCATATTTGTTACGGTTATGATGTTATGAGCGATTTAACTTGTCACGGACGAATTCACAGGTGAGTGAGGCGCTTGGATTTTACTTTGATTGAGCGTGGAAACGGTGACCTACTAAGATTATTTCCATGCGTATAATGCGTACATTCTTCTTACATATATTCAAGTAGCAAATAAACGTTTAGCCCCTTAGCTCGACTTGTCTCTCTTGACATTTGGATTCGACTTTGTAATCGACATAGAAATGTTAAAGTCAAAATAAAATTACATATATTATATATTGATAACTACGTCATAATATAATTGTATCATTCTAAGGTAAAAGCTGAATAAGCCGGTAACTTTGCAGAATTTGACAAATAGAAAGACGCAAAAAAATCAGATTCACGCATTGCCCACCCCATGAGAACCTTTCTTCTTTGAACGTCTGAAGATTGTTAATTTGAACTCATCTCGAGAAGAAGTCTTGTATATATAAAGAAGATGTCTTATATAAATAGTTTCTTGTACCTTCATAAGGTACAAGAAACTATTCTTCAAAAGACTTTTGAAACTAGCTAATACATCATAAATAAAACCAATGTCCCTAATAAGAAGTAAACCGAATATTTTCCCATCGCTCAAAGGAAATATACGAAATAGGGTACCGACAGTTAACGCTTCCCTCATAAATCTAAAGAGGCTTTTCCATAATCCTAATAGTATTACCAGACTAGCCACTGAGCTGCAATATATTAGTAGTAGGAAAGTATCCGATACAGAAGGCGATTTTCTCAAGCGCCTATTATCCTATTTTAGGTAAGATGGCGTACATTTTAAGGATTTTTTTAAGAACCGAAAAGAAAATAGTGACTGACTGATAATTAAAAAATAAATAGAAGTAGATTTACAAAAAATATTCTTTTATGCATCTTTAAAGTATAAGAAGTGGTGGTTTATATTCCTGAGAGAGAAAGTATTACATACTACCGCGCAGTTATGTACTTGTGCTTTCTTATGTTTTGAATTAGATTTTAAAATTATTGATACATGAGATTAAACAAATAGCAATAGTATTTTTAAATATAGCGACGTGCTTGCATTCCTTTGTCCATAAACTGCCCTGGGCTAGTGAACTTATTAGATGTTCTACATGAACGACATGTATGACGGCTCTCCATGTACGAATGGCTACACATGAACCTATACATTTCAAGTATTAGCTGGTCTCGCATTTTACAAAAGTCTATACAACGCGAGACCATCTAGACGGATGCAAAGTTAAAAAAGAAACAGAAACAGAACAGCTACTTTACAGGAGAGCATAATATAATTGGAAAAAGTTCTTAGAATTAGAACAGTTACAAACCAAATTCTTAGAATTTTTAATCATTTCTATTATAATTTAAAAATACATCAACTTGTTATTTTAATTTTATCTTTTTAAGTTTATTTTACGAGATATTGCTGACTTATGTCTATGTCTACATTGCATTTTATCTGACCATCTGCCACTTAGCCGTTTCTATGTGGTAAATAAAAAAATAGATATATTTAATTGTGTTACATTATGTGTACCTACGAAGTCATTTAAAAGTAGAAAAGGTTTATGTATGAAAATATGCTGTAAATTATCCGAAATTATATCCTACAATTATCCGAAAATGACAAAATTGAAGTTAACTTTTTCGTCTTTGCACCGGTCGCACTTATACTGGAATTGTTAAATAGGTTTATCGACCGTGTGAACGTCGCATAAGAAAAAAATCTGATATTCACATTACGTTTACACGTCGCTTCACTCGCTCATTTGCGATGCTGATACCATTCCATTACAATCACATATCAATCAATCACTACCGTAAAGCACGCCACAGTAATATCACTCTTATTTGCTGAATAATAAATGCCATAATCAATTGGAAATTGCTTCACTGAGAGAAAAAGTTTCACGTTATAACAAATTGCTTTAGAACACTCAAGATGATGTAATTTAAACTTTAGTCATTTGTAATAAAGCTTTTAAAGCAAGTTATAGATTCAGGGTACCGTAATGTCTAAAAAGTAATACTCAACGAATAAATGTATGAGTGTTTGATCGAAGAAAGGATAATATGCCACATAAGGCTGTCTTTACACAGTTTGAGCAACATACCTGCCATAACGACATACCTGGAGAACCGGCGAGTCTTTCTTGATAATATGCTTTTGTATGACATATGTAATAATGGTTATGATTGCTCGGCTATTTGTAATAGAATATGTTACTTAGTTCCTAGGACAGTACTAAGACGCGAAGTGCGTACTCAGCCCTTATTTGCTGTTACTTCACGTCGTACTAATGCTGGCTGCCGAGCCCCTTCATCGTCTCATGAATAATTATAATAAGTACTTTCTTGGGTTAGATATTTTCTCTTTGTCTCCTGGACAATTTCGCAAACTTGCTTTACAAACAACAAGGGAGTTAGTTTTTCCCTCCTAGACTTAAAATATATAATATATTTTGGACTTTTGTATGTTCACTGTACAAAATTGTTCCTATTAATAATAATAATTTTTAGTTTTATTAATAATATAGTCGTGTTACTATAACAGCATGTACGACTATTTTCATATTATGTTCAATGTATTTTGCGAATAACGTTGTTGATTACACAATTGTCATTCTTATAAGTACTCTAAATATTATGTAACATTTATTGTGTAATTGTTTGTTGTTCCAAATAAATAAAAATAAAAATAACGAGCGCGGCTGGCATAACAAGCGCGAGATAGATTTTGTCCCGTTTTTGTTATTAATCAGCCATACCTTTTCCCAATTACATTTGTATCACCTTCTAGTCTAACAGATTTAGCTGAATATTAGTATTTTACGTGGAGCGACTGGCATCAGAACTCCACAAGCCAGTACGAGGTGATACGATACTCTTTGTTAGACTAGACGTTAGACTTTCTGGCCTCTGACTACCCGTAAAGACTGCCATTGATGTTCAGATACCACCTGAGGCTTAACGTGCTCTCTGAGGCGCAGAGGAAAACTCGTTAAGTTAAAGTCGAAGACGCTGGCCCCTGAAATACAGTTAGCACTAGTTCAGGGGTCAGAGGACTCATACCCAATCGTATAATTTTATGTGTCAATAAATTATTATTATTATATTTTTTTTAAAGGTCCCTTCCACAGCCGACCGCGGTTAGGATTTGCCTTCGCCACGAGCTCCTTTTTGTCATGCTTCCCTATATATAAATACGCGCCAAAAACTGCCATGCGCTTGTTAAGCTTAATATTTCGTGGATATTCATAGACTGTGCCCAATTCCCTCATTCATAGCTGCCTCGTTGGTTCAGTGGCTAGCGTATGCGCCTCACACCGCGAGGTCACTGGTTCGATTCTCAGGTCGGGGAAAGTGTTATTTGTGCTAACTTTCCGTCAGGAAATTCTCAATATCAGCACGGAGTTGGAATTGTGCCTGGTGGCGCCCGGATGGCGATAGGCTCACTACCTATCCCATGGGACTTGAACATAATAGGTGAAGTGTGGATGTTGTACACCTCTGCCACGCCCTTCTGGACGGACTGCTGTGGACTTAGCTAGTTGTCCATTTAATAATATTAGGTAATAACAACTACAGATTTGATAAGGTATACCTTCCCAACGGAATAAAATGTAAAACAACAGACTTTGTTTACAGTAAGGCTTTTTTATTTTCTTAAACCTGTTCTTTCCTCTCAATTTTCATTATCTTGATTCAAGAAGTCCTTCAAAGTTATCTTAACACGATACCGAGAACATTGGAATAAGTTCCCGAGAGGTAGTACAAATACAGCTATAATATCAATGGAAGGCTCAAGGATAGATACCACTTATCAACTTTCGAGGAACCGGTCCCTTGGGCATTGAAAGGACATCGTAGACCTCTTACAAAATGGTTTCTGATGTTGTACCAGACGGTTTCACGGTATCGTTAATAACAAAATTAGTTTGGTGAATTGAGTTAGGCCTTTTTCGTACTTTCCCAAAGTGTAACTTGTTGATTTTGTGAAGGGCAAAGAAATAAAATCTACTTTTTATTTCCTAAACCATACAGTGATTTTAAACATAAGTTCTCTAAAATATTTTTAGCTAAGTAAAATAAGTTAAAAGATTTAGCTAAAATGCAAATAAAAATAAAAGGTTTTTGACAAATTTACGTTAACACATTTTTATCGCGTTTCTATATTCTGAACTAAGTAACTAAGTCTTCTGAACTTAGGATTAAGGCAACTTTCTAAATCCTGGTATATTATTTTCCATTATATATAAGCAGGTACAAACGCAAAGCTACACAGTATTTTGTTTTATCTTTTGATAAATCGACTAAAATCGACAAAACCGACTTTCAGGGTAGACTGCCGAGCTCAGTGTTTTATACCAACGTTTAACTTTAATATTATTGAGTTTTTATCTATATTTATAAAAAAAGCATATCTTAAATACTAAAATGCATGATTGTTCGTGGCCATTTTGTCGAAATTGTTTTGATCATTTATGAAGTGCCATACAAACTAAAAAATTTTAATAATAAATTTGAAAAAATTAACGCCGAAATACATGCATTTTAGTGTTTTAAATATTATTATGATTAGGCTTCAAAAAAACTTAATAATATTAAAATTAAATAAATATTACTTTTGTATGGCAAACATCCGAGCAATTGTTCCTCCTTAATATCAACCATTTGTAAAATACTTTCGCGAGTTTCTTTTCACCAAAAAAATCACAGAAAGTAAAATAAATAACTGTTTATTACAAGTAAACATAGTTTTTTTTCTCGTAGTTGCCGTGTGCTTATGAATCACCAAGGTTTTCTTAGAAAGGTAACGTTAAGATCTTGAAAGCCTTTGTGTTATAATGATTTTCTGAGCACTATTCAGAATGACCACATGATTCATGAATCACAACAGAATTGCTACATGCTACATACATTTTAAAGACTGCCATACTCATTAGCTTACTTTAAGAAGAACTAGATACTTATTGACACAGTCAGTGTATAGATGCAGCGTATAACAATAAACCCCAATTTCACAGGTGTTAGATAAATCTTATTGGCAGAATAAGTATATAACACACATAAATTAAAGTGACAGTTGTATTCTTTTTTCAAATGTGTTGTGTCACTTTTAAATTCGGTCAGGTTATATTTTATGGGTCGGATAAGATCTTTCCAGAACCTCATAAACTAGCTCTAAGTGTTTGAGTATAACGGCTGCATGAAAGGAGCCTCCCCGAGTGACGTACACAACGATTCCCTCCTACGTCCGGCGCACCCTGGGCATTTCGCGAGTTCTTCAAAGTGAATTGACTAATCATTTCACCACGATGGCAAGTCAAAACAAAATAAAATTTGACTCAGCCATCGACATGACGAAGAAGAAGAAGTAAAACTTAAATTGAAAGTTAAAACTTAATCTGATTTGCTGTTTCCTTCATGCATTGAATACCACCACAGCTAATAGTAACCTTCATGAACGAAAATATATATATTTACTTATTTAACTGTAGCAAAACAAGAGTACAAGACGGCCTTTATGCCAAAGGCATTGTCTTACAGTAAATCTAGGCCCTGCATTAACTGTTAAACAATGCCTTTGTCATTAAGTACACTATGGTGATGCAGAGATAAAAAAATATATCGAGTGAAACTGCCAGGCTGAGTTAAAAAAAGGTAAATACTGACTTGTAAGTAGAACATTGTATTGCATTTAGTTTACCTCCATCTGTCTTTAATACTTAAAATCCGAACGTAGATAAATTGTCGCCATTCTTGATGAATCATTTCGCTGACTCAGATACATGCTTGCATTCTCTCGTCTCAGGTAGCGAGCACAGATTGACTCATCGGCGTCACGTCTTGTTAGAGTTGATTACGTACAGTTTGGTTATGTAATTATTTTTTGTTTTTAAATGATTAGTGAATGGTTTTTCTATTTGCTGGAGTGTTTTGACATTTATGTGACGAAACAGACCAGAAACTTAAAAATGCCTATTTGGGCACATTTAAAAGAAGTGAGGCACGGGATAATATTCGTAACATATTATGTTATATAATTTTCTTCTTTATTAAATATGCTCAGAAAAAGATGAATACTTTGATTTGTGCTGATCCCTGTTTTCTTCGCTTTCAATGCATGTACTTACAAAGCTTACCTTCCAACAACAAACCTCACATTTTTAATAGTATTTTCCCGAAATTATGCCCGCGTAGTACATTGAAGATCGGAATCGAAGATACATAATTATAATACATACAATAAACAAAAAAACCTTGCCCTTTACTTATAGTATACTTTACTTACAATATTTTTTCGCTAAAAAATCAATCTCATCTATACAGAAGCGATAAAAAATAATAGTCGTAGAAAACTAGTAACAGAAGTAAATATTATTTTAGCGAAAATCAAGACAAACCTAGATTTATTGTATATACTCTTGGGACCTAACTCATCCCACACATCTGTTCATCTGCGTCATCTAGAACACCTAAGTACCACCCACTTGAGAAATGTCCTGTGTACTGCTGTTAATATCACTTGACATTATTGGACAAGGAATAAAGTCTAGAGATGCGCTGACATCAAAATGTCGATCATTAGATTCGGTTACTATTAAATGTATTTTAAACCGTTATATTTTGTTTTTTTCGTTGCACCATCAGGCACAAGTTATGTAGCACTTCTTATACTAGTTTCTTGACATTTATAGTATAACCTAATACCTAAAGATTCATCTCTAATAAAGACTCATCCAAATATGAACTTGACAACCGCACAATATTGTACCTAAATAAATATCTCACATAAATATAAATACATATCTCACAAATTACAGGTCATCTAGTCCCAAACTAAGCAGAGCGTCTACTGTGGGTACCTACTTGAATAACTGAGCACACTTGGCACATCTTTAATAAAGACTAATCCAAATATGTACTTGACAACCGCACAATATTGTACCAAAATAAATATCTCACATACATATAAATAAATATCTTACAACTTACACCGCCATCTAGTCCCAAACTAAGCAGAGCGTGTACTGTGGGTACTTGAATAACTGATACTAATACTTAAATACTTTTCTTTTGTAAATATATACTTTTTATACATAGAAAGACAAACCCCCATGTTCATGCACACAAAGATTTATCTTAAGCGGGAATCAAACCCGCGACCTCACCGTCGCAGGCAGGTACACTACCCACTGCGTTATATAATGTAATAACAACTATACTTATAGCACTCTATATTTATATTATATTCTATATATTTTAGGTATAATAAATAAGCACAGTACTCTTTGTAAAGCTCGGCATCGCGTCTCGAAACCTACAAAGTCAAAGAAGGCCTACAAAGTAGGCGATTTCTTTTGTAGTACAATTTAGGTCGAGTATTATTTGGATCCTATAAATATCCTACTTAATATTTTTGTAAAGGCAGTGATACATTGTTTACTTATTCATTACATATTTTAGTATGGCCACTATGACGGCATGTTTGTGTAAGAACTATAAGGTCACTATGATTCATGAACATCACGGACATAGTACCCTCTTACTTGTGTAGGTAATGGTGTAACCAGTTTACTTAATGTGTCATGTGTCATCTTATTAAAATTAATTATAAGCGCATGCCACTTGATACTTAGCTTAACAGTGTATTAAATTAATAAAATCTAGTAGCATGCTTTTAAAAAAAAATGTGCTATTATACAAACTGCTAAATATTTAGGGACTCTTCAATATAGATAGGTAGATAGATAAAACTTTATTTTCATACCATTTCATTACAAACTAAAGACAACTATTAAAAGACAATAACAAAATGCATAGGGCCTTATCGCTTGACGCAATTTCTGCCAGGCAACCTTTGGATGGATAGATTTAAAAGAGAAAGCGTGGTAGTTTCAGGGTGTGTGGAACTACATTTTTCTTTTACTTGACCAATTTTCTTAAAGTAAAGATAGGTACAGAAAATATCTAATATAAGTAAATAAATATAATTTGTAACTTAAATTATTATATATAATACAATATAAAATATAAAATAATACAATACTGAATAATATCATACATATCATAATATAATAATAATATATATTTTACTAAAGTGATAGATAATGCTCGTTTAATTCCATTCCTTTTACTACTTTGCTGTCCGCAAGGCATTATAATTTAAAAAGTTTTATTTTTCGAGGGAAAATGTCGTAATTATAAAAACACCAAAGATAAATATTAAAAGCTTTAGCGAGCCTCTACCAAAATTTGCATTTATTAAAAGCCCTTCTTTTATATAACCAACTTTGATATAAAATAGTACTTCCTCCTGTCATACTTGTTCATGGAACCCAAAAATTGTGGAACAACTTTAGCGATTAAAGAATCAAAAAATTATAATAACGCACAAAGAAACTCATTACCAAACAGGAATTGGGCTATCATAAATAAAACTAATCCTGACAGACTGAAAACATTGCGGATATGACTATTTAGCAAGCATTTTGCACAAGTCTTTCTTTCTTTTCCTTTGGCAAATTTTATTCATCTTAATTTTACCCTACCGCTGTGTTTTCCGGTTTGGGATAATATGAGACCTTGAAATTCAAACTGACACAAAAAGGATTTGTTAGCTCACTTTCTAGAATAAATAAGTTAGCCCCTTGATGGAACAAAACGTCTGCAATCTGTGGATTTTCATGGACTCTGGTAGCCATTTTAAGTACGAACAGCAAGCTAGTTTAAAGTAGTAAGCGGCAACTGCAATCCTATATATCACAGATAAATTCATAAATAAATAAATAAAATAAATATCTCACAACTAACACACAACGTCATCTAGTCCCAAACTAAGCAGAGCTTGTATTATGGGTACTAGAATAACTGATACTAATATACTTTTCTTTTGTAAATACATACTTTATTTATAACATCTGGATGATCCTTCATTTAGAGCGATTCTCCTTACCTAATTAGCCTTTAACCTTGTACCATACACGGTTGATTTTTTTTTGGCAGAAAAGATGACACATATTTCTTATTTATCGAAGTTAAATGGCATTACCTGTGACTAATTTTGAGATAGCCACAAAAACTTTCAAAAGATTGAATCATACCCATTCTGTGGTTTTAACTTTTTTATTTAGGATACCAGAACCTGCCAGAACACTTCGTCAATTATAGAGATAACGTCTGTAAAATTACGTGAAGAAATAAAAATCCCAATGTGTAAATCTGTTGATAAGCAGAGATATTCACCTAATAAAGTAAGTTGCTGATAAAATCAGGGTTTTCGTATTTATGGTTAGGGCGACACATAAATACTACAGTAGATACTTCGAAAACCTCAATTATGAACTCTGTTTTTCGGTACTTGAAATAAATTTATCAGATCACATAATACACGTGAAGATGCCAAAAATGGGAGCTTGTTCTTCATGAACTTGCCTCCGATTGTGCGATATGCTAGTAAAATTTAACATATACAGCACTGTCGCACTTCAACAATGACACATGTAATCATATAATAAATTGTTTAATTATTTAAGTTTAATTAATTTTGAAGAAAAACAATTTTATTAAAGAACATGAATTTCCTTTACTTTTTTTTCCTCATAATATTAGCTCGCATCTCCAAACTTTTTTAATAATCTCATTTCTATAAATATACCGGTATAATCTCTATAGCCTTTCAGAACGTTTAGAGATTTCCTCCTTGGAACATTAATCAAATATTCCTCGAATCATGACAGGAAACATTATCTTTATTTAGGTGTAGGTGGGGCTGACGGTCAACGAACGACAAATTGCTACAAATACAATCATTTATTATACACCTATAGCAGTATAATGCTTGACAAAGGAAATCGTAAAATCAAAGAGACAGTAAAAGTTTATGTGCAAAGTAAAACCTTTATACTTTTTGGTAGAGCGACTTCATATTAGAACCTACGCTATAAAATTGTGCTAATGTATTCGATCGATTGACAGCCAACACAGACTTTTAGATTATTTACAAAATACTTTTTTATGCGAAAAAAGCTTATAAATGATTGATTTTCAAACTGTTATTACCATTTAACCTAAGAAGCATGAGTGAAAATGTATAGGAAAATAGGTTTCACACCAAGTCATGGGTACGTCGGTGAGATAACTCTGCAGCAGCTTGCGAAAATATATCAGGCGTTTCATAGATTAATTACACCTACAAAGAAGTCCTAATAATTCAGTTACTTAATAAATTAATAACAGCTTTTAAGTGAGAATTTTATTTCGCACTTTGACAACCACACAGCTCTATGATATATTTTTAACTTTACTCGTTTCCTGGCAATCCATCATAATTCCTATATTTTAAAGTAACAGTGCGTAGGCGTTTCGTCCATTGAACAAAGACCATTACCCACTTAGAGCTGTTAAATTAGTTAATTGTCGGTGCATCGCTCTGTCTCTTGGGACATTTAAATTGAAAGATAAAGTAGGCGATGATATAATCGTATAATGTATAAGGTAATAAGTCCGGTTTTGGTCAGTTCTACGTACGAATAGATGAGCTGGTTCAATTGTTTTAACTTTTTTTGTAAAAAATACGTTATTAGAGAGGTCGCTAACTGAAGAGTTGAGGCGTAGACGAGGATCTGAGACGCTTTTCAACGGAGTGGAGAGCTATGACGTCCTCGATGACGGTGACATGCCCTAGTGCCCATTTTTATTAACATAAGGTCAAAATCTTTTTAAATAAAATATCTTCAGAATCACCCTTTCTGCTGACATTTCGCAGTGTTCGCATTTATCAAGCGTAAACCCTCTTACAGATTCAAAATTGCCCTTTTGCTGACATTTGTTGCATTTTCTCGCATATATCAAGCTTACGATCCCCTTTACACCGGACTTAATGAAGACAATGCAACAAACGACGCCTACACAATATTAGCTGATACATGGGCGGATGCAACACTTTCTCTTTATTAATCATGCAAATTAAAAGACTAATCTTTTTATCCCCTGTTCTCTAACTCCCACTATGTTTCAGTCATGTTTTAATGTGTAATCCAAAACAGCAGACAAAATAACAGTATCAAAAATTTGTGATTTTTTTCTTAGTGCATTCGCATAAAATCGGTTCTGTTTTTCGAAACGTGTAAAGCAACCATGTATATTTCGTGTTAAATTTGGGATTCATGTAAATGGCAACGATTTTTTGCCATCTACCAGTATTCATATTGCTAAAATTTCCCAGAAATATCTTTTATCAAGCCAAAGATCGTAAACATAAACCAAATGCAATATTTTTTGTTACATAATTTTAATTCTTTTTATTGTGGTCAGATTGTGACAGATTATTATGATCATTGAAAGTTTTATGGGCGAGACCATTTTCAAAGTACAATATTATAAAAAAATAACCTTCAAATTACCCATACAATCTATAGCAACTTTTTTAATAAAACCATTTTCATAAACGCAATATTTCGTATAGCTATCAAACAAAATTCATAACTTTATAATTATACAAAATACATAAGCGTGCCGTCACTCTTATATAAAGTTCCGTAAAAAAAAAAACGAGGCTATTTTAAAAGAGTTTATAGGTTCGACATGAACAGCAAACCAGCGGTTATTGTTTGGCATTTCTTCCGGAGCTTTAAAATGAAAACTAGAGACAGGCATTCAAAGGTAAAATTAACTAAAACTCTTATGATTTGTGATCATTCAGACCAGGATACCCAGACGTAACAATCAAACCAAATTACCACAAAATAGATAGCAGTATTTTATTGTAGGTATTTATTCAGCTTTCATACGTTTTCATTTGAAACAGATATGGTAAATGATAAATACGAACAAATTACGAATATACATAATATATTGCACAAAGGGACAGCAATTAAGGATTTAAAGTTATATATGAAATTACAGAAGCGTCCATTGAAATTAAATTTAGTATGAATCCGTGCGAAAATAATTCGTTTATTTGGATTCTATTGACTGCGAAACGAATATAAATTACTGCCTCTTATGATATGATGATGCCAACTAAGTAGTCTAGTGTACGTTTGTGTGTAATCATGACTCAAAATTCAGTTTGCAGGTTGACTAAAAGAATAGGCATGACGGGTGATTTTTGTTTTTGTGTCTAATTGAAATACATCTCGATATTAGAAACATCATTTAAATAATTACTTTGTTAACATGTAACTGCCTGACATAATACAATTTTAAATTCACATTTATAAGAGACTCGCCCAAGCGCTCCAAGCAAACGGCTACATCGATGGGCATGACAGTTCCCTTAGGGCAACACCTCGATTTTTGAAACCCATAAAATTCATAATGACATGGCCAAAACCGATGGAAAAATCTACTTTGGTACGTTTTTTTAACATCATTATTTTTAGTATCGCAATATTCGCAATACAAGGCGGTAATGCTGAAGGCAATTTGGGTACGAGGCCTGCTGACAGTGACTTATTTGGCTTAGATTAAGTTATCAGATTAATTTTATTTAAGATAACATATATATTTTTCAGGATAAACTTAATTATCCACATCCCATATCCTTGCTTGTTATATAATATTCTTATTATCATTATAACATAATATTGCTTACTTCTAATAAACTATTTTAATAATGTATTTCTATTGAGTTAAACCCAAAATAGTTAATTTTCCTTTATATAATAATAAAAAAATAATTAAACACAACTCAAATTTTATGTCATAAATGTACTTATTTATAATATATTACAACATTATGTAGGAAAACCATAAATTTGTACAGACTGCCATGTTTTGGTTTTTGTAAACAATACAAAATACAATAATGTAATATGTAATGTTGGAAAACCAACAGGATAAAGTTAATGAGCTTACAATTACAATTTACAATGCTCTAAAACAGTAACTATAGTTCATATATAATTTATACTATCAAAAATATTTGGAGCCACTGAACTAAGATTTTTGAAAACGTTATTAAAATTCTCTTATATCTATGAATATTCAATTTCAACGCTTTATATTAGTACACTTAAAGACAGAATTGAACATTATTCTGCAATAAAGATCTAGAAATGTCTATTACTCTTTCTTCAAATGCATTGTCCGAATATTAAAATTCTTTACCATTATTACGAATCTTGTCCTTTCTTTTGGCAGTTAGAAGTTCTTAAATATCTGAGCTCAATGCCAATGTGCGAGATATTAAAATGTCGTTATATTGAATTCTTGGCCGTCATTTAACCTTTTGTCTTTGAACCTTAAGCAGTTTTAGATGTCTTTAGTTATACCTAAGTGTTATGACTATTGAGCTTCTCATTGCTGCAAATGATGGTTTAGCAAAAATTATAAACAAATTGTTACGTAAAATAAATTTGCTCCTATTATATTAATAATAATAGCAGCCCTGTATCTAATACATGTCCCACTGCTGGGTTCGGGTCTCTTCTCGTGCTGACATGAGTAAGGCCATAGTCCACCAAGTGCGGATTGGTAGACTTCACACAACCACGAGTAATTTTTAGGTACTCGTACACCGTTAGCGAGCGATAATCTACCTATACGAGAAATACACACATCATTTTCGAAAAGACGAATCTTAACGATTTATTGACAGGGGTGTGTGCCGTGGATTTGAACCCGAGACCTTTTACTTCGCAGTCCTACGGTCTCCCACTCGGTTAACGCTGCTTTGTTTATTGTTCCTATAAATAGATTTTTTCAAGGCATGGTGTATTTTCCAGATTTATAAATGCCTGAAATAGTTATCTACAGTTTTACACTTCCAACGTTTCGTTTTAACAATTGTGAGGATTTTATAAGTTTTATTGTAATTAATATCAAAGTTGCCGGTCATTTCAATTATCAGTAAACTTTTGCTAGAAGTACCACGATTTATTTCACTGTCTGTACAGTAAGGTACACTATCTCGCTGCAAGCGTTAAGTGATCCAAATTGGCGTAGTGGCATTTCAGCCAATTGAACCACAGACGCTAAGCTTTGTTAATTATACAAGTTCACTCCTTTCTTTGGAAGTGTGAATGAATGTGGTTATTTTTAGAAACATTCTATGCATTATTACTATTACTATGTTTCTACTGTTACTTCAATATTTATTTATGTAATAGAAACTTGTTTAGGTACAGCAGAGGGCCAACCAACCACCTGACATTTAATGTGCAAGTGTGTAGAGGAACAGTGTTTGATGTTCCTCAACCACAAAGGCAGGATCTTCCGACCAGACTTGATGGTATTGCCTAGCGGACAGCTGTCCAACGGTAGCGTCTTGGAAGTAGTATTTATATATAATGCTGTGAACATTTCGTCATCGCGATTCAGCGCTCTTTGACATGTGACAAGTGTGTCACTTCTTGACGTTGTCTATGTCAACCGTCATTTATTATGTACCGATACCGACCGATACCGGCACATGTGGATGATGATGGTCTGTCAAAATTACAGTCCATAATCCAGTACGACTACGACACTCTTGTTTCAGTCTATTGTATGCTTCTGTTTTCTGATGACCCAAAACGATCGTCGTAAATCTACTATCAATGTAAGATCAGTCGATCCTAACTGTTATAGACAAATCAATAAGATTTGAAGAAATCCCGATACTTACTATTCAGGACACTTGCTCGCCTAAACTCAGAGGAAAACCCAACATTGTTAAGAATATTTACCTGTTGATGCATCAGCTGTGGTTCAATTGCCTGTTGAGTGTGACTCTCGGGTTTGTTACCTCTTCTTTTACCGTGTGTCACCTATTACACCGAAATAGAAAAAAGATTAGTTGACAGTTTTTCTTCGCTAAAAGGATCGATCGACTCTTCTGCCCCCGTTCTTGTATTAGTGTGATAACACCTGTATTGAGTTTGTCTTACAAACTTGGGACGTGTTAAATAATACTAAACAAGACGTTGAACTACCGGAGACTCGCGTATTATCTAGCTAATGTCCATGCCTTGAGTCTCTTCATGAAAATGACCGTATCATTATTGCTGCTAAACGAGGTCGTTTTAATCTAAAATCGCAAGTGATCACATGGTGTCTTACGTAATCGGATTTAGCAACACCCAAAGTACTGTACCACCTACCACTTTACGCTTCTATATACTACCAAAATAAAAAGGTACGTCTAAAGCAAGGAAAGCCTTTTTCATGTAGAATTTTGACACTTGAAAAGTTCCAAAATGTAACCACAAATACAATTTTAGAGACTGAAATAGTTTTAAGCGAACACCCACAGGTAGTTCAACTCTAACAAACTTTTATAAAGGCATCCATCACACCCACACCTTCCACTTTATACCGGTTATTACCGACCTGAAATTCATCAAAACTCAACCAGACAGACAACAAATGCGTTGGCACACGCGAATAACACACGACTACCGACCAACCTATACATTTCCAGAATAAGCTGGTTTCGCATTGCACAGGAAGCCTATATAAGCTAGGCCATCTTATACTGGGAATGTCAGATTGATGTGTAGCCGTATGTTCGTGAAATACCTCATTATTTGGCCGCACCTTATACCCAGTATTAGTTAATCTGTGCTTATATTCTACTGAGGTCGATACGCCAAGCCTATTCCATCATGCGTGTCCCGTCGCGATTCATTGGACACGTTACAAAAAACACCGAACATTGCCTCAACCCTACTGTCAATAATAATTAAAGGTAACACGGCGTTTTGCGTTATTAACTAAAGATAGCGTTAAAAAAAATTTACTGTGTTAATAAATCCGTAGCCCAATAAAATTTTAATTGATCTTTCGGGTTGGACGTGACGTGGTAACATTTTTTTAAACCACAAATTCTAGACGTGGTCAGTATTTATTTCTACTGGCTGAAAAAGACCTTACAAAAAAACACAAATTGAATGATCTTATTATTCAATTTGTTTAGAAAGCGTGATGTTTTTTTGCATCATTCACCATTCAGCATACATCCTGTTTTATACAGAGTGAATGCTACATAGCGATACCTCAAGCTCAAGTACAAAAAAATGGAAATTCTTATCTTAGAGGTTGAATCGGTAATGTAAGTCATTAATGTTATTTCACTGACATACCGACAAAATTAGATGTCCGTTAATAAATTGGCATCTCCGCCATGATACAGAAGCCAGTTAATTCATCAAATAATAAAAAAAGTTGTATGAATTCATTCGGCTTCTCTAGCTTACATATATTTACACACTTGAAAACTTGTGCGATCCTATTTAATGCAGTCTAAATGACGAACTGGAAGGGTAGATGTATTCAGGTTAATCTACTTCTAAAAGAAATATTGGCAATTAATATCAAGTTCTATGAATTTGGTTGAAACACACTCCACATTACTAGCCATATCAGATTATTTTAAACAGAATTATAACCACCTATTGAAACAATTGATGCCTCGTTGGTCTAGTGGTTAGCGTATACGCCTCTCTCAACGAAGTTTCGGATTTAACTTTAGAAAGTTCTCAATAGTAGCATGGAGTTGCGTGCTTGTGTTGTACACCTCTGCCGCACTCTTCTGGGTACTATAGGCGTGATGTTATGTTCTTTTTATGTTTAAACATTTGCATGGCAAAATCCTTTCAGTATGTAACCATAGATACCAATACATACCCTCAACTTCTGACCAAAATATTTCGCGAAAACTGGAACTATTAATTCGTCATTCACAAACATACGAACAATTTGCAACATTTCGACTATCCAGACTGCTGAGTAACTAGTTAGAGCATTTGCCTAAGTTAAATTCTAGTGGTCACACAAAAGCGAAATTATAGTGATATGACCCGAGCAATGTGAGCGCTGCACCTGACGAATATAAATTGCATTTAATTCTGTGAAATTAAATGGATGATATTGTATCGCTTTGCTATACAAAATTAAGTTTCTGCAAATGCAAGTTTCGTTTATTTTAATGGAAGTAATAACTTATTTAAGGTTGAATTTTATTAAAATACTAGCTTTTACCTCGAGATTAGCACTATCAAACAATCAAACTATATATCTCCCGTGGTTTCGTCTGCCTCGTAGGTAGATCGATAAAAAGTAGCCTATGTTACGCGCCTTGTAGTCAGTTACTTGCATCTTAAATTTATTTAAATCGGTCCAGCGTTTTAGAAGATTAGCCGTTACGAACAGACAGACAGAGAGGCAGACAAACATTTAAAAAAAAATATTTTAGGCAAAGGTATCGTGCAAACATTATAACAGCTTGAAAAACATTGTTATTTTGTCATTAATAATAAACACTTCAATTATATTTATTTGTATTGATTTAGTGACACCAGACAAAAAAAAATCTACTAACTCTCGACATGGAACACTGGAGTAGCTATTAATTAATTATTTTGTCTCACTATGCTTATGTGTTTTACAATAGCATACTATATAGAGAAAGAAATAGTTAAAAAATAGCTACAGTCATTATAACCACCGTATCTCTCATTATGGAAAACGTACCCCGTGTTCTTCATAGAACTAATATTATCACGTACAAAGTGATTTCAGAGAAAATTTAAATTTGTTTGATCAGGCTGTAGAAGGCACTTCGTCAACGTCATTTCGTTTTTTCCATAACATGTACAGTGTTTTTATTTTTCTGTATAATAATGTAACTATTCTCTTATGCCACATTAAAAACTCACACCTCTATAAACTGATTGTGTGTAGACAATCACACAAAATCGTAAGTTTTGTAATGAAATACTTCGAAAAAATCCTCAAAAATGATATCATGACCAACCTAAACTTTTCTGATACCCACAAATTTTCGACTAAAATTTCTTTCATACAACATTTAAAGGTAAAGAACAATTTGAGTACGCGAAATTTGGATTTGACACATGAAGTCAGGTAAAATACATTCGAAGTCTTTGGTAATTTTATAGGCATTGAATTACTCATTTAAATCTTTAAAGCCCCTCTAATCTAAACTATAATGCGGCTGGTAGACTAAATCGCAAAACAGTTTCCAACAAAACTTGCGTATCACAGCGAATTACCGGCATTACCATACCCCACATTTAGTATTACTGTATATCCGTTTACTGGTAACAGTGAATCATTCTACAGTACATAAATTGACTCAATCCTAATTGTCTGGGTCATGTCAAATTGTTCTTGTAACCTCAGCGAAACATGACGAAGCTCTGGGGAATCTTATACCTTTAAGTTACACGGATAGATTTAATAGTATTGTGTTTGGGATTGAAACAAGCATAAGGCTAGGCTTATCTAAGGTAAAGAAAAATTTAACTCATACTTAAGTACTTACATTACCTTCCATACTTAATAACGCGTTCTGATTTGAGCATTTAAAATCAGACCCTTAAACTACTGGCACATGAGGCATAAGACCGTAATCCTCAGAAGAAGCAACGCAACTAAATTGTGCTTTTGTGATTTGTTGAAGCATATGTTTTTAAATTGGACTGTATATGTTTTTAAACTTTTGGCGATTTGAAAACATTTAAAAAAAAATAGACAACTTGTCTAAATCGCGTAATTATTATAAATGTAAATTAACAAAAGCATCATTCATGGTCACGAGCCGACTGGTGAAGCTCAGCGTCGTCTCCGTGAAGCGCGCATATTGTCCACTACCCTAAATTGATCGTCACAATTTTTATTTTTATTTAGTCAGAACCGTCCGTAGTTCGACACACAATATAAATTTCGAAACGTCGAGCATAGGTATTTATTGTCCGAGACCCGTTGTCTATTTTTTGGAAAATGTTCATGGACTGTAGTTACCACAAGCACGTTACTGCACGTCAGTTGACAACGTGCGTTTTATCAAGAAACCCCTTTGTATAAAATACTTTGCAAGTACTCGTAACTGCTAAGTTTAAACACGTTTATAAATAATGGGGTCCATCATTCCAGATAAATAATCTGCTTGCTTACTGACGGTAGGGGACTTAGACAAGGATCAAAACTAAACACTTATGTGTGGCAAAACCCAGTAACAAAATATAAGCATGATGAATCAAAATGCGATATGAATAACATTACATTTAAATTGATCCATAATAAAAAAATAACACATGGTTTTACGACATAATGAGACATTTAATTTTATATCCTAACTTTTTATTCGTGGTGTACTGAGTCTAATCAAAGCTAATGTGCATTGTTTCAGAAACCAAGATGGCTGATGACATTCTTAACTACACAGACGATGTCAGTGCGACTGTGGAGCCAAGCGAACTATCAAAGTAAGTTTTAAGTTGTACTTTTATTGTTCTATACCACACTTGGCGTAGTATCAGCGACTCATTCTTAGATTCTTAGAGGAAAAGGTGGTCATTTTCTAAAGTTGATTGAAGACGTCCGTGATGTCAGACATGACGTATGTATCGAACTACATAGTGTATTGTCTACATTTACACTTATTTGCTTTCAGTTTGGTCAGTCTTTTCAGTTTTTCAGGCATTATTTCATGGTTTAATATTACTATCAAACCATATCGAAGTCAAATATTTTATGGCTACTCAATTTATTCTGTTGAGTCAGCCGCCCACCAAAGAACATTGTAAATATGAAAATAATTTATTGTAATAAAAGATATTACAGAGAATTATTTAACTTTAACATCTGTACTATTATTTCATATAACAATGTGCCAACTATTTTCCTCAGCTAAATTTGAATATTTAATTTTCATTTACGTCGGGAATACTAATTCTGGTGCTAAAATTTTAATTTTACTCATTTTAGTTATTCTTAGGTCATAAAAGTTACTTTCGTGCTTTATTTGAATATACTAATAATCTATTCCTTACTATTATTAAAGTAAGATTCTTTTTTTTTGTTTTAAAAAGTATTGCGTATTTTTCGTCTTGGTGATATTACACCGAAATCGATCGATCGAACAGTTTTTTTTTTAACTTAAACAATTGAAGGACATCGTCTCATATTCTTTTTTTAACCGATTTCAAAAAAGGAGGCGGTTCTCAATTCGTCTTTTTTTTTTTATGTTTGTGTTACCTCATAACTAGCTACTGGGCGATGCAATTTTAATGATTAGGTATTTTTTTCTTTTGAAAGCTAGTGCTTTTCGTGTGGTCCCATTCCGATATAGTTCAGTTTTGACAATGGCACCCATGAGAAAACCATATTTAAGTCAAACATTATTGTAATTGAAGTCAGTTTTTTTTGGAAAATTATGGCATCAATCGACGATTGATCATTTGGTGTACTAACACCGTAATTTCATGCGAACAGATAGTGTCTTTTCTGTTCTTTTTTAACCGACTTCAAAAAAAAAAGAGGTTCTGTATTCGATCCGTATGTATGTATGTATGTATGTTTGTATGTATGTTTGTATGTATGTATGTATGTATGTATGTCACCTTTTTATGTTCGCGATTTTCTCGGAAACTACTGATCCGATTTGAATGCAGTTTTCAGTATTTTAATCCTTGTGTTTCAAGGAAAGTTTTAGTATATAATTTATCAGAATCTGATGAAGATCTTTGGAGACAGGCAACGGAACTCTTCAAAAACGAATAGCTAATGAACCACGTTTTGTGCAATCGTGTATCTATGTATTGTTTTCACCACTACATAACATAACATCATGCCTGTGTATGCTTTGAAGGGTAAGCAGAGACAGCCTACTTACCTACCCTTAAAGTACCGAAAGCTCTGCTTAGGTTTTGAACGTTGTTCACGTTCTTCAGAATTTTTACGGGTATGAACTGTACGGGCATTTTCTCTTAAGTATTGGAGGCGCCGTCGTATTCTTTGGGCTATATTTTGATTGTTTCTATTGTGTTTCATGCGTAATGATGCCTTAGTATTTCTTCCTAACCCCATCGTTAAATCTAAAAAACAAGACACTAAAAGGCTTGAAATAAAAAATTAAATAAAAAAAAACTAATTAAAAAAATAAAATAAAAAAAACTAATTAAAAAAAAAGAATATTCTTAACTCGAGCGTATTCTAAATATTATAATATTTATGTACTAATTTTTTTCAAAGAAAAAGGAACCGCCTTCAAAAACTCAAAAGTAAAAAAAACGAATTAAAAAAATAAAATAAAAAAACTAATTAAAAAAAAGAATATTCTTAACTCGAGCGTATTCTAAATATTATAATAATATGTGCTAATTTTTTTCAAAGAAAAAGGAACCGCCTTCAAAAACTCAAAATTAAAAAATAAAATATTCCCTAAACTAATTATGTAATACCAATTAATTATATTTTTTTGAAGTCGGCGCCAAATCACATAATTGCTGATAAGTTTACGAATGCATTCGATAGATGGCGTTGTACATCTTTTCTGAATCGCGATATGGTTTCGTTACGAGCTTAAATATAAATACCGTGCTCTTGCTTCCACTTTTAACGTAATATGCATAACGTTTATGCATATTATTCTTTTCTGTGTTTTTAATCTAGTAAAAGCTAAGAATTGTTTTGTAAGTTACTACGAAAATAAAAATGTTAATTTCGTTTCAAAACCCAGCTCAATAAATTCACTTTGTAATTTTTGCTGGTTATTCGAATATTATTGACCTATTTTTCACCCTCGATGAATTTGTATCGTTAATCGATTGATCCGAAAGGTTCATTGTATTGTCAATTGACAGAACAATCAGACTATTAACTTCGGGAGATTCCGAATTTAGGCCAGTCATCCATCCAGTCATTGCTTTACTAGCATGTTACAATAATGGTAGTAGTGTACGTGTGTTAACCCTCGTATACAATTTATGACATATGCAACATAACATCACGCCTATTTTACTCGAAAGAGCGTGTCAGAGGTGTATAACACTCGCGCCACCAGCTATGTTAAGTATCAAACTTTCGGTACAAAAAAAGTAAACATATATTTTTATCAAGTTTTGTACTTCTTTTAATTAAATCATTGTTGTAATGAGATAAAACGTTATGACGATGATAGTTCATCTAATCAAGAGTTGAATTCCAGAAAGAGACTTGTAAAATTCCAAGATTTATTAATATGGCATCGAAAAAAGTGGACGAAGGTGTCGTTTTCATGAAAATGTTCGATACTTAAAAACCGTGATACTTCTGCTCAACAAATTTAGCAATTTCCAATCATGCGTGCCTTTAGCCTGCAGGTAAAGGATAATCCATTAATTAAGAACACACTGTATTTATAAAAACGAAGCCCTATGTCTACTGTCACCAACGAGTTCACGACATGACCCACGAACTGCTCGATCGATTTTGATAAAATTCGGTATGGATAAAACCCTAGATCCAGACATAGGCTACTTTTTTTTTCGCGGCTAAAATTCCGGGGCGTAGCTGGTAAACAATATTTATAAACCCAAATTTTTACTAATCGCAATCAAATTATACAGTTCATATTCATGAATGTTTATTATCACTACGTGAAAAAAACAAGTGTTTGTCTTTTTAAATCAACGCTGACGTCAAAGATTCTTAAAAGGGAACAGTAGCTTCTATGTTTGGAATGTTAGTAAACATAAGATGGAAACACACCTACAACCTGGATGTTAGTTTGACGTAAATCTTACTCACCAACATTGTAAGGCCCCACGTACATTAGACTTTTACTGGTATAATGCTCATAACAAAACAATTAAAAGTACTAGAGTGTTTTACAGAATATTGTTTCTGTCTCTGTATACTATTATTTGTATACTATTATTTATTATACTACTAGTGTTGAAGCTTCAAAACGTTGTAAAAGTTTAACTAATTATGAACTTCTAGTTCTCTATTTTAAAATCATACTCGTCTTGTTAAGAAAGAGATTGTAAAATGAAATGTTGCAGCGCGTTATTGCGACTTTGAATCCTATCCTTTAATGGTAGTGTAAATTGCTCTTAAACTAAACGCGTTACTTCCGTAGAAACAGATCTAATCACTACTAAAAACATGCAACGTCTTTGAACTACCCATAAACAGCTTGTACAAATTGACTCTTCCGAAGCAATATTTACACAGTTTCTACACTCCGTACCTATGGGAACTAGTGCATGTTATTTGATGTAGTTAATACCAGGAAACTTGGAATAAGGAGCGATTGTGACTGACTTGGAAGGACAAGCGGGGTGCAAACGTCACAATGTCTTACTGTTATCTTCCTGAGGATAATTTATGTGTATTTATATAGTTATAGCTGGGGACAGACATTACAACTTGATTTAAAAGCTTTGAAAGAAAATACATACAATGTCAAAGAAGTTTGAAAGTTTCATTTTATTATTTTTAACGGAAAACTGTTAATAGTAATTATTCTCCATATAAAATATTTTAATTCCGCTCTTGACATCATTCAAACTTAAGCAATATTGCCGGGTATATTCCCGGCAACGTTGGTAACATTCGCCAAAACGTAATAGATTTATTTTCGTTGATTTTATCATGTTATTTAGAATTAGATTTTACATATTTTTCGTTAATTTGTAATTAATTTGCCATGTCTATTTTATTCTATTTTGCGATGCACTTTTACGATGCCATATTAATAAATCTTGGAATTTTACAAGTCTTTTTCTGGAGTTCATTTTGCCGCTTTGGGCAATATTGCTGACAACGGCACATCACTATTAGGGACAAAATTAAATAGAGACACTACACTTAGCATTATGGCACGAGCCAACTTTAAATGTAACTATCAAAAGCAAACATGGGCAACAATGTTCTTCTAATTTTACACGTTAACAAATTAATAACTAAAGCCATCAAAGGCGAATCTCCTTTATACGTGCATAAAAGGTATCCGGTTTCGTCATGTAAAACTGAATTAAAGCTAAGGTAAAGGCAAGGCAGGTGCGGATAAATTCTCCTTGCTTTGAGCCAAGTCTGAAGCTTTGTGTTATCAAACCAGTATTTCAACGCAGAACAAATCTCCCACCCTTGAATACGTCAGCTGTCACAGTTTTGAATTGCGAATAGTTGAAAATTTTTGCTTGAAATTATAATTGGAAAGAATAAAGAATATTTATAAAATTAAGAAAATTGAGCAGATATTTATCTGCACAATTTTCTAAATAATTATTTGGAACTAAACATGGTGCCAGTTGAAAATTGGGCAATAAAATTGCTATTTATTTATTATTTATTTAACAATTTATGTACACACACAAGAATGGTTAAAAGGACAAACACAATATAAACAACAACAAGTACAAAGGCACTGCTTATTTCTTAAAGAAATTTCTTCCAGCAGACCCGCGAGAGGAGATCGTAATATCTATGAAAAAAAAAAAGAAATAAAATGTGTGATAGAAATAAACAAAAGGATAGGTTATACACGCATACATACTATATTATATTATACTAAATAAATCATACATACATAACAATAAATAATATATATATATACATAAATATATATACATAAAATAATTATAATTATGATATTAAAACATGTCATTAGGAGTTAACAGGCAGAGGACAGATAATGTTCTTTAACTCTCTTTTTAAATATATTCAAAGTGGGACAGCCTCTAATATCAGCAGGCGCTGTGCCATATTTTTCGTATATCGAGCAACCCACGCTTTTTTCAGCTTATATTAGGAATTATTTTACACTTTTTAGTTAGAAGTACTTTAAAAGCGTGTTTTTTAGTTTTTTAAACTATTATTTATTTTCTACTTTTTAGTTTAGTTTATTTATAAGAGCGTTTTTTTTATTTATCTTTTATATATATACAATACAAATATATATATACATACAATATAATAATATAAATATTATCTAATAGTCAGGACACAATATTAACTATTATCACAATATTACTAAGAATGAGATAGAAATTGCTTAAAATGACATGAAATGCTCATTAACCATTTTTTTTTAAATAGCCAAAGAACGAGCTTGTCTTAGATATAGATATAGATATAATAGAACCTATACTAATTTAAAAGTCATACATGTAACACTTGAAAAAAGAACACAGCTGTCACTTTCATTTATGTGTGTAGTATGCTTATCCTGTCAATACGGTTTATCTAACACCTGTGAAATAGGGGCCTAAAAATTGTATCATGAAAAAGCCTTCGTTGTTTAAAATGTACGTTAGTAATTTATTATTCAATAATGTAGTTCCGTATTTGTAACATGCCTTATTTCGATCAAAAGTTCGTCCTTACCACATAAATCAACGTCAAAATCGAAAATATCACCAAGATGCTGCACAAAGTTCTTTCTGTCCCGAAGCTGAGTATTTTCGAGATAGCAAAGTTTTGGTGTCCATGAACGTTAGATTTTCACAAAACTTCTAAATAGTTTATAGACTAGATTGTACCTTAATGTACTTTAGAAAGTTCCACAGACTTCTAGTTTGTTGGAGGGAGTTTAAAAATATTTTTGTTTTATGATTTTACTTTTTGCCTTTCAAATTTTCGGAGACAGATGGATAGTTTTATATTAATCCCGAAAAGATATCTTTCTTGACGAATAGGTTGTCTGTCCTTGGTGGATGGATGACCTTTCTTAACAAGTCATGGTGACGTTTTCGTGTCTTAAAGAATACGCCAAATCTCCTGCATCAAGTTTACGGGGATCTCGGCCCTGAAACCATCGTTACCTCACTACCTTTTTAGTGACTTTTTTTTATTTGTTATTTTGATTTCCCTCTGTAATAATTTAGTAAAGTAGCAATCAAGTATTTTTTTTTACCAAATTAGGTAGCAAAAGTATGCGCTAAAATAAAAAAATATAGGTTTTTCCTATCACATAACTAATTTAGCATTTCAACATATTTGAAACACCACAATTTCAAAATAAATGACTTAATTAATTATGATTTATGGAGTACTGCACGTTCAAAAACCTCGAAAGCCTTTGATGGCAAGTCCAACGTCATGACATAAGGTTTAGGAACAAAGGTTTTTAAATGAAAATTATTATATAGGTTTTGCACACAGACGAAGCCGTGAGGAAGCAACGTAATAATATTATTCAAACTCTTTGTTTTTTCAGATTCTCACCAGGGCTGTTGACGTTTGCAGCGGTAGTGACCGGCATGATAATGGTGGTTGGGCTTTTCGGAAACCTCCTCACAGTCGTAGCTCTGCTCAAGTGCCCCAAAGTCAGGAATGTGGCTGCTGCTTTTATTATTAGGTAAACTATTCTACATTAAAGACAGTAATTTTCCACAAAGAGTCGACCTTTTTTTTTAATAAATTACTCTCATCGAATTAATTGACTTAACTCGAGTATTTACAAATACAACGCCTGCCGCGTGTGCCGCGTTTAAGTGGACCATTATAATATTATCACTATTCCATGGTGGGCATGAGCGTCATACAAAATAAACAATATCTACTTTATAATTACCTTTGTGTTTTGAAACAATCAAATACAGTCATCAATAAATCAGAACTGTAGTATCAACTAATCAAACTTTTCCAATATCCACATAGTTTTCCAAGATTCGTCAAAAATACCCAAATGTTTAATTATTGTTTGTGTAAACTTTGAACGGTTGATCCTTAGAGTTTAAGGATGGGAGTTGTTAACTAATTTTACCCCCAAGTTCTGATTGAGGTTGGTATTTCTGATAAACGACGAGACTCGAGATGGTTGAAAACTCCAAACATGTCTCAAGTATGACTACTCGGCGTATTTCTTGATGTTTGACCTAGATAAACTCAGATTTCATATACAAGGCCCCTTGGAACTTTGAACTGAGGCGTATCAAATATAACAATAATACATTGTTTGGTTTGGCTGTATTGCCACAGCTATTGAACCATCAAATAGGTAAATAGATTGTTTGATTGATGAACCCAAAACACGAGTACAACAATAATTGTCACTGCCTGCGAGATCTTCTCAAAAGCAATTAAATCTCTTCAAAATATACATATAATACAATAATAAAAAATAATCAAGCGAGTTACCTAAGTGAAGTTTGATCGCTACTATGGAAATCGTTTCATTAGAATATAATATAACAACCCTCTTACTCTTTTAAAATGGCATTAATGTGTTTTATCTGAAAATAAAGTTTTGCCGCAATTATTAAAATGAGGAACAAGCACTATTGAAATAAAGATAGTTAATATTATGTTGTCAGTGTGGTAGAAACGTATATAAGTTGCCATTAAACAATGTACCTACTGTATTAGCTCCTTAATGGTATTTATCAAAGCAATAATGACTCGTATTGTATGATCCCAATACATTGCAGATGCTTGAATACATCAATGAACTCCGATATTATAGCTTCTATTAGTTTAACTGCTTTCAGCATTAAATTGTAGTGGCATTAAAGTGGCAGCGTTTTCCTCAAGCTGTTTCCTACACTATTTTATGTCTATTACATGTTTAGATACGACTACAACATTTTTCTAATAAAAATAGGTCCCCTTTTCCACCGGTTACGCATCGTTAGCGGCCTCAAAAAGCAATTGACAATGCTCTTTGTAAATAGTAAGCATTCAATACGAGTTCAATAAACCAGGCTCTATTGTCATTCTGGCTTGCTTGATGGAAAGAGTTATGGTAGTTGATACACTATATACATGATTATATTATTTTCATCTCAATAAAACTTCAGTAGCTTCCAATAACCTTAGTAACCAACTTTAGTTATAGTCGAAAATATTGATGGCATGATCATTTTGATTCAAAAAATTTTTCACTTTCAGTTAAATTTAATTTTCTTTGAATGGTTAACTTTATGTCTATAAATTGCGGTTTGTTAGTGACTTGTTACCACCATACAGTAACCCAATAGTATACCAGTTTACATGAAATTTATTTACCCTATCCAAACATAACGTCGTAAATCAGAAGTAGCGCACAACCCTAGCGCAACGAGGTCCTTAAATAATATTGGATCCCCATTTGACCCTTTTCTCTCGAATAAATTAAATTTTGACCCCATAAAATTGAGTTTTCATTTTTGTAAATAACGTTTTAAAAAGACAAGTCGACCCTTTTTTATTCACGACGGAAAATACTGCTGCATATTCAATTTAAAAACAGATTAGGTATAATGTTTGTCATTCTACCTGTTATAATATGTTTTTAATTATCATTTATATTTTGTTTAGTTCTGTTTTTCCTAAATTTCCTTAGCTTTAGGTGGACGATAAGACTTGATATTAATTATATGCCAAGAAAAGACAATGACAAAAGCCATGCTCGATCAGATTTGAAGGTCCTTTTGTCAACGGTAATAGCAGTCGTTAATCTTGACGAAAAGGGAAATGAGGCAACGTTCTGAAACCACCATGAATGATGCAACGTTTGTCTTTAACGGAATATATATTTCACGAAATAAATAAAGACTGGATAAAAAGCGTATCTTGTTAATCTATTATTTCAGATTTAAGTCTTGATCGTTTTCATAATGAGGCCCTGAAATTACTATTAAACAAGGTTGAGTCATTATGCGTAGCAAACACTTAATCTTTTATTAAAAAAAAACATTTTCAAAATTATAGTGCGTATATTCCGTCAACATTTTCGTTATCATAACGGTACAAGCAATTATTACACCCAAAAGACTCACCAACCTTCTTTAAATTCCAGTCTCTGCATAGCGGATTTCCTGTTCTGCGCCATCGTGCTCCCGTTCGCCATATCAGGCTTCTGGACCCGCACTTGGTCCCATGGGTGGGTCCTCTGCAAGATGGTACCGTTCCTAAGGTACGGGAACGTCGGCGTGTCCCTGCTGAGCATTGGCCTCATAACATTGAACAGGTAAGCCTATGATAGTATCGTAACGGTTCTATGATTGACATGCCAGTCATGCTCATGGCTAACTTGCGTGTCTCAAAGTAGCTATAGAGTGCGATATGGTCAGCAAAGACATAATAAGTATGTTCTTACTTGATAACGTCCAGTAAAAATGCGGCATTCATTCGATCAGAAGATATTCCTAATTTAGTTGGTAATGCTCGTGAGATCTATAGTTAAAGCTATTGAACGTAGAAAAAACGTAGATTAACATGACCGTATATCTTGGTATAACATATATGTAGATGTTTATGTAAATAAAGGCGTTGGGAACGTCTAGACAGACTGATGTTACTCCACGGGGGACTTCGAGATAGTTTAATATTCGCTGCAGGTACTGCATTCAACCCAGCGAAGTTTACTTCTAAAGGTAACCTTTTCTTCAAAGAGATTACTAGTAAGAACTTTAACAACTTTTCATCTTGAAAGAAAGCTATTGTCTTTAATATAGTTTACATACATATGCTCATATCTCTCGTTGAAAATGGGCTGTAATCAGCATCTCATCTGAACGAAATGCGACATTTTTCGCTTTGTTAATGCAATTTACGTATTTTATATAATATGTACTTCTTCTATTTACATATCAATCATTATTCCTCTGTCTGAACTGCACCTACCTATGCTTATATCTGCACCACCCTAGGTTTACTGTAAGAGAATGCCATCAGGCATTAGGTCCGTCTATATGTTCTATTTTTATGTGCAAAAAGTTCAATAAATAAAAATAAATAAAATAAAAATGTAACCTCCACAATTTACGTTAAGGCTTCTTTGTAGCCAAACTTCTGTGAAAGCCTTTAATAAAAATACTTAATAAGTTATTCTGCGAGACAGTATTGATGCTTTTAGGAATTACAAAACAATGAGCGATGGCTTGCATTTTCCACTTACTTTCAAAAAGTTAAACTTGAAACTTGTTAATTTTTTGCAGAAACTCGGAAAAAACCAGTTTTAATATCGTATGATTTTGTGGTTTCTACGTACATACATACATAGTATCTCGCCTTTATCCCAAGGGGGTAGGCAGAAATGATTTGTGGTTTCTGATGAGGAACAATTAAGTTGACTCACAAGTTCACAATAAAACTGGGGAATCACTAACAAATGCATTGTTACATTAAAACAGGATATTTATTTATGGATATTATACAAAAGTCGATCTCTCTATCCTAATCATTATCATTAAGGGGGTAGACTCCCGAGCACCGTGTTTTCATACTAACGTCATATCGGTTTAACTTGAATATTATTAAGTTTTATTTATTTTTATAGACTAATTATATCTATGGAAAACAGCCAAGCAAGTAAGGGGGAACAATTGCTTGGCTGTTTTGTATACAAATAAGAGTTTAAATTTAATATTATTAAGTTGTTTGATTTGTCTAACAATAGGTAAACCTATTGTTCTAGACAGATCATATCTAAAGCACTAAAATGCATGTTCATTGGCCATTTTTTTTAAGTTCTTATTTATTTATATTGTTCGTAGGTAACTCAATTAATTTTTAAAACAATTTTGATTGAAAAGCAACGAACAAACATGTATTTTAGTGTTTTACATATGATTTGCCTATAAAAATAAACAAAAACTAAATAATACTACATTTAAACCCATATTACGTTACAAACGCAGACTTCTAGGCATAAGTTATTTAATATTCTGGAATCATATCACGTCCGTCCTTGGTGGAATATTAGCATAAATAAGCTTAACAGTATTAACAAACCAATAGCCAAAATGAACGCGATGAGAATTGTATTATTAGTTAAACGTTCAATCGATGGACGGACTCAATAGTTCCGATTCTGATTTGTAATGTCAACAGAAAATTTAATAAAAGCAGTTTCAAGTCTATAATTTAGACCACTAGATAAGTAAGAGTATTAAAACTACTTAGGTAGATTTTAATTTGAACCTAAACGGTTCGATTAAAATTGATCTAAGCTTTGGTAATTCAAATTATATAATTTTTAACATAACATAAGATTCTATCACGCCTATATTACTCAGGAGGGTGTGGCAGAGGTGTACAACACCCACACTGCACCTGTCATGTTTAGGTCCCATAGTTTTGAGGGTGAGCCTATCGCCATCCAGCCGGCACAATAGGCATGATGACTGATCTATAGATAGTAAAATATAGGATACCTTATCAAACTATAGGTAAACATAAACCAATTGAAATAATTTTTTGTTACATACTATAAATCTAACTCATTTTATGATCATTCAAAGTTTCATGGACGAGTTCATTTTTAAAATACGAAATTATTCGAATTTTTTTTTATCATTAAATTACATATACAATTTATAGCAATATTTGTAATAAAACCATTTTTATAAACGCAATATTTCGTATAGCTATCAAACAAAATTCATAACTTCACATACAAAATACTCTATCGTGACGTCACGCTTGAGTAGCCTTTTGTTTGGAGCGTTTGGGCGAGTCTATTATTAACGTGAATTTGAAATTGTATTATCTCAGGAAGTTTATGTTAGGTCAAAGTAATTCTTGTAGTGATGTTTCTTATATCAAGAGGTGTTTCAATTACATACAAAAATAAAAATTAGTCATCATGCCTATTCCAGCTCCGTGCTGCTAATGAAAATTTGCTAACAGAAAGTTCGAAAGAATCGAACCCGTGACCTTGCGTTGAGAGGCCCATTCGCTTACCACTAGACCAACGAGGCAGATGATTATTGTTATTTTTATTTATTTAATTATAAATTATCTATAGGTATTATGTTTATTTTCTCCGTAATTATAATGTTTGTTGACGTCTTGAAGCTCAGATGAATATAAACGATTTGAGTTTTTAATGGACATAGAAACATTTGCAATCTAAATCGTCATAAGTATGACGGTATACCCAAATTTTGTAGTATTCTAACAGTGAAGTGTGGCAAGCGGTTCCTGTATGCAAATCTCCTAGGCAATATGCATGAATTAAGGTGCTGCAATATTCTAATGCGAATACAGTCATGCTTCCAGCCGCAATGGGATTGCATAATAAAACAGGTATAAATCTAAGTAGGTACCATTTTATATCCAAATATCATCTAGATTATGTCTAGTCTAGTAGCTTAAATGTAAAAGACCAGTTCAGGTTAAAATATCATGGCGCATTATTTTGTTGATTTAATGTAAATAAGTCTTTCGTAGTTCAGGCAACCCGATTATGGAATGCTTTGCCCGTAAGTATTAGACAAGCTCGATCTTTGCCTATTTAAAAAAAATGGTTAATGAGCATTTCATGTAATTTTAAGCAATTTCTATCTCATTCTTAGTAATATTGTGATAATAGTTAATATTGTGTCCTGACTATTAAATAATATTATATTATTATATTGTATGTATGTATATAGTATATAATTTATATATTTAGGTATATATAAGGGAACAATATATATAATATTATATATGTTTCATTTACATTAGTAAATTATATATAATTTAGGGTTAAGACACTATACGTAGTTTATTTCTGTATTCTTTATTTTTTATCATTTCAACTGTCACTATCATGACTTATTATTTTATACTTTTATTTCTTTTTTTCTTTAATTAACGCACCAACAACTGCCCGTAACTTTGCTCATTACTTACTTGTCCATCCTAAGGTTGCCTGTAAGAAATTGCTTATAGCGATAAGGCCGCCCATTGTGCAACATAATTTTTAAGTGCAATTGTTTACAACATATTTTCTTTGTTAATATTGGTGTACAATAAAGATTACTATATCTATCTATCTATAAGCCTGACAACTACTCTAACAAAGATCATATCGTCCTGTTCTGGGTTGTGGGGGTCTTATGGCAAAAGCACTGCGTCAAATACTGGATATTAATCTTAATTCTTTAGACTAGAAGCAGACCCCATAGCTCCAGCCCCATAGCAAATCTTGGAGGGTGATGATTACTACACAATAAACTTTCGTTTCAGGTACATAATGATAGCACACCACAGTTGGTACTCGCGCGTGTACCGCAAACACAACATCGCTTTCATGATCGTGTTCTCGTGGATGTTCTCGTACGGCATGCAGATACCTACGCTCCTTGGAATATGGGGTGAGCTCTTCAAATTACGTTTTTGAGGGAGTCAGAAGTTCATGAAGGTCATATAAAAACATCAGAAGTTTCAGACTCTAAAATCCTTTAGACAAATCATGCAGACTTCAGCTAATCATCTAAATTTCTACGCAGATTTCAAAATATTTGTAATATAGCCCAAATTTTAACCTATTGTTACAGAGCATAGACTCAAACAAAGAATAAAGTTACCATCACCGAGGTTTTTTTACCTTTACAATAAACCGTTAGTGAGTAGGTACCATTTATTAGGAGACATGCTTTTGATTATCAAATATCTAATTTGTTTTTCCAGGTAAATTCGACTATGATCCAGAATTAGGCACGTGCTCAATCATGCCAGATGACAACGGACGCTCAGCGAAGACCGCACTCTTCGTGATTGCCTTCATCGTACCAGCACTTCTTATTTTCATCTGCTACGCCAGGATATTCTGGGTGGTACACAGGTAACGTAGATTATATTGTGTCCTTATTACATTTTGTAGCGCCTTGTGCTATTCAATATCTCTAGTTAAGCAACCAGAAATGAATAAAAACCTTTTCATTCAAAAGTAAAAATAAAATTGATATGAGTGATCTAATTACGGTCACCGATGGCGACGCTACGTGTTTTTTCGAACAACAAACGTGTTAAAAGCGCTATACCAAAAGATATCCTTAATTTTAATTTTGTCAGAAGAAACATAATGGTTAAACGGTATAGCAGCTCACTACATCATTAAAGAAAGACCTTTTCAACTAAGGCTTTCATAAACTTCAATACATTTATGAAACGAAAATATACCTAAGTACTGAAAAAAAATAACTCAATTAGGTAGATACTCGAGAAAAAAAACTACTTCATTTCACAGAGAAAAAATATCCAGTCTATCAAAAACTTTTACCACATTTATTTTAGTAATTGAATTTGGAAAGTGCTTATTAGGCTTAGACTCAGTTTTATTAAAATTTCAGTATTTCTGAAGAAAGCAAAAATTCTAGCGTAACACATTTATTTTACGTCTCGTATATAAAGTATCAGAATCTGAAACAATAAAACCTCGAGAGAGTCAGACAAAAGCCTCGAGCTACAAATCCCATTTACACTTTGTGATGTAACTTTCTTTGGTGAATGTTCTGTGTGTTAGGACTGAACGTATTTTATCCCATACATCATAATAAAGACAGCGAGCCGCAGCAATTTTGAGACATGAAAACGTACGTAATTTCGTCAATAACGTCGTAAAACTTTTTTTGAGAGAAATGCTAGAGTACTTCAAAGACTAAATTGGAGTCAAGCAAGGTCATTTATTACAAAAAGCACTCAATTTGCTTGCATTTTGGTGCCTGAATAATAGACAGAGCTCCTCTACATCGTGATTTGCAATTAACACATTGACTTATTCTTCTAAATTGGACTGTATATTTCAATGTATTCATTGGACTTAACTTTATCGCAATGTGTCATTAACAATCACCCAATAACTTCCAGCTCAGAACAGCGCATGCGCGAACACCAGCGCTCCCAGCGCATCAGCCCAGGCAACCTGAACAGCACCGATAAGCGGTCTACCATCAAAGACAACCGGGAGACTAAGGCTCGTCGCAACGAGTGGAGGATCACCAAGATGGTGCTTGCGATATTCTTATCTTTCTTGGTCTGCTACCTGCCTATCACCATCGCGAAGGTCGCTGATAATCATGTGCATTATCCTGGTAAGGAAAGAGATTGAAATAATATATTTCTTTTTTGTTGGAAATTATGTTTTCCATCCAGTTTTAGGATCCAAAATCAGAAAATAATAATACGTACACGCACTACTATTTGGCGGTCAGATCAAAACCTTTGACCCGGTGACCAACTGAACAGTAGTGCTTACATCCTTCATCACGAAGCTTTACCCTCTATAAAGTTCTATGTTTTTTTCAGTATTCCACATCATGGGCTACCTGCTCCTGTACGCGAGCGCATGCGTAAACCCGATCATCTACGTCATAATGAACGCGCAATACCGCGCGGCGTATGCGGCTGCTCTGTGCTGTCCTCTAGCGAGGCTGTCGGGGCTCACCAGCGGTGCGTATCCCTCCTCGCCCGTCGCATGCCAAGCCGTGAGGAAGCCGGAACGCACCTCGGCTATCGCCTCATATGTCAGACCGTGAAGGTATCATCCGTGATGCAACTCGCTACAGGGCTACGGTGCTTTTGGAAATTGGTTCATTTTTGTACATAGTGCACATTTTCCTTTTGTCGTCATAAGGCAAAGATCACTTGAGAGGCCTCAAACCACGGCAGCAAAAGTTAAGATGACCGTATCTACTTTCGCAGCTATGGCTCGAGGACCGAAGCAGTTTTGGTAAGATGGATCTCTAACTACGGCTTACCAAGATCCACTTACGGCAGCTTAAAATTACGCAAACAATAATTTCGAAAGAAGTTGAAATTCCATAGTTAGCCTCCGTATTTTGTCTGTAAATTAAATAAGGTGAAGGGTTGTTTGTCATTGTGTTCGTATCTTCCCATGTAGCGGGTTGTGTCCTTTCATCATTTCATCAGTGCATGTTACATCATCTGTATTTAATTTCGTGTTTTGCTTAATCATTCTAAGCTAGCTACACCGTGTGTTTGCATCTTTTACATACCTACTGACCATCTTCCATTTTTTTATGAAGTGTTTGGTTTATTACACACCATTTTGTTCATGAGCACTTAGTATAGTACGCCCGCCATCTGAATGCATTAGGGGGATGAGGTGAGAGGCGGGCGCATTTCCCTCCGCCGTCCACACACCACGCCTAGCTCGATTATTGTGTAGTGCTGCGCGGGGTATTTTATAGTAATCAATAGATTTTACTGTTTTTGTAGCCATTCTCTTCACACATTAAGATTTTTCAGATTATGATATCATTCTGATTTTAAATACCAACCGTTTAAACGTCCACTACTTAGGTGTTAAATACAATTTTAGAATTTTCATTCACTATCGCTAATTAGGTCACAGCACTAGCGCATTTCTTAGAGCGGCATTCAGATCGCGCACCTACTATAGGTCCAATCAATTTAATAATATTGCAGTGTACTATGCCAACCACTTATTTCTCCTTTGATAGAACAAGGACATAATTGCAGTTTACTATTTCTTATACATTGTGCCCTTGTTCTAAAATCAACAATTAACTAGTCCTTTATTATTTTTAGAGAAATGGAACGAGCGTCACGGGTACAGCTACAACAACACGCAAACGGCGCTCAGCCAAGTGTCACTGGGGGAGTCGAGAGTCGACCATCGGGGTACGCTGGCAAGCCCCGCCGGCAGATAAACCCTTCAGAGTCACACAGCACAGGGCCCGTACCAACCATCGGGCCTGCCACCGAGTCAGTCAGCTTCGGCCCCAAAGCTGCAAGGTTCCAGAAAAACGGATCACAGCTCAGCATTGGCGCCAAATCTGACAAGTCACCTAGAAATCAAGTGATCGGATCACATAAAAGTATTGACTCGAGATCTTCGAAACCTAGGCTCTACATGACGGGATCCCAAACGAGTTTAGGATCCAAAGTTACCAGGTTCCAGATTGACGATTTACGAAGTGATAGACAGACCAATGTATAGCTTCGTCGCTCGTTCTATGACGCACCAAAGATATTGTCAACTTAAACCAAATACTTTTGCATTTTTATGAATTTATGGTTGTACAGAGTACAGTATTTTATGATAATATAATAGATTTATTAGTTTTCGTTTGTATTTCGGATCTAAATGGACCAAGATTTTCATGGAGAGTTTTTTATTTCTCTTGGGAGTGAGCTCCTTTGAATCTAAGATATTTATGTTCGTACTACAAGAAAAATACTCTCATTTTGTATTATTTTTAAATAAACGTGATTATATTATGCTAAAGCGTCGTCCACCACCTTCCCATGAGCCGAATAGATTTTTGAGTAACAATTTTGGTTATTATACTTAATCCATAGTTATGTTTTAGTCAGCCGATTTTTTCAGTAATGGTCGACGCGTTTTATATCTTATGAAATCTCAATATCCGTCCTATAACGAGCGACAAGCAACAATCGACGTAATTTTAATGTATATAAGGCGATTTTAATATATATAAGTGTTCTTTTATTAGGTAGATTTTCTTTCAAGTCTTCCATTACATAATACTCTTTAAGCTTATAATAAATGACAAAGGGTTGTGTACTGTCATCCGTAGTTGAGTTATACATTCCGCTATTTTAAGAGTAGATGCCTGACCGATTAAATATAATTTATGTGTAAAGAAATCTAAACAAACCTTGTGAAGATAATCAATAAGAAATCAATAATTTAAGACAGAAAAGACTACATTTTGCACTCTTATATGTTGTTTATATCTTATATAATGTTTATTAGGCAGGACACTGTGTTATCATTTTCGTACACTGTATTGCTATGCATAGCATCATCATTTTTTTTACCTATGTTTTTACAATCTTTTAATAAATTTATAAACAAATAATAGATTAGACAATTATCTGAATAGGTAACTGATCTTTGTGCGGTAGCAGATGCATATACTCATAATATTATTATTTTGTTAATGTAATTTTGTAAGGGAAACATGCGTCAGCTATCAAACCAATTGCCTGACCCTTTCATCCCACCAATTTGATCGATAAATCGCTCCATTGCGTAGGGACACGAACAGCAATATTATAACGTGACGCGATCTATAACTAATTTATAGACGATAGACGCACATAATATGCAATATATTATTAAAATTAATGTTTTTCAGTCCTGAAGCAGAAGCGCACTTTCTACCACCCGCATGTTTATTTACATTCAACGTACATGACTACGAGAAAACATCGTAATATAGTGGATGAATAATATACCCAGATACGTTAAAAACAACATTCCAATTCTTGGCCAAAGATGTGTAAGTTTTAATTATAATAACTTTTATAATCTCACCAAAATGTCTTTGAAAAAGTATTTCATAAGTTTGAGCAGTATTTTTAGTTATTTATTAAATATATCTTTATAATTGCTATGAGTTTACCAATAGAAATATGCCATATTATATTAAGACTTTTTAATATAAAATTGACTGTAATTAATTATTGTGTAAATAACTGATTTATTCGTTATTTATTATTTTGTTACTACCGTTTGTAATTATGAACTTGAATAATAAAGGTTGTTGGAAAATATATAGTTCACGAACACGAAAATATAATTATCTTTGTTTTATTATTCGATAGGTACCTACTTTAATTTCCTGTCTTAAAATTCGAGTTCTCTTGAGGGCACTGTATAAGTAATTCGATGAGGTCCCTTTCATCACTTAGCTTAGCAGAAGAGGGGGAGGGGGAGGTGGTTCTCATAGCCGGGCCAGGTCATTTCCAGGCGATAACATTCTGGTTACAAAGTTTTATTATGATGCTGACGTTTTTGGTATTTTTTTATATTTTTTTTTATTTGCAATTGGGAGAAAATGATCAGCGGTTTTTTAACAAGAGATTTTTATTTATCTCTTTTTAGTGAACTATCTTTACCATCAATTATTCTTGATTAAGACTTCTTGTCCAAAAACCGACTTATCCTGTGTATATTACTTAGTTGTCCTAACTTTCAATATAAATATACTTCAGTAATCTCATCCGTGCGTGTTTTAGCGTCGCCCTCGATTTTTTTGGGATCCCATCATCAGATCCTGACTTGTTAGCCATAGGCCTATTCCGGAAGTACACTCTCTCGAATAAAAGAGAATTTTTAAAACCGGTACACAAATTCTGAAATATCGGTAGAGAAACATTAAAAAATATATACGCATCGAATCCAACCACCTCATTTTTTAAAGTTGGTTAAAATTAAGAAGCGCTGCGGAACTGCCTTCGGCCTGTTAGAGGCAGGAAATCTTTGTTAGTAATTTCTTCAATAAAAATAAAAAGCAACTATTGCCGTCAGCCTTAAGAACCACAACCCAGGCGCCGACTTTCAAAGTATTATCTTTTATTGAATTAAGAAGCTGCACAGAAATCCCTTCGGTCTCAGGACTCGGGGTGCGCTGCAGGCGCTGACTTTTAAACTATTCTCTTCATAAACATTCTTATGTACGGGCAACCAGCGACGAGATGCACAGGGCCGGTCTGATATCTACAAAGGTGTGTGTGAGCTGGGGAGCTCATGCACGCGACAAAGCCTTTGCCACGGGGCCGGACACATAGGTATAGCTGTCATTTCTAGTCATAATTTGAAAAAAGCGATATCTATTGTTGTTCTCTGGAAACATTTAGTAGCTCATAAATGCGATAGATGGTGCTTTTTTCAACAAGTCAATAACCAAATTTACCTTATAGTTATTTAGTTTAATCTTGTTTTACTTTTAACTTGTTATTTATAATTATCGTGTTAATGAATTATTTAGCTTATTTAATAGATAACTTATTTATATATTATATACTTTTAGATTGTAAAGAATTTCAACATTTTTTTACATGGCAACTGGCTCAGCCAGTCTTCGACTGATAAAATGTCAAAATTTTAAAAACAAATGGCGGCGGAAAAACAAACTGCGTATGCGCATTTTTGTAGTTTTCGTCCATTTTGTACATTTCCTTCGTATAATTTCACCCCTGACCTGCGTTGAGTCGAGATTCACTCCTCCGCCCTTAAGTGTGTGTAAATTTCCGGAGTTTTTGTGCGTGAGTTGAGCTTTGGTTCTATACATAAGTGTGAACATCTAGTTGCGAAAGAACGCATAATTTGTTTTGTTTCTATTTGCGGTAAAGACGCTCGTGTGTAAAGATTATTATCATGCCTAGACAGTGTGAATTTGGATGCTATATAGTTGGTGCCGTTCAATTAATCGCATTTTATCGGGAAAGATGAAGTATGATGGCGATGATGAAATGAAGGTTGCGGCACAAATTTATGTTAATAAAAATAAACACAATAAGAAATAAAATGGTTTTCATTTATTTACTTCATCTTCTTACCAATTATTTTCTAAATGTATTTTATATTACATCTTAATTTTGGCATAGTAAGTAGTACTTTATTATTGTTAGTTTTTTTTAAGTCGAGTCAACCCGACAGTTTTTATATTATATTCAAAACAATGTGTGCGCGCAATAGAAAAGCTCACCAGTGCCAAAAACCATAAAAACAATTATATTATAGTTGTAATAATAATATTGACTAGAAGGAAATAGATTGATACCTATATACCTACCTACGTACGTATATATGCGCTTAATGCCAGAGAACGCCACTAGGTGTCGCATTTGACATAAGCAGGATACAAAAAAAAATGAAAGTAGGTTCTCTATACCCTAATTATTACTATACCCTAATTATTACTATACTCTATGCTTTGCCATTTATTCGATGAACGAATAGAAAATTGCGTAGATCAGAACGTGCTAGTTGTCACTTCTGTCAGTTCTATCCAGTCTGTCAAAGGAAAAATGCGGGTGTTGTCAAATGTATCTATCACTATTGTCACATTTTGTTGGAACTCGGAAACGATGTGTGTGATGCATTGAGAATATTTATTTCATGGATAGTTAAATTTATATCAATAACATTACGTAGTGATTACAAAATGTGTTTAGAATAATATGACTGTACATTTTCATTAAAATTAACCTGTAAACTTTATTATTACGGTGTAGTGTTGGTAAAAAAATAAGATATAAAAATGGATGTCGTCGGCAGCGAGATTGGCCAGAAAATGCGGGTAAATGAATTGAAAATAGTCAATATAATCTAATATGAAGCTAAATTACGTTACACTAATACCGTGTCGAAAAACAAAAGAATTATTGCACGTCTTGATTGCATTTGTTGGTAAAAAAACAGTTGTCATGGTTAATGTTTATTGATCATTCAAATTTTACTTTCAGTCAGCCATCAAGGCCAAGCTGACCGAATTAGGATGCTATGTTGGTAAGTACCGGCTTTCTACTATTCTCCCTGTTTTAAATAACCTAAAATATGTGGTAAGTTCTTAATTATGGCCATGCTTAAATATGTGCATAGCATATTATGGTGTATATTCTTCTTAAAGTAATCATATTATTAAAGGAACCTTCTTAAGTAAGCCGACCTGAATAGTGACTATTGGTTTCTGGATTATGATAGTAATATTTGTTCGAGACCCTGTTAGCCAAAATCGGTTATTGGTCTTTAACTTACGCTGCTCAACTAACTAAATTACTAAAATTTATATGATAGATAACTATGATATCAGAAATAAAAACAATTTAAATGATATTAGTCAAATTGAATTAGACCTGTCATAAGGAAGCATTACGAAAAATTAATCAGTTTTTTTGTCATCCCTAAAAAGTTGCTCAAAATGACATACATGGTGATATAATTCAACGACAATTTGTACTGGGCACTCACCACGTTAATATTAATGCTTTAGTTTACAACAGGATGCCCCATACTCAATGCCAATCATAGTACATGTCAACAATAACATCAACATTTCGGGGCATGGCATTGTGTTTTTGTTTTCTAAGTAAACAGCCTGTATTCCAATAGTGCATTCCACAACAATCATTTTAGTGGGCTAATGTACTTAACCAGAACAATGTACTGTTAGAAGTACTATTTGGTGGCAGGCAGGCAAAAATGAAATATTGGTGTCTTTGCTTAAAATTAGTTTTGAAATTTAGGAATTCTAATATTAAATCACAGTAAATCATTAAATACAATAGTATTCTAGTTTCTTCTGTGTAAAGACAAAATTGTACACTTTACTTAACTTTAGATATCCAATATGCTAGTATTACATTTTAATTGTAATGTGATTTACTTTGTCATATTTAACTACTGAAATTATCCTGTCATAAATGTTGTTCTCTGTCGCTTCTGTGGAACTATACACCAGGAATGCACATAGACATGTGCAAGTGAAGTGAAAATATAATTATGTATTTTTAGGTTAAGGTATTTATCTATGGGCCTATGTAGCCTGAAATAAATGATTTATTATTATAAAGTATGCAATAATATTAAACTGAGCATGAAAAACAGCAAGGTACGTCAAGGTTAATTGCAGAATGATTTGTGCATTTCAGATGATGAGCTTCCAGATTACGTGATGGTGATGGTAGCCAACAAGCGCACCCGCGCGCAGATGGAGGATGACCTGCAGTTGTTCCTTGGAGACAACACTGAACTGTTTGTGAACTGGCTGCATCAGGTCCTGAAAAAGCTGCAGGAAGTCACAGTGGCTGCACCTGCGCTTAGTATGTATTGTTTTTACATCATCTTTATTGACCTAATAATGGAGAGGACTTTGATGTTGGTTTTGGTCCTGTATTTGACCTGTATGTAACTTTATGCCTTGAGTTGTTGAGTTAACCCAAGTTAAAATATTTGGAACATGAGTTAGCTGTCTGAAATTTGTTTTAAACAACTACAAAAAGGAAGTTTTGAGAAGGAATCAGCTCAAGTTAGAGAATTCAATCTGTGTCAACTTGTTAAGTTGACCATCCCTAGTTTGGTGCGATTGTTTGATTGTATTAGTATTCTGTAGTCTGTAGTAGTAGTAGTAGTATTTGGTATTGCTCTTTGAGTTTTGGAAGTTGGTGTAATATTTTTTTTTATAATTTTATAAATATGATCCAACATAGGAGCGTGGAAAAGTTTTTCCACAATAACACCCACACTTCACCTGTTATGTTCCGATGTGATAGGGGGTGAGCCTATCGCCATCCACCTTTCCTTATGGAAAAATCAGGGAATCGAACCCGTAAGAAGCGCATACGCTAACTAATTGACCAAGCAAAAAGACAAAGAGCATAAAATTAATAAAAGATACATAATTAATAGTTAAAATTTTTAATTGTGAAATAAATAATTTTAATTGATTTTGAGAATTGTAGATAAATCCAAATTTTTGTTATGTAATATGTAGTTATATTCTTTAAATTAACTTTATCCATTCTTCTTCTTCGTCGTGTCGATGGCTGAGTCAAATTTTATTTTGACTTGCCATTGTGGTGAAAGGAATAGCCAATTCGCTTTGGAGAACTCGCGAATTGCCCAGGGTGCGCCGGACGTGTACGTCTCTTGGGGAGGCTCCTTTCGTGCACTTTATCCATTTGAGATGTATCATCTCTTTTTATTTTATTTCATCAAAATATCTTAATTATTCTCCACAGAATCAGTAGAAACTGAGAAAAGCAAAGAAAGATCAGCCTCAAAAGAACGCAAATCTAAAGAGAAGAAGTCAAAAGAAAAGCATAAAAAGAGTGATTCAAAAAAGGCAAAGAAAAAGGACAAAGAAAAAATATTCCGCAAAAAAGAGGATAAAAAAAATCACAAGACAAAAAAGAAGAGTAAACATCATGAAATGATTCGACCAAATATCCCTCCATTACTCATGAATATGGAGAAAGAATCCGAGCCTTCAATTACAGATGTATTTGCTGGGCAGATCTTGAAGAACCATGGGATAAACTTAGATCCCGTTAAAGAAGACCTTCCAGTAGAAAAAAAACCTATAGTAACTGAGATTAAAAGACCAATACTCCCCATAATAGATCCTGCCACTATGTCATGTCAGCTAGAAGAAGAGCCATCACAAGAAAGTAGGATTAGTGAGTCATCAGCAAATGATCCCAAAGAGGAACAACTGAAAGAAATAACTCAAATTGAAGCTAAAATCCAGGGGCTTAAGCAGAAGTTGGCTGAGCAACTAGATTCTATGTCTGATGATGAAGACTTTCTGAATATAAGAACCGAAGCTGAGGAACTCATGAATGACTTTGCCGAAGATGTCTTTCAGGTATGTGTAGTTTTATTTTATGCTCTACATAATAATATGATATGCGGATTTCCACTTTTTGGGTGGTATTTTTTAAATAATTTTATCAATTTTAAATATGATCAGCTTACCATGATATTTCGTATCATTTCATGTGGTAAAATGTTTCAGAAATAATATGGCTTAAAATACACAATGTAATATGAAAAATACTGCTTACCTGTGTCCTTCACACTGATTGTTCATGCTACATTAACTTAGAGATAAAAAGTCACCTTGAACAATATCAAACATTGAAATAAAGTATTCAAAACACTAACATTATTCAATTTCAGGAAATATCACAACAAACGCCTGTGGTGGCGACTCCCCCAATAGAACCCCAAATGTCCCCAACTCCCCCTCCTGCTCCTACGCCAAAACTCATAGAAGTTCCTGAGGAACCTGAAGATACCATAGAGGTTCTACCACAAATAGAACTGAAACTACCAAAAAGATCCGTAAGGGAGAGGCTAGGGGCTCGGGAGGAGACAAAATCAGTTCCTGAAATAAAGGAAAACGAAAAGACTGAAAGTCCTGAAAGGTTGTTAAATTGTCAATTTGAGGTAGTAAGAAAAAATATTCCTATTATCTATTTTTATGTCTGAAATTTTTAAAGTGTGCAAAGGCAAAGAGGCTGTCTATGTGTTTCGCAACTCTCATTTAAATTTTGAAAATGTTTACTTTAAAGTGTCTTCTAAGGGATAATGTCTTAACCGTTTTCATATTGTTGGCAGCCATTTTGTTTTTGTATATATTATTTGTAATAGCAATAAGATGTCCCTACTAATGTCATGAGTGGTGCTTTAATTTTTTTTTTTCAATTTGTATTTTGAATTATACAAGGTGTCCCAAAACTCACAAAAGCACCTTTTGGAATATTCTGCAGTTTGCCGATTATCGTTGAGTTTTGGGACATCCTGCATATTTATAGTATAATTTTAAAATTATTTTATACCTATTAACTAATTATCTATACTCAGCTATGGTGTAAAATATTATCTTTTTTTTAAACTGCAAAATTCTCAAGAAAATACAATATGGCATTCGGCCAAAATGTATCATCACGTCATTAAAATTGATGCCTTGTCAATTTTAGCATAATTTATATACTGAAGCTAAGTTTAGGAATAAGTCCTTCAATTTGAAACTTATGGTCCCACATAGCTATTCATAATAAAATATTACCTATATATAACATCATAATATATTGTGTATATACATAGCCGGGCACCGTTAATCATATAGTTAACTTTCTTAATCGTTAATGTTAATCCGTTAATATGTGTAAAATTGCATATTTATATCGTTGCGTTAGTGAACTTATAAATCCTGTTGGTTTAAGTTCTGGAAGTTAACAGGTTAGGAACAAAACAAAGTAGTTGTATAATTCAACTGTGTAATTTATTTGTCGGGTATTATGTGCATATTCCCTTCATGAACATTAACATGTTGAAGTTTGTTGAGGTTCATGGTAAGGCTCGTTTTGGTGTTAAAATGTCTTTACCCGTGAAAAAATGACGTTCAACTGCAGCGCTTATTGTAGTACTGTATTTAATGAATACATTATGAATATCTGTTCCCGTCACTAAGCACCGTCGCTAAGTAATGAAATGATAAAACGAAACAAATCTCTTCGCAATTTTCTTTCTCACTCGGACGCGCCTATAGTTTTGTTTTTGTTACACTCGCTGCCACGCGCCGCCTGACACTTGTCGGTGCCGTGCGGTAACTATTAGGCATTGGATTTACGATTAACGGACTTCTGCATATTAACGGAAGTTAACGTGTCTGTTAACTTTTTTAAAGTTAACTTAAAACTTAATCCGTTAATCGTTAACGGAGTTAACATTTTGATTTACGGATTAACGAGTTAATGCCCAGCTATGCCTATATATTACACAGAAGAGTATGCCATAGGCGTATCAACACCCATACGTGGAGTATGGGTGTTGATAATGATGAATGATGTTTAACTGTTGGTGATATGGTCATCTACTGACGATCCAGACTCCTTTCTGCTATTGAGAATTTTCTGACGTAAATCCTAAGAATATGAGAATCGAACCTACCAACTAGAGTATACCAACGAGGTAGTCGTATTATATACGTCTTATATACGTCTTACTAACAAATCTATACTTCGACATAGATATGACACCTTCTAATTTCAGATTCACACCAGACCGCGAACCTGAAGTGCGTGTTCAAAAGTCAGCTAGAACTCGTTTGGGCGACCCGTCGGACACATCCAAAAAGAGCATTGTTGACGGCCATTCTGATAAGTCAGACACCTCGGTTAAAAAAATGACTTCTAAGTAAGTTCTAGATAATAGACAAATATTTATTTTCTCACCACAATAATAGTTTAAATACAGCAGTCCTTAATTCAAATATACATATATATTATTATTCAAAGTATCATTATGAGAGACTGGTGCCTAAGCTAGGTGGAATCCTGTATTTCAGGTCACCAGTTCACCCGCCTGGTCTACAATTGATACAATCTTTCGAGTTGATCAAACGCCAATACGTCCTTGATAAGTGAAATGGAGTAATTACAGTTTTGTTTATATGCAGGTGTTGATGATGTTATTTTTTAGAGATATAGGTTTATTTTGTCTTATCTTAACATTGATTACCTCTAGCAACTTAAAAAATAATAGGAATGGTCTTAAAATCGCCAGAATCATAAAAAATGTTCAGGACATTATACACATATTGGATTTTGAATAGGAAAATGGTTGGACTATTTTTGGCTTTGATTATAAATTCGCACTAACCAAAATTATAATGGCCACCATCATGGCCAAGCGCTCTATTTGATTAGTCGCCTTTGACGCATTGGATTATAATACGAATGTCTGCTGGGACGTACAAGAATTTGAAATAAATCGATACTTTTTATCACTCTTTTTTAATAAAATACGTGGACGTACTTGTAATTACCTTTTTTGCGTACTATGTATGCGTGGATATAAAAAAATACATTTTTGGCCTATGTTGGACATATTTGAGTTTGAAATTTATAGATAAGATAAGATAAGATCATTTATTTTGCTAAAACATGGTACAACAAGGTCTTACAATTAAATAATGCTCAACATGTTTTTATCACATTTACATGACATGCAAAAAATTATCAATTCAATTTCAAATTAATTTAACATTATAATGTCCGATAATAAGTAGAAACTAAAATATTACAATAAATGTCATAAAATTAGGATTAATAATAGAGAATACAAAATGTCAACAGGTAAAATGTCTAATAACTAGTGAATAACAAAAAAATAAAAAAAATTGATACAAATAAAAAAAAAAAAAAATTCTATATAGGCTTAAATTGGTAACATTATTTATTGAACAATTCACAGTAACATTCCCCATTTCTCATAATCATAGCATATCATTCAAATAATCACATATAATTATATTGTAGTAGCATTTATCTACACATTTTGTCTCTACATATTGGCAATCCTGTGTGTCATGTACCAACAAAATCACTCGGGTAGTTATAGGCTGTACAACTAGACAGTTATAAGTCAGACAACTGATAAATTCACGTCTCATCCATTAATCATTTTGTATTATCTTTCCAGGGTGTCAGTACTAGAGAATCGTCCATGCCGTTCTTCTTGCGCGAGTGTAGTCCGCGTCCGTCCTCGGCCACGCGTGTCCGCGCCGGCCTCCAGCCTATTACTGCGAGCTGTGGCTGACGCTCATAAAAGCTTGTTGAATGTAAGTACATAATATTGTAACTGATAAATTGTTCATAATATGTTGCCAGCAGACATCATTAGTTTTCGTTTGTAGGCTAAGCAGCCTGCTAAAAATAACCACGGTGAAATCTGGTCAAAAAGGTAAAGCATTATAGTAATGCTTGCAGAAACCAATGATGTCTGCCGGCATCATATTATAAACGCTTTCTCGTGCGCACAAACGCTCGCACACACTACACACACACACACATCCATACACCGCACGCACATACGCACGCAGACACACACACACACACGCATACTCTCACACAACGCAAATGTTTTCCTATAAGTTTTAAATGATAACTTTATGATTTTTGTGTCTAGATAAATATATTGTTACTTTAGTTTAAATTCTTAAGTCCAATTTCTGTATAGACGCTATTAATAACCGCGATACAGGCGTTGCCTAGTGTGGTAATTACTGTTATATCTTTTTATGTACTTGTGGACTGTAATAAAGATTATTCTTATTCTTATAAATAAGAATTAGCTATCTTTTGACTTTTCCTTCATACTTTTATTTCTTTAATTAACGCACCCACAACTACCCGTAACTTTGCTCATTTAATTACTTGTCCATCCTAAGGTTGCCTGTAAGAAATTGCTTATAGCGATAAGGCCGCCAATTGTGCAACATAATTTTAGTGCAATTGTTTATAACATAATTATTTTCTTTGTTAATATTGGTGTACAATAACGATTACTCTATCGTATCTATCTATCTATCTTTTGTCGAGAGGAGACAAACTAATATATCTATTTTATAATTTCAGACGCCTAATACGAAAACAGACTCAGATTCTCAAGTAAAACGTGCGCTAGTGCTGCCAATGCGGCGGTGCGTGGAAGCTCAGAAAATTGTCATACAGGTGCCTGCCGACAACTTGCAAGAGACGGGCGATAGTATTAGTCTTGAAGGCGATATGGATAGTGAAGATGATAAGAGTGAAAAGTGAGTAGACATAGATTTAGATAATGATTGAGTGCACGGATGGCGTAGTAGTTAAGCGGCCGCCCGCCGCTTTCAAATGCGCTGGTTTTGTGGGTTTGATCCCCACACAGGACAAATCTTTGTGTGATCCACAAAGATTTATTCTGACTCTGAGTGTGCTTTGTGTTTGTGAACATCCCAACAACACAGGAGTTATACTTAGTGCGGGAGTCGTTTTTTTAGTTAATAAAAAGAGATTATTATTGAGAATATGGGTTACTCACGTTACTTTAGCCGGGATATGCCGACTAGTTTCGAATCTAGTGCGTAGATTCATCAACTGGGCTATTATTCGCGTGTCGTCGCCTCCGCGCGACGTCTCGCACTGTGCGGCGCAGCGGGCGTCGCACGGCTTGATGTTGCAGGAGGGGTAATAATAGCCCAGTTGATGAATCTACGTACTAGATTCGAAACTAGTCGGCATATCCCGGCTAAAGTAACGTGAGTAACCCGTATTCTCAATAATAATGTCTTCACCTCACGTCGGTTTTAATAATATTAATAAAAAGAGATATATTTTGTACAAAACATCATTCATGTATATAGTTAAGCTGTGAAAAACTCCTCGGTGAGACTATCTCATGAGATTTCATTACAGTATATTGAAACTACAGCTTTTAAAATAAATTTTCATAAAATTTTCATTTTTCTGAGTTCTAATATACATGAGTAAAAAATTAAATACATACATATTACTACATACACACAACGCCATCTAGTCCTAAACTAAGCAGAGCTTTTACTATGGGTACTAGAATAACTGATATTAATACATATATACTTTTCTTTTGTAAATAATTACTTATTATATTATACATAGAATTACCCAAAACAATATTATTTTGTCTTGAGCTGGTAAAATATTAATATACTCTTATTGTACTTTTACCTTCCTATTGATTATTTCTATAGCATTTCCAGTTAAGATAGGAACAAATGGATGAACGTGACGTCACAAAATTACGTAACATACAGTTGATAAATTTTGGGTCCTGGTAAGAGAGAGGCGAGGCTGGGTTTGCAGAAGATCGCAGGTTCAAATCCTGCCGGTCTCATATTTTTTTCAACTGTTTCTTAGTATCATTGTACTTTTCCCCTTCCATCAGAGTTTTTTGCTTGTTTGTTACGTGTACCCCCTCTATAACTCCAATACCTTTAACTCATACCTCAATGGTGATCTTTCAGAATGGCAAGTGACGCCGACAGAGATGAGTACATCCCAGCGTCTATCACTAAGAAGATAATCAACAACGAGTACAAGCCGTCGCGACGCACCGCGACTAGGACGAGCAGTAGAAAAGATGACACGCTTATTATTGAAACTATGTAAGTAGAATATACATTATGTATCCTCGGGGTGCATGAAAGGAGCCTCCCCGAGTGACATACAGTGGGCCAAGCAATTAGGCCAAAACTTATACGTCATAGTGAAGACTATTCACACTAGTTATAAATATGTGAGTTACATACCTAAATCGTAGGTACTATACACTTTTTAAATATGTGTTTTATACATACATTACAAGAGTAGTCAGTCTTTACTGAGACGCAAAAATTTTAGCCCTGCATACGTAACACACTTGCCCACTGTACACAACAATTCCCTACGTCCGGCCCACTTCCTTTCACCACGATGGCAAGTCAAAATAAAATTTGACTCAGCCATCGACACGACGAAGAAGAAGAAGATTATGTATCCTACGCTAGAGATACTCCTGTTGTCATTTAATTGTTCACTGAAAACTATAGATAAAATCAAACATCCTGGCGGGTTCTTATTTATTATTTTTATAGCATTTAGCTATGCTTAGCAAATTATACTAAGAAACAATTGAAAAAGATATGGGACCGGCAGGATTTGAACCTTTACAATATTTGTGCTGAATGTTACTTCGCCATGTTGGTTTGTATCCTATTTAAGATAGGAACATTTGTATGAACGTGACGGCACGAAATGACGTACCATACAGTTGAGAAATTTAGGGTCCTGGCAAGAGGCGACCGGAGCTGGTTGGTAAAGCGACTGCCCGATCCTGGCGGGTGTTAAGTTGGCCTTAAACGAAATTGCACAGGTCACGCGTTTGCTGTCATTAGCCACACTCGAGTGCAGTGGTCGTTTACTGTCGATAAAATGCAGCACAGCCATCTGCAGCCAACGTTACAACCACCTAGATGTTTATTTTTATTTAAAACGTATAGTCATCCCCATGTCGCTTCAGAAACGGCCTTTTAAAATACTTGGCACCATTGCACTATCCATAGTCATATAATTAAATGCTGATGAAGTATCGTTACTTCTGTTATGCCAAAAAATAATTATCCGTTATACTTCCTCTTGTTGTATTCCCCAAGCAAAGAGATACTGGGTTGGACAGTTTTACTCGTTTGCTATCGACATAACTTCTTCTTGTCTCTCTTGTCTACATGAGTCTTCATTTACTTTTCAGTAACATCCACAACCCATCAATAGATAAAGACAAGAACACTCAATTCATAGTGACGATGGACGGCTTCTCGCCAAACGCATTCCTCGCAAAAAAACTACAAACGGAAGGCATTCTCGACGAAGAAGATACTGTACAAACAAGCAAAGATAAACCAAAAACAACTGAAAGCAAAGAGGTTAAAACAAAAGAGAACGAAGTAATAACTCCGGAAAAAGTTAAAGAAGAAAAAAATATATTGAATTCAAGTAGTGAGAATGAAACTCCAGTGCCTCCAGCTGTTATCAAAAAGGAGGATGAGAAACCTCCTAAGAAAAGTCTGGAAGTAATAGAGCCAGCAGTCATGAAGAAAAGAAGGGCATCCCCAATAGTATTTGACGTTGAGAAGAAAGTCAAAGAGTCGGCAAGAGAAAGAGAGAGAACGGAGAGCGCGAGCAGTGATAGCCATGTGACGGTGACTACTGTTACTAATACGCATAAATATGATGCTGTGCCTTCTTGTAAGTATTACCTTTTTTTTATTCGGCATGTTTACTTATTTGATCCATTTATAGTACCTATTACAACTGAGCCAATGTTCTTGGATAGTGATTCGTTTTCAGACAAAATAAGTCTTTACGCAACAACTAGCTTAGTAGCAGAGATGTACAAAATACCCTCTAAAAAGTATCTGGAATACTAAATCCAAGATACTTTGAAATTAAGTATTTCAGATACCAGATACAAAATACTTTCGAGAATGGTATTTGAAATACTAAATACAAGATATGTATCTTCTAAATACTTTTCAAGATGAAAATACTTTTGCAAGAAAACAACATTTTGTTCTATTGAATTTAAGATTATTTTTGACATTGTCTTAATAAACATTAATGTTATTTATTTACGAATATATTATGTTAATCGCTGAAATTTGACAAGACAAAATATTATATTTTTAAGGAAAATAATAAACGCAATATCAAAAGTATTTACTTTATTTCACCAATCAAAAGCCATCAATTTACTTGGTTGGCCATCAGGTTACTTATTTTTTTCTGACCACCCTGAAGTTTTTCTAAGACAATAAAACAAAAAGACATGACATGATACAACATGAGATAAGAGACATAAGACATGAGGCATAATCATTCCTAAAAGTATTTTGTCAGAAAAAGTATTTGTAAAATACTAAGATACCTAACAAAATGTATTTAAATACAAGATACAAAATGATTTTTGGAAAAGTATTTTAGATACAAGATGGAAATACGTATCTTCCTCAGCGACTCCGTTCCTAAAGACATAGACATCGATTTACTGAACAAGCATTTCTCAACTTCGTCCAATTTTGATGGGACTATTAAAAATAATACGCTGAACTATCTTTCATCTCTTCCAACTCCTACATATTCATCGTTTGTCATTAATGAATTCACTGCTTGTGATGTTAAAAAGAGCATTTTGTCTATATCGTCCAATGCAGTTGGGAATGATTCGATAAGTAGAAACATGATCCTCCCCATCCTTGATCAAATTCTTCCCATCCTCTGTCACATCTTTAACTTTTCTATCTCCTCTGGCACTTTTCCATCTGCTTGGAAAGATGCCCAAGTAATTCCTTTGCCAAAAAAATCGAAATCTACAACATTTTCCGATTTCCGTCCCATATCTATACTACCTTTTCTTTCTAAAGCACTCGAACGTCTCATCCACACCCAACTCTCCTCTTTCCTTTGTCTCTCCTCGATTTCAGTAATGCTTTTAATACTGTAGATTTCCATGTCCTGCTGAGTATATTGCGCTCTATTAACATATCTCCAACGGTGGTTGATTGGTTTCACAGTTACCTGTTTGGTCGCCGACAGCGTATACGCACGGAAGATACGTTGTCATCATGGTGCAATACTACTGCTGGCGTACCGCAGGGTGGCGTTTTATCACCTCAACTTTTCGCAATTTTTGTAAATTCACTCTCGGACCAGCTACTTTCATCCTACCACCTTTATGCAGATGATTTGCAGATTTATACACAGGCTCCACTAGACAGGCTATCGGAAGCCATAACTACTATTAACACTGATCTGGTGTGTATCGGTGACTGGAGTACAAAGCACGGGTTAGTGCTGAACCCCACAAAAACTCAAATCATTGTTATAGGCAGCTCCAGGATGATCTCCAAACTTGATGGGGCACAGCTTCCTCTAGTACAATTTAATGGGTCTACTTTACCAATCAGCACCAAAGTCAAGAATTTAGGCATCTACTTTGACAGTACTTTATCCTGGAGCCCTCAGTTGCAGGAAGTCAGTCGCAAAATGTTTGCCTCAGCTGGCTCCTTGCGTCGATTACGAAGCTTTCTTCCGACTGCCACTAAGATTGCGCTTGCGCAGACCCTTCTTCTTCCTATTCTCGACTATGCCGATGTCAGCTATCTAAATCTCACTGAAGCCCAACTTGATAAACTTGAGCGACTTCAAAATTTTTGTATACGATTTATATTTGGACTAAGGAAATATGATCATATTTCTGAATTTCGTAAAAGCTCAAGTGGCTTCCGATTCGTCTTCGCCGGAATACTCATGTCCTTACGCTTCTCTATAGCGTTTTGTTTAATCCTACGACCCCAACTTATCTCAAAGACCGTTTCAAATACGTACATGACACACATTCTAAATTCTTGAGGTCATCCGAAAATTTGAGACTTGAGATGCCAATGCATTCCACAAATTTTTACGATCAATCGTTTACGGTTGAAGCCGTTCGGTTGTGGAATGCATTGCCCCTAAATATCAGACGAGCACAATCCTTGAACATATTCAAAAAACTTTTAAATGAGCATTATTTATTATTACATTAATTTATTTTGTAGTGTATATTAAGTATGTATATGTTTTTATGTATATATATGTATCTATTGTATATAGTATGTATTTATGTATTGTATGTATTTTTTATTGTAAAGTGTGTATTTTAAATTTGACACGCCTTGAGCAAAATAAAAAAGAAAACGTGACAACAAATCCAATGCAATAAGCTACCGCAAATATCCATTATTATTATGTCCATCCTAAGGTTGCCTGGAAGAGATCGTGTCAAGCGATAAGGCCGCCCTTTGTACATTATAGTTTTATGTACCTATTTCTCTGTATGTTTGTTACAAATTTGATGTGCAAATAAAGTTTTCTCTATCTATCTATCTATCTATCTATCTATCTTGTATCTTGTATCTGTATTTCAGATACTTGTATCTTAGATAAGTCACATCTCTGCTTAGTAGCAATTCTATAACTAGGTGAAATGTATAACTAGCAAAATATAAAAATTCGTGGGATTGTCTTTTTTCTTTTTTTTTATAATGGATAGGCACGCGTTTGACCACAATCTCACCTGATGGTAAGTGATGATGCGGTCTATTAAAGGTTTCGTAAGTAACACTATGGGATTCTCGAAATATCCAAACAATAAACAGTTCTGAGAATCCGGCTCGAAGACCAACATGAAAGTTATTTCATACAATCAATCTCGTAGTGTACTTGATAGTCAGTGACTGCTGCAACAGTTATATTCGAAGGTCTATCATTACTGTATCTTCTATGTGAGTATGAGTATTTTGTAAATTGTTGTATTATTATTTACTTACATATATACAACATTACAGATTTAGACTATTTATTTTAGATTTTTACTAACACGTCATATAGAAAAAAAATACATTAGTCAATAATCTGATACATGAAAGTACCTACACATGACACAAACAATACAATAAATAGAAACTAGTGCTAAACTCAAAAAAACAGATGGCCGTTGGGGCAAAAAAGTCCTATGGTGGCGGCCACGAACTGGCAAACGCAGCGTGGGACGGCCTCCCGACTAGATGGACGGACGATATTGTAAAGATCGCGGGGAGCCGTTGGTTTTAGTGGGTCAATAACCGCGCGCTGTGGAAATCGATCGGTGAGGCCTACGTCCTGCTGTGGACGTCCCTCGGCTGATGATGATGATGGCTTAACTCTATTTATTTATTTATTTATGGCACTCCAACGACAATTCACATGTACATTTTAGTAAGATAATCTTATGCATTCATATGCTAGGTGAACTTGTCACTTAAAGGTGTGCACAGCACTTACAGTTTATTCTGCGATAACATTATAATTATATTAACTGTTTTAACTAACTACATGTAATTGAATTTAATCATAGTTAATAATAATAAAATGTGTTACATTTGGAAAAGGTACATGATTTAAAAAAAGCAAAATTACATAAAACATTGATACTTGAACAAATTGCAACATTCGACAATGTGTATCTAAATAAAGTAATATTTCAAGGACAAAGTTCTGGTATTACAATATCATATTAGTAAATGCATGTATAAAAATTAATATAAATTAAAATTACACGAACATAAATTTATGATAACATTATTTACAAATTGAAAAAAATAGGATTGAATTAAAATTTATATAACATAAAACACCATTTTATTAAAATTGTATAAATTGATAAGTAAAAAATGTTTTTTTTTTAATTTAGTAAAATTAGAATAATATCAAAAGTTAAAATTACACAACATAGTTAAGTTTGATAATTTAATGTATTAGTAAAGTAAACTTGTAAACTTGTAACTTTGTGTACTAATCATTATGATCAGTTAGTAGAAAAAATAAATAGTGTATCCATAAAAAGTTGTCATAAAACCGTAATGATTGTATTTCCAGTATCAGCAGCGGAGCGCAAGCTGGTGTGGTGCCGCGCGTTCCCGCTGTGCCGCTACGGCAGCGCGTGTGCCTTCGCGCACCCGCGCTGCCGCTTCCTGGCCGCCTGCACGCGCCGCGCCTGCGCCTACGCGCACTCGCCGCTCGCGCCGCCCGCGCCGCCCGCGCCGCCCGCCAAGGCGCAGCCCAGTGTGGGTGAGTCATATGCTTACTAGCTGGTAGATCGCCATTACAAAATAATTATAGTTTCACGCCTATTTTCTGCGTAAAACTATTTTTTTTTCATCATCATCATCATCAGCCAAGAGACGTCTACTTCAGGACATGAGGCCTCACCGATCGATTTCCACAACGCGTGGTTTCTCGCCGGCTTAAAGCAACGACTCCCCGCGATCTTGACAAGATCGTCCGTTCATTTAACAGGGCCGTCCCACGCTGCGTTTGCCAGTTCGTGGCCGCCACTTAAGAACTTTTTTGTGCCAAAGGCCATCTGTCCTTCGAGCTATGTGTCCGGCCCGGCCGGTATTGTTAAAGTCTGGTCCTATTGTCCTGTCGTTTGTGTTATAAGCTAGTACAACTTTTAATACATATTATGATAGCTTTTTTTTTCCTGGTAACACCTAACGTGAGTCACCTGCATTTTATGCAACTCAGGACTTTATTACATCTACATCAATCGGGCACGCTTAGCATGCGTAGCACGCTGTTATTGGCTCTTTTTTTTGTTTATTGTTTCACACGCCAGACATTACATTCCATTCATAATTAATCGCTTAATTACACTATATTTCATGGAAGTTCTAAAATAGTGAACACCGCATTCATATTTGTTCATGCTTACATTTAAAGAAAACACATTAAAGTGAGTACATTAGGTATACAGTAAGGTTGATGGATGTAGATGTTAGATACAAAAACACATTATTTATATTTTGTAAAAGTAATGTTTAATTTATCTACATTATATATTATCCTGTTTAAAATATAACTATGTAGTAGAATAAACAACACGAGATTAGGATTGTAAATTTATAGATTGTACTTTTTTTTTTCACTTCTAAAAAGCATCTACCATTATCGTCTCTGCACCTCCTCATGGTTGACTGGTAGAGAATGCCTTAGGCATTAAGTCCGCCATTGTACTTGTGATGTGCAGAAAGTTTAAAATAAAATAAAATAAGACATCTAAGAAGAAATTGAAGATGCATCGAAAAATGATATGTACTTTATGCTCCAATTATTTCTGTACCCAACCTTACCATCGAATCAAAGTTACGTATCAAGGTTAAAAAGGTATCTCGAGCTGATTGAAATGTTAAGTTAGTCCACTGTTCATATTGTTTCATAGATTGAACTACACTCGGCTACTGATCAACCTGTACATTTCCAGTACAAGCTGGTCTCGCATTACCCGGGCAGCTTAATTTATAAACCGCAAGACCATCTCATACTGCAATTGTATAGGTTGATGTGTCTGATCATTTGCCCTTATTTACAACTTATTTTCATCTATTTATCTATTATTTTTTATAGCATTTAGCTATCCTTAGCAAATTAAACTATGGATTTAAACATGTGACCTTGTGTACACCGGGCAGCCGCTTTAACCAACCAGCTACGGTCGCCTCTTGCCAGGACCCTAAATTTCTCAACTGTATGATACGTCATATCGTGATGCTACGTTTATCAATTTGTTCCTATCTTAAGTATGATACTTGGTTATATCGCCCGGTGTGCAGAAGATTGCAGGTTTGATTTCTGCCGATCTCATAATTTTTTAAGTACTTATTTTCATGTTTCACAGCATCCCACGTAGTCCCAGCGGCAAACTACAAGTCCATATCAACGGTGGTCCCCAACATGTGCAAGTTCTACCCCAACTGCGTGAACCCTGGCTGCCACTTCTACCATCCGAAGCCTTGTCGCTATGGCAACAGCTGTGCGAACAAACACGAGTGCAACTTCTACCACGCCGATGTCACTTCCAAGTGGAGATATACCGTCTGAATTATACTCTTACTCTAGTCTAATATTTCATTTGTTTTATTACTTTTTTTTTAAATTCCTTCATAGATTAACATAACATAACATAACATCACGCCTATACTACCCAGAAGGGTGTGTCAGTATACTAAAGCCAACGAAACAAGATAAATTTATGTTATTACACATCACACGAATATAAATTCTAATTGCTTTGTTATTTTAGTTGATTTTCGGATAATAAAAACTGTTAAAAATGTCCTAAACAATCTCAATTGCAATAGAAATTAAACTTTATGGCATGTAAATTGCGTTTATAATTGTAAATCATGAAAATTATCTCGTTTCGTTGTCTGAACTATAGTGTATTATAACGCTCACACTTCACTAGGGGCCCTAGACAAACGGCATTGCAGCTTCTAGTAAGAATAGATAATGCAACGCTGGATGCGACCGTGGTGACACTCAACCATAGAAATCTTAATAACTAGTCAATAGAAATGCTATCGACTATCTTTTAACACTGGGACGCATGTCGCCGGTTTTCAAATACCACTACATAACCAAACAATAAAAACACAATTTCGCCTACACATACATTTTGTATTCCTGCAAACAAAACTATTCTTTTTGCGATGACATTAAGCAATATTTTCTAAAAACGAATAATCTTTAGGCGTCCCAAACAACACTGGTAACCACGACAACTCCTCAACTCGCACTTGTGTTCGACTAGACACATGCTCGGGACAAGGTCACGCGTCTTTGACATTTCTATTGCCTTGTTATTAAGATTTCTATGCACTCAACAGTGTGCACGAAAGAAGCTTAGGATCTCTCGCTCGCAGCCAGCGTTACGTTATCTATTCGAACTAAACCGCTTCCATTTGTCTAGAAGGGCAAAAGAAAATTGCGTCATCTATGCACGCTTAACTAAACTTACCTTAGTCTGCAACTTGGGTTATTCCAACTGCGTGAACCCAGGCTGCCACTTCTACCATCCGAAGCCTTGTCGCTATGGCAACAGCTGTGCGAACAAACACGAGTGCAACTTCTACCACGCCGATGTCACTTCCAAGTGGAGATATACCGTCTGAATTATACTCTTTAGTCTAATATTTAATTTTGTTTTATTGCAGTTTTTAAATCCCTTCATAGATAAACATAATAACATAACATCACGCCTATACTACCCAGAAGGGTGTGGCAGTGGTGTATAACCACCACCCACACTTCACCTGCTAACTTTAGGTCCCATGGGATAGGGGGTAAGCCTATCGCCATCCATCGGGCACAATTTCAACTTCGTGCGGCTATTTTGCATTTTCTGACGGAAAGTTCGAGACCTCGCGGTGAGAGGTGCATATGCAAACCACTTGACTATTGAGGCAGTTAGAATAACATAATATTACATCTATATTAATCAGAAGGATATGGCAGTGTAGTAAGTATTACAATATGGGAGTGTAGTAAGTATTACAATATGGGAGTGTAGTAAGTATTACAATATGGGAGTGTAGTAAGTATTACAATAAGGTAGTGTAGTAAGTATTACAACGCTCAAATTTCACAAGACAAGCGGCAGCGGCATCACGCCTATTATCACGCAGAACGGTGTGGCAGAGTATGGTAATAGACACACCAACACTTCATCAGTTATGGACCTATCATGGGACCTAAGTCCCATGAAATAAGAAAGAAACGTTTATTTTGGCAAATCTTAATCACTTCTAAAACTACTTATAATAAAAATTAAATTAATGTGCCAAAAAAGGTAGGTACACACCTCAGCATACTACTGCAGCACATCAGCACTACAGCGCTGGTATTCTGGTACGCCCTGATTGCGAGTAAGGTAGTGCGACATTCGTCCTAATGATGACAAATTCCACAGAAAATACAATATAATTATAAGTTATAGAAAAATAAAACAAATAAAAAAAAAAAAAATACTCGACATTAAAAACAAATGACACCACAAAACTTCAAAAACCGAAAAATATGGAACGCACCCATAGCGTTTGAGTGGTTTGACATAATATGTCGCTAAAAGTCAAAAAGTCAGGTTTAACCTGAGGGTTTAACTCGGGGTTCTCATTTGTCCCCATTGTCCTTTCAAAACAATGAAAACCAAGCCAAACATAATTTTGTTCTCGTAACAACATACGGTACACAAAATCAACACAAATAACACTAAGTTCATTTGTACTGGAATATTATATGTAGAAAAGCTGTGGAAAAATAAAGGGTGAACCTATCGCCACCTATTAGACTAATTCCAGACGAGGTACCTACTGCTATTGAGAATTTCCTGATGAAAAAATACCAATTAACACTTTTCCCCGACGCGGTGATTGAATTCGTGACATCACAATTGTCACGAAATAACATAACATCTGGAAGACGCAGTGGGCCGACCTCCTACCAGATGGACCACCGACCTGGTCAAGACAGCCGGATGCTTGTAGTCCAAGACCGTCAGGTGTGGAGAAGTTTGGAGGAGGCCTTTGCTCAACATTGGGCGTCCTTATAGGCTGCGAAAAAAAAAAAAACATAACATCATGGAATTATTACCCAAAAGGGTGTGGCATAGGTGTTTAACACCCACACTTCACCTGTTTTAATTAGGTCTCATGTGATAGAGGTGATCCTATCGCTATCTACCGGGCACAATATCAACTCCATGCCGCGGCAATATCCCAAATCACTGTTTTAGCTACTATATTTTGAGTCAGCACTTTATATCTCTTTATTTAGACTATTAAAGGCGGTTCTGGGTTCAAGGTTGGTCACTGATATATTATTAGATATGTCATAGTTCCAGTGACCCGTCTATAAGGCAAGAGTAGGCGCACGGTGGTGCTTTAGTGGGTGAGGACCCCACATAACCGCCCGTCTCCCTAAACGGTGCGGTATGCGGTCAGGAACATTTTACCACCTATAAAAAAAAGGTAACTACTGGGTTCAAGGTGTGACGGTACGCAGTGATTTATTTCCTCCACTCGATCTCAAAAGCCCTACCAACAGAGACTGGCCCTAACTAACAGTATTACACAATGACAACATTGTTATAATAGAAGAGATCAACTTCACAGCAAGGCCATGACAATTTGGTTCAATTGAGCATAAGGTGAATTTGGGCAGAGATTTCCTTATTAGGTGCATTTCCAGATAGCTGCGGGCGGGCTTACATGATGGCCCAATTTCATCATACTTCCTAAACTTTCGCGCCGTAAGCGCTGATATATTGTTCTTCCATTCAAAAATTTAATGAGAGAGACAGAAATCAAAAACGGGTTAAAGAAAACCGAAGTTTAAGAAGTTTGATGATATTGGGGCAAAATATTGTATAAGTAGATACTTTACTAATGAAAATACATGCGTTGGCGTGGTGAAATTGTACCTACGTATTGTTTTCGATGACGAATCAGACGAATGTTGCAAATATAACTGTTAGATATTAACATATTATTACAAAAGCAGTTCTTACCAAAAATCTAGGCTATATCGGGCTAGAATCAGAACTTTGAGGATACAAAGAGCATAGAGTACATTAATTAAGAAACGAAGAATTTACCTGGTACCTAGATCAAGTACAACTTAAGTCTACCTACTATACTTTTGATTTTTTTGTTTAATGTAATAAAACGATACAATTTATCGTTGTATTACAAGAACAAGAAACCGGCCAAGTGCAAGTCGGACTCGCGCACGAAGGGTTCCGTATCATTATTTATAAAAACGGCAAAAAAAAAACATGCCCCCCTTAAATATTTATTTTATTTGTTTTAAAAGTATGTGTTGTACACGAGAACTAGTGTTAGTATCTAATATTTACTATGGACCTCTCATCGTCCTTATAATCATGATTCATTCCGGAGAGATATCACGGTACAATCGCAAACGCAAAGTGCGGCGATTAAAATATCAGATGGTTATGTACAGATATGACGCACTATGTCTACAAAAATTTACCTATAGAGTCATGTAAAGTTGAGCGAGTCTTAGATTTAACTTTCTAATGATGGTCAATCCCGCCTCTCAAAACAATCTCACTTTATAACCACAAATTTCCGAGTAGGCACAAAATCGAAATAAGAAAATTGATAAAAATGTCTGACTTTTATCAGTAGTCGCAATACCCTCAGATAGCCAGCGGTCCCGAAATTCTCTAGGGGCTCTGCGAGATGTAACGACACCATCTCCCCACTGTTTTGTTTTTATTTGTTTGTCGCACCGCTAGGGAGTACGGTGTGGTTATGTGGGGCCCTCACGCACTAAGAATACCGCCGTGTGCCGTCAAGCCGCGTGGTGGTGGCCGTTGGAACTGCAATGTCGTCAGTGACCATCTCGGCTATGCCCGTAGGCCACCTTAGGACGACCGATGCCGTGGGGTCGAGGTATGGTATTCCAGGTATTCCTTCCTGCCTTTCTCGTAGGATCACCCACCGCCAGCATTGAGAATGGGGTCCTCTGTCGGATATGCCAACCCCAGTTAGCATTTAGGGATCTGTCAAATATTTTGCTATCAAAAGGGTTCCGTCAACAAAAACTTAAGAAATCACTGCGTTGCCTTACGAGGTTCATAAGTAGGTGTCTATTATAAACTAGCAAAACAGATAGAGTAAAATGAAGCTATTCAAGTGGATGCAAGTATCAGCTAATGAAGTTCAGAGTTCGTAGGTCATAGATATCATCGTAATCCCTCGGTGAACTTAATGCAACCGCAGACTTAGGTATTTATTTTAGATTTGAATTTGTTGATTTTAATTTTCTAATTTTAATTTAATATCTAATGCTTATTTTTTTACTGAATATAAAAATAAATATAAACACAAATAACTTATAAGTATATGAACTTTCTATTGGAAATGGCAACTTTCAACCTAGCCTACGTTATTGGCTACTGTGTTTTATAATTCTAAGTATAACAGATGTTATTGTTATACATAGAATTGTTGTAATAATAATTATATATACACAGCTAAAATGTTGATGAAGATAAAAAATACTTAAAACCGTAAAATTTAATATTGATTGTTGTCGAAATTATAATGAAATAACACCTAATTACGACTCAATCTTTAATTAACGTCTAAGGATGATTAAAAAGTATAGCTACTGCAACAGCCCTAAATGTTATCTAATAGTCTTTCCATCGAGAACCGGCGTTTCAGATCTCATAAGATATCTACAGAGTAATGTTAGATATTAAAGTGCACACAACACTTAGATCAGGCAAGGCAGCAATGTAGTAAAAAATACATACAAATCCCTACCCACTACAAGACAACAAACAAAATGCAATTATGGATAATGTAAGAAGCCTATGCAATAAGAGTTACGGCGTTTCTCTGCGACTGTGCCTATCCTCGGATAGGGACGGCATTTTATAAAATAGGCAACGCATCCGGTGTTCCCCATCATCCTGATCAGTGCTACACCGATCTCGCTGCTAGAGGGGCCCCCTGACTCTTGGGACACCGAACTAGAGCAGCGCCTGTGCCAGTGATTTCTGGATTTCTTCCTTCGTGGTGATTATTTGGAGGTAAGTAGACCAGAATTATGTTCATAAGTGCTCGTCATGATGAACTGGTTGATGATGACTTTCGGTAAAGGACTTGCCATAACCCGTTGCTCACGATATGAATAGTGATTTAGATTATTATTATTTATTTTTAGGGCTAAAGGAGGTTTCACAGTTTCAAATATTTCCGCAGCGGGGAATTTATAAATTTACCTATCGTTTGGTGATTATCGTCAAGTAGGGCGTTAAGATTTTGAGTATATACGTGGAGAACTGTATAATTATGATAATACAAATAAGCATTGCTTTCAAAATAATGATATTAGCTCTATTTAATTAACTTACCACCGTTCAGCATTTCTTTTTATATGATTACTAGCATTTGCCCGCGACTTTGTTCGCGTGTAAATTGTTGTATTAAGTAAAAGCTGCGCCCGCGCTTCTACCTGCGTTAAACTTTACTACTCTGATTTTTTTAAGTTTAGCGTTATGTTAAATATCAAAAAATCTCCCTTAATAATTAGATTATCAAACACAAAAATAATTATAAAAATCCGACCTGTAGAGGTTCAGATTAGCCAAATAAAACAAACAAACCAACTTTCGCCCGCGGTTGGGCCTGCGTGGTAGGTATCGATAAAAAGTAGCCTCTGTGAAGTGCCTTGTAGTCAGTTATCTGCATATTCAATTTTATCAACATCAGTCCAAATGTAAAGAAAATTAACTGATACAAACAGACAGATAATAATTTAAAAAGCTAGCTTTTAGCCAAAGGTATCGAGCAGGTTTTTTTTTATCTAAAATAGGTTTATTACCAAAAAAGATACAGGCATTGTGTTACACAGTGGTTTCCAAACTAGGTGTTCCTGTATTCCAACTTTGTATTTATTGTTATTTTGACATTAAAACTAAAACTTCAATTATATTCTAGCAGTCATTCCACCTCAGTAATGCTATATTAACTGGACATCAACAGTCTTTAGTCGCAAAATTTAAATAGAAGAATCACAGTACGTCCTAACAAAGACCTTTCAAAGTGATCTTGAAGAACTAATTATTAGCAAAAGATGACAGTACCTACACTAAATTATTTTTCTGGTGGGATTAAAAAACCCAGACTTTAGTTAGAGGCATACACCCCCTTTATGATGGTTCCGTTTGTGAAATAAATAAACGCAATGTGTTAAAGTGGCACATATAATCCATTCAGAGTAGACTCCCGAGCGCCGTATTTTCATTCTAACGTAATGTGTCACTTTAACATTATTAAGTTTTTATCTATTTTTAAAAACAATTCATGTCTGAAAACCAACAAACAATTTTGACACGGTAATTTTCCTCATTTTGTCAAAATTGTTTAATCCTATATTGTATGTTTGAAAACAGCTGAAAATTAAAATAATATCTATTTTTAAAAATATGAGCGCGAACATACATTTTAGTGTTTAAGATATGATTTGTCTTTAAAAATACTTAGATTAAAATTTAATCATATTAATATTAAACCCATATAGCTACTTTTGTATGAAAAAACAGCCAACCAATTGTACCGCTCAATAAATAAGTAGGTAGGAACGGTAACTATTGAAAATCACAATACCAAAAGATTGTATGAAAAGTTTCGTGAGAATGCTACTTCTGAAAAGACATTTTAAATTCATGGCGAATTTTGGTCTTGCCTGATTAGTTAGTACAGAACCCTTAATAGAACAAAATAAAAAGGCATCGTACTTCGTTTTCCGGTTGCGATTCGGAAAACTAAAATAAAATACAGAGGTACATCGTTTGATAGCAAAAAATAATGAATCGAATTACTGATCAAGGTCGATTAGAAATTACTGGACGCATTTAAGGCGAAGGTTTCTAAGTGACGATTTCACCAACGCGTTAAAACTCAAGTTTAACGCTTAGCTAACATTAATTGAGAGAGAGAGAGAGAAAGACGTCAAATATGGGTTCGATAGAACCGTAAATTAAATTTACACGTCATACATATTTGAGTGCACGGTTGGCATAGTGGTTAAAGCGGTCGCCTCGCCGCTTTCAACTGCGCTGGTGTTGTGGGTTCGATCCCCACACGGATCAAATCTTTATGAGATTCGCAAAAAAAAATTTTTTTGGGTGTGCTTTGTGTGTGTGAAATGTATGTTTGTAAACACCCCCGCGACACAGGAGTTATTCCTAGTCTTTTTTTTTAAAAAAAAAGGTAAGAAACGAATAAGATATTTGGTGAAATCAGTTCTGACTCGAGTGCGAAATGGTCCTTATCTCATTAGAATGGCAGGCAGAGACCAAAGCTAATACCGCGTAAAAATCAATTACGATCCGTCGCCAAGTATGACGAATCGAACATGGGGTCTAATATTTTCAGTTATTTTTACTATCAGAAACCAGCTATGGGTAGTTACTTCCAATGAATTCCATCGATAACAGATTGATATATACATTTTTGGAAATATTATATTCAGAAAACTACTTATATATATACTATTATGTCTGCTGTGCTCTAATTTAGGGCTTAATCTATAACCCAACAATTCTTTCGATGACATGATGCTCTCACAAGCTTGGTATTGGTAATCGTTTTACGTAAGAGCATTTCTGTGCAGTAGAACTTGGAATTACATGTGTCTTATTTAGAACTAGCTGTTACCCGCGACTTCGTTCGCGTGTAATTCATTGTATTAAGAAGTAGCTGCTCCCACGCTTTGAACTGCGTACAACCTTGCTGCGCCACTCCCGTGCAGTTTTGCGAAATGTTAAATATACATATATTGACCTTTATTGAGAGAAAGACTAACAAAACACAAAAATAATTATCAAGATTCAACCAGTAGTTCTTGAGATTAGTGCTATCAAACAAACAAGCTAATTTTCGACAGCGGTTTCGTCCGCGTGGTAGGTAGGTACATTAAAAGTAGCCATTATGGCGCGCAGTTACCTACATCTAAAATTTTATCAAATTTGGTCCTGCCGTTTAGAAGATTAGGCGATACAAGCAGACAGACAAACACAAAAATTCTTCTTCTCTTCTTCTTCTTCGTCGAGTCGATGGCTGAGTCAAATTTTATTTTGACTTGTCCTCGTGGTGAAAGGATTAGCCAATTCGCTTTGGAGAACTCGCAAAATTGCCCAGGGTGCGCCGGACGTAGGGAATCGTTGTGTATGTCACTCGGGGAGGCTCAAAAAATAAAAACTGTATTTTGCGAGCGTAGGGCGCTGGCAGTCCGGTGTAATATGTTGGCACGCAGGTTTGCGCGTTGTAGCGAGAAAGTCAAAGTGACCCTTTTTAAAGCCTATTGTCAGGTCTTCTACACGTGCAGCTTGTGGACCATAGAAATCTTAATAATAAGGCAATAGAAATGTCAAAGACGCGTGACCTTGTCGCCGCGCATGTGTCTAGTCAAACACAAGTGCGAGTTGAGGAATTGTCGTCTTAATGTCATCGCAAAAAGAATAATTTTGTTTGCAGGAATACAAGCGCATGTGTCTAGTCGAACACAAGTGCGAGTTGAGGAATTGTCGTCTTAATGTCATCGCAAAAAGAATAATTTTGTTTGCAGGAATACAAAAAGTGGTATTTGAAAAACGGCGACATGCGTCCCAGTGTTAAAAGATAGTCGATAGCATTTCTATTGACTAGTTATTAAGATTTCTATGTTGTGGACCAATTATACGCAGCGGGCCATCAGTGCCCTACGAGTGCAATACAATAACGGCTACAGGATGCTGTTAGGCTTGCCGCGTTTCTGCAGTGCCTCTGGCATGTTTGCGCAAGGTCACGTTGATGGCTTCCAGGCCATCGTGAGACAAAAATCTGCCTCATTGCTCCATAGACTACGAGCGAGCTCCAACTCCATCCTAAAGGTGATAGCTGGGAGATATGATTCACCGATAGTGCATTGCATTATAAGGAGATGTATCTCCCAGAATAAACTTATTATTAAATAACCCACGTTTGTTACTAACATACATTTAAGATATTGTTTACTAACCCACTATGGATCTTACTTGGTCTGAAATAAAAGTTATTTTATTTTATTTTTTAGGCAAATTATCGTTCAAAAAACTGTACGAGCTTGAAAAAACAGTTATTTTGACATAAAAAACAGACACTTTAATTTATTTATTTGTATTGATGATGGGTTATTTCAGTGTGAAGGTATTTCAGGTTTTTTTGCTGAATTATTCATAAGACCTTGCTTTTATAAATATATTTCTTCAAAACTAGTATATTAATGTCCTATTTACAATATAATTCTAGAATAAACATCCGCTAAGTACATCTAATTAATCGTATAAAATACTAATTTAAATAAAATTATTTAAATTTAAAATTATCATACTTTTATTATCTTTTTTATTCTGATCCCTTTTTTATCCTTTTTTATCCGTGTGAAATTAAACAACGCAAATAAAATGCTTGGTTAAAATATTAAATCTAAGGTAATTTGTGCATGAATTATGCAAAAACGATGCCATATCAGAATTATTAATTCAACTAATTAAATGAAAATACTAGGTTCAAGAAGTTTTGTAAATAAATGGTTTGTGCGCTGTTTTGAGTAATTTCACTCCAATAGCATCTGATCTTCTTCTGATCTGATTTTATTCTTTTTTGGGCTTAATTAATCAAAAACTGTACAAACTACGGCGTAAGCCATTAAATACGTTTTAATAAGCAAATAGACAGGATGTTTAGTTATACTAAGACACAGTTGAATACGTTATGGGACCTAGAATTTGAACCTGCGACCTCTGCATACGGGCAGCCGCTTTAACAACTCAGCTATGGTCGCCTCTTGCAAGGACACTAAATATCTCAACAGTATGTTACGTCATTACATGACGTCACGTTCATCCTTTTGTTCCTATCTTAAGTAGGATATAAACAACTTTCTCAACTATTTCATGGTATAATTTGTTAAGCCAAAATATTCAATCAGAAGTCTGTCTAGTTGTCTAGTATTTATGCTAAGATATTTTTTTACTTATTTATAAAACAATAAGCTTATAATATTGTGTGAACAAAGTCTACTCTCCAATGGAACATTCCGGAAGGTCAATTCTATTAAGTGCTTTGTTGCCAAACTCAGTGTCGATGACTTATTGTGTGTATTTCTTATTCTATTTTTAGGTACTCAATTATTTGAACAGGAAACCATTAGAGACGCATTTAATTACACGCAATATAGTTTCATGATACTGATAGGACAACACAGCACTTTAATTGTAAAAGAGAGCTAATTGTTACTGGAATATAGCTATTCTAATGTTTGTAAAAATCAAAGCCCACGGCCATCAGGCTTTTCTCTCCCTTGCGACATAGAAAGTGAACCACTTAATGGATAAAATCATGAATCTTGACAGATTTGAATTTAGCAGCAGATGGCTGCTTGGCCAATCTACGACGGTACCGTACTGGAGTTTGGCCAATACCGACCCGTGACATGTAATTTGCGGCTAACTTCAAAGCCGTCGAGGTCCTTGATTTAACCTATCTACATATAATCTACTATCTTTATATTAACGCAGTGTCTAGATGACTAATCCTTTTACCATAAAGGAACAAGTCCTCCCCTAGGGTTAATGTTAGCCAGGGCCTCTCAAATTTACACATCATCGTCTGGAGGGAATTAAAATTTATTTTTACTCACTATCACTGTCTCTTGATATACAGGACTACCTAGTTTAAGAGGCAGGGACATTAGTATGAATGTATAATACAGATATAGCAACATTAATAACATCTTTGTACCTAATAATATGCCATTTAATACTTAATATACACCATTGTTGTAACTCTATATATTATGGACAATAAATTTATTATTATTATAATTCAAGCGCCGAAAGTTCAAGTACTACTTAATTTCTTCTCTCTCAGTCATGTCAAAGTTTAACTCACTACTATTTTATTTAATGTGACTAGAAGCTTGTTCATAAAAGTTCTTTCAAGTTAGTTTTTCAGACCTGTATTACGACCTTGATCGTAACCTATCCAATCAATTAAATATTTCATTCAAAATATATCTTGCAAATCTCTTATCTGATAAATTACTTCAGCTTCCAGAGAAGGCCATCAATTAGTGCCTAACTTGAAATCAAAAATTGACATTTAATCTTGTGGATATAGATAATCATCTCACTCGAGCAGGAAGTGACAGAAGCTGTAGTGTTTGATTAATATGCTATTAAACTACAGTTATTTTTCTTATTGCATAGCCAAGAAAAATATTTTCACCGTGGATTTCTCGCGGTATGTGGAAAAATATCCTCCCAAATGCTTAGAGCTCAAGTAACTAAACAAGAACCGAGCCCTAAAAAAGAAAAGGCTATTTATTTAATTCTACGTGAAAATACGATACAGAATGACACTAAGATATACGCCAAAAACAAAGCGTGAAAATTGTATCTAATATAATATTTACACAATGATCTATTTTATTATTATTAGTGTTTGTTTATTCGAATAAATTTATTTTCAACATTATTTTTTTCGTTCTTGATACCAATGAATACAATCTTATTTTTTAAATATTATTTTTTAAGTCACCGTAACATCCTTGACGACATCCATCCGTAAAAGCGATTATAACGTTTCGTGCATTAAAAAATTGTTACTGAACAGAACTTGGGTTTTTTTTTTCTTCCGATACATAGAAATAGTCAGTGACGAATAACCGGCTTATTATATTCGTCTACAGTTCCTGTTCCAAAGCCTGAATGATGACAATTTCAAGCGATTTTTTGCTCGCCGGAATTTTGACAAAATTCTGTCTTCAAGAAAAGCTGTAACTTGTGGCTCCGCTAGAACGAGCAAAAAACAAACACGAATATTTTCAACACTTGTGTTCCGATATTCTGAAATTATAAGGATTCGGCTACAATCCTTCAATCTGGTTATTCGTGCATAATGTTATGTTTCTGGTTAGAAAAAAATAAGTAAATGTTATGAATGTTAGTCTAAGGTATTTATGTATATTGGCTTAATGCCCGATATAAAAATAATTTGATTTGATTTGATATTCCCCATGGTACCAAGTGGACTAAATGGTGATCCGTTGCTTGTCTAATAAACCTGCATAAAATGTCATATCTATATATCGACACCCAATATGAATAACATTGTAACTCAGTATGACATGGTTTTCAATACAGCCATTTTAAATTTTTTGCAAAGTTTATTATTTATTTGCAACTGCAGGCTTAAGTTCATCTGTACTATTGTGAGATTCATTATATTAATTTTAATTGCTCTTTCAGATGGTTTAGATGCCGTTTTGATTAAACCACTGCAAGTATCATTTTTGCAATCTTACAATGTACAGATTTTAAGCATTATTAAAATGAAAAGCATTGTAACTACCGTTACAGTGCTTTTCAATGAAGTTATAAATACATTTGAAAGCTTTTTTGTGTAAAATGGATAACATTGTATGTCAATTTGCAATGAGTTTATCACAAAGAAATCCTTGTTAAACAAACTTTTGTGTATTGTAACTTTATTTACGAGTATACTTCAATAGAAACAGTGTAGATTTCGAATTACAATGAAATTAATCCATTTCACATAAGTAGTTCTTAACGTTATAGAAATACGGTTCAAGGACAGAAATAAAGCTCTGTTCTTGCTTAATTCAGATAACTTAGAGTTGTACAAACGTGTAACTAAAGTTACAATGTTATTCATATTGGGTGTCGATATATAAAAGAAAGTCGTGTTAGTTACACCATTTATAACTCAAGAACGGCTGAACCGATTTGGCTGAAAATTGGTGGGGAGGTAGCTTAGAACCAGGAGAAAGACATAGGATACTTTTAAAATATTTTCGAGGGCAACATTTTATCGAGGGCGAAGCCGCGCGGGGCAGCTAGTAACTTAATAAAAGAGTTATGTGACTTTGTTGAGATTGTATTTTTTAATTATTTTTTATTTCTCATTTAAATTAAAATTAATTTAATTTATTGTTTTACGTCAGTTATAGAATTTATTGACAGCATGTCGCAATTACGGCACAAGACAGGTTAATTTACAACGCACTATGTACCTGTAATAAATTAAATAATTGCGATTTTATTGAGCTATGGTATTGAATTATTGATTGTTTATGTAAAGAGCTCCTATTTGTTACACTGCAAGCATACTCGCATAAAACAGAATACAATTTGCAGTACATTTATTAAATTTATTAAGAAAAAATTCTTACCAAAAAATATGCGACATTAGTTTTATCAAAATTATAATTATATAATTCAAATTAGATTTCCCACTAGAAAACATCGCAATAATGAATTGTAATAAGTATCTATGTTTTACCGGTTCATTCAAACTGTTTTTTTTAGCAGAATGGATCCTTATTTTATTGCAGCTAAACTGTGGAGCTAAACATCAAGGGTATATTAATGGCACCCCTATAGTCGAAGAGCTTTTTAGGGTTTCGTACCCAAAGGGTAAAAACGGAACGGAACGTCCGTCTGTCAGCAGGCTGCAAATTTTCCAAGATGATGTATAACTGTTGCCGCTAAAACAACTAAAACTAAAGACTGAAAAAAATAATATTTAAGAGGGGGCAATACAACACACGTGATTTTTTGCTGTTCTGTTCGCTCGTAAGTCCGACCCGCACTTGCTGTTTTCTTATCCAACAATCGAAATTTTCACTTGCTAATGTAAAATATTTACTTGGAAATTCAAAATTAAATCTACGCAAGCGCCCGTTTGTAACCTCACGTCATGCCATCTTATATACTTTAACAGGATATAGTCAAGTAACAGATTTATAACATAGACTTATATGTTACAAATCTAACAGAACGTGACAAGTAATATAAAACCGTTTACGGCACTATGTAATTAATATTATAATTGTGCGATTAGTGAATATCTACAACATGTTTCCTTAGATTAGTAAGATAACTCTTACAAAGTAATAAATATAATCTATAACCAATGACTAACATAATAAAAATAAACATTAATTGATATTGATAGTAACTAGGGAGAATTAATATGTGTGACATATACAAAAGTGTGAATGTTGTTGAATGAAACCTGTGAGCAAACTCGATTTCTTCGAAGCAGAGTTGAAAGTGAAAAGTGGTATGTGTGACCCGAGATTTTACATCTCGTGCTTTTGAGTCTCTCACTACGTTCAAGATTGTAACCTAGAAATTACTAATATCACACTGTTAGGTTGACGCAGTCCGAGGGCAGTGGCTTAGCGTAAAATACTGATATTCATTCGCACGCCAACATCAATGTGATGGCAAAAGGCAAACTAAATGGTGATGGGCGTAACAAATAAAATTAAGCTCAATACAAGTAATTCAATCATTTATATTTAAGTAATCGTCGTTACACCAAATGAAAATGATCAAGGCTATTGCCAGAGAAAGTCTAGTCTAGATACTCTAGTTGCTTAGGTCTACGATTCAATGTCAGGCATAACTCAAACCACTCAAACTAAATACTTAGGTATTCTATACATGGGTGTGTCTGTCCACTCTGTCCCAATTGCGCCAAGGCTCAGTTAAAACTATTGTCTTTATTCACGATGCACTGTTGTAAGTTGAATTCCTAGATTATAATCAAGCAATTGTTATAGTAAGTAGGTGAATGCATTACCTTACTTTTGTTAGGAAGGGTTAGGTATAGCTTTATTACACCCAGCCTGACATTCCATATTCATGGAATCCATATCATAGTATCGAATTCCACTATACTCTATCCGTAGCCGTGACAATACAAAAAAACCGGCCAAGTGCGTGTCGGGCCACGCGCAGTAGGGTTTCGTAGCTAGTCGTAACAACATATTTCGACTTAAAAGGGATTTACTATCTGTATTAAACAAGTAACATCTTCATACAAGTCATTACTTTCAAAAATTTTTGTAATTTGCACGAATTATTCTAAGTAACTGCATTTTACACTTTGGACCCCTATTCCTCTTGAACTAATGAAGTGAACTTATCCGCTATAGTTTTCCTTGAAAGTTCATTACATGTACTACCGACAAAATTTTTTTAGATTTTGGGATCCAGTAGTTTAGCTTTTAGAGGGGGGGGACGCTCTACTCGAACAAAAATTTGCTCTTTAAAGTTAATTATCTCGCAAACGGATCTCTAAATCAAAAAACTGTCTTAGCAACCCCTAAACGTTTTTAAAAGTCTTATCTAACAATACCCCACACTATGGGGTAGGCGACAAAAAAAAAACATCCCTACTTTACATGTAGGGGAGCTACCCGAAAAAAAAATATTTTTCCAAATTTTATTCTACGACTTTCTTTGTATAGTTAACATACATGTTTATGCAAAATTTCAGTTTTCTAGCACCAACGGTTTCGTCGCTATGCCTCGGACAGATGGACGGACAGACGGACATGGCGAAACTATAAGGGTTCCTTGTAGGTACTACGGAACCCTAAAAAACACATTTGAACGGTTTCCTATAAACTTTTACTACCTAACCTACTCCCCAAGAAATAGGAGGTATACAAAAACAAAAGCATACAGGTTTCGTGGAATCTTAGCGAAAATTGACATTCACATGAATGGAGAAGCTACTTACGGTATTTCTAATGCGCAATGAGTATCATGTTATATTTTGATGTCACTCTATTAACATCAATTGGATGAAGACTCATCCACGTCATGAATACCAGTGATGATATTAATATTACCCATACAATTCCAGTCTTAACTGAGTCATTCTGGGAACGTTCGTCATGGGAATGGATAAACACATTGATTATGATAAGTTGTAATTTAACTGGCTGAAATTAACCGTTTTATCGTCTGCCTGCTTTTATAACAATAACATGACGACGACGCAATAAGTTTTATTTTTATTGATGCAGGAATCTTCGATACCTTTCTGTCAATAACACCCTTTCAATGACTCTTTTACACAATCTCATCATATGTAGTTTATCGCATTCCGACTTTCATATGAAGCACATGGTATGTATAATTGAAAACTTATCTGAAACAAAAAAAACAAAAGAACATGTAATGAGCACTAAAGACATACATTATATGGGTAAATTTCAACAAGCTACTATTTTTTGTCATTTCGGCGGACTTTTTTAATTTCAATGCTATCTATATATTTTAAGTGAAAAATTAAACTTTAGTCTATTTATAACATTGTGTGTGAGTGGACATCAAATAACATCAAAACTTACATAAATATTAAAGGATGAATTTTTTAGAGTCCACTGAAATGAAAAGTGTCTACCGAGATGATAAAAATACCCACCGAAATGATAGACTGTGCACTGGAATGAATTAAATCCACCGAAATGATACAGCTAAGAACAACCATGTCGGGCAGCCAGGGTTCCGTACTTAGGTAGGTTTGATTTTAACTAATTTTAGATAAACACTTAGACAGGACAGTACACAGTTATTTTAATATCATCATTAATATACAGATATTACAGTTAGTAATATATATATAATTATTTGAGGTTACAATAACCTCAAATAATTATATATATAACATATTAATGTAATGTAATGTTTATTATTTTTAGTGGTTATTGTTGGGTGAAAATGTTGGAAAACTGTATCGTATCGTAACCATACATATATATATTTGTATGTTTATGAACTAATATTAAACGAATATTAAGATTATTCCATTTTGAATTATGACATTGACATAATGATTATAAAAATTTTAATTCTGACATTGATATTAATAATTGACTTGTAATTCTGGAATGAAATTAATTGAACTGCATGTGGAAGAGGCTGACATTAAGATAAGCAGCTGATCATAATTATTTAAAATTTATATACCTACTAATATTTGCACGCCTTGATTGGCAGAATATGATGATACTTTGTAATTAGTTTAAGTCACCTATTATGTACCATATTCATACAAATAAAGATTACTTACTTACTTACTTACTTACTAATACTAATTTACTTTATATGGGTGATTCCTGGGAAGCTTGATTTTGACGGTCACATCGTAATATTATCTAAAATAATAGACATACATAGCTTAATTAGCACTCATACGATTCCTTGACTATTATAGTAATGAGGCCTATTGATTAAAATAACAATGTAAAACTGAAAATTGGTTTAAAATCCATTTGAAACTGAAAAACGGGGTGATTTAGCTTGAATTTTACGTGTCACACGCGTAACCTGTACTTTGTAATGACGATTTATTTTGTCTACGCTTATAGCTTTATATTAATTCATATATTTTTGAATACCTAGAAAGTGCTGCTATCCTATTATAATCAATATGTTATAAAAAAATAAAACTTATAGTAGCTATGGTCATTCAAAAACATGTCACGCGGCGGGCGTCGTTTCAACCGTGCGACGTAAAATAGCAACCAAATTCGGTTCGAACGTGGTAGGCATCTCGCGATTGGTTCGACACATCGCCAGTTTACTGGCAGTGCTCAGACGTAAAGGTGGTGTCGCTCAGTTTCGCGCAAAATAAGTTATAGTGGATTCATTTAGACTTGGCAAAAACAGTAAACAAACCCCGCCTAATTACAAATTACGATATTGCGAAAGAATAACACACTGTACGTTACCACATTGAGTTGTATAAACTAGTTCACACACCAACACACTAATATTCACATATATTCATTGTAAATTCACTGTGCAAATGTATTATTTTTGCAAATTTCGTAATTCCAAGGAGACTTCAAACCACAGATTAAAAAAACGACATGGAAGTTTGACATTTGATTTAGGGATGGGAACAAGTGAACGAAAGAACGATTGGGATTGATTTACGTTTTTGTCAGTGATGATAAATTTAATTGTTCAAAACATTCTTAAATTTATTGAAAGCTGTACTTATATTAAATTAAATTTTATTTAATCTATTTATCGTGAATAACAAATCGTAACGAATTAATCCTTTTCTACAGCTAAAGTGGCCCATTCGACTGTGCGGTTCGCGCGACTCGGTTCTTTAGATTCGTTCAATCGCGAACGACACATAACTAAATCAAAGTCCATTTTTAACCGACTTTAGCGACTTTTAATTAATTAATATCATTCACTGAATGAATGTTGAAGCGCCATTTTGAGTAGTTCACAACAGTTCATTAAATGATTCACATCACTATTTTTTTTCGTCAGCCATTATTGTTTATCTTTTTTGCCAAGTCTATATGAATAGACTATAGGTGAGTTCTTTGACTACTACACGTTTTGGTCCTACAGGGTTGATACATTCCATAGCTTGTTTTACTACGTAGTTGAAAATACTTTCACCTTAATGCTTTAAGATCATGAATACTTATATCCTTGAGTAAATTTTCAAGTAAAAATATGTATAATATTATTAATAGATTCATTGTTATATCCTAAAATGTAAATTGTCGAGAGATCCGTGGGCGCAGATCCGTGGGTTTTAAGCCACGGATCTTTGTTTTCGGCCATGAATCTTTGTCCTGTACGCTGGCGAGTTCTGCCAAAGATACTACCTTGTAGACTGACACTGTTCTAGCTATTTATTTATTTACTAATGATTTCAATTAATGAAAGTGTTTTTTAGAGTTCCGTATTATCTACTAGAAAGCCATATAGTTTCACTATGTTTGTCTGTCCGGGCCCTAGCATCTAGACTGTTAGTGCCGGTAAGCTGAAATTTTGTAAACATATGTATGATAACTATGGCTACAAAGTGATAAAATTAAATCTTGAAGAAAAAAAAAATGGGGTAGGTACTTTTGCTAAGAGTAAAGGGGGTTTTTTTTCTTTCACGTACCTCTTAATGTAGAGTATCATTAAATAGGTCTGTAGGTTTTAAAAGCATTAAGGGTATGCAAAGGTAATTTTTTATTCTGAGATCTGCTAAAAATATTTTTAACCATGGATAGTATTTTTTTGTTTAAATAGCCCTCCTCCTCTAAAAGCTAAACAATTGGCTCAAGAAATACAGAATAATTCGTTACTGTGGTATTACTGAATACGGTACAGAAGACATGCTACATACGTTGCGCGCTCTATGTTTGCGTTGCTCGGGCATCGCTCACAGACACAATTTCTAAGACTACTTTCGTTCGCACGCGTACGGCCCCTGGACCCCCGCGTGCCCGCCGAGTGTAGGTATAGCAACTTAGGTATATGCATGACCTAGTTTTCTGTAGCCAACGATTTTGTGGTAGTATTATAATATAATGAAGGAAAAGTGTCACGGCTAAGTCCGAATTGAAAAATGCAATTACTTGAAATAATTCGTACAAAATCCATAACCTTTGTTAATAATGAATTGTTTGAAGTTGTTACTTATTTAATAAAATTAATTAATACAAGTATATTTAATACAAGTAGGTCAAGCAGTGAGCCCCTCTTAAATCTGTATTACTAGGTATGTTCTAACGGTTGATTATGGAACCCTACACTGCATTTGGCCCAACAAGCACTTGGCCGGTTTATAATTATGCTTTTCCATGCACTAGGAAAAAACGGTAGTCCAGCATTATTAGAGTCCTCAATTGTCTAGTTTTTATATTTACTTTATACGACGTATGTAGCGAACGAGCATGTAGTTCACCTGATGTTATATGTAGCTGTAGCCCATGAATATATCTACAATCCACAAAGCAGATTGTAGATGCGTCGCTTCACCTGAGGGCTACGGTGCTTTGCTTCATGCTTCATGTACCTGTAATTTCAGGACCTGATTTCACCACCGAACTGGATCACAGTAGTGAAAGCATTCGTATTTGGTGGTAGTTTAAGGTAGGATGGCGGCTTTACCACCCCTTGAGCTCCTCTACCACCATCCCTGACTTACCTTTATTATTTGTTAAAATTAAACACGTTTTTATAATTATTCTAACTTTTGTTGATTTTGTTTTTGCTGATTAAGTGAATAAAAATATTATTACTAGACAAATGATGTTTTATTTACAATTTCGTTTAATATTCTTTAAAATAAACGACTTTTGAGCTATGCCGCCTCGTATTTCATATGCTACCTAAGATCCATGTTTTTTTACGTGAGATCCGTGGCGACCCAAAACAAACATATTTTTATTTCCGAAACTATTATGTTTACGTGAGTGCCTTATGGACAGAAAGGTTTGTTTTTAAGCTCTCTTTTGCTACATATTTTTTGTTTTCACAAAAATTTAAAAAAAAAAATGCCATGGATCTTACGCCAGGAACGCTTCTCTCAGGAATCACCCATATTTTAAAAAGAGAGAACGAAGCGCTATTAGAAAGCTTTAAATTTCTGATAATTATGATGGCGCCGACTTCAAAAAAATATAATTAATTAGTATAACATAATTATTTGGGTTTATTGTTTTAAACAAATTAAAATAAAGGTAAGCAAAGTTTAGCGAATATTTTATTTTTTACTTTTGAGTTTTTTTTCATATAACGTTTTATTTTATTTACTTATTTATTTCGTATAATTTTATCAGATATAACGTTCACTTAATCGAAAATCATTAGGTACGTTTAAAATATATATAAATCCCTTCAATATGGTTAACACCCTGACTCAGAGCACCCCTAGGACAGGTTAGCCTATCCCGCTTTAGCTTTCGTGGTTATTTTTTTTTAACCACCAAGAAATAGATACCACATCAATAGGGGTTCTGTCGGGCTCAACTGACAGATGCCAAGTGTTGCACAGGTTAGTATTTATGATAAAAAATTCTATGATTAATCTATTAACCGTGATATAAGTTTTAATTAGGCGTTTTTATCATATTATAAATATTTATTTTGTCTTTTGAGTAGTATATCAAATGATTTTAGATACAACATATCAACTATTTGACTATCATTAACTACTAACTAACTGATATTGACTGATCATTATATTTATTTTTTATTTTTTTATTTATTTAACTTTTTGCACAAATAAATAGTACATAGGCGGACTTAATGCCTTATGGCATTCTCTTACAGTCAACCTAGGGTGGTGCAGAGATAAGCATAGGTAGGTGCAGATAAGACAAATGAATAATTATTGAAATGTAAAAATAGACGAAGTACATATTATATAAAATATGATAATATATTCGATCAAATAAAACCATTTTTGTTTGTTTATCTTCTTTCTCATGGATTTGACAGGCAGTCAACTTTTGTCCGGCAAAAAGTTATCATTTTGGAGGACAGTAAGTTTTAGTAAAATAACCACGTCAAAATTGCGTTGTTACGCCCCTCTCACCTTTCTTCACTTCGGATCAGTCCGGCTCGAGCTCTCGGCGCGTACGCACCGGCCCCAACGTCTTGCAGTTTCCCGCCAAAAAAGTAAGTTTATCATTTCAGTAATATGGGGACAAAAATATGCTCATTTCGGTGGCTGTTATAGCTCGTGCTATTTTCGTTTAATTTGTTTCAAAATTGTGTATTATATAATATTTGCCGTAAGTACTGTTTTGTTTGAGTAGTGTTCATATTTTTTTTAATAATTTTATTTCGGAGTAAATGTAGAACTGAAAATACTGTCTAATGTGATTGTTTTTGGGAACTCTGATTGTCGCTGTTTACCAACGCCCAAAGATCCAAGGAATTTCCAGACATTAGCGGGGGAAGAATTAGATATGTTGTTGAGAATATGGCGGCGTTTAGTAAGTACAATTATTATTTATTTGTTATATCTAATAAAATTTTGAAATTTGTTATTATATCAAATAGTATTTACTTATTATAAATTATATAAAAATAAAGATTAGTTTAAAACTTAAAATGAAAGTAAACGCTCGAAAAAATATTTAATATAAAAATAAAATAAAAATATTTAATAATTAATCTACACTGTCGTGACTCACACACTCATCACATTATCGTTTAGCCGAACAAATTGAATGTGTAAGTAAAGTATACACATGTACTAACTACATAGATATATATATATATATATATATATATATATATATATATATTATATATCTTAAACAAAAATATTACACAACAAATACACTCGAATAATCTAATCTGCACTAGTAAAAGTACATAACAAAACTATGACTTTGTATTTGACACAAGGATCTCTAAAACTGTATGGTTTTATCATTTCGGAGATACATTTCATTCCGGTGGACTGTAATTGGTATAACAGTCCACCGAATCCACTGAAATGATAACAAGGAGATGATAAAATAGAGGTTAGTTCTACATTTACTCCGAAATAAAATTATTAAAAAAAATATGAACACTACTCAAACAAAACAGTACTTACGGCGAATATTATATAATACACAATTTTGAAACAAATTAAACGAAAATAGCACGAGCTATAACAGCCACCGAAATGAGCATATTTTTGTCCCCATATTACTGAAATGATAAACTTACTTTTTTGGCGGGAAACTGCAAGACGTTGGGGCCGGTGCGTACGCGCCGAGAGCTCGAGCCGGACTGATCCGAAGTGAAGAAAGGTGAGAGGGGCGTAACAACGCAATTTTGACGTGGTTATTTTACTAAAACTTACTGTCCTCCAAAATGATAACTTTTTGCCGGACAAAAGTTGACTGCCTGTCAAATCCATGAGAAAGAAGATAAACAAACAAAAATGGTTTTATTTGATCGAATATATTATAATTTAATGATAAAACAACCGATTTAAATCCATATTATGAATATATTTGCAGGGGAAGGTATTTTATGAGCGGATTTGGGTGCGGGACAGGCCACCGTGATGATAAAATGACACTTTGTAATTTTTTTTCTGGTATAATTATTGGGTAGAAATCAATGATTTTTTTTGCCAAGGTAGGGAAGTACTTACTTTATTGAGAAAAAATATATAAAATAAAAAATCAGCACATTGCACTACCATTCTCAGGTTTGCCATGTATTTTTATTGCTTGTGCAATTCACCCATATGTTATCTAGTAGGTCTGGAATCTAGACCGTAGTAGGACTTTCTGGCTTCTGACTACACGAACGATTATTATACTATATCCTCAAATTATATTATCGGTCTTTTATAGGATACATTTCGGAGAGTGTTCCGAGGAACTACACAACCTTATCCCTCCGTCCCCGTTTCACCATCGGACTACCAGACAAACGGCACTCAAGCACCGCTTCACAGTAGATATTCCACTAATACGCACTAAGCGTTTCGCCTCTACATTTCTTGTGCTAGAATGGAACGCCTTGCCCGAGTCTGTGTTTCCGCATGAATACAATCTGGATCTTTTCAAAACAAGAGTTAATAGGTATCTTATAGGTAAGCGCGCTCCACCGTAGACCGCATCATCACTTACCATCAGGTGAGATCGTGGTCAAACGCGTGCCTATCCACAATTTAAAAAAAAAACAAAAAAAATTCAAGCCAGTAGAGCTTGCTTAGCCATAGTTTCTGGACACTCCTAGCTCGATGACTAATACTGGTCCCCAACCTGCAGATATCGCGTGTTTTAACTGTGAAAGCATACAGACAGATTAAGTTACTTTGACGTCTAAGTTATTAGTAATTTGGATTTACTTGTAAGGTAGGAAGGATATACAACTATATCTTTCTTTGTTAGACAATGTTACATTTCCTTTACAACCGAGGCCGTCTGCTGCGTGTCTCGAAGCTTGATATATTATTCTTTGATATTAATTAATTGCAATCGTGAATTGTGTTTATTCAATGCAGCTTTGAATCGACGGCTAAAATGCCGGCAGTTAAATTGTAGAAACAATCAATACAAAAGCTTGCACGTATAACAAAATTGCGTAAGATTTTAGGTAATAGTCTTTGTCATTTTGAGCTGTGCTTTGGAGTTTATGTAATAGGCCTGCATGCCTATTACATAAACGAGATATATTGACATCGGCTTGAAATTATACGTGTAGGTACGTACGTAGTATGGTTATTACTAATTTCGGATTGCTTCCGTCATCATTTACCTAATTACTTTCGATTTGTTGTTCAAGACAAATACATAAAAAATAGAGTAGAAAATTATCGTTAAACAACGTTAAGTATCGTTTCAAGTATATAGATATATATACTTATATATATATTTATATATTTATGTATGTATATTATAACTTGCATCTATTCATAGTTAGGATTTATATTTTATGTTTTTGAATTAATTTATTGTTTTTCTCTCTCTGCACTGTCATGACTTCGCCTACCTTGTTATCTCTGCACCACCAGGTAGACTGGTAGAGAATGCCCTAGGCATTAAGTCCGCCAATATACACGTGTGTATGAAGTTTTATAAATAAATAAATAAACGTATTTCAAGCTGATATCCGTGACGTCCGGGAATTTAAGTTTTCTTTTAATTTACATGCTTGCAAAACTCCTGACAAAAAAACAATTGCTAGAGGTATGATTTGTGTTTAAAAATAGCAGGTGAAGTGTGGGTGTTGAACACCTCTGCCAAACCCTTCTGGGTAGTATAGGTTTGATGTAATGTTATGTACATTTAGCGGCGCAGTGAAGGAAATCTTTCGACGTAGAGAAGCTTCTGTAATAATTATGTTATGGATATGTCACGAGCCGTATTTGCTTATTTGCTACCTACCTTCCTAGTTTAGCAAGTACAACTTAATAAATTAAAATCCCGCTTGAGATTAACTTGAAAAACTTAGGTTTCGGGCTATTCAGCTACTTACTCCCTTCTGGGTAATGTTATGTTATGGTTATGTTTATTGATTTTATGTTCCTACAAGTAAACTAATACTAAGAAACAATCGACAACATTTTGGACATGAAGTTGGGTTTGAATCCGCGACCTTAGAATTCCGTCCTATCGCTCTCCCACCTGATCTATCCAAGTCACACTCCAATTCCACACATCTCTTCGGACGTCTTATGTCAACTATTGCACCTATATATACAAACAACTTATTACACATAGGTAACAACCAACATGATAGATGTTAATCAATCATCAATCATTACAAATATTGTATCGAAAAACAGGTACGAGTAATCTGCCCATTTTATCTAATGAATCTAATACCCGTGTAACTTCATTGATCGATATTATGTTCAAAGCCTTGCCCTCTATATCTACACAATAATTGCTATAGAATGATATTGATAAAGTCCTTGCAATGTACCTAAGATGTATAACAATAATAGTTATTTATGGTACAAGTGAAAAAAAGTTTATATTTCTGTTGTGAGTGCCAATTTTAAATCTTGAGCTTGCGAAGTAGTCTTAAATTGAATCACGAGCGTAGCGAGTGATTCTAATATAGACTACTTCGCAAGCGAAGTAGTCTATATTAGAGAAGTTTTAAGGGGTCACGAACTGGAAATTAAATTATTCTTACGTTACCTTAAATTATGTTACTAAAACTTTTCACCTCTTCCAGTGAGAAAATATTAAGATTTAAATAAGCTCGTACTCGATTGCTTAACCTGGAATAATTCCATGAAATACGACAGTAATGCCAATTCAGAATGCGTTCTAGGGCCTTTTGTAAGTCGCCACTAATTAAATATGTAGTAGAGATACGCTTTCAAATACTTTTCACGTGATTTTTTTTGTAAAAAAGCAAACTTCTGTGTAAGAAGCAAATTGTCGCAACTCTTTTGGAGTTCCACAAAGTTCTTCATCACTGGATTCACAATTTTTTGTTAAAAAGTTCCAGTAAACAATAAAACATAAACTAAAAAGAATTTATAGTTGCCCGCGATGACTGACACAGACACAGACTTTTTTTTTGAATCGTGCGTTCGGAAATTCGTTCCGTAACATTTATTTATAGAGTCTAATATTAAGTACCTGATTTTAATTAATTTAGTGATCAATCACGAATATAAAACCATTATTTAAATACTAAATAAGCGCGTATTTATATAATTAAAAAAAATTAAAACGTATCGTACGTAGTTATTTAATAAAATTGATATCAATGTTTATTACTAACCTACATGGTGGCTTTGTTTTTTTTTCAGCGCCTATTCATTGGAAGGATTTTGAGTTTCGAAATTTCAATTACTTTGCCTCACTAGTGAGTAAAAACGGTTTTTACTCACTGAATTCTGGCAAGCAAACGATCTTTTTCGTGCTGGTGTGGTGAAAAATAGATTTTTCTATGTACAATCAGACCAACAGATTCAACATGACCCATTTGACAAACGTTTTGTTTGAAATATTCACATTTGATAAGGTTTTAGTTTATTTTAAATTAACCTTTTACGACTTTTAATTTATTTTGGATGGACTTTGTTATAATATGGGTTTCACTTTATTAATAATAAGTTTTTATATATTATTATAGACAAATTATATCTAAAGCACTAAACTGCATGTTTGTTGGCGCTCACGTTTTCAAAATGATTATTTTAACTTTCCAGTTTGTATGTGACTCAATTAATGATTGACAAAAGTACCACGAACAAACTTGGATTTTAGTGTATAAAAAACGATTTGTTAAAATAGATGAAAATTTATTAACATTAAAATTAAACCCATACTACTTCAGTTTGAAAACACGGCGCTCGGGAGTCTAGCCTTAAGGTACAAGATCGCGTTAATTCCCGTGATATATTCTACAATATTTCTTGTCACGCGAAAGCCTAAAAGTTTATATCTATAATTTCATCTATTTTAATTATTATGAGTCATTCATCACTATCCATGGTGGTAGAGCTCTTGTGAATGAGCTCGAGGGCGGCAGCACCACCGTCTCACCTTTAACCTGCCGCCAAATAGTACTGCTTCTATTACTGTGTTCCGGTTTGGTGGTGAGATCAGGCCCTGAAATTACTGGCACATGAGGCATAATACCTTAGTCCTCAACTGCAGCGACGCATCTATAATCTGCTTTTGTGGATTGTTGATGTCCAAGGGCTGTACTCCACTTACCATCAGGTGGACTACACGTTCGTTCGCTGTGGGCGTAGTATAAAAAAGAAAACATATATTTATCGATTTAATAACATACCCAAATCTGCTAGCGGAAGTAACTGGCTAATAATCTAGACCCCTTAGGCCAGACCACAAAATTGGTCTTGTGACAAATTCCTATGTAATGCTAAGCGGAAAAGGACATAAAACAGGCCTACAGCGCTTTACTTATGCTAAAAAGCTGCCTTGAAGTTTGCCAAGTAGCCGAAGATTGCTACTCGGCTTGAAGTTAAGCACGTGCTATGGTTTTTGTGACATTGAAATAACTCAAAATAAATATAATAATAATAATAGCACCTGTATTTATTTATTTTATTTATAAATTTAATAAATAAATATGTAAAAATAATAATAATATTGCCACGATGTATGGCAATGCTGATCTTTTGTCCAAAGTAGAACCCAGTGAATAGACGTGAAGAGTCAACTAATCTTACCCAAATGCGTTGTCATGCCAGTAATCAATATAATAATAACTATCTCATAGGTAAGCGCGCTCCACCGTAGACCGCATCATCACTTACCATCAGGTGAGATCGTGGTCAAACGCGAACCTATACAACATAAAAAAACTACTGAGGTGTCAAGGGACACCCGGATCGAACGAAGTTCCTTTCGATATACTAACCGAATACTCACTCTGTGTGTCTGATGATGTAGCACCGTATCTGTAAAGTAGCATGTAATTACTACGCCGCTACGAGAATTGCTACGAAATGTGTCGTTACAACTTTTCGTCCCAATTTTTTCAGTCTAGCCCCCTTTCGCACCGCGCGATAAGGAACTTCGTTCCAAAAACAAAAATAGACATAGACAATAATTAATAATTATAATTGCATCACAAAATTGCGATTAACGAAGTATTTAGACACCTCTGTCTAGCCTTAAATGTCTGGTCACAAAGACATATCCGGCCTATAACAGGAAGTGTGTCAGACAAAAGGTTAAATATCTAGAAAGATTAATTTTATACATCATTTATCGCTAGTTCAATGATCTACCTTCTAGTTGTCTTGAGGTCACGGGTTCGATTTTAACATTGTCATGCTTTAGCGATTATACTGGGTGTAATGACATCGTGACGAAGCCTTACCAGTGATTCAGTAAGTATATGATCGTGAGACCCTGTGTCTTGAATTTTTTATCGGACACACACACATCGGAAAATCGATCTTGGAAAAAAAATCACATGTCATATAAAATTCGCAAATATATTAAATAATAATAAAAAATAATAATTTATGAATAGTGACTTATCAAATCACATAGATGGCGCTAAAACCAAATAAGGTTCGTCTAGCTAAAAGCTGGCACAAAAAGAGTTGAGAAATTTCGAGTCCGGCAGCATACGAATCCATAGCTGAATTGGCAAAGCACTTGGGTCGTATACCCAGGGGGTGCAGGTTCGAGTCCTGCTGGATTCTTAATTTTTCAACTTTAATATTTTATAAATAATAAATCATTAAGCTTGCGAAAAGACTTTACAGTGCTTCAGAAAATGATTTGCAAGATCTAGAAAATTTATTTGGATTTTTCTTTAAATAGCGAATCGGAAAGGCCCATAATTGACCGGAAAATTGCAAATCAACAGTCTTCACACATTATATTACTCATATATATATATATATATATATATAATATCCAATATTATAAGCATCCGTGGCGCAATGGATAAGGTATCGGTCTTACGATCAAAAAGTCGTGGGTTCGAATCCTGGCCATTACACTACGGACTTAAACTTCCTTACAACAAAGCTTAGCTACTAATTTGTATCTTTAAATTATTATTTTATATATTATTGTTTTTAAAATCTTACTAGAGTAAGATTTTTAAAAACAATAAAAAAATAGAATTATAAGAAAATAAAATCCGGAAAGGTTTGATTATCCAACCTTGAAGCTAGAGCGCTTTCAATCTGCATGTTCGCTATCCCGTAAAAATCGATAGAGTGAAAAGTCTCGTCCATGGTTCCGTATAATAAATGAATTAATAAAGCAACGTACTAGAAGCCACCGAAACATTATAGCTTCTGGCTTCTGAAATCAAGAATTGTAAACAACTAGTTTTTACCGGTGGTTCCGCCACGTGGTACGCTGATGGAGAGTGATCATTATACCAATTTTTTTTGAAACATCAGTACACTAATTTTCATCGAGATCGTACCATTAGTTTAGCTCAGAAAGCATAACAGACAAACAGATAAATTTACTTTCGAATTTATAATATTAAATAAGGGATAACAATAAGGTAATATTTTTATGTTTTTCTAGCTATGAGATCTGATTGTTTAAAACTTAGCATTATTTTTGTTACGGGTTTCAAATCAACTCTTCATCTTTAAGTCCTAATCAACGTTTCGTACATTTTAAGATCCGTCCTATACCCGAACTGGAGAACCATTCATAAAAGATCTCTAACTCTATGCATACAGGGTGATGTTTTCATATCCCTCACTATTCAACGACGCGAGTGGGAGGTGCAGCGGTGCAAGTCACGTACTCACTACAAATATAATGAGAAAACATGCCAAAGACCACGAATGCTTGGAGAGAAGGTAATTTTTAAAACATATAAAACAAATTTAATCTGACGTTGTTTTTAAGAGACGATACTGAGACACATTAATATTTATAGTAATAGCATATTTAAAGCATTTTGCTTTTAAAATTTTAGAAAATAGTTTGATTGAAGTTATTTTTTGCATTTTCACTCCTAATAGTAGTGTATTTAAAAGCAATCATGCAATTTCTGTGCTAACTACATAAAGATAATTAATAAAACACTGGACTTAATTATTTTATGTACGGAATGTATTTAAATCGGTTTGTTTACATAAAATAACGCCGTGCGAACCAACAAATTTCGAATTGAATTGATGCAATTACGCGATAAGAAGTTGGCAGATTTGGAGTTCTGTAAGGCTTTGCAGACCGGCAGATATGCAGAAACACGTACTGCGAAATGATATTTCTTACGTAAATAACAAAGCTATTATGTATCTACATAAAAAATGAACGAGATTGGAATGTACGCAATTTCTCCACGCGAATACGATTTTGATGAAAATTAATATGGAATAACAGAACTGCTTAATAATGCTTTTCTGTTGTTCTTTTGTTGTAACGAAATATCAATTTACTAACGAGATGTTTTACGATCAATGAAAAATGGTCGCTAACAATGTAAGGCGGTCATTACGCTAACATGAAAAAATGGTTATAAATTACTGATACTCGATATTACAACGATTTTAATTCAAAGTCCCTGTTTATTTTTATTTTTTTATTATACAACATCTAAACTAAAGAGATCGATTACCACTTAAGTTGTCAAGTAATCACGTGTACAATGCACGTGAATAACAACATGTCAATTATCTAAGACTAAGACCTTAAGCAATTACTGTCAATCAGATCACCCCATTGTAGTACCATGGTCATCTTCTATCGACAGGTCACCTTGTTCAAACATATGAGGAAGATTATAAATCAACCTGTAGTATTAGTATAGGCCAAGCGACTTAGTATCTCAATTCATCGCGGTAATGCTGCCAGCATTTTGGGTACGAGGCCTTCTGACAGTGACTTATTAAGTTTAGATTAGGTTATTAGACTAGTTTAATTTAAGATCCAATATGTATATTTTTCTGTAAATAAAGCCATTACTGGTGGTAGAGCTCTTGTGAAGGAGCTCGAGGGCGGCAGCACCACCGTCTCACCTTTAACCTGCCGCCAAATAGCGTTATTACTGTGTTCCGGTTTGGTGGTGAGATCAGGCCCTGAAATTACTGCCACACGAGGCATAACACCTTAGTCCTCAGCTGCAGCGACGCATCTATAATCTGCTTTTGTGGATTGTTGATGTCCATGTGCTCTACTCCACTTACCATCAGGTGGACTACACGTTCGTTCGCTGTGGGCGTAGTATAAAAAAAATAAAAAAAACCTGCAGAATAACAGTCGTAACCTCAGACTCCAACTGTAAAGGCTGGCGTTTAAAACTTCATCTTAAATAAGTAGTAAATTAAATATTGAAAGCCATCTAGTATTTTTTTTCGAAATATTGAAAATAGCGAATTCCAATAAATAAATTAAAACAAAACTACCATCAAAGATTTTAATTTTAAGATACAAATATGCATTGTTGGAGCAAACACTGGCAAATCAATAAAAATACCCAATAAAATTTCTGTAACATTAAAATTACCTCATACCTACATTTTACGAAAAGGAAAACCATGGAATAATAGTTATTTATGGTACAAGTGAGTAAAAGTTTATATTTCTGTTGTGAGTGCCAATTTTAAATCTTGAGCTTGCGAAGTAGTCTTTCTAATAAAGACCACTTCGCAAGCGAAAGATTTAAGAGGTCACGAACTGGAAATTATTTTTTCTCACGCATTACATACAAAACTTTTGACCTCTTCCAGTGAGAAAATATTAAGATTTAAATAAACTCGTACTCGATTGCTTAACCTGGAATAATTCCATGAAATACGACAGTAATACCGATTCAGAATGCGTTTTAGGGCCTTTTGTAAGTCGCCACTAATTAAATATGTCGTACGCTTTCAAATACTTTTCACGTGATTTTTCTGGTACAAAGCAAACTTCTGTGTTAGAAGCAAGTTGTCGCAACTCTTTTGGAGTTCCACAAAGTTCTTCATCAGTAGATTCACAATTTTTTTTTTAAAAAGTTCCAGTAAACAATTAAACATAAACTGAAAAGAATTTAGACTTTTATTTAGATTTATTCAGACTTTTTTTTTTGAGAATGCGTTCGGAAATTGGTTCCGTAACATTCATTTATAGAGCCTAATATTAAGAACTGATTTTAATTAATTTAATGGTCAATCACGAATATAAAATATTAAAATACTAAATAAGCGTGTATTTATATAATTTAAAATAATTAAAACGTATCGTTTGTAGTTATTTAATAAAATATTGATGTCAATGTTTATTAGTAATAAACATTGACATCAATATTTAACCATGTACGTTAGTAATAAATTATTAATAACGTACATGGTGGCTGCTTTGTTTTTTTTGCAGCGCCTATTCATTGGAAGGATTTTGTGTTTCGAAATTTGAATCACTTTGCCTCACTAGTGAGTAAAAACGGTTTTTACTCACTGAATTCTGGCAAGCAAACGATCTTTTCCGTGCTGGTGTGGTGAAAAATTAATTTAACTAGACTTCTTCCGCGTGGAATGCCTTAAATTAATCACGGATTTACCCGCGTTATTTACTGCTCCGCACTTGGCCAGCGTGGTGGACTATGGCCTAACCATTCTCATCATGAGAAGAGGCCCGAGCCCAGCAGTGGGACATGTATTAGATACAGGCTGCTCCGCTCCCGTCACTTTTTGCATAATGTTACAACTCACAAATGGAACAAAGTTCCCCCCCTGTTTTTGCAACCTATTTCATTGCTGCTCAGCTCCGTTTTAAACTTATAGCCTACGTTAATCATTGGACTAACCAACACAAAAATTCGCCTTTACCGCAATGCCTGAAGACAAAAGTCTATAACCAGTGCGTCCTACCTGTTATGACCTACGGTGCCGAGACATGGACATTAACAGTTGCACTAGTCCACAAATTTAAAGTCGCGCAGCGGGCTATGGAGAGAGCTATGCTTGGGGTTTCTTTGGAGGATAAAATTCGTAATGAGGTCATCCGACAAAGAACTAAAGTAACTGACATAGCTCGCAAAACAAGCTCGCAGAAGTGGCAGTGGGCTGGTCACGTTTGCCAAAGAACCGACAGCGTTGGAGCAAACGAGTACTTGAATGGAGACCGCGACTCGGCAACCGTAAGGTAGGACGCCCCCCTGCCAGGTGGACTGACGACCTGAAGAAGGTCGCTGGAGGGGACTGGATGCGGAAGGCGCAGGACCGGGTGTTGTGGCGCAAATTGAGAGAGGCCTATGTCCAGTAGTGGACTACAAAAGGCTAAATGATGATGACACAAAAATTATTTTCGTTCGGTGTTCAACCAAACTAACAAACAAACAATCAATCAAACAAACAAATGCTTTTAAATATTAGTAAAAATTGGCTAAGTTAAGTAAGCTAATTTAAATTATGTGCCAATAGTTCCAAATATTACCATATTGAATAAAGTATGATACTTTTTTGCCGTTATATGCCGCTATTGTCACCTTATTACACCTACACTTTGTTGTCGCAAAACAAGATAATAATTAATGTAACAGCTGTCAATTCATTGTAAAACAAAGGGTCATTCATAGACATAATGTTAAGCATAGCGAAGACTAATGAATTAATTCCTGAAGCTAGGAAGTGTATTATTTATGCCATTGTTATATTAAATCATACTTAGATATTATGATACGAAGTGAACGGTTATTATACGATGCAATAATGTTAGTATTTTAAGTATTAAAAAGTATTAAAAATACCCTACAGAGAAATATAATACAAAAGGTAGGGTAAGATTTTGTTATTTTTATTAAAATTTGGTGTGCTGAATTTTTGCAGTCTCTGATCACAATATTTAATTAATTTCATTGAGTCGTCATTGTCATTAAATATAATGACACAGGTCAGGCCAGGAATCAGAATTTAATCAAAACTGGCTATAAAACTAACAAGGAAGTAGTCTGAGCCAATCAAAATACTATTTTGCACAATTTGACAATTAGTGACATAGCAACACGCATATTTATTAAATTCAAAGATATTTTGAGGCGTAATTTTAAAGTTTATTAGAATAGCCTTTGTTCCAACTACTCGTAATTTAGTAAAGATTCAAGAGTATAATAAATTTATTTAATCTATACAATTATAAATTTACTGAACATCAATGTGAAAATTTTAAAAGACCGTCAAAAATATCCAAAAGATCGGTCCCTTGGTATAAATCTATTTTTACTATGGTATAAATCTTTTTGCGCACCCGAACGACATCATTACATTTTACTCAGCAAAATCACATTGTTAAATGTAAGTTGGAACTGTAACTATCATCTATATAGATGTGAGATTGAGTTTTTGATTTAGTACTTATTTTCTAAATTTTCTAAATCATAAATTTAAAAAAAAACAGGTCGGGGCCGGCCTCGTTCAGGTGTCGAACGATGCGGAAGAATACTTTCTAGCATACTAGCTTTACCCAGCAACCAGTGACCTTGGGGCCATCCCGTATTCGTCACTAATGCCGGAACCATGGGGCCACCCTATATTGGTAAGAAGAACCGGATTCCATGCGTTTCTGTTGCTGTCAATTACAAACTGCCCGTGGGTGCTTTTCAGCTCTCTGACTAACCATAACGCCTGCCATAGATCGTCAAATAACAATTACAATGACGCGGCGGTCAAAGTGGTATCCGGCTCGTAGCTCCCCGCTATGTCTCCCAGCAACACATACATTACGGCCCGGATTGGTTGCGGTGCCTATCCACGGAAGGTACCGCAACCTGTGGACCATATGGGCTTCCCTTAAGAGCCCCACTTGGGGTCCACTTACCTTCGCCGTAGAGACGCCCACCGCGACGACAACGCGGGGCACCCGGTTGGTGGGTAAGTATTACTCAGCCTGACGATAAATCGATACGCGCATCTTTAATAATTAATTAAAATATAATAATGAAGTTGCTCTCTACTCTCAATTCAGATGATTTATTAACAAAAGACGCAATAATGTTATCCGCACCTTATACTACACTTCCGGCAGATATCTAGGAACACAATCAGAATATTAACTTCCTTAAACGTTTTATATAAAACAATGTCAATCAAGACATATTATATTGATACTACTATATTTGGTATTTTTCATGAACAACAACAAGAGGGAGAAAAAGCGGAATTCATAATATTGCGAAACTTTATCGAAGACGCAGATATGAAAATATCATTAAAATATCGTTACTGCATACATATTTACATTGTGCATGGAAGTGCTGCAAAAGCGTTTGCAGCATACCAGACGTAGGTGTAGAAAAGCTGTAGAAATGAAAACGTAATGAAAGTTCTACGCAATATTTTTTCGTAGCTCTGAAACACTAGCGAGGTGAAAGGGGTGCTCGCTACACGATGAAAGCCGCTCAGAGATAAACAACATGTAGGTAGTAGGTAGGTTGCCATACAAACGTGGATGAAAATGAATAATCAACAGAAGCAGCGGTGTGGGACGGGACCCATTCCCGTTCCACGCTGACATAACTTTTGAACTTTAACCTAGAATGACAATACTAAACATACTGAGGTTGAAGGTAAAACGCACTATTAAGGAAATAATTTGAGGCAAAGTGAATATTAAACTGTATTTTTATTTATGTCATTTTTCACATGTATCACATGTGAAAAATGACATAACTTTACAATAAATCGTTGTCAATAAAACATTTTTATACACTAAGGGGAGTGGAGCGCTTAGATTACATATAAGTATATGTAATAAATATAAGCGCTCCACTCCCCTTAGTGTATAATTTTTTTTTGAAATAGCCCTTTGTAAGCTCGCAGACTTTTTGATTACGGAATACCATTATTTTACTTTGTTTTACTGACAACGATTTATTGTAAAGTTGAAAGTAGATTTTATTATTTAATTATGAGATTGAATCATTAGTAACAACTGAGTGATGTTTATTTTACAAGTATCACAAAGTTTGTCGTGACATTTGTAGGCTAAGTTATTAGTTACTAAAACTAATTTAGATAAGTTTGATATTGATATGATTACCATGATACAAATATATCTTAATTAATCTTTTTAACAATAGCAGTAACATTATAAAACCAAATATCGAAATCTTAAAAGTTATGATTCTCGTAAATTCTAAAGTTTAAAGCAAATTATAATTATAAGGGCGCTGTGATGTAGCGTCATATATTATGTGTATGCAATTACAAAATAAGTTTTTTATTTTTGTATACATTACATGTAAATTATTACACTATATCAATTTGGTCTAATAAAGAGGCAATTATTTTCATCATCTAGTTGTGACTCAGCTAAACCACTGATTGAATTGGTTTTTACTGCCTTTAACGCATTTTGTTTGAAATGGACAAGTTTAAACAAACTCCATTTCATTTTACGGAAATATCTCAAAAGTGTAGAGCACTAGGAGTTGTTATTCTAAATTATGTATTTCAAAATATTATTGATTTAGAAGTTTTGGAAATAAAGAAAAAAGGCCGACTTCTAGAAAAAAAATAATACCATGAAGAATAACATTATTCGTTATATTATCATTCGCAAAATTACAAATAAAAGTATATATACGTATGTACATCATTTATGCTCAATTTCATCAGTTTTTGATAAAGCTTCGGCGCATTAGGTACTGGCGTAGACAGAGAATAGTATAGACGACTGATAGCTTCGATCTCCCTCACACAAGACAAAGATAAACTTACGCCAATTTTGTGTAAAGAAACAAGACAGGTGATAAGATTTTTTGTTTCGCCATGCGTGTCGGGTTTTTGAGCAAACCTTGAGGTTTGCTCAAAACTTTATCAATCAAACTTGACATATTTGACAACGCTGGCAAAATAATTTGGTATTTTTAAATTTTAGTTAGTTTAAAGCTATAAAAGTTACGTGAAACCTGAAAAATATTAGCAATTTTTTAACAATAGTGTCTTTATTAAGCATTATTGTAGGAAATATGGTGCGGTGTAGTGTTTTAGGATGTAAAAGTGATAGTAGAAGAAAACTGCCTGAGTTATCGTTTCACTCGTAAGTATAACACATTTTGGCCTTTGAATCATATGCCAGGTTGTATTTTCAATGATTTTATCTTGTGTGAACTATGTTTGTTTATAATTTGATCGACAAAATCATCTAAAATATGAAATTTTAGTATTCATAACCTACTATAAAATATTGTTAGATGTTGTCAAGACTTCCATATTTTTTTCCCCAAAATTGTGGGTAAAATTTTATGTTGCATTTCTTATGATAAATATATCATGTAGTATTTTAGTCAGTTTCAATATCTTAATTGCATAACAGTTTCCCAGAAAATATTGATTTAAATCCGAAGTGGATTGAAGCTACAGGACGAACAAATTGGGCTCCGAGTAAATTCTCTTAAGTTTGTAGCAGACATTTTGGACGACATGAATTATTTAAAAAAAGAGAGTAACTCTTTTGTTAATGAATGCTGTGCCACACAGGTAAATTAATATTTAACCTGTAGGATACATTATAATATACAGCGTGTATACATAATATTAATTATTATTTGAGTATTTTCAGTTGAGTATTATAGGGGGCTATTTATTTATATATATTACAATATTTGGGTATAGTCAAGTTGAGATACTTTGAATTGATGCGCAACACTGAAAGGAAATCTACGTTTTTTACGGTCCTAAGGATTTTACGTGCAATATAGACTTGAATATTTGATTTCGTTTTAATAAAACTAGCTATGGTCCGTGACATTTGCTCTGTGGGATTCGTTGATCCTCACGTTTTTACCTGTGGCAGCCGTAACTGCCCGTCCCCGTGCGTGAGTTAGAAAGTATGTTAAACGCCATCTATTTAAACTTTTGCGTAAAGTTACTATTAAAAATTTTACAGTTTCAGGCAAAAGAAGCAGTGGATGAGCATAGTAATGCCGTCAACGAGTAGCCAAGAGTATGTGTCTACTAAACTCAATACTATGATGCCAGCAGTGACTGTTCAAAAACACGCAGCTGAAACGCCAGATGTGAAACTTCCAACATTGGTTGATCGACTTAAATTCAGTCATTACCTATGCAGTATTAACATAACAGTACATCACGCAATATGTTCAATAAACCGAACAATTGTTCTTTATATCTGTTTTATTTTCATAAAATAAATACATTTTTCATTTTGGAATTAGTAAATAATATATCTTAATATTTTGGCAAATTTATCCAAAAACTAGGGTAATTTAATTTGCACTGTCGCCACACTGTGTCAAGATTCTCTGTCTCGCTGTTGACCACGCCATTCCCTTATCCAGTACTATCCTTCATCCAAGGGTACTGGTTGATTCTATAAATTCCTATACAAATGTGACGTTTCATCTGTCAAAAAATTCCGAATACGCTACCAGCAACAAATCCGTTACTTGTGAAACTATTCCTAAAATCTAGTAGAATCTGATAAGCAAACATTGCAAAAAATTATAGCAACCTACGAACGAACCGAAGATCGTACAAACAGACAGTAATTCAAAATTTTAAAGGATGTCTGCCTGTCTATACAATGTCATGAAGTGTCTGGTAATCTGACCTCAGGGAATGGCCATTTTGCATCCGAGAGCACGGAACAAAATCTATAAAGTTCATTATTTATTTGAAATTAATCAAAATTAATACATGTTGCCATGTTTCATATCCTTTTTATATAATATTTATTAAGTACGTTAAGATATATTGACAGATAATTATGCGGATATCACCGGATCTAATCAAAATTGTGCATTTTATTGGCATAAGATCTTCTGGACTAATTAAAGCATAAGTCGGAAATTCGGCACTCGTAAGATAAATTGCAAATTTTGTCGAAGTGGCACGTGTCAAAGCAAAGGTCGTTTAGAACGAGCTTTGTTCTAGTTAAACGCTTAATATATTATTATAATTACTCAATGAATATACAGGGAGTAATTGACATCGTGACAAAGTCACTCACCAGTGATTTAATACATGATTCTGATTGCAAAACTGTTTCATCAGAAATTTCCAACTACGGGTCTTGAAGAAATTTACACGTCATAAGATAAGTAGATAGAAACTAGAAACAATGACTGAATAGCCGCAAAGTTTGACTTAAAACCTGCAAGTTTAACTAGAAGCTTTAAACGCAGTTAACATCAGTCCTTAATGAAAATAGAAGCATTCACGCAATATTATTAATATTAATATATTGCGCCTACTGGCTGGTTTTTATAAAGTTTTGAATTTTATTATGTGTGCGTGGTTAGCCTAAATGAAACCGTCCAGTTCTAACAACTGGTCCTGATAACATTACCAAAGTATGAGCAATGTTACTACATAATAAATTATAATACTGCAATTTGTACTTTTTAAATCTGAAATGTATGCAAAACGTGGAAGACATGTTAATGGAAACAACCTGACTGACTAAACAATTACACCGTCCAATTTTCTAGATCTTTCTTAAGACTACGCCGGATCTAATTCAAGGTCTAACCGCAGAGCAAGTGCTTAACCAATTAATTGTCACGGCAAATTAACTTTTTACTCCAGTATATCTTGGAAGCTATTAAGGACCTTTGAAAAGACAAGAGACAAGATAATTGTAATATTTGAAAGCAAATTTTAGCTTTGCTATGCCTTTTTGTATTTCTCAAAGCACTTGGGCGTATACCCAGGGGATGCAGGTCCGAGTCCTGCTGGATTCTTAATTTTTCAATTATTATATTAAATATTATATCGATGGTCCCTACGTACGTAGGGACCGTCGTGTATATGTTTATGTTTATAAACAATGTATGTTTTTATTCTAAAATGATTTTTCAGTTTTAGAAACTTTATATATATTTTCTTTTATTATATTTTCTTGGAAAAACTGAGAGATGACTGTTTCTACGCCGATATTAAAATAAAAACATGTCAGATATGTCAATGATAGCTTTTTATACGCAGGAAAAAAGAAAACGGTTTATAAAATAGAATATAAATAAAATGTTTTATGAACACGTGGAATTTGTTTTTTTTTAAAACGTTGCAGTTAATATTATGAATAATTATAACTAAAAATCAGACTACTAATTCAGCAATATTGTATCAAAACAAAAATATTTCACGACGCGGACAAGTATCGACACGACTTATTGGGGAACTCAAGCGCCGCCGCCGCCGCCGTGAATGACGTTAGACATGACCGTCTTCGCAGCGAGTGGCGCGCATTTAAAAAACAATGTAGAAAACGATATGTATAGATATCCGAATCTACGACACTTATTCGCTGTAAATACGGGGTGGATGCGACATAGCGACATTTATTGAAACCAATATTAATTTCCACCGGATAAAAATTCTCTGGCGAAAAAAAAAAAAATCACGTTCTCCGAACAATTTGAACATTGCGATCGTGCAATTTGTTCGGAAGACGTGGATTTGTTTTTTCGCCAGAGAATTTTTTATCCGGTGGAAATGCATACTGGCCATGTATAGAAGCTGTGGTTTCAATAAATGTCGCTATGTCGCATCCACCCTGTATATTACTTGTTCTCTTATACGATTTGTAAAAGACGTTAAATAGGTAATATTAAAAAAATATTTATATCCAGCACTATGTATATGGAAAATCTAAAGCCAATGGAGCAATAAAAAAATATGCCACTTTTGACATGTCTTTATGAACGTAGGGACCGTCGATATAAAAAGACGATAATGTTACAAGTATTAACACTACTTTATTTGAGTTAAGTGTTTTAAAATAATTTAATGTTGCTTTACGAAGATATAAAAGATATACCACGATTAAACCATTATTTACAGGATACATATGTATATACATATTGGATCTTAAATTAAAATAATCTAATAACTTAATCTAAACTTCATAAGTCACTGTCAGAAGGCCTCGTTCCCAAAATGCTGGCAGCATTACCGTTGTATTGCGATACTAAGTCGCTGGCCAAAATATAAGCCAGCATTTCGATAACGAGTTGCCTCAGTTAGTCGCGCTGACAACTCTTAGTACAGACTATAAGTATAAAGATATGTAGATAGATATAGTAATTTTTACTGTACACTAATATTAACAAAGGTAATTTTGTAAACAGTTGCACTTAAAAATTATATAGCACAATGGGCGGCCTTGTCGCTATAAGCAATTTCTTACAGGCAACCTTAGGATGGACAAGTAAGTAAATGAGCAAAGTTACAAGGGAGTGCTGGTGCGTTAATTAAAGAAAAATATAAAAGATAAATGAAACGTCATGTTTGTTGCTGATTCTGAATATACCCCTTAAGTTTCAAAAACCACTAAAATTTCACCTTGTATGGGTGCTACGTGGTTGAATTTTTACATAAAACTTATTAGACCAAATGAATTGCAGATACGAGTATGACTTCATGTGCCAACAAACGGCAAAGAAAATGCAACAATAAATATTTCAAACCCAAGCTACATTATAATTTACATGAATAAATTCAGTAAAACCTGTGTTTTACTGAATTTATTAACTTATTATTTTTTTGCCATTTATTTCAAACGTTTCCTTGCGACTTATTTCTGTAAGATATAAAAATAGTGAAAATACTTTTTTTATTTTCCCTAATACATTTTAATTTTAAAAAATATATTGATATTATTCTACCATCTAGTCGGTCATAATTATTATAATTAAAAATAAGAAGAAAATTTTTTACTGGTTATACAATTGTATATTAAACCGCAAGCACAAAGTTATAGTAACTACTTACTTATTGATAATTATGCTAATTTTTGCTGTATATAGACTAAAATACATGACAAAATAACGACTTTCAAGGGGAAAACACAAGGTCATTGATAATTACGAAAAACTGACCAAGTGTGAGTCGAAAACTGACCACCTATTGTGGTCAGTTTGGTTCATTCGTTACAAACTATAACAAGAGCAAGATAGAACCAGCCTAGAGCAAGATTTGTATAGGTGGTCCTCCTCTAGCGTTGCTGTCCCTCTATGGTCTCAGAATGCCAACTGTATACAATTTAATAATTATAGTGAGACAGATATTATTTCCGCGGAGCAACCTGGACTATTTTGTCTCTATTGTATTGTTCATTGCACAACTTTAAAATAAATAAAATATATTGAAACTGCTATTGCTAAGCGGTTCCAAACAATCAAAAGAATAATATTTATATATATGATATACATATATAAAGAATTGTACGATAATCTGTACGGCCTAATATTGAGATTATCTGTCTTCATTCACTAAAATACTGATTCCATTAATATATTATTAGGTATGATATGAAAACCTTCTGCGGGACAGACCTGATTTATAGCCATTTGCTTTCCTTTTTAACCGACAAAACAAAAGGAGGAGGTTACCAAGTCAACGTGTATGATATGTTTTTTTATTTTTTTTTTGTTAGACCACGCATATAATTTTTGATAATTCTTTTTTTTTATAACCATTCATTTGTCAAATATTCAATAAAAATAGCATGAGTTCCAAATGTAAAGAAAATGTCATTCTCTACATTTGGATTATAATGTTACTAAAAAACATTTTTTTTGTTTGTTTTAATTGTACTATTTCAAGAAAATCCTCCTTTTTACTGCATTAATTGTGTTTCATTTTCTTATTGTGCATGATAGCAGACATAAAAACACGATGTCTTTGTGTATCTGTGTAGCACCATTAAAAATACCACGAGGAGTTCTAAAGGATCTAGAAAATACAATGTCATCATTTCGTTCATTCAACTTACATTCAGTGAATGGTTAAACGTCCTTCAGCTATTCACTGAAGACATAAAAAAGGCAGTTTATTCAGGCTATGAGCTGACTATTCATACTCTAAGTGTGGCAATAAAATATATTACCCAAAACTCTTGGCAGGCAAAAAAAAAATTCAAAGTCGCTTAATTCTGTAAATGGTACAAAGCCGTTACCGTTAGGTACTGATTAAAATATATGGACTTATGTTTTTGCTAGATATTAAAACCGAGCAAGTCTCGATCTGTGTACCCTTTTCTTATACTTCGCCTGCAGCGAACGAACGTGTAGTCCACTTTATGGTAAGTTGAGTACAGCCCATGGACATCAACAATCCTCAAACCAGATTGTGGATGAGTCACTCAGCTGAGGACTACTGTTTTATGCCTCGTATACCAGCAACTTCAGGACCTGATCTCACCACCAAACCGAAACACAGTAATGCAAGCACTACTATTCGGCGGCGGGTTAAAGGTGAGACCGTGGAGCTGCCGCCCTCAAGCTCGTTCACAAGAGCTCTACCCACAGTAAAACTCTTTAATTATTATGACGTACTTACAAGAAAAGTTTACGCATTAAGGTGATAATGGCGTAGCACCACTCTATTAACGCAGCGTATAATGTACCTTGTTACAGCATGCAGCAACTTTTCGTATGGTACATTACATACCTACCACACAACTAAATATTTTATAAATAATCAATTTCAGAGTAGTAGTAAAAACCAAGAACAGTTAAAAAACGAACCACAAGCAATGCAATTGAAAAGGGTATAACTTAAGAACCATTTAACTCATTTGGCTTGGAAATAACCACCACAGAATTCACAGAATTGCTATTATAAATATAGGATATGATTAATAGTAGATATTAATGACCAAAAGAACAATCAGTAATGATCCTTGGTTAGGTAACACTGCATTTTATATTATAACTAAGTAAATAATCCCTCGTCCCTCCGTGCGGCCCGCAGGCTTCATCCTTGTGGCCATGATTGTTTTGAAAATTAGTCATTATTGATCTGATATATAAATTCATTATCTTTTATGCAAACATGATAGGTGCATCGCTTTAAGGTCATTATTTTGTTTTATATATTTGCCTTTCATTATCTTTTAGATAAGTAGATTGAGATAGCTGACATCAGCATAGTCGTAAATAGTTAGAAGAAGGGGTCTGCGCAAGCGCAGTCTTAGTGGCAGTTGATAGAAAGTTACGTAGTCTACGCAAGGATCTCGCCGATTCTAATAGCTTGGCTTACCTCCTTTATCTGAGGACTATAAGATTACTAAAAGTATATTTTGTTTTTTTATACTAGTCAATTATCCATTATTACTAACATTATTGGTTTACTATTTGTGCCCACATAGTCTGCTCTTATTTTTGTTGCTGCATCCTAACTTCAACAAAGTATGAACTCAATATGAATACGTTTTAATTAGCAGAGTTAGCGATATACTGTTGAATAATGTATATTGTGAACAATATGCTACTCATGTCTACTCTTATTGAATCATAAATAGTGGTACTAAGACTGCGGTATCATAAGGTTTTTTTGTTCTTTACGGGATAAGTAAATAGGATGCGTATGAAGGAATTTACTTTTATTTTCATTGTACCTAAAGAAATAACAGCACTTCTATAAGTAATTAATGATCTTCAGTCTTATAGAAATAAAACAGTTACATCTGAGATGGTTCGCGAAAACTGAAAAGTTTTGATGAAAGAAGTGGTTGGAATTTAAGGATGGCTATTAATTACGAGTATGTTAAATACCTATTAGATCAAGACCTAATAGGCATGGTGACTGATCTATAGATAGTAAAATATGGGATACCTTATCAAACTATAGGTAAACATAAACCAATTGAAATAATTTTTTGTTACATACTATAAATCTAACTCATTTTATGATCATTCAAAGTTTCATGGACGAGTTCATTTTTAAAATACGAAATTATTCGATTTTTTTTTATCATTAAATTACATACACAATTTATAGCAATATTTGTAATAAAACCATTTTTATAAACGCAATATTTCGTATAGCTATCAAACAAAATTCATAACTTCACATACAAAATACTCAAGCGTGACGTCACGCTTGAGTACCCTTTTGTTTGGAGCGTTTGGGCGAGTCTATTATTAATGTGAATTTGAAATTGTATTATCTCAGGAAGTTTATGTTAGGTCAAAGTAATTCTTGTAATTATGTTTCTTATATCAAGAGGTGTTTCAATTACATACAAAAATAAAAATTAGTCATCATGCCTATTCTACGAATCTTAAACTAAATTCTGATCGGTTCTGATAGGCGAGGCGAACCGTATCATCGGGAACGTGGGGTCCATCAGCCTTGAACCTCAACTGTACAGCGACAGGCGATTAGCCTAAAAGCATAGAAATATATACTATAGAAATGGCTTGTCCGAACAAATTGCCCTTCAAATTTGACATTATGAATAGCAGGATCAGTAACGCCATCTGCATTGAACTACCATGTGACACAAATACTTTTTTAAATTACCAAAAATATTCTCTTGAACGCCCGCGGCATAGTTCAACTAAGCGCAGTTGCGCAGTTCCAAAGTCATGTCACGCATATTATCTGTGGTCACGCGGATATTCACGATTAAGGAATATGGCGTCGGAACGAAAAATTTTAGCAAATAAAATTGATAAAATAATGTAAAGAGGTGGATATAATAAGATATTTGTGACTTACCGGTGATATGTAATACCATAATCTTTTTTGTTATGTTTAATTTGGTAGTTCGTACAACTTTTCAGTGCACAATTAGGCATTTTGTCGTGTTTGACCGCTCACGGAGGCAGCCAACCACAGACAATTTCACTACGCGCTTTTTGTAGTCTGATTGACTCCAAAAAGGTTCAGTTCATTTATCGCGCGTTAGCCGTGTCCTTACTTTATACGTCAATGCCTAAAAGCCAGTAGCCGCCCGACTTATTTTACATTACGTCATTTTACAAAAGCTGAAATTTTACCTTTTTGTGCCTCTAATAGAGATAAAAATTATCACCAACCGAACGCCTCAGTTCGCCTACTTCTTACCAAATCAGAATGACTACCGCTGGGTGGCAACCGAAGCCTTACACAGGTACTTGGCAGTAAAAATGACGATATTTTCTAATATACTAGATTAGGTAAAAAGAAGAGATGAAATCAAGCAAAAATGTCAAGAGCGAGCAACTCTTGATATCATCCAGTAAAATTAATTATCATTAACTTTTATATTAAAAATCCTACTTGTGTTTAATTCTTGCTGTTTCGTTTATTATTAAAATTTGTTATAACTATTTGTAAATGTCTAGTTTCTTTATGTATTACTACTATATTATCTGAGAAAACTTTTAATAGGCCTTCATTTTCATATTATCTCTGTCTATTATATCATATTATCTGTAAGTTTTCCTAATATTGTAAAATAAATAAAATAAATAAATAAATAAATTATTTTACTATACGAATAAAATAAGAATAGATTGCCGCCATGTTTAGTGCAATTCATTATGTGAACGACATTTTTCGAAGGGGATTTTTTTAATAAAAAGGTTCTGGTGAAAGATTAGTTGATTTAAAAAGCTTTGTCTGAGATATAACCACAACCTTAAATAATTGATATTTTTTGGAAAATAGGGGAACCTTAAAATTAAATAAATTATGATGATAGTAAGCCCGGAAAAGGAAGAAAATTTTTCGCACATTGAAAATTTAGCCTCGAGATTCCCTTAGGCATTTTTTCGTTGTTTACCTATTTTAATTATTACGATAGCCTTTAAGGCCACTTAGAAATTTGATCTCTATAGTTCAGTGTATCTAAAAATATATATTTATATATATATATATATCGCATATTCCTCCCATGTATCTAATTAATCGTATATTGTAAGTTAGGTACCTGCAAGCATTTTGTAAAATTTTAAATTTAGAATATAAATTTTCGACTATTTGACGAACAGCCCTAAAAACTGTCAAATTTGTCGGATTGTTATCTTTTTTTAATATGGCAGTGATCGACTTCAGGCTCGTGCGCTAATACGTAATAAAAGAGAAAAAGTACATAATATGTTATAATCTAATAATAAATTATATACAAAATCTTTGTATACTACACAATAGATGTTTTTACCTCCACCTTATTTCTTCTCAATTAATGTTTTAATTAATTAACCTAAATCTGACCGTTGTTTTATTCCTATCAGCATCGTATCTTGAATTATTTATTTAATTATTTATGAATAATTACAATTATTAATTTATAATTGACTTTATAGCGTGTATTATAGCAATAAATTTTCTAGAAATGTTAAGATTTTTTCATTATCTGTGTTAAAGCGTCAACGAAACCTATTCTAATGAATTGAATTGTTAACGATATACTAGACGTCTAGGTAGGCTTTAAATAAAGATAAATATTATATTTAAATATAGAATCCACAATATTTTATGGAGTGCTGTTGTCCGATTGCTAGATAAAAAGAGAAGTATGAAAAGTGTATTATTAAAAAAAAATACCTTTCTCAGTACAAATCAAAAGGAAGTACCAATAGTTATTTGAAAAACACTTTTTAATTCTTTTAAAACGACGCCGGTAGTAGGCATAACTGCTGTGTCGCGGGTTTTCACAAACATACATTTAACACACACACCAAGAGTCAAAACAAATATTTGCTGATCACACAAAGATGTGCCCCGTGTAGGAATCGAACCCTCAACAACAGCGGAGTTAACAAAGGCGAGGCGACCGCTTGAACAACTACGCCAACCGTGCACCTATCGATCTTACGATCTCTTTAGATTTAAATACATAATTTTCTTAAATTTTCTAGTCGGTATAGGTCTCTTTTTTCTTACTTCACTTTACAATATTGCTTAGTTCCTCTTTGTAAGTTGACTGTTTATTTATTCGGTCGTGACTCTTTTATATTTCTGTGTAATGTAGAATACATAAAATCAATGATCTTGACGGCTTATGAGTTGGCCGTAGATGGCTGTTTGATTTTCACTTTTAGAAGTAATTTCTGAACCTACGAATTTTCGAGATACTGATTTAAAATTTAACGAATTTTCCCAGCGATTAACAAAATTAGTAATTCTAAACGTTATCTTATCGTAATAAATCAGAACCTATTCTAATTTACATCCTAATTTATATAGTTACAACAAATAGCCATAAAAAAAAAACTTTATATAGGTATATTAATTACAGAACGGAATTTGAATATTTGAAATACTTACTTACACATCCAGAATGGTCCTGTTTAGCTAAGGTTTGTTTAGCATAGACAATAATTATGTAGGGCACCAGCATTCACTTGCATAGCCAATGCAGAACAGAATAGATTTATATTATGAAAGGAACAGACAACAGCGCGCGGGGGCGCGTTTGTGCCGAGAACGTTACAGCTTTTATATAAGAAGCGCCATGTTTCGCAACCATTTGAATTTGGAATCTCGTCGCGATCCTACAAAGGAACGGCTCGGGAGCCAAACGCACCCGCTTTTTTGCGCGTAAACAGATCTTATTGTTTTTAAATACTTTTTATTTCAATATGGCTGTTACCAGTGCAAGGAATATTGTGAATTTGAAAGAGGCCGCAGGACACTTTGAACGGGAAAATGCAAGGGCTAACAAATATACGGTAAGTGATAAGAAATAAAAAGGAAACTAATTCGAAATAGATAGTTGAAATAAAAAATGTCAGAAGTTTTTAGGATTTTTTGGAAAAATATTTGCATGAATATTATCATTTTTATTAATTTAATTTTTAATAAAATTATTCTATTAAAAATTTTGTACATACAGTAAGAAAATATAATTAATAGATTGACTATAAAATCTAGTTGTCTTGGTTTCTAAACTAAAAGGTCCTTTTTTTTTTTTTTTTTTTTTTTTTTTTTTTACGTTGGGAAATGCATTTACGCATACCACCCCACCCCGGGGAAGGGCAGAGTGGTTATGTGGGACTCGCCCGTGCCAAAGATGGTAAACGGCACGGGAATACCCACTAAAACCCCACGGTGCTCCCGCACTCGCCTTGATGGGAGGGTCATGGGAATCTGGCGCAGCCTTTACGTCCACGACCCTCCCGGCGATGCCCGCCGAAGCGGGCCCCTCATGGCCCCCAAAGAGGGGGCTGGCGCAAGCCACCGACCAGCGCGAGGACCGCGTGCAAAGCCATCGGACATTCCCCATGTCCGACGGCCTGGTCCTCTCGCGGCGAGACAGGTGGTCGGTCCCGCCGCCCACCACGCCGCAGTTCAACGGCTGCGGCCCCGCTGGGACCGCGGAAGGTAGGGAAAGTGGCAACGAAACACCAACAGTCCTCTCCCGCCGCGGCCCCGTAAACCACCGGGCCACAGTGCCAGCTTGCGCCGACACCGCAGCCCGGCTCTCGCCCGCCTAGGCAGGCCCCTCATGGCCCCCAAAATGTGGGGGGACCGGCACCGAGGACCGCGTGCAAAGCCGTCAGACACTTTCGTATCTGACGGCCTGGCCCTCCGCGGTGAGACAGATGTTCGTCCCACCGCCCACCACGCCGCAGTACTAACGGCTGCGGCCCCGCCGGGACCGCGGAAGGTAGGGAAAGCGGCAACGAAACACCGACAGTCCTCTCCCGCCGCGGCCCCGCAACTCCTCGGCCGCAGTGCCGACTACCTCACGCCAGCACTGCAGGCCCACCTGTTGCAGAGCCCCCCCATAAGAGCCCTGCAACATGGGCTGCTCCCACATGGGCTTCGCGTCCAAAGCCCGAAGAGCAGCCCCCCTCTGGGGTCCACTTGGCTTCGCCGTGGCGTGGAGGGCGCCACGGGTACTAAGCCCCACCGCGACGACAACGCGGGACACCCGTTGGTGGGGAAAACTAAAAGGTCCTATCCTAAGTAATTTTAACTACAATATTACGATACTCCAGGTAAACTGTTGTGATGTGATGTGTTGTGAAATGTTTACCTAATTAATAAAGCAACTAGCAGGACTTTATTTACGTTTGCCTTTAAAAAGCAAACACTAGATTTTGAAATAAAAAGATACCTATATCACAGAAACATTTTCCATAAAATATTATTAATACCTAATATTTATGGGATATTTAGAATGGAAATAGAATTAATTTGATAAAACTACTTCTACTCTGGTAGACTGTTTTAATAAAATACATCTAAAATGATTATGCATTTAGGTCACACTGATTAAATTGTTAGAAACACTTGCTATAGCTGTCATTTAATTAATTATGCAATTCAATATTGTGATTGTACTAGCGTAATAAACAACTTTACAAAGCTTGTATTTTTATCATTTTTATATAAAAAAATCTCTTTTACAAGAATATTTGGATTGACCCCGAAATATTCTCTTCTAGGAGTGTTATCTTTAGCTTATTTAAATTCATTCTACGAGATATATATTAGTCGACATAGGTAGGAGTAGGAGTACCTATATTTATATTAAACCACTAAGATAATGTTTTGTAGATAATACTACAACCACGTGCAGTTCGTTTCAGCCAATATTTATTCGATGCAACTATTGAGGCCAAGTTCTAAATTTAAACCATGCATCGGATTTGTAGCTTGACGCATTCCTTCTTCACATTAATATAATATTATTCACTTAGATCCCAATGATAAAAAAAGTACATAAAAAAAGTAAACATAACTCTACGATAGAGATTCTCTCTTTAACTATACAAATTCTTTTTAGAATGCCTACTTTTTTTTTGCTTTTTATTTTTTTCTTTAGCCAGTCGTATTTGTAACAAAAGTATCATTGAAGAAATACACTTCAAGGATTATTATTCTGACATTTAAATGTATTGAAGGTCTAGACAACAGGATAAATCCTAAAATTCTAAAACCTAGTCTCTATTTGACGCAGATTAGTCAATTGCGTAAAAATCGCAAAGGACGACCGTTTGTTTCGAAATCGATCACTTTATCTGCCTGACTAGATTATAAATGGGATGCAATGTTTAGATCAAACTATTTATTTTAAATTTAGTAAATTATATATAAAAAAATTTGTTGCGCGATGACCTAATCGTAATTAGTAATTACGTAAAAAACATTTTTGTTTATTTTTTGCATAGCATCTCTTGACTTCTTCGTAATTATCAAATCTAGATGACCTTTAACAATTTTTTTTAAGTATTTTTTTAAACCAGATTGTTATTGATAATCTTACACTTTTTGAAACATTCAAAAAGTTTACAGTTACAATTTGTCTACCTAATATGATGCACCTGATTGTAAACAATAGCGATGCCACAATACTCATCTCAAATGACATTAACATATAAACTATGTGTATATGCATGGCAAGCCATAAAACTATTACTGACTAAATTAACGACGATCATATCGCAGCAAAATGATATAAATATCAAGACATATTGTTCATATCTCCAGCTCCTGAACAAATGGGCTTGTACTGGAAATATTAACTTCGTGACAGACGGACAAACTGTATATGACAGGGTAATTTCATAAAGACTAGCATCTTATATTAGTTTATGTACAAGTATATAATACACAATTTTTGTAAAATTTTTGTTGTGCACTTTTTGAAATTCACTATTAGACATCTTACCTCCATCTTTTCATAATAATTAAATTTTGCAATTAGGTGCTCTATAATCAATAATGCAACATAGGTTTAAAAATATACCGGATAAATGCGACAGCCATATCTATTGAAACCATAGCTACCATGATAACGTGGTAATTTTTATGGACTACTGTGAATTGGCAAAGGGTCTTAGTTACCTAAGGAGTTTGAGACGGTACAACACCAAGCTAAAAATAATAACTTTGATCACGATATAAAATATATTTAAAAAAAAATGAAAATTATAATGTAATCAATTTTTTTTTGTGTATTATGTGGGACTGCGATCTTTAAGTGGTTTATTAATTTTAAAATAACCCTGCATACGTATGAATGTAATTATATAACAGAGGAGGTATATTAATTTTAATAGAAGTTGTACCTACTTAGCCAACATGTATAACTTATACATTATGATACCAACTACAAGTGATTTTATCTGGATTTTATTGGTTCCGGATGGATAACTGTGAAATGTAAAAAATCACCAACTTTAGATTAGAAATGAATAAAATAATTTTTAACAAAAAAAAAACCGACTTCAAAAAGTAGGTAAACTAAAAAGCAAAAAATAAATTTACTTCGCACAAAATAATACGTTTTTTCATTTAGTTAAATATAAATTATTAAATAATTATTTTATAATTCTGAAGTCGGTGTCAAGTAAACAATAACTCTGTATAGATAATATCAATCTTTCTAACAACTATTTACTGACTGAACCCTCGAAACAAATAATGCTGTCTCATTAGGTCTTGTGGTTAGCATCCGGGCATCGAACCCGAGACTTTTCACCGCGAGGTCTCGGGTTAGATTTCCGGGTCATTCAAAAGAGTTATTTGGGATTTTGCCTTTATTTTTTCTGGGAATTCTTAAATACGGCGGTGGATGGCGATAGGCTCAGCCCCTGTCAGATGGCAACTAAACAGTACAGATGGAGTATGAGTATTATTCACCTCTGCCATATGCTTCTGGGTAATATCGGCGTTATGTTATCGTAATATCGTATATGTAAAAATAAATATACGATGGAAATGAACACTAACTACGTCTAAAATCGGTGGTTTCAATAAATGTCGCCATGTCGTATGCAATTTGTTTATAATAATTATATTTCGGACTAAAATGGAATTACTTATATTTTCTACCGGTTGAAAATATTGGATACCAGCTTAGGTAGATACACTACAAAAATATAATAGTATATTTTTGTAATGTATCTATCTGTCTTATCGTTTTTTTTTCGAAATTAAACATTATATTTTGCAGTACGGTGGTGTTTTTACAACAGTTATATTATATCAAACTCAATACAATGGATCATCAAGACAGACAATTATCAAGATAAAAAATTATACATACAAGGGAGAAAAAATATATTGGAATATTAATTATAAAATACATAAATGATTGCACATTACGATACTTTATGGCACGTAATAAAATAAAATACAGAAAATATTAATTACAATAATTTCCTAATTTCTATTCTGCTTTTGTCGATCGTAGCTAAGCCCCAATTTTTTTAAATTATTTACTGCACGACAAAATAATTTTCTGAAATTTAGATTTGGTAAAATTAAACTTTATATTGACTTCCATATACTAAAACTTTAGATAAATAGAGCATTGGTGATATTGGTTATTGCTATATGAATCAGAATTAAAAAAACATGATAAAGACTTACTATTAGAATTTACACGATACATGTTAAAAAACGCAATGACATATTACAATTGCTGGCTTACTTTGCTTATCACGTTTTAAAAGTCAAAAAATGGCAAGACTATAACCTTGCAAACATTGGTTCGTGTAAATAAGCCTTTTGTTTATTTATTGATGGACTGTCTTGTCTAACTGCAATGGATCGACACAGACAACATGGAAAACCGTAGATAAATCGTAGACAAATACACGCGCAGAGATACAAAAAAATCACGATTTTTGACTCGTAAAGTGTTCAGGAAGCTGACAGCAATGCCAGTTTGAATAGCAATGCTAATTTTCAGACATAGTTTAGTTCTAACAAAAAATCCTAATTGGTTTTGTGTTTTTACAAATAAATATTTTATCTCTCGGCTAATAACCTGGTATTAACGCACAATGCTGCCTTAGGAAATACATAAAAAAAACAGTCGTCAATACATTTATCAGTTTAATCACGCAAATCAAGCAAATATTACTATTTAACGCTGTTACAATATGTTGAGTATTTCACCGAAGATGTTGTTGGAACGAATGAACAAAAGTTGGAATTGTGCCCGGTGGATGGCGATAGGCTTACCCCCTATCCCGTGGGACCTAAAACATAACAGGTGAAGTGTGGTACCTACTGGGTTATATAGGCGTAATGTTATGTTATGTTGACTTTTCGGTGGAATACTCATTATCATTCATTGCACTAATACTTTTTGCTCAACAAAATATCTTTTATTAAAACAATTATTATAATGGACTTTATTACAAAAGTCTTATATTCTTTTGTTAAATCGTAAATAAATCTAAGTTAGGATTATACTACAAGTAACATTATTTTAAAGGCAATTTTGCATTTCCAGGCAGCTCTCAATAAAGTGACTTATGTATAATAGTAATGACTTAAGTATATATTCTTGAAATATAAATAATAGGCTTGTCAAGAAATTATTAAATGGTTTGCTTTCCTTTGATACCACGAACCATAAATACCACCTATATCTACTGAAAATGCTGTGGGTCAAGGTTACCGTTTGTGTTTAAACGCTTATTTTATACTTTCTCTTTTATTTCACAGAGCTTTTTTCTCAATTAAATTAGGCTCGGCTTTTAGTCTAACGGATGAAGCATATTATCAGTATTTTATGTAGAGCGACTGCCATCAGATCTCCACAGCGCAAAAGAAGGGGATCATACGATACTTGAGAAAATTGCCTAAATACGATAAAATTTAAATATGTTTGTAAAATAAAGAGCTGGAGCGATTCAGTTAATTTCAAAAACGACTCAATAATTTAGCTAATCTAAATCGTTTTCTAGCTACGGTTTTCGGCCAAAGAAAAGTAAAAAACTGAATATAAAAGAAATTATAAAAGACCTTTCTCCACTCTCTTTGTTTTACTAACAAACCTACAGGAAAAGGCTAGTTCCATAAACAATATAACATATTATATTATCTTACACAAATATTGAATCAAAGCTATCTAGTTACGCGATGCCATACAATCGTATCGTATAAATAACTCGCAAACCTTGGCCGTGACAGCGTTCAATGCGGAATGCAGAAATCGGAGTTACCGTAGTTAAAACGTGTTTATCAATTACTAGCGACCCGCCCCGGCTTCGCACGGGTATAATGCTGATACTAAATACACTACAGAAAAACTGTGAACGTTGTATATAAAAACACAGCGGCCCGCTCCGGATTCGCACGGGTATATAATATATAGCCTATGTCACTCACTGAAAAAATGATTAAAATCGATCCAGTAGTTTGATTTATTCATTAATGCCCGTGGCCCGCACGCGTTAAATTTGGAGTAAAACAATTCCCCCTTTCTATGCATGTATTATACATAAAAACCTTCCTCTTGAATCACTCTATCTATTGGAAAAAACCGCATCAAAATCCGTTGCGTAGTTTTAAAGATTTAAGCGCACATAGGGACAGAAAAGGCGACTTTGTTTTATACTATGTAGTGATAGTGATGCCGGTAATTGGGTGTATAAGTACGCTGGTTTTTATACGGAGGTTAAGTACCTTATAGGTAGTAGAGATTTTGTGGGTGAGAAAATGTCACCACTGTTGACAGATTACCTGAGTAACCACGTATTAGGTGGCGACTTATAATAGTGCTGGCACTTAAAACCACACATTTTACGTGGTCTCTGGTGGTCATTGCTTTGCAGGTTAACTACGAAAAAAATCTCAGGTTTAACAAACAGTTTTTTTGTTTGACGAATTTTGGCAACATTGCATTAATATTTTATTTATTCAAATTAGTAAATAATAATATAATTGCATCTGAAATTAACATACAAAACCATATTACGTTCCAAAAAATTACATCAAAATGATAATTATTATCGTATTGTTCTATAAAATAACGAATGAACTGTCTCGATGATCTAGTGGATAGCGTATGCGCTTCTCACTGCAAGGTCTCAGGTTCGATTCCCGGGTCGCGCAAAGTATTACTGTGAACTTTTCTTCCGGAAATAAAAAAAATAATTATACCTATATTTAACTGACTAGCAGACCTTTATTTACTTGCTGTTTCGATCAAGCAGCTTAAAGTTTTAACCGAAACTTGTAGATTGAAATTTAAAAAAAAATATTGCACTACTAGGTTTGTTTTATACACTTGTTTAAATTGTCTTTTATAATAATGTTTTATATTCCGTGTATTTTGCAACAAATTTTACAACTATCGCTTTTTTGCTGGTATTTTTCGGCATTTAGTCGTTAACTGCGGAAATAAGCAGTTATCTTAGAGGTCGCATAAAAATGATGAACCTATTTAAATAATATTGCGTCTAGGTAAAATTATAAATTTTATAATAGTACTTATAGTAAATTGTTCTTTGTTTATTATCTTGTAGTAATTATATACTACGTGTAGTAAGTATACAACCTTCTTTAAAAAAGGTCATCTTTATCAACTAATTAACTGTAGGCCTAATTGTTGCAAAAGATAGCGGGTCGCGTAAATGTTATAAAGGAAGTTTTTCAGGCCGGAAAAAACAGGCGGTTGATTGATAACCACAAATTAAAGTCCAAGTAAAAGATGCCACTAAATACAATAATTAAAAAAAATAATAATGGATAATAAAAAAAAAAACATAATGAAAAGCGATTTCTACCCATTGCGGTCAAGTTTATTAGGCTTGCTGTTAATAAAAATGCGAGTATCGAAGCTAAACTTGACAATTATTACTTCTTTCTCTTGTTTTTTGAAAAAAAAATTGAACCTTTTTTTTTTTAAATACCCGCACTTGGCAAATAACCGCAGTTATTTGTAACCTCCTATAATACAATGTAAATAATAATGACATAATAATAATATGTAAACTGGCTTATAGTGGTACTTGGTAAGCGGGATATTAACGTCCATGAAATATTAAAAACCTATTGACATAATTATTACAAAATAAATGAAGCACAGCTTAACCGCCAATCACATAACAGCAACTGCTACTCGGCAGCGTGCTTTTTTGAAAATTTACTTCGAATACCTACTAGATTTTTTCTTAAAGTTCAACTTGTTGGGGTGGTGCTGCCTCCCTCGAGATTGTTCACAAAACCAAAATTAATAAATAAAAATAAATAGATTTTAATTATAGGTTTAGTTATTTTTATTTTTGTAATTTAAAAATAAATTTCCTGATCCGAAAAAAAAAAAATATGCGATAAATTTGAGAGTCCTCTTTTTCGTCGGATTAATAAGAATCTGAACAAAACCAACACTTACGTAGCGTTAATGAATTTCATTCATGTTTCCGCATCAGCGATCGGACCTTGTTCACGATGAAGTACCAAGGCCCGGAGTTCGATGCTCGGTACGTGCCTTTCGAACAATTTTTTGTTGCCACGCACTTAAGCAGTTCTGAATGACAAGTTTACTTTTATTTTTCTGTAGTCAATTAACTAATGTTTTTTCAATGTTTTGACGGCGAATAAGAGTATGGCTGAGTTTTTTCACCATTTTTAACTCATTAGTTTGTAGTAGACTTGTATGATGTTTTTTAAGCTTTGTAAATCTCTGTAAGAAAAAGCATCGATATCGTTACCTTGAAAAATTCGCATCTATGCCATTAGTGCAATAGTCGCATACATATTTTCACTAACAACAGTTCAATAAATAAATTCGCTTCACTTTTGTATAAAACTGACCTACTTCCGTTTAAAAAAGTTAAGGATACATTTTGAGTAATACGATAATAATGTACGAGCGTGACATAATACAGTACCTTTGCGGATCTATAAACGACATATCATATTTACACACATTTTTTGTAACAATGTACTATGTGTGTATAATAATAGAGACTAATCCTGCAGGTTGTTATGTAGGTACTTGAAGGTGGTAGAGTTATTGTGACCGAGCACAGTCTCTGTCTAGAGTTTTGAGTCTCAGTTTGAGTCTGTCGCCAAGTGTAGAGTTCTGCACTTTTGTCCTATTTTGAAGGTTAGATTGTCGTCCTGCTATTACTGCCATTTGAGGTATAATGGCTTTTTCCTCCCACATAGGAACACATCTGGCATTTCTCACGGATGTACGTAGCCTGTATGTAATTATCACTTACTTTAGTCAGTCAAATTCGACTTATTCTTCTTTGGATAGACTATGTATAACAACTGTATGTATGACTATATAAAACATAGAACTACCCACACATAAGAATTATTTCTTAACCCAAGACGCATAGGTTAAAGTACAGACAGCTACCGATGAACCAATAAATACATTTTCAGAATAAGCTGGTCTCGTATTGCACAGGTAGCCTATGTGCCAATGTAAGGACATCTTATATTGGGACACGTGGACTTTTTTGCACATACCCAATCAGGAACTAGGACCGTAAATTAATATGTTACAAAAACTTATTAAGTATTGCTGATTGATATGATAGTTGAAACTTTGCGGAAGTAAAACCACATAAAAAAAATGTCAATCAATACCCCAGCGGAAAATCCATTGATACGTGCCTGGCTATTATTAAAATTTTATTATTAGCATTATGTTTATATAAGATGTGATACATGGGGTTTTATATAATTAACAATCTCCTGGTATTCATTGGCTGGGATCTACTTGTAGCGCTGTATGCGATCTCCGCGCTCATGGTGGCCAAAATTAGAACTAAGCGCGGCTCCGTCAATGTTCTTGCATTAAAAAAGCCTTTAATTCATTTTATGCCTGCCTGTTTGTTTATGTATTATTTTTTTAAACCACACAACGGGTTGACATTAAATAAAATACATTTGATTACATTTTACTAACCTAAAGTTACCCACAATATTATATTTATTTCTTGTCTTAAAGTGATTTGTAATCTTTGAGAAATAAATAAATTCTAACCATAACCTTATTTAATTTGATTTACCAAATAGTTATGATTTCATATAGCGATATATGAAATACGATCTACGGTTATCTCTTACGATCCAGGCAGGGCAATTCATATTACATATGATTGCTACGGTTGGTGCATAAGTTGTAGAAAAGAAAACAGTATCAATAACAGATATAATATTAATATTTTCGATTGATAAGGGGTTTATACAACATATATTAGTGATGATTAATGATTGCTACGAAAGTTCTTCGAAGTGTATCAAGGTAATTTACAACCCAACCTTGGCTTATTTCCGCAATGCAATTATACAGTTCCCACACAAGAATGTCCTAATTGTTTTTATATACCACAAACACAGGTATTTTTTTTTATGTAAACCATTGAGCTGCACTTTTTTTCTTAATTTATACTGATTATATATGTAAATATAATTTATCAAAATTAATGAGCTTCAAAGTCGCTTAATTTAGAATTTTGTAAATTAAAAAATGTATTACTGTCAAGGCTTAGAATATATAATATTTAATTGTCTGTGTTTAGATTAATGATAAATAACTTAGCTAGTGTTTTCCATATCTATCATGTATATCTTGACTATGATAATTCAATAAAACGTTTACAGAATGCTTATTAAATTTAGATTCACCTATTGTATTGGTTAGCCAGTTAAGTCGTAAAATGGTGTAAATAACCGTTAAATTTTGTGAAAATCATATAAATTTTCTTATAATATAAAATGTTAAAAGTTAATGGTAAACCCAATAAAACAATATCAAGTAGCCACAAACCATGACGCACAAATACAAGAATAAATAACCGGGTGGCGACACCACTTCACGGGGCTCCTTGGGGCCTAGCTTGAGTCGCCGGCGCTTGTGGGATGCCATCCGAGCCCAGTAGGTGATGCATTCATGCCGTCAGTAGATGCAATTTTATTACCAATGACGAACTAAAATAATTAATAATAATGAGGGTAGATTTAAACACTATCCTAACGCAATAAAAGTTTCATAAATAAGTAAAATTCAAACAGATGGATTCCGCTTAGGTTAAATACTTTGTATGAGTTTAGAAACCGGCATAAAATAGGTCAATTATACGAGTAATGTGCGAAAAGAAACTTTAATGTGCACGACATAAAGACTCAAATGAATTATTTCAATAAAATCTGTCGACCAATGGGTCAACCTATTGTGTTTGTGTGAGTGTAGAAATGAGTAAAGGTAGACAATAACGTGGGTAGGTAAGCATTAATAAAACATCTGTGCAAAAATAAACTTTAAAATAAATTAAATAAAGATTACTTTACATTGTAATTCATGTATTAACTCAAAATGAATCGCAATATAATCTTTATTTTGTTTACATTAAAGTTTTCTTTCGCATATATAATTTACTTCTTTATTTTTTACACTATTTATACGTTATTCACACAAGTTTGTGTAGTAGTGTGCCCTGCCGAACGAACTCGTTGGCCGACTGTATATACAAGCCCAGTCAGACCCTGTGTCACTACACAACAATAACGGTACAATTAATGACATAACACAAGAGACAACTAGTTCCACGATTAAAACGTCCATCAATTATATTGGTATATTTATTTAGTGCTTAGACAAATGAATAAATAAAGAATATAGTTAACTAATCAGATATACCCCGCGGCGAAATCGTGCCGTGCACTTACCTTGAGACCCTCCCCTCGTATTATAAGTTTTGTACATTAATATTAATAACTTAATATACAAGGTGTAATGACATCGACAAAGCCGCTTACCAGACCCAAAGTGTGACCAAACAAGAGTGTGAGTGAGTGTCACCAGACAAAAAATAAGAAAAATGACTTCACCGGAAAATTCGTGATAATCCTAGGAACGTTTTCTACACAAAGACCAAATGCGTCGCTATATCTAAGGACATGATATTGTATCTTATGTTAATAAGGAGATGATACCACCTCCTTTATTTTCTTTCAGGATAGCGATGCACACTCACCCTAAACTAATTTTATCCCCTCCATTAAACCCCCTATAAGCAATTACTTTCAAACAATTCCCAAAAAACAGATTTTAAATGTGCTTAATTTCTGCAATCGAGTTACTTCCGCACGTGTGCCATGTCATTTTGAGACACATAATAAATCAAAATATTTATCGACTAAACCACATCGAAATTGGATTAGCAATTTAGCATAGTAATCTGACAAGTGAGACTTCCTGCACTCGTGATTCGCGACATGTATCGTTTGGCGAGTCTTGAAACCTTGACACAGTGATCAAGGCAAGAGGCAATGACCGATCACGATGTTACGTATTACCGAAACGTAATGATATTTCATTGTTGTTTGTGCCGTAAAAAGTAAAGAAAAATACATGAGTACAATTTAAAATGATTTTATTTATTTATTTAAACTTTTTGCACAAATTTAGGTACAGAGGCGGACTTAATGCCTAGTGGCATTCTCTAACAGTCAACCTAGGGTGGTGCAGAGAAAAGCAAGGGTAGGGTTCTTTTCTCACATTATTTCTCAATAATGTGAGAAAAGAACTGAAGTGTTGATGTGAAAATATATATATTTGGGAGAAACGAGTATAAATCAATACATAAAATACATACAAGAGGTACATAGATATACAAAATGTTATAAAATATATAATGTAATATACTTATTACTATTACATACGATAATAAATACAATAATATAATACATAAACATGAAATATATATAGAAGATGATAAAAGCTAAATTTAAAATATTATGATGATTCTGCCAATTGGTCGGTTAGTAATTTGCGCACTTTAACTTTGAAAGTGAACCGATCTTATTATGTTTGTTGTTTTTTGAGAATGTCATTGTGTTTTTGAATGTTTCGTATGTTTAATGGTTAGCTTATGAGAATGCTGATTGCGAAGTCTGGAGTTCGAAACCTGGGTCGAGAAAAAGTGTTGTTTGAGATTCTGTCGTCAGGACGTTCTTACTAGCAATACGAAGTATGTTTGGAAAAAAGGGTTTTTTTACCTTAGCGTACCTATCAAGCCAAAAGGCAAGAAGCAATAATGGTTTTCCTGTACGTATTTTCGTTAACGTAATAATTATTTTATTGCAGGCTGTCAAAAAAAGGGAAAATAAAGTTAAGCATTGTCGAGTGTTAATGTTTGTTAGAAAACTTTCCTTGTTTTTAAATAGTGAAAATAGTGTAGTTAATTTTCCAATTTAGTTTAAGTTAGTTTTTTAACAGGCTAAAGGCCAGTTTCTGAGGTGCTGGATAGTTCCTATCCAACCCATCAAACATAACCGGACTGAATTTAAAGTGACACAAGTAACACTTGAAAAAAAAACATTGCTGTCACTTTCATTTATCCTGCCAATAAGGTGAAACACCTGTGAAATTGGGATGAAATAAATATTAATCAGACATTTTGTTTCAAAACGCAAACGCCTGAACAAACGCCAATATTAACTTATTTTCAAACGACATATGTAATACATCTCTCACAGTTTATTATTATTTATATTGTGTTCCGCAATCATGCATGATTATTGATAAAAAAGCTTACAATTGATTATTATGCACGTGTTGTATTTACAATTTGTATCGCATTTATATGCAATCATTGAAATTATCCGGATTACAATAATAATAATTGATTTACACATGTCGTGAATTAATCAGCATAATGTACATAATATTATTTTATACTTTATCTTTATTAAGTAGCGATAGCCAATAAATCGCTAATATTAGCCTTTTCGACGATATGTGTGTATTTATCATATAAATAATCACCCGCTAACGGTGAAAGAAAACATCCTGAGGAAACCTGCATGCCTGAGAGTGCCTTGCGTTTGGTTTCAGACTGTGAGCAATATAATAATAATTGTATAATATACAAATAAATAAAATGTGCTCGAGGGTGTGTAAAGTCTACCAATCCGCACTTGGCTAGCGTGGTGGACGATGGCCTAACCCTTTTCATCGTGAGAAGAGGCCCGAGCCCAGCAGTGGGACATGTATTAGATGCAGGGCTGCTATTATTATTATATATTTATCTGTATTTATAGTGCAAACATCTATTGTTACACGTTTAGATCTATGTTTTTATACGTAACGTTGCAAGTGCCAAAAAGGCAAATATCAAAAATTTGGGAAAGTGATTTCAAAACAGCTTATCCGATTAAGGATATTTATATCGTGATTTCGTGATATATCTACATTTTTATGTTGCGATAATGTTGTGAAAATTAAATTTATCAAATCATCCTAAGACACACATTAATTACAAAACATATCCCGGATATTAACAACATAATAAATTCATCAACTAAATCGGTGAATGGCGCCCGTCTGAGATAATACGAAACTAGCAATAAAAACCCCAAATTAATTTACTTTTTAACTAACTTTAATTAGCTAGTTATATTTAACTATCAATAGCAGTGAAGGTATATTTTCAAATTTATAGCATGTGCTTTATGCTTATTTTTACTAAAATAAAAACGACCAATCAAATGAATTCTTTGTGTGTAGTGCATCATAGTCAATTAAAAAAATATGTTTCTATGCGGGATACAAACATGTACCATTTATCAAAAGGATTAATAAATGTCCTATTTGTCCCGGAAGCATGAACAATATCACGAACCAATGCGGTTGTACACCGGAAGTACTTACCCTGAGCACCTTATTTGTAAGGAGTAAAAGGTTATAATCTATGACCGCATATTATAACAATGCATAACGCTTCCGTATAGAGAGGAATCAGGAAAAATAACTTGTATAGTGCAAAAACTAAGACTTAAGATTTACTGCATTCCTTATGTCATTTATGACACGATCTGGTATATAATTTGTATTTGGGCATAGATTTTAAATATCTTCAGTAAACAACCTTTTTTTCAGATCTTTAATAAACAACCTTTTTTTTTAAACACTCCTTTACTATGAATAACTCCTGTGTCGCGGGAATGTTCACAAACGTACATTTTATACACCGAGCACACCCAGAGTCAGTACGGTCAGTTTGCGGATCTCACAAAGTGTTATCCCGTGTGTGGATCGAACCAACAACACCAGCAAAATTAAAATCGGCGAGATTTAATCACTTTCCAATGCCGTGCGCAAAGTTTTTCCGATGTGTTGCAATTATCGATGATTTTTTCTCCCAGTCTCCTCTACTGAATTTCTGGTAAACGACTACGTCACGATCACGACGTCATTTACATCCCGTATTAATATGTAATGGAACAGTGGTAGATGGTTCTTAAAACTCGTGACAGAGAATTTGTTCTCTCGATGGTAATCTACTTGCAAATAATAAGCACGAGACCTTGAAAATTACATAGTATTATATAGAGGGCATTGTCATACATACGGAAGGTAGGAAAGTACCAACTCCTAGTTGTCAGCTAAGTAATATGATTATAAGATAAACGTGTCATTATCTGCACATGCTTCCGTGGGATAACAAACCTGTAGTTTATTAGGTATCACGATAATTCTATTGTTTGATAAGAATTACGTCAAAGGTGTAATTGTGATCGTAACGTAGGTCATAAAGGCGACAATTTAATAGGTCCTATCATTATAATCCTTTATAAGTTAAACATAACGTGCAATGCAATAGCACAGTATAAATATGTACAAACAGTACGGAAACTGCCTATAAACGTGCAAAACGGCACGCACACATAAACATGCACACCGACGAGACCCCTAAGCGATTGTCGCGGTGCTCTCAGTAGCGAGTGCCGCTTAGGGGTCTCGTCGGTGTGCATGTTTATGTGTGCGTGCCGTTTCGCACGTTTGTAGGCAGTTTCGTACTGTTTGTACATTTTATACTGTGGCAATAGGCAGTGCAGACTATGAGCAGAAAAACGAATTTAATTATTTTTTTATTGTCATCTTTTATTCATAATAATTCACTCAGCGATAGCCGAGTGGGAGACCGTAGGACTTCTAAATGGAAGGTCTCAGGTTCGAACCCACGGCACACACCTCCTTTAACAAATCGGTAAGATTTGACTTTTCGGAGATATGTGTGTAATTGCCATAGAAATTACCGTTCGCTAACGGTGAAGGAAAACATTGTGAGGAAACTTGCAAGCCTGAGAGTGCCTTAAAAGTACTCGAGGTCGTGTGAAGTCTACCAATCCCCACTTGGCCAGAGTGGTGGACTATGGCCTAACCCTTCTTATAATGAGAAGAGGCCCGAGACCAGCAGTGGGACATGTATAGATACAGGGCTGCAATTATTATTGTATTATATATACTTCAAACTTCTTTTGTTTCATACTTTTTTAATAGAGTGAGAGTCCGTGGCCGGCTGACTTACGTCATTCTATAAAAACTGAAGGTTTCACATAGATTATATTGACCGTCATTTTTTTACAGCGTTTTTTAATATACCCCAAAGCCACCACGATTAAATTTTCACTATGTTACAAACACACATAGGGGAAACTAACAGTTTTAATAAAATGACGCCCACAAGCTCCTATTATGTCCAGATACGAAAATATAAGGCCTTAGTCTTAGTTAAAAATGCCTTACAAAACGACTCTAGTCTTTAAACGAGACCAGTTTAATAAATTATTATGCACGCAGTCACAATAATAATTATAGATGTTGGTAACTGCAATGAATAAATAACTACAAGATACTAATGCAATTAAATCGGTCCATTCTATTGTCCCACAACGTTATGACATGGTAAATGGAAAATAACTTAAGTTTTAGTTTTTTACATGTACAATGAATTTATACTTAATGCTTTGTTGTTGGGTACTACACATATATTTGGGCTACATAGTCAAGTGACCTTTGACTCAAATGGACAACGCAAATGAAACATAAAAAATATGCCGGCCCAAATATGTGTGTAGAAGCAACCTTTAGAGACAACTAGAAACTTATCGCACTTTAAAATTGAAAATTAGAGTACATTTTCCATGTTTTAGATGGGAACAGATATTTTAGTCATTCAGTCAGTCTATTTTTTCTTAATGATAATACATCTAGGCCCAGTTTCAGAGCTTCCGGATAGATCTGATCCGATGTATAAAATTTAACTTAACCGAATTTAAAAGTGACACGAGGAACACTTGAAAAAAGTATACACAGCTAACTATATGTTTATCCTGCCAATAAGGTTTATTTAACACCTGTGCAATTAGGGCTTAATCTAATAAATGATTTAATTTTATATACTTAATTTAATTTATTTAGTTTATTATTTACATACACAAATCTACCAAAACAAAAAAAAAAATCACGTGAACAAAATTCTTTAATGCCGTTGCACACGATAAATCCTGAACATGCAATTATGACGTATCCATAACAATTTATCAGAAGTATTAGACGTGCAAATTGCAACGATTAGCCCTTTATTAATTGATCCCGTCTTAGTTTCAATAATTTCAAGCCAGGATATGGCTGTCACGGCGACGAAACGTATCCGTTCACGAAATCATAATTGTGTTAAACACTTTGTATACAAGGATTTTTATTTGTATCTAGATCATGTGCCTGTTCTTCTGACTGACAGCTCATTGTATGGTATGTTCTTCTTATGTGCAATAATTGGGACTGCAAACGCAATGTCTTGTGACTTGGACCATATTCATGAACTGTTGAGCTGTTATGAACAAATTCAAGAAAAGTTGCTATACAGTCAGCAGGTCAAAGTTATTCTTTTCGAGGCTCAAGAAAACGTGTTTCTAAATTGTGGGCAGCTATTTTATTCCAATTCCATAACAATCTCAAAAAGGTTATAGTTGTTACTTTGTCTGAAGACTGCGCTACATTTTTTTGCATCCTGTCTTCTTAATGATTACACTTGATTTCAGCATATTTGCTAAATATTACCATCGCCCACGAGCGGAAACTGAAACAAATTTTAAATCGAAATAAAAAGTGCTATTTTCTTCAAATCTTAATAGAGCATCATTTATTAACACGACTTCAGTCAGAGCATAATTTCGATCATTACCTATCATAATATAGATAAAGTGTTTTATTCACTACAATTGTTTAACCTATACGTCATAATACAATTAATATAATTTTATAAACAATCGTTTAGCGATAATCGTGACTGTAGCTTGAAATCAGCTCGCAATAAATGCATATAAATCAAGCCAGTATTGTTGTAAATAGTGTACATATTCTGCTAATAGCCACTAATAGTCTGAGAAGGATGGTGGTACACTAAGTACTAGGAAACGTTAATAAAAAGATCAAATGTGTTGTATGAAACAATAATTAATTTTAAAGATTTAGTGCTTTTGTTAACAAGTACTACAAAGCAAAATGTTGCCAGGCGTCTCATTACGTCAAAAACTAATCTTTGATCAACAATTATATCACCATAATGTGGCAATAAATTCAAAGTTGACACTGTTGTCTAGGCATTTCTGAGGGATGGTGGTGATCCTCTTGAGTTTAAAGAGCCTTTTGCGAGTGATGTGGAGGACTGTTATGTACCATTGCTGCATTGTGGTGAAAGCATAAGTCACCAAGACACTGCGTTACAGAAATCTAAGTGTCCAGGGTGCGCCGAGCGTTGGGGAGAAAACGTTTATTTCACAGCGCTTGGGGAAGCTCCTTGCGGTACCTACATTTCAGAGTTTGCTCATACCAACGAATTAAAACACACAGAGTACTAGTTGGGTCATGCTGGTGTCAAGCTAAAGGCTAGATTGTAAATAACGGACACTACAATTTGCTTTAAGAGTTATATTCAGATGTAAACCCTATTTATCAGCGTCCTAATCATAAGTTCAAATAATAATATCATTAAAGTAAAGGCATTGTTATTGATCTTCATTGAATCAAGGAGCTTCTTTACAGATGCTCAAATAGAGCAGTCAAGTGGGGATGGTAATTAAAATGTCCTTAAAATTAATTTGCAGAGCCAGAAGTGGCAAGTACCATGACCCATTGTCTATTATGTTTGAACACTTGTAGTTCCTTAATGAGGCGGTGTCTGTTCATTAGGAATGTTTGATAATTATTTTTACTTATATATTAAAAGAAAATTTCTTAGATTGTCTGTCTGTTACAATTTGATTTTTGATGAGAAAATTGTAGATGACTTTGAGATTTTTTTTACTTTTTATTGACAAACCACGAAAGTTAACAGAACCACGAGGTGCACAGAAGCTAGTAAAAATAAAAGATCTTAGTGGGTCTGAATTTCGCTACAGATTACTGATATACTGTTTGACTAATCGGCGAGCACCGTAATCAAACCTTGTCAATATCGCGACATTTCATTTGCTTCTTGTTTTCTTGATTTCTATCTATAAGTTAAGAAATTATTATATTGTAAACTCATTACTTAAATGAGCATGTTCTTTTAACATGCTCATTTAGGTAAAGTAATGAGTTTATGATACTTTTTATCATCTATTATTTTCCTTTTATATTTTTTTTTATGAATATGGGTTTAGTGTTAGCTTTTAAACACTATCAAACCGACAGGAATTTACTTTGGCATTTATCATATCAGTAAATGTTGAATAATGCAAATGTAATTCCTAAAAAAAATATGCTAGAACCATGTACTAATCGTGCAATTCTATTAAATATCTAAGTTCATACAATCTATTGTGTCTAAAGCTCAATGCAGCTGCACAAAGGATTTACATAATTTGATTGCATTTAGTCAAGGTGACGTAGCCGGATACCAGCGGTATGCAAAACTACATTAACTACATTAATATCAACTTGTAACACCACGATGGCCAGTCAAAACCTTGACCACCTGACTGACTGTCCAAAATGCCTTACTACCTGCACAAGAGAGGCGCTCATGAACACCGATGAGAGCGCCATAACAGCAGTGGCCACTTATTGGACCAATAAATTTTACTCAGCCATCGACACGACGAAGAAGAAGAAGAACTTGTAACAGACACTATCCTAACCTAAATTAAGTATAGGTGAAATCAAAGATCTTGGCGGGTCGTAAAATGCATTGTCTCAGTCACTCGTGTAGGTTTCACGCTTTACGTAATAATAGCTCTTACTCCTTTTTTTTTTTTTTTTTTTTTTTTTTTCGCGGGGAAATGCATTTACGCATACCACCCTACCCGTGGGGGGGACGGGCAGAGCGGCTATGTGGGACTCCCGTGCCTACGATGTTAAACGGCACAGAATACCCACTAAAACCCCGCGGTGTGCCCTCGTCGCCGAAAGATGGTGGGTCGGCGAGCCCTGGATCGATCTTACATCCACAGGGCTCGCCGCGGCGACCGTGCCCAGTCCGACCACTGACCGGGCACCCGACTCTACTCAGTCCTACTCTCGTAGCGACGCCCCGGGCACACCCAGGGCGTCACTCCGTCGCGGAAGGCATCAGCGGGCGGCGGAAAACCCCCTCCACCGCCCGCGGCCTCGCTTAGGGCGGCATTAGGCTCGCGGCGTACGCGCGCCTTCGCCGCCCAGCTCGCCGGCGGCGGAGCGGATCAGCCAGGGGTGCGTCCTCCCTGATCCGCTCCGCCGATTAGCTCTTACTCCTGCGACCCACTAAGAAGTTTGTCGCTTGGTATAAAGTTATTTAAGCCGGAATAAATAAGGATTTAGACAAGCTCCTAGTAAGTTTATATCCGTTTCAAAGTTGAATCATAAAACCAGTAGGGTTACCAACCGATAAGTAGGATTATTTGTTTTTTAGGTAGTTGTATATCTATCTAATATTATCTTCCTGACAAATAAAGTATAAGATGCTTGGAGCAAAAGAGCTTGTAATTGATTTTATAGTGATATTATAATTCGAAGTCATTAACACCAACATTTTAAAGATTAAATATATTTTCTCAAATATCTCACAACTAACACACAACGCCTCGAGCCTAAAACTAGGCAGAGCTTGTATGTACTGTGGGTACTAGAATAACTGATACTAATACATATAAACACTGCTTTTGTAAATACATACTTATTATACATAGAAACACCCAGACTAAGACGAACCCCCATGTTCATGAACACTAAGATTTGACTTAAGCGGGAATCGAACCCGCGACCTCGGCGTCGCAGGCAGGTACACTACCCTCTCCGCCATCGGGTCCTCATTGATTTACATCTTTATCAAATGGCCATAATATGATGAGTCAGTACATCCAATAGAGAAAGCAAAACGGCTATAAACTAAGGAGTCATAGACAAAAGACACTAGAACGATTGTCGTGATGCTACGATAAATGATGACATTATAAAATAAGTAGGACACGGCATATTAATGTTGTACGAAATAGGGCAAGGCCGAAAACACTATTCAGCATAATGATCTGGCTTTGTCCGTATAAAGCTTAGTTAAACACCATGTCTGACTTTTGTTTTTACTTCGTGTCAATCAAATATACTCTAGATACTTTAAAGAAACATTTAACATGAAAAAAGGCAAGTATTGTCCTCTGTCTAACCAATCGCAATGGCAAAATAATAAAATAAACATGTGTTTGTTTACTGTTCAGGTACAAATTCCGATGTGCTTTTAAGGCATAAAGCTTTTGCTACAAAAGCATAAAAGCCACAATTTTTTTTTAACATAACGTTTTTTTGTCATCTCAGAAGTCCCAAGTTTATTTTACAATAAAGGTGTATACAAAGCTTAGCACCAACAAAATAAACAAACAACTAAACAATAAATTTATATCGGCATTATATCTCTTCGTCGACAAGGCTGTCGCAACCAAAAAGCTATTAAAACGATTTATCCATTAAGATCTAGGCCCCACGCCTTAGTAGTAGAGACATGAAACAATGCAGAATAAACAATGTAACGATGGATTCTAACGGTTATCCTTGCTAACTATGTTCTTAAATATAAGAGACTGTATAGATGAACTGCATCTACCATACATATTATATTACTAGATTTTAGTTTTACACAAACTGTTTAACCACCTCATGCAGCTGTCATGCCTCGTAGATCTAGTGATTGGCGTATGCGGCAACTTACCGCGAGGACTCGACTTTGATTTAGATTAGGTGGTTCCTCGCTTGTCTGAAGTTTTTTCAGATCAGTATTTCAGAACGTTGCAATGTGAAACTATACTAATTTAGAACTCTAAATTCATTTGCAGTTCGTCTGTGTTATATCTTTGATAAAATAACTATCTGTTGTTTAACTACTAAAACATAACAAACGTAATATGTATTAATATTAAATGATCCAATTACATTGCTCGGGAAGTATGCCGGGTAAATTCTACGATTCCCAACTGATTGAGTATAGTTCATAGTTTTATAAGTGTACATGATGTAAACTATACGACCTACGCTTAATACGTCAGTGAAAAATATACTTCAATCGACTGCAGTCTGTTTGGCGACACCAAGCCGATTATATTTTAGGCCAGCAGGCTACAATCTGCTATATTGTATAGCGTTGTATTTTCACTTTGCTTTCACCACGACGACCTTACTTAAAGTCTAGTGTAGCATTTATTATCTGTAGGATATATTTGAGATATATGTTATTGGTCCTAGTTGTAATCAATTAAATATCTAAATTCTTAAATTAACTTGTTATTCGCTGACGCTTAACAGTAAGGGAAATGGATACAATAGAAAATAGTGACAGGATCATGTTCGTATATTTTACCTAAAATGCTATGTTAAGTAAAAGAAACCAAAACAACTATGTATCACAATTTTATAGATTTAATTTTGGTCTCGAAAAAAAGCCAATGATTTGGCCAAGATCAGGAAAATAATTTACATCTAATTTATTTGTATTCGAAAAGTATGTATAATTTAAATCGAAAAATAAATTACTCATTTGGGTAATTTCCTTCTTCTATTCTGAGATATAATATACATATATTATATATGTAGGCAAATAAGAGTAAAAAAATGATGATATGGTATGTTTATCATGTAATACTAAATAGAGTTTATTTTCCCCAGCTCGCCGACAAGCTTCCGGGGCAGTTGGCCGAGCTCAGCATCCGGAGCATGTCGGTGAAGGAACAGCCCTCTTACACCATCCGCAAGATCTCACCCAAGGAAAAGGACCGCATGCTCGACTTCCTCAGAAAGTAAGAAATATATTGAAAATATATTTTTCTGTGCAAAAATGCAAAACAATGCCAAAACCTTTATTCGAGAAACTTTTGCCCATTACTTTTAACAAACTTGTTTTTTTAAGTAATGTGCCCTGAATGTCCTTTAAAATAGATATATGTAAAGAAATCTATGGCGGTATAGAAACCTATGGTGGAATAAGGGGAATTAGTTTGAAACGCATGTGCAGTAGTGTTAGTACTAATGGCTCCAGATTGTGTGTCGAAACACAGTTTGTTTTTTGCAAAGGGCCACTTACATCACAATCTAAGGCCCAATAACACCAGTTACTATAACTGTTTCGGATAGTTAAGTGCTGGTTTATTCTTTCTATTTCTATACAAACTTTATATTTACTTGTCAAAAAGTTCTGACTAGAATCTTATCCAGTGAACCGGTAAAACGTTCATTTAAATAACGTGATATTATAAAATATTAAAATAAGCAAATAGTTATATATCCAACAATCATACACCTACCTAATACATACTAGATATATACGCGTTCCTAGGTATAATCAATGTCATAATACCAAGTATATTATCAGTCCGACTGTATATTTTATCTATGACTGCGATAAACGTCTGGCGTCACCGCGTGGGGTATCGCATAATACCAGCGCTTTGGGGTATCTCGCAGCATTGCAAGCGCTGTAAAGCTGTAAATAACGCTGAGCGATATCCCGATTCCTGCACGGATACTCGTAACGGATGTAACTTTGACTTTGTAATATTTTTATTTTTATTTATATTTTTTGTTCTTAATTTAATTTCTGTTGTTCTTTTTTTTAGATTAGTATCTGTGCTGGAATAAAATTATTTTGCTTTCTTTCTCTTTCTTTCTTTAAAGATTTTCATGAACTGGTTATGATTATCTCAATTACCAATTATGTAGATCTACATCGAATCTTTTATAACTTAAGTTCTTTCAAGCATTAGTTTCGCATTCACAGCCAAAGAATGGATCCACGGAATCTATCTTGAAAAACCTCGCAAACGACAATAATCAGCTAGAGTACGAACATTCCCGTAAAGTCATGGTCTTAGGCTGAACAAGGTTATTTTCTCTACCATGTTTAATTAAGTGTAACCAAAAGGTTCATTATGCATATGTACACTTCCGAGATAATCCTTATTTATCTTGTAGATTCTTCTTCCGCGACGAGCCTTTGAACCTAGCAGTAAATCTCCTTGAAACACCCTCATCAAGATGCTTGGAGCTCGAGGAGTACGTCGCCGCGTCCTTGGACGATGGCGTGTCTATAGCGGCAGTTGACGACAATGGAGATTATGTTGGAGTAGTCATCAATGGATTGGCCAGGAGAGAGGTAAGAAACGACTCACTCTTACCGTTCGAAAACGCATTTCAGCAATTCGTTTTGCGTCATTCACCGTTTGCCGTGCAAGCTCTAATGTTGTACTTGCTTTGTACTTACTTAAGTCAATATTTTCTTCATTCAGTCACATAATATAGCCTTATTATTAAAACTAGAGAGAGACACTAGCGTGATTATGATTATGACAACATTACATATTAAGACCACAGTGAGTTAAGGCCCAGTTGCCACAAAAGCGGAGTGGAAAAGAGCTGTGTCTTGAATAACTAATCTGATTACGTGTAATACTAATCTATTCAGTGGAAATGGATCAAGTGGAGAGGAGAAGAGAGAAGCGGAGAAGTCTCAATTTGTATAGAATTCTATTCAGATGAACGGGCCGGCCGCACTGGTAGCTGCAACGCAGCATCCTTTTTCTGCTCTACTAGGTCGCTTTGATGGAAATTACCTGTCAGCTTCGGCGCACTTCTCCGCTCCGCTTAAGTAAACACTGGACCTAAGATGGTGAAAATAAGTACTACAAACTGTATTTACTACCAAAACAAAATTTCAGTAATAAAATAGCAAATGAAATAAAATATTCAGAAAAGCTTCGCTCGACGGCGACGTTGGTATATTTTGTTCGCCAATAACCTAGCAGCGCTGGGTTTTTGCTTTGGTGAATACACCTAATCTAGATCACCAACATCAACACTTCCGACGCTTACGCTTACTGATCCATATTTCAAAAGGTGTCCATTAATCCTTTTCTGTAGTAGTACTGCAGACTATATATGGGCACCACGACATGTCGTGCACAATAAAGTAGGAGCTTCCGCACAGGTGTTTAATGGTACAAAACGTTATTGTATTGACTTATGTCGAGCATTACCTTCGATTTTAAAACAATAATTATAAATATATTCTAGCGATATCTTTTGATGAAAACATTATTTATTTATTTATTTAAGATATATGGCAAACTTACCTACAGCTAAATTAACAGTATTGTATGTAGTAGTAAAGGAATCTGGCAGCCAATAACAAGTCTTCACTTATATAAAACTGAATAAAAACAAACGTAAACAGTAAAAAATCAGAACAAAATAAATCCAAAGCTAAATTTGTAAAGTACCTATATATTATAAAACATATTATCCTCTATTACTTTTAAACTACCACGTTGTTCTAGTATTTAGCTCCGTCAGTAATTTCTCGATAGTAGAACAGAGTTGGAATTGTGCCTGGTAGATGGCGATAGACTCACTCTCTATCCCATGTGACCTAAAACATAACAGGTGGGTAACTCTTCCACACCCTTCTGGGTAGGATAGGCGTGATATTATTATGTTATTATGTTACTTCTAAAATACTAGAAAGTATTAAAAAACGTTTCTCAACAATAAACCAAAGATATTTTAAACACGCTTATATTAGCTTCACCTGTATGTATGTATGTAACCGATTCCTTTGGACTCGATTTTGACCCACTTTAAACGGATTTAAAAAAAAATTAAAAAAAACGCATTTATAAATAAACAAAACTAAAAAGTTGAAAATAAATAATAGTTTAAAAAAACTAAAAAAACGCTTTTAAAGTACTTCTAACTAAAAAGTGAAAAATAATTCCTAATATATAACTATTATAACTATTATTTTTGAAGAACAAGTTGTGCACTGAAACATCTCAAATCAAAAGACACAATGTCAATGTTGTCTTGTCTTAATCCTACTTCTGATTTTGAAGTATCGATGGACAAGACAGAAAATTGGTGAACGACACAGCCGTCAATCTGTCAAGTAAATCCGCAAACGAAGTTTGGATGCTATTCAACGGAAAATTGTGTTCAAAACTTTGTAACTTTGAAAACTTAAAGCTAAGCTTCTACTGAAGCTGTAATGACTGGTATTTAACATCACTACGGAATTATTCCATTTAGAACTTATAATATCTAAATCCTACGAGTAGCATTTATAAATAATAAATATGTGCCAGTAATTTCAATTATCGTAATCATGAACACTAAAGTGCCAGCATTAATACTACATATTTAGCTACATAAAAAGACGCGGGGATACTTTTTCCTTTCAGCTTGTTCTCAAAACATTGTTGTTATTTACCACATTCGTTAAGTTTTTGTCTCACGCACTTTACCAGATCTCCGTTTCTATAAATGCAAATCCACCTTCATCTAATTAGTATAAGTTGAAGGACAAAAAGGAAAGGGTAACGCTTGACCGTTTGTCGCGCGCTACTGCGCCTGCACCGACACTTCAATGCCGGGAACAAGGCTCCGATCTCGTATCTGGGTGATATTATGACATCTTACATTGTAACTTTATCAACACAAATCCTGTTGCTGGCAGGATTTTAGTAGATATTGATTTGCCTCGATACTTACGTTAAAGAAAAAGTTTAAATCGGTTCCACGATTGTAAATACGTATTTTCGATGGGTTTTGTGAAACTATAACAATAATTTTAAGTGATTTAAAAACTCAAATGCCTTATAAGCTAACAATTTGTTTCAATAGATCAGTGGAACGTAATTTTTTCGATTTAGACAAGAAATATTGGTCTTCATAGTCAAACTATTGCTCGTTGTACCTGCAGCATAAAAGTTTCGTAAAAAAACAAATACATAATTTTCCATCAATCTCAATCCATCTCGCCTTTACTCACAAAACAAATACATATTTTTCCATCAATCTCAATCCATCTCGCCTTTACTCACAAACTTAATGACCTAGTCTAATCCTAAACTTTTATTCCAGGAACAAGACGAGGCAGACAAATCATCAGACTGCCCAAACCCAAAGTTCAAGAGGATCCTTCAAGTCCTGAGCCACTTGGAGCGTGAAGCGAATATCTGGGAGCGATTGCCGAATACCTGTGACACCGTGTTAGAAGTCAGGATCGCGTCTACACACACTGCGTGGAGAGGACGCGGACTGATGAGGGTCCTATGCACGGAATCTGAGTGAGTAGCATTTTGTACAAGTCTAGTTTATCAGTCAAGTTCAAAAGGCTAGGTTAAAATATGCACTAAGCAGTGATAGCTGTATGGGAGACAGTAGGACTGCGAAGTCAAAGGTTTAGGGTTCGAACTCACGGCACACACCTCTGTCAATCGTTGAGGCCTGAGCCCAGCAGTGGGACATATATAAGTAACAGGGCTGTTCTGCAATTACTGCATATTACTGTAATATGTCAATAATCTCGACAAAGGCTCATTTTTAACCGACTTCTAAAAAAGGAGGAGGTTCTCAATTCGATTCGTATATATGTTGCTTTTTTTTTATGTTTGTTCACGGATATCTCCGTCGTTTATGAACTGATTTTGATGATTCTTTTTTTGTTGGACAGGAGATGATTCCAAAAGGGTCCCATTGTCAGCATGTCGTGATCTGATGATGGGATCTCAGAGAAATCGAGGGCAACCCTCGAATTTTATAGGCACATGTAATGTTTTTAGTGTGTTTTTCAAAGCTACACCAGTATTTACGTATTTTTATGTGGATGAGCTGATGATGGAAGGTCAACTCCTCAATGGTTAGGAGTTAAAGGATAATTCTTTCACTACTGTACACATATTCAGACTGCTAGTTATGGTGTCAAGTGAGCTATTGGAACGGAGATATTTCAAAGGTGGTCCCATTGTCAGCATGTCATGATCAGATGATGGGATCCCAGAGAAATCGGGGGCAACCCTCATATTTTATTAATCGAGGCCAGGATTTTACGCTTGGTCGCAATAATTTTATGTGGTTGAGCTGATGATGGAAGGTCAACTCCTCAATAGTTAGGAGTTAAAGGATAATTCTTTCACTACTGTACGCATATTCCTACTGCTAGTTATTGTGTCAAATGAGCTGATGATGGAAGGTCGTGACCCTCAATAGTCAGGAGAAAAGATTTAATTCTTGTTTATTATTAATAAGTTTTCCGTCTCAAGTAACCGTCGTCTCCTCATTCGAGAAACATTCTTGCTCGGTCTACCCATCACTTAAAATCGTAAAATAAAATAATTTTTAACAAAAAAAACCGACTTCAATAAGTAGGTAAACTAAAAAGCAAAAAATAAATTTACTTCGCACAAAATAATACGTTTTTTCATTTAGTTAAATAGAAATTATTAAATAATTATTTTATAATTCTGAAGTCGATGCATATGGAAACGAAATGGTTGTCATTTGTAAATCAAATGTAAAGATTTCTAATTGATTGTTATATAGCATTTAGCCATGCTTAGCAATCTAGTATTTTTGTTTTTTGGACTCGAATCGGGCTTTGAACCTGCTACCATAAGATTCCGTCTTATCGCTCTCCTGCTAAGCTATCCAAACCATACCGCAAAGCCACGAATCTTTACTGTAAACATCGTCTTAATGAAAGGTAAAGATGCTATACACTTTTGAATTAAAAACAATTTACATAAAATATGCGTAAATAATAAATGTATGTAGATATGACATTAATGCTTAATTGAAACTGAAACCGTGACAAAACCTGATTTTGTGTAGCCTAGCTGTAATAATAAGTTACTAAACTATATACCTAATAGGAACAGTAATTACATTTTTTAACAAAAGAACTTTGACTTTAGCGTTTAGAATCAAATCTTATTCGTAGACCGACTGCAACTTGCTCAAATGACTATTGTAAATGCAGTAAAAGTTTCTAGATATAAATAAAATAAGAATATACCACTTGGTAGCCATTCCATAGGCAAGAAGCATTTATACTGTGATACAGCTTTTGTAAATGGTAAAAAATCTATTACAAAAAAAAAAACACGTTTGCAAAACAATTCGAAGAAACAAGATCATGTAATCGGAAAATGCTCGGCAGATGTGAAAATTTACTTTTGTAAGAAAATATAACCAGTGGAAATATATTGACCATGTATGAAAGCTGTGGTTTCAATAAATGTCGCATCCACCTCCACCATATGAATAGTTACTTAATATTATAATTACCTATAATGAATATGGGAGAGGCTAAATTTATGCCATAGGTACGGATAGCAAATGATCGATTAGAACCAATAGCAATATGCAATTATGTAAGTAGATAGGTTATCTATGGCTTTATATGGCTCTGTATTGACGATTCAATTTTTCTTCATTCTTTTAATTTAAATCGCTTTTTCAAACCCGCGTTTAAGATCTAGAATATCGAGATACTGAAAAATGGGGATTTCGCTGTTGCGTACCGCATCATCTTTGAACCATTTTTTGTATAACCTGTGTTCCAAAGATATAATAGGTAGATCTTAAACAAAAAGTATAAAATAATTTTAAATAATTTTTATCATACATCGTGATTTTTTTTCGCAATGTATGTTTTTGCACATTATACCTACTTTTTGTATATTACTTACAATACGGCTGGTGTAACCTTCACCTATCAATCACACATTGATTTAGAGTGGTCTGCCGTTATGTAACAGACAATTAAATAATAGAACCTGATGGGGGAACTCGTGACTTAGTAACAACTGTAGGAATGGAATTATCCAGAAGGAGGCTAAGCAACGCTGATGGATGAGCTACCATTAACTTTGTAGCATCCATCCTGCCGTAACAGGTTAAATGTCATGACAATTTTGATATTTAGCTGCATTGATACTTAATTGTAGCTGGTTCCTGACCCGAAATATTAGATACGAGAATTTATTTTCACATAACAAATTTAATTTTGACGAACGAGAATATTTAAATATATTTTATTATATACCTAAGTAACTAAATTTTAATTAAAAGTTAATTTATTTAAAATAATGGATGCAATTTTGCAGCTTTTCATTTCAGCATTAAAACTAAGAAGATAATTAAACGAGCAAAAAATAAATGAGTTAGTGACTATTTGATTTAGTTCGTAGATTATATTTTATTTAAAAATAAAATAAAAAAAAACAAAAAACCCGACTGCTTAAAAAAAGAACTAAAAAGATAAAAACAAGTATAGCATTATCTACATTAAATTCATTAACAACAAATGAAATATGTCAAACTAAATTCTTTATGATGTTGCAGGCGGTGACAAACGAAGTTATATAGTAATAACAAAGTATTGTTTGTCCCCGCCTGCAACATCATAAAGAATTTAGTTTGACATATTTCATTTGTTGTTAATGAATTTAATGTAGATAATGCTATACTTGTTTTTATCTTTTTAGTTCTTTTTTTAAGCAGTCGGGTTTTTTGTTTTTTTAATAATTATTTTTTATTTTACTCTTTTTAGTTCTTTTAACCGACATGTTTTTTTTATATCTATTAATTTGTAGAAATCAAATCTCTTTGAGATCAATGAGCCTTAATCGTGAGTTAAACTATCAAATTCAAAAACAATTATTCAAATTCGACCGGCAGTTTCCAAGATTAGCGTGAGCGAACATACAAACTAACTTCCACCCACTTCGGACGCGCGAGCGTGCCGATATATAAATTGGTAAATTGTGTTTAATCAGTAATATAAATGTGATAAGAAGTATATATTTTTAAAATGGTCTTTTCATGGCCTTTTATTTGATACCCATATTACTATGATGAAAAGAAAATCCATTAATCCCCCCCCTTTTTTTTTCATTTGCCGGCGCCATTTTGAAAATTTATATAGCCTATGTCACTATCACTGTTTCGACGAATTCAACGACACCTCATTTGTCAAAATCCGTCTAGCCGTTTGGGCTGTAGGGCGTGCCAAAGAAATAGACATACATACATACATACATACATACATACATACATACATACATACATACATACATACATACATACATACATACGCTCGAAAAACATAACCCTCCTTCTGACGCAGTCGGGTAATAAACATACTTACTTAACATAGGCATTATAACGTATAGAGCTCATCAAATAAAATCTCAATTGCTTTTAAAAGTCATTTATTTTTTGCGACTGGAATGGCGCTTAAAGTATTCAAATTCGTTATAATTTTATTACGATAAGCCAACCTTGCCTTACTCCTAGTCTATCAAGGCAGCTTAATATCAAAATCAACGCAGCACTCTGTAGATATGCCACCTTTTTTTGATAACTCTACGGGACTATTAAGTTAAAAAAGTCAAGATGATTCCACGGAATTGCCGAGGCACAATCAAATATGTCACACAATAATGTCCAAATTGTATGTCGCTATTCTTAGCCATATATAAAACCATACAGCGGCAGAGGAGAAGAGTGTTTTGACCCTAAACTACTTTAACAGCTGACTAGCAGGATGAAGAATATTCTGTTCATTCCTCATCCTTATTGGTTCCGACCCCGCCCGCTTACATTGTTATTGAACACATAGAATTAAAACCTCTATGTTGTCCTCCACTGTTAACGCTCTATGGTGATATATATATTATGTCTCAGATTAATATAACGATATGAAATTTTCTCATTTTTGTGAGGCATATATTAGAATCTCGAAAATCCGCGGGATAACCTGAACTATTTTGTCTCTAGCCCCAATTTCACCAAACTTTTTAATTCGCGATTAAGGTGCGTTCCCATCGACCGTCAATTGTCCAATCACAGTGCTTAAAAACTTCACTCCGCATCAGTGCGAGCACTATTATGCATAGTTTATGCTTGCTTCGTCCCTCTAGCACCCTCAGAAAAGTTCTACCACCATCCTTATGCATAATAGGGGGCCGCTTATTCTATCACTCTTGTTGACTGATTTTGAAGACGCAATAGAATTATTATGTCTTGTAATGCCTTATTGCATAATAACGCATGCTGCAAATTGCGTAACGTTTAGAACATTACAATGACATAATGTAATTGCATCTTGTTGTCAGTAATGTTTTGTAATGATGTTATACAATGGGCGGTGAATATGCGTTGAATCATGAATTAAGTGATAGGGTGTTAATGACATGATTTTGAGAGCCTGGGTGCAAAAACTATTCCCTGGAAAATTCATAAATTTACCGAGAAACTGAATAGCAGCTGCCCTGTATCTAATACAGGTCCCAGTGCTGGGCTCGGGCCTTCTCAAGGCGAGAAGGGTTAGGCTATAGTCCACCACGCTGGCCAAGTGCGGATTGGTAGACTTCACACGACTTCAAGGTTTCCTCACGATGTTTTCCTTCACCGTTAGCGAGCGATAAATTTGTATGATAAATACACACATCTTCGAAAAGACGAATTAACGATTTATTGACAGAGGTGTGTGCCGTGGGTTCAAACTCGAGACCTTTGACTTCGCAGTCCTACGGTCTCCCACTCGGCTATCGCTGCTTGAATCTGAATGATTACGACAAAAGAGCGGAAACCTAGCCAATACCAATACATTTAAACATTACGATGAAGCAATTGCAATTTAATAGTTTTTTTTATTATAAATCACTCAGTATCTACCATAATTCCTTATCATTTTATTAATTAATTCTCGACTTATTAATTACTATAATATCAGATCAATTAATCGATATAAGGCAAATTATTTTTAATGATTAGTGCACGTGCGCTTTGCTCATTTTATGACTTCTAGTACAGGAAGTTAAACTGCTAACCTACAAACTATGTTAAGTAGGTATATATACGAAGGACTTATGCGACAAGTTATATTATATTATAATGTTAGGTTCCTCATTGCTCTTTAATAGTTATTGCAAATATATTTAAGGGCGCTTTGCAGTAATCGATTAATCACTGATCGATGATGGAATGGATTAGTTGATGTCGATCGATAACTTCTATTCACCAATGCGATATTATTATAATGCATGTGTCAACGACGATCGACAGATTTTTTTAAAACCATTCGATCGAGTTGGCGGTTGGGTCATCCCCTACCCCATGGGACCTAAACATAACAGGTAAAGTGTGGGTGTTGTACACCTCTGCCACACCCTTCTGGGTAATATGGGCGTGATGTTATGTGTGTTACATCATAATAATAAAATTATCGCCACGGTAACCGTAAAAAAATGTAAAAATATATTAAGTATAGGTACATAATTATTATCAATAAAAAAATGAGGCAATCATTATATTTAACTAGATAATAATCAAATCAAACGGACAATCTTAGTGATGAACAAGCGATTTTGATAATTTGAGTAGATATCAACATAACGATCTCATAATTGTTTTATTGTACCAGATATATTATAACTAAATAGTAGCATAAAATATTATTGACAAAAAACTACTAAAATACGCCTAATTATTCACTTTGCGGAATCCTCGTGTTACCTCAAAATAAATTAACAAAAAAGAGCCTAAAAAATCTTGCAACAAAACCAAAAAATACATAGGCATTATAAAAATGTATTCTCCCACGGTAATTAGATTACAGAATAGCTTCCTATTTTTGAAATCAAACTAATTAGATTAGTTTTTGCAGAATGTAAATTATGCATACATCCAAGTTTAATGCTACGCACTTAATTAACAACTCAATGTGCTACTATATGCAATAAAAATTTAAAATATTTTATGGCAGGCTTTATAACTGAAGGCCTATTAGATGAGATATCCATTGTATGCACTCAGATTGTACGCCCGAAGTGGGCCCACTCTTGATATAACGGCCATTGCTGGTACAAACGTAATAATTACGGTAATTTGGTCAAATTTTTTTTAATCATTAATCGAGTTACTTACAATCTGAAAAAAAAAACATTGAAAAATGGCCGTCAGCAAACATGCTTTTTAGTGTTTCAGATTTGTCTATAAAAATAGATAAAACTTAATTATTATTATTAAGTTAAGCCAATTTCCCCTTGTAATTTGTAAAATTTTCCAATTTCAAGTCAAGATTTTCGATATCACGGAGGCAGAGAATTAAGAGGCATTTATAACTCCACATCACATGAAGCACCACAATCCACCACACTCCATTTCTAATGTGATAATTAGATATCGTTTAAGGTGTTATTGAACTAAATCGAATAACGGCGATCGATGCGATAGCTTAACTGACTGCTTTTCTTTAAAAAAACAATCGAATGACGTCGACGGCCTTTCGGGCATCGATTGACGATCGATCGATCGGTGTAATAGCACCCTGATAACTCATATGGCACATTTTAAACGTGCATCGCGAAAGCATCATCACATTACCAGTAGCACAAGCTCCACAACATGGCTAACACAGAACTCTCCAGTGCATAAATTCCTCGTATTTGAAACAAACAACAGTGCCGCAGATGCGTGTCATGTATTGCATTATGCAATATTACAGCATACCACGAGGACAAACTGACAGACAACATCATGAGACTTCTAATTGGCATTGAACTATATCGCGATTCATCTGTATTATGCACTACATTCGTGCACTATTGCGATTGTAATCAACATGAGAATAATTATTTTTGTGTTGTCAATGTTGATGTTTCGAAGTACTTTGAAGACTCACAAATTAATAAAAGCCTTTTTTGAGGCTGTACTTAGTAGTAAGTAATTTATTTTACGTGATTAAGAAGGAACTTGCTCTCGAGATCACTGTAGTATATACATATATTAAAAACGGTTTATTGTTATTGAAAGAATGCGCGAGCCAATTAAGTACCTGATAAATACATGTTATTATAATAAACCACTAGAAGTTTTTATTGGTGAATTATCTTGCAAGCTTGCAAGTAAGTGAAACAATGGGTGTAATACAAATTAAATTAAACAGTAACTCTGAGTGAGCTAGGGCCGGTGTCCAAGAGAATAAATTGCAAGTTTAATTGATAGTGTATAACTTGGTTGGTGTAGTTCCCAATCACAATTAATATTCACTTCAAATAGATAAAATAATTCGTGTGGACAGCGCCCACAATTGAAAAATATCAAAAATTATGGTCACCCTTTCGTTTAAAATACCATATTGGCTAGAGAGATTAATTCTTTTAAAAGTACCTATAGGATGTTATTTTTACAGGTTTTAGCTGGTTCGAGTATCCAGTTATTTAAGCAAAATTTTATAAAACTTTGTGTGTTATTTTAGTAAAGTCCTTTATCTACCTTATTTAAGATACTTTACCTCCATGTCGCATATCCGTGCGACACACTATATATTTTTAAGCAGTTAATGGTTACCCATCATTCGTCAATACAATTAAGTACCAAGTCTACTTGGATATCAAAACGAACATGACTTCTCATTCTGAAACAAGGAAATGGACTATTTCTTTCCTGTCTTATTATAATAATATGTCGCATGTCAGCTCGACAGTTTAGTGCCTATTTACGTAATAATGTGTGATTGCTTCCTAGCCGAGGCATTTACGAAAACAGTTTGGTAACATTTCGACTATGCAGGAAGGGCCACGGTTGTTACATTTGAGTGACATGCCAAGAAGTGCCGTCAGCTATAATGATTTCATTATTATATTTTTTGCCGTTTTTTAATTTATCTTTTTAATCGCCATCAAATGAGGAGGTTTTTGTACATGATAGAAACTAATTCTATAAATACGCAAGCACTATAGCAAGAAAATACTATGGAATCGCTTTTCATGAACACTTTTATCATATTAAATAACGTTTCCCCAAGAATCTAATAATAATCTGTGCGGTTCAGTGGTGAGATCCAGGCCCTGACATTACTGGCACTTGAGCCATAACACCATAGACCGCAGATGAAGTGCTGCAACCTCTTGGTAGATTACTGATGTCCATGGGCTGTAGTTAGTTACCACTTACCATTAGAACTAAACTGCTACTACTTTCTTGTGAAATCTATATGTAAAGCTAAGCCATAATAATCTGATTTGTTTTTTCTTTCCAGACGTCTTGCCAAAGAAATTGGTGCGGGAGGCATGCGAATGGATGCCACCTCCATCTTCTCAGCTGCAGCAGCAGAACGGCTCGGCTACAAAAGGGTGTACGCCATAGAATATGAGAAGCTAGAATTCGCGCCGCAACCAAAGGCACCGCACATTGAGGCTAGCGTTTATATCAAAGAGTTTTAAGGTAACTACACCTTAATTTTAATTATTAATAGTTTCCACCCGCGCCTTGATACGAGTGGTATTTTAACTTAGGGTAAATTAACGGCAAAAAATATCCTAGTTCCTATTCTCAGACCTACCATCATACACCAATAAAATTCATAAAATTTGGTCAAGCTGCTTCGGAGGATTTTGATAACTAAAGTTTGCTACACACAGATTCGGGTCGCCCGTTTTATAAGTTACTAGCTGTTGCTTGCGACGTCTTTCGCAGAATTCGATATTTCCATGCTATTTACGACTTCTAATTAACCCCTTGGGGAGTGATATACCCAAAAATGGAACCTATGTGCAGAATTGTATGCATTCTTCTTTATAATTAATTAACCTCCCATAAGAACTTACATCGCCTAATTTACCACCTTAGGGATGAAATACCAAAATAAAACATACCAGTTTTTAAATTAGACCCTCAGCTATAGAACTGTAAAAACCGCATCCAGTTTCATTCAGTAGTTTATGCGTGATGTCCGTGCGAACATACAGACAGACGGTTAAAATAAGCTTCTACTGCTGTTAATATCTGCTTCGTCGCTTTAATATCTTCAGTGTCCAGATATGGCAAATTTTCAATATCATTATTTGTATCAGGTTAGGTTACCCTAAGGAAAAATAATTTCAGAGGGCGAGGTTAAAAAAAAAACCCTCTTCTACCACGGGGCTTGCATGTTTCTACTAGTTTCTAGGGGTGCTAATGTGCCTTTTAGATATTACTGTATTTGAGAACTGAAGTGGACAGATCGTTTTAAAATGATTTTTTTATTGTTTATGTTTAACTAAAAGTATATATTCTTTCTTTTCAGGATCAAGCCGGCACTAAGAAGCTAGAAGAATCTTTAGGTGTTTAAAGCACCTTTTTGATGTCTAAAATGTTACAATAGCTATACAATAAAAAGTATTAGTTCAATACTATGTGTATGCATGAATTAGTACCAAGTAGATTTTCTTCAAGTTAAAATTATAGTGATTTGTTTGTGCATGGTGTATATTTGTGTAATTAAGAAATTATCAAGTTGCATTACCTACCTGTTATTTGCAACTGTACATTGAGGCAATTTTATTTTTAATTTGTTGCAATGGTGCGCGTTACTTGGATACTTGTTTTAGTATCGATGCAAACGTGTATGCATTGCTTGAGAACAGAATCCTTAAAGTCTGTGACATTATTAAACAGAAAATTCTTTACAAGCCTCCAAACTATCTCAAGGCTTTGTTCGAGAATCGCACCTCTTGATCGTCGTCTAGGAAAAATGTAAAGAATTTTAGTTTTGTGAGTAGATTCTAGATTGTAGATTATATATTATGTATAGTCGTTAGCCTGTAATCTATATTAGACTTGTATCATTCCAGTAGTGTAAAATATTAAGAGCAATAACTAACTCACAATTGGTTCTCATATTATTCTGTAAGGCGCTTGTTAAAAAGTTTCTTAAAGTAATAAAAAAATATTATTATCAAGTATTCTTTAATTATCTCGCAAACTAAATATGGTGGGTCTTATAACTGTTTGACGTTTTAACTAGAAACAACACAGTGGATTAAAAACTTATACTGGCTAAAAACTCCTAAACTGGAAATGTAATATTTCTAAACCCATAATATTATGCTGCATGAGATGTGAAATATAAATCAGGCATTTTTCTGTAGCGAGAAATAGTTCCTAAGTTTATAAGTAGAATTATTTATAATATAAACAAATTTTTATATTGCCTAAAAAAATATTCATAGACCAATATTAGAAACAAATTATAATATAAAGCACTTGAAATATAAAAAAAAAAAAAAATATATTTCAAGTGCTTTATCTCCACTATAATTATCCACTATAATATGTATATTTATAAAATTATATTATAGTGGACTCCGTTCACGCGCCACTATTTTCATTGTAAGTAGATACTATCTAATACTTGCGATATAAATAATACCTATGTAATTTATATGTACCTCTATCTATCTCAACAACATAATATTAAAATATGGTACATTTTACCCGAATACCGCACTTGCCTCCAACCCAAGCAATGTAAGTCAAATAGAATCGTCAATAAAGTATTAAAATAATGTGAAACTGTTGTATTATTTCTTTATTTTTACACTAATACAAGTAAAAGTTACTTGTATTAGTGTAAATTTCGTAAAATACCGCAGGCATATAACGTGGCGATATTAAATGGTTGTTTTTACAGTAGTAATTTATACGACTACAACAAATAAAGCGGCAAAATGTTCTGCAGTGTATTGCTGCTAAAACATTTAAGTCAGAAAACTTCTCGACTATGCAACTAATTTCTTAAAAATTTGTTAAAGCTCTGTAAGAATCAATCGGTAGTGGATTCAGTGGTATTCCTTAGGCAAAATGTACACTAGAAATCATCACGGTGATCGTCTCCTTTATGAAAAGCTTTAGACTTATAGATTTCCAACAAACCTAGAGTCGCCTTTAAGTAAGTTTGAAAACTACTTTTTAAAACATAAATGCAACGTACCAAGCCTATTCTTGCCTTTTGTTAACGCATTACGCATTTATATGCAGCATCAGGATATGCTAAATAAGTCCAAACTTCCCATAAACCAACAGATTGGCAAGCTCAATATTGCTTATACCAGCCAACGGTGCATCAAGCACTCGTGCGCTGTCAGACGCTTTCTGTATAGACAAAATCGTGTGTTAGTTAATATTTAAATATAACATGACGCTTATATCACACAAAAAGATGAGGTTAAGGCGTATAATACCCACACTTCACCTGTTATGTTAAGGTTTCATGTTGGTGTGACAGCAAAGAAATTCTGAACAATAATTTTGTCCGATCTGCTAGCATAACGAGCATGATTCGTCGAGTTTTTGTTTTGTTTTTTAACAAAAATTTGGCAAAAACGCGGCAAAATCTATCTCACGCGCAATTATGCTAGCTCCTCAGCAATCGATCCCAAGAATGACGGTGGTGGCGGAGGATAGTGGAATGCCTCCTCATCAAAGGCTTATCACAATGCGAGCTGGCGGCTCGCGAGGGCATCAATTTGACAGCTGACCAATAGGATACAGAATACTTAATCTATTCCTCTTCCAGAATATAGAGACAGAGACAATAAGATAGGTGTTAATGGACACATTCTTAGCATAAATTAATTTAGTACCGGTCTAAATAAAATTACTCATTAGCCTCTAATTTTATATCTAGACTAGATTGTATTCTTTATCATAAAAAGAAATTCGAGAATTACAGAAGTCGTGTGTTTTTGACACCCACATAAGAAGTCCCACTTCCGTAATTTTTTTTATATCTTGTCCTTACTCCTTGCTCTTAACAAGCAGTCTCCTGATGAAGTCCTTGGCGTCATCAGACACGTGCTGCAATGCCTCCTCGTCGAACTCCCAGTCGCAAGCCTTCACGTTCTTCAGGGTAATCCGATCCGACCCGATAATCTGATGAAGAAATAAAGTATTATAATTACAAAAAAACTGACTTTTCTTCAGTAGTTAATTAATAAAATTGATGTCAATGTTTATTACTAACCTACTTGGTGGCTGCTTTGTTTTTTTTTCAGCGCCTATTCATTGATTGATTGATTCAACGTGTATACATTGCTTAAAAGAATGCTTAAAATCTGTAACATTATTAAACAGAAAATTCTTTACAAGCCTCCAAACTATCTCAAGGCTTTGTTCGAGAACCGCACCTCCTGATCGTGTTGTAGAAAAAATGTAAAGAATTTTAGTTTTGTAAATATTTTGTATAGTCGTTAACCTGTTATCTATATTTCAATTTCAATTCAATTTCAATTTCATTTATTCATAACCAAATTTTACATTGGTGTTGAAACATAATATTTTACTTAAATATAACATAAAATACAAACATTAACACACATTAACACGATTAATACAACTAAATTTACACAAGAGAAAATTACACAAAATTCACCTACTTCTTCTTCTCTGTCGTTTCGCTCTTGGCAGAGCGGTCGTGGTCACGATGAGGCGTCCACATCGGAGGCAGTAGTGGACACAGCTTTCCGCACGATTTTTCGCCATCTCTCCCTGTTGGCAGTCTTTCTGGTGCAGTCAGATATGCGGTTTCCTACTGCAGATTTAATTTGGTCAGTCCAGCGCATAGGTGACCTGCCGCGTGCTCTGGTTCCCTCCACTTTTCCCTGAATTACCAGTCGCTCTATGGAGTCGTTGTCTCGCCTAGAGACATGGCCAAAGTACTGCAGTATGCGTGATTGTACTACGGCTGATAAGCGCTGCTTGATTCCGAGCTCCTGGAGGATGGACACGTTGGTGCGAAACTCCGTCCATGATATTCCGAGCATTTTCCTCCAGCACCACATCTCCAGAGCATCTATCTTCCCCTTTTCCAACTCACGCACCGTCCATGTCTCTGCCGCGTAAAGGAAGATGGGGAATACCAAGGTTCGCACGAGCCTGACTTTGGTGGCTTTGGTAATGTTACGATTGCTCCACACTTTCCTTAACTTCTCCATCGATGTTCTGGTTATGGCCATACGACGTTTTACTTCATCTACGCAGCCGCCGTTGTTTGAGATCAAAGCCCCAAGATAAACGTATGACTGAACCACGCCGCAGTTCGCAATCTGTGTCACTTCGGGCGAGTTGTCGTTGACGCGGTCCACGATCATGATCTTGGTCTTAGATCTATTTATCTTCAACCCAAACATAAGACTCACGCGCTCCATTTTGAGAAGTAATTCCTCCATATGGCCAGCGTTACTCGCAAATAAGGTGGTATCATCTGCGTACCGCAAGTTTGCGATTTTGTACCCACCAATCGCAACACCATCAGTCCAGTCCTCAAGAGTGATTCGCATTACAAGCTCGGTATAAATGTTGAAAAGTAGAGGTGATATTATGCATCCCTGTCGCACACCCGCACTTGGATGGAAGCTCCCTGAGAGGAGCTCATCTGTCCGCACAGAGGCTGTTCCACCTTCGTAGAGTTCTCTGAGTAGGTGTACGAGGTGTTTTGGTGTGCCCATGTCCAGTAGTGTTTTCCACAGCGTTGGCCATTTCACCGAGTCAAACGCCTTTGAGAAATCAACAAAGCATATGTACGTCGGCTTGTTGAATTCTCGGGCCTTCTCTATGATCTGACGAACGATCAGAATTTGTTCACGGGTTCCCTTACCTTTTACAAAGCCAGCTTGCTCTTGTGAAATTTCTCTGGACAAATATGCTTTCAGTCGCTCGTTTATGATGTGTAGCATTATTTTGCTAGCGTGAGTTATCAGAGCAATAAGTCGATAATTACTACACATCTTTGTGGAACCTTTTTTGTGAAGAGGAGTGAATATTGTGTGACCCCATTCAGATGGCCATTTACCTGTGAGCCATATCTTGTTACAGATGATGTGGAACATATGAACACCACGCTCTCCCATTGCTCGGATAGTCTCAATTGGGATTTCATCTGTTCCCGTGGCTTTCCCGTTCTTAAGGTGTCGAATGGCGGCTCTTACTTCTGATTGCAGAATATCCGGCTCGAGCATGTCACTCGTTGGCTCCGTGGGTGCGAAACACTCTGATTGAGGGTCTTCAAACAAAGACTGACAGTACACTCTCCAAGCATCCGAGATTTTGTCTAATTCCGTGATTACCTGACCATTTTGATCTTCAATGGCCCAGGTTTTGGATGGAAGTGTTTTTGTGACAATGCGGATCTTGTGATACAGGTCTCTTGACTCATATCTGTCAGCATGAGCCTCTATCTCTTGACAAATATTTTGTAAATAGGCATTATGATCTTGCCTACATTTGCATTGTATCTGAGCCGAGATTTTATTCAGGTCCTTGATATCGGCTCCCGCCGCTTTCATCTTTCTGCGCTTTTCGACGAGTTCAAAGGTGCTGTCAGTCATCCAGTGCTGTTTTTTGTGGGTTGTAATTGGTGGTGCGGTTTTCAAGACAGTTGTGGTGATGAGTTTCTTAGCTCGATTCCATAGCACATCGGGCGTCTCGCTAGCCAGGTCCGCCTCAGACCACTGTGACCAATTTCGCTCAATAACAGAACGGAATCTCGGAACATCCTTCACCTCCAGTTTCCTTGGCTTTTTGATGGTTCTGGCTGCTGTCAGTTTCAGTTTCAATTTAGAAATCAGCAGTTGGTGGTCAGATCCGATGTCAGCTCCAGGTAATGTGCATGCATTGGTCACAGATGATCTCCATCGTGATCGAATCATGATAAAGTCTATCTGGTTGCGAGTTTTTCCATCGGGGGATGTCCATGTATACAACCTTCGAGGATGGTGTTGAAAGAGACTATTCACAATGAGTAAGTCGTTTTCTGAAGCAAACTGTAGTAAGCGTTCACCTCTTTCATTCCGCTTACCAAGTCCAAATCTTCCAGCGCATTTGCTTAGTTGTTGAGCGTTTTCGCCGATCTTAGCATTCATGTCACCTAGGATCACCAATAATTCTCTATTGGGTACTTTTGCTATTGTAGATTCTAATTCGGCATAGAACTTCACGATAGTTTCGATGCTTGCAGTAGAAGTGGGGGCATATGTTTGGACGATGTTCAGATTCATCGGTGAAGCTTTTATCTTAATGCTAATAATGCGATCGTTTACAGGCTCATATCCTAATACGCAGTTCTTCTGCTGGATAGGTATTAGAAAAGGCACACCATTGCTGCTGCTGATGTCGTTGCCAGAAAAGTAAATGACGTGGTGGTCTGTCAATAAATGTCCGCTGCCTTTCCAGTGTGTTTCGCTTAGGCCACATATGTTTACACCGACTCTAGCTATTTCTCTTTCCAAAACTGTGAGTTTTCCAGGTTGGTTTAAACCGCGCACATTCCATGTTCCTATATTCTGGAGTTGGCGTAATTTGATGGTGTTTCCAGTAGTAGAGTTTCCATGGAGGGCCTGGTCTCCTACCGCACCATGGCCGGTAACCAATTTCACACCGCGCGCCCCGGACGCAGCACGGCGCCGGTCGCTAGTCGGTCCACATGGCATTCGTGTCTTATTTATTTGTGCTCTCATGTGACTTTCTTGGGAAAATAGCTGCAGTGGTTTCCCTTTGCCTTCTGCGCCAGATATTTTAGAGATTATTTTGATCTCTAGGCCGCTGAAGCCTCTTCTGCTTAGTTGCCTGAGCAGGTGAGTGGTTATCCCGCCACAGCTCGGTCGCCATTGCCTCGTCCGTTATCTAGCAGGGAGCACCACGATAGTACGAGGGCCATCGTACCCGGATCGCTTTAAACGTCCGGGTCGTGCAGGTGAGGTTGACATTTGGGGCTGACTAGATGTTATTGTCACTTTCCCCCTTACCCCCCTTTTTTCTTTAATTAATTCACCTACACAGTTCATATAAATAAAATAATATTTTTAGGCCTACTGAAAATAAATAAGTCGTACTTAAAATCGAAAAGAAGTCAAAGAAATTAGAAATAGTATGAGAAAATCTAAATTAAAATTATTATTGCATATTACAAGAGAGAGAGGTAGCAATGTCATGAATAAATAAATTTTATAAACTTAAATAATACAATCACAAATTAATTCAATACCATAATAATAACAAATTTAATTACTTATGTCATGTAGTAAGAGATTATGTCATGAATTTAATTTATTTGTGTCATTTAAGAACTCGTCCAAGCTGTAATAGCACTTCTTTAAAAGAAACGATTTTAATTTTGATTTAAAGATGTTTGGATCTTGAATTGTTTTAAAACTAATTGGTAATTTATTAAAAATGTGCACTCCCTGCACCCTCGAACTGTGCTGTACGACATTAAGCTTAGGTTGTATATTTTTTGTTAAATCTTTTCTTCGAGTTTGCAGCCTAATTTCCCTGTCTTGATCCGTTTCATATTTATGTAAATTTTTAATTAAATGAGTTAATAATACTAAAATGTAAAGGCTATTAGACTTGTATCATTCCAGTAGTGTAAAATAATAAGAGCAATAACTAACTTACAATTAGTTCTCATATTATTCTGTAAGGCGCTCGTTTAAAACTTTCCTAAAGTAATAAACAAATATTATTATCAAGTATTCTTTAAACCTGATTATCTCGCAATCTAAATATGGTGGGTCTTATAACTTTTTGACGTTTTAACTAGAAACAACACAGTGGATTAAAAACTTATACTTGCTAAAAACTCCTAAACTGGAAATTTAATATTTCTAAACCCATAATATGCTGCATAGCGGTAGATGTACTACTTTTTAAATTGATAAATGCAACGTATCAAGCTTATTCATACCTTTTGTTAACGCATTACGCATTTATATGCAACATCATTTTTATGATGATTATGCTAAATAAGTCCCAAACTCCTTATAAACCAACAGGCAAGCAAGCTCAATATTCTCGTAGCACTTTGCATTATGTAACCAAAGCTGATGGATGCTGCTGGAATCATTGAAGACAGATCCGTGTGTACAATTTACTTGTGTAAGAAATGAGGTTTAAAAGACATCAACGCGCTCGGGAACTCATTATTTTGTAGTTCTCTTTGAGATCCCTTACCGACGTAGTCAGCTAATAATTTAAGATTTTTTTTTTACTTTTGAATATACTAAAAAAAACGTTGACACCTTCGGCGCTGCTTGGCTTTTGGCGACGAAGACGCTTTGGAAGCTCTTCTTAGTTCTTAAATATTTAAAAAGTCTGTGCCTTCGTTGGTCCCTCACTCATTGCAGTGACGAAGCTTCAGTGGAACTTCAAGGTTTTTAAAAACTTATAAAAAAGTCAGTGCCGCCGGCGCTACGCAATTCTTAGTTAGAAAAGATGCTGTGGTCCTTTCCAATCTTTCCTTTTTTTAAAGGCAATAAAACTTTTCAGTCTGATAATTAATTGCAGTAAGAAAGAATGGTAGAAGCTAGATTTCTTGACTTCCAATTAAGATTCCACACGTGAAAAAAAGCAATAAAATACCGCCGCTAAAAATAGCTGTATGAAGGTATATACAAATTACTGCTTATTATACATTACATCACCATCAGCATCAGTTATTTTACTCAATTAACACGTGGAGCATAATTAAAATGTACTTAGCATTAGTATTACCTACTAAAGGCAAAGGTTACTGTGGTATATTTAATGAAGTACGTGTTTCTGCAACGAACAGGTACTGACATAACATGCATCATTTCACCTGTTATGTTTAGGGCTTTATTAGGGCTTGCAATTCGAATACTGCGAATATTAGATCAATTTGATTATTCGTATAATGAGTCATTTAAAATTCGAATATTGGTATTTTCCAGCTATTAGAATGTTAGCTAGCACTAACTTGTATGCGTATCCTATCGTACCGCGCCTCCTACCCGCTCCACGCTGTCAGTAGCCAGACAGCGCCGCGCGCCACACGGACTATTCCACTTTGGTTTCGCACACAACGCACACTCATTACTTTTGTCAAAGATTGTAATCAAGATACCAGTTAGATCTCCAATTTCATGCAGAAGTATTTGCGAGAGTAGCGTACGAATATACAGACAGACAGACGGACAGACAGACTAAAATTCTAAATAAATATGTTTTGGCGTCTACTGCTGTTATAAAGACCCCTCGTATTATTTTGTCTTAAGTATCTTCAATGTACAACCATGACAAATTTGTATTCTATTATATGTTTTATTTAATTATTTGAAAGTATTCGAAGCATTTGAAAACTTTGAACGGTGCAGATTTAAGAAGGTACTACGTGAATTAATTTAATTAATTCGGCAAAGCAATGAAACGCGTCCGCTTACGAGCGCGCATCGCACTGCGATAGATAGTTAAACTATCAAACACAAAAATAATTATTAAAATCCGATCATTAGTTATTGAGATTAGCGCTAACAAACAAACAAACTAACTTTCTAATGCGGTTCCGTTTGCGTGGTAGGTACACAAATAAAAATTAGTCTGTATTACGCGCCTTGTAGGTTAATCTGTTTAGAAGATTAGCCGATACAAACAGATAGAGAGACAAACATTTAAAAAACTGTATTTAAGGCAAACATTGATATTTTGACATTAAAAACAGACACTTCAATTTTATTTATTTGTATTGATGTATTGATGATATGTCAAGTACAGTCAAGTTCATTAATATGTTGACAGTTTTGAACTTTATAATGGAACATAAGATATAAAACTACCAATATGTTAATAAACTTGACTGTACTTGACATATCTTAGCGTACACCAAAAAGATTATTATTCAACATGTTACATGTTTCACACTGCAACACCACATGTTTATAAGAATTAAATATCACACCACATCTGGTATAATAAGATGGTAAATTTACCATGTTCGCACATTGGAGATATTTAAGAAAAATATTTTTCTGGACTGTACTTCCGCACGCACATATCAAACAAAATCTACTGTATGAAATTGGATACGGTATATACGTTTTATCTTGGTATGTTATGGCAAAGAGGTGCAAATTTAAATGGAAATGCATCAAATTCTGCTCGGAAATGCTTCATAAATAACATAAATAAACTCATCATTAAGCCGCTCGTAGTCCACTGCTGGACATAGGCCTCTCCCAATTTGCGCCACAACACCCGGTCGTACGCCTTCCGCAGTAAATAAACTGTTATAGATTTTTAGGAAATACAATTAGGAGCTAGAAGTTTATATGGGTAGTGAGTAAATTTTTAAGGAAATTGCGCGATATTCTGCATATAGGTTCCCTACACCACATAAATTAACAATAAGGCAGATGACTTGGAAATTTAAGCCATCAAGGAAATCAATTTGTGTTTAAAGTTTAAAAGGGAAGTTCATCAATTATGTAGGAAATAGCATAGAAGCTAGTTTAAAATATTCATAAACTTTTCAACCTATTTATAGCATACATTTTAAATGACCATAATAGCAGCACTGCTTTGTTTTTGCTCTCGAGTTTATCCTAAAGAAAAGTGTTGCTTAGGTTTTTCTGACAGGATTTTTTTAGTACTAGCTCGGTGTCTGACGATACGCTCAGGGACCTTGCAATGTGAGTGTTATTCACATCTGACACTCCCATTATAGCATACATTTTAAATGACCATAATAGCAGCACTGCTTTGTTTTTGCTCTCGAGTTTATCCTAAAGAAAAGTGTTGCTTAGGTTTTTCTGACAGGATTTTTTTAGTACTAGCTCGGTGTCTGACGATACGCTCAGGGACCTTGCAATGTGAGTGTTATTCACATCTGACACTCCCATCTAAATTATATAAAGCCGTGATGTTATGATTTAGGCGAAAACAGCAGGTAAACATAACCATTATCTACTGGGCCATTATTAAAATAGTAAACTTTAATACCAAAAATTAGTATATATAATAATTCTACAAAAATATTTATGTCAATATCAAAACAAAACCAGCTAACACCAAATAAAAAGGGTACTGGGACTTGTTATTAAACAAAACATATTGAGACGAAATTAGGTGCCAACGACCAACGTAGCTTCTCCCCACCACGCCAACGAATTTAAGGCTCTTCCTTATATTAGGAGTATGACGTCATTGAAACTTTCTTGGAGTCTGTCGTATTGTGAAGTGTCCACATCTAAAGTGGGTCAAACTTGAGTCAAAATGTACAATGGCGAGGATATAATAATGGCAGAAACTAGGCGATACTTTCCTTTTCAAAGAGATAACAACGCCTACTTTAAATTGCTCTGAGGTAACAAACAGGCATACGGTTCACTTGATGGTTAACAGTTTCCGTAGCTTATAAACACTTGCAACACCAGAGGCATCAGTCGTGCGTCGCCAATACTTAAAACTTAAAACCTATTTGCACTTCTTTCGAACAATCCGATGTTGTAGTAACTTGGGAAACCTGTTAAAACAAGGTATTCCTGTACCAACGCCTGACTTTGTGATGCTGGGTCTCGTCGTCAGGTCTCGACGCTTAGGCGACTCGGGTTTCTGCCAATCGTTCATCCAAAAGAAATGCAAATAAATACATACTTAGTAATAAACCATTTCACGTTCATATATAACAATTTCTATAGATTTAGTACGGGAGTAAGTAGTGTAATGGTTAGCGACTTACGTGAATATCGTTATATATTTATGTAAATAATCAATATTTCTACCATACAAATAATATTCTAAGGAAGCGACGTAAACAAAACCTTCTAAAATCTTTTATTCTATGAAACCAAACATCTGGTTGTTATGATAGTATTGCACGGTCCTAACAATAGTTTTACTGGCAAAAGTCCGTACTTAGACCATCGCCGTCGTGGCGTTATAAAAACAATACTATCTAAAGAACCTGCTAATTTATTAGACACACTGACACAAATTTATTAGTTGCAATGGGCACACGTGTTTGAGAGTCTTTTCAACGAAGCTAGAACAAAAAACCTTCATCTGGGTAAAACCCGAGAGATGATAGGGATAGCGTCGGCGACTCGATGTTAAGAACTAAGAGGCTTAGTGAGGCATTCCTGTTTTGAATCCCGAAGAGTTCGGTACAACTAGTGAGTGAGTTTACGTAATTCTGGGTTTGAGTCCCGGAGAGTTTGGTACTACTAGTGAGAGAGTTTAGATAAATTCGGGTTTTGAGTACCGAGGAGTTCAGTACAATACGACTAGTGAGAGTTTACGTAGGTAATTCGGTTTTGGAATCCCGGAGAGTTCGGTACGACTACTAGTGAGAGAGTTTTCGTTAGTCTTATTTTTAAAGTCGTGAGAAGTTCTATCTAAGTTAATAGAGTCAGTGACTGAAGCTTCAAGTTGCAACAGTAGCAGTATTTCACGTAAGTGTTTGAAATCATGCAGCGCCAATGCTTGGTGAGTTTATCAACACTTGAGTAATACATATTACTTGTGCAATTATTTAAGTTAGACCATTGTAAGATTATATATGAGTCCTCAATACAATTAGTATAATACTTAACGCGGGTCAGGGCGGAGAGAGGTACATCCGCCAAAGGTGATGTCGGACCTCCAGCGTTTGAGTAATCAACTTTTATAGATAAGTTAGTCATAATACGTGTACACATAAGTGTAAAGTTGGGTGACTGTGGCTCAAACTTCGGCTATTCTCTTCCGGTCACGTGTGCCGGTGTGCACCTCGCGCGCGAAAACAAGTTGTTAGCTCTTGTTATGAGTTACCGTTACGAATCCGGTATCGGTCGAATTGATAACATAACTTCAGCTGGAGATTGGAAAGAGCTGGAGGTGGATTGCCCTCTCTTGTGAAATGGACAGACAGACAGACTGACGTAGTTAGCTTTTCTCTAAAGCTAACTGCCTACAACCAAGGTGTCGAGGGGCACTAGTGCGGGGGGCGTGCTTAAGCTTACTAAGCTAATTTGTGGGTTGAGTGCTATCAGATGTACGATGTGATGGGGTGCTTCTCTTTGCCACACAAGGTTGTAGTGCCTGTCGACATATGTCCTGGATTCGGATCTAGGTTCTTGGTAAATTCCCCCTTTTTACTCCCGGGAGTCCGGTTTACCATTACAGTTGATGCCGCGTGACCAAGGATTTATGTCATTACATGTACTGATTCACTTCAGTGCAACATAAAAGAACGTTATAATGGGTTACTTCGTAAATAACACAACGTAGAAATTATTTAATAACATTTTATAATATAAATTGATGGATTGACTAGATTGGCCAACTAGTTGCCCCATTTATATCATTTTAAATCGAAATAAATTTGATCTGATCAACTGTTACTTTTAAAATTGCTTCCCTTTATTATTTGCACTCCAAATAAAAAACGCATCTTTAGGTATCGCGAGTGGTTTGCATTTTGTTTGTAATGATGACTGTTTTGCTTGAAACTCTTATGCGAGGCATGTGAATGTGATATGCGTATGCTTATTTGTATGTTTGCAATAGTTGTATGATGCTTAGATTGTGATTGAGCATATGGTGATATTATGTTACTTCCTTAAATGCACTTATGATGTTTATGTTTCTATTTGCATGACGGTTCCTATGCGTGTGTTTTTAAGAGTATTCCTATATTATATGATGCATGGTATTTTTGTTAGTTTGGTTCAGTTGGTCAGATTTAAAGTCGCGGAAATTACGGTTACCTTTGTTAATATTTATTCATAAAAATGTAAAATAACTTTTTCTTTCAACTAGACGATCACACCCATTATAATTTGGTAAATTAGTAGATTTTTACCGCTAATATAATTCAAAACTTAACTTAGTTATGTTTCTTAAGTGGAAAAGGGACGTTGCTAAGAATTTGAAGTGCATATGTCTACAGGTAAACTATTTCAAGTTCAAAGATATTTGACATTCTCAAAATTAGTTAGTAAACACAAAAAAAAAAATCTTGGAAAGGTTTGGTAGCACTCAACTATGGTAAAAGGTTTTTTTTGTTTTCTAAATTTCAAACTACTTAAACTGGGGACGTGTAGAAATCTCGTCAGGTTTCAAGTGTGTGCAACGCGCTAATTTAAAATGTCAAACTTATCGTTAAATTATTGATTCTTAAATCTTAAGTGAGACTTTAGACATTTTAGATGAGGGACTTAGTGTTATTTTTTGGGCACTTCAAAGTGATTCAAAAGGGACAAGAGGTTCTCACTTTACACTTACAAATGTGCAACACTTTAATATAAAAAAAGGGAACAGTTTATTACCATCTTTAGAATTTCAAGATAGATTTCTCATAAATACTTGAACAACATCATGTGGTGTTAAATTGTTATGGGTTTATATTTGAAACGGCAATTTTAGAATCTTAGGTAAATATAAAAATGATGTTATTGCAAAATAGGACGGATACTTGCGCGCTTTTGTTAACAATTCCAGAAGCATAAAACATCTGTCACGGGTGCATGGGTACCTGGTGCTGAGGGCAAGCAACTGTGAGTAAGGCGCGAAGTTTAGCGGCTGGTTTAAGTGAGAAAAAGGAGACATTGGGCAACGCTGACGTCACTGATCATCTTATACAGAGCTAAGTATTTTTATTTAATTATCGCCAATCTTGTAAACTTTCGAGTTTGTACATATCCAAGCTATGAAGGGATAAGAATAGCAGAAGAAGGGTTTATGTATTTTAAAGCATTTAATTCTTTAAGCCTAAGTTTGTATTGTATGTATGGGGCGCCCCGATGAAAGAAGAAGAATGTCTCAAGTGAGAAAGTTCATACTGGAGCAGCTAAACCTTTTAATATTCTATGCCAAATATTACAACTGCAATATACGAAATAGGACCCTGAAAGGTCTGAGGGGGGCATCAAAGCCCTTGAACTAGGAAGATGATAATCTTATAAGATTGCTGTTAAAATTCGAAATAGCTATACCCTGCACGTGATTTGACAAGAATATTTAATATTAAATGGACCATGAAGAGTCTGAGGGGGGCATCGAAGCCTTTAAACTAGTAGGCCGATAATATAATAAGATTGTCCTATTAGTTCCAATAAGCAGTGTCCTGCACGTGATCTTACAAGAATATTTAGGATAAATTGTAATGAAAATGTGTGCGAACTGTTTCAGAGATTTATATAATGAATATGGAGAAGCTGCCAGCCGATTCGAATAGAAAACTTCGTCGCCGGCGAGTTTTCCAGAACCGACTTCTCCAAGTCTTCTGAGGGTTGAGTACGCTAGCCAGTCCAGGTATCACAAACGTAGAAGATTTCTGGTATGTACAATTCCATTCTAAGCATGGGCAGTACTTTAAATTGCATAACCAGGTATCGCAGGTTTTATTACGGTTGTTTTGATTTCTCGGACATGCAATTAGGGCTAGTTAATCTCTAAAAAGAAGAATATCATGAAGCCATGATTTTATTTTACCATTAAAATCTCTGTATTTTCTGTTATGTACATTTCTATTCCGCATATGAATAGATAATTTTAATACGTAATCAGTAATTTTCAATATCATTTATTGAAAGGCTATCTTCAATAAATGATATAGGACCATAATATCATATTAAAGTAATGATATTATGGTCCTATATTTCACTGTTAAATTAACACAAGCATTGTAAATTTCTAGTACAGGGTACTATTTCTTTTGCACATAGGTTAAATATTTGACCGCGTAACTATTAGTCGTGTTAATTTTATATACAGCTTGATGTTTATTCTTTATGAGCAATTTGAATGAATTTGCGATGAGAATAATGTCTGTGTTTAATATATCGCTAACAGAAAGAATAGTTTCAACCTTTGTTGGCCAATTAAACTGCATGTTATTTGTATTTCTGACTATACCATAGAAGAGTATCAGAAAAACTTGATACAACAATATAAGTTATACTTCAGTTCTAGAATCCTACAGTGAAAAATCATATACCAGCTAACAATCTGGTATTTGATTTATCAGAGGGGGGAATGTAATGGTTAGCGACTTACGTGAATATCGTTATATATTTATGTAAATAATCAATATTTCTACCATACAAATAATATTCTAAGGAAGCGACGTAAACAAAACCTTCTAAAATCTTTTATTCTATGAAACCAAACATCTGGTTGTTATGATAGTATTGCACGGTCCTAACAATAGTTTTACTGGCAAAAGTCCGTACTTAGACCATCGCCGTCGTGGCGTTATAAAAACAATACTATCTAAAGAACCTGCTAATTTATTAGACACACTGACACAAATTTATTAGTTGCAATGGGCACACGTGTTTGAGAGTCTTTTCAACGAAGCTAGAACAAAAAACCTTCATCTGGGTAAAACCCGAGAGATGATAGGGATAGCGTCGGCGACTCGATGTTAAGAACTAAGAGGCTTAGTGAGGCATTCCTGTTTTGAATCCCGAAGAGTTCGGTACAACTAGTGAGTGAGTTTACGTAATTCTGGGTTTGAGTCCCGGAGAGTTTGGTACTACTAGTGAGAGAGTTTAGATAAATTCGGGTTTTGAGTACCGAGGAGTTCAGTACAATACGACTAGTGAGAGTTTACGTAGGTAATTCGGTTTTGGAATCCCGGAGAGTTCGGTACGACTACTAGTGAGAGAGTTTTCGTTAGTCTTATTTTTAAAGTCGTGAGAAGTTCTATCTAAGTTAATAGAGTCAGTGACTGAAGCTTCAAGTTGCAACAGTAGCAGTATTTCACGTAAGTGTTTGAAATCATGCAGCGCCAATGCTTGGTGAGTTTATCAACACTTGAGTAATACATATTACTTGTGCAATTATTTAAGTTAGACCATTGTAAGATTATATATGAGTCCTCAATACAATTAGTATAATACTTAACGCGGGTCAGGGCGGGGAGAGGTACATCCGCCAAAGGTGATGTCGGACCTCCAGCGTTTGAGTAATCAACTTTTATAGATAAGTTAGTCATAATACGTGTACACATAAGTGTAAAGTTGGGTGACTGTGGCTCAAACTTCGGCTATTCTCTTCCGGTCACGTGTGCCGGTGTGCACCTCGCGCGCGAAAACAAGTTGTTAGCTCTTGTTATGAGTTACCGTTACGAATCCGGTATCGGTCGAATTGATAACATAACTTCAGCTGGAGATTGGAAAGAGCTGGAGGTGGATTGCCCTCTCTTGTGAAATGGACAGACAGACAGACTGACGTAGTTAGCTTTTCTCTAAAGCTAACTGCCTACAACCAAGGTGTCGAGGGGCACTAGTGCGGGGGGCGTGCTTAAGCTTACTAAGCTAATTTGTGGGTTGAGTGCTATCAGATGTACGATGTGATGGGGTGCTTCTCTTTGCCACACAAGGTTGTAGTGCCTGTCGACATATGTCCTGGATTCGGATCTAGGTTCTTGGTAAATTCCCCCTTTTTACTCCCGGGAGTCCGGTTTACCATTACAGTAGGAATATAATACAAAAGAAAAGAAATACTACCTACTAGTAAAAAATATCTGATAATTTTATTAGAACTTATCGCAGTCCAAATCGAATCTTGTTATAGATAACAACAACCTGAAAGTGGTTAATTAGATAATTCCGTCCTTGAAAGATACAATATTTATCTTATCAGTGAGAATAATATTTATCAATCTACTGCAAATGTATGTCAGATACAAACAATTTCGATTCAGATACAACAATCGTAAATTTGGTGTACGGTTATAAGGTCCACACCACATACTTATTTATTTCGATGATCGAACTGCTGGTTGTACAAGGCCAGGTGGAAGGGAAAAGGTCCAGAGAATGATCACCTACCAGTCCTTGGTCACGTGCTCTCGTAATGCCGCTCGCCGAACTAAGTGGAGAAAAATCGCAAAAGACGCGGTGCGTTCCAAGACGGACAACCCTCGTGATCTTGACATAAACCACAACCACGACCAGAGTGATCAGTACGACTAAGAAGAGAAAAGATTTACTACTACATACGAGATCAGATAATCCGACGGACGCGCCTACGCGCTCGCAATATCAAACAAAAGTATCGTTTGTGTATTCGCCTTAACGAGTATTTTTATCTTTCACCGTTATTATGTAAATTCAAGCGCGAGTGTACTAAACATGACATTATCTATGAGCGGCCGGGCACGCCGGACGACGCATTGATTTCAAATTGATAATCGTCACTAAAATCACTATAATATAAACGAGAGTTTATTCTACGTATAGTGATTGAAAGAACAGTTAAAAATAACAGTGATTTGCAAGTGAGCTAACCAGACAAGAATGTGAGAAAGAGCTGTTTACAAATAAGAAAACGTCTAAAGGTTAGTTATATTTACACTACATAGTTTGTTGTAGTACAGACGGCTTCACATAAACCTCATCATTTCCAGTGTGAGATGATCTCGCGTTGTATAGGCTTTCCTTGCTGAGCGAGACCAGCTTATACGGGATATGTTTAGATTGATCGGTAGCCGTGTACGCTAGTAACGAGGAAAATCTACATAAACTGGTTATGTAGATTTGCCATGCTTAGCTATTAGGCTATATCGTACTTCTCAGTTTTTAGGGCACTTTGTGTCGTCTACACGTGTAAAAAATATCCTAACGATCTTTTTAACATCCTAAAGATCATAGTATATCTACATAGAATCACTAGCCTTTGCCACGGCTCCGTCCGTGTTGTACGTCAATAAAGCCTAGCATATATGCCGGGTCGACCCTGGCTATTCATTCAACTTTGTCTTCCCTGGCCCCGGCCTGGCTTGCGGCATTTTCCAGGGGAAAAATCTTCTTCCTCCCCCCTTTGTTGGATGCTGCCAGCCCGTTCCGGCCTAATAATGTTAATCCAATTAGTAGAGACTTCGCTTTCGAAGTACTATTGTTATCAGCCACTAAGTACTGTGGTTATCATAAATGAGTAAGTCTGGCTAATATTAGCGTCAATATCTACAGTGTTTATATTTGCCAACTTGGGACATTAACCCCACAATTTTTTGTAACAATCCATATCGGTTGTTTACACTACGATTATCTTATTATTGAATGCCATTGGAAATGAAATAATAAATATAGTCATAAGGAAAGGTAGGATCTCGAGATAGGAATAGGATGCATGGAGGATTATTTTTATGTCATGTTTAGGTAGTCTAGGACTGCGAGATTCGCCTGTTATATTAAGTTGCAGATTTGATTTTGATTCATAAACAAAAGAGTATCGATACCGAGAATACATAGAACTTCCCTAATGAGGAAAGAAAAGACGTGTTACCTCCTTCATCCTGCTTACAACAGCTCCTCCAATTACTTTTAGAGTTGGCTTACTAATCGCCGAGCCAAAGGCATGTCTAGGCATGCCGACCTTTTGCTTGAAGATACATTACTATACTTACTGTAACTATATTCATTGTGTCATAGGTGTCCAAGTTCTTCAACGGTAATTTATCGATAAAACTTATTTGAAGACGGTGATGACACCTGATAAATGGTTTTATTGTCAGTTATCTACAAATGATAATTTTAATAATACTTGATCATTTTGTAAGTACACGGCCGAACTGTCGGACGTAGTTTAGGCAAAAAGTTAAGTACGTTCAAACCTGAAAGACTTGTAAGTAGTCTTTAAATATACAACATTACTTTTAAAAGAATATAATAACAAATTACAATGATAAGAAATTACGTTTTCCAAACAAACTGACTGCATTTAATGTTCTATTATGTAGTTCGAAAAAATGTAAAATCGATATTTTTTCGTAAAAACTAGTGGCATGGATTGCTACTAAACAAACTTAATACTTTCAAACTCTGGTAAACTAAAAATAATGTTGTATTTGACGTTAAGTTCATAATCTAGTTGGCTTATGCATGTAAATCATAGAACTACCGTAAAAAATTCACCCGTCAAGCGTCATATGGCAAAACAATCGGACGATTAGTTCGTCGGTCGTAAATACAGAGTAATATTAATAAGCTATTGTTTCTCGTTGTCAGGTGTGGAGAACCATGTCAAACCAAGGCTACGAGATCAAACCGGTAGGTCAAGAGGATGTGGATGACGTTTTGAACTTTATCCGACGGTGAGTTATAACCAGTTATTAAGAGATATAATTAAATGTTAGTTAAGCTAAACGGTTTTGATTTTACACATTTAAGTTAGGTTAGGTTAGAGACACAATACGCTATCAAACTAAGAAGTAGTAGATTAAAAGATTCAAATCATTTAATTTCGTGGGTCTCAGAGGGCTCTTGAACACGTTGAAACAAACATATTTATCTTTGGTCCACTATTTCTAGACAGTGTAGAACGAAATTCCTATAGCATTTGATAAAAACGTGCAAACGTGAAACTGAATAATATAACTTTACTTCATTCAAAATTCAAAATTATTTATTTGGTACAAAGGTTGTATATAGGTAAATATTACTTAGTTTATAATCTATATCTTGCCTATTAAAAGCATGCAAAATTTTCGTGGCATTTTAAAACTCAAGAGTACAAAAACTTGGTTAAAAGTAAAACTAATAATAATAAAAGCAAACAACTACTCTAAAATAGCCTTATAAAACATAATAACATAAATCTAAGTCATACATTAACAATATTAATCATCAGAGTAGTTACTCGTTTCGTCTTGTATCCTTCTGAACATTGAGATCTAATTTATACGTTTTGTTATTCCAGAACTTTCTACTTAGACGAACCGTTGAACCAAGCTGTGGCATTATGTGTAGACGGCATATGCACAGAACTAGACGACTACTGCGCCAGCGGACTGCGCGCTGGAGTGTCTTTCAAGGCCGTGGATAAGGAGGGCAACGTCGTTGGTACTTTGCTCAATGAAATCTGCTCCATGGAAGAAGTAGGTATAAATCAGTACCTATAAGTCGAAATAAGTTAAATAATTGAGTATAATTAGCAGCCACATGCCAGAACACTAAGCTGACAATCAGCGCTGAAGCAAGTGCAAACAGTAAACAGTAAACGTATGTTGACGGAACTAAAATGACCGTCTGATAGGCCTGGGCGGTTGGTGCTTTGCTCAGATATTAACCGGGGTAATGAAGACATACAAGGGTAGACAAAATTTCCAAGTTCAAATTTGGTATGAATGTTCGGAATAAAATAATGTTAAAAACGTCCCATCAAACCGATTCCACTTGAGAAAAAATAACAAAGTCTAAAATTATTTTTGGGCGTCTTCTAGAAAAACACTAAGTTTTATCAATAAATTATGTTAGACAACATTGTAGATCATACAATTATCTATAAAATAACAATTTGCAGCGACGTTTCCCGCGTGAAATTCGTTGTTTGAACCAATTGCTACTTCCGTTGTCTAACTGCTTCACTCCGATGAAGTTAAGCGTGATGTTAGATAACTTTCAAAATTTTAACTAATTAGACTACAAAATGAAAAAAAAAATA